>CM036920.1:2491250-4982500 GCA_020800305.1 Porphyrio hochstetteri | reverse complement strand
AGTAAATTCAACTTTCTATTATGGGATAATACATTAAGGAGAAGTTAATTTATTAAAGCTATGAAAGTACTACAAGTTCATGAATGTCAGCTCTGTATCTTACCCCACAGCTATGTTTACTTTGGATTTGGGCAGAGAAGTCTTCATAGCTACCAAAGATATACATGGATATCATAGAACCATAGAATCATAGAATGGTTTGGGTTGGAAGGGACATCAAAGTTTATCTAGTTCCAACCCGCTGGGACACCCTCCCCTAGACTGGGTTGTCCAACGCCCCATCCAATGTGGCCTTGAACACTGCCAGGGATGGGGCATCCACAGCTTCTCTGGGAAACCTGTCTCAGTGCTTCACCACTACCACAGTAAGGAATTCTTATCTTATATCTGATATCAATTTATCCTAGAATAGAATCTTTAAGTTTGGAAAAGACCTCTAAGATCATCAAGTCCAACTGTCTGTCCAATACCACCATACCAACTAAAATATCCAGGGGAAGCAGCATGTTCAGCAATCACCTTCTATCTCATGGTCTTAAACTCAAGAAATATGTGTGAAAGACTTCTATAAACCATGTTAATTCCTCTTTTGCATCCAATATGTCAGTGATTATTTTTAAAGATATTTGGGAGAGTATGTTCTGATTACTTGGTATTCAATACCGAAGGACTGTAATTTCAGATCTGTAACAATTACATTTGTTTTGGTCTAGTGCAAACCATTAACAGCAGTGGGACTGACTTACTCTGGGAGGTTTTTCCCCCCACTGCTCCAACCCATTCCCTGCCGTAGGACTTCATTTTTACTCCACTGCATTCCATTCCTGCAGGATCCTTGACTATGTCATGGGGCCCCACAAAACCTAAAGTCTAATGGGTCACCCGTGGCAGGGCATTAGGTGCCCTGAATGCCACTTGTAAGGAAGGAACATGTCCAAACACATACTGCTTTATTAAATTATTAGCATATTTAACTCAACTACTGAACTAGCTAGCAAGTCTACAACACTGATGTAATAAAACATATTGCTAGTAGTAGTAGTACATCAATATTTTACAAAAATCTGGAAAACTAAGAGGAAAATTGGATTAAAAACACATTAAGCAATTTCAAAAGAAAGACAGAAAGAAAAAATTACTGTTTCAACCCACTATTTACTTCCAAGTACATTTTTATTATTCTTTTGCAAACATAGTAATACGCTACTGTCAGGGCTTTATGTTATTTTTTTCATCCTACTGCGTAAATTATGTTTCTTCCTTAAAAAGAAGTTGTGAAGTAATCCTAATGTGAAAACTGTGGCCTAAGTTAATCCTTGCTCCTTGAAAACATTTTTTTTACATTTATATTATGATAATACTGAAATTTGTACTGTGATATTGACATATAAATGGTATTTCAGAATTAGGAATGTTTATTATATTCTTGTTAAAATATGGAACACCTCTTCCTTTTCTTTTACAGGATATTGAAATTCCCATTGAACAAATGTGTTCATTGTAAACATAAAATAAAATGTAAAAAGCATTCTTCCAAATCTCCTGTAAAAGAAATAATGTATCTAAAATTAATTGCGAAATTGTCATTCTTGCATCCTCCCAAATACAGTTGACATATGTAAGCACAAACATGGAAGAATATATTTCCAAAGGGGAAAGGATATATGCTTGGATATTATCTGGGGAAAAAAAAAAAAGCATTGAAATTCCTCTGTGATGAACAGGCTTTTTTTTTCTCCTCAGGGTGACCTCTACCTTCAGAATATGATGGTTTTATTATGATTAATAAATTTCATTTCCACAGAGGAAAGGAACAGTGTCAGCTTAAACTTAAAGCAAGTGGGTTTCTTTTTAAATGCTAATTTTTAAACATGCCCTTGCATGACACCAAATTTAGAAGCTCAGAAGGTTAGCAGAATAGATTCTGATTTCCATGCTGAAAATAGTGAGAAGATTTAAACTATACTGTCATACTGAAAATCAGTAAGCTAGTTTAGTCACATAGTCGTTGGTTCATTTATTCACTATTATGCCATCATGTTTATTTCTCATTAAAATTAGTGGCATTTAAATGCTTTGTGATAATTTACACTGGAAATAATCATTCTCAGTAAACATTTTAATAAAATTTAGGACATGCAAATGGCAAAGTATTTTGAATAAATTAATAGTCAATGCAATTATCTGTGTATTCTACAGGATGTTAAATCAATGTATCAAAACCAATATGCACACTCACAAATTCTTGTCTAAGAACACATCTGATGAACAATTTTAATGCACCACTAATTAGAACAAAGTGAGTTCCACTATATGCCAGTCTATCTGGAACAAGTATTCAGGGAGTAACAGAAAAAAAAAGTTTGCTAGCATTTTGTTACCACATCAGGTTCTGCAGTAGCTGCACTAGCACCTTCCTGGGAAATAATTGAGGAAAAAAACCTAAAAAACCCAGTGCAACCACACTAACATTTGTAAATGCAGCTGTGAATTATACACCAAAAACACAGGGTATTTCAAGTTCTTTATTCATGCTGTCTCAATTTCTTCAATCATTTTCAGTATGAGTTTAAAATTGCTAAAATACTGTGTAAAAAGTACAACTTCTTGTCCACTGCACAAATAAAAAAAGAATTAAAAATGGTAATTTGCTGTGAGATTTATTTTATCAGGCCCTTTGAAACTGAAATTTTCTCTTTAAATTATCAGTAGTTGTACAGCTGAAGTCTGTAAAAGTAGGGAAAGTATGTGTATCTAATTGTAATTACCATTTTAGATAATATTCCTCGGTAGTGTGGCTGCATTTCCACACACAACTAAGAGAGTGGAGCTCCATAATGGAGACATTTGGAAGCTGCTTAATAATGATACTATAGGGTTTAATAGCAACACTAACAAGGAAAAAATCACAGTATAGAACACAAATCAAGTTAACAGAAGATCCAAACTTTATAGAAGAAGAATTTTAAACATGATTTTATTTTTTAGAAATCTGATGCACATCTCTTTCTGATTGTTATAATCCCGCCCTTCAATTTTTAAAGTCAACATATTGCTAGAAAAACTACAGAAAATTACGGATTTTAAAAAAAAAAAAAGAAGTTTAAAATCTGGCACTACCTCAGCTACATTTGAGTCTGATTAAATCCCCCATTGCTTGCTATATTACAAGCAAAGCATATGCATCACTGAATTTCTAACTTTTCAACAATATTACGCATTTTTTATCAGTCAAGTAATAAAAATGCTTCAACCAGAGTAACCTTAATTTCATTAAATTCTTGTATTGCCAATTGTTATGTAATTTCTCAAAAAGGCAGCTGAATGAGTGAGGCTTGGCTAAACACAAGAGGGATCAGTGCAGAGTGCTGTGGTGGTACTGCCCCGCCTGTCCCCCCATAAACGGGGCACTGCTGCAGGATGTGCCTCTTGCTGTTGGTAGGTAGCACGGCAAGGGCATTCCACATCTCTCCTGTCACATCTTTATCCAGAAGTGCAGTAAAATTTTAGACAAAGGTGTGAAGACCTTATGAAAGAATTGGAAGGAATACAAGGAAAACAAGGATTACCTGGGCTTCTCCAGATAAATGGTTCCAGTAACTAAATCTTGGTCATGGAACTCCTGTGACACCGAGACAGATGACACGAGCAGCACTGGTTACACACCACATCGGTGAACAGTATTTTCACCTCAGTGGGGCAATGCTGTGTGCTGTTCTTTAACTTAAAACTCTTTACTACAGCAGGATTGTATCTGCTTATGGTGCTCAAAGCACGTGCAACCAATTATTTTATTTAATTTTAGATATTAAAACCAAGCAACTGTAGGCATTTCAGTCACCTTAATGAGCAACAAGTTTCTCCACGTTTCTCAGAAGGCAATGAGGAAAAAGGTCTGTCCTACGTTTTTACTTAAGGCCAAGGTGATTGAAAAGTGCTAAAACCAGTTTCTAGCAATTTTCCTTGATTGTAAAGGTTCAGAATGCTAAAATAATCTATGCAAAGTTTTAAATGCACAATATCAAACAACTAAGATCATTCTACAAGGAAGGACCATCAAATACTTGGTTGCGTATTGCTTTCTTCTTCCATGACTGATAATGTTTTACAGATTTGTGATGTGGAGCAGAGAAAGAACTGGGAAAATGTAGTAGAGACAGACAGCACAATGAAACAGTGAAACTTCGATGTACACTGCAGGGCTGAGTTCCCCTGTACCTTGCTGGCCATCAGGGATTTTCCATTAGTATAGTATTAACATTCCTAGGTTTTCAGAGACATGAAGAAACTCAACCACACTCTATTCACAGGGATAGGATGATAAAATATTTCCATGGAGGGATCTTCAAAAATATGCCATTGATGAAATATTAAAAGCAGGCTTTACTTCTTCCTGCAGGTTGGTGCATGAAGCTTGAAAAGCCTATACAGAATTTTCTATATGTAGAAAGGAATTTCAAATTCTTGTCTGTTTACCTATTTATGCCACATCTGAATTTGGCCAGTTAATTTTTCTTACTAATCGATGGGGGATGTTTTGATGAAGTTTTGGTCATTGATGATCAGACCTGATTTTAATTTTTATTTCTGTATGTCAACCTGTGGCTTCCTTTGAATTTTGTTAGATGTTTACAGCTGCCACCTGTTAAACATTTAAATAAAGATTTCATGCTACCAACACCACCTTTCTGTATAATCCCTATCCAAGGAAGTCATGCTTTATATAAACTTCATAAAAAAAAAAAGCCACTAGGGAAACTGAGGCTTGGCATCAAGTGACCCATAAACCCAGCTGTATTACAATGAAAACCAAGGATTTCTTTGATTTGTAAAGCATTTTACTATTATTATTGCTGTTAGATTTTGGGACAATAGATAAATAAATTCTTATCTAGCTCAGTGATAAATATATCAGGTATATTTGTTTATGAAATTTTAAAACAGTCTTCTATGCTTGTGTGTAAAGTTCTGTGGGATGCAATCATATTATATTTTTGTTTAATATTTTAACTGTAATATGATCATCTCAAGATATTAAAACCAAAATAGTGTTTATTTAATGTACTTGTATATAACCATACACAGATGCACAAACAATAACCACCTTTTGTGGTATTTTCAGTCAATCAGAGAAGAAGAATCTGGTTGCTTCCTAAAAAAAATCAGTAGGGAAGATGGACACGTGCTTGTACGCACTTGTTGAGGGCAAACACAGATTATTCACTATTTCTGTTATCAAAGGAGCTTCACATTGCAAATCCTCCATTTACAAATCACAGAACCTCAGCTTTACTTAATCTTGTCGTGTTGTCACATTTGACTAGCCATGCGAACTGACCTAGAACTGTAAGCACCGGGAAGGCAAGCTGTCAAAGAGATAATGACAAAGATGCCAAAAAGGGCTGCCAGTGTTTTCACTGGGTGAGAAAAAGGAATTAATCAAACTCCCTGAAAGAAGAACAGTGGATAATCAAAGCGTTTACTGATTTTTATCAACTGATCCAATAGCTGAACATCGTTCCCACACAACTACCAAGAGCAGTAAAAGCTGTAACAAATGGAATTCCATATAAGCAACTATTTACAGCAGCAGTAAACACAGGTTTAAACTGCCAACATAAAGGACACTTGAATTATAGAAAAGTTTAATAATGTGCATTAGTACAAGATTTCCTAGTCTTCCCAGAGCAAAAAGTTCAGTATCTGCTATTTTTCACAGGGGAAAGCAGTACAGCCTTAAACAAATATTTGTACAAAGATCTTACAGATGCTCCTTCATTTTTTTATCTGATTAGTGGAAGAGCATAACATTATAATAAAAGCATCTCATAGAAAATAGTTCTCTTCCCAAATGCCTTCATGAAATAAAGTCAAATCCATAGGCAGCGATACTAAAAGGGGACGAACCTCTCACAACGCAACATATGTCTGTACACAGTAATCAAAAAAGGCTGAAACTGCATTTTTCCAAAGCAGCTTGGATTATATTTACTTCTTGGAAATTCCTTTGAAAGAGGAATCTGATTGACATCATGACTAGGTCTATGAGATGTATGCAGGCATATATGGCAAACAGCAACAATTGTTTGTATACCTTAGCAGAGGTACTTGAACCATTTAAGCACTGTCAAATATTAAATTGCTTTTAAATAAGCTTCTCCACAATTCCTATTATTCCATTAATTAAATTTGTAGTAGTGTTAGTATTGGTAAGTTAAGGACAGTACATAGGAAAATTTTAATTTAAATTAAAAATTTCCAAAATGCAGTTCAAGCTATTTCAGTAGTACAAACTCCAATGTTTGCTTCTTTAGGCTGCCTGCTTTTATGAAACATTCCTCCTAGAGTTATAAAATTAAGCCTTTCACAATGTTTAATCTGTTTTGGAGACTGTATCTTTCTGGAAACAAAGGCCAATAACTTCACCTAGGACTGTTAACCTCTAAAGCTTTATAATACATTTCTTTTGCACACACACACACACACACTCTCACCTCCTGGGGATGATTCCACTCAAATATGTAAATAAATACAGTGACAACTGAACAGGTGTTACATCCACTTCCACCATACTTCATTCCATATTCACTTGCTTCTTTCACTGCTATTTCAAAATCATAAGCTGCATATACACTTGGGGGAAAAAAACCCCAAACAAACAGGTCGGCAACACACTGGAGTTTTTTTATTTGTAGATGGGAGTTAAATAACAGTTCAAATTGGAGGAAGAAAGAAAGAGTGATATAAATAAAGAATAATGATCCTGCTCCCTATTTACACAAAAATCATTGAATATAACATGCAGGTACACTCTAAAATACACTTGAAAAAGACACTACAAAATATTAATTTCTTTAATTTCAATTTTACAAAACCTAGAAAAAAAAAGTTGAGCATTGATTTGGAAAAAATCATTAAAAATGCTAAAGATTTAAAATGAACAATGTTCTTCAACCAACTTGTAAATAAAATCTATGTTTATCCTTGGACTCATTCTGATTTATTAGGAGCCCTTATAGAACAAGATGCCCATTGCCCCCCATCAGTCAGGAACCTCAGGATTAGTTCTCAACTAATGTACTCACTGTCAGAGATTTGTGAGAGCAAAGTTTTCAGACATCCTCGTTTAAATGCCATCTTCAAATAGATAGAAGGTTTCAGACAGTTTCCCTACCTCTGTTCTAGGTCAGGTCTGTTCGCAGACTGTCTGCCTGTCAGAGAAGATCTATCCCAGAAGCACAGAACTTCTCTTCCAAACAGTAATTATTTTTTAGCCTCAGAGTGCACTGGATGCAATCAAGAGTGAAATATTTTTAAATTTCTCATAGACGGATTCCTCTGTCAGATACTTGAATAGTTTTTCTTTATGGAATATGCATGCAAGAACAGATACACTTACACAAATAGCAATGTGTATATGGACATGCCAGCTGTTCATTAACACATTTATTTATTTATTTAGTTATTCATTCATTCAAGATTACTTCATTTCCACATCAGAAAGGATGCCATGTGGGCTAAGTATCCCCTGGCACGAATGATAAAAGTATTAGGAAGAAATGGGGAGTATGGAGTATTAGGAAGATATTGGGGGAGCAGATTTTGGCTGCTCAGGAAACTAGTTGGTAAGGTTCACTGTGAAACTACTTTTGAAGGCATTGGGATCCATCAGTGCTGGTCACTTTTAAGTACCACCTTCTAAAAGTACAGGAACAGGCAATTCCAAAACATCAAGCAGCCAGGCAGGAAGCTGGCTTGGCTGAACAGGGACCTTCTTCTAGAGCTTAGGTGGAAAAAGAAAGCATATGGCCAATGGAAGCAAGGTCAGGCAACATGGGAGGATTATAGGAATGCTGTTCACCTTTGTAGGGAGAAAATTCATGTGCCAAAGCTCAGTTAGAGCTGAGGCTGGCCAATACTGGCAGACAATAAAAAAGGGTTTTTCAAATACATTAACAAGAAGAGGAGGACCAGAGAGAACATTGGTCTGTTAATCGATGAGAATGGTCAATTTACTGAGGGGACATAGACAAAGTAGAGGCGTTTAATGCCTTCTTTCCCTGTGTCTTCAAGATAGTTGATGGGCTCTGGGACACCAGATGCCTCAAGTTGGAGAACCGTGACCACAGTAATAATAAACTCCTAGTGAACCCTGAACTTGTAGGTAATTTTCTGCCTCACCTGGATACATATAAATCCATGGGCCCCAATGGGATTCATCCCAGGGTACTCAGGGAGCTGGCTGATGTCATAGCAAGACCTCTCTCAAATACTTTTCAATGGTCTTGAGAATCTGGAGAGGTCCCAGTTGACTGGAAGCTGGCAGATGTTGACCCAATTTTCAAGAAGGGTAACAAAGAAGGCCCTGGTAATTACAGGTCCTCAGTGCCTGTAAAATTATGGTGAAAATCATACTGGGAGTTACTGAAAAACACTTTAAGGACAATGCAGTCATTGGTCACAGCCAAAATGGGCTCAGGAGAGGATGAACCTGTCTATCTAATCTGACATCCTTTTAAAACAAGGTCGCCAAGCTGGTTGACCAAGGGAAACCAGTTGATCTTACTGTTTTGGATTTCAGTAAAGCTTTTGATGCTGTGTCTCACAGTGTCTTGCCGGACAAAATGTCCAGCATACAACTAGAGAAAACCATAATGTGTTGGGTGAGCAGATGGCTGATGGGTCAGGCCCAGAGGGTGATAGTGAATAGAATAACATGGGACGGGTGGCCAGTCACTAGTGGGGTTCCCCAGGGCTCCATTTTAGGTACAGCTCTTTTTCACATTTTCATAAACAACCTGGACTCAGGACCAGAGCTTGTCTTAAGTAAATTTGCAGATGACACCAAATTGGCAGGAGCTGTTGACTCTGTTGAGGGTGGAGAAGCCTTACAGAGAGACCTGGACAAATCAGAGAGCTGGGCAATCACCAACAGCATAAGGTGTAACAAGGACAAGTACCAGATTCTGCACCTGGGAAGGGGCAACCCTGGCTATGCATCCAGACTGGGGGATCAGGTGCTGGAGGCCAGCCATGCTGAGAGGGATTTGGGGGTCTTGGTCAACAGCAAGTTATCCCCAGGTAGCCAGAAGGGCCAACCATATCCTGGGGTGCATTAAGCACAGCATGGCCAGTGCAGGGAGGGGACTGTCCTGCTCTGCAGCGTGCTGGTACATCCTCACCTTCAGTCCTGGGGGCAGTTTTGGGCACCACAGGGTGAGAGAGACATAAAAATATCAGAGGGTGTCCAGAGTAGGGCAATGAGGATGATGAAGGGTCTGGAGGGGAAGCCTTACTAGGAGAGGCTGAAGTTCCTTGGTTTGTTCAGCCTGGAGAAGAGGAGGCTGAGAGGAGAACTCATCACAGTCTGTGGCTTCCTGACAAAGGTGAGTGAAGGGACAGGTGCCAATCTCCTCTCTTTGGTGACCAGTGATAGAATCAGAGGGAACAGTGTGAAGCTGTAATAGGGGAGGTTTAGTCTGGATATTAGGAAGTGGTTCTGTACTGAGAGGGGGGGCTCATGGACTGGAACAGGCTCCCCAGGGAAGGGGTCACAGCCCCGAGCTTGACTGAGGTCAAGTGTCTGGATAATGCCCTCAGTCCCACACTCTGACTGGGCTGGGCCTGTGTGGAGCCAGGAGATGGACTTGATGATCCTTATCGGTCCCTTCCACCTCGGGATATTCTATGATTCTATGATTCTAAGAGAGGAGTGAACATTATGAGCAGAACCACCCAAGACCCCATTTGCATTTGATGATAAAGTTCTAACCAAAAGTTTAGCTGTTATATTAGTATCAGAAATCTACAAATACACACATTCTTCACAAGGAAACAATACAAACATACATATATCCACATTTGAAACATTGAGAATATTATCAGTATCTTCATTTTATATCAAGTTTATAAACACAGTTGAATTACTGTAATTGAGTTTAGGAACACTAAAAGAAGCACTATAAATTTGTACTGTAGGTGCTTTACATGCATCTGTCTGAAAAAACAGAGGAATGTTAGCTTTGGCTCTAAACGTTCCTGTATCTCTATATATGCTCCATGTACTAAATCACAAAACATCAGGTAACACATTAGTTGAACGTCAGCTTAGAGATTTTAAAGACCAAATGCAACTCTGGCAACTTGTACCACAGGAATATGGGCCAGAGAATTGTATTTTAATTAAGCCAAATGTCCTTTAAAGTCTAAGACTAAAACTTAGGTATATGAGAAAAAGAAGATGCAGGCTTTCATTAGATTTCTCTTTCAGATCATATTAAGCAAAGGCATCTACAGTCACCTGTGATGGATATGTTTATCACATGGGCAAAACCATACCTAGCAAAAATATCTTGTTGAATCAATTCAACAGAGGTAATCAACTGGTAAGCTGAAAAGTTTTAATAGATATATATATATGGAGATCCATTTCCTTCTGTGTAAAGTTCACTGAATTTACTGAGAAACAAGACCTTATTTTGTACATGAATTCCAAAGTAGAGATATACACAATGTGTACAATATGGTCTCGGACACTTTAATTGTGCCTGAGCTGGGCAGGGGGAAGTCTATGAGAGAAATAACTATTGTTTAGAAGGGTTCACTCTGCAAAACAGGAAATTTGTTTTCAGGACAAGAAAAGTATTAAAGACCACATGTCTATCTCAAGAATTCCAAGTTAAAAAATTGCTAAAATAATTATATTTCTTCATACTTAGCAAGGCCTCAAATTTAAAGTAGTAGCCTCACTACTACAGCTCACTCTAATTTGGAGCTGAGCAGGAATCACCAGTGAAATGAGAGCCAAAATCCAAGTCAAGTGAGATCAAGAAACTGTCAAATGTTGACTTCTCAAAATATATTCTTTTAATGATTTAGGACTTTTAAAATGTTAAATCAAGTTTTGTTTCAGAAGAACTTTTCAGATTACCACCAGAACTGCTATGGCTAGCATACAGATTATTTTAGCATATTTTTGGCTTTAGCTATGACCAGCTTTCTTATAAATAAATGTTCTTAATTTGTTTCTATGTAGGTCACTATGGCATAATCAGCAAACTCTTCACCTTTTATTTATTTCTGCTAATGTAAAAGTCTATAAATAAACAACACCAACATTCTGTGTCACCCTATGTAGCCTTTCATCCTTCAATACAAGCAGCTTTTTATCTGTTCCAGAACTGTTACTATTTATTTCGGCCTTTGATGTCTTATCTTGTGACATAATACCATCCTTACCTGAATTAAGACTAAAATTGTTCAAACTCTATTGCTTAAAAGAGAGAAAATCCCTTGACATATTCAATATATTTATAAATTACAATTACCTTTTGAAAACATTGTTCATTCTTCTATACCCACAGCTTACAACACGATAGTATATTAGCAAAACAGCTAAGAGCTTTTACTTACTAGGGCGTGATCCTCTGAAGACCCTCTCTCCCACTATCTTATCCATAGGATAGACTTTGTGAGTGCTTTAGGGTCTGCAGTACCCTTGTGGGCAACATTTGCCCCCAAAGAGTTGAAAAGAAAATTGTTATATCTATAGCACTTACAATGTCCTACATACATCTAAGTCTTTACTCTTTTCTCCTTAGTTCTATTTTTTTGGCTTTTTTAAAGTCACAATCTTGATTGCACTGCACAGCAAGTATTTATTATAAAGGAGGTTTTACATATCCTTACTTTTCTAGGCCATATGATATTTAAACTGGAAATAAAACACCAAAGTCAGCAGAATAACCTAATGTCTTTTATATGGCAGAACCTATAGGCTCAAGCTATAAATTAATTAAACTGTTCCAAAGATTTACACTATGGACTTTCCTATGGTTTCTCTTACGATTAAATGCAGCATGTGAAAAAGGATATTGAGACCTGGATGGATGCATCAAGAAGTATCAATGATTGTTACCTGCAGAGGTGTTACAAGAAATTTCATCTGCTGCAACGAAGACGAATTGATTTCTGCAAGAGAAGATAAAATTCACAATACTGCTTGCTGACTGGGAAATGTGCTAGCTGCCAATTGACTTGATGTTTACAGATGGGGTAGGGTAAGGGTGCTTAATTTTAATGAATGTAGCAAGAAAAAGTGTTGACGTATTTCAGTACTATAGAGTTTATAAGGATCATGAGGTAGACATGCTGGGATCTTTTAAATGAAATAATGGTGACATTTGGATATGGACTATGTACAAACTCTTGCATTGGAAGCTTCATGTTTAGTGTTACAGATATGTCAATATATTTATGAAGTCTAATAAAAATGAAACAATATTTATATTGATATAGATAGTAAAGGGCACTACTGGAAAATATGTTAAAAGATTTTGAAAAAAATAATTGCAATTTATTTCGTGCATCTGAAAGGAGGATAGCAAAAGTAAAATAGTTTACTTTTATATGTCTAATATGATTGCAATCAGACAACAAATTTTCTGCTATTTATTAAAAAAAAATGACATAGTATATTTTCATATACTGTCATCCAAATACATACAAAAGTCTTTTGCAGAATCTTAGGAGAATAAGCTAGAGATACGAGTAATTTAATATAAACCTTCTCTTGCAAAATTCTTTTTAAAACCAGGTAACATAAAAAGAGAAATGCGAAATATACTAATATTTCAAAATGCAGAAAACTTCACTACAGCACAAATCCTGATTTGGCCTTTCTGAAGTCAAAGCAAACAGGATTTGGGTTTCTGGAAACCATGTGTAAGGATTAGCATCAGACGATTCCTTTATATGCATATACATAGCTTCCTTGAATTATTTTTGTGTTGTGTGGGATTAACAAAGAGCCTGGGTGAAGTGTTAACACTTGGGTGTTGTTTCACTCCAAATTGCATGTAATTCCTCCACCCTGTGCTGCTAGGTGTGGTGAAAAACTGAGTTTTTCTGTTTTGCACAGCTTTAATGCAAGAGTCTACCAAACAGGAGCCAGAAGGAACGTGTTCTACCTTATACTGAGGACTACCTGTAAAATTAGAGTTCTGCAAGATGATGAAAGCTCTGCCAAGCACTGAGTATTCTGAAGATCCTATTGAAAACTATTCAGTTTGGGAGCAAACATCCCTTAGGGGTAACAGAAGATTTAAACTCCGAGAGAAAAAAATCTCTTTCTATTACTTCACCTACAATGTATTCAAGAGATTTGAAATTTTCCTTTAGAAATCTGTGAACCTTGTGACTTAGAGGTTCACATTTTGGGAAAAAAACACAACAAACAAGGAATCTGTAATCCATGCTATAGGGACAGGATTGAGTAAGATCAAAAGTAGTGTCCAGTCATTGCCTCTGCCCTATCTCCGAGACACCAGCACCTGCCTTTTAGTATGAACAAACCTAGTGATCTAACTGTATGTTCTTTCATTTTCAACTGGATGCACAGACTGGTAGTTTTGCTTTTTATTTTGTCATCTGCAGCAATTTCCCAAGCTAATGAGATCAATCTTACATGTAATGCTACAGAGATGAATTTAAAAAAAATACAAGGGCATAAATTTAACTTTATAAATACAGAACTACTCTGTATTTCATAGGTAGTATAATTTGACACTGTTTTTACTGCTAGCACCTCTTTTATTATCACCTCTTGTGATAATTATATGTAAAGGAACAGTTAGATGTTTGCCTTAAAGGTATTCAGCCAGTAGCAATGCAGACTTACCAGCTACTGTTTAAAAGAAAATGCTCTTTATTGATTTCTAGGAAGCTATTAAACTGCCCTCTCATCTAAATGAAAAGATCACTTTTCCTAAAAACTGCTTCAGGAGTGGCTAGCCGAGAAACTCCTTTTCTTCAGGTGCCAAAGTACAGAATTACCTGTAAGAACAATATGCTGGTTTAGTTATTTACAGAAAGACCCCAGAACACAAACTGATATTTGTCTTTTGGAGCCACAGATGTTATTGAAACTACTCTGAAATCTTACGTTTTATTACCAACTCTTTACTAATTAACTGGTAAAAAAAAAAATAACCCAAAGCGTTACCTATTTAAAACATCTACCATAATCATTCCTTGTCATACTGCTACAGTTTATATAGGCACATGCTATTTTCCCTGTATTTTGCTTTTCTAAAATTAATTTCACAACTCCCTATATCACTTCTAAAACTAAGGAGAAAGTTACATATTGGCCAGCATTGCAGCTGTGAGAATGAAAGGGAAGACTAGATGCTGGAGTTCAAACAAGCCATTTCAATTTTTTATATCTAATTAAGAGTTATTTGTAACGATTACAAGCAATTCTTTAGATGTTTGATGGGGTTAATGTTGTTAAACTGGCAGGGTTTTATTTAGTTCAATTCTATACTATCATTTACACCGACTTAGAGGGAGAACTGATAATCAGAGGTGTCACGATACACGTATGTCACACCCCATGTCCAAAGCAAGCACTACTCCTTACTGTGAACAACCCCACAGTTTGCAGATGCAGTCATTCTGAGTTAAACTGACACTGTGGTGAATCGTGTTCGCTCTGTACTAAAGTCCCAGACCTGGAAAAGGGCAGCTAACCTAACTCAATCCTTTGCAAACGTAGGGCTGTTCTCTTCAGAGCCCAGTTGTATGCACTAACTACTGAGGGTACAAGGCTTAAAGAACTTGCAAGTAAGCTATAGTGAAAATTCCTGATGCATTTTGGGTTGTCTTAATGTTCCTTATCACTTCTACACTTTTTATTTACTCAAAAACGGTACAAGAAATGTAGGCAGACCTACCTTTATTGTACAGTGTGCCCTACTCAGCTATTAAGATACACAATTGCTACCATCAATTTCATTTGTGTATTGACAGTGAAAGTATCAAACAAGATTTTTGTTGGTTATTGTTTTATAGCTCAAATGTACAAGAACACACATTTAAAATCCAGAAAACTTTTTTCCCTTCAATTTTTTTTTTTAAATTGCTACTGGTTATAAAGGAGATAATCAGAAAAACAAATTGAGAGAGTCCATGACAAATATATTGATCTGAAAGTAGAGTTACATATATTCCACTTGTCAGATATTCCCACCTGGGCTAAGTGCAGCCCCCTGAAGTGATGGACTGGCACCCTTTGGCAGCCTGAGCTCTGTGATGGAAACCCAGATAGTGTGGGTCATGAAAATGTACTTCTGAGATGCAAAATGTTCCATCTGAGCAGGTATTTCTTCCCAAGGGCAAACACTTTTGCATACGACTACTTCTCTCAATCCAATATATCAGTTTCTTATTTCTTCAAGTAAATTGAAAACTACTGCAGATTTTTAACCAGTGTAGTTAAAAAGATACTTCTAAAGTTGGGAAAAAAACCATTTACACATCCGATGTATTTCCTGACTTCAGACAGAAACACAGGGAGAGGACAGCAAAGTAATAGTAAGTGATTTGAGGCTCTTTCAAAATATTTTCAGGCTCATCAGTTGACTAAAAGTTTCCCGTTCTGTATTTAAAGACTTAGATAATAAAGTATTAAGCCAAAATATGTAACTGAGTGAAGAACAGGAATTTAAGTGAAGCTTAACTAAGTTTTTCATTATATACACTATTTAGTGAAAAATATTACTAATTACAATTACTTCAGTAAATGTTATGTACTCATAGAAATTAAGCCTTCTGGACTGTGCAATTTTGATTAATTTAATTTTATTTTTTAATGCCATAGCCAAATTTCTTCATCATGTTTTTTTGCTACCACAAGTTAATTAAGAGGCCTAAGATTTTTCAGAAATATATTTGGTCAGAACCTTCCCTTACCAAAGTGTTGCATCTATCCATTTTCTAGAAGATCTGTCTTGCTCCTGATAAATCACCTGAACTGTGCTGAAGTTGTAGAGAAAAAATCCTTCTATACGTTCATTCTAAAGCACAGTGACCCAATACATGCATATAAACACTGAATTCAAGCTCAGGTAAGGCTTTAGATGTGAAATTTAGCAGAACTATGCTAACAATTTGTAATTACTATGTAGTATTTTTAGCTGGTATTTCTACAGAAGTATTTTCTTAAGCATGTTTAAATAGTCTTCACTCTCTTTTAATCTACATATTCTGAAAGTTTGTTTCAAGTTTGAGAAGCTGATATTCCTGAGAGGTTGATTAGCTTTCAGTGTACATGTACTTTACATGCTCCAGCAGGAAAAAAAGTAGTTAGATTATTAACAGCATTTCTGTTTAATGAACATATATGAATTTCCTTCAAACTTTTCCAAAATTGCCTTTGTTTTTCCCATCCTCATAAACACTAACACCAATGATCTCAGCTAGTAGACTGTCAAATACATACTAGAACAGAGAGGGGAATTCTGGTTTATACCATCACTGATGCAATAGTGAACTTTAGGCTCCCTCACATGTGGAAAATTTTCTCCTTGCTGTGAAAACTCAGTGAAAGTTTTCTTAAATGCTGAAATGCTGGTAATTCAGTTACACATAAACAACTTCTATCACATTTTCTACACTAAAAAGGCTTTATTTTAAAGGTCAGTGGCAACTTAAAGTAGAATGGAGCTCAGAAAGATTAGAAACTTATAATCAAGATTGGGTACACAGTGCAGCCCTAACCACTGATCTCACCTGACCTGTACACGATTTGGCTACTTCACTTTTAGTTGGAAAAGTCCGAATTTGGAAGTGAATGATTGGAAAAGTCAGAGAATGAGCCTCAGATGTGATTTTTTTATGAGTCCAGGGATCTAACCATCACAAAGCACAATGCCAACCTATATTCAGGACTCATTGCCACTCAGAGTGCTCCCCCTAAAAGTTTCCATCTAGTCACCTCACCCTCGGAAAGCACTTGCTCTTTCCTTTGTCTTCTCTACTGCATACTCCTAACAAAGCAAAAAGCATCAACCTACTACCAGTTTCCCTCCCAGTTCTTGGCCCTTCTACTCTTCAGATGTACAAACACCTTCACAGCTATGCCTGGGAAGTTCATACATGTAGGTCAATGCAGGTGTAAGAACTTTGGCTAGCAGGACACATAGGACAAACTATTAAATGTCCATGTCCTGCCCTCTCCCTAGGAGTCTGGGGCCAGTTGGACTTTTCAACACTACATTTTACACAGAATGTGATTAAGAACACATATATCCTTTCATCTAGTACTTCCAAAAGTTTTTAGTCCCTCTTCTTAGCAACACAGAGCTTCCATAAAGCAGAAGCCATAATATAAGTGGGATTTTAAGAAATCAAGACCTCCCTAAAAATAATCACACTAACTCTAGGAAATCTGAAACAAAAAAAATAAATAAGAATTCAATGACATACAGTAGAATATGTTTTAATATATCAGTGTTCTTGGAATTTGCTTACTAACTTCACAAAACTAGACAGCTTTGCTTAACACAGAGGTGCAGTCCCCCAAAAATACAGCAACAGCTGAAAACAGTGCAGAGCCCCAGAAGACAGCAAATTAAGATGAAGGCAAGCATAATACTGAAGTTACAACGGGAAGATGTAAACTATATGCAAATCCATTGACTTTTTCTGGTAGGACCACTATGGGATTTACAAATAGAGTCAGCATTTAGATTTCTAGGTCAGAACTTCAGCCTGTAAAACTGATATAGACTAACTGAAAGCACTGAATTCGCTGGAGCTACTCCAAATTGCATTCTCCAAGGGTCTCTGGTGCTATCTAGTATAGGAATGATCTTCCCAGAGGTGTTATATGTGGTACATTCATACATTTCTCCATTATTAAAGACACTTTCCTTTTCCTTCATGCTCTAACTTTAAGGCTTCATTGCTCTTGTTAGGACCTATCATAGAGGGCTTTTTCACTATGAATTATTACATAGGTGACAGCTGGCTGCTTGAATGGTTTCTGTAATATTCAATAGGGAGAAAGATTCAGAGTTTCCCTCTAAAACAATTTTATGAAGCCCTCTCCCACTCCCTCCTTCCATAGCCCTAACTATCAAGGCTGTCAAAGAATTTAAACTTTTTGATATTAGTATAATAGCTATAATAAGAAGGTTGATTTTGCTATTATCATGCTTTATATTCCCATTACTGTAAGATCAAAATGTGTTATCATACTCTGAGCATTTAAATCACAATGCAAGAACAACTAAACAACTTTACATCTATACCTATAAGATATATTAAATGAAGAGAACTATAAACAGATAGTATTCATGTGATATCAAGCTTCAACAACGCTAACAATAACTTGGTCAACCTGATGTGCATTAGGACAGTGTATTTTAGTTTTAGACTAATTTCTTCCATGGCAGGTTCTTTTTTTCTGCAGAATTGCTTGCTCAACCTAAATACTATTAATGCTCGCAAGACAAAGAGGAAGATGCAGATACTCTGTTGGCACTTAGGTATTCTGCTTCCATTGCAAAAGGTAATGCATCTCCCACCCCCATCATACCTGACCATGTCATTAAATGCTCTCTACTGAAATTTTGGGGAAGTACTTGGAAGTGTATGGAGTAAAATACTGCATCAAAAGAAATAATGGAGCTACTTCTGTAAATATTACCTCTCAGAAAACACTAAAGCTCATCTTGATTGCCCAAGCAGAGGCATCTTGTCCACTTGCCTGGACTCAGTTGCCATTGCAGAAGATCTGGTCTCATCACCCATACAGGGACCTCACATGCCCCAGGATGGCACAAGATATCCATTTCCAGGTGGGTTAACCAAGCCCTCAATTCAACTTCCAGGATAGGCACCTATGCTGGCTTTATATCTGTGTTGTCTTTGTGCTCAATATAGGATGTTTCAGTGTCATTCAGCCAACAACAAGATGTCTCTAACATAACTCAGACAGCCAAAGACAGCTGGAGACAGAAAAGTTAAGAAAGACCTCTCATTAAATTTTACCCTGCCACCAGTGAGACCACTTCTTGAATAGGAATAATTCATTTTAATACCAAAAAGCACTTTTCAAATTGTGAAAGGCATACCTTCAAGAATAAAGAAAGGGAAAAATAAAACGAAGAAATCTCTGATTCTTCTGGACAGCAGTTGAACTGTGCATTCCTGGGAGTGGTTATCATATATTGCCAAAACGTGGACAATGTTTTACATCACTATCAGGGGAAAAAAATCTAGAGCCCTGTCACCTGCATTTTAAATCTATATGTTACTTTATCACAGTGGCATAACTATTCTAAGATTATTTGCCTTTTCCTGTGATTAACATGGTCTACACACCTAAACTAAATCCTCACAGAAGAAATCCAGTGACTTTCTTCAGATGTGCTCCATGCCAACAGCATAAGCTGATGTCAGTATGACGCAGGAATGTGAAATTAAGCCTATTTTTGAAGTTTTAGCAATTATATTTGAAATCTATTTAATTAGTATAATTTGGACATATTTTTACTTCCTTTAGGGCAAACTACAGCATTTTGAAGTCAGCTTTGTGTAAAGAATAAGTCTTTTATCCAGTAAAATCATAACAAAATATATATCTATTTTGTTGGGGGGATTTATTCCTTATGTATGTCATGAAATCTTCAAAACAATGTGTCATTAAAGCATACTTTATATTTGTTTCTGATTTCATAATGATTATTATGGTTTAACAGTAACTAGCATTTTACCCACAATAAAGTCTGCTAATATAGAGAGGTTATAAAACTTCTTTATCAATAACAAGAGTTTTTTCCTTTTAGGTTATTTTAATGTTTGAAGGACTTTAAAAATTACTTTATAACATAATATTTTCATATTATGACTAAAATATCATATATATAAAGACCTTACTAGGATTATTTAAGAATTCATTCAAGAAAAACAGAACAGACTTCGGAGACTGGCACACATTTGGTTTAAACAAAAATTGAACTTTTTTTTTTTTTGCATGTATATGAAACATCCTAGGGCAGTTTTCACACAAAAAAAGTGTTCAAGATACATGGGTAAGCTTTCTACTCCTGATCCTGCTGTGCAGTATTCTTACACATTGCTGTTTTGCCAGGGATGTGCTCCTACTATTAGAAACATGACAAGCCCAAAGATGAAAAAAAATAAAGAAAATGCTATTTAAATGCTTAATCATATGCTTTAGACTCCTTTGATGCAGGAATTGTTACAGTAAAAACATACAGAAGTGTAAATTGCCTCTTTCTTGATTAATTTAATCTACATGGTTATTTTGCTTGTTCTAATACTGCCTCATCTTGCCTAAGACACTGCAAATCCATACAGACTATATCCAACTCATTTCATGTTATTTTATTAATATAATTTCATTCCTTCATCTTCTCTCTGACACCTTCACGATGGTCTTAATTCCTTCGTGTTTTTAAAGTGCTCACAGTGGAAGCTCTCAGGTTGACAATACTTCTAGCATGTTCTAATCTGCCTCTTTGCGGTCTATCAAGTCAATGATCTGAAAACTAAGAAGGGTATAATTAGAGACTGACATGTCCAAAGGAATTGCTATGGTCTATCATGTCACAGGCACTGACCCAATAGACTGTAACAGTTTTGGTCTGTCGGATTAGGAATCAATGTTTTACTAAGTCCCCAACTCCATATTTATCCAGTCTGCTGAATTCAACACACGTAAAAACGCTCAAGTCACACTTTCTTTCAATACCCTCTAAGAGTGAAGAGCCTCATATTAAAGAGATAATTCCTATTTTAAAAATGTGAAGCAATCATTTTTTTCCACTTCTTTTTAGAGGAAAAACATGCATGAAAATGCATCAAAGGAATATATTTATAATTACGGTTATTTACTATAAACTTTTCTTTTACAGTAAGAAACTCCCAAGTTAAAATTCATGTGACATAACCTGATGCCAGCTAGATGCAGTAAACAGAAAGAAAAAAGGGTATTAAAGTTGTATAGAAATGACAGACTAGGTGCACTGATTTTTTTAAAAAAATTAGAAGCATTTAGTAACTTCCACTATGTTCAAGAAGAAACTGGCAGCAAAAGTACTCAGCATCCTTAACCTTGCAGCACTTTAGGAGCCAGTTATGGAAACCTGGGCTCTGGTGTTCATCTACCTTCTCTCTCAGTTTTTTCTTCATGATTTCCAGCATGGATGTCAAACCAGATTTTACAGTAATAGCCAAGGCTGTCCTCATCTATGGATGTTGTTAAAATATCCCTTGATACTACAGTGAAGGAGAATGGAAATTACAGGAAGGAGAAGTAGAGGCAGACTATGAAGAATACAAGCTCTGACCGGACAGAAGTTTCATATTTGATGTTTACCATCACTCTGGGCCAAGAATCTAAGCTTTTTCACTACAGTATTACCTTGGATTTGAACTAGTGGAGTAGTTCAATAGCTACATGGATATTACACGAATACTGAGATTATGCACAACCTTCCAAGTATCAGAAAACATGCTGATTTGAGCAAATAGTAGAGGAAAGTTTTAAAACAGCCAAGTATATAAAGTAGCTTTCTAGACTTGGTAGGAGATTATCTTTTTCTGAAATGCTAGTTTGCCATGTTTTCCTTCATTAATATGACTCCCCAAAAAGCAGTATACCTACAACATTTTAGAATGAACCATGTTTCAATCATAAGAAAGTACCCTATGCAATGCATTTTTATTTCAGGAAATTCCTTTCAAATCACTCTACACCAAATTCTGTTCATAGTATTTTAAACTCTTTGATTATTGTTTTTTCCCTGCTATATTCTCTTTATTCATATTCATCCACTGTTACTTCCCAATTCCTTCCCTAAAAAGGTATTGTTATAGCTATAACACGAGTCATATACTCCAGCCATTCCCAGAACTGTGATCTGAGTGATGAATATGGATTATGAAATATTAAAGTTATGCCAGTGACCCTCTAGTTTGCCACAGATCAGATACAGACATAAGACATACAAGCCTGATAGGTAGATACCTGACTTCATTACCTCTCTGTAGTAGCAACAAGAATTATTTTAGTCTGATGTGAAGTATTAGGGAATAAACAAGTTTTAGCTACCATACAGGATAACCAGAAAAAAAACCCCTAGACCAAGCAAACATCACCACATCAAATGTAAATGTTTGAAGAAGTGTTAAATATGTGTTATTACTGTTACAAAAGCTAAACACAATCCTTGTACCTTGTCAAGATGCTAACTGATCCTTCTCATTCTCAAAATTTCAGGAGCTCAGGAGATGGGCTTTACAATTCTCGCTTCTGTATCATCTTGTCCCCCAAACTTTGCCATTTTTTAAGATTTAACTTGTATGGCAAAATTAAAAAATGTTTGAAGGGTCCAGCTGGGAGTAGAAGAGTAAAGTTATTGCTATATTCTATTATTTTTCCTCTTTGAACATGATTTCTTTTGAAATTAAAACTGTGTATGGAAAGTCTCTTTCCTAAATCTTAGTGATCATGAAAGGAATGAAGTGCTACACTTTAAAATATTTATCCTTCTATAAAATTATTTAATGGCAAATTAAATTCTGACTGAACATGCTATTATATTTTATATGCTCTTCAACCCCTAACTTTTAGTATATATCACTAGTAAGATCCTGAAGAGAAAGTAATTTGAATAAAACTAGTGTTTTTTGTTGTTTATTCATAAAATAGAAGATATTAAAAGTCTGCAATATACAAAAAAAATCAGCTCAATTTGGAGCAGCTCTTATTTCATATTGTATGTATTTTTAATCTTCATTCTAATTTTTCATTCATCAACAAACATGTTTCCAATTAAATTAAATCAGTACCTATTCTATTTTAGGATAATCTGACAAAAAATATATAAATTATTACTCTCTATGCCTTACTCAAAGATGACTGGAAAATATAGGCATGTTGAAAATGTAAATTATTAGAATATCAAGATATTACTGGGAGAAAAATTTCAGATCTGGAAGATACACAACTTCCATATGCCAAAATCTCCTGTGTCAAATTTCATACAAAATCCTATGTATGACCACAGAACATGTAACACAAATGGATACACTAAAAAAAAAAAGAAAAGATATATTTTATACTACGAAGTGTTATGTGCAAAATGTTTTTGAATATGCCTTCTTTGCTTTTAAAAAAGATGAGTGAAAAGAAAAAGTGGTCAGCTTCCAGTGATGAGGGATCTAATCCAGACAGCAGAGAAGTCAGTGGGAATCTTCCCCTTCTTTGTTGTAAGATTTAAATTTAACACAGTATTAGAAAAAGGGAATTACTTGGAGAGCAAAATGCCTCTGTACATCTCTGTGTGTGTGCGCAGGGGTGTGTGCATGTGAGTGTTTGTGGGTGGGTGATGGATGGGGAATGTGTGTATATATATGTGAATACACAATCATACATATATAAACACACATAATTATCATTCAGTCTAAGAGGGTTAGCAAGCAGTACACGTGAAATGAGTGCCTTTCAGACAAGGCAGCTTTAATATTACTGGGCTCTTGTTTCATTATACTAGGATATACACTTTCATAAATATTGCTGACAAAAGTAATATGCAAGAGAGGAACATTTTTCTTACTCCGATCAAAGATGCAATAACCAAATCATAAAACACAAAACCAATAGCCAATCAATGTGAATAAGTCTGCCCATAGGCTTAATTCAAGCAAGCCATTCACTGAGCTATGTGATGGATCTGTCAAATCCAATACAGCATTACAGACATACTAGCAACATCAAGTGAACATGCAATGACAAAATGACAATACGCCCCACTGCCATGCTTTGACTTTTTCTACCTCATAAATATAAAACTTGATGGTTTTACTAGTTTCTCTAACTTTAGATATGGACAGAAATCTAACAACTATTCCTTTTAGTTATATTTTTTTTTTAAATACTGCACGAAAGTTGAATAAAAGCTGTACAAACATTTTATTGCCCTCTGATTTAGTGTCTTTTACACATCCTTACAATTATTTTTTCCGAACACTTCTGGAATTTGGCAGGCAAAACTCCAGAATGATGAACATATATAGACCAGTAGGCTCTCTGTTACCAGTTATAAGAATTGAAAAACATATCAGAAATATTTTAATTATTGCAAAGTTAAACATGACTTTTTTGATGCATTTTTGCAAAGCGCTTCGTATCTTTAAGTGCAATTTAGCATGATGATAGATCACAGTATAAAAATCCAATTCTAGATTTTTTACAGTTGTATTCAGTGATTATCTTGCTTCATAAATAAAAATAAAATGTACCTGTTTACTTGTTTTGTTGGTTTTGGTTTACAGACCTAAGAAATGACTGGATAAATCTGCAAGTTCTACCTCCATTGTAAAATTAATTAATTTTAGGAGTACATGATTCATCCTCACTGATACCTAGGGTTTTTGCGGTGATTTATTTAATGAGATTTCCCTGCCACTTGACTCTCCCCTGTATACTTGTTCTTTACTCATTTCCAGCACTATTTCCAGCTGTGACAAACAAGGATACTATTGCATATCTTTGCAATAGAGCTCTCTTATGGTGATCATTATCCATTGACTCGGGGTATTGATTCTGGAGTTCCAAACCTTTCTGTTAACCTTTATTTTTAATGTACCAAAACATGTCTCCAATCTAAAGATTTCCTCTTTCCACCTCCTGACTTAGGAAGAATGTCAAATATGGAACATTGCCATCCATCACGTGTGTGAGCTATGATCAAAAACATAAAGCTGCTGTTCTTTTTTAAATTAACATGAAGTACTCTTTCCATGATATGTCACTGCTTCAATAGTACATACTCACTGGTCCTCACTTCATTTTTCTGGGCATTGTTTGCACGTAAACATATAAGTATAAATATATTTAACGTGTAATTAAATTAAATGGGGGCTCAAAACTAAATTAAGCGTATATGGAGATATGAAATCTTCAATATTGTCAGAGGACAGCAGGTGATTATTACATTGAGAAGAAAAGATATGAGCAGTTGTACTGAACTATTTCAGAACTGTAACTATTAATAATTCACAAAAGTTGCTAAATTAAATTAATTAAAAAATGAATGAAAAGTTAATCAATTTAAGCAAACTGTAGTCGGAATCAATAAGAGGTATCCATGTTTGCACATAGTTCCCCATATGCAAAGACATGTTTGAGCAGATTGTTATTTTTGTTTTCTATGCTAGTTTTAGGATTCTCCGATAAAGAAATTCAGTTACAATATTGGTAATTAAGACAAGAAACCATATTCATTTGGGGGAAGCAGATTGAAGATGAGGGTTAACCACATTTAAAAAGACAAGCTAAATTAAAGAAAAAAAAATGCAAAAGATACAAAATTCATTTAAGATATTTAAAATTATGCAAGCAAAGACAGGTTGTTACAATTCTAATTATACATAAAGTGTGTCTGAAAATTAGACATTTAAAAAAAAAATAATTAAGGGTTGTAACAGCTGCATTACTACTGATGCCATCTTCCTTTACAGCAGTTAAGAGCACTGTTGTCTTTGACAAGTCCTTTACTTTTTTTGTCAGTATAACTCTTAGTGATGTTGACTCTCTACCCATGGCAGAACACGTGACCAACTGATGCTTTATATTGCAGCATTTGATTCTCTTTATGAGAAGGTACAATTAAAGCATTTAGAAATCAGAACTTCATTTAGTCATAGGAATAAACACCCTAATAAAATGACCCAGGGACACCTGAGCGATATCTGGCAAAAAATGACTAACCACAGGTTATTTATAATTTTGTCCTTCCAGTTTAGTAAGTTTTTAGAAGCAGGAATTTTCTTCTATTATAAGCTCACAGAAAAATACTAGAGCTGCAACATGCTAACAGACCTTTGTGGAAATGAAATGAAACTACTGAGTAGCACTTCACCTTTGTAGGTTACCCTAAGTAGAAACAGTACATCGTGAACAGGGTGCATACAGCACATATATATTTGATATTACTGATCCAAAATCAATAGAAAGTAACTTGCTTACCTGTCTGACACAGCATGCCTCAGCCACACATGCAAATTATTTTATTCACATAACTTTAAAAAATATATCCTCATTACCCAGAATAAGCATTTGAAAGGCAAATATGCATGCATAGCATTGTAACATTCATACCATGGTACTTTGTTCTAAAAATACAGAATCCATGAACAGCACTTCAATTTAATAAACAGTTTACTGAATTGTCTAAATCTGTTGATTTCTTTAAGAAACAAACGTGTAAGACAGTGTCTAATTTAGCATCTAAGGAATTTTTCAATACATATTCAAGACTGAAGAAATTATCTCCATGATTCCAAGGGAAAAATTTCTTTTATCGGGAATTGAGAAGTGTGACCTCACTTTTCACTGCTACTGTAAAGCAAAATATATGTGTAACTGCCTTTCACAATATACATCCTCTCTTTATGGCTGTACACTTTTCAAGAACTTCAAAAGTGCAAAAGATAACATAGATTTCTAAAGGGTACAGTTTATGAAGAAAACATTGGATATTCTTTCTTTCCATTAAAAAATCATGTCCACACACTGCAAAGACTTAGTTTTATGGTATTTGACAAAATCCTACTCCTACTGAAGTCAATAGCAATTTAGACATTGACTTCAAAGGGCTACCAATTTTCATCTTGCAAGATGAGTTAATTTATGTGAACATCACTTTTAGTTTATCTAAGTTAAGTCTTTGCATGTTTCGCTTGTGCAGATTGTAACAATATCTTTCATTCATGGTATTATTACCACCAAATCTGGTTTACAATTTGAGGAGAAAAAAAAGAAGAGGAGAAAAGAAGAACTGATTTTTATTATTTTTTTCTTACTATTCCAAAAAATCAAATGACTGGAAATGCTGTTTTGTCTTTGATAGTTCTAGTTTAGATGCAGTTCATTCTCAATTTCCACTGACAAAAATGTGAATTGAGAGCACTCAGTAGGTTCAGGTTTTAAATCAACTGAAATAATACTCCTAAGAGGAATAATGATCTTTAGTAGCAGACCATCATGAAGCTGTACATATATTTATCTACATTGTACAAGGGTCACAGACTTTAACTGGATGATCTACAGCTTGGGAATGTGCACATCTCACGCCTGATTCTCAATTAAGGCCTAAAATCTCTCAATTTATGGCTATTCATGGATTATAATAAAACAGCCTGCTTTAGAGATCACAATTATCTGCAGAGCAACAAGACAGTTATGAGACTTCAACAAGGCAAATTTATAGATTAATCTTCAACTTCCACTGGTCAAATATTGATGAGGAGTAAGTGAGGTCTTACCTGTCACTGTAGGCAGCTGCAGTGGCAGTGGCAGGCTGGGCATACCGGTAGGCAGCATAACCACCCTGAAACACAAACTCATGCTCTAATTCGACTGCTACAGCACCATAAACAGCATTTTGCAAAATTTAGCAACAGCTGAAAGGGTATTATCATGCTGTACAATCAGGTACACAGTTAAAGATGTAGGGAATATTTCATCGTGTTGTTAAGCGTAATTTATCTCAGCAAACTTGTACTTGTTAAAGTTTGTCCCAGAGATCAGGAGAAAGCAATGAGCTGCGTTCAGCAACATAAGGATTTTTACAATGCTGTAATCTTCCTCAAGTTTCCAAATAGCAGTAGCTCTAATGAATGAGGTGTACACAAATTAATAAAGCGATGCTGAATTTAAAGAGAAAAACTCAGCTAAGAATCAATTCTTTTTCGTACAAAATATGATTTCTCAGGTCTGCTTGATTAATCTGTGCACTCTATTAACACAATGTTACAAAGGTTTCGAATTTATACATAAAATTATAACAAAGAAGCAAAATTCTCTTCTTCCATGAATTAACATTCAGTTGTATGTAACAGTAATTGCAGCTGTTCAATTAAGCAAACAGGACAAACAAACACCCATTGGAAAGGAATTGTGTGCAGCGATGCATTGATTATCAAACTGTGAAAACAGCAGAGCTTCCTGTTCAATGGACCACGGTGTTATATCAACCATTTCAAAATTATCTCAGCATGCCAATTAACAAACAGAGGCCAGTCTCCACAGATAACACAAACATGATTTACGTCCCAATTAGAATTCACTACCTCATAATCCTTGTATTTCCTTCCCCACCTTCACCCCCTTAACAAAGAGTTACTCAGCTTTATTAAAATTCACTCTTTTGCTAAAATGTTGGCTTTAATGGATTCCCCCCCCCCCTTTATATTTTTTTTTTTAGAAAGTTGCATTCACACAAGACATTATGCTGATGCACAAAAACCAGGCTATGATGTGTCAACCTTTGCTATAACAGGAGGGCATTTCTATGGGAAGAACCTTTGTGGTTTCTCTAGTTTGGTTTTAGGAAAAAAAAAAAATTGTTCTTTTCAGAAGTGCCAATTTCCACTACTTTTACAAGCTGCTTCCCCTTCCTCTACTTCACATGGTGGAGTCTCATTCATCCCTAACAGGCATGAACCTCTGCGTTTGAAGATTTGCAGCAGGTTGGTTTTGGGAATCAATTGCTTGGCTGATAATGCCACATCTCCCTAAGATTAAACATGTTTTACATTTTCTGACAGTTCTTAGGAACTCCAGGCTTGGAACTGTCAACTGACTGGGGGGAATGGTGCTTCTGACTTTTTCCAAGTGCTCACATAGAGAATAGTACCACCCCCTCCCCAACGCCTGGCAGCTCCCTGGCAGCAGGAATTATGTCACACCACCACCAAATGGGGCAGGTGCTGTCATACAGTTCTAAACCCCCATACTAAAATGTGTGAGTCACTTCATTTCAACCCAGCCACGCACATAATGCCTCCCACCATGGCAGAGAAACAAGCATGGGCCACCACTAAGAGGTATAAATGTTTCAACGTGTTTAATCATTTCTGTCATTTATGTAGCTGTCACTGAAAGCTGATCAATACCCTTTCTCACTCCCTAAATATGAGAGTTGCATTCTTTTTGATTTGTTTCCATCAAGGAACTGAACAATGAAGCTCAACTCTGAAATTTATTAAGATGCTTTGGATTCAACAATCACTATGAAATTTGTGAGAGTCCTGGAAACACTAAGTCTAAAGCAATAAAATCTTGATTCCTGAATCTTTTAGAGATCTGAAATAGGGGATGCATTTTGTTATCATGAAAATCATAACTCCCTACCAGCCCATGTCAGGATTTCGTATTTTAATGTAAACCATCATATAATTACACATAAAATCATTGTAAAGAAAATTATTTTTATGTGGTTTGTGTTCTACAGTTTTCTTGTGGTACTAAGTTTTCTTAGTGTTTTACTTTAGTTACTCCAAACAACTTCCTGCAACGACAAAATACCTGAATTTCCACTTTGTATTGGAAACCTGATTCAAACCCCTGAACTCTAAACTTCTGCAATAAGTTCTACTCTACAATTTTTCTCTAATTTTCAACTGGACTGATAACTTAGATGAAGAATACACTAGTAATATTCACTACATACGCATCTCTTGGGTAATACAGCAAATATGTATCTTTATGCCTTAGACTATATTGTGAAATAAAATACAACAAAATTATGTAATAACTGCATAATAACAAATAGCAATTTTCAATTCCTATGTTTTATAACTGTTTTAAGAATGCTTCCCCCCACATTAAGTAAATTCAAACAGAAAGCATCTGATTGCTCTGTGTTATTATTTTGAAATTTCAGCTGAAATAATAAATCCCGCTAAAATTATTTTTAAAATGTCTGTGCCCTCATATTTGCTACTTCCAGGAGAACAACAGCACAATGTTACAGCAGCTTAGACAATGTTATAGTAGAGAGTCAATATACTCGAAGTATATAGAGCTATATCTCACTGGCATAAAACACTGTATGGGACACTCACAACTCTCACTGTTGTATTTTGTGGGATATAAAGAATACGTAAGATTTTATGATAGACTGGAAAATAAAATGCAAAGGGCAGTCTATTTTTATCATTCATGCACACAGAATCTATTTTCTCACATAATTATTTGAGTATTAGTATGAGTTTACAAGAATCTATGTTCAGCATAATGAGGGTTTTTTCATCAGTACATCATACTTGTGGCAACTTATTGCCACACACAGGCTTTTATATTGCTGTTCTACAAAGAAACAGAAATGTAATTATTTGAATGAGTGAGGGAAGAAGGATGGAAAGAAAGAACTAAGGAAGGAATTTACACAAATTCCCCAAAGCCACTCAGTACAATTTCCCTTTCAATACTTTATACATCTCTGTGGCTTAGGCAAACTGAAACAGAGCAGTGGGATTTGTGGAATGTCAGTAGCCAATCATTACAGAGAAATCATAATCAAATTTAGAAAGAAATTGCAGACTGTTTTGATAAGATACGATAAAATGGAAATGAATGGAAATAAAATGCATCTGTGTTGTTAAATAAAGTGTGCATATCTGTCGTAAGAACAACTTCCACAAAAATGAGTTATACACATCTATAGATTACAAACCTCTTTTTAATTTGTGTACCTACTCTCAGAGGTACTGACAGTGTTTATTATGGGTACACATAAAGTGATTCTAAACAATGGGATTTTTAATGTAGATTTTCCTATTACTAACATATTAAACATTTTATGTGAATGTTAAGAACTGTTTTTGCTAAATTTTTACTTTCTATACCTCCTTTCATTCAAGGATCTCAAAGTATTTTGTGAACACAAATTAATCAAGGTTCAAAATCTTCTCTACTATTGAATTATACCTACCTTATTAGCTAAAAATAGAGGAATGGGAATAAAAATGACACCGTTTATACCCAGTCCTGCAGACTATAGAAAGTGGAAGTGATCACTTCCTCTTTCTCCACTGATATGATACTAAGGATTAAACAGTACTTGTTCTGCTCACAGCATAAAACTTTGGGAGAATTAAAAATAAAATATCCATCACTTCTTTGTGCTAGCTCAACCTCCAAATAGGTCAATGTGAAAGGTTCATGTTATCTCTATATTGTGCTCTCAGAAGTATCTGTTGCCTCAGAGCTCTGGGTAATAGATCCAAAACTGACACCACTTGTACTGATTCTAAACAAATAAGATCACCAGGAGTGATCTAGCACATATTTATATCACAGATCAGAGAGATGAAGAGACATTTCATTGCTAGATGTCGAAACATTTAAAGAGGTACCATGGAGCATACCACCACTAAGAGCAACAACCCTCTGCTCCTTGGGAACTCTTGCCCTTGGAAAAGTCACTTCACTTCTCATTTTGTTCCTGTAGAGTCACAGGAAATGGCACATCCTTCCATTTACAAGCTACAAAAATCTTTGGGTTTTAAAAGAATGACTCCATATCCTTGCTTTTTCACATGAAAACAGTGCCTTTCAGGATATCGTACCTGATTGCATCAATGAAGCTCTACCTTTTATAATCATATCTATTATATCTGTGGGAAATAAATTTGTGCTCCATCCTCAATAGCATCCTATCTTATAGCTAAAGGACACAGCAGTAGCTATTGGTAATCTCATCCATACCCCGATCACAAAGCAGGTCTTACTGTTGATCAGCAGCTCAAAGAGAAATCTTAAACCTATCTACATTGCCATGAACCAGCTGCAGTATCACAAAGCCCAGAATCCTGAGAACTGGTTAGAAAATCTTGCTGTGCACAGTAAGACTGACTAGCATCCATGGCTAAACTGTATTGCCAAGGGAATTCTGAACTTGGTGATGCCAGAGTTTGGAAGCTTCTCATGTTTCTTAGCCTTCCCACATTTTAGGCATTGATTAAAGACTGCTGTGCTTTTAAAACATTCTTTATTACAGTGTTAAAAAAAATTAACACCCCCCTCCAAGAAAGCCCAAACCACCATATTTATGGTAAAGCAGAGCAATAGTGTAGAGCTATTTTTCTAACTGCATATTTCTGTGTCTTACTATTTTTGCTTCATTTTGTGGAGTGTATTTTCTTATTTTCACAGGTGTCAATCTTCATCTAGGAACTTCTATATTTGCTGGCAGGCAACCTTAATTCTCTTTTAATGACTTTTTCTCTTAGTGAATCAATACTTAATTTTAAAAGGTCTTCCTTACTTCCTAATCATCTCCTTTATTTTTCCAACTCAAAGCCACATTTAAAAAGGAATTCAATAGCTCAGCTATTTCAGAGGCATTATTACATTTCATATAGCACTATATGAAATACAGAATATATTACATCTAGAATCATGGCTGTTGGTTTTTCATTTTAGAATTAACTTTCCACCTATTTTTATATTCCTATGCTCTTCTACTCCTTTGGTTAGTGATAAGCAACTTTGGCTGCTTGCTTGGTTCACCCTGCAGTTTTTACCCAACAAAATCTAGTCCTCGAAGGCTACACTGATAGTGGGTTATGAAAAGATTGGCACAGTCCATATTTCTATTGGTACTCAATAGTAATCATATCAGAATGAAAACCACTTCAATGCCCTTGTTAATGTATATTTTTGATCTGGGTTTCAGTAGTGCGTTCCTTCTGGTTTGCTTTCTGTGGTATTTTTAAGGTTCCCTGTCTCCAAACTACTGTTAAACCCTATATTGTTTAAATAATTCTCCTTTTTTTTCACAAAGGATTTGTTCTTTCACAAAGCTTCAGCTCTGCACTTAAAATGAAAAGCTGAGTAGAACTATGTCATAATCAATTGGGATTTAATAAATAACTTGGTCCACTGCAAACTAATACACTAAGAACTAATACACTGTGAATTGTAAGGTTACTTTTGATTTATGCCAGTTCTCTATCTCTCCCTCCCTCCTCTGCAAATTGTTTCACATGCAAGAAAGAACAAATGTGGAAAAAAAAAAGTTTTAAAATAAGAAGATTTGTACACTCTGCCCCCCTCCAAAGTTATCTGGAAGAGTGTTTTAATTCTGTCACCTGCTGTAGAGGTAAACATTCTGCTGAATTAAGAGAACTAAGAAATGCAGTCAGAAATACTGCAGCTGAGTGACAGCAAATGCACCAGTACAGTCATCCCATTTTCTAATGCATGTTATTATTTCAGGCATCAAAACTGAAGCTATACTAGAAATTATTAATTTCTTTGGTATTTTCCTCATTCAGATCACTTTTCATTTGGAAACAAAATTTTCAAGTCTATGAGTGGGTGTGAGGCCACCTAAAAATAATACTGTCAATCACTAGAAGAAATATTCCTGGATTTTGGCAGCTGTGGGTTCCCAAACTACAAACTGTTCCTTTAACATTTAGTTCCCATCTCTACTATCACATTAAGCAATCCTGAGAAAGACATCTTGTTGCCTTTCAGAGTTTTGGGTTGGTAAACTGAGGAAAATGGATGTCAAGTTCTTTAGACAGCTTGAAGAAATACAAAAATTGGAAACCACACTTGAAGACATTCCACACTGTACCATGTATCCTACACAGCTCAAAAATTCAGCATCAGTGTGTTTAGGTGAGATCAAAGCACCACACTACACTTGAATACGCTGCCTTTGGCAAATGGGTGATTCTCGTGCTGTAAACAGTATGTTAATGATAACATCACTAAGTATCTAAGTGCACAGGGAGAGACATTTAACCCATGCTATTTTATGTAAAATGTATTTTTAAACTACACAAATGAATTTTCAGATAAGTACAAGCCTCTTTCTACCCCATCAGAAAAACAAAATCCGTAGATTCAACATGTTTTCCTTCTTTACATAACACTTATTAGAAAAAAAAAAAGTTCCCTAGGAAATAGTTTTAAAAGATTGCTCACAATGAACAAAGGGAATGTTTTCTAGGACTACCAATTGAACTTTTAATATTCATACTGATTTAATCTCATCCATCTCCTTGTATCTGAACAGAGACAGTACAACAGTAGTACAAGTAGTTTAGATAAAGAAGTCTGTTAAAAGAAAGATGATTTCTGTAACTTAGGACCAGATTGCTTTATCAAAATAATAACAAATGTGAAAGATTGCTGGAGTATCAGTAACATAGTTTGCATCTGTGCATTTCTAAAAGAAGCCTGTGAACAGAGGGTGTAAGAATTAGTTGCTTTAGAAGAGCGAAATTCAGGTTCAGCTACCTGAAAGCTCTTGTTACACAGACATAAGTAGCCTTTTTTGTATATATTCAAGGTAAAAATTTCAGTGTTGGTTAGAATCTTAAAAATCATTATTTAAAAGGAAATTGGTGCCCAATGATGTGAAGTAGGTAATGATGGATCCAGGGTGATAACAAATATATACTATATATACATGTGTATATATATATATTTGCATATATATACATAATAACAAATCTAACCACTTTTTACACTATAAGCAGTCTCTCTTCAGTTCATTTAAACTGAAACAAATAGATTTTAAAAGAGCAGGTGGAAATCATCTCAGATTACAGACAATGCATATCTGTATCTTAAACTTACTATGTACTCTGCTACCACCAAGGCACTTACATATACCCAATGTTGCCTGGATTTGGAAAATCTGTATCTCTCCATAAAGTGTTCTCATACTTCAGGTATTAACACTAATCAGCATGCCTGACATTTTGGGGATTTGCAGAAGAATATTTCTGCTTTGGTTTTATTTTTTTCTTTGAACTTCAGTTTTGAAGGGACACACCCCTCCACACATGCACACACATTTTTCACATCTTTTTGCATTCATTCAGCATTTGACTGAAGAGTTAATTCAGCTCCACTGAACAATGATAGATGTAATGAACAGAAAGGTCTTCCAATGTGAGAGATATTCTTCTCAATTCTTTCTGACAGGCAAGGGATGGCAAATAGACAAAACAGAGTCAAGCTAGGCAGCAAACTTGTAAAAAGAATGACTCTGGTAATGTACAAGGACAGCATGCACATCAATGAATACTTACATAAATGTCTGCACCATAAAATCCATCCTGGTATACAACACTGCAAGGATGCACACACAAAGAAAAACATCCATATTAGTGCATTTCCACATGCAAATGCCACCAACCCCTGCACAGCCGAGGTTAGTTTTGTCACAAGAACAGGGGATAGGGGGAGAGGAAGGCACTCTTCACATTGGTTAAGGAGGTTGGTAGGAATCATCAGAAGTGAAACTGTACTGAATACAACATCTTATAAAGTGTGCCAAATGCTTAGTCAGAGAGGCAAAGAGTGGCAGGATTGGAAAACACTTTTGATAAGTTTTTGGATTTTCTTTTCTTATCTTTTCTTTTCTTATCTTTTCTTTTCTTATCTTTTCTTTTCTTTTCTTTTCTTTTCTTTTCTTTTCTTTTCTTTTCTTTTCTTTTCTTTTCTTTTCTTTTCTTTTCTTTTCTTTTCTTTTCTTTTCTTTTCTTTTCTTTTCTTTTCTTTTCCTTTCCTTCCCTTTCCCTTCCCCTTTCCTTTCCCTCTTTCTCTCTCTCTTTCTCTCCTTCTTTCTTTCCTTCTCTCCATCTCTTTCACCACATATTGGCAGCATTTTTTCTAGAAAACTTTTCAGTGGGCCAGTCCTACAGTCAGTTTTAATACATTAACAAAATTCTGTCCCTTGAACTACAACTTTCTTGTCCCTTAATTATGCCAAGCTTTTGAAATAAAGCAGTAGTTGTCATTACTTAGATGGAAAACAAAACAAAGCATAAGTTTATATGGTGAGAGTACTGTGTGAAGTAATTATACTGGTGGTATTCTACCCATTGGGTCAAATCTCAATACCTTGGTGAACACAGAGTATTCACCGGTACTGCATTGGTGACTTGACAGATGTGACAACAGGTCTGTTATGGATGTTATGGCATTGTTCTTATAAAAAATGTATTAACCTTCCTCCCAGTCTCATTTTACAACTTTGGTGAACATGCCCCCTTTGGTGAACAAACCCCAGGGGTTCTTATCTCCCCTGTAGTTTTGGCTGGACACATTACAACTTCTTGTCTGAAAAAATGTAGTATTGTTACATTGCTGTTAACAGTTAACCCAGAGACTGCTGCATTTCAGCTAAGAGAAATCATCAGTGTGAACAGTTAAAATTTTAGATTCTAAACCCTTCAGGATAAATGACACCATGTGACAAACATGGTTTAAATGATTACACTAAATAAAACTGGAACTACATAGCAGTGGTCTACAAATTACACACAATATGTAAGTCCTGCAGTTTTACATTCATTTGGCAGTTCTGTGACTTCAGACAGGTATTTCCAGTACCAGAATCAACCCAAGCTGTTTTGAGAGCTAAATATGAGAGCACACAATAGGGTTTTTTTTGCAACAATATTTTAAATTTTGAAATATTATTATCTGGGAATAATTGCTATCACCAAGTTGCTACCCTAAGCTGTTTTGCTATTCCAACAAGAATTTTCATGTCAGAAATATAACCAATCTACTGAGGTCTACTACCAAACCCCACAGACCTGAGCTGCTATGTGTCTAAGTCAGAATCACTTGAGAAAATCATATATATGCATACATATACACAGACGACATTGATGATAAAAGTTTTCTATAGAATAATAATGTGTGAAAACTCAGCTCCACTTAAATCAGTCTCTGCCATTTGCTTTACTAAGGTTAGACCTTAATGTATTTTTTCTTTTTGTTATACCTGCAGAGTGAAATATGCTAAGCCTAGACTACATTAGTAGCTTTCAGAGAGCTCAGTATTTACATTGTAGTGTACCTTTGCTTTGGTTTTGATATTCTGTTTATTTGAAAACATCCATGATTTTCTTATACTTGTTTGCATGTCAGAGAGAAAACCTTCCCCATGGCTGGGAGGGAGAATCATGAACAACATCATGAACAACACAGAAGGAGTTCTATGAGCTGATACACAAATGATACAAAGTTTTTTGGAGATGGAGGCCCCACAACCACAACGCCCAGTTCCTCATATCCCAACGCCACTTGTGGTGGGAGGTGGAGGAGTTGAGAACAAAGGAGTGACATTGAGCCTGGGAAGAAGGCATGGGGGACGGGGGGGACATGGCTTGGGTTTATCTTTGTTTCCAACCATCCAACTGCATTTTAATAGGCAATAAAGTAAATTAATTTTCACGTCAAGACTGTTTTGCCCTTGATGGTAATTGGTAAGCAATATCCCTGTCTTTATCTCCACCCAAGAGCTTTTCCATCTTGCTTTATCCCCCTACATTCCGAGGAAGGGGAACGAGAGCAGCTGGGTGAGGGCAGCTAGCCAAGGTCAACCCACCAAAGCACACAAAAAAAGACACTACTTTCAATTATCATTAAACACTGCTATGTGCAGTGCAAAAACCATGTTTTTGAGAGTAAATGTATCAGAAAGGAGATCTTTTTCTTCTTCCCCTTAGTGATGTGCGTATATACAGTGCAGATGTTGCGAGATGAACAGGGGCTGATGCAGTCTGAACTCCCCAGTGCAGCTGGTTATAATCTTGGACAGGTTACTCCATCCACCTAGGCTTTTCTTTTATAGACAGCACTGTCATGTACAGACAGAAACTTACTTTGAATTCTAAATATGTCACTACTTGATAATTACTGTACCAAAGGAAATACCCGACACTAAAATGAGAATGAATGCATGAGTGTCATTAAACATGCCTAGTGTTAAGAAGCGACAAAATCAGGCAAATGAGCATAATGCTCCTGAGCAAGACATGTGCTATGAAAAGGTATCAGATGATTTTATCTTATGTCCTCCATATGGTCTTGTAATGTGATAGTGATGTTAAATATAAAACCTTCTGCTTCTTTTGAAGTTTCAAAAAAAGTAATCCTTCACACTCTCATAGATCTTTCAGAGATCTACTCACTGTCTTTATCATTCACTGACTCCTGTGACTGAAGCTTACCAGCAGAGTCAAATGTATTTTCTAACAGCACCCTTCATCAGAAGGACAAAGTGTAAAACACCAAGAGCTGTGTTTTTCTCTTGTGCTTTACTTTCCTTCAGTATATAATTTTCCAAAGGGTAATTTGCTTGGCTTCTCATCCCCTTTTCTGTCTCTGAAGCTGTAGGTAGAATATAGATTATAAGTCTCAAGCATGGGAAGAGACCGAATGCATCACATGGGGACCTATCTCACCACAACTCTATTCAAACTTTTTATTCAAAAAATTGTCTTGGCAGACAGATGAATCTTGAGTTCCTTGTAAAGCAACACAGGGTCTGGAAACAGCCACGTAACTGAAATCTGAATTACTTCACCCAGGAATGGATGATAGATTCATCTGTTACCTGGAGGCATTAAAATATCAAGTTTTGGGGACTTATTCAGTTGTATTTTATTATTTTATTGTGCTAAGGAAAACTGAGAAAAGAGAGAAATCTTGATTTAATGAGAAAATGTGCATCTAAATAGCATCATACATGGCAATCATTTCCTGAAATTATTTTTCCATAAATATGAATCTGTTTTCTCAACAATTAGTATACATCTGCTTTGCATGGGTTTAGCTGCTTTATTTTAGTCTCTGTCTCCTATAATAATTTTTTGTAACTACATTAAGACAAACTCTTTGCTAGTTTAGATTCCACCTTTATAATATCCTGGGAGGACTACATCTGTCTTCATTATCATTTTTCTACCATCATCTTCCAAAAAGATTGGGTTGAAGAATCTATCACTGACATAAGAAGACAGTTCTTGACTGCACAAACCTTAGTTCAGGAACTTCATAGCAGCTGAGTATGTATGGCCCTCAGCCATACACACAATCTGCACTATTAACATAAATAACCTAGGGCAGATTAAGTGCATGGAGTGATTGATTCAGTGTAACAAACAGGCATTACCATCATGATTTCAGTCATTTCCATAGAATCATGGTTACACTTCACTATTTTCCCTCCATCACACCTAAGAGAAAGAACTTGGGGAACAAAAGTTCTCTGGTAGCACTGCCTTCAATGTCCTACACATAGTTTGCAGTTTTTGGTCTCAAAAAGTCACCTTTCAAATGAAAATGTCATGAAACAAATAATAGAAGAGATACAACTCAACCTTCTCCAAATACACCCAACACAAGACTGAGACGAAAGTAACACCTTTGAAAACTTTAATACCACAAATTTAACTACTTTAAATATAGGACTGAAACTGGTGTATAGGGCTGTATCAACTATCTGGAATTTTCTCTAATTCCAGGTTTTTTTCTCTCTGGTTTGAACATTTTCTGCCATGAACAAGCTATATTATCTGCTTTGGAAAAATAATTGAGAGCATTGCTGCAGAGAACAAAGCTGGAAGACATAAATCACTGCACGTTGGCAAAACACATTTTTTGTTCTAACAGTTACACATATATAAAAGGTATTGAGACGAAAGAGGAAGCTGTTGTGAGCCCAAAGAAATAGAATTATAGAACCATAGAATATCCTGACTTGTAAGGGACCGATAAGTATCATCAAGTCCAACTCCTGGCTCCACACAGGCCCAGTCCAGTCAGAGCAGGGCACCGAGGGCATCGTCCAGACACTTCTTGCCCTCAGTCCAGCTCAGGGTTGTGACCACTTCCCTGGGGAGCCTGTTCCAGTGCCCAACAACCCTCTCAGTATGAAACCTTTTCCTAATATCCAGATTAAACCACCCCTGTTACAGTTTCACACTGTTCCCTCTGATTCTATCCCTGGTCACCAAAGAGAGGAGATTGGCACCTGTCCCTTCACTCATCTTTGTCAGGAAGCCACAGACTGTGATGAGTTTTCCTCTCAGCCTCCTCTTCTCCAGGCTGAACAAACCAAGGAACTTCAGCCTCTCCTAGTAAGGCTTCCCCTCCAGACCCTTCATCATCCTCATTGCCCTACTCTGGACACCCTCTGATATTTTTATGTCTCTCTCACCCTGTGGTGCCCAAAACTGCCCCCAGGACTCGAGGTGAGGCTGTACCAGTGCAGTACAGAGCAGGACAGTCACCTCCCTGGACCGGCCATGTCATGCTTGATGCACCCCAGGATATGGTTGGCTCTCCTGGCTACCTGGGCACACTGCTGGCTCATGGGTAACTTGCTGTTGACCAAGACCCCCAAATCCCTCTCAGCATGGCTGGCCTCCAGCACCTGATCCCCCAGTCTGGATGCATAGCCAGGGTTGCCCCTTCCCAGGTGAAGAATCTGGTACTTGTCCTTGTTACACCTTATGCTGTTGGTGATTGCCCAGCTCTCTGATTTGTCCAGGTCTCTCTGTAAGGCTTCTCCACCCTCAACAGAGTCAACAGCTCCTGCCAATTTGGTGTCATCTGCAAATTTACTTAAGACAAGCTCTGGTCCTGAGTCCAGGTTGTTTATGAAAATGTGAAAAAGAGCTGTACCTAAAATGGAGCCCTGGGGAACCCCACTAGTGACTGGCCACCCGTTCCATGTTACCCTATTCACTATCACCCTCTGGGCCTGACCCTTCAGCCAACTACTCACCCAATGCATTATGGTTTTCTCTAGTTGTATGCTGGACATTTTGTCCGGCAAGACACTGTGAGACACAGCATCAAAAGCCTTACTGAAATCCAAAACAATAAGATCAACTGGTTTCCCTTGGTCAACCAGCTTGGCGACCTTGTTTTAAAAGGAAATCAGATTCGATAGGCAAGTTTATTCTCTCCTGAGCCCATGTTGGTTGTGACCAATGACTGCATTGTCCTTAAGCTGTTTTTCAGTAACTCCCAGTATGATTTTCACCATAATTTTACCAGGCACTGAGGTGAGACTGACAGACCTATAATTATCAGGTTCTTTTTTCTTACCCTTCTTGAAAACTGGGACAACGTTTGCCAGCTTCCAGTCAAACCGGAACTCTCCAGATTCCCAAGACCACTGAAAAATAATTGAGAGGTCTTGCAATGACATCAGCCAGCTACCTGAGTACCCTGGAGAAAAACCATAACCACCATAGTAGAGGTTATATCTTATATTAATGATCCTTCTTGCTTTAATTCAGCATAAGGTATTGGGAAATAAAGCTGCTTTTTCATTTGGAATTAATTAGGATGCATCACTTCAAACCAGTTATATTAACAAGGGGGATAATTTCTGAATAGTCTCTCTCAATAGAGTAACCCTCCACAACTTCGTAAGTTTATTTAGGGTTGGGGTTTTCTTTATTTATTCTTTTTTTCCAAGAGAAAAACCCCCATATTCCTACCCCCTTTTCCCAAAAGAGACACCATAGTTTGAGATACAGACTGAAAGGTAATTCTCTGTTAGCTTCATCAGAACTAGAAGCAGCAGAGGGGAATCACAGAATCACAGAATTGTAGGGGTTGGAAGGGACCTCGAGAGATCATCGGGTCCAACCCCCCTGCCAAAGCAGGCTCCCTAGCTCATATTGCTCAGATAGGCGTCCAGGCGGGTCTTGAATATCTCCAGTGAAGGAGACTCCACACCCCCCTGGGCAGCCTGTCCCAGGGCTCCCTCACCCTCACTGTGAAAAAGTTCTTCCGCATGTTGGTGCGGAACTTCCTATGCTCCAACTTGCAGCCATTGCCCCTTGTCCTATCCCCACAGACCACTGAAAAGGGGCTGGCTGATTCCCCCTGCATCCCTGCTTCAGATAATTATAAACTTTGATTAGGTCCCCCCTTAGTCTTCTCTTCTCAAGGCTGAACAGTCCCAGCTTACTCAGCCTTTCCTCATAGGGGAGATGCTCTAGGCCCTTAATCATCTTCGTAGCCCTTCTTTGGACTCTTTCCAGGAGATCCCTGTCCTTTTTATACCAAGGAGCCCAGAACTGGACACAATACTCCAGGTGGGGCCTGACCAGGGCAGAGTAGAGAGGGAGGATCACCTCCTTTGACCTGCTGGAAATGCAAAGGCAAAGTCATCACACACTAAATTTGTGGAGGACTTGAGGCAAATGATGCTGGAATACAAAGACTTCTCAGCAGTTTTACTAATACTGCTATCTACTACTACTGTACTACTACCTGCTTTCTTGACAGCAGTATAAAGAAGGAGCATCACACTCATGATGTTTTTATGTTTGGTGAATGATTTTCAAGAATGCTGAGCTACTACTTGCTGCCCAGTTAAAAAATATCTGCAGGTATCAGAATCAGATCACCTGCTTTCAGTAGTTTACCAAGGGGAACAAAAACTACTTCTCTAAGTGCTGCCAACCATATCCAAAATCTGTCACTTGTACCTTTATTAGTAGCTTCTGCTTTATTAGGACATTTCTTACTTTAGTAGGCACTTTGCCAATAAAATAAATAATCCTATAAAGACACAGGTCAAGCCAAGATGTTGGTTTTGTTGTCTGTATTGATGTTTTTATGGTACATTAATGACTTATACATACAGAGTTATTAGTAAGCTGCACAGTGTAGTATTTCAAGGCATTAGAAATGATAACACAGATGCCAAAGATGAAGTATTTTCCATGACCTAATAAGCAAAATGCTATATCAAGGAATTAGTGAAGTGCCTCACTCACAAGTAAAGGGGCCATTAATTATTTATGTAGTGCTACATATCTCATGACCACTGATTTAATTTTTAAATGACACAGTTTAAAGCATATTATTCTCTGATTTATATGAAAATAATCCCTTAACTATGTCTAGAAACAACAGGTTTCCTCAGACTTAGCAAAGTGGCCATATTTGCTATTTCCTGGTAACTGTGAGGCACAGTAGAAGCAAGCCTTCCACACTAATCACGCTAAACTGATTTGCCTAATGACCACAAGGTCTTCACAATTTCCTAACTACCTGGGACACATTACCATATCTTATCTTTGTTGACAAACAGTTTCAAAGAAAAGGCCACAGTCAGTATCCAACAGGACAGTGGGGAAGAACAACTTCAGATTCAAGGGAGACTGAACAAAAGAAGGCTTTTGTTACAGAGCCAGTGCTGCTGAGATAAACATGAGTGAGCAGTGTGTCAGACTACTCAGAGAAATTACATGTTCCTAGACTTACAGTTGATTTCCAAATTGACAGCAAAATGATGCAGTTTCAGTGCCAAAACTTTGCAATATATACAAATATGAGATTTCAGATCAAGTATTATATATTATTTCAGTTATAAACTTTTAATTAAGTAAAATGAAAAAGTTCACTTCAAGCTTCAGCTTTATATTTTATACGTAAATGTGTGTTCTTTTTAAAATAGAAATGTAGCATATTTCTAACTAAGCATTGGTGGAATTTAATGTAAATTTATAACTACAATTATATCTGTCATTATACAGAATAAATATATATACATATATATATTTCATGACTGCAAATATTCTAGCATGAAATGGTTTTCTTGGCTCTAAGGCTGGGCTCCTTCCTGGATTAAAAAATGAGAAATTGCTACTAAATCAAGTGAAAAATAGCATTAAAAGTTTTTTTCTATTTTTCTATCAACAAATGATATTCCAAGTTGTTTGCTTCCTTCCGTAAGTTGATTCATTCTCTGTGATCTCTTTATTATCTCTGTAATTTTTCTTGACTCGTACTCCCCTTGTTGACTGAAAACCACATTCTTATAATTTACTTTCATTGATTAAAGATTTTTTCTTATGAAAACTCCTTTTTGATTCTTTGATAGATCAAACTACATAAAAAGTGAGCACAGAACAAAATATTGCAAAGAAATTCCCAAGCGTACTATTGTATCAGTGCAGTTACTAGCACAAGATCAAAAACAATATTAAAGCTTTCTTAATCCAACTGAGGATCAGAAAAATGGAGGTATGTATTATTTCTGCACTGATCCATGAATGACAACAGTTAGAAATTTGTTTTGTGCATTGGAAAGCAGTGTCTTATTATAAAGCACAGGTTGATGGAGAAAATTAAACCTGACTAATACCTGAATTAAGACTTATATAAAGACAAAGTTTACCAATTGAAAACTTTTGCAGCGTCAAATTGTGTTACAAAACATTCACACTGGCAAGGTAAGCCCTAGATTACTGAGAGTTCATCTCAGACAGCTAGAAGTCATTAGAACAATGAGGAAATGTGACTTCTTAATGATGCAATGCATGGGTCCCTCTGAAGTCAGCTTTAAGGACAGGTAATGAATGTAGTAGGTGAAATCTGTCCACCCTAACTTTCAAAACATCCTGCAGAAGAATTGTTAAGAGTGCTGAGATGACCTCTTGGAACCAGATCTAAAACACTGCTGAAGCTGACTGCATTGCAAAAGGCCTGTATTAACTTACAACAGCGCTTAGATATCTAACTTACTACCTAAAGATGCTGAACATAAACAGTAAAATTGCATGAGAATATATATGTATTACAACTGGAAATTCAATTCTTCCTGCTGAGGCACTGTACTAACTAAACTATAAAAATTTATGCAACACACCTATACACACACAGAGCATCCACATGTGGCCCCTTAAATTAAAGCAAATTAAAGTTACTTACAGGTATAAAAGTATTTACTCATTTTGCAAATGCTAACAAAAAGTACTTCACATAGCTGGTATAAATTCTCTTAACGTCATGAAACTGGTAATAACCCATTTTGTCCATTTTCACTGTGCTCAAATTTAATAATTTCTTTTTAAAGTAAGTTGAGATGGAAAGAGAACACTTTAAATGCATTACCCATTTTCTACCTGAGGCATTCAGACTGAAATCAGCTCCTGTAGGGCATTCTAGACTTGTTCCCATCATTGATGTGTACAAATACATGGACTAAATCCAAAAGAGAGTCTGGGTAAACAGTAAGATAATTTTGGTGGGACACCATCCTTGTCCAAAGGTAACTTAGGCAATCTTCAAAAATCATGGTGTCTTCCTCCAGAAGTGGTTGGTAATATTATTTTCCTTACTGAATTATTATCATTTAAAATCAATTAAACTACACAAAACACTCAGATGAATCCCATTGGGGCCCATGGACTTGTATGGATCCAGACGAGTAGCAAATCGCCCGCACGTTCAGAGTTCACTAGGAGTTTATCATTACCACAGTCACAGTCCTCCAACTTGAGGCATCTGGAGTCCCAGAGCCCATCAACTACACTGAAGACAGAGGTAAAGAAGGTGTTAAAATGTCTCTACTTTGTCTATGTCCCCTCAGGAAGTTGACCATTCTCATCAATTAACCGACCAATGTTCTCTCTGGTCCTCCTCTTCTTGTTAATGTATTTGAAAAAACCCTTTTTTATTGTCTGCCAGTATTGGCCAGCCTCAGCTCTGACTGAGATTTGGCCACACAGATTTTCTCCCTACAAAGGTGAACAGCATTCCTATAATCCTCCCATCTTGCCTGACTTTGCTTCCATTGGCTGTACACTTTCTTTTTCCACCTAAGCTCTAGAAGGTCCCTGTTCAGCCAAGCATTGATGGACCCCAATGCCTTCAAAAGCAGTTTCGCAGTGGACCTTACCAACTAGTTCCCTGAGCAGCTCAAAATCTCTTCTCCCCATATCTAGTGCTGAAGTTTTGGAGACAGTTTTCCTCCTCTCAACGAAGATTTTAAATTTGTGGTCACTATGGCCAAGGTAGTCACCTACCTCCACTTCCCCCATGAGTCCTATTCTGTTTATGAGCAAGAAGAGATCTAGGAAGGTATCTTTCCTTGTTGGCTCCCTTAATGCTTGAACAAGGAAGTTATCATACAGTTGCTCTAGGAATCTCCTGGACCTTTTTGTATGAGGTGTGTGGTGTTCCCAGTTAACATCTGGCAAGTTGAAGTCCCCCATAAGGACAAGAGTGAATATCTACAGGTGTCCCTTGGTTCCTTGAAGAATAACTCATCAGTGTTGTTGCTCTAGCTGGGAAGTCTACAGTAGACTCCCACTACATTATCCCATTTATTTGTTTGTCCCTTAATCCTTACCCAGCCAACTGACAGCTCTGTGCTGCCCAGCCCCTCCATTACATACAGCACCACCCCCCCACCCCTCCTGCCCTGTCTGTCTCTTCTGAAGAGCCTGTAACCATCCATCGCCTCACACTAGTCACAGGACTCCTCTCACCAGGTTTTGCTTAAGCCAATGATGTCATACTTCTATCCCTGAGCCAGGACTTCTAGCTCTTCTTGCTTGTTCCACATGCTACATTCTTTGGTGTAGAATAGTTTTAGATGTACTTCAATGTACCCTGCACCTCTTGGGGTGGATTTAACGAACTCCCTGACACACAGCGCCTCTGATTGTCGCATACCATCCTGTATTTCATCACCAGCCGTGTGAATGCACTTCATCTAGACTTTTGGTCCCACCCTTTACTCTGACAAGCTGTCTCCCAGTGTACTTCTAGCTAGCCTGGTTTTACCCCCCTTTCCCCTTGAGATGTAGTTTAAAGCCCTCTCCACAAGCCCTTCTTCTGCCATAACTAAGTGGGACATCAGCATTGAAGTCTTGTGCTGCAAGCTCTCCTACAAGGGATGGACAGCATGAGAACAGATGAACTGCTGGATGGGTGAGGGCAGAGAAAGCACAAGCACTTTCACTCTAAGATGTTGCAAAACTCTTCCTGAGCCTTTCGTAGAAAGATCTCCACAGAGATCTACAGCTCTACAGAGAGGTAGTGAAACAACTACTTTCCAATTGTCCCAATTTCTCAATAGTTGAAAAATCTTTCTACCATGTTAGTGCTTGTAAATGTCACATGCAGCACACAAACCCAGTTTGTATGAGCACTTACAGAGCTACAGAAGTCTTTGTTTCTTCCTTCTTTCCCTCAAAAATATACCTAAAAGGAAAAATCTTCTGAAATAACAGAAGATTATTGAGTTTCTAGAAATTCCTACTATTAATTTCTCTCCTTTTTTTCCTGAGTTTACTACTAGCTTTTAGTAAATGTAGGCCACTGACAGTGAAATCTTAAAGTATTTAAGCAAATGTACTGAAAAACACACGGCCCTGAGAGAAGCACCCCATGCTTCTATTGAGGTAGAGATGTCAACTGGAAAAACTAAACAGTGCAATGAAACAAAAAAATAAATCCACCACTAAGCCTTCAGGTCCAGAGACAATTTTCAGTGGATGATTTGAAGAAAAGGAAGTTAACTTGATCCAACCTCCTTAATAACCAGATGTTTGCAATCATCAAGAACATATCTTTAGCTGAACCAATTTCTCTGTTCCAAAGCATTCGGTTTCTAAGAGCATTTACATAACAATATGTGACATCTGAAATGCTTAAGGCCACCAACCATGGCAGTACAAATTACAGTCATTTTTCAATACTCCGTGCAAGGTGCACCACTTCCAGCACTGGGATTGGTTGCATGCTGCATTGGTTTCTGCGGTGAGACACAATCAGCATGCACCACAGCCACAAACAGTTTGTAGCCTTTAGAGATTCATGCTAATAGGCAAACATGGCTGATGTCCTTACCCGCCGTAGGCTGGAATCGGAGGGGGGGGAGCTGCTGCACGAAACGTGTTGTACACCGTGCGACCTCGGCCTCTTAGATGTGCACCTCTGTAAGCAGCAGCGGCAGTTGCAGCAGGGTAGGGAAATCCTGGCACTGTGAAGAAAAGAAGAGGAATATCAAATGTTCAGGTCAGTTAAGTGCTTCAAATCAAAGGTAATGCAATAGTGTTTGTGCTTTTATTAAAGCTTGCCTATACCTGGATGAGAGAGTCGCCAATTAAGTAAATCGTTAGTCTTTTAACCAGAGGCTTCATCTTTTTACACAAAATCTTTGTATCCAAGCAGGAGACAGCCAAGTTAATCAGAAATTGAACAGTAATAAAGTACTACTGAGAGGGTTGGTTGGTTTTTTAATGTAAAACTTCATACATTTTTTAACTGAAAAATAAACCAGAAACTTTCCCCTTTGCTTTCTCTGCCATTGTTTTAACCAATACTTTCTTAGACAATTTCACTTTTGTATATTGTATATATTTCTGGTCTGCTAGAAGAGGTATTTTTGGAATTAATTTATCAGTGAGACAGAAAAAAATAAAATCCAGATCTGTTGGCTCTCAGATTACTTCAGTTGTGTTTCACTGCATTAATTTTTTTCCAGCATTTAAAGAAAGAGATAAAAAAAAAAAATGCTTAGCAAAGCCCTAACGAGAAGCAAACAAATGGAAGTAATGATGTATGAACAAGTACATTTTTCAAATCTGAAATGTGAATTCATTTCAATCCACAGTTGTCTTTCATCTGTTTTAGCATTAATTTTTAAAAGAAGCCTTGAATTTGAAAAAGAAAATTAAAAATTCACAATGTGTAGATGTCACTGGCTAAACACATGAAGGAAAATACTGTAATTATGGCAGCTTCTCAATTACTGTCTTGCTACTGCTAGGTTCTTCTCACTGAAAATGGTTGCACAGTAATTCTGAAAAGATGTACATGGCTGCGATACAACATAAAACAACTCTATTGCCATGGACTTAAATGAAGTCTTTTAAAAAGTGCAAATATCATAGAATGGTTTTGGTTGGAAAATACCTTCAAGATCATTGAGTCCAACCATTTATCCAGAGCTACTATGTCCAATACTAGATCGTGTTGCCAAGTACAACATCTACTCTTGTTTTAAACACCTCCAGAGATGATGATTCAATTACCTCCCTGGGCAGCCTCTTCCAGTATCTGTCAACCCTTTCAGTAAAGAAATTTTTCCTAATATCCAACCTAATCTTCCCCTGACGCCACTTTGGACCGTTTCCCCTTGTCCTGTCATTAGCTACCATGAAGAAACCAACCCCCACCTCACTTCACTACAACCAGATTTCAGGTAGTTGTAGAGAATGATGAGGTCTCCTCTCAGTCTCCTTTTCTCCAGACTAAACAATCCCAGCTCTCTCATCCACTCCTCATAAGACTTGTCTTCTAAACCCTTCACTGGCTTTGTAGCCCTTCTCTGGACACACTCAAACATCTTGGTGTCCTTGTAGCGAGGGGCCCAAAACTGAACACATTACTCCAGGTCCATCCTCACCAGCGCTGAGGACAGGGGAAGGATCACTTCCCTACTCCTGCTGGCCACATTGTTCCTGATGCAGTCCAGTATACCTTTTATTCCTCTTACTGTAAAAATAAATATGTGACATTTATGAAGGCCTAAAGAAATAGAGTCATGGAAAGCATCATCCCACATTCTTTTGGGGAAAAAATGAACATATATATCATATATTTGGAAATCCAGATGCTGTAAGTACTTTTGCACATGCAACAACATTGAATATTGAACAATATAAATACAGTAGTGCTAGAATCATGACCAGCTGCTCAGACCATGTAGCTTTTGCCCTTTCCACTTCCAAGTAAACATTAAAACTCTTGCATACAAATTAGTGCAATGTGCATATGAAAATGTAAAATATAATTTTCAGTGCACTAAAGATAGAAGCAATCATTACAGTGAAAAAAATCTACTGGCTGTGCTGTAGTTCCTCTGAGAGAATGGACTGTCTCCCTATCCATACTAACAGAGAAATGAAAGGTGCAATGCTCTAATAAAATGTGATAGATGGAAGTTAGCAATACATGGCATCATTGATCACTTCTGTCCTTCAGAAAATGTGTATGTGAATGCCACTTGTTGGAAACTTCCTGTCTTGGCTTAAATTAGTTGATGCACACATCATACATTTTAAAAGGTCGCTTAGCTTAACTATAATCATGCCTGTTTGTTAGAGGAACAACAGACTAATGCTCTTCAGCATAGAAAGGAAGTGACTGTGGGAGCTATGACAAAGCTCCACAACTGTGAGTAATAGAGAAAACATGGGAAAAATTTGCTCTTCACACAACCTCTAATTAAGGTGCCTTGAAACTTTTTGCGACTGGATGTTATGGGTATTGCATTAGATGGAGAACTAATCCAGTACAATCACTTTTGTTACCAGAGTAATGCTTAGCTGCATTAAAAAATTACTCCTTTCCTCCTACTAGATGGTAATTTCTAGAGGTGCTTCTCCAATAATTTGAGAGTCAATTTGTGCCTTAAAGAGAAAAAAAAATCACCCAAACAAAAAAGTAAAAAGATAAAAAAAACCCCAACAAAACAGTGCGGGGAAACACGGACTTGAGAGTATGGCCAGGAAAACCTGATACCTGCATTGGTGGGTATCTGAAATGATAAACCTGAAGGTTGGCATTCCGTTGCTAGCTATAAAAAAATCTTAAGTCTTTAGAGACATTTTTAGGCTATCAAGATCAATGGAAATTTCTCTGAGCTAAAAGCCATTGACAAAAAAAATTAAGTCTGACAACCTTTGAGCAGTTTGAGCAACTTCGCTTATGTGGACATATTGACAGAAAACACACTTTCATAAGAATAAAATAAGTGGTGGCAAAGTAAACCAAGACAATTTAAAGAGGTCTAGGATCAAACAATGTAAGGTATCCAACAATGCAACATATGGTCTGGAAAGTCCTGCTCCAAGTTCTGTTTCAGTAATTAATTCTTTGTAATTAAAAATCTATATTTAGAAATACTTAAAGCAGTTAAGTCATGTTCTTTCAGTGAAACACTCAGGGTCCTAGACAATCTTACCACTGTAAAATCTACCATTTGAAATTAACTTCCCAATGACTCCATATAGCCCCACACCTCTACATGTGTGAAGTATGAACCTATCTTCAGATTTTTCAGAAGAAATTAGTAAATATAGATCTGATGGAAACTAACTGGAATTATGCAGAAGTTGTATGGGAGACACTGAGTATAAACCTCTTTGAAAGCATGAACTCCTCAAGTCTTTGGTGAGCAATTTTTTCCTTTGTATTGTACCATTCAACCCAGCTGTTTCACACAGCTGTTTGGAAATACAGATTCACATAGATGTTTGAAAATACAGAGTTTGCAGTAACTGAGCATTTATCTGAAGTATTCATTGTTCTTCATGATGGTCATACCTTGGAAAGAATTACAAGGGCCACTGACCTTAAATCTTTTTACAGTTACCGGTTCTTTACAAAGAAATGTCACAGGGAAAGCATAGTGTCCACATCAATGAATGACTATGAAGTTAAAACAGAAGGTATTTTTAAAAAAATATTATTACAATTTCATGAGAAAGAAGGTTTTCTCTTATGAAAGAGGAGAAAAAGCTACAAGATAGCAGGAAGAGTCACTTATCCCATAAGTGTCTATCAAATCCAGAACACATAATGGAGGAGCACCATCCTTGGCAAGGATCTGCAACACAAAGGATATCTTACAATGGAAAGCCTGAAGTAATTTGTTTTGCTATGCTTGCCTTGCAGTGTCTCCTTAATAAAGCTGTTATGCCTAACACATCCAGAGTAAAGCAAAACTCTAAGAAAGGTTGTAGAAGCAATTAGTAGAAGGTACAGCAATGATACGGAGTTTTGTCAGGAAGAGGGCAAGACATGATGGAAACACAGCCTGAGAAATAAGGAACCAAGAGTAACATTGCAATGTCTTATCAAGTGAGGTATAGCAGTAGAGCAGAACTATATCCATCCCCCCAAAATTGATTTGTGTCAGTCTGAAAATCAGAGTATCATGAAAAAACATGCCTTCTATATCCAGGCAGTAATATTAAAGATTAAGAATAGAGGTAAAATAATAAACAAGGTCACATCAGCCTAGGTTTGAGTTCAGAAAAAAAAATAATATGCTACTTCAGCCCAGCTGAGAAATCAGATGGTTAGGAATATGTAATGACCACTGAATTTATTTTGCTACCAACTTTTTAATATCCTTGCCCCAAAATAACCAACAGAAGTGTCACCATTAGAACACAACTGAAGAATGGACTTCATAAAAACAATTTTATGAAAAAGGCTTTCCCATCAGGAACCATTACATACTATTAACCAGCCCCAGAAGAAATGAATATACTAGCCAGGAGGGGTAAAGTTTTTAATGACTTACAGTTTGTAGGTTAACCTTCTGTAGTGCCTCACTGACAAACTACTGAAATTCGGTCAGTGAAAATGCTATTATAAGGGGGTTTAAAATGTGTTTGACTCACTGCAAGGAAGCATCTGTGTCCACTTTTAAGCAAAAGTACCTTAAATTTATCAAAGCAATTTGATGACTGGAATTCTGAGCTGTGGTAGAAAAAAGGCAGATTTCTCCACCTAGGTATTGATGATATGAGGTGACTCTATGAGGTTAAAAAAGAGACTTTTCTAAGGATTGTGTATAGTTAAATATCAAGTCAAAGAAACCATTTACATTCTCATCTAATAGCCCCATCAATTCTGTAGTTATTTATTAAGCTATTCAAATATCAATGGGACTACAATGACAACAGCAAAAAAAAAAACCCAAACCAAGAGTTCCTAGAGTGGAACTCCAATTTTAGTTCTTATTAAATTAAAAAAGAATCGTGAATAAAATATGCTGTTGGTGCTTGGTTTTTGCTTAATATAATTATCACAAAGCATAGAAATCATTCTGTATTAAAGCCTAAATGATTTTTTAAAGAAACTTAAGGCAAGATTCCTTCTATAAACTTGTTTTATTCTCATATTTGTATTTAAGAGGATTTTTAAAAAAAGAAAGTATTATTACAATGACTGTTGTCCAAAATGATGTCTCTTCTGGATAACTTTGTAAACATGGAAACACTGTTAAGAGTATCTCCTTCAATGAACTTCAGGTTAAATCTCAAATGAACATTTAAGGAAATAAAAAGGCATTTAAGGAAATAAAAAATTAACAGGATTCATGTTATTTTATCATTAAAATTTAGGTAACTAATACTTTTAAAAAGAAAACAAGTATGAGAATGAGAAAAAGAAGGGGAACTTAATTGTTCTGTTCACAGATGAAATCTAATCAACTCTTAGTTTCTCCCCAAAGATGTAATATAAACATTGTTATTATTCATTTTTATTAAATGAACATGACAGGTAGCTGCACTTCCTAGGCACCATAATTCAACATATGCCTTAGAAAACAAAGACTGAATGAACAATGACAAAGTTAGAGATCCCAAAAGGATGAATACAACCTGGTAAAAAATACTTAAGGGTTATACACTGTGTATTAAAGTTTTAAAGCTTTGGAATATATGGAAGAGTAGCAGATGCAAAAAACAACAGGGGGCAGATTTTGTATCAAAGCCATAAAAATATACAGCCATTTTAATGGGCAATTATTCTTCACATTTGTGCTGTGGTTTGAATTTGTATGAGTGTGCCATATGCCTCAAAAAAGGTGTGCCATCAATATGGATGAACAAATCTACCTCTCATCACTCCTAATCTCTCCTCCTTTGCACAAACTATCAGGTCATACGCTATCAAGAGTTTCCAAATGTTTTATGGTGGAGAATTTTAACGCTGCATCATGTTTGAATCAGTTTATAGCTAATTTACTGCAACATAGTTTAACTGTTAGAAAGGCAGGGAGACACATTTACATTATTCACAAAGTTTAGGGTGTATCCCTGAGGAGGAAACACTTCAGAAGTGCCGGACAATCAATTAAAAAAAAAGATATATCATGTTGAGAAAGACTAAGCAGAACTATTTATATAAGATCATTGGAGATTTTGGAAACAAAATCAGGTGTAGTGAATTTTCGCTTCACTGTAACAGTAGTATTATTTCCTGATTTTCTTTAAAAGCATTACAAAAACTGCATTAAAGAGGATGTGTGCAGATCTTTGCATTTACATACACAGACTAAAGTATACTCCAAGTGAAATTTAAGCTCTGTTACTACAGATTTTAACATAAAGAGACTTTTAAAACTTATTTATATATGTATTATTAAAAGTTCAGCTTAAAAATTTTTTAGAAAGTTCATGATCTTTACAAAAAGCAAGCAAGCTGAAAATATATTTGTTTTCAGCTGTCACTTTCATGAGATGATTATCCCTGGGGATCTAGTTGTCAATTAAACTGAATTCAAAGGAAACTTGCCATATAGGGCAAATACAGTTGTGACTACTCCCTTCTACTTCTTTCATTCATACTCTACGTTTTGAAATACATACATAAAATTAGAAGAACCATTATTTCCTTACTATTGTACAAAAATATATGCCAGTATTAAACCCCGTTGTTTAGGAATGAATAAATCTGCATTTTGGACAAACCGTTACTTATAGGACGTTCTCATTTGAAATGCATTGAAAAGGAAAACAAAAATCTCTAATTAATGTACAAGTCTAATCACCATTCTCCACATGGAAGAGTAATTTTTCACTGTTCATTTGCTCAGTGTAATCTCAAAACTGACATAACAGAAAAGCAATGGCCTATAAATCTGCTCTCATTTGTTTCTTTAATATTCATATTCCATTGAACTACAGCTGCTTGTTGCTGCAGTCTATTACAACATGCAAAACTGTCGATAAAAATATTATGAAAGGCAAGATGTGTTTCTTCATGGCTCTGTGTGCCATTTATTTTGAAAAAAATAGCAATAAATGACTCATGGATTGTCCCTTAGTTTGCTGCGTGCTGGGCGATTAGTGATTAATTACCTTGCTGCAAATTGACATGGCACAAGGAAATTGACACAGCTCTGATTAATTAACTTTTTATGTGAGCCAGTTACTTACAAAACACTGCACACTGTAATTGAATCCCTTTACACAACACTACTGCACTAAGTTTCCAGTCAAATTGAAACTGGCACAAAATTTTACATAAATTTGGTGAATCTTTCTATAAAAAGGCAGCCCCTGAAAGATTACATAAATATTTCTAGAGGACAGCTGCTATAAGACACTCTTTTTTGTATATTTCGTGCTCAGATACATAAAAAATAAGATTTGTAAGATTTTTTCATACCGAATCACCAACATAATCAGATGTACTCAAAAACCATACAATATTTCAGAGGAAAAAAACAAGTAACCTCTTAATTAATGTGCTTATTATTATGTTAAATTAAAGGAAGACATTTAACTATTCCAACAAAACTTGCTATTTGGTTACTTTTACTTTAAAGTTATTTCCAGAGCTAATTGACTTGCTATTTCAACAGTGACTTGGACATACAGATTTTACACTTAGATTTCCTTATAATTATTTTAAGTATTCATTGAATTACTCATTTTCTATTCCCTCCTTTGTTTTATGTTCTTTAAGATGCCAATAAACAAAAAGCCATTTTACATACATTTGGTGAAACTTTTCATAACAAGGTGGCCCCTTATTACATGTTTCTATGTTTATTGATACCATGATATGACAGGAATTTATACTCTTTGGTGGAAAATCTTGATGCCATACCTGGGAACTGTCTCATCGTTTTGCCTAAAGTTTTTTACAGTGAGGGTGACTGAGCACTGGTTCAGGTACTCAGGGAGGCTGTGGAGTCTCCATCCCTGGAGATACTCAACAACTGGGCAGCCTGCTCAAGGTTACACTGCTTGAGCAGGGCAGGTGGACAAGGTGACCTTCAGAGGTTCCTTCCAACCTCAGCCATTCTGAGATTCAGTTATTTGATGATTCTATGAGTATCAGAAATTTCCATGTTTCTCATCCTTCTTTTACAGGACTGTATATGCAGCCACCTGAATCCCTCAGACATCAAGGGATTTCTCTTATAATGCAGAAAAAATGGAGGAAGTGAAGGGATAAAAGAATAACAGATTGAGGGTTTTTTGGTAAACTTATGTAGTTACATCAACCTACAACTTTAAATAAAAACCCACTATAATTGGAGGTCAAATTACTCATAGTGTACTTAATATCAAAATTAGAGTAATTCGTAGTAACGTTACAAGGAATACAAATAACTGATGCACAAAGAACCAGAAAAATCTCTAACAAGAAAAAGCTCAGTAGATAAACAAAGCAACTAGGCCATGAAGGAAAAGAAATAGCAGAAATCAGAGAAGCCATAGAACAATCTTCAAATATATAGATGATCAAACTCATCAACAACTTGCCTTGTGTTCCTGGTTGTTGAACATCTACAATTCCAAACAATGGAAGAATTCCCCTGTGTCTATCTAAGCACCATTTCTGAGACAAAGTAAAAAGGAAGGTTTGGAAGACTAGATAAAGAGTAGATCTATAAAGAGATGACGAAATTTAGTAATTTGAATGCTTATGAAAGTCAACTGTGTTGTGACAAGAAGTTCTATCTGGATGACACAAGCATTACTAAAACTCAACAGAATAATTAAACTGTAAAAAGAACACTGTCAGAACATTGTTGGGTTGGGAAGAATTTAGGCAGGAAGTGATTGAGGAAAAAATCAGCTAGTTAACCTAATCCAAGAGAAAAATTGCCAAAACAAGAATAGCATGTGCAAAGAGTCATGTAGGTATTATAAACAGTAATCCCTCAAAAGTACTTACTATTTGTGAAATTCAGGTCAAAGAATTTTGCTGTATACAGCATGGTTTGAAGAGCAATGACTTAATAACAACTGTCACACAACACAAGGCAAGTGACAATAAGGTCTTTTTTTGAAACTGATTCTTAAAGGCTGAGGTGAAAGCTACAAATTTGACAGCTGTACATCTGACAGAATGACTTGAAAAATATGGTCAACTGCGTGTGCCTACCTACTGAAAGCGAGTAACAGAGCACCTGGAATAGAAAGCTGAGGAAATAGCAGCCTGCAGACAGGACTCCACACTAAGGATCCCATGTATCTCATATCCTGTGTACCTCCGAGTTCATGATGCAAAAAAAGTGCTAAATGCAATTCTCACTATTTAGCTGCATACTGAGACAAGTAAGTCCAAGCAATCCTATTATCCTAACTACTGTCATGAGTACTGCCAGTGGCCAAGTGCCCTTGTCCATTAACAGGCAAATGCTAAGTTAAGACACATGAAATGTCCAACAGTCCTTGAACAACATGACTTTTATTAATTGAACTAAAGCACAAAGAAACTCCCAGCAATTTACTATTAAAAATAATATGCACACCTTTTCAGTTATCTCCCACCACCCAGGTGTAGGATGGTGCAATTCAGGATACGTCTCTTTTTGTGAAACTCTTACATATGCTACTTCTGTCACACTGCAGGTTAATGTAAGAATGAGTGTAAACAGCAAGACACTTAAAAACAGACTTAGAGGAGTGAAATGAAACCCATATTTACAGATTCTGAACAACTACAATGCGTCTCACTGGTGACTTAATAGTCACCACTTAAAATACTAATAGACAGAAGGTAAAAGGAAAGTTATCCTCTTACAGAAGGACAAGCACAATAGTGATATGGAACACAAAAATATAATAAGAATTTCAGGCAGTTCAGAGGTTCACCTTACAGTTTAAAAAGTTTGATATTAAAGTCAAGAACAAAACATATGTATGAATATAGTTTCATTCAATTTCATTAATTTTATGATAATTTTATAACTATCTGACTTAGATGTCAGTGGAGTTACCCTGCATTCATATTTGTGTAACCATGTTCAAAACATGGCCTTTGGTCCAATACAATGAATGGTTCAAAACAGGGTTTAAAAACCTTCTGATGACATTTCAGAAAGAGATCACATCAGTATTTTCTCTGGAAGTATTACATGATTTTTCAACTCTCAGATACCTTGGCAGAAAAAAGTAATAAAAAGCAATTACTAAACTTTCCTTCCTACTTATTGATATTTTCTTTATTTAAACTTCCATGTAACCTGACTGTATTTTAACATACAGACAAGGAAGGGCACTTTTTACACTATTCCTGGGTTACTACCTGGTGATTCTCCCTATAAATGCAATTAATTAATTCAGGGAGCACATTAAAAGATAGTTTGACTCCTAAATATTTAGTAATGAAGTGTATGGACATTTCCCTTGGAGCAGGACTTCTGCACTTCGTCATTCATGAATCTCAGTCCTACAATGGTTGACTTGGCTTTCTCAGAGAATTCCTTTGCAGAATCTTTGCAAAAGGTCTCCCTTGTACTCTACACTTTTCCTATGAAACAATAAAAAGCAGATGAAATCACAAACATGTAAATATAGTCTACTAATATGTATTTCAACCAGGATGAAGTGACCTGTCATACAGTTTATGAGAAAACAGACTAATTAAAAATGTAGTTTGCAGAAACCTTTTAACACTTGAATCAGAAATACTGTAACAGAGGCAGATTATTTATGCCGTATGAAAACTCATTCTTTAAACTGTTCCTAACCAATTCAAAATGGCAAGCTTACTAAACAGCCCCTCCCAGTAACAGTAAAATCCCAACAAATAAATTAAGAAAAAACACAATAAAATCAGAACAAATCAAGTATAAGTCCATTTGGATTGAATACAGTTAATCATGTCTTATATAAAAACCCCAGAAAAGGATATAATAAACGGTGGGAGCACCTACATTTCAGTTGCCTGGAGTCTCAGGATAGTACTGTCAGCAGCCTATCATCATTGTAAAACAATTTTTAAGTAGTTACATGTGTGCAATGCAATAATCTGACAAAAATCATCTGGATCAAGGTTTCTAAACTGAGTGCTTCCACTAATGATTCTCATCAGAAGCACACTTTACATCATCTGCTGAAAACTTTTATTTTTCCCATATCACATTCTTGGTACTGGAAGGATCCCAGAATATAAACATCAAAGGTCTTGCTTCAGTCCATTAGTAATGCCACAGAAAAATAAAAATCGGAATGTCTTCACTGATACAAGAAATATGAAAGTAGTTTCATACAGCATTTTTAAAGCAGTTGCTAATATTTCTAAGCCAATTTCTAATCTACTTCTAAGCAAGGATATTCAACACACACATTAAATAGACAGGCTTTATTTAATTTTCATTTCTGTATCACAAGTCTTCAAATGAACTAATTCCTACCATCAGATGTGGTATTTATACTTAGTATTTATGATTTTCCTTATTTATTCCATGCATATCAACAAAGTCCTGAATTTTCCTCCACCTACAAATCAAAACACCCACAAGAGAAAATCCCCACAATATCGTTTTTAAAATTTGCTGCCATTCAGTGAGACCTGGACAGGCTGGAGAGTTGGGCAAATGGCAAACTTATGAAATTTAACAAGGACAAGCACTAGTGCAGGTCATGGGTTGACCTTCTGGGAAGCAGAACTGGAGGGAAGGACCCAGGAATCCTGGTGGATAAGAAGCTGTCTATGAGCTAGCAGTGTGCCCTCATAGCCAAGAAGGCTAATGGTACCCTGGGGAGCATCAAGAAGAGTGTGGCCAGCAGGTCGAGGAAGGTTCCTCTCTCCCTCTGCTCTGCCCTGGTCAGGCCCCACCTGGAGTATTGTGTCCAGTTCTGGACTCCCCAGTTCACGAAAGACAGGGAACTACTGGAGAGAGTCCAGGGAAGGGCTACCAGGATGATTACAGAACTTGAACATCCATATGAGGAAAGGCTGAGAGACCTGGATCTGTTTAGCCTGGAGCAGACTGAGAGGGGATCTCATCAACACTTATAAATACCTGAAGGGTGGGTGTTGAGAAAGGGGGCAGACTCTTCTCAGTGGTCCCCAGCGACAGGACGAGGGGCAACAGGCACAAGCTGTAACACAGGAAGTTCTATCTCCATATGAGGAAAAACTTCCTTACTGTGAGGGTGATGGAGCACCGGAACAGGCTGCCCAGAGAGGTTGTGGAGTCTCCTTCTCTGGAGCCATTCAATATCTATCTGGATGCAATCCTGTGCAACATGTTCAAGGTGATCCTGCTCTAGCAGGGGATTGGACTTGATGATCTCCTGAGGTCCCTGACAACCCCTCTGAATCTGTGTAAAAATACTACATGTGTCTGTCATATATGTGTTGAAGTTTTTAACTGAGAACTTACAGAAAAAAAGCAAAATTCCCATATCATATAATTAATACTTTAAGTTTCTGCTACAGATTTTTCTTCTCTCAAAGCATTTAACACCTACCTTTGGATCAGTAGGATTATTAGGATAATTTAGGAACATTTCTAATGCCTGTTCTGAAGTAATGGAATGTATTTTCCTGATTGGCTTTAAAAGAACTTAAACATTAAAATTTTTTCTTGTCAAAAATAGTCCAGGACTAAAGGTTTCCAGGGAATTTTCTGAAAGAACTGCCTTCCCACCTTTCAAAAACATCTCGTCTTTGCCTTGTTGTTTTCTGGTTTAGCTCATAAGCTAAAATCCCAGGGCAACATAGTTTATTGTTTTAATATCTGTCTGACGCAAAGCAAAAGTATTCTCTGGTGAGTGCTTATCTGTCATATGTACTTCTGTGAAAGGAATATCAAGACAAATAAGATGTTTGAGGGCATATCATGGGATTATGAATTTGGCACTGAATGAATTCTGTTGAAAAATAGTTAAAATTATAAATACAAAAAAATACACTGATATTTAGAGGATGAGAACTTGAAAAGCATTCAGTTTTAAGTATTTCCATTATAAAGGGTTTATGTCATTTTAGTTTGAATAGAAAATCAACACCCAAGTCTATAAATTTGAAAAAAAAGACGTGAGGAAAAAAATATTCACAATTGAAACAGTTAAAACACTAAAGTTCTATTCTACTGATACAATGGACTAGGAACTTTGTATTAATTAACTCAATGTAATGGCATTTTCTATATCAAAATGAATAACTAGTGATCTGGAAATTCATTTAGACCATTAGGTTAATTACAGAAACTGATGGAAGTTTTATCAGACAATTATAATTAAAGAACATGAACAATGTGGGACAGATTTATAAGCATTTGTACCACCTCAATCATTTTTGCTGAATTCCTCCACTTCTTACAAAATTGTAATCAATATATCAATTAAAGAAATGGGCTATCAACTTCATTTGCCCTTAAGTAAGATAAAAGAAATATCTGATTTTTGCATTTTCATATTTTTTCTTACTTTATTGCAATATAAATGCTTTATTTATTTTTAATTTAAAAAATAACATTTATGGGAAAAGTGCATGTATATCTTGGAATTGATAAGCATGCTTACTGAAGATTAAACAACTCTAACATTAAGAAAATGTAAGCTAAAATTTACATCAGTTTAAAATGCATTTATTGAAGTCAAGGCAAAATTCTCTTTCATGGGCATGCAAAACATCTGGGAAATATCAGTGCTCATCTGCATATCATTCTCAACAAAGGCATGCAACAATTTACTGCGTTAGCATATATGTTAGCTATCCAGTCCAGTGAACTGTCCCTTCAATACATGCTCAGAAAAATCTACTAGTCGTTACATACCTGATAACTCTAGTCTCTTTTTTTCACTTGGAGCTAAAATAAAGCCTACAAGTTACAAAGATCAAAGTTCTGATTTAGAGACTGAAAAAATATCCAGCTGCCTTTGAACTAGCATTAAAATGTCATCTCTCTCCCTTGGCCTTCCACGGGATGTGGGGACACCCAACTGTAAATTTTTGTGAAATACAATGCCCAGCATTAGGCTGGTTTCCTTCCTACACCAGCTGGTGCTGAGTGAGCCCAAGAACATTGACTAGCTAGTCCAGAGCACAAAGAAGCTGTCTACTGGCAGATGCATTGCCTTTTCTGGCCCCTGCCAAGAAAGGGCAGGGGGAGGTTATCAAGAAAACAGAGCCAGGCTCTTCACAGAGGCATGCACTGGGAAGACAAGAGTCAACAAATGTAATTTGAAAGAACAGAGGTTTCCACTGCTTGGACATTCAAGCACTGGAATATATTGCCCAGAAAGGTTGTGCAGTCACCATCTTTAAAGGTGCCCTGGTGCACCCTAGCCCTTCTGACCTGTATTCTTCTATGAGTCTATGATTTCATGTCTTCCTCCTTTCCCGTGTTTTGGCTTTCTAACTTCTACTTCATTCACATTTTCAGGCACTTCTACAATATAGAAAAAAGGAAAAATAGGCACTAAACAGTTTTTAAAAGTCCTTACGTAAGTTCAGATTTGTATTTTTGCCTTTTTTAACCATACATACCCAACTATATTACTGTCCTTAGTAGAACTGACACAGATATTCAGTGACATTTGGGGTTTTTTTTCTTTTGCATCTTCTTTTTGTTCAGCAGTGTCTTAGTATTCTCATGGATGCTATTTTTGTGTGGCTTCGATTTGGAAAATTTCTTGATACATTTCTTATTTAACAGTAGATACAAATATCTTCAGGATTAAAAAATTTCCTGTGGAAGCAACTAGTCTAAAGAAGTGGGGGCAAAATGAGTTACATGCAGCCAAACTGTTCGGTATTCTAAGTTCCAGTGAGAAGTCATGGGCCTCTAGGAAGCTTCCACTGATTCCATACACACTTGCTGGGACACGGTGTTCTCCAATCTTTACTTTCCAGACATCTACATTCTTCCAATGCTTGTCTACATTCTGCATTAGCATAACAATGAAGGATTTAACTGAAATCAGTTGTATTAGTTCTCTCCTCAAGATGCCAATAGTCCAGGGATCTACAGCAGTCAAGACAAGACCATGAGCTTTCTTACTTTGGTTGTCCCAATAAAGCAAAGAGTCTGTCCCACCAAGGAATGTGAACACATTTGCATGTTGAAACTATGCTTTCTAGATAACAAATTATCTATTCCCAGAATAGATGTGCAAATGAAAAACTGATCCAGGTCCCATCTTCTGCTTCAGCATAAGAGAACGGATGAGGCATGAGAGACTATTGCTACTGATTTGTTCCACTGCTTGCAGAAGAAACAGCTCATTTCTTTCTGTATTATGCGAAGGGCCAGAAGTGATGGAAGGAGGCAGAACCATGTTTCCATCTCCTGACATGTTCAGAAGTGTAAATAATCACTGTATTGGGAAATGTACAATGTGATACATAAAATATATCCTGGGGAAATAAAACATCAGAAGGGAAACAGTAACTTCAGGCAATGCAGTCTTCTTTCTGGATAGCCAAAAAAATGGGCTAAAAGTGTTCAGAGTCAGCAGAGACTACTAGTGACCAATAAAATTAAACATCAAGAATTTAAGTGACAAAAAAAGATAGCCAAATTAACAAAAACGTATTTTACAACCACGTGTCAGTCCTTCGTTCCTTATAGAATATAACTCGGGAGCAAAAGAAAACAACAAGATATCTAAAAATGGGTGCTATCCTCTTCCGAATACCTGAAAATTCCTAAATGCCATTAGCATTTAATGAGCTCCAAACCTCTCAGACAGCTTTTCAAATCTCAGATGACTCTTTCCCTTCTGTTAAAATAATTACAAATTTAAAACCTCTTAATCCTTAAATTGTAAGCTGTTCTAAAATACTACATGGTAAAAGAATAAATGATTAACATATTATTCAAAGATGAAGGCTGCAATATTGTTGTCTACATGGAATGGTAACAGCAAAAGTATTAGTCTCCTAGAATTAATGTTGACTTATCAGTTATCATTTCAATATTACAAATGTAGATTAAATTATGAAGTATAGAAGATCTTAAAATGAGATAAAACTCAAGCTTCATTTCTATTCACTTCTTAGTAGAATTTCCCATAGAAATGAAACTATTTTATATCTTTATTGAAAGTTTTGTAATAAGGCAAAATAAAAAAAAATCCTAATTACAATCATTACTAATTATAGTAATTTTGTATTATTAGGATTTGTGACCCTATGGGGGGAAACTACATTTTGGCAATATCAAATACTATACATAATAAAAGAAAAATCATGACTTGCTGACACACAGATTCAATAGAAGTGTAGTAATTTCTACTGCAAGGACTACTAGCAATCTCTGTTATGAAACTGGGTATTACACATCGCCCAGTGGGAGGCAGATAGGCAAAGGCTGTTTACTTATGTATTTGGCATAACTGAAAACAAACAGGTGTTTGTCAGGATATCATTATTCAAGGAGCACCACTGCAAAAGAAGACTTTATGAGACATAATGGAAACAGTGAAGTACAGAGCTTAGCTAGCTATACAATGACTATCTAGGGATTTAATAATAGTGGAAATACCGTACGATGCAAACAGCAACTGTAATTTCCTAGGATAGAGACAATAGGAACAACAAGGTAAACTTAAGGGAGGCTTTATTTAAAGTAATTTCCAGAAAATGAAAAACAAAGACTGCTTCTCCTCCTCTGAATCTCCCTAACAGTGAGATGAATGAAATGTTTGGATAATTTTCTAGGAAAAGAATTTCAGTCAAAGATTGTTATTTCAGTCAAAAGTCTAGAATTTCAGTCAAAAAGGAGCAGTGCATTAAAAATGTACAAAAGGGAATACAGATTTAAACAGTATTTCATCTCTGTGTTACTATGAGAATTAAAACCACAACAAAACACTGCTTAGGAAAGGTGACAGTATAAAACATTCTCAGAACATCAGGAAGCAAATGTAGATTTTAACTGACCGTTTCATTTCCAATTTTAAAACACTTCATATATATTCTTAGTTCACTATGTATTTGGAGACTCCTGATTGGAAAGCAGATCCCATACTATTAGTGTAAATGCAGCAGCTCTAGGGATGACACTCACAGCCTTTGACATAAGAAAGTTAACATGACTGCAGAGATGAGCGTTATGGAACTCTTGTCCTCATTCCAGGTTTTAATTAATAAAATAAAGTCCAGATAAGCTTTAAAAGAGTGGAATTGCATTCTAGATTGAACACAAAGTTCATAAAGTGTGTATCCAAGCATGGTGTTAAATCAGACAATGTAAAACATGTTCATTAGGACCACTAAGAACACAAAGCAAATGTGGCTGTTCACCCTCATTCTGCAAGCAGTGATTATTTCAGCTAGAGGACACTTCTCTGACTAGATTTCAAAAAGGGCATCAGCAGTACCACCAACACAGTCTATAAAACACTCTCAGAACTGGTTCCACTTCTGCTTCAGAATTTGAGAGCACACATTTCTACTCCAAAGTTTTGTGCCAAAAAATGGCTGACAGCAGCACCTATTGTTTCAGCTTGTCTTTGCTATTTTTATTAGACCAGCTTTTTATAATTCAAAACTCCCACTTGCACACATCTTTTTCCTTTTGTAAAAAAACTTTGTATCTACTTGCTTTCTGAAAAAAATCAAATGGTGGCATGAACAAGACTTTTTGTTTATTAAAGTCCAGTTGTGACCAGGATAGCAAAAGAAACACATCATCTACACAAAATGCAGAGTGCACAACAGTACTGGATTCCAAAAAACTTCACTGTTACTGTAGAACTTTTGACCATTCCTGTAGAACACTGCAATACAGGTAGAGGTTTTTTGTGGGGGTTTTTTTGTGGTTTAGTTTTTTTTTGTTGTTGTTAATAAATTAAATATATTTTGAGGATAAAGATGCAACTAAAACCACTGAATTACCTGTTGACATTACTTACATATGTTTAGAAATACCACATTTGAAATACCTTAATGAGAGCTATAGGGAAAGTTTACATTTTTGGGGCTTTGACATCAATGTGCTTTTGTCACAAAATAAAACAACAAAAGAGCCATAACACTAGCTTACTTGTGGATGTGTATACTAGTGAACTGGGGGCACTGTACACGGGAGATCCCTCCTGGTTTGCCTGGCACAGCAGCACCCTGCCTACAAGAAAGAGAGAGAGAGTGGTATCTGGTTTGGGAACACTGGAACTAAACCTCAGTTTTTATCTAAAAACAGAAATAAAGTCACAACCCGAGCAGTGCAGTGAAGCAGGGGCACATTTTGTCCTTGGACTTCAAAGCAGAAAGAGCCCCGATAAACATGCACAACTTTACATTTCAACGAGCAAAACACAGACACCCCACAGAACACAACCAACCTTTTAGCCCCCTGGGGAGGCAGGCACACTGCGAGCATCCATGGCACACACTGTTCCTGACCCCGCTGCTCTCTCTCCCTCTCTGCCCTGCCCCTCACAGTCAGAAGCTGCCCAGTTAGCTCTGCGGCCAACGGGAGCCCCCAACCTGCCCACACCACCCAGCTACTGGACGCTCATCTCCCCTGAAATCAGCGCCTGCTCATGCAAACAGCAGATAAATCAGAGTGCAAAGCTCCTGTATACAGACGTTAGGCCAAGTATGATCTCAGTTATATCATTTAAAAACTCTAGTTCACATCATTGCTATGCATATGAAGATTTCCCTATTTTTTTGCTCAAATGAGAAATACATAAACATAAACTAATTTCCAGTACATAAGCTGGGTTCCAGGATTAAGAACAAAATCAAATAAAAGAATGAAACCATTTAGAAAAAAATGAAAAAAGAAAAAGTAACAAACAAATCATTTCAAACCAACACTTTTGCAATGTGTGTTCATTCTGAACAAATTACAGAAGTTCAGGTTTATTTCCTGGGGTTTTAAAATGAGCTGAACTAAAATGCCTTACTATTTCAACATCCCTCTTAAAATCATATTTTAGCAGTCCTAGCTAAATACAGATTGAACATTGATTAGAGGTAGGAATAAACTTCACAGTAGGAATACAACTTCTGCACTTCTGGAATAAAGTCCACCAGGAAGGCTGCCTGTTTTTGCAGATGTGTGTATATAACTATACAGATACAAAATTATATATATATATACTGACATACTTCAAGCTGTCAGGATTTGTGAATCACACAATTTCAAAGTATTACATTCACGTGAAGATCTGTAAGACTTTAGAAGGTGCACATTGACTTATAAGAAACGTAACTCAGCAAAGTCAAGTATGTCTGGAAGGACAGGAATAATTACAAATGGAAGGCATGTTTTCCATACAGTATTATAAGAGTAATTCTTGACTTACATTCAGTTACCAGACCAGAGTTCTTTGAGAAATTTCTGTCATTAACCAGTTCTTTGATTACTGCTTGCAGCTGTCAGTTGAAGTAGAAATAGAGGAAATACTGAAGGAAAATAATTCTAGTAATTTATGCAATTTAGCTAAGACTATGAGCACTGGAAATCTCACAAAATATTATGCTTCTAATCTTCCCAGACAATAGCATGCCCTTAACTAACAGGATTTGGAGATGCTTGCTCTTTTCCAGTCACCCACTATTAATCTACATGATAAAACAAGCTGGTTTTTTTCCCCTTACTTTACACAGTTGAATATATTGATCTCTCTCAGCCTTCCAAAAAATCCACAACTGAAGCCATTAAATGAACATATACCTACTGAGATTGTGATGGCAGGAATAATTTTCAGGCTCAGAGATAAACAGGACCTAGAACATGTTCACTTGACCCTAGGGATATGTACATTGGAATATGGATGGCTTCAAAACTTATGCTACTATAGATGCCTGAGAATGAAAGTGAGCTGAAGACAGAGGCATTCATCCAGCTAAGTGAAATGTGGAAGACTAAGTATTCTTAAAATCAGTAATTTTCATTAGTTTTAAGAATAATAGATCTCCAATGACTTCAAGTATATTTAAAAAATATATCAAGGTTTTTAGAAACTGAAGATTAAAGTTCATTTCTATCATTCAACATTTGCTTGTTCCATTGTCCATAGGTATTTTCCTATTTTCCTATTTTTAATTCTCACATTTTTTTCTGATTTCATCTCAAATAGATCTAATTTTCTCTATTTGAGTTTTCTAACTTCCAATGAAAACAGATACTTTTTTCATCCGTACTACAAGACTGTATTTAATTTGTTGCATAGAGCTTTCTAATTATATTTTGTCCATCTGCCTTTGAATGTGTACATAAAATTAATACTAATACCTAAAACACCATTACTAGATTTTGTTAGAATAACATGGAACTTTTAATCTACCTTTATGAGAAAAAAATAGAATAAATTCCACTGTATCTAATTTTGGTATTAAAAGTATTTAGATTATAACTAACAGAATGGGGAAAGAACTCTGAAAAAATCTATAAATTCACTAATGGAAAAAATCCCATTATTTTTCCTCTAGAATACTAAATTCAAGCATGGCAGAATAAAATGTGTTGTGGGTATGGGTCGCTCTTTTAAAGAAAAAGGATTTTAGTGTAAGGTTCTTAGTACTGTTCAAACTGTAATTTAATAATATCACAAAGCTGATGAACTTCTAAAACTTACAGTCATGCAAGAGTTCAACTTTAATCCTGTGATGACATCTGTACCAGCATATGTAAGGTTGGTATTTTCTCACAAAGAACAGTCCACGTGCTTTTCATTTGGTTCTCTAGCATACACATATACTTGTTTGGTCACAGCAGCCATGACCTGAGATACAAGATTTTGGAGATCATCAGCAGAGACACCCTGAGGACTCTCTCCTCCAGAAGGATCATATAAATATCAGCAGGTCTATCTGATGAGTGTATTTACTAGAAGCACACAGGAGAGCTTCCAACAAGCCAGTAGCTGAAGGGAAATTGAGGGGAGAGCAGGCTGCACTGGCAGACCAAGCAGGTGGGCTGTGCTGTATACAAGTGGCTGTGCTGTGGCAGGGAGTGGTGCTGTCAGCTCAGCACCACCATGCAATTGCTTAGGCCTCCCCTGACTGAATCACCACTCATCCTTGGTGTACAAGCTGGCAGTATGGACAAAAACATACTTTTCAAGATGAAAAAACATTCCCCCTCTCATACTTTACCTCCACAGTTTTCTCCTACGGTCCATGATTAAGAGTGTATTGTTTGAGGAGGTTCTTTATTGAAGCACTATAGTTATTTTGAGAAAATAATTGCTCTAAAAATACTCAGGACTGCGAGGAAAATGATGGGAAGTCATTAATATTTTTAGAATAGCAAAAGTTTGGTTCCCAGTGGTTCCAAGATACTTGAATAAAAATATTATTCTGCTTTTTTCATGTTTTACAAAATAAGATTTTTGTGTATAGTTCTTATTTACATTATTTATATTAATTAACCTAGAGACCATAAGCAGAAAACAGCAATGTCCTAGTGATGATGCTCAGACTATTCACTGGCTCTTACATGAGGTACAAGAAGTCCATTGTATTTCTGAAATATTCAGGTAGCTAAGAAGAAATACCCAGAATCAACAAACAACAGGAGGACTTTCCAGTAAATTATAAAGGATTTTAAATCACTTCTATTGAAAATAGCTTTTAGGATTAACTGCAACAACTGTGTAGCCAGCACTACAGACAGCTTAAAAGGAAAGATATGGAATAAGTTTGAAAGAATTTGCTCACTAGTTGGAATCTCTTATGGCATCCTTTGTGGAAGTATAAATTGAAAGATTTTCAGCAGAAAAAATCCCTATACCATTAGATGAAACCAGACTGCAGATGTTTCAAGGCCTTGATCATGGGAATAACTCTCTGTCTTGTCACAGGAGGCAGATGAAATTTTTAGAAAACTTCACTACCAGAACTGCATAAAGTTGATATACCAACGCTGAGAACCTGATCTTACAATGCATCACCTCCCAGTATAGATGGCTTTAGTGCCTCTGCTCACAAACAAAGTTTCCAATTTACCATGCTGTTATTTATTCCCCCAGGATTTGGGGGAATTTTCCAAAGGGAAGAGGACAGAAGTTGCACTGCAGCACTCTGTTGCATTCCAGGGAAAACCTCAGCAAGTTACTGAGACAAAGGAGCAAAACTGGTTTCCTACTCTCAATCTGGGAACCCTGAAATCCCCAGGTTGACTTGAAGCTCTTCAGATAGCTCGGAAGATGACAGTGGTACTGAGTTCTGCATGGGGTACCTGCAAGAGGGTAATCATAAATATTCTCAGTGGCAGAAATTAATGAAGTCAATATCCAGGGCTGGTCTACATTGGGTATTAGAGCATGGGTAGCTAAAATAAGTCAATGATACAGGGACTAAGGAATGAGATATAGTGATGATTACATCACTGCAATCCATTGTGCACTTAGCTTCCCAGGTAAATCAGCTCCTCTTTATACATGTTATTCTATTGTGTTACCAGTTAGAGACTCTTACCCTTTTTGGCAACTAAGTGCCAGTTCCTACTATAATACTATTTACCAAAAACCCCCAAATAAACCCACATGAAGTAGTGAATAGAAGATAAAAATGAGTGTCCAGTTTTGTCCATATTATTATAAAATATTATTTCATTAATCTAAAAGCTGCATTATTTATTAAATTTAGTGATTGTTATTTCATTTTTCCCATTCTCCCAATACAGCTGAAGGTTACATAGCCCAGTCTTAATAATTCTGAACACTCTTTTTCTTTATATCTTTTGCAACAACTATTACTTGTATATACTTAATTCCTCTTCCACATACAATACACGAAGAAAACCATCAAGCTGCGTCTCTCATGAACATATCAGGAGTTTTGTAGTGTATCAGTGATGCTCATAAACAATCCATGTTCGCTCTTGATTTCCTGTTCTAAAAGTGTCATTTAATATTGGCATTCCCAGTCAGATATAGCACTTTTTTCTGGTCTGAAATATTGTTCTATGATGGGTTATTTCAAAATGTGTCACAGAAACACCTAACTAAAAGGCCACTGTTGTACAACAACAGCATATGTTAGCTTCTATTGTCCCATCTGACTGCAGAATTTAAAGAGTATCTTGAATACATAATAGTTCTTAAGTGTTCTCTTAACCCTTCATTATCTACATAGTTTTAGTATGATTTTAAATATGCTGTTAATTAAAAAAAAATATGCTTCTTGAGTGCCTTCAGTTATTTGGGATATTTCTATAAACAGAATAACACTCCTTCAGATTTTAATACAACCATTCATGGAAGGTTGCGTTGACAAGTTGAATTGTTTAATCCATTTTTAACAAGGGACAAAGTAGCACCATCCAAAAAACCCATACCTCCTTTCTTCCAATATATTAAAAATACAAAAAAACCCTATATTTAATTCCTTCAAAATTGCATATGGAGACTCACTTAAACAAGAGAAATGCATGGTAAGGAGGAGATATCAAGTAGTTGATGCCCAAATGTGAGTTCACTAAGTCCAAATCAGTATCTATATTATCTTCTGACCGCAAACCTGGAATACATTCAATTATTGAATAACCTGTGTGTACTTCCTACTAGCAATAAGAATCTGTGCTCTACACATAAATGTATACTTGTGCAGTAAGACCCTGGCCCACAAATAACCTCACATAGTTTATTAAAACCAGGGGAATATAAAACATCTAGGGTGAGGTGTCCAAGACATTTTATGGGATGTCTGTATTAAAAAAAAAAAAAAAAAAAAATCTATTTAAGATGCCAATTATCCTTCCATCACTCTTCAAAGCATAGCACATGTTTCTTTATTATCACATATCACCAAAATGCTCAGTCACCTTATGCAATGACTCAGGGAACAGTAACACGTTACAAGAAGCATCACCTATAAGCCCACCTTTCAATTACTCTTTGATGGTCATATCTTTCCAGGTTTCTGGGAAGCAGACCTCTATCCTCTATTACACACATTCAGTGTCCAGTGCAGTACCAAGTCACATACCAGAGTTGGTAGATGTTCATATCACCTAAGTAAAAATTGGATAAGCACCAAATTTTGCAGCTTTGGTAAAAATTTTGTGTGAGATTCTCCTAATTCTCCTGCTTTACATCTCTTCCTTCTGTAGTATATATAAATTCATCACTGTCGTGGTTTTGCCCCAGCCGAGGGCCGCACCCCACACAGTCGCTTGTACTTTTAAAAGGAAGGGGGAGGGAAAGTTGGGGGAGGGGGAAAAGGGAAGGAAGAAAGGAGGAAAATAAACCACAACCTAGAAACCAGAACCACGCAGGTTGGGATAAGGATAGTTTACTAAACAATAACAGAAAACTAGATATAACAATAACAGAAGTTTAAAGCACAAAATAGATGAAACTGGTGATACACAATGCAGTTTCTCACCAAACCACAGAACCCAGGCCGCACAGCTTAGAGCCGTCCCCGAACCCGGAAACTGCCCGTCCTGGCGTTGTCTCCTCCTCTTCCCCCCAGTCCCCCTTTATACTGAGCATGACGTAACTGGCATGGAATATCCTCTTTGGCCAGTTCGGGTCACCTGTCCTGGCTGCGTCCCCTCCTTTCTCACTAGTAAGGAAGTATGCAGAGCTGAGAAAGGTCCTTGATTGCCCGGCAACAACCAGAAACATCAGGGTGCTATCAGCACTGTTCTCATCCTAACACCCAAACATGGCATTCCATCCACTGCTAAAAAAAAATTAACTCCATCATAGCTGAAACCAGGACAATCACAAGGTAAGAAGTATCTCTCCTCCAGGATCTGACATACCGTACAGAACTGATGAAACTACTTAGCAGCATGCACTGTGGTGTCTGAGACTGGGAAGGACCTTGTGGACATCACAAGAGCTAGTAAGCAGCAAACTCTTTCAAGCTCTGCTTTGTTTCCTGCCTGACATGATCACTTGCTCAAAAACTTCACCCACTTCATCAATGAAAAGTTGAAAGGTCTACCTATCCATTACTGACCCACCAAAATTCCCAAAGACTGCTTTAAGAGGAATAGCTTGACAATGCAGCGTGATATAATCACTAGCTTTTAGTGGCAAATTTAACCAGTGCCTTGGTACTGTTGGTATGTAGCAAAGCAATGCCAGCCTAAAAACACACACCGTGTGACTGACTTGTTTCTAATCTCATTAGTGTGCCAGCCCTACCACAGATGGGCTGTATTTTCCAGGAACAACTTATGTAAAGTTTCCATGCTCACTCTAAAGCAGTTGCAAATCATCCTTGCCAAATATAATTTAAAAATTATTAATCAGCCACAGATATTCCTTGTCTTGTAACCAAAATATCACACAAACTCAGCTGCTATTGTACCAAAATATGTAATAAACCTAGAGCGTTTACTTGTGCTTGCTAGTGAATTTTTATCGTTGGCATCCAAGTGTAAACCCTTACAACCAAAAATATCTAAACCTGGAAATGCACTATGTAGTCAGGTAAAAATTTGGAGTGGTACTGTCAGTATTGCCTGGAACTGTAACTTTCCTACAAAATATGTTTACTGGATGATATATATATATACATATAAACAAAAATTCAGGTGCATATAAATTGATACTCAGTGATATCCACTGGCATCATTTTACACTGGGAGATGTGTCCCAACAAAGTTGTTCAGGACCCTTGAAAATCAAATCTTGATTCCAAACCTTTCCAGGTCCTCCTAGCAGACTAAAATGGAATAATGCTTATTCTTGGTTCACTGTAACGTGATCTTGGCTCCCTTGTAACTTTGAGAAACAAAAATGAGAGAAATTCTGAGGTATAAACATAAAATCTGAGCTGGTATTATACTATTCTTGAAATAAGATACTTGAGAACATAAAAAAATACATTTATATTCTCTGAGAACCAAAATGGGTCACATCAATACATCTGCCTGATGAATAAAGACTGCAATATGAATAGAAACACAGAATAAATGAACCTGGAGTTTTGCTGCTCAAACATGAACACTACGGTTTCACCATGGCCCTGGAGGGATTAGAGGTAGATGTGGTTATACTTTATCCTCTCCTATTGTGTCAAGACACCATTTTATGTGTAAAATACCTATTTCAGTAAATTGATAAGACAGAGATGCAAATCTAATGCAATTAGCTGCAGACATGCAAATTACTAATCCCTCAGTTCTATTTGCTTACCGCAATGGACGTTGGTTTTAACTTACAAATAAAATTCTATTCTAAATGACAAGCTGAGAATATAAAAGACCAAAAATTGAATCATCATGCATAATCCTGGCTTTAGTTAGTCTGTCTCTTCCTTAGACCATTCAGATTCCAGAATTGCAGGCGCATGAGAAAACATAAAAATGGTAATGCAATGTTCCTGAACTTTCCAAACCGCTTGCGTTGAATAGAAGCAGATCTGTGCTTGGAGATTTCTCCCAAAACAGTTTTCTCAAAGACAATCTGACAGTGCCACACTGACAGAGATGGTGCAAGGCTTCATACAGAATCACAGACTGATTTGGGCTAGAATGGACTGCAAACATCATCTAGTTCCAACCCCCCTGCCATGGGCAGGGACGCCCTCACTAGACCAGGTTGCCCAAAGCCCCATCAACCCTATCCTTCCAGGGATGGGGCTTCCACAACCCCTCTGGGCAACCTGTTCCAGTGGCTCACCACACTCACAGGAATTTCTTCCTAATGCCTAATCTAAACCTGCCCTCTTTCAGCTTGAAGCCATTACACCTTGTAATATCTCTACACTCATTGGTGAGCAGTCCCTCTCTCACTTTCCTGTATGACCCCTTTAATATTGGTAGGTGACAATTAGGTCTCCCCGGAACCTCCTTTTCTCCAGGCTGAACAAGCCCAACTCTCCCAGCCTGTCTTCATAGAAGGGTGCTCCAGCTCGCTCACCATCTTTGTGGCCTCCTCTGGACTCACTCCAACAGCTGCATGTCTTTCCTGTACTGGGGACCCCAGAGTTGGATGCAACACTCCAAGTGGGGTCCCACAATAGCAGAGCAAAGACGTACAATCACCTCCCTTGACCTGCTGGCCATGCTGTTCTTGATGTAGTCCAGGACACAGTGGCCTTCTGAGCTGCTAGTTCACACTGCTGGCTCATGGTGAGCTTGTCATTGATCAGCACCCCCAAGTCCTTCTCCTCAGATCTGCTCTCCATTCATTCTCCACCCAGCCTGTAGTTGTGCTTGCGACTGCACCAACCCACATGCAGGACCTTGCACTTGCCCTTGTTGAACTTCATGCAGTTCACATGGGCTCATCTCTCCAGCCTGTCCAGGTCCCTCTGGATGGCATCCCTTCCCTCCAGTGTGTCAACCTCACCGCACAGCTTGGTGTTGTCAACAAACTTGCTGAGGGTGCATTCAATCCCGCTGTCCACATCACCGACAAAGACACTGAACAGTGTTGGTCCCACTACTGACCCCTGAGGAACACCACTCATCACAGATCTCCATGTAGATACCAGGCTGTTGACCACAACTCATTGGGTGCGACCATCCAGCCAGTTCCTTATCTACCGAGTGTTCCATCTGTCGAATCTATGTCCCTCCAATTTGGAGACAAGGATGTCCTGCTGGACCGTGTTGAAGGCCTTCCACAAGTCCAGAAAGATGATGTCTGTCATGCTTCCCTTGTCCACCATCTCTATTACTCCATCATAAAAGGCCACCAGATTTGTCAGGCACAATATGCCCTTAGTGAAGCCATGTTGGCTGTCACAAATCACCCCCTTATTCTCCATGTGCCTGAGATCTGCTCCATGACCTTGCCAGGCACAGAGGTGAGACCGGCCTGTAGTTCGCTGGGTCTTCCTCTTTCCCCTTCTTAAAACTGGGGGTTATGTTTCCATTTTTCTATTCAGTGGGGACTTCATCAGACTGCAAGGACCTCTCGAATATGATAGAGAGTGGCTTGGCCACTTCATCCACCAGTTCCTTCAGGACACACAGATGTACCTCTTCAAGTCCCATGAATCTGTGCACCTTCAGGTTCCTGACGTGTTCTTGAACCTGATCTTCTCTTACAGTGGGCGATTCCTCATACTCCCAGTCCCTGCGTTCGCCCTACATGACTTGGATGGTGTGGGTGGAGCTCTTGTCAGTGAAGACTGAGGCAAAAAAGTACTTCAGCCTTCTCCATATCCTGGGTAACAAGGTCACCTCTTCCATTCCGGAGAGGACCCACATTTTCCCTCATCATCCTTTTCTCATTGATACACCTGTAAAAACTTTTCTTGTTTCCCTTTCTATTCCTGCTCAGATTTACTTCTATCAGGGCTTTAGATTTTCTAACCTGATCCCTGGCTGCCCAGATGGTTTCCCTGTATTCTTACCAGAACACCGGTCCTCCCTTCCGCTCTTGCTAGGCTTACAGAACATCTGCTACCTCCACAAATAAGTGAACAAATTTTGACATTTTCTCTCAATAAGTAGTATGAAATGCAATTACAATGCAAATGTATTGGGGATTCTGTCATCTTATTCCCAAACTGGGAAAAAAATGCAGAAGACAAAACAGAAAACATCAGCTATATGTTTGGAATACAATTCAACATAATCTCTAACTGCTTTAGCATTAATTTACAGACATAATCAAGATTTAACACACAGCAGTATTGTTTTCCACTCCACTTAACTGTATTAACTTTACATTTAATATATTACTTCATTACTTTATATTTCAGAATATTTTGTCTGCCTGACTGTCCATCCTAACACACGGATCTTCCTAACTTAGTTATTCTTCTAATCAGAGCAATTTATTCCTCTGCCTAACTGTTAATAACTTATCTAGCATTGCAAATATCCCACCCAGTTCTGAACAAATAAGCTATGACCTTGAAGTTTGTCTTAAATTTTCCTCCAAGAGATTCTTAAGCCATTGCTTTTTACATATACCCATAGCTGATATTTGTATTACAGTCCCAGTTGTGTTCTATCAAACCACCACCATGAATACCATAGCCTAGACATCCTGTCTAGACAGTGCACACCCGAACTGAACTCAATGGTCAAGCAATTGGTGTAACAGTAGCAGTAGCTACAAAGCTGGTTTTATACCCAGCATCTAAACCTACATCATACAGAGTGTGAAGAATGTCCTCTGGACCAGGTTTAGTCTTTTCCCCTGAAGCAGACAATTGCACCATATACAGATCAAAGCTGTCCAAAAGCCAATTTGCATGATGCATGACAGCTGGGGTCCACACAGAGCCTCCAGTACAGCTCCCAGTGTCTTGCAAAAAAAATCTATTTCACATGTAGTAAACCTGCTCTGCAAACCCTAAACCAGCACATGGCAAGCAGGGATAATTTTCAGATTTACTTTAAAACCATGCTAATACTGCAGACTAATCTATCAAATTATGGGGCAGGGAGACAGTTGTAGAAAAAATATCTCAGTATAATGTCTATAATTTGACAGTTTTAGGCTGCCACCATATTTATTTAATTTATTTTTGGTCCATCACTAATCAGGAAGCCGTAGAGTACATTTTTACCAACCACCAGAATGACATCTAAATAAGAGCAATCAAATTATTATGTTCCTAAAAAAAAAAAAAATCCCTTTTTAGTAAAGCATAGTACTTAAGTTTCTCTTTAGCCCTTTAAAAATGGATCAATTATATCCTCAACAATAAAATGATGTGAATATACAAGAAGATAGAAGCAATATAATAACCAAAAAAGTATAGTAGAACTCCTGCTTTCTTTTGTTTCATTAAAGTAACATTTAAACAAACAAGACAAACGGCATACTAGGTGAAATTAAAAGAAACATTGAAACACGGCCTGCAGATCAAAAGCTGTTGTTATTCCCCCAATACACACACTGGAACACTGCATCCTGTTTTCTAACCTACTGCCACTCCTACTGAAATGTGGAGAAACTGGATAGGACACACTGAGGTCAAACCAAGATGGGCCAGGGTCTAGAGCTTACGACCTGTGAAGAGAGGTTGAGGGAACTGAACTCAATTAGTCTTGCAAAGAGGAAGTTAAAAGGCAAATTAATAGCTTTCTCTACTTGAAGGGAAACTACAAAGATGATGGATCCCAAATCTCATTGGAATGGTAGCAGATGATAGTATAAATGGCCACCAGCTGTAGTTTGGGAGGTTTAGGCTGGACATAAGGAAAATGTTTTTAATTAGGAGGGCAATGCAGCACTGGAAAAGGTTAATCAAGGAAGATAACAAATCTCTGTCTTCGAAGACATACAAAATCATGGCTCACCTGATCTAGCATTGATGTTAATCCTGATTCAAAATGAAAGTTGGACTGCATGACCTTCAGGAGTCAGCCCCAACTCACAGTTTTATGATTTTGTTCAGAAGTGTCTGGCCTGGCATAAAAGAAAACTTATTTTGTGGGTGTGAAATGTCCAGGTTAGAGAACGATCACCACTACATTCCACAATGACTACATCAGCTCTGTGTGAAGTCTGCTCAAATGCATTATAACAGCTCATTGGGGAAACGAGAAGGACTGCAGAAGAATACACTTTTGAACAAAAGTAGCCATAAACTAAACAAAGGTATGTATCTGAGATGAGTGGGACAACTTGAGTAGTTGGCAACTCAGCCAATCATTAGACTACGAATGTGTAGATATATTCTGAATACTTTAACTTGGTGGCCAATGGCTGTAGAATAAGAATAAAACATTCACATGCCCCCTCAGAGTCTCAACAACCTGGCAGCATATTGACCCACTGTATATAATTAAAAAAAGTAAGACTTTCAAAAGCATCAAAAGTGTATGTTTGAGGTAAAGCACGAGAAGACAACAAGGTCTCTTCTCACAGGTGTTATCATAGTTTCCAACCATTTGCAGCTCAAGGACTTCCAAAGCCCAAAGCAGCTTTTGTGTATTTAACAGTGCTCAGCAGATTTCGTTCCCATGAGCTAACTATAATGTACTTCTACAAAGCACAGTGTTCTGTGCTAGAAAAAGGTATTAAATCAAGTCAGTTGCAATCATAATAACACATTTAATTATGATTATAACTGGTCCTCTATTCATCTCCTAACTCATGGAACGTGTGCTAAAGTAGAATTCAGGCTTACTCATGCACAGGAATTTATCAATCTGAGCCTACATCACGCACATTGCTTTATCTTTGGGTCAGACATTATAAAAGGATCAAGTTTTATCTAGAGGAAACAAGAAATTTTCCTAAGTGCTACCTGGCAGAACTACCACTGAGGAAATTTATTACTTAGCAGATCAAAGGGAAAAGCAGGTTTTTCAGTTAGGACCTCAAAATGAGGAAAGGCATCTTACTCCTTGTAGAAAAAAATGCAAGGCATACAGGAGAAACAGAGGTTAGAGAACTTGTGCCATTCATTAGCCCTACTTCTCTCCTTACAGTACCTATTTAAATAGACTTTTTCTGCTCTTCTCTGTATTACTTCATTTCTACACCTTTTTTCCATCTCAGAACAGCTAACATAACAATTGTTTACCTTGCCTCCCTGCTCAATTGTGTGCCTTGCACCCCTGCCAGCTCTATCAGCTTGTTGGCACTGTATTGCCCTCTGAGTATTCTTGGTCTACATGCAGTAACTACTGATAGAACTTCTAGAAAATCTTCAGCATCAGAGATCTGATCTATCTCTGGAGTACAATGCTGCTGATACTGCACCACAGTGGGGATGCAGCACTATCATACAATCATAGAATGGTTAGAGCTGGAAGGGACCTTAAAGATCATCAAGTTCCAACCCCCTGCCATAGGCAGGGACACCTCTCACCAGACCAGGCTGCTCAAGGCCCCATCCACCCTGGCCTTGAACACCTCCAGGGAGGGGGCATACACCACCTCCCTGGGCACCCTGTGACAGGGCCTCACCACTCTCAGAGCAAAGAATTTCTTCCAAATATCCAATCTAAATCTACCCCTTCTCAAATTAAAACCATCACCCCTCATCCTATCACTACATGCCCTCCTAAAAAGCCCCTCTAAAGCTTCCTTGTAGGCCCCATTTAGGTACTGGAAGACCGCTATAAGATCTCCCTGGAGCCTTCTCTTCTCCAGGCTGAACAATCCCAACTCCCTAGGCCTGTTTTCATATGAGAGGTGCTCCAGCCCTCTAATCATTTTCATGGCCCTCCTCTGGACCCGTTCCAACAGTTCCATGTCCTTCTTATGTTGGGGACTTCAGAACTGGACACGGTACTCCAGATGGGGTCTCACAAGAGTGGATTAGAGGGGGAAAATCACCTCCCTCAACCATGCTCCTTTTGATGACTTTTGATCCTACACTTACAACCCCAAAATCATTGACTCGAAGTAGTGAGATAGGGGCAGTATGGTTTTGATGTGTCATCACCTAAGACTAGTTCAAATAGGGTATTTCTGTAGTATTATGGGGCTGATTTGCAGAAAATGCAGGTCATTATCAGCAAGACTGCACCAACAAGCAAACACCCCCTCCCAAACACCTCCTTTCCCCTGTTTTAAAGTAACTCCAACTTTCATCAAATACACGGTTTCTGTTTTCCAGATTCTATTTGTGCCCAAATTCATCAGAATCAGCCAGCAAATGATTCCTCTCTACTACATCATGGTCAAAATTCTTGAAGTTTTACACTGAAGAAGCAGGAACTCCCTTCTTAACCAGTCTCTATCTTCTGGGATAAAGCTCTATCTACAGTTCAGGATCTACCATGAAATAATCAAGTGTACAGAATTTTTTAGAAATCACATAGAAACGGTATCAAAGCCTAAGTTTACAGTGTCTTATAAAATGCAAATCCAAACAGAAGAAACATATTTAAAAGGGCCATACTGACAGTATCTGTGATTTTTCTCTTCAAAATGTCCAGACTTTGATACAATGATAAATATAGGTCAATTAACCTTGCTCCAGATTTAAATGTATAACCAATTAACTACATCCTTCAAAAAAGAACAGTAATTGGTATTATTCTTCGAATAATCCTTGTTTAGTTTCCATGATGGCATACATTTTAATGAAAAAAACATTATAATGTAGCATAAGGCATAATAATTCTGGAAGATTTTTTTTTACTAAATAGATAGTTCAGATGCTGAATTCCATTTTTATACTGGCTTCATTAATCTTTTATAAACTAGTATTTCCAATATAATGGCTTGTAACATCTCCAGAAAAGTTTTAGAAATGCATTAGCTGTTATCAGTGATGTTAATCTAAGTTGTCATAATTCTTATGATAGTAGTTGATTACAATTTTGAAACCACAGTTATAGCTTTGTTTTATGCTTAAAAAAGGAGCATCCAAATATAACAGATGGAATATTAAACAATAATTATTTATTTTGTCTGTAGATAGGAAATTATTTAAACTCTATCTAACAATGTTGAGAAGATGTTTATTTAGGAAAATCCGCTTAGTGAATGGATCTATATAGTGACAGCCAGACAATTTTCACCCAAAATTATGCTTTACAGATATGGTACAGTGAACTTTTAGCCTAGGATTAGAATTGCTGTGCAAGCATATAATTCAGCTTCACAAACTCCAAACTCCTTCACTGAGAGGAGTTTCTAGGGTATTTGCTGAGCTTATGCAAGAGTCATTTAAATTCAAAGAGAAACACTAGAAAGATGAAATGAATCCCAGGTGCTCTCACACTCCAGAAATAGATGCTTTAAGACATGAACAAAGAGAATTAGTGTTAGCAAACATACAGGAATCCTTTCCCCCTGGATTCCCCTTATTAAAGTGCATGCTTATATATATATATAGTAGTATGGTATTTCTCCACTTCTTAATTATATATAACATTATATTTCAAAGTTTCAAACAAACTTGTGAAAGGAAGTTTGTTACAAAAGCTGCTTTTTGGAAGATACTGCTAGCTTCCAAATCCACAGCATGCTAAAAAGCCCCAGGCATCTAAAACTTCTGTCTTCTGAGGGCATATGAAACAACCAAAGGCACAAGCTTTTCCCCTTTCTTTCATTTTAATTGATAGGGAATATTTTTGAAGGCACCTTGGAATGATAACTACTAACTGACCAAGAAACTGGGTGCATACAATAGTCCTCACTGGGACGACTATTTATGAACACAACTACTCAGCTACGTAGGATGGCTCTTGAAAATAGCTTCTGAAAAGCTTCCATCACTTCATGACTAGTAAAGAAACCAAGCTGCAGATGTGTATTTTGCCAGCTGTAGATGAGTGTATGGGGGAAGATACTGTACGCCAGTTTAACATAGTAAAATTATGGGTCACTATGGGATGGATTTAAAATTGGATGGATATACTAAGAAACAGAAAAACTGCCCCAGTTTACATGAAGACTTGTGAGATCACCACCACAGTGCTTCTTACAAAGGTCCTCATTATGTCCTGCAGATGAACTTGATAAATAGTTAACTGGAAAAGATAAGCTGAGATGGAAATGATCACTTTGTTAAGCAATTCTTTCTCATAAGGAGGAAAAGCACATTAGATAGGGTCTTTTTATTTGCTAGGAGACTATGTCAACATAAGTCTATTTTTTAGAAGTTACCTATCATGGATTTATGATATATCTGGAAAAGTGGAATTCTGTGAAGTGCTGCAAATGATAAATGAAAAAAGAAAAAAAAAAAAATCACCATCCTTTTATTTTCTATATAATGTTGTTTCAGGACTTCCCAGCAGACCTGCGGTGAGGTGGGAGGTGTGCCAGTTAACCAGCCCAGCATATCCACAGTTGGCAGCGCTAAGGGAGACTTGCTACGCCTCAGAATTCCAACAGCAGTCCTCACAGTACACTTCCGGACCATGTCACTGGAAATCCATATTAAGGCTACCACATGACCTAAATAGCCTTATTTCTGCACAGTTCTAATTTTCTACAGTGTGACCATTTCAAAGGCAGAAAAACAGTCTTAGAAGAGCTACTCAGGAAGAAAAATATATACCATTTGGTAAATATATAGTCTCTTCCAGTCCCCAATTAATACTTTACTTACACAGTGTCTGTTTTGCATCTTCTATGCTGTCATGCTTTTCCTCCATAAAGGTTTTCTTTTACAGAAGTGTACACTCAGAAAAAAAGCCAAGCTATAACAATCATGTCATTGTTTACCATTATCTTCAAGGTTTTAGGGTTGATTTACATTACGTTCCTCCCTATTTGACTTTAATTGTCTGCTTCAAGTTGTCAGGACATAACTATATCTTAGATTTGCATTGCATTAGGGGATCTTTTCCTTTCTCTATTGATCTCGTCTTACGGAGTAATTTAACTCAATTCTAATTTTCTTTTGCATGCGGGGTGCTCTCTATCCAAGGAAGTGAGTTATGTGTATTCAAGTGGTGCATCTTATGAATCTTGTTAAGCTTTACCGCCTTATAGCCCACACTGATGGAATATTTAATCACAGAAATGAGTTGGCAGATATGATGTACAATACGGTTAAGGCTTGCGGCGTGTGTCTTCACCAGCAATTGAGAAACGGGTGAATTTGCCATTCATCAGTGCCATCCTGACAGCTTTGTATAACCTTCTGTTTTTTTACTTATTTATGAAGATTAAAAGTACTTTAAATCAACAGTTTCTCTGCAAATGTATCATCTTTATTTCAGAAGTGGACAAATTTTTCATCATTTATTAGGAGCTAAAGGAACTTCTTGCACAGACTATGAAATAGTTGGTACAATTTTAACATGACAGTTTTGAGACAATAATTAAACCAAATAACTGGAACCTTGACTCTCTTAAAAATTGCATTTCTGATTTCAAAAGTGCAATTGCTTCTTCTCCAAGTAAGGTGGTGGGGATGGATGCAAAAGGAAAGACATGTCATGGTATTTATTCTATTAGAGCATGCAAGAGCTGTGTTTCTCTTTTTCCTGTTTCATTTCCTAATTATTTTAAGAGATCTACACTGAGGTCTTTTTTTTTAACTGAGTTGCTTAAAAGAAAGTTTAAATGTATGAGAAAAAAAATACCTTCTAGTCAATATAGATAATATGCATTGGATACATATTAAAAAACCCCGGAACTGATTGCATGTATAAACAGAAAAAAATCTGAAATACATGAAGCATCTTGATAGAATTTTCTGCATAAGTGTGGTGAAGTGCATACCATAATTCATAAAATTAAATTAATACTCTTCTAATGGTAATTAAAGATTCTCATTAAGAAGGGCAAACACCTCCCTTGTGTTGGCAATAAAAATGCACTTGGGACTTTAGGAGGTTATACAAAAAAATCAATAACCTGCCATTTTATAATTAAAAGACAAAATAAATGTTAGGGAAAAGTCCAGTAAATTAGGAAAATTACCTTCAGGAGAGATTGAAAATATTGATTTTAATTTACAAACTATGTGAACTCTTCATGCCCTACTTCATGAGACAATTATAAGTCAGATTGTTAATTCTGCATACGTATTAGAAAATTGATTACCGTACTATAGGAATATTATTATATTTGTCATTAACACAAAGTCATTTATATAAAATGACTAATAACTCTGACTTTTTAATTTATGCAGGTTCAGGGTTGGTTCACTAACTACTCAAACAAGATCAATGTTAAATTCCTGTTTTCAGTGTAGGCATACATCAAGGAAGGAAATAAATTCTGCCTACGCTAAATATCGCAACTCCATGAATGCCAAGTTAGCATTTTTATTACACTGTGCCATTTTTATAACACAATACCCTAATTGGAATGATTTTATATACCTTATTAGATGGCACTGGATGGATTGCAGGCAGCTTTTCTTTAATTTAAGAGGACTATTGTTACAAGTAGATATTTAACAATTTTTATCTCTTGAAGTCCCTTGAACTAATGAAAGCTTTTCAGCTTTATCTGGTGTAGACTTGAATATCTCCATGAACTGAGATCCTGCAGCTTCTGTGGGCAACCTCGTCTCATGCTTAACCACTTGTGAAAAAGGCTTTGCTAATATCTGTTCTTTACTTATTGTAAGGAATATATTTTACAATTACTTCTTTATTTTCAATTACCTAAGTTTGTGATAACGAATAAATATTTCTGCTTTTTAAAAATCATGATTAGGTACTTGTATCCACTACAAGTGTATATGGAAGACTCGTATACAACTGTGAACCTAAGAAGGAAGTCAATTATTACCTGTTGGAAACATCTGGAGTTACAGTGATTATTTCTGCCTTAGATGCTTTTAAAAATGTCTTTTTTTGGACTTGCTAGTGATTATGATTATGGGTGGAATTCAAATTCCTCTGAAATCAACTGGATTTTGGAGTACAATCATGTTTGTTATAAATACTGTTGCTAAAGCACATTTAGAAACTTGCTACCCATGACTTAGTTCAAGGTGAAAAAAAACCCTCTATCCCATTAATCTCAAATTGTAACCAGAATTAGAATTCCATCTCCATGAAGACCCAGGAGATAATACAGTTTAGAAATACAGAAATTTTAAGAAACTGAAAAAGTAAATATAAAACCTGAAGAAAAATATCCTAGAAAAGAATGATGAACACACATGGTCTCTACCTATGTGCATGTATATGCATAAAATATATATTTATAGATATATTTTGTTGTTGGCTTAAATAATTCCTGGAGGAAACTGACTACTGAAGCATAAAATAAAACATAAATAAAGCATAAATAAAATCTCATGTAAAACTGGGATACTGCAGTACATTTTATGTTATACTATTTACTTTCCAATAAAAAGGTATTCATATATCTTCTATACAAACTTTATTATGCCCAGGTAACTGTTAAAATCCTGCATCACAAATCAGTAAATGACTTGCAGTTAATGTGAATCAAACAAAGAAACCAAACCTCATACCAAAGATATATTCTGTACCTTTGCATGTCTTAAAGAATATTGAAATAAAATATGGTCTGGAGAACTGTAGCGTAATCCTTACCTGCATAGAATTCTGGACTATAAACTGCACCAACAACTGGATTTAATTTCCAGCCTGCAGCAAACAAAAACATAACTGAGTTAATATTGCAATTCCTGATGATAATAATAATTGTCATTTTTAATTTATTTTTTGTATAGAGGCATACAGGTAAAGTAAATTCAAAAAAGGTCATTTAAATGAAAGTTGTATCAGCATCTTAGATTACTGATCTTCACTATCAGACCCTAAAGTATGGGAATAAGTAATGAAACAAGGCATTCTCTGGACATGCAGTACTGGAGTAAATTATTGGGTGAATTACCTCGGCTGTGATGCACAGTTGCCATGGACTTACTCCCTTAAATCATGGAATTAAGTCAGAACTAGCTCTGGTACCCCTATATCATGTAGTACCAGAGTAGATCGGTTATTTTTCATTGCTTTAATTCTCTGGTTACAAGACAGAGAGGCCAAAACAGTTCATTTGTGGACATAAATGTTTCTGATAAACATGTTAGTGTAGGTTACAAGGCAATCAAATAATCAAAGCATTTTGATTCTCCTCCAGGAAAAACGGAAGCATAGACATTGTTTGGAAATGTCTGTTGTGACAGGAATAGATCTGGTGGGATCCCAGTCAAATGCCAGAGCTTTATTCCTATTTGCATTTGTACATCAGGAGCTCTGTACTGGAAGAGGACAACTGCAGGCACGTACCAAAACCAACTGTACCGCCTGTCCTTACAGCTGATAAATGCCGTTAGCATACTGCTGCAGAGTAGCCAACATGTAAGAAACTGCTACAGTCACGTTCTGCAAAGCTCTTAAGTCGTACAAATGGAGCCACTGCCTTTGTCTTAAATGATTGCTGTCCTCCCACAACTGGCATAAAACCACAGCACAGAACTGACAGATATTCTGCATCGTGCATCTGTCCAAACCCAAAATAATTGCTGCCAGGTCCTCACACTCAGTGCGACATTTCAGGTAAGCCTGGGATGCAGAGGCTGCCTGTGGAAGCAGGGCCTGTGTGATACTAGACAGAGATGCTGAGGGAACTCAAGGGTACGGGTTCAGAGAAAACCAGGGGAAATCACTGGCAAACTCGTTATCGTTCTCAGCTCTGCTCAGGTGCAGTTATCATTGACTTTTTCTCAGCCACTCCCAGTTATCGTCAAACTCCACAGAACATCCCCTCATCGCAGTTTTGCATTGCAGGGTACACGTAGAGAAGGAGGGAGTTGCAGAGATGGCTCCTGCAAGAAGCAGCTAAAAGCTCTCTGCAGGCCCCAGAGAGCAAACATCGGCCGATTCAAGGCCGGAGTCGTTGCTGACCAAGGCCGAGTCCATCAGCGATGGTCACAGCGCCTCTGGGAGTCACAGTGAGGAATAAAGAAAAACCGCAAGCAGGGGCATTTTGCCCCCAGAGAAGGGAGTGAGAAGATGTAAGGAGCTGTGCAGGCACCAAGGCCAGGGAAGAGCGGGGGCAGGAGGCACCCCAGGTGCCAAAGAGAAAAGTGCCCCTGCAATCCCTGGAGAAACTCATGGTGGAGCAGGTGTCCCCAAACAGCCCATGGAAAAGGGGCCCACCTGCAGCCTGTGGAGAGGCCCCACACTGGAGCAGGTGGAGAAAGACAGGAGATGCTGTGACCCATGTTGGAGCAAGCCTCTGCCAGCACTTCCAGCCCATGGAGAGAGATCGAGACAGGGATGAGTGAGAGAAAGATCTGTGCTGGAGTAGGTTTGCTGGGTGGAGGCTTGTGACCTTGTGGAGGACCAGCCTGGAGCACTCTGGGCCTGAGAGACAGTCTATGATTTATGACTGCACCCATAGCAGTGACCCATGCTGGGGCGGCTGGGGAAGAGCTGAAGCCCCATGGGAAAGGCCTCAGGTTGGAGAAGTCTGTGGAGGACTGTCTGCTGTGGGTGGGACCCCACAGTGCAGCAGGGGAAGGGTGTGATGAATGCCCCACCCCGGACCAAGAAGGAAAACAACTCATGAGGAACTGACTGAAACCCCCACTCCCCCAGTCCCTGCCCCTCCCTGTGCCGCAGTGGGGGGAAGAAGGGAGTGAATTCCTGACTAAAGTGTAGTCTGCTGAGAAGGGAGGGGTGGGGGGAGGTGCTTTAAGATCTGGTCCCACTTCTCATCCCTCCACTCTGGTGTCACTGGGGGTGCAGGAGAGGGCCATCAATCAGAGAGTTTTCCTTCCGTTATTCTGTGTTGAGTCTGTTCTGCCCGTGATGCTGATTGTGGAATGATCTCTCCCTGGCCTCATCTCCACTCCTGAGCCTCTCAATATCTATTTTCTTCCCTATCCAGCTGAAAAGGGGAGTGATAGAGTGGCTTTGGTGGGCGTCTGGCCTCCAGCCAGGGCTAAACCACACAAGGTCCCTAGCCATACCTTTCTTGCTCGCTCTTTTTTTTTTTTTTTAAGTGTTTGAACAATTAGTTCAACTCTTGGGATGGAGAAATTAGTCCAAAAGCTCATTTGAAGCAGGAGTTAGAAGCATCATTTGTAAATGGGAATAAAGAAAAAAACTTGAAAACTATGGTAGTTCAAATAGATCCTGTAACTGTGGTGCTGAAAACAAAATACAGTTGTGACAGCGCCAACAAGGCTTTCAAAAATCAAGAGAGTCAAGAAAATAAAAAATTGCAAGAATTTAAATGCAAACTGTATTGATGCTTGTTTCTGCCTTGGCCATATCATGTAATGCAAAAGCAACCATGATGCATTGTAAAACTGAAAAAGTATAATGCAGAAATCTCAATAACACAAAAGAAACCTATTCCTATCCTTCAAAAATACTGCTATTGCTCTCTGATGCACTGTAGCTAGTTACCAATAATTAACTGTTAAGTAGCAGAGGTGAGGGGTGGTTTTGAAATACAACTCATTAATAAATTCAGAGAAAAGAGCAGCATCGCATGCAATCTGCTCTGCGGAAGTGAAAGCAGCAGCTATATGTGCTTTAAAGACAGTTCTGGAAGCTGAAAAATGACCAGGCAATGACTTTCTTCCTGGAAATATCACAGGAATTTTACCTGACCCTTCAATTTTACATAATGGAGGATTATATTTAGGAAAGTCATGGTATAACAGACAGACTTATCAAATTATGAGTGATGGAAAGTCATTGAATTGTTGAGACTTTCAGTAAAATCTAACTTTTTGATAGCTTAGGGAATATTTCATATTTCAAATTCATTACTTCCTCAAAAGACCACTGATCAACACCATCCAAAATGAAAGATTGGACTGAATTTCAGATCTGTCAGATTTTGCTGTCAAAGAAGCTGACAGACACCTCTCAGCTTCTAAGTTACACCAGCAGTGCCACAATTTGTCTGAGAGAAAGAAAAAATCTGAGGAGACACAGATTGCTCTTCACAGCTGAAAGCCACTCTCATATTTCAGTTCCTTACCTCTCTCACAGTGACGGCTGTCTCATCTAACTTTTTGAAGCTTATACAGGAAATACTTCATTCATTGTGAAAGTAACAGTAATTAAACTTAACTTTATCTTGTCAGCTAGCAACATGCTGGCCCATGGCCGTGTGGGTTAATAAAGTGTGATAGTAGTTGATGTATCCGAACGAGCAGCTGCCAAGTAACCCTACTCCAGCAGCTGGAGGAGTGTGTAATTCTCTTCAGTGGATGTAATTCAGTGCATTTTTCTTACTGTCACAATATTAATCTCTTCCATGAGTTCAAAACCTCATAGCTCAAAACTTAAAAACCAAACAAGGAAGCAGAAAACCCTTGTGTCTGCCTTGACATCCCCCCACTACCCCCACCCCCTTTCTCCCCTATATAGGCTTCTGGAAGATAATTTCTGTGGCTGGAGGAATTCCTGCCACACTGTTTGCTTCCCTCCTGTTGGCATACAGAGCAGGGAGGAGAGGGGACTGTGGCAATAGTCACTAGCTGTGATCTTCAATCTAAGCTTAGACCAACATTCAAAGCAATGCAAATATAAACTTTCAAACATCTTTCTCTCTCTACTGATCTCTGTTTTGGGTTCCTCATTCATTGTTGCAGGTCGCTGAATCTACTTTCACACACTTCTCTATTCCCTACAGGACTCGGATTAGCATGCAGGATTGCAATATGAATATCCAAAGAAAATATAACTGTAAACAGGATAGGGTGGAACATCTAAAAATGTCTCTGGAATATTTTTGCCAACTCCTGACACTGAATTTCTTTGCAAAGAAAAGGCAGTTCTATCTCCAAAGCATGAGGTGAGCCATCAAATTTATCCTGTTTGATAACAAACTTGCACAAAAAAACCCTCTCCTAGGAACTGAGCATTTATTTACTGCTTATTTGGGGAATCATCAAGTCTCTGGAAAGCATACCAAAACCCACTTATTTGAAAGAAGCCACATATATTGAATAAAAAGTCTAGGTTTTTGTGCTTTAAAATCGACTGAATTCTGCAATCACATTTACAACATGAGACCGGTTATCAAACATCCAGCAGTAATTCAGGAATGAAGGACAAAACAGAGTATATCCTAAATTTAAAATACAATAAATATTAGTGCTTGATGTGCTGCCCCAACTATACTTTGAATACCTGCCAGTAACGTGCCAGTCACCACATACTCTTTGAACAGTAAAGCCACACATTCAAACAGAAATGATTCTGAAGAGATAAGCATGTGCAAATTAAAAGTTTCCATCTGGCTGTGTCAGAGGCATCTTGCAAATATTAATATGGTTATAGGACAACACAGGAAAACTAGCTTTATATTTTATTTAAATAAACAAAAAGATGAGACTTTTACTTATGACAACATAATCTTTAATAATCAGCTATAGCACTGGTGAACTCCTGATAAAATAATAAAGAACTAAAATTAAACAATATCTCGTTGACTAGTAATACAAGCACTGACTAAACTAAATGAAGCATCTTGTACATCTACTCTTCATTCTTATAATGATCCTAAAAGGAGAACATGATTCTCCTTGTATGTTTACTTTAGGAGTCCTCAGATATTTATATTTTTTTTTAAAACTAAAAAACCCCATCAAAAAGTATGAACTGCAACCAGAGTCTGTTCCATCAAAAGGTGTGCACAAGAACATCCTACATGCAACACCTTGGATGTATGGATTCACACACAGAAATGCTAATTTCTATGAACTGAACAGGGTGTTTAATACCGTCGGTAGACCAAATAGAACAGGATGAAAAACAAAATAGGTAAAACACTTCCAAGTGGGAACCACTTAACAGCAGACTTTCATCATTCTGATCTTGGATATTAACAAAATATAAGGTCTGACCTAAGTAATCCTGCAGTGCAGGACACAGAGGTGAACCTCCTCCAAAATCAGATTCTAAAGATTTCACATCTCTATTTGCAGCATTCCCTTCCCTCAGCACTGGATGTGCCGATACATAATGTGCTATTCCCATATGAATACAAGGAGTAACTTTTTCACTGTGAGGGTGATGGAGCCCTGGGACAGGCTGCCCAGAGAGGTTGTGGAGTCTCCTTCTCTGGAGACATCCAAACCTGCCTGGACACTGTCCTGTGTGATTCAGTGTGGGAGATGCTGCTCTGACAGGGGGTTGGACTGGATGATCTTTCGAGGTCCCTTCCAACTCCTCACGTTCTGTGATTCTGTGATTTGCTAATAAACAGTTCTGTAGCTTTAGGATAACACAAATACAAAATACACATCATAATTTATAACGAGATTACCTTTTCCCTTTTACTTTGCAATATATCAGACAAAGTTCACAGTATCATATGCATATATTTAGTCTAGCTCCATACTGCAACAAAATCTTGTTACCTGACCCAGTCAAGCTCTCTCTAGATTCACTGAGATGTTTTAAAGCCAGTAAGAATGAAGAACATTTTCCCAGCTTCATCATATGCCAAGTTCCACATTTACATACAAAATGAGGAAGAAAACAGTTTCTGAGAAAGCATGAGGAATTTCAGACTCTTCCCCACATCATTTTAACTAGATCAATTATCACATATCAAATGAAAACCATCACTGTATTTTATTTTTACTGTGGTAAGAAAAAATTTATGACTCTCTCATTAAAAAAATAAAGCCACTGTTTGCCCTGGGTTTTAGTAAAACCTCACTAATGAGACCTCAGATGTGGAAAATAAAATCCATTATATTTCAAAACGGACGAGAGTCTAATCTTCCTGTCAAAAAATGTACTGCTGAATGAGCAGACTTCATCAGCTTTCTACTGGATGGGAAAAACTGAATTAAATTGAAAAGCAAATAATTAGAACTACACAGTCTAGTAAAACTGGAAAACATAATTGCAATTAACTTCAATTGATGTATTAGTGTTTGACGCTATTCAGTTAGGAACTTGTTAGAATTTTCTGAACTAGTAAGTGCAAACAACTTGAGCACATGGTCAAGAACTGCCAAAGGAAACATTTTTAAAATGTCTTGCTTGCAAAACCCTCAAATATCTATGGATTATTTTTCTATCATTACTGTATAACTTTATACTAACTTAGGTCGGTGTTAGAAAGGATTTATTTAGATAGTTTGAAATTTAGATTTTTTTCCAGGGGAAAAAAGCTGGAAGCAGCATCAAATTACAGTTTGCCCTTTACTTCTAACAAATCATGGAAGAAAGAGAAAATCATCTTTAGCTCGATGCGTGTCTTGGTACTAAAATTATCTCATGCCTGACAGAGACATTCTTCTTACTGGTCTCCCTGCCTCCATCATGTAAGCAGAAATAAATCCTCCAATTAGTTCATTCATTGCAACATTAAGACTGCACAAAGCCAGAAGAGAATAATGCTTTCCCCATCAGGTATATTTTACTATACAAAAGCCACTGTGGTTAAGCACTCAGATTCCAATCAGGCAAAGTGATGCATGCATGGCTGTGAATTAGCTGAGCATTACACAGGCAAAATTTACATCCAGCCATATTAAGTTATAGGTAGCTGCACAAAGCCTGAGCCCAAGGAGATGCAGGAGATGCAGGCTATGACACTTCATGAGTAGATGAGTCCACCCATTGAAGAGTGAGATTTCACATGCACTGATATTAAAACAAAGCACCAAGATCTCATGCACTTACCATTTGTGTAAGGGTTGACGGTCTTTTTATTTGTCATTACGCGTGCTGTTGCATTATTTACCTAAGCACATAGAACACTGGATTAGAAAAGGTTACAGGAAGGGTCCATGTTACTATTAAATGCATGCATTATTACTGCTATTAGTCAGGTAAAAATAAAATGCAATTTAATTTATAGAAGGCAACAGGTGCATAACAAAATCATACTATTTATAATTACATTTACTTTCATAACCATTTTAACTTACAAATCATTTCAATAAAGCAACATCATATCATTTAAACTTTAATAAAAAGACATTAAAAGCAAATTAAAAGGTACTGCATAATTTAAGACTTAAGAGCATGCTTGTATTCCATGATAACACTGATACAATAAATACTCAAAACAGAAAAAAAAAAGATTATATGAAGGAACATGCAGTGGAGTAGAAGGGAAAGAGACAAGGTACAAGGAAACAAAGAAAATGTCAAAAAAGGGACAAACGAATTTTAGCAGTGTGCAACATAACCCTTTAGAAGAGAAGTACCATTGGAAAAGCAACATCTAGCATTCAACACTTGGAACAAGAGCCTTTTTCATTGCAAGAATTAACAAAATCATTCAAGCTTTAAAATCACAGCTAACAAAAGGATAAAAAGAGGGTGCATTATTTAACACAATATGGAGTTAACAATCTGAGTAAGATGTGCACGAAGTCATATCCTCAATCCAATCAGTGCCTCCCAGGCTTGCTTAAAACGTACACTCAATTACAGGCGTACCAATATAGAAAAAAATGTAGCATCAAGAAAACTTAATACAACAAGTCAAAAAAATTCACGTGGTATATCAGCGCTAAATACGTGAAACGGCAGATGGACTTCTCCACTTACCATTCAGCACCATCGCCAGCATGGGTATGTATACAGTTACCATGGTTACTGAGAGTTTGGTGAGGGCCCTAAGCGCTACCGTCGAAGGGGGAAAATGAAAAGGCAAAATATGCAACATCTTACTCAAAAGACGACAGCATTTTCAATTGGTATTTTTTTATTCTAACAAATACGACTGAGGCAGTATTGAAGGGGATCCAGTGGTACTAAACCACATTTGGGTTGGATTTTTAATTGATATGAATGGCTCAGGCCATCCAGCCAAAGCGGCCTGATGATTTCATTAAAAATTAAGGGTTAAAATTGGTCGGTCTCTAGTCTGGCTTTGTTTCTTTTTCTTGTACATCTTTTGGATGCTTCTTTCCAAATCTGAATTTTTTTTTTGAAAGCCACTGTGGATCCCGCATCAACCCTGCAGGGAAAAAAAAAAAAACCAACAAAAAAAAAAAACCAACCTTTTGTTTGTTTTTGTTTTGTCTGTCACACTTTTTTTTTGTTGTTCTCAAATATTTTGTTTTCTTTTTTTTGTTGGCTGGTTTTTGGAATCTACTGCACCCATTGATTTACAAAACATCCAAAATAATAACTTCAAAATATTAAAGCCTTCAATTGTTTGTTTTTTTTTTTTCAATTCTGTCATCCACCTTTCAGCAATAATGATAATAATAATAATAATTACAAAAGAAATAATAATAAAAAACCCAAGTAAGGCCAGATTCTTTCTCTTTATATATAAATATATATATAAACAATGGGAAGGGGAGAGGGGAGCACACAGAAGACACCAATGATGCATCTGAAACAACAAATGAGAGTGAAGCAGACATTTATAAAAAAGATGAAAAGGAAAATATTTTGAACATGCACCTCGATTTTACGGCCCTCTACCACGGTGCCGTGTAATTTCTCCCTCGCCCTGTCCGCATCAGCACTATTTTCGAAAGTTACGAAACCAAATCCCTGCATGCAGGAGGGAGAAGGGGGGAAAACAACATGCACATTATTATTTCAGTCAATGACCACTTGTTTGCTTATGTTCTCTCTCTCTTTAATTTAATATTTTCTTGTCCTTGCTTCATTTCTGTAACATGCAAATTAGAAAAATTATAATTGTATTGAGATGTGCAATAAATAAGCGACAAATGTGAACAAATATTTTCTGTCATCAGTTAGATAATACCCTCAGAGAAATTCAAAGAATGATACCAAAAATACCTTTCTACATGTCACTACAGAGGAAAATAAATCTAACAATAAGAAAATGAAATTAAAATAAATTACAGTGTCTTCACATAGAAAAAAATGAACTAATGAGAAAAGAAAATGAACCACATTTTAATGACATGCAGATATTTCAATGAAATAAAAACCATGTGCACAAAATTCAACACTGAATGTCAATATAGTCTAAAACATTGCCTACTAAATCATGCTGTTGTGATCATAATAAACATTGTTCCCATGCAACACTAGGGTAACTTAAACTTTTGTCAAACTCTACAGCCTTTACTTATTTTTTTTATAAAAGAAAAAAAGAAAAGAAAACCACCAACAAAACAAAAGTACTTTTAGAACAAAGTATAAACTTCCTTATATTAACAGATCAAATAAAATCACATGATGTGAATAGAAAACGAAACTTGGATAAAGGAATAAAAATGCAAACGTTTGGAGTAAGTTTAACTGGTTCATTTACTATTTCTGTATAGAACTTTCCACATATAGAACATGCAACTGGTAAAACTTCAGTGTCCCGTGTTATTGGGACAGGAAAATACTCAGCAGATATTAAATTCTCCTTATGACAAATGCTTTGCTTTATAATATCAAGCTAAATAAACATTTCCAGTCCTACTAAAATTCTTTTTATTGTGCTAAGTTAAACACAGTTTACAATGGTAAATATTGTTGAAAAAATCAGACACCAAAAAACATTTTAGAAAAACATCTTAGAAAATAACTTTAGAAACATACACCAACCCTTTGAAGCAACTCATATTAGCACTACAATGCCTATGCATGCTTTCCCAAAGCTATCCAAAATAAGATTCTACATTCCTGGTGTTTTGTAGCAAGAAACATTTAGAAGTTTTTATATATATATATATATATATATTTTATAAATAGATAGATAGATGGCTGGCTGGCTGCTCTATATATAAACATTGTTGCACATATTTGAAGTCCTACTACAACCTTTTTCTTTACTATTACTTGGAACTTTGTGCTAAAGCTTTCCTCTGTTCTGTTCCTCAAACACATGCCAAACATCATGTCTCTGCACTCCACTCCCCAGCCCATTTGCTAAGTTTTGTGCTCAGTATTCACCCGCTTACTCTCTCCAGTTCTACCTGTTGTATACATTGTGACTGAGGGGGGTTTTTTTAGAAGTGGGGTGGAAAAAAGGATGATATTTTGGCAGTAATTCACACATTTTATACAGAGGAGATGAAACATGAAACTGACACCATGCACTGAAAAACACAATGGATATGAAAGTTAAGAAACTATCAGGATCATCATAGGGGTTATCTGGGTTGTTTTACCTACTCCATGCACTTATTTCTGCCAGTTTATAACATAGAAAGTACTGTTCTCTACAGTAGCGCTTTAAGTTCCATTCTCTTTAAAGTAGTTTATACATACAGTGCCTTGCTCTTTATTTTCTCTCCTTTAAAGGCACAGAGATGCCTGAGCTCAGAAATGCTCTATCAGCAATTCCACTCCAAATGGAAGTAATTCCTAAAACACCCAATTCCACACAGTTTCTCCTCTCTACCCTGCACAGCTTTAGAATCATAGAATGCTTTGGGTTTGGAAGGGACCTCAAAGATCATCTAGTTTCAACCCCCTGCTATGGGCAGGGACACCCTCACTAAACCAGGTTACCCAAAACCCCATCTAACCTGTCCTTAACCATCCCTCCAGGGATGGGGCTTCCACAACCTCTCTGGGCAACCTGTTCCAGTGAAAATAAAGCCACAACCTCACTTGGCACAAGACACTGAAGACATAAATTTCTTTTCTCTGAAGCACCAGCACTGTTGAGAGAAAGCAAATCCTCCTTCTTTGTACTGATCCCTGCTTTAGATGCTTGTATATAAATCTTATACCTAAACCCATCCTCAACTTTTTCATGCTTTTATTTCTTCTTTAATTGCTTCCTCACATCTTGTAAAAGCTATGTAAAAAACATCATAATTTTAGATGCCATTAAGAATATTTCACAGCAGAAGACATTACTGCAACTGCCAATCCTCAGATTTATTTGCTGAACCACATAAATCCTCCAATATGGTTTGCTCTTCCTTTCTCCTTCTTGTTGAACAACTGCCCCTTCTCAAAACCACTAGCACCTTCTGGAATTGTAGTTAAAATTATGGATCAGTCTTCTTCACTCACAGCATTACCCATTAACTTCTTCCAAACAATTAAAGGAAGAGAAAAAAAAAATCTAGTCTATTAAAATTTAGAAAAGCGGAGTCAGAAGCCAAGATAAGATAGGAGCTTCAAAGATTCTGAAAAGAATACTCACTGTGATTTTTTAATTTCTTATGTTGTACTTATTCTCATAATTAATGCTATTTCGATTGAGGTCTTACTATTTATGAAAATCTTTAATTTTATCTAGCCTTCACAGAAACTCAATCATGGAACATAGATTAATTCATCACACAAACACAATAGTATTAATTGCTATGTAGTTGATGCAACAGCTACTTTAGTTCAGTGTATTATACTGTTTTATTAACCAGTAAAGTTCTACATGTCATTTTTAAAGTCTGCCAAATGATTTCATAATAGACAAGTTAGTACATGAGAAGGTTCTGCTTTTATTTAGGATGTGCTTTGGAGCTGTTCCTAATTGAGGAAATGTAAGTGTGTATATATATAAATATACACACACACACTATATTAGTACATATACCCATAGATTTACGAAAGTATATATATAATATAGTATGTAACGGTAAAGAGCAATAATTTACAACTGAAAAAAAATGGTACTTGTTGATGCTCCTGTATCTTTGCAGCCTTGCAATTGTGCTGAGACAAAAGCTATTGGCAGCTCCATGGGGAGCTTCAGTGTTAAAGCAGCAGTGTAGCATTAAAATATGCAGAGGAAGAGAAGCCATATTTCAAATTGTCCTTCCAAGATGTGCGGTAAACACTGAGAAAGTGAAGATGCCATGTTACTTTAATCAACAGCTTCAAGAACTGGCAAAGGTAAACCTCATTTATTTAACACAGGTTGTAAGAAAGACCCACACACCAAAACAATACTGAAATTCTTGTAATAGTTATGAAAAGTTTCAAAAGTAATCAGTCTTGCCATACAATCTAGCAAAATTATCTCAGTTACTACTATGGTCTCAAACAAATTTGTCGTATGGAACTACGTTTATTGAAGATTTCTTTTATGGATAGACTATTTTATACTTTCTGGTGGTCCTGTAGCATTAGGTTTTTTGAACATCCAATTCAATTTTTCTTAACCGTTGTGGTATGAAAATGAGCTTCTGTTGTTTTTACAAGAATCTTTTTAAACATTACTTAGTGTAATAAAAACAAATCAAAACAGAAACAAGAAAAACTTTCTAGCCATTCTTTTATGCCAAAACAAACAAACAAAAATTCTAGCAATTCTTTTATGCCAAGCTGCAGCTAGGAATACATTTGAACCTTGATCCTGCAAACTTTTTTAGTCTCAATTTGAGACCACTTAGTAATCCCTTCAGTTTCAATGGGATTTCATGAAAACATAGATAAGTACTGCCAGGAACAGGATGTTAATCTGGTGCATCTTGAATCCTACAGAATGATCAGATTGGAAAAAAAAAAATTAAGAAATTCCTCTTATTCCTAATCAGTAATTTAATTTATAATTCAGAGAACATAAGGGTACTTCTGCAAATGAAAATACTATGCAGCTGTACTTAAAATAACCCTAAGCACCAGGAAAACCAGCATACATAAGCAATGAGATGCATCACAGATGCAGTGGGAATCTTTAGACCTTACTCAAAGAAAGTTTGGATGCACCAACTGAGCACTGCGTAGTGTGGAGGGATTTAATAAGAACAGGTCTTAGGGTCTCTAACTCAAAGTGATATCAGGTAGTGACATCACAAAACCTCTGCCCTGTGAAATCCTTTCCAGGAGCTTGCTTTCATCCCAAGGCACTGGGCTGCTTCCACTAATGTAAGATTGCTATTAAAAGAGCTCAATTCAGAAATACCTCCTCACTCTAAGCCCCAAATACTTCTAAAAAGCCTCATACTTATGCAGTGCACTGCAGACATGGTGGTTAAAAGTCCTACACATTTAAGATTCAATGGGTAAAGAAATGTGTGAACCATGAGATGCGTACTCCAGCTTCAGTGGAACCAATCCGAGGGGGCAAGTGTGGGCTGTCTTTTGAAATCTGTAATACTATGCAGCAGGAGCAGGGGCTGGACAAGCAACATCTTTTGCAGACACTAATGAACAGCCATAATTTAATTCTTACGTATTTCAGCCAGAGTAGAAGATTCTAAACCACCAAATTCCATACATTCTAGTTATTTATGGAAAAAGTGATAAATGTTGCAACTGGGTCTGGGTTAGCAGGCGAGGGTACAAATTAATGAATGGCAAACTATTTTAGAATACAAAGCAGGAAGTTTCAGCTATTATATTTAGGAAAAAAAAAGTGATGGCTTTCAGATTAGAATATAAATACAAACATGTTAAGGGAAAAAGTAACAATTAAAATATATCTGATTTAAGACCAATATATGATGTAACTGAATCTTTACATGACAGATTACAGTATGTCTATAACAGGAAAAGAATTCCATCAATAATAATAAATCACATGATGTTACAGAAGACTGAAACATCGGTGGATAAACATTCTAGTGTGTCTGACATGGCAGGAAAAGGAAAAAGATATCATGTATATGGCATACACACAAACCTTTATAATGCAGCTGATAGAGGTGAAGCATGATGGGCTCCAGTTTTGCAAGAGGTAAGGATGCTAATGCAGTCATAGCCATTCTATCTTTATTTCTTAAATATTGAATTAATTGAAGTATGCATTTAAGGCAAAGTAATTTTCAGAAAACAGTAAATGTTTGCAATACAGTAAGAACTCTTTTAATCAAATTAATGTTAAAATAAATTGTTTTCAAAGGGTTGGTGTACTGAAGCTTTAACCAAAGAGGAAAACATCTGCACTTAGATAATCTGGAACAATCATATTTTCTCAGCTAATTACTAAAGAGGATAGTTATTAGGTATCATTATCATCTTTCATTTCAGCAGGGGAAAAAAAAAATACCTGTACTAATACAATCCTGCCTACAAATATCTGTAAGTATGGACTCATCTTATAATATAAACAAGATAATTACCATTGACAAGTAAAGACAGCAGAAATCAACATTCCCATAAAACAGATGACAGTTTTGGTAGCTAAAATTACCCCCTTTATATATACAAAATGAGTCCAATGATTTTCATGCTGCTTAGGAAACTGAATGACAGCTCAGAAGATGTCTTCATTAGCATGGAATTTCAGATGCTATTTTTTACACCAGTGCAGTTGTTTCCTTTTACTCATTTAAGTATTTTAAACAAATTAAAATATTCCATGGGTGAATTAAACTGCTTACCTTTGAGCCTCGCTCATTAAAAATAATTTCAACATCTAAGATTTTACCAAATTGCTGCAAAGAAATAGAGAAGTTATATGAAAATAAGATAACTTCAACACTTCTCTCACACACAGCATGAATGATTGTTTCAGAAATGGTGCATCACATTAAAGAATATAAACCCATAGATATTCAAACACCAAAAAAGACACACTGAAGAGGAGCCAGATTAATATTATGACTAAATCCTACATATCATTATATTTGTCACTATCATGCCACATATGCATTTATGAAGTTTCAGTTCAGTGAAACCACCTGACCTCATTAAACTGTGATCACTGTGAAAGTCCCAAATGTCTGTCTTTGTTTTGTTTTGTTGTTTAAATTCTCTCTTTGCACACAGTAGGTTACTTACTTATGATCCATCTACTCCAGGTGCCATCACCACTTTTCTATGCAATAACTGGGTTACTTTGCTTGTTACAGGATTAACATCTACATGAACATCACTGCCCTCTGGTTATCCTTCCTTTTGAAGGACCCTTGCTTCAGAAGACATTTTGCAGCTACTTTCCAGGACAGATGAAGGAGTTTGGTTACTTCTGCTTTACAGGAATAAGCAGCTGGGCATTGTATTGCTGGCTTCAAGGAACAAGGATTTATCTCCACCCTTGCTGACAAGGGACAGCCATTAGTTCCTAAGCAATTTTTGTCTTGCTAGAGAATAATTTGTAAAGCTAGAATGGATACTTCCTTGGTGGGGATTTTTCCCTGCTCAGAATTGTACTTTTATTATAACATTAGTAGTAACTGTTATTACTATTGACCTTACAATAGCTCTCACAATCACCTAGGCATTGTTAACATACAAAAAAACCTTGACCACAGCAGTTGCTATCCCAAAGAAAAATGCTCTATCAGAATCAGCAAGAGAACAAATGTTTGACTGGGCAATGTTCAGTTGGATACACATTTTGTGATGCAACACTGTAATGCATCAGGAGGTCCTTTCTTTTATTTTTTTATGTCACGAATATGCATCACTGTTAACTCTGATAAGTGACACAATTTATTAAACAAAAAGGCAGAAATTAGAGGCAGGCTAACGAAGGGAATCTAACAAAAGGCCAAAGAATTGCAGAAATGATCCTATACTCCATTCTTTTAAAATATAATAAACAGTTACAGGCCAGAAAGGGCAGTATTCCTTCTCTAGCTTATTAAAGTGTTTCAACTTTGTTATGAAAAAAATCAACCATCATTTGTTATCCCTTGCCTTATTTTATGTTTTTGCATTCACCATCCAACTAATGCTTTAACTGCAACTTCAGCCTATAAGCATTGACTTAATGCTTAAACAGTCCTCCTCAAATGTATTTATGCCCATGTAAAAAAGATCATCTCCGTGTTATGTGTATAACATGGTCATGGTGTAGTGTTATTGTATTTCATATCAGAGATTTCAATTTACAGTTGAAACTCACACTTCAGAAGCTAAAAGTTTATTGTCATTCTAAAGCTGTAAAACTCCAGCCATTCTCCAGTCTTTTGAGGCCTAAGACTCAGAATTCTTGACAATAAATGAAGATTTGTACCTTTTATTCACTTGTAAATTACTACAATCACTAAAAAACCCCCAACCTTTCATTTAACGTACTTTCAAATAAAATCCATATATTTAAAGTTGTTTAACTTTAATAAATTTGCATAGTTTGCTCTAGAGGGTTAATTATTATGCCTTCTGATATTTTGCTGATGAGCTGTAAGCTGCATTTATGGGAGGTTACTTGTAGCAAGTAATATATGGCAAAACAGTCACTCTCCTTTCCCAGTACTCTACCAGGATTCTTTTCTCAGTGACTGTTTCCTTTATATCATAGAAATAAATAGTGAAAAACACAATGTCCTAACCCACATACAAAGATATCAGTGGAAATTAAAGGTTGGAACTGAGTGTGAAAGATGGACAGAAGTACAGTGCCATGAAATACTTCATGCTACACACTGTATAACAAACTGTAACATGGATCAGAATTACATTTTAGTCAGCTAGAAATAAGAAAGGAAGAGGAACTCAGATACTTTATAGCAGTAACTTGGAAAAGGAAAGGCTGGGTTCTAATAAGCTATCTAGTACTATTTCTAGATTGCATTTAAAATTATTAATTATATTATTAATATTCCTAGATTTTATTGAAGTAAACCTAAGAGTTCTTGGAGCAGAGAGAAGAAATCAGGTCTAAACCATCCTGGATTTTAGCCCAGAATTGGTGGCATGTACATGATGTGAGGAACACAGCCAATGTAGAGGAAGGTAGCTAATGGCCTGAGCGAAAGCAAAAATTGAGAACTTGTAGAAAAATACTAGCAAAAACTGTAGAAGCTTACAGACCTGTGGGGGCTTCCTGCTTAAATTCAGCCCATGTCTGTCTTCTCTAGATTTAGGCCCTTGCTCGTGAAACCAAGCATTGAATATTTTACATTATGCTCTCCAAAATCAATAAATACAGGCATATGAATCCACATGTGTACAGTAAGAATATATCTGCATTCAGTATTTCAAACCAATGCAGGTAGCTTTTTTTGAATGTAATACAAACCATCACAATACATAGAATACACCCATCTTTATCACATACAGGAGAATCAGTGGAATTTCTTTTCCCAGTTGGCAAATCTGTTTGGTTATAAATAAATGAAAAGAGAATCTTTACTGAAAATGGTTAAACACCTTAAATGAGAGATCCTGCTCTCATGGTTGCCCATAAGATACCTATTGCACTGCAAATTTTTAAAAAGCATCAATAGAGTATGAATACTTACACCAAACATTTGTCTAAGGTCTGGATCCCGGAATCTGAATGGTATATTTGAGACGTGAAGCCGTTTTGGCTGTGATTTGTTTTCTGTCGTTTCAGAAGATTGTGTCTGTTGCTGGCCATCGGTCTGTGCTGCATCATCTGTCTGCTAAAGGGTAAAGCAAAATAAAGCACACTGTAAGTATTTCTGACTTTTTTAATATAAAGTTGTGGGATTAAATTCTCAAAAAAATCCCCAACCAAATCTAGAAAGGAGTTAAATCGGCACAATGGTACTGAGGAATTGCAGAAGTTGAAATACATGAAATTCAAATCCATTATTATATATCTCTCAACTGTGTAAGTTTTCAGTGATATTGTAATATGTATTTAGAACAGACTGGAGAATAGGAAGGAGATTACCGTTTGTTGATTTTCTTAGGCTTCTTTAAATAATGAACACATACCTCCCTATAAGACTGCTGAAACTCCTTTAACTCCTCAGCATTTGCCAATGGAAGAAACCAAATCTCTATGTCCCAGTAATAGCCTACTTGCTGAAGCAAGCCATACACTTTCAAATAAGATTAGGACATTCATTCAGTGGCCACTGGGACTTCTACGTAGGGGGTAGGTAACACATCACATCCTCGTTGCCATTTCATAAGCAGTACTAATGGGCACTAGAGGGTCATTTTGTCTAGATAAATAGTCACCATTACGGAAAAGGCCTTGAGTTGTGAAAGGGAACAGAAATATAATCAGTGGTGAAGGTTGCCTGGCATAAAAGTGAGACCCAGATTTTCTTTCTTACCACAATAAGATCACATCATGGTGGTACTTACAGGGATACTGTTCCCTAGTTTTAAAATGCTATCTTTTAGACTTTGCTCTGTATTATAATTTAACAAACAGAATTATAAACCACTCGAGAGATTAGGCAAAAACATAACATCCATCCAGAAATAAAGCTATCTGATGGTGGTCTAACAATGTATTATAGAAATTCCTGGTCTATGTTCTTCAATTTTATCATACAGTGCCTAATCAATCACTGCATGTACAGCACATATTCACTAGAAAAAATTGGCATAGTTAAGTAAAAACAGTATAGGTTTTTTTCATTTACACTGGTAGAGGAGATTTGGAAGAAAAGAGGAAATATATTGTTGAATGAAAATGTTGAATTTCTTTTAAGAGAGAACCTTATTATACAAAATGAAAATGGTTAAAGAAACCTTACCACACAATTTTAGTATCAATAAGTCTGTTGAGGAAGCAAAAAAACTCAGAATACATAATTTACATCAGCAATAACTACACATATATTTAATTCTAGCAAGTTTAATTTAACATCATCTTCCCCTGTAAATGCAAATGTTCTCAACTTCAAACATCTACAGTTTCCTGTATTGCCTATCTGTGCTAAGAACACTTTACAAAAAAAAGGTCATATAATTTCTGCAGAAGCATCAGTTCATCAGCAGCATTCACATTTCATGGGATATGATGATACTTAAACACCAATGCAAACTTATCTGGGAAAACTGAGAACAGCCCAAGTGTAAACCTAAAACTGAGCCAGTGGCACCATGTCCTTTCATTGCCTATGCCCTGAACTCACAGGCAGGGTCACACAAACTAAACAGTTCATCTTTACAGATTTCTAATGAGATAAATAGAAAATGTGATATATAGCTATTAAGAGACAAAAACATGTTCCATCCTAATCTCTTGCTATCATCTAAAAAAAAATCATCTAAAAAATTCAAAATTTATATTTTAAGCAACTGTTCCATCCACAGACACAACAGAGATTTTTTTTTTTTTTCTACCTTCAGGCCTTTAAAAGAAAAGAAATATAAAGGAAATTTGGTATATGAGAGCAGGTGGGGGTGAGGGACTGGAAACTCTTGAAATACAACACTCTGGAAGAATTTAAGGTCAATTAGATTAATCTTAAGAGAATGAAAAAATTCTGAAGGTGCTGTTTAGCTTCAGGAAGAAAGGAAGCCCCAGGAAGAAATTATATAATCAGAGTACTGTATAAATGCAAATTGGAAAAAGTAATTTCTGTTCATTTTTATTAATATAAATGATGAGAAACAAGGAGCAGGAGAGTTGAACTGTGCACTATTAGCCTACAAAAACATTAGGAATAACTTTTCTACCAAGAAGCTGAACAGATATATTGCCAAGAAAAATCCAGTCAGGTTTGTGTAGGTGATGCTGAAATGAAGGAGCTGCAAATTATGAGTGAAGCAAGTAAATCCAGGTCTTTGTTATTTTCTGAGTATTTCTTCTTTGATTTTAGCACTTTTGTTCACAGAAGTCTGAAATTTACAGTTTCATCCAAGAATGTCTCAGAATTTGAGCAGTGAGGACTGAAAGCCAGATACACCAGAAAGTCACTCTCATCAAAGATTCATACCAGAAAATGCCCTTAGAGAAGTCTGTGGCAGAATTTACAGACCTAAACCATTTAAATTATGTTGAAGGGCTTGATGATATGACTCTGTCTTTACAAAGCACCTAATCATCCAGAAATCTACAGATGTGCCTAGGAGATCTGGAGAAGGAGAACTGCAAATTTAAATTGGAATGTGAAGCTTATACAGAAATTTCCATGGAATAGCAAGGAGGTAAAATACACATAGGACAGAGGACAGGGTGGATTTTGAAAATCCCAGAAAGGAACATTTCAAAGACCTGTGGAGTCAAAGAGCCAGAATGCAACTTTTACCTTAGACATAAATAATACATATTTTAATTGCTAGAGGATCTAAATACTGGAGTCTGATATTTGTTTAAAAACTAACTGAAGTTAGGATATGACATGAGCCTCACTATGTCCCTGCAGTGTCGCATGCAATCAGTGCAAGTACTGAGCTATTTCTTAGGGGATTAGTTTCTTTTAATACCCTCTCCTGACTCAATCAAGCAAACTAGCATGTTTTTTATTCAAAACAAATAAATAAATACACCTCTAAGCCTTATTATTAAACAGAAATTATGTAAAAGGGAGCAGCCTGCTTTTTCCACGTATGACTCTGCCTCAGAGTTACTTTCCTGTATCAAAAAGTCATTAATGTAACTTTACGAAGAGATCTCAGTTCACAAACCAACTATTCAACACATTTTACCACTGAAACTATCTGCTACCTGGTAGTCCTTGTGTTCCCTTGTGTGCAGACTGGGGTTTTCTCCTATAGAAGATGGCAGTGTAAATTCATATACGACTTCTAATCCACTATAATCCTGTTTATGGAACTGGTCCCTATCCAGTGATTTTCCATGCTGTATTTATGCAGTTTGTTACTGCTGTGTAAACACCTTGCATTTGATGTTTTTGAACAGCAACTTATTTCTCCAGATGATACTTACAATTTATCAAGATTATTTTGAATTCTAATCCTTTCCTGCAATCTACTTGCAGTTCTTCCCGGCTTGGTATTGCTGCAAATTTAATAAGTATATACTCTATTCCATCATTCAGATCATTAATGAAAACACTGAAAAACACTGAGTCACCACAAATCCCTGCAGAACTCCTTTTAATAAATCTTATTTTGATAATGAGCTACTTCTTAAACACAGTTTCTAGTTCACACCAGCCTACTGTAGTTGCATGTTTACCGTATTTTCCAGCTTGCTTAAAAGCCTATCTTGTGTAGAAGTGTCAAAGCCTTATGAAAAGCAAAACATAACATTCAAGGCCTTTATCATCCACGCGGCCACTGTAGAAGTAAAAGACTGCATCTTTTTGACAAATGTGTGATGATGGCTATTCTTCCTGTACTTCCATGTGCTAAAAATGCAGTGTGCATTTAGTTGTTCCAGGACCGACGCTCTGATGACAGCACATCCTTTTAGCCTATATAACCAAGACTTCTCTCTCCCTCCTCTTTAAAAAATGAGATTATGTCTACTCTACTCCAATTCTCCAGTATCTCTACTTACTCTCCGCAAGACAACAGAGACAGAAACTAATGGCTTCAAAATATCATCAGTTTCTTCATTAAATACTATGAAATGGAGCTAATTAGAAACGGTTATCTGAAATAAACCCTCACCATATAACTTACCCTAATATACTTTAATTTTTTTTTCCCCTCTGAGACTGATTTCTTTTTCTGACAGTTGGGAAAGGTTCTCTTACTCTTCACAAAATTGCATTTCATATTCTCTCTCAAGCATTCCCTCTAGCCTGGCATAAGCGATCAGTTTCTCCATCCTGGCTTGAATCCCCTCCAGAAGAACCTCTCTCCTGGTTGTCTTCTGTGGGTTCAGTTGCAGAACATAACACCAGCACAGTACAATTGCCATTGACAATATGGCTTCAGGAAGCATCAAATCACCTGAAGTCTCTATTGCTCAGGACTCTAGTATGATACTTCTGATTGCCTACTAAAGATCTTATTCCCTGAAACTTACCAGCTGGCTGTCTGTGATAATTTTCAGAAGAAAGAGGTCCTTTTTGCCTTGCATGCTTATCCAGAGGTCTTTTAAGGGTTTCTTCTTCTACAAGGCACCCCTTAAATGACAAGAGAACAATTCCTTTCTTGCCTGCTCTTCCGAATCAAGATTCATAATTTTATTTTTGGCAGCAAATAATTTTTGCAGGTACAAATTTTCACCACAACTGGATTTTTTTATGGCATTTTTGTGGCCTTCTATTGCCATGTAATTGGTCACAACAGCATCATTTGAGTACAATTTGGTCAGGATGTACACAGCAGGTGTGAACACCGTGGGCACAATGTTTATTACAGGGCATCGGTAAAGGCTCCAAACCAGACTGCTTCCATCTGCAAACCCTGGGGTATGGAATTTCTATGAGACTCTGAATTTCCTAAACGTTTCTCAAATGCTATGTCATGCTTCATAACTGCTAAAGCTATTTAAATAAATACTCCAGCAGGTGACAGTTCAAAGAATTTTAAAAGCAGCAGTTATTCTAAACAGGTAGACCAAGAAGAAAAGCTGGGAATACATCGGGACCTGAAAGCACTGGTAATACAGACTCTTAGTGCTATAAGAAATCAATGGCAACTGCAGGTTCTCAGCACCCTTGAAAATTACTACAGATTGGCTTTTTTCATATGCCTGTCAGTCAGCACTGTATCAGGTTAGTTTGCAGCTCTGAGCTTTAAGATGTCATTTGTCATCTTCACCAAAAGGTCATTTCCACTGATTTGCTGCATGACTTTTTTTCTGGTTCCACTGAGAACGTATTTCTAATTTAAAAAACCTAATAAACAGTTACATATTTTAGCAGATTATTGATGAGTATTGCCTGGAGGGAGCCACAGGATGAAAACTTCGGCATCCTATTGCCTATAAAATGACAGTCACTACTACAAAATCTTATTTATGAAAAAATATTTGCTATGGACATTTATTAATACACAGCTGCACACAATTGCAAGTTTCCAGCACCATTTTATGTTATAAATGTTAAAATAAGTTGCTGAAACTTGAATCCTTTAATGACTGTTGATTGCATTTGCAGGCACTTCATACAGAATTGAGAAGCTCAATTTTCCATAATAATTTCTAGCTCAATCGATATATATGAGCTAAACAAGTTTAATCTTGGTGAAATTTAATTTAGGTATGGGCAAGATTCAGAGAAAATCATGTGAGGCATGCCTATGCCTCTATGCAGAAATATGTCTTCATATGTCAAGTTTAATTTATCATTTCAGAGAATAACTATTCCTCTGTCTTAAGACCCTGTGTCATGCTATTATTATTTGTTGATAGTTCTCCTTATAGTTCACTTTGCTCTTGACTTTTGTCCAGTTTTATTCAATACATACACATCTCCAATTTAATAAAAATGCTTTGTGTTGTACCCATCTCATACATATTGAAGAGAAAGCATTTAACACAAAAAATGAGGAAATATATCTAACCCCATAGAGAAACAAACTGACTTCTTGAGCTAGCCAATTTAAATGAAATAGATATATTCATAATAGTGCCTATGTATAGAATCATATTAATATTTATCACAGAAAGTATCACATTAGTGACCAGAATTGGTGTGGAGGCGTAAATGATTACTACAAGGATTTTAAGAAAACTAATACTAAAATCAGATGCCCATGTATATGATGTTTCATTACAATATCTGACATAATTCTTTGCCAGTTCATATTCAGGGGAAAATAACACAGAAAAGAAAACCCTGCACTAGCCTGAGTTCAGAAACTATTGCTACTGAAGCTAATGCAAGATACATCTGATATAAAAATTTTCTTTAAGTCACAGTTGTCATCAATATTTATACATATTTTACAGGAATTTGTTTTTACTGATTTGCTCCTCTCTCTCTCTCTCTCTCTCTTCAGTACATCACAGCCTAGGGCTGTCATACTCCATGCCTTTTCTGGCCAAATTCCACAGACTGCTCTTGCTTCCCATCCCAAGACATATTTAAAATTATAAAATATTAAAGAATCTTAATATATGATAGTCTTAAAATTTATAATGAAAGTTATAAATACAGAATACAGAAATAGAAGAACAAATTCTCACATACACAGAAATAACTCCCTTTACTTCAGTGAGCTAACGAAGGCTTAGGTGTTTATAAGGAAGCAAACCCAAATCAAAGAGGATGTTTCAGAAAATGATTTTATATTTCATATAAGATACTTGCATATATATATAGATATATATGATATATGGCATATTTTTCAGCCACATCATGGCACTTGGAAGTGAAATCTAATGTTTTGTAAACAAATTCTTTACAAAAATACTATTTTTTCCATCTTCTTAGTTCTAGAAAGATTGAAGCGCTTAAAGACTTCACACCAAAGTCAGGTTCTTAAAAATCAATTTTAAACAATATGTATGGCCAGCCTACCTTCCCCACAACAATTAACAATTCCTCCATTTGCACTGAGAGGAGGTTAAATGCAATAAAAACTCAGGAGTGCCAGTTTAGCAGTTGAAAGAGTTTCTTCTAACAACTGGAAATGGACACACATGATTTTTAATTAGATTTGTTTTGTAGAGCTTGCACACATGCAGGCAATAGCCTGTGATGTACTCCTGAAGCACCTTCCAAGAGCATTAGTCCTTTAAGTGTTGCTGCTCCTTTTGGGTCAAGTAAAACAAATTTCCTATTTCAAGAAAATATTTCCACACACATGCCCCACCACCCCACTCCCCTTTTTTTTAAGACCTCGCTAATCCAAACTTGCAATATATTTCACCCAGAAATACATTCTTCAGGGGAATAAAATAAATAAAACCTTGGCTCAACTCTAATAAAAACCTATTTCCCAGGTTACTTCTGTGCTACAAGAGTGTCTACTCCCATCCTTAGCAATTGTGGCAACGGTGCTGCATGCAGTAACACAGAACATTCAGTGAACCTGAAATCAGAGAGCTCTCTGTGCACTGTTTTGAGCAGAAAACACAATTCCATCCTCCTTCCTAGAAAACACAAATTTTCTCTATCCCTTTCCAACCGAAAACAGTTGTTCCTATAACATTCCTCATGATTCCTGGAACTGCAAATGTTACACTGTTTTTCACTAACTAATCCTTTTTATTTTCTCTAAAACAATGGTGGTGTAGACAAACTCTTGAAAGACCTTGTTTTAAATGAAATGAATGGCTATTTGACACCACTTAAAAAAGAACCCTGTCCTCAATCTCACCTTCTAAAAACTGAAGGGAAAATGAACAGTAGGGACGCCTAAAATTGACCTAAAGCTATTATCTCTTCCTGGACAAGCTGAAAATATGCTGTCTTGGAATAACTTTAAAAAGCCTCACCAAGTCTTCATCATTCTTCTATTATCTGTAAACAAATTGGTTGCATATATTTTAAACCCACACCAAGTCTACAGAAAGAAAGCCTAACTCTAGTAGGACTACCCTGTAAAATATTTACAGGGAGAAAAGAGGAGAAAAGCAATAGATTATTTTAAAAAATATACCCAATGGCAAACTTAATGCTACAATGACCCTCATGTATACATACCCACATAATAGTAAAACTCTTCAGCATCTTAAATTTAAAAAAAGCTCATTAAACAATAAATAAATAAATAAAATGCTCAAAACAGCACCTGTTTTTTGCTGCTGCACCAATCAAGTTATTTCTTGGAGAGAAAGAGCTTGTGAATGTCTTCTAGGCATTATTTGATTAAGTTGACAATATTATGTGAGCAATGGTTGAGTACCCACTGTGCTGTACTTTTGACCAAATTGATTTGTGTAATGAACACTTGCTCTGTCTCTTCTCTTGCCTGAACAGGGCTCTTGATTTAACCAGTGGTGCTGGAAGCCAAGTGAATTTACAGCCCCCACAGTCATTCTCTCTCAATCTGGAGAGAATAGCAGCAGCAGTACATGAGCAAGCATAATTCAATACATTGTGCTATAAGTGCAGAAAATAATATCAGAGAGCTCTGCAATATACCTGTTTGATTTGATTTGTAAACCTGATAAAAAAGCAATCGAGAAAAGTTCAGCAGAAAAAATATATTTGCGTCCCAAGGAAAAACGTAACCATATTGTATGTGTACAAAGAACTAAAAAAATCATGCATAGTAAATCAACTTCATGCTTTCCTTAGATAATATTGCACAATTTCCATTAAAAAAGGGTCTAGATTCTCAAAAGTTACCTTTCCACTAAACCTGAGCAAAGGGAATAATTTAAAACTGAGTGTGGGACTTTCTGAAAATACTGTTTTCCAAATATAGTACCCATAGTGTACTGACAAACACAATGGGCTTCAATCTTTCCTGTTTCCTTAAGTAGATTGACTAATTAATCATACTGGGTTTGATAAATTTATATTCTGAAAAGTCCCAGCCCTCCAATGTTCTTCCCAGACACATAACAACACAGAGGAAAAGGAGTTATCTACACAGATACATCTGTTTGTACTTAAATGTTTACACAAAGGTGTAAGCATGAAAAAAATTCCATTACTGTGCTTTTTTACAACTGTGATAAGCATTACCAGTGACTTTTCTTGTCAACTGCATCTCTATTATCTTTTTCTTATGAGTAAAGATCAATAGTAAAGTCTCATTGCTTTCAGGATGTTACAAGGTGAAGTTATTTTTTCAAATTGGTTCTAAAGATAAAAATAATTTAAGCATCTCATACTGCAAGGCATGCAGCTCATGCCACATCAATTTATCCCCTTCAGAATCCATTTCTGAAGACAATGTGCACTGTTCTGAAGACATGGTGCGGATCCCGTGCAAAGCACACAGAGATGTGGGGCTTGCCATTATGCACAAAGAAATGCAATAGAATAATCATGACTGCATTTGATAACATTGCTAAATTTCCAGTGTAACTGTGAGTACTCTGTGCTCTAGGAATGCTTGGTTTCAGAGATACTGGGACTTAAACCCTGCAGGGGAAACCCTGACCCTCTTGTTTTCAGTGGTAAAATTCCCTTTTATTTCAGCTGGGTCAGGATTTGCCCCGGTATTAAACCCAGTTGAAAAAATAATTCCACCATTATCATTAACTTCACTCAATTACCAAGATTATGAAAGGTATGAATTTCCTGTTTTCATGTCCTTTACAAAAACGTTTTACTATCCAAAGCACCAAATGAAAACTAACCGAAGCAATTACGTTCTGACAATCCCTTATGACAACTCTGAAAAGAAACAGAGAGCAGCCAAGTCTTCATTTTGCCAGAGCATCTTGTCCCATCTCTAAAGCACTGAGCTGGCAGAGTGGTTACTTTCCAGTCTACTAGTGCGTAAGAGCAGCCCTCCCTTTGATTTCACTCCTGGCAAAAGTACATTAGATGTCTACTCATTCCTATTATTCTCATTAATAATGCACATCTTTCCAATTTGTGGCAAAATGTGAGATACTTGCAGGCTGTATGGTTTTGTGACCCAAGTACTGAAGCTGGACAGATTAGCAAGCCTGATTGTTTTGTATGGGCAGAACAGCTGTATTCGTAAGATTATGCTTCACAAAAAAGCAATTGCTTCATGTAGAAAGGCATTTAGAAACAAAGGCAAGAATAAGCAGCTGCTCTTCTGTATGAGCTCGTCCCAAATTCTAACAACCTAATGAAAGTATTTGCCTTAATTGTGGTGTCACACAAAGCCGTATACTCTTCTCCCAGACTAAGGGGACCAGAATATCCATACACAACTCCATTCCAGTCGTGTACACGTGGTCTGAGCAGTAACGGAATCTGACAGCAAAGTTTTACTGGGGCAGTAAGAAAGTCAACTGACAATGTGCCCATATGGCGACTCACCCAATCACTAAGAGCAAACACTGGTGACAAGCAATGCCATGGTGCTGGTGAGCTGCCAAGGACACTTGGTGTCCGAGTCATCTGGCAGCAAGTTATTTGTGTAAATTCCTTCTGAATGTGGGCAGGAGCCACGCCACCCCTTGACTCCACCAGCAACGGTGTGATTTGAGAGAATCGTAACGTTGCATGAAAAACATGGGCAGCAGCCTGCCTACACTACTGATGTCAGTCAGAAGCAGGGTCTTGGCATCTGTCTACTCTGCTGACATTGGTCAAGGGGCAGGGTGTTAGGAAGCAGGGTGTCAGTGCTCCTCTTTTAAGTGAGAAGAGACAAACTTATTTTATACGAATTCCGCCATCAGTCAGATGAATACACTTTACTACCAGGAAGACAATGTAAGACAGTTGGCTCTGACTGGGACATTTGTTTTAGATACAACACAACACACAAGCATCCCCTGATAGAAGCCCTTAATCCAGGTTACAGGCACATGAGAAAAAACCTGGATGAATAATTTTGTGCTTTGCTAGTAGTTTCTGCTATTGAATATGCTTTGGGGCATCAACATACTGGGTACTGTTCCAGGTTGAGGACTTAAAAGCAGGACTGATTATTTATTTAATTTCTAGGTGGATGCATTCTGGATAATGATACCAAGGCTACAAGAAAGTACTGCTATTATTGTGATAGCTTATGCATAGAAAGCTAGCAGCCTAAATAAGAGATCATTAATTTTGAGGACAGATAGAAGCAATAAGATCGGTTTCTTAAGCTTCTGGTACTGCAGGGCAAGCAAAGAGTTATTAATTACTTGGCTACATTAATTATTTCCCCAATCTATCTTCCTTAACAATATGGAATATAGCCCTTACATAGTGGTTTACATTGCCATTGCTGGCTCATCATTTTTCTTCTAGAATGGTCAGCAAGATATCAGGGAACAGCCTATCAATCATGTTTGGAGTGGAATCACCAGAAACCATAAGTGTTTTGGATTCTGAACACGTTGTTTCAAAACTTATTCAAAAATTTGCTGGTATAAGGAACATATATGATTTTACAAAGAATATTTATGAAAGATTTTAATAGAGTTTTGAGTAACTAAGCAGTTGCCAAGTTCAGATAAGGCTATCCAATTGGAATCAACATATCAATAACTTGAATGGGAGAAGGAATTATAGTAGGTTGCCTTAATGCTTTATTTATTGTTTGCATCGATTCAATAACTATTTCTGACTGCCTACTGATCCCATCCATGAGTATCACAACAACAATTAACAACACTGTTCTCCAATCAGCTGCATTCTGGCTCCATTAGCCAAGAACGATATGCACACAGTCTATGTTCTTTTTTTTAAAAATTCATTCTACAGCTACTAAAACTGTGATATTTTCCACAGGATAATTAAAAAATAAATTTCCTGGGTTTATCCTTAAAAAAAGAAAGTAAGCAGATAGACTAGGAAATGTTTTACTGGTCAAAGGACAAAAACATTAATTAAACCTAAATGAAGTATCTTAAGCAGTGACACATACACACAAAGAAATATTCAATTAATTTTGTTATTCCTCTTTTATCTATTAGTCAGAAGACTATTATTTCTGATGTAATTCTTGTTTCGCTTTCAAAGGAGTTCAATATCAGGAATGAAGTGTTTAAAAATAACAGGCAACAAAGGAAACATACTAAAAACATACCACAAAAATAAATATAGATATCTTGTTTAGAGTTGATTAAAGGTTTTTTTATCATTTAAATGGGAGCTCTAGCTTCATACTGTAAAATCTTGTTTGATAAATCCATGAACGCATTACAAGAAGAAAAAGCTATCAGTATTCTCAGCACTAAAAAATTGCTTGCTTCTATCATTTTTGCCCACTGATTACTCAATATATTTCCACCCTAAATTTCTTTCTATTATTTCTTTCCTGATGGGGCTTGTTTCCTCTTATGTGCCTACAAAGTAACATAATGCTAAGGGTGTGGTTTCATGATCAGCTAAAGCCTCAACACCAAGCCTGACACACGTTGTGCCTTCCATGCTACCACCCCTGGACTCAGGTTCCTTCCAACCCACCTCGTGTCTACTCCAGCACTTGCATAGATGAGCGTTGGTTCAGATTGAACTGGAATCTTGACCTTCATAAAATGAGTTTGTGAGCTGATCCAATTCACATCTGAAGAAACACATAGACGGTGTTGGGTAAGAAAAAGCTGGAGGACCAACCTATTCCTTCCTATGGCAGCTCAGCCTTAGGTCACCTAAAGCCAGTTTGGAAACTGCCACTCCAACCACAGAGAGAAGTTCAGGGATTATGGAGTTAAACAAATTATCTAAAACAGTTGAAATGCTTCCTCTGAAGTATGAATGGGTAATGGATATGTCCCCTAAATATCTAAAAATATAGATCTGCCATCTAAAGATGTGTATCAGTAAATAACAAAGTTTAAGTGAAGAGGGGGAAAATAAATGAAGAAATACAGACATGTTTTATAAAGCTTACAGGTAAATACACCTAATAGTTATGAAAGGTCTAAAGCACATTCTTCTAAGTTACACTTTGAAAGGCAGTCACATACTGGCAATAAATCAGGACACAATGCTCTTGAGACCAAAATTTTCTGACTGATGCAAAGCATTTTGCAATACATTTGCTACTGGAAATCCACTTGCTCTCCCTAAGTAAGTTCTCCTGTCCAACTCAGTTAATACCTAAATATATGACAAAATTGTGAACAAAACAACATAACTCGATACACAGGAAGGGGACAGTCATACATGCAGAAGCATCACTGTTATAAAATCAAATGAGATTATTTTCTTAAATCTTTAAATTAGCTTAACATTTCTTTCAAGTATTATTCCTCAGAAATCAACATTATAAAAGTTTGCAAAGCTGCAATATAGCTTATTTTTTTTGTTTGGACAATGGGCTCTATCTGGACAAAAATATCTTTTGAAGTCTGTGACTACCTTGTACAATGCTGGTACATTTAACAATATTTGTCCAAATGAAAAATTATCGCAGAAATACTAAGCTAAAGCTTCAAAGGACATGATTTTCTTTAAAAGAAAGGGATGAAGTGTCTTCAGATGGAACATTTGCAGGTTTGGCTAGGAAGAGTTGTTTAGAAAGCAATGTTTACCCTCAGCTGGAGTCAACGTACTCTAGTTTCTGGAATGTCCCGTCTGTGTGTCCGTCCCCCCCAACTAGACTCCTGTCATGCATGTAAAGTCCCTTTTTGTAAGAGTTATGTTGACACAACCAACTGCTGAGTGAACTTGTGAAAGCAGAGTTTCATGCTGAGAGAACGGCTGATTGCTACAGTACAAGCTCACGAAAAGAAAAAAAATGTGACAGCGTCATAAAAGGTTTTTCACTGTTTGACCCCTCACCTATTCCTGAATTCCTGCTGTGACTTTCCATTTGCTCACTTGCATGTCTTAGCTCAAGGAGTCAATTCTTGAACCCTCTGAAACACAGAAGAATTTGGGGGTTCTCCATGTCACAAAAAGACACTTTCAAAATCCCACTGCTCTCTTTATGCTGAGGTATACACCATGTTAACAAACAAGCAGTTCACAGCTCCTACATAGGACAAGCAGTTCACAGCTCCTACATAGGACAATAATTTTTCAAACTCAGGATACTGACGTTCGACTTAAAAATAGTTGGATTTATTTTTCTTATTGGTTATGTTTGGTACCCTCATATCTTCACATGTTGCAATGAAATGCAAGCAGCATGTTCTGAATAGAAAACCTCTGTGTGCCTGTGCCCTGATGCTAGCTATCCTTTCTGTAGAACGCCAGATGTGCTATCAGGGTCAGTGGAATGTGCCCAAAGTTTTCTGATAGTCCAACCAAAGTCAGAGAGGTCCACATCACGGAACATTATGCTTCATATAAATCCAAAGCAGACTTTTTAATCTTTCTCTTCAAGCTCAATCCAACAACTTTCCTTCATTAATGTGGAATACAATTAATCTAAAGAGTACTGGATGGTTCAATGAATTTGTAAAGGGTTTAAATCACCAATTCAAATCTAGTTGCGAATGTTAATCTTATAGTGAATTCTGCCTGACTGCATGAATGCTGCTTGCTGCAGAGCTTCACTAATGTAGCTTTTACTGCAGAACTGGGCAATACCTCTTGATACCAAAGTCTAAGGAAACATGTATTGAAGAAGTCAAAACAGAACTCAGATCCCCTTGAAATCAGGTTTTCCTTTCCTGGAAAAGAAAGGAAAGAGGACAAAGGAAACATTATCTAATAGCAGCCCTTGAATCAGGACAGTTGGCACCAAGAGTTAACAACTATTTCCTATTTTTCTCTTTTTCTCACAACGAGCTTGCCAACAGACCTCTTCCCTTGCTCATCCTCAAGCACAGCAGCAAGAAATTCCCCCTCACTCAAGATCTATCTATTTTCATCTAACATCTGTATAGAGAAACCATTAGCCATAATGGTCTCAAAAATAGTTTTGCTATTTGTAGTTCACTTCAGGAATCAGTGCAGGATGTTGCAGCCATGCTACCTCAGCTATTCTTACAGTCTCATCTCTTGAATTCTCAGGAATGAGGCTCAGCCTAATAATGTTTGCAAATGAAACAAAACTGGGTGGACTGACATACACCAGAGTGTTGTACTGCCATGCAGAGTGACCTCAACAGGCTACAGAAATAGGCAAGAGGAATCACAGAATCACAGAATTGTAGGGGTTGGAAGGGACCTCGAGAGATCATCGGGTCCAACCCCCCTGCCAAAGCAGCTCCCTAGCACATACTGCACAGATAGGCGTCCAGATGAGTCTTGAATATTTCCAGAGAAGGAGACTCCACCACCTCCCTTGGGCAGCCTGTCCCAGGGCTCTGTCACCCTCACTGTGTAAAAGTTCTTCCCCATGTTGGTGCGGAACTGCCGGTGCACCAATTTGCAGCCATTGCCCCTTGTCCTGTCCCCACAGATGACTGAAAAGGGGTTAAATCTCATGCAGTTAAACCATGGCAAGTTCAAAGTCCTGCACTTGGGAAGCAGCTCTGGAGAAAAAGACATGGGAGTCATGGAAAACAAAGGGAACATGAGTCAGCAATGTACAAAGGTTGGAGTATATAACAAACAAGGAGGTTATGAGCACACTGGGACTGTTCAGCCTGAAAGAGAGAAGACTTGGTGGCATCTTATCAATGTGCATAAGTACCTCATGGGAGGGACTCAAGATGAAGGAGCACCATTAACTCCTGCCAGTGGGCTGGACAAGGAGCAATGAGCAAAAGCTGAGGTCCAAGACATTGCTTCGATGCTGGGAAAGCAATTTCCTGCAATGGAGTTACTCTGCCTAACTGGACACAGCCCTGAGCAATTGGCAGTCAAGATCACGGCCAGTAGGATAACCAGGCATCAGTAGGCAGACACAGGAACAGGCAGCTCTGAGGTCAGAGTTGATGATGGTTCATCATGTCCAAACCCAGCTGAGCAGGTGCCATAGCTGGACAAGGCTGAGCTGTGGCCTGTGATCCTACTGTGAGTTGCGGCCCACACTCCTACACTGGGCTGCGGCCCACGCTCCCACACCGCCGCCAGGGAGGGGCTCACGGCCCTGGGCCAGGCTGAGAGGAGCTCTAGGGCCATATGGGCGCTGCTGGGGAACACAGGGAGGATGAGCAGGGCCTGTGTTTTGGCATCCTTTCAACTATTTATCCAGAATCTGTGTAATGGAATTGAAGTTTCTCTCTATACACACTTTGTTTCACACATACTTAAAGTAAGCTGGAACACTCACCACATTCCTTGAACTACAACTAGTCTGCTTTATTATTTCCTGGCAGTTGCAAGGAAAAGGGCCACAACAAGAAAAATTACAAGAGAAAACTATTGCCAGATGTCCATCACACCGCCAGCTTATCAGTTACCACTATCTGTGGGAACAATACCAGTTTCTGATATGTCAAAGCCAGTTTTTCATGAAACTTAAGGAATTAATTTTCCATTCTCTTCATTGTACTTCAAATCTCTGCTGTAAAAGAAAGCCCCACCGATCCTTACAAGTCAACCAACTACATAGGTTGCTGGACTGAAACTGTGAAAAGGGGGAAAACAATAAAATATTTTCCAGTTTTTTAAAATAAAATTGCTACTAAACTTAAGCTGATCTCCCTAAGTTGTCTAAAATCTTAGCTAAACAGTTCTTTTGTTTCTTCAGCAACTTAGGGATAGCCAAGTACATTACACTTAGGTTTAATGCTATTATAGAAAACATTCGGTAATCTAACATACTCAAGAGAAACCATTTCATGGCTCTTTTCTGTTCTTTTCTAGGTATGGAATTTTCATTCTACTTGATACTCTTACTTAATTTATTGCTTTTTTAAGGAAAAGATGGTTTGGTCATTCAGTCTGACAGCCAAGGCCATGCTGTGTATACCGCACATCAGGAAAGTGAGGAAATCACATGGGTTTCTAATCTATAAGGCAGGGTTTTTTCAGAAATAGTTAAGAATCTTCTTTTTGTGAGTAGAGCTTAGACACTAATATGAGAGGAAGTTATAATAATAATTAACAACCACTGGGAGTAAAACTAATTTAGATATATGATAAACTAAGAATACTTAAACTGACTTAAACCAGAGAAAGATAAAATAGCTTATAGATATATAGCATGTAATGTAAATTGCACTTAAATTTAGTATCATCTAATTTTATAACACCTTCCTCTACTTCTAAAGGAAATACTGTCAACTGCTCTTTGTTGGACTTCTAGAAATGGATTTACAAATAAAATTGTAAATTACACTTTACTGTCTTGCTTGTTTCCATCTCAGCAAAGAATTCATTTGTTCCAGAACACCATGCATCTCTTCACCACTCAACAGCTAAAGTATCACAACCTTTTAAAATTATTATTTACAAAATTAAAGAAAAAAAAATAAAAGCTGGTCAAATAATGAGAGTCACAAGTGCTAAGTACAATTTGAAATTCCTTCAGTTATTTGCAAAACCATCCAGTATGTTTTAATGACTGCAGTTATGAGATTATATAAATTCATGAAGAATATATATTTATTAACACATACGCTCTGGGTTCTTACTCTTCCCCAATTAGAATGTCAGGTGAACATTTCAGCTGAAAGAAAATAAATTGTGAGCTGAAGATGAGCAGTTCTGTCTCACTGAGTTACTCAGGAGAAGAGCCTCTAATAGACCTTGTGGGGTGCATGCATTAAATTAGAAACCACGCCATTGATTTTTTTTCAAATTTCCTTTAAATAAAAGGAGGAAGAAAAGGTTAATTAAGTTCCCTCATGCAATTCTATTAAGAATATCCACGATTACTGTGGGAAGGGAAGGGAAAGGGAAAGGGAAAGGGAAAGGGAAAGGGAAAGGGAAAGGGAAAGGGAAAGGGAAAGGGAAAGGGAAAGGGAAAGGGAAAGGGAAAGGGAAAGGGAAAGGGAAAGGGAAAGGGAAAGGGAAAGGGAAAACAGGAAGGGGAGACTATTGAAATACCCAACCAGTCAATTAGAATAACTGAACAGCTCTGGCTGCTTTGATGAAAGGCAGACTCTGAGAATAATATAACAAAAAGAAGCTCTAACAAACAAAATAAGCTATGTTTCTGCCCCAAAAGCCTCATAACCCAATACACAAGTATGAGTTGCTGATACTTTTTTGTGTTATCATCAAAATCCTCTATTTTGTAATACAAAGTGGCACTTGACAATATGACTCATACATCCATAATGTGATACACCAGCCTACCAGGGCTTTGTTTGGATTTCTAGCTTGACCAATTGTCCCAAAATAAAATGAATCAGCTCAAAATTTGTTGAGAAACACATTATTCTCAGAGGTGTTATGGGGGGGCTTCTAGAAGTTACATATTTGGCTTCCTGTTCCCTTCCAGGTATTCTGTGCTAATTCTGCCAGAGCAGCAACTGTTTTCAGTGTTCTCTGCAAATTTAAATACAGTCTTAAACTAAAAATAAATATCTACAGAGAATTACTAAAGATATATTTGTGCAATGCAAACACTATCAATGTTTAAATTGTATCTTAATAAGAACAGAAAGTGTTGATTTTCATCATCTAAAAATAATAATAAAAAAGATGGGTGCATCAAGCATTTTCTCATAGACATTTTTCTTGTTTAATTCCCCAAAGCTATTTAGTATCCTCCAGATATAGGTGCACGTCATTGAGAGAATAAATTGAAAGTAAAATAATTCTTTTGTAACCAGAGCAGAGAAAGCTGTATCAACAGCCTACAAATAAAAGTTTCTCATATTTGATTCCAGATTTTATGAACTGTTTCAATTTAGCCTGACCAAGACATGGCACTTCATTGAAAAGAGTGGAACTGACTCAAAAGATTAATTACAGTAAAATTATCCTAATCTGTCATAAGCTCTGATATAGGAGTGAGAGGAAGTAATTTGCTTCGGTAAAAAGCAGTGATCACCAAAGCATGGAAATTAACACTTCACAGAGGTAGATATTAAATGAGAAATATTAGCTGCATCAGCATATTGGAGACAACTGCAGAAGACTTCTAAGACTGAGGAATACCACAGTTTGTTATGATAAAGTCAATTTTATCATTCAGTAAATGCTCATTTTCTGAATTTAGCACTGTATTTCTTTCTCCTCAAAGGTAAATTGCATTACTGCTTTCCAGAATTTATACAGCTTTTGTTTCCTTTATGCACTATTGCTTACTTTATCTCATGGAAACGTATTAATACACAGAAGGCAAAATATCCCTGAGTATGTACTTTGAGTACACAGACAACACCTGACTCTTCAGAAATTATATTAGGCAAAAAGTGGGTTTTATCAGCTGCAGTCAGTGTGCACTTATGAGCAGATGAGAACATGAGAGCTGCCTTTTTTTTGTATAAACATAAATAAATATAAAAAGATAAGTACAACTACACAGTGAAGATACTCTGGCTTTACATTCTTGTATTACAGAATAAATTCAACCCAAAGATTTTATAACCACTAACATTCATACTGAAAGGTACTAATGCATCATTATGATCTAGCAGGTTGCTCGCTGTGTTTTACAGCCTTTCACACTACATTAACCTTTTGTACCTCAAGTATTTATGACCTCATAAGTAAGTATTTATCAAACTGAAAGCTCATATACAGCACTGTATTTTAGCTATCATTGTTTAGGAACATTGATAATTTTTTTGCCTGAATTTAAAATCGCTTTAGTATACAGTCCATATTTCTTAACAAAAACATTAATGTAAAGTAAAACTATTTTTCCACTATCCATGAAAAGGACTAGACACAAAAGTATCACGTGCCTCAAACATGGTCTCATGTCAATGTGAAGAAAACATTCTCATGCCAATTTTATTCTAAAATAAAATTTTAAAAATTTAGAAGCAGCAAATATATTTGTGGTTTCTAATATATTCAGCAGTGTATTGTAACAAAATAATAAATGGAAATACTGCTGGTACCAGAATCATTTCATTTACTGAAGTCACAGATTCCCCAACTACATGTCATGCTCTGTATTTAACGAAAACAAACCACCACAAAATACAACAGTTCAGGCAGAATGTATGCTGTAGAAAATGTCCCCATGCCTTATGCATAGCCACATTTGAGGAAAAAAAAACTGCAGTTGATTAATGTATTGTACAAACACTGCACAAAAACAGTGTTGCTTACAAATATTTCTCCTGGCAAATCAGTATGAAATGTGAGCTACTGAAGCCTACCACAAGCAAGGCAAAATTGTAAGCTTACAAACATTCCCATACAATTTATGGCTAACAAACACCACTGCATAAGCTGAGTATAACTCCAAGAGAAACAATGCCTGTCTAAACCCATTGTTTCTTTACTCTCTATTGGGAGTGTGTGGCAGGGGAAGGCAGAATCCTCCTATCCACAGGCACGCAAGTGATGGGAAAAAAAAATAAAAGGAAGGAAAAGGAATGGGAAACCATGGGGGAATATGGCACAGGAAGGGGAAAAGGCTCTCCACCTCTCTGCTGTGCGCTGACGCAGGTACAATGGTTGAAAGAACAAGAATTCAGTCTCAACCTATAAGGTTGCCTGCTGGCAAAAAACCTGAGATTTAGATTACTATTGGCCTCGCCTGCTGCTGAAAAAACCCTACCACCACCAAGCAAACATAGAATCATAGATTCACTGACCAGTTTGGGTGGGAAGGGCTGTCACAGACAATGCCTCCCGTGCCATGGGCAAGAACATCCCCCCACCAGCCTAGGGTGCCCAAAGTCCCATCCAACTTGGCCAGAGATCCAGGGGCAGCTCCAGCTTCTCTGGGCACCCTGTGCCAGGGCTTCTGCCCCCTCCCCAGGGAGGATTTCTGCCTCCGAATATCTAATATCTAATGCCTCCCTTCCTTCAGTGAAGGCCATTCCCCTCCTGTCCCTACATACCCTTGTAAACCATCCTTCTTTATTACAGATGGAATTGATTAAGGAGATGCTGAAGTGCTTTGCTTACTGTAGTGCCCTCCTGCAAGAAGATGCTGGCAGTTGACCCCCTCCTGGTCATGCCCTTTGTCCATGTTGTGATCTCCTGCTATCACTCTTGTAGCTTTCTCAAGAAAGTGTTGTTTTTAAACTCAACAACCCATTAAGTCAAAGGCCAGCTTTCAGTCTCCCTCTCTTGACAGCCACAGGTCCCTCTATTTGTAAAGTTAAGTAACGCAGCAGAACACCTTCATATTTAGCATGCTACAGGGAGTTTCAGACTCTTGTCACCTGATACTTGCCATTATCCTGGCAGTGGTTATGTTCCTCATATCATTTCATGCCCCATCTTTAATGACTCAACCCCCTTAGCTGTGGAAGAGAGCTGGAAACTACGCCAAAAGAGCAGCTGCATCTTGCTAGATGCTACCACACACAATGACCCTACCCCATCACATATCCTAAGGGATGAAGAGATGTTAACCTCACACCATCTGCGTGGTATGTCTAAAAGTTAAACCAAGATGTACAGTTTTGCCTTTTTTAGGAAAAAAGATACACATTTCCTAGATAACAGAGCATCTTACCAAGGTTTTTTCTTATTCATACATCTGAAGTATCATTCACACAAATACAGCTTAGACTCATCTTTTCAATGCTCCAAAAGCACACACCAGTTCAAAATTAAATTCAGCAATAGCATTGTTATGGGAAAAAGACTGTTGCTCAGTCTAGACGCTTGGGCTCAGGACAGCCAGTTTCTGCAATCTATTTGGTCCCAGATTTGCCTCTGGCAGGTTATTTAAACTACTTGTACCCTATTTCCTCCTCTGCAAAAGTTGAAAAAAAACAGTAATTGTAAATCAGCCAAATCTCACAAAACGGTCACAAGGATGAAATCAAACTTTTCACGAGATGTTTGGAAGAGATCTTTCTCTAAACTCAACAAGAAAGGAATAATCACACTAGATTAAAGCAGTAGCATCATGTTCAGAAATATCTCAGTCCACTTCCAAATTAAAGAATTCTTGAATATAAATTAATGCCTTTAGCATTTGAAGTCAGAAGTTTGTAAGCTCCCTTTCTCAAATTGTTTTGTGCTACCCTAGAAAAGTGATATTCCCTCATATATGGATCATCACCTGGTAAAACGTCAGAGATTTTAGAGCAAACAAAGGAGGGTCACCCTGCGTTCGACAGCACATTAGAGCAGCCCTATATTGCACTGCGAGATTGCCTTGTGCCTTGACAAGCTGCTAGTAATATAAACCCCCTGGTCCCTCAGCTGCACCAAAGCAGACAACACATTCTGGTCCTGAGGCAGTAACACAGCGTGTCATACATCCTCCTTCAGTCACTGTGACATCTCTATGAGGAAAAAAAAGCACTGTAAGATTTCACAACATTGGTTACATCTCTATGACAAGGTAATTCATCAGCACCAACAAGCTTGTACAGTGCAACATTGAACCCCCATGTTATATTCCTGCAGCATTAACATCAGCCTCAGATATTTTGTGTATTTCCCACTCAGCCTTTACGATGCAAGAGGATGGACAGTGAATTCATGACTACAGAGCTAAGACTGCAGCAAACAAAGGTAAAAAAATCCCTCTTCAAGCCCTCTGAGCACTCAAAGCTATTAGCGGTAAATTTGGCCCAGGCACTGGGATACTGTTTTCACAAAGCTTATCAGAAGAGGGTCAGGGCACAAAGGTATTTTAGCAAATGTGAGGGCAACAAATTTATCACCGGGTCAATATTAAAATTACCAAACAGCCCACCTGTAAATAATGTAAATAATATTTGGCATTATATATCTAGTCTTACTGAAAACTGCTGAGCAAACACCATATTTGATTGCTGACCTTGATCAGTAGGGCAAGGTGTTACAATGCATCCTCAAAAGATGAGTACTTTCAACTAAATCTCAGAGGTTTCCTAGTGAAATCCCATTTCTTCACCCGAAAAGCAGGACCAGGCACAATTCCTTGAAGTAAATGCACAGTTTGTTGCAGGGGGCAATAAGCTGACAAATCTAACATCAGCCAGCTATGTTCCTCTCTTTTTAGCTCCAACAGCAAAAACACACACCTGAGGGCATGCAGATTTACAGTAGAGAATGGAGTATGCTTGTGTGGTGGTTTAGCCCTGGCTGGAGGCCAGACGCCCACCAAAGTCACTCTGTCACTCCCCTTTTCAATTGGACAGGGGAGAAAATATATATTGAGAGGCTCAGGAGTCAAGATAAGGACAGGGAGAGATCATTCCGTAATCAGCATCACAGACAGACTCAACACAGAATAAAGGAAAGAAAACTAATGTATGACAGTGCCCTGCACCCCCAGTGACACCAGAGATGGGTGATGAGAAGTGGGACCAGATCTTAAAGCACCTCCCCCCACCCCTCCCTTCTCAGCAGACTGCACTTTAGTCAGGAATTCGCTCCCTTCTTCCCCCCACTGTGGCACAGGGAGGGGCAAGGACTGGGGGAGTGGGGGTTTCAGTCAGTTCCTCATGAGTTGTTTTCCTTCTTGGTCTGGGGTGGGGCATTCCTCACCCCCTTCCCCTGCTGCACTGTGGGGTCCCATCCATGGAAGACAGTTGTCCACGAACTTCAGCTTGAGGCCTTTCCCATGGGGCTTCAGCTCCTCCCCAGCTGCCCCAGCATGGGACACTGCTATGGGTGCAGCCATAAAGCACAGAATGTCTCCCAGTCTCTCAGGCCCAGACTGCTCCAGCCTGGTCCCCGATGGAGTCACAAGCTTCCCCTCCTGCCCCAGTAAATCTGCTCCGTCGTTGATCTCTCTCTCTCTCATCTCTGTCTCTCTCCATTGGCTTCAAGTGCTGCCAGGAGCTTGCTCCAATGCGGGTCACAACATCTCCTGTCTGTCTCCACCTGCTTCAGTGTGGGGCCTCTCTACGGGCAGCAGGTGGGGTCTGGGCCTTTTCCATGGGCTGCGGGAGGACACCCACTCCACCATGGGTTTCTCCAGGGCCCGCAGGGGCATCTTTCTCTCCTGCACCTGAGGTACCTCCTACCTCCGCTCTTCCCTGGCCTTGGTGCCTGCACAGTTCCTTACATCTCACTCCCTTCTCTGGGGGCAAAATGCGGCTGCTTGCAGGTTTTGTTCTCCTCACTGTGATTCCCAGAGGTGCTGCGACCATTGCTGATGGGCTCGGCCTGAATCGGCTGATGTTTACTGTCTGGGGCCTCCAGAGAGCTTCCAGCTGCTTCTTGCAGAAGCCACCCTGCAGCCCCCTTCTCCACCAGAATCCAGCCACACAACAGCTCGTAATGCTCATTAAATTGTAAGGCAGATTCAGCTTTAGTCTAAACTTCAATGATTACTCTGGTATCTGTGGAATGAGACTGCTTACTGTTACAGCAGTAACCTTCCCACGAATGTCTGAAGTCATTATGACTATGCTGAACCAAAAAGTCTCCTTTTCCTTGTGACAAAGACAACACAACATTTTTCATGGAAGAAAATAGACAGATAGATGAAAATGTAAGACTTGAAAGGAATATGAGCTCTCCTTCCCACTGAAGGCAAAAGGCTTAAAAGCATACCACATGGTAAGTTCAATCAAAACAAAAACCACCAGACTCCTAAATTCTGCTAGCTGGCTCTAAACTTAGCAGGTCTAAGTGATCGGTATCTGAAATACGTCAAATCAGCATGTCAAATCAATAATTCAATTAATCAGAAAGCTACTCAAATTTGGGCCAATATATTATGAGTGTTTAGGTTAAGGAAACTGGAGATACTGAGCCTAGATTGTTTGCTACCTGCAAAAAAATTCTCTCTAGAGATGTTAAACAGCTGACGATAGCAGAAAGCCATTTTATACAGTAGGTGGCCAAGGTACATGTGACTAATAAGGCCACCATGTTTCTTCAGTCAGAAGGGTGACATACAAAATTATTTACTTTTGTTTAGAGACCACACTTGAGGCACATGCATAGTTAGTATTATTATTATTATCATCATCTATATCATCTAAGGCACAGTTGAGTATATGCTATTTGGGAATCTTAACTGTGAAAAAGCTCAGGCAAATATCCCAAGTCCTCAAATTACATCTGGATAAAAGTTACAGGCAGAAGAATTATATGCACTGGGTTAAGGTGGACACATGGGAGCCTGAGATACAGTAAGTCTGCTGGCCTGGAAGTATGTATTTGGAAAAAAAAAAACCACACACCAAAAGTATGTCTTGCTCTAACAGCAATAACAATTGGCTCTTTCAATGAGAAAGCACAGAACAGAATCAGTGATTCAGACACAAGTACCTCTGATGGAACATGTTTTGTCTATAAAGCAAATTAGTATCTTTGGAAGGTTGACTTTGCTGTACATGCAAAAAGAGAAGTAACATGGGAAATGGCTGCAAGTTTCTTTTGAGAGAGAACAGAGAGATAAAAGGAACAGATCTGCAACACTTTCAACTCAGTGGGGAAAAAAAGAAAAGAGGGAGCCTAGCTCAAAAACGAGAGGGAGAAAGTTCTAAAATTGGAAATGCTTGCTGGAGACAGGAAGAAGCCAATAGCAACATTTTGTGCTGGTGTGAAAGTGCTTTTATTGCATGCGTGAGCCATTTCACAAGTACATACCCCTGCCAGTCTGTATGGTAACTTCAGCAATTTCACAATGAGCAGAGCCTGCAGTGTTCCAAAGCTGTATAACTACAAGCATATGCCAAAGATCACCTTCAAAACAAAATGTTGAGTAGCCTCAACAGTAGCCAGTATCAGGTATCTTTGTGTATACCATCAGGTACTGACATTTCAGCACAAGCTGGATGTCTCAATCAAGGTGTACAACAAATAAACTGTCATCCATCAGCTTTTATTAAAGACAAAATATTAAAATGCATGTGTACTGAAACTATCCAGCAGCCCTGCATAAACTCAGGAACCCAATGCACAGGTATCTCTTTCTGAATCCGAAAACTATGTAAGCCATTTGATTTGATTATCACAAACCCCAGCACACAACCCTCCCAGTTGTAAGTGCCTGCACGATTTGTCACTGAGGTTAATCCTGCATTTGTCACTAAAGTACTGTGCACCCTAGTGCAAATTTACTGTGATATGGTATCACACACTCATGAATTTCATAGAAAACAACTCTATCACCATGCAATTAAATAAAAAGAGTCTATTAAGAAGTGCAAATATCATAGAATCATAGAATGGTTTGGGTTGGAAAAGCCCTTCAAGATCATTGAGTCCAACCATCTATCCAGCCCTACTGGGGTCAACACTAGACTGTGTTGCCAAGTACAACATTTACTCTTGTTTTAAACACCTCGAGGGACATGACTCAATCACCTCCCTGGGCAGCCTGTTCCAGTATCTGACAACTCTTTCAATAAAGAAATTTTTCCTAATATTCAACCTAAACCCCCTGAAACAACTTTCGGCTGTTTCCCCTTGTCCTGTCACTAGCTACCAGGGAGAAGAGACCAACCTCCACCTCACTACAACCACACTTTAGGAAGTTGTAGAGTGATGAGGTCTCCCGTCAGTCTCCTTTTCTCCAGACTAAACAATCCCAGCATATTCACGCATTAGAAATGATTCAGTGTCTACCCTACCAACATATTTACTCCTCTAACTTTTAACCTTTTGATTTTGTAAATCAGAAAGAAATTTCAAAACTCAGGAATTTAAGAAAGCTTCCCAAAACCCTGCCTATTGTAATGTATTTTAAGCTCACCACTTTAAGGGATTACTATAAAAGGTTTTCAATTTGCTTAAAATCTACCTTTTTAACTGATTTCTATTTCTCTCTTATATCCTCCCACTTTTTAACACCCTTTTTTTTTTTCCCCCAAACACACTGTCAAAAAGCATTCAGCTCGGGGGTCCCCAGGACAAGAAAGGTATTGAGCTGTTGCGTTGAGTCTGGAGGAGCCCACAGAGATGCTCAGAGGGCTGGAGCACATCTGCTCTGGAAACAGGCTGAGAGCGTTGGGATGGTTCAGCCTGCAGGGAGACCTCCAAGCCCCTTTCAGTCCCTTGAGAGGCTCCAGAAGAGCTGGAGAGGGGATGGGAGGCAGAAATCCTTCCCGGGAAGAGGGGAGGCCCTGGCACAGGGTGCCCAGGGAAGCTGGGGCTGCCCTGGGATCACTGGCAGGGTTCAAGACCAGGTTGGATGGGGCCTTTGGGCACCCTGGGCAGGGGGGGGTGTCCCTGCCTGTGGCAGAGGGTGGCACTGGGGGGTCTGAGGGCCCTTCCCACCCAAACTAGTCTGAGTCTTCATGATTTTAAACTAGAATACATTCCATATTAAGAAGAGGAAAAAACATTACATTCATATATAAACACCAAAGCTCCACTATTTCTCCTGCTTGAGGTTAGGACAATTTGCCAATTGTACCCTTTGCCAGCTTTTCTTTAAAGAAAAAAAGGAAGAACTTATGTTTGAGAACAAGGAAACACAAATATTATGAGGTGAAACTCTGCATCTTGAAAACTAAATGAAAATGAAGGGGAAGAAACTGTCCACAAGAATCCATATTTCTCAGTACAACCTAAGTGTTTCCATACCCCTAAAACCAAAAGAATAAGGAGTCTAAACAAATAGACTTGTTACATTTGCAAGTCAATTCACAGGTTAAAGGCATATTCCTCTGGACTACACTATTAATTTTTCCTTCATGTAAGTGAAAAAACACACAACTTCTGTTTTAATATGATTCCATGTTAAGATTTATACTTTCAAACATTTTAAGTAAATTGTAGTTTTATAACTAAATTTTTGGCAAAACATCTCTTTAAATAAAGGTGGCAATAATGTGACATATTATATGAGCATATTACAAAATATATCATGTATCATTATGGAAAGCAAAATTAGGTGTTCAGCGTTATTGTAACTTGAAAACAGTAAACATACTTAGTTTCTAGTCAGTTTTGTAGATGTCTCATCTCACTCATTATGTGCTTATAGACCACAAGATCTTTTATTGAGCGCAGCTATCACTTCAGAAGTTTCATCTGCAAACACTAATTAGCACAGACAGACTCAGATCTTTCAGGCGATAGCTTGGTGATCATGCCTGCAGTGTGTTGCAGTATTGGTACACATATTGTTTTCAAATCAAGTATTTAGATACTATTCTGGAACAGCTGGAACTTATGTGAATCCTTATTAGATTAAATAGTTGACATCTTTTGAGGCACTTTTTACAACAGCAACAAAAAAGAAAAAGCAGACATAGAAAAGCCTTGCAGATTATAATCACACTTTTCTCTTTTGATTGAATCAGAAGCTTTTCATTCTTTTATAAATCAGAGAATAAAAGAAAAACATTTTGATTACAACCCAAAGCAAAGCAGCACAGCAAGAGAAACCTTCTGTTCTTACTTTTCAAGTTACAAGGAAGCTGAGAGACAGTGCCAGACAGAATCTGCAATCAGTCACTACGTAAAGATTGAGATGTCCACAATGGCAAGCAATTTTTGAAGTCTTCTCTTCTATCAATAGAGAATTTCATGTTCTTTTTCTACCGCACCTGGAGATGTTACTAGACTTCATGTCAGAGTCTGAAGAGGTACTCTTTCTTTCCCTCCTCCTTTCTTTCCCTCCTTCCTTCTCACAAGCATGACAGTTGGAGATGGATTTTATAATGGGCATCTCAGGGTTTGTACACTGGGTAAGATATGAATGTATAGTTCTGAGGCAGTTCCCAGAAAGGGAAGAGAAAATCAGTGGCATTCCAGTAGCATCTGTTTCAGTGGGTGAGTTTTAAAGAGCTCTCCACTAGAAAAGCAAATGCAGAAAGCCCCTTTAAGCAAGAGTAGTAGATGGCCTGAGGGTTTTCTTTTTAGAAAGCCCTTTTCTAAATCAAAACCAGCAGCATGATATGCTTATACTGCAAGAAAACTGTGTGGGATACCAAAAAAAAAAGCATCTAGAACCAGCAAGATGCAGCAATCCAGATACAGAAATACCAGGGAATTCATGTATGTTCTTCACTTCAATTATATATTCCCTTCAGATCATAAATTCTCTCCGTGACACATTAAAAACAATGGCAGCTGGCTTTGTGACTCCTATCAGGATGAGAAAAATCAAAGTCCTTTTAAACCTGTTACCTGCAGTTTACAGTAAAAAGGTAAGTACAAGCCTAATGGCCTGAATAGCCCTCCTAGCTGCATTCTTATGTTCCAGTAGAACCTGGACAGAAAGTCCACTGTCTGATCTTCCTCAAATTAGGGCAAGTATCTTGTTATGTAGATTGCTATTGCCATGGCACACTTTCGTAAAGAAATTTCCATATATATGTAGGATTAATTCAAGTCAGAACAAAATCAGGTTACTTACTCAGTGGATTCTCTATCTATTTCTGCAATTAATAAATTATTATCCATTTAATATTCAGTTCTGTGCAATTTAAAATGACCACCCAAATCTTTCTGCATATCACAGAAAGACCAAATACAGCATGATGTGTGTGCTCAGTCTAATTCTTTTTCTGGTAAGGTCTGAAAGGAAGAACTTTGAACCATTTCCTGAATGTGTATCTAGTCAGAAAGAAAATTATCCTCTGCCTACTTCTGCCTGTGATAGGTATTTCCCTCTGTCAAGTCACTGGTAGACCATAAAGCAGCTTCAGACTTACAGATTGATTCACCTGCTTGCAGGGAGAGATCAACATGCCTTGCTACTGGCTTTCTAATATGGACAGATAGGAAACATAAACATTAGAATCAAGTCACTCTTTGTCCTGACCCCAGAAAGGGAAGAAATTAAGCAGGGAGAAGTGGTAAGTAAGCCGACAGATTAGTAACATTTAATTAAAGTAGTTCTGGGGGTAGGTATGTGGGTGTGTGGGAAAGCCTGAGAGAGGTGTGTGGGAGAGGAATGGCAACTTGAGAGCATCAACAGGACTTGAAAAAAATATTTTTCAGGGCTGGAGGTTGGGAAAGTAATAAGCCACTAAGCCACCCTTAACTGAGACCCACGTGTAGTCATGCAGGAGAGTAACTTTAGCTCTTGTGTAACCCTGGGTAAAGACAGCCACATTAATAGAAATTCAGCCCTACAGTTGAAGGAAGGAGAGAGGAAGCCTATCCAAACATCTTCATAGCTTTAAACTAGAAACCCTGTAGTTTTCCATCTACATGTACCACCTAGCCTCTCTAATGGCCAACCAGTTTCTTGCAGGCAAGGACCTAAGGATACAGCTGGTTAACCAAGAATTATCAGACACATTCTCCTCATGCCACTGCACAGAGTACTCCCAGCTATACATGAGCATATACTGCAATTACAAAGAGTTGGTGCAGGGAGGAATCCACAACTTCTGATAAAGTTGCAAACCATTAACTATCATTTGCATGTCAATTGCAGGAGAATGGAAAACACTGTTAGTCTTACCTACCCTAGCACAGCCACTCCTGCATTTAGTGAAAATGAGAGCTAATTTTCACCAAAAAAATCCCCATGTAAGGATCAATTTTAATTACGATGTTATAATGTGAAGCAGAGATGCAGAAGGTCAAATACAAAGTTGTAATTACCTATTTCATCATATCAAGATCCACATTGAAATTTATGCTCAGTTTATTCAGCAAAATGTGCAACTAATGTTTTCTCTCAGTACATCAGAACCCAAAGCACAGCCAAAACATTTGGAATGCTTGACTACTTAGACTGCATAGAAAGAAGAAAAAGTAAATAATGTAAGATATAAAGGAATTGGTGTGGAGAAGTAAAGAGCCCAAGGGACAAAGTATAAAACAAGAAAAAAAAAAAATTAAAAATACTGTAGAGTAGGAAAACAACTTGTGAGCAACTGACCGAAACCCCCATCCCCGTCTCCCCCTGTGACACCTGGGAGGGAGAAGGGAGAGAAATCACAAATAAAGTTGAGTCTGTGGAGAAGGGAGGGCTCGTGGAAGGTGCTTTAAGATTTAGTTTTACTTCTCTGTGTGTGTTTGTGTAATAAATTAGACAAGGTTTTTATTCCACTTTGAGTCTTTTTTGCCCGTGACACTGATTGTGGAATGATCTCTCCCTGTCCTTAGCTTGACTCCTGAGCCTCTCAATATATATTTTTTCCCCATTCTCACTGAAAAGGGGAGTGATAGAGTGACTTTGGTGGGCATCTGGCCTCCAGTCAGGGTCATGCCACCACGCCCACCATTGGACATTTAGCGGGGCATACCATAAGTTCAGCAGGCCTATTTGAGAAGATGTGACTAGAGGTGACAAAGTGTAATTGTTCTCTCTATCCCAGGGTGAGTTTTTTGGCTTTTGTGAGGAGCTTCAACTTGTACCACTTCATGGTTTTGAGCACCCAAAAATTGCAATATCTCAAAAAACCCAGAATGACCATTTTATGTTTTCTATTTTAATATCACATTTGCAATCTTTTCTTGCTATAAGAATCCAAAAATGCATCAGAAGTGATACCTAACTCACGGGGGTCAGATACTGAGCTTTCAGAGGAGCACACAACATGCCGATAAGCATGCCATGGCACAGTTAGCTGGCACTGGAGAAGCTGCTCTCCTCACACCAGATACCCACTCACAGAATGACAAGTACTTTTTAGGAGCAAAGCCTATGTTAACTCAGCAACACAAGAGAAAAAACGGTGATTATCCTCTTACCAAGCAAAACAACCAAGTATACAAACAGGCACCCTATAAATGATGTCAAGGAAAACAGTTAGTTTAAGGTTCTGTGTATCCTTGAGAAGAATCTATTTTAGAGCAAGCACTGACACATAAAGCTGCTAAAGTGAGCAATATGTTCCTGCTATTCCTTAGCATAAGCAAAGAAATGTGCACGGGGCACAGTTACAAAGTTTATATGCAGGGCTCTCAGCAAGGAAGCCTCTTAGAAGTAATAATGCCTGTGATCACGAGTGATTACCATGCCTCGCCAAACTAGCACAGCATTATGTTTTCTATTTGGGATGTCAGTTTTGATCTCTTCACTGTAGAGTAGGAGCTGGACCAGGTCACTTGCTTCTATGGCTCTGAAGCACTCAGGCTCTTGAAAAACGCTCCTTGAAATATTTTCTTCAAGTGGCAGTTGGGACCAAATATAATAGGTAGTATAAATGAAATAGCATACCATGCTGGTACAATAGCCTGGACCAGCAGGGTATGATTTAGATGAATAAACACTGCTATAACAATTGTCAAAGTATTATCAACTGTCTGGCATACTGGTGGCAAGCATCTACAGACAAAAATAGGGAACTGAAATAGAATTAAAAATGGGTCATTGGTAGCAGTTGGGAATAAATAATATCTATGGGGAAATGTGACTTGTAAGACAGGTGCTTCATGGTGAGAAGTTCCTAGCTCCTCTGTGGGGGGAGCAGAGTCCTGTGAGTGCCAGTGCTCAGAGAAATTATTGGCATGGTTATCTGCTCTGTGATGCTGCCCTGCACGCTTTCCAGGCAGAACTACACACAGAGGCAAGCTAGTCCTTCCCAAGCCACAAGAGGCAGCTCCTTGATCTGCATCCAAGTAGACTGTGAAAACCTACCAGGACAGTAGGAAAACAAGGATAACACCGGCTGAGAAGTGTCCACTTGGTCTGTGGACTTCAGTCACACAGAAAATCAGCAAATTACAGAGAAATTTGATATAAACATGTCTACCTCAATGACAAGTTGTAGTGAGAATGACTGATGTACACCTGTAAGCCAAATAAGATATAGCCCACTGTAATAAGGAATAGAATTTTGTGAACACCTAATGTATCCCACACCCCCAGGAGATGGACAGACCGGGAATAAAATAGTAGGAGCAATGGAGAAGAACTAAGCACTGGGGAGAAAACAGAGAAAGAGGAAAAAAATATGTATACCAGTAACTTAGACAAAGAGCAGAGCAAGAGAAAGAGCTAATAAAAAATCGAAAAATTCTACAGAGAACTGTAGCAGCAATCTACCCATCTGCAGGCTAGACAATGCACCAAATCACTTTCTTATAAATGCTTGTTACTGTCAGTTTTCTTACCCAAATTAAGAAGTGCAGCAGAGAAATCAGCACAGAAAAAAAAAACCAACCAAAAAAACCCACACAAAGAAACAACCAACCAACCAAAATAAAACCCCAGAAAAAAAACCCCAAAACCAACCAAACAAAAAACCCCAACTAAATAGGTTATCTATCTTTCTCTTCCCTAAAACAACCAAGTTTAACATGGCAAATGATTTTTCAGTCCGGAGTGTCACTAAGCCTTCCCACATCCTTACGTGATGAGATGGCCTCTGCAACTGGATGAAAGAATGCAGAAACATGGACATAAATTAACACCAAGAGACAAAACCATCAGACTTACAAACCATTAGATCTCAAAGAATATAGCAAATTAAGCCACTGTAACGACAAAGATCTAGTACCTAATATATCAATTATTTTCATGTCCAGTTCAGTGGATGCCAAAGGAGGAATTCCGGTAGTAACCAAGCTCACATTTAGTTGTAACTACAAAGTGATTTGAAAAATACCTCAATGTCTTCAATGATCTGAGACACCCCACACATCTGCACTACATGTCTGCTACCAGACTTCAGCAGCCCCACATCCCCCACGGCCATGCTGGCAAATGATTCGGAGCCACCTCGGACAGCAAAGCACAGCACACTAAGTCACCACTGCTCCCCGTGCAAACTGCACCTTCCCTGGAGGGCTCCTATCCAAGCAGACAAACCATCACGTCTTTTCACCCTGTGAAGTCTGGGGAAGTCACAGTCCAAGGCATAAAGACTGCACAGTGACATCAAGTTTTCTCTAATGCAAGAACAGAATTAAGTTTAGACCAGAGTATTTTCTAAATCCACACACATATAAACCATGGAGCATTATTACAAACTCAGTTTCACCACAGCATACCACGATACTTACTTCCCTTATTAGTATAGTATGCTTAGGAGACACTAGAGAAATGACACTGACTTTACTATTACCCACTTGCTTACACATGCCCAGTTAACAGCCTTTGTACTTTCTTATCCATCTCCCACTGACACAACAGAACACGTGCATGAAAAACGACAGGCAAAAATTGAATGGTTTAGTCTCAGAACTATATATGTGCAATATGTTTGCATATATATATATGCACACAAGTAAAAGGTGATTTCATATTTCATAAAATGATCTTACCTGAAAATCCTTCAAGATATGTAACTACTTAACATAACATTCAAACCCACTCTGCAAAATCATCAGGCATGTTGCTGCTGCCATAACTTTGTAACACACTTATCATTGATCCAGCCTTCTTGCAAGAAGCAATTTACTATTTTTGTTGATGACTAAAAGCATGTTTGATGCTATGCAATCCTGAAAGTCTACCAGCACTTAAATAACCCAGTAGTGGACCAGTATTGATTACATACACTCAGATGGACTACTTCCTTGATTAAAGTTAAACAAACATATTGATCCAAAAAGATGAAAACCGTATTATTCAGAGAAGACTCAAAGTAACATTTGACAGTATTTTATTACCTAGAGATGATTTTATATTATTCCAGCTAAATCATCCTGTCTTTAAACATTTAAAAAGAATAAAGTTAAACTGAAAGAGAGCGGGTTTAGATGAGAACTGAGGCAGAAATCTTTCCCGAGGAAGGTGGGGAGGCCTTGGCCCAGGGAAGCTGGGGCTGCCCTGGGATCCCTGGCAGGGTTCAAGGCCAGGATGGATGGGGCTTTGGGCACCCTGGGCAGGTGGTGGTGTTCCTGCCTCTGGCAGAGAGTGGCACTGGGGGGTCTGAGGGCCCTTCCCACCCAAACCAGTCTGGGAGTTAGTGATTTACTTCCCTTTCACGCTGTACATTTTCTTCTGTTTCATAGCATCAAAATGCAAAGTTGCCAACACCCACACATACAATCTAATTAGCTCTTAAGTCCTTGTCTGGCTTTCAGCTGGGACAGTTAATTTGTGCTGAGCAGTGGGCATAGTGCTGTGCTTTGGATTGAGGGTGAGGAAACTGTTGATAACCCACTGAGGTTTAGGTTGTGTCTGGGCAATGATCAAACTATGTCAAGAACTGTTCAGCTGCTCAAATCACCCTAGCGAGTGGCTTGGGAGTGCACGAGAGGCTGGGACAGCTGACCCCAGTGACCAAAGGGATGTTCCTGACTGTAGGATGTCATGCTCTGGGGAAGCTGTCCGGGGGCACTCAGGAGTTAGTTGGGAATTGGTCAGGGTGGATGATCAATTGTGCAGTGCATCACTTGTTTAGCACATACTGTTGTTGTAGATTTTTGTTGATAAAATTATTATTTGTCCTCTTGTACTGTCTTATTCCACAGCCCACAAGTTTTACCTTTTTTCTTCTTGATTCTTTCCCCATCCCACTGCAGGGTGAGCAGCGAGCCAATGGCTGTGTGGATATTTTACCTGCCTGCTGGGTTAAACCACAGCAGTCCAATTCTTACCCTAGCAGAATACAGCTTTACACTAGTTTATCAAAATAATAGATGAAAAAATTACACTAGGAAGTACACTTCTTGGAAGTACAAGAGGATTTTAATCCCACATCTTTGCTGCTAAATGCACATTAAATTATATTTGAATTCATTAAGCATAACATACAGAAAAGTAAAATCTTAACACTATCAGAACAGTCTGTACTCCTGAACTGTAATTTTCAAGGTGCTTGTTAGTCAATTTGAGCAAACTCAAGCAAGCAAACACACTTTCTTAACTGAAAAATAGTTAAAGTATGAAACCAAGAGAGAAGTGAAAGGAAAATGGCATGGTTTCTGACAGAGTCGATGCCCAAGCCAGTTGGTAGTCTACAGAAAGTCAGTGGTACAAATGACAAAAGATACCTGGAGCATTATATCCAGATATTATGTGTGGTCCCTGGAGAAGTTCAAGATATGAAATGGTTAGTGCACTGTTTTGTTATAAAAAGTACAATCCAAGAGGAATAAAAGGATCCCTTCCTATTAAGTTCTCAATAAAATATTTTAGTTTTAATCAAAGAGAAGCATACATTCCCTTCTTATCAGACTTGTCTGCTTTCAGAGCCTATAGAGAATACAATATATTCTGTAAGGCTGGGTTCATTAATGTCCAGCACCAACTCAGTGCTGGTTTCAAGTGCTGTCATTTTGGCTTGGTAGCACTTTAGACCTGATTTGAAATGCTCTGAATTACCAAAGCATCCAGGAAACCTTTACTAAAGCCTATACATTCTACTCATAAGGAAAACAAGTCTATAGACTTTCTGTATAAATAGAGCACTATTACTGTTTACAACATCACAACCCTGTAATAAAACTAATGATTGGAATCTCATTGAATTTTCAGCAAGTAGGGACACTACGAGTGGTTCCATCTGGGCTGGGATCACCCTCTGTTTTGCAGTAAAGGATTCAAGAGAAGTTGCATGGAACTTTTTTATCTTTATTGGGGTTTAGGTTGTACTAGACACAATGTGAACTCTAGCTTTAGTGTAAGACTCCCTGAGACAAAAGGACAGACACTGGGACACACAGAGAAAGCCAGGGTATGTGTCTAGCCTCAGCACAGACCAAGTATTTCACGGATGATGTTAAGTTACTTCTGGCAGTAGCTCTACAAGTTAGGGACCTGACCCACAGTTTATTATCTTCATGTTTCAAAATTCTAAGATCTGTTTTTAGTGGCATATCCAGCTTCACATGTACATAAATACGCATGCAAGTGAGAAACCGTTTTCCTTTTTGAATAACTGACCGATTGATTATTCTTCTTTTAGAGGCATATAATACAGCTTACTGAAAGGAATCTATGGGAAAATATTGGAACCTATCAAACAAATGCCACTATGTCCCCATGTCAATTCTACTTAACATTTTTGAAGACTGGAAACCAGCCACTTGGAAAGCCAGCAGGAATTGGGAAGAAAGATAATTTTTTTCTTTCAACAATAAAGACCACATGGAGTTACAATGCTGACACAGTGCTACTGAAGTTCTATTTCATAATAAAAACATACATTATTAAATCTACAGAAGGATGTACACAGCTGGATCCTCATAATATTACAAAGATCACGTCAAATCTGCCTGGGATCCATCTGCATACACCTATTCTAAATGTTTCTACACTGCAATGTCAATGAGACACACCATAACAGATTTGTAGCTCTAGATACCCTTCATTAAATTGTGCAAATAATATTTGACTGTAAATTTGGAAAACTAACTGGTAGTATGTTAAATGCCAATACTTTGAAAAGTGTAGATCCGCAGAGATGACACACTTCTTGTAAACTTGTATTTGCAATGTGTTGTTCTCCAGGGAGGGCTAGCATCCACAACTTTCAATATAACATTGCAATTTAGAAAAAATATTTTTTTTTTTAAATCAGAACTTTCTCAAAAATACCCTAAAGTCAAAAGTAAGGAAATCAGGTTCTTTAAAACAGCATGGGAGCTACTTCAAAAAATTATGCGCATTCCTCTGTAAGAAAGGAAACAGGAAGGCAAGAAAAGGATCCACAATAAAAAGAACAAATAACTATATTCCCCAAATACAAAAGGTTAGTGGAACTGAAGTATTATCCTTCAGAGAATGGAAATTCCCTCCAAGTAGAACCAGGAGGGAGTAAGTGTACGACAGGTAAAATTTAAGTTTGTTATTAAGAAGGCAGAAAGGAAATAAGAGCAGATAACAAAAGATACAAAGCCAAATAACAATAAAGGCTGTTAAGTAGATCAGAAGCAGGAAACTTTCAAAGTAATCATTGTATTTGCAAAAGCTGGCATTGAATAGTACACCTGAAGAAGAAAACAGCATTGCCGACAATCCAAATTCGTTATTTCCATTAGCCTTTGCCATGGAAAGCAATGGGAAAAACCCAAACCTGACTTTTCTGCTAAAGAGACTAAGGCTTCTTCAAACTGAAAAAATCAAAAAGGGGTGAGGAAACACAGTAAATTGAAAGCAATAAATGATGTGGGATGAGCTCCTGTCCCATTCACATCGACAGGGGGTTTACCATCGATTTTAGCACTGAGAGTCTTTTACTTCAGAACTGAATGGCAGACAGACCAGTAGTATCAAAATATAAGGAAGGCTGAGCTGGGCATTACAGGGGACTGTTCAGTGTGCAGCAGTGGTCAAAAGAGCAAGTAAAACAGTAGAATAGAAAAAGAAGGAGATGGGGACAGCAGGAAAGATTACACAACGATTACAGAAGGAAATATAAATAGCTGGAAAGCATCAGAAAATTGAGGTAGCAAAGAGATGAGTAAGAGCTGCAAAGAATACCATGAGATATAAGTAAATAGGATGCTTTTCAACTTAAACTTTTTCATACTACAACAGCAAAGGGCAAACCAGGGCAAGAGAAAGTTACAATGTCAAAAATAAAGGGACTGAAACATTTTACTGCAGACACCACAACACCGTGTATTTAATTCACAAGGATACCTACATGATAATCACAAGGAATATGCTTTTGTGCTATTGCTTTTTCTGCCTTGTTCATACCCATATAAAGAAATTAGTGACATGACAATAAGCATAGACCTGCAGAACAACTCCACTGAGGGAACATGCTTTCCCTTGCCTCTTGCCCTAAATGCATGAGACATTTTAGGCTGGATACATGCCAGGGAAGGAAGGGAGGTAAGATGAGGTATGGAGTGTACTGGCAGCAAGAATGACAGCTAGTAGGGATGTTTCAAGCACATGCTCAAGTTGCAGCGTGCTGTCCATTCTGTGCTAGATCCTAGAGGTGTAACATGGGGGGGCAGATGGTTCACAAATCTGCCGGCTGTGGGCACTCGATATATTGGGTCCCAACCTAGAATTAAGACAGAAGCACTAAACTATCAATGTGTGAAATTTGTGACTTGAATTACAAGGTAGGGCCATCCAAATTGTCTCTTCCATAATTCATGACGTTTCCGAACTTCATGTATAAATCAAAGAGAAGGAAAGTCTATCATTTCAGCTCTGTTGAGCACAGACTGACACACAACTTGGGTAACAGCTGCAAAAACAAGCTCTCTGGAAAAGATAGCATTATAGACATGCTCTTCACAATACCCATTCACACACTTCTACAAGTAATTCCAGCACAGTCTCATTCAGTGAACACTTCTATGAAAAATTACTCATAAGTGTCAAAAATACCACACCCAAAACAGACTCATTTTTTATTTTTCGTTACCTCTTTTTCACTCCCCTCCCCAAATGAATGCTTACAAACACTCTTGCAGTACTTTACCCATATTTGACTTAGTCAACCTTTATTATATGATTCATGGGCTTGCTATTAATCATTTTGTCTGTCTAATAGTGTAGAAAAGGAAACTACAGATTCTGCAAAGCTCCCACGCTTGCTCAGAAGCGCCAAACCCAGCACAATTATAGTCTCTAAGTTCAACCACAAACTGTGATAGACTTTCAACCTTGAAATGGTGAACGATCCTAACAACAAATGAAGTCCTAAATTAAGTATAACATAAGAACAAACGTTACCAACAAATGCATACTTAGCTTGAAACAGGCTGCTATAGAAATAGCTGAAACCTTGACTTACTGTGGCTGTGCCGGAGACAGTTTGTGCATTTGTGTCAGCTGCACTCTGTTCGGAGTGTGTCTGAGCAGGAGGGTACATGTTTAACGTGTGCTCTGGAACAGTGGTTTGGCCTGTGTAGTCTGGAGCTGGATGAGGATGTGGGGCTGTGTATTCTGCAGGGATGCCGTTCTGAGGTGGAGCAAACTGCGCTGAGGCATAAGGCTGTGCCATTGTGTCAGGAGGTGCTGTAGCTTCCTGATTACCCTGAAAAAGTCAAAGGGAAAAAAAAAAAAAAAAAAAAGGAAGAAGAAACGTGGTGTGAGATAAAAGAAGTGATGACCCTGCACATGTAGCGCGGAAAGCGATGACAGCATTCTGGGGTTGCTGAAAAGGACACAACAGTTGTTTCTTGAGGAGAAAATTTCTTATTTGAATTAAACCCATTTTGCTAACCCGATTAGATGTTATTACAATTAGACAAGGAAATCTGCTGTTCTCTAGATAATCGTAGATGATTCTTTAACTGGGAAAAGTCATTGAAGTCTACCTAAACTAATGCCTCAGCTCAAACCACGAAGAAGCACAAACTTGGTTTATTCCATAGGGCACTGAATGCTCGTGCCACATGCCGAGCTCTAATCCACTTGGCCCATGGTCTGTGATGCATTCTGACTTACCATTTGCCGAGCACCACATATATAACCCAGAGCAAGATTTTGGGGTGTACTGTTAATGTAACTACTACTAATGTAACTGAAAATGTTTATATGAAACATATATGCTCTATGAGATAATTCAGAAATACTTTGAGATACACTGTATTGAGCAACTGCACACCACGATTGCAAAAATCCCCAAGATCCAATCAAAATACTAAACACTTGAATCTAAAAATGCAACAGTTCAAAACCTTAGGTTACCTTAAAAGAAAAATTCTATGTTGTAGGCTGTCAAAAGAATCAGATTTAAGAAGTTTAAAGCTTTTAAAGTTGACGACAACAGTATTTCATTTCAGTAATACAATAAGCCTATAGAATTAAAAACAAATGTCCTCATCTCTTTATAGATAAATCCATCTGTATGATATAATAAAGAATAGCCAAGCATGTTAATTTATCAATTAGAGACTTCTGACTAAATGCTCTGATCATACCAAACAGTAGTAATTCTAGGGGATGAAATGTGCAGATCAATCTTTCAGAACCTACATTAAAGATGTCCAAGATGTGATGCTGCAGATAACAAAGCATTAGAGGCTATTCACATAGGGACTATCCCAAACTCAGATGAGCTGATTTATGAGATAAAATTATGCCTCTAAATATCAAGTAATGTAAAATGGATATTTGAGTAAAACTTTAATTTTTAAAATATTCTGTTATTCTCACCCTAAAGCATGTACAAGTGCCTGCGCTGGACTATTACAGGGATTTTGCTTATTTGTACTCATCAGTCCTTGATATCCTAATTTCAAAATAGGCTGGATGAATAAAAGACAGTCTTCTGCATACTTCAGTACATTTTCAGCCTATTTCAACTAATTCAGACATCAGTTCAAAACTGGTTCCAAACTCAAAAGGCGGGAAGAATCTGCAAAATCACAGCACAGGAGTGAGCCTTGGTACATGGCAGGCCTAGAAGGGAAAATTAAATTTTCCTTTGTAAATGACATGTGGTGTGTCCTAAAAAATTTAAAACTTTATTTTAGCAATCAAACCCACCTATTTTAATTCTACCTTTGCTGCTGGGTTTGCATATAGCCTTGAGCCAGTAGTTTACACTGTTTCACTCAACCATCTTTACAATGAAAACAGTGACATTTACCTACTTCACAGGGCTAAATCAATAAATTACTATCTAATCTATCTAATCTATCTATCCTATATCATTCTGAGGTTAATGCTATACTAAGACTTGCCCTTTGTAAATTTCAGTGGAGGTTAAAAACTCCTGTAAATGTATACTTATACCCTCTTCTATTATAACAGCAAGGTCTCTTTTTTATTTCGTTTTCTTAATATTGTCACTATTAAAAAAATAATCCAGATGAAATAAAACCCAGCAATGACTGGATTACACCAGACACACTCGTTATATGTTCAAGAAATATTTGCTGTACGTTATAGAAGTATTTTTAAAACTTGGGGGGGGATTAAATTTTTTAATCAATTGTTCCAGTAACGACTTTAGCAAATGGGAAGAATGAACAAAAGCAGATCGAACTTCTCCCTGTGTGAGTATTCTCACTGTGCTGGCTTGGACACACAGTAGCTCGTTACTGCTGGTCCTTAAGCTATCCCTTCATGTCAGATGTTAAATATGGCATTAGAGTCAGCAGCTGTTAAAAAAGAACAGTAATGGCAACAAAGGGACCGAGGGCTCATGTCCAGGTGCATGTGATCTGAAGTCTTTTATACTACCTCCAGTCCTAAACCAGATGTTGCTGAGACCCCCACTGTTTCTCATTAACATTGACAGCAGTTCCATGAGACCCTAATTAATATTCAAAGCATTCACACTTAATGCTAATTACAGCTAATATTTAATTAAGGGCATTGAACTCATGTATTATTTTACCAGCAACTCCAAATGATTCCCTTTTTAGATTTATCATCAAATGGCAAACTGCGCTGGCAGTTCCAGCACCTTTACATTGCAGAGACTCTTCTACCTCTTCTCTTGGAGTTGTTACTCTGAGGTCTGGGATCACTTATAACCGAGACCCGATTCAGAAGTAAACTACAAAGGGTTGTTGGTTAGTTGGTTGGCTTTTACATAACTTCTACATACTCAGGGGTTTATAGCCTTGCCATTAAACAAACAAACAAAGCCCCACCATGCTTAGAGTAGAAAACAGGCATGCAACATTATCAGTCCAGGCACTGTGTGTTCATTAAATTGTTGGGGGACACACACACGACACTAAGCAAATCATACTTGCATATTTATACTACTTTAGGCCATAAGTTTAAAGGGGTAGCAACAAGAAATCTTGGTTGTTTCTCTCTTAAAATTGGTGTCCACTGTTGCCTTCCCTAGCTTTCAACATTAGTGTGATTCACAATTAATTCAACAGACACAGTATTATAATGCAGTATAAAAGTTTGTATGTATAAACATGCTTTTTACTGCTTAGGTGGGTATCACACCAATGGCTTACTGGTTAAAATACAACTTTATCTCAGTAAGGATGCAGTATCAGCTAAGTCATGAGTATATAGATGTGGCTAATGAAAACCCAGCCCTGCACAGGTTAGATGCTTTTGCACAGGTTTTAAAGTATGAAAAATTCTTTTAAAATAACCTCTTAAAATGTCCCTTTATTGAGCTATTTGAAATGCAGCAAACTAAAATTAATAAAGAAAATAAGAGATCTAATGTATTAAGTTGAAAAAATGAAATGTCCCTAAAAGCAAGAGGAAATATTGATCCTAAATTAGCCTATGAACTCAGGTATTAGAGTAATCTCAAAACTGCAGATGATGGTATACAGACATTGCTTAATACAGCCTAGGCATGAGACTAAACAGAAGTTGTCCCTTCAGACTCAGTTCCAAGTATCTTTAAGATTAAATGACCCCTTAATGCTCACTTTGTGCATGGTTTTTAATAAAGTAGTTGTTGGCAACAGAAAGAAGAACAAAGGATGGCAGACAGTCAGGCTCTGCTAAATGTTCTGGCCTGAGTTTTAATGAAAACCACATTTCAACTGAAAAATATGCTTTACGTGGCAGTGTATAAAATCAAATTTATTGCTTTCTGGTTAAATGTTGAACTCTGAAGAACAAAAAAGAAAGCATTCCAATGATGTAGGTAAGTGAAGTCGTTCCTATACCATAGATATTTCTCCATTTGAAGAAAAGCTCAGAATTTAAAATGCTCATAGTAGCTCAGATCTCAACATGCCTTTTCAGCATCTTCAGCTCTGAAAGGATTTCATAATTAAGAAATGCATGAAAAGTGTCAAAACATAATAAAGCAAGCTTGTTACGTTTGTACACAAAAGACAGAGCACACAAAACATTACTTATGCAGTGCTCCTTTTTAAAAACACATTTGCAGCCTAAAAACATATTCAATGAAAACCTTTCTGTTTGCCTGCATTTTAAAGTCTAACAAACAGTTTATTGTTTGTTTTCCTCTATTTTCTTTTTGGTGCATTTTGCTTCTTTGGCAAGAGATGTTTTACATTTAGAGAAAGCCTCTCATGCTGTAGTTAAATGAGCCAAACTGCATTGTATCCTTAGGGCATGGAAACAAAGCAGAAAAATGCAACATTACTCTGTAAACCTGCTGGTTATAAGAACGGCTCAGTTAGATATATCGAGCACAGCAGAGATACATAACCACCGCCGCAGCTTGCCTTCTTTCAGACCTAAGCAACAAAACATGTATTAGAAGTTTTGCACGCAGTGGTGCAGCTGGCTATGAGAAGTGCCCAGGCTTGACTAAAAATCAAGAGTTTTGAGTGAAAATAAAAGTGAAAATACCTGCTGTACCATCCTGCTCCCTTTATTCTCCATAAACTTAGCAGCTGCTCTAGTCCCAGGCCATACCGCATCTGCCCAAAGCAAGCATCAATTATGGATGAGGGCGTGCGAGCAGTGTAATGTGTGCAGGAGTGTGGATGATAGGGGTGTTGAAGGAGGGGGAGCTAACGCCAGCCTTACTGACCTCCCTCTCAACATCTGACTGCTCCCAAAACCTAATCCAGATGGGACCGGATCACTTTGCTGGGCCTCGCCCCATCAATCACAGCAGGCCACTCCTCTGTCTCCTGCTACCAGTTATAGAGTGCACCACTGAGCAGATGATTGCACACAGAAGAAGAAAAAACACAGCTTGACTACATTAATAGCTGTTTAAAAAACATTGGAAATGCTACTATGGAAGTCGCCGGAAGCTCAACGTTTTTGTTTTAAAATTGACGTCTGTATTCAAAGTTACACACACCCCACACCCCCCCTTAATTTCCAGTGCTTTGGCTTTTGATAGCTACAGTGTACAGTAACGTGTGTGCATTTCCATGTGGTTAATTCCTCCTGTTTGTGGCAGAATTAATACCAATAGTATTGCTGTTTAAAAATGCTGAACTCCATGAGTAAACAATATTGAACTAGCCTGGTTTAGATTGAATGTACAGAAATTGCACAGAAATTAAATATTGCTTCCTTTTTTGTTTCATTTCATGACATCTCTTTTGCTTAACAGGGAAAATATTTCAAAAATTAATGCTTCCAAGGATTAGTTCCGTGAGGCACTTTAAGCAACTTAATGCTTTGCTATAAAGCCAACATTCCTAGATGCTCTAGGGGTACTTTAAAAATGATTAAACTTCTAATTAAATCACATAATAAAGAAAAAAATCCCCACACCCACCTAAGAAAATATAGACAGCCCCAAAGAATACATGTTTATTACCACTTTGTCATGGACTGCCTACAGACAGCAGGATTCAGAAACAGGGCGGATACACAAGTTGGGAGTGATTCCTACACATGTTCCAGTTCTAAGGGGTAGGCAGCACAGCAGATAAACAGCCACCAATTAATCATTACATTTATATTCCAACTGAAATATATCAGAATTCTTTACAGAGGAAGTGTAATTCTTCCAGAGTTGTTGCTGGCACTCCCCAATTAATGATAATAAAAGCAGCCACTTCAAATTTTTCAGAAGGAATCAGACAACCACACTGGACCGATAATCACAACTGACTGACTCTGCGAGCTTTCTCTGTTGTAGCTTAATTATCTGACCAGGCCACTTGACTCAGATCATTTGCTTCTGCAATCATAGAAAATGAATTCTCCAGCCACCTCTCTTTTTTGGGGAAGGTTCAGTACAGAGCCAAATTCAGATTCCATTTAAAAAACAGTCTTGTTCCAACAGAAAGGTGTCCTCAAAAGTAAGAAAGTTAATGCAAAATATATTTTTTTCACAGAGCATAGGGGGAAAAAAAGGGAATAGTAAGTAAAGAGAAGAGAATTTCTTTACTGCCTTAGCCAGAAAACACCACCTCTTTACTCTCATTAGAGAGAAACACACACTTTTAGTCTTCTTTACATATAATGTACTATATTCCAGTAAAAGTCTGTGCTCTTGCTACTGCTCTATATACATTGAAAAGGAAACACTTGGTTGGTGTCAGTGCCTGAGGTAGGGAACAGACTAACAAACAAAACATCACAAGACCCTGCAACATAGGAAGGTTATGTATATGTTTAACTTACATTTAACAGAAGGCAAGCAACTTCCCGAAGTCCTCATATGAATTCCTGCCCAATCCAGATCCTATTACAGATGCAGAGGTACATGTGAAGGAAGCATTCCCTCTGACACCTTAATTCTTTCCAGTTGTCACTGCTGAAACTTTCTTCTACTTTTAGGACACTGTGATTTATTCCACCAGCTTTCCTTGTCCTACATGACAGTTTTTTCCCCTGCAATTTCCAATGGCCCAAATGGAGATGACTCTCTCATATTGATTTCTTTTGCTTACATATTGCCACCTAAATCTTCCTCTTTTTTTTTTTTTTTTTTAACTAAAGTTTCCTGTCTGCCCCTCACTTTCTCGAGCTCTGACTCTTAGGTATTTTATACTTCTCTTTTCAACTGCAGCTTGACCTTCTACTTGATCAACCAATATTCTCCTTTTGTAAATATATGGAAAGATTTTTCACATCACCTCTTGAAAAGATGAGTCTCCAAGACTGCTTGAAGACCCATATAGCAAGATAATCTGCAGTATTCAGCTGGGGTATCCTCAATTCTTTTTCACAAGGAAAATTTATTCTTATTTTACACCTTAACTGGAGCATACTGAAGATGATGATGTGGCATCCCTCTGCCCAAATGGGCCAGGGTGAGGAGGAAAAAGATTGGATTGTCAACATTAAAGGTACATATGAAGCTACCTGCAGTGCTGGCCTTGAAAAACAGTAGCAGTCAACATCTAGAAGTCTGTCAGCCAGGTATGAGTGCCATCCCTTGGGCTTCAAGACCAGGTCCAAAACTGTTAAACATCTTTGTAAAAGTTTTGTCACACATGACAGCAAACAGGGCAAGCAGTTATAGGGGTCTTGAGAAGCTAGGGGAATGAGCTGCCCTGGACCTCCCTGCTTCTGGGACAGCACAACCCCGTGCATTGGTAGAGGCTGTGGGCTGACTGCTGAGGAAGTCAGTCAGGGATCTGGGAGTGAGATGTCCTCTGAAGGTCTCTTCCAACCTAAATTAATCTCCAAATCCATGTGGTTCCAGCAGTAACAGAAATGCTTCAAAATGGATTTTATACTTTTATCCTACTTGATTACTTTCCTCAAACAGGATTTACTGACAAGAAAAAGATCAGTTAAACTTCTAGTCTGGTTCCTCACGTCGGGAAATGGAATGTTTTCTTAGAAAAATATATTTACATTTGTTTAGTCCCTAGCCTACTACAGAAGTAGCAATCCCTACAATGCATGCAAGACAAGAATCATTCCACAAACAATGTAAGTTAATGTTGTGAACTACTGCATGTCTTAGTTTTCTGCCAAACGTCATCATTTTCATCATGTGCAGAGGAACACTGCCTTGACAAATACCTCTCCATCCACAGGAGTATTTTCCACCACCTTCTGCATCACCTCTAAAATGATAACTGCTACAAGCTTGTAAGCTTTCTAATTTTATCTGCAATTTTCCTACTGAAATGAAATGTTATGCTATTTCATATATTAATTTACTGAAAATCACTGCCACCTCCTAAAGCTGAATCATAGTAAAGCTAATATGCCCATTTTCTTATTTTTCAGTATCTAAGTGGTTGAAAAAGCCAATTTTAATTTTTTTTTTTTTTTTTATTGAAATTCTGATGGAAGATATGGGATTTTTTTTTAAAGCTGAATCAGTTCCCAAGCAATCTTGACAGGAGAAGTGAGAGGTTAATGCACTGAAGAAATAATCAGTTGAGTTGGAGAAAGAGGACAAAAGCAGCAAGCATATATTATGCTAAATTCCAGGCCTTTATGGGAAAAGGTAAAACCATCAATCTGTTCTTATAATCAGCCTAACACAGCTCCCAGAGCCTCTGCAACTGACAGCGTGCATGAGAGGAAATAAACACGTGCTGCAACCATGCCATCATTTGCATGTCTGCAAAGCAAGAACTGTTGGGGCTTCTTCTACAGCTACAGCCAAAAGCACTATACATAGCTCAAGCAACAGAAGCAGCAGAGATGTGCTGGCAGGACTGTTTTACTATAGGATGAATTAGCACTTCTGAGAAGCCATGTATGCGAGCCCAGATGACAAACCATGCTTTTGTAAGTAAGACTATGTCTGGTTTTGACAGAACCCTGCACCATGCTTTGTAAGCTGTTCTTCTGGACACCACTGAGACTCTTCCTACCTTCTAACTGACATACAAACATCAGTATTTCCAGAATCCAAGTCAAAAAACTTCATCAAATGCCACCTTATTGGTCAAGAACCATGGAAAAAGATTGGAGGCTGCAGAGCAGACCCTAACAGCAATCAAATCCAGTTGCAGGTGGATGTGTTTTGAGAGTTAAGTAATTTCTAGAAACCTGAGACATTCCTGTGACATCGCTAAAATAATTTATGTAAGACTTGTTGCAAGTAGAATTCAATGTCTCAATTCCAGTGCACTCCAAAAAAACTAACTGAACAAGATGATCTCTAAGGTCCTTTCCAAGCCAAACCATTCTATGATTCTGTGAATTTCTCAGGAGATTGGGATTGGATAGAGCTGTGGGGTTTTTTTGAAAGTGTCTAAATCAGGTGATTTAACCTAGCCGAAGTTAACACTTACACAAAGTTATTCCCGAATTACAGTTGCTGCCTCATCCAGAGTTTATCAAATGAACTGTTTTTCCAGTTGTTTTCCTAACAGACATAGCACAAAATATAGTGACAGCTTTGTTAGCCACAGGAAGTGGCGAACCTACTGTCATGTGCAGAGACATGTTTGAATTCCACTTCTGGAGACACCGTGTCACAGCTTCATGTGGACACAAATTATTTTTATATTAAACAGAACAAGTGGCGTGTGTCACAAGTGTTACACAGAGAGACCCAACCAAGCAGCACTGTAAGCAGGCAAGATGCCTTCACCATCCAGCCTCAAGACTTTGCTTGCCAAAAGCACCACTGAAGGCACTGCAGCCAAGTGCAGCTTGCCCCACATATTCAGACCTGTAGTAAAACAAGGCTACAGGAACAGAGCAGGCAACATTATACCAGAAGACTGAAGGGCAGCTACAGTTATTTCAGTGCAAACTAGCATGCCATCTCTGAACTGAACACTATGAAGGGCTCCTCTTAACCAGGGACACAGTCTTTCACCGATGAGCTGTGATTTAGCCTCAGAAATGAAAGGGGACACATTTCTTTAATCCCTCATGTGGAATAATTTTCTAAGGCAGTACCCACAGCTCATCCATTATATGTGCAACAGGCCCACACTTCAGCTTCACAGACAGGAGGATCACTACTTGACTACACTGAAATAAAACAAGGAACACAGTCAGCCAGAAAGAAAAATGGAAATGCCATAAATTGTCTTAAGCAGCCAAGTTGACTGAAGATCATAAACCCTAAGCTACTGGCAAACATGAAAGTATGCAGGGCTGCTCTTTAAGCCAGTTTGCTTGAACTAGCCAGGTGAAGAGATAATAGTTACTGTAAAACTGTTCTGAATGAACTAATGGGAGTTGTTTTCTTTTACTTTGTTTAAATCGGGTAAATTTAAGAGTTTGATTCATGTGGTAAGACCCATAAAGACAATGGCATGATTGATTTGGGGAATTTGGAGGAAGACCAAGAAGATAAGTAGCAGAGTTAGAAAATTTGGCTTCAGGAAGACAGACTTCAACTTATCCAGGGAATTGTTAGGGATGTCTGAGGTTCACCCATAAGAGGAAACTGCCCAAGGTAGCTGCCTGATTCACTGAATGACTGATGAAAGGAAACCTCAGCATGTAGGAACAAATCATCCAAGAAGGAGGAAGACGCTTATCAGAAGGCCCATGTGGCTAAGCAGAAAATTTCCCAACGAAGATATACACAAAAAGGGAGCATGCAAGCAATGCAATCAAAGCTTGGTAAGAAAAGAGGAGCGTAACAGTATTGCTCAGGTACTTGAGGACCAAATCTGGAAGGTTTCCTTTTTTGCCTAGCCTAGCTGAAACTAAGACAAGTGAAGACACTAAGGGTGACAGGAAAGGATTCTACATGCCATGTCTGCTTGTTGCAAAAGAAAGTTCAAGGAAAATGTTGATATAGAGACGAGGCAGCCTTGTGATGAAAAATGTCTTTTTTGTTTCAGTCAAAGTCTTATCCTCAGTCATTACACCAAAGCAGGGACAGTATGGGTAGCGAAGGAGAGGGACAATGAACAATGAAGATGCAACAGACTAGGGGTGAATATTGAAGCTGGATACATTTACCCATTTGAAGCCTTAAGACAATTCAACAGAAGGCACAGAAGGAGTAGATCACTTATCATGTGCCAATGCCTATTAAACTATGAAAAATGAGACTGATATGGGAAGCCCCAGATGACTCAACAAACTAGCATTACTCCTGTCTTTTAAAAGGCTAGGAGGACGATTCAAGGAACTGTTGACCACTCAGCCTCATCGCAGGCCTGGGGAAGATCATGAAGCACATTCTTTTGGAATCCAAGCACACAAAGGAGACAGATAATTTGAGGGTGACAGAGCACTGGAATAGGCTGCCCAGGGAGGTGGTGGAGTCTCCTTCTCTGGAGATATTCAAGACTCGTCTGGACGCCTATCTGTGCAATATGAGCTGGGGAGCTGCTTTGGCAGGGGGTTGGACCCCATGGGCTCTCGAGGTCCCTTCCAACCCCTACGATTCTGTGATTCTGTGATAATTTGAAATGGGAAACTTTTTTCAGAGGAAAAATAGTGCTTGATCCACCTGGTTGCCTTCAAAATTCAACTAGCCACATGGACAACATTAAAACACCAGATCGAATCTACCCTGACTTCAGTAGAGCTTTTAATGCTGTCCCCCGTTGCCTTCCCCATTGAGAGCTGTGGAAGGAAGTGCTGGACTGCAGGTGGGTTGACAATTGGCTGGACTGTCAGGTTCTCAGATCAGCTTGTTGAATACCTGAGGGTCAGCACTGAGTCTCACATTGTTTACCAACCTGGACGGTTACAAAAAGTGCATCCTCAGCAAATTTACAGGTAATGCTAAACTTAGTCCAGGGAAATTCTGACAAACTTGAGGAACTAGAATCCTTACACAGTTTGATACGGAGAAGTGCAAAGTTCTGCACTGTGGGTATCATGGAATAACAGATTGAGGGAATAAAGTTCATTGCACATTCACTAAACACCTTTCAGTTTTAGTCTTTATATGATTAAAATATTAAAACACAGGAATGTAATCTATATTAAATAGTATGTGTCTTGTTATTTGCCCTTTGATTCAGATTGTTCCTAGACTGTAAATCTTTTACATTGCAAATTAAATTCTACCATTTCCTTTTTCTCCCACACTTAAAGCCAACAACAAGTCATCTGTGTACTAGAGATCCCGTGCAGTAGTGTCCAAATGGATGTACAACTTGCACCTATTCTACATTTTACCTGTGACTTTTCAGCAGGCAGAATTTTTGGATTTGTACAACTGACCTTAATATTTTTAAAATAAATTTGGCAGAATATTTATGATTTCAATATATCCATAAATCATACTTAGCAGTTCCAAGAGACAAGAACTGTGATCTTTACACACATAAACCTTTGATTACAATTAAGTTATTTCAACAGAGCTGAATAGTAAGGGGCTTTTAAGTAAGGGCTGTATAATAAGAAATCCACCATTCTGTTGTTTTTCTTTAAATTTTCAGAAAAAAATATGATAAAGAATCTAAAAATTAACTATTTAACTATTGCTTTCAGACAATGCCCATTTCCCATCTCTTTTTATTTTAAAATTTCCATCATTTTGTTATGATGGAACATAGATGGCCTGATCTGCAACGACTAGCTAACACAGCAACACCACCTTGTTTAATACCAGTTAAAGCAGCATTCATTTCTTGGCACTGAAATGGAATGATGGAACATGATCTCCAATTTTATTTACTTCTAAGATTAAAACGACTATCAAAATATCATTGGGCACAAGGAACAGACAGATTGGCTTCCCGCCTCAGCTGCGCTTTGCTGTGCTTGTTTATCACTGCGATCATTTGTGTACTTCAGTTAATGGTTCTGTTAAGATGCTGTTATAGCATTAACAGGTAACTGTTTACTCCAGCAATGTTTGTCCTTAGCAAACTAAGCCACAATACTGAAGAAAGGTAAAGCTCTTCTCACTGATGAGATTAAAACAGCAGTCAGATTTGCCTATGCCATGCAAGAAATATTTCAACATTGCTGAATGTCACAACTGGCTGAAAATAATCAAAACACTATTAATAGAGTGCTACAATGAATCTGCACTTTAGAAAATTAACAAAACCCTTTAATGGTTCCCGTGGCATCGGAAAGACTTTCACAAACTAAACCGTTTGGTAAGTTCTACTTTGCTAAGTATCTAAAAAGCTTCTGTTACCATGGAAGGAATGGTCAGGTTGTATTTTAATTTCCCCATCCATAGGATAGGGACTAAAACTGCCCTCAAATCTGCACAACTATTTTGATTCTCATCCACATCTTTGGAGATTTTTTTTTTTGTGGCCTTTCTTCACAAGGCTGCACATATACACGTGGTAGTAACGTGTGTGTAAGCTTAAAAATACACTGCTTTGAACAATACATGATTTTAAAACAATATAGATTGTGAGACCAGATACAACTGATCTTTCTCAGGTTTACTTTGTGCCTCTGTATGTAAGGAAGTGAGGGCTAGTGGAAGGAAAGGTATTTCCAAACCTGAAACAGCACTGAGAAAAATTTTGGCATATTTACCAGAAGCATATGGCTAATTTACAACCACCACATCCAACAGCATTTGTGTTTGTACAGCGCAGCAGCAGGTATAACAGCCACAGCGTCCAAGCTTGAGAATTAGTGAAAATAAGTATCTACGTAGATTATTTTGGGACAACAGACTTATAGCCTGAAAACTAGTTTTAATTCACATGAAGGCAACTAGGTGTATTTTATAAGAGAACTCTAAATTAAAAAAGATATCAAAAAATATTGAAACAGTCCAAAATCTTCTGCATGCACACCTAGCAAGATGGACTGTACAGCAGATATGTTAGCATTCCGGCTGCAAAAGAAATTCAGATTAGATATTGCTACACAGAAATTGATAGCTAGTAGGTATTCAATCAGAAAAGTGGTTTTTCTTTTAAATATTATAATCTCATGGTATAGTACATCACTTGTGTCAAGTTAAATTTAATCATATCAGCATACTTAAAGGAAAAAAACTGAATACCTACTCACATACCCATGCCAAGAGGGATTATATGAGACTTTATGAAGCCTTTTCCTTTTATTTAATATTCTGATAGCTGTATAGAACAATTTTGATACGTGGTATACCCTCAAACTAATCTATTCCATTGTCTTAATGCACACCCAATAAGCCTAAACTCACAGTTACAGTATAATGTGTACTGTCAATTACTTATGTTCTTCTGAAGTCTGCCAATGTACAAGAAAAAAAGGCATTTTCCTTGAAGCAGCAATAGGCATAATGACAGAGTTGCTAATTTGCTTGAGACTAAAGGAAAATCATTGGCTTTCTGCTAGTTAAACGCACGCTTAGAAAGGAACAGTAATTTATGAGTGCACTAATACCCACTGGTTTTTGTCTGTCTTGGTAGAATCATATAGGTAAAGGACTGTGCTTCAGAAAAGGTTTTTGAGCAATGAAACATTGGAACATGGCAGGTTTTCACCCAAATGTGCTTTTTGTACATGTTTAATGGCTTACCTGAGCAAGAGTGAGACATGACTGTGATATTATTGGGATATAATCCATCAGAAATAAACTAGTTTTCAGCTGCCAGAGATAAATACCACAACTTTCTACACCTACCTGCAAAACACTGATTGTCTCATTTAACATTCATTGCAATAATTGAGAGCACAGTAGATACACAATGCCAGCTGACCAACACAGAAACACAATTCACTATGCATAAGTATGAATAAGAAAAGCAACCTGTGACCTCCATACCACCTTAACTTCCATCCAAAATATCTTACAGAATCATAGAATGCTTTGGGTTGGAAAGGACCTCAAAGATCATCCAGTTCCAACCACCCTGCCATGGGCAGGGACACCCTCACTAGACCACGTTGCCCAAAGCCCCATTCAATCTGGCCTTGAACCCTGCCAGGGATGGGGCTTTTTACATAGCTGTGATTCATTCTGAGCAGAAATGGACTAATACCATTTCAAGAACTTTTTTACCTGCTCCCATTTTGTGGTAGGTTTGCGTGGCAAGGTTTTGGTGCTGGTGGAGGGGCTGTGGGAGTGGCTTCTGCAGGAACCTGCTAGAAGCTTCGCCCAGGTCCAAAAGAGCCAATACCAGCCAGCTTAAGGATGGACCTGCTGCTGACCAAGGCCTAGCCCGTCACTGACAATGGCAGTGCCTCTGGGGTAACAGAGATAAGAAGGAAAAATAGCACAAGTGGATGTTTTTTGCCACCAGAGAAAGGGGTGAGAAGATGTGACCAACTCCGAAGACACCAAAGTCGGTGCAGAAGGAGGGGGGTGGAGGCTTTCCAAGCACTGAAACAGCCATTCCCCTGCAGCCCCTGGATAAGACCCTGGTGACGTAGGCTATCCCCCTGCAGCCTATGGAGGACCCCATGCTGCAGCAGGTGGAGATACATGAAGGACGCTGTGGCCCAGAGGGAAGCCTGTGCAGAAGCAAGTTCCTGGCAGGACCTGCAGCCCGTGGAGAGAGAGGCCCAGCTGGAGCAGGTTTGCTGGGGGACTCATGCCTCTGTGGGTGACCAGGCTGGAGCAGTCTGGGCCTGAAGGTCTGCACCCAATAGAAGGGACCTGTGCTGCAGCAGTTGGTGCAGAGCTGAAGCCCCATGGGAAAGGACTCACATTGGAGAAGTTCATGGAGGACTGTCTGCTGTGGGAAGGACCCCATGCTGGAGCCAGGGAGGACTGTAAGGAGTCCTCCCCTGAAGAGGAAGGAGCAGCAGAGACAGCATGTGAGGAACTGACTGAAACCTCCATCCCTGTCTCCCTGTGGTGCTTAGGGAGAGGGAGAGAAACGGGGAATCAAGTTGAGCCTGAGAAGAAGAGAGGTTTTAAGATTTGATTTTATTTCTCATCATCTTACTCTGTTTTCATTGGGTAATAAATTAGATGCATTTTATTCTGTGTTGAGCCTCTTTTGCCCATGACAGTAATTTCTGAATGATCTCTCCCTGCCCATATCTCGACCCCCAGCCTTTCATTATATGTCCTCTCCCCTGCCCAGCTGAGGGGGAGGGTGACAGAGCAGCTTTGGGGGTCACCTGACCTTCGTCCACAGCCAACCTCCCCAGCTCCCCCCCATTTATCCCAGATGCCATTGTAGCCAACTGATGCAGGATTTGAAGGGTGAAAAGGTATTTGGGAACCACAAAGGGTTCACTGCTGGTAAACTGACTTCACTTAGTAACAGAAATGTTCAAACTTTAAAATGGATTATTTACTTGTACAAATATTAGTATTTCCACTGTCTACAGTCCTGAAGAATAATAGAAAAATAAAAACAAACCCAACAAGGCAGTGAGCTAATTTAAATTAACAAAAGCTGAAAAAGATTCAAATCCTCCACTAAAGAGGTCTGCAGTGACTACTAGCAGCAATTAGGAAAGGCAACGTGCAACAAGTTCAGTCTTTGTTTCTCACACACCCCCAAAATATAGATGCACATGTTCATGGTATCTAATGAAGAACCAAATTCAATGGGGAGTTGTGAAGCACGGTAAATTGATCAGAAGATATTGTTTGTTAATAAGGATTATAAACCAAAATTTTCAAATTATGATTTTAACTTCATTTCAGTAACACAGATTGAACACCAGCTAAATAACCTGAACTCAAGACCTCCCACATGTTTCAGAAGCAAGTAAATTATGATATAAAATACTTCCAATTAAACAGAGAATATGACATTAATCCAAACAATATAAGCAGTACACATTTTGAAAGTCTCTATTGCTCTATGCAGGAAAGTGAGACTTATGGTGAAGACACCCTGAACGTAAATCCTGATTCTGTATGTCTTGGTCTTTAACAGTTTAATACATTTTGCTTCCACTTGTTACATACATAAACCAAAAATTCAAAAGCATAGTTTACTACAAGGATGTGTTGGCTAACCTCTTACATTCTGTTAATTGAAAAGAACATACTCACCAACCATTTAACTTAAAATAGGAGAAATAAATAAATTAGCAAGATACTGCGAACCCTGCACTGCCCCACACAGCCCAGTACACGGTGGCTCCCATTGCCCTGAGTGAAAAGAACTTTCTTTTAAAAGAATTACACAAAGTCAAAAGGCAAGTAGTTTAAAACTAAAAGCAGAGCATCTGACAATGAACCACATAGAAAGTAAGCTTCCTCAGAGGCAATGCAACTTTCTGGTGTAAAGAACTCCCTGTTCATACTGTAACTTTCAGGTCCCCAAATTCTCTTATTTATCCACAAGTTTTTAAAATAATCTCTGTCCTTTTCTTGGAAAATATGAGTCAGGTTTTATTTAGAAATCATGTGAAGTTCAGCTACAAATAACAGTCAGCTTTGGAATAAAGTGCTACAGTATTAGAAAAGACTTATTGATGCGGCCTCTACAAAACCCTCTGCAACTGCATGTGCCAGGTACATACAGCTGCACATTAACTGCAGTCTAGAAAAATGCCCCACCAAAATTTATATGAAAACTAGCTTTTACATATGCTTTCAGGATGTCCTGGTTTCAGCTATGATGGAGTTAATTATTTTTAGCAGTGGATGGAATGCCATGTTTGGGTGTTAGGATGAGAACAGTGCTGATAGCACCCTGATGTTTCTGGTTGTTGCCAGGCAATCAAGGACCTTTCTCAGCTCTGCATACTTCCTTACTAATGAGAAAGGAGGGGACGCAGCCAGGACAGGTGACCCGAATTGGCCAAAGAGGATATTCCATACCAGTTACGTCATGCTCAGTATAAAGGGGGACTGTGGGGAAGAGGAGGAGACAACGGCAGGACGTGCAGTTTCTGGGGACGGTCGGGTTTTCTGGGACGGGCTCTAAGCTGTGCGGCCTGAGTTGTGTGGTTTGGTGAGAAATTGCATTGTGTATCACCAGTTTCATCTATTTTGTGCTTTAAACTTCTGTTATTGTTATATCTAGTTTTCTGTTATTGTTTAGTAAACTATCCTTAACCCAGCCTGCGTGGTTCTGGTTTCTAGGTTGTGGTTTCTTTTCCTCCTTTCTTCCTTCCCTTTTCCCCCTCCCCCAACTTTCCCTCCCCCTTCCTTTTAAAAGTACAAGCGACTGTGTGGGGTGCGGCCCTCGGCCGGGGCAAAACCACGACACAGGAGCACAGAAAATATCTGCCATAAATATAAAACTATCAGAAGTGAGTGAAGATATACATAAGTGTGTATAGTGCCAGTTTCTACTTCCAGTCTACTCAATCCACTAACTTGGTTAACTGTCATCAGAGTATCTCCTGAAAACCCATACTAGATGTGATACCAATATTCATAAATAATTATCCTGAACTAATCTCTTTTTTCATGTATGCAACTTTTACTCCCCAGGAAACCGTATTGTACAGGATCACCTCTGACAGACGTGCCTCTCACAGAAATTGCAATGTTTTCTCTGTGACCATGGAAGCAAAAGAAAAATTTTAGATGTTTTCAAGAAATTAGCTACATAAATAGACCCAGAGCTTGCTCTCCAACAAGGAAGTCCTTTCCTCTGAACAACAGTTCACTAGGCTTAGAAGTTTAGTAGAATCCCAACTTTTTTATATTCAAATATAATCCAAACATATTGCTGTACATGACAAAGCATTCCAAGTATTTGGAAATAATAGGGCAATTTGTGCAGACTCTTTGCACAAGGCTGCATTTCATTTTTGAGATAACTATGTTCCACGAAGATACTCTGCTGAATGTATTCTTTCATTCATGTATCAGCACTTTTCCCTTGCATAAGTTGTTACAAGCTTTTTAACTCTAAGCTACTGAACTGAGCAAGAACAGTCAAGTTGAAGCATTGTTATGGTGCACTAAGTATTACCTAGTTACTCAGATACTAGGTTAGATTAAATGTGGGGATGTGTACTGTTTTTATGAGTATACTGCACTTTGCAGTCAGAGGATTAGCCAGGAAATGATAATGCCCAACATGTCACCATCTGCAAGCTCAAAAAATAGTTGGGAACCCCTTACACACATCTGCACTATCAGTTGGTTTGGCTTTTCAGACCCCAAGAACGGCTCAGTATATGCAACCCACTTCTCCATTGAACCACACAAAGCCTGGCCACATATATTTTTGCTGCCTCAACTGTGACCCTCCAGTACCTTCTTAAAACACCACAGCCATTTCTGCAATGATCTGTCCAGGTGCTCCTTCCATTTAACACCAGGCTTGTGGAAAAAAAGCAAGGTAGGGAACAGTGATTCAGGAATATCCCTTCATCAGTAAATAGGTAATTATTCTTTTTGCAAAAACCATTCATTTTGCCAATTTATTTTCAAATGTGAGCTGAGACCATGAGATTTGGAAAGGTCTATCCTTGCCAACTCAGAAAAACAAATACCATTGCTAGCTTAAGAACACTCATTCTCTCACATGAGGAGAAAGACTACTTAACCTGAGAGATTGGGGGGGGGGGGGGGGGCGGTGTTGGAAAATAGAAATCTGCCTAAAATCTCGAAAGAAGGGATTTAGGTTATGCAAGTGCACACCTTTAGGTTATACAAATGCACGTGCAAGATAGTTTGTAATTTTACATAGATTTAAAATCTTTCTTCCATTCTCTTTAGGTTCAATAATACTTTGATCTAAACCCCAAAACAGTCAGAGGATTCTATTCACTAAAGAGGCACGAAAGAAACAAGTAGAAAGTGGCAGCTAGGCCAGTTTTCTTGCTGAAGGGACAGAGGCAATAGGTGGGGCAGCCTAGGGCTGCAGACAATGTTTGAGAGATTTGCACATCCACAGCACACTGGATAATCTAACGTAAACTCTAAGAAAGCAGTTTTAAATCACAATTTAGACAACATAAATCAGCTGTCAGAATTTTTTTCAAAAGTACATGGCCGTGGAAGTTGAGATTGCTTAACCCCACTCTTGGGGGCATAAGCCATGACTCTAGTCCAACCTCCTGCTCAAAGCTGGGTTAGTTTTGCGATCAGACTCTGGGGCTCAGAGCTGGATCCCACCATTTTCCGCTGCTGTTAGGTCATTCTGGAGCCTTCTCTTCTCCAGGCTGAATGAGTACAGCTCACTTATCCTGCTACCACATGGGAATCTAGTCCAGCACACTAATAGCTGGGGGGGACTCTGGTGAACCTGCTTCAGTTGATCAACATCTTTCTTGTACTGGAGGGGCCCGAGTTGGACCAAATATCTTTGATGTGATTTTAAAAGCATGAGGTAAAGAGAGACAAACACTTTATTGGCTATGTTCCATTTTATACAGCCCAGGGTACTGTTGTCTTCCTCCACTACCAGAACAAATATATTACACTAATATGACTATACTAACTCAGTAGAAATTAATCGTGGTAAATGCTTGTATTACCTGACTGTGACATGGAGATCTATTCAGATGTGAGCAACCCAGAACTGTTCTCAGGAAAGCAAATTCTGAGGGGCAGAGTGGTGATGGCTCTATATCCTTCTGTGCAAGCAGACTGATGGCCTAAGAAGCTTGGATAGTCCTGCTAAAAACTTCTTCATTCCAAACAAGAACCACCACAGCCATTACAAAAGTTTTGAACTGAAGTCAGAATTTCAGAAACAAAGAATTCCAGTGATAAGGTGAGCACGTATTTGAGAAAGTCCTGAACCAATTTGATTCTCTAAGAATCAAAGGAAGCTCTGTAGCCTTTCCTCACAGCAGCCACTGCCTGCCATGATCATTTTAACACAGTAACTGAGGTAAACAGAAGAGGGAAAAGGTAGGATGGACAGTGGGTGGGGGGATGTGTATTTTCCAAGTAAAAATAAAGATATTATCAGCAGTAGCATTTACTTGGGGAGTCACATCCCCCACGATAAGCCAGTTATTTAATAGATGGCTTAAGAGCTACGAGAGATCTCCACCCTACCTCTACCCCATTTAACGCATTAGCTTGTACTAATAGTGAGCTCTCATCCAGAAATACACAGCACCTCTGCCTGTGGGTATTACCACATGATGCAAATGAAGTTGTAAAGAGAAATCAACTCATCCATCACAATCGCAATGGGACACTGAGCAATACGAAAGGATTAGCATTTCAGCCCCGCTCAGGTCTTCCCTATCACCACTCTACTTTAATTAAATACCACCTCAAGTGCTTTATTACCATTAAAAACCTCAATGTTGAAGGCTAGCATTCTGGAACCTGAGTGCTGAAGCTAATTAGAAATGAGAAAAAGAAAAGCGTTCATTAAAAATTGCAGGATTCCCCTAACAGAAATGATGTACACCTTGGAACAGAGATTTGCCTTTCTGTGAATTTGGAATAACATGCTATATAGCTTTCATTAAGCTGAAACCTTTTACTTTGAACCACACACCTGCCATTGTCTTTCACAAGTAAGGCTAGATTTAGCTGTATCTACCAAGCCATTGTTAGAATTGAAAACATTCTTGGCTTGTGGTTAGCTGGTAAGCACTTTAATTCCTCCTCTTCTAACATTGGATACACTAATTTAAATTTTTTTCAGACTTGGCATACTCCAGGGCTTTTTGCCTTACTTCCCTGGATATACATAAGCTAGTCATTACTATTTATGAAAGTGATGAAAGAAAACATTAAACAGTCAAAGAAATATAAATCTTAGATTCTAACACAGAGAGAGCAACAGCAGGATTAAAGACAAAACAAAAGAAGCACCTGAAGCAAATACAAAGACATTTGCAATTTAAAGCAATACAATATAGCTGAAAAGCAGTTTTCACTTCCACTTGACTGCCAAGTGACCTGACTCAGGATTTTATGACTTTCCCAGGAACAAGCTGATGGTATCAATAACATCCAAAACTCAGCAGTGAAATTGCACTGTCATGAGTAAAAGTGAGGAGCAGACAGAACTTCCAATTCAAGTGATAAAGTAAATGTTTTCCTAATTTTTAGCTATGTTAAAACAGAAATTTGTTTTTTGCTCATCACATTTATTAGACAGATTTTCTACAGAGGCCTGAATAAGGCCTACACGTTGCTGACATCCCACTCAGCTAATTAGATGAGGCTTTCTTGTTCAAGTTCAAGTTCCAGATGCATTTTTAATCTCTGAGTTAAGTCATTTCCCCATGCAAATAATTCCTCAAATATGAACAAATAAAGATTATGTATAATTTTTTAAAATATAAAATATTATTATTTGAATAATGTCCAAAAAGGAAAAATTTAACCTCAATTATTTTAAAAGTATCAGTTAAATGCTTAACACTAATGAAAATACTATTGCTTTTAACTCCAAAGGAAACAGATGGCTTATTTCAGTTACTTATTTCAACATATGGAAACCAATCACTGAACTATGAAGAACGAAACAGCAAACTCTCAGTCACTTTTAATTCATTTTGACTAAAAAGAACAAAATATAAGAGTACAACACATAAATAAAAGGATCTAGTTCTGACTACTTTAAATTGTAAGGGAACAAAGGAGGTTTTGAAAACATTAGTTTGAGCTACGACATTAGAGTCTCTTCATGGCACTGGTTTAGTTTATGTTTTTTAAATGCAGAATTTTTAGGGAAAACAGCAATTTGTGATGCATGTACATTTTTACATCTACCACCTTAAAACCCAAACGATTACAAACTCCCCTGAAAACAGTTCTCTTTTCATGAATATGCATATAGGACTTCCTGGGGCTTCCCCGGGACAAAGCTGCTCTTGTGACAGGACACAAACATTTGCAAAAGGATCCCATGACAAAAGTTTTTGTCAGAAGGCAGAGAAAGAGAGGGGGCAGCATGGAAGGTGGGTGAGCTACACACATCACACATGGGGCTGGCCAACAGAGCAGAGCTGCTTCTCTAATCTAGAAAACTGTATTGAACTGCAAATGAGCAACCACCAACATGTCGGTTTTACTATGACTGTGAAAAGTATCATCTCCAACAACATAACTGTAGCTCATGCTCTGGAAAAGTATTAAGAGCTAACAATTCTTACCGTGGTCTTATCATTGCTCTTTGCTCCAGTCAAAGATGTAGAGGTTTGCCAGCTAAGTCTGTGGCAGTTTCTAATTGACATAATTATAATCAGTATCTTAAAAGAATTTACTAGTTTATTTTCTGTCTCAACCAGCCTGCAACTTTCTAAAGCTGTGGCAAAAGTTTGCCATTTTTGCTTCATTTCTTCCTACAAGCTTATGTAACTCTATATAATACTTTAAAGGTGCCCCTGCATTCTCCTCCTCAGCTGGTGGGCAAGATTGTACTTTCCTTAGAATATTTTTTTAGGACTCCCATTTGTTAAAAGGAGAGAAAAGGAAAAAAAAAAAGGCTGCTTGGGCGTTTCATGATTTCTGTGCAGAACATCGAGTATGTGGGAGTGCCTCATCTGCACAGTGGCATGCGGGTAGGATTTGGACAAGCAAACCAAGGGATATGACAATCAAACCCAGATATGTGGGAAATCTCTTTTAAATATAAGAAGACCTCACCCAGGTTTCACTAACTTAAGTAAACATTATTACTAATGAAGAAATGAATGCACAAGCTACTCATGAGGTAAAATTGGTTTCGAGCACTGCAATTTCTGTTGCGCACCAAACTACACCCAAGAATAATTTCTTATTCTGTCCTAGGTCTAGAACAGCAAAAATCAGTGAGAAATGGAATTTTGATCAATGTTAAAAATTTGCATGTTATTTTTCCAGCTAATGACATGCAGAACAAGTTGTAGCTGATTTCTGTCACTGACATTCTGTCAATTTAATAATAGATCTCTCTTTTGATGTAACTTGACTGCCGTTGGCATTCCAAATATAGCAAACTGTTTTGTTAATATCTCTACAGAAGAGAAAACTGAAAAAATGTAAAAATGTAAACCAGAAGGCAACAGGGCCCAGTTTCTTGAGCACAGCTCTTGTCTTTGAGCCACTGCTCACTGGAAATGTGTAAGTCCGGTTCCATACCTAACTGGGAGTGAGTGACTTCCTGTTTTGAAGCAATTTAAGATTACTAGCCCACAAAAATTTACTCTGCAGAAGCCATCATGAAAGTCTGATTTTTCAAGCAACTGCATTTTGAAGCACTCCATGGAACTGCCCCCTTCCTTCAACACTGAGATGCCAAAGGGACTCAAGCTGGTGAGAAAATTAGATGTTGTCACCACTTCTGGGGAAAAAAAAAAAACCAAACCAGTGAAGGAGACTCCAGGCCCTATCTCTGCATGATGAAATGTGTCCACCACTGACACTGATTCTCAGGAGACTCCTCCACTTTTTGTAATCTCACAATCTGGTCCAATCTACTTTGATGCATTTTATAAGGAACTGCTTCCTTCTGCTGGATAGCAACCCGGAGATTCAAGGCGCTCAGATGATGTCAAAAGCCAGTTTGTTAAGCAGTTGCTGCAGCACCTTTGGGTACAACAGTAGCTGCAAAGCAGCAGCAGCTCTCGTCTTTTGCTCCACCTCATTGCTGTATTCTACCAGATGTCAGCACAGCGTGGGGCTAGGCTCCAGACTCTGAAGATTACCCAACCAGCACCCCCAGGGCTTTCTTCCTGAATTTACCCAACCCCACCACACAATCTCAGAGCTACTACCATTTACTTTTAATTAACAATAGGGATTGGTGTATTTATTTTCTTTCCTCTGTGTTAGCCTAACTCAGACAATATAGATTTGCACAACTCTAAAAGGAGAGTGTGAATAAAGGCATTTATGTACTTCTTTATTTATTTATAAAGTTTGTATTTCAGACACAGGTGCAAATCCTGTGCCAGCCTGAAATAAAAAAACCCCACAATTTCTTTCTCCTAAATATTATACCCCAAGGTAACCTTTACAGGTAATGTCATTCTCAAACAATGGCAATAAAATAAATCATAATCTACACCTGTGCACTCTACGTTGCTAGCTAGACCCTGACACTGATAATTTTCATGTGCTTGGTACCTCATTATTACCTAATGCATCCCTTCAGTTTAATTTTAAATAAATAGGCATAATGTTATTTAATATTGCCATGTTCTAAAAATAACACATAATGGAAAAAGAAGGGGAATGAAATACTCCAGATCTTACAAACCACTGTGACAAACCAAGGGCCATCACGATCACTTGTATGTTGTAGCTCAGTCACACAGTATCCTGCAATCATGTGGGGAAGATCAGCACTGAAACTGGCTGTTTTGCTCTCTGCTGTGCAATGCTAACATCCCTTCCAGACCAGAATAATCACACAATCCTCTAAGTGCCAGAACACTCCCCCATAATCTTCTGCGAAAAAAAAAAGCACCCTCAAGATGACTGCAAATGGCTTTATCAGCAACTCAAACTCAGACTTTGCCTTGATGCTGATGAAGAGCTCTTGCACCTTTCCTTCTGCCAGCTCTGCTGTAAGAATAGACTGGGGCACTTGAGCCAATCCAGATGTTTACAGAGGGAGCTTGAGCTGCCCATCCTGATCATTTCATTTCATTCTATTCCGTGGTCATTAACATCTGGGTTTAGTGGGGAAGGAACTTCTAAGAGCTCAATCAAAGAGTGGATTTCAATTTACTGTTAAGTTGGTGACATGAAGAAATATTACTGCCCAGTCATACAGCAGAAAATTAATAATCAAGAGATGCTCACCTCACAAGTGCAAAAGATGCATAAATAAATGCAGTGTCAGATGATTCATCTCCAAAACCATCCATGGCACACAAGAGACATGTCAAAAGAAAAGATAAAGGCACCTCCATGGCTGTTTATTCTAAAATGGGTTTGGGTAGAACAAGATGTGAGGCTCTGCATTTATCTGCTACAACTGCTCCAAAAGGCAGACGGCTGTGAATTTTGTAACAGATTTAAAAACATGACTGCAGTGTATCATTAAAAGTCAAACTTACCTGCCTTCTCATGGAAATGCAACATTAAAGGCTCCTTCCTCAAAGATGCTTCCTACACATTAATACACCCTGTACCGCGTGCTTCAGCCAGACTGTAACACCTCCTTCATGTAATACATACATCAGGAAAGCAGGATGTCATGAAAGAGATAATTGTACTACATCTAAGATAAAAATTCCACCTATTTGCTTATTATAAATCCTTGAGTGGGAATTTGGCCTCTATTCAGAGATGTGAAGTTTTGCCTTTAAAATATCTGTGGAACAGCGTCTTCCATACTAACAAATTGGTTGGCATTTCATATCCATGAGTTCAAAAGACCCCTAAGTGCATTGTGAGGAACACAGAAGTGATGCTGTTCTGTTGTTCCTGGATTAATTATTATTAGGCCTAATGGTAATTTTTGGTACAGTATACAAGAGAGAAAGCAACAGCAAGTTTTCCTCAGAAAACAAATGAGTGATTTAATGCCACAAACTAATCGACAGCTAAATGCAAATAAACTGCAGATTAAAAAAAAACATGAGAAATGATATTCAGGAAAATGCAGATGATTCCCAAGAACTAAGTGTGCAACATCTGAGAGAAAAATCACAGTTTTTCACAAACTGAGAGTGCCAAAATGCTGAACAAAGGATCCTCAAGACTTTATCTTCCAGAATAGACTGTAGCACTGAATAAATAGTCCCACCAGTAGATCCTTCCTTCCTGCTATGAAAAGGATGCAAGGGAAGGACTGTCGACATCCACAGATAACCAGAAAACCTTGTTGCTTGATTCAGTGCCTCCACAGAAACTAACTCCCAAATCTAAAACCAGCATTTGGTGGGGAAAAATAGAAAAAAAAAAAATCTCTTTCTCAAAGAAAGGGTAAAAGCAGTAAGGAGAGATTATGACATATCATTGCTTGGTTTAGTGCAATTCAGTCACTTTTAGTTTAAATACAAAGTTTAACTCACAAAAGGATTTGGGTTTTTTTATTTTATTTGAAAGTATGACATCAGACCATGACCTTCCACTTTAGAACTATGAAAAGTGGACAGAGATGATGTAACAAAGCAAATTCAGACGGGTTGTTCAATCTCAACTTCTCATTCAAGTATGCACAGGCTATTGATATATAGCTATTGAGAAGTAGCAGGCAGCAACAGGAGGAGCCAAGGAAATCTCTGCTTCTACTTCCATTTTCTTTGAAAAATGTAACTTTTTCTACAATTGCATCAATCCCAATACATCACTAATTCAATCTTCTTAAGACACTATTTTTGCAGTGTCTATATTGTACAGAACAAGCACTAACCACTTAAGATATTTTGTGTACATTTTCTAAATTCTTTTTGCTAAAGTTGTCATTTGAGGGATGATCTGTTTAAACCTACCAGAGTAAATTAATCCTGTGAATCACTTAAAAAAAAAGTCAGAGAATGTATCTAATGCTAAGATTTTTAACAATTCTATAACAATAAGCTTTTGATCAAAGCTGATTAAGATGAAAAATACAAATATTTAATTTTATGTGTAGTGCATGTCGTTCCAGTAATATTTTCCTTCACAAATATTCAGTCAATTTACAAGAACCCCTTTTTTTGTGACTGATTTTAGCCGTCTGCCACACGCAGCACAGATTTAAAATGCAGGGGAAGGTTCTCAGCTGATCTGAACACCCAAACAAGCTCCCTGCAATCCACTTTGGAAAACTCAATGTTTTGATTATTTCTACAATATAGGTTTAACATTTTTAATGAAGCTAAAAACCCCCAACCTAACAGATAAGCAATTATTACACAAAGGCAAAAGGGGAGAAAGCAAATAAATTCACCCCATTTCATCACTTTTTTCAGAAATCTCTTGTGGTCTGGTCTGTTTAGCACCTGCTAAGCCTAAACCGTATACACTACTCTTAAAAAATTGTCAACAACTGAAATACGGATGCACTTCAATCCCAATCTCTTGCTGGTATAAATCATGTTTGGGAAAAAAAAGGCATCCTTCTGGTCCCACTCTAATTCCCATACACAAAAAAAGGTATGGATTGGCCTCAAGCAGAGGCCAAAAGAATGAAAACAAGCCCCTGTGAACTTGACTCACATGTAATTGCTGCCATCTTAATAAGGTGAGAGCAGCTTTTAAATCCCAGGCAGATTCAGACGCTGCAGCCCAGTCCCTGCCATATGGAGACAGCCTGGAATCTGTCAAGTTCACTTAGTGAATTTTATCTTTGGGGAGTCAGTCAGGCAAGCTAGATCAGAATAAACAGGATGCTGTTGAGATCTGGAGGCTAATGCTGGTACAGGCTGGACTACTGAACCAAAAAAATCAGTGTTGAATAAACATGTGGTGACTAGAAACATTAACAATAATTAAAGCTGCAAAGGCACAGAAATGACTACGTGTGATTTTTACTGGGCTCTGAAAGATGCTGTTCTCTCTCTGACTTCAGGAATCAGCCAGACTCCCCACTTTGTTCCATTTGTGCCTAGTACAGTGAGGTATAACAACATTTACTGCTTTCCATCAGCTTTAATGATTAACCATTTAGTGCCCAGTGTAAATGACGCACCTATCTACACAATCTTTTCCACAGCTGCTCAAGGAAACATAACACAGAGTAAGCAACATCATGTTCATATGATCTACATGTAAGTCCAAGTCCCACTTCATTAGGAGACAAAAATCTGGGTTCTCCAAACCTATCAAATTCTGTTCTGATGGATGGGGATAAGATAGACATTGCTGTGCGCTGGGCAAAAGCCAGAATGTTAAATGTAATCTTCTGCACATGCTTTTACTGATATTCAGCATAAAAATAAGCCTTATCCATTTTTATTAGTTTGGTCTGAGCCAGAACCAATTCTTTTGATGTCACCTAGCTTATAAAATGCAGCACTATAAGCAAGGGAGGTTTTAAAATGCTTCATAGACTTTATCCATTATATTAATGGGTTTCAAATTGCAATCTGTGGAGCACTTTCTGGTGCTGATCCACAGGCAGCTGGCCAGTCACCTGGAGCTGGCTCCTCTCCTTGTTTCGCTCTGCTTATTCACTATAAAAGACAAAGCTGAAAACGGGCAAACAAACAAAAAAAAAGACATAATGACATTTTTAATGCCATTTTTCTAGATAAACAGTTACAGCACTTGCCACATGACCATCCTGAGAGGAAAGGTCTATGCAATTATGAAAGGCAACACATCTTGCTGGCTTCATATGCAGTGGACCGTACCAGGCAGGAGAGGGGGAAGCTGGAGCATTAGAGAAATAATGAGGTTTACTATATGATTAATTTGATTAAACTTTAAGGCAAATGAGTAGAACAGTTCATTTTTCAGCATTCTCCTATTTTCAGGCAACAAGCATCGTGCCCCTACAAGATGAACTTGCATGGCATTGCTATTTTCCAGAATTATTTCCAATTTAAACTACTTTTTTTAATATCACCCTGATATATACTCTCTAGAAATGACACCTTGCACTAGAAAGGCTATTTTTTCAAATACTTTAAGTGACACCTACAGATTCATCCAAGGAATTCACGTTATCTCTCTATGTAAAGCAAGCAAAGAAAGATACTCTGACCTGGGTCACCAGGGTAGGAAAGGCTTCTGGGAATCTAATCAGCAAATCGTAATAAACAGGATGTCCATATTTACCTACTAATTAAAAAGAAATAAAAAAATCTATACTACTGGCCTTTCATTTACATTGTTTCTTCTACTTAGATTTAGCAGGTTTTGCCCAGATAAATCACTGTATCTTGGCTGAGAAATAGAGCAACCACAGCAGATTTTGGAGGTTGTGGAATTACTACAGTAAGTCACAGAATCACAAGGTTGGAAAAGACCTTTAAGATCATCAAGTCCAACCATTCTCATCCTAAACTAAACCATATCCCTAAGTACCTCATCTACCCTATTTTTGAACACATCCAGGGAAGGTGACTCAGCCCCTCCCTGGGCAGCCTGTTTCAGCCCTGACAACTCTTTCAGTAAAAAATTTTTTTCTAACATCCAATCTAAACCTGCCCTGGCACAGCTTCATGCCATTCCCCCTTGTCCTATCACCTGTCACCTGACTGAAGAGACCATCACCTACCTCTCTATAACCTCCCTTCAGGTAGTTGTAGGTGGTGATAAGGTCTCCCCTCAGCCTCCTCTTCTCTAAGCTAAACAGCCCCAGCTCCCTCAGCTGCTCCTCAGAGGATTTGCCCTCCAGCCCCTTCACCAGCCTGGTTGCCCTTCTCTGGACTAGCTCCAGGACCTCAATGTCTTTCTTATGGTGAGGAGCCCAGAACTGGACCCAGCACTCGAGGTGTGGCCTCACCAATGCCAAGTACAGGGGCACAATCACTTCCCTAGACCTACTGGCCACACTGTTTTTGATACAAAAGTCAACACTAACAGTACAATATTGCTTAATAGCAAACAGATTCAACAGCTGAAATAATTTAATCTATCAGCAACATCTATGATTAGATGACAGATGATATTTGTGAGTGGGTGTAAGTAGCATTCAGCAGGAGATCAGTCCGTCTGGAGCAGAACTACGACGCGTAAGGTACTGGGTTCAGTGCCACGAAGGAAGGCCATGGTCCAGTCAGCTCTGTGCTCCACTGAAGCCTCCCACCCGCCAGGAAGAGGTCAGCCTTTCTCCTCAAGAAAACCCTGGCTGATAAAGCCACCGGCATGGGTAAGAAATACTCACTACTCATTCTTCGGGTTTAGAAGGCACCACTGATCTATCATAGCCATGTGGACAGCTGAGCTTAAACTTAGACTTAAGAAACACCTGCAAGTGCCCCACATTTGTCCTTTACAGTATGAAGTGGCACCACAGCAGCACAAACAAAGCCTAGGACCTAAACATTTACTATGCCCAAAACACAATGATTAAAACCCTTTCTGTTTTCCAATAAAGCAATTTCCTGTTTAGACATATGGCATCTCTCAGCTCAAAAGTTATTTTTTTCAGAAAGATGCAATCTCTCCTATTAAATGATGTGTGCCTAGTTGAGACCTCAGGAACAAAAGACACTTATCTTACAAAAAATTTTAAAATTAATTACATACAAATATTTTTAGATCATAACTTTTACTGTAATAGATCACTTTTTCCCAGTAAAAACCTTTAAATAATTTTAAAGTATATTCTAAAATATTTTTCACCCATTCATCTGAAAAAACATCTTCAGATTGTAACTATCTTTTAAAACCAAAAATAATTTTGCCAAAAAGTTTTGCCAAATTTTGCATTTTTTTAAAATCAAAATAAACTTCATAGACAGTGATGTACCCAGGGAATAAAAGCACTATAAAATGGTAACCTTGTCTAGTTACAAGCAATACCTTTAAAAAAGTTTATTTAAAAAAAATAAAAATTAAAATCCTTCTTATGCTTTTAGCTCTCACTTCACAGTATCCTGCAGAACATTCTAAGAGCATTAGTGATATCTCATTCTAACTTCAATAGGCAGCAAGTAACAATTCCTACAGAAAAAAATCATAAAAAAGAAACCAAAAGCAGATGCTGTAGCATCTCCCACACTGTGTCATACCCCATAACCATGCATAAAGGCAGAAGTACTAAGGCAGAACACATCACGTGGAACATTTTTTATATAGATGTATCATACATGATCTATTACTGACCAAACACAGATCCCCTCACATGTTTGTTCAATACAGTGACATATTTTTGCTGACTGGTTTGTTCAACTGCTGTGAAATACAGTTGAAACTCAAGTAGTTCCAGTGGGTATGCAGAACCAGTTCGTCACCATTCAGAGTCAAGTGTTTGATGACACACTTCATTCAGAAGCATCAAGGAAGAGTTTTTCATCACAGAAAAATCTCAGGACTTCACTGTTATTCCCATTCTGCCACATTTGCAGTTCAGTGCAATCCTTATTGTTCCACACTTCACAGTATCCTCTATAAACAGGTAAGCATGTCTGGGCTTCTTGTCATGGGTATCTGATTTTAATATATGTGATTTTGGGTTCTTGAGATATTAGGAACATATTCATGTCAAACTCAAATAAAATTATAAAGTGCTTGGTTCTCAATAGGACTAGGTCACTGTCTTGAACTACATTTTTACTCTGTTATTAAACATTATATTGCTAGTCCTAGGAAAATCCTTATCCACAACCCAAACACTCTTTCCTTATACACACTGTGTGGATATTGAGCAAAACTGGATAAACTTCTCTGTAGAAATAAGCAGCTGTGGACTGATGAAGGTAAACTATGATTTCCATGAAATTAAAAAAAAAAAAGCAAAGCAAACAAAAAACCCCAGTATAAAATAGACAGTAAAGTCACTGGTCTAACTTATAACAATTACATTATATCTTAATCTTTATCTTTGTTCCTTCTCTGCAGCCTTCATGTTTCCCTTTCATTTCTTAGTTCAGCAGTCTACATCTACATAATTTATGGGTTGTTCTCAGCCTAGAGAATCCATGGGTTTGTTCCGTGAAGTACATCAACTCCAAAAGCAGTACAAAAGTGAGAGTAAAAACATGGATGGTGACACTCACAGAATCTTAGAATCACAGAATGATGGGAATTGGAAGGGACCTCTGGAGATCATCCAGTACAACCCCCTGCCAGAGCAGGATCACCTTGAGCAGGCTGCACAGGATAGTGCCCAGGAGCACAGGGTTTGAACGTCCCCAAAGATGGAAATTCTACAACCTCTCTGGGCAGCCTGTCCCAGGGCTCTGCCACCCTGCCAGGAAAGAAGTTCCTCTTCATGGTTAAATGGAACTTCCTATATTCCAGTTTGTGCCCTTTGCCTCTTGTCCTGTCACCGGGCACCACTAGAAACAGACTGACCCCATCCTCCTGACCCCATCCCTCAAGGATTTATAAGCATTGCTAAGATCCCTCCTCAGTCTTCTCTAATCTAAAAAGTACCAAGTCCCTCAGCCTCTCTTCGTCCAGTCCCCTCCTCATCATCTCTGTAGCTCTAATGACAATGACAGCAGTGAAGCAGTCAGTGAGTCTAGGGCTACCTTTGTCTTTGTAAGAACAAATCCTGCAAAAGAGCCTGGTAATTAGTAGCTGTTTTCCAATATAGTGCTTCTTCCTCTGAAGTGCCTTGAGCTATTGCAGCATTGAGCTGGAATGAGAAAGGTAAGAGGGAGGGCATGACTTCTGGAGAACACAGTACCCTTTCCACAAGAGGCAGTGCTTCAGAAAGATTTGCTGCCACATGGATCTACTATCTACTATCTGTAATCCTACAGAGACTGGAAGTGAATCAACAAGTGCAAGCATATTAGTAGTGACACCATGCAGATAACACAATCTCCAGGCTGAAGAAGGACAGACACTTCTTCTCAGACACCTGTGCTGTCCATTTGAGAAGGAATGGGAATAGGAATGGGCTTGGCCTATAGACTGCTGTCTGGGTACAGGACTTGTCCAGAAGAGACTACAGGCACTAATGTATTAAGAATTCATGCTCTTCCATCTAGAAGCACAATTTTTCCAGAAAGATCCTGTAAGTATATCATTACAACTTAGTAAAAATGTAGTATTTAAAAATTAGTTCTCTTTTTGGAGTAAAATAGAATGCAAATGACTATGAGAGACTAATAAATGCTACAATGACTGTAAATTGATACAGATGATGTGTGACCTGTTATTTAATTTCTCTATAAAGTTATGGAAAAATAAAACATAATTATCTCCTTTTCAGAGGACTTGCAAGCAAGTCTTCTGGCATACTGTCAACCATTTAATCAAAATACTTTCCAGGCTTGGTTTAGAATTAAGGTAGGTCACGTAGGATCTTATTTCAATTCATTTGCAAAACGTGCATTCTTTCATGTACCTATGATGGTAAAAAGCAGGGTACAGATGATGGGATGTTTTCATTCTTTTTGTTGTTCAACAATATGTTCAAAGATCTGTCAAGTATTTTTGCTGGATGCGCTTAATCCTACAGCTTTCAGACACAGCTTGTTACCTTCTTTCCACTTCGACAGAGTTTTGTGATGTATTTATGAGGCTGAGACTGAACTAGGTCTGCTTGGAAAAGGCAAAACCTAATGAAAAGATATTTTAACCTAGTTAGGCTGAATTCTCGTTAACCACTTCAAAGCTTTATGCTGTTTTAATAACCTGGGGTTGCAAAGAAAAGAGCTAGATAAAACATAGTAGAAAATGTAGCATATGAAATTTTCATTGCAAATATTGCCCAATTTTGTAAAGAGCAGGACTCTCCTAGATCAGATCATAAATAAAATGTATTTTTCACTACTGAGACACCACAAGAAATGGTGGTTACATGAAACAGAAAAGCATTGCATTAGGATCACCGGTCTGATATAGCTCAGACTGTTGTTGACACGTGGTATGGCAAAATTACTTAATTATCAGAATCTGGCTTTGTTCTGGAAATGGCTACCTTTCATACCTCAAAAACCATACCAGGAAGGGAGGCATCTGCTCCATCAATGAACCCTTCTCTTTGGTTGGTATTTCTGCATCCTGAAGTGTGCATTTGAGAATGGTCACATTAAAGAGTGGAGTCAGAGTTCTGAAATTAATGTAATGGTGACTTGGAGATGCATCAGCCATCAGAGAAACAAAGATTTATTGCAAAGTGCTCCAAGATGCCTTGTGGGGGGACTTTGTGAAGAAAACAGAAGGAAATAGAGGTAAAAACAAAGGGTCCAGAATTGAAGCTTTCAATTGTATGAAGCACTTCAGGCTTAATAGCCTAGTGTTTGCTTAAGCAATCAGAATTACATCCCTAAATAATTTGTTTCCAAAGACAAACTACAAACAAAATGATATTTGTCTACCTTCTCATGTGATGTGAAGTACTAGACCTGCGAGAACTGCAACCTCTTCCACCTAGGCCAGACATAAGCTAAGAACGTGTCTAAAGCTAATGATCCTTGAATGTGAAGGAAAAATGAAAGATTGTCAGGAAGAGAAGCAGCCTAATAGAGTCTGTCATGGAAAGATTCAGGTTGTAGGTGGCACCAGCACTCCTGCACTTCTGTGCTTGTTAAAGAGTTTGTAAGTTCAAAGGAAAGAATTCTTTGTGTGTTCAATTCCTGCAAATCTATTTCTCATACAAAGGTACAAACAGAGCAGAATAATATTCACAGGACTAAGTAAAAACAGCTTTACTTCCAGAATTTTGCTTAATGATGTTTGCTTTATTTTTCAAATCACTTGTAATTTTAAACTCTGAAAGTAGGAAAACTCAGATTTCTGAGCCCTCGCTTTTAAAAGCTTAAAATCCTTTCCCTCCCACAACTTAAACCCCTGCACACAACAGTGAAAAGCAAACCTGCTTCTCTATTGGATCACACTCCATCATAGACCACCAGATACATATATTCTGAATACAGGCAAATACCTGCACCCTAAGCCAAATATATTACTGATTCTACAAAAGAGCAATGTTGTGTCACTACTTTACTATTTTACTGAAATAATGATGTGTGATTTAAAGTGGTTCCTGCTGGCTTTAGTAATAAAAAGATATCCTTCTATCCCTGTAACTGCCTGCACAAGTTTTCAACAAGAGCTCACTTGTAGAAGAATACAGGCAGAGCATTTCTGATTTAGATTCCTGCTCTCTACATTTCAGGTTTACATTTCTTTTCCCCAGTTGCTGAAAGCCCATCAAGGATGTGTTGTCATTTATAGGAAGAGCACAAGAAAATCTCTCCACTCACAATTGAAGTGCACATCATTTACACCATTTTACAGCAAAACAAAAGAGAAACAGCTTGGTTTTTACTTGACTGTCACCAGACCTGAAAGTCTCACATTGTTCAGCTACCACAATGACGTAACTTCTGTCACAGTGGTCTGAGTCCGTTTGTCCTCCCCACTGAACACAGCAGCTGAGGGTACCCATCTTATGTCCTCAGGTGCCACCATAGGAAGATGTACCAGCCCAGCAGCTGGACCCAATCCTCTGCTGGGGGACCAGCTGCTCCCAAAGCACACATAGAAAAAACAGGTAAAACAGGTGGTGTGCCCACTACTCAGCCAAAGGGGAAATGATGTGGGCTTAAGTTAATGCTCCCAGGGTATAAAGCACCCTGTTAAACATGTATGCCTGTCCTATGAACTTTAATAGGGATGGTGGGGCGGGAGGGGGGCACTAATTTCTGGCAGACAAGCAGGGCACAAAGTCAGACGTAGAATTGCCTTAAATCATCTCTACCTGGCGTTTCCAGAGCTGATTGCTCAGATGTAGATCTCCAAGCATACTCCTTAACATGATATTTTGGACTGCCTGAACAAACACGATCACCTGTGGGAACTTTTGCAGGTTTAGAATTCAAAATGGAAAAAACACATCACAGGAGTTGATAAAGTCCTCCTCAACTCTTTACCTCAGAGTCATAAACTACACCCAGCAGTTGAAAGTTAAAAAAGCCAAAAAAAAGATGCCCTCAACCTCTATGAGTTTATGAAAGTACATTCCCTTTAATACATTCATGCTTCATGTCAAACATACCCCTTTAAAAGAATTTCATGCCACGCTTTGCATTCAGAATTGCAAATATAAAGTATCTGATAACATTTAATGGCCTCTAGGTATAATCAGCATAAAACCAGCATAAAAGAGACTCGATACAAGTATGAAATGTTTAAACCAAATGTGATGGAACCTCACGGGGAATTCCACCACACATGCTGTCCTTTCTTCTAGGAGGTCCTTCAGCTGTCTACCTTTGCTGTCCTTGTAGGGGGTACAGCAAAATGACATGGAAAAGAAAAGAAACCTAAGCATCGGTGTGCTGCAGCAGTGTTTAACCACTGCTTCAATGAAGCAAGCTTTGATCACTCCCTAGGAAAAGCAATGACCTGTCCTTTAAGGAGAGCATTTTCTCTTTTGATCTGTGTGTTGCACTCATTTAAACTGAATTTCAAGTGTTAGTGTCTTATTTAATACTTAGTTATAAAAATTATCATATAAACAGATAAAAATTCATGACACACACAAATCTGCACTCCAGTTATTTTATATTAGCAGCTGTATTCATTTGAAAGATGTCAGAGGTAGGTTCTAATGCACTACAAAATTTGCAGTACTAAGTAGGAAGTACTGTATATATCAGCTAAATATATCCATGCTATTTATCTATTATTTATACCCTAAATACCATATCTACCAAGTTAAAAGCAGAAGTGCCCAATCATAATTTCTGCATGTGTCCTAGTACAATGTAACTACCCACGTAAATGACAGATAGGTAAGAGAAAGCTCTGGGGAGATCTTATAGCACCTTCCAGTACCTGAAGGGGCCTACAAAGAAGCTGGGGAGGGAGTTTTTAGAAGGCCATAGGATGAGGGGAAATGGTTTTAAATTGGAAGGGGGTAGATTTAGATTGGATATTAGGAAGAAATTCTTCACTATGAGGGTGGTGAGGCACTGGAACAGGTTGCCCAAGGAAGTGGTGGATGCCCCTTCCCTGGAGGTGTTCAAGGCCAGGTTGGATGGGGCTTGGAGCAGCCTGGTCTAGTGAGAGGTGTCCCTGCCCATGGCAGGGGGGGTTGGAACTAAATGATCTTAAAGGTCCACCCCCGGCCCTAACCATTCCAGGATTCTATGATACTATGATATAGAGAAAGCTACAAAGCTAAATTTCAGTACCTAAAAGCAGGGTTTGTATCAGAATCATCTTTTGTAGGTTGTGGATACTGGAACTCCTAATTGATTAACAGATGTCCATTAATAACTGGACTAAAATCTGCCTATTTATTGCAACTCAATTAATTCCCAGTTGATAAGAATAATTTTAGGTCTTGCAGACCTGGGATAAAATTCCCAAAAAGATAAATTAACTCCTCCTCAGAGTGCAAGACAAGAAACAACCTCTGGGCAAGATTTGGGATAATTAAAAAAAGATCACTGATACCAAAGTTTCATAATTCCAGAAAGAAATTGATTTTTCAAAATCAAAGTTCCTTTAATATTGCTACTACAAATGATGTAAATGGACATCCAGACTTAAGATAATGACTCATATTTTTCTGAATTTCCCTGGCTTTAGATCGCTGAGGATTATTCTACCGAACATTAAGAAGATTCGGATTCCAAATTCACGCTCTAAACTGAAAAGATTTCCTGAAGTTTTCTGTTGTTGGGTGCAAGGTTGTGGTCTGCATCTGTTCCTCTCTTGAAGTACCCAAACCAATCTCAACAGAGCATGTCATACATTTCTCCTCCTTAGGCATGGACCCAGTACTGTTACAGGTGATGCTTGATGTTAGGCACAAGTTAAGAAGTGATGGAAAGTTGTGCAGTAGATTTATCCTGCCTACTTTAACAACAGATCAATATGCCATTATAGTTAAACCTAAATTACTTTTTCCTCATTTTGCTAGGCTGAACTCACAATTCTTGGTCCGCATTTACCCCAGACAGAATAATTCCCCTATGACACTCAATGAGCTGAATCTTGCTTTCTCCTATACCGACTCCTTTTCATCTTGAGTTTGCCATGTGTAAATGGTATCTTGGAATTATTGCATATTAATTTGTGTAATGCCCAAGCCCCTTTCACCATAGTTCTATAGAAAGTACCTGACCTACTAAGAATGAATCATCTTTTGCACTTGGCCACCTTTACATTTTCTATAACCATCCAGGGATTTATTTCAACACATAAAAGTTTAGTGTTTTAAAATTCTCTGAGGACTGCTGAAACAACTTCCTTTCATGCTCAGTAATTATTGCCCATTGTTTCATATCTTGTATCTGATATTCTAACATTTCTAGATAAGCAAGATTTTTATGCATCTCTAGTATCAGTTGCAAAATCTTTTCTGTAATGCCAGCTAGAGGCTCCATTCAATAGCACTGACCTGCTGAAATCTTTTATTGCAGAGCTGCTCTTTGCAATCATTTTGGGGCTGGAATAAAGAAAAGAGAGAAACTTCCCTGCTTTTATATTTGATGGGTACCAGTGACAATTGAAATTGCTGTTGTGTGGATTAAGAGAGTTCAAACAAGAAATGTTTTATGAGCTCTCTGAACATTGGAAAAGGAGCAAACCAAAAGGACTTACCTAGCACAATTAATAAAGAACTAATAGCATTAATTGATAGCCATTTCCACATCTCAATATATTTTCAGTACTGGTGTGTATTAAATAACCAAAAGGCTCCAAAATTTAGAGTTTGGAACCTTTCCCCAGTGTGTGTGAATTTCTGAATAAAAATTAAATATCTTCATAACTGTCTTAACAATACCTTAATGACCAAGGTATTGGTAACTGAAAACAGCATGCAAAATCTTCACGATCCTCATCATTTTCTCTGTGCCAAAACAAAGGCCAGGAATGAAAATGAAAGAATCAATTAAAAAAATCAAATTGTTCTAAGATTTTGAGATGGGTAGAAAGACTAAAAAGAGATAAATAGAGCTTGATTGTAATTAATGGCATTAGACCGTGTGCTCCTTCTAATCTATGGACTTCTGCCTTATTTTGAAAAGCAGCTAGAAGAATGGGAGTTAATTTTAGAAGATATATATATACACACACCTTGTTGGGAACCTGTGCATTGGATGACTTTCATTTTGGAGCACTGTAAATTTCACAGTTGGTAAGTTCACAATACTCCACAAACATGTAGCACAACATTAGGATTGATAGTACTTCAATATTAAGAAGGAAGAAAATTTAACCGTAAGTAACAAAAGGAAAAAAAAACCCTTACTACTTCTCCTCCTGGTCATTCTCAGTATTACAGCATGGATAATATTCGCATCTTGCTAGATCAAAAAAGGATAAAATACTTGAGGCACTTAGCCCATTGGCAAATTAAGCTTGGGGATTTCTAGATGAATGACTTGTATTTGTGTTTACAGCCTTTCAGCAGAGTGTTCACTGTTTACTCTGGAATTAATCCAGGTCCATAAAACTAGTGATACATCAACCTAACAGATGTGCTTAAGTGACTATGCATTATAAGGCGATTTGCTTTAGTTATAAAATCTCAGTAACCGGTTTTAAGCTGATTTTGACAATCACAGTCTGTAAACCATCAGCACCTACTATATTAATTACTGTTAGCGGATTGGTAATCTCTAATTCTCGGGATTTCATCATTTCAATATTTGAATTTCAAAAGTACCCATACTGATATAAGTGTCAGAGATGGGGCATAACGTTCTAGCTCTTGGCATAAGTCTAATTTATTCCTATAATATTGCTATGTTGAAATCACTGTAATATACGCTCATCCCACCCTTACAAAATGCTGCAACTTAAACATTAAAAGTTTCTTTATCTTCAGGAGACAGAACGGAGCCCAAGGAAATGCTGATGCTGCTCTCTAAAGGTTCTACTTAGCAAATAAAATGCAAGTTCTCTTTAACAACTCTTAGTGCATTTGGCTTTAGAGGCTTTATTAAGAGGTTGTTTCATTATTATCTACTTTTCTAATCAGTTTGTGACTTTCTGGCTGCTTGCAACCTAACTATGAAAACTTGAGTTGAAAGTTTTTGAAGTGTATGTCAGAATTCTTTCTCCTCCTGCATTTGACTCTGTCAGAACTCTTTCAGAGAAGGTGGTACGAACTGCCACATGTTAAAGAAAAAAAAAATCTATTTTAAAATGCTTTTTCTTCTTTTTCTTTGATGCTCTCTATTGTGAAACTTTTATAATGTTGATCATAGAGAACTTCTTTCTTCAAAGCTAATAATATCATTGAATTGATAGTGCAAGCTAGAACTTTAGTCTGGAGACCAAAATGTTAAGAGTGTACTGAAAATTTTTTGCTCTCCAGTTTTAAAAGTCTGTCTGTATGATCTTCTGTCATAGCCAGCAAAGACCCTGACTGCATTTTTCATCACATGTTAAGTTTACAGACCTGCCAAGGAAACAGGTGTCCATGCATAGTTCTGTAATGTGATACACCAGTTGCCTTAGACTGCATTCATTTTCCAAAATGTACAGGTAGAAACAGTGCAGGTTTCATTATGTGGGATAACAAGGTGTCAGGTGGAAGCAAGTCTCCCATAAAACATACAGTATGGTTTGAGGTTTCACAAAGTATTAGGCTCCTTAGCTAAAGGTAGGGCCAGAAGCTAAATTTTAAGTGTGATGAAACCTCAGGACACCTAAGCCTTAATGTAAATATATGCATTTTGAAGTGATACATAGTTGTATTAAATTGTCAAACTGCATTGTTACTCTAAGTATAATATTCCTGAAACGCCTTTACAAAGCCAGCTGGAAACCTTGACATTTCATCCATATTGTTATTTATATACATATTTACTGCTGCCACCTGCTTGTAACTTGGCTCTTATCATGAAGCAGTACATTTCCCTTGTTTCATTATACTTTGACATTTCACTATAACTACATAGCTGCCCATTTCTCAGTTTCCAATTGCTCTGCAGCCGCTCTGCAGTAATAGAATAAAGATCTTTCTCCATGGTAGTACTACCCTCTTTTTTTTTCATACCCAGATGGTACAAATCGCTGCTGGCACATGTAACAATTATAGCACAGCTTCTGCTGCTTAAATGAACCCCCATAAACCCCACAGCGTTAGATTAGATTAGGGAATTGGGAGGTGAGGAGGAGGTCTGGCCAGTGGTCTCAGCTGAAGCAGATAAGTAGTGGGTACAGCCTGCGTACGGCTGTGATGAAGTACACAGCATGCTTATGGTGTACTCTTCTGCGAGCCTAGTCTAAGGAAGAAAGAAAAAATAGCTAATAAATTTAATCAACCTAATTGCAGAAACACTATCACAACACCCATTGTTGCTGTTATTCAAATAGCTGGGTAATTTGAGTGTTTTCTAATGCCTGGCGCATTCCAAGGAGTAAGGCTGGACACAGCAGTCACCAAGTGGAACTCAGATCCATTACTCAAATTTACCCATGTTCTTGCTTCACTCGGACTATCAAGCAAACCAACCAGCTCTTTGATATTTCTGGAGGCTGATGGCCACCATCCATACCCTCAGATATTTAAAAATACACAGACATTTGTGTGTAGGGTCCTGCAGCCACAGAGGACTAACCTGTCACAGAAGGGGAATAAGGGAAGGCTATTAATTTCTCACAAGGCACAAATGGAAAAACAAAACATAGAAAACTTAAGCTATTGGAGAAAACAATCTTCAGTGTGTAAACTTCATTTCTACCTTAGCTGGGTATAGCCAAATCCATCCTAGGTTTCAAAAACCAGCTTAGTTTCTAGTTTAGCCCCTGGAAAAGTATTTTTTTTTTTTTTTAAACAGACTAGCAGCTTTGACAATCATAACTCTTCTGAAAATTTGATTTTTCATTTTGGTATCTAAGTTTGGCTTTATGAAAACTTTCAAGGAAGATAAGAGGATTTCTTTTTGATACTGGAATTAATAGGGTACACCCCAATCTCATCAGTGAAAAATGCTTTACAAAAGCTTCACACATATTTGTTCTAATGAGAATGTAGCTTCTAGAATGAAAAACTGATACACAACTGCCTGACAATGAACCTCACAGATCGCTCAGGAAAAACACAAGTATTTGGGAACCATCTACCCAGCAAGGGAACAGAAATATTTCTCTCTGTCCTGGTTTTAGCTGAGACAGTTAATTTTCCTTCCAGCACCTGTACAGTGCTGTGCTCTGGATTTAGGATGAGGATAACATTGATAACACACTGGTGGCTTTAGCTGTCACTGGTAGCTGCAGTGGCTACACTAAGGCAAGGAGTTTCCAGGTGCACAGGCCCTGCCAGGTGCCCAAGAAGCTGGTAGAGCAGAGCCAGGAGAGCTGAGCCAGCCTCACCAAAGGGACCTTCATACCATGAAGTGTGATGCTGCACACAGAGCTGGGGACATGAGCTGGGAGATGGGGTTGTTGCTCAGAAACAGACGGGGTGCTGGGTTAGTGTTTTTCCTTCCACATCTGGTGAGCAAATATATTTGTGCCTCACATTATTGTTATTATTACCACTATTATTGCTGCTGTTGTTGTTATTACCAGCACCACCACTCCTCCTCTCTTCCTTTGTTATCCTTTTTAAACTGTCATTATTTCAGCCCAAGAGGGTTTGGGTTTTTTTCCATTCCCCCTTGGGCACAGAGGGGTGACCGAGAGGATGCACTGTGCTCAGTTACCAGCTGGGGTGAAACCACAACGTGGTCAAACACACACTACCAAAAGCAGTGGGGACCTGTCACATTCTGAATACAAAACTACCTGTATGAAACTAAGCAACAATGCACCCAGAATGATCAGACAGTGGAAGCTGCTGCCCTTCCTTAATCACCCCATCCAAAAGTTGTTCTAATGCAAATGAAGAATTTTTTTCCCTTCAAATATGGTTACATCTATCTCTTTCAGAGCCATGATGCTCCTCCAGAGAATATACTGAACACTCTCCTGTACTTATGGTTTTTACTGTATGGACTAATAATAGTACTGGAAAACACTGAGAAAATCATGTCAATCAAAACCAGTGATAGAAGCTTATTATTTTAGGCTCCTTCAGACACTACCTGACCAGCAGAAACCCTAACTCTGGATTTTTCTTTAATCTAAAGGATTTACTTTTGTCTCTGAAGGGTGCGTTAAATGCATCGGTGATGACACCTACCTCTCCCTGCCATTTTGGTTTTGAACTGGAGAAAATTTTGAAGAACTTTATTCCCACAAGACTTTTCAATCATTTGTTTGGAGATGGAGATGAAAAATCTAGGTTATCAAGTAAGACACAGACTTTCCCTTCAGTCAAAGTAGTTATGATTTACCTGAATGAATAAAACAGTGTTTTACCCAAATCTCCTAAATTCAGTTCCTGTTTATAGCACCACATATACGTGGCAAATTCAGCAGAAATTGTTTGGTTTCATTTCTAGCTGTAAGAAAGACAAACACAGATGCAGTAGAAAGAGCTGTGATAAAACAGGTTGAAGAATTGCAGAGTATTCAGGATATCTGAGGAAGAACAATTATGTGTTAAGATGTGACCTATCCTAAGACCTGGAAATAATATTTTTTGAAGTGTGCTACTTAGGCTCTACAATGTATTGGTGATCGAAGATGGCACACAGCATTTACTGAAAGGCTAGAGAGTGGGCCAAAATAAAATACTACTCTTCAAACATATTTTATGAAATGTTCACTAGAACCTTGATAAGAAAAATTGTTGGTGGTCTACTCTGATATTCCACAAAGAGAAAAACAATACATCTCTAACACTGAGAAGAAGTAATTTGTTATTTTGCTTCACAGAATTCACAGATTCACAGAATTGTAGGGGTTGGAAGGGACCTCGAGAGATCATCGGATCCAACCCCCTGCTGAAGCAGGTTCCCTAGGACAGATTGCACAGCTTGGCATCCAGACAGGTCTGGAATATCTCCAGAGAAAGAGACTCCACACCCCCCTGGGCAGCCTGTCCCAGGGCTCTGTCACACTCACTGTGAAAAAGTTCTTCCGCATGTTGCTGTGGAACTTCCTATGCTCCAACTTGAGGCCATCGCCCCTTGTCCTGTCCCCACAGACACTGAGAAGAGCCTGGCCATTTCCCCCTGTGTCTCACATTTCAGATATTGATAAACATTGATCAGATCCCCCTCTCAGTCTTCTTTTCTCCAGGCTGAACAGCCCCAGCTCACTCAGCCTTTCCTCACAGGGGAGATGCTCCAGGCCCTTCATCATCTCCGGAGCCTCCTCTGGACTCTCTCCAGGAGATCCCTGTCTTTTTCATCCCAGGGAGCCCAGAACTGGACACAATACTGCAGGTGGGGCCTGACCAGGGCAGAGCAGAGGGGGAATTTCAGATGCTCATCAACTTGTTTGAATCATGGACCTGTCATTTCTATTTGATGCCATATCAAATGTCTTTTAAGGAGATCACCATAGGAATCTCTTCATTTATTAAAGCTTGTTTTAGCTATGCATAGTCTTTGCAAGTATTTTGACTCATTTTCTCTCCTGTAATACTATACTAAGTTTTGCTGTCTCACCACTCCTTCTGACAAGCCATTTTAGCCATCCTCTGTACAGCTTCTGCTCACCTGAACATATCTTTTTTCTCATTCTATTTACTTTATCAAGATTGACTATTAGATAAATACGTAAGTGAGAGTTAAATTAGGAGAGAGAAGCAACAAAAATAATATGTGGGAGAAATAAGTAGCAATAGGGAAAAAAGAAAGGATGAAATTAAAATACAGCATAGGACAAATGTTGGTTTTTAGAACTAAGGATGTGATAAAATAAAAAAATAATAAATTAAGTCTCGATCTGTCTCACTTATCATGAGTTTGCATTGGAATTAATTAAATACCATGGAGACAGATGAATATATATGAACATGATAACCTTTTGATTCGTTGATAAACATGTTTCTGCTATTTACACTTATGTTTTAAAAAATGAGAGATTTGTAAGGCAACTTTTAATCAGTTGCTAAACTTTATGTAGTAACTATATTGAAAAAGAATAATATCTTAGTTAATTATTTTAATTTTTATTCCCCACAAATACTTTTTAGGTTAGCTTTGTTAAACCCAAATTTATGTATTTATCTTCCCTTCACCATGGGAAGACACTTGCATTTTAAAGAAAATTAAACATACGACAAAGATTCAAACTACAACTGAGGAATAGCTTAAGAACTTAATTAATCGGAAAAAAAATATCAGTTTTTAAAGAAGTTATGCTTTTCCTGCACTTTCCAAATGTCCTGGTTTCAACAGGGTTAGAGTTAAAATCCCTAAATGCCTTTTGGATTTAGGATGAAGGATAACATGACACCAAATAACACTCGCACAGTGGAAACAAAACTTGCAAGCTACTAGATTTTCATGTAAGACAAAATTTCACACTGCAGCCTGGCTGTGAAAAGCTGATGTGAATTCTGTAGAAGCAGCTCAGGAAAGCAAGGCCTATTTCCATGTTACGTGATCAATGTGGGTGCAGTGCATCTGTAAGCATGGAAAGGGAAAAGAATGCTCTTCTGTGTGAAATAAAGGCTGAAAACATGCATTTTTGTAACCATCAAAGCCACTAGGAAAATCCTGTTGGATAAGTCAACCTAAGGAATAGTTTTGTTGATAGTCCTTCATATTAGTAGACACATTGCAAACTTCAAAAAAGAATCTCTCAAATTAAATCTCAATAAAATTCTAGCTGGCTTCTGAAGCTAACAAACTGCAAATAAAATACAAATAGAAATCCATATAATTAAAAAAATAAAATTAAATTGCCAATGCAAGTGTTAGAACATAAAAGCAACAAGCAACGACTGAGTGTTTTTTAATCCAACTTTGCATCCGAATGGCCCAAGGTAAGCCTTACCGCCTGCATCTGAACACAGCGTGTTTCTGTAAATGACTATACCTGGTTGCAAACACCACCACCATTCAATAATCAATTCAATAACATATGATGAGAGTCATTTTTAGAAAGCATTATATATTGGTCACCGAGTCCCTGCTCCTGACAAATCAAATCTTCCCTTGACATATACACTACCTTATTTATTCAAGTTTGTCAGTACAAGAAGCATGTGGCATGTCCTCTATTAGCAATCAGGTCTTACAATCCCTATTGACAAGACGGACAACAATCCAGTCTCTAAAAGATTCATGACACAACTTTGCACTCTCTACTGCTTGCTTTCTCATAAAACCAGTGCAAATCCCATCAAAAATTTAGCAGAACCCCTGCCTCATCTGTTTAGGCCTGAAGCTAGTTGCAGGGACAACTCATTAGGGACAAGCTCATTAAAACCAGCCCTGGAGCAAAAGCAGTTTGCGAGTCTCCTCATTTTTATTCACTTTCACCTAGCCATTTGAGTTTCTTGTGTTTCCCAGATACAGAGCTTCTAAGGATTTTGTACAATAAGGTTGTTTCCATACTTACGCTTCACCCAGGGTTCCAGAAATGCTCCTGCACATTTGGTGTTTGGGGTTCCTTCTGCACACCAAAGCTAACAGACTTCTCTGCTTTTGTAAGGCTCAGATGGTTCTGTACAAAAGGCTGTATCAGAAAGCCTCATGCATTCTTTTCTGATTACAATAGCAAAAAAGTTACCTGTGCCTAACAGCTATCACCCCATGCTAAAATCCAAAGAGAAATCAAGATGTGCAGAATTAAGGGTAGTAGATACCCAGGTCTGTGAACTCACGTGGGAGTGCATTTAGTATTTCATTTGGTATTTTTAGCACCTGATACCATAAATGTCCACGAATGAGGGGAATAGGGGGGTGGAAGGCAAAACAAGAGAGAAAGGAAAAGGAAAAAGGGAGGGGAAAAAGGAAAACCAGCAAGGGCTTCCTTTCTCCTTAGAATCTGTGTCATAATAAATATTGATTAAATAAAGTATTTTCTTGTATGTTATTTACCTTTTCTGCCATTTGCTGGAGTCCCCAGGTGAAACAATCCTTGCTTTTGCCATGAGTGCTAGCTGGGAAACCTTGCTAACATCTTCTAAATTAGATGCTTGAAGTTATACACGTTGATAAGTAGACCAATTTCAAATGCCTACATTGAGACAACAGAATCTTAGACCATGGTTATCTACAGTCCTGAAGGTGATCAAAGGGCCCTGGTTCTGGCCAGGCCAGAGTTTACCTCCCCAGGCAGCCAGCACAGGTGAGCTGAGTTACCCCAGGCTGTTTTCCACACCACCTGACATCACTCCCCCATAAAAGCAGCTGGCTGGGGAAGGGCAGGAGCTGGTTGCCTCCAGGAAAGTCTGAGTGTGGCTGGGGCATCGGGCCTACATTACACATTAAGTATTTCAAGCTTTTTGTTTTCAGACAATTATCATAAAGTGTTATTTAAGCTTTCTTATACCTTTTCAAAGGCACCTTAGATATGTCTGCCTTTACATTTATATGTAAAGTGTAAGGGAACTATACTACAACTAGTTACCACATTAGCTCACTTTTTTTTTTTCCTAAACTATTTTCTTAGAAAAAACAAGTATGAAGGTATTGCATACATCAGTTAGTGTATGGAGGAAAAAAGCCTGAAAACAAGTATCTATAAAAAAGTTTCATTACTGCAATACCGAGGGTTAACAGTATAATATCAATCCAACTGAAAGATGTAAAAAAGTAATTTGGATTAAGCACAGTTAGTTGTCATTAGTTATTAAGTACTGCTCCAAATGAACTTGCTCAAAGGCACCAAGTTATTTACAAATACCGTGACATCTTTTCCTGAAGACCCTGGAAACGCACCGATGCTTTTAGCATGGGTCCTCTAAGCAAAACGGGGTGACCTCATTGAGCTTCATTACTCACACAACTTTCCCTTATTAAAAATTCCAAACAAACAGGTGCTTCACACTAGGTCTACTTCTAAAATTGCTTTCTTTTTATTCCCAGGGATACATGAAGAGCTGAGGGAGAATTCATGCAGTATAGATCAGTCAGGCATTGACAGCACATCACACTTTGACAAGCTGCTTGGCTCTGTTTAAAGTCTAAGTTAGGCCTTGGCCCATCAAGGCCATGGCTATTGAATTATTGACAGCCTCTCACTGTGGTGCAAAGGGAAAGAGTGCTATAGCCTCAGTTCAATAAAGATGAAATGGAAACCCTCTCTGAAGCTTACTTTAGCACGTTAAAGGAGTTTTAATGGTCTTGTTTAAAATTCAGTAAGAGAATACATTAGACTGATTATATTTTCACCAGCTAAACAAAAAGTTTGGGATGCTGTGGAGATTATAAATGAGAGGAAAACTATGTGAAATACAAATTTGATCTACTTCAAGAAGCTGACTAATGTTGCAAACTCATTTGAAATCCTGGATTTTTCACCATTCTATACCATTATACCATGTGCAGCCAACTGTTAACTAACAAGGAGGTTCATTATCCTAAACTACAGGCTGGCTTTCCTAATAGTTACTTTCTGCTGATGGCATTAAATCTACAAGCTAATGTAACAACCAGACCCTGCCAATAACCTATCCACTGCACCAGCTCTCTTTTCCTATACAGCTACAGAAAGTGCAATACAGGGGTGGGCAAGTGACTGGCTACCTAATGCCTGGTCTGTTTGTTTGTTTGTTTATTCTCTCAACAGAACTCTCTTAAAGAGTAAATCACCATTCTTCCACACCGAGCTAGTTAATATTAACAATTCTGATCTTCTTACATAATCTCTTTTCTTCTTCAAATTTATGCCTGCCAAGCTTTACTTGTATTTTAATAGCTGATGTCAGACAAGCAACAAGCAGAAAGTTCCATCTCAGGACTATAATTTTAAATACAATGAGACTCACATCAACTGTCGCATAGACATGCAGAAAATTATTCCACATGGACTTCTAAAGTGCATCCTACAAGCTTCAAAGAATGAGTACGTTTTTAAAAGAATTTAAATTGACAATTGGGGGGAGGGGGAGGGTTTAAGCAATTTGTCTAATGTGACCCTACACTCATTCTCCAACATCACTTCCAATATGCTGCCTCCTGTCAAACCAACAAAGAGAGCCAAACAGCACATCTAAATTTGTGTTCATTTGCCTTCTGCAGGATTATCTTTGCCACGTCAAGCATTATAAGTAAATCAAAGATGCTTCTCAGGGGCTGCAGGAGCAGGGCTAATCTCCAGACAAATATTTAGAAGGCAGCTTAGCCTGTTCTGGTTTTAATCGTTTCCAACTGATTTGACTTATTCTAATTACAGCCTTTATGTTATAAAAGCCATTTTTATGTTGCTGAGGAGCAGTTTCACTGCAAATACATGAAATTTTGCTGAGTTTCTGTTCCCATGTCGATTCTGGAAATGGTACTCCACAGCTTTCCTCTAATTAGAAAAACACACTGCACAGACCATCAACAATTTTTAACATTAATAACAGAGTGGCAGTGTCCTTCTGTGTGTCTTTAAATAATTTCTCAAAATATGACATCACAAAGCCACTGTATCCCACTTGGGTATCATACTAGGAGCAATTTTCACATTTTTGCATATTATATTTATTCAAACACAGAACAGCATCTTTGAAGAAGCTGTTTAGTAATTTAACCTAACAGAATAAGATAATTAAACTTCTGGATAGTTTATAGTGAGGTGCTTTCCATGCCTATGAACTTGGAATCAAATACTCATACTCAAAGCAAATTAAACATATCCTTTGACACATCAGACAGCATAGCAATTTGTTACTTTTTCTATTTGCTTGCCATGAAATCATTTCCCATAATGAACAGACAGCTGAGATAATACAGTTTTGCTTTGCATCAGCTCATAGACTGTTTAATGGAAATCTAACTGTTACCCAAACGCTGTGAACAATAGAAATCAAGGCAAAGAAGTCACAGAACCTGTAGTGTAAGTCTATTCCAACTTCAGTACATTAATAGATAATGTTTTCCCCTTAACAGAAAAGACCTTTTCATTTATTGTCAAAGATGGTTCCAGAAAAAGTAAATAAGGCATGTGATAATATATATTATTTCTGCTATGACTATGTAACAGGTAACTCTAAACACTGCTGCCTTCCTATCTTTGCAGAAAGAATCAACATTAATATCTTGATATGATGAGAAAAAGAACTAGGTAATTAAAGCACTAAAAACTGGTCTGACTTTTTTTACATGCAGGGAAGATGCTTTGGGAGTCAAAACAGAAAGCAAAGGCAACTCCAGTTTCTGTGTTGGCTAACTATACTTACAAAAATATGCAGATGTCACATTCAGTACAGTGATTGGTCAAACTAAACCACTACAGAATATAACATATTTTGCATATAGCAGGAACCTAGCCAGAAAAGACCTCCAGAAGGCATTTACAGCACAACCTCTAATGTCTCTATGAAATAACAGGTAGCACTATCACACAATTTTGCATACTTCTGTGATGTCATCTCTGAGTTCATTTCTTTGGAAAGTCTAGACTCGTTGAAACAATCCTACTGGGCATCACCAAAAAAAGCTTGTGTGTCCACATTTGCTAAAATGGAGGGCATAAATTACTCCAGCAACAATTTTAATTGTCTTTTCTTTATGGAGACCTGTTCTGCAGGAGTTTATTTTCTTTTTCTCAGAAATTAAACCTGTACTGTTAATAATTCTTTAGCTAGACTTAGATTTCATTTACATTAGCAAGAAATTCGTGGCTTTATGTGCAAGTTGCTTATCCTTTTTGTCCATAACTAGATTTTGAGTGTAAAATTGTTGATGAATCTGGAAAGAAAACTATACGGTATTTCTCAATAGTCTAGTGGAGGTGTCCGTGCCCAGAGCAGGGGGGTAGAACTAGACAATCTTTAAGGTCGCTCCCAACCCAAACTGTTCTTCTAGTCTTTAAAAAGCTTTCTAGCCTCCTATACTGTTTAATTCACAGACATCCCAAGATGAACACGTGTTCTGTGCATTTAGTAACCATTGCTGGTTTTATCTTGAGTTTTGCAATGTCAGAAATAAGCTTGATGAAAACAATGCAGCCAGGAGCAGAAGGCTGCCATTACCATGTTTCTAAAATGGATATTGTTCTAAAAAAATATAAAAGCAGTAGGACAGCCAGTGGTGCCTTTTTTTTTTTTTGTCTACAAGCTATGGTATATACTGACACAGTAATGGAATAAGTTATATTGAGCTTCAGATACACTCCCTACCAAGGCATACAATCTCTCGTGGCTATTTCCCACCATCCCCTGAGATGACCTCTCTTCTAGACTGAGTGTCAGCCAGGTAGTGCATCAGGAATGTGTTAGATGGATTTTGTTACTGTAGTTGTTTGAGATCATGATAGCTCTCAGAAGCCAACAGTCTCTTCCTAACACACTGTGTAGATATGAGTATTTGTTTTCTGAGCTGCACATCCTCACCACACTGTCCATTTGTAGCATGTGTAAAGCATATTACACTGTTTGCCATGTAGGTCTAGTGCAAAAACACTCAGAAACAGAAAATTAACAGTACAACTACTTGTTTCCTTGAAATATCTCTTACTGGGCACACATTACACCTGTTCTCCAAAAAAATGTGCTGGGTCTGTTCGCAAATCAAATTTATTTTGGTTAAGATCAACACATTTCTAACATGGTTGTTATCCTGGCTATTAAGGAGGTTTTATTCAGCCCATCACAGAAGCAAAAACTATCAGTGTTAGAGTTGAATGTCCAAATTATGACGCCAAAGATCTGCTACATTTAGGTAGCCTTCAAGGGATGAGGCTGAAGAATAAATAGTCTCTGCCCAAAACTTTTTTACTGACCAATCTCTAGAATTTCCCACAACCTAAATAGTAACTATAAAAGTTCCTCAGGAAAGCAACAAAACCGATGCAAGAGGGAGCAAACAAAAATTGCTTACCTTTTACTATTCTATATGAAGAAGCATATATAACATTAGAATTACTGAAACCGAGGAACTTTTTTCAAGGTATGGAAGAAAAGACAGCAAGCATTTTTAGATGTGATTATCTCCCACACTTTGATATCCCAGAGCAATCTGGTATTTTCTATTATTGTAAAGAAATAAACTCATTGCTGTCGGGAAATTGAGATCTCAATGCCTTTGTGAACAGCATTATTAACACAGCCATGCTGACTGTACAAGCTTTTCTGTTTTCTTTGACCAGTTCTTCATAAGGTAATGCCTCTGTTACAATACATTGTGTTTGGGACTTTTAGTGAAGTAAAAGTCTAAGCACTAAATGTGTGGTTCCCCTTTATCTTCAACACATAAGAGCAAACCACCTGTCAGGGAAGAGGTAAAAGGGGCTTGTCAGACAGGAAAAGTTACCTGTTACTGAACCATGGGTCTTACACCTATGAAAATTCATCATAAAAGCATTTAGATGATAAGCTAGCAGAAGAAAGGACAGTTTCCAAAAGGTGGTGACAGTTTTCCAGCTTCCAATGGCCCACCACAACCTCTGACTTGCCCCCTCACAAGTCTGTGTATGGATACAGGTGAGCAAGACTGGCAGTTTGACTCAGGTTAAACTGACACAGAGCAAATTGGTTAGTGTCACCTGGAGGAATTTCAGGATTTGGTTTCCTATAATTTTTAATATATGCTCCAAAAAGTGATAATTCTCTACGAGCTGATTATAAAAACGCCACACTGTGAGCCACAGTATCAGCTTTAGTTACTCAGAGTGGTGCGGAGTCACTGAAGCCTGCCCTCTCTCCCTCCCCACTCCTAAAACTGTGGTAAAGGGAACATTAGAGACCTGTCTCTTATAAAGTACAATCTGGGCCTCAATAACTAAACTGCTCATTGCACCGTGATTTTGAGAAGTCTTTTGTCAGAAATGAGACTCTAAAAATACCTGGCCACCCAGTTGAATTGGGTACACCAAAGCCTAACTGCTACAGGAAAAAGAAGCGCAAGTAACACTGAAGGTCACCGTTTGATGTTTCATCTCTATATTACTCATGATACTTCAGTACAACATGATTCTATTTTACTCTTTGAGACCAAACTGAATTTTCTCCTGTGGAAGTTAACAGAGCAGGCTTTTCTCCCCCCCTTAGTAATTTTCACATTTTTATCCTAAAAATCACTGACTAGGTAAACAGGACTTCCCAGGGATATTTAAACAGTCACTGTGGAACAAAGAACTGCAGTTGAAAGGACCCAGAACATCGGTGTCCTAACAGATGATTCACTGAAAAGGAACCTGGGGAACCTGGAGTGTCCATAATGTGGGAGATTTATGTTAAATATCATGAAGAATTTCTGTACTGAAAGGGTTGTCAGGCATTGGAGTAGGCTGCCCAGGGAGGTGGTAGAGTCACCATCCCTGGAGGTATTTAAAAGGCATGTAGATGAAGCGCTTGAGGACATGATCTAGAGGTGGACTAGTCAGGGTTAAGCTGTGGTTGGACTCAATCATCTAAAGGGTCTCTTCCAATCCAGGTGATTCTATTAATAAAATAAAAAATAAAGTAAAATAAACTAAAAATAAAACCCCAATGTTTTTCCTTTCATAATTAATCTCTCATGTGAATAAAATAGTTTTTGCCTGCATAACTGTGGAAATGTAAAACTTCAGCTGTTTCAGCATCACTCCAGAAAAATCAGAGTCCCTCCCTTCTTTATGAAAACGACACAGAAGGCAGGAACCAAAACCTGTTACACAGTGTCCTTGAAAAAACTTAATTGGCAGTACTTGACCTGAATACTAAGGCACACTTATTACTTAAATAAACAGAAAATCCTGGATATTAAAGCACTCCTACAGCTCTAGAATACAGATGCCCTGTCAGACAGCAGTTTACCAGAAAAGTGTCTTGAGAAGAGACTACCTATGTTTTCTATGGTTCTACATCTAGTACCTTTGAAAAGCATGAAAACCAATTCAGAAACAGTTCTGCAGGTCCTTTTTCCTTATGACTTTATAGTACCAGAAGTTCAGCAGCTCCTGTAGAATAGAATTTATGTCATTTTCATGTTTAGTATTTGCCAAGTAAAGAAAAAAACCATAAATAAACAAAAGAAAACAGTTTATTCATCTGTCTGCCATTTCCAAGATGACAAATGATAGGTGTTATTACTAAGCCTCCTTATGCAAATTTATGGGATAGATTTTTGCAGCCATATTAAAAATGAGAAACACAATGTATAATTGAATAAAAAATATAAGGACTAAAAGATAACAGAGTTCCTGATCAAGATGTTTCGTGACAAATGGGTTCCATAATAGAATTCACCTACACCTTGGATTCCCTCATGATCCATCCACATGCTTCCAAGGATTTAACACAACAGCAAAGTTTTTTGGACTGGTGCACCTTGTAACAGAGAAGCTTTTTTCGATCAAGTTGACAGCTCCAGACAGGACAACAGCAGTATGTGAAAGGAAAAATATGGAGCAGTGATTTTGGAGTGAGCTGATTTAGACTATTGCTACTGCCCTAACAGCTTTTGCCAGTCAACTGAAAAAACCACTGGTGCCAGGATTGTTCCATACTTTGTACTTCTAAAAAAAGGCTGAGCTTGCAAATAGCATTCTGGCACTGAGCAAAATAATGCTTATTGTTTTTAGAGAAGTGTGCTTGAAGATGTATCAACAAAATACATGATAGACCTGTGACCGATTCAGACTATGATAGACACGTTTTACCATTTCAGTATGTGCGTATGTCACAGAAAATAATATCTCAACAAGCTAAGAGCAGAAACTTTGCCCAGTTTTGTTTATTCTTGTGCTGCAGGACCACATTAAATAGGGAACTGCAGATTACTTTTTTGAGGTTTTTGTGTCTCTCAAAGGGATGAGCTGTCTGAGTCTGACCAAACACCTAACCAGTATGCACTTCCCTGTACTTTAGCAGTCTACTTCAAAAGCAGGTAAATTAAAATATATTCACAAATGTGTTCCTGAAATATACCTTTATCATCAGCAAAATGATCCTCAAGAATAGAAAGGTGATAAAGAAGTTTAAATGATAAGCAATTATTATGCAAGCTGTGAAATAGCCAGAGGCCTCTTTCGTTCCTTGCACCTCAACCCTTCGACCAGTTTGGGATGTGTTCTTGTTAACTGCCACCTCTCTACTTTTGCATTGAACTTTTAACTGGACACTAATCTTAGTCACTGTCCCTGTAAGGTAACACATGACTCATGTAGCCCAGTGTTAGACTCTGGAAGCCAAGGACTTGTGTTTAAAACACTACCTATATGCACTATACTTAAGGCATGCTGTGAATCTTAAAAAAGGACTTTTGTTCACCAGCCTCAAAAATCAAACCCAAGCCAGGCTGCTGTTGAATACTTCTCAGATGGTCTCTCGCTGCAGGGGTCTTTTTCATCCATTACTATAGTTTCTTTTAAAAAACCCCCAAACAACTAATTAAAATAATTAGGAACTCATACAACAAAGTAATAAAGTATAAAATAATATTAAGTTTTCACAATAGAACTTACAAAAGCCAGAGAATATAGGCTTCAGGGTGAAGACTCTGTATCATACCAATAAAACAATAAAAACCAACTAATTCTTGTAGGTTTTGCAGGTGGGTCATAATAAAAAAGTACTGCATATATAGACATCTTTATATTGTTCTTCATTGCAGTTAATACGTGGAAAAGTTAACTCTTCATTATCACCCTGTCCTTGGTGCTGTTCTCACGTGTAAATATATGCCATTATCACTTCAAAAGTATTACACCAGGTACCTGTCACCGGGATTGCAATTAAAGTAATGTTTAGAGAAAGTGGAGTCTACTTGCCTATTGATGCAGGGAGAAAATCCTCTGTAATTTTAATCAGGGTTACACACATGTGCTGACAGAAGATGAGACAGGCTAGTTTCAGTATTCTGCTTTCATCTGTGGGTATTCTGCCTTGTGCTTTTTGTTCTCCAATTTTAAAACCGCTCGTTGTGCTGCTTTAAAAGGAATAGCAAAGAACATGAACACTGAGCTAGAAGCTGAACACTGTTATTAGATAAAAGTGGCTCTAATGCATTAGGAGGTGTTGAGTTAATAGGAAAACAGCTTTGATTCAGTAGCCTCTGTCTAACATGCCACTACAACAGAAGTAAAAAGGCAGTGGGCAATTCCCCTCTAATCACCTCCTGTGAGCTGCAACTATAGGCAAATTGCTGGTGCGGATTAAGTGGGGAGACTATCACAGGATCAGTGTCAAGCAGAAAAAAAGACTCAATTTGTGAGCAATCATGACTCCCTAATCACTTCTCTAAGAGCTTTAGGAATTACTAACAGTAGTCTTTACAAGTGTGGACACATCATAAGTACCGACCTATAGAGATAAGGCATCTCCTTTTCCCACGGCGTGTGCACCGTTATGACAGGCAGAGACGCCAGTTAAGCGTATAGATAATAAAACAAATGACGGCGGAAGGAATAAATAGCTTCTGTTCGCCAATCCTGGCCAGTCTTGAGCTGATGATTTATGCGTGTCAAGATCATGCACGCAAACCGAGCCAAGCTCCGCATATGAACCCTGGAACGGACTGTACCCCTTACAGATTCTGAAGCAGTTGTTACAGCATCATCCCTGTCAATTGTTTGAATTTGCACTTCTAGGAAAAAATGCAAACAAAATGAAAAATGCAAGCACCAGCCATGCAATTCGGAGCCAATCTGATTGATACTGACCTTTTTTTTTTTTAATGCATCAGAACCCTGCCTTAGATTATAAAGTTCAATAAAGCCTACAAGCACCAGCTCTGCAACACCTGACATCTGTAATTGTTGGGGTCTAAAAATCAACAAGGCCACTAACTGACACTGTTTCAGAGATCGCAAAGTTTTATTCTGCCTCTGCAGCCTGAGTTACAAGACCGTTGGCTCGACTGCTCAATCAAAAAACTGCATTTCCTGATATTGTTTTACACAACCTCATCCCTTAGGAGCCGAAAGAACAAAATTCATGAATGTTTAGTCATACTGAAAAAGTACTGCTTCAGCATGAGACATTTTTCAAAGCTGCTATTACACGAGCTAATTGTCAAAATAAGGCATTACTCCATCCAGGCACATCAGGCGGGATCACCGACAGCTGAAAACATATCGCACAGACCAATGTTGGAATGAATCTAGACTCACAAGTCCATTCACTGTCTTCAGGTTTAAGTGCATTTCAGCATTATAGAGGAACAGTTATATTATAAAATCAAAAGCAAACCACGTCTTTAGAAATAAAATGTATAACCATCAATACTCTTTGAAGAATAAGAAGCTACAACAGCTTAAGTGGTTTTGTTGCACGCTGTGTTATAGTGTGCACATAGATCAAAACTTGGTATCGCTAGCATTCATATAGGGAAAAGGAATAAAGCACAATTAAGGATCAGTAATCAATCACTGACATGTCCTTCTGCTAATGTACTGATAATCTCACAGGCAATAAAAATAAATAAATAAATCAGCTAAACAAAACAGCACTGCCCCCAGGTTTCCTGCACATCTCAGACTTGAACTGCAAACAGTATCTTTATAACGACATCACAAACCAGGAACGAAACGGGTCCTTCCACATGAAGGTAAGGGTCCCTAATAAGGAGTAACTGAAAATTGAGAATGACAGTGTGTCTGCTATACAGAAAGACATTGACACGTGCAATATTATTAAAACAACACCAAGATACACTAAGACTGTATTATACCTGCTTGTTTATAATACAGATTTTTTAAAAACTGACAATAAACCAAGTACCTTAAATTTATAAAATATTTCCTTTCAGCTAAATGCTCAGACAGATTATATGACACATATTGATATAGATATTGAAAACATGCTTATAGATATGACATACATTTACATATATATGACATACTTGATATATATATATGTATGTGTGTGCATATATATCATCTCTGTATCTATCTATCTATATCTGTCTCTGTCCAAATCCAAAATATGTATATTGGAATTGGACACAATGATCCTTAAGGGTCCCTTCCAACTTGAGGTATTTCTACGACTTTCTTTTCTGATATGCAATGTGCAGGATGCCTGTCCATGTACTATCTGTGTTGGTATTTGGTAGGAAATCTTTTGTCTATCTTGAGACAATGCTCATAAATCACAAGACAAAATACGAACACACAAATCCAAGGTAAAAATTAAAACCAATTGCAATGTGTATGTTATATAAATGCAAAATAGCTATATCATACTCCTCATTTCTTTATCACTCCAAAAGTATTTGCATAGGGTTTTGTTTTTTTTTAAAAGTACACGACTCCATCCTACCTGCAGTAAAAAGCACATGAACAGTGTTTTCTTGATGCATTATCTCATCTGCTCCTTTCACAAGCAAAACTAACAATCCTATGTACACAGACATGAATATATAACAATTTATAAAATTACTTGGTATTAGTTTACTAACATTTAACTTTTTTATTTTAACAAAGAAGGTTATATATTCTTCAATGTGCTTCAAGACACAAAATTCTCCCTATTTCACTGTATTATACTGTGAATTAACAAAAATAAGTTTTTTAATCCTGCTATATTGCGTTGAATTAATAAAACACATCACAGACTATTATAACAACCTCATAGAACTAATCAAATCTACACATGCAAAATGGACATGGACCTCCTCCATCACATATTTCCTTTACATAGGCTGGACACATGACCTGGTCAGCGAATCAAAAGCAAGAACCCCACACCATCACACGCACGTGTAAATATTATCAGCGCCCATTGCATCAACCCGGGGCTTGATTGCCCTCAGATGCCATGAGACTCCCCCACCAAAAAATATCACTCCGGAAAAATCACAAAGCTTCACAATTTGTGACTGCAAAAGAAAACCTATTTTCTCCACAATGAGTCTTGTAAAAGCCTTGTTAAAGGAAAAAAAAAAAAAAGCCAAAAAAAAAGCCACACGCATCACCAACGAAAAACACAGCTTGTCCAATTACCTACCATTAACTCCCATTTTCTATCAATTTGCACCCTCTATGTGCAATCAAGGTTTCTAAAGGGTCAATTTTAATTAGTTTGAATAACGAGAAACACTCTTGATCTGTCCGTGCAGTGCAGTACTCTGGAGAACTAGCAGGCAGGCACTGCAACACATTTCTTGCCTTCTAGGTCAGCATTAACTCGAGTTTTAGCAGTTGTAGCTGAAGGCAACTGTACTGTAATCAAGCATCACAGGGATGGCTTTGCTTTCTTTCCTTTTTTTTTTTTTTTCCTGGTGCTGCTTCTTTGCAGAATCCCCTATTTTAATATACAAACTCACCCCACTGTGAAGTAAAGCCCTTGCAGGGTTCGATAGCCACGAGAATGTTAGTGGCTAGTGGTTAGCTCCATGGAAAAAAAAAAGGGGGGGGGGGGGAGAGAGAGAGAGAAAAAGAAAAGCTTTTTTAAAAAGGCAAAGCGTCAGGGGTATGCGTAAGAGAAGGGAAAAAGGATGGAAAATTAATAATCCAACAGGCAGGTTCCCTCAGTGTTATTAATCATGCTGCTTCTCACAAGCTAGAGAGGAGCTGAGATTTGCACATGGGAGGGGAGGGGAACGTACACCATTGGCCAGCTAGCTCATTCCTATACATCTCAGCCAATCCTTCTTTTTTTCCTTTTTTTTCCCTTTTTCCTCCCCCCCCCCCCCCCCCCCCCCCCCCCCCCTTCTCTCCCCCCTCCCCTTAAGGTACAAATATATCTGAGAAGCAGTTACAAAACCCTGGAAGATGAAAAATCATGCTCCCAGGCTAGGCAACGCTTGGTCCAGTTAATGCACTATAAACTTTATTTGAGCTGACTTCTCATTTGATCCCCTTGTGACAGGGTCAGTGAACGGCAAGCAATTCCATCCCAAATCATGCCATAATCGAATTGCTGCCTATTTCCCGAACCTATAATGAAAAAGGCAACCGAAATAATGCAGGTAATGTTGGCAGCCTCCCCTCGCTGTCGTACATTATTACTGCCGATTGCTTGCCTCCATTTCCCCTGTACTCTAACAATGAATATATTTCACAGCTCACTTGCTTTACTGTGTGGGTGGTATGGCATAGACACCTACATGATATGAAAGAAAATCTAAAACAATAGGGTTTTGTTTCTGAGCACAGCACCTCGCAGGCTGCTGCTAGGAAAGGCAATTTTGTCAAACTGCTACCGGAAAAAAACAGAAGATGAGCGAGGCTTAAACAAGACTTTGGGTAAAAACACACAACCAACTTCGTTTTATCTATTTAACCCCAGCTTCAGCTGATGATCTACAGAATAATTCAAGCTTTTTACAGACAGCCCCTCCAATAAATTACATTATGCAGCTGTTTCTAAAGGTTTATTTTAAATTAGGGTTCTCCAAACAGAACGCCAGAGAGAAGGGAGGTATTTCTTTGCCGAGACACACGTACTGAAAGGTACATGTTAACAACACGTCCTGGGAACCAGCTATCTTGGAAACAGGAGAATCTCCACCAATTTGCTGAAATACTATGGCTATTGAAACAAAATTTACAATTCCTGCTCCTACTTCTGCCCTGCCTGTAGTGACAGTGGGCACGTACTGGGGAAGGGACGGCAGGGCTACGTTACAGCCAGCCTGCTCTGCACTCCATACACTAGCAACCTAGAGCACCACTGCCTTTTAAAAACAACAAAATAGGGCTGTATAAAGCAGGTGTGAGGTAATTACATTTTCAAATGACATAAATTAGCAACAATTGTGAGGAATATTCCCTTTGATCCACCGCTGGATGGCATAAATACGACTGTTTATATAACCTTTTACTTTGAATTGCACTTTAGAAGAGTTTGAAGCACACAGCACAGCAAGCAAAGGCTTATGTAATGAACAAAAATATATATTTAATAAGGACAAGGCAATATTCCACTGCATTTCCCTCAAAAACGCATACAAATGAAAACCAACGTGCACAACAGATCACAGCAGCACCCTATGCAAACCCCACCGCTACCCACCTTGACCTCTGCCAGAGCCAGAATCCAGACCTGAACTTCTGACCAGTCCATCACCCCAGAGCGGGGCAAACCACCCTCCCAGCCCCGGCACGAATTTCAGCCTATCTTTTGTTCTGACCTATAAAGACATATTTCAAGGCAAATACACTGACCCACTCGTTTTATCATAAATCAGCACCAAACATTTGTATCTAATTATCTATCACCTTGTGCACTCACATGACGAGGAAAGAAACCATGGAAGAACCTCGCAGCTGGCACACAATGGGAATTCCGACACAGCGTGGGGGTTGCAGACAGCACATTTCTATCGCATCAGCACCTTGGATAATATTTACAAGGCCACACGTTATGGTGTACCACTGCAGACCAAAACCAGCAGAGCTTTACAGCACGGAAGTGACTTTTAAAACACATATTTTAATTTTATCTGAATTATAATTGTTAATGAAAGATGTTTTCATTAATTGGCCAGCACCCTCATTTCATTATCTCAGACATGAGAAACAGGGACCGTAAGTATGCATTGCAATTTTAAAGTAATGCAATCCCTCATCTGACTGGAATACAATATGAATATTTCACTATTTGAATGACTTTAATTTTTAACTTACTGCTCAGGCAGAACTGATTCAAGACAGCACTCCTTTTTTCTTCTTTCTTTTTTTTTTTTTTAAAAGATGCATGGGTTCAAAAGTGCATGCCAACATATGGACATAGAGTAATTCTTTAAAAACTCAGCACTGGAGGCTATGAAGAGCAGATCTTATACAGGGGGGGTGGGGGGGGGGAAGATCAATATAAAGAAAAAATTGTTCTAGATGTAATTGAAGTCATACATTTTTACACGACTTCTGCTATACACCCAATTACTGCTATTTATCAAACAGCAGACAACATTGAACCTGGCAGCATAAAAAACAAATTTTACTAAGATAGGGAAAAAAAAAAAAAGAAAAAATCATCAGAAAGGGAAGGAAAAAAGATACAAATAATAAATAATTCAATATTCCTGAGGAAAGCTCTTGCAGAAAAGGCCTGACTGATTCAAACATCAGACGTGAGGCTGACAAGAGATATATCGATTTAGACAATTCTATCATTATTATTCCAGCCTGAGTCCTTCAGAAAAGCTGTTCTTTTTGCTCCTGTTTTTATTGCTCTAAGTACCAACCTTTTCTCTTATACCTTCCTCTCTTTGAACTTGTTTTCATTACGGCTTTAATCTCAGCCTAGCTATAAAACAATAAATAGAAATCCTAGTCTGATTTATTTGAAATGCAAGTTCGGGGGTTTTAAGATACAATGCTGGAAAATATTTGCTGTATATACATATGACTCTAATGCTTCCTTAAAATAGGTCAAGTGCTTCTTGAAGTTTCTAATTATAAAAACAGGCCTTCGACTTCAGGATTAAATACATGCAAGATGACAGCACTGTTTACCTCCCATTTAACTTCACTGAATGCAAACCTTTACCAAACTTGCCACTGACTGCTTCTGAGTTTACTTCATATGCGTAGGTAAACAATAGCAAATTAACCTACTTTTTTAGTTTGTTTTCCCTGCCTAAATAGGACTATACAACTGTAGGTGTTCTCAGTAAATAAATAATTTTTTAAAAAATATTAAAAAAAGCCCACCTTGTAGGTCAATGCAAATGGGTAAAATGAAGCTGTATAATTACTGGAAGAAAGCATTCCTCCATTAGGCATCTGCAAGCAGAACTATTTTTTTGCTGCTCGATGTGTTAATTACAGCTAGATAGGATATGCCACAGAAAATTAGCAGTCTTGCAAAGACATCAGAGGTAAACACACAAAACAGGAGCTGCTTAAGGGTCAGGAGAGCAAGTCCATTTTGAAGAAAGATAAAAGAACTGTCATGTATATGATTGCTTATGAAAGAGAAGAGGGCAATCCTGCCTTGTTATCATCAGTTAATTAGGCACTACAGTCAGGCATGCATACACTGCACCATTTGCCACGGTAATCAAATGTATTATTCAAATGTGAAACAAAACAAAAGCAACTGCAACTCTGACAGGGAAGAACACAATCTGCCCACACAAAGGTGCCGAGTTAACTTCTTATAAGAGTTAAAAAGCAGCTCAGGAATATGTTCTACCAACTTCCTCAAACAGCACTGCCTTTTCACTGAGCCTCCAGCTCCACTCCTAAGGAAAACACTCTTTTCCAAATTTGATTCACGGACAAGGTGATGACCTTTGCAAGCAAAGACAAGAGTAATGAAAAGCAATTGATAGTGCAGTAGGATACTGTTATGTCTTTAATATAAATATGATAGTGAGACTAATAAATGCACTCTTGGCAAAGCGTGCTATCTCATGAGTTGGAAAAAAAGGGGAAAAAAAAGAAAAGAGGAAGCAATATGCAACATTTTCCCTGCCCTGAGCTATAACTGCAAGCAAAAATAAAATGAGTAACTGCTCTGCAAATGATGCGATGGCACTGTGTGATAACCACACTTCCCATCTCACTAAGGCTTACACAGCATTACCATACAGCCTGTTGTCTTTCAGTTTACATGAAATGGGCAAAAGACATTCAATACTAAGTTAAGTAACAAAACCAGGAATGTTAACAAAGCCAGGGAATGTTAGCAAGTTAATGGTTTCTTAATATTCAACTTTGAGACAACATCATGTTCAGAGCATTTATTTCCATTACGCAACTAAAGACTGACAAGAAAAATCCCACTGGACATCTTTCAGCTTAGCAAGCTGTGTGTCCCTAAAGTGGTGACTGACTCTTTGTAGGATGTGCCTGCTCCCTGCTATACCTACAGAGAGGGCGAGCAGGGCATGCCACCTCATTAAGGCTTTACAGAAAGACTGGGAGAGATGGGAGAGATGAATGCCAAATACCCAATTTTGTTCCTGGTCTCAACTGCCAAGATGGTGAAGGACCTGGAGAGCAGCAGCACCTCAACTTCCCTTCTCCCTGTGCATGGGGGAATCTGAATTACCATCAGAGCTTCTTTGCAGCTCCTGGTTCTTCCAAAACAAATGTGACAAAAAACCCACCTGTAATGGTGATCATTTCCCATCATAAATCCCAGTGTCCTCCCTTTCTTGCAGCATGCAAGAGAGCCACTGAGGCCAGGTACTCTTCAAACCAGCACAACCACCATTGATTCTGGTCAAGTCCCAGCCTGATAAAACTGAAAATCTTCTCTTGGATGGAACATCCCCTTCAGCTCAAGACCTACTTCTGCACAGACCCAAATACGTCTGATACTTTCTCATGCCCACGTTGTAGAATCTCCTCTGCTGCACTTCAGGTGGTTTTCGACTCTATACTCTTGCATGGTAACTATGGCTTTCTCATGCTAGGCCAAAAAACATTCACATTCACACTTCAATGAACACGTTTGCTGAGTGTGCACGTACTGACCAACTTCAATGATTAAATTATTCCACAAGTATCAGTAAAAAGAAGTAATAAAAATAGAAAATTATGTAGCAGAGTAGTATCTATTATACTATTATATTGAATATAGCTGCCCTCAAAAGATACATATATCCACAGTGAAAATCAATGCAAACTCCTATTATGTTTTGAATGTGTCTCTTTTTCAATCCATCCCTTTCCTCCACAATATTCCCAATGTTTCACCATCTCAATCAAATACTACAGAGGTCTGTCTTCTGATCAAATTAGTCTAACATGGATCAATATGAAACCTTTGTGCATCTGCAATCTCAGAGTCTTCAGTGTCTGGGCGCAGAGTAATCGGTGAGAAAGAAGTAATATCTGTTTCTTTGGCACGGAGACTTTCTTTTAGTCAGTCTGTCACTTCCCATTTCAGTTAACAAAATGTTGAATGCAGCTCATCCTTGGACAAATATTACAGCTCTATAGAGTACAAAATGGGTAGAATTGTTTCAGAGTGCAAGTTTAATACAAAAAAAGAGATTGGTGAGAAATTCCACAAACTTCAGAAGAGAGAGATACATAAATGTGAAAACATAGCACTAGCTATACACCTTCATTTTCCCCAACCCTTTCATTAATGAGTGATATTTACTTCAGTAGAAAAAAAAAAAAAAGGACAATACAAGCTGTGTGAATGAAACAAAGCAAACAAAAAATCAACTAGAGGCAAACCAACTTTCTGGCCTTGCAAACAGACCTTGTTTTCCTCCTAATCAATGCAAAGCTTTACAATGATCACAACAGAAGACCTGACTACTAAATCAGTTAAACATTCATGTTGCTTATACAAACAGGTATCTTTTCATGATCTAGGGGTGACAGTGTCTTGTGGTCAAGGAGCAAAACATATGGACTGATGAGTGGTGTGGGTACACACATCAAAAAGTATAGCGTTCTGCAAAATGAAGTCCATATATTCCTCTATGTTTTACTGCCTTTGCAGCTGTCAGACTTATTTAGCTGGAATTTCCAGGGAGAATGAAGCAACTAATAACCACCTGGGATTCACAGCTTGCTGTGTGTGTTACCCAGTTTATGTCCGCACTGCCTGCTGCTTCAGAGATTCCCCGTGACACCTCTGGGACCTTTGTCGAGGATTAATAACAATACTCACCCTATGAAAGCTCATGCAGCTATTTGATGTGTCAAGAGAGAAATGGCTACATATGGAAAGTCAGCAGCATTCCTGTCACACTAAAATCGCTTAAGTATGTGAAATTACCAAAAAATATTTTTCCTTTGTTATTGTTCCACCTGGCCACAAATTTTAAAGAGAAGAAAACTAAACACCCTTTCACTCCTCATCCCATAAGGCAGAGACATCGCTGGAGCCACATGCCAAGGCTTCTTAGACATTCTTTTGCATCCACCTGAACTTTTCCTGATTTCTGCTACCCCATGGAACACCTCACACTGCAACTACAGATACAGTGAGAATATGTAGTTCTCATCATTTAAACAAAACCATCCACCTCTCTCTGATGACAATTCAGATCTTTCAGAGCCTTCTGGCTTTCTTCACCATGTAGGATGTAGCACAGCCCGCTGTCCCACCGAGTCACAGCAGCTCTACCCTTCACCCGGGCACAGCAAACACAGCGCTCCCCCAACGGGGCTCTGGGTGCTGGGCTGTGAGTTGGAGAACTTTGTTCTCATCACTTTGAAGATAGGCATTGACCTCTCTTGGTCCTGGGTTGCTTATGTCATCAGATAAAACCAAAACAAAGTCTGCCTTTTGGTGGAATGCCCCGTGAAATTAATAAAAAGGAAAATACGAAATATCAAGTTTAAATTCTTACAGTTATTAACGTCAATGAAGAGATGACAAGCTTAATATTTTTTCTCCATAATTAAAAGTATGAGTTTAGTATACCTTTTTTCCCTAGGTATTTAAAATATTTAACACGAGAAAAGTAAAACAGCTATTCACTACCCTTACTTTCCAATCAGAGGTTTTTTTATAAACTGAACATGAAATAACTCTCCTCTTAGAGAGATTTCCATTTGAAACACTTTTTAGTGGTAAAAGAACTAACTTTGTACATCCTCCTGCCCCCACACAAGAGAGAAAATGTGTCTTAAGTAGCAAATTGTGTTGACGGCATATACGAAAATCTACAAATAAAGTTGGGCTTCCACATCTGCATAATTCACAACTGCCAATTAAATCTCTCCAGATGATCTTTAAATTATAGAGCCAGAATTTTAGAATAAATGTCACTTGAAAAGCTCAAATAGGGCATATTTTCTTTAAGATTCCCAAAGTTGTAATATCACTTATTGATGCATAACAGAAAAATTGATTTTCAAGAATAAGGGTCAACATGGCCCCACAGCATTATCGCGAGGAACTCAATTTACTATTTCAGCCTCTTATTTTAAGATATTGCCATTTTATAATTTTCTTCCACACTTTAATTTGTTTGATTATTAGGCAAATACCATATCAAAGCAGTGAGACTAAAGAGAAATTTCACGCTCTTGAACTTCAGTGAGGAATGCCCATCAGCAAAACAGTGAACACAATACAATCTTGCATTTCTAAGACTCATATCTCAGTCCCAAAGAGAGCAGGTAGGTGGTGCTTAGAAAAATACAGATGTCTGGGAAGACTAAGTGCATTATGAGAAGCTTTTATTTCATACAGCTATAATTTCCTGATTATAATAGTGTCACATGATTATATTTTTTCCCTACATTGGCAGGAAACAACAACACTTCTGGATTTTAACAGTCTCTCTGAATGTGTAAAATAAATTAAACATATAGTATTCCGCATTATCTTTCAATGGGATTGTGCTCCGAATGGGGATGGATATGATTATAGTATTAGCTTTTCCTCTTTTGCATTTAGAACATTTTCCCCCTGCTCACACTGACAGAATAAAAAAAAAAAAACCAGCAAACAAAAAACCCCCCCACAAGTATCCTCAATCCACTAAAATAAATACTCCTGTTATATTCTGTTGCTTCAACAATGAATAAAGCAACCATGCAGGTTTACAATATCAATTCACAGGGCTCTTTCTGCTTCAGTGAGCTGTTACTGAAAGGTTCAGAACAAAGCTACAGGCAGATCGGACAAAGCTGCTGTAACAGGATTTACATTACACTCAGACTGATAAGACCACATCAGAGAACTGCTCCGTCTTCAGCACCTTTGATTAGAATAGCACAAGGACTGTGAGCGTTTTGGCTCTGAGCGCCCGATCACAGCATCTGTATTACACCTACCAGCTTAAATGTTGATCTAATCTTACATCGGTAGGATAATTTATATTTCCTCTTTTTCCTTTCCTCCCTCTCTCTGTCAAGTGGGATAGCAATAAACTGGGAACCCCAGAAAGCTATAGTAACACTGGGATATCTATCACACCTGCAGAGGTATGGAAAGAAACAAGTAAATATCAACATTTCTTGAGATCTAAAGCAATTAAAATGTTCTATATACAAACGATTAGTTGAATCTTTCTGGTGTAAGGGGAGGAACACGACAAGGAAGATCACGTCCCATGGGAAAGCGAACACTGCTTGATAAATAATTAATTAAACACTGCCAGGTGAAGTCACCGCCACAGATTTCTTACAAACAAGGAGTTTCTCTGCGCAGACTTAGCTACAGTCACATTTCTGAATATATTTCTGCTTAAAAGCACAGCTACATATTAGTTTTTTCCTTTCTTTTTCCCTTAACCACATCTACCTTCGCAACCCACACCGATGATGCTGGACCACCCCAAAGAACCTTTGCACTGCAGTTTTGCTGTCGATCAATCAATAAAAATTCAAATATAAACCATTTGTGCATGACAAGAAACTCGAGGCTTTAATTAAATAAAGCAAATCAGACAGCATTTCCAGAGTGCGACGCCACTGTGGCAGCACTCAGCAATTACCCGCTACACCGCGAATCCCCTCAAGTTCCCTGCCCACCGCAGGAGCTAGCAAAGGGGTTGCTTCACCAGCGCTTAGCTGATGCTGATTACACCTTTCCTGGCAACCTGAGCCTGCACTGCCCATGATCCAGCCTTTTTGACTTAAAACATCCAAATGCTTGAGCAACAGTTCAATGATAACTATAGCAATTAAAACGCACGTTGCTTTTAGTGTCATAAGCACAAGGGCTGAACTCACCGGGGAGGATAGGAACTGCTCTGCGCCAAGTCTCTGAATTGATTCCTGCTGCTACGAGCGCTGAGTGCCTGAGCATTGTGCACTGCACCGTTATGAGCAGTCACAAGTTTGGGGCTTTTATTACTACAAGCAAACCCTGGCTTTTGGAAGCACGTTTTCTTCCCAGAATGAGACAAAACCTGAAACAGAACTGATGTGTGCTGTGCAAAACTCCTGACTCAGCATAACAAAAAGCAAACAAAGGAAGGAAACATCTTTTCCAAAGTTAGCAGGAATAAAATGTATACAGCAACTCTGCTGATTGGAATGAAAAAACACACAAAACAATGCCAATCTACCAAATACACTAAACTTTAGTAATTTGAACATCTTGCTAAAAAAATACCTCATCACCTAAATTAAGACAGCAACATAGGGGATTACATACAAAAGTCTGTATTATTCACTATTCTATTATTCACCTGTTAACAGATAACATTAAAAGAGTGTATTATTCACTCATAGCATGTTATTTGTTAACAGGCTATAGGTGAATAAAACTATAAACCTTGGTGTAATAAGAAAAAGTGCATTTTTGTCAGCTTGATACCTGTAAATAATGGCACTCCGCATCAAACTGCTTGATTCCTACTGCTTAGTTAGAAAGTAAAGGGGGTGTGTTCTCAACCATGAAGGGAAGATGCTCCTGGAAGAGGTTTAATCCCAATATTCATGAAAGCCAGCACACTTGTTCCAAGCAACTTCCACTTCATCTGTAAACTTTGCTTTGGCTGTCTGTTCTTTGGCAGCACCTGGTGGAATTTGGATCAAACTACAATAATAATGTAAAAGAAGTTACTGAAACTCCAGTGTTTTTTGTATAAATCCTTCTAATGAAGCTGCTGCTTAAGCTAGTCACAAAGCAAAGAACTTCAAGTTAACATGTGTTTTAGAAAACATCAGTGGGCATTTCTGCCATATCAAATCCTGTGTAAAGATAACTACGGTATCTGGCTTTAGTCCTGCGATTAGTAGGCAGCTGCTTTTGCACTATTCTAGTGAGAAAAGAACAACAAAGAACATTTTTAAATGCCATTCATCTAATACAAGCTGGAGGAAAGAAAATATTTCATATTTACAATAAATTGTCCCTCACAGCATCAGGTCAAATCAACTGACATCAGGCAAAAAAAACCCCCCATAAAATAGCACACGTGTTATACGACACTTTGGAGAAAGAACCAGGTCACATTTTGTACTTGGCTCAGACGACGACTGGCAAAACCTTTCCAACATAGTCGTTAGCAAAGAGCAATCATTCTACTTCGATGTTATCTGCTTGTGCTGCAGAGCTGCTAAAATTATAATGTCCTATCAAAAAGTATTCACGTGGGCAGGGGGAAGGGGGCTCCTCCTCAAAGCAGTACTGTAGGAAGTATTTAGCATAATATGAGCCTGCGGCTGTCAAATTAGTCTCGTTTGAAAAACTGTAATTAACAGAAGGGAGCCTAACATACTTATCACAGTTAGCCACTTGTATTCAAATCACGCTGAAGAGTTTTGAAGCCCAGAAACATCTTCCCCTCCTCTCACCCTCCCAATACCAAAAGCACTACATCCCAGCAGCGCTATACCCCTGTAGTAACCCTTTAAAAGTATTTGTGATTTAACTTATTTTCTCTTTATACAGTCTAGGAATAAATTAATGATGAAGACTACAGACACAGGTGAAAATCTGGTACAGAAGACTTTCAACTTATTAAAATTTATGTTAAAACAAAGCGTAGAAGTAATTCTACCAGTGACCAATATTCACACTTTTTGTACCAACCTCTTCAGCTGCAAACAATTTGGGATCCTTACATTTAGAAACGCACTGCCCGCTTTGCCATTAGGATTTGAGATGTCAGATATTTCTGCCAAGCATTGTTCAGAAATGCAGTATGAGATTACCTTCCCAGCACATCTTCTGCAACAACTTGCAGACCACTGCTCATCCTCCCTCCCAGTCTATCTTAGATATATTCAGCTTAGAAACAGGTAATAATGTATGCTGAAAGCTAATCTAAGATGTGAGACATGTCAATAGGCTACTAAAATATTACCATGACAGAGTTTTCTGGCAAGCATAGACATAACACTCTCCATTTGAAATTGGTATCTACACTTCAAACAACAGGACAACTTAAATTTTCTCCATGCCTTTCACCTGAGCACTATAAAAGGACTTATACAGACATTAAGAAACTCAACCTCAGAAAACCGCTAAGAGGTCCAACAAAGAGTAAAGCACTTCATAACCCACCACTTAAATGCTGCCACCTTTCAGGTGAAGCACAGGTGCACCAGGACACCCTACAGGTGCTTTGGACAGAAAATGAAGGAGAAAACCTGCATCCTGTTAAAAAAAATGTTCTAAGTTACACTTTTAGTGCCATGGTGTTTGATTGTGACATCTCTTAACCAAAACCAGGTGTGTCTTCAGCATCCAGGCATTACTAAGAGCCTCCAAGAAATCTTTTTGTAAGTTTTCTGTTCTGATGATGAGTTTGCTGAGCTCCCATTGACATCAGATGCTTCAGTGGACCAGACAAGACCGCAGCGATTTCAGTTTTGTGAGCTGAGCACTCCAAACTAAGCAATATGCAGGCTCACATGATGTACTGAGGATTCTATCTTCACGACTGCAGCTTTCCACGTGTTTCTGATACCACGAAGAGATACCTCTGTAACCCAGGATCTAGCAAAACTGAGTGAGATGTATTTTTCAAAAAACAGTTTGAGGCTCTTTTTTTGTTCTTGGTTCAACTACCTTAAGAAAAGTTTTTATCTAACTTTTCAATGATGCTATAACCTCTTTTTCTTTTAAAAGAATAAGATTTATGCAATTTAGATCATGCATATCTCTCATTTACTTTAGATCTGTCAGGGAAAAGGGACAAAGGTAGTAGAGAAAAGGTCCAGCAACTGGAGTTCAAGATTCAATTTCTTTAAATGCATTTACTTGAAGGCTCTAAAAGCCACGTTATAGTTTAATCTTCCCCAAACCATTCAGTTTCTGCTAGATTTAGCACTTTTGTCCCTTTGTATTCACAGACTTCACATAGCTTCTCCCAGGCTGGCAGGCCAACATATTAGAAATAAAATGCAATTCTGGTATCTGACACTTCAATTTAGCTTCTCCAGTAGCAAAGATCATCAACTGCACTGCTTTCTCCCATGACAGAAGATCACCTAAATATCACTTAACTGATGTGAGCTCTGTTGGTAATGCATACACTGTCTCCCCACTACATTACCACCATGCTGCCTAGAACAAAAATCAATTTTTAATTGACTGGATTATTTGAGGAATGTGGCCTATCCACTGTGTGCTGCTGATAGATTCTCCTAGTTTTTCTGTCAGCAAAGACTGTAAAATTTCAAGCATCTTCAATACAGTAATTCGAGGATTTATCCAGAAGCCATACGAACAGAACACCACCACAGTTTTTTCCCAGTCCAGCCCCTCCATTATTCACTTTCTTGGCTAGAAAAGTTAGGGCTCTATGCCACAGCACAAACAAAAAAACCACCCAACACTGACCTAGCAAAGCCAATGAGGTTTTCTTTGAAATGAATATTAGGCAAAGGATGCAAATATGTAAGGAATATGGAGTTCTATGGTGGACTCAAAAGACTCCTTTTAAGTTGGTACTGAGAGTGGATTAGATAGAGCATCAAAACTGCAAGATCCAAGAACAAACTGCCATGCCTGGCCCCAGCAGCAGCCACAGTATGATTGTCCTCCAGTATCATTACTGCTTTCTTCCAGTTATCTTGGCTGCCTTGAGATAACCCTTTGCCTTAATGGCTTGGGTGTGCGACATTGAAAAGAAACATTATACAAATGAAAACACAGAGGTGAGTGGGTACAAAACACTTGACACTTCATCAGTATACCTTGCAAGAAACAATTGCAGGAAATGCAGGGAAAGGTATTCCATTGACTGTTTTGTACAGAGATTATAAAAGTTTTACCACTTCAAGGACTTTTCTGACAGGTGAGGTATACAATTTCACTAACTTCTATCTCTCCCTTTCTTACTACTCAAACAACTGCATCGATGTTTTAGCCTGGTACTGCAACCCTTCCCAGCACACTCGAGTGCCAGTCCTGCACTGTACTCACGTGAGTTTTAATTGACTAATTCTGATCAATATAAAAAAAATCAATACAGTTTCAGAAATCCTCAGATTTAAAACACTGATTTCTTGCCAGTAAAGATATATATTGAAGATACATTTGGCTTCATGAGTCTTATTTCACAAAGGTCCAAAATGTGTCTTTTACTTTAAACACATGAGTTTGATCTTGACTAAGACAGCACCAGGATGTTATTTTTTCATGTTCTCTATGCATGAAAGTACCAACATCACTGGCAATTCATAGTGACATTACACAGCAATGTCATTGGCATTGCAGAGGCTGGTTCAACCAGTGCAGCTGCATTTTGGGAAGGCAGGTCCTGCCCTGCTCCTCTGTGAGAGCACCACTGGCCCCAGCCAGAAAAGGGGGTACTGCAGAAGAAGCTGCATGGATACACCACTGCTGCTTTGACTGAAGCCAGGCCAACTTGTGCAAGGATAAGTCACTGGCAAAAAATCCACAGGGGTTTCTGGACCCTCAGGCTGTCACAATCCTCCCATTGCTGCTACTAGATCTGTACACTGCTGATGACCTGCAGCGCAGATCTCAGAAAATTAGGTACAGTCATCTTTCTACCCAACACAGTGGAATGCGTGGTTTGGAGTGGCCTTTGTGCTGGCTTTATGCAAGCTGGGAAAAGACAGAAGTACCTGATCTCACACAAAGTCAATGACACCCTAAGTGAACTCCTGAGATGGGTTACACCTGGCAGTACAAAGAGAGCCTGGACAAGTTTCTATCACATCAGCATCCTGTTAGTAAGGCACTTGTGATGCGATACTAAAAAATCCTAGAAGCCAGACTTCCTGGATCATCAAACCATACCCCATGTATTTGCTGTCAAAACTCACAGATTCTGGAACTTGATATTCACAGAAAACTCTCCTCCTCCACTTTAACAACAAACCCAAACTTTGTTTTTTTCTGAGCTCTAGCCGCTTTCAAGCTGCACCATGAGCTCCAAAAGTAGAAAAGAACAAACACAGTATTTCAAGTGATTTTCTTTTTTTTTGTTTGTTTTATTTCCTGGTGATTCATGGCAGTTCCATACCCAAAGCTTAACCAGATGTCAGAAAAAAACAAGCCATCTTCAAATATGTGAAACAATCCAGGTCTCTGAATATTTCAGCAATTGTCAATCATTGCTCCAAAAGAAGAGCGTATTTAAAACTAGAGTTATAGTTTGAAACAAGACAATAACTTTAGAAGACCAGTTAAAAATCAGAGTAGACCCTTTCACCATATGTTTCATAATCAGGAGCATGTTTATGGTCCAGGTTGAAACGTATATTTCAGATGTTACTAATGTCCATTTCTTATACACGCCTGTCCTCATCCAAATGCTCTTGAACTGCTACAGCCCTAAAAGCATCCTGGACACAATGACTATGATGTCAGGAACTCACAGCATGAATCTAAGACAAACTTCTTCTACTGTCTTTTATATACATTCAAAAAAAGTGTTCTGTGACTCCAGAAATACTGTTTAAGATGAAATAACCCATTCTTCTGAATCTGTGGTTTCACCTTAGTAACTGCAAACCAGGAGCCCTTGAAAGCTTAGGTTTCCACAGCCTCCACTCACAGGAACATGGTTTCCATCTCATGGACAGACAGTGGGGAAATTCTCCAGTATTTTCTGGAAGTCTGTACATCTCTCTTGCCATCCTGCTATACCCACCTGCCTTCAGAAGCTCAAGGTTTCTGGTCAGCCTACACGATTGCCTCCCTTAAGAGCACAGGAATATCACTAAAGGGATATAGCTAGTCATACATACATAGTGGTTCGTGATCTTTTTGCTAAAATAAACATCCAAATATAACTGAAATCCTAAACACTTGAATTAACTGAATTACTTCAAGTAATTAATTTGTGATTTACTGGCTTCTTAATAGGTCTATTAACTCATCTTCACAATAGGCCTTTCCAATAGAGACCTCTGAAAACAAGCTGCATGGGAAGAAGATTTAGAAAATAAAGAAACATCAGCTTGCTCAACTAATATAAATGACTGGACCTGATCCCTAATGTGAATGAATCTGCAAGCGGCTGTTCCATTAACACTTTGGACTAGCACACCACAGCTCAGCTTTGACAAATTCACAGTGTGGTGTTACAGTCTATAGCACTTAAATCCAACCCATGCATTTTAGAAGATTATAGTCAAGCTCTTGTTCATTTGCTCATCATGATAATTGAAAAATCGTGGATTTTTTTTTTCCTCTTAATGAGGGAAATTTAGCTCATATACAGCAGTGACAGGGTACCCCAGGGATGAGTCCACAACGCAAAAGATTCCAATTTCTTTTTACTAAAACCAGCAATAATGTGTTACTCTTACCCAGTATGTCCCCTCTATTGATGCTATTTGACAAATAAAGGAAGAAAAAATAAGATAGGTTAAAATCAACATTTTCAAAGAGTACTCAATTTTTTTGGGATTCAGTGGTTTTTCAGAAGTGTGCATCATCTCTTAAAATGAAGCTTCTGGGTCTAAAATCTGGAATCCAACTGGTGAGACAAAGGAAAGAGATTCCCCCAGAGATAGGAGAAGCATACCAAAACTCATACTAAAAGCCAAAAATCCTGATACTTTTCTCTTCTGATAGTTGACATTTAGACTCCTCATGTTCCTATGCAACTCAAGCAACTACACATGAATCCTGACCTGGACGTTTTCTGACTAGAAAGCAGCCTTTCAGTAAGAGCCAAAATCAAGAGAGACTGCATTTGGTTGGATGCAGTGCTTGGAGCAAAACAACAGCCTAAAGTGTCCTGCTGCTCAGGGTCACTACAGCCAAACTAGGGCTGACCAAGGAGCACACCAGTAAACTTCTGCAGCAGATTTCTGTTCTTAAAATCTGAATTCTTAAAATTAAACCTGAATTTTAAAAGCAAGTTTATATTCTTTTACAGTTGTTGGTGTGTGTGCATATAAAGCACTTGTATAAAACATAAATATTCTTCACAGCTAACAGCATGACCTCAGATGGTAAAATAATGTATTGCTAAATCCCCCTCCACCAAATCTTAATACTTTGTCCCTCAGATGAGCACAATTACTGCAAATGAAGAAAGGACAACTTCATCAATTTCTGTATTAGCCAATAACCAAGCTGACTATTATTGTACTTCTTCATGTAAAATCAAGCATATTATACTGGTGGGCCAATATTATCACCTTTGCTTCATAAAGAAGGAGAACAAAGGTGCAGATCAGAAAACATTTGTCCATCACTGAATGGTGATCCAGTGACTGACAGCAGCAGTTAAGCAATGTTGTGTCTTTGCTAAAATACAACTACCAGACTTTGGGAACTTTTGTTATTATCTATGTAGAACTTCACTACAGAAGCTGTCTGTGGTTTCCTACCTACTGAAAGCAATGTTTTGGTCACCTGTCTTCTATTTTATTCCTTTTTGATTGATTGATTCTAAAACACCTTTTTTTTTTTTTTTTTTGTCTCCTTTGTGGATTACAGGACAGACTGCAAAGCTGTCTGTCTCTCTTCCTAGTGCCCTGAAATGCTAGATGTTGCACAGAGCCATTAACAGAACCTGCCACGCAATGTTTTCAGCAGCATGTTTTTGTTCTTTGCATTATGTGCTTATCTTACTTCTATTTTACAGTTTTCTAACATGCTACTTTAAATAGGAAATGATGGAAAACAGTCTCTGCCTCTGGCTACTCACAGGCTGCACTCACACACAGAGATTCCTTCAACCCATTTAACCTAGTTCCTCTTTAATGGTGTCTGATAGGAATTTCACGTCCATCCTCGGTTCACAGAGCTGTAGTTCCTTCACCACATCCCAAATGTGTTTTCCCTGGCTGCAGTTCCTAACAGCAACCCAGTGCCTCTCATCATCTTACTGCTTGACACAAGAAACCCCTATGAATTTAATTTAGGTATATGTACTGGTAAAAACATATTTAGTATAACTCAGACATCTACTCTTCCCTACTTCACACATTCATTTAATAATGCTAGCCTATTAATCTGATGAATGCTAAGTACAGGACAATGTGCAGATACTTAATTTTACCCAGAGGGAAACAAAACAATTTCCAAAAAAGCCATCACTTACTGCTGCTCTCTGCTGCTATTTCAGAAATGCTTTTGTCCCTTGTATACATTCATAAAGCTTTCCACAACTCTACAAATGCATCTTTTTAATAACAGTGCCACATAATTCTTCAATGCTATCCAGTAACAAAAAAGTGCAAATGTTTTATCTATCCCCAAAACAAAGGTAATAAGCCTTTGTCTTTGCTTTTTTTGTGCCTGCTTTAAGCATTTACCTTAATGAGCTTTGTTTCTTTGTACCTCCAGAGATTAGTATTCTGCCCAACAAAACAATTTATTGCCCAAAATGTTACTACTGCTGATAAAATCTCAGCTTCTCCAATACTTCTGGCTTGACAGCTAATACCCTAATGTTTCATTTACAGCTGAACAAAGCAGCTTATCTCTACTAAAAGGGGAATTAGTTAGTAGTAAGAAATAATTTCAATCATCTGTTCTGCTTCCAAAGTAAAGTGATGACTTGTGCATTCTTGCTTCTATCTGATGACAGGTATGTTGCAGTTCTCGGAATACAGAACAGGTCTGTCACATAAGCTTTGTAATTCCTACAATGCAGCTACATGGATTAGGGAAGAGTCAGGTCTCTGCTGTCAAAAAAAACCCTGCCATCAGCAGTGTGCAGCAGTCAGCACTTCTACTTTACAGATAGGGCACGGACACTGGGGGGAAAACCAGGTCTGATCAATAAACAGCATCATTTTGTATCTGCAATGCTTCGTAATATTCCAACTACTATACACAGATGTGAAAATCCCTATTAGTAATGGAATAGGTTTTGTTGAAAAGGAGTGTGCTTTGCTAAACAAGGCTTTGGGGTTGATTCCTCATTATGCAAGGAAGGTGACTTCCCAATTCTGCTAAAACATGCATAGATGTGGCACTTAGGGGCATGGTTCCATGGTGGACCTGGCAGTGCTGGGTTAACAGTTGGACTCAACGATCTTAAAAGTCTTGTCTGAGAGAATTCCATAATTCTATGTAACCAATTATTGATAACTCAATATCAAATTGATACATATCAAATCAGTTGTGGGATTCCTATCCAGAGTTGCTGGTATGTACCTGGAAATCTCTACAGCACAGGACAAAGACTCATTTTTGCGTGACGTCTGAATGACCTTCTTATCCCAACTTTATTTTTTCATGTTGTTGCAGAATAAGGTCACCTGAATACTTCAGGGAAAGCAGCATAATACTGTATTTTCTCTGTATGTTTTCTCTGTTCTAGTATTTTTCTAAGTAATAACTTCTTTTGCATTGAATTTAAAAGAATTACAGATATAATTACAACTGTAGTGCCACTTGAGTCCTCTAATATTTTGTTCTTTAATTGGGTGATGATACAATTTATGGGAGCATAATAATTTATAGCTAATGATTTTTACATTCAGTATCAGTTTTATCAGAAAAAAATCCCTATGGATTTCATTTGGATTTTGAAAAAGCTGTGGTTGAAGGTGAAAAATACATTAGATTTAAATATTAATACCAGAAAACAAACAAAAATTCAAATAATACTTCAGAATTAACTGGAAAGTCATTACATGACAACCTGATGTTAATTTCAACTGGTATATACGTATTTTCCATGTAGTCAGCAATACTGATTTAATTCAGCTTGATATTCTAAGACACCATGACTGTATTACCCATACCTGCCAAACCTGTGCTAACTCTGCAAACTTTCTGCAAGTTTAAGTGAATGAGTTAGGGAAAACATGCCAATGGTTTTAGGCATCACCATATAAAACAAATTTTCCAGGATAACGGCACTGAGGCTTTGGTCTTCAGATTCTCAGAAATTCCAAAAAACTGAAGGTTCCTGTGTCAGGAGGCTTGTCAGAAGTAAAACTGGACAGCACTACTGATTGGAAAATTCTACACACACACTCTCTCTAATTAATTAATTCTTATTAATCCTATCTCACATCCTTAGTTTTCAATCACAACTAAATGTTATAAATCGGTTTAAAAATGAAGTTATATGTAGAGGTTTCCAATATTTGTCATCTGAGGTATGATACCAAACTCTTTTTTTAACATACGTTTAATGATACTTTTTTTAACATGCATTACACTGATCACTCCGGGCAGTTATATGCTCTTTCACATTTCTCAAGAGATGCCAGACCACCTTTTTTTCTCCAAACCTCTATTGTCCCAGGAATCTGATCCAACCTTATATGGCTAAAAGGTCAGTTTGTTTCTCAGCCATTTTACTTCTATCTTATATTTGTTGTAAAAAGACTGAATGTGCTAAGTAGCTTTTTTTCTGAGGGACCTATTTCTAAAAATAATAATAAAAATATTAAAAATTGTATTACAGAGGATAACATTACATGATGATTTTCCTAAAAAGTAATTTCTTAAAACCTACATTTATACTTTAAGTGAGCTTACCAATGAAAATCTTAAATGCTTACTTGGCTGCTGCACCACATGGCAAATTCTGCATGACTGACCAAGGGAAAGTCACAATTAATCAAAAGGTTGTGATTGGAGATGAAGTGACAATCGTTTTACACATATTTATGTGGGAACCAAATGGTATTCAGTTAAATGCTGGTAAAATCCAGAAACATTTATCGCTAGCCTGTAAGTGTCTCTGAGATTCAAACGTGCTGCAAGAGGAGCACACACACACAGCAGTTCAAAACACACTACAAAAAGAATGGGGGAAGCTGAGCAGTTCCTCCAGAAAGGATGTGGTTGGACTAGGCAGCTGCAGAAAGCTGTCCCATGAGGAAAACACTCAAGACTGTTTCTTGTCCAAGACATTGTATTCTACCAGCGTGTAACGCAGCTCAGCTAACCACCAGGACAAACCAAACTGCTGCTTACTAATTCCACTACACTTCTCCCTTTTTATAACCTTTCCTTACTACCAGTCCTTTCACAGTTCCCTAGTCTGGGATATTATCCATAGGAAATCGTTGGGTTTCTAATTTTAAAAGCAAAATTAATTTTATTTAAGACCTTAAAGTGTTTGAAATGAGTTGATACAACAGGATCACCCAAAATAGCAGCACATTTTCTTGATTTGAAAAGGCAAATATCAACTCCTGCATTTCAGCCTTTTGTTTGCATGCACACGTACATATCGATGCACACATGCAAACGGCTCCTCACCTTGCTTCTATAACAAGCATACACCTAGATCTAATAATGAAAATACAGGCAGAATGCTTTCCATCCATATGAACTGCCAAGGTATACATTGCCTGTATGTTAAGTAACCTGGGGGACAGTTTACAACGCTTATCTAGCTGATTGCTTAGCATGCATAAGTGTTCAAAAAGGCAATGTAGGAAAATATAATATTTATTTAAGAGTGTCATGAAGGGTTTCAATCTGATAAAATACATGGGAAAATATAATTCTACCTACCCTGAAAAGGAAAGGACAATTTTCTTTTTGGTTTAGTGATGATTCTCAGTAAGAATATGAAGAGAATATAGAAGAAGGTATAAGCTAATACTGCTGGAACAACAACAATTATACAGACAGCTATGTGTAAAATGAAACTGGGAGAAGATTTGGCATGTAAGACAACTTCAGGTACCCTGAAAATAATACCCACGAGAATGTGAATATATATTTACACAAGGCTAAGTCCTGGAGTTCTTAGTCCTTATTTAAAAGCATGAAAATGCTTCTGTGAAGGAGTATTATCAGAATCTTAACGATCACACAGAGTGAAGTGGGATTTTATCCTCATTTTTTCCTCATGACAGTAATGATAGCGTCACCATATGCAGATCTATAAGTCATATTGGTCCTGGAGTAGTTTAATGTTTAGTACAGGTACTGTGCTGTTATTAATCTTTGAAAATAGTATTAATTTAATGATGCATGCATTAAAAGTGTAAACACACAGCTGCACAAGGTTTAACTCCACGGACAAAAGCAGCATTGAGGCATCCCTTCACTGAGATTTTAACTCTGAAATGAAATTTTGCACAAAATACATATTCTTGAAATGTAAATCACAAGTAAGATTTTACAAGTGAAAATTTTAATTAAGTAGCTGATTCTGCAAACATCAGATTTAGGTTTTCAGCCACGGAGTGGTTACTGTATTTCACATGTAGTATAGGTTTCAAAACAATTTTTCTCTTCCTCTACACTTACTATTAGTCATTTTTAAAATACAAGGATTTGACAGCATGCAAAAAAAGATGTGGAAACTATCCATTTGTTGTACACTGTGTCAGTTCAATTGTCCATAAATGTTTAAGAAAATGGAAAAACTGTAAGCATGTGGGCTGCATCCATTGACTGTGGTCATTTCTGTTATTTTTTTCACCTCATCACACATTGTGTGAGCTGCATTTCCAATTAACCTTCCCCTGAAATAAAGTAACTTGACACAGTCTAAGCTTTATTTTCTTTTATAGTGATACAAACAATAATTCCCTTATCACATAATAAAATGGGTTATTTAATTTTTTTCTAGAATCCTAGAGCTGACAATGAGCATCACAGGACGGACTGTTGTGGCCCTGAAGACTATGACGCTAAAGGGCCTGTGCAAATATCATAAATGTCAAAGTAAGAATTTTCTGAGATTTTCACATATAAAAGACAAAGCTTAGGAAAAGTAGGACCAGCACCAAATACTGTAGCAACATGTGAATTAGTGAACATGGATGAGGAAACATAGATTTCCTATTACTCATGGACAAATTTAGCAGGTTAATCCTATCAACTGCAGGGATTTTGGCAGGTGAAAATGCAAGACCATCTGTGACACTAACTTGTCTTGGAAAGAAAGCAGAACTGGAAGACAATTCCTGAGTTGGTGAGTCCAGTCACCTGCTAGGAAGCCACATGATGTAATTTTTCTTAATAAACTGAGGAAACCCTGTCTTAAAATCAGATAACTGTTTGACCTCCTCCAGCTCATGCTCAAACTGAAATCCTGCTGCAGAAACTCCCTGATGTGACAAGTGTAGAATTCTTTTATCTCTCTCTGTAAATTTTATGGACAGCATATACCTATTTATCTTCATGCCTTTTAGCTTAAAACGCTGTCCATATCCCTGTTTGCTCCAAAGTATTCGCAGTATCCTCTTCTCACCCCTTTCCTTTGCTTGACTAAACAGGCCTACATCTCTTCTACTATCATCTGCTCTCCATTCCCTTTATCCTACAGCTCTTATCTGAACCTCTTCCACTTTGTGCCATGATCCACCTGTCATCATCCTAACATGACATCTGGTTAACTGAAGACATTACACATACTTCTAAGTCTTGCATATACTGTTAGCCTTCGAACTAGCAGTGTGCTTAAGGGTAAGAAATACACTTCATAACCCTAGATTTGATATTTTAGAGCTATTCCAGTAATTAACAATAACGCTTTAGCTGCCCTGAATATCCATAATGTGGGGTCAAGCATAAAAACGCTTGGCCAATAGTGTTGATTTGAAATTAGGCTGAATGGTCTGTTCATGCAAAACAAGCAGATTCTAAATGTACAGATTTTTTACAGATTAGTTTTATCAGTATGACCAGCCTTTGTTTTCAATATTTCAAGTATTATACTTTTTTGGAATTTTAAGTATTATGCCAGTAAGAAGAAATAAGCACAATAACAAGTATCTGTCATTTTAATAACAGGTTCTGTCATTATAGTATGCAAAAACTGCTTAAACAGTTTAAGTATATTCTTTTAAGCATTTGTTCATACCCATATGTTATGCCTGGAGACCTATTTACTCACTTTGGCTAATTTTCTTTCTAAATACCTCTCTATTTATTATCAAGACCAGCAGTAATTATAGACAAATTATTTTTTAATGAATACACTGGAGTTTCTTTAGACTTTTAGCTATTTTACAACAGGTTACAATGCACATTATTGTAATGGTGTGTTCGTTAGTTGGCCACTTCAGGATGAAACTGTCACAACATGGTAAGATAGTAGAAGAACGTGACAAAAAGAGAACACATTCTATTGGATTAATCAACCGGGAAGATTTCCTAATACTTATAACCCCCACCCAGCACCACCAGACAGTCATCACAATTCTAGAAAATAATGGATATATAACTTAATATAATGTAGGACTATTTACTCACTATGGACTATGTTATGTCTGGTCCACCTGGCTGTACACTACAGGATATGGTGATGTCTCGTGAATGTGAGCTCATCAAATGTATGAAACTGCTGCTGTGAGTGCATGGGAAAATACTGTCATCATCTTCTTTGCCTAGCAAAAGATAGAATTGGTATATTTAGCACTTGAGGTCAGGTCCTCAAGAAGAATAACTTCAGTTGAGCTGTAAGGACTTACAAAAGTGAAATATCTGGTCTTCAGACTGTACGAAATATTATTCCTTGTCAAGGTACTATACTACTAGAACTGAAAACCAAATTGACGTGAAGTTTGTGGTCTAACAACTTCTTCCAAAAATTCAAAGTGATGGTCATCACCCTAACAGTTTTAAGTTTCTGGCAGTTCCATAAAATACTTATATTACCTGTAGAGCTTTTGACCAATGAGATATTCATCACACATTTATCATTAAACATTTCTAATATATATGAGCAACATCATCCACAAATACATCTCATTTGCCAATATGGAATCACTTTAAATTTCAATCACATTTAGCTTACTGCATTATTCAGGAAGGGTATGTATGAGTCTGTTTAACTGCTGTTCCTTATATACCAATTAATGTAAGTACTATAAGTATGCAAGTTACTGTAAACTGTAAAAGAGGTTGACTCATTTTTGAATACGTAAGATGTGCCTGAAAGAAAAACACAAGTAAAAATCTTATTTTCTTCTATTTTCAAAATAACTCTTTGTTTATAGGCATATTTTAGAGGTTAGTGCTCAATAATTAACACAAACGGAAATAAGAGTATCATTGAGCAAGCTTAGTGTAAAAAAATTCTATAACCATAAATTATGTGTACTTTACACTACATAAACACATGGGTATTTCTTAATGTAAAAATTATACAGATAACTTCTGTATAAACAGACATAAATGCATATGTATGTACAAGGTACTTCAAGGAATTGTAACACTGGAATTTGAAATTTAAAAATTTATCAGATAAACTCACCACCTAAAGGTACTGCATAATCTCATAGATGGCTTATCAAATACATGGATCTATGAAAAATATAAATAATTACATACATCTGTCAAGTAAAATACATATCTGACTGCCAAAAGCTAGGGAAGCATACTGAAGCTATATAAACACTTCATATTTTACTCAGGCACAGCATACTTTCAAGAGTGCAACTAATTTTATTAGGTATTATCATATCTAGCAACTGAAGTTTGGAATTTATTTTACTGATATGATAACTAAAACTGGTTCCATAATACAAAAGACACTGAGAAAATTACATAAATGGCAAATAAAGATGCTCAGGAGATAAATACCAAATATTTCACAGTAGTAAGTCTCTTTCTCCTTAGATCTTGTGTTGATAGACCAGGTTTCTTAATGAGGACAAGGCTGAGATTCTCCCAACCCCTTTATCACACACCATATGCTGTTCATAGTTTTGGGGTGGCAGAGGTTTCATGTTTTATTGATTTAAATCTTGCTAGCCACTTCAGCAGAGTGTTGTAAGTCCACCAAAACTGATATTCCAGACCTTCATGAAAACTACATTTTCCACTCCAACATCTGCAACCTCATTTTTAGCCAATTCTGTCTACGTTCTGTTCTGCTCCCATTTCAACCACTGTTGCCTCAACTCTACTCCTCACAGTGTTGCTCAGCAGTTTCCATGGAGAAACTCACAGAAACATCTAGAGCACCCAGCAACCCCTTAAAATCATGGGGAAATTCTAGGAAATTTTCAGATGCATGTTCTGATCACATAGAACTTCAGTGGGAACACGGGCTTTTTCACAGATATTGGTAAGCTCCCAAGTCTCACCAGACCAGAGCACCCACATAGAGGGCCATAGTTTGATTTCCAGACCCAGTGCAATATTTTAAGTGCCTTACCACACTAGAAGATTGCTATGTGCTACAGCAGCTCTTTAGATGCTGCCAGTCACCCAGATCTGCACAAAGAGCAAACTTACAACGTCGAGGTCACTGAGTGTGCATCAGCACCAGTGATTTTCATTCACTGCTGATAGAACTTGAATCTGGAGAAGCATGATGAAAATGAAAAGCTCTTTAAATAATAGCTTTTCCCTTATTGGACACCTTTATCTCTGCAATGCATTATTATTTTAAGAAACTAAGTAAAAATATTATATCCTACACTGGCTTATCATTTTTGGCCCATTTATAATCTTCTATTAACTATTTTTTTAAATACTAGTGAAATCTAGATATACTTCACAATGAAAGCCAGTCATTTTAACCTAGTTTCCAAGAGTGAATGGTTCATACAGTATTTTGAATCAAGTTATTAAGAACTGTTATTCTAAGCAGTTACCTTTGTTCTTCACAATTTTGCCTGGCATTCTCCAAAGCATTAAGGAGATAAGATATTTTAGACAAGGATAAAAGAAATTGTGTCATGTACTCCATTTCTGGTTTTCTTCTTAATTTCTGGCATTAAAAAATAAATTTGCAGTATATTTAACATTGTGAATAAAAATATGACCAGATCACATCATTATGCTAACCTCTTTTCATCATATCTGAAACTTTTTGTAGATAACATCTTTGTAAATTAGATGAACAAAAGGAAACTTAGATTTGAAGAAAATCTGCTCACTGATTTATGATTTTTTAAAAAATACATCAGAAAAGGAACAGCACACGTTACAGAAATAAAATTATCATGGTCTTTTGTAAGAAATTAGGGAAAACTACTTGAAAAATTACCAAAACAACCCACACATACAGATACACATAGTATATGGTGAAAGGTTTTCTCTATTGATGAACATAATATGAAAGTAATTCTCATTGCATTCAAGAAGCAGCTAAGATGCAAAGGAGGGTAAAGTGCCATTGAAAAGTATGTAGTGATGGTTGCTTGATATCTGGAAGATGAATTACAGTTCTATTAATTCAGGTTGGCAGATTGGATTTAGCAAGCATAATAGGGAGGTAGCTTTCATGACACGTACTGAGCTGAGGGACTGCAACCCACAGCACGTAGGGTAAAACAATTTACAAATTGTCTGTCAGTTGTCTGTCTGTCGGTCATTCTTTAAGAAATCATGCAGGATCCTCAGCTAGAACCAATCAGAATTAATTCCTTTGCTGTGTGAATTTCCTAAAACCTTCACAATTATCCTACTGTCAGCACTCTGATAAGCCAGGAAAGTCCAGCGAATAGTATGAAAGGCGGCATTAAAGTTAGACCACTACTACTTCTATGATATGTGGCTTAACCAAACCAATAAAATTATGAATTCTCTACCCAGCTCACATGAATCACATACTGTAAATTCATTCTGATTAATTGTTATCTGTATTGTCTTAATTTTATCATTTTGGAAACCTCTGCAGCAGGTCTCAAGTACAAATACCTAAACTAAACTTGGGAGATTTAGGAGGCTTACAGCTTCTTGATTTAATTGCACTACATGTCTAAGTAGAAAGCAATTTAGTCTGAAGTGGTACTTATGCATCACTCCTTTACAGGTTTGCAGTAACACTGCTGGTAAATTTTTGTGTTCAACATTCTGCATTTATACTTTAAGTAGAAATAGTGACGTACACTTTTTCCTTTTAATTATGTAGCTTAAGACATGTCCAGTAAGCACATGATCTTTTAATTTTACTATTACTAACAATCAAAATGCAACTTCCCTCCCCCCCCAAATGATAATTTAATCAGCCATTGTGTTATGAAATTACATGCTGTAAAGTGTAGGAAATATCACAACTTTCTAACATTGTATTATCTATATACAGGAGAACTGTCACTGTTTAATATATGCTAACAAGAATGCCAAGCACTTACATTTAATTAAAGCTATACATCATTCTGGATAATTAGTAATAATTAAGAAGAATTACCATCCTAAATAAAGAAATAATATTATTTCAACTGAAACCTGAAGTCTGAATTCAAAAACCCAAAATAAAACTCCTGGGAATGCAAATACGCCATTATGCAAACTGTTTTCTTTAAGTATGATATAATTTATGTAATGAAATAAATCTATGCTGTTAAAATATTTAGCAGAACTGAGAATAATGAGTAGAGATAGGATTAGTTTAATTAGTTTACTGAAATGGAGTTCTTATAGTGGCTAAGTGTGATATATTAGCTTTTGTCACTCGGAATAAAAAAAGAGGTAATTAGTTCTCATTCAGATATATTGTTTTCTTTGAGGAAGGAATTGTAATATTTTAGCTTGCATAATAGAAAATAATACATGGAGCATAAAACTTATCTTCTTCATCCAAGAGTACATCTCCAATAAATAAGAAGAAAATAGGAAAACCTTAACTATTCAGGAGTGTAATCTTGACGATGTAGATTTAATTTACACTAGTACAACTCCATGGGTTTAAATGAACTTACTCAAATCACTGAAGCCCATTCATTGCTTATCCCTGCCTAATTTAAGAGTTTGTAACAAATTTTGTCTCTCTATTCAGCAGCCACTTCATTACTCAGAAAATCCTGTAAAGTTGTCCTAAATCAAGGCTTTCACCAGGCGGATTCAAAATTAAAGAGAGGAATGCCTTTCTCAGTAATATTTACTGCTGAATCCTAAACAAACCCATGATAAGCTTAGGATCCAATTTTATTCTCATAAAAATAAGAAAAAATAATACTTAAGTATCCTTTTATAGACTATCATTTCACAGCCAGAAAACTATTTAATGTTAATTGTACATTTCTGAAGACATCTGTATGGAATATATTTAATACGGAATACAAAGGAAATTGTTTATCCATATTTTCCAAGAATGTGTTAAATTCTAATTTTGGCTATTAAGGATAGGAATAGTATTCCAATTAAGCAATATGAACGTATTTAAACAAGAATCTGAAGGTCCAAGAAATTAACCCTCAACTGAACATAAAAAAATAGCATCTCTGGTAACACAAAGATGGGAGTAGGGGAAATACAGAGAAGTCAAAGTCCTGCAAAGCCATTAGCTAGATTTTTCAGTTAATAAAGAAGTTATGAATGAACCAAAGAAGTTATGAATGGACCAAATTAATTTCACTTTATACTTTGAAAGGGGAAACTGCTGTAACATACTGGAAAGCCTCAGGCCTTAGTGTAACAACATATGCCCACTATCATTTAATTTTTTTCTTTTTTTTTTGAACTATAGTGCTGCACATGAAGGAGCTATTTAGCATTCTCGGTTGTAGAACTTGGATACCATACACAAGCTTCAAATAGTTCCTAAGCTGAAATACAGCAAGTCAATCACAAAAAAAATGACCTCTCCCACTTTTCCAGTTGTACAGACTCACACAAAGCACTTCAGCCAGAAATGCATAATAATTATATGGATATGAAATACAGCTTGTACTTGGGTTCAGTTGGAGAATTCTCATTGATTGGACTGAGCAATAACATAGACAACCGAGCTCTGAGGGGCACAAGAGACTAAATCATACAAAGTCTTCACTCTCTGTGTATTTGTCAGTTTTATCTCACCAACCTCAGACGTTCACTTCCCTGATGATTTTGAAAACCAAACCCCCATATTTGCCTCAGAATGGCAGAAGTGCCAAACTTCCTTTAAAATCTCATGATGTTATTATATTAAGCAAGTTGCCATATCCCTGTGAGGAAAGTGGGCAGTGTTGTGATTTATGCACCCTGAAAAACCATCACTAACTGGCAAGTTGAAATACATAAACACACCACCTGTGCTACTGCTACTCAAATATGCTGCTTCTCCACAGATAATACAGGGCCCAGAATATCATAATGTGAATACGCTGATCTTCTACTGTTAGATTACAAGGAAACTACATTATAATAATATTCTAAAAATATATTTAGTATAGAATTCTAAAAATCAGTACAGTCATTACTCATTGATATCATAATGAAGACAGGAGGGGAACTATACAATTTAATTTGCATCTTTTAATTGTAAAATCCAAACAATAAATTCAAAAGAAATGAACTTGCTGTATGATATAATGAATATAATCAGATCAGAGATGATTTAATAAAACCAAAGCATAGAGTTTGGTACTCAAGAGACTGATACATAATTCATAAAGTTGCCACATGTGGTCATTAGGTCAAATATATTAACTAAGTAGTAAGTTATTTTGAGAACTGGCTATGAAGCTAAAAGATTCTTAAACATGAGCAGTGAACATAGAAAAACTTTTGTCTTAATTTCTAAGTGATATAATTGACTTTTTACTATATGGTTTGAATCCAACTGCAGACTAAACTAATGTTTATGGGTTTCTGTCTCATAGGCCCTCTTTCACCTCATCTCACCCCTCCTCCTCCAAAGGAAAACACAGTGGACAGGCGATTCATAGTCAAAGTGCTGAAATCACACAGGATGATGAAATTTCCTTTACAGTTACCTGTTAGAGAGGATGTGATCCAATATTGGTGCATACATTATAATTCTAGAGATAGCACTAATCTTTGGGTGCTGCTAGGAGCAGTGACTCAACAGAGCTCTACTTGTTATCTCTAAGAGAGAGGACGGGGGAAAAAAAAAAAAAAAAGAGGAAAAGAAAAAATTGCAGCAGAAGGATAAGGATGTAGTGTAAGAGTATCCAACCCTCAGAGCATAATGACAGAGGACTGTATGGAAGAACTGACCTATGAAGAGGCTCATTTTCTGTCTATTAAAACTATGAAAAGTAAGCCTGGTTTGGAGGCATTACAAAACCAATGTGGCACTAGCACTAAGGTTACTAATACTGCTCCACTCTCCTCCGACCACCCCCTAACAGGCAGCATTTCATCATTCATCTAAAGCTTCAACAGCCAAGTGAGATTATCACAGTTTGGTCCCCAAGGCCTCACTGGGTTTGTAAATTTTTATGATGCCAGACCCAGCTCAACTTCTGTGTTGTGCCAGTAGGGAAGGCAAGGCTAAGGTTAGTCCTACAGCAAGAGTTAAGAGAAGAATGGAACAAGATGGTCAAAGACAGAATAAAATGTGTCTTTGCAAAAAAATCCAAACACTCAACTGCATCAAATATTCATCTGACAATTAAAGAATCTCTTTCAACCTTTTTTTAAATGAAAAAAAAAAAAAAGAAAAAAAAAGAGAAATGTAATAATTTTGGGGGAAAATTCTTACAAGCGTTGTAAGGTCTACCTGCACTCCTAGCACTTGTACCCACCCATTGGAGAACAAATGTTTCTCTCGCCAAGAAACAACACATTCTGCTGTTTAAAACAGATCACCTATATAATCTATTTTAGGTACCCTGCCAACTGAAACATATTTTCTGTGTGGGAACAACTTTTAACCCTCAGGATATCAAACCAGAAATTTAGGACTCAGAGGCACAAAGAAGATGGGATAACCTTGAGGGGATTAGGTGAGTATGTCAGTAAATTATAGGAACCCGACAAGTTTCTGCACTGTGAGTAGTTTTTTTACTTCATAACAAATCCAGGATTATCCCATGGAATACAATTTAGAACAAGAAAACAGTAAAATGGTGGCAAGATTCAACTGGGGGTACCTGCCCATGCAAACAAGGACATGTCTTCCCTGTACCCAAGTAAATCACAATTTGTTTTAGTTTTGCTTTTGATTTTTAGTTTTGTCAAGGAAGGGTGCATTTCCAATCACAAATCCTGGCAGTGAATCACAGACAAAATACTACCCAAGCTGATATAACTGTATGATGTTCCTGTATGGACTCTGTTCAGTACAGTAAAACAGTATTCTTAGCGTTATGCTCCATTATGACACCACCATTAGTGATGATGATGTACTTTCTGGCTTGGAGAACCCAAATTGGTACACATGAGACCACAAGATGACAAACTGTATAAATGCATACGAAAGTGGATGCTGATACAACACTAATAAAACATTAATTTCTTTACTTTAGTCAAGCTGTAACAGAAATTAAATATAATGGAAACACATTCTTGCATTTTTTCCAGTCACACACATTTGCTTATATCCATTTTCTTGTAACAAATATAATAATGTGATCACACCCAACTTCAGCACATTGTGCTCTTTTTGTCCATGAATCTGCACACAAGGCAGACACCAGGAAACATATATTAAGCATTTATTCATCGCCTCATTTCCAGCACTCAACTGATAAAAAAGGTTAATACATAATACAGTGTGGCTGCTGGAACAAAACAGACAGACTCCATAGCGGTATTACAGGTTGAAGGTCAAACCTGATGATTACAGTAGCCCCTTCTGGACTTCTAGCCTATGCATTTTATGGAAAAAAAAGTCAAGCTACACTTAAATCATATCTCTTATCTGGAATTTATTCTGTATTCATACCCTTTCTTTTAAGATTATGAAAAGAACTGATTCAGCTCTTTTAATAACTGTTAAAACAGAACTGCTCAAAGAATCCAATTTTCTGTGAACCGAATGGTACAATGAAATTCAGTGTAATGTAAGATATGCCATAGCCTCACCAAAGCTCTTAAATAAATAACCAGTAGGCTTAAATATGATTTCCCCCCACACTTAACTTTTACTATATTAAAAGACACAAAACCTGAGAATAGACACCAAGTGATGCAGGAATGGACTCAAGAAAACATCTAATTCTCTGGATAATGCAGCTTGTGAGTATAAGAGGAAGTAATGCAATTACTTTAAAAGCTTTTCTTGAGGCACAGTTCATGCTTGCCACTGTAGAGCCATCAATAGCATGACTCTACTCTCCTGGTTACCCACATGTTTCAAGTCAATATGACTGAGTGTGAACAGACTTTCATACATGAGCAGAAGACCTGGGGAATAAAGCAACTTCACCATTACGTATGTGCCTCTGCAGAAATTAAAACTCACAGCTAATACAGTAACATTTAAAACAATTTTTTGTTCTTTGAATTTTTCTTTTGTTAAGACTTTATAGCCAGCATATAGACATCTAAAAGCTAGATCTGTAATCTGTTAGGGTGCTTGCACAGCTTAAGCCCTAGGCAATTCTCACAATGTAGCCCCACCTTCAGATATTAAACCACTTTTACTTACAAATGTAACATGATACAAATGACTGATTTTCAAATAAGCTATAATCCTCACAATGGCTAAGTGATTAAAACAGTCGTTTCCAAACTTTTAGTGTCTGTGACTAATAGTGACATATTTAAAATGCAAACCATGCCTGGCTGCTCAACTAAACTTAGCCAAGTAATTTGTTCAGACCACAAACACATGTCCCTCATATGCTATTAAATTATGCCATGTTATACAGTATTAAAATGTTTCCCTTAAAGCAACTTGCTGTAATCATTAAACAAGAGTAAGGAAAATAAACTTCAACTGAGGCTGCGTTAAGAAATGTCAACGCCTATTCAAGAGAAGAAATCAGTGGCTGATGTACAGAATTTCTATCCTCTATGAAATGATTTATAATCACTATTATTAAAAACAACTATTGTTAAAAACAACCAACCACATTTAATATGCTATATTTTTAAACAACCTTGAGGAAAGCTTAGTTTTTAAATGAATTTAATTTATTCTGATTTTAAAAAAAATCTTCTTGCATAAATTGGCTAAACTCAACCAAGGCAAATTAAAAAAACAAAACCAAAAACAACCCAAAAAAAGAACTGACCCACTGCTTTACTAAGCTATGGAGACTTCCTTGGGACTACCGGTGCCTTATGAGAAAAGCTAAGGGATCTTTGCAGAGTTTTATCTGAGGGCTAGACTCTTCCAAGACAAAACACTGCCTTTATAGTGCTGCACAAGAGAGGGAAAAATGGATTGGGTATGTACTGTCAGCCTACACGTGGGCTGAGGTACTCTTTCAAGCAAGGCTTCTGAGAAGTCTTCTGCCCTTAACATGTATTCTTGGCTGTCTGCCCATGCACATCTCCCTGGAATGGCACGGCACCATACTGACCCGAACTGAATAATGCAATGATGAGATTAGATGAAAAGCCCACTAACAACTACATACACAACAACATGTCCAAAAGCACTCTTTAGAGAATAAACTTGCCACATCTGCAAGACGCTTCTCTCACAGAAAACAAATGTTTCAAGATAAAAGCCAGCAACATGGATGCAGCAATTTAAGATAAAAAAAAAAAAAAAATAGCAATGTCATCTAGAAGTTGCCTGAAAATCTTCTGGCTTGGAAAGATTTGACCAGTACCTGCTGTGTCTTTCAACACTTGAAACTATCATTTGTGATTTAAGACTACAAAAAAAAGAAAAGCTAAAGCTCAAGGTAATTCAAAAGTGAGGAAGTTGTATGTTACTCCCTTTTCTTGCAGAGCAGTATTTCCCAGTAAAGCACAATTGAGCACCAGTGTTCTTTTGATTCAATGGCACTGACGAATTTTTTGCCTAGGATACAGAAACGTCTTCTTAACAGTACCTATTACTCACTTTTTAGTAGAACTATTGCAAATTGCTTTCATTTCACATAGTCTTGCCAGTCATTCCTGCAGAAAAAGAATGATTGTGAATTTAAAAGCACTAAAAGGTGTCCTACATTTGTATCATTTTTCAGTGCCAGAGCCAAACCGCAGATGTACACGCTCTGGCTACCTGTCACTTGTGAGATGCTGTCCTTTTCTGTAGGGATTTTCCTGGAAAGTTATGTAGGCTGACAATCTGCAAATCTCATCATGAATGCAAGGACTCAAAACTAGCAACCAGTTTCCTACTAGAAACTGCTTTAAAAAAACCACCCCAACACCATTGCTGAATACCTACACATTCTGAGAGTGCCTGCTTTGAAAGAAATGTTTTACAGAGGAGTAGTGTGTGCTGCAGAAGAAAAGAGCAAGCTTGTTTGCAAGCTTTATTTTGGTCAGTATGTTGCTCAGCATGCTTATGATTATGCATGTGCATATCTGAGACTACAAAACCAGAATTTAAGAAAAGTCAGAAAAAATTTATATTTGGCTGAAAAAAAATCAACACACACAAAAAAAAAAAAATCAGTCTAGAGAAAGCCAGTGACTTTCCACTGACCACCCCCACAATGGGTAAACATCATCTTTTAGCAGGATTTTCTAGATATTTAAAAGTGTTGCTCATACCCGTAACAAAAGGTCACACCACCCAAACGCCACATATCTCTACCGCTGGCAGTTAGGATTTTATTTACGTTATATTTATTTAGAAAGACCAATTGACAACATTTAAAGCACCACTTTTAAGGTTAAAGAGCTTTTAACTTTTAGGCAATTATCTTTCATACGTACCTAAGAACTCAACACAAATTGACAAAGGAAATGCTTTCGGTTTGTAAGACTTTGGGAAAGTCTGAAATCGTAATTTGCCTGTATATCATCTGTCCCACATGTGCTATATATTTGAACAATGTATGTTCTTGTGTTTCTACACAAATGCTTTGTCTAAACATATCAATATGCAAGTCCATATTGAACTTTGTAAATTCAAAATTTCTGAACCTTCAGACAAAAAAAATAAGAATCGAAATAACCCTAATTTCACTCCTATATCTAAATCCAAACCTAAATCTCCAATAAAAAAACCCCCAAAAATGTATTTTACGAAGTCTCTGATATTCTTGCAAATTAATTGCCACATGTTTGCATTATATTGATGACTACTTTTTAAAACAGTAAACTACTTTCCCAAGATTCCTGAAGTTTCAAAAATGTCTGGTTTGTTAAAAAAATGTTGTGAGAAGATGGCAGCACACACTGCCTCACAGACCAAGCAGCTCTGAACCATGCCAGGCAGCCAAAGCACGTGGACTAAGCAGCGGAGGCTGAATCTGTGAAGAGTCAGATCACAGCATTGCTTAGGAGCCCTCCGCACACTCCCAGGCTGACACGGGGTGCACACCAGTGCAGCTGGCAATGCGGTCACAGAAAGTGTCACATTTCTAGCCCAAGCTTGGGAAAACACTTCAGAGTGCACAGACATTCTATTATCAAGAATCCTAGAAAGCAAGTAGTAGTTCAAAGAATTAAAACACCCAACCTTTGCACTGTTTCTTCATCCAGTTGAAGCTGGAAAAGATTGAATGCCTGCTTGTTTTTCTCTGTCTCTGATAGCTGCTTTTTGTTTCAATATAACAATGCCTTATATTTCTAAATTGCAAAAAGCATCCCTTTAGCATCATGTATGCCTTTATTTCCAAGTGTAAGAGGAAGAGGTTTCAACGCAAGTTCCGCATAAAAATCCATTTTAAATTTTGTTTTCACATGAATAACTGGACTTCCTTTTGCCCCAACAACTCACAAATGTCAAATAACTAAATAACACAGGCACAATAATAGCCCCAAACCCAATAAAGAATAAAGTAGCCTTTCTTGCCTGTCAGAGGACCCCATTTTCTATTCCGAGCAGGCAAGCTGAAAGCACTGCTCTTCTGTCATTCCTTGACAGTTATAGACTAGTTCTGCACCTTATTAAAGATTAAGGTTTGCCCAGGCACTCTCTTTTGGCCATCTCCTGTCCACAGTCCAGCATTTATTACAGGAGAGCTCAAGATTAGTACCATATATTCTGCTTTGAAAGAGTGCCATACCTGAAAATGAGGCCATGTAACCAAATGTCACCGAGCTATTCGAAAAGCACTCAATGAAAGAACAAAGAACATGGTATTTCACTTAATTTAATCTTTCTAGATAGACACATCCTTTGTGTTACATATAGAAATGATTTCTCCTACATAGGCTATTTTTTGTAGATTCCAAAACAGAGTAAAATTGGTAACAGGATAGTTTTTTTATGATGAAAAAATAGATTTTTGGTTTGTTACAAAAATTATGAACACAATTCTGGAAGAACTATATAAGTCAGCGTTACTTTATATAAGGCAGTGAACACTATGTAATGTGTGTTAACATCTGCTACCTGGTATTGGCCTGATACAAGTATGTTAGAGGAAAATTCAGCAGGCTGAGCTGCTACACAGGAAATACTACACATTGTGGGATTTCCACACAACACCGTGTCCCAGAATATTTAACAAAGACCATTTTAATTTCTTAGAGGCCATCATGAACAATCATCATCCAATTTTTAACCAAAAAGCATTAGAAAGCCTACTGACTGTTGCCCGGATCACAATTTGAGAAACGGTTTTGTAAGATTAGTGTTTTTAGGAGCATTGCTAGTTAATTCTAAACTGATGTCCTAAAAAATATTAATTGGATATCATCATACATTTCTGGGCTGCCATTGTACTCCCTGTAACTTCTGAAGGTGTGCTGAAAGGCAACTGTAAGGGAAAACTGTAAATAAACAAAAACTTGTTCTGTCGCAGAGATCTAAAAATATAAACCCAAACTTTTTAAATGGGTTACAGTGGTTTCACTTAAAAAACATTCCGTTTGAGAATAGATAAAAAATGTCATTTCCTAGCACTTCAAATAGAAACTATTCAGTAGTATAAAAGTCTATCTCGCAGCAAATTTTTACATGAACAGATAAAACCCCACACAGGGTATTGGAAAGGCTTAGGCTATCTTCCATGGATGCTTTTACATCAGTAAAAGCATGACAACCTGAAACATTAAAATGCAAGAAATAAAGGCAGGGAATTCTGCTTACTTAAGGCAGTCATCCATTTTTCCTTTTTTTTTGTTTTGTTGGGTTTTTTTTTTTTAAATATTGATAATTCATAGGAAAGCCTTATCTGTTCAGCCTAGCCTTTATACTAACAACAATCTTCTCTCAGGATCTAAACCAAGAGAATTTCACTGGACTAACGAGTCCCTCAGTAGCTTATAAAGTATTAGGTTAATATCAACCTTAACACATGAAACTTACTGGTCAGCTCCCAAGCAGTGCAGAGCTGGAAGAAGGCCCCCTCTGCTGCAGGTACACCATGTGTACACAGCCAGCCTTAGGTGATGCTACATTCGTTGAATCAGCCCTACTGCTAGCTTTCTAAAAAGGAAGATCCATCAGGACCTCTTGCTTTTTAATAAGTTCTAGGGCTTAGGGCCAGCAACCCATGAAAATGCTGTAGCTCGTTCATTGGGAGCACTGCAGTGTACTGGTCTAAGTGTCACAAGATGTTTCTTGCAGTGGAAATGGACCCAAATAACTAGGGATAATGCTCAGAAGCTAGTAATGACACTATGAACATGTTTTGTTTGTTATTAAGACAGAAATTAAAACACTGAGATTCTATCTGCTGAATTATTTACTACTCAACATGAGAAGCATGCTGAAACGTGATTAAATCCTGTGTCCTAGGAATACAGGAAGCTCAGCTATTGATAGGATATATACCAATACAGATTGAAGAGACTTTCTTCAAAATGCATGCATAATTATCAGCAGATTATTTTTTCCATTGCACTTGTCCTCAGAGAAGCAAATCGATGCAGGCCTTTCCCAGCTAGCAATTTGGTGTAGGTTTCCAGTAAAGCATCTGACAAAGAAGTATTCAAGCCAATTACACTGTAAAAATAACTAGTGACTGTGGCATCCTGGGGTGGGAGGGAAGAAAGTTAAACAGAGAAGGAAAAGCAAAGGAGAGGAGAAGAATATTCCACGGCTCTAAAACAATTATTTGCTATTGATGTAGAAATATCATTATTCTGAGTACGAGTCAAAATGCATTAACATTCCATCTGCCAATGCTGCAGCAACCATTTTTCTCCATTTCTGTTTGACCTCAAGCCTTTTATGCATAAATGTCAGGGCTCTTTACAATTAATCATGTCTACCACAGACTAATTGTGGACAACAGTAGTGCAATTAACACAAATTTGCTTCAAATATTCATGAACATTCAAAAAGCATTCACTGACACAAGTGTTAGCTACCTAGCCACAAAAACTGAGAATTCTTTTCTCTTCTGTTTTCTAGCAGCCTCTGCATTAGGAAGCTAAGCACACCATCAAGGGCGATAGCAAGATTGGAAACAATATTCTGCCTAACCTTAAAATATGATTGCTTCAGTGTTATTTGCTACACATGCATGCTAGGAGGAAACAAGCAAAATAAACACAAAAACTATTCCTCTAGAAATCTTAAGAGTAGGGTAATCCAGTAAATGTAAAAATACTGAAATATATTGTGTGTAATTAAAAAAAAATAATTCTACCTTAGCATATTTTTTTAAAAAATGATTATTCCTAAACCTGATTAAAAGAAAGAAAAAAAGAACAAAAACCTCTTCACAAATTAAAAAATAATTAGACCTCTATTGGTTGTCTAGACTCATTCTTAATACTATGCCTGTTACTTTATTTGTATCTCACTAAGGAACTAACAGCAGAAGTCTCCCTAACCATAGAAAGCTATTTGTAAAGCCTGACCTAAACATAGCAGACGTAATAGACTTTTTTAATTTTTATTATTTTTTTAATACAAGCTTTACATTGAAGAATTTCTTGGACTGTTGTGCTATTTCTAATCAGGCCCCATGGCAAATATTCACCAACCCTCCCAGGAATAAACTATTCTCACTTCAAACAATTGTTACAGTTTGAATCCAATTGACTCTAGACAAAAGTACTGAGATAATCAGCATATTAAAGCCAACACTATAACCATATGTTAATTATGTAAATGATTCATTTTAATCAGCTAGAACCATGTAAAGAGTTACAAGGAATGCAAATGTAGGGAGTTATTAAAAATCTCATTATTATTCATCTTGGTTCCATGCGTGAATGTATCCATCCAAACAGATGAATTAATAGTTAGATGAAAGATGAAAGAGCTAGAGGGGAAGTCTGTGGGAAACCATCTGTCTTGCTTTGTATCCCTCCCAGGCTTCAACCATACTGCAATAGCTGCATGGAGAACAACCCCAGAGAAGAACCAATGATGGTCTATACCACCCCTCAACCAGGAGTCAATGCTTCCACAAAAACTTCAGAAAAAAAGAGAGAGAAAAATCACAGTTCTCCTCTGTGCCCAAATTGAATTTCTTGGTAGGTCCAGAAGATGGAAAGGGAAACGTGAAGAGTTCAGATGAACCACTACTGGAAACTGGTTCCACGCTAACCAAAACCACACAGTAAGTATTGATTTATACAGAGGTCCTGAAGTATTTTAAAAAATTTACCTAAAAAAACCCTGTCTTACAATTATCAGTTACATGTTAAAAGACAGTCAGGAGCTACTGTGGTTGGGACCCATATCAGTATCTAAACTGGTTCTCTCAAGTGCAGGAGAAGTCCTCTTGGGGTGAATACAGAAATACATCTAACAGTACTGTAAACATCCATCTGGGTCTTCCAAGGAACATGGGGGAATTGTTATGGACCAAGTCACATTCCTGAAAGGGTTAACTTTCATTTATCCCATTCTCCCAGTTCCCTGTGCAAAGAAAATGAATTCTATGCAATAGCCATCATTTGTTTGAAGAAAAGTAAGGGTAAAATGCCATTTTCATTCCTGATTGTACCACAGTTTTATCGGGCTCAAGATACAGTGCAACACCATGGCTCCTATACAAAGAATAAGGATTCACTGGAAAGGTAGCACTTGAATCCAGTACTTAATATAGGTAAGCAAACATTATGGTAAATCCACCCCACAATTCTACAGAAATCTGAGGTACCATTTCATTTAAAATTACACATACAATTTTCTTTTTAAACCCTTGATTAAAGCCAGCTATGACCACTCTGCAGAAAGAACTGAAACTCCATAAACAAAATATATGAAGGATACGATTCAAGTGTTTAGTTGCAACACTGAGGAACACGTACTTGTCCAATAGATTATTCTCATTTCAATAAAAAACGTAAACAGAAATAATTTTTAAAAATATGTTTGTCAGTGTTGAGGAGCTTTATAAAGCTTTGTTCTTCATACTCTAATTCTTTCATGTTTTCCTGCCTGATGTCTCCTAATGCAGTTTCACTGGAATCATTCTATTTTTGATCTTTAATCCTTTTATATGTTTTTTCTTTGCTTACTCTTGCATGCCTTTGTAGTTTCTGTAATTGGGTCTTTGCACCATTTTAGCAGGGTTTAGCACTGCGCAGCTTGTCAAATTTAAGTAGAAATGAGAATAATCTATTGCTGGTACAATAAATAAGCAAATGCATTCACATATCACCAACCTAAGGTTAATGTTTGCCAGAAAAAAAACCTCAAATGGTACACAGCAATTCCCTTCACTCTGCAAAGGCTGGTGAAGCTTTTATCCATTTTGTAAACTGGACAAAAAATGTAATTGCACAGAAAGTCCTTTAGATCACTAAAAGTTTATTAAAACTGGCCACACGTGCAGTGAAACAAGACTTCATTAATTTCTTTTTGAGGTACCTGTGTAAATTCAACTCAGGGAAAAGTGCTCGACAGCTTTGCAACTATTGACTGACGTTCTTCTGCAAAGCATCATTTAAGCACATCCTAGTGATAATAAACACAGCAAGTGAAAAAAGATTATGCCTGCACCAACTGAAATAAAGAGAACTTGTAATTTTTAAGCATGTAGCAAACCTTTGCTAACTTTAAAAACATCGTAAACTCTACCTTTTTGAGAAATTTCAGGACTATCTTCAATTATCAAGTATTTCTCTATACAAGCACTTAACCTGCTCTTCTGGATCCTGGTAATATTTGCATTTCAGAGAAGCATTCATACAAAATCACTCATAATCTAGATCCAAACTTAAAAAACAACGCTGCATTCCAACCAATCAACTAAATTTAAATTTAAAACTAAACCCAAGTCCTTTGCACATGTCTCCCAAAGAATACCACTGCTGAGTCATTTTAACTGCATAATGTATGCAACTACTGAAGAACCTGTCCCTGTCAGAATGACATCAGCTGTGACAAGTTTGATGAAACGAAAATACATGATCCATGTTAGGTGACAGGAGAAACAGATCTACCCTCACATGGTCCAGACAGAAATCCTTTGCTAGACAAAAACTATTATTAAGAACATATTATTAAGCTGACTGAAAGGAGTTTCCAGCTCTACACTCATGACTTAGTCCACATTACAAGGATCACTTCCTATTTATGCAGGTATTGATGCATAAACCAGAAGAAAGGGGAGAATGGCAAATCACAGTGAAAAAATGAAACTGAAGGAAAAATAACACCATAGCTTTAATTTACTAATACCTTGTTTAGCATTATGAAGCTTAAGCAAAAGAGACCATAACATTATTTTAATCCCCTCAATTCTTCATGATATACATGGAAAGTTATACATGGACTCTCTAATTATTTCTTTATGAGATGTTCTATTAGCTGTATTTTGTGTCAGCGAGTCAGAAAGTCATTCTTTCATCTTCACACATTTCTTAGCCCATGTTGGCCCTTTGCAAACTCTCCCCAGGGCTGGTCAGTGCGAGGCAAAAGCTCTCCTCTGAGATTTCCCAGTGAATTCTCCAGGAGTGGGACTTGGCAATAGTTATCTGGAGACCTTCGAGGAGGCCTGTGAGGTTTCACCACACTTCCCTCTCTCATTCAGCCCTGATTTTCTAACTGTGCTCATTCTGATGGGCATACCTCAACATATTAGCACACTTGTGATTAACTAAGGGGAAACAAAAAAAAAGTCAGGGCAAGAAAACTTAGAGCACAAATTAGGTAGAGAGAGGGATTTCTAGTCATTCTCTATAAAGTGATACAAATAAAACCTGGCAAATAAATCCCACTTTGCTAAGGCTCATTTATTTTGCCTTACTTCTCTGTGTTTCTTAATCTCTCTACTTTTCCATGACCATTTATCTGCCTTTTCCTCATCACAGGCTATTCTTGATCCATGACTCAGAGTTTCAGATCCTATCATCAATATTAACACTAGTGGAAAACTTGAGAAAATGTGATTATATTTACTGAGTACTAGGATCCTAATTCAGGAAAGCACTTCAGCATGTGCTTTACTGTCATTTCAGTGCTGCCATGAAGAGGAACATCCCTAAACACACACCACAATGCCTTCTTTTACTGGAGGCTGTCAAATGAAATCTGGATTAATTAAGATTTGTAACATGACTTTGCAGCACTGTGGCTTTACATGTATCCAGGTCATGTATTTTGTCATCTATCATTCAAAGTTTACAAAAAAAAAAAAAAAAGGAGAAATCCTCCATTTAAGATAATAATTTCCCAAAATACAGTGATGATCATCAAGGGGAAATTAAGTGCAGGTAACACAACAGATTTTGTGTACTGCAATACAGGTATTTTGTTTACTGTTTTACCATTGATGTAATTAGTTATCCCTATCAGTAACAAATACCCACTGTGTTGAGGTTTTATTTTTGCTTAAGAAAAGCCCATGCTCTTCTTGTATCTAAATAGCACCTCAAAATTAAACCTCAGTTGAGCTTCTGATGAAGAAGGGATATTAAAAAACCAGAAAAGAGCTAGCCTGGGCTTTGAACGATTTCCTCCTACTTCACAAAATTTGACAGCCAAAAACTGCAGAGAAGGCTTCAGCGTGCTGATTATTTAAATAGATTACTTTACAAATGTCACTTTTTACAAACACATAGGCAACATGATTGCTGTTTCTTTCAGCACTGTATCAGAAATAGACTCAATAAATTGAATGTTTAAAAAAAATCCAAACATTTATGAATCGTTTGAACCTACTGTACTGTGTCTTGTTTACTGCTGCTCTAGGAAGCTTTTTTTTTTTTGAAGTAACGTGTTAAATCTCAGAGGGATTATCCTGAAATGAAATTTTTAATAACAGCAAAATAAACTCATCCTTCACAGTGCTGTGTGTCTCATGGCTTAGTGTTAACTCTCACCTCTCCTCCCCACTGTACATCTGTAACTACTAGCAAAATTTTATTATCTTCTACTATGATTTCAGGTATCTGAAGGAAAGTTATACCTCATAAATTATATTCTGTTCTTCTCAAAAAGAGAAATTAGATACCTAAATAATTCTGTAGATTTAAAATCTTATCCATAAAATTTCACAAACTGTACTAGGCTAAGGGAAACTCTACAAGGTAAGACTCAAGGAATAAGAATTGCACTATCGCAAGAAGAGAAGGTTGAGGTTTACACTATTGACTTTAAGCAGATAATGGGCCACTATAAAAAGGATGGAAATAATGCATTTTCTATGCCCACGGTGCATAAAACAAGAGTGGGAACTTAAATTACAAAAGGAAAGATTTTAAACTCAAAGATCGGGGGAAAAAGGGACACCTTTAGTGCAAGTATAAAATGCCTGGAGAGGTTATAGAGTCCCTGTCTTAAGCCCAGGCTTGGCAAACATCCGTCAGGAATGACACAAAGAAAGTTGATCCTGCCTGCCGGCAGAGAAGTAGATTACGTGATCCCACAAGGTGCCTGCCTGCCCAGTTTTTCTCCATGTCTGCGATATACATCTCTGGTACACTTCAAGAGCTTCCTCATAATGTTTGTGGGTGTTTTGCATTTTCAGTCTTCCAGATAAAAAACCCAGCAGGAACCAGTGGCTAGAAGTGGATGTAAAGAGGAACAGAGCCTCACAATATCCCAATGGCAAGGGTAATTAACCACTGAAACGGTTCAGTAGAGTATCTGTGAAACTGATGGGATCAAAATTACTTGGACATTTAAAACAAGATTAAATATCTTCCAAAAGGTCTGCTTCAAGCCAGTCTCAGGGAAATTCTGTGGCATGTATATTCAAGACGACTGGCTGTATTATCATAATGATTCTTTCTGGCTTGAATATCTTTGAATCTGTGAATTGGAAATCCCTCTTCCCAGCAAGAACTTTTCTTATACAAATGTATACATTCACTTTCTGATTCTGAAAATAAATAATAATAAAAAAGAAAAAAAAATTAGGTTTTGTTACATTAGAGAAATAGTTTTCATCAAAGAGCGTGGAATCAATTTTTAAGAAAAAATGTTCTATGCCAAGACAGAGAAAGAAAAGGAACCTTTACAAGTTCAATTTGATTTTTCTATTTCCCCTGTAGGTAATATATATTCAAAGTCTCCTGTCCTGTCTAAGAACAAAGGTAAACTATTAAAGCCACAGAGTACGGACACTGCTTTGTTTTGGTGTGGGTTTTTTTTTCCAAATGGTGTGGAGGGTAATTAAGCCTAACTACTACATCTTATTCTCGAATCACAACTGCTATTTAACAAATACCTCTCCCCCAACAAATAATTTTTACTTAAATTTATAATTTTTAGCCTTCCCTGCTTAAGCAGTATTATGTATGCATACAGAATAACAAAGTGGCAAATGTAACAAATATTAAGAATGTGATTCTATCAATATAGTTTTTCCACAGAAAATTAATTCTTTAGTTTTAAACATTATGTTAAGGAGCTAGTAAGTACATGAATGGCATTTTAAACAGTACATTTGAGAATCGCCTCAGGAGCTAACAGGTATCCTTCTCAAGAAATACTTCCACAAATACTTTAAAGGCTTGCTAGTATACATTGCTGCCTGAAAACATGCCTGAAGGTGTCCAATTCACAACTCTCAGTCTGTTTTTATGCTGTGGGTGCTGTATCATCTTTTTTTTTTTTTTTTGCAATGGACCTGAAGGATGGTGCTCAGAAAATAATTCTACTTAATAAAGTGGAAAAAAAAAAAGTTATTCATTTGATTAACAATGAAGTGGTCCCAGTTACATAAAAAAGAAAACATTACTTTAGGAACAAGGTGAGAGAAGTAAGAGAGATATGTATAATACAGAAAGTAAGAAACATGGGGTAAAAACTGTAATATCACAATAGTCTTATTGAATTGTATTAAGAAAATGAAGCACTGGACAGATAATGTGCTTTGTCAGAAGAGACACATAAACAAAAAGAAGAATAAAACTATAAAACAGAGGCTTAAATAATTATGTTGTCTGGCTCTGACCCAGAACTACTTTTAAGTATTTCAGGTATTAGATCTTAACGGCTGGAACTCTGGGGAGGAAACTTTCTACAGTGAGTTAAACCAACACAAACTGAAAATGTAAACCAGAAAATCTATCCAGAAGCACAATACTACACAGTTAATAATATTATGAAATAATCTCTCCCACATTAAAGAAGATTCACAAAAGAATGACTGGTCTACCTCTTCCCTTTTTGATCTCCCCTTTCTTATTGGAACCAAGAGAATAAAAATACATTTTGCTATTATTGTACTAGAAGGTGGCTTTTATTAAAAAAATACTTTGTGTAGGGCTGTAAGAATTAACAAAGAGCAGTAATGCAAAAGTTAAATTTGCATTATATACCGACACTCAAGATGATGACAGAACAGCGTATAAAAGTATACATTTCATAGACACTTCAGCAAGACAATGCTTCTTGTGGACAAGTACCAGAAATAAGCCAACAGCCACAAGTTAACATGCACAGGATAATTTTTAAGCACATGTAAAGGCCAGACACTGCAGAGCAATGTTCTAGGTCCTCCTCAGAAGTCCACCCACTCCAGAGGGCTAACAAAAGATACTTAAGAGATTCCCTCTCATAGGAACAAAGCATATTTTTCAAAGAAACAGGTGAATCTAATTTTCTTGCCTTTACAAAACACAGGTAGCTGTGCATCATCATCATTTGCATGTGAGACTACAGGTCAACGTGGTCCCCATTCCTGCTGTGAGTGAAGATAACATCAGATACTGAACCCTACTGCTATCCACCCAAAGAGGAATTTAACAAAGATATTACATGGAGAACTAAGGCCAGAGAAAAACAGGGTAGCAGTATTTGTGTGTTATTACAGGAAAATCAGGCTAGAATAGCAGACAGTTTTTGAGTTCACTTGAGTATTTCAGTGAAAATACTTGCTGACTGCACAGCCACTTACAGAACTTTTTATGTTATTAAGAGACAGGCAGTACACAACAGGAAAGCAATGTCTGTCATGCATTATCATCTTACATCCCCCTCCCCCCAAAAAAACCCAAAACAAACAGAAGACAACTGATATAAAACATCCACTGACATTTTTAGGTCAATGCACTTTCCTAGAGTCTGTGTGATATTCTGATACAACAAAAATAGTCAATCACTGCAAATTTTTGAGATACCAGGAAAGTATGCTTTTCCAAAACGGCCAACTATGATGTGTTCAGTTACAATACATATCACAAAATGTAAGAGTGGTTCATTCTCAGCATCTTTTTCGACAGTAGATGCTATCACATCTCTGGAAATGACAAATCCCATTCTGCATAAACATGTCATACACGATTTCAAAAGTCTGCGGGTCTGCAGTGCTCTCCTCCCTTGACTGCCAGTATGCCTCTGAAATCAAAAAGTAACTCACATTTCAGACATAATATGCAAAAAAGAGGAAAATATATCCCTGTAGTCATCACGAAGAGTTGCCATCGTAAAGCTGATTACAGTGACAATTAGACTGAATGTGGAACATTACAAGGCATAATATCGCAAGCTTTTTAACTCAGCTGGCAACTTAATTCCAAATGCCACTCAGAAATCAGATTTCAAGCGTTAGCATCCCTGAAATGCATATGAAATTTTCTGATGGATTGAAATTTTCTCTTAAAGATATAGTTTACAGTGCATCAGGGCACAGATCAGAGCTGTCAATCAGGTCTCCTTATGTTTTCCAGACAGTGACTCTCAAAAATCTACTGCACATGAAAGTTCATATAAACTGCCTTCTTTTCAAATCTGTGCTTCCCCGTTGGGAACACATTCTGAAGACTTGGCTTACAGTACAGGATGTATACACTGGGCTTAATTGTGCCTAACAATCGTCTTGGCCAGTGGAAGGTATTTTCAGATGGGAAATGTGTATGAACATCTGTTACGTTTCCCTATGCCGGATTTTAACTGTTCCTTCATGGAGTAAGGCATAAAAATCAAAGCATTCATTTCTGCAGTAAAAAGACCATGCACTCACTTCAGTCAATCCAGCACAGTATGTCAGTTAAAAATGGTACTCTCTGAGTCCTGCAATGGATTTATTTCATTTCCTATTACAGCAGTGTTCAAAAGGCTCGAGTGTGTTTTAACAACTTACGTCTACAAAATAAGTCACTGCAGGAGCTGGCAAAGACAGTTTCCCAGTACACATTGACCAATGCTGTAATGAAACCAATCCATCTATTTCTTTTCTTACAGAATGATTAGCTTTGAAAAATTTCTTTGAATCATCAACAGTTTTAAGTAACCTTTAGAAGTAGTTAGAAGTAAATCACTGAATCACAGAACTGTCTTTGTTGGAAGGGACCTTTCAGATCATCAAGTCCAACCATCAACCTAACCTGCCAAAACCACATGCCCAAGCACTGCATCTTACCCATCTTTTAAAAACCTTCAGGGTTGGTGACTTCACCACCTCCTTGGGCAGCCCATTCAATGCCTATCAACCCTCTCTGGGAAGAAATTTTTCCTCACATCCAGTCCTTACACATGATACTTCCCTTCATTACATAGATAAGATTTAAAATGGATAAACAAGCAAGGAACTACACTAGAGCCATTACTGCAACAGCAGACTTTTAAAGAAAATTAATGGCAAACATAAAAGCTGATTTGACAAGGGAAAACCAAGTAGGAAGAACAACTTGGCAAAGACTGGCTGTTCTTTAAGAAAACTGGGCTAACCCTAGTTTGTGTGTTCCAGCCAGCCTTAAGTCCTCTGCCATTACTGGATCCAACTAGTGATAACTGTTAGATTCTCCTAATTGTACCTAGGAGAGATGGATCCATGTGTCTGAAGTGGAAAGAGAAGACAAGATGTGGAAACTAGATTTTTAGTTTTATGAGTTGATCACTGACAGGTTAAGATATTTTCAAGATTTCAAGTTTACTTTATTCTGGTTTTAGACATTATAAGGTCAAATGTACCCCCAAAAATAAATAAATAATGGGTATAGCTTTGTGTCTAGACAAGATCTAAAAAAAAGTAATAATCAAAGGTGTAATTTATTCCTACGCTCCAGAAGGAAAGGTGTTCCACTTACACCTCATTTCCCTTGGTGAAAGGAAAGCTTGTGCTGCCTTTCACAGAATCACAGAATTGTAGGGGTTGGAAGGGACCTCGAGAGATCATCGGGTCCAACCCCCCTGCCAAAGCAGCTCCCCAGCTCATATTGCACAGGGCGGCGTCCAGACGAGTCTTGAATATCTCCAGAGAAGGAGACTCCACCACCTCCCTGGGCAGCCTGTCCCAGGGCTCTGTCACCCTCACTGGGGAAAAGTTCTTCCCCATGTTGGTGTGGAACTTCCTGTGCTCCAGTTTACAGCCATTACCCCTTGTCCTGTCTCCACAGACTACTGAAAAGGGGTTGGCCAATTCCCCCTGCATCCCATCCTTCAGATATTGATAAACATTAATCAGGTCCCCCCTCAGTCTTCTTCTTTCCAGGCTGAACAGCCCCAGCTCACTCAGCCTTTCCTCATACGGGAGCTGTTCCAGGCCCTTAATCATCTTCGTAGCCCTTCTCTGGACTCTCTCAAGGAGATCCCTGTCCTTTTTATACCAGGGAGCCCAGAACTGGACACAATATCCATGTTCATCTCTGAACAGACCTTGCACAACTTGTCACAACACAACATTCCAGATTGCTCATTATCCTTGTTCTATCTCAGGACAAGGCAGAAAATATTGCTGTACTTCTGAAAGTAATGTTCATTGGAGTGGAGAACAAAGAGTGAAACCCCACTCTGCAGGTTTTACCTGAATAAACAGCTTCCCCATACAGGACCGTTTCCCAGTATCACAAACTTAAGAACCACTTAGCAATGATTAGTTATTACACATTCCTAACAAAGAAGAAATTACTGAAGATACGGAGGAGCAGACCTTCTGAAGTATGGTTCAGGCTCCACACAATAAAACTGCTGAGACTGTCAAACTATCCTCATGGCTTTCTTAAGGACTGGGATTTTCTCTTCTGTGTACAATCAGCATCCTTTTCCATTCTGCTTTTTTGATGGCTCTAAGTAGTATATACATTTGAGGATTTTTTTTTTAATAACTAAAGGCAAAACTTTTTCATTCTAACAGGGTATTGAAATACAGCAGTAGAGATTTACCTTCTCTCTGTACCTCAAACGCTAGCAAGATCAGATTTTTTTTTTTAAAAAGCAATTAAAATAATGGTTTTCAGAACAATAACAAGTCAAAGAGAAATATAACCTAGAAAATGTGAGCTTATTTCATTAAGAATGGGTTTTACAGTATTTCTCAAAATACAAGAAAATTATCTATAATCTCTTCTTGCATAAGACAAGATCTAATACATCTGAGAAACAGAAGGAAAACTAAACCTAAAACCCAAACCAAAAAAAAGCTCCCCCCCCCCCCCCCCAGCATGGCCAAGCACTAAACTTGCTCTCCTAAAAATAAAATAAAACAAACCCCTGGACACATAAAATACATACCCAACTCTTGGTGAATAAGGAACCATTTTGCATAAGGGGTATAAACCTTCAAACTTTCTTTCAGCTAACTGAAGCAGGTCCCACCTCAAGCCCACAGCTCAGCATCCAACTGAGCCTAATCACCTGAGCCGCATTGACAGAGAAAAATTCTCTCCAAGGAGTAAGGAAGGACTTCTCAGGTTTACTAATGCCCTAGAAGTCAGCATCACACTGAGGCTAGGAGGGGAAAAAAGAATGATTCATTCTGTATTATTAACTAGAAGATCCCTCTCAGGTGCAGGAAGACTTGCTTTCCCTCACCTCTAGTCACCTTGTAGCTCTCAACTAAATGTCATCCTTCTTGCTTTTGACCAACTACGTGGTTATAACTTTTAAAAAGCTTGACAGTGGTGGTTTGGAGTTTTTAATCCTGTTCTTATCACTCTTTGGAATTCTGACTTATGCTCTGGTTCTGATCTAACGTAACTCTAAGATTTTTCTCTAAGATGGAAGATAAGTAAAATGTTTGGAAATTACCTTCGTTCTCTTTCTTGCTTCCATGTATCAACATGATGTGTTCTCAAAGTGTTAGAAACATGCTTGCATACGGTAGAAGAGTCAAAAAATATGAAGACAGCTGATGGGTACCTGTGTAGCTGCTGGTAATGCTCAGAGGGGGTCTATGTACTGCATTTGGTGGATGAGAAGCTTAACTTGAGCTAACAATGTGTGCTTACAGCCCAGGTGGCCAACTGTTTCCAGGGCTGCATCAAAAGAAGCATGGCCAGCAGGTCAAGAGAGGTGATTCTGTCCCTCTACTTCACTCTTGTGAGACCCCACCTCAAGTACTGTGTCCAGTTCTGGAGTCCCAGGCAGAAGCAGGACATGGAACTGTGGGAATGGGTACAGATGAGGGCCATGGAGATGATTAGAGGGCTGAAGCACATAGATGGCTATGAAGACAGGCTGAGAAAATTGGGCTTGTTCAGCCTGGAGAAGAGAAGGCTCTGGGGAGATCTTATAGCACCTTCTAGTACCTGAATGGGGCCTACAAGAAAGCTGGGGAGGGAGTTTTTAGAAGGCCATGTAGTGATAGGACAAGGGGGGAATATTTTTAAGTAGGAAGGGGGCAGATTTAGATTGGATACTGGGAAAAAATTCTTTACTACGAGTGTGGTGAGGCACAGGAACAGGTTGCCCAGGGAAGTGGTGGGTGCCCTCTCCCTGGAGGTGTTCAAGGCCAGGTTGGATGGGGCCTGGAGCAGCCTGGTCTTGTGAGAGGTGTCCCTGCCCAGGGCAGGGGGGTTTTGAACTAGATGATGTTTACGGTCCCTTCTAGCCCTAACCATTCTATGGTTTTATGGTTTTGGCAGGCACTCTGTTACCTAGGTCAGATGGCTGACAGTCTGCATGTTCAAGATGGCTGGAGATGCATTTCATTGTATTTGCTAAATATTTGGATGTTGCAGAGAAAGCAATTTATCACATAATTATAGTAACATAAGATATAAACCACCTACCATTTTCTCCTCGATTACGTTTAAATATCACTAATTAGCATTGGGGGGGGCACTGCATACCTTTGAAATAGTATCACAAAATAAGGCCAGACACAACAAAAACGGACTTCTAGCGCTACCAGATGCAAAGCACTAGGGTACCAACAATTTTACCAGATTTTTAATCTTTCAGATTAAAAAAAAAAAAAAATTAAAAAATCAGCATAGTTCAGATCAGTTCATTGTATTTTTTGCTTTACCCTAACGTGAAATAAGTTGTTTTTATTTAAGGATACTTTCCAATAAAGTCTGAATAATATTTCCTTGAAACATAAAATTTATTTACTTAATTCAAAGACTTTCAACAAAAATCTTAAAAGGCAGAACATGAACCATTCTGACTCTTGAATATAGGGGCAAGAGACTTTTACTTTCTTCTCATCTTGATCAGCAGTAAAACAATATGCAGATAAAAAAATAAAGACATTCTTTATTGATTTAATAAAACCATCAGAATTAAAGAGGATTAAGTCATCCTCCAAGGTATCTCACTCATCTATCTCTGGGCACAAGAGAAAGAGAAGGAGCCAGGGTGTCAGAATTTACCATAATCCAAGATAATCTGAGTCTCATGAAACACAAGAGGAAACTCTGGCAGAGAATATTTACCTGGATCAAATTCCTATTATCTATTTACAGTTTTCATGACCTGTCACTACACTAAAAGAACTCCAATTTTTTTCAAATTAACTGTGAAACCTCTCATGCTCTTTAAGCTGTGATATCTAGCTGACAAATATTGAGCCAGCTGTGATTCCATCACTCTCACCTAGTAATAGAACAGTTCAAATGCAATCCCCAATTACTTCATCTGAAACTATTTATAATTTAAATTATGAGGTCCTTACTATTTTTTTTCTAAAGCCTGGCCTTTCGAAATGGAGACTTAGAGTGTTTTTACAACACCCTCTTTGAAATCAGGTCTGAGGAAACAGTTACTTGCATAGCTCAGATAAAAAACAAAACAAATAAACAAACAAAACCAAGCAAGCAAACAGACAAATTATGAATCTGGGTTTCCAGCTTCAGGTCCTGTAACACAAGACAACTTATCAGAGGGTGAATAGGTGAAATGTTCAAGCCGACTCCATAAAATAATTGTTCTATATTTAGCTATACAAGCACATTTTCGTATCAATTGTGTATCATTTGACTGAAAGCAATAGAACTTCAAAGTTTATCTTCTGGAATAATTTGGCCATCAGAATTTTAATTATCGATGATTATGCATAAGATGAGTGAAAAAAATAAATCAGTTGAAATTCCAGATTCTTGGAAATTGCCATGTCAGCTTCCTGGCCTCTGGTCACAGAAGCCAAATCGAATAATCTGCTTTTGTAGAGAATCCAAATCTTAGAAGTTTTGTCTTATTCACGGGATAAATAAAGAGATACTGGCCTGATGAAAATTATTCTCTTTACAGAAACTATTCTGTGCATACAAACTCAAATATTATTTTATTTATTCCACTTCAAAAACACTGCAGATGCTGCAGCCATGAAGGCCCAGATTTACCCTGTTTCTTCCCATACTAAACCACTCTGCTGAAGTCATCCAACACACAAGCCAGTGATCAGAATTACATATCCTGATGTCTAAAATTCACTAACACTGACACTGGGAGTGGGACACTGACTGTGGGACAGGAAAAAAATCCTGATTTTGGAATATTTCCTGACTCATTTGAATTATGTTACCCATTGTTTTCTGATAAAAAAAGGCTAGGGAGACAAAATTATGCAGATGGGAGGAGCGAATAAACACTTGTTCCTTAGTTCGAACTAAAACTACTTAGATAGGCTACCCTTCTCACTCTGAAAGTCTTTTGGGGCAATGGGAAAGCCATTCCCTGCCATTGCCCCTCCTCTCCCCCCTCCCACAGGTCCACTCAGCAGGTATTTTGTAATGACAGGTTTAAAGAACACAACTCTTGCAATTGCAGTAAAGACTTTCAAGCTGCCTGTAGCCTCTAGAGCAAAGGACAGGTTTCACACAGAATTCATGTCAGCTACATTGCTTGATCCATGTAAAAAATATCTGAAGTTGTATTTCAAGATGTTTAAACATTGATAACTGAATAGTTTTGTAAACAAAGCAATACAGACCACATCCATCACTATTACCACCACCTTACAGCTCTTATTAAAAAGCTTTTTTGATACTGAAGGGAGAAAAACTGTGCAACTCAGACCGAAGAGAAATTTTAGATATAGTCTCTCAAAACCAGAACAAAACTCAGATGAAAAAGTGATTGCAGTAGTAAAACATGTTTAGTCCTAATCTTAGGGTGCTGGGAGTACAGTACTAGTAAGAGGAGACCCTTATCACCTGCAAAGGGAGAACAACACAATCAAGCCAGAATAAATCAGCATCCAAGGTAAATCATCTACTTACTGCATCTCAAATAGGCAATTCAGCCAATGTAAACAGAAATTATGCACCGTGTTCCACGAGATCATAATCGCAAAACAACCACAACAACTCTACACCACTTCAGGCAATGCGGGAAGAACTACAACGTCTCATCAGTTCTGTTTCAAATGCATTATTCAAATAAAACCTACTAAATTACAAATGCTGTTTTAATAAAAGCTAACACAAAACATATCCACGACATTTTCCAAACCTCAACTGCCAGAAAGTAAGTGTGCTTTAGCAGGTAACCCAACACCCTGGCATCGACAAGTACTCCGCACGTACTCGCTGCTAGCACTTCCTAACTCAGCCCTAAAACCAGGATTGTACAGATGGATAAAGAGGGAACTGCAAAGAAGCCGGCACCACTCTCTTCACAGCATATTCTAGGCAATTCTCTCACTTAGTCCCAAAATAAAATGGAACTGTCTCCAGATCACCACTTTTCCAGTTGTCAGTCAAACACACAAGTTAACCAGTTATGGCAAATCAGATGCACAGATATAATCAAAATATCTTTTGAATAATTTAAGCTTAAGAACTATGTACTTACAAGTACAGCAATTCCAAGTATATTAACAGAGTGAATCAACAGCCATCTATCTCCTACTTTTCTTCTACCCCACTTTATCAGCACACAAGTAAATACGCAAATAAAAGTTGAAGAAAATGTTTTAGCTTCGCTGCCTGAAGTCTTTAAAAATGAACATAAGTTTAGAGCCTCAGAACTCTTAGAGTTTTCTGGACACTATGCTAAAATGAAATCATACTTCAAAAGAGATAGACCATATTCAGAAAAAAATCCTCACCTTTGTAATCTTTAATTAGTTAATTTTGTATTGAATCGAACTATTTAAAATTTTCCAGTGGTTTACTGAAAAGTCTAAGTATTTCCAACTTTAATTATATTTATAATAACGCATATGAACTCCTTTTTCTGCTAATGAAAACTGAGCCACCTACACCAGTCATGTAATAAACAATTTAGCATCCATCATTAAAATGTCATATATTGCACTTGTGCTTTTACAATATTTTATCACGATCCTAACACTCCACATTATCCAGAGCAACAGCAAAGATTTCATGTCCCTAAAACACTCAAAGCCATGAAAGATAAAGCTAATCAGAGATATTTAACTTATTATTCTACAAAACATAGTACTCTTCTATGAACTGATGCTGCACTTTGTAATTCTAATGGCCAACAGAGCTTTGTTCCACGTGTTTTGGGAAGACACACGGTGGTACCGCAGCACAGAGCCGCACTTCCTGGCAGCAGACAACAACCAGTCCCAGTCTGGCCAAGGCCAATGGACCTTTTTCTTGTCACTGCTGAACTGGATGGATGGGAACCAAGTGACAAAATGGGGATGTGAACCAAGGGCAGGGTCAGATATCCTGGATTACCACTTAACTCTCTGTGGCATTCTTTTGATGTCACCTGGAGGGACAGACAGGGTGGTAGTCGTGATCCAAAGCTGTCGTGGGTTGCAGTACCTGCTTTGGTCCCATGGCAGTGTAACTGTGACAGCCCAGGAAGCCACCAGGACATCTTTGGTGCCAAGTCAGAAAACGTCTCTCCACCCACATGTGGCATAATGCTATTTATGCATCATTTGTACTTTCATGTGATTTTTTTTTTTTCCTCCTACAGCTTCACCCAGGAAGGGAGAGGAAAAGAGATTTTTTTCTTATTAAAAATGTGTTAAGAAATCATAGGCAATAATACTACCATCATTCTAATACGCTGTAACTATCTATTGGAAAATAAAACTAAGTTTGTAAGTATATTTGAATTACTTTGATACTTCTTGACATATCTGTAACTCTGAACAACTACCATCTCTCTCTCCAAGAACACATGCATTCCATCTTTCATTGTCTCAGATGTATGAGTTCAGCAGGAGGAACACAAATCTTCTGAATAGGACACCAAGTACAGTTGGGAAAATACACGTGGCTGTTTAGATAAAGTGTTCCCAGAGACGTGTCTGCCCTTTTATGCTTGCCCTGTTTCAGCTGTGCCAGTACTCTGTAACAGGAGGGTATGACAGAAGCAACCTGAGCATGTAGGACAGAGTTTACTGGAGAACTTGGGAGGAGAGTCTGGAAAAGGCTGCACATACACAGCATAAAATGAAATACTAGAGAGCACTTGAAGGTGCAGAACCCCTGAAGAATAAACAGTTCTCTGCAGAGATCAGAGAGCTCTCTTGCTTAACTGTGCAACAGAAAACATGAAAAAAAAACCCCAAATAGCCCCCCAAATCCCTTTGCAATACTCTACCCTGTTTTTATATGCAATCTGGGTGTAAATCCCACGGGAAATCATGGGAATTCCTTCATCAGAAAGAAGTCTGCTTTCTACAGGAATCCATGCAAATAAATGAATTGCAATCGTATAAGCTTCTAACATGTTAAAACGGATTTGTATTCAAGACTACTTCAGGGTTGTTGTTAACCTGGAACCCAGTAAAAACATTTATAAAATCAGTTTATCAAGGCATATCTTGTCAGAAAATTTTCTTTAACATTATGTAGTTACTGCTTAGAAGAAGATTATATAAATATGTCTATTAGGTGTCCTTTGCATATTTTTTGTGGGTACTTCAGTTCAATCCAAGAAACAACAACAAGCATTCTAGTAGCATAAACTGACTGCAGATCCTGAGAACGCAGACAGAAACTTGGGGTGAGAAAGGGGTGAAAACATATAATGCTCCAGTGCACTCCCTAAGACAGTAACTCAAACATTTGTTTTGATCTAAAAATGCAATGTTCAGGTATGAGATCGGTAAGAGAGAGAAGAGACTAGAGAAGTATCCATATGAAGAAGGTTTTTCAACTGTACCTATGAACATACCTATTCTTTGTAGAACAATTCTTACTGCTTGACTATTTTAGAACTATGCTAATGGAGTAGCACAGCCCTGGATATATCTTTCTAAGGAAAGAAAGAAAATAGAAAAAAGATTGAAATAAGGCATCCCGAATTTTCAAAGGGTCCTTTCTTCTAATCTATCTGCTTGGATAATGCGTCCAGAGTGGCATTTTGTAATGACAGCAACTTTCCAACAAATCAATAGTTATTTAATTCCCAACAAGCTCTCGAGTCCATTAAACCTGATTACATTCACCCATTTCAGTTGGGTGCAGTTATTTTTCCTCCACCGGCACTTAATCTATAACAGGAACTTATGAGAACTTTCAAAAGCAATTTCAACATCAATCAGAATAGAGTGAAAGGCACGATTTGCTTGTAATTATTTATTGGACAGGATGGCACAGGGTCTGACTGAGCTCCAACGTCCGACCTTCACCCCCAAGTTCTAATGGATACGAAGGCCTGCTTGATGTGCTCAAGTGTTCCTCTGCTTGTTGAATAAAACCACAGAACCAGCTTGCATGACCCACAAGACACAGCTTTTCAGTACTTGATAATAGCCACTCTGTAATGCTACATTTCTGTTACAGACACACGTGTCTGATATTAAGCCTGAAGTGAAGAACTATTCACAGTCTTGGATTACTGAATGGACCTATGTGTTCACCCAGTTTCATGCTGCGATTGCTCCTCTACGCCAGCTAAATAGTCAAGGAGCATAATGAAAATTTGCTTCTCCTTCAGTTAATTCAACTGATCACTAGCATGACACAGAAATGCTGTAACATCCATGTGTCTCTCTCTCTCCACCCTGTTCAGACACATTTTCTATCTACTGCCATTTCTGTGACACACTGGCTGGTGGTTCAGTTTGATTCCCCCCCCCCATTTTGTCAATGCTTGGAAAGGTTGCTGGAATTCTTGTCTCCTAATACTATAAAAAGAACACTTTTTGTTTAAATAGTGTCTAGATGATCTATTCACAATCCTAGGTTTAAGAGCAAAAACTTCAGCAGTACCACTTTTTCATAAAAATAAAATAAAAATCAGGCAACACATCACTAACAACTAAATCTAGTAACTGCCAGTCAACTTCTAAAATACAGAACTCTTGCCCCGAAGCAAGATCTTACATTTTCAGGGCTGAAAAGAATTAATATGATGTGCATAAATATTCCATAGTGATATATTTCTATATACATGAAAACACAAACTGTTTTTCAGTCAGCATAATGAATGACGCATAGCATATGAATTAATGCATATTTAACACTATTCATATTTGCTGTGCTAAAACACTTAACCTAAACACATCATGGTAAGTTACTTTGTCTTATGGCCTGCCGTGGGAATGCTGACTCCCTCAGAAACCTGGAATGGATAGCAAATCCTCTGCCCTGTGGTCAACCTCGTGAAGCAAAGGCATGAATGTTAAACAGCAGACAAATCAATACAAGCAAATATAGCTCAACTACACCATTTATTCAGCCATGAGAGATGTCAATACACAGATTAGGGTGATCCATCTTTTTGATTTCCTACTGTCTTCTCACTGACTACATGAGAGGTTTTGCCTGTATTAAAAGTGTTTGCTTTCTCAACCATAAAAATTCCAATTATTACTCTAAGTGCACTAGAGTTAAGTTGCTTGTTGGAAGCGGCCTTGCATTACCTGAACAAGTCCAGCGAAGTATGGTGCTGCCGGCAGAATCATTGGCACTCCATATGGATGTAGCAAAACTCCTTGAGACGACAACATGGTTTAAGTGATAGTATTACTCCCACTAAAGCTAAACACATCAATTGAAAGTTAGGGGAAAATCTATATACCAACTTCTTCCAAACTCAGAGCTAGAACCAAATAACTTCTGTCAGGGGCAAAGCCCACATCAGCTGTAAAAAAAAGAAAAAAATTGACGTCAGCAACTCTTAATGTTAAATTTTTCTTCAGAGACAACAGATAGAGACAACAGCTGCAAACCTAACTCTACCAAAAAAGGAAGGTGCTATTTTGGGACCAGCTTAAGTAACATGACTAACCAACTACTCTTTATCGGTTCAGATTTTGAAGTACTAAACACATGCAGATCAAATTCTGGACAGATCTACTGAACTAATTAGAACTAATTTTCCTCTCAATTCTGGTATAAGTACATGACAACAGTTGGTACTATAAGGAATTTGAAAAATAATCAGGTTTATCATGATTGCATAAATAAATATTTCCCTATATTTATAAGCTGTTAAACAGTATTCATGTGAGAGTTTAAACTGAAGGCTGTTACACTGGTTATATATTCTGGTTTGATTCATTATATTTGTCTTGCTTACTTTGAATATTCGAGCTAAGGCGAGCTAACTACTTCTATTACTGTAAATTATATTATAATGACTTTTCTAACCTTTCACAACATCTAAGTTGTTACATTTATCATAGCTTTTTTAAGAAGAACAAATCTGACCTTTAGAGTATTTCAAATCTGTTCTTCAATTAAACTTACACTCTTAGTATAAGAGACAATAGAGTGAAATTTAGGCTGTTTTCCCCCCTAAACAAAACAGATTTCCTTTTAATGTACTCCTCGCAAGACATTCTCATCCACAGCTAATCATTTTTACTGTAGACAAAACAAACTTAATCATTAACACCTGTTTCATGTGCAATGTATCTTCTATTGCAGATATGATTAATGACAAGAATTACAATTGAGCAAGTTTTTTTTTTAATTCAATAAAGTCTTTGTTAGGTGCTTAAAACTTCATGTTACAAGTCAGAAAAAAACAACCCTCTCCTACAGGCTGTGAATAACCGGGGGCTTCACTAATTTCAGCTACCTGATTTTGTTGCATAATTACTTTTCCAGATAACTAATTGCAGACGAGATTTGATGAGATACTTAATTATTTAATGTCACATTTTGACCATCTGAAAGGTTTTCAGTAATTGATTCTCATGTATCAAGGCAGTCGTGTTGCATGGGTTAGAAATCTACCTTAGTAACCAGGGCCAACACGCAGCTGCTCTCAGCCTTACACCATTTCTAACTTTAGAGGCTGAATTGTGACCCTCTATGATGCTCTTTTGAGACGATGCCAATGAGGACAGCAATTGTCACATGATGAAGTGATGTTTACCTAGTTTCATCTCCTCTTACAGAATTGCTTTGCTTTTCTGTTGGGGATAATGCTGGCTGACTGACTATGCTTAGCTATTAATCATATTTCTCGCTCTTTTCTTAAGGAACAAAACCCTGCAGTTTCATTATTAAGCACACAGAAGGCTGGCACATCACGGGTTTTGCCAAAAGATTTTCATAAATTCCAATACAAAGCCAGTTGTTTTCTTTCAGACAGGAAAATGTAATCAAAAATACATAAGAGAAAGTGAGTTGCTACTAGAACTCATTTGAAAGCATTTTAATTTCTCTTAAAAAGTGTTTATTTGAACTATTACCTACTTGTTTGGTCTAACAGAGTGAGCTGAAAGGAAGAGATTCCTTTAATCTAGCAATGAAGACTATAAAATGGATTCTTTAAGCTTTACACTAATGACTCCAGTGGGACAACTGACATAAATAAGGATTGTTAAATTGCCCTCTGAAATGCCTAGCCATTTTTTTTGTTTCAGCATGTATGTACTTGATAAAATGTTAGAAAACCTAAAGAGCAGGATGATTTGTACGGGGAAGCAGAGGCTCAAGGAAGCTTTGCTGTGATCTGTGTGACAAAATTGGAAGGTACCAGCAAGACTGAGAAGGATAAAACTATTAGAAAGAAAGAATTGCTCAACCTTACAAACTGAGTTAACAGAAACATGATGAAATTCAATAATACAAAACTTAAGGTCATCCTCCTGTTAGTAACAGAAACTTCACTTCTTAACTCAGGGGGAAGAATAGCAGGACCTCATTACATCTGTTTAAAGAATGTGAGCTGATAGCGTGATGTAAATATGAAAAAGCAAATTGTCAGGATTTCTTAATTACTTTTATTTCTTAATTAATTTCCAATAGTATAGTTATCTTCATCCATGTTTTAAAAAAGGTTAAATTCAAGAACAGCAGCAGCAGAAAAATTACTTTTTGTGCTGTTCAGAGGAATGAAACAACTATGTTGTACAAGGAACCTAAGAAAGTTGGATTTGTTTATCCTAGCAAAACAGTCTGTGAACAGGGAAGAAAACAGTAGGAGGCAGAGACTGTTCAAAGCTAAGGACAATCCTGACACACTAAAAGTCAAGGAAAAAATAGTTATGAATAAATTTAGGCTGAAAATATTTTTCAAGTTTTTTCTTAAAAGCATTTTGGTGTTGGCTAAATGAAGGTCTAGGACAGCCTTCCAAATCCACAGTAACATAACAGGATAGCTTATAAAAGAAAATTATACTATGCCGATAGTAGTGGTAGTCAGAACTCAGCAACTCACACAGGAGGACCCTTCCAGTCCTTTGCAAGCAGTACAAACATTCAAGAATAATGAAAACATCAAGTGTTTAAAAAGCATTTATATTTACCATATTGCAAATTGTCATATATAGAAATAAACTTTGAAAATAAACTGTAGTTACCTGTTTTAATGAAAGGATGCTTTGCTTGCCTCACTATAACAACATGCTTCTAAATGTATAGCTGTATGGCACTCCAAATCCAAGCTCTGACTTTCTGGCTGGGCTCTTTGATGATGTCCCATGTGTGCACCAGCTACCTAAGTTCGCACAAACCTCTGTGAATCAAAACCACAGAAGTACAATACAGCTTTACTCGCGTCTCCGCCCCGTGCCAAGTTCTGAACTTACGCCAAAGCAACTACATCAGCTTCACCAAGTTTATACCAACACATTTGTTCTCCCTCCCAGCCACACAAAAGGAAAATTTGTCATAAGCGTTGCAGTTCACCCTTAGTTAGCATTAATGGTCACTCCTGTTTGGAGAGAATATAGTGGATACATGAAATTTGATCGTAAAGAGTACTGAGTACTCGGAGAATGAGCCAGAAGAGTATTAAATATACTAATAATTCAGTTTGACTTTAGCAGGACCTCCAGCATGACTAAGGTTAAGCATTGGCCAAAACGTTTTTGTGAGGACAAAGCCAGAACGGTCAAGACTCTGCACATCAATCACCTGTCTGAAGCCACTGATGGTGACAGTACTTATTTCCTGCCTACACCAGGATTCTTACTCCCTGCAGAAAATTAAGTATGTGTGTGGGTGGAAAAGGAGAGATCATCACTTTCAAACAACTATGCAGCTCTCACTTCCATTACATTCCAGAAAATTATAAAGCTGTTAGAAAAAAATGACATGCTAAGCCATCTTCAGTATGCTAATGAAGGGTATGTTTCTTTTAGCTGTTTCCAACCCCCTTTTTTTTTATTAGAAATTTCAACCATTTTCTGAAACTGATTGTAAAAAAAAGAAAGACAGGAGAAAACAACAAGAAAAGAGATGGACATAAGTTTTATATTTAAAACATTTATACACAACTAAAATACAGCATCTTATTTGTTCAATTTCTGTAGAATTTTGCTAATAGGTAGGTTTTATTTATGAAAATGAATCTGCAGTTTTAAAAATTAGCAGCAATGCAAGAATTTAGTCACCTTGGACTGAAAATTCCCAAGTGATACTACCCGAGTCATAGCTAAGGAGCTCATACAATACAGACCTTTTTTAAACTTGTTAAAGACTATTTTTGCATCAAAAATGAAATGCATTATTTGAACTGATTAAGGTATGAGACTATATTTTATACAGAAACTGATTGAACAATCAAACTTGCAAAATCTGACAAGGTAGTCCTGTTAGGAACTTGCCTCCTAGAAAAAAAAAGCTGCTTTTAAAGTTGAAGAGCAAGCTAAGGTAGCAGTAGAAGGTAAAAAATTACGTATTTCAGGGCCAGCAGTCCAATGCCATAATCTTATGATTTAGCACAGAACTGAAGCTACTGACTGGGGTGCTCTGATAGTGATTTCACTGTGGACTTGCTAAAAAGTCATTTGAACTGGGGAGGAAATGGAGAGTGCAGTACAGTATGGATGCACACAGAAAGAAACAGAGCCAGAAGTATGCCTAAAACGTGGGCTGGCAGAACAAGGAGAATTAAAACGATGCAAGAAGGTCCAAGGTTTTGATCCCACCCGTATAAAATACCTGCATGACGCATTAAACACTGACCAAAGTATTCCCCCCAGGCAAAAGCAAATGCCTAGTTTTGCTAAGACTTAAACAACTTCCCTGGAGCCACACTGCCTGGAAAGGGCAGATCCCTGCAATGCAGTCATCAGCCAACCAATGATGTATGCTCTGATAGGATCCTGACAGAAGTAATCTATTCAGACCATCTTTCTGCCAAATAATTAATTCTTCTTAATGCTTATATCTAGTTCAAAATACCACAAACGGTGGTTCTTCCAACTGCTGTACACCAATGAACTTCAAATAATTTCTAATTCCTTCCAACATTGGTCTAACTTTCCCATCTCACATATAAATTATTCAGGTACCACTTTGGCATCCTCTTCATAGCTTTTGCTATATCACAATCAATTCCTTTAAGCTCTTTTTTCAAGTCTCTGGCCACCTTTCCTATTCTCCAGATGCTATCCAAGATAGCATTTCTCAGTGGTTTTCTGGTAAAGGAAAACCCAAACCCAAGAGGAAAAAGTAGTTTCCACAACTCCTGGTAGTTTCCATCATCCACAGAAACTTTACTGTCCCTAAAAAAGTATTACCAGATCAGTACCATACATGCTCCAGAAGAGAAGGTGAGCAGCCATTGACTAGCATTGCCTGAGGTAAGGAGACTCTAGCATTAAATGAAATGCTGGCAGACAAAAAGCTGGCCTGCATGACTTCCCCTAGCTTCCCAACCACAACTGCCTCCACTTTTAGAACTACCACATCTGTCTTCCAAAGACCATTTCCATCCTTCTGAAAAGAACATTTGGGACCAAAGGGTCAACAAGGGCACTACTTTTAAAGTAGGAAATACTTCTAAAGTAGAAAATATCACATACACAAATCAAAGATACCTAATGATCTTATACTGATACAAGCATGGTGGGTGCTGTCAGAGTTTAATAAACATCTTGGTTTATGCTAGTGTATAGGGCAAGGGTATAGAAACTGTTTCCAGCTGGGACAGATCATCTTTTTCAAGTATGTGGAACACAGGTGCAATATAGCAAATTTGGTTTTAACACATTTTTCTTCTGCCCTTCAAGTTTCTTTCTGAAAATTACATTACCTGTTAGAAACAAAAACTAGCAGCAATACAAGATTAATTTTTCTTTTAAATATACAATGGTGACAAATAAAGATAACTAATTATATTCCTGCTGACTATAAGAGCTTCAGACAGAATCACTGCATGCAAAAAACATAGGGGTGTATGTAGGAAACAATTTGTAGCCTAGAAAAGTGAAAGCTTGCACATTATAGGCCAATTGGTCTTGCATTTCAGTGCCGTATCTCAGCAAACGTTGGCCTATGAGTACCTGTCCAATCCTTTTTATTTGGTTTGACTAACCCCAATCTCTTTTTTGCTTTCAGCACTGTGATATGATTCACCTGCTGCTCTAGTGTCTCACTGGTTCCAGAATGATCTGTTTATGTTGCATTTCTTTTGGACCCCTCCCACAACGACTAGTTCTTTCCCTTCTTGCATTGCCCCACAACACATCATGTTACTACTTCAACAACTATATGGTACTTATTACTTTCAAAGGTTCACTTCAGCCTATTCACAGAATCACAGGGGTTGGAAGGGACCTCGAGAAATCATCAGGTCCAAGCCCCTGCCAAAGCAGCTCCCCAGCTCATATTGCACAGGGCGGCGTCCAGACGGGGCTGGAATCTCTCCAGAGATGGAGACTCCACACCCCCGTGGGCAGCCTGTCCCAGGGCTCCCTCACCCTCACTGGGGAAAAGTTCTTCCCCATGTTGCTGTGGAACTTCCTATGCTCTGACTTGTAGCCATTGCCCCTTGTCCTGTCCCCACAGACACTGAAAAGGGGCTGCCCATTTCCCCCTGCATCCCATCCTTCAGATATTGATCAACATTAATCAGGTCCCCCCTTAGTCTTCTTCTCTCCAGGCTGAACAGCCCCAGCTCACTCAGCCTTTCCTCACAGGGGAGATGCTCCAGGCCCTTCATCATCTCCGGAGCCTCCTCTGGACTCTCTCCAGGAGATCCCTGTTTTTTTTATCCCAGGGAGCCCAGTACTGGACACAATACTCCAGGTGTGGCCTGACTAGGGCAGAGTAGAGGGGGATGATCACCTCCTTCAACCTGCTGGCCACACTCCTCTTGATGCACTCTAGGATCCCATTGACACTGCTGGCTCAGTATGTACTCAGTATGTATTCCTACTGTATGTACTACTGTGAACAACTGAAAGATGAACAGCTTCTTTATATTGACTTGAATATTATGCTCTTTCATCTCCTAACTACACCTAAAATGGCATCCATATTTTCTCCTAGAATTCCCTGATACTAGGTAAGAACTCCCTATGAGCATCTATAAATGTGCTCTCAGCCCATAAAACCTCCTCTTGCCAGAATGCCACACCAAAAAAAATTGACTGAGGAATGAACTGACTCCTGAATAGCATGATGACCAATATCTCTGTTCCTCTACAAGTCAGCTAGACATTTGTATCCAACTTTGACTGTAAATTCCTTCTGAAAAGAATTCTGCCTGGTACCAGGAGATCATCAGTTGTGGCAATAATATGAAAGAGCACACACAGAAGGTATACATCTACAACATCTAGCTTCGCTTTTATCAGGAACATGTGAAGCAGGTATCTTTACATAACTAGCTTGCCCTTTTCTACATCCTTACAGACCCTCAGTTCCTACTCAGACTAGATTGCTAGAGATACATATTTGTGTGCTGATAGCAGATAGACAGACTTACACTTCAATGAGTCTCAAAACATATTCACCTATATATGTGATAAATGCATGCTAGAAAGAGGAAGCAGATTAAAAAAAATGGAGATAAGGGATGCCTCTTTGGCTGGGCTTCCCTTTGGCTACCACATAAGTGTATGAACCTGTCATCATCCATACATATCATAGCACAAAACTAGAGAAAAATCTGTGAACCACTACTCCCTGAAAATTCAAGCAGCTATAGGCACCTTTGGATGTGTCTGGTTTTAGCATGACCAGCAGGTCAAGGGAGGGGATTCTCCCTCTCTGTTCTTGCTCTCATGAGACCCCACCTTCAGTGCTGTGTCCAGCTCTGGGGCCCTCAGGAGAAGAGGGTCACAGACCTGTTGGCACAACTCCAGAAGAGCCATGAAGAGGATCAAAGAAATCAACTCTACTCTGGAGACAAGCTGAGAGAGCTGGGTGGCTCAGCATGAAGAAGGCTGCAGGGAGACCTCCGAGCCTCTTCCAGTCACTCAAGGGGCTCCAGGAAAGCAGTAGAGGGGCTGGTGCCAAGGGCAGGGAGGGACAGGCCTGGGGAATGGCCTTTATCTGCAGCTGGAGAGGAGCTGGGAGGCAGAAATCCTTCCCAGGCAGGGGGCGAGGCTTTGGCACAGGGTGCCCAGAGAAGCTGGGGCTGCCCCTGGATCACTGGCAGGGTTCAAGGCCAGGTTGGATGGGGCTTTGGGCACCCTGGGCTGGTGGGGTGGGTGTCCCAGCCCATGGCAGGGATGGCACTGGAGGGGCTTGAAGAGTCTTTCCAAACCAAACCAGTCTGGCAGTCTATGATTTAGAAAAATTTCAAAATCACAACCAAATTTGTCTTTATGTGCCAGTAGTTGTGTGAAAATTAAAGCATGATTAATCCGAGAACTTCAGTTATTTAATGTGCTGGCACTGAACTAAGAAGGAGGATAACATTAGACTATGCAAGAAGTCTCACAGAAAATAATCTTCAAAAGCTACAAAAATTGTTGCAGCCCACTTGGTGATAAAGCCATTTGTAGGGCAGCTCCTTCAACAAACAGCTCTGTGGCCCTGTACGATTCTATTTGTAAAGGAGTTTTTCTGTCTCCTGTTGTACTGGATCACTCAAAAATTAGCTGCACAACTGGAGGAAAATACTATTGCTTTAACTACAAGGAATTGATTTTGACATGTGTACATCACTACTTATTCATAACACCGAGGATGTGTTGCAAAGGCCTTTGCTATGCTTCTTACGTCTTAGTGAGCACTGCATTGTTTTCATTAACTTATGGAGTCCCATATTGGCTTTTATTACATAATTTCTATCAGCTAGATAGCATACAAAATGAGTTGCATTTTCACTGTTGACTGAGAACAAACTCTTTCCCATCTCCAGGCTACTTCAGATACCTTCCCCTACTCTGCTCTTGAGTTTATCTGCCATTCCTTAAAGGGTTGAGCCAAGTCTCATACCTCTGTGAAGTTAAGCAGTTTTGAAAACTTTGTATGAAATGTACCACAGACATTTTCAAGATCTCATGCTTGTTTGACATCATGCAGTTACATGGCCAAACTACTGAAAATGGCATACAACTTCCAGTACCATATATTATAAGCAGTATTACATATTACTTTAAAAACTGTCAGGCTATCTATAATATATTTATATTACAAAATATGTATTACTAGCATACTTTCACGTATCTTCTTAAACCTCATTCATTCTTCTATGTGCTGGATATAAGATGCACGAGAAATGTCTATTTTTTGCATGTATTTTCCCAACAGGTAGAAGCAGGCTGTAATCTTCCCCTTGGGGTACATTCATTTGCAAACACAGACTGGCAGCAACAAAATATATTTTTCCTTGCAAATCAGGAACACACTGACTTCTGATCAATATCCAGTCTTAATGAATTATATCAATATACCCAAGCAATGCCACAATAGATCATCATCCATTCTACTCAGATTTTTTGCCAATATTTGAGCACACAACCAGGCTTACTCCATATCAGTTCCTGGTCATCTTGTTGACACCAACGTACATCAAGTAGGATCTCAGGAACATAACATTGGGTTCTAGAACAGACAAGCCATCAGATCTCGGTTGCATGGAGATGATAGTCAGCCACATATTTCCATTGCCAAACCTTGACAAAACAGGCTATTGCTGTAGTCAGGCTACTCTGAATACTGTATCACAGGAAGCTATGACTTCTTTTTGACCCCAATTAGCACATTCATTATTCATCAAAGTACAGTTTTCATTTGCTTCCCTCGGGAACAGCAGAGTATCACTGTGAGGATCTTTCAATACAGCTTCACCTCCTTAATACACACTGGATTTGCTGACAAGTAACAGCTACTTATTCCCCTGAGTAAAGTTCATATTAATAGGACTGCACAGTGAATCATGAGATGGTATTAAGTCATGCCTCCTGCCTGTATAAATACATCATTCAAGCACCCTACTATGCCAAGTGCAATGGTTTGATTGCAGAAACCAGCATAGGGGAGATATCCTATGAGAGCAGGGTGCCTTGGAGAAATAACCTATTCAAACCCCAAAATAATAAAGACCCTACAGGTCTTTAAAGGGATCAGAGGGAATTTCTGTTCAGAACTGACAAGTTTCATATTCTCCAGAGATAAAATATCAAGACTTGAAGGCATTAGATGTAATGCAAGCTATAATTCAGCTCTATCCAAGACATCAGCGATAGATTTTAAGCACTGAAGTTTAGCTGAGAACTACAAGCTAGGAGCATCTGAGGCAGGCGGGATTTGGCAAAGTTGACATGAAGTTTGCCTGCAAATCTGAATACTATAAAGTTCAGGAATCTTTTCCCAATTTATTGCTACATCGTGTCTCAAGTCAGTTCAGTCTCTGTTTGAAGATACACTTAATCCCATGTTCAGCAATTCAGCCACCACTCAAACTCAGCCTGATACCTTAGAGGTAACTGCTGTACACAGTCCATCCAGCTGACAGATCACACAGCACAGAGTGCTGGTCTTTTCCGAAGATGGGTCAGATCTCCTCTGCCCATCATCTAGGGCGTCTGCACTGAGGCCAGGTCCATGAGAGTGGAATTGCTCCAGTACTCTCCACAGGCACCTTCATGTAAACAGCTAGCACACATGAAATCTACTTGGAAAGAATAAAACCCCTGGCACTAACCTTCAGCAAAACTTCCTTGTAATACAGCCAACAGGCCTCACCTTTAACAATCAGATCAAGTGTGTCCTTTCCTCCCCTTCCCCAAAACTTCTTAGACAATATTCTTACTGATTACACCCTCCCATCCTAAAGAACTATTCTACCAAACAAGTGACTTTCTTCAGCAACTACCATGGACACTGAATTCATGTGAGCTGCTCCTACAGAACGGTCAGATTTCAAGATAATTAATGAGTCAACTGAAACTAGTGAATTCTCACAAAAAATATTTTCAAAGGTTTTATAATTCATTCAATTTATTTTCATAATGATAGGTCGTCTTCACAGCCTGCTTCCTTCGATGCATGTGTAATCTAGTGGGACAGCACAAGCAACAGAAGTCAACAACCTCTGTTGCTGTCTACTGATCTATTTGGCCATTTGTGGTACTAGTAAGAGCAGAACTTCCTGAATTATCATTTCCTCTATTCTTCAGCTCTTATGATCTCTTTAACAGCATACAAACAAAACACTGAAGAGTTTTGTGCTCCACAGCCCTAATTCCTTGTGAAGCTATGCAAATAACCAGCACCCACCACTACCACGGATCAAATGCTGCCTGCTGCACCTCAGCGTCCTTCATAATTCTGAAAGTAACTTTCTCTGAGCTTCCATAGAGCAGTTTCAAAGTTTGTTTTCTGCTCCAAGTGGACACACACCAGTTATATATTTAAAACAATTCTCAAGCAAGAATATGGTGATGAAAGAAAATGCACTGTGCATTAATTTTACAGCAAAGCCAAAGATAACATAACGTCTTCAGTGGAAGTCAATAAACTTTGTTCATCTCCCCCAGCAGTAGTTCCAATCCTGGCTCTCTCTCCCATGCAAATCCATCTCTTTGTTCCATAGAAGAGCCTGGGAATGCTCCATTCTCACATACTGTTTGAAGACACCTCTGTGGTTTGTTGGCTGTACACACACACACATTTGGTGATAAGGAGCAGTCCCTAAAAGACACACCTACCAAACCATTTAGCAACAAACAGTTGTTCCCCCTCACCCTACAGTGGGGTTCTGGAAGCACCTAGAAAACAAAGTTCCTTACAAACAGCGTTACTCTGGCATTCCTTCATTTCCTAGAAAACTAGTTAGAAGTTGCTGTTTGAGCTTCCATGTGTCTCATGTTAGTGTATAGCCAAAGCTGCACATGTAACTCTCCAAGTCTGTTGAGGAGCATTTACTGCCACTTGAAGGAACAAACTTGAGACCCCTGTTTTACGCTCATCCTCGCACAGCCCTTTTGCTGCTGATGCACATGGATGGTGAGAAGGAGATTACAAAGTATTTCTAATGAGCCCTTGCACAGAGAAGTAAGGTATTTTCACCCTGTGCTAAACACCGAATGCCATTTTGCCAGATGACACTGAAACAAGCACGTGGAACATCAGAGTGACATGAGTTAATAATGCATTGTCCTTTTTTGATTTCCCTTTGAAGTAATTCCTTAATTTCAACGAACAGCCTGTGTTACACGAGCAGCATTTCAAAGGCCTTAAATGTACACAGGTACAAAACATGTACAGATGGCTGTAGCTCCATACTGCTGTACGGGGCAGTTCAGTAGCTGTGAAAATACTATACACACATGTTCTTCCCTAAACATTTTTAATAGGTGACTTTCTACGCCAATTAAAGCTGTAGAAGGCTGGAAAATTTTCCTCTCCAGTTTATTTTTGAGGCAAGAAGAATCACATGCTGTCTGGTTGGAATTTTTCAGTGTTTTACCTTAATCCAGGCAGAGAGAGAGTATAATGGCCATCAGTGTTACATAAAGAATGTTAAAAGCGTTGACAGGCATATAAGCAAAACAGAAAATCTCAAAACAGCTAATGAAACAAGTGCTCTTCCAACAGGAAATCCATTCATAGAGTAGTCAAGTTTCTGCTCTGAGTACGATCCACGAGAGTAAAACCAGTCTGAGCATTGCCTTTCCCAACTTGTGTCTAGCAACAGGGTAAACTTTCACTCAAAAATAATTCAAGTGAATTAATACCTTTTCTGTAATCAGTAAGAGTTTATCAGTAGCTGCTTCGGTACTAAATGAGAGTTAATATACATTTCTGCTTTTCACACTTGTATTCACAACTCAGGAGCATCATTTAAATATGCAATGAACAACAAAATGAATTTAGTAGTGGCAAAATCAACTTAAGCTAGAAATTCCCTATTAAATATAAACTGTTCAAGATAGTCACTTTTTTTTTAATGGTGTAGCATTTATTCAACCAAAATAAAAGATCATTGTGCAAACACTAGACAACTAATTACATAATGTACCTTTGCAAAATTACATAATATGGGTGCAGCTTGTTTCCCTGTTTTTCTGTTTGAAAAATAGATTGTTTAATAACCCATCAAAGCTATCTGTAAACCAAGGAAACAATAGAGCAGATGTTGACTGTTGTCTTGTGCCTCACAGACATAATTAAATACAATGAAACACTCACGCACCCAAATAATAGAGGACAAAAATAGCTTTCTACGAACATAAACCTCATTTACTGGGCACATGTCTTCTACTAACTTGTGATATTTAAACCACTGATGAAAATTGAAAGTAAGGTATTTATCTGCCTTCAGACTGCAGAACAAATTACAAACAAGAGATTCCTCCTGGTAGTGAGCAGCTTTAACTTCTGCAACACAGATTCCCACACTGCTGACTTTCATAAAGCCGGGAGGGAACCAGGGTTTCTCTTGCAGCAGAGCCAGGATGGGACAGTCACATCTTCTGTAAGCTAAGCCACATGAAACAATGACTCTGAATGATCCAAAGAGGCAAAACCCACTGCGCCTGCTGTGTAATGCAAAGTCATAAGGCTCCCCTGGAAAGCCAGATTCCCTTTAACTGCACGACATGTTGCCTATGAGTATTGTCCACCTGCCCCCCCTTGTAAAACAATAATCGAGTACAGATTAGATTCCCTAAGTATCAAAGCAGGTGTTTATTTTCTAGGAGAGCCCCCTGACAGTCTTTAATCCCCTATTTCACACAAGAATTTGAAAGCTTTTATAAAAAGCAGCCTACTTTATTGCCATTTCTATAACCAAATACAGATACAGACTTTCTTTAGTAATCTCCATACTGATTCACTATTTTAAAAAATCATTATGTGAAGTAATTATAAATTAAGTTCCCAGTCCTGTATTTGCTATTAGGAAACAAAGTTTCCAGTTAAAAAAAAAAAAAAAACACCAAAACAAGCAACAAAAAAACCCCAAAAAAGAAACCATCCCAAACCCCTAAATAATTTACACTCACATTCATTGCAAAAGAACATGGAAGTTTATATTTGGTAATAAAAAATTATCTTGATTTTAAAAATCATAAATGCTTTAATACATGGAGGGTTTTTTTACTTTATCTAAAGAATAAAAAATTGAATTGTTTACTTCAAGCATGTTATGCCTTTACATTTTTTCGATTTATTACTAAGAAATAAGACAGAATATAATGTGATCTGCATCTTTTTATGTTAATAAAAGCATGCTAGCCTCTTTCCATAGACAATACCATAAAGCATAAATACCAAATGGAAAACAAATGGAAGTATAATGCCACTATGAAGCAAACCAATCAACCCTAAAACAGCTGAGACAGACCTCATCCAGTAGTTCATTCATTCTTTATAGAAAAGAAATTAAAATATTCCTAGGTGAATCAGATTAAAAAGAAAAGAAAACAACAACCCACAAAACAAAACACACAACCACACACCCTCAGCAGCTCTGAAAGGTTGTAAAGAACTAAACCCCTTTGATTTATGAAGGCAGCATCCACTGCATTGAGCAAAACAACTCAGCATGCCGGGACCCTTTTCCCTGAAATTCCTTTATTAACACAACCAGCTCTGCTAGTGAACAAAAGCAGCGGTGTGGTGTGTATAAATCATTAATACTACGCTGCGCGATGGCTGAATTTCCTGTGCGAGCTGGAAAGCCTTCCTGCACAACAGGGATTTTGGGGTTGGAATTGGCTGCTATGAAATGTACTTCATCATTCTCCGTGTTTGACGCTTCCCAATAGCTTTGTACTTTTCCTTTCCTTTTTTCTCCCCCAAGCCCAGCAACTGCAAGAGAAATTTATTGGATTTTATGTCTGCAAATAAAGGAAAAGAAGGAAAGAAGCAAGCAAACCCATTTAGAAGCAGAATCCTTTCCCCTTCATTTAAAGATAGGTTGTGTTTGAATAAAATCTACTACTAATGAATGCATTTTGAATTTCTTAAATGTTTCATTTACCACTTTAAACTGAAAAAGAAACTGAAAAAAACCTACTGCAAGTGGGGTTAGTGCTAACGAAAAATAAATCTATCCCCACTGAAAAGGTGCTACTGCTCTAAGTAAAGTCATTTTCCACTGGAGCACTTATTATTTTAATTTTTTCAAGATCAGGCAGAAAGAAAGGCCACGTCTGGGCCCAAGGAACTCCTGCATTTTTATTTTATGCACACACACAGAAAAAAAAAATCTTTCCACAAAGCAACAGGCAATTTCACATGCACATGGTAAGTGTGGTTATTCAAAGTGGAGCTGGAAATATGGTAGCAACAGGAATGGAGAAATCAACCCAAACTCTTGGAACTGTAATACCTGAACACTCCTGTATCTTTGCATTGACATGCACTGAACTTGGACAGTGAACATCAAAACTACTGACCATGCCTCTGGGGTGGCTGCAATACAGTGACAAGGCTGAAGGCTTTTTCAGACTTTGAAATGAAATCATGAGTTGTCTTTATGAAACATCCTGCACTAAAATGCTGCTTTTGGGCCCAGAGTTGGAGAAACTAAAGAGTATGACAGTGAGGGAGTAACGCTGAAAAAGATATCTTGAACCATATGCTTCCCTTCAGGGAAAGTGATGGGCATTAAAAAGGGAATGAAGGACACAGACGGTCTTTTGCCCAGGCCAGAGCACAACTCCAAAGGCACCAAGCATCAGCACCACCACCATGGGAACGTTTCCCCACCTGTCCCAGATATATTTAAGACAGTTGGACTGCAGTTCTAGAAAAGGGAACAAGCTGAGGCCAGGCCAGGGGAGCCCGCCAGTGCACCATTTTACTCTCGGCAGACCAAAGATTACAGGAGTAATCCGCAACGCACGGCAGTCCCTCTGCATTACACAATAATGACATTCTGAACGGAAATAAATGAAGCCCCTGCAGTGCTATTCTGTCAGCATTTGAAAGTAAATAACTTTGCTTCTGACAAGAGAGAGACATTTTTTTCCTCCTCCTGCCACAGAGCATTAATTGAGCTATGCAGCCATGTAACGTCCCAGAGAGGGGACTGATACATGACAAGGGAAAACCGCCTAGGACAGGAGGGGACACACTCATTGAATCTACGGGCTGCCTGACTTCTTTTCACCCCCAAATTCTGACCCTGTTTTGACAAGATCTTATTCTCTGGGAGAACTTATAGCAGGTTTTCCATCTCCCTCTGTAACGCTTAATGAAAGTTATTTCAAGCACTTGAAATTCACACTGTCTCATGAAAGATTATGAGAACATGGGCTTGTATTTTATAACTTCTTATCACTCCTTGTTTGTGAAGGAACTTTCATGCCCATAATCGGCACCTGCATTTAACAGGTTATAGAGGGCTTACTGGCCACAGCAAAGATGATAAAGATCACTACAGAAGAAAAGTCTATGAGAAGCAAAACCAAAGCAGCAGTCTTCAAAACTACATAATCATAACAATAAGTGTTAGTGCAAGTCAGTGAGGAATGGAGGGAAGGCACTTCGTAAGTACACACAGATCTCACAAATATACATGAGATGATGCTATTAGATTCATGCACCGATGTTACAGACAAAACGACCAGCAATATTTGGTGTGTTTTGATATGAAGGGTCAAAAGGTAAATTTAAAAAACAATCTAAGATGAAAGCACTTGCGTTCTCATAAGCAACTTAAGTATTTCAGTTCTAAAGTACCACACACTTTCTTCCCATATCTGGGGGGAAAAAAAGAAAAATCAGGGACTCACTGTGAACAAAAAAAAAATAATTCACCGAATGCTTCAGTTCTTCCTACAGCATCTAATTTTGATTCTGCATGTGTTCAACACAACGAGAAAGAGCAGGATCAAAACACAGCGAGATCTCTCCACAGCTGGAGCCTGCTCTAGTGCAAAAGACCAAAGGCCCAACTACAACTCGTCAGGATACTATAGGCATTAGAAATGCTATTTTCTCTAATTAAATTCACTGGGCTGCTGCACTGACAGAGTAGGAGGGGAAGCAAAATGTAAAAGAAGTCAATGGCGCTGCACCGGGCGACTTGGAGGAAAATGAGCAATGCTAGCAAAGAAATGACAGGGGTTCCTCAGGAGAGCTCTTGTACTACACTTCACACTTTAAAACTGATAAATCAATCACACATACACCTTTAAAAGGCAGGAAAGCTTGAAGGATTCTTAGAGGGTGTTGACTTCTCCTTTCCACTAACATTATTCTAACTCTATAAAGCCAGGTGATAAATTCCAGTGTCACAATTTCCATCGCTTTCATTTATGCTACCTATTAAGTACTTCAAATACCCTATATACAGAATTAATATTAATATTTATTTACTTGTTCAGAAATGCACACACTCAAAACCAAAAAAACTTCTTACTCCAGTATTGCATGGGTACTGGTCAGAAAAAAAAATCTGAACAAAATTTAATACCTACTAGGTGCTCTGAGAAACCCCCTGCTTAAATAATCAATGCAAATTTTTTTGGCATAAAATATCACAGCCTGTATTTTTTTCAGAAAGTAACCATCCATATGCATCCTTAACAAACATCAATGAACACTGACAACTTACAAATATCTCACAACCAAAAACCCAGTCATCACTTTTCAGCTGAAGTGTTTAAAAATGTTCCAAAGAGCCCAGTTATAAAAACAATGACTCTCTGCCCAAATTATTCAGCTGCTTCTGCCACTTGGATGCTCCTTCACGACTACTCTTGCTCTTACAATCCCAAGAGGCAAGAAACCTTACCTGGCTCTGGTTGGTTGGGGAAGGCTTTGTGTTTGGGGCTGGGTTTGGGTTGTATGGTTTGGTTTTGATTTTTTGGTTGATTTTTTTTTTTCCCCTCCTAGGAGTACTTAACTAAAGCACCTCCTCTTGCTATTGTGAGAAGAGCCTGACCTTGTGTGACAAGCTGTAGTTCAATGCCCCAAACTAGCTGGTATTCAGAAGGAGTGCTGCTACAGCACTTGATCTCTAAGCCACTTCTCATTAGTCTCTGGAAAACAACTGAACAGCTCTTGAGAGACAAAAGATATGTAAACTTGTCTTGAATCAGAGGTGGAGTCTCAAATACAGGCTTTGAAGCCTACTGGTGAATACCAAATGATGTTATTTACCCTAATTAAGATAAACAGCACATCACAACTTCTGTATTGACAGAAGTTGTTGGATGCAACAGTTACACCCCCACCTTTTGAGGGCTGTTTTGTTCAAGATTCCCAGAGTACCACAGAGCTCCATCCACAGGAACTGTTTGCAGCACGGTAAGTCTCTTCTTTGGTTGTGTTTTAACAGAGGACTATAATTGATCTGACAAAGTGAGGGTTTTTTTACCCGCCACATATGAATTATCAAGCACTACGTTTCTCTTGGGGCAGTGAAGCTAGTTAAATGAATCAGAAAACCCTGAAAGATTGCCTACCCTCAGTCCATCAGCTACTGGACAATTATTCAAGGCCCAGCTGCAAGAAAAACACATGGTGAGTGAGCATTAGTAATGTGGACTTCTTTCCACTCATGCAGTCATAAGCAGAGGTTGCATGTTCTCACGTGAATATTGCCACGAAATAGCAGACTGAGGAACAAAATTGGGCAAAGACTCCAATTTGTAAGCTATCAGATGCTTAAAATTTTCATGAGCAAACGTCAGATTAACTGATTTTATAGGAGAGCCAGAGAGTGAGCAAGTACTCTAACCGGACATGGTCGAGACAGGCACCGTGCTCATGATAGGCTCGAACATCAGTTACTGAATTCAACTAGCGTACCCGATCCTTTGAAGACTCAGTAAAGTCTGAAATGTACTTAGGCCTGGGACTGCAATGGTGGCATTCAGCAATGGATGTGCTTGTGTTCCATAAAGAAGGCAAACTGTATCCAGGAATTGTTCATCCATTTTAATTCCTTACACAATTTTAGCACAAAGATAATCTGTTCTAATCCTTATTTCATTATTGACACTATTGACTACATCAATTGAAAATGCTACCAAATAAATCAACATTGAATTAAGCCATGAAGAAAGAACGTGATAAAAACTCTTTCAGACTCCTATAAATCATCAGATCCAGTAGCTTGACATAAGTAACTGAGTGGGGAATTCAGCTTTTCTCTATAGTCATAATGCTCAGGGCCCAAATAAAATTACACTAATTTAGCATGTAAGCACTAATGGAATAGCTGGGGTGGAGACAGAGGGTTTGTTGGGTTTTGTTTTGTTTTCATGGTGGATTCTTTTCATCATTGATATAAGAGCTGTACCGTGAACTACTTTCTTGTTAAAGACAGAAAAGGTTGATATTGAAGTTTCAGTTCAATTGTTTTCGATCTGTGAATGTCCACTATGAGCAATTGCTCCATTTAAGAGGAATTACCCTTTATACAAACCACTTCACTATTTAAAACAAAGCACATCTATCATCATTAAACAGAAAAGAAAAAAATTACCAATTTTAAAATAACGACAGCAGGACTGTACCCTGTGACACACAATATAATGTGATGTTTCAAAACAACAGTTGTCTTTGTTACTTTACTCAGAAAATACCAGCTAAATAACCCTGCATCCAGGCAAACAGGTATCACAGCGAAATGCCAGTTAAAGGAGCTGAACCTCCATTTATATATGCTAACTCCCAATTTACAGGTGGTCAAAATTCTGCTGCAAAAATTACTTGATGCCAGCATTTGATGTAAGCTTGCCATCAGAAATTATTTCTTGCACCGATGTGTCATATTAAGGAGGAGAAAAGAGATATACTTAGCTGTTTCTAACATAAAATATTACCAAATGATATGGTGCAGTCCAGGTCTGAGTTCCCTTTTCCTGTACCTTTAAATATTGACACTAGGTAAGATTCTAACCCAAATACATCTACACTTTTCCCAATTGGCTCCATCTGTATAAAGACAGAAAAAAAACTTCCAAACCAAACCCCTGCCTCCTCCTCCTGTTTGTTGCTGCCACAGATACAGTCATTTCAGTTTGCATGCTCTTTGAAATCTCTTTCTGGGTTTCTAAATTTAGAAGCAGCTTAATAGGAGAACATCCAAATGGTTTCAGACCATTTTAAATAGCTTAACTGACTCGGAAGCATCCTTTGGTGTTCTTGTGGGCTTTTTCAAGTGAATCTCTCATTGACAGTTAATCCATAACACAAACTAGGCCTCTGTACCTGATAATTTTCAAGTTTATTTTTAACAGTTCAATTTTAAATGTTTTTAGGCAAAGCATCCTCTATGCACAAACTGTTTTATAAAAATTCAGTTCCTCACTTAGCCCTTAAAACGTTATATATGTGTGTGATATGGGGGATGCCAGAGCAGACACTCCAAGTTCCTAACACTGGACAAAGCAGTGGAGCACTTCTGTGGGTACACTGAGGACAACAGTTTATCCCTCTATACTACGCGAACTAACCAAGCAGTGTTAGTTTAGCCAATAAATAGTGGCTAATTTTAAATGGCTACCAAAACACCGATTTTTCCCAAGTGATTAATACAGCTGCACAGAAACCCACCATCCTCATGGCTACACAGATACTTATTGACAGGAAGACTGCTTTGCCCATCTCAAGCATAGCATAATGCCTTTTGTAGTCCTTCAGGAAAGACCCAGCCCCAATTATAGAATTTAAATGTGACAGGACACTCATGTATTTGGCAGACACACACACAAAAATTGAAAATAATTTTTTTCATAGATTCCAAATAGGTTGTAAAGTTTAACCACTGAGAGAGCGCTCAGTTCTTAATACAGATGTCTGAACTCATTTAATCAAGCAGGCATCTCTGAAGTGCAATTTTTAGAGGGGGGAAAAAAAAAGGCTCAGTAGGTTCCCATAATGTCTGTATACTGCTGGTCCCAGGGTCCACAGGCAGGGGGAATCACCAGGTATTGAGTTGCCAGACAAAGCTTTTAGGTTACCAGTATTTAAGATCAATAGACAACTTTACAGAGTGAGAAAAACATTTGCAGTTTCACTGAAATTGTGGTATTTACACTAAATGTATAAAACACAGGCATTTTTGCAGGTTTGCTAGAAATTGTTAGATGGGGAAAAGTAGAAAAAACCCAAGTAGGCTGTCATGGTAGATGTTTATTAATGCTTTTCAAAATTATAAACCACTACTTGTCCTTTCCCATTTAAAACCAGAGCCATGGTACGTTAGCTCTGTAGGTAACATCACCACAGTGCTATCTTTCTGCTTGAATAATTTTGAGATAAAGTAACACTGTTTCTAAATAAATACCTAACCAAATATATAAACCAATAAATCTTATCTGAATTAAGATGATAATTATACAACTGTCTAGGAATCCAGAATAACTCGAATGCCAACCAGCAAGCAAAAGAAGCAACAAGCACAAAATTTCAAACCTGCCACAATTATTGTCAGGAATTCAGATGACTTTTTTGAACTTAGATTTAATTATGATTAATAGAGGCAGAACGATTCCAAACTGACAATAGGATTAACCAGATGAGAAAACCAACACTTAAAAAAATAAATATAAAAAGATACTTTCAGCGTGGCAGTTAATCCACTTAAAGAGTTAAAAATTATCTGCTAGATATAGCACTTTGCAAAGTGCATTAGCAATCACTTCTCGTCTTTCTCTCAAATGGAATAGATGGAACCGAACTCACTATTTTAAAGTAATCATTATGGTTGCACAGTTTCTCAAACCTTAAAGCAGTGCCCTACTGTAGCTGTGTTTGCATAATGATACTGCAATAGCTCAGGCAGGAAGGTTGTTACAGCACCCAGCCTCATCTTCCTCAGCTCCTTGTGTGGCCATGTTGACCTCTCACCTTCATTCACATTTTTCCTTTCACAAGTGAGATCTTTAAGGGACAAATTGTTGTTTGGCAAACTCAAAAGAACAAACCTGACAAAACGCAGGAGCACATTTTGCATACACCCAGCGAGTGCACAAGTCACACTGGATCACTGAAGCTGATCTATAAACGTCATTTCCAAACCCTATCCAGCACGCAGGACTACTAAGAACACGCATTTTAATTATGACAAGCAATTTATTCAAGTGTTAAACACATCATATTTATCTGAGAAAATTTTAATTGCAGACATATGAATCCCTCCCACATACATGTATAATCTAGGGCATATACAATATTTTCTTATTAAGCACACCCATGCTTTAAGTCAGAAATGGTTTATACTACATATACTAAGAAAAAAAAGCTGTAGAAGGGTTTAGATCCTGCAAAAACTTGAGTTCTGTTCACTCAGCAGTAACAGAAAAACACATTTGCGGGGGGAAAGCTTTAAATTTATTTGCTTTAATCTTCAGGAACAAAAAGGAACACTAAAAAAAATCAGGCATTTGTAAATAGAGAAATAAAGTTAGAGGCTGCTTCGTGCAAGTCAATCTGCATATAAACTATTGTAGTGGAAGTTGGGAGAAATGCCCCTGTTTGTTACAGCAGGCACAAGATTTTTTTTCACTGAAGTTTCAAGAGAAAGTAACAGAAAATCCAGGATTAATCATTTTTACATGGTAACATATTTCTGTCTTGGCTCTACATACTTACTAGATTACTCTCTCTAACGATGGATTTAGTTATAAAATAGAGAAGTAGAATACAATGATGATTCCAAAATACTAGTTTAAAAAATAATGTGTCATTACGCAGTTATTTATGTCATGTTATAACAGAGAGAGGGTACCAAATAGTAAATAACATGGGGAGGGAGAGAGGTGGAAATACTTAAAAAACCTGAAGTAAAAATTACATAAAACGAATTTAAAAATGGACTAGAAATTGGTATCATTTTGCTGGTATTAGAACATATTTTTAAACCCACTCTGATATACTCCTGTGATAGAAATATTAATTCTGCACAGATAGACCTTTACAAATCTGAGGGGTTTTTTCCTCCTTTTTCTTTGGTGAACAAAAAAATGAGCTTGATTTTAATCAGCAGCATGTTTCAACAGACTTAAAATTCCTGGCTTCAAAGAAAGCTTAAACAAAATTGCCATTGGGCACATTTACATTAGAAGTATAATTTATGCCTGCAAGTGAATAAAGAACAGTTCTTTATGGCTGAAACTCTGCTACAGTATCCACGAGAAATGCAGTCAAAGTACTGTGTTAAATATCTATAAACAGCACCGATAAAGGCATTGGGGAAAAAAAGAAAAAGAGAAAGAGATATGCAAAGGCTTCATGCACTGTTAAAACATATTTTCTACTCACTCTCACCATTCTTAAGTGCAGACAACATTCAATCCACACAGTGGGAGACATTTATACAGTCTATTCACACAAAAAAAATACCTCCAAGATTACAAATCCCCCAAACGATGCTGACAAAGCAGGCACTATAGGAAAAGGAAAAGTTAAGCAAACTTACCTGCTGTAAGTACATAAAAGTCAAGGCACAGGAGAGCTGGGGACACATGCCCACATTCGGCAGTGCCACGCAGGTTGCACCCGTAAGGGGATGCTGCATGGTGTTGCTCTGAAGTCTACGTAGAACAAGTGAGGGGGCTTGCATGCAAGCACGTTTGCCCTATCTTGTCACTACGGGGTGGGTTTTTTTTTTCCTTTTGCTTATTTAAGTAAGAAACGGTATTTCTCAGATGCCTTTTTTTCCCCCCAGCGCTAGATCCCTACATTCATTTGTCAGCTAAGGCAACTTGGTAGATTTAAACTCGGAATTTTTAACAGAGAGGAAAAAAAGAAGACACAGCCTGCAGCCTATTGATGAGCAAATGGAACTTCCTCAATGACAGCAGAGCTGAAGCTTGTCTCACAACAGTGGCTGCTGACTAGTAGAGAGATTGACTCGGGGAGGCTCAGGCGGCTGGTGCTGATGCTGCACAGCTTCTCATTTGTCAAATGGGTCCTAGGGCAGGGTCTCTACCACTCACCCAAATTCAAATACTGCATTTTAAAAATCCCCGGAGAGGATAGGGAAGGAGAGGAAGTGAGCCCGCCGCATCACAGGCGTCCGTGAGATCTGGGCAATTAGTGTCATTGCCCAGCTGGGACCGAACGCCTGTTAGGATGCTGCACGCACGCACGCTCACACACACACACTTCTTCCCTCCCAGGACTTGCACCTGACACAGAAAGGGCTTTCCCCTGCCAAGAACAAAAGTATGAAGCACAAAGTGGGGAAGAGAAAGAATCTTGGCTATCGAGAGGGTTCCAGCAAATACACACTGCTGGCAGTAAATGAGCTTGTTTTAAAATACAAATTAATTTTAGATCTACGTTTCATGCGCTGTCTAGTTTCCCAGATAAGTCCATAACAGCATTACAGCAAAGCTGTGAAATATCTGTGTACCCGCTGCAGCAGAAACACGGGAGTGAAACAAAATCCTGTGGCACGCTGTGCCTACTTCACTGGGGGAGGGGAGCAGGCTTGGATTAAGACTGTATCTCAAAATTGGTCTAAAGCCCATCTCATCTGAAGTTACAAATTTATTTGACAGCTAGTCAATCTATTACCAAGGACTGCCCTATCAGGTTACGTGGAAAAAAATTACATTTGCAATTTTCAGAATTTAATGTTTACTTTTTACTTTGAGACTGATACCTCAAATTAGTATTCCACTCTTGCAGCCTTTTTCTCCCCCCCTCCCCCCGTATTTTATGGAGTAATAATTATTCATTAGTAGATCTAGTTAGTCTTTATGTAATAAAGTAGGATGTGACCTGCAAATCAAATAATTTATATTACAACTTGTCCTTGAGGTCCTATATTACAGATTTTTTTTTTTTTCTTAAATACAACTCAGGTATAACAGAAGATACTACTATTTTTAATTAGAATTTGACAAATGAATTAAAAATTAATTCTTCAGGAAAGAAGGTCAAGCCTCAAAACACCACCTGAGTTTTTGAAGGGGCTTCCTTTTAAAAAGGCTCTGCAGAAAATGTTAAAATTATCTATCACAGGATATCTAACTTCCACAAAAACACATCTTAGATTGAGACTTTAACGTTAACAAGAAATAAGTAACACACAAACAAGAGAAGTCTACTTCAAAATCAGCATCGCTAGTTTGATATGAAGATCTCCCCTTTAGAACAAATAATAGTCCCCACTTAACCAGATACCAAACATGTCACTGCAACTCAGGCACTGTATCACAAAAAGCAATATTCTTTTTCCCCTGTACGTGTGCGCTCACATACCTGCACCCACACAAGCTTCAGAGACTGATTTAGGTCCACTAAGTCTTCTTCATGCAAACCCGAAAATGTTCCAGCAGGATCAGTTATTACATAATTTTCTTTCTCAAAAGCAGTCAATGCCACAACCCCAACGCTTCTACAAGTCGGCAATCAGCGCCAAAACAATCGTGCCCAAACTTACAACACAGGGGATGGTTTTGGCTTCGGAAACATCCATACTTCCACAGTTTATCACGGGCTGATTTACTAGAACAGCCCAAATACAGAACAGCACAGATTACTTTAGCACAAAAGAAACCACTCAAGTAACAACAACAACAAAAAGATATTAAAAATCCACAGTCCCCCTTCCCTCCCCCCAAAACCACACCACCACCACCAAACCCCAGCCGCCACAGAACAAGGGGGGGAAGCAGGAGAAATGAACTCTGATGCCCTTTCTCCTTTTTTCATTCTTTCTCTCTGCCTTGAGCAGTCTCCTGTTCTGACAGGAGTATGTCATGCTTTTCTTCATCCTTTTTTTTTTTTCCCTAGCACAGAAAGGCTGTTATTCTGCAAATGCCCTAAGATGATAGAATTTTCCCTTCAGCTCATTTTCATATGAAATACCATAAATAATACATGGTACTTTAATAAGACCTTATCAGAATGTTTAATGAAAAACAAATATGTTATGTAAGGAGGCAAATAACCAACTCGCTCCACATTATGTCAAAATCAAAGGCAGCACACTTCCTAGCCAAACAGCTTGGAACTATACAAGTCTATCCAATTTCCCAAAGTGAAGTTCTGGAACATCCTGATGGTCAAGCAAAGTTTCTCCTCGCTACTGCACTATTTTAGGGCAAAAAGGGCATCCATAAAACAGATTAAACTCTCAAAAGCAGCATGTTTAACAATTACTTCAAGATAATTTAGCAGTGTAAATGCAGCTAATGTTAATTGTAAAAGTGAATTTCTCATTGGTCTTTTAGCCTTAAGTTTCACACATTTCCGAGTAAGAAAAGCGTGACCCACAAATTCTATGAATACCTTATACATATATTTATATTATTAAAAGAAGAACATCAGTTTTTTAACTAGCCAAATCATCTATACACAGAGAAACAATAAACATACATAATTCAGCAGTGTAAGAGACCTAAAAGAAACAGAATTCTTCAGCCTGATATACACGACTTCAAGAGATGCAGGGGAAAGTCATTACCAATTTTCATCCCTTCCAAGGGTAACTTGTCATTATGTCTAAAATGAAAAAAGGTAACAAAATGTGTTTTATTTTTATAAAAACAAAATCAATGTCTCTTCTTTAAAGCCATTTCCTTGTTTATACACATTCTTCCACCAAACTCAACCCAATCATAACCACATTCCAAGTTATGGCTATATATACACTGAGCACCACCACAAATTTGCCGAAGGTACATGAATGGCTGTACTCAATCTGACCTTCTATCCTCACACACAGCAACAGCCTCGCTGTAACTGCTCTGCAGTCTCACAGAACAGCGTATCACCCATCAATATCTCATCTGCAAATTAGTAACAACTCGATTTTCCCCCTTACTCTACAAAAATCAATGCTTGCAATTGCAAAGCCCACTTCACCTGCAGCATGTGATGCTTTCTAGTTGCCTCAGTGCTGCTCTGTTGGGCCAGCGACTAAACTCAGTTATCCCACGCACACTCAGTGATATTATCAATTAGATATCAATTAACAACTACAAGACTTACTCAAAAGGAAAGGAAGCTGCCAGTCTACATGACCCAAATCAACCTCTGTGGGAGTTCCTTTAGAAACACAGAAATACAAAGTTCTTTCCCAGCGACAACAGATCCATCTGAGGGGTGATGCCTACCACACCACTGTGAGAGGCAACGCTCCCCCTCCCCATCCATTTGGATTGTCAGTACCACGGTCTTCAGCACAAGCAGAGAACTTGCAGATACTCACCCTCTCCCCACATCCAACCTGACTGCCACTTAAAGAATACCCACAGCAAAACATGGATCAATCTTGAGCGTGCAAATACAAATGTGACATCGAAGAACCTCTGAAACAAAGCCAAAAGAACCCATGGCATTTCTTACCCATCCAGCATACAAAGACAAACCCACCCTCTCACTTAGAATGCATTCTTTTATTCAGTACAGCGTTCCATTTTAAATCATTCACTCTATTTCCTACGATCTGGTGGTCAACTCCTCCTCCTTCAAATTTCACATTTGCAAACATTCCACCTAGAAACTAACTGTTAAGGGTTATGTCAGCAGATAACCACCTAATCAGGCAGACCTTCTCCATCGAGTAAAAGATCTGAAAGATCACCAGCAAGACCAGACACCATTTAACACTTCAAACTTGTCTCAGCAGTAGCCTACACTAGCAAGTTCACACATAGAAGACATGCATGCAGTATTATAAAGATGCCTCCCAGCATGAAGCATTTTAAAAGAATTTAAAAAAATCACAACTATTACATTATCCATATGAAGAATGTATTTTCTTCTCAGTTTTATAGAATGGCTGATGTGGTATAAAAATAATTCAGGCAAGTGATAGAGGAGCTAATAGTACTGCTGTCCTTTCTCTAAATAATTCTTGTCTAACACCACGTGAAAAGATAGCTCCCAGGGCTGCAAAATAGGCAAAGCAGCACATTATGAGCTTAAAGTAGAATGTTTCATTAACATATTTTGACAAATTACTAGCAATCATTAATATCTTTGGCTTTCCTCTGCATATTATTCTATTTGCTTACATGTGTGTTGGGTTTTTTTTTAAAATAAACTAGAAACACGGGTGGTATTTTCCTAACTAATGTGTTTTGTCACAAAGACTAAATGCAAGGGTTTCCCTCAATTCTTTCCAATTAACGTGCAACATCTCATCCTTCCAGTGATACTTTCTCATCATGAAAACCCTTATTTGCAATTTAAGGTTTCTGTTAAGATTTCTCATCTTTCCCAGGTCTTCGCTGAAAGATCAAGACATGACAGAGGCTCATGCTTACCTCGGGCAAATGGGATTCACTCATTTTCTGTTTCTAATAAGCAACATGTAGCGTCCACCGACTTCTCCAGCGTTTCACACCCAATGCCTACAAAGCCTCTGCAGTACACTTAACCTCTTCAGCACTTCAAACAAGTCCCATAAGCACTCAACACTAACGCTCTGGGTGAAAGCAAGGGAGAGGACAAGAGCCACCGGTCGGTTTGGGGAAGAGGGGCGGGCAAGGTAGCAGGTAAATAGTTAAACAAAGGCGTTCGACCCTTAACGAGTTAGAGGCACCTCAGCAGTGCAGACACACGGTTCCTGGCAGGTCTCATTTGCTGGCCTGTGGTGCCCTGATACTCAGTACAAAGCGGGGGCGGGGATGGGGGGGGCGAAAGCACGGGCAGACTTCAGGGCTGACACCCTGGATCCGATTCGGATGGGCACAGGTTTACACCAGGGTCTGCCTCACGCAGGGAGCCTTCGGCCCACCCCCGCCCGCCCGCTGGGTCAGCCGGTCGGTCCCGTCCGTCTGTCGGTCCCGTCCCGACGGCCCCGCAGAGCCGCTCCGGCGGCGCCATCTAGCGGTCAAGCCGGCTACAGCAGTGCGCTCCTGCGCGCCCGCGCAGCGAGGCAGTAGCTCCGTCTGCTGCGCGGCTCGCCGCGCAAAGCGGCGCCGGGAGAAGCTGTTTCGCCCTCCCTGCGCCTGCAAACCCCATTGTGCGCCCGCCCACGGAGCGCTGGAGGCACGGGAAGAGGGTCTGGAGCGCCGTGCGAGGGTGGGCCCTCGCTTTCCCCACCCGCCTCTCAGGCTATGCTAGCACACATGGCTGTGCTGCCAGACAACTGGAAGGGCCGTCGGAAGGGCTGAGGAAGGAGCAGGAAAACCTTTCAGAGGGCACTGGTCACCCAACGGCACGGCATCCCTGCCAGAACAAAGGCAGGGCTGCACTACGGGAGCGTGGCAGCCCTCGTTTCCACAAGTTTGAAAGGATACACAAACCCATTTTAGGAAAGAAACTCCAAACCTTTGGCACACAGACTGGAGAGGCAGGGAAATGGAGCTGAGGGACAGCAAAGGCCTTTGTCAACCCCACTCCCACCTCACCTGGCACAGGCGGTACGGACACTCACCCGCCATGCACTACTGCCACTATACCAAATGAACTTCTTCAAACAGCCATACACAGAGATCCTCTAAACCTGACACACTGGTACAGGCCTGATTCACACAGCAACGATTTGACAGAGTGTCCAGCTATACTAATTACCATCCACATTATTCTTAACATCGTCATGGTAGCAAGAAGACATCAGTGTCACGTGTAGTGTTGCCTTGTAATAGCAGATGAAAAGACATACCAATGTGAAAAATAACTTAGAAAAATAACTTTAAAACCTCAGATTTTTTTAATTTTAGGTAACATACAAAATTAGTGAATATTGACCACAAAAATTTGTGTACAACTTGATAAGTGGCTTAAAACTTTGGTATGTAGGATGGGAGGGCTACCTACTTCTCAGAACAAAAATAAGTTGACAGTTTTATTCAAAGTGGCCTGCTGTCACTGTGGGCTGTTTAACTATCAGATAGGAGAAAGCAAGAGCATTTGAGTAGTAAGGACATTTTTTATATATATATATATACATATATACACACATATATATATATACACATACATATATATATATTTCAGCCAAATACATTCTCAAAAAAACCTGGTTTCTTATTTTATATAGACACAGATTACTTGCAATACTACAATTTCTACTTCATTAATATCCAATACACTAAAATTTTCACTCAAATTCATTACTCATAAAATTTCTTCTTGATTTGTACCACCACACCTCATGCTTTGCTGCTGTTATGAAATCACAAGGAAACAATTTAACTTGTAGTACAAAATAAGCAGCAGGTGTATGTGAATTCAGAGCTCTTTTCATGCAATATTAATATAAGTTTAAAAAAAAAAAAACAAACCAAAAACCTCCAAAACCCCACCACCATCAAATGTGATTATAAGAATACACAGTAGGGCAGCATAAATACATCTTGCTGAAGTTTTAGGCTTTTGTGGAATTATTAATCTCTTTCAAAAATTAATAGAATGTCAAAATCTCAGAAGGAGAATAAATGATGGATTAATTATAGTATTATGTAAATGTTGTATCTTTTCTCTATAGGAATTAAATTAACTGGACATCAGCACAGTTTCCTTCTATGATGAAACCACTTCTTTTATTATTCTGCCTATAGATGGATATTTCTCATATATTCTGCCTCAATCTAAATCCACCAGACTTAGTCCATAATTCAGCAGCTCATTTTAATGTATAGCAGCTAAATATTAACATGCTCATGTATCAAACCAACAAAACCTCCATTAATTGCAGCTGAATCTCTAAGCCTCCTCTACCCCTTGTTTTAAATTTATCTCAATGACTCTTCAAAATCTAGTCCTTCATCTCTAATTCTTTTTGTGGCTTTCAATCTGGTTTTCAACTAAAACATCTCCAAATTGTTATGGTGAAGCCCAAAGCATTCTAGTTAAATACCCATCTTCATCCAAAGAGATAAAGATGCAGCTCAGGAGAAATAACATGGAGGGTTTTGTAGCTTTGAGCTTCGGTTTTAACTGAAGCCCTACCAAGGCATTTCAAAGTGGCCAGCTATATGTGCTCCAAAAGACTATTCCAGCATCAGATGCCATGACCAAACCTCGATCTTATGCCACAGGAGAAGGATGGGTTGTGGCTTGTTTTTTGGCTCTGTATTACCCTCGCAGAACTACATGCTTAGACGTAAAGGCAGCTCTGCACATGGAATCAATACAAAGCTGCCTGTACAGGACTGCTCATTACGCCTTGAAACAGCAATAGAAGTACTGTGTGAGAAAGTTCAGTTTTATGGAAGAGCCAGTATCGTGCACCTTCTTTTTCCCCAGATTATTCTATCCTTTGGCTTTGGAAGCAGCAGTTGATTTTTCTAACCACTTCTAACCCAATTACCTTACATTCCTTACTTCCTCTAAGACCCCTCTCAATACTGTCTCGCACACATCTACAACCAGACACCCCATGCTCTACTCACCATCAGCCAACCCTTCCCTTCAGATTGGGCCTTCATGTCTCCTTCACCTCCTTTGAATTATGAACATTTCCAAGAAAGCTAGCTCAAAACACAGAAGTCATGTAGCACGTGCACAACATCAGGTACAGCAATGCTACGCTCAACACTATCACAAATAAGCTGGGCACACTTAAAAGAAGCAGGTACTCTACATGTGCTGTTAAGCACAACCACGAGCAACAAGCACCGATTGCACATCATTCAACCTCCCTCTTGATACAAAGATTCCCCTTCCTACAAGGCCATTCATATTCATGCATGTTAAAGAAAAAAAACCAAACCATTTTAGCAAGATTCTCTCTGAAATGTTTTTGTAAATAACACTTTCCCATTGCTCTTCTGGATTTGTGTTAACCCCATTGAAATTATTTATACACCTAAGAGGTTGTGGATGCAGCTATTCCTTTAAGCTTTGAAGTGATGTTGAATGTCATGACCAAATTATAAAATAAACTTAGCAACATTGAAATTTTAACACTAAACTGATAAAAATACTTGAGTTAAAGAAATGGCCACAAAAAATGAAGAGAAATTTATCCTAAAATTTAATTTATTTTTAGTTGATCCAAATTGTTTTTGTGGTTTCTGACTTGTTTTTATACAGTACCTCCAGAGACTTAGATTAAATCATAAATCTGGAAGACACTAATAAAGATCTTAGATTTTTGCTTAATTCTGACCATATAAAAGCTTAAGAATGTATCCACTTTTATCTTTTTTTCAGCTAAGTATACTTTGCTTTCTCATGTCTCCATACAATATGAACACAGCATGATTTTTTGTTTGTTTTAATTAAAACTGCACAGATTAATTCCACCAAAAAAAATCCAAAAAGACTAGGAAAAAGATCTAAAATGGGGTTACAAACAACTGTTTCTATTTGAATACACCCTTTTTTTGTAAACCTGAATGATACATGAAATTCAGCTACTCAAAAGCTCTAAAAGAGTTAGAGAATGTATCGGTGAGGTCAAATATATACAGTGCCTTGCCAGAATGTGCTAAATGCCTTCTCAAACCCATCATGAAAGCATACAAACTGCTGTCTTTGGGCTCGCAGTATTGGACTTGAGAGCTCACATACATGGAGAAGGCACTTTGTCCAAACTTCAATCTCCAGCCTGACATTTTCTTCACCCACCAAACCTCTGCCATGCAAGGCCTCTGCACCAATGTCCCAAGAGCACGAAAGGAGCAGAAACATCACTGGTATTAGGCCAGACAGCTAAGTTAAAGGAATCACAGGTAGGCTTGTGCCCTCCTCCCTGCAGTGCTGACTGAGCTTGGTCACAGTTCCATAGCCAGGAGACAGCAGATGACTGACCGTCTCCTAAACATGTGCTCCATTTCGACTCAAACAAGGCAGAAGCAAATCCATCAGATGCCTCATCAGTAAGTACATATTGTAATTAAATGAAGGGTGGGGGACTGACGAGCGTAGGCATTAGCATATATTTGAGGTGGTCGTTCAAAACAATGCAAAGCTAAGACTTAGCAGCAACTTGCTTTCTGTTTAACGTTACTACACCCACAAAGCACACACAGCGAAGGAAAAGCACCATCCTGTATACATCTTATGCCTTATTGCAGAAGTTAAAAGTTAAAATTAACTAAATCAAAACCCTCCAGTTATTCACATCAGATACTAACATGGCTGTTCTCCCTTATAACCAACAGTACACGCCCCAGTGCTGCTGAGCATCTGCATTGGCTCTGACCCGCAAGCACTACCTCTTGGTTGGACTCCCTGGGCCACCCTGCCTGCTCCAACCCTGGGCCTCCCCTCTGAGCCTGCTATCACAAGTGGCAGGCATGATGGAGATACCTCTGCTGCGGGCCACTAATTGAGACCAGCCCTGAATTTCATCCAGGGCACTAAAGAGCCATCGGGTGCTAACATCAGGTCTCGGTCAACATAAGCCAGGTCACCTGCACACAAAGGGTTTCATGTCTAATTACAAGTGTTTAGTGTCATCCAGTTACCTGGGAGTGAGCTCTAGAGACAGCCGTACCTCGCTGTGCACATAATAACCTCCCTGCCCCAGAGACAATCTCAACCCTTATTAAGATGTAGTATGTATTGTACTGTATCTGCTACATAATGTGTATAACAGATGGCAGGTTTAATACTGGATCTGTAATTTTTACTAGAAGCCAATACTATTAGCACCAAATTTGCATTCCCTAACTCAGATAAGAAACATTGCTAGGGTGTAAGAATCTTAAACATCAATTAAAAGGTAAATATTTGACCTGTCTCTCCTGGAATACAGGGAACAAAATTAGTTGAGAACAAAACTAGATGGAAGGACTCACTACTAAACTCCAGATACAGCCACTTCAAGATCTCACGGATAAGCAAAACAGCAGAAAACCAAAAGCAAGATGAAATAAAGCCAGCAGCTAGACTACAAGTAACAAATTGTAAAAAAATTTGTAGCATTGCTCCATCCACCATGTATTGTGAGCCAAATCACTGTAACTAGTAGGAGTCTGAACACTCACTGAATGCAGTCCTGAGCTCTCTGAACACAAAACACCTGCAGTGCTGCAGATAAGTTAGCAGTAACATTTTTCTCAAGGATGTGGTGAACCTTTTCACGTTAATATACATGAAAAAAATTGAGTTTTATTAGTTTATGCAATAAAATATTATTAAAATAAGGGGCAGTACCAGGACTGGATAATCATTTATACCCTAGTCACACCACCGATCCTCAAAAACCTTGTCTTGACACAAAGTCAAGGTCTGCTTTCATTTAGTCATTGTTCTTACTTACATATTTTAGAACCCATTGCTGAAAAGCCAACATGATTTTCAAGACTGACATAATATAGAAAGAAACACATTTGAAAGAAAGCAAACTTTAACCATCTTATTTGCCTAAATCTTGCCAAAAGGATTCAATTGTCATAAAATAGACTCAGTCAAGAACAAGACAGCCTTGCTGCATAATTCATCAGCCATATTAATCCTGTTTATGAGGATCAGGTTCTCTACTGAAATGCTTTTAAAGAATGCTTAATAAAAATCATTGCTACGTAGGGATTCATGAGATGTATTACTAAGATAAAGCAATAAACCAAAACCCAACCTATGGCCTCTGTAATTGCATATGATATTAATATAAAGAAAACCTATGCTCCTCCCCTGAAAAAATAAAGAAACTGCAAATGCTAATACTTTACATAGGAAACTGAACTGAGTTAGTAGGTTATCCCTACCATTTACCTTAATTGAAAAATATTACACACAAGGAGTTATCTGCTCAATTGTGAGATTGTTCTAGATCTAATTTGTTCCCTTCAAGTAAAAACCAAAGTGGAGATGTACACACAGGCTTAGTCCTAATTACTGGAGAAACTTCCCTTTTTTCCAATTTTGCCTTTTTCATAGGTACTCACCCCTGAATGATTTTATATCACATTGCCATACAAAGAACTCTGACAGAAGTACGTTACCAAGATTGTCAACTAAATACTCAAAGCCTGAGAAACACCAGAACTAAGTTTCTCTGTGTAATGTGAATTCATACATGTGGGGAAGAGCAGTGATCTGTTCTTACAGGGCTTGTACCTGCAAACTGATCTGTACCATGATGGGCAAGATGCTCAGATGGGGAAAAATCCTGACATTTTAACCATTAACATCTAAGAGCTATTCAATAGGTATTACTCAGCCAAATTTGAACAGACACTCAGACTAATGGGCCAACATTGTGTTTATGTAATAAGTCCCATCTTTCTCTGGCCACAAATCACACACTGCTAGAATCTAACATGAATTTCTGTCTTTTCCTTTTTGTAATTGAAACAACGGACAACATTAATATTACATTTCCTTAGCTGTTTTCTCACATAGCTGGAGAACCATTTCATACTTGTTAAGAAGAAAGTATAGGGCAATTTATACATAAACTCAAAGATACCATTCCAAAGAGTGTAAATTTATCAAGTTGACACTGCGGATGAATTTCATACGTCCAGGCACAAATGAATAAAGCACTGCAAATCCCTCCCTACTTGACTGGTGTGAAAAAGAGAGAGCTGGAGTACCCCCAGCTCAGCTCTGTCCAGCTGTGGGCCTCAAAGGCTGATGCCTCTTGCTTGCCCCCTTGCCAATACTATTCCCACCTCACTTGTATCAAAATGTGCATCAGATTTCATGGGACTTAATAGGTTTTGAGAGTCCAAGGAGCACATAAGGCTCTACTGCTCATTTGTAAGATACAAACACGGGGAAATAGCATTAGAAAAGACATTGGCATTCTTTGCAGTAAGAGGTTTTTCTCTCAACAGGCAATAAATCATTGTAACTGGATGACCAAAGGTAATTCCTCAGAGGTAGAGGTATCCTATCAGGCTGATAGACCTATAGTCAAAGGCACGCACCAGTATGAGATAGGTTAAGAAGTGGCAGGATTCAAGCTTCCCAAAAACTGCAGCGGACACCTTCACGTAGAGTGACGGAGCAGCCCTCAATCTGTAACGGGCCCCAACAACTCTCATTATCCCTCCTGTGAACCGCTGGGAATGCGTCCTTCCCCGACACCCCCAACAGCTGCTCATTGCTTGCTACCTCACAGGAACTTGTACACCAAGATACACTCTCCCATTTAACGCTGGTCCACGTCTGCTTTGCCTGTAGTGTCACAGAGCGTGCACTCCAACCAAGTCCACTAGAACACTCTGCAAAATGAGAACTGGAGGATGAAGTGACTGTTCCCTGAGAAGTGGATCCTTAGCTGCAGAATTTATACCACTGAATATTAATAAACATGAATGGTTGTTTAGGGTTTTTTACTATTAGTTGAACATTTTATTCTTGTACTTCAGATTTAATTTCACTAGAATGTATTTTTGCATCAGAACAGTTAGCTTTTCTCTTTAGAAAACACAGATGGTCATGTCCTTTAAGCAATTCTGCATGAAGGCCACAGACGTAACATACCATAAGTATCAATTATTTTTTCTTGACTATATTAACTAAGTAACATTTAGTTGCCCTCCAGAACTGTAAGCATTTTTATTCAATTTCAGAAGATCCGGAATTAATATTTTGGAGTCTGCAATATACAATTCGCTTTTGATTTTATCTCCTATAAATGTTTCTGAGTAGCAAAATATAGTTTCCCCCTAAATATTCTCTATAAACTTCAGAACCTTCTTATATAATTTACATGTAATTAAATAAAATCTACTAAGCTAAAAAGAAAAAATCCCAAAACATTCTGATGCTTTTTAAAATATACATATTAATCAGACTATTTTCCTCTATTTAAAAATGTCTTATTTCTATATTTATAGAACCTTAATGCAACTCAGAAGAGAGGTGAGGTATTCAAATTTATCAGCTACAAATCCAGATACTTAACCTGTACTCAAACAGCTAGTCTGTATTGGAACTCTGAATTCAGGTTATCTAACTAACCCCAAATGCAAAATTTACACATTATCTAGGTACTCATGAAGAAAACACCCAGAAACTGAGACAGAATTCATTGAAAATGGGTGCCCTGACACAGAATTCACAGCTGGAAAATAAATTAATTTTTCTGTGCAAAAAATATTGCCTCTCACTAGGATAACTGAAAAGGAAAGCCGTATTGCATGACAAATAAACGTATTTTGGCAGCGTACGTTGTCTCTGCCTGCATATATCACGTTCATTACTATGGCTTAGGGAGGACAGAATGGGTTAGCTACACAGTTTAATGTGTCGGTGTCTCTTTGTCCTTTTCCTCCCTGGATAAGATGAAAAATGTTATGACTTTTTTTTTCAGTATTAATAATGAATGCCTTTCTTGTTGACAGTCATCGCTGCCAAGTAAGAAGCCTTGAACTTTAATCCTTATGATCCAAGATTTCTGTTCACATGGAAGTCAACCGCAAGGATCACATAGAAGAACCTTAATACCCAGTTTCTATAATAGCAGTTGTTATATTCCTTTTGTATATATATTTTTCTTTTTAAAATCTCTCAGTCATTTTTTTTCCACCATCTATTTGGTACCATGAGAGAGAGACTAGGGAAAGCATGCCCTTATTGCATGGCACCAAAAAAGACTCTCAGTGATTTGTAAAACACAACAATGAACCAAAAGATGACCTGATGATTTTCCTTTGTATTAGGCCCATTCCCATCCCTATCATTCTGTGATTCTGTGATTATTCCCAAAAGTTACACAGCTCTGGTATTCTTAACAGTATTTAGAAATCCATCAAATTCCAGTTGTCAATTACTGTTGTGTATATGTACACACACATAGAGACAATATAATTATATGCATCAAAACAGGACCCTGGGTGATACACAAATATATATATACTACTCTTCATTACTTAAGTCAACATTATGCAGCATTGTCAACATAGTCTGTGATTCTCTTCTATTTACTTTGCTAGCAACATTTATAAGAAACTCTCAGATTATAAACTTCTGTTGGCTGGAAGTGTAACTGGAATAAGAGTGGCATGCCTTCCTTTCTCAGGTAGCATCACTACCAAGGAGTTTTACTCATTTTTAAAGTGTGTTACACATCTCAAGGGTGAGCCTGGATTGGTAATCATTATAGAGATTGATAGTCCCACATTCATGCTTCCCTGTCTCTTGATGATGTTCTGGATACTCTAAGCCACAACAGAAGGAACAGTGGGGAACAAAATTAAATAAATACCAAGTACCAACTAAGAGGCAAACTAGTTCTCATTCCCCGCAATCATACTTCATTTTTCATATAAACCTCTGTTGAGCTTCATATCACAGTGGAAAAATGTTGGGGTGGTGGTAAGATGCATCCAGCAGAGGAGGAGGGGAATACCAGTACTAAATAGAAATTTGTTTATCAATACATTAGGCAAAAAGTAACAAGAATTTTTCATGAAAGATGATACAATAGATTGTGTGGCTTATATGTATATATTTAGATTAAGATAACGAATGCATTATATTATAAATATATTGCACTTATAAAATGTTACAAATACATAGTAAAAAAAAAAAAATCACTCTCAACTCAGGAGACTGCATTTTACTAAATAAAAATCTTAATTTTTTAATTTAATGAATAAACTTCTGCAACTTAGAATCTTATAATCATGATGTGCTTGAACACAGCCCTGAGGAAAAGGGCTTGGGAGTACTTGTGGATGAGAAGCTGGGAATGAACCACCAACATGCATCTGCTGCCCAGAAGGCCAACCACATCCCGGGCTGCATCACAAGTAGTGTGGCCAGCAGATTGAGTGAGGGGATTCTGCACCTCTGCTCTGCTCTGGGGAGACCTCACCAGTGCTGTGTCCAGCTCTGGAGACCTCAGCACAAGAAAGACACGGATCTGTTGAATTGCATCCAGAGGATGGTCACAAAATCAAAGGGCTGGAGTAGCTCTCCTGTGAAGACAAGCTGAGAGACTTGGGCTTGTTCAGCCTGAAGAAGAGAAGGCTCTGGGGGCACCTTATAGAGGCCTGCTAGTACCAGAAAGGTGCCTGTAAGAAAGCTGGGGAAGAACTTGTTCACGAGGGCATATAACAGTACAATGAGAGTTGATCGTGTTAAACTTGAAAAGGAGAGATTTAGGTTGGATATTGGGAAAAAGTTCTTCGATATGAGGGTGGTGGATCACTGGCACAGGTTGCCCAGAGATGTAGCAGAGGCCCCATCCCTGGAGACATTCAAGATCAGGCTTGCTGGGGCTCTGAGCGATCTGATCTAGTGAAGATGTCCTTGCTCACTGCAGGGGGTTGGACTAGACGGCCTTCAAAGGTCCCTTCCAACCTTACACATTCTATGATTCTATAATTTCTGAAATTACCAATGAAGGGCTCATAAAATGATCAATTAAGTTTACTATTAGAAATACAAGTAGCAAAGTATTTCTTTATAAGAACTGTGAACTTCCCTAGAACAAATTATTCTTCAGACCTGCAGTACATAATGGGACCTGAAACCTTTTTTAAAAAGTTTTGTCAGAAGATATATTCTTCTTAAAATACATGGTATGAGCAAAATGTATGTCCTACAATGTCATTCTTTGTGCTATTCTTCTGATGACATTATGTTCTGTCAAAGGATGTTTACTCCTTAATCCCCCCACATAAAACATCAAACGCATTCAAATGCTCCACCCTGAACGTATTTCTTGTATCACACACATAACTTTGAATCAGTAAATTTTTATGTTCTTTTGTTTTGAAACAGTCACCAGAAGCTTCTTTTCCCTTCAGTATCACATGTATCCTGAGTATGCTGTGCCAACATTTACTTAGTTACACAACATTGTTGTACACTATCTCTATCATAAGTGAGTTTCGATTTACCCATAGCCTTTGTCAAACAAAACCCAACTTTACTTGAATTATGTCACATGCAACCTTAACTTTTACTCCAGCAAGAAGTCCAAATCAGATGCTTGGAAAAAACCTAGTCAGCCCATTTCCAGTTTTCAGCACAAGAAAGATTCAAATGCTCAACAGTCCTGAACTTACATGCAATTTTTATGTTGCTTTATTGTTTAAGAGAACATGGCTGTTCAACTTAAACTAAGTTTACAAACATTATTTTGCAACTGACAGTGAGGAAGCACAATGTGGGGAATAACGGGCTTTTGTAGGGGGTGAACATTGACATCTATGGTCTTGCTGCTGCAAATTTGATATTTGCTAATATAATTTCAATATTTGTGATCTACAATCTTGAAAAATAAAAAAATACATTTAAAACAATGAATCGACTGATCCCAAATAATCAAATACTTCATTATTTTAGTGCCACCCTAAAAAAAATCTGATATGCAGCCTGAAAAATTCTTGCTTCACTGTAGGTTTTAAAAAATGAAATTGCACAAATATATTAGAGGGCTTCCACACCTGCTACAATGTACACTGTTGTAGTTAGGGCTCCAGAGAGATGAGGTCAGTAACGGGAAGGAAAATGTGATTAAGTAATTCTCAATATGATGCCAACTATGACCTTCATGTCCCATTTCAAATCTATCTATCATGTTTCCAAAATAATATAGTACAGCATGGATACTGTTTGCCTAATGTGATATATAGATTCCTAACAGGAATTTCATACTTACAGCTAAATTACAGATATGCCAACTATGATGTATTTTTATGTGTATGTGGCACATGTATAACATGCTACAGCAATTTTTTCTCTTGACATACAAAAAGACTGAAAATCCAAAAAGGATTCTAGATGAATAACATGCCATTGCTCACTACCTGAGCTGATTTTGTACACCAAATCCCAAGTGCTCATCTCTCATTAACAGATTCTTACTGGGGAATGGGGAAGCATTAAAATCATAAAAAAATTCTTGCAGAGAGTATGAAATGACAGTGAGTTAAACAATAAAGCAGTAAGTTACATGGACTATGATTTTATATGATATTAATACATAAAAGGTTGGAAAAGTCACTACAACAACCTTCTATATCCCTACAGTACTCCAAATGGTAGCTCGTCTGTGGGAAGTGAGTTATGCTGCCTTCACTGGGAAGGGGCATTTTGAAAAACAAAATGATGGTTTCTTTCCAAAAGTAAGCTGTGAAATATTGATTTGTCATCATGTTACTAAAAGCTTGGCCTTCTGACTCTTGGTAATGATTACGTGAATGAAAAGAAAGATAAGTCAAAATTACCCCACATAGATACCTATTTTAAGCTACCTCACTTACTGCCTATCTGGATGGACACAAAGAGCTGGAGAGAGTGCAAATCCACCACTTACATAACCCACCTAAAATTTGGGTTCAAGTGCTTCATTACAGAGGAATCACAAAAATATCACTTGTTCCTTTCCTTTTCAGGTAGGGACCCAAAGGGCCTGAGAGCAACCCAGGGCTCGTGACCTGGCCGTGTCTGAGGTGTATGCAGCACCGAGAGGTCATCCAGTGGTAACAACAGAACAGTCTTCTGCTGTTACAGACTTGCATTCACATTCACTAGAAAGAGAATCGTTTGTCAATGACAGCTTTTGGTCATTCTGCAAGGAAATCATAAGTAAAAGATGCCAGTTATCTCCAGTTACAAAAATGTGATATGCTTAAATTAAATATGCAGTCTTCCCCCGGCTTTCATCTTAAAGCACTATGAGGTTCTAACACACTAGAAAATACGCTGGGAGATTTCTTCTGGCCCCTTGCAATTTCAAAAACTAAACCAGTAATTAACTCATAAGCTCTGAAATGGTGAAAAAAAAAAAATCCTATTTCAGACAAACTGTTAGGAAGCACGTATTGCCATTATGCAAGCAGGACCTTAACCAGGTTTACTGGGGATAGCTACCCCTAAGAAACCATCCTAAGATGGAAACTGATGAGAAACTTGGAGCAGCCTCCACAATACAATGCCCACACACTCACTCTGCCACATCAGCTAGGTGTCCCACCTGCTGAATTCCTGGAAGAATTCCTGCTGTCAATAAAAGTAACATTTGAAGGAAATCCTTCCTTCAGTCCTTCAATTCCTCTATCTCATGCACACTCACTGGTGAGAAAAACATGTTCCAAAGCAAGTTAACTGACTCCTCTACACAACAATGATCAATTGGTTACAAATTTGGGGGGTATTTTCAGATTTTGTTTAGACTAATAAAATTTAGATGCAGATTCCCTTGATATCAATAGATCAGAGCAATGGATATGCTAACAATCAGTAACTGATAAAGGAAAAATTCACGCCGCGTGCAGGATTTGTGCCAGAAGCCTACTACTCACTCAAGTCTGTCCAAGAAGAAACACGCTCAGTTTTTCCAGACAAACACAAGACCACCTCAATCTTCATGTTTTTCACACCAAAACAGGTGTGAAATGCAGCTCAACTGAAAATAGTGCAGTTCTAACTTGCAAGTGAATTAAGCCTTATACAACGATAAAAAAAAATGTTCAGTTATGTGCTTTTGGTGTGACTGAGTATAGCATCTGGATAAAATTGAGAGCTATAGGAGAATACTAAATCATTTTAAAAACATGCATGAACTTTAGAATGATGCTGTCATCAGATTATTTATATTCTAGACATACAAAAGTGCTATATATTTTAGGTCTTTCATGGCAAAACAAAAGCTTTACACAATTTAGATGCTTTCATGCAGGATTTATTAGTTCATATTTTGCCCTGTCTCTGTATTTCTCTCAATTTCAGCTGGATTTTTGTCACTTTAGCTTTATACTGCGTGGCACATTATATATGATCTGATGATGAATCTGAATTTACACAGAACTGGGTATACCTGAGAAAATTTTACTTCACAGGATAATCAAACCCAACAAAAACACAACCCAAAAAATGGAGTAGAAAAGCTCAGTTTCATAGGATTTAGAGGGAAGTTATCTTTACACATTTACTGTTTAGAGGAATTAGCCATGCTCTGGAGCACACTTAGCCTACAGAACAGCACACAGTAAAAATTAAGTTATTTGACACAGTAAGACACACTGTCTTTCAAAAGGTTTTCTCAGCACTCTTCCTTTATAGACACTTACAGACCTTCACCGTACAAGTAAACATCTACAAGAACATATTTCCTTGTTTTCCAGGCAAATTCTGAATTATACTTAAAAGATTTTTTTCTGTCACCACCAAACCCTGTTCTTTGATCTAACTGTTAAACCCCAGGCTACACTGTGTTGAACTCTCCTTAATCAGGGCAATGCTGCTCTTTCTGGGTTTCTCATGTATTTTTCTTTCAGCATTAACCCTAAAATGTTGCTGTTAGCCATTATTGCATTTACCCAGCCACAAACATTTTTCACACTTCTTCAGCTTGTAATTTCCCACTTCTCCCTAATTTTTGTTCTCTTGTTCTGCCAACTATTCTAAGTACAGCCATCAAATCTTTCTCCTGGTAACCTTTTTTCATTTGCTCCAGAGCAGCTAAACATTCGAAGTGTTCAAAATGTCACAGAATAAACAGCTCCAGCTCAAGTGTTCCTCCTATCATGCTGATCTGTGTACCAATCTAAGAAAACCAACTTTTAATTTATAGCCACATTTGTTAACATAGTATAAACCTACATACTTAACTGTGATTTGATTTTGTTGTTCTACTTAAATAGATTCAGCAAAACAAACAAAAATCCATAAGCAAACAAACATCTACCTGCAAAGCCACACTGATTTAAAAGCATATTTGTAGGTGAAGGCATATAAATGATATCATAAAATGTGCATAACCAAATAACAGGACTGATTCAACACACAGAACAAATCAGGACAATTCCATGTCATTAACACTTCTAACCCATTACTTCCTCTGCGTGGTATCAAGTTGTTTCTGGCAGAGCCGCAGCAGGAAATGGTGTCACCCAGCTCTTAGTACAACTTTATATGATGTTTAGACATTTAATAAGTTGTTCTACTCATGGGAAAAAGGTTTCAGATGGCTAAGAATGGGGCAGAACATATAGAGGGAATAATGTGTCCCTAGCGACCCAAGCACCGTATTGATTATAATACTGAAATCAGTGGATGGTTTTCCTCGCACCCACATTCACAGAACTGCTCTAACAGAGGTCTTAGGTGTCTGACAGAAAAGAGCCACTTCGATTCTGCTTTTTGTGATGTGGTAAATTAGGTGTCAAAATGGTCTGGTGAGCCACTTTACTTATTTTGAGTCATATTCCAAAGTGTGATAAGGTAGATCAATAAGATACAGTATATATCCAACTAAGACAATACACCACTATCTGCTACAGATAGAGGTGTAAAAATGCATATATATTGATTCAGTAGATGTTTACTGAGGGGCACACACAACTTTATTTTCATAGAAGAAAAGATAGTCTGAAGCTACTTAAAGCTTACCATATGAAATCCTTTCAGCGCACACCAAACTTTGCATTTCCAGGCTGTCCCTTTTCTTTGAAACAAAAGGTAAGTTTTCACATTCTTGTCGTACATTAATTACATCTCATGTATTTTAATAGCTAGCTAGAGGAAAGTTACCTTACTAGCTTTTACAATAAATGCAAAACTCCTCACTTGAGAAAACACCCACATATAAAGCCACTAAGAGAAATGCTGACAGTCTGACATCCAATCTGTTTCCAACCTACAGCCACAGAAATAGAGTGCTGCAAATCCCAAAAAAAGATCACTAACATTTTCCCTCGTTTAAAGTAGTTTAAAACTTTTTTTAATGACTCAGAGTCTTTGCCCCTACTTGGTTTGTCCTTCGTGCAACTCATTAACATGTATAATTAAACTGTAACCACCTAAAGTTTTTCTATTGAGGTTTTCAAAGGATAATAAGGCAACAGACTGTCACTGAAATTCAAGCCTTTGAGTTCTCAATAATCTTCAGAGAGCTCGTCTTTAAGAGCTAAACCTGTAATGTCATTATATCAGTGATAATTGAGCCATAGGAGTTCAGCGTTGATTTCCAAATAGCCAGTAACAAAAAAAATCTTAGGATATTAACTCTCTCAGATAAGAGAAAAGCAAGAGGAAAGGAAACATTTAAACAACATCTCTGGAGCTCAGCACGAATACCATAAAACACCAGTGCCTATGATAATTCAAAATTTAAAATATTTTTGTGATGTAGCATAAACAAAAGGTTTTAATGAAACAGTAATAAGATGTTTGAATAATTTGCTCTGTGAACTGCAAACTGCAAAACACCAGGAAGATTTATCACTCACAGAATTGAGTTCAAGGGGTTGGAAGAAGAAAAACATGAAAATCAGATGACGTTCATTACTCAAACAAGAGAAAAACTACTAGTCCTACTAAAAATAGGAGTAAAGTGATGATGTCTGGTAACGAAGATGCTGAAAGCAGACTGCTGAGTACCACCATGTCCTGAACCTGCGGAGGAGCAGCCCCATGCACAAGGGAAGGCTTGGCAACAACTGGCTGGGAAGCAGCTTCACAGAAAAGGACATGGAAGACCAGGAGGTAGGAAGATGAAGCAAGACATTTCTGAGCCAATTAGAAGAGGCAATGGGCACTGACAAACAGGACATCCTAGGTGAACAAAAGGAAATCTTATTACTGGGAGGACGATCTGTCAAACATTGGAACAGCGTTTCCAAACAGGCTGTGGAGTCTCTTTTTGGGGATACCCAAAACCTGTTCCCTATATACCGCCAACCCCATCCTGATCCTGCTTTGTGCAGAGGGAGTGAAGGGTGTTCAACAACCTCCAGACATCCCTTCCAACCTCTGCTATTCTGTGATCCCCTAATATTACAACTCCCAATCTTTTACCAAATCTTGGAATCATCAGCCACTTTTATAAATTACCAAACACGTATGAAAATCTTCAAGCCTCTGGTGAACTAATTTTCAGCCTTCAAGACTTCAGTTACAGCTACTCCTCCTGGTAGAAACTCAACCTGCCTATGGTTTTATAACTTAATTTAAATATACATATGAAAGCACTATGAAAAAGCATATTGAGTTTATGTGGGAACGTTTCGGTAGCAAAGTCTGCAAAGCACTGCAGTGTAAAAAGGTGAAGTGAAAAAACATTTCAACCATCCACAATAAGGAGAACAAGCAAAGAACAAAGAAAGAATAAACTCAAATGTAATACTGGTGAGCCCAAATATTTCAGTGATGACACACTTGGAATTTCAAATCCAAATGATAAAGATGTTACCATAGGATAAGGTATCTGAAGATTTAACTCAGAAAGCACTATAAAGATCTACACATATGGATCTCTTATGATAGAAAAACCTTAAATTGCACAGTGGCTATTCTATCATCCTCTCAAATTTTTTACAAATTATTAACTGTTTTAAAAATCCACTGCTGCTAAAATGTAAATTATATTGATGATTACATCCTGTTAGTTCTTGTCCTCAGCAATGATTACTGAACCTAAATAAACGGACCTGTATGTTTTAAATGAGAACTCAAAAAGCAATAATCCTCTTTTGTCCAGACCAACTGTAACCACAACTCTGCTCTTACTCATAAGTCCCCATGCTATGACTCCGATTTTTTAAGGACTTTAGTATGTACTGAATGCATGAAAGACATAGGACACTGAAACTTAAAGTTGAGGAAAAAATCCTTTCATTCCAAGACAACTGATACCTTCTGAAGTCTTTTCAACTTCCTCCTACCTACTGTGTTTCATTTCAGAGTACAGCGCTATCTTATAAAAAAGAAGGCTTGCTCTGTCAATGGAGTAGCATATTGAACGATTGTTCATCAAAAACCTGTATTGTCTGCCTTAAATTGGGCCTTTGCTACCATATTTGACAGCTGAATCATAAAAACAATCTTCTGTGAGCTTTTTCAAGCTTTGGAAAGTAAAATTTTAACTCAACAGTTCATCTCAAATTGTCTCTTTCTGATCAATATATATTTAAAGAGTTTACCCTGAATTAATTAGCACTTTTATTTCATATTTACTACTGTTGTATTTTCACTTTTAAAAAAAGGATTTTGACTGTTCACAAATCTCTGTTACTCACAGATGTTTTCTCAGAACAGACGAGGAGGTGCAAATTATCCTGTCACAGGACGTACCCCTCCACCCAACCCATACACACGAATATGATAATACACCTTTTATACACATACAGCTAGCTACCAGCTAACCATAAAAGCCTACAGTTTAAAAAGAAGCAATCAAACAATATTTGGATACACACACACAGAAATTACCCAGGTATAACAGAACAATATGAATAATCAGATAACTGGGTTTAAATTGTAGAAATCAAGTTTGCCAAATGTTACTTCTTTGAACCTGCTATGAGGAATGTCATCACAAAGAGAGCAACACATCGAGGAGTGGTTTGATTTACAGGGGAAAGCTTATGAAGGAAAAGTTAGAGAAATGATTGAAGTTCCACTGTTGAAAATAGTAAAATAAACAAACATTGTAAGAAGTATGAAAGGTAAACATTTATTTTCATAATCCTATTATGTGTTGCTTTGGCTTTTCTTTGTTCTGTATTCTTCTGCCTCCTTCGCTGGTTCCCCCCTTTTTCTGTTCCATCCTGCCCAACTGATAGACATTATTATACATATAGACATCTGTACTGAAATGACCATGTCCTTTCTCAAATTGTTACTAATCTGCTGATATGAGTTAGCCATGAACACTGCTATGAAGACAGAGTACAGGGAAGAGAGAGAAGTGTTCTCTATGCACACCCCAAAATAAACACGTGTGCCCAGCTTTTCTTCCTCTTGGGTGATAGGCAGAAGGCACAGATGCCAAGCTGTGGAAGTCACTTTCCAGTGATGGCATCTGGCTCTTTGGCACACTCCACTGACATTTGTGTTGGCTTCTTTGCCATTGCCTCTGGGTTTGTTAATGGGTTAAGTTGATGATAGGATGTTTTCTGCTCCTGGAAGCCACATTTCTTTTAAGTCACCTTTGATAATATTCAATTTCTGCAAGAATAAAGCTGCTTATCATCCTCCTGAAATTGTTGTACTTTAGCTGACATACGTAATGATGTCATTTAGAACAGTCCTGTTGTGTTAATGGATAATTTGGATAGGGAAAACCACTTCTTTGTATACTTTCCACTTAAAAAGTGATGTCTGCCAAATCTTATTAATAAAAATACTTTATTCAAGGACACTATTTTCTTTTGTGATCTTTAAAAAACATCTAAAACTTTGAAAGTACTGTTACAATGACAAAATGCAATACTCTCCAAAATTTTGTATTTCATTATAATCCCTTGTGTCCAAAAAAAATCATAATATCCCTCCCTATATATTGCAGGAACTGTTGATGGAACATTTATTTAAACTAACAAGTCAATGAACTGCCTCAACACATCACAGGAGGTAATTCCAACAGGCTTACCTCACAACAACGTGGTTTCTAGTCTAGAAATATCAGTTTATAAGACAGTAATTACTAAAATAGATGGGCAAGCAGCCAAAAAGTAGCATCACATCGACAACGGGCCGAATGCAACTAGGAGCAGTGGAGCAGAAAGGACCTATGCCAGATTGTGTGGCAGCTGAAAATCTTTATTGGTGACCATTTGCTGTGCAATGTCAGACATCTAAAAAATTATGCATTCCTCATTGATTTCATGCTAAAATGGTAAAGGAAAAAAGAAAACCTCTGTCTGAACTTGAACACATGATGTGCTGACAAGATCGTTGCTTTGAGTACTCAGGGGTTTTCTTCTTGCAAAACTTCCTTCCTATCTACCATTCATAAGACCTGCTTCATGTTTTAAATCCAAAACATCAGATGTTACATTAGTGTCAGTTAAAACTACCACAGTGGTCACAGACAGAATTAATCAATTGATTCTAAACATTCCTAAAACTTAGAGAGAGACCCCCATGACATCTGATCCTGGAGATCCCTTCCAACCCACTATCCTATGACTCTAAGATATAATTTCTTGCCTTCAGAAAATCCATTTTAAAATACTGATAAAATATTGAGTAGCAGTACTTTTGCTAAAATAAACAGAAATAAAAATCTAGACTAGAGGCATACATGATCTCTAAAATGACTAGAAAAATGAAAGCATAACCAAAAGTCCTTAATTGTATAGTGTTTCCAGCTGAGAGATTTGGGGTTGTTTTCCCTAAAAGTAGTTCACGCAAAACTTTCATTTAAATCTTTCTGCTGACTAGTCAACCACCACACACTTCACAAAATGCTTTTCCAGTTATTATTGGAATTGGCCATCACTATGCAGAATAGTAACAAGCTAGCTGAGTAGATTAAGGTAAATATTCATATGAATTATTCTCTTAGAGTAATTCATAGCTTTATATTGTTAAGACTAGAACAGTCACAATAAAGCATTATCTTCAGTCAAAGTGGATATCTAATGTTACTTAGATTATGAACAACCTTTAATAAAGAAATCCTTTGGATAAAAAAGGGTTGGCATTTCTTTCTCTCCACAGGATATTCAGGCAGGTAACCTTGCAATTAATCTTAGCAGTTCATTCATTTTCAAAATATACTTGCCTATTGAGTCCTACGGAAAAGTGCTCAATTCACTCACTTGGTTACATTAATTATACATAGGAGATAAAGCCAAAGAAATCTGCAAGACACCAGAGACTCCATTAGTTTTCTGTGTAAATTCCAAATTTGTTTCATGTAAACAGAATAAGGCTTATTATTGACACTGGTAGGGTTCTGTCCAAACAGTCTCCTGATTACATGTGCGAGTTCGATTGAGATCACTTCACCTCTGCAATTGTTACAGCAATTCCTACAGACCTCACCATGAGACTTCTAATGTTCCATCACCCTTTCAGGATTTCAGAGGCAAAGAAGAATCTGTACAACACACTAAACTTCCACCAGAGTTTTCCAGCTTAAGCATTTAAGCCGGGTATTTATACATGCTACACTGCATTTGCCTACCTTGGACTAACACCGCTAGAAATAAGTGAAGAAGGTATGAAAAGGTTAGTGGTAGGGCAAACAAAAACTAGAGGCGAGGCAGGGAAGGACAAGGCAAAGGGAGAACAACAGCTTCATTACAGTGTAAAATAATTTTGATTTACATGGACTTCTGACTGCAACTATATTGCCTTTTTTTTTTTCCTTCACAACACCTAATAAGTAGCTCAGAGATGAACTATCATGCACACTTCATTTTTGTCCCAGTTCCAACAAAAAGGATACCTCTCCAGAGTCCAGATTTTCCCCGAAGTGTTCTACAAATATTACAACTTAGCAAACATGTATGATGCATTATACACTTTGCCCAAATTAAAATAAAGGGTGTCTCCTACATGTGCCAAGATACTCCATCACAGTATTTATACTGCACAACTTGAAAGCAAAGTTCTTAGTAAAGGTAGGAGAACATAGGTATATGGGAAACAGCCATAAATGTGAACAGGAAAACCATATTTTCTCTTGAATCCCAGCACGGAGACAAATATTTCAGGCCATGTGTGCACGTGAAATTGGTACTCTTCCATAGAATTTTTTATACATATGTATGTATAAAAAAAACCCAAACCCTTAGGTCAGTCAGTAGCTTTCTGGAAAGAGAAATAGTGAAGATCATGGTTTGCTGCCTTTAGTCAGTTAAAAGAAATGAAAATAAAGTATTGCTAAAATGCAGGAATTAATCTCGATCTGACAACATAAAGCTCATTGTAACAGTGAATTGTCCATTAGCCTAAAAAGGAAAAAAAAAAGGTACATATACAAAGAAATTTTTATTTGCTGCAGAGGGTTGGACTAGCTGACCTTTAAAGGTCCCTTACAACCCAATGCGTTCTGTGATCCTGTGAAATATATATATAATTCTGTAAATTCACAATTAGGTCTGATTAAGTTTAGGGGAAAAGAAAGTTATATTCAATCTGCATTTTCTTTACTACTGCCAATTCAGTCATAAGTACTTTAAAGGAGGAGGAAATGGAATATTTCAGGCAAATGCAAAATTTAAGAGGCAAAACACAGCTTTTGCACCTCTGGCTCTTAAAGAAGCTAGGTGTACGCAGATTAAGATGGGAGACACTCGTCATATTGGAAAATTAAATTGCTACCTAAAGAAAAATTTCTCCCTAATAATTTAATCAATGATCTGACCTGCCATCAGCCTAAGTGCAACAAACTCACTGCAACTGCCAGTAGGCGAGCTTGTAATCCTTTGTCATCAGCTCTGTTTAGGGGCCTGGTGCATGAAAGTCATGTTCTGTCTCTCTTTGAACGCTAAGAACAATGCATGGCATATGAGGTAAAAGGCCACTAGTGCATATGCGCTCTAACAACTGAAATCCTGTAACTCCCTTCCATTTGTGAGGGAAGATGCAGAGGGGTTGGTGATGCTGTACCACTGCCTGAAGAGCACGCAATGTAATCATGACCTGTTTGAGTTGTTCATTATTTAGTTAAATTTAAGGCTTTCTTTAAGGACAGCCTGAAAAACTGATTTTTTTTTTCCTAAAATAGTTTGATCTTTGGACCATCAACTTTGATGATGTTTAAAGTTTGAAAGCAATAAATGCAAAACTGTCAAAAGCCATGCATTATGCAGATCTTGTGTTCACTATTAAATATGCAAGAACTGGCAACAGGCAGCTGCACTGCAAAGTACAACAGGCTTGAAAATTCCCATTTAAGTGACTGTGTGAGCTTGTATTGATTCTGTGCTTTAAAGAAACAATTTCTAACAGAGACTATTTCTGATAAGCAACTGAAAAGTAATAGACACCACAGTCACTGAATCTACAGAGAAGTGCAGATTCTCTTCTTGAAGTCTACTTAGTGGGACTTACTCCATAAGCACAGATAAGTAAGAATGAGCCATTTTGAAAACAATTTCATAGCAAATATAGTTTATAATAACTGATATTAACATATCTGGTCAATAGCTACTATAAGCCATAGCTACACACTTAACCCAAGAAAATAATTAAAAATACCAAAACTATAAAGGACATAGACCCAAAGCAAGAGTGGCCAGAACCCAAACACAGACAGCTGTCACTACCAAGAATAAAGCTACGCAAAGGGTTTCTGCTAGAACTGTTCGTTACAGTGTGTGGTACTTGGGGGTGTGTGGGGGGGTGCGGGGTGCGTGTGAAGAAGCAAAAATCACAATGAAACTGCAAAAGGAGGAGACAAGGAGATGCCAAAAATAAAATCCTAGTTTTGAAACTTTGTCCCTGGGAAAAGGGAAAGAGAAGGGGTGTGGGCTGTGGGTTATCTATAAGGAACTATGTACTACCTTGATAATTTTCATTCCTCTTGTTTTCATCAAAATGTGACTTTGTACTTTTTTTATTAATACAGAGAAGGAAGTCAAAGAAGCAAATGTCTCCATTTTAAATTATCTCCATATGAAAGAAAAAAGCAGCATCTTGAGAAATTTTGGATGGACACTCAAGATAAAAAGCCTATCAGCAAGAGTATTAAAAAATAATTTCTGTGGTTTTTTATCCAAGAAGAAGCATTAGTTCAAAGAAGGCAAAGCAGACAGGGTATGTCCCTATAAAGAGATAGTGATTCTTTTAAAAGGAGAAATGTTTTAAGTATTTAGCTTTTTAAAGGGAATTATAACTTGTTTGAAGTATGAAGAAAATGTATTTGATGTATAGGCACTTGGTACAGTTCAAGGCATTCTATGGCAGCAGATACTCTACGTGTGGCACATTCTCTTTACAAGGCATCTATCTTGATTTCCATTCTCAGCACCTATGTATATTTTAGGCCTCTAATCTTTACATTTTTTCACCTTTATGCCCTGCTATTCCTCTCTCTTCTTGTTCCCTTGACCTTTTCCAATTCTAGAATTCTTTCAATGCCACGTTTGCTGCTTCTTGCCTTTGGAACTGATTAGTTACACCAATGGATCCTATAGCCCACAATCCCACAGACAACTGTGAATCAAGCAAGCAGGTCCTCTAAAGACGTGACTGTTTGTAAATGCTTTTGTATGAACTAAGATGCAAAACACCATGTGACAATCCTCATGTATTTTTCCCCGCTTCAGAATCACAAATCATAGCACTGGATTCTTAGTGCATAGCTCTAATTGCAAAGCAAAAACTTACCTACAACGCAAGCAAATAATATAATACTATTATCCCTAATAAAGCTACAAGAAATGCCTTTATCAGCAACTTCACCCTTGGATTCTGATACCTACAAATGAGGGGATGGTAATCCAGCCACCTTCTGTACCCACAGAGCTGGTAAAGGTATAGCTTCAGAAACAATATGGAAGGAATTTTAAAAAGTTTTAGAACCTTATTTTTAGTGCATTTCATAAGGAGTTAAGATCATACAGCAAACCCAGACAACCTGTTATCTGATATGGACTGCAGAGCTTTGTAAGGTCAGTGTATGCCTCCTAAGGTGACTGAAAAGGGAGGGGAGGAGGAAATGGAACAGATAGGTGTTAAGAACAGGATTAAAGAAACAGAGTCCGTTCATATAATTCACCTTTTCTTCAAAAAAGTAATTGTTACATGACAAACAGTGTGAAGGTCCCAACTGTAAAACAAATCATAATGAAGATAACCATACAGGAAAGTTTTGGCGCTCATTTTGTTTGGGTTGGTTGGTTGTTTTTAATGCAAACCAGTCACTTGGCTTTCTCTTTTTTTAACGCTGAAGCCCTCTTTGGTCTGCTCTCTCCTGATTAAGTTTACTAACTCTTAGCAATTAGGCATCACTTTCTTTAAAAAAAAAAAAATAATCTACATTGCTAATTACAACCTGCAAAAACATACATGCTATTGTATTACACGATGAAGAAAAAACATTCTGCTGAAAGCCATTGCTACTCTGGTTTTGCCCAAAAGCCACTATCACACCAAGCAAACCAGAAACACAATTATTTGAATGTTACCCTTGTAAGAAGGCAATAATCTAAATGGAATATCCACTGTTTAATACATAAAAAGTTATTAAAATATTAAAATGTAATTAAAATTAAAACAGTTAAATGTACTTACTGGGTATTCATAACACAGTCCATAAATGTAATGCATGCAAATTACTAGCTTTTTATTTATTTATAAATAAATATGTTCTCATACACCAATGTCATCTAAAAATAGATTAAAGCAATGTCAATTAATCTTGGAATGATAACATCCATTGGCTCACCACAACTTTTAATTCATAGTACTAACAAAAGGCACCAATCTATCCATTGCTCACTTGTGCACTAAATGAAGTGCGTTAAGTTTACACCCATTTGATTAAACATACACTCCATACATATCTAAATAAAAATATCTATGCACTCACATGCACAGTAGGATAAATTGTTTAGATTTTTACTTGATTCGTGCCTTTGAAATGGGATTATGTGACACCTAAAATTAAGGCTCTTAACACAAGCAGTACTGCAGTACACTGGGCACATGCAATACAATCAGAGTGTTAGGTGGGCTGACCTCGGTGGAATACAGTCTATCAACAAACAAGTGTTTTACTGAATTGTATTTCATTTAATAATACCTGCAAATGGGACTCCAGTAAAGCTCCAAGATCTCGCACACAACCAGAAATGCAAAGAGACACTTTCAAAAGCCAGGGCAAACGCTGCGGATGACTTTCCCCGGCGCTCACCAGGCACTGCCATTAGAGTGCTTTAGCTTCCATTAAGTTGTCACTTCCCGGCGCTGGCAGCTTTTCATGGGGCAGAATTCATTCTGACAGAACCACGGCCTGTCACATACACTCACAGTTCAGTCGAAACGAACAGGAAAACCCTCAAAGCTGACAGATTTATTAGTGATTGGAGCTGGCATATGTATTGCTTATATGTACAAAACTAGGTAATTAATGAGCTCTAACCTGTCCACCCAAAGTAGCTCATTTTTAGTTGTGGAAACTCAATTCATGGCATACAAATGAAGTACACAAAGATGTTCTATCATTGGATTTTTGACTTTACAATCCTTTAACTAGCCCTTATTGATTATGACAGCATTGTAACCACATCTAGTTCATACATATCCTTAACACATAAGAATTGCCATATTGCTCAAGAGAAAGGGCTCATCTAGTTCAGAACTGCAGTGTAGTTAGGGGATGAACATAAGAAATTCTATGTGGAACACAGTGCTTGTCCTCAAAATACTATCCTACAGGCAGAGGCTTCTGAGCCTCTTGAGCTAGAACTTGTATGCAAGATCACTGTATATACCAGCCACCCCTCAATTCATCCTGTTTGAGCTTAGACAAATTGTAGGTTTTGCAGGTATGGTCACTGTGAAGAAAGTGCTTTGCTCATATTGAACTTGCTGACTGACAATATCACTGAGTCCTAATTCTTGTACTGTGAAAACATTCCATCTTTTTTGATTGTACAGGGCTCTCTCTTCACTTAGCTGTTATTATTCCAAACTCAAGAACTAAAATCTTAAGCTTTCATCCAATAGAAGCTGTTTTATACTTCTTGTTATCCTTGTCACCTCCTGTCTCAGTACCATCTCTCTATTTTTTTTTTTACCTATTGGACATATGGATGGCCAGAAATATCCTTGCTATATGTAAGACTTGAATCCATGAAGGATTTCAGCATTAAAGATCTCTGCAACATTCCAGTTCTCTGTTACAGGAATGATGATCATCAGGCTTTAACATGCTCATTAGTGACAACAGTTAACATGCCATAGTGACAACAGTTAATGAGTTAATTATATTTTATCCTTGGCCAGTTTCAACAAAGCAACTCTGCACAATTTGAGGGAAAAAAAAATAACTTATTTAAAGGATATTGTGTCTTTTTACAAATATGGAAAAATGAAGCATTAAAGACACAATATGTTTTTCTGAGGCAGAAGTTAAAGATACAATTATACATAGAATCCTCACAAAAATAAGACAATATAGCAATTTTCCTCTTATAAATCCTTAGAAGGTTTTTGTTCTTTCTATCCCTCTCCTACTACATCCAAGCTTATCTTTCCTGCTAGACCCCAGTGGTTTAGAGACCTTCTAGAAGTTATTCTACTGAGCTGCAGAAAACACCACTGAAAGACTGGCAGAAAGGCAGAAAAGAGAGGCATCAGGATATTTGGACACTTGGGAAAGCAGAGGCACTGCTATGCTAGTGGTGGCAACAGCCAGAGTGGAGACAGAGTTCCAGCCAGCTGGCTGAGAAGAAAGGATGACAGCCATCAGATTGACTGAGAACAGCCAGGAAGTCTTGAATGCCACCACAACGGAGACTTGGCCGATCACTAAGGACAGAATGGAGTCCATTAAACGCTTTGAAGGACATAAGCAGGACAATCATCCAAGAGGAGAAAAATAAAGTAACTAAAATTCAGAGGGCAGAGGAGGAAAAGGCATTTTACTAATTCATGGGAGGCTAAGATAATGCCCAGGTTAGAAAAAGATTAGACAATATAAAGGTTTGTAAGGAGAATGCACAACACTGACAAGGTCTGTGAGGCTAAAGACAAAGAGATGCAGGTTCTGAAGTAGTAAGAGAATGGAAAATGAAAAAAAGAACTGATTGAATCTAAGTTTGAAATAAGACTGATTGCTTAATGAGAAAATTAAATATAAATAAAAATCACTGAAACAAAAACATATTCAGAAATGCACCTTCCTTGCTAGGCAAATGATTAGGTAGTAGAAATTCAGTCCTCCAGCAGCTGAAGACTCAAGATTCAGGGAGAAATCTTAATGTGGGGGGAAATAATTTTCTTTTTTTTTCAGTATTCTTCTTATTTTAAAAACAAATAAATTTTTGATGTTCAATATTATTTTTGACTCTCATATTTATTGAGTTTTTTGAGTCTGACATCTATTATAGCTTTCAACCTTACTTTTGGAAACAGATATTAACTAACTTCTGTGTAAGCAATACATGTTTCTTAACACAAAGTGGAAGGACTTCCCCAAAGTCAAAATTAATTGTCTCCAGTTGCATTTGCATATTAATATTCCTGGGTGTAGTTATTAGATATTTTTGGTATTGCCTCTGATGTACCAAGTGAAGGGACACTAGCTTCTGATTATTACCTTTAATTTTACCATGTTTTGCTTTCCTAGTTACAATTTTGTGATATTTGAAGATGTAAGATGCAAAAGTGAATATGCTTGTATCACCAGTCCTGATGATTTGCTTGTATATCACATGAAGTAATAAGCTGCATCTGACCTAATACAGTACTTGGATTAAAATAAAATTGTACAAACTGATTATTATTACAATTCACATAACTTAGTAGAGACAGAAAGTGATGGAGCTGCTACACTTAGAAAAAGATTAAGGTAGCTGGTAGCACTAAACAGTCAAAATTACATTTCTCTGCTTACATGTACACTTAAAAACTTTCAATCCTTCCAATACGGTTTTTAGGACAATTGTGCTTAATGAAAATATTTATTGAAAAGTAATTTAACCTGAAGTGCTCTGACTTTTCCACACATATGTCTCAAGATAAATAAAATGCCTCACATAAATCACAGAGAAAGATCCCCTGTTTCCTTCCCTGTCACTGTTAATATTAGGACTTCTGGGACAGTTGTAAAAAATCAAGGCTGAGTGATGTCTTAGCATTGCCAGATGGCTGGGCTACTGAGAACCAGCATCAGACAACAATTCTGCAAGTTTCATTATGAGTAAATACTAATACAGAAATACTCAGCTGAAAAAAATGAATTCTGACAAACTTGTTGGTCGAGTAGCAAGCAGTAAACTTCTCATAGCTGTTCTAGAGGGCTTGTTATAGTCTTTAGCATGGCTAACAGCTGCCTTGAAAACAAAATTTATTTATTAACAAGCATTATTTCTATTCTTTGACAGCCTCCTCCCTCCCCCCCAAAAAAGAAGAGAAACCAGCAAAACAACCAACTCTCAACTAAGCTCATCAATTATTCTTAACACTCTAAATAGTTGGCAGTGTTTACACAACATCCTTTCAGAGTTATTCAGCTCGATCTTGCAGCTCATTAAAAGGATCTCTATTTATTTGCTGTGTGTTACAGTTCTTAACTTTGGCACAACACACAAAAAGGAAGCCAATTTTACTTTTCCCTGTGGTGTTAATTGGTAGAGCATGCTGCCTGCCTCTTCATTAATTATGTCAATGGGTATGAAACTTTCTTTTTCATGGTGGTGTATTAACAAAGCTTTGCAGTGAGGCTGACAAAAAGCCAGCAAATTCCAGTTTGTAAAAAGTGGATAATGAAGGCTAGTAATGGTCAGAATATAACATTTATTTCAAAAAGCAGTTTTTTCCTCCTTATCCCTTCAGAAACCATCTAAAGCAAGCCCTTACTGACATAAACACGGTAACTTTGCTGTTGAAAGTAAATAAATCTCCATAGAACGCAGAGATAACGGATCTGGAAACACCATAACTCCACAGGACAGAAAAAGAGCAAGAGAAAGACCTCTAGTCCCCCTGAAATGGTTTTGCTCCCAAGACTATTTTCAGATAATTTGCTGATTTCATCGCAACATGTGTATAGAAATCACTCACTGCTTGACAGCCCACGAAAAACTACACAAAAACCACAACCAAACCAGGCTCTGTCCACATGAAATCCTTCCGCATTCTTTCAGCCTGTTTCTGTTTACTGACTACACCTAGCTTTTCTCCCTCTGTTTCTTTCTTCCTCAAAAACCCATGAAGATCTGAGATCTCGGTGGCTTCGGACACAGCGCAGAGAACTACACTGCAGGGTCTTCCTGGAGACAGACAGTAAAGTAACAAGTGGAACTTCTGAAATGCAAAGCACAGGCCCCTATTTTAAGAGATAAAAAGCATTACAAACTGTAAATCGAATACATTAAGAAGTACCTATCTCACATTCTTAGAATTACATCTTATGGTCCTGGAAATCACAACTAGAGAAGCTTTTGAGTTGCTATTGAGGCTGTAAATGCTACATATAGGAGTACACAGTACTTGTTTCTTACCCCAGATCTCTTCTGACTGATAAAATGATTCAGATTTCTAATACCTGTATTTGAAGCATTAAAAAAAAATCAAGCAAACAAATTAGGAAAAAAACCCAAACAATCCAAACAAACAACTAAATTTAGATCCCTATCGATGGTCTGGCTCTTTCCTTCTGTACTTCTCTCCCTATAAATTATTTGGGATATACTTAAACTAGTCCTTTGCGGTGGGACCAAGCAATAAAAAGAGGAAAACGTATTGAAGAACATTTCCTACAGTAAGCTTAAAACCTAAAACAACAACAACAAAGAAATTTATCTGTATGCTGTAAGCATCCATCTTTCAAATGGTTCTAGCTGGGGCAATAACAAGGACATGGTGAGAGGGACGTTCACTCCAGGGGAGCATACACCTTCTTGTACTTAGGGTTTCTTACTCTGCATTTTCTCCTTCATGTATTTGCCCTCTTCATTGTTTCTTCTTGTAACACCACTCTTGTAGCATCACTAAGTCAGAATCACAGAATCACTAGGTTGGAACCTTTAAGGTCGAGTCCGACCGTTCCTGTCCTATGCTAAACCATATCTCTAAGTACTTCATCTACCCATCTTTTAAATACATCCAGGGATGGTGACACAACCACTTCCCTGGGTAGCCTGTTCCTCATAACTTCTTGCTGACATTGTCTTCTCAAGCAGATTCTCTTAATCTTTTGCTCCCCTTTCTCCTCTCCCACCAAGTTTCAACTGACTTCTCCCATACTCATAAACTGTCCTGAAGTTAAACCCATTCCTGGCTTCAATTCTTCAAGTCAGTCCTCTCAGAATCCTCCTTCTCATCTCAACTGGATTCAAGGCCCCATTCTTAGACTCTTGCTACATTATTGGACAGATGCTTCACTGCTTGGCAGGTCGATGCTCTCCTCTGTTCCAAACAACCTTGTTTACAAGCATTTCCTCTTCCCTTCTTGTCCGGCTGTTGAGTCCCTCTTCTCTGGAGGTTCTGAAGTCCTCCATAAACACCATGTTTCTTGCTGCCATGAAACCTACACTGAAAAATTCTGTTTATTCACCTCTTACTTACGTCTTGCTTCCAGCCAGTTTCAAAAAGCTATGACAAGGATGCACCATGAAACACTGTCTACATTATTACTCTATCTTCCTCAGGAAGTAGTTTATTAGAGACACACAGAAATTAAACTTGGACTACATGAGCACAACTGAACAGCCACATCTACCATTCTCCAATTGAAACAAAACTTAGGAATATGAGAAATACTCTGGAAAAGTTTGCACCCTAACTGCATTTCTTCCATAGAACTGTGATAGCTGGCTGCAGCAATATCATTTTAGGTGCAAGTTTTGAAAACAGGTCTTAAAATGAGGCACTTTCTCCTATTTCTCCCTAGAATCAACTAATACATCAAGAGTGGATATTAGTGTTAGCTATTCCCCTTGATTTTCTGCAAAGTTCTTAGTTGTTATTTCTGTACAAAATACTGTCTTTCAATTAAGAAACAGGACAGTACAGGTTCTTGAAAAGATGACTATGTTGATATTAATAAGAAACTCTAAAAATACTACATGGAAGTTTTAGAGCTATGTACCTAATGACAAGCATGTGTGAGGGAGAGAAGGTAAACTCCTTAGGAAATAGATTTATGGTCATTTTAAGCAGAATTCATCAAAATTGAAAGCTTATATACCAAAGGTAGGTGATGGATAATTTTTTCTCTTCCATATGGATAATTTTTCCTCTGTCATACAGATAAAATGTTCTTTGTCAGCAGCTACACTTCCCTGTCAGATTTTATACTTCAGTGAAGAATGTTTTATGTTCAGCAGCTGGCACATAAGTATTCTCATGCAGTTACTGCATTTCTACACTTTTCAGCTCTACAGGGTTATACTTTTGTTTCCCCATGTTATATCCCAACTTAAACCAAACAAAAACATCAAAAAAACCCTCAATATTGCTTACTTATTCCCACATATCATCAGCCTTATCAGTATTTTTCAGTGACATACAGTTACCCTAAATATCCACAACTGTGTAAGACCAAAACATTCTTTTGATTTCACATAAAATACAAAATATATTTCTGAATCAGCTCTCGTTCAAAATACAGCATGCTCTTTGAGAGAAACAACCCCTCCCCAAATTCTCAGAATCACAGAATCACAGAATTGTAGGGGTTGGAAGGGACCTCGAGAGATCATCGGGTCCAACCCCCCTGCCAAAGCAGCTCCCCAGCTCATATTGCTCAGATAGGCGTCCAGGCGGGTCTTGAGTATCTCCAGTGAAGGAGACTCCACCACCTCCCTGGGCAGCCTGTCCCAGTGCTCAGTCACCCTCACTGTGAAAAAGTTCTTCCGCATGTTGGTGCGGAACTTCCTATGCTCCAACTTGCAGCCATTGCCCCTTGTCCTATCCCCACAGACCACTGAAAAGGGGCTGGCTGATTCCCCCTGCATCCCCTGCTTCAGATAATTATAAACTTTGATTAGGTCCCCCCTTAGTCTTCTCTTCTCAAGGCTGAACAGTCCCAGCTTACTCAGCCTTTCCTCATAGGGGAGATGCTCTAGGCCCTTAATCATCCTCGTAGCCCTTCTTTGGACTCTTTCCAGGAGATCCCTGTCCTTTTTATACCAAGGAGCAGATATACCAAGGAGCAGATACCAAGAAAGGCTTAAGCAACTCTCCAGAAAGTTTCCCCAATGCTTCATTTCTCTCAGTGCAAAAATAACTTAACCTTAATTTCTGTAGTTTTGATTTCCAGGTACTGTTTGTTGTTACACTTTTGTTGGTTCAACAGTTATGTTCCTGGGTAAGTATGTAACAACTGGGAACAAATCACTTCTTATCAACTCTGGTCAAGTCAATTCAATAGCTTAATTTTCTTTAATTCATATGATGTCTTTACATATTCCACTGCCAAATACATTTCCCAACCCGACAATGGGACACAATAATTTCCCAATGACAATGGACACTCTGCCCAACAGAACTCCAGCAGTCTGAACAAAGCAGTATCAAGGCAGTCAGTTGCTCATACATTCAAGAACTACATTATCCCCCCTGGACCACGTTACACAGAGCTCCTATTCCAGGACTCTGCCAAAGTGTAAAAGACCCCACTGATGGGGTGTATGCTTTTTTCCTATACAAATGATTTTAAATGATAATTTGAAGAACAAATTACTTGTTTGCACCCCTTTATCAAGTCAATCAATTTCTTAAGGCTCAGTCACTTCTCCAGCATTTCCCTTTCCTTCCTCTTTTTATCATCTACAAACTTCAGTCTGTGATATTATGTTTGAATCTTGGTCAGTGACAAAAAATGTTGCACATCAGAACCCAATTCATGGTCCAACACTGAACTGCTGGCAGCAGATACACAGACACTGCACTAGAACAGAGTCAGAGTACTAGCTGTGGTACTGTACAGCCAGGAAAGGATCCAAAGAGAGTTCACATTCATCATGTTAGCAAGCAGTGGGCTGGAATTAAGGTTAGCACAGAGCTGCAGATCTATCCAGTCACCAAAGCTGAACAAAACAAAAGCCTCAGTGTTACACGTACAGTCATTCAGACACAACATACCTAAGCAATTTTCCTTCCTACAGAGACACAAGAGTATTTAACCAGTGGTGTATAGTTAGCACCGTGAAAGAAATGCTACATGGACATCAACACTATTGAAAGAATATTACTTCTGGTGTATATGAATTATTGTGCTAAGGTTACACATTTTCATTTGGACAAATCACCTCTTTCTCCTTACATCTGCTCCTGCCTTCCTTCCAAATGATGTGTTCGATGGCACATCACTGGGATGCATCTGGCACTGTCTGTTAAGACCCTGCAGGTCTACAAGCCTAGAGCAATACCCTGGATTTGGACATACACACACTGAATTGTGCCTGTTTGTACTGTGCCATATCCCCTCCTCAACTATGACCATAAAATTTTATTTCCAACTTGGAGGGAAAGAGAACAAAGTGCTCTGGATGTTGGGAACATGCCAAGGGAAGTGCTAAATGACTAAAGACTGTCTACAAGTGTGCCCCAGGGATGAAACAGTTCCTGCCCATGGCATGCTGCCTCCAAGCTGGGATCCTCCTGTATCTTCTTGCCTCAACTGGTACTAATAAATTAATATACTGTATTAAATAACCAGACCTCTAAATAATATTTTACCTTCTAGTTTCTAAATGGTAAGCAACATAGGTAAAAAAAGGCAAATCATAGCTACTATATTTGAAAAGAAATCACTTTGAGTTATTTTATTCCAAAATGTGTTAGCTGTAGACAAAATAAAACAAGGTTATCAAGCAGGAGGAGAACACTTCCTCAAGAGTACTCAAAATCATTGGTGTCTTGTGGGTAAGTTAGGTAAGTGAATAATAGAGAAATACAAGTGATCTAGACAGATCACTTAGCTGCCTCTCTCCCTCCCTCAGTGTTTTTCCCCACCCCAGCTCCCAGCACAAGCTACTCCTACAACTTCTGCCTGAACAGTTTCTGTAAGCTTTCAGCCCCAGAGATTTCACCACCTTTCTAAGCAACTCTGGTCAGGGCGCAACTGCTCTTCCATTAGAAAGATTTTCCCACTGCTGATCCTAAACTGACCCTAAAGCCAAGTAAGCCTACTGCACAGTGAGTACAGAGGAAAAAGTGGACTACTTTCTTATTTGCAGGTACTTTTTATGTACATGAGGGCAATTACCTAGTCCTTGGTCGGGCTACTTGTCCCCAGCTTTTCCCTGTACGTCACACTTTTCCAGAGTTTTGATGATTCATACCACTCTGCTCAGTACTTCCACTGATTAGGGCAATTTGTTCTTGAAGCCTTGTCTCCAGAAGACTGTCTTGCAGTGAAGTTTTACAAATGCCAAAGTTTTCCAAGAGTACAGTTGCACAGGCCTTATTGATGTTTATTTTTTTCTATAAAAAGTATGGCATATGTGTGCCTTTGCTGCAACAGCATGGTATCTTTAATATGTTCTGGTTTACTAGAAGCCAAAATCACTGTACTGCAACTTACTTACCTATGCAATCATTATGCATGTATATTTTAAAAACAGTCTATTGTGAAGTGTAGACCTTTTAATCTTCGCTAAGCTCTCCAAAGGTATGCTTGCAGGTCCTTTCAGACTGACATTCTCAAGGAATTTTTAAAATGCATTTTGCATTCCATCATTTATGTGAATAATGAAAATACTTAGCAGTAGTAATCCTGAGAGTGTTTTGTAAAATTGTTCCCAAAACATTCCTCTACTTCAATATAAAGTTATTTGCAGCTATTCTCGGAGTAAGGTATTTCCTTGCAGGGGGAGAGGGAGTGTTGTCTTTTTCTTTTTTTAACAAGATGTTTTATGTCCACATATAATAGACTTACCTGAGCTCTGTTTCTGAAGAAGGAATAGCACACAATCCTCACTGGGCCTTGCAAGGCAGAATCTTTCTACTGAAATACCTCTACACTGACTCTTAAAGGCAGATCTAAGCACAATCCAAAAAAGATCCAAACCAAAAAGCAGAATAGTCCTCCTGTCAGCATGAAGGGAAGAGGCTGCAAAGCAGTTATACACATCTTTCATAGTATACTTCCAAATTAGACTTGGAGGACATGACAGGGGGACTGTGCCTATCCCATTAAGCTCATTTTCACCTCAGAATGGTGGTTTGATGTTTTTCTCAATGAATATCCTGTAATGAGCCAACTACCTTAGGTATGTTTGGCCATGGTACACCATCGCATGGATTTAATAAATAAATAAAATCAACTGCCATATATATCATAAGTCAAAAAAGAAGGGGTGAAGCTTTACCCTCACTGAGTCAGGTGAAAAAGGCCTGTGATTTGACAGGATGGCATCTAGACTTCCAAAGAACTGACATTATCCTTCATGTAACGCTACACACATCAAAACTATATCCTGCGCAATTAATTAGAGACGAGTTTTGTGATGAAAGACTGAACACACAAAGGACCCCATGAGCACGTGCAAGCATGCTGGTGTACAGCATCCAACTGTACTAGCATGGAGATGAACAACGCAAGATGCAGGAAAGGTAGGGAAACAAAAACCACAACCCTGTGCAGAATGCAAGCTGAATGTAAGGAGAGATCCATGCTCTGTGGAAGATGCCTTGCCAGCTTTCACAAAAGACGGAGCAAATTAGTCTGTATTCAGACAACAATCAGGCAAGTTAAGAGACAATCACATTAGGCAGGAATTTCAGGACACTTTTTTTTTCCTCCCCTCTAAGGCACAGTTTTTATACTTTGTATCTGCAGATTAATGTTCCTGATAACTTTGTCTTTTTCTTCCCAACAGATATCCTCAACTGTTAAAGAAAAAACTGAGTCTTCCTTAACAGTTCAAGATGTATGTACAGTGCTTTGGGCTAAATCAAGAGTTGTATTCCTCACAGGTTTTTAAGATATTAAAAAATAAAATGTCTAAAAAGCAGTCAAACGTACCTCATTGATACATTTTTTTTACACACTATGTATGGAAATACACTGTTCTAGTATTATTCTATTTCCTGTATTCCCTCTAACTTCACATAATGTCTCAGGTCCACTCTTCATGATGATACAGTTAAAAATACTATCTTCTTCCCACCTTGGTCCATGCCTCACTCTGACACAATGAAAGTTGCTTTCTAAAAGTCAGGGTGCTTCTCCACAAATTACATTTTTAAAAGGCAGAAACAAAAATAAATGCTACATTGAAAAGATTAACTCTTATTGCTCATAAAAGTATGTGTTGCTGCATCCCTCTGAAATGAAGTTAGTGTGAGAGAAAGTAGAGTAGGTCAAGTTGGGAGGGACATTCATTGTTGTGAAATCCCAAATTCACATTGTTAATGATTAAAAAAAAATTCAGTAATTATCATACATCAATCACATCTTAAACCAAACTCTGTATTTCCCTACATGTATAAAAATTGTAGTTATCTCATTCTTATATGTGTTTCCCGAGCATCCTCCAAGAAGGTGATGTTGAAAGGTGTGGTTCAAAGCAGGTTCCTCTACTTTGAGTCTCTTGCAACTTTTGGATCTATGAGGTGGCTGCAGGGCGACCCCTCCTACATTAACCTTGTGTAGGGAAATAGGGACAAAGAAATTAAATCAACAGAGTAACTATGAGAAAAATCAGCTGAGTGACCTTGAAGAAGCAAAACTGCACAGAGTTAAGGGTGGGTATGTAGAAGGTGGTATGTTGAGTCAAAGGTGGATATGTAGAAGACTAAGTTCAGCATGGCAAGGTTACAGCACCATTTCATTATTATTACTTTTTATAGATAGATGGACAGATAGATTAGAAAAGGGAATAAAGAAGGTAAAGAGAAACAAATTGTTAGCCCCTTGCTGATTAGTAGAAAACATCGTTAAGATTGATGGGGTCACCTAAGATACTGTTATCAGCTGTGCTAAAGCACATACACATCTGCATGATTTCCATAAAGCCTCGGAAATCACAGGGATGAAGGGTGAGACTAGGATGAGTCCCACAGGGTTAAACTGGCTCCAAAAGGCCATCAAACTGTGTGAACTATCAATGCAGCAATGCAACAGCAAGAAGAAATGAATTAGTATTACCTGTCAAGATGATTTCTCCAAACACTCCAAACTGAATTTTCCTTTCTCCCCGATAAGAGTATTATTAAAGTTTATAAATCCTGACTTGCAAAACCAGCCCTGGTTTCCACTCAATGTGTTCTGCAGCATTGAAGAGTGCTATTGAGAGCTTTCTGAGACATTTCCTTTCTGCCAGGGGCCTTGGAATTCAGTTATTGAAAAGCACATGGGAAATGCATTGGGCATGTGTTTGTCACTCAGCAAATCCTTGCTCTGTGCAGACATGATTTGGAGATCACCTTTGAAAGCTTATCTAAGTGAGGGATAAGGCAGCATTCACATTGCTCCCTCTCAAATACAATATGGTCAGTAACAAAGTATGTTAGCATGTGATTGACAGAGAGATGTTCCATTCCCATTCCTACCACTGTTCCCCCTGCCTCCCCAAGCTATTGTAAATGCATTTATTTTCAGTCACTCAAAAGGAGAAAGTCCCAGTGTAAAGACGTTTAAGTTCAACTTTAAATACAAATGAATACTAGAGTTGTTACTTCACTAACTGCATAAAGCTCTGAAGCAAATTTAACCTGCCACGCAGTATTTTGAAAGGATAAAGTGAAATGACTTCAACAATTACTATTTAAAGCATATTACCAAAGGTTTTTTTAGCAAGTTTGACTCTTGAGAAAGGATTAATTCTTTTCCAGGAACGCTGTTCAATTAGCACAGGACTGTAAATACACAGAATACACAGCACGGTATATCAAGGGAGGACAAATTAATATTTACTACAACCTCCTAAATATTTTATGGAGTACAAAAGGTCCCCTCACTCAAAACACTCCATTAAAAATCTCAGGGAAATCGTCGCTTAACAGAAAATGTTCAGATGTCAAGACACAGCCACCACCATTTTAAAACGTTGCCGTGACAACCAGTAGCAACTTAGGGTAGTGCTAATGTGTAACTCTGATACAATGCTTAGCACCCTGCTCATCCACTACAAAAAAATTCTTAACAAAACAAAATCCTAGAAGTCTGGCAATATTTCTAACCAAAACCCTCAGACTAAAGCCGAAGAAATCCATAAATTCCCACATCCTGACCCACTGCCTCCATCCATGCTGCTTTGCAGGCAGATAGTGCATGATATACCAGTCAGCAACTGGATCTGGGTTTCTGGAGTTCTCAGTGGAAGCCCACTGTGTAATCTCTAGCTAGTTTTAATTAACATCATAATTACAGAACATGCATACTTAATTCATTCCATTTCAGCCATGTATTTTTCTTTTTTTCCCCCCAAAGTGTGCAATCTCAGTTCAGATTCTCTTCTCAGATTCCAGCAGGAACCCTCACTCTCCCAGTCTGAATCCATATGTGTCTCTAAACATCAGTGAATATACTCAGAACTAGCACAATAATCTGTAACTGGGTAACTTGCTTGAGAATGTTTTCACTATGGAAAATAAAATAATGTTAAGCTTAGAGTCTGTGTCCTTCTGGACCAAATATATAGCCAAAAAAGTTCCAATTATAATTATACTGTTCTTTACAATATGGGGAAACCAAATAACACTGTTTAAATGTTTAGGATTATCTTAACATCTTTATCAATTCTGTTTAATAGCCATACAAATGCATACCTTTTAGAAAAATCACAGTGGTACAAATTGTAAATCTCAGCTAAGCAGTGCTTCACTGTTCAGAAACAGTTATTCTGATTATTTTTTTTCCCAGAGAAAGCATAGCAATATATTACTTTGTACCAAACAGCTTCTGTAGACTTCTTAATACAGAATTTCAAGGGGAGGGTTGAGGAGTTTCTTTAAAAAAAATAACTGATTTATGGAGATGTCCTCCAAATAACTTATGATAAGTCATCCTCTTGCTTACCGTTTTCAAGAAGGTAAGTGAATAAGGTGAAAATCTTTAAACCTTGAAGCAAATGCTGTAGAGTACAAACATCCATTTTAAACCAGCATACTTTACATATGGCATAATTTTTTTTTATCTATTGTCAAGACACATCTCATTATTTTAAACAAATTACTATCAGATTCCTTCAATGACAGAACAGGAAAACCTTTAAATGCTCAATGAATCCTGAATTATTAAAGTTAAAAGGGTACTTTGGTATATTTATTATCATATTGAAGGAAACCATCACCATTGATGTCTGGATTAAGCTCTTATCTTTTTAAATAGCCCCTTCAACGCTGAGGTAAACTTAAAGATGCATTGCCACAACGCCCCAGAAATTAGTGGGGTTTGCTTGGGGTTTTTTTGAGAGGCGGGGAGGTTTGCCACTGTTTGATGTCTAATTTCACTCTGCAGAGTATCTTCTTTGAATAAAAGAATGAGAAAGTCTTTCAATGAAAGATGCAACATATTAGATTAAAAAAATATATTATTTCTTATTTAAATATTTTATTTTAGAATTATTTTCCAGTTCCTGTAATTAAGTTATTCTGGCTGAAAGTACTAGAAAAATAAGCATATTAAAACCATACTGAGGATAGTAGGATAGTGTGGAATGATAGTAGGAACAGTACCTATGTACCTAATTTTTAAATAGCTCTTAACCCCATGGCAAACTCTTCTGGTGCTGTTTCTATGTTACCCTGGTGATTACTAAACCTCGTGCTTCCTTGAAAGCTTAATCAGCTAACTAATGCCTTGCCCTCTGCAGTCACCTCGTCCATCCTACAATGTGACTGAAGTCTGCTTTCATTATAGCTTGTTTCTTACAATGTGGATAGCCCTATGTTTATATGCAATTGCATTAAATAAACAGTAAATGATAAACCATCTCAGCATATTTTCCGCTTCTTTGCCCCATGCACTCAAGTTCTATGGTGTGATAGTTCCTTTAATCCTTTTTTGCACCTTTATGGAAGCACAAAATTCTTTTAAAAGTCGTAAAATAAAAGCAATAGCCAAGGCAGGAGCCTCCACAGTTCTCTGAAGTTCTGTTAGACATTGGGACATGGCCATAAGGATTCAGCCCAACTTTGTGCCATCATGAAAGGTGGTCTTCATGGCTGTGCAGCAAAGCAGACCAGGCACTACAGTCCATAACCCCACGAACAAACTACGTCCTCACCAGAGCTCGTAGCTACATTCTGTCTGCCTGTCCAAGGAGCTGCTGCCATCTGCCATCTCTAGAAGGGTGCCAGGGCCCGGGAAGCACTACTGCTGGCTTTGGCCAAAATCTCCACATGTTGCATGCTAAGAACTAAGCAACATGCATGGACCTTTGGTCTGTTCAACTTTTCTTTTACTGTATTGCTGCAGTCCATCTGATTTCCCTCTTGCTAAAAAACTGTACAAAGGACTGAAGGTGGTGGTGGTAGGGGTTTGGTTTTATATGAAACTACTACACAGCAACTTCTATTTGAACCAGATTGTATGTTTGAGTTTATTTTTCTGGTGTGCTCCAGGTCATTAAATACTGGTTTTCATTGCTCATTGACAAAACAATCCTTGAGAGAAATATATAGGAAGGGGGTTGGGTTTGGAAAGATCTATCACGTCTACTAATTTGCCTGTGAGTGCATATACACCAGGAAGCCAAAAAACTACTCAGAACCTGAAGAACTATGCTGTGAACACAAACACACTGTGAAACAATGTATTTAAGGGGAGAAGCAGGGAAAACCACTAAAGAAACAAACAAAAGCCCTCAAAATGTAATTTTGCCATTTATTTGCATCTTCTCTAACTTTGCACCACAGTAACACCACCAGAATTGACTTTTAGCAGAGAGACTAGGAAAAGTAACGTAATCTCCAGAGGAAAGTCCACCAGGATTTTATGGCATTCAGATTTTCATTACGTTTCCTTCAGCTGCTTCTACAGCCCCCAAGCTTCTGCAGTGGGAGTCACTGCAGACTACACTGACAGCAGAGGTTCTCCATGTGACATTCTGTAAAGTCTCTTTAGTGGTGAAAGAAGCCAGGATCGAAGAGAGAGGGAAGGGCTGCCTTTTTTCACACTACTAACAACATATATTTTATGGATGGTAAGGCATTTAAAGAGTTAGAAGGCTGTAAGAATCCCCCTCTTTGGCAGCTACACATTCTTTCTGATGAGAAAGATGAGGCATCAGAAAATCTGCCTGGTAAATCATGCAGAGTTTCCAAATAAGCTCTCCCCTCCCATGGATTTTTTTCTGCAGGAGATGATGATCAGGCCATATGTTACTATGACAGATTTGGTATTTCATAACTGAAACACATATAGCTCCTACTTCAATATTTCCTCGAAATAGGGCAATTTTTAATAAAAAACAAAAACTACTTTACAGCCTACATCCTACCAAAGTAACGATCGAGGCACTGTACCCAAAAGCAGCTCTATATTCAATTACCTTTGTAAATACATGCCCTTTTATTTTTTTAGGTTTTAAAAGACATCTAAATACTGCATTTAATAGTAAGCATGTGCCCTACTGAAGGGAACACAAACTGTAATGATATGCCTAGCTTAAAAGCAAATCTAATCTACTTGCTTATTAAATTTAAATGTGTTTAAGGCTGATATGGTTTGAAAATGATATGTAAAATAACAGCTTCCATGGCTATAAATGTCAAGTCTAAAAATTATATGCAATATAACATACAAAATAAATGCTGTTTCATCTTTACATTTCAGTGTGATCAATTCATTAAATGAGGTATTACAAGCTATGAGAAAATTTTACAACTCCTGAGACATAATTCGTCACAGTGTATTACAATGCAGCAAGGAAATACTTTAGAGGTTTTGTCATCAATAGATTAAAATTCTTATTAGAAAGAAGGTGGAGGAAAGTAGCTTTCTGATGTACCATGACCAGAATTACTCATCACAGCATAAATTAAACACTTACGTGATCCTTTTTCATGACACAGTCTCTGTACAAAATGCCTTCCCCCCCCCCCAACCCTTTTAGAAATAAAATAGAAAAAAAGATAGAGAATATATTTCATGGGCCAAGATGAAAGGTAAAGAATCTTTCAGGAACCAAAGCTATGCCATGACACCAAACCCAAATATTATTCAGTGTTGTGGGGCTTGGCTTTTTTTTTTTTTTCTTTTTTTCTTTTAAACTGCTATCTAGGGATGGTCTTTTCCACTCGCTGTGTTTTCCAGAAATAACATATGACAACATGTTTTACACCACTAGTTAGAAAGAAGCTAAGAGCCATAATGCCAAGAATTACAGTATGTGTATCCCTCCAAGTCCTCACCAAAAGGTCTCTGAAGATTTCATACAGACTGTGGCAGAACTCTATTGCCTGGAAAGCTGTAAAACCTGGAAGACCAATCTGTATCCTGAAACCATGCAACTCACTATTCCAGAAAATATTCACAAAGGCTAACTTTAGCTTGGGGAAGCTGCTTGCTTTAGTCCTCTTGAAAATCAGTCGAGACACACAAAGAGGATCCTACAGCACGACTCAGACATCTGAATTACTCTCTTACTCTGAATTGCCTCCTGAAGGCACATCTCTCATTTACTGATTTCAGAAGCAGTGTCAGGACTGTGTTTTATGAACACTACCCACTCTTTTATCCAACCTTCATCTTTCCAATAGGTCTGTTTCCAAATGAGAGACCACTAGCAGATGCTCTGACAGCAACATCTTAGCTACTAGTCCATCAAATTAATTTTTTCCACCTGGCTAAAGTTTGAAGTTACAAAATTGTCGTGATCTTGGAGATCACTGCAAAATCTTGTTTCAGCTGAAGCAAATGCTTGCTATGAATAAGCTGTATGTTGATGGCTTTGAATTATTTCATCCACGCTTCTATACACGCTTTTTACTCAAGTGCAAAAAAGTCCTGACTGCAAAAGTATTACTGAGACTTAAAATTTATTCAGACTTTGCTATTTATAATCAAACTGTGTTTCAAAAACCATCCTGGTTATGAACATTCAGGTTTAGGGACTTCTAATAAGGCAGCAAGACAATGGCAATTTTCTTACATAAACCAGTACAGCAGCTAAAAAGCTACATGTTACTTACTTCAACATTTCTTTAGAAAATAAGAATAATATTCATGGCTATGCCAAAAATTATTTTACATTAAAATCCCATTAATATTTCAGATATATGACTACCTGTTGCCTTATCACTTTTAAAATCTGCCAAACATTTAATACATTTGTTTTTCTTTGACATATAATTTTGATATCACGTAACAGAAAAACACACATCACCCCAGATGTTCTCAAGGTGCAATAAAATCTGGTGATACTTTTGCAGGCCAGTATTTAGCCATGAATTTCTGCTCCCAGAAAACCATCCATATTACCAGGGGAATTATTAGGTGGCTGTATCTTTCCAGGCACTCTGTGCAAGATAACCCTAATCTAGTCTTATCGCTTGCACACAAAAGCATTGGATCCAATAGGCTTCCATGTAATCCATCTCTGTCAACTGCATTAAGGAAATTACCTGTCAGAAACATCATGGCCAAGATTCTGTGATTAAATGCAAACTTAGAAAATGCTCAAGGGTATAGTAAAAAAAAAAAGAAAAAAGCTGCACAAAATTGCTCTCCATTTAGTTTTCTTTATGTTAACGTTGTGTCCACAAGCATTTGAACACCACAAAAAATCAAGCAATTTATCAACCAAGTATTGCATTGCCACAGGAAACAAACCAGATTTTTTTAATTTGTCATAATTCCATGAAGTTGTCTTCCATTTTTAAGACCATCACACTTTAAAAATAATTAAAACCAAATAATCTTACAATCCTAACGCAAACATTTTTTTGCTTTATAGTGCTTTGTCACTGTGAAATTTACCATGTAAGGATTTCTTATATCAAGTTTGCATGACTAAGAGTACAGTCCTACACCTCAGGTCCATCAACAACTTAGATCTTTTCCTCAGGCATTTGTGCTTGCTTCTATAAAATTGACAGAGCAATCATACATGTGTGATTTGAACATAAATGCATCATTAACTGTGAAAATCCTGACTGTGTGTCAAAGGAGGGAATATAAAAGTAAAAAAAAAAACCCAGCTTGATTTACATTTCTAAGCTGAACAGTTTTGAAGATATTCACTCTATAGTACTCAATAAAGTATACTCTATAAATGGAATACTCTAGTTATAGCATAAGAGGTATACTGTGGAATAAACTAATAAAGTGTTCCTCTACTCTGAAATATCCAAGGTACTCTACAGAACTCAAAAGGGAAAAAATTACATTATTATTTAATAGTAATTAATAGACCAAATACAAGAGAGACATAGACAAGACAGGGAGCCACGAAGACCTGGAGGTTCTGTCTCAACATCAGGAAACAATTCTTCACCGTGAGGGTGACTGAGCACTGCTTGAGGCGTCTCCATCTTTGGAGATATTTAAAAGCCATCTGGGTATGGTCCTAAGGAACTGCCACTAGGTGTGCCTGCTTGAACAGTGGGTTGGACCAGGTGACTTCCAGAGGTCCTTTCCAACCACAGACATTTTATGATTCTATGAACCCACTTTTCCAACATAAATTCCCTCCAAAGTACAGCCCGATATTCCACTACACATACTGGTTCCTCCAGTTTGGTATCATCCACAAACTTCCTGACAGTGCACTGAAACCACTCTCCATGTTATTATTAAATAGCAATGGCCCTGGTATCAAACCCTGGGGCACATGACCACTAATGAACCATTGTATGAACTCTGAACAACTGATCACAGTCCTTTAAATTTGGCAGTCAAGCCAGGTTTTCAGTTGACTTATCTATCCACTCATCCATTGCATATCTCACCAACATGGCTGTTACGAACACTAGGTTAGAAGGTGTTAAAAGCCTTGATAAAATCAAGGCACTGAACATGCACAATTCTTCCATTCTCTTCAGAAGACAGGCTGATTGGTTTTTTAAGCAAGCTTTTTTGGGCTACTGTTCAACAATGATGTATTTTAATAAAAAAATTAACACCTTTTAAGGCAGTGAGAATATTCAATGTATGTATTTAAGATTACTGGAATTCTAACTCCAAATTTGAAGTCTAAATCATACAATGAAAACATTTCCAGCAGTAACAAATTGGTGGGAATCCATTCTCTATCAGATAAGTAAGCGGCAGTCAATATTGCAGTCATCATGCTTAGTGCTCTCACTGCAATCCAGCACATACTCTCTAATCACACATAGGATAAAGAAAAAAAATGACTGTCTAAACCTATTGCATCATTACAGATACCTGCTCAGTAAGTATCCTGAAAGATTGTTCATACTGAACAACTATTTAGGAAGTGGAGTCTTTTCTAAGCGGTGGTATCTGTTCAGCTGGATGGAAGTTTCCAAACAGAAGGTCCTAAGCACAGGTACCAAAATTAAAGAGGACAAATTTAGATGGAAGCAAAAAGAGAAAAAAGAAAATATTCAAAGTTCAAGAACCTCTCCTTGTAAATCTGGAAATTCACTTCCTCCTTCAGAAGACATTTCACTGAAAAATTATTGAATCTACTTTGCAACAAGTGATTCACCTACATCCAGCCAGGCATAACTGAGGAAACAGTGAGCATGGCAGAGTTTGTTCATTAAGACTCCCAAAATTGCACCAAATACGCGACGAGTATTTGTAGTGAAGCTAAAGATTTCTCTTTGATATGGTGGTTACATCTGTCTCTACCGCCAGAATTTTGAAACTACACAACAGCAGGGCTCATACATGGTAAGTTTGACTCAACGAATGTAAATTTACTTAATTGTGGAAGGGTACAGAAGTGATAGACCAGCAGCCTCAAAAACTAGCATTAACATGCTGATTATTATACAGATATCTCCTTATTAAGATGAATGTTTGAAACTCTACAAATGCAATCTGGGATGTGCTCTGTCAAATATTTTCACTGAATGCACCATAAAGTATCAGATCTAGAAGATGAGGATTGGGGAAAAAGTTACATGACTTTAATGTGAAGCATTATAACTACAGAGATATCTTTCCATGACAGGACAGACAACAAATGAAACGTACAAAATGGATGTCCCTTTTCTCATCTTTGTCCAGGGTCAACCTGAAGTTCTACCCAAGTTCTCAAACTAGCGGAAGAGCTACAGTTGCTTCCACTACAGCAGGCAGACACTGGAAAAGCCAGCTTACAAGCAGAAGACTGCAAGAAACATCTTCTCCTTTGTCAAGGTAGGACTAAAAAGTCAACTACAGAGCATGAACTTCTGAAAAACAAATGAAAGAAAACCAATTAATACATTTCCTTGCTAGAAGGCCTATCATGGAGTTTACAGTTAAAAGAACTAGTAGTAAGACTCAGAGACTGAACACAAAAATTCTTTAAAAAGTGTTTTGACAACCTCATTTGCTGTATTTATACAATGGTCATTGAAAAAATGCAGCTGATTAAGTCAGGGAATCATTGTTTTCACACAGCATTTACAGCTCAGAATACATCAGCAGAAGCCAAAATCACAGACAAAACAATTTTGAACCTTGCACATTAATTATGTATCAGATGAAAGAAACAGTTGTAAAAAATAAAAGCAGACCTATGCTCCATGTGGCACTTTTATTTGTCAGTTTATCACCCACCATATGTGCTGCCAAGGAAAATTATAATAGGCTAGCACTGCTAACTACAAAAGAAGACAATGAATTATTATTTATAGTCCTATTAACCAAGTTAGTAAACTCAACATAACTGGATCATGATCATAGAGAATAGAGCTCCATGTTCAACAAACATTCTGTACAGAATGGAAAGGACAGAAATACACCTGTACTTTTAAAGCAGGGATAAAACACAGTACAACAAATTTAATCTTAAAAACACATATTGACCAATGGAGAATATAGCCAAAGTGAGCTGGATAACAATCATTTCCTCTCAGGCCATTTGTATAAACTATGATTCTTTCTTGAAATACCTCTCAGATTAATAAATTCCCTATTGTTTCCCTTTTATTGGAAAACCAATTCCATGAAACATCCTTCAGTAACAGAACATATATTTGCAATGGAACGCAAAGGCTTTTATCAAATACCTTAAATTCTGGAATGCAGAATGGAAGCACACTGTCATCTCTGTTCTAGATATAGTACCGATTCCTTAAGAGTAAACTAATAAAAATCTTCATGCTTATGCAGAGTTAGATTATTTTAAAATAAACTCTTTAAGAAGAGAGGCTGGCAAAAAGGCTCACACAAATGTCACTCAAAGGTTATTCTGCCTAGCAATCCATGCCCAGTTACTCTGTACTCTGGTACATCCTTCTAAGCCTTCTGGATGAAGAACATGTTCTGGTCATAATCTACTAGTGTCATTTTCTTTTAGTTATTGCATTTATTTCTACATCATCCTGTTTGCTATCACATAGACATATGGTGTACAGAGTTTCATACATACATTACATCAGGTAATCTTTGTGCTAAAACAGTTCTTCACACAACAGGGTCTTATTAAAAAGACTAATAAGCCAGTATAGTAACAATCACTATTATCACCAGTTATCATCATCACCACCTATTATCATAGAATGCTTTGGAGTGGGAGGGACCTCAAAGATCATCTAGTTCCAACCTGCCCTGCTATGGGCAAGGACACATTCACTAGACCAGGTTGTCCAAAGCCTCAACCATCTGGCCTTGAACACTTTCAAGGATGTGGCTTCCACAACCTCTCTGGGCAACCTGTGCCAGTGCCTCACCAGGCAGGAAAAATTATCAGCAACTTTATGTAAAGAAAAATGAGTTAGAAATTGAGTGACACAACAAATGTAATAAAATGAAACAATTAGGCAACAGAGGTAAAAATCCTGGAGTTCCTGATTCCCAGATATGCATATTCAGCCCCCCCAGACAACATTGTCTGTCTGTGCCTTCAGAGTTGTGTTAATACAGCAGATAAATGTTAAGGCAAAAAGATGAGAGAGGTTTAAAAAAAAAAAAAAAAAAAACAAAAAAATTGCAAAAATATGTTTCTTACTAGTTTTCCACTGATTTAGGAAAATCAGAGTCCTCTTGAAAACAACGGACCTGAAGGAGGTTATGTATGATGTGATGTTTATCCTAAAGTGTAACAATTGCCAACCAGAAAGCTTCGTGGGAAAGCCATCTTCTTTCACTGATGTTCAAAATGATAAGTAAACTACTCTTTTGTATTTAATAGCTACATAGTTGTATTGAAAGCCACTGACTTAACAATACTTATGTTAAAACTCTGATCTTACTGTTTTCACACAACACTCTCCATCTTAGTACCCAAGAACTGTCCATCAGAGCATTAAACAGTAATGGCAAACATCTGTCATCCTTGTTTTCCTATCCACTCTTCACCTTTGTCCTCGGTAAAAATTGAGCTTATAAAGCAGGCAAACTTGGGCAGGCAGAGCAGAGAACCTCAGGGAAATATGCTATCAGCAGAATCCTTCTGTAGACCTTGCATTGTGTAATACACATGAAAAATAATTGTATCGCTGAACTGTTAAATAACCATATTGGATTTGCAAAACAAGATGCATTTCCCTAGCTCACCAAGAGCCTGTAGCTTTTTAGAAATTAGCATACACCTGCTTTAAGGTATTCTGCATAAAATATTACAAAATGTATTTGATATAAATAGATAATTCCTTTTGTGAGGTATAAAGTTAAAATGGACTGCATTTTACATGATTCGGTGAACAAACTGGCATTCAGAGCTGAGGGAATAACTAAGCACCACTTCCTTAGTCAATCCTGCCACCTAGCTCATCTTGGGAAAGCTAGCCCCACTGCATCCTGCTCCTGAAATGCAATTTTCATCTTGCTTAGAATTTCAATTATCAAATAACCCACCCAAAATTCCTAAATCACTTCATTAAACACAGGTAACATGGCATATTAAAAAGAAGAGGAATTTACACCAGAGGTATTAAAAGAAAGTTGCTGTGCATAGAAACCCTGTCACTTATAAATGAACTTTAATTCTGATTGATTCAGCATACAGCAAACCATTTTGCTTTATTTAATCCCTTAACCACAGTTAATGTTTTAAAATATTCTAAGGGATTTTAATTTTCAAACTATGAAAGAAAATGCCCTTTATCCACTCTAAACTAAAACTGTTTCTTGGATAGTAATATTTTAATTTCTTAAGCAAATATAAAAATACTACTTTTCTTGTCAATGCCTTTTAAGGGAAGAAAATTTTTGCTGGGACTTTCACAGATCCAAGTACATCCCAGCATGACATTTCATAAGCAGTTATTGGCATATAAAAACACATATCTGTGTTTTTAAACAAGCACATCCAAGTTACTCCATAGAAAACTTCTTGTGAGGATTTGAACAACCACACATTTTTAATATATTAAAAAAAATTGAAAATACGCAGGCTTGATTTTAAGGTCTCTGAGCAACTAGGTTGAAAAATAAGCTTAGCAAGTAAATCTCAAAACCATAAACTGCCAGCAGAAAGAAACTGATTTAAAAAGAAAAGAATCATGAATTCTGACACACGTAAATAATACCAACGTAAGTATCTTAGAGACATTTGAATATCTGCAAAACTACAGAGTATTTGAAATCAGGAGATACTAGGTTACTGCTTCAGAAAGGTTTGTGATGAGATCTCTGTAATGCACGTAGCTGACATCATCACTAGTGTTGATCTTTCCATCTTCTGTGCTCTTGGCTTTTTTTAATTGTTGTGTGAAAAATGTGATGCACAGCACTGATGGTGGGTCTGGTTTATCTGGCCCCAGCCACATGTTATGCATTAACATTGCAAAAAAAGATAAACAGCTGTCATTATCTTTGACACTTTTGTATTTGTGTTGTTGCTTGTATACCAGTGCCATTGCGTGCTGCTAGTAATATTAAGTGATATACTGGAAAATACTCACCCTGTCACAGTGTAGACATTTCCTTTAACATGTAGGTTAAATTTGGAGGTGACCTTTCCAAGGAATTAGAGGTGGATATAAGGGTTCCTGCTAGAGCGGAAAGAAAAATCAGAATTCCCCAGTATTGTTCTTTTATCTTAGAACATCAAGATACCTTATAAAAACTGTAAGTTACACTAGAAAAACTCCATCTTACTCAAAATGATGAGGGATCTAAAGAATAAAAAGTGACCTGTCAGAGGCTCAGACCACAACTGAAAACACGCCCTGAACTGAGCCTATACTTAAACTTTTACAAAGTGTAGTATTAACTCCAAGTATATGGCAAACACATATCCCATCTTCACAGGGATCACTGATGTCAACATTTTAACAAATACTACTCTGTATTGTCAGAAATAAAGAACAGTAAGACTAAACACACATGTACTAAGACACTATTCCTATCATCCCATTTTCCAATCTCCACCACTCAGCTTCTAGAATTAAAGCTCTGAACATTTATTACATAGAAGCAAAACCCCATGGAAGCTCCTTGGAGAACAGCAGAAGCAGGAGGTTTGACACATGAAGGTGAGGTAGAAGTAAGAATTTCCAAAACCCATTTTCTCCCTCATTAGAGAAGTAATGCCCTCCTCATCTCGACATTCTCTTCACTTCCCAAAGTTCATTCAAGGGAAAAGGTTGGGGACAAAATCTGGTTGCAGTAGATCCAGCTTGTGTGTATGTACAGGAATGCTGTGGCATTTTCACTCTCTCAGCAGGCAGATAGAAGGAAAACTGTTACTCTTCTGACTTTTTCCAAGGTACACTTCTGTACATCCTTACTATAATGTTTTCTGTCCTCCTGCCATATTTTCTATTCTTAAATCTGACATGCCTTTTTTTGTTTTGCTATTATTCTCTCCTTGCTTTCTTTCCTATCCTGTCTATCCTTTCCCCTCCTCTTTCCAAGTACCATATGTATTACTGTTCTCCTTTAATCTATACCTTTCTCTACTCATTCAATCTCTTCTTTATTTGCCTGTCATCCAGAGATGGATTATTTTAAATGCTCCCTCAACCTTTACTGCTTTCCAGACAGGCTGACAAGAAATCTGGAGACTTAGATCTAAACCTGCTTCACAGCTTTCTGAATATGATGCTGATAGGGACAGAACAGGAGGAGAGCTGAAAACAGTGACAGCATCGCTGTTGTCAGAGATCCTTAACAAATGGACACGGGAACCAGGCTCCCATAAATTGTACAGTTTTACAGCAGGATAGTGCTTCAAGGACCTGCAACCATCACCTAACTTATTTCTTTCTAAGCCTCTTGGCACTTGACCTCTGAGCTCTCAACTAATTGCTCCCAAATAAACCAGTCAAAGACCCGACCTTATTTATTTTGAAATCAATCATGACACTCTTCTTTACAGAGCAGTAAAAAGAAAAAGTTACCGAGTTTTCAGAGAAATAACAGACTCATCTTCTGGAGCCACCCTGGTTTTCCTTGCTTGGCCAGCAAGGGAGAGGTCCCTGGATTAATTTTAGAACCTGAAAGTTGCTCTGCTCAGAGAACACCCACAGTTTGTTACCAGGATAAAACTGTAACTGTACCAGTAATGTAAACACATTTTTCTGCAAATGTGTAAGGTGTTGCTGATTAGTCAATTGTTCAAGTTACACAGCATGCTTATGCTCTGTGGTAACAGCAGATATGAGCAAAACAGAATGTCTGGCAGGTCAACAGAAAAGAGTATTTCAGTCAGACAGGATGTAAATGATCACCTAGCCCAACTGCATGACCAAACTTCAGAGGTGACAAAAAGTTAAAGTATGCTCTTAAGTCCATAAAGTTTCAGAAGCACATTTGGACACTCTAAGTTTTATCATGGTTTAAACTAATTGCTCAATCATATCGCTAACCTAAAACATTATCAAAGAGAAAACTGAAGGTTTAATTTTGTTTTAAAGGAATTTAATGCGGTGAAGGTTCTAAAACAAATCAGTTTAGAAATTAAAAAAAATAAATCGCTACATGACTGCTGAAACAACACAAGAAATTACAAGTTTTCATAATAAAGCTTATCTGTATCTTAACATTGGCATTGCATTTTCTCCAACCATTACTGAATCTCACTATATCAAAGCTCTATTCACAAGTACTTTGCAGTTTATAGGCACAACCTGAGTTTCTCTCCCATTACAAATCATTTTGAAGGTTCTGCTTCTGAAAGTACACTAGCAGGTATTATTGTTGTTTCAACAACCACCAGTAACTCTTCTGAACTTTCTGTACATAAAAGAAACCATTTGGAACCTTTAAAATGCAAAGATATCAGATAGAGAATCATAGTAGCAAGATAAGATAACTCCTGCAAGCAATACTAAACCTGAATATTTGCAAACATGTGCCTAACTATATATTTTGTGACATATCACATATACACTACCTGCCTACCTAGAGCATGGAATAAACAACAAGCATTTCCCCTGTTGTTTTTAGAAGCTTAACATGCATGAAATTTTGTTTGCCCAGGAATTTGGGCATATCCTATAGTCTGAGCACACGAAACAATCAGTTCAGTTTTCACGTGGGCTCTGAAGAGGGGCACATTTTTCCCAGATAAAGTAGAAAAGCTCTCAGATATAAATTTTCTATGTACAGCCCCCCCCCCCCCCCCCCCCCCGCTGTTAGATTTTACCTTCAGCCAACAAGTGCATAACCAAAACACCCCAAGCCTTCCAGTCGAACCTCAAGGGCTCATTTGGCAGAGCCCAAGTCTAGCGAACAGAACAGCAAAGCTGCAAGATAGATACACACATACAAGGTGTAGTAAATGTCAGTGCCATCGGGAAAACCTGTCTAGCCTGCTATGCTGTTGAAACAAGTAAGCTGTTACAAGTTCACCACCCAAAACCAAACAAATTCAGCTTTGGAAACCATGGGACCTATTAACCTACTTCAATAAAAAGTCACCCCCTTTCTTCTGAGGCAATACGTACATCACAAACCAGCAGATTTAATATTGGAGAACCAGGACAATGACCTATCTATTCATATTGGCAGCACTGAAACGTTACCTGGGCTTATTCCTCAAACGTCACCGCTTTCAGCTTTGCTCAGGGAAATACTCTGCACAAAGAGCAGCTCGTGGCTTTTCTTGCTCTGGCAAATCAGAGGAGACTTGGATACCTAACTCTAGAAAAACAACCAAGAACAGTTTCTGCATTTTACCTTTTAAACTGATTTTCCATATAGGATAATGGGAGCATCTGTTTGACAAAATGGACATCAAAAATTTAGCAGAGTTTATAGCTCCTTGGGTGTTGTAGGGTTGATAACATCCTCTCTCAGCTTCTGGGTGGAACAGAAAATTGCTGTGCCTTTTAAACACAGTACTATAAAAACTATACAGTTTTTATACTCAAATATTTTCTAATTGCTGATGCAGAATCACTGAATCACAAGGTTGGAAAAGACCTTTAAGATCATCAAGTCTAACTATTCCTGCCCTCTACTAAACCATATCTCTAAGTATCTCATCTACCCATCTTTTAAACACATCCAGGGATGGTGACGTCCTTGGGTAGCTTGTTCCACATCCCCACAACTCTTTCAGTGAAGAAATTTTTCCTAACATCTAATCTGACCCTGCCCTGGCACAGCTTGAGGCCATTTCCCCTTGTCCTGTCACCTGTTGCTCGGCTGAAGAGACCATCACCCAAATATATGCAGTTATATATGAGCAGAATTAACTCATTCAGTTGTCCATAACAGGTTAAAAAAAAAAAAAAAACTAAGGGAGATTTTTTCCAGCATCCTGTAATTGTCCGTCGCTAGCTGAAACAGGTAGGCTGAGTTTCACTCTGACAGTTACAAAATACTCAAACAGGTGGCTGAGATTTAACAACTTTTTCCAAATGGTTTAAAGAGGCAAAAAACAATTACAGGAAATGTCAGAACAGAAAGCAAAGCATAACAAAGCTTAGTGCCTCAAGTAATTTTGATGCATTTTTCTTCCTCCCAGCATATACACGTACATAGAGTGTAATATTTCCAAGATACAGAAAACAAGTATGCATCTACTGAGTTTTAACATAGAAGTTGTTCTTTTTAGGGCAAGAAATCAGGTATAGAGATAGCATAAAAAAACAATTCATATGTATTGGCATATACAAAGCTCTTGCTTGCAAAATTAAGGCCCATGTTAGGATGTGGAAGACTCGACAGCTGTTTTTTTTTTTTTAAATAAGTATCTGCAGATTCCTACAACCATATATACCTGGAACATACTACAGCCTTTAGAGAGAAAAAAAACCAAGTTGAACTATCCTCTGCAGAGCTCCATTTTGCCCTTCTCAGGCACAGTCTCTCTCAGTCTTAGCTTTCCAACTTCCCTTTGACAAAACTCCCTTTCTTCCCTTCAGGCTTGCTGTATCGATAGGGAGATCAACACACATCATTGCACTGGCCATGTAATCAGTACACGTGGCATTCAGTCCCATATGTATTCACATGGACTGCCTCCTTCCACCACATTTGCAGCATAAAGCAAGGAAGATATGTAAAGATACGTGAAGGGAGCTCTAAGATGCGGCTCTTAGACCCAGCTGCAGCCAGCCTGTGTTAACTCAGAGCTCCAGGAGCAAGGCTTGTTGTGGGCAGCCCTGGGCTGCAATGCACTAGTTTTAGAAAGAGGTTTTAGGAATTTGGGTGCAGTGCTGGACCAAAACTTTGGCAAATGTGCACAAACCCCAAATGTTCCAAAGCCTACCTTTTGACAGCACTGCACCCTTTGATGCACTGTGACAAAAGCCAGCTTCTCCAACAGGTTACTATACCAAAGCATATGAGTATTTCCTAAAATTACTATGACAAATATTATTAGAGATAAAATGATATTTTTCCTGTAGACAGTTTCAGTTTTCTTAGTCCCAATTTTCAAGTGAAAACAACAAATAACCAAAACACAGGCTTCTAAGGCCGATTCCTAACACATAACATTTTGACATGAATAACTGACATCAGAAAACGCTTTGCTCAGCCAAATCTAGCTGGTCATGTTAAACAGCCACTCTGAGCTTCACCCAAACCAGCACTGGCATTAGTTATTAACTTCACCTCAAAGAATGGGATGGCACAACCACATGACTAGACTTCAAAAGTTGTTATTATTTCCAATGCCAGGAAATGAGAGTGGTACTATTTGAATCAATCAGTGGGTATTTTATTATTTTTTTTAGGAAATGCAGCAGACAGCAATAGTCTGCAAAAACACTGAGACTCCTCACAAATGTTAGATGCAATATAAACTGACTAAAACTGGACTTCAGCCACATTTATTACCACTTGCTATGAACTTAGGCATCTCCTGTAAATTGTTACCCATGCATCAGTGTTTCACTCTCACCATTTTTGCCAACTGTATCTATACCACACCAAATTGTCTTTCTGCTAGGCCACAAACCAGAAACATTAAAACTTCTATGTTGTTCAAAAGCCATTAAAAAAAAAAAAAAAACAAACGAACTATGTGCAATCTTAAAAACGTTCTTCAGTCATATTCTGTAGTTATTTCTAGTAAAAGAGGAAGGAAGCTAGAGACCTAATTCTGGCTGTTAACAAAGCTAAGCAATAGACATCTGAGGTATGGTCAAGCCTCATTCACAGGACAAAATGAGCTGCCCTGAAACATTGCCATATCCACAAATTATTTCTGAAATGCACTCAATAAAAATTTTGGTTGTTTGACAGCTGGCTAATCTGCTCTAGCTGAAACTGCCTTAGAGGTGGTTTTCAGCCGAACAGCCCTAGCAAGCATTCCTGCACTGCCTCTACCCACACCAAACACCAAGATAGCTGGATTTTTAATTTTTTAAGAATGTAGAATTCATATGCCTTGGTGCAATAACTAAATGTAAAGATGAGAAAATTAATGTGTAACATTGGATGTAAACAACAAGAGAACTGCAAAAGTCCAGCCTTGGTAATGCGTGCCTCATGAAATCATTTATATGTCTCTCTTAAGCTACGTAATACACTCATACTGAAATGTGGTATCAATTAACTGCTCTCTAAGTCAAAACAGTTATTTAATTGCTAAGAGTCACTGCCATTTTGGAAGAAGCAGGGTGACCCTTCTGGCAGCTGAGGGAGCATTTGTGGAGCTTTAACAAAAGGCACTGGGGCTGAAGCAGTTTTGCTCTCACTGGTTTCTGTCACTTCCCACCAAACTCCCACACTGTCCCTCGCAGACATATTATCACAGACCTACTCAGGAGCTCAATTGACCCTACTGCGAGTACCTACTCAGCTTACATCTGACTGGCTTCACTCAGAGCTTACTGTGTGGTTACATGCCCAGGTCCGTGCAGAAGAACAGGGCAGAGGGTCTCAGGTACACACTTAATACTTTTTGTATTTCATCCCCGTTCCCAAACCCCTGTGAACCTTCCATGTGTAAAGTGCTATCCCTTTTTATTCTTAGCAACATGTCTAAGGGGTTGAAAGCCTTTGGATCTCTGAAAAGACAAAGTAATTCCTGGTCAACAGTTACTTTCTAAGATGAAGTGGTCAGGACTGATGTATTTTGCAGTCCTGAGGTATCAGTACAGAACATGAGGCACTGGGAGGGTACTTTCAGCTGTAGGGAGTGAAGGAAATGGATCCCAGTTTGAGCTGTTTCCTGCTTAGATTTCATGCAAGCCTCCAAAATAAAAAAAACAGTATTGCTGTTGTTGGCTGGAATAATGAGGTAGAGAAAGGTCTAAGCCAAAGGGGGGAATAGAGGATATCACATTTTAAATGCTACCAAATTTCACTTAAAATACAGATTAAGTTTAATCTCTTCCAATGGTATTTCTCTGAAACAAGAACATCTAAAGGAGCTTTTAGATTAGCCTGCCTTTAAGAGAACATAAATACCCGTGCTGAAAATACACATGTTAAAAGAACAAATAAATATTTAAGAAGGTTTAACATGGCATATGGCAAAGCGTGAGCATGGATTCATTCACACAACTTCTTCCAGATAGAAAGAAACATCCTTAATGAAAAACATACATAGGAATTTTTTGTTATTCTAGATCAGACACATAACATTAATGGTAAGACGTAGAACTCCTTTGATCCCAAGCCCTAACATTTCCACCTGATCCCTGTTTGGCACAAGTGCTGTGAATCCCTGCCATTTGGGTTCATTCACATTCAGCTTGATTTTGCCATCCCTAACAAAAAAAACATACTACAAGTACTTTGAACAAATATACTGTATAGCAGTTCACATAAAATGTCTTTTGATTCCATAGCAACACCATATTATAATGACACCGTGCATGGGATACAACCTCCTATTTATCCTAAATTCATTTTCAGATTGAAATGGTATCTTGTACTACACATGTTTTCAGTGATAGAATTTGTCCAATGAATGTATTTAATAACAAAGCATATGGTCCAGCTTCCCATTTCCAGAGCCCAGTCCTCTTCAGAGCAGACTGCCACGTTGTACATATGCATGAGGAAAAGCTTTTCAACGTGTAAGACTAGTGCTGAAAAGATGATCAGATGAGTTTCCTTCCATTAACCTACACTGAGGGAATAATACTGCCCATGTCATTTCAGTTATATACTCTTAATGACACTGAAGCCTCTGAATATTTAGTGTATAATCAGCTACAATAATACTGAATGCAAGGACTTGCTTTGCATTTCTCTGTATTGAGACCAGTGTTGTGGCCAGGGATACACAAGCTGTATTGCTGTATGACCGAGTGCACACACAGTTTGTCAGGATGACACGTTCTGCAGTTCCAGCAACAACACCATTTGTATTTTCAAATTAAGCGACAACATACCTAATACATGCAGTTTACTTTGGAGGATTAGTGACTTTCAACTGAATGCTAGCAGGCTGGTTTTCTTCTTGTACAGCCTTGAATCAGCGATCATGTTTGATATTCTGAGAAGTTATTCTGAAAACTGCCTCCACGTACATTCCTAAATGCCTATCACCTCAGATCAACGTATTTTTTGGTATACCAGGTTTTTCTTGTTAAACATAACTGCTTGCTCTTCAAATTGTCTTTACACAATAGACACATTTTTATATTTATTAGCACTCAGCAGCATAGCTGGAATAAATACGGGATCTGGGACTTCAGAGCCACAAACTTGACTCTCAAATCTATTCTTAGTTTATCACAATGAGTTGGATATCACAGCGTGTTTTAGAAATGAACTCGTGTTAGATGTAAAAGCCTTGCATATCAGCAACACCAGATTTGATTCCTTTATCTTTCTGTGTTATCTCCTTTTGTGCAATACTTCACAGCTTCACTGGCATTTGGGGAAATCATCCACGTATACTGCAAAGACAGAACCTGTTAGATGACAGGTTATGAAGTAGCATTGCTCTCCATGAGAGGTTCAGTGGTTCAGTGTTCAAGGTTAACAACTCCTGATTTTGTGACCAAGATTCTCTCTCTCTCTCTCTCTCTCTGCCCTTAAAATTCTGCAAAGCAGATTATTTGAAGCAGATTAAAGGGGTTGACACAGCAGAATGTGGAATCTCTTTATTTCTGATGGTGTGTACTTTTAATGTTAAGAATGTAGCTGCACCACTACTTTCCAGACCATCACAGGAGCACGATGATGTTCTTTAGTAATTCTGAAGACTATGCTATTTTTGCTCTTAAGCATCAATGTTCTTAGAATAAGCAAGATGGTATATTTCTATAATGCAGCTGATTGGCTAGTAACTCATTCTTAATTTTAGGCTAATTTACTTGATGTTAAAGATATGTGACAATAAAGGTTTAATGATGAAATCCAAAAAGATACCACAGTGCCTTACTTTTTGATCTGAAAGCTCCCTGTACAGCAAGTTCATAGTACCAGAAAGAAGGAGCATTTTCCAGAACTCCCTAGGTCTCTTCCTCTGGTCATCCTGAGAGTGAAAACTGGTAAATGATACCTTTCAGAAATGCTCTGCCAAGCATTAGGATGCAGCATACGAGCAGTTGTACTAGATTGAAACAAAGGTCTGTCTGTCCCAAGATTCTGTCCCCAGAGGTGTCTAACAATTGGAAAGTTTGGAGGAGAAAGAAAAAGAAGGCAACCAAGCATATAATGGTACTGCCCCGCCACACTTCACCTCCACTAAACTGTGCCAAGCCCTCTGCTTAAATAATCCATTATGAATTTCTCATTTATCAAACTGAACTTGAACTACGTCAGCTTTAGACATCCACAGTATTCTGTGACAGTGAGTCAGACAGTTCAAGCATGCTGGGTACCTTAGTAAGAATATGAACTTTCTTACTGTAAGTTAAAAGCCTTGTCTCCTATCTCCCAAATGAAGACCTGTTGGCTATTCTGCATGACCTATTAAAGAGGAGACACCCTAAAACTACAGTGTAAACCAGAAAGATAGCAAAAAGGTGTCTGGATTATTGTCTCAGAATCCAGTGGAGTTTTGAGAAGAACAAGCACCGCTCGCTGTTTTTTAAAACTATGTAAAAAAGGCTATTTTCAGGAACGGATCCTGAGCTCTGAACTGAGCACAGAAATTAAGTGCTCCTAATTCATCTTTAAGCTATAGGGCAGAACTTAAGATACCCCTTCTGCATACTATCAAACCCAGCTGACGCTGTTCATCACACAAATTTTTGTGTGGTCTGAGTTACACAGTTCTAATTATGCATTGTTGAATAAATGTAGGGACCTACCCAGGTGTGGTGGTTCAGCCCAAGACAGTAGCTGAGTACCACATGCCACTCGCTCACTCCCACAGGACAGACAGACAGAGCTTCTGTGGGTTGGGATAAGGACAATTCACTGACAAAAAACACCATGGACATAGAACAAAACTGGACAATTACACTCATACCCAGTGCTAACACAGAATACCTTACTGACCTGATGATTACAGAGCGCTGCCTGACAACAAGGGAGGAAGGATGGATGGATGGATGGATGAACAGACCAACCCGATGCCCCAGCCACGCTCAGACTGTCCTGGAGGCAACAAACCCCTACCCCTCTCCAACATGCTGCTTTTATGGGGAAGTGATGTCAGGTGGTGTGGAAAACAGCCTGGGCTGACTCAGCTCACCTGTGCTGGCTGCTTGGGGAGGTTGACTGTGACCTGGCCAGAACCAGGACATTATCCACCCCTTTTTCCACACCATCTACATCACGCCCAGATCTTACATTTTCAGAGTATTGGGGAGGTTCACACTGGGTTTTGCAACTGAAGCCAAAATTTAGATATTTAAAAAATGTAGATGTAGACAAGTAAATAATTTTGCAGCTATTTCAACATTGAATTATTAAATTGAATGATCACATCACTGCAATGCTACCAAGTTTCTCAGTCCAAATAAGTTAAGTAAATCAAAATAACTACTTCAGCTATCTCTCTTCAGTTATACTGCCAGAGTAGGTTTTTTGCCCATGTTGTTATCCTGTGCATGTGCTGAAACCTCAGACATACACTTGTAAGTAGGGTAATAGATAGGAATGATGAAAATAAGATAGCATTTCTGTATCACTCCTGTTTCAGTAGTCTTTTGCTACTTCTTTAAATAGCTCATAAATAAGCATTTAAAGATTTCGGTGTGCATTTCACTTCCCTTTTTGTTGCTAAGCTTGGGACACTGTTAAATGTATTGATGCAGCGACATCATTAATTTGGTTACTTACATGTGATAAAGTTTACTGGATTTTTCTACTTTTTTTGTTCTCCGACACCATTATGAGGTTATTTTTTATAATGCTGGTTACCTATTGCAGTGAAAATCTAGAAAGTGGAATCAAGGTAAATTTGACTTTAATTGAATTTTTTATGAAAGACCAAAAGACCCTGGCCAAAAGTAAAGACAGAATTCTCATACCTGAATTGGTTTTGAAAAAAATAAAAACTAAAACCCTACAGACACTAGATTCAAAACCCAGGAAGAGCAGCCAGTAATTTCCATTAAAAACACAAGTTACCACCATAAGTGGGAAAAAGATAATTCTTTGAGGCAAGCATATAAATTGAATGCTATGTTATATTTTCTAGCATCCACAGAATGCTTTTTATTTTCATACTCTCAGGTCAGTTGAAAGAACTACTAACTTGATATGTTTTTGAACTGTATGCACCACTCTATTTTATGTAAGATAATAAACAGCTCCTGAATTGCATATTAATTACTAGAGGGAAATTTACTAATCTTCTATCTGACAAATAATTAAATCTAGCTAGCAGTATGCATTTAATGAATAAATTATTCTTACCTCAAAGCTTACTTGCTCTGTAGTCTAACAAACAAGGAACCTGAGTAACACGAATGACCTGGAGCTGCTCCCACAGTGGAAAAGGTCTGTAGACAGGCTTTGTGAGATTTAACAGCAGTCCTTACAGACACTTTTAACTTCAGCTTTTTGCCAAAGCCATTCCTGAAGTGTTCCACCCCTGCTGTGGGCTGGGGCAGAACTGAACACGACCTGGTCTCTGTTGGACCACACTAATGGCCCAGCAGATTAAATTACACCGCTGTATCTCTTGTTCAAGCTAATACACCAGACTGTGAATGTTAGTAGCTAATGAGTGAGCCTATGTCCTTTTTTTGTCACCCTTAGTAGTAACCTCTTGCTCCAGGAAGGCAGGCAGCAGAAGCAATAACCTCTCTGGCCCGGCGCATTAGCTGGTTGCATTCCTAAACATACAGCAAACAATACGCCTGCAGCTGAAAATTAAAGCTTTGCTTATCTTTCCCTCTGTATGAGGTTGAATATGTGAATGATTTCAAAAGAAAATAAATGGCAGCAGCATCTTAGGGCACTACAGGATGCATGTGTTATCTATTAACCATTGTTTCCCACGAAGTGATGAAAAGACACCATTTTACTTCCTAATTAAAGTTCAGCAGGCCGCACATCACTCAGCCAATTGCTTTAGACCAAACCAGAGGTTACAGACATCTACTCTGTTACCCATCAGTGGGTTAAAAATGAGCAATATTGCTTGTAAATTGAATGCAACATGTTCAATACATATCCACACTCTGGCACTAAGTACCCCAGAACTGCAAGGCTGCTTGTAGAAACACAAGCTTTTTAACAACACTGGCCCTGCTTTGTTGTGGATATGTAATAGTGAGATAAATAAACATAATGGGCAAATTACCTAGTGATAAACAGTAAGTCTTAAGAAAGTAAGAACAAACCTTTATCATTTAAACTTTACAAGACTGCTGCATCATAATTACCACACTAACATAGGGTGATTTTATTATTCACTGGGTTGGTTTTTTTTTTGAGTTTCATATGGAATGATCCTTAGAGAAAGATGCTAGAGAAGAAATGTCATATCAAATCTTTTAACCAGGTGCTTTTGGCTTCCCATGGTGAGTTTTACTGCTTCACCTGTGGAATGAGTCAGTCAGTTTCAGTAAAAATACCCAGCTGCTTTTTGTTTGGATGTGTAGATGTAAATCTACAAGCAGCAAGGTATCATATGTAGCATATCTAGCCAAGGATAAAAGAAGGAAAAAATGCATAAAACATAATTTAATACTGAATGAATATCAAGTACTCTAAATTTAGGAGCACATGGAAAGGTCACAGTTCACAGACATCACAATAACAAAGTAAACCTGGGATTTCCTTAGATTCTGTATGTCAGTATCTGAATGTCCCATGAATCCTATTTTGAATTACACTAGCTTTAGAAGTCCTACAGATTAAAGTATTTCAGATACATAGAGGCCTATCTTCATAGAGGAAATCACAGTCATTGCATATCTAAATTTAAGTTCAGTGGTTTCAGTACTTACCTGGAGAAAACTGATGCTCCAAAGCAAGAATATGGTACTGATAGATAACTACAGAAGATAATAAGCAAAGGTAAGCACAGAGAAAGAAAAGCAATAAAAGACAATGATAAAATTTCTGCATTAATCTGCAATTAGCTGCTTAAAGGGTTCCTTTCCTGTGGGCAGACAACACCACAAGTTTTGTAAAAAGTCCTCCCCATTCAGATCAAACACTCAAGGGAGGGACAAAGAAGTTCCTTTTTCTTCACTTCGTATATATTCCAGACTTTTGGAATAAATTGTACCAGTATTGAAACTTCCCATAGAAGTACATTACATTTGCCCTAGACTTCCACTAAGACTAGCTCTGCAGGCAATGAATTGTGAAAGACACACATCTGAGAGTGCCAGTGCTGAGGTTACAATCTTCACACACAGTGCATCCTGCTACATGCTCATGGGGATGTTCTGTACACTGCAGATCTAGACAGGGCAGTGGCCAAAGAAGCCCTGAACTTTTAAGGGTCTGACAACCAGCAATCCACATGAGTATTCAGACTTGTGCTTATTTTCACCCCGCAAGACACATGTTACCTCAGATAAGCTTACCAAAGTCCAGAAGCCTAAATGTGATTTTTGGTGCTGCAGAGATGGTTTCTGCAGAAACAATGTGATGAGAACGGGGGAAGTACATATGCTGAGGGTCATACAGAACAACTGCAGAGCTTTTTGCCTTTTGTCTCAAGGAATTACAGATCCAACTGTCTTCCCTTGTTTTCTCTTTCCTCCACTTTTTAAAGTAGCCAAAGGACATTACAGTTTTTTCACTCTTTCCCCAGTACACAGTACGTTCCAGAACATACAATATCTCATTTTTTCACTAACTAGTAGATTTCTCTGTAGAGTTTCTCAGAATAAATTAAACCAAACCTCAGAGGTTGCTTCTGTGATGAAAATGTTCAGCAGTGCTCCCAGAGCAAAGCTGTTCCAGTAACAACAGTACTGCAGGAAACAGGAAAAAGCAGGTCCTAGATTTGTTGAAAACATGTTAAACGTCTAAGAATGCTATGGAGGTAATCGTAGAATCATAGAATGGTATGAGTTGGAAGGGACCCCAAGGATCATAGAGCTCCAACCCCCCTGACACAGCCAGGGCCACCAACCTCAGGCCTGGAGCTACACAAGGTTGCCCAGGGCCCCATCCAACCTGGCCTTGAACACTTCCAGGGACGGGGCACCCACCCCCTCTCTGGGCAGCCTGTTCCAGCCCCTCACCACTCTTTCTGTAAAAAACTTCCCCCTAATATCTAATCTAAACCTTCCTTCCTTTAGTTTTAATCCATTCCCCCTTGTCCTGTCATTGTCTATCCTTTTAAAAAGTTGAATCCCCTCCTGCTTATAAGCTCCCTTCAGGGACTGGAAGGCTGCAATGAGGTCCCCCCGCAGCTTTCTCTTCTCCAGGCTGAACCAGCCCAGCTCCCTCAGCCTCTCTTCGTAGGGCAGGTGCTCCAGCCCTCTAATCATCTTCGTGGCTCCTCTGAACCCTCTCCAACAGTTCTACATCCTTCTTGTATTGGGGGCCCCAGATCTGGACAGAGTACTCCAGATGGGGCCTCACGAGGGCAGAGCAGAGAGGGACAATCACCTCCCTGTCCCTGCTGGCCACCCCTCTTCTAATGGAGCCCAGGATACCATTGGCCTTGAGAGCTGCAAGAGCACACTGCTGGCTCATGTTAAGTTTCTCATCCACCAGAATCCCCAAGTCCTTCTCAGCAGGGCTGCTCTCAAGAAGCTCTTCTCCCAGTCTGTATCTATGTCTGGGATTCTTCCGGCCCAAGTGCAACACCTGACACTTGGCAGTGTTGAACCTCATCAGGTTCACCCAGGCCCATCTCTCCAGCCTGTCCAGACCGCTCTGGATGGCTCCTTTCCTTCTAGGGTGTCGACCACACCACTCAGCTTGGTATCATCCGCAAACTTGCTGAGGGTGCACTCAATCCCATCATCGATGTCATTGATGAAGATGTTAAAGAGAACCAGTCACAAGACAGACCCCTGGGGGACACTGCTTGTCACCGGCCTCCACCTGGACATAGACCCATTGACCACCACCCTTTGGCTATGGTCTGTTAACCAGTTTCTTATCCACTGGATGGTCCACCCATCAAATCCACATCTTTCCAATTTAGAGATAAGGATGTGATGGGGGACTGTGTCAAAGGCCTTGCACAAGTCCAGGTAGATGACATCGGTTGCCTTCCCTTTATCTACTGATGCTGTCACTCCATCATAGAAGGTCACCAGATTGGTAAGGCACGACCTTCCCTTGGTGAAGCCGTGCTGGCTGTCCTGGATCACATGCTCTTCCCTCATGTGCTCCAACATGTCATCCAGGAGGATCTGTTCCATGCTGTTCCCAGGCACAGAGGTGAGGCTCACTGGCCTGTAATTCCCTGGGTCTTCCTTGCTCCCTTTCTTATAAATGGGAGTGATGTGACCTTTTTTCCAGTCCCCAGGGACCTCTCCTGACAGCCACGACTTTTCAAATATGATGGAGAGCGGCTCAGTAACCACATCAGCCAGCTCCTTCAGGACCCTGGGATGCATGTCATCCGGCCCCATAGACTTGTAGACATTCAGTCTCATGAGGCGGTCATGGACTTGCTCTGCTTTTACAGTGGGGGGGGATTTGCTCCCCCAGTTCCCACCTGGAGTTCTAGGGATGCAAGGTTCTGGGATTTGAGAATTATGAGAATCCTGGCTGCCAGAAAAGACCGAGGCAAAGAACTCATTCAGTACCTCAGCCTTCTCCTCATCAGTTGCAGCCAGTTCTCCTTTCTCATTTACCAAGGGGGGTACGTTCTCTTTGGCCTGTCTCTTCTGGCCAATGTACCTGTAAAATCCCTTCTTGTTGTTTTTAACATCCCTCGCCAAGTTCAGTTCAGTAGTGCCCTAGGTCCCAGTGTCAGCTGCAGGCCAGCAGCAGCCCTCCAAGTTGCTTCAGCTGTCCTGCTAACTGATATGGTCAGTGTTACATCACAGACCAACTAAGTTCTGAAAAGTTGACAAAGGAAGATGCTGCAATTCAGTCTGTCATGTAGTGGTCTTCCTATGGCTTTTCACTGATAAATCTGACACTGTACCCACCTATGTAACAAGCAAACAAAAAAAAAATCCCAAATTATTCTCCTCTGAAATATTTCTCCCTGTGCACATTATCAGTGCCCAAAATGCTTTCCGTTGCAGAACAAGGATGGACGTTCCTTTCTCATTTCTCACTCTGCCTGCTAATGCATTTTAAATAATGAGTTCTCTCACCCTAGTTCCTTCTTTATTATTGGCTACTTTTTAAATATGGTATGGTTGCCTTGCTTGGGATTCAACACTAGTGTGTATCAGTGAAATGTTTCTTTTTGTTGTTCTTTGCAGAAACCAAAAATTGTTTGGTGTTTTATTGAGGGAAAAAACCTCCAACTAACACCTATGCTAATTCCAAAGAGCAGATTTGGCTACACCGTAGGAGGATTAGGTGATGAGAAGAAGGAAACATTCTGAAAAAGGGTCTGAAACCTCCTGAAGATTTTTACTGGTAGATCTCCAGCGAGCATACTGATGGTGCTCATCAGTGACTCCAAGCAAGGGGATGAAGAGTAATGAGCCCCAGAAAAAGTGGCTATTGCAGAAGGTATGTGAAAGAAGTACAAAAAATGTTGGCTTTTTGTTGTGTTAAAGAAAAATCATCCATCACAAAAGGAAAGGAAATGGGACAGGATAGTTGCTGTACAGGTGTTAATTACCATCCTGATTGAAGAGATTTCCCAAAATGCTAAGAGTGCTCAGGCTGGGCTCCTCAGCCAACCTTGGCTAGCAGGCAGCTGAACTCAGCACAACTGAACAGCAGTGTCTCTGGCACTTAGAAACATAGAAGAGAGTCACAGGATGCATTAGGTGGGAAATGACCTTCAAAGTCCATCTAGTCCAACCCCCTGCAGTAAGCAGGGACACCTTTACCTAGATCAGGTTGCTCAGAGCCCCATCAAGCCTGACCATGAGTGAAATCAGGGACGGGGCCTCCACCACCTCTCTAGCAACCTGTGCCAGTGTCTCATCACCCTCAGGGTGAAGAACTTCTTCCTAATGTCTTATCTAAAACTGCCCTGCTACAGTTTAAACCACTGCCCTTTGTCTTATCACTACATGGCTTTATGTCAGTCCTTCCCAGCTTTCCTGTAGGTCCTTTCAGGGACTGGAAGGGGCTCTGAGGTCCTCCTGGAGCCTTCACTTCTCCACACTAAACAAACTCAACTCTCTCAGCCTGTCTCCATAGGAGAGATGCTCCTTCTTAGGCTTACCATGACTATCCTGAGGCTCCTGCCTGCCTGCTGGAAGAATGGAGCCAGGGCAGAAATTTGAAAAGACAGGTAGTGCCCGGTGTTGAGATCATTTCCCTTACTGATTATTTCATTGAGAGTATTTTTCCTCTTGAGCAAAATTTCAAACATTTCAGGCCTGACACAGTTTTAGAAATACAATAGTAGAAAGAACCAATGCTGTGAGCATCCTTCCCTTAGAATGGAAGGTTTATATAGAGATGTCAAGGATGTCTGCACAGGACAAAGCATGGCAGCCTATATTCCTGTTGGTGAACCTTCTATACATCAGACATGCACTTAATGTAGACTGCAAAACCTACAGACTAAATTACCGGAGTCCCAAAATCAATGACAGAACAATAGCATAATATTTTCTTGTTTTTTAAAAACTTCTGACCCTTTCCACTGTGTTGAGACAATTCATCATCAAATGAACATGAACTTCAAGAAATAATAAAACTAACGAGTATGTTTAATTGTTGTGGAAGAAACATTTTTCTGACCCATGAGAAGATACCACATTTCTGTTTCCTACTGATGTCAGTCTCCTTTTCAGGAAAGTAGGGAGGCTGATTTTTTTTTTTTGGGGGGGGGTTGCTTCCAAAAGATAAAAACCTCAATGTATTTTAAACATACATGTCTATGTACACACAAAAACATCTCCCTGATCATATCTCTATAAATATATATCACACTTGATTGTGTTTTGTAGCAAGATTTCTCCTGCTTCTGTAGCCTTGTATATCATAGATTTTTAAGCGATTTTGAATAAAGCCCAGCAACTTTATTGCATGAAAGAGGCTCTAATTAATTTCTTCCCTAATGCAATTTCATTTGACATGCAGTAGGAAGTGTTGTCACTTTGGGTTGGTACTTGGTGACATATTGACAACTGGAGATGTCCAGTCTTACAAACATACTCATTATGAGAGGACATGCAATATTTTTTACCAATTATTTCCTTTTGCTTTGTTTCTTTCCTTTTCTTTACTTTCTTATGTTGAAATCCAGGTACTTTCATTTTCAGAATCACTCGTCCTATTCATGTATAGGCCTTGTTTGCAAAGCAACTATCAAACTGGATCCAGCCCATGATTAATGCTTTATCTGGTACTACCTCCTAATTTCAACAGCAATCAGTACTTGGTGTTCCTCAGAAGCATGCAAGAGACCTTTTCCCTTTCTTATGGAGGATAAAAGATTTTTTTTTATTCCCTCAAAAGTGCACCATAAAGTGTTTTGGAATATTAGTATGAATATAATTCAAGCCATTTTACGGAGGGTTTTTCTGAACACTGCATGGCCACAGCAAGTAGACGCTCAGTTTTTTCTCAAACGTTGCTACTTTGAGGTCAATGAATCCTTTGCCATTCACAAAATGCCATGTGATACAGCCCACAGCCCCTAGCTAGAAATGCCATTAGAAACACAACCCAAATGGCCTCATTAATGCTATCCTTAAAAAGGAATGCTTTTCTCACTAACCCACATTTCTAAAGTAACTAAGGCTAAAGCAACACCCGTATAATCAGGAGATGGGGAAGATTTCAAATGATAAAATATTCCACATTAGCTAGGGAACATCTATTGGTTCAAACTACAATATTCAAAGTAATAGCACTGCCTTTCGGAGCAATTTATTGTAAAGATGCACTAATCATGAAGAAAATCTCAGTTTCTGAAAAGTCAGGCACAATTCCCTCCTATCCAAAATTTACTAACAATGTCATCATAATTCAGTTGGAAAAACATGCTTTGCCATTTGCCAAAGTGCAAGTTACTGGACCATCTTCAGAAAGACATCAGCACTACGCAGATTCTTTAAGCTAATACACCCTCCTTCCCCCAAATCCAAACAACTGCCAACTGTAACTCAACTTTCTTGTGATGTCCTATTATGTTACCCAGAAACACAGAAAAAGGAACAATTAGACCTCCCAGAGTTTCTTAAGACAGAACCCTGGCAAACATGCCAACACCCTGAATATTGATGGTTATTGTGCATGTGCAGCACGGTAACCCTCACAACAAGCTGACTTGACAACAGCTATGAAATAAACCTCTGGACATGAGTGGTCCTCTTTGCAGCCTGGCTGTAAAATCTGGACAAATGGCTGAGTTCCTCTTTTACCAGTGAGACAAAACTAATATGTAGAAAAATATCTTGTGTCTAATAAAATTAGTAGACATGACGTAAACAGCATTTAAAGCATTAAAGATGAAAATTAAACAGTACTTTCTTGTATCTAGAAGCTGAAGTGACACTGATTTAAGATTGTTTCCTACAAAGCAGACATTATTACTGCTGTTCCAGAAATTGCATATGAAAATAATGCTTTCTATAGCCACATTGCGTCTCCTGGTGTTCAAAACCTTTAATGCTGATTAATGACATAATTGTCATGCAGTGAAAAGGTAATACTCACTGAGTTTTCTAGCCTTGAAACCAGAGGTAACAACACTCTCCTTAGCAAAGTTTCTATAATACGTTGTAGGTCTCCATACTTATGCCTGTAATTGCAGGATTACTCAGGCCTCAAAAGATGGACCTTCTTGTACCTAGCACCAGGTGAACCTTAGAGAACCGTTGGTGAAGAAGCCCTGAAAAAGCCCAGACAGAGGTAGAGATGCCCTGGTAGTGGTGACCTCTGCCCCTCTGCAGTGGTGACCTGATTGTTGGTTTCTCAGTATGACACTGTCCAACTAAGGATCTGTTCTCAGAAAAAACATCCCATGCAATTTTGAGGCAGTCTCATATCACATGTTTATGCCACACAGCCAAAATTTTAGCCTCACGTAGAGACGCTTAAATCTGTATTGTTATCATAAAAATTCTAGTAGATAATAATTAATCTTTAAAGGTGACACTGACCTAAGAGAAAATGAGTAGGAAATATGGAAAGTTGAATCACTGGGCATGGAAATGCTGCTGTTTTCCTTTTAAAACTACAGATCACTGAACTTACCTCCTAGGTTTCAGAAGAAAAACTGGTGTATATTTTATTCCTACCTAGTTTTATTTTGTTTTCTCTTGATTTACCACAAATTAATGACGCTTTCCCATTAGCAGCTACCTGGTTACCCATGATACACAAAGGCAACTATGTACTTCTTCCCAGTGAATGATAGTATGGAAGTACTTCTCTAAATACCTGGAAACATATAAAAAGCGCTGTATTTTTTAACTGACTGTGACTCTAAACCAAAGTCTCTTGCAAATGTAAATAATATAATTGCCTTTTATTCTAAAATGAAACAATACATTATGCATTAATATTTAGGTGAAAGGCTATGCATTCTAGGGCTCCATGAAATTGCTAGTTCTGTAAATCAGTATTCAAGGACAAATAATTAAGAAAATTTAAGGTTGGCATGGGTAGGGTGGAAAAGAAGTACTTGTCTTTCCTTAAAGAGAGGCTAAAGAAAATATTAAACTAATGAGAACCAATTTCCAGGATTATCGTTAATGGGAACAAAAAGAATAAAAACAAGTAAAAGACTTAAAATTTCAAATTCCTGTAATTTGGATGAACATAGGTGACTGATAATGCAGAATAAAAAATATAGCCCTGCTTTCATACAGCTTTCAAATACCTGTAAAGGGCAACCCAACACTGAAAAATGAAGGAAGTGCAACGAGGCCTTCAGAATAATTATGTGTTGTTAATTGAAGAATGTTAATCATGTCATATTAGGAGGAAGACAGGGTTAAATTGGTAAAATTTCAATTCACTTAGGCCTTATCTCTTGTTGGAATGAACCAGATGATTAATCCTTAATATTCTTCAGGGATACAGAGAACATCAGCAATTAAATTAACAACTACAAAGTTTATGCTCAGAGATTCAAAAATGAAAGACAGAAACACTTTAATTTTTCACAAGTTGTTACCTTAATTATCTTCTTATTGCTTCTGTCTCTTCTCCCTCATTACAAAAACACACCCCTTAGTATTCATGGATCCCTTTAATTTGCTGTAGCTCGGCAACTATGTAAGGAATGTCATCTGAGCTGCAAAAGTCATAAATCTTACTTTGTGCATGCTCATTGAAAATAAATTGTTCTGCTGTACCTAGTCCCTGTGTTCAAACTGCAGAGTGCTGACAAATTTCTGTTTCCTTGCAGCCAGTGATGTCCATCAAGTTTTGGTGGCAGAAAAGGAAGGCTTGCTTAGCACATCAAGTGAAGTCAAGTTGCTTTTATGAAATTATAGAAGAAATACAGATGTCTAGTCAACTATGTGCTACTGGCAATAGGAAGATATAGGGATAAATTTCTTACAAAAACCTTCTAATTAAACAGTTGTGAAAATAAGAATGTGGTTCAAAATCATTCATGAATATTACATCCCAGAAAGAAATTACAGACTGACTTTTAAATGGTTGTTCTTGGATTAGAGAACAGAATAAAGAAAATGGAGGACTTGAGAATGTGCTTGGGATTCTTCCTTAAGAGCAACATTAGAGCTCTTAACAGAGCATGTGGCATCTTGTTATCAATACCGGACCACATCCTATATTGAATGATTTAAAATGTAATTGCTCTGAAAGTAAATGCTCCCACAAGTTGAACGTAAAAATCCATGCTTGCAAAATGTAGGGACTTGACATTGTTATCACTTAGGCATGCTTTCAGAATTACCCAAGTTTTGAAGTAACGTGTCATATCCCTGAAGGGTGCCCTTACAACAAATTATTAACGAAGCTCTATTGATCTCCACCCAAACGGCAAAAATCTCAATAAATCTCATCTGGACCTTTGCTGAAGCTAGAAAATGCATTACACCCCCCTACTGACCACAATTTTTATTATCGCTATTGTGTTTGCAGGGCAGTCAGTTTTATACAGCATAACAAACTGCCAAGTGCTAAAGCGATTTCCTCTATTACTGAGGTCCATGGATTAAATTTAGTGAGGCACAATATCAAACTTCAAATATTGCAGGGTTTAGAATTGAATGCAGCTGAGCCTAATGTTATCAACCTGACAAATACACTGACATATTAAGTAGCAGATCATTTATTCATATTTGGAACTGGTTTTGTTTTTCTATTCAGCTGTATAGTTTCAGATTAGCTGCAATATTTCAAAATGTGGCTATTACTGTGAAGTCCAAAGGCACTGTGGAATATATATTTCATATTCTTATTATGCACTGTAGATCAGAAAAATATGCCTCAATAGCCTGTTATCACATGTAAATACATGTAAATTAATAAATTATTTTGCATAATACAGGTTTAGCCTGCAAATATTTTAACCCTTTTGATAACCATGGTGATAAACATTTCAAAACCTTCCCTTTATAGTAAAATAAAAAGCTGAAATTCTCAGATAAAGTTTAATTTTGTGTTCCTTTTTTCCCACTGATCATTAATTTTCCTCCAGTCTAAAATATTCCAAAACAGTGGATTTCTGGATTTGTAGAGACTATTGGTAATCTAGTTCTTCCTGAAATATGCCTGTTTTAATGTGCGCATAGACGTACAGACATATCCCAAATAAATCAATCAATTAAAAAATACTTACTGTTAATACTTAATGAAGTATTAACTTCAACAGTAACTGACTGCTTGTATCTATGCAAATAAAGCTTTCTGTTTTATTTTTTTCCTCAGTAAGTCACAAATAACTTCCCATAACAAAATGAGAAGAAACATCCAATATTTTGCTTACCTGAAATAACCCAAATTATCCTCCTCTATGGTAAGAGGTGAAGCTACAGGGTTTTGAGGAAAGAAAAAAAACTGCATTGATATCTATTATTTTAGGGAATGGCAGTGTCTTACATTTTGGAACTGGATCACAAGACCTTGTCCAAATTACTTTCCAAAGGAAAGCAAAGGAAAGAATTCTCCCTACCTTTAAAGTTTATTTTTTGAACATTTTTAACTGTATAAACCATACAATGTAGTTCAATTCTCTAGGAAGAGTCAGATAGTTTTCAGTCTTTCACTTTGGATGCTTTATTGGTGTAGATATTTTTGCCCCAACAACCCCGCTAGATCTATACTATCCAAATCAATCATCAAACAGTTTAGCTAGATGCTTTATATTGTCAAATGGCTTTTACACCAGTCTCATAGGAGAGAGCAGGTCAAAAATATTGCTACCTTGCACTTTGATTTGGAGTTAGAAAGCCAATTTTTTTCTGGAAAGCCTAATTCAAGCCCTGAATTTTTTGTGTCTACTTTTTCCCCCTGCATATTTTTTCCCTCAATCCTTCTTAAAAATTTACTGCAACACTAGCTGGCTATAAGCAAACAAATAAGCAAATAGAATGAACGCTGAAAAACAAGCATTAAATATTTAAACTTGAAAGTATAGTGCTTTTTGAGTTATACCACTGGTGCTTTAGTTGCAAACCCTTTCCTTGAAAGATAAACCGTTTAACATAAACTGACACTCAAACATCTTATAATCTCATACACTGCCAGAGCTCTTCCTTGTTACTGAAAAGAGATCAGATCTTGTTTTGCTAGTTTGACTGAAAAATGTTCTTGGCATTCAGAGAGTCCCCATGCATACAACACTGCCGACTTGGCCCACCTAGGTCCCTGACCTGGCTGTATGGAAGGTTCAGCCTGGAGAAGAGGAGGCCGAGGGGAGACCTCCTGGCAGTCTGTGAGTTCCTGATGAGAGGGAGCGAAGGGGCAGGCACCAGTCTCCTCTCTTTGGTGCCCAGGGATAGAATCCAAGGGAACAGCATGAAGCTGTGCCAGAGGAGGTTTAGGTTGGATATTACGAAGAAGTCTGTACTGAGAAAGTGGTTGGGGACTGGGACAGGCTCCCCAGGGAAGGGGTCACAGCACCAAGCTTGGCTGATGTCAAGAAGTGTCTGGACAATGAACTCAGTCCCATGCTCTGACCTGGCTGGCCTTGTGTGGAGCCAGGATTTGGACACCATGATCCTTATTGGTCCCTTCCAGCTCAGAAGATTCTAGGATTCTATGATCCTTTGTCTCCTGCAACCTCATCATAAATTTGCCTCCTCTCACTCAAACCCAACATTTAACTGTTAAGAAGTCTGTGAGTTCCATTCCACTGTGGAAGTTCACACAGTAGTGAGAAACAACACTCCTCACACTTCTAGGAATATAGTTAATGGCACCACTTCCCTTACAAAATGTTAATTAGCTTTTAAGACTGACAGTTGTCAATGAAATATTTGTTTTCATGGAGTATTACATGTAATTTATGAATGACAATAGTGAATCAAGATGTAATATTGAATATAAAAATCATTATTCGAAACCGTGTTCTAATCTACAAGGGAAAACTACAATACATTACTAGAAAGAATTTTCCTATTCGCTTGGCTGAGTCCTATTCTTTTAAAATACTTTTCATTTTCAATTCTAGGAAGAATTATGTCTATTACTTTCAAGGGTTCTCTGAAACTTATTAGAAATCTCACAAAATCTATATGATTTAATTCCGACCTTTAATCACAACATATTTCATTTAGATTCATCACGGATGTACCCAATTCAAAATTATTTTCCCCGGTTGTCACCTGAGCTCCTCAGGAAGAAGTGTGGCATCCTGAGAAACTGGATATGAACACCAAAATAATAGAACCACGATGTTGAATTGGAAACAATGGGGAAACCTCTGAGATACTGAAAGGGGTGTGAAAAATAACCTAGCAAAATCTCAAAATCTAAAAAAGAAAATGACTACAAGAAGGGCAGAAGAAATTAGTTTGCTAACTAAAGATTACATGCAGATTTTATCAGAGCAAAACAAAGGGACCCTATGTTATTTAGATCTTAAACTTGTTGGATTAATCCTTGAATCAGTTCGTTCTCTTCCCAATTGACATGGAAGGGTTTTTTTTCTTATTTTCCCTTGACTCACCTGCCAGATTGCACAAGATTGTGTTCTTTGCTTTTTTGGAGCAAGATGATGGGATTTGGGACTCTCTTTCTTCAGGACACTTAGTATGCAGTTTGACAACACTTCATACTCTTTCTCAGGGAGTGCAAGAGAAAAACCCCCTTGTGAGGTGGAATCACCGTTTCCAAGACCTAGCTGACTGGCATAATTTAGAGTGCCTGTTGCCAAAGGTTTTTGTGACAAATGGACGGTATTTGCCTTTGTTACCAAGTTCTCTAGAAGCCTTTTTTAGCATTCAGACAATGCCTACATATGCCTTCACCATCACCCTTCCAATATTGCAACAACGAAGAACTTTAACAGACTTCCAATGATTCACAATGAGCTTCCTGAACAGGATGGACAGCTATGAGCAGCAACAGTGACCACATTCAGTAATAGTTTTCAAACATTTCAGAGTGTCAAAAACTGAGAACTGCTTAGAATTATGTTAGCTGAGTGATGTCCATGTCACTCAGCACTGAAAATCTGTAATAATAGTCCTAGAAGTAGTGATGCACTAGTTAAACCCTAGGATTGTTAGGTGGGTTACTATCAGTTTTTACATTAACTATTAGCACCATCCAATGCAATCACTGAAGACCTGCAACCTAGAATTGAAAGAATAGTCTTCTAGGATATTTCGAAGGGACAAGCACATGCTGTTTTGCTCACAGTAAATGATCAGTGGTGAAAACAACACGCTAAGTCATACTCTACTGTGATCACATAACCCCAAGAAATCATTCTTCTTGCTCAAGCCTGTACTACCATTCCTTGGCTATTCATATGGTCCAGTAATTTTTCCAATACACAGTCATAATTCAGTGATAAACTATCGAGCAAAATAGCTCAATAGAATATTATTCCAATAAACTTTACTGTTTAGAGACTATGCTGTCACAGAGGAACTCATCTGATGAGTAATAGCATGATGGTGTACACATGAAACAGTTCCAAACTAACCGAGCTATTAATGTGGATAAAATCTATATGATAGCAAGATTCCCATATAGCAAATTGTATACAAAACAACTCATCCCATGAATATCAAGATAGAACCATGTAATCTCTCCATGAATCATTTATTAACTCTTTCTTCTCTTTCTCCTTAGTACTACTTTTGATGATGCATTTTCAGAAACCATTCAAGTCACTCAATAACCAGAAATAACAGAGTGAATAGTGTGGTACATAATCATTCTACAGAGCTGTCTTGATGTGGGAAATGGTGTTTTTGAATTGAACTAAATCAGTGTAACATGATTGAAAGGACTGGTTAAAATACATGCATACGTGAAGCTGTGTATGCTGATTTTTCTACAGGGGAAGCTGAGCTAAAATATTTAGCCAATTAATTAATTTGCATCTAAGGAAAAATAGAAACAAGAGTGCTTGGTCATATTTAGCTCATTTAGCTGTGAGAACATTATTGAATTTGTTCCCTAACAAGACATACCTCCAATGTAAACTGGAGTCATGTCACTTAAGATGACTGAAGTAGTCATATTGCTCCAGTAATGTCATAGAAAAAATAATCTTCAGTCTGTAAAAGGCTGCTGCAAAACATAAGTAATTATTCATTTCTCCATGTCCAGCTGAATAAGACATGAACAGGCTTGCTCTTCAGGAGGAAAGATTTCCCATTAGACATGTGGCTTACTTACATGTGTTTTATAGCTAAGAGATAAATTTGACTTTTCTGTTTATAATTGCATTTTATAAACCAATTTAAATTAAGAATTTGTTCACAGGCTGTGCATATCCATATATTTACTTAAAGCAGGATTGTTCTCTTAAGTTGCACTGTGTAGTTTTGAATCATTAGCATATGATACCCTCCTAAAATAAGACAGGAGCAAACGTCAAACACAAAATTTAACAGTGGATGTTAAGTAACAAAAGTGCATGCACAAATTTTTTAAGTGCCAATAACACGTCATTCCATACTACCACACGATTCCATACATGCATGCCAGTGGTAGAATGAAGCATTTTATGCTACTCCAGCTAGGTCTGTATGCATTATTAAATTATCTTCCTAATATTTATAGGTCATAATTCCACATTCCCCATCATACTTTTTCCTATAGCATTTCAATTTTGTCTTCCTGTTAAATCAGCTTTCTTCTCTTGTTTGTGAGTAAACTCTTTGACTCTTCCTAGCTATCAGGACAAATTGTCCAATACAGAAATCAAAATTTGCATCCAATTATTATTTTTCTGTTGTTACTTAAAGAGTCATCAAACACATTGCTAGACTAGAGCTTATTGATGACTTTTCTAACATCACCTCTTTTTGAAAATGCATGGTTATATCACTGCTCTGTGAAATTCTTTTCTGTGTATATTTATCTCTAACATGAATATCCAAATGTTGTAAACATATGGGTTGACATCAGAATCAACTACTTGAACACAATAATATTATGTAACAATTACAACTTAATTCAGAAGAATATCATATATTGGGAGTGTTCCTACAGGGTGCAATTTATTTGGGATTCTTCTAGAATTTAATACCATTGGCCTGGGATATTTTCTGAAAACTTGCAAGCTACAACAGTACTACGGCTAAAAAGTAAGGCACAGTCAGTAGCAGTCCTTTTCTTTAGGTTAGAAGCTTCACTTACCTTACATGTGTGATGATAAAGCCCAGCTCCTTTCAAAAATGTTGCAATTTCTTGCTTATGCACCAGTTCTGAAGCAGTTTTGTAAGCTTTATTCAGTATTCATGCTGTGGTACATACTACATAGGTTGCTAATTATGACACCAACAGCCCAACTAGCTTTTCCACTTTAATATTAGCAGCATTACCACTGCAGTGACTCTTCAAATTGGTTGCAAGTTACTCTTCAAATTGAGCACTAACACATCAAACATCTCCACATTCAAATGTATACACTTATCCATGCCCACTCTTGGAGGAAAAAAAAACCCCAAACATCTACACATAACATTTCACTGTAAAGGATGTGAACAACATTCAAATTTCCTCTTTGAATGAAAGAAGCAGATGTCTTTTTTTCCAAAGTACTGATTAAACCAAACAAAACCTCAAAAAAAAAAACCCCAACCCTTGAATAAAAGTAATTAAAAATATTTGGTCTGATATAATCTAAATTTGACTTTTAACTTTGGAAAAGTCGAATCACATCTCACCAAACACAGCTCTGGTTTTCATTTTCTGTTCCATAGGAATCAATGCTCTGCAAAAACCCCACCTGGAGCACCTACAAATGCAACATTTCTTTTGACTTTAGTTTTTATGTTAGTTTGGAAGGTAGAGAAGCACTTAACTTCAGCTACTAACTAGCCATTTCACTGGAATTTCGATGGGAACATTTTGTTCAAAATTCTGAAAGCCCAAACAAACAAGACAAAGGATAGTGTTTCAGTTATTACTACAAACATCCCTAATAAAAGGAAGATTAAATTGTCATGATGATCACACCACTCAGAACATGAAATGTACATTATTTAATGCTAAGAATAACTAAAGCAAAAGCATTTTCCACTGATTTTCCAATTAACTAATACTGCCATGAATCAAAGTCTCAGTGAGAAAGGGAGGCAGAGTTTCTGAAGAACAGACACCAGTTTTAAAAGCAGAGATCTCAAGCTTGAAATTTTGTCAAGTACTCTCACTATGCTGTATCCCAAACACAGATGTATCACAAAACTAGTGTTTGCAATGGATGAATCAATGGTAATACATACATTTCAATGTAGAGAATCTATCTGAAATTAGAACATGTTTGCTAACCTCAAAACGTGGCTGGTTGGGCAATTTTCATTTTGTAAGGTGACAAGTGATGCTTCATGTTTAGGTAAAGGTTAATCTGAAGTTCCCAAACTTTATAAAATGCACTCCTCTATAAAATAAACCATTGCATGCTGGTGCCTAAGATTATAGAAAAATGTTCACACAGTCGAAAATGAATGGGTTTTGCATTTCAAGGTGACAAGTACAATGTCAGACACAATCAATCGATCACTGCATAATTATTATTGCAAATGATCCATATCCATGCTGCAAACCTTAAGGGGAATTTAATGAAGCAGTAAGCACATCAATAATAAGATCTACTTCAGTCTCTGTTAAATCTTGTGATTCATAAATATGTTGTCACATTTTATTCTTCCTTGAATTCCTGTAATTATATTTGAGGAGAAGCTAACTGAAAAGTTGAATTCAAATATATATCAGCTTCTGATCTATGAAAGTACTTCACTGTATTATATATACTCACCACAAAATTAAATTTACAAAACACTACTTATCAAATAAAAGACCAAGATAGTCAACAAAGACAAACACAGAACAATCTCTAAAGAAAACTTGCAATGTCAATAGTCAGACTCAGCTAAAAATCTAAAATCTGTATTGGGTGTAGGTGACAAGGTTTTGGTAGTTAGGGGATGTCCAGGGTGGCCTCTGTGGGAGGAGGACAGGGCTGCCCCATCCCAGATGCACGTGGTTCTAGACAGTTTGGCACAGGACCCACCCAGCAGCAAGCTTGGTGATGCAGCTGTGAAAACACATGTAAAGAAAGGGCAGGAATGTCAGAGGGAGGGAGGAGGAGGGAACAAAAAGAGAAATGGAGAGGAAACTTCAAGGTTGGTGAAGGAGGAGATGCTCCATGGTGGAGTACACTGCCGAAGGGATGCAGCCCATGGAGGAATCCATGCTACTGCACAGGAAAAGAATGAGGAAAGAGCTGCTGAGAGAAACTAGGATGACCTGCCTGCCATCCCTCCATGCTAGAAGTGAATTTAAACTTTTGGTGATAACAAGAGAAGTGGTTGGTTGGTTCCCACTACCTGAATCAGAAATTAAATTGCAAAATTAAATTGGCAGAAATTATAATTGGGAATAAATAATTTCATTTCCTCCAAGGCAAGTCTGTTTTGTGTGACAGTAGTCAGCAAGTGACTGTACTTGGCTGCTAGCTGGGGCCAACCTACCAGACCATTACAATTCTGGAAGGGAAAGAATATATCGTGAGTTATATTCATATGTGGAAAGCAGTGACGTCTGCAGATATGTTGGACTTCAGTTTGGCTGCAGTAAGAACAGGTGTATTTCCATACTGTGCTGTTAGAAGGATGTAAACACAGATTTATCTGTTTGGCAAGGAAGGAGTATCAGTCCAGGAGCAGAAGGAAAACAGAAAGCCAATAGGGAAAGACAGGAAAAGAAGACCAAGATCTAATGAAGATGCGAACAGATACCCAGACTTCTGTCACTAAACATCCTCTTTTGTTAACCAAGCTGTGAGACAGTCAAACTAGCTATACAAGGTACATGGAGGCTAATGGCATTGGCACATATATGTGAGAAATCACAAGCAAGAAATCAATCTCAAGGTATGAACAAGGTTTTTCAACCACCCAGAGAAGTCTTCAGGACTTGTACATCCTTCCAATGTGCCACAACCAAAGAGCACTCGATCAGTAGCTAAAGTTCTACAATTGCAGATGTAGCAGCATACAAACTCTGCAGATTGTCACAGAAAGGGTATTAAGAAAGGATTTCTGTTATGAGATAATCATAGGAGGACAGTAAGAGAGCTTTAGCCTGCCCACCCAGCCTCATTTCATGGAGCTTTTGTTCAGTTCCTTCCTCCCATAAACATTCCTGGACTGATGAAAAGACATGCACACTCATTCAAAGCTATGATAGAAAGTGATGGCATTAAGAAGAATGACAGGAAGATAAGATTAATTGGACAAATGTAACTTCTTGCTGAATTGAGGGGAGGGGGGATAGGCTTGGTAATTGAGGTATATAAGGCAACTTCAGAAAAGAGCAGTGTCAGTCTATGGTATAGCTTTGCACAATATGCACAAATTCTGCAGAAAGATTAATAACAATGCATACAGTCTTAATGCGCTCCTTAAACTCAATTCCACCATGCACTGACACCTATATGTGTGTTTGTGTCTGAAGGGATGCATATTATTGTTACAAACCCAAGCTGCCTTCCTTGCTCAAGCCACTGTTATGTGACACTGGGCATAATGGAGCATAATACTGATTTTGTTCTCTTGATCATATTGTTAACCTGTATAAATCATAAAATATTTTGCCAAAAAATGTAACAGGTCCAAAAAAAAAACCCAACCCTTCAAGCCTGGATGGATTGGGTGAACAAATGCTGCTGTCAAATATCCCAAATTGAAATTACCTTCCTCTTCTGTTCCATTTCTCTTCTTCAAAAGGTGATTTTGCAGAATCTTTTTATGCTTTGCATGTTAATGTGATTTTTAGCTTGTCATCCCAAAATGAAATATTATACATATGACTTTTAAAGCAGCTTACGTGTATGTACCAACAGATGCAAAAAGACAACCTAGTGAGACTTTTCTTCGATTCTACCTTAACTAATTGCAATCCTGTTTTCATTCAATATCTCTATTGTTCCTTTCATTTCAGCCATCAAGATTGCAGTTTTTTAAATTGCAATACTTCATTATTCAGGTTTATTGAGTCAGATACCCTTGAACATCCTTAACATTCATATCAGCACACTCTATTATTAAATCATTTTGTGTTTTTCTGTGTTAATAATAAAAGTACATATTTATTCAACGTCAGCGGTCAGGCAGTCAGACACAGAGTATGAAGCTACATGTTTTATTCAAGGTCCCAGTGGAAAGCATCATGAGGATCATTTTGAACACTGAAGGTACCTGCAGCTTTTCAGCTAGTATGTTTGATTTTTCTTGACTAAAAGTATCTAATTATTTTGATTTCTCAGTAATTCTATGCAACAGAATCTGTACTGCTGAAGTGTTCCACTGGCAGTCTTTTCAGCATATTCATTTACTCTTTCACGTGAGTTCATATTACATTTCAGTTGTTTGTAGTTCTTTAAGCAAAATGAGTAGCGTTTTTTGGCCTTAGTCTGTGAGGTTACTGGAAAGCCCTTATTTAGGAGAGAAATGCCTTGCTTAATGCACATGATGTCAATGCTGCAAAATATTTGGCTAGTAAAGTTCTTTATGAATACAGGAAGAATTGTGGGGCTCAAATGATACTTTGGCTCCTTACCCCAATTTAAAAACAAACCCCAAACCCTCTTTATTTTGCCCTTTTTGTAACCTTTGCATTTGTTCAGGGCTCTCGTTCGCTTTAGACAAAAATGCCTTTGTCTTGCTTCCACTGCAAACTCATCCTGCAGCACCAAGGCCACAAAGAGCACTCTCTAGGTTTGATGTTCTATGCCTCCCAAACTCAGGAGAAATGTGTGTTCCATACCTGCAAACATTTGGTTGCCCATAAGGAACTGTAAGACTTGTACAGTCAAATGAAATACTGTCCACCTTCGAATACATGAACTGACAGACTGCTGGATGTGCATTAAGACATCTCTGAACTGGAAAAGCTTACTGACCAAAGCACCAGAAATGCTACTGTAAACTAGTTTAATGTCCTACATATTTATTCAGATGAACTTTCTGATACTTTTTCTATTACTCCCTGTTCCTCCAGTCTTCTCCTCAAATGTTCACACAAGGTAAGTTTTGCATGGGCAAGTACAACACACAGTCCTCTGTTGGACCTAAAAGCTTCACTCTTCAGAGTTGTCAAAACAAGGTTCTATTGCCAGCAGAAATTATCTTGCTGCTATTGCATTTAAATTTCTTCAATTTGCTTCTCTGTTTCTGCCTGTTCTAGTTTTAGGCAAAACCAATTTTCATTTGCTAACATGCTTTCTGCCTTATTCCACCAAGTATTATCCTGAAGCTGCTACTGAAAATCTCTGCTAAATATATTCAAAATTTCTCAAAACTCATTCTCTATTATTAAAAAGAACAGCAGACTGACAGGAATGAAGTGCATCTCTGACAAAACAGACATTAATTAGATGTTTATAAAATTATATTATGGTATATTGAGGTGGGTTTAGTGCAGCATTTTCACAGCATATAACAGAAGACAGAAGCCCAATAATTTGTATATTTTAAAAAGCATTTATCAATGATTTGCTTCTGTTTTTTTCTTACAATATCTAATTGCATATGCCTAACTTTTAATGAGATGCTGTAACTTTAACCTCTCACCTTCTGACTCGGAACATTCAAGTTGAATGTGAGGTCTATGAGAACTCATCATCGCCCAGTCTGATCTATGAGATGGAAAACAACCGATCATGGAACTGCTTGCTTGGGAAATAAGCACTTACTTGTGCTGTCAAATAGACACACTATGCATATTTTTCTAAATATGGAAAAGAATAGGAGTAATATGATACAGAAAGAGCAGGTTTGGACAAGTGAGGATTCCATGAAAGACACTGAGCAGTCTCAGCTTCCAACTGTCCACACTGACTTTACCCACTGATAATTATGCTTCTACTTCCAAGTTGAGTGGAGGTCAGCACTTTTAGAGCCCTACAACTCAAAATATTTTTTAAAAAAATCACTAGTTACACTCTGGGAAAACCAAAACATCTTTGGGGAAGCAAATCACACTAAAACTTGAATAAAACCCTGAAGTGATCAAGAACTGCATCACCAAGTCAATGATCTTGTGTCAGACGCTGCAGCAGGGTCAGGACACAAAAGGGGCTGTACCCTTTCAGTCACAGAGTATACACATCCTTCTGACTTCAGCATTTAGCTGTAGTCCCTCAACCCGTAATACTTGAAAGTCCTCAAAGTTTACTGGTCAATATATAGTTAGATATTGAATTCTGATTCCTACAGAACAAGTGTCTGGACAGAAAAATACCAGACCCATAAAAGCTCTCCTTGTCCTAGGGGAAGAGGAGAGCATGAACGTGATTAAATTTCTTGGGTTCTCAACAACCAGGGATTTCCTTTGGCACGGTTAACAGGGCTAACATCTTTCTTTACTTTCTGAAATCTCAAAATGCATATTTTAAAACACGAACTAATCAAGACTGCTCCATTCCCAGACTGAATTACCGGCTGTATGCTGCACTCCTGCAGAGTGTTCTGACTCAGTTAGCTGAACATGCTCACAGCTTGCTTGTCCTACAAGGAACTTGACACTATCAGCAGGAGAATTTAAAAAACCCAGCAAACTAATATTACAGGATACTAGTTTGTAAGACATTATAAGATGCAAATAAACTGTAGTTTTCTTTTTCTTTGTAAATACTGTTAAATATTTCACATTATACACGGAATGAAACAACAGGAAGCACTGCCACATAAAGGAGTGAATAGTATAAAAAAATCTGTATCAATGCAAGGAAATAAATTTACTTTACACCTTAAAAATGGAAAGGCTGCACTCTCACACAAGTTGGCTATTTTAAATTTTAATAATATTGCTGAGGAGCTTTTATATAATTATATAAAATATTGATGTGGTGCCAGGAGTAAGGATTTCAAATGCTGCTGTGAGTTTATACATTGCAGCTGCGTATGTTAAAAGCTTCTTGTTTACATACTGCATCTGTTACATGCAGATACATACACAGACACGCTTAAAGTATGCAGAGTTTAAAAATCATACAGTTTCAGAAATAAGTTTTCTATGAATACAACTAATTTTTATTTCCAGATCAAAAGAAAGTAATAATGTTCTGCTACAGTAATTTAAAAAAAAGTTCATTCTCTGCTTCCTACTAATCTGGTTTTGAGACTTTATTCAAATCATTTAGAATAGGAAAGTTAAATTAAAAATAGGAAGAATGCTTAATACCCATGTGTAGTAGTGCCAAAAAAAAATATCAAGCATTCTTCTGCTTAATGAATTCTGCTAATAAAGCACCAAAAAAAAAAATGAGACATCATAAAATGTAAACAAAAAAGATAAAATGAAAATTGAAGGAGTAGACTTTTAAATATCAAATTTAAGCTTTGGAAACCAGGAGGTGGGACTACCAGACACTGCCTACTACTGTATTTTTTTGCTTAAAGCATATCTATGTATCTAAAAGGAATAACTAGAAAACTTCTGAAGTAACACACAAAGCAACACACTGAAGATAACAGAAATCTGCATAGCTACCTGTAAGATAATGGATTTCATTATATTTCAAATTAACACAGATTCATAGGCTTGGGGGAGGGGGAAGAGTCCCTAGCTTTTAAACCTTTTGAGTGAGTGCCACAAAGAAAAAGAGTAATACATGTCCTCTCACCTTTCTGTGCATTTCAGAAAGAAGGGTTTATCCTCAAATATTTACTGTTTATCTCCTTTGGATGATGATCACTATAGCAGTAGAATACATAAGTGTCAAATGAAAAATGAGTACTGTAGTTTAATGATCTGATTTATAAATCTAAATACAGAATGAAAGGAGTCCTTGCAGTAACAAAACCACAGCTTTGATACAAATCACAGTAAGGATTACAAGTAGCAATCAGGGTGGCTGTTACATGCATGGATACTTGCTTGTGAAAATTGAAGTTACTTGTACTACAGAACACAGGAAAAAAAGAAAAAAAAAAAAAGGAATAGACAAAAATCATAAGGCTCAGTGATTGCTGAGCCCCTGAAATGATAGCACAGGTCAAAGAACTGAAATAAGAAACTTCAAAGTCGGCATCCCGTGCCTTCTGCACAGATGACAACAGTTAGTACCGTACATCGGAGGGTCAAGAGAAATTAGAAGGAACCATAAAGGGAGATTAACAGCCTGAACTACAAGCAATTTAAAAGAGCAGCAGTGATTTACTGATAATATCACCAAGACTTAAGTGCTGCCCTATGCAGCCGGTTTTGCAGAGGTGGCCCAGATCAGCTGCAAGCCAGTCTATTTTTACATACGTTTAAGTTAAATAAATAAGTAGATTGTCAAAGAGATTAGTTTAAAATATTTCCCCAGAAGATGTACAAGCTTTGAAGAGGAACACAGCAATGCTTTTTAAGTATGCACATTCATTCACCCATTTCTTTCTGGGTTTGTTTCGGGTTTTTTAAAATGTTTTGTATGTAAACCTGGATGAATTAACAGGTTAACAGGTTCTCTAATTCAAAATATACATGCCGCAGTACAACGTTATTTTTAAGGTGAGCAGATTTGGCTGCAAGGAATCTGAACAATGCTGACTAGAAAAATGACAGGAATAAGTACATTTTATCTATTTCCTCTCTGCCATCGTCAATTGCCAGAAACTTCAAAAGCCATGAAAGCCAGTGACAACTAATATAAACACAACTAGGTCACGTAACAGAAATTAGAAGTTTTAATCACATTAAGATTGTTTCATTTCTTACAGAGAAAGCACATTCTGAGCAGCCACAAGTGATGCAGCATTCATTTTCTAACTGAACCGAACAGACAGAACTGTAGCGTTTTCTAAGGCAACGAAAAGAAAGCAGTGCACTGTGCCACATCCTGCAAACCCTGAAAAGAAATTGCAGCTTAATGTTAATGAACCGGTTTGTTTAAACTCCCATTGGAAACGCAAGCACATGTACTGTACGCTGGCTACGCTGAGCTATCCTGCAGCACACACACCTTTACATAGCAGACAACATGCTCTAACTATCGGCTAAAATCTACAATCCCGGAGTCAATTTATTAATAAAAGATTGACACGGAGAGAGACACTACCTACCCACAAATACATCATCATCTTGAAAGAAATCAAGGGCTCTGTCAGCAAACAGAAGTCTCCTTACTTCACCAAGTATGTCTGGAAGGAAAACTGAAAACAGTGGGTAGAAAATCTTGCCTTTTTCTGTTAAGTCCTCACAGTTCTCTTCTTTTCCTATACAAGGTATTTTTTTGGTTTGTTTATGAGAATGTTCAGTGGCTCTTTCTGCGTGTGAAGTGACTTGCTTCAGGCTGTCTTTTTTCTTCCCTTTTTCTCCCTAACTCAGTCTGTCCTTTCTTTACTGTCAGGCTTGCTTAGGTAACAATTCTTGGTGTATCTATTTAATGAGCAGGTCCGTGCACTAAAGGCAGCCAACTACACTGGAGAGAAGGAAAAAAAAAAAAAAAAAAAAAAGAAAAAAGAAAAAAAAAAAGGGAAAAGAAAAAAATTGTAATAATAAATAAATAAATGGGAATATACCACTCTTGATTGTTATTATGGGATCTACAGACGCCCCCTCTGTAGGAATTTATAGGAGGATTTCTGAGACGTCTTGAGGGGAAAAAAAAAAAAAAGATCAGAGAATAGCAGGTGACTTCAGTGGCACTCAAGCCATTACCTCTCCTCGCTAAAGGACCCAGTTCACAAATCCTGCATTTGAGAAATTTTTAAACTCAAAGCAAAGCTCCTACAGAAAAGAAAGGAACATGTACTGCACCCTGCTTCTCCTTTATCTCTTTAAATGTACTTCAGATAAAAGCCGCATCCAGTCAGGTCAAGGCCTTTCCCAATCTTATTACTCTAACACAAGAGTGTTCAACATACTTTTCTACAGCCATCTACTGACTTCATGGTGTTATTGCTGCTGCTGATAGTAGTGCTGGGAGACCGCTGCCGGTTTGAGGAAGGGAAATACAAACAGTAAATCAGGCAGCAGCAGAAGTGCTTGTGCTGATTTAATGTATTTGGGGCATTACTTTTTGTCGGTTTTTTCTTCTTTTTTTCATCAAATTTATAATTGTGATTTTATATTTAACACAGGCTAATAGAGCTGGATTTGTTGGTCTGTTTTGCGGGTTTCTTTTTTTTGTTTTTGAAGGTACTTCTGCAAATAAGCAAGTCTGGAGAGGACTCGGGGGGTCTGATCTTACCATTTGCCACAAGGAAGTATTTTTAACTCGTTTAACCTGTCTCATTGTAATGCACAATTTCTTCAGTAAATCCATCAACAGCATCCCCAGGAGAGAAACAATTTTACAATGTAAAGAAGATAAGATGTGGTCACTCTTCAAGCTGTATTATTTGTCTTGGAAATCATCCCTGACCTCATGAACTGGCAGTGTATCACCATCACATGGTTTGGGTATTGATGTAGAAAACAACATTTGCAGTCTGTCTGTTAAGTGCAGCGACCACTATAGTATATACATAACAATCATAAAGTAATGAATAAATAAAAAGGAGGAGGTGCAAAAACGGTCAGGGGGGTGAGATTAAACAGAACTTCTGTCTTATCTTTATGTTTTGACAATTTTTTTTGTCTTATTTTTATGTTTGATGGACCGTGCACTTCTTCAGACAAAATCCATGTCATTCATTTTAACTAAAGACTCTGGTCAATTTACATATTTTGCCTAAACATATAAGGTAAAATGTCACCTAAATAATTTAAATGCATTAAATAAATTACATAATCAGTCACTTCACCAGGGCAGGTGGCAAGCAGATAGGCACCTGCTGAAACTGCCTAGGATGAGGAGACCGGTAACAAAGCCGGAGTGCGGGGAGCAACTGAAACCCTTGCACAAACAAGACTTAACAACTCCCACCACTGGAGTCAATTCAAATTGAATTCTATACCACTAACATTTCAAAGCAGATTTAACGTAGAGAAAATGAATCAGTGGTTTCATGGGACACTTATTTCTAAGATTTGTAAGATAAACAAATGCAAATATCCACAGGGAGCTATTGGAGCTTGGTCCACCCAGCACTATGTCCAGGAAAAAAGTTGTTGCCTGTTTCAGTAGAAGCTGAAGACTCAATGCACCAATTACTAAAGTGATAACTTTTACAGCAATCTGTAAGGACAGTATAATTTTAAATAAGTTTAGCCCGATTTCATACCATAAAGCCCCTTACTTGACAAAGGGAGTCATCAAAAGAAAAAGCACAGCCTTTTGTTTACAGATTGGGGTTGTTCAAATCATCAGCCAATTTAACACCAACATGCAGCAACCTCCCAGGCCTACCCTGGTCACCTTTTGGCCATACACCTTTACCTCATTTTTCCTACTGCACGGTGCACCGTGTTCTTCTGTATTCAATTACACTATAATAAACTTGAAATACCACGTTAGAACGAATTAGATTATTCTGGTTAAGCTGAAAATACATTTTCTGATAATGTATCTGCACATCTGCCAGCCAGCAGTCCTTTCTGATCTGTGCATCTGAACCCAGCACATGAGGCTTCAGAATTTTCAAAGACTGGTTAAAGATTTTATTAATATGATAGAAGACTCTGCACAGCTATTGCCTGTAAATCACTTTTATATCAAAATTTCCCTGTTTTTGAACATAGGCAGCATATAAAACTTCAGTGAATTGTGTCCCAAGGCTCTCAACTAATCTTTCTGTATTCTAAATTCTCTTCATTATTAAATTGGTTACTCAATCAATTCTTCATATCTTACTCCTTCAAACAAGTGGAACAATTTCTAATGCTGCTACACAAAACCATTCATTTGAAGTGTTTTATTTTTAGCACAGCTATTATGAAATACTTTGTTCATTAGATCATCTCTAGTTTCTGCATAGGTGGAAAAATGTAGATAAAAAGAAGATTGAAAACAGATATATTACTCCGGTTTTTGCACTTATGACTAAAGTTTAAACCAGATCCTGTTCAGTAAGGTTGGGTTTTACATGTTCTGTATTTGTGAGCAAGTGTCTTAAAAAAAGTAAATAGAGGTTACTGACCACGATCTTTGTAACAAAGGCTGGTCCAAGAGAGCTGACATCGGGTTTAGGCTGAAGGCTGCTGAAATCAATGAGAATCTTGCTGTTCTTTTAGAGAGCAAGCAATCAGAAACTCTGTCCCAAATATGAGCCTATGCTATTTGCTGTGAAACAATGTCCCATTTCCTCTGATGCTACTGAGGACATTCACATGAGGCTCTTCTACAGGGGCACTGACATGGTACTCCTGTACCAGCTCATACCGCTGCCTTAACTTAGAGATGATCAGAATATCAAATATTTGCCAATGCAACTGTTGTGGATTGGTGAGATATTAAGGGTAGATTAATAAAAGTTGATAATAGCAAAAATTTAATAATAAATTGTGCAATAATAATAATTAATCAAGGTTATTTATATCTAGGATCAGCACTCATTGGCACCTAACAACTCAGATTTAAAAAAAAAAAATCAACCTCTAGATTCTAGAAGTTCCATTACCTTATTAAAGGGGCATAATTCATGGAATTCTTGGCTTATTTATTAATGAAACAGAAGACTGGAAATACCATCAATATTGCTGCTTACTGCACTGGAAGATAAAATGCAGAGTAAGTTTCTCATCTTGCTGGCTATGTAAGATTCATAGGAACTGCAAAAATATTAAAGCAATCTTGGTGCCAAAAGGCACAAGCCCTGCTTTGCTAGTCTTCTCTCTGTTTATATAGCACCTTCTAAAATCAGGTGTTTGACTCATGGATTGAGAAGACAAAACTTTTATTGACTTTAGTGAGTCCCCTTTTTCAATTACAGTCTCGCACTGTGGAATTTAAACCAGAGTGGGGAGTGTAATAACATTAAAAAGAAAAAAAAAAGCTTAATAAAGGGGTAAGGAATACAATGGGAAATGGTAAAGTTTATGCTGTTGTTATCAGTGATGAACTTGTGGGTTGGTTTGGGTTTTTGCCTTAGGCTTCTCCACCAAGCAAAGATCCCAACCAGGCCCACGATCCATGAGCTGCAGCAACACTAAAATCTCCCGTCATTTACACAGAGCACCAAATCAATTTGAAACATTTAGAGCTAGGAACATTTGTGTTTGTGCTTAATTTCCACACCTTACAGCCTCCTCTATCATGGCTGTTTATGAAATGAAAGCCTAAAAATATTTAGGAGGTATATAGTGACAAAAGAAACCCTTGTTCTGCTCTCAATTCGCTGCAGTTTGAGAGTTGTTGTTGGATTTTTGACTGTTGCTTTTTGGATTTCAGCATAGCTGTAGGATAGCAACCAAAGTGCAACTTTATGTAGAGCTCAGCTGGTTTATAAACTATTCTGTAGTTTCAACACACATAATTCCCCCTCCCCAGCCCCCGTTTTCAATTAGTTTCTATTAATTTAGCACTTCTGTCGTTTTTGATGCAAGAAATTAATTTCTGTGTTCATTTGCTGAAGAGCGAGGTTGGAATATTGTCCCAGGAAAGCCTGAGGAGCAACCAGCCAACAATGTGGTGATGTCTAATGACCAAAGTTTGAAATACTGAGTCAGGATTTCTGGCTGTCTGGACAAATTGTGTTCAGTGTCTCTAGTCTGAGGAGTGACAAGCAGGATTGAGACAGATGGGAGCTTCCTCCAACCCTGTTTTTGTTGACTAAATTTCCTGAAATGTTAATGTAATTTCTCAAATTTTCTTCTCCTATATAACACCCAGGTGTTTTTGCAAATCTTCATCTTGATTTTAGAGGTCGTGCTTAAGCGGATAACAAAAAATAATATATTAGCAGTTTCAGCATCTAGACTTTCATACCTGAACAAAGCAATTTGGATACCAGATACTGAGTACTAGGAATAAGTGGCTCTCCATTTGTCTATTCCTTGAGAATTTATATTGGTTGAATGAAATTGAATGAATAAGTTCAATAACTCGGGATACTCTTGAGGAAAAAGAGAAACTAATCCAATCGGATAAATTACCTCCAGACAAATGTTTGCTTAGGCTCTAGTCAACATCATCTTTCCACTTCCCATAAAATCTTTGAATCAAGAGAATGCAGAATGGACTTAGAATCTTATAACTATAATGCTTTTTAAAATCCAGTACAGGATATTTCCATTTTCACACTGGGACATGTAATTATATCCTCCTTTGGACAGACTAATCTGAAACCAGCTATTGATAACTATTACCTGTTAATCAAAACACAGGAAAATTCTCAAGACATCACAATCAAATTTGCTTAGGATAAAGATCTTTTATCCAGTAGTAAAGACAACTAATACTATTCCTCAGCTAACATCAGCCAACATGCTTCTGCTAGCAGAAACAAAAATCAGTTCACATCAGTTGATGTAGGGACCTGATGAGGTGGGGATGTGAGGGGTGGGATGACACTCAGATAAAACTTGCCTTGCTTGTACAATAAATTAATAAAGTTATAGCCAGGAGTTTATTTTTAAGTAATTACAAGTTTCCTAAGGTAAAATTTTGTTTTAAAAAGGGGAGTAGGAGTCATCGTTCGATTATCATCACTAATATGATAAAAAGTTGTTATTACCAATGACTTAAGGACTACTTCCCTGTAATTTTCAGTTTATGAGTTTATAAATTGCTTTGTTATTTAGTGCAGGCTCCTTAAATTCTGAAGTCTTTATGCACTGGATGATAACAAATGGATCAGTTTTATCACTTGTAATAGTTCAGTAAATCATGAAAGAGCCTACCTTTCAGCAAAGCCATCATACAGAACTTATCCCAGCAAACCTATCCGTTGTTATTTCTGACTATATATCTGACAAAACAAATTCATGCTCTGTCTCCTTGTTTTTTAACAAGGTGAGAACAGCCTTGTAACGGAGGGTTAGTTATATCACTGGTTTGGTTTGGTGAGGGACATCAACATCCATAGCTGCAGGGCAGCGCATGCTAGGAGCAAACCTCACAGAATCACAAGGTTGGAAAAGACCTTTAAGATCATCAAGTCCAACCATTCTCATCCTAAACTAAACCATATCCCTAAGTACTTCATCTACCCTTTTTTTGAACACATCCAGGGAAGGTGACCCAACCACCTCCCTGGGCAGCCTGTTCCAGGCCCTGACAACTCTTTCAGTAAAACATTATTTCTAACATCCAATCTAAACCTGCCCTGGCACAGCTTCATGCCATTCCCCCTTGTCCTATCACCTGTCACCTGGCTGAAGAGACCATCGCCTATCCCTCTATAACTTCCCTTCAGATAGTTGTAGGTGATGTCCTCAGAGCTGCCATAGGTACCAACTGCCAATGTCAGCACTGTTACAGCAGCTGCAGGACTATGGCAAAACCTGCTCCTCTGCCTCCTACATCTTGTCTTCTTGGGAAGAGCGACGGAATCGGCCCTGCTGTTGGGCTGCCCAGGACCTCCAACGTTCTCCTCACAGTATCAGAAAGGCCTCTATGACAAAGCCCTGCTGAAGGCAGGCACGGCCCATCTCCCAGCATATAAAGTGACCAACAAGTGGACACAGGAGGAGTTACTGAAGGAGGCACTATGGGCAGGGGAAATGAAAGAGTACAAAATGAAAATACATGGATGTTCAGAGAGCAAATATCGGAGAAGTGACATAAAGAAATTCAGATATCAACAGAGAGAGAAAAAAGATGATGCTACAGGTGCTAGTCACTCCCAGCACATTACCAGTCTGCATGAACAGCGCTGAGCTAACTCAGTTAACCAAGCACCTGATTGTATGGATTTGAACTGATGACTTCCAATTTCTAGATTACCTGTTTCATTAAAGCTAGTTTTTCTATACATCATGGTTGAAGAGTGTAAAAACCTACATGCACAATCACTAGGTGACTTTTTACACAAGTAGGGGCTGGGTTTAATAAGTAGGAACTCCAATGTGTGATCCACAGGAGGTAATTAGCATCCTGAATTCTCCATGCAGGTACACAGCCAAAGTGATGGTCTGGCAGTGGCACAGGTATGGGAAATAACTAACTTCACAATCTTCTTTCAGTGTTTTGTTTGAAATTCCTGTTCCTCATTCTCAAGGAAATCAGAGACTGCTGGAGGAGCTCTAATGGCACCATCACATCAAGAAAAGGAAGCTGTGCTGCTGCTCTTTAATAAATCAATGCCTCTTTGGCTGCCTTCCAGACCACAAAAACACTTTGGGCATCTTTGCCTGTGCTTCATTTTGTGTCTTGTAGGACTCTCTCCATCATCTTTATGTCTGCATACACTGTCCATAGCTCTTTCTGGGTTTTGGCTTTTACCTTGGGACTCACTGAACATTCCCCTTTAATAGATCTCAGACCACGTTTTTCCAGAAACCCTTGACATTTACTGGAAGTATTTGTGTATTAATGACAGATCAGTAGGGACACAATAGTTAAGGCTGTATCAGTGTTTCCTCAGGATGTGCAACGTGTGATACACACATGTATGCTCAAATGGTTCTGATTTCCAGTAGTGATACCAAATTATTTTGAGATCACTTCAATGATATTGGGAAACTTCTGCCCATCAGCCCAGACTATGAGAGGGAACCCAGGAAATGTCAAGAGACCAAGTGAGATGAAGAGTGCCTGTTGGGAGTCTGGTAGAAGGCAAGACTTTCTGTCATCTGAGTCTAACATATCTGTGAGTAGATCTGCATCCAGTTAGTTATCCATGATCTGTTCTTGTTCACACTGAAGGCTTCAAAGCTCAAAGACTCCTCTCTAGATTGAGAATTCCTTTAAACAAGACAAGGTTGTTTTTGAAGAATAGGTGTTTCTCAACTTAAGTGCCTCACAAACTACCTGTAAAGGAGTATGTGTAACGTGTTTTTACAGTAGAAACTGGCATTTCTAGAAAAACTATGGTTATCCTTTCCAGACAAGATGATTATTTTCTTCAGAATTTATGGCACATTCCCTAGATTATAACCAAGGTTGCCAATTTTTATGTTTATTGTTCTGTGCTTTGTCCTCGAACTGGTGAATACACCATTATATGTTGTACTATACTAATACTAATATTGCTGGAGGGAAAAGAAGGACTTGTTCTTTTGTTCTTTTTGTTCTTTGTCTGTTTGTTTTGTGACACTGATTGTGGAATGATCTCTCCCTGTCCCTTTCTTGACTCCTAAGCCTCTCAATATCAATTTTCTCCCCTGTCCAGCTGAAAAGGACAGTGACAGAACAGCTTTGGTGAGCATCTGGCCTTCAGCCAGGGTCAAACCACCACAATGAAAAGCCAAATTAGGAATACTTTTGCCTGCATGCATCAAGCACTACAAAGCAGATAGGTCCTCCGACCGCAAGGCCTAACAACTAGCCAAGAAGCAAACCAATCTGTGCATACTTCAGCTCACCTCAGTACCTCCAGCACTATCCAAACTGCAAAGTGACCATGCATTCTCACTACTATACTGCTTATCAGAGAATTCTCTTTTTTTTGTCTGAAACCAAAATACTCGAGGTATTATCTCCTTACATCAGCTGCCTATCCTTTCAGTTGTTAAATTGACTGTACATTGGAGAAGCCATGCTTACCTCAGACTCTCTCCATTAGGAGGGATCCAGCCTGCACACTAAATATTTAATTTGTGTTCTGAGATGCTCTGAACCTATCTATTATCTGTTCTCCTGAGGGGTTCATGGTTCGCATCAGTTGGATACTTCTTCCCCAGCAATAAAATGCAAAGTTAACCATTTCCAACAGCAAATGTGCCTGGACCAACATTGAAATAAACCAAAATAAAACAAATTTCACCCTATTCTGAAGGCAATGAAATTCTGGAAATATAATCTCACTCTCAAGTCAAAATGTGAGTATTTCCAGTCTATACTGCCAGAAGAATAGACCTTTGAGAACGTGTGAAAACTGAGATTAACTTTTCCCCTCAGGAGGAGTGATTGCTCTCCACTTCCCACCCCATCTTTCATCAAAGACCAACCACTAACCTGGCGGCAATATCTTGATGTAGCCCAAGATGACTCCACAGTTCTGAAGCACTCCCCATGGTTGTTGATACTTTGAGATGGACTAAACTAGAGCATCAGCGAGTGGCAGAGCAAACATCTCCTGCTTTAGTCTTCAAAGAAAACTACGCACAAAAGAGGAAGGATCAGTGTCTCTGTGACCATAACCATAGGTAACAACATCACTACCACTTGTCTCTGCAACTGTATTAGTCTCAGCTGGACTCCACACACAGAGTAAATGGCAAAATGCTGATCAAAGGCATCAGAGTCTCTTACTGCTGTTCACTGAGCAAGACCTTGCTAAACCATGGTATCTTTGCAAAGTGATCACATAAATAATATTAAAGCATTTCAAAAGATACTTTGATTTTTTTGACATACAAAATCTAGTATACGAGCATGAAAAAGCCTGCAAAGCCCATTGAGAAAGCGGTACCCTGCTTCTGCTCAGTAAACATATCCAAATCCATGTTAAATAGAGAGCGAAACGCTAAGTAGCAAGGCTTGTTTTCCACTATGACCTGTACTTCAAACAAGGAAATTCTAAATGAGTAGAGCTCATTAATGCAATTCTGTACAGGCAGAGAGACTCCCAGACTACAGGATCAGATTGCATGAAAGTCCATATGGCTGCTCAGTGGTGACATTCTGCACTGGTTCCATCTAAGCATTGAATTTGGATGTTCTCTGTACACTGTACAGTCTCCACCTAGCTAAATGTTCTGAATTAAGGTCTTCCATGATTGCAGATATTCAAACATGCAAGCCAGAGAGCACAAATGCCTAATTAAACATATGCTAAAATGTCCATACCGTAAGATACATCAAGACAATTTTTACATTACAAATTCCAGTACTGTTTGCATCCTTTACACCAACTGGCAAATGAACGAATGTGCCAGCACCACCCTAAGCAGCAAGTGGCTGAGCACTCCACATAACATGCTGCTGGAGGTGCAGAGTGATGCATCAGTGTGCTTTAGTTGCAGCAAGATAGCAAAAAACCTAATGCAGGAACATGATGAGCATTCAGGTGGAATTTACGCTAGACAAACATGCAGGACCATAAATCTGCTTCTCCTATTTACTGCAATAACATCAAGACTGTCTCAACTGAGTTTTCTGTTTTCTATACCTTATGCTCTCATACTAGTTATACTGGGATTACAGTCCCATACCTTTTTTTTTTTTTTTTCTATTTTCAATAGCCTCTGCATTGTTCAGAGCTTTCAAAATAAAGCTTAGATGCTTTTGGATCAAATGTGGAAATACTGTTCCACTAAAAATTTTGAAAAATGAGACATTTATTTTTCTTCCAACATCTTCTAAATGCTGGACCAGACGATCCTTGGAAGCTGCTTCCAACCTGTGCTCAACTATGATTCTTCATTTAGCAATGACAACATCCTAGGAAATATCTGAATAGTGTAGGGATTAGAAATTAAATTCTGTTTTCAGACCAGTTGTACTTAAACTGATTCCTGCCAATGGTTCCTAGACAGTCTCTGTGAGAATGACTGACAATAAGGAAGTTTTCTTCTCAGAGCTGGCGATGTGGCAATGTCTCAGCGTTCCCTTCACACCCCGGCTACACACACCATAGCTCTTTGCTCTTCTGAATGCAAGTACTCAGAAGAGTTGTGTGCGACCACTCAGGTGTAGTTTTTACAAAGCTGCTTACTATAGAAACATTTATTAACATTTTTTTAAATTCTTTACCATTTTTGATAAGCCTTTGACTAACTGCAGCACTCATGTCACTGAGACAAGTTTTGAAATGAGTAAATACAGCAGTGCTGGTAAGGTTTCCAGAAACCTCTCTGCTGTTACAACTTCAGCCATTAACTGCTGTATTTTAAATGCATCTCAGTCTCCATCACTGTTATGGTAGGTCACAGGTTTTATTTGCAAATGACTACAAGAACCTCTGTTGACAGATTTTATTAAGGTTTACAGATGCATGTTATCATTGGCCTTTGGCTGAGGAGCTCCTTTTCTTAGCAAGTTTCTCCTTCCCCATGATAACTCCTCATACAGGCTTGATGTCATTGCACCCTTCTCCCCCAAATTTCCACATGGCTCCATTCTTCTCTCCAGACTTTCAGGAGTGCCAGTGCTGGTGGAACCTGCTCACTGCAACCAGGAGCACAAAGCAGTAGCTGGGAGGCAGTGAAGAGCGAACTTAATGCAATGAATTTATCACAGGAGCATTTTAGATGAATTTATTTATAATGATTTTTATCAGCCTTTTGAACTGACTGCTGTTCAGTGATTCATGAACACTATGGCCCTTTCACGTCACCTCTGGTTCCATCTACATAAATCATTTCTGGTCTATATAGTAATTTTCCAGTATTCCTAGCTACACTTTCTCAAGAGTAAAGTGGGAGATTAAAAACACAACCCAGCAACAACAGACAAGCTTGAAGTTTAAGATTTCAGAAGAAATGTGGGGCGATGTGTTTATTATATTGAGGTCAAGTGGGTTGTATTTGGTGAGCTTTGTAGGTTTGGCTTCTCTGTCCTAAAAGTAGCATGTACTTATTATGGAGAGAAACTATTAGAAAACTTCTGTGAACACAAAGGCAATGCTTTTAATATTATTATATAATTGGTATTATATAAAACAGAGTCCTCTAAAATTGTAAAGTCCTTTGTAGAGCTAAATGTAACCCTAATGCCATTTTGTCTTATTTAGGATAAGTCTCCAATACCTTTTTAAAACAAGAAATCAGCGCAAAACCAGTTTTTATTATTTTTGTGTTATTTTGGGTCACAGGTAAATAATTTTTATGTCCTGAATAGACTATGGAGACAATGACTTTTTTGCAGCCATTAGATCTGAAAGCTCTCAGAAGCATTGCTTGCTGTTTTCAAAACAGAGAACAACATGGCTCAGTCAGCACACCAAAAAAGCAGAAAGTTTGGATACATAACAGCTTGAACTATATTTTAGTCACTGATGAACATTCAAAAGATTTTTCCTGTCTCTGCCTGTAAAACAGCCTGGATACAGGATATTGTAAGGGAAAGAGAACCCCACACTCTTATACTGGACTCCACATTTCTGTCTGAGCACATGGCTAGAAAGTTGAGCAGCACCCAAGACCTGGACCTGGGCTCACAGCAAATTGCATTGGTGAGTTTAGAGTCTTTCTTACATTTATGGGTTGGGGTTTTGTTTCAGTTTGTTTAGGGTTTGTTTTGGTTTGGTTGTTTTGGTTTTGTTTTGGGTGGGGAACCTCTATTTAAAGGTGAAGAAAGAACAGTAAACAAGTACAGTAACATCCTTTTGCTGTATTTTGGATCGCTACTTTCCAGGCAAATATCAGAAAGTATTTTTCATGATTTTCAAGTGAAATGGCAATTAAAAGTACACTTTAGTGGAAGCAGGAGTGTAGACCAGCTATAAGATATACTTGAACTGGGAGCCCAGCAAATGAGCCAAGCTCAAAAAAATAAACAACCTTTTCCAAGGCATTATTACAGGACACATTGTCAGGTTCTTACTTGGGTACTGTAGCACAATATAATGTGAAAATTCCTGGGAGTTTTCATTATAAAAATTGTAAATTCTGGTAACAGTATCAAGAAATAAAGAAGGGGAGGAGTGGTGGTGGTGGTACAAGAGCTAAATGATCAAAAGCCAAGAATTTTTTTCCAGCATCTGCTGCTTTTAGGTGCAAATATATATTCACAAACAAAAAACATGGGTGCCTGGCATTATTAGTAAGCAGAAGTGTTTACAATACCTTCACTCTAAGTAGCAAACAAATGCTTAGTTATCCATGTCAGAGAAATTGAGGCCTACAATTGTGATTGCCATCATTTGATCATGAATAAAACCTAAGAATTTCCAGGCCACTCTGTTAAGTAAAAAAAGTTACACCAAAAATCAAGGATGTAGCTGAATCTTGAACTATGTGGGGCAAGGGCAGTCTCACTCTGTGCCCGTAAACTGCCTGTAATTTATGGTGCTATATAGATGATTTTTAACAATGATGAAAACAGTTGTAGAAAGCAGTAGTTTACAGACTGGGAAAGAGAGGAGAAATTAGGTGAATGCATAGGGAGTCACGTATAGCATGTAGGAAAAAAACAACCAAAGGAAATGACCAAATCAAGGTAATAAAAGTATTAATTATGTGCTTTTTGAAGGCAGCTGCTATCAAGTAGGAAAGTTACCTTGAGATGAAGGCCACTTCTACACTTTCTGCACTGTACTCAGAGAGATCTTAAGAATCCAAAGGAAAAGACAACTACTGCATGAAAGAGAAATGCCAGAAATTGGCCCATTGAACCTCTGAGCACAGAGTACATCCATATATTTGCCCATTACCTATGGAATAACACTCTGCAAGGCATTCAATTTCAAACAGTGCATCCATAGCCACCCCTTTATGTAAGGGCTTAAATTTCCATTATTAGTAGAGCATGAAGAATGCCTGTGATACCGTGTACTGGGTTTTTATATCTCCCACTCTCCAGGCCATACTGTCTTTAAAGATAACAGTGGTGATCAAAGCTTCAATATACACAACAGCAAACAGATGTGAGGGAAAACAAACATTCCTAAGTCAAGGTCAGCTCCTGCCAGGAGTGAGAACAACATAGATGTTGCAAGTCAGTAAAGCATTTTCACATTTTGCAACTTCCTGTTTTATAAAATGGATCCTCTAGACAACATGCTGCAAATATAAAAATACCTACTGACTATTTCTTCCATCTCTATATATGTTTGTCCCCCAGGCTGTACTGATGTTGGTGATTGGCTCATCCCTTGTGCAAGACCTTGCACTTGGCCCTGTGGACTTCCATGGGGTTCACCTGGCCCCCTGTCTCAAGCCCAGCAGGTTCCTTAGGACCACCTCCTGTCCTTCCAGCGTATCAGCAGCACCATGTGGCTCATCCATCCACAGCTGTGGATGAGTGCACTCAATCCCACCATACCACTGATGAAGATTCTAAATAGTATTGGTCCCAGCAGAGACCTGCCCCTTTTGTCATAATCTTTTAAGACCTACCAACCATTTTGCTTTTATTCTCTTTTAAGACTGAGGCATCTAAACCACACAATCTCTCCCAAGTACATATTCAATACCCGTAGCAAGGGAGTCACCCCACTTCTAAGACAGACACTGGTCATTTGTGATTTGCAGGGATTTCATCATCCACTCCTTACAGCTGTTAGTACAGCTTTTAATCTTTAGTTTGACTTCGAACATTCTTTGTCTGGGCAGCCCACAAGGTTTTATAAGGAAGCAGCAGGACTGACTTTTTTCCTCCAGGTACAACTAGTGTGTACTTTCTGTATTTTTGTGGTTTTTTGATATTTAAGTAAAATTGACAAAGACACTTTAGAACATGAAGGTAAGTTAGAACTAATAACTTGGCAGTAATTTCTCAACATGCATATATCTGTCTACTTTCACAGAGGTATGTTCATAGTATTTGAACAGGGCAAATAAAGTGGTAAAATTAATCCCAGGTATGAACAATGATGACTTTTTATCTTTTAAAATAACTTTTCCCAAAGCTAGGCAGCTGTTTCCCCTTGCTGCAAAGAGGTGGGATTCTCAGCAATTCGTAGTTCTGCTCTCAGTGCAGCAGCATGTCGTGAGAGTTTATTTCAGTGTAAGATACAATTCAGGCTTTGATGTTTAAATATACCAGCTTCCCAGCTGCAGAGGCTCCTGCAGCAGTTACTCTGTCCAGGACTACTCTTCATTAGGATACATTAGGAAAGCATCAATTATATGTAGTAGCAATGTTTGATTGTTGATTTTATTGTCCCAACAGCTTATGCAAACACAGTGAGAAGTGTGAAACTGTTGGCTAATTTTTTTTTTTTCCCTGATGAAAGTTTTTTTCCTTTTGTGAAGATAAAAATAAATGGAACTGAAGATATTTTAAAAATTCTGTACTTATCTTCACTTGTCCTCCAACAACAGGAATAGCTCCAAAACTTCAAGATGGCTCAAAAATACTGTCAGGTTGATAAAACATGATTTCTGTTTGTTTAGTGTAGCTTATTTTTGTTTCCCTATTCTGCTTCTTGGAAATGATATACACTTGCTTGCGATTCTGTACTAAGAAACCCATTTCTGTTGAACACCCAGAAAGACTTGGCTTTCAGGACAATTTGGGATTCTGTTGCTGAATGGAACAGAACACAGTTCTGTCCAGATTCTCTTATTGTAAAATCAAATTTCAAGAGTCAAAGAACAAGTACACACTTCTAGTATCCTGGCCTATCTGAAGTGAAGATTTCACCCTTCATATTGAGTGTCTGCTGTTTGGTGTGTATGCTCTGTCACGTGTCAACTGCGAGTCTGTAGGACAGGATCCTTAAACTATTTAAAATATAATACAGATATGTGTATAGGTATATAAATACATATTAATATTGATGTATGCATCTGCATTTTTGTTTAGGATAAATGTGTATTCTTCCTTGTAACTCTGCTGCTTTAAAAAAATAGCAGCTACGTAAAAAATGGTTTTGCAGACAAGGAAACCTGATCAGCTTGAACAAGTACAGCTTAGAAGGATTTTAGAGAACTAAACAGACCATTACCATCAATACTAGCATCTGATATCCATATTATAACCCAGATTCCTTCATTCTCTCTCCTTCAAACAATACCAGTTTCAGGAGTCAATGTAGCCCAAGAGATGTCTTTCTAGCACATCATCACTTGGACTGTTGCTGTAAATTATTTTTTTCTCTTGCTTTAATACTCTCAATATCTGCCTTGTTCCCTTTAAAAACCCAGTTGCTCAGTCAGTTATTTGATGTTTGAGTAAATGAGAATAGAAATCCACCATGCAGAAGGACCAAAGAGTATGCTGAAAATCCAGCGCATCTACCTGCAACTGAGAAGATTCGTCAGGGTTTTCACTTCACCCTAGTGAAAACAAAAGAAATACATAGTTGGAGCCAACCCACCACCCAGCCAAAACCACACCATCACCCAGCCAAGCCAGAAGGGCTTTGTGGAACCACCCTGGGGAAAAAGCAAAAACAAACAAAACGCTACAAAAAACACAAACCAATCGACCAAATAACCCCCAAGATTGCACTGTTAACTAGGTGTTTCCTGCATCAAATAGGTATGACATTAAAGAACATATTTGCTAGTCAAATCAACTAAGTAACAGTAGAGTTTGAAATAAGAAATCAAGGTAGTACAAATGCTGTTAAAGCTGTGCACTTAAAGGTCTGCTTTCAAGACAATTAAAGAGAAATTATAAAAGCTATGTGAAATAAGAGCTTCCTCTCCACAAACACAAAATAAGGAAGAAAATCTCTCTTTGTTTCTGGGACAGCATCACCCATCACAGTGAGTGTTCTGCAAAAAAGCCTGCACACAATCCACTGCAGAAAGTCTGTACCAAAAATTGCAAATGCTGTTCCCAAACACAGTGTGGATCCAGCACTCTGGATCACTGTGGTTTTTTTAGCAGGAGGAAAAGTGCATCAGGATATCGAAAAATGTTGAGCCTTTATACTATCTAAATCTATTTCCCTCTATCCCTTCAGAAGTTTGCTGCTTCCTGAACATTGATTACATTTAGTGAACTCCCTCATGAACCACATCCCTATCCTTGAATGTCTGGATACAAAATGTGACTTAAAACATATGTCAAATAGCTGACAAATTCCACATAGTGTGCCACAGCTCTAGACAGAATCTGTCTGTCACACTACATGGACAGGTAGTTACTGAAAATACTGCCTCAGCCTCCCCAAATATAACTGCAGCTCTTCAGTTTCAGCAGTTACAAAGCACCATTCTGAGAAAATATCTGACTCTGCAAAAATCAAAGTTGAATTAAAGAGAAAGTGGCACTTGAACAACGGAAAATCCTCTGCCTGCTGTTGTCAGAGAAGATTCCAAACTACCACCAGGGTAGGAGGCATGGAAAGTCTTGGAAATGACATCCCCTCAGCACCACAGACAAGGAAAATACCTAAAGGCTCCTTTACTATTCCTGAATTGAAAGAAACCTGAAGTGACGGGCCCCATGACTATGCAACAAAGGGAAGTGCTGTAAACATTCATTCTCTTGATCAAAAGAGCATATTTTTAGCAATTAGCTTTTTAAGAGGGTAACAGGATCCTCATAGTGAGAGGCTATGTCACTTTAAACACAAACCATAAACATTTCATTAATTCATTCCATCAATTGCCTTTTTTGCACACATTAAACCAAGGGGGATGAAAATATAAATGAAGTCACATCCCTAAAACTAACCCCCCACCTTGCCCAAAAGTTTGGTGGACTAATTACAGCCCTTCTATTCTTTAGATATTAGTTCAATAATTCTTTTCCAGACTGTGCCGTGAATTATGGAAACACTGGGATTGTAGTTTGTAAGATGGTGAGTGAGACTACACTTAATTTCATTCCATGTCAATGTGTAATACAGACCAGGAACCAAAAATACAATGCCTCCTTATTAATCTCACCTACCTGTATCTTCACCATACACCTACATGGGTGATGACACATAGAGCTCACTGCAAGAATAACTGCAGAAATTAAAGGAGGATCATTTTAAGCCACTTGTCTGGCATATCAAATGCAGCTAAACCTATGTGAATTCCTGTGGAAAGGATGGGTAGTAAATGCACATCAAGATTGATCCAACTCTGCTGGTGTATATATATTTAACCCTTATTCCTTTAGGAGAGGGATGTACAAAACCAGGTAGTTCCAGATTACTCTTCCAGGCAAAATGTACACACGTTGTTTCCAAATGCATACCAAGAGGTTTTTCAGAAGGAAAAGAAAATTGGAGATTTTTAGTAATGCCCAGAACTAGCTGCCTAGTTTTGTAGAAATACAATGAATCACTGTATTGCTTTCTGGATAAGACAATGTAAGACATCACTGACTCAGGGAAGAAGCTTATGCATCTTCCCTTTACCCTGTGTCCACTGTGGGAAAAAGCAGGGACAGTAAGCACAGGCTTTTTGTCCAACCACCACCTAAGTTCTGCTACGCTAACACCATCATAAGCTATTTCAGAAAATGCTCACAACCAACATCTACTTCACAAATCATTCTCACTCAGATTCTCTTCTTTTTTCCCAGGTGGTTTTTTTTTTTTTTCCCTCTGCTCAAACTGATTAAAAATATAGCATCTGCTACTTAATCACAATTTACCTCCTTAGTGTATCAAAGGCACATTATATGCAAAAACTATCCGGGGATTATTCTTACCTCACTGGAGAAAGCTAACACTGCAATGATGAACTTCAAAAATTATCTTTAAAAAGTTTCCAAAAAACCCCTACAATCCTATTAATTAATGCTCTGAACAAAGACACAATGAAAGCTAAAGACATACATGAATTTGCTTTTGTTTTCCTTCTAAGTGGCATAACTTTGATATGTTTTTGGCTGCATGTTGTGGCTTATTTTGTTTACCATATAACAGACAAGACAAATAGACCAGTATTGAATATAACACTTCCTTCTGTCTCCTTCAAAAGTGTAGCACTATAAAACCAATATAAGTTGATATTAAATACAAGATGATAGCAAGACCCCCATATTTCAGACCAGAGAAGGAACTCTAGCTGCACATAATCCATCTTGATAGCAAGTACATGTGAAAGAAGCTGTTAGAGTGACAACGAATTCCCTTAAAATTTCAGATCAAGAAACTTAATCACACCATTTACCATTATGCCCAGTGGTATTCACAGGAAGGTTTATAAACCCTCCTAATATTAGAGTTTAAAATTGGCCTGTGCCCACCTTAGAGAGCTCATCAAGTATTGCTGCACAAGGACCAAAAGCATCTGTTTATATTGGAAAACTCAGGCAGGTAAATACAGATACAGAAGTTCACTTCAAATAATTGACTTGATAATGCAAAAATAATAATTTCTTGGTTGAAAGGAAGGTTGGGTAAAGCTCAGTAAAGTTTACGTTAGGCTCAAAGTTTAAGCGATGTCCTTCGGTTATGATAAAAAAATATAATCCCAGGAAGAAGTCAAAAGAGTAAGGAAGGTTCAGTGGAAGCAGCAGACAGACTTCCAACAGCTTTATGTACTACAGCTTATTTCTACCTAGGGCTGGTATCCTGACTCAGCCTTAAATAACTCGTACCCTTCATGTCCCAAAGTTTGCTTTCCAGCCCCAAATACGAGAAAAGTGGTTTTAAATGACTTTGAGCCAGCTGTGAGTTCTGTGTCTGTACAGGTCATTCCTAATGCATCAGGATGACAATTACATGAAGCCACACAGTGACTCATAAAACAGCAAGTGGCAGTAGGACAGAGATGGAGAAGAGGGTAAGGTCGATCTGTCTGAGGATGAATTTGTAAATCAGAACTGGAGAACACAAAACAGAATGAGGAAGACTAAAATGCATCCTTCTTTTCTTTAAAGGAAATCCTGACACAGAGCAGTGCGTGGGTGGAGCTGGCGAGCGCAATCCTGATGAGCCAATTTCCTATCAGAGACTCGCTAGGTTTTTAGTACAACTTTATTTAAATAAAGCCAGATTAGAAAGCAAAAAAGAAAAGAAATTACAGAAATATGAGGAAAATGAATATGCAAGGCAGCACATGGTAATGATCATTTCTGAGAAAAATGAAAACCTTAAAGATGACATTAACAGTTTCAATTTTTTTTACATCAGATACAAATATACCAAAGTCAGCTTTTTTAATATATCCAAATGGGAACAAAACACAACCAACCAGCTATGCTAGAGGTAAAGTCACCATAGCTTTCTATAGGAATTTTCATTTGAATAATTCAGGTAGAAGCATTAATATTCAGCTGGGAATTGTACCAGGTTGGCAAGGCAAATAAGTTACCAACTTGTGGCCACTGTTATTTTCAAAGCTTGTGCACAAAAGAGTTAAAATATAGAGACTTGCTTAATTATAAGAATTATACTTCAGTGTCCATATAATATAAAATGCCCAGAGGCTCCAACATGAATAAGAGTTTCATTACTCTAAATGCTTTATTCTACAACAACGAGTAGAATTTAAAAGCCAATGAAAGAGATAAGAGGTGAGAAATGTCGTCTGAATAAATAATTATAATAAGATTTGGCTATTTCTTTGTATAGCCACACAATGTCTGGTTATTTATTTGCACCATTATGCTTTAAATAGGTATACAGCTCCTTTCCTTTGGTACTTCTGTAGGACTTACAGACTAAGGAATGACTAGGGACTCAAAAACACAGAGTGACAGACACAGTCGTCTTAGACTTAAGAAGGAAGGTGGGGGATCACATGTTTTTCTATTATTTTATCAGATGATCAAAAGCTAATTAGTTTTAACTCAGTTTAACAAACACAAACAGATGTTGGCATTTTGTTATTTTATTCCTGTTCTCACTTGAGACGAAACAGTATCTTGTTGTGAAGAGACTGCCTCACATCCAAGTGCCCACGGTGGGTCACAAGCCCCAGAAAAGAACCATGCAGGCTGACAGCTATATTGGATGTAACAGGAGCACCACAGGAGCAGTGGAAGGAGATTCACCTAATCCTAGGAGGTTAGAGACGGGTTTTTTCCCTAAATTGTCAGAAGTCACAGATGCATCACAAGCACTGAGCTCACTGTTAGACGCAAAGGTGTAATACTGGAATAGAAGGATACATGGAAGTTTTACTACATCATGTTCTACTACTTGGAAAAGTCACCCATATTTACTTGATGAAAGAGCTGGGGGCTCCCTCCCATTATATTTCAAACCAATATTTTTCTTCATTCAAAGGAGAAAACTTAATAAAAACAATAAAACCAAATGAAAAACTTTGTTCTCGTGGCACTGCTACTTCTTGAAATGATTGTCCTTCAGGTACTGTAGCATTATTTTAACTTTGACAGCTGCTCTGTTGAGACATTACTACTGATAAAACAAAGCTTTGTCACTCCAGCTTCAGTACAATAACAACGCAGTCACATATCAGCAAGAAAAGTATCAAGGACAATATGCAATGCATCATTCTTGCATAACTTGTTTACCAAAGTCCTATAGCAAATATGGTGAAGACCATCAGAAACACCTAGATATGTTGAAGAAGTTAATCTAAGGAATGGATGCATGTTTAAGAACACTGCATGACTTATTTTAATACTAGCATATATTCTTTATACATACAAGTCATGCAGGCACTCTTGCTGCCTAGTAAACTAAGAAAAAAATCCCCCTGCTTTTATGATTTCCAATAGTAGTTTTGTTTGCATAAAAACTTTAAGTATTCTTTCTCTAGGGCTGCCTCTCCCTCTCTACTTACATATGGGATTTCAAGAAAATACCAGCATGTGGTTTCAGTGTAGGTCCATAAGCAACACTTGAGTGACACCAAAGCTTTGGGAGGGGTTTATTAATCAAAACTCTTTCACCTTTCTGAACAAATACTGGATTAAATCAGCTGAATGAAGAAATACTTTTGATGAAAACGCATCTGCAGATATGTGGCCTATGCAGTATTCAAAGGGAGAAGGGACTCAAACTTGTTTAAAACCCTGTCACTTTGACATCGGAAAAGGAACTGAAGGTCAGCAAGCTGGGCTCAGGAACTTGGTCTTTTGTACAGGTTGTACACAACCAGCATTGCACTAAAATACTTGGACCTTCTCTGCAAGTTCTCTCATGTTTCACAGTACACTTACTATGGAAAAATCCAAAGGTTTCTTTTGATTTGAAACAATCTGGTAGTGGATGAAGTCTGTGAGACATCATGACCTTTACCACTACTAAATCTTCACATGGGAAGAGCACACTGAGTGTCAAGGGAGCTCCCACAAAGAGGGATTGACTGCCAAATCTCACTGGATTTTCGAAGAAAAACCTGTATCTACTGCAAGTGTTTTGTATTGAGACACATACAGTATTTACCATCAAGCAACAAATGAGCTAAATATATTCCTCTAAGATAAGGTAATCCATCTGTCAATAGCACAAAATAGATTCTGCTTATGTTTTAAAGACACATAACATTTCACATATCATTGCACTCACCCTCAGTTGTTCTCTTTCACAACTCATCTGTTGCTTTGAACTCTGCAAGAGGAAAAAAGAAAAAACAAAAAACAACAACTTTGAAAGCAGAGCATTCTTGCTAAGTCTACATGTCTTCCACAAATAAAGTACTGGAAACGCAGCCGGGAATCTAAACACAATTTTGCATTATGGATCTCCATAAAAGCATTACTACAAAAAAAATTATTATTTTTCATTTCATATTTTAAATTTACAAATGTCAAAAGGAAATTAACACCAGAACCCACCAGAAGTCTGATGTACAAAAGCACTTTTGAGATTTCAAAGATCTCTTTGGCAGTTCAGGAAGAAGCTTTCCTTTTTTCTGTTTTATCACAAGCCTGTGTTATATTTCTGAATATCCCACTAGCAAGACACCATGATACATTCACAGCACATCTTAGAAATAAAGATATCGAAGCTTCGAGAAGTGATAAAACTCATTCCTATGACAACTCCCAGCTCTGGTCTGATATAAAAATAACTCTGAAGATGACTTGATTCCAATGCATATTTTTCCATACTGCTGACTTTATGTTCTGCCAGGTTTATGAAAAACACTCTTGGAGTGTGAGAGTTGGCTGCTGAGAAAGACCTCAGTACCAAGTAAGAGCAGATGTCAGTCAACAGCAGCACAGTCCGTGAAGTCAGCGCTGCAGAAAGGGGCTCCTCTGCAATGAAGAGCTCAGGAAACCTAGCAGCAGCACTGAACCCCCACTGCCTACTTTGCTCTCCAGCTTCTGATTTCTACCTCAGTCCTGCCACCACAACCTCTTGGTCAAAACATTAAGAGTTTTGCTCAGCAAGGTACTGGGATGTTGAGTTGTCCAACCCAGGTGAGAGGCTTTTTTGATTGGGTGGGTTTTGGCTTTAAAATAAATTATTTTTAGAATACTTTGAGAGTCATTAGTCAGTATTATTAGTATTGCAGGTGTAATCACTGAAATTAATGTAGATAGCAAACAATTCAGAAAACATGAAAAAGAAATGTGATGCAATGCTTTCTAAGGATCATTTCAGAGGTTCCAACTGTAGGCTTTCACTACTTTGCACTTAGAAAGAATTTTGTTCAGTTGGGTTTTTTTTGTACTATTATTATTTAGGTTTCTCTCTATGGAAGCCTCTACACCAGAGATGTCAAAGTGAGAACAGTTACACTTTTAGACAATTGGGGGTTGGACTCAATCTCTGGAGGTCCCTTCCAACCCCTACAACTCTGAATCTGTGAAAGTAAGTTTAAAATAAAGGATTCAAAGTTACCCACTCTTTCCTTGCAGAATATATTCTATAAACATAACAACCATGTGTCTCCTGAGCAGTCATGACACAAAACACTGGGACTGTTTCCACAGATACTTGGGTGCACAAAAAAAGGACGAAAGTCTTTTGCCAAACTAACAGCTCCACTTAGCAAACTGAACAACACCACAAATTGTCTGTATAATGTTTCACTGATCAGCTGATTTGGATAAGTCTTCCATCTGTAATTTGTGTTCTACATGTACCAGCTATTTTTCTAGAAGAAACGTTCAACCTCTACCCCAGCAGTATTTCTCAGGGTACTCTTCAGGTATTACAAAAAGAAAAAGAAAACAAATAAGAAAATGAAGGGGGGGAAAAAAAAGTAGTACGTAAAAAACATGCAATGTGTTACCAAAAGCGGCGGTGGGGAGGAAGGGATTTTGGAAGAGAGGTGTCACAGTTTTGTGTAGCTGGGTGCTGGTAGAGAAAGGGGGCCTACAGAGATGTCTGCTGCAAGAAGCAGACAGAAGCTCTTTGCAGGCCCTGGAGAGCAATCATCAGCTGATTCAAGGCCTCTTGCTCACTCCCATAGGACGGACAGACAGACAGAGCTTCCATGGGTTGGGATAAGGACAGTTCACTGACAAAAAACTCCATGAATGTAGAACAATAAGAGCCAGTTACACATACACCCAGTGCTACCACAGACTACCTTACCGACCAGACAATTGCAGAATGCTGCCTGGAGCAAGGACAGAGCAACAAACGGGCCAACCTGACCCAATGCCCCAGCCACACTCAATCTGTCCTGGAGGCAACCAACCCCTGCCCTTCCCCAACCAGCTGATTTTATGGGGAAGTGATGTCAGGTGGTGTGGAGAACAGCCCAGGCTGACTCAGCTCACCTGTGCTGGCTGCTCGGGAAGGTTGACTCTGGCCTGGCCAGAACCAGGACAGGAGGAAAGGCAAATTTGTAAAAAAACAAACAAAAAAAGTGTATCAAATATTTGTAGAGTGGAGCAAGGGTTATAATTTTTCACTATTTAAACAGATAATAATTCTGTGCTTTAATTAATCATCTATAAGGCTACTACTGTTATTTTAAACATAAAATTGACAAACACTGTTCAGAAAGCAGAGCAGGACATGTTATTAAAGACTGAAAAGTATTTCCGAACAGCGGGAGAATACAATCAAGGTGCAAGGAGTGAAGAGCAAAGATGAACCACAACTTCAGGAGAAGGTGACTGTGTCTTAGCATCCCTCACCACACACTGCCTGCCAGCAAAACAAACACACCAACACTTATGTAATAACAAACAGCTTCCACCTGAATGTAAGAGTTGTGTTTTGAACCACATTTTGTCTCCATCTACAACCACATTCATGGTGCTGTGACTGCGAAAAGCAACGGGGGGAGAGAAGAGGGTCAATATGCAGACACACAAAAGGTTGCAACTTCCTTTGTTCAAAGTTCAGCAAAGGCCTGGTTCCAAACCACATGGTTTAGCTCTAACAACAGAACCCAAGTCAGCGACAGCTTCCCTCAGGGCATGAGCTTCCACGGAGATAGCTCCATCTCCCTTCACTCCAGCAGCTTTCCAGAACAAATGCAGCTAGGCTCAGTGGTAATGTTGTCTTAGGGCAAGTTTAAGAAGACAAAATGAAAGAAACCAAACTTTTGTGAATGAAAAAAAATATTTCTCATAATTTAAACAATGATGCCATCTATCCATCCATCTATCCATCCATCTATCCATCCATCTATCCATCCATCTCCCTGTTTATTGGTTCGCAATTATTAAGATACATCTGGGAAAAGCTCATTTGGGCACAAGCAGCTCCTGTGCAGCTAACCAGTGCCAAATTTGCTCTCTCGTTTCATCTTTTTGCTGTCTCTGCCAGTTTAAGAGAAACATCCTGGCAGCACCAAGCACTTAAGGGAAAACATAAATAATGCATTTACAATATGTAAACCTGTACAGATAAATGAGAAAACTGAAAGCCATAACATATTTAATTAATGATCAAGAGACCTTAGAAGCAAACCTTGTGCATATCCTGCAATTTTAAATACGGTGTCTCTCAATCTGAAATTTACTTGGTTATGTCTCTGGATTGAACTATATGCAATGAACTATTTATTTCTTTTAGTTCAAGACTGCATGAAGAGCCCAGTCAATATGTTGAGTGTCATTATGTCAAGCTTTCACATACTAGAGTTTAGTGGAAGAATGCCTAAAATATTGATTCTCTTTAAAGGATTTCATCAAGGAAAAAAAAATTCAAAGAACTTGAACAATAGCTCAAGCCTACAAGTCTTTTTATAAGACAACAGTCTTATAAGACACTCATGCTGCCAAGCTCCATCATTTTAAACCAAAAAAGACCCACTGGAAATACTATGCAACCTGGTGGTTTCATTCTCTGGTGAGTTCATGAACATCAATAGACTGGGTAAGTATGTTGTGTTTTCTTTAAATCAGAGTATCAGGTGGGAGACTTAAGATCTTTTAAATGTATTTATCAGTCATTAACCATTCATAAGGACTTGCAGGACTAGACATTACAGGACTAGCTCAGACTATACCTTTTTCAGAAGAGCACTGCACATGCTTGGGGGTGTTTCCCCAAAACAGATTTGGACATTTTCAGGCCACCTCAAAATCCATAACACATGATGCAAGCATACAGATACATTTAAGTAGATACACTTCACAGACTGTCCAATCCCACCCTTAGAACTACTACAATTACTATGAAACTGCCTAACAGTTTAAGCAGTGGTTGCCATCACACATGTACTGAGAAGACTACCATCATTTTAGTACTTTTACTACCATTTAAAACCATAGTCAAAAGCAACCCCTATGGAGAAATAGAAAGACAATAGAAAATAGGATCCCACCTATGGATGCAATGGATGGATCAAGAAAGTAACAGTATTACTCAAGGTGATAAGGAACACCAACAGTCCACCTGGGGAGGGTCTACTGCTGCCCAGTTTAAGAGTCATTTTAAAGAAAGGTTTTAAGTGATGGGGCAAAGAGAATAGTATGATGGTGACAGGGTTATTTACAGAAAGACTCTGCTTAAAATGCAAAAGAAAACCTGGTTTTGTTACAGTAAAATATTTCAAAGTATTTTGCATTCAGAAATTCAAAATGCTGTAGGATTGAGAAGGTCATTTGAAATGGAGCACAGTCCCAGTGGGTGAAAGATAGCGAGTGAAGAGCTCAAGGCTTTTTTGTTCTAAGTATTTTACCACAAACAAACATTTGTGGTAAAAGAACTTAGCCTGTGGTCTCAAAAAAGCATACATGAATCCATCCTGCTCCCAGACAGCAGTCACACCAGAATTACTTACCCATCATTTTCTGTGCAGCTTAAGACCCCTGTCCTAACAGTTGTTTCCAGGAAATGCCCTTCAATATTTTTGTCTTCTCCCACCTCAGAAAAGACAATGCAAATATGATTACCTGGACTGTCTTGATTAGGAAAGGGCAGTCCACAGTCAATACCTACAGATCAACTGTGGAGCATCAGTCCGATACGAAAGACTTGGCACTGCTCAGTCGCAGAGCTTTGACCAGAAGGTAACTTCACAATCAGCGATTGCTTACTTACATGATTAGGGTCTCATATTTCTCCTCATTCATACATAGATTAAATACTGAAATAAAATCACAGAGTACTCCCTTGCAGGCTCCCTAGATGTATTTCACTCAATACTATGAGACAGACAGTACCATTTCATACTATTTCCAAAATCCATCTATTGGTGTTTTCTCTCATTAGCTACTCCTCTGACTATAAAACTTGTCTTCTCTCAAAAATTAAATGCCTGGTTTTTTTCTTGCCCTGTTGCACAAAAATGTGGGCTACCCAAGGAGAGGCAGCACATGTTGCTGTCTAGCTATTTCATGGCAAAATAGTCCCTTCCCCTCCATCCTTTCACTGCATAACACCTTTCATTATCTCATTGCCATACAGAAAAAATGACACTTAAAGTTATTAAATATGTGGAGAAAGTATGGGCTTGCACATAAATGTATAAATTATATTGTGTATTAATTTAAAAGGGCTTCTCAGTACTTCACATGAAAACCCGACACAGAAAGAACCAATGTCCATCCCCAGAGCTCATTCTGCCGCAAAGCAGAGCCCAAGATGCTCAGACACAGAATGCTCTTTAAAGATCAGCAACTGCAGAAACATATAGGATGGTCTGAACTGTGGGGGGAGAGGGGGGCAGGGGTAGTAGCTTCCAGCATCATGAAGAGGCTTTCAAACACAAAATCAAGACTATCTCTTCCTCAAGTAGTAACTTGGGACCCTACTCCTCTTCTATGAACTGCTTACATTTTTTTTCTATATATGACTCTGAAAGCCCCTGAATGCTGAGGAGTCTAACGAGATGAAAACCTATATAAATTTTGTGTACATTGTGTGTCTAATACAAAGGGGTACAGACCGTATATGTCTCTGTATATGCCATTTTTTTCTAGAACAGAGAGCTTTGGGTTTCTCTTAGCTAGGTACATGTGTTTACATGCATAGAATTTTAATTTCATGGGGTTTTATTACAACCATCAGTTATTCTACTCTAGCACTAGCTAGAGGGACTGATTTATTCTCAAATGCCCTTGCCTTGGTATTGTATATCGACTAGCACTGCTGTCATAAATATATTTGGGTGAAGAACTGTCTACAATTCTGTGCGTAATACTAAGCAGAGTTAAGGTTTCAAGTGTCACATACAAGTGGTTTATTTCTACTGGAAGAAACAGGCAATTATTATGGCCCATTGAGCTCAGATTAAGCGTTTCCATCAAAAAAAAAAAAAAAAAAAGAAAGAGAGCCTAGTGCTACAAACCTTGTAAAGCTGTAAATGCAAATGGGGACCATCTCATCTTCCATAAAAAATAATCTATGGTTTTATAGACATTTCTCCCTCTCCTTTTCTTCTCAACCTCAAATTAGGAAAATATTCCAAACAGGATAATTTTATTGAGACAAAAAGTAGATCTCCAAAAATAAAATAGAAACACTGTAAAAAAGAAATTATATATCATACAAGTTTGTAGGCAATTATTTCCTAGTGTAAAATGGTTCCTTTAATCACTTGAGAAACCCCAAAGTCCAATTTTCTCCTTTTCTTGGGTTCAGGCTCAGATATGCTTTTTCAGCAAGAGGATTTCAGTTGGAAAAGACCTTCAAGATCATTGAGTCCAATCAATACTGCTTGACCAACATTGTTACCTGGTAAATACACTTTGTTTGGGGGGTTGGTTTGGGGAGTTTTACGTTTTGGTTTTGATTTTTGTTTTGTTTTGTTTTAAATAGCTTTAGTTATACACCCAGAGCATGCCACAGATCATGAAGATACCCACACCACTGTGTCTGCCGTTGGCTCCCTGATTATATTTAGGGAAACTTGTGGTGCTGCAGCACAGCCTGGGAGCTCTCCACTTACCGACACCCCTTTAAGTCAAAGGTCTGCAAGGTGGCATAACACCAGCCAGCCCTGCGGCTCTTCCCATGCTCCACAGTGTATCCTATTGCATGGTATTTCCCTGGGTGTTCTTAACAAGTTTAGGAACCGTGGAGCTGTGGTACACCCTTCTGAACAGCACCACTAAGACAAAAACTGGCGTATGCTTATTTTGCATTACACTATGTGACCAACACCTGAACATTAAGGCACATTTATACAGGAATCTACTTCACCATATACTTCAGTATACCCTATTTTCTCTAAGAAAATGTTTTCTGCATGTACCATTCTAGAAAAACATTTGTGCCATAAAGCCTCAGAATTAAATTCTGCATGCATGTTCTGCATGCATTAAAATTCTGCATGACAGAATCCCATCAGAAACTTTATCTATAATTAGTATTCAAATATAAACTCCTTTTATGTCTGAAAGACAGCTATAGTGCATTTTATTTAATTTCCCTGCATAACACAGTGTTACAAGGAATAATCAGAAAGCAAAGGCACTGTACTAAAAAGAATAAATGGATGCTATGAAAAATGTAATTAAAAATACTGTTAAAGAACCACCAGTATAGAATTAAATGCATGTTATCTTAGAATGCAAAAACTATTTGACCAAGCCTGGTGTACACGTATTACACTTTACTGAGGCATAAATCTTTTTTGTTTCATAAGCAAATTGTTATTACAAGAATTTGGTCTTGTAAAATCTTGTAACTTTTGGAAAATGGATGTTATGTATCTTTTCTTAAAGTCTCTGTACAGGGGGAAAAAAAAAGGCAGATAATGGCATGAATACCAATTAAGTGATAAACTCTGAAGCCAATGTAAATACAAAGTGAATAGATCAGCTATATTAATTAGTAACTGAGTATCAGATACAGCTACCAGCTTTTGAAATGCATTCTAAGGGTCTGCATTATGTGAAGGCAAAAATCTCTGATAATGCTGCACAGTAGATTTTTTGAAGTTGACAGAGACCGTGACTAAAAACTACAGGCTAAGAAGATATAAGAAAAGACAAGGTTTCAGTACAAGCTCCATTTTACACAGAATGGTTTCCTGTACTCTGAAGAGACAGTGAATACCAGCCTGTACTGCGCCAGCTACACTACCTCCAGATAACAACTCTGAGGAGAGAAGATGGGCTGACAATACGGATATCGCTGAGACAGGCCAGGCTTGCAGACAATTACCAAAGCCAGCAACGTTACACAGCGCTGCTATAGACACTGCCCGCGTGTTATCGGTAAACATCTGGAAGGCTCCTTGCTGTGCTTGTGTGCTGATAAAAATAAGTCCAGTTCATTCAGCCACTGATGCTTGACAAATTACAGAAACCCCCAAAACACAGCTTTTATCTGGCAGATCCCCACTCTTGGCTGAAGAGACATTAGAGAAGGAATTGGTCCGAGAAGCGCGATGCTGACAGATCTGAAGAAGCCAAGGAACTGATGGATATCCAAACTGCCATTTGTCCCCTTCCTCAAAGTTACTCTTCTTCTAATTAAAAAATTACTCTTTGGAGTGTTAGAGAGAGAGTGTGTCTGTATATATATCTAAAAATAATTTAATTTATACAAAATTATCCAAAACACATGAAAATGCAGTATTAACCTAATAAATCAAATAATTCAAAGAGAAGCAGAAGATCTATGAATCGTGGAAAAAGGGTCTGAGCACCTGGGAAGAATACAGGAATGTGGTCAGGGCCTGTAGGGATGCAACTAGGAAGGCTAAAGCCCTCTTGGAAATTAAGCTGGCAAGGGACATAAAGGATAATAAAAAGGGGTTTTTTTAGACACGTGAACAGTAAGAGGATGTCCAGGGATAATGTAGGTCCCTTGCTGAATAAGGAGGGTGTCCTGGTTACGGGGGATGCTGAGAAAGTGGAGATATTGAATGCCGCCTTTGCTTCGGTCTTCACTTCAAAGGCCCCCCGGGAACCACAGACACTGGATGAGAGTAGGACTGATTGGGAAATGAAGAATTTCCCTCTGGTTCAAGTAGGGGAGGTCCAGGAGTGGCTCAAAGGGATTAATGCACACAAATCCATGGGCCCAGATGGGTTACATCCACGTGTGCTGAGGGAGCTGGCGGAGGTGATTGCTGAGCCGCTCTCTATCATCTTCGACAGGTCTTGGAGGACAGGAGAAGTGCCTGAAGACTGGAGGATAGCCAATGTCACTCCAGTCTTTAAAAAGGGCAAGAAGGAGGAACCTAGTAACTATAGGCCAGTCAGCCTCACCTCTGCCCCTGGAAAGGTAATGGAACAGCTTGTTCTGGATGCCATCTCCAAGCAATTGGAAGAGAAGAAGGTCATGAGGAGTAGTCAGCATGGATTCACTAAGGGGAAATCGTGCTCGACCAACCTCATAGCCTTCTACGATCTCATGACAGGCTGGGTAGATGGAGGGAGAGCAGTGGATGTCATCTACCTTGACTTCAGCAAGGCCTTTGATACTGTCTCCCATGACATCCTGATAGCAAAGCTGAGAGATCATGGGATAGATGAGTGGACAGTGAGGTGGGTTGAGAATTGGCTGTCGGACCGAACCCAGAGGGTTGTGATTCGTGGAGTAGAATCTGACTGGAGGCCTGTTACCAGCGGTGTTCCCCAGGGCTCAGTGTTGGGTCCAGTCCTGTTTAATATCTTCATTGACGATCTTGATGAGGGAATAACATCCACCCTCAGCAAGTACGCCGATGATACAAAGCTGGGAGGAGTGGCTGACACGCAGGAGCACTGCGCTGCCATCCAGAGAGACCTGGACAGGCTGGAGAGCTGGGCAGTGAGAAACCAGATGAAGTTCAACAAAAGCAAGTGTAAAGTCTTGCACCTGGGAAGGAACAACTGTTTGTATCAGTACAGGCTGGGGGATGACCTGCTGGAGAAGAGCTCAGTGGAGAAGGACCTGGGGGTCCTGGTAGATGACAGGTTGGCCATGAGCCAGCAGTGTGCCTCGGTGGCCAAGAGAGCCAATGGGATCCTGGGATGCATCAGGAGGAGTGTAGCCAGCAGGTCAAAGGAGGTGATCCTCCCTCTCTACTCTGCCCTGGTCAGGCCCCACCTGGAGTATTGTGTCCAGTTCTGGGCTCCTTGGTATAAAAAGGACAGGGATCTCCTGGAAAGAGTCCAAAGAAGGGCTACGAAGATGATTAAGGGCCTAGAGCATCTCCCCTATGAGGAAAGGCTGAGTAAGCTGGGACTGTTCAGCCTTGAGAAGAGAAGACTAAGGGGGAACCTAATCAAAGTTTATAATTATCTGAAGCAGGGGATGCAGGGGGAATCAGCCAGCCCCTTTTCAGTGGTCTGTGGGGATAGGACAAGGGGCAATGGCTGCAAGTTGGAGCATAGGAAGTTCCGCACCAACATGCGGAAGAACTTTTTCACAGTGAGGGTGACTGAGCACTGGAACAGGCTGCCCAGGGAGGTGGTGGAGTCTCCTTCACTGGAGATATTCAAGACCCGCCTGGACGCCTATCTGAGCAATATGAGCTAGGGAGCCTGCTTTGGCAGGGGGGTTGGACCCGATGATCTCTCGAGGTCCCTTCCAACCCCTACAATTCTGTGATTCTGTGATTCTGTGAAATCACCAGTAAATTTAATCTGGAAAATTTATTTTATGAATATGCAGAAAAAATAGGAATTCCTTAGAATTTTTAACATTGACAATAATTTTAATTCCACAAGTGCTTGTAACTGAGTTGATTAACAGTATCCTACTATAGTTTTATTTATTTGGCTGATCATATTATTAGGGGGTTGGGTTTTTTTCTTAAACAGGTAAGAACTAAGCGAGCTTAAGTAGGATTTGTGAGCAAATGTAAAACTTTATTACTAAGAAATGCCTGTACAATTACTTACACTATATATACTAATTTTTGTCACTTAAAATTTGATTGTGAAAAAAGATGAACACTGTGAGTTAATTAAAAATTATAGTTTACATGTATCACTCCACCTAAAGATTGAAATTTTGGTAGATGACTTCCATTACTTGTGAAAAATATACTGGCCTCTTACCTTTAGCTCTTGGGCGATAACTTCCTGTATATAAATGCAAGATGTAGCGGAATCAGTAGAATCCACACACATTTTCAGTAAGAAGTAGATATCTATGTGTCATTAATGTCTTTTAAATAATCCCTTTTGTTTTTTCACAGAAAATGCAATGATACGTTTTACACTTGCACACACAGCCACATGGAAATCACAAATCAAAGCTGTTCATTGCACTTATCAGCTTGGTTTCTTATAAATCTTTTGAGCAAAGCAGGAGCTGTCTTTTCTGCATTAATTTACCAAGCTGTGGACTGCTCAGGTGACACTCCTCCTAGAGCACAGCAAAGACATGGAGGAATTATGTCTCCATGAAGTTTGAGGCAAACATCAGACCCTTTGCATCACACATGGGAAACAAAGCCAAAACCAGAACTGTGTTTTCTTTGGTTTTAAATGAATCCATTAGTCCCAGAGAGACAAAAGAAAAGAGACCACATGAAATGTGTCCAGCCAGCACTGTGGCTGTTCTTACTTGTACAGCATGAGCATGCCTGTATGCTGTGCTGGGATTCACCCCCCTTCCCTGTAAAGCGATTCCCCTGACCAGGCCTGAAAGTACAAGAAGCCTAAGCCAGAAGAAACTGCAGCTCTTTAATAAGCTGTAAGACCAAACATGCCACAAGGAACTTCTTACATATTTTTTTACAACTCAGATAATGTTACTTGGTGAAACTGTAGGCTGTACAAGCAGGCAGAACGGCACTTAGAGCCACAAAATAATCACTTCTGGAAGCTCTTCATACTGGTACAACATGTAAAAATCCTTCTTTGTTTCTGATTTGTACTGTCAATCTTACATAGTGAAGGCAGTGCTTTGCTCTTTCTCACAGCAGCAGAATTGCAGGGGAGCTCTACCAAAACGAGTCATTTTAGATTCAGATGTGGTGAAGGGTAGAAGTCCTCTGGCAGCCAGCTGAAGCATAACTTCAGTTCCTTGCACCTACAAAACTGATCATAGATTCACAGTGGTTTGGAGTACTGTGGCTCACTGCATAATCACCTCCAACAGTTTTCAAGTTGTCCTGACATCAGTTAGAAAGAGAAACATAACCTAAATATGTACGTTTTACTGTCCATTGCATTATTAACATGAGTTACCAGTTAACAGTTGATTATCTTAATTTAAAAAAAAAAAAAAAAAAAATCCCAAGATAAGGTGAATGCCAAGCACAGCAGTATGGAGAAGCAAATGCACCAGTAAATGAGAGCAAACCAAGCACGAATTGCCTCACAATGACACTGGTGAGATTTCACCTCAGAGGACGCCACTGTCAGCAGACAGACTCAGATTACTGTGTGCCAGGTTTCTTCTCAATGGGGTAATACTGCTGTCCGCAGACAGCTCCAAATGCTGAATTTTTTAAGAGTCCTAAAGTTCCACCTCCAAGACCTGCTCTGCCCCTTGTGATCATTGCCTACCTACTCCTCTAGAAAAATGGTGGGCTGGTAAAAGTCCACATCCATTGCCCTGTGTCAGTAACCCCTCTGTTGCTGCTCTCTCCCTGCCTTGGGAGGGCGTACGTTGTTACACAGCATAGCAATCACAGGCTTTGGAGGAATCCGGGATCTCCACTATATGCTGGGCCCAACTATCCTATGCAAACTCAGGAATCCCACACAGCTGTGGAGGAGGGCAAAACTTCAGGACCTCCCCCTCCCATAAGCAGTGACTATGCAGCTTGTTAAATAAGAAACACGGGTGTGGTTGCTCCAAATCAGTAATGCTGCACCACAGCTGAGCATGGCTAAACCTGCGCATGTCCATGAGTGACAAGGTGTCCCACAATAGGAACTTGGTAGAGGGAGGATGTGCAAATTCTCTATTTACATTCACACACACCTCAGGCGACTCTGAACACCCTCGCCCAACCTCGGAATGGTCCCTTGAAGGAATTGTTTTCAGAACAGTCAGAATTTGCTTCCTTCCTGGGGAGATGCACCCTGGAAGCATTTCGCTGACCTCCTGACTTGTCCATGGCTCGCAGGTGAAAGAGTGAGGCACAAACACAAAGTTCCTCAGAGCCTTTGCAACACTGGTATCCTGAAAGTGTTTTATTGGACACAACACTCAAATCCAATAACTACACAGGGAAAGGAAGGGCATAGTACCTTAATCTCCTCTCCTAAACAGCTTAACTAACTGCAGAAGATGCAGTGCCTCACATTCAATAACTGCTCAGTGCTTTTACTTCTCCTAAGAACGCATTACAAAGAATGTCAATAAACTTTAATTAGCAATATATTTTTAGTGGCAGTGCTACAGCTTGCTGCAATGAAACATTTCTCCCAAGAATTTCAAAAGCTTTCCTAAGGAAACCTTGACACTTAATAATGAAAGACATTTAGAGATTGTCATATAAGAGCATCCATTAGGGCAGTATATTCTTCTCAATCCGAAGTGCTAAGGTTACCTTGAACAAGGAAGTCTCATTTAAAATGTTCTTTGCTTTTCTGTTAAGAAAATGAACAATCATTGGCAAAAATCAGGTGCAGCCGGCAAAGTTAAACATTTTCTTTCACCTCTTAGTGAGACCACAGTAATGGCCTTTCTGTCCTAAAAATAGAAAAGCAGAAGGAAACACTTCAGCTTGTGTATGTGTGTGCACATGCATGCATACCCACGCTCATTTTGCAAACTAAATGTCATGTTCTTCAATAACCTCCATGATAACAAGCTTGAAAATGTAGCTTCAAAATGCCATTGTATCTATAGCTTTTGAAATAATTTTAATGATACATTGCATTGGATCCTTATGCATGGAAGCACTGCTCCCAATATCTCTAAAAAACTTTGTGATGAGCTACCCTGACATGAACTAAACTGGCAGGGTTTCAGGTCACAGCTTACAAGACAGAAATCTTTTACTATATATATATGAAAGATCTAAATATCATCTCTTTTTACAACAAATATAACCTCTTTTCTTCTTCGTATGTCTATACATACCTTCACTATTCTACCACATCTTAACCCAGATTGAAAGTCATCAAGGACAAAGAGTTCCATCTACAAGTTTCCTTACATGTGTCTATAGCTCTGTACACCAGGGAGACGAGGGGAGGAGAGACAGAGAGAAGCATCTCTCCTACCTACATCTGTATCGACATGTTTTCATTGCAACACAGTATAAATCAAATTACTATATTAATAACTAATTTCAGCACCATGTAGTAATCCAGATGATTAATAAAATAATTAGTATGCACAATTCAAAAGGTATGCTTCATGCTCATTAGCATGCAACTAACGCTCAGGGGGGTGGTGCAGCCTGTGCACTGAAGACAGTATACTCTTAGCCTCCAGCAAGTTGCTATTTAACTCACTATCTTTCATTCACTTTGTTTCCAGTGTTCGTAAAAACTCTTGCTGCTTTTACAACTGAACAGATTTTGTAGAACTTATTTCCTAAATTTTGCAACGAGATGAACATGGAAAATTACTCAAAGTCATTTTGCCTGAAGATTATTCTTTTTTTCCCATTCCCTTTTACTTCCAGAAATTCCATTTGCATATAGCGTCAAGAAGCAAAGTCAAACCAAAGCCTGGAGGTAAGTTTCACAACTGCAAGAGGACACATATTACCAAAGAGGGGTTGGGTCAAGCTGCCACAACTGAAAAGTACTCCCTTCATAAGCAGTCTGCTATGATATTAAACAATTATGCTAACTTAAACAGGAAGAAAACAAGTATCACACAGAAATAATTTGGAGTTCCTCAGAGCTCTGATATACACAGCCCATGTGGGGAAATGCAAATGGAGAATGTAAAAGAGCAGGAGCAGTGTCGAGATGCTGCGTGTGGTTAAGTCAGATTAATCACCGTCTAGTCCAGTGGAATCCAGATCCAAACAGACTCATTATTTTTAAGCTAGGTAGTCTTCAAGTTAAGCAAATTTTCAAGCCTAGGATTAGTTTACGAGATGAATTGATTTTCAGTGTTATGATGTAAAAGCCATTCTAGCCTGCTAACTACCTGAAACACTGAGATCAATTCTGAGAGTAAAACATCAATTACCTCACTTACCGAGACAGGATAAGCAGCAATTAAAAGGGTAGGGAATGCTTCTCCACATTAGGTTACTTGTCTAGTTTTTCAGTATATCACTGTAATTGTTTTGATTTCTAATTTTGTCTAGAGACTTGAATTCAAGCCTTTTACATCTCTGTTATGCATATTCTGAGACAGGGTCATCTCTTATGACTTAGATAAAAATTCCTAATGTGCCTCCAACAACAGACACACATCAATAGAAATGGTACTTAAGCGCCATTGCAAAAAGATACTTACCTGGGTTCAACTACACTGTAGTGTCAGTAATGGACAAGTCTCACTACAGCATGTCTGGGATCTAACACCAAGCATTACAGAAAGAAGTAGATCTCGCAGGAACTAAGCACCTCTTTGTTAAAGTTAAAATACAGCTGTGCCCTTGCCCCTGCAGCATTGCATGAAGGGCCCTGTATGTCTGCAGCTGGGGATGGCTGTGGGATAGTCCTGGAAGCCGAGAAACGATTAGGGTGTGAAGAAGGCAGAAGGGGAGCAGCATGCTGTTCCCTGGCACTGAGCAGCGCAGACAAAACCGAAGGCAGGTGACATACAAGAACCAAAATCCACAAAGATTCAGACAGTAAAAATCTTTTTAAAGTGACCAAACAGGCAATTAAAAAGGGTATTTCTGCACACCTAGAGTTGGTTATCAACAGGGTGATAATGACATTTGTTCATTAGATTTGTCAGAGCAACAACAATGGCAAGTTCTGCAGAGTTTGTTCAGCTTAACACTGCCCTGAGAGCTTCCTGCGAGGGCACTGTGGTCTCCTTTCACTACTGAGATGCAGATGCCTTCAGTTTTTAGGAGCTGAGCCTTCCTTGCAGTCCAGGCACCTGAGAAGGGTTCCCAGAGCCTGCAGCTGCCGAGGACCACTGTGTTGGAGCTTCAGGCCCCAAGGCACAGAGATTCTGTGGCTCTAGAGTAGCCACAAGGTAAATCTCTGTCTGCTTTTAAAGGGTTATAAAAATATTCACCTGTGTTCAGAATAAAGACAAAATCTGTTTTCATACATCAGTGTTTTCCGTAAAATGGATTTTTCTCCTTTTTTTCTTCCATTTTTTCCCCTTTTCCTCACTCTCAGCTTTCACTGTACCTCTGTTTCCTGATGAAGATAAAACAATCTTCCCAAAATGGGGACCCCTCATTCTTGAGCCTAACCTTCACAACTGTGTCTGACAGGTTATACATGTAGACTGGCAAAAGCAGTATCCTTCTTACTCAGCATATGCTTTGCATGCTAGTAAGGTTCAATAATGCATTAAAATTACTATACAGCATCTCTTAGTAAAGCCAGACTTAAAATACATCATGAAGATGTCTTGGGTTTTTTCCAAAGCCTTTCACTCGATTCCTGAAACACTGTAATTCATATGCGTACATTTAACAGCCTGGAGACTTCTGGCTAAGAACACTGCAAGGAAGTAAAAAACCTCCCAAACCACCACCTTTCATCAGTCCAAGTCGTATAGATATCGATGGTGAGAGTTCTTTTTACCTGAAGGGAATAAAAACATATCTTGATGGTATGAAAACAACGATTTGCAGGCATCTATTAAACAGATTTTTTAATTCTCTGCGTATTTTTTATAGTCATTCTCAGTTCTGTTTGATTCCTAGAGCTGAATCTACTGAGTAAGCACTATTCTACCATATTTTATAGTGTGTGTGGTTTGCATTCTAAGATTGGGGCCAACATTGATTTTATTTCCTCTTAGTATTTTATAGTTATTAGACTGCAATAAATTTTCTTAAGTCAAGTCTGGATTTAAATATGCAAGCCAGGATGGAAAGGTACTGAATCTATAGCATGCCATAAATTTAGTTTATCTGTGATTCCTTTTTTTTTCCCCTGTTACAGTTAGCAGGGAGATAACTGTATGCTTGGCTTATGTACCAACTCCTCTGAAAAACTCAGGGAATTTTGCAACCCTGGAAACAGACATGCACTGCTGCTCCAGTCTTGCCTTGCACCTTACAGGCTGGTTTGGGTTTTATTTAGAGAGAACAATGTTGCCACCATCTGTCCTTAGGGGAAAAAAGAGAAGGCACAAGCAAAATAGGGGTGGGGTGGAAATCCAAGTTCATGAGCATTATAATGGAAAATAGATTGAAACATGAAGTAAACGAAGGAATGAGGAGTTCTGCATTTTAAATAGCTTTGTTATCATTGTCCAAAATGTCCATCTCCATGAGAAGACAGACAAATTTGACCTTTCACAGGTAGGGGAGAGTGACGAAGGATGATGAGAGTTGCTTTTGGTTTTATTTCATAGAATCATAGAATCATAGAACGGCATGGGTTGGAAGGGACCCCAAGGATCATAGAGCTCCAACCCCCTGCCACAGGCAGGGCCACCAACCTCAGGCCTGGAGCTACACAAGGTTGCCCAGGGCCCCATCCAACCTGGCCTTGAACACCCCCAGGGATGGGGCACCCACCCCCTCTCTGGGCAGCCTGTTCCAGCCCCTCACCACTCTTTCTGTAAAAAACTTCCCCCTAATATCTAATCTAAACCTTCCTTCCTTTAGTTTTAATTCATCCCCCTTGTCCTGCAATTATCTACCCTTCTAAAATGTTGAATCCCCTCCTGTTTCTCTGCTCCCTTCAGGTACTGGGAGGCTGCAATGAGGATAGTTCTTTTTGTTATATTTGTTACATAGTTATATTTGATAGTTCTTAACCGATTATATAAGAAATATATCTACAATCTCTTCCTTCCAAGAAGAAAATAAGTTCACCAGTTATCTGGGTATTAAAAAAACCCCAACAAACCAACCCTCTTAAGCATTTCTTACATTCTTGTTGTACATATCATGTTCCAGCTCCAGAAATGTGGAATGCCTGGGGTGCAGAGAACGGGAGAAGAACTATTCTTCATTACTAGGTTATAGAAAGGCGCTCTCTGATGTCTGGAATTATTTTCTAAAAATAAAAGAGAAAACTGCAGTCCATTTTCACTGCATTTTATTCCTCATAGTGCCCAATAACCAAGTTTCAAAACCTAATTTTCCCCTGTTCTTTAGAGGCAACGGGAAACACAGGAGTTGTGCTTTGCCAGGCACGTTAGAAATCCCCTTTCCTGCTCAGCTTTGCCAGTCAGCTGTTACTAAGCTAGAAAACCCCAACTTTGATCAGGATAAAACAGATTAGATCTTCACAAGAGCAGTAAATGTTTTCCTGAATGAACAGTTAGCATCCTGTCACTTGCGACAAGAACCAAGCTCATTGCACTGGCAGAGAGAACCCTGCACTTCGGTGGAGCTGGAGTGGTATTAAGCTGGGTACACGGTGCTTGAGTCTCATCTTCTCTCCCTTAACAAGCACCTTCAACTTGCACATTAAAAAGCAGTCTAGTCCATTCTTAGTACATTTAGAGTAATCATCATTGCTGATGCATACCAGTGAGCTGAATTTATGGGCTTACATGCTAGCTCACCTGCATGCTTCAGAGGCCCACATCTGGATCATCTGAGAAATGCCATGTGCATGACCTCAGTGAGATGGGAAAAAAATAATACAGAACATTAAAACCATTAATATATTACTGTTGACAGTCCTGACATGATTTCCCAGTGTTTACTGAACACGTTTCAAGGAGCTGAAAGTCTGTCCCCTGTGACCAACAGTACAATGTAGTCACAGAGAGGTTGCCTTACAGTATTTTGATACAAAGTACCAGTGAAAAAAGGTAACTTCACCAACAACACTGAGTTCTGAGGACATCCCACAACAGGAATAAATGGTACAGAAATCCCACGAATATAGAACACAATGCACTGAGGTTAAGAATCAGAGCCTAAGTTTCAACATGAGAGCAATTCTGCTGTTCAATAGTAAAAAAGTTGGACCACCAGTCAGCAGTACATCCCAATGGTACCCAGATGTACATGTCACTCTGTCTAGACTGAAAAAGAAACAAGCAGGTTGTCAGCATAACTGAAGATAATTATGATGACTTTTATTGCTCTGGAAGTGTTAAACAACCCTCCTTTCTTTTCTTGCTTTCAAGAGTCTGTATTTAAGAGACAAATGTGGAAATATTCTGCTTTCCCTTTAATACCTAGATCATGTTAATTGATCCCAGTAGAGTCCCTCACCACTAGACTATCTAAGTGAGCTCACAGATTTCTGTATTTGGATGATCATGCCTCTGCTAATTACAGATGAAACAATACTTTTGGGGAAGGTAAAATTCCTCTCTCTTTTCCCAGAGAAAAACATTAACACCTTCTTTTCTTTTCAAGTATTTGCAGATCTGTAGGATCTTCCAGGGTCACGGGCTGTGTATCAACTTTGATTTCAAAAGCATAACACAGAAATTACCACAGGTAACGATACTGTGCAGGCAAAGCAGAAGCAATGTTGTGCTGTCAGTGCAGTTCCATGGAACAGCCTGATCCCCATGGAAGAAGCAGTTTACCAGCATCCTTCCTTCGCCTCCCCAGTCCTATGTGCTACGCCCTAAGTTTTACCTATATGTGAAAAATTAGAAACACAAAGCATATATGGCATATAACAGAGGCTTTAAGATACTTCATACTGAGGTATCACAAACATAACTCTTCTGCTGTTAAGGAATGCTCTACAAATATATACACACCTAATTAATTATATTAAACTACTAACAGCAAAGTTAAGCATTTGCAGAAGTTCTGCAGTTTGGAAGATACCCTGTTGTTAACTTCACAGATGATTGGTGGCATCTAGCAATTTCTTTGAGAGAAAACACATTTAAAACCAGCGTTGCTGTAGTGAATTTGCTAGTTCAAGTTGATATTTTCAGGCGATCCCCTACTACTTTAGTCTTAACAGAAATTTCTTCATTTCCCCTTATGTTGAGGTATCCTGCCTTTTTGACTCAAATAACGGCAGTAAGCTAAAAGCAAAGGGGGAAAATATCTGAACTCTTTCACTTCAACTTTACAGAATTATTCATGGCAGCCTGCGAGTCTGCTGGGATTACTCAAAACTTGAAACGAAAGCCAATATTTCTATTCTAATATTGCATATACAGCTTTAAAGCAATTATAAAACACACTGCTCAGTACTTTCTATAACATAGGCTGGCTTAAAATTAATTGTCCTGGAAAGAAATAAGGTCTAGTAGATCTCATTTACTGCTGGAATGTAACTTGAATACAGTTTTCATGGATTAAAGTAATTCCCTAGTGACAAAAAGAAACCAGCCAAGACTCTGAGAAGGCAAGGGTTTGTTCCACAGCAATTATTTACCATCACAGAGTTTAAACTCTCTTTTTCTTTTATTATTACTTTTATGATGGGAGGTGTAAAGCTCACTGTTAACACTCCATGCAATTGAAAATATGTTTAGAAAATATACACTGCATCATGCATTTCTCACAGAGACAGATGCTGTTAGAATCCAGTGTGGTAGCATTATATTCACTACTTGCAGTAAAAATACTGCAGTATTTTTAAAGGGAAAAAAAAAAATCTGAAGAACATTAATTCTATTTTCTTCTTAGAGGGAAACGAAAAGACACATTTTTGCTGTCAGCTAGCTTAAGCAGGCTGAAACCAATTCCAGGACTTATTAATCTAGTTTTTAATTACATTTTTACATTGAAAACAAACACTTTGAAATATTTAGAAGCTTTAGGATAAATTATCTCCTCAATTTCATCCCCACATTCCCACTGTAACCATGTGAGGAATCTTGTTTCTTTTGTCATTTTATTCCCCGTAGGTGTAATCAACTTTAGAGGGGAAGAAGAAAAGCCCTGTGCAAACACTGGCTGATAGAGTTTCCTGACAACACTGAGAAAATTACACTGCATTGAAAAGGAAATAGAAGATGTGAGCTGAAGTCTTAAAGCATTGGCTTTTCTGCACCAGGGCATTACACAGGGCTGACAGTTACTGATCGCACACCCAGTCTGCTTCCAGAGCTGGCTGCTCCACAATCAAAGGTGCATAAGCAAGATGCGCAGGAGTTGTAACCAATACAGTTTAACAATATGGATTGTGAAGCCTTCTGTTTGTTCCCTATTTGCTTAAATAATTGTCCCCAAGCTTCTCTGCCTCAGCAACTTCTTTAGAGAAAAAAGCACAGCAAGAGTAGCGAAGTTATTCTGTTCCTGAAAAAATCCTCTACATTTGCCTGTAGAAATGGTGCCAGGTTCTAGTGAAGAGTCTCAAGAACTATGCAGTGTCAAAACCTCGGTGCAATTTAGGCACAAATATTTGCATCTGAAAACCAGGAAATTTATATAGTTGAAACAAAAATACCCATCCAGTACTGGAATTAAAGCAGTCAATGATTTCTTCTGCAATGCAGAAAGAGCTGCAGATCAGTTTAGGTGCTTCCTCAGTGGTTAGGTAGGCAGCCATCCATTTCCCTTTCCATAATTGCTCACACCCACACATAAACAACAGTCCTTGTACTCCCTGAACGTTGAGCAGTTCTAAGACCAGTCATTTATCTTCCCACAAAAAAAAAAAAGATAATTGAGAAACACAGTTGACAAGGAATAAGGTGAAATAAACAGCATCATGGCTCCAGTGTTCCTCTGAATGCTCCTTCCGAACCCAGCCCAGAGAGCCAAGCTCACAGAACACACACCTTCTTTAAGCTGGAACCTCCAAGGTGCTCCTGCAAGCTCAGCACAGGCTTGTAGCACCCTCCACACAAAGCAAAGTATTAAAACAAAAGGTCAAGCAAACAGCAAAGTCAACAGGTAGGCTCATACAGGTAAGCTTAATTTTAAAGTAATAATAAGTATCATTATTAAAGCAATAGTAGAAAAGTCAATACTTTAAGGAACAAAAAGTCTTCCAGTGCTTCTTAATGTGACAAATTCTGTATGTTAGAGAGGCTTTGGGTCGGTTGTTTCTATAACAGGCAGATGACCACCAAAGCCCTAAATTCAGCTGCAGGTCTGCTGGTATTAAACATTTTCTAAAATCTGTTCTTCCCCCATTCAACATGTATCACTGAGCAGACTGAAATCTTTGACCACAGGCATGCATTCACAGACATTAACAGAGGCTTAGATAATTCAAATCTAGTTAAGGATATTATTTTTCCCATTAGGTCTTTAATACTGTATCGAGCCTTTTACACAGGAAACTGGCAGCTCTCAGTTCGGCATGAGGTCCCTTCTTGTAGCCAACAGTAAGAGACCAGTTTATAAATTGTCAAAATGCCCACAGTTAACTAGATATCTTGCACACATATTCATACTCATAGTTTGCTTTGATTAAAATACAAAGTTTCACATTAATTTAAGGATTATCTTTTATAATGCAGACAAACTGCAGTGTTTGAGTACCACTTAACTTAGTGTTTAATCAGGAAAACTACTGTGGCACTGGCCGATTAGGCTGGCTCAACTGCTGCCTGCTCAATTTTTCCCCATAATTGCAGGATATACTTTATTGTGACAGGGGCCCGAACAGTGGAATTCCAATATGCTATACATCAGGTTCTCCATTATTGGATTAGCTAGATGTGGCATCATTACCGCTGCACTTTCATGCCTATCATTGATCGCATCGTTCTTTCTATTTCACAATTAATGCAAGTCAGCTGGATTGATCAATCTTCTGATGAGTTTGGGCCACAGTCAATATATTCTTATGGCTCTGTGCTACTGATCTGTATGTTTTATAGCTGTGCCTAAGGATTTGTCATTCTGGCTACAGATTTTCTTGAGTTTTGTTTTGTTTGGTTTTTTTTTTTTACACACTTCTGCTCCCACCTTGCTGCCTAAACCACAAAGTGCTTCTGAATTACTCATGTCACATGAAGAAAAGAGGGAGCAAGAAAGTCACTAAATTCATCATCGGGAAAAAAAGAATAAATTCTGAAATCACACTGGTTGGCACAGTAACAATGTGATAGCTGAATTCTGCACTTCAGGGAAATACAGAGGTTTTGTAAGACCACAGCTATGTTAATTCCTTGTTTAGACATGCCAGCATGCTCATGAAATCTGGAAATATGTTAATAACTTGAATGTCAATAGTTTGCTAGCACTGTGATACTTCTAATAGTTTTTGAAAACTTACTCTTCTTCCAAAGGATAGATAAATTTGCTGGAAAAACCTCACTCCACAACGGGAAGGAGAATAAAATGATGGCAGCACATTGGGAGAAACAGTGAGCCACAGTATTTGCTTAATAATCACTCTTCTGTTACCCCATGTCATTAAACACAATTATCCATATTAGAAAATTTTCTCTACAAATAATAATACCAAGATACTGTTGTTATCTAATAAAACATAGCCCATACACAAAATGTACCATGCTTTACAAGTTCTGAATATCTTTGTTGTTTTTTTTTTTTTTTAAAGAAATGTCTTTTCTCCAGCTGCTACAGAACATACCAAGATCCATGCCTGTGTATTCTTTTAATGTCCAACAAAAATAATTTTTATGTCTTTTTGGATTAAAAAAAAACCACAAAAAAACAAACCAACAATGAACTCTGAGCACCACCAAACAACTCATACTGAAAGAAGCAATTAATGCTTGTGTACAGTTCCATTTCCATTCATCAACATTCTAGCCTAGCACACATCACAAGAAGCCTCAATTACCAAAAGATGACAAATTTAAATATAAGAAAATGAACAATGTGAAATTTTGACGTAGGGCAAACTCTGATAAATAATACATTCAGCCTAGACTTCAGATGTTCTAGGCTGGACTGCACATTAAAGAAAGAATGCCCTTGTTTAATGAGCAGTAACTGTTTTTTTTCATCACTCTGCCTCGTCCTGGCCAGTGCCACTCCGGGTGACAATTACAAGGTATTACCAACGGCAACTACAATGTGATTTTGTGGCAGTGATACTACATTTTACAAATACCTTTTTTTTTTCTTTCTTGAGGCATCCAAACCTACAGATTAAAAACCACTGATACCTTTAAAATGTCTTCCAATTAGATAAGGAAAACAACCCCTGAAAGAGTTTCCTGTTAAGCCCTGAAAACATCACTGATAAAAGAAGAAAAAGAAACATGCTGTTTGACAGTCATAAATGCTCTGTTAAATATAAAATGTGCTTTATTCAGAGACAGTAATGTGGTTTCTTAAACATACTGGCTTTGAAGGGAGCAGGATTTCAGATTATCCATACATAATTCAGTTCCACTGAAAGTTCTCTGCCTAAACAATTTTCTATTACATTTCTAGTACATTTGGAACAGAAGAGACAGAACTCGGGCCCTCAATTGGGATAATATAATAAAAAATTGAACTGTTAGATAGTTTTCAGAAACACTGGGAAAAACAAGGAGTAATCCTTTCCCACCAGAGTGTGGGTGTTTTCATCATCAGCACAAATCAGGCAAGGATCTCTGCCAGGAATCACTGCTTTTCTCCTTTAAGAATAACATGAACTGAGAAACATGCCCAATAATTTTGAGTCTATTTAAGTCTTTAATTAGTTTGCAAATCTATATTTAGGCTACCTACATATTTGGCCTCTTTTTCAGAAATGCAGAGCACAGCAAATCTTAGCAAGGCGCTGTACCTACATGTGCTTACATCTTTCAGAAATCAGGCCATTATATTTAGATGCCTAATTATGGGTGCACGATTTGAATGAACTCAAAATTTTAGCAGAGGTGAACATGTATTAAAGCAACTTCAAAACAGCTATGATATAATATATGACACGCTGTAGCAGACAGCACATATTCACCTAAAAATGAAAAAAAAAAACCCAAACCCTGATAGTTTACATATATTCTATGTTGGGTTCTTATGGAGAACAAAAAAAAATCCTGTTTTATTTTCTGTTAAAAGGACTACAGTATTTATATCTGCAAAGGGAAAGAAATTAACATTCTGGTTAATCCTATTGCCAGAAGATCTACTCTATACGCATAAAGTTGTGGCACTTCTCAGTTTCAGAAGCAATGAGATACGGAATAAAGACATTCCTAAAAATTAAGTATGTCTGTAAAGAATTTACATTATGTTTCAGAGGAAACCAAAAAGCAATCCCAAATTTTGTAATTAAAAGAGGAAAAGTGATTTTTTTTTTTTTTTTTTGGCAGAGGAAAACATAGCTGCTATATAAAAGAACTACTTTTTAAAATTGGGGTGATTCCCCCAAGTTTCCTCTCCCTTATTTTCCATATCTTCAAGAGGGAACCACCTGCTTTGTTTTTCCTATATGCTCACCAAATGATGTAGTTGATGCTGGGCAAAATTTATATTGCAACATTTTGGTTTTAACACCAGTATAGCCTATCGTAGTCTCGTTAGCTTTCCAAACAGAATCTCCTATTTTTCATAAGTCATTCACTTTGCACCCTACACACGCCTATTGGCACTGCACAGATCTTTATGTACATTGCATACAGCAGATAAACTGTATTAAAAATCCCAATGAGAACAAGGAGAGGCCAAGACCCGTTCCTAAGCCCGACATGCAAATCACAGGTTTTAGGGTGGTCTTTCAAAACAGAGCATGAATGTTAACGTGTGTGCCTGTCTCGCTCTCATTCTCTGTATTTTTTGCATCACATATAAATGTATTTGCGTGTATATTTTCAGGAAAAAAAACCCAACAAAACCAAAACCACTGAACTTTTAGCTTTGCTGTGATTTATTGTTTTTGTCATGTGCTTGCCCATTTAACATCATTGCAGTCTTTGAGAGATCGGTAAAACCGTGGAGTGCGCCAGGAATTCAGATGCATGTGAATCCAAACAGTCATTTCCAGGAAAACATTGCAGGGTTGCACAAACTGGAATTCTGTCCTCAATTACTGGATTTGTAAACAAAAATAGCAACAAGCTATCTCCCATAGCCACAAATCCTAAGTTATCTTTCACAGTAGAATAAATAAGCCGTATATTTTTACTCTCAAATTGTCTACAGAAATTACAGGAAAAGAGGACTGCAGAAAAATAAATTTGCATTATTTATAAAAGAAAGGACTCCCGGTCTTGTAGGTTTTGTAGCTCCTGCATAGGCAAAATGTGCAGTCAGAATACACACATAGGCAGCTTTGATAACAGGATACACAGCCTCACCTTCAGATTCTACCCCCTGAAATAAACATTTATCACTTTTCCAAAGGAAACGGCTTACAAGTAATTTATGAGGTAATACACGTAAATGCTCCAAGCACAGGAAAACACAGTTTTCAAATAATGCAGAGAAACTTGTGTCTCTTAGGACTTTAAAGGTATCGCCAGGTTTTCTTTTGCAGAGGTACAGAATAAATACTATAAAATGCAGCAGAAAGCATTAAGTAATTTATACTTCCTTCTGAATTATAGATGTCATCAAAATGAGCAAATACACATCATCAGTCTTCACTGTGCTGGTCTTCCTACAGAATTTAAGCTGAAGCCCCAGCTTTTGTGTTCCCTGGGTTTTATGCTATCTCTATTGTTTACCTAAGAGAGTCTGAGTTCCATAATGTATCATAACACATCATAAAAAAGGTATAAACCTGGATGTTTCTCTCGAAAGGCATATATCAAGTTTGCACCAACAGCAGCACCATGAATAGTTTCTGAGTCCAGCTTAAATTCATAGTTCATTACTTATATTTCAATGCCATTTTTAATATTTACTTAACATCATTCTAAAGACACAGGTAGCATCATTAAATCAAAAAGTGGAATTCTGTTACAGAAGTCTTAATCATTACAGCTGAAACTAAAACTGCTAATGTAGGCTTTTCTTTCGTCTAATTTTGTAGAGAGAAAAGCAGTTTCCTGTGGCTCGCTGATCCTGACAATACCCAAAGACCAGTTCCCATGATTCCCTCATCACAGGCAGATATCATTTCAACAGATGTCAAGAACAGCTAAGTGCACTTAGGCCTATTTGTTAAATTCCTAGGGGGAGGTAGATTGGCGAAATTCATCCTGTAATTAAACCGCATATTTCTTTCAAGCTGCCTCTTCCCTCTTCCCTTCATAATCCCTCTGCCTCGCATCAAATCATTTAGGCACTTATTGGCTACAATCAATACAATATGAGATACATTAATTTAGTCCCTAGGAAATTTGCTGGGAATAGGCGGTATTGCTCCGCAAGCATTCCGAAACGTTGATGCGAGCACACTATCAGCTGGAGCAGTACAGCACTCACAGGCAGCACAGGCAGATTTATGACAATTCCATACTGTGTGCCCACAGCTCTGGTCTGCAGCCAAACATACATAAATTGGATTGAAATGGGAAACACTAAATATATTACCTAATGCACACACGTGCTAAATAGTGCAGAGCGCTGTGAAGGGTTGGAGTGGCTGAACAGAATCTGAACAATTAAGCTCAAGCTTTCCATATGTTCAGACACCCCTTGTGCCTCGCTACGGAGAGTGAAATTGGGTCTGGAAACAAACCTTAACGAGGGTTCTCATTTACAGATACGGACGTCAAAGTAACAAACTTTCACTTCTATTTTTATCTTGCCTTTTAAGGTCCACATCCTCCTGTTGCTGAACTGCCAGGATTTGGTTTAGTCTCCATACATGTAAGACAGGATGAAGCTATCCAATTTTTTTGTAGTAAAAAGGTATAAAATAATTCTGAAATGAGGCTGTATTTAATTTTTAAAGATGCATGATTGCATTTTTTATTTACAAGCTAATACCTAACCCACGTCCCTAACGTGTAACTGCAAAACTGAGGACTCAGAAATGTCAACAACACCCCTCCCATATTAAATGCTTCACAAATCCTACGTATGCAAGCATTGGGAAGCTATCAATATGTGCTCCAAGCAGTATGTCATTGCAATCAAACTGTATTTGTATCTGCAATGATAACTCCAATTGTTGCACACACAGGTTACTAATGTGGTAAACTAACTTGGGGAGTGAGGGGAAAAAAAAGCTAACATCCAAGACTTAATGGAATTATTTTGCTGCAACTGCAGAAACATAATCAGACAAACATTAGTTCCAAGTACTATTACATGTATTTAATTTTTAAAGTAGTGAATTAATTAGAAAGCCTTCTTCTCCATTTTAAAATTAATTTATAATTTTACAAATAAAATTTCTAATTTAGATTGTGTTGTGCTCTCTATTTGAGCTTGTTTCCTGTGAAAGCACAATGCAAACCCTTGGCTTTGGGGTGTGGTTACAGTTTTTGCTGCACTGAGGAGGAGAAGAGTGCGCATGAGCAACTGCAGGCAGAGTGTGATGAAGTGGCAAAGCTGAGGGAAGGGCTGGACACAGAGGTTTCTTCTGGGCAGCAAACCACCACGGCCTATCTCTGAATGCTCTCATTAATTTGTATTCCCAAACATTAATTTCTACATGTTTTGCTCCCACTCCTTGGAATACATAGTTTCACATATTTAAGATTTGAAAGGCCCATTCCCTTGAATTCCTTCATTTCTATTTTACGTATTTTTTGTTTAGGGGGTGAGAACTATTGCTTCATTTCCTAAATAGAGAGGGAAAGGCTGTTGTACTTCCCCGGTTCTCCTGTGACCTATAATCTATTTCAATTAAAACAGTCACAATGCATACAGGAAACTTCTGAACTGCAAAAAAAGAAGTTCCAGGTACCAAGGTGCCATCATTCTGCAGAGCAGTACTCAACTCCAGGAAAAAAAAATAATCAAATGCTTCAAGTGTTTTAAGGGATTTGCATTCCTTTAAAACACATTATTTCTCTTTGACTAGAGCTACTTCTAGTTTAAATTGGTTACATCAATTACAGTTTCAGCACAAAAAAATGGAGAAAACATAACCATTCATTTTATAACCAATAACCCTTCAAGTTTACAAGGTTAACTTGAGTGGAGTCTCATCTTTCCAATTGGAGGAAAAAAAAAAAGTCCGAACCATTGCCATTTATACTGGTTTCACTAACTTAAAGCTATTTCCCAGAAATTAATTTTGGACTTTGTACCATTTCCTTTTCAGGAACTTCTTAACCAGGTATTTATCTTTCAACTCCAGAACTTCATAAAAGTCTCCTTCTTGCCCCACCTTGTGCCCACGCACCTGCAGGGCACAACCTGCAGCCCAGGGGCAGTCCCAGTTATTCCCATTGAAACTCACCGTGTTTCCTTGTTGTTTTTTTTTTCCAGGGGGGTGGCAATGTTTGAAAGGCACAATCTATTCCTCATTCTTCTCTTAAAAAACAAACGATTTCATGGACATAACTCTCACAAATGCTCTCTGGTGTCCCATCAGGATCAGGTGAAAGCATGGATTATATTCAGATGAATGAGAATCATAGAATCATAGAATGGTATGAGTTGGAAGGGACCCCAAGGATCACAGAGCTCCAACCCCCCTGCCACAGGCAGGGCCACCAACCTCAGGCCTGGAGCTACACAAGGTTGCCCAGGGCCCCATCCAACCTGGCCTTGAACACCTCCAGGGACGGGGCATCCACTACCTCTCTGGGCAGCCTGTTCCAGCCCCTCACCACTCTCTCTGTAAAAAACTTCCCCCTAATATCTAATCTAACCCTTCCTTCCTTTAGTTTTAATCCATTCCCCCTTGTCCTGTCATTGTCTATCCTTTTAACAAGCTGATTCCCCTCCTGTTTCTCTGCTCCCTTCAGGGACTGGGAGGCTGCAATGAGGTCCCCCCACAGCCTTCTCTTCTCCAGGCTGAACCAGCCCAGCTCCCTCAGCCTCTCTTCGTACGGCAGGTGCTCCAGCCCTCTGATCATCTTCGTGGCCCTGTGTTCAGAGCTTTACAAAATAAAACACGTGCACGGACCTCTGTCCTCCCTCTCATGGTGGAGATAATTTGGGTGGCAGGAAAGAAGTAACACTATTTAGGGGACCAATCTCTTATTCCTTGGATGAGTTTGAAACACTTTTGACTTGGGAGACTTGCACTTCTTTCAGAACTAGGTGAAAGGAGGCTTACCTCAAAGCAGATTATATTTCCTCATTCAGAGTGGTTGAGAAAGTTTTTACTTTACTGATGTGAACTTGCTGGAGAAGCAGCCTCCTGAGTCCTCAAAATTAGGAGGAAAGCAAGAAAAAAATCTCTCACCATAAAACCACCACTAAAAGGAATGCAGTGCATACTTTCAAGCTGGAAATATACTGCCTGACCCTCATGTCCTTGAGATCTACAATTAAGCACCCTAGAAATTAAGAAATTAATAGGAAAAATGTTACCATCCAGCAAATACTTTTATTATACTTTAATTCATTAGAAATATTTTCAAGCTCTCCCTGGGGAAATAGTACAGTTTAAAATTGCTTACATTTTTCTTAAAAGCTGAAGTAAGCTTTTCTGTTTCATCGTTTATAATCTTATTTTAAAAGTTTGCAAAAAACGCTGACTTTACACTGCGAACAGATAATTATTCCAAATGCCTTTTTTCTGGTATTTTTTCTAGGTATACCTAATTGTTGCCTACCTTTTTTTTTTACATTTTACTTTTGATGCTGTGAAGATTTGAAACAGAAAATAATCCAACAAGAAAAAAACACACTGGATACACCTGCTTAATGACCATAATTAGGTTACTACTAATTCATATAGCTGTTACTGCAGGCTGGGTAGGTAAATGACTAAGGCACATAGTTTCAGATCAAAAATAATTAGTCTGAATTTTTAAATATTACTTTTAGGACAACAGCTTCATTCCATCTGCCTCCCCCCCTCCCAGGTAATCATTTCCTAATTACTGGAGCAGCAACGGAGATAACTCTTCTATTTAGTGGAAACTTCTTCTCTTTGAACTGTTCTGAGTTTCACATTTCCTGACTTGCAGGAGAGCAAAGGAGGAATAAGTTTTCCCCTGTATGCTCTCTCAGTCTCCTATAGTTTGTGGTTTGAAGCATGTTGGTACATTCTTGTGTTTAAGATTTCCTGGTGGATTTCTTTTCCATTATGTTCTTGAGTCTTCCCTTGGACCCAAGTAAACATTTAGCATTTGCACCATCTCGTTGCAGAAATGTCTATATCTGCATATACATTGTAGGAAGCAGCACTGCCTTTTGTTCTTCCTGAACCTGACACCTGCTAACATCACTTGATTTTCCTTACTATCAATAGAAGGATCAAAGGAGGAAAAAACCAACCAACTAAAAAACCTAAACAGCACCACCCACACCCCAAAGTAGTCTTTGTCCCAGCAGATAACCTTACTCCACACTGTGAACATCAACCATCGACAGTTTTCTCCTTTTCATATTTAACCATTATTTTGTCTGTGCCAGGACCCTCTACTTTGTCACAAGGCTGCACAATTTCTTTAGAGCCTTTCACAAAGAACTTTGTCTTTTGGAAACCCAGGCAGACAACAGCAACACTGATCTTCCTGATTTACCATTTCAAGTGGCACTAATAGTTTTCCTTTTAAAAAGAATCATTCTGATCCTTATCCTGTATATCATATTTAACAATGTTTTCACTAATTCTATTCCTTCCTACACTTTCTACTAAAAATCAGCAGCACACAAAGGGCTGATACTCCAAGTAGGAGAGGCAAAAATATGAATCTGGAAGTGGAAATATCTATCTGAACATACCAATACTGAGATTTTTTTGGCACTAGTTTACTTTATGCCTGTCATCTTCACTTTCTCACCTTTCTTCACCTTCTGTTTGGTACAAGAAATATTAGCAGAAGTAGGGATGGCAGAAAAAGGACTAAATTATTTCTTGTTTCTAGCAAGAGATGGCAAAAAAGCATGAGAAGATGGAGGCAACAGGACTTTTATCTGAACCTGTCCTTACTTTAGAATTAATCTGGCTTTGTCTCAACCTAGACACTGTACCACAAAAGAACATTCTTCCTTTCACAGTTCTGTACTCTTTGCACATTGTTGTACACAATATAGCATTCATAAGGCACTTATACAGGTGTTTTGCACTAAAAAGATGTACAACATACAAGCAAAAGCAGCTAACTAAAATTGTATGAAGAATTTGAACTGCAGGATACCTGCCTAAGTATTTTACTTAGCACCTTTGATTTTATTTCAATGTGCTACTTCTGGTGTGAAAGTTGCTCATCATAAATGAGGACACTTATTCCCTAAAAATTGCTCTAGAACTATATGAAAAAGGCAAAAAATAGTCAATAACACATTACAGACTCTTGGGAATTATTAACTTTCAGTCCATCTCTGGAGATATTCAAGAGCCGTCTGGATGCCGACCTGTGCAATATGAGCTGGGGAGCTGCTTTGGCAGGGGGGTTGGACCCGATGATCTCTCGAGGTCTCTTCCAACCCCTATGATTCTGTGATTCTGTGATTAACATACATAACTGTATTTCAGTAGGTTAGGGAAAGAAATTTTGTCTGAAACTAAGATAGGTGGTCAGTAAATTTAATAGTTAGAAAATAAGTCAATAATAAAAATATTCTAAAACACTGAAGTGAGGCATGTGATCAAAATAGCAAAAGTACTGAGAAATATGAGAGCTTTCTGTGAACTCTTATTTTGTTTCAATTCAATTATCTTCTCTTCCAGCTATAATCAGGTATAACAATAACTTGCTGCTTTATAATAATTACATACCAACTGTGTGACTAGAATAGCCTGGAGGCTCAGATTTGGTTACACCTGCAGACTAAATTATTTTATAAGTAGTATTAAAAGCAAATGAAGGAAAACTGGGAGAATAAGATTAGCATTACATAAAGCAACACTGCTCTAGAATGCCTCATTAGGAAAATTAATAGTTTTCTCTTTGAAACAAGAAAGTATGGAGTTAAGAAAGATACATCTCAGACTACTAAAGGCAACGGGGTTTCTGCTACTGTATATTTTTATTCTAACGTTCCTTTCCACTATAAAAGTGAGAATACACTGTCTGTTTACTGTCTTTTTGTGAACACTGTTCAGACCATTTTTGTTTCTAGATGCTCGTTAGAAATCTTGGCTCTTAAACAGTAAGCTGGTCTCAGTGTTGTCTCTAAGGCTGTCTCATACAATCATAACTACTATTATTTCCCCTATCACCATGCAACCTAGAGACTGTGTCAGCTTTCTATTTGGGAAAGCTTGAATTCAGTCTTATTTCACCAACATTAATTGTTTGATGGCTTGAAACTGCATATTTATTTTGCATATTTAGGAAAGGCCTTCCTCCATAAAGAGAAGGTAGGAATTCTCACCCTTGTTAATGCGGCCCTTTTCCACACAGCGTCACCACAGACACGGGCTGGTTTCAGACTCTCTCAGTGGTCTTTGCAGTGCTGTGAGTCAGAGAGATTTACCAGGGTTCTGTGTTTTGGCACCTGGGTAGTTAGCCCTGGCTAACATGGTTCCTGTTCCCTTTTGTTATTGCAAGAAAGCCCTTTCATTCCTTCAAAGCATTAAGGCCTCTGTTGTCTCTTGTAAGACTGCTCCCTCTTTTCACTTTTCAACATGGGTTTCTTTTCTTTGCATGACTTCTCAATCATCACCCACTCTGGTCCCCTCTGGTTTCTCCCATCTTAAGACAAAGATCTCAGACAAAAATCAAAAATTCTGCTCACTGCATATCTCTGTTCCTCTTTAAACTTGCTGAATGCAGTGTTTGCAGTCGTAACATGGAGTTTCCCTTTGACAGTTCCCATTCTGTTCTACTGTGCGATCCAACTGTTGAGGGAAACATACCTAGGAAATGTTTTTTAGGCTAAAAGCTAGTACTTTGTGTTCATACTAATCTGTAAAGCACTTTCCATAACATCAGCCAGACAGCTGATCATAATTCCTCATGTAATTGCCCTTTCTCATTTTCTGTGTCATCCTCTTGTCTACGGTCAGCTTTTCTAGGTGCTCTAAGAGGTGCCTGTCTTTGCTTTCCCACTCTTTTTCCTGCACATCTTATCTTTGGGCATTTATCACCTACAAAGACATGTTCATATGACTCATAGGGTTATGTCTCTAATTTACATATCTGAACTAAATCTTAACTTGTCTTTGTTAAATCTCCTCATGGGTATCTAACAATTGTTTCAAGTTCAAAACAGAACTTTATTTTCCCCTATTGCCCATGGGTTTCCAGGCCCTCCTTTTTCAACCTCCCACAAATTTATCAGCTTGAAATCCTTGAAAAACTTCAGATTTTTTCTAATATTTCTAAGATCTAGCAATTGTATCCTTTCAGAGAACCTAAGCTCTCACCTGACACTTAATCACATCATTTTATAAGTAACATTTCTTTTTTCCCCACCTTGGCTGCTTTTTTCTACTCAACTTTTTAGATTGCTGCTGCAAATGTAATTTTGTTAAATTGTTGTTTAGACCATTTCAGCTATCTTTTTACATATTCCTTCTCTATCCCCTCAGACAGTCCTACCGCTTTCCATGTGTCTCATGAACAGAAGTGTTACTTTCCCACCTTCAAACAGTCATTATGTATTTTTAACACTTTCAGGTATATGCTTTTTTGCTTTACTTTCATGGCACCCATTGTATTTGCTGAGCTGCTTAATTTTCCCCTTCCTCAATCTCTCTTTACTTCACTTGGCTGTGGTGGCTACCAAAATCTGACAAACCAGCACCCTGAATCAGTGTTAGGTAGTATGAAGTTGCACTACTTCCTTGTATTCCCTTTTTCCAAGGGTCTTTGAAATTTGGTTCTTTGAGCAAAGATCATATCTTAATTTTGGACTTTTCAACATGTATTAGAAGGGATCATTAACATATGGATAGATATCCTTGGCTTTATAGTTGAATGAATAAGCAAAGAGCAGTAGGAATAAACTACCAAACTACATATGTGACATACACTCAAAAGTTAAACAATTAAAATGTAACATATTTAATGTTCATAAGGTGTTTTGCAGTAGTTTTATCGGTTTTAAATTAAATAATTTTTAACTCCTTGGACACATGATTACCATGTATCACTGAGGTCATGGTGAAAGAGATACCTAGTAACCCCCCATCCCTTTTTTTTTTTACATATAGAAAAAATTGCGTTACTCAGCACTTCATCACATATCTGTGTCCACTTCATCCTTTCCCAACATTTGCCCCATTTCTCTTTTTCCTTCTTACTCCCTGTTCTTGAGCTCTTGAAATCCTTTAAGGTTTCCTCTTCTTAACTGAAAACCTGATAGCAGTTACTTTGCTTGCAATGATGAGATTTTTGGGATGATGAGGAAAAAAAAAAGTAGAAAGGCGTTATACTCAAAAAGCTTTAGATGTTATAGTCAGGATCATTTGTATCAAAAAGCTTTAAATGTTATAGTCAAGATCATTTGTATCATTTTGTTGCCATGCTCTTATCCTTTCTGTAATGTATTGTTTTGTCAGCTCCTAATTTATTGATTTTAATCAATCACACCATGCAGCAATCGAAAGGTACAAGACAAAAAAAAAGGTAGCTCTTAATCATTATGAGTTCTTTGTTCAAAGGAACTCTGCTTTAACTTTTGATCTATATGCTTCAGACAACGTAAAATCTATTTATTTGAGTTTAAGACTAATCAGTGCTTTGTCTAGTAATTAGCAAGCAGGAGGACAGCATTACTGGGTAAGTTAGTGTTTCCCACAGAAGACAGCAAAAACACCGTGCTTAGGATGAAGTAATGGACAGAGATATCTAATATCCAAATTATACTTCAAGAGACCTTGGTGTGTTCACGTGTCTGAGCACAGCTGCTGGAGGGGTGCATCTTGGGCAATTCCCACAAGGGAATTTCCATACTGCCCGACCAGACTGGGAAGCAGGATGAGGCCACTGGTGCCCTGAGGCCTGTGTTCATTTCAGTGCTCTGAACATCATAATCTAGGTGGTTCAGTGTGTATGCATATATACATATGTATGGCAGAGGGCAGCGCATAGGTGTGCATACCTGCCAGTTGAAATCCATCTTCGGTTGGACCAGGGAATGTGGTCTGGCAACAGTGTCATCTCTCATGTTGTTGGCTTTGGCATGTTTTATTTTCCTTTAAGAGTTTATATTCAGTTTTATTAAAAAAAAAAAAAAATACGTAAAACATACATATACTTAATACACCCTACTTTTACTGTCTTAAAATAAATATCTTCATTAAAGAAAAATAAATCCCTTTTATTGTTCCCATGCCTTCAACCTGAGCTAAGTAATTTTTAACTTACGAACCTCGCAATTATCAGATTCACCTCTGGGCACAAACCTTACCTGCTACCCTTGCTTAGGGGAAGTGAAACTATGGAACTGTATGAGCACACAGAGCACGTGCCAGAGTTATTAATGAGGGATAGGGGTGTCCAACCAAACGGAACAGTAACCCAGCTATGAAGAAGCTCAGGTGGATTGTGCTGCTGTGATTTTTCTTGGCTGGCATGTCTATTCCAGTGCTCAGACACAGAAAACCATTTAACCCTGACCTACAGAAAGACCCTGTCATCCAGGCCCTCAAAGCAGGTCAACTGAAAGCCACCAGAATCCCAAGGAAAACAAGCAGTTTGTTTGGCAATACTGCAACTACCATCCTGTTCAACAGAACGAAAGAGTTTGGTGGTGCTGGGTTGATTTTTGCATGATGTTAATGCTAAGCCAACACCTTCCTCCTAAAAGCAAGACTTGCAGCTTCCTTTGACTCTGCAATTTTCTAGGACAGAAACATTCTATGGTTTGTATCTAATCCACCGATTTCCCAGTAAAGCAGTTCTTCATTAGCTTTGAAAATTAACAGTAGCATGGGGAAACTGGAGCTGATGTTAGTTTTACAGTAAAGGCTGGTTTCAAATCTGTTTGTTAAGAAAACTTAAACTTTGGGAGCAACTAAAGGTGGTTTCAGTCTCTGGTATTAACTGAAGCATCTTAACCGCGTTACGTCCTAGGATGACATGATTAAAAGAGCCACTGCCTACCGCCTCCTGCTGCACACTTGACTTTAATGACAGCTGTTTCCTATAACATCTTAGAGAACATAAACTCACTTTATGACTAACAAAGGGAGGATCTTTTTAAAACACAACTGTATTATTGTAAAACTGTACTAGCATCAGACAGTCATGAAAATGTAATTTTAAAGGCATACAACCTCTTTAATTTTTTTTCTGTCACTGGATACTACTTGGTTATGTTTCATATCTTAAGGTGTAACAAAAAGAAATGCTTGAAAACAGGGTTAAATACCTGCAGGAATGCACTTTATAGCATTAGCTTTGATTATAAACATAAAGGTAACTGATGCATTGTAATAGAATTTTCTTATGACCCAGGCTAAGACTGTAAAATGTAAAGCTTCACACTGTGCTCAGCGTGTTCAGTTAAAAGCAGAAAAAAATAGTGTTGTATTTTCACTATCATCAGCAGAACTGCCATCCTTTCTCACAGGGTTTTTTAATCCGTTCTGGCACCTGAGGCATCTGAACAGTCGGTGGGAAGAAGTGAAACTGTGACGAAGGGAGTCTCATTTCAGATTTACAGTCCAATCACTCACAAAAGCTGCAAATTCATTTTATGGCATGTACTGTGAAAATTCATTATTTAATATCAGCCTAAAAAAAAAAAACCTTAAAAATATATATAAAAAAATCTATTGGCCCAGTACACCAGCTTGCTTTTGAATTAGAAAAGAGTAACACAGTACATAGTGCCTTTAAGCTTGGAGTCATGTACCCAGCATATCCTTAAAACATCCTTTGTACCTTGCAAACAGTGTAGGATTTGTTCAGCCAACAAGCTGCTCTATTACAATATTTTGTCTATGTATTTTTTATGTGACTATGTATAGATCTATGTTCAGGTGTATGTGTGTTAACTGCTGAAAGAAAGCAGTAATAAATCATTAGCCTTTGGTTAGAAATGGTTTGTATTTCAGGTCAAACGGTTAGTTATTTCAAAACTTTTCTGGTATCAATTCTTAAATGTTTAGAAGTAAAAGATAAAAATTCATTTTTAAAAACTGATGTGTTTTAGCCCTTCAGTTCTTACTTCATGGAAAACATAACCACTCAAAACAGGTTAACTCACAATAGACCTTTTTTCCTTTCCTTTTTTTATGACTGGGGGAAAAATGTACTACAGGGACTGTGCACCCCATAGTCATGTGTCATGGGATACTGATGCTAACACAGAGCTGCTAGCTCTTTGTTCTCCTCCCCAATGCACCCTGGTTAGCTTCTGCTCTAAAAAAGGCAATTTCTCTATCTCACAGACCTGTCACACGCAAAGACAATAACTGAGAACAAAGTAACTTACACTACAAGAAAAGATCGGGGTATTTCAAGGTATGTTTTGTACTTGTATCCAGCCCTGTTGACTCATGCTCCAGAATCAAAACTGTAATAGGTCTGTGCCTCTCAGAAACGCAATAAAGTGAAGGGAGCCGGGCCATTCATCTTAGCTACACGTAACAGCAAGAGCAACGGGTTTCGGACCATCACCAAACTCACACCTTGATTTGCTGCTGATCTTCACACAGCGCTGCCTCTCCTGAGCTGGCTACACTGCTCACCCATTCCTGCTTCAAAGGACTGCAAAGCTTCTGGTTAATTTTGCAGTTTGAAAGATGTCGGAGAGCATCAGTTGTGTAGTGAGAGGAACTGACTAACGACTGCAGTTACAGCTGATGTTTTAAAGTTGCACTCTAATTTTTTTATTATATTTTTATGTGACAAAGTTATACACAATTTAAAACTTTGCAATTATTTATCCTACTAGCAAAATTAAAACATGCAAAATAAACCTCAGACAGGCTTGTAAGTTTAAGGTTTTTTTCTTTTTTTCCCCTTTTATGTCTAACGCATTCTCTTTAATTCCATACTTTTTATAGCAGCAGTTTGATATAATAAACCATAGTTTGTAAAAGCCATTAAGAGTAAGCTTGCTAGTAGCAATCCTATTAAGTTACCTCATCAAGTGCTGTGCCGTAATGTTTTCACATCAACTTGCTTTAGCTTTTATGTTGTAGCATTCATAAATATCTCAGATTCCAAAAGTTTTAAAGTATTTTGTTGAAATTATGAGCAACCATTTCTTAATGGGAAACAGAAAGGTAGAAGCCATGTTAAGAAAAAAAGAAAAATCAAGTTCAATTACAAAAATCTCTTTGGAAAAAGTTGGTTAATGCTAGCAATGCTGTTAACTAAAAGAAGGGTTGGAGCTCCTGATATGAAGGAAGATGTTTACAGTCTAGAATAAGATTCTTCTCACAGCTGAGAGTAAGATTCCTGAACCTCAATTCTGACAATTCATTTCTTTTATGGTGAATTAATGTCCCTTCATCTGCCTGAGAGTGCCAACCGCACTGCGATAGCCTCTGCTATGGCCCCTCTGAGCACAATACTTCTCACTCGCAGCTCTAAGCCCAAACTAAACCTGCTTCATTGTATTCACCACAGTTATGACATGCTTCAAATAACAGTGACTCTAAAATAGCTGAGAAGAAATATTCATCCAAAAGCTGAATGCAGGTTGAAACAGTAATTATGAGACATATCAGGCAGCATCTTATTTTTTTTCAAAGTTCACTTGGTTAATAGTCATACAGCTACTGTTCTACTGTTCTTATAGTGTACTAAGTCATGATCTAGTATGCTTAATAAAATACATTTGGCTTATTAATTTATGACATTGCTAATTACAACTCATTTGAGATGATTAATAAAAATTGAATGGTAAATTTATCTTTTCTCAGCCATCTTCTCAAAAATCCAGATGCACCACCATTTGCAAAACATTTCAGCACTTCAAAATTTTCAATCATTATATGCTAGCCATCAGTCTAGCAATATTTCTCATTTTTAGTGGCAGGAGTAGGGAAGTAATCCTTCCCCTGTGCTCTGCGGTGGTGAGACTGCACCTCGAGTACTGTGTTCAGTTTTGGGCCACCTGCTACAAGAAGGACCTTGAGATGCTTGAGCGTATCCAGAGAAGGGCTACAAAGCTGACAAAGGGTTTAGAAGACAAGTCTTATGAGGAGCGAGTGAAGGAGCTGGGATTGTTTAGTCTAGAGAAGAGGAGGCTGAGGGGAGACCTCATCACTCCCTACAACTACCTGAAAGGTGGCTGTAGTGAGGTGGGGGTTGGACAATACTTTTGTGCACAATGTAAAACCAGTAGAGAATTGTACAAAACTTTAAAAAAAAAAAACAAACCCGACAACTAAAAATCCACAGTTGCCAGTTTTAATTCAGGCTTCATTAATCCTGGCTGCACCACAGCATTTTCTAATTGCATGTTTTTCCTTTCATTTTTCCCTTTTTTTTGTTTTCTCTTTTCCCTGTAAGGTTGAATTGCTGACGTATCTTAAGGGGCATGACACCTCCTGTGCTGGAGGACTGGCAAGTGAGCAGAGTTAGCTGAATCTTCAGGAACAGCTTGGTGAATGCTCTTAGTGCATTGTGCCTGTCTCACTCAAGGGAGCTGTGAGAGACCAACGCTCACTTTCCTGCAGTCTGGTTCCAACACCATGACCCTGAATGGGTGACCACTGTACATCAAGGTACTGGGGAGCCGGCACAGGCCCAGGCTGTGCTGCACAGATCCCTGGGTTGCAGAAAAGCCTCATCCAGTCACTGGCAGTGAGGAGCCTGTGGGCCTCTCTGGGGGCACCCACTCATCTGTCCTTGCTGTCACCGAGCAGTGCCGCAAGAGCCTCTCATGCAAACACCCTTTATAAATGCAGTTGGGGTTTGTAAGAAAGTGAAACCATAGCTTGAATGCTCAGAAAAGGAGGAAAGTCTCTCCACAGACAGGATCTGTGCAACATGCTGTGAGACCCCCACATGGAGTGCATCCAAAACCGCACAAATCTGGGGCTCCCACTATGGGAAGGGACACAAGCTTTACTGATTAACTCCATTCCTATTTTTGTTCTTCCCTATTACAGCAGCCACTTATCAAGCCATCCAGAAAGAAACCTGCCCTGTTTCTCGCTCCCTCCACCCCGGAGAACAGGACCCCACCAGACTGCAGATCATGCACATGGACCTCAAGCCCTCAGGTCACAGCGTACACACAGCAGTGTGCTGTTCAGCAGAACGGACACAAGTGTTTCTGCTTCAACACCTTCTCATTGTGTTTATATTTAATTGACTAGTGAAGTAATTACTTCCTCCAGAAAGAAATCAATTTAGTTTTCTATATTTCCTTTACTTTCTTTTATTGCAGCCAGGGCAATACAGATGGCCAATGTTGTTTCTAATCCTTCCTATTCAGTTCTTCACTTTTACAGAAAAGATATTTCTCCATCCACACTGTGGTTCCTATTTCCCACGCTAAGAGCCCCTTCAGTTATTTGTGTTTCTGCCATCTACTTTTCCTTGTTATGGGGATAAGAAAACAATATTTCCCCATATTGCTTTCTGTACAACATTAATAGCCTGTTTCAAAAGGAAGCATTTATAAAGAAGTACTCTATACAAGCATATCTGCTCACAAATATCATGTAATTATTAGCAACACATGGAATATATTCCAGTAAGCACGTTCCTTTCTTTGTCCACCTCTAGCAAGCCTGGAAATGTTGTTAGTGTCCCTAGGCCAAGTGATCCACGACACGAAAAAGCTGCAAAATTCTGTTGTAACTCGGATGTTTTCACAAGGGCATACCTTACTATGCTTTATAAACCTACTTTATTTTATTACATGCATTTCATATAAAAACTATAAACCGGGTTTTGCATCACTTTCAGCTTTTGACCATTCATCAGTTTTCCATGATAAAGCCACAGTGAAATCAATATCCTTGTAAAGCCAAGCTGTCAAAAGTTACTAGACTATTTCCAAAGGCAATTCCAACGAGACAGACTACCAGATGTTTTCAATATATTTTATACAAGATTGCATGATAATTTTAGTGGGACGAAAAGAAATAATACAACAGGTAGTGTTTTGGGGTTTGACATTTTAAATAGCAAGCCCAATTGATTTTTACAAGATACTGGAGACAAAAATGCCAGTTCTGGAAAATTTACACCCAGACACACATCCACAGAACTTAAGAGCAATTGTGTTGTCAAGCCATAAGAAAAGGAGATTGTCTTTAGCAACAAAGTCAGTATAAAAATGTTCACTATGCCAACATGAGTGTATCTATTTATGTATAAAGCTGTGCATTTTGTGTATACACACATGTATAGGTGTGCAGAAACATATGCACTTTATTAACGCCACACTTCTGCTGATTTACAGGTTTTATTCTTATAGAAGACTGCCAATTATGATTGAAATTGCCCTTATGATTAATTCAGAATTTTATTAAATCAAGCTTTTATAACTTTAAATATAATAATGCCAGCCAAGCCAGGGCAAAGAATATGTCTAGTCATTAATTTTAGTTGTATCATTTCTCATCCCTCAAAAAAATGGCAATAAAAGGATCCCTCCTTAGAAATCAGAGTAGCCATGGCCATACTCATCTCCATAATAGCACAATTTCCAATTCACGCCTCATTTTCATTAATGTTTCTAGCCATAAATTTTTAAGCATATGATAAAAAATTTCTGAAGCGGCATAAAACTAACATGAAGAGGGAGTTCATTAGCATGTGACCCTAATTATAAATTCCATATTAACTTCCCATTTCTACTTGTGCATATCCAATAGCAGCAGGCCTAATATTCTGTGTATTGGTCCTACATTTGTTTTAAGGGCCCTTTTCTCCCCCTTACTCATTTTTATTTTTATGCAATTTCTGTGTCTCCCCTGCTATTGAATAAGTCAACAGACAACTGTATCACAGTAGCACCTTTTGTGTCACAAATTATCCTGGAGAATTGTAAGAAGCTACCAGCCCAATGCTTTATTAATGATGCCAGATCATAAAAAAAAAGGGGATATTGCTGACTCCAACTCTTTTCTAATGTTGGGTGATAAAAACGCTACTTCAGGATTCAGAAGGTTAAGTTCTAATGTGTGTTTTGAATAGAGTATGCTGAAATAATTGCCTCATAAAGCAATGCATTGACCAGCCTGCTAATGGCTGTATAGTGCAAAACTCAGCAAGGAGTGCCAAGCTTACTGGAAAAAATGCTGTGGCACTACTTTTGTAGCTTTCTATATTAAGTTTATTTTTTTCCACTTTTTTTTGCCTCCGATCCTGCCAAAAGAGCCCCCCCACTACTGACTCCTCTTGAATATTTTAAGCATGAATTATTTAAAAAAAAAAATTACAAAAAACCCAATCCACCAAACACCCAAGAAAATTTGAATTTAGCAATAAGAAATCACTGTCACTTTTCACTTGTATGAACCCAATTACTAACTTTTTTCCTTTTATTTTTCTGCTAGCTTCAGTTCATTATCAAGCCAGTAGCCAAACTGGCAATAGTTACACTTGAGAATAGATTTTTATCTTACAAACTTTTCATTAAAAAGAATCTCTTTGGTAGAGAAAAGTCCCCTTTCCACCAGTGCCTACTTCAGGCCTCAAAACAGCACAGCATTTCAACTTTGGTTTAAGTCTGTCCTGATTTACTACAGTACCCAAGAACAATCAAATAATCAAAATGAGCTCAAGATACCTGTAGAGTTACATAGTACGCTACCCAATGTATCCAAAATTAATAAAAAGATATAGTAAAACCCCCTTTGGGTACCAGTACAGCAGCAGAACTAGGATTAAAGCAGGATGACGAGGCTCTGTATCCCTGGTACCACGATGGCACGTATCAGCTACCACAGGCTCCTGTGCCTGCTGGTGCTGCTCCCTAATCCAGCCTCAGCTCTACCCCTCCCTCACAAGAGGGCTCCATGAAGGAAAGAGTAACAACAAGGCAGCTGCAGGGCACAAACATCTGCAACCGTATCACATCACCAAGAGTCAACATGCTTGGCTACAGCTACCTGCCTTCTCGTGAAATGTGTTTATCAACCAGGGTGTGTGGACAGTAGAGGGAGATGATGGCAAAAGCATATGAGAGTGTGGGAGAAAATAAAGGAACGGAGACAAGTAAAAGCTTATATTAGATAGATAATTATCAGCTGTAATTAGCATTTCAGAGATCTAAGTTGTCTTTATCTCTGGGTTTTGAATGGATACAAAAATATTACATATCTGTTTGCATCTGTACTCCTAGAATAACACCTTCATCCCATGCCAGTGCTACCAACACACCACTGCCATGTCTCCAGGTGCAGCCCTTCCCACAGGTTGTGGCTTGAGAATGAGTTGGTTTTCATCACAGACAGAGAGCACTGCCATGTACCTCATGGGAATGAGACAGTGGTCAATGGCACAGCCTCACAAACACCCCAAGGACAGGCAGGGTGCCTCTCTCAGGTGTTACTTTGCTCACAGCTTTATTTCAGAGAGGCCAACCAACGCACATGTGAAAAGGGCTGTTACTATCGCACAGGATACCCAAGCTCCCAGACTTTGCAGTTTAATACCAAGACACTAGGCAACCTTAGGAGAAGCTCTGGGTGTTACAATTTACTGCCCCACAAATGGCCAATAAAACCAGAAAGACATTTTTTGTATCAATTTCAAGAAAATAAACAGAAAAGCCATAGCTGACACATTTTTTACTCTTTTTCCTTGAACTGTGTAGACAAAGTATAAAAGTACACACAAATGTCTTGGTTTGGACAGTTTTAGGTTTGCGTGATGTTTTTATGGACCTGAAGTCAGTGATTTAGCAATGATTTTAATTTGAGAAATGATGAAAACACACCATTACCAAGTTCAGTGATAAAATTCCTTTTGGTTTCAAAGTTGTTCGCATTAACACTCAGAGGTGATCCCTTATGATCAGTTGTGATATGCTGATAAATGCTATAAATTCCTGAGAAATTACACTTCATAAAAAATACATTCTGCCTCCGAGCTGGGGTGTGTTTGGGATGCTGTAGGTCCGATTCTATCACGTTCTCTTAAAGTACACAGAGAAAACAGAGAGAATAGTAAAATTATTATTGTAGCTAAATAAAAGCTTATTTAGGCCACATATTTAAGACCTAAAAAATAACCCCAAGCTAGGAAGTGTAATGAAAAATTTCACCAAGTGACAATACATATGAACACCAGTGTACAGGGACACTCCTCCAGCCAATGCATTCATTTTTCAAAAATCTTTGAGTTTGTCTTGACTGACAGATGTAGGATTTTAAAATACAAATCATTCTTGAAAAAAAAAATCCCAGTGACATCTCTCTACATTATAAAAACTAATGGATCAGAACACTGATTACTGGAAGAATAAATCAGCTTTTGAGATCTTAAGATGTCATAAACTAAGCATCACACTCTCTGGATATGAGACATATTACCAGAACCATTTGATTGATTTATTATTAGTTTTGCAATCGGTCTTTTTGACCCTTTTTTTCCCAACCCATTATCACTTGCACGTAAAAATATTAAAAGCCCTTTGAGTGTGATGTATATCAATAATTTCATCTATTCTTAAAAGATTTATTACAAGTAGTAATTAAAGATTCAGCTTTATTTTTAAAAGTGCCCTCATGCTTTCCTTTAACTCCACGCAAACAAAAGAAAAGCAAAATGGAATGGCCTTTCCAGATTGCTGTCTTATATGAAAATGTAACAGACAGATTTAAAATTCCTGAGTCATTTGAAGGGTAAAAATGGAAATTATTTTCAGTATTTCTATCCTTCCCCCCTCCGCACACATACATTTTTTCCCCCCCCTGGGAAACAGTAAGAAAGAACTATTAGTTATTACTATAAGTAGTAGTCAAAATCCTGTCAAAAGCCAATTTTGATAGATTGCTATTTGAATAAAAATGAGACAGGCATTGTATTTATATGACAAGTATAGATGTGATATTAAATGATATTAGGGAACTTCAGAATTATTTTTTTTTTTAATTATGTCTGTTTGGATCAAGCATATTAAAATGAGACGAGCCAAAGTTAGCTCAGATTCATATAACCTAGCAACAATGTGACCCACTTGAAATTTCTTTTATGAGACTTGTCTGACTTAACCAAAGCCAAGGCACACATCTTAATATAATGGGCCGGAACATAAATCAAGATTTATTTTTAATCCTCTACAGCTATTCTGAGTACTTTTAGAAACTTACTTAGAATTAGTTATTCAAATCCACGTTTTCAATGAACTCAGCTGCTTTTACTGATTTCTACACAATAATGGGAAAAGGGTAAGCATGAGAAACTATGGCATTTACAAAAGGGCTATTATCTGGAAGTAACACTTGCCTTTATTATATTTATAGTGCATGCCACCTGCATTCCAACCTAACGCTTGTTTTTATGTGTATATCTCTGATTACTCAATTCCTTCAAGCAGAGCTCAAATAAACAAAATAGCAAGTAAACCAGCAATCAGACAGAAGGGGGATTTGAATGTGAATGTGCCACCTCTCGCTGAAGGGTCCGATCACCTCAGCTGCTCAGAGTATTCACCTCACCCCGCGGCTGAACCCTTCATCTTTCTATTACACAATCCCACAGTCTCGAGGCAGAAAGCATTCAGCCACATGTGGAGGGGTAAGAAACTCATCTGGCTCATGTTTACCTTGCCATCTACCATGACCTCTTTTCAAGCAGATCTACTTCTCAGCTGGTAAGTCGCCAGTATTGTGACAAGGGTCTTTGTATAAAAGAAGAGATACAGGTTGCTTGGACCTACACATTGAGTTGTCTCACACAAATTGCATCCAATTCTAAATTTTGGGTCAGAAATACAAAGTTTCTTTCTAATTTTCCACAATAATGCCACTTCTAAAATGCAGCCATGCCACTGCTTTACAGATGTACTGTGTCCCAACCTGGACATGTGTTTCTAAGTTACATCTGCTGCATGCAAAACTTAGGGCAATGCAGATGAGCTACCTGGGAATTTCTGTATTATGATTTGCTAAATTATTTTCTTTATTTATTTGTCTAAATTCCTTGCATAACCTTGTAGTGAGATTAACCCATCAAGATAGTTTACAGTTGGTCCCCACGGTTTTATGGATGACATTTCTGCTACTCTTGATTGTGTTAAAAAGTCTTGACTACATCTCACTTGTTGGTAAGTACATAAAACTGGGTTCTGCAAATCTGAAAAATCCTGGAATCATGTTACTCTTTTGCTTTCAAGAATAACAGACTCAGAGATTACGATGTGACACATGTTCAGAGACTTGAAAAAATATATCTTTACATAATTTTCTTATTGTTTTTCAATTACTACACATAAGGAAAGTCATTTGCAATCCACTTGTACATATGCTGCGTAAGTACTGCAGCAGTGTGCAGGGAGAATAGCCAGATAAATGCTTGTAGAGAGAAAAAGAAGCCTCATTTCAAGCCACTGCAACTTGAGAGAAAAGTTGGAAGGCTCTTTCTGTAAAATAATCATACTTATTGACTTGACTTCCGCAAAAAAACTTGACCTGATAAGAATCTGAACATTCCCCTCTCCCAGTCATGCAAAAAAATCCTGATTCTAACCTGACATAAAGCTGAAAATTTCATTCTGTGTCAGGTTTTTTTGAGTTATTTATAGCTAAAAGAAACAGGCTCAACTGGAAGCTATATTTAGGAAAAGCTGAAAATTTTAAAAATAGGAGACAGATGTGAATTTGCACTGCCATTAAGCTGCTAGTTTAAAATGTCTATGTGACATATTGACAACTTTTTTCTGGTTGGCTATTTTTCTTTCGCCTTCCCCCACTTTCTTTTTTTTTTTTTTAACATACATCTTTCTCTATTGCTTCCTCACCAGCACTTACAGCTCCAGCTAGTTCATAAATTCCATTGCTGCCTGCTGCCATGTGATGTGGTCATGCAGAAAATATTTCATAGGAAAAAGTGTTAGCTAGCTAGAGGCAGTATTGTCGATCATTACTTGGAACTGCAGCTACCGGTATGTGACTATGTATTCATTTCATGCATTATAACACCTAATGTACATGACAAAATGTTGAATATAAAGTTAATTCACAAACTAGAGTAGCTGGTGTTGCTGAAGCTGTATTGAAAATACATATTATTATTCCTTCTCCAATGCTTTCTAGCAACTTGAAAATAGTTCCATTTCAACACTGCTTAATTTCATAATTTATTTTAGCATGATTTAATTCATTAAAGTTTGAAGAATGCTTTGACCTTCTTTGCTGGGAGCTGTCATGCAATTTTACTATTGTCCCTTTATGCTCCAACAACTGTAGAAATTAATGATGACAAAACCTGCCCTTAAATAAAGTGTACATTGCAAAATTTTCAAAATATTATAATGCAATTTAATCAACACTAATAAGAAAGAAGCAACAAAATTACAAATAATGTCTTTCAACTACTTTGCATTTTTAGGCAAGCATGTATGACGGCCTGATCACAGTATGTGCTCATTTAGGTCATGACCTAAAACTGCTTGTACTTAGGATGACATCTTTTAGGAATTCAAAAAGTGACTGTACATGAAAGAAATACTTGAAAATTATCAACTAGAACTTATGCCCTGGTATTGTTCTATCAAAGAAGTTGCTTTGAGGAAGACAAACATTATTCGTCTACTGAAGCAGAGAAAGGCAACTTTTAGGACAAAGATAGCTACTTGCATGTTAATGTGGGTCGATACTCTGCTCCTGGCATGATGACTGCTGATGTGGCTCACCTGTCCCATAGGGGTAAGCGAATCCTTGCCCAGGAGATGGCAGGGCTCATTGAGCGTGCTTTAAACTAGTTAGGAAGGGGGGAGGGGATATTATGATGGCTCTTGGGGTTAGGCAGGGGCTTTGGGAGACACAACGTGAGTTGGCGGTGGAAGAAGGTAAATGCCAGCAGCACAGTGATGGACTTGGGGATGTTGTTCCATGTGATAGTGGGGAAAATTCTGGGGATTGCCCTGAGGACTCCTCAGTGGAGCCACTATTGCCCATCCCCTGTCAGAAATCTCGCTGTGATCTGCTGAGGATACCTGCACCTGCTGCCCCACTAAAATGCCTTTATACAAATGCACGCAGCATGGGAAACAAGCAGGAAGAATTAGAGATCTTTGTGCGGTCGCAGGGCCACGATCTCATTGCGATCACAGAGACGTGGTGGGACAACCTGGATGACTGGCACGCTGTCATGGATGGCTATGTGCTTTTCAGGAAAGACAGGCTAGGGAGGCGAGGTTGAGGAGTTGCTCTTTAAGTTAGAGAGCAGCTAGAATGTATTGAGCTTCACCTGGGGAAAGATGACCCATCAGTCGAGTGCTTGTGGGTCAGAATCAAGGGTCACGCTAGTATGAGTGACACTGTTGTGGGTGTGTGCTATAGGCCCCCTGATCAAGGGGAGCGGGTTGATAGTGCTTTCTATGAGCAGCTAGAAGTAGCCTCGAGATCCCAGGCCCTGGTCCTTATGGGGGACTTCAACTACCCAGATATTTGCTGGGCAAGCAATACGGCCAGTCGTATGCAGTCCAGACAATTTCTGCAGTATGTTGAGGACAATTTCCTGCTACAGATGGTGCAGGAACCTACAAGGGGAGGGCGGCTGCTGGACCTTGTTCTTACTAACAAGGACGGGCTCATCAGGGAGGTGAAGGTCGGGGGCAGCTTAGGACAAAGCGACCACGAAATGATCCAGTTCAAGATCCTGAGTGGAAGAAGCAAGCCAAAAAGCAGGATAGCTACCCTGAATTTTGGAAGAGCTAACTTTGATCTCTTCCACAACCTTTTAGGAGCTATCCCGTGGGCTACACTGTTAGAAGGCAAGAGAGCCTGTGAGAGCTGGCTAGCATTTAAACAGCACTTCTTCCAAGCACAGGATAGGTGCATCCGTTTGAGTAAGAAATCGGGAAAGAGAGGCAGAAGACATGTGTGGATGACCAGGGAGCTAATGTGTAAACTCAAAGGGAAGCAGAGGGTTTATGAACTATGGAAACTGGGTCTGTGCACCTGGGAGGATTATAGGGATGTTGTCAGGGCCTGTAGGGACGCGACTAGAAAGGCTAAAGCCCGCTTGGAGATGAAACTGGCAAGGGACATAAAGGATAATAAAAAGGGTTTTTTCAGATACGTGAATAGTAAGAGGGTGACCAGGGATAATGTAGGTCCCTTGCTGAATGAGGTGGGTGTCCTGGTATCGGGTGATGATGAGAAGGTGGAAATACTGAATGCCTTCTTTGCCTCGGGCTTCACTCCAAAGGCCCCTCGGGACCTGCAGACCCTGGATGAAAGTAGGAGTGTTTGGGGAATGAAGAGCTTCCCTCTAGTTGAGGTAGGGGTGGTCCAGGAGTGGCTCAAAGGGATTAATGCAAACAAATCCATGGGCCCGGATGGGATACATCCACGTGTGCTGAGGGAGCTGGCAGAAGTGATTGCGGAGCCGCTTGCTATCATCTTCGACAGCTCTTGGAGCACAGGAGAAGTACCTGAGGATTGGAGGATAGCCAATATCACTCCAGTCTTCAAAAAGGGCAAGAAGGAGGACCCTAACAATTATAGGTCAGTGAGCCTCACTTCTGTCCCTGGAAAGGTTATGGAACAGCTTGTTCTGGATGCCATCTCAAACCAACTGGAAGAGAAGGTGGTCATGAGGAGGACTCAGCATGGATTCACCAAGGGCAGATGGTGCTCAACCAATCTCATAGCCTTCTATGATCTCATCACCGTCTGGGTGGATGGAGGGAGAGCAGTGGATGTCATCTACCTTGACTTCAGCAAGGCTTTTGATACTGTCTCCCATGACATCCTGATAGAAAAGCTGAGAGATCATGGGATAGATGAGTGGACAGTGAGGTGGGTTGAGAACTGGCTGTCGGACCGAACTCAGAGGGTCGTGATCAGTGGAACAAAATCTGAATGGAGGCCTGTGACTAGCAGTGTTCCCCAGGGCTCAGTGTTGGGTCCAGTCCTGTTTAATATCTTCATCAACGACCTTGATGAGGGAATAGCATCCACCCGCAGCAAGTGCCGATGATACAAAGCTGGGAGGGGTGGCTGACACGCAGGAACACTGCGCTGCCATCCAGAGAGACCTGGACAGGCTGGAAAGCTGAGCAGGGAGAAACCAGATGAGGTTTAATAAAAGCAAGTGTAAAGTCTTGCACCTGGGGAGGAATAACCGTCTATATCAGTACAGGCTGGGGGATGACCTGCTGGAGAAGAGCTCTGTGGAGAAGGACCTGGGGGTCCTGGTTGATGACAGGTTGGCTATGAGCCAGCAGTGTGCCCTGGTGGCTAAGAGGGCCAATGGGATCCTGGGATGCATCAGGAAGAGTGTGGACAGCAGGTCGAAGGAGGTGATCCTCCCCCTCTACTCTGCCCTGGTCAGGCCCCACCTGGAGTATTGTGTCCAGTTCTGGGCTCCCTGGTATAAAAAGGACAGGGATCTCCTGGAAAGAGTCCAGAGAAGGGCTACGAAGATGATTAAGGGCCTGGAACAGCTCCCGTATGAGGAAAGGCTGAGTGAGCTGGGGCTGTTCAGCCTGGAGAACAGAAGACTGAGGGGAGACCTAATTAATGTTTATAAATATCTTAAGTATGGGATGCAGGGGGAATCAGCCAGCCCCTTTTCAGTGGTCTGTGGGGACAGGACAAGGGGCAATGGCTGTAAACTGGAGCACAGGAAGTTCCGCACCAACATGGGGAAGAACTTTTCCCCAGTGAGGGTGACAGAGCCCTGGGACAGGCTGCCCAGGGAGGTGGTGGAGTCTCCTTCTCTGGAGATATTCAAGACTCGTCTGGACGCCTATCTGTGCAGTACGTGCTAGGGAGCCTGCTTTGGCAGGGGGGTTGGACCCGATGATCTCTCGAGGTCCCTTCCAACCCCTACAATTCTGTGATCCTGTGATACAGATATTGTATGCTAACCTACACATTGCATTTAAATGCATTCTGTAAGGATGCAGAGTTTGCTGGATCGTGTGAATAGGAGAAAAGGTAAATCAGAATTAAAAAAATTAACTACTAAAAACCAAAACTAAATCCTTCCAGATGTCAGTCAGTACTTACCTGTTGTTCACAGGAACAACAGGCATTTCCTTAGTATTTTAGCCAACTATAATAAAGCATTCCTATTAACAATCAAATCAAGAGTTTCTTTGATTACAGGAAGGCTTCCTGCTAGCACTACATGAAAATAAGCATTGTCCTGAAACATTTGTTGCTTCAGTGGTGCATCATTGTGTAAAAATGTATTTTTAAGGAGGCACCATAAACTGCATCAAAATCATAGAATAGAATCACAGGATGTGTCAGACTGGAAGTGACTTCATAGAGGTTGTGAAACTCAAGCGTACGTGACAAAGCTGGTAACTTTGAAAAATGAGGATTAAAAACGTACTTTACATGTAAGCATACATATAGTTACTATATACACCAGGAACCAAATGGGTAAAAGCTAAGAAATAGATGAGACAGATTATTATTTGCACAGCAAATTCCTATCCTAAGAATTCGAACACACCCACAAAGCAACTGAGCTAATGACAGAGCTGAAAGGGAAAACATGGAGTTGAGCACATGGGAAGTTAACTCCCTCACAAGTATTCTTTGTTATAATCTCCTCATTCCGAATTAGGAACAATGTTAGCTTGGCTTTAGTCAACCTGCAGTAAGACCAAGGAGGGATCTACGGCCCAAGGAAAGAAATTAAATTCTTTGATTCTAGCATGGTTTGCACAAGAGCACAGGCATATCTCATGAGTAGTGAAGATATGCAACAAAGACCCTGCACAACCATTCTCTGATCAAGGTATGTTCCCATCGTACCCCCAGACCACAGCCTCTATGCAGAGGATTGTTAGGGAGAACTAAACCAGGTTTGCAGGAAATATCAATTCATGCAGTTACTCTGCAGCCACAGGAATACCTAGGTTAATTATTTCCTTTTCAGTCCATACGAATGCCCATGGTACACTGACAAAGACAGGATTAGAAACAACAAAAAATACTCTGAAGAAACAAACAGTTTCTGTCAAACTTCCCATTTGGAGTAAGAACATTGCTAGGTGACAGCTGTTTAGCTTATGTGACATGCATTACGGATACAAGGTTTGAAATTATATAGTGTTTGACACACATAAATATTCTAATTCCACAATTAAATAACAGGATTTTCTCCTTGCTATTTGCCCCATTCATGTTCACCTTCTGTTACCTTTCAAATAACCCACTGAGGCAGGCCCAGTGTGATGAATTTTGAAGTGAACTTCAGGAATCCTGCAGTTCTTTCATAACTTTTCCTTTCAGTCTCATCTGAACAATATTACAAACACGATGGGACCAAACACTCAAAGATAATTTTGTTGAAAAAAGTATAAGAATACAGTAACAACGATAATTTTGAAGCTACTCTGCACATGGTAGACAACACTTACATCAGCTAAGTTTTCATTATTATGTATGTATTGAGATACAATTTCAAAGAGTCCAACTATATACTTATATAACATTTCATGCTACTAACCTGTACCACTGAGCAGTAACACATTCACATTTGCCAATTACATCTTGAACTAACTTAGAATTACAAATGGTGTATGAATAGATTAAAAAAATCAGATATTCCTCGGGTTTTTAAAAATCTGTTTCCTGAAAAGTTATTTTTCATAATCACTGTGTCACCTGCTCTACAAAATATGAGTTTAAAATGTGTTACCCCAGTTGGGTTCTAGCCTACAACTCATTTACGAGAATATAAAAGCAGAGTATTTCTGATTTTATGGTTCTTCTGTCTTGACTCAAATAATTGCACATTAATTTCAAAAGACAAGTTTTCTTTGGGTGGAACCAAAAGGAGAAAATCATGTCTAAGAAATTTTCTATTGCTACAATCATCCAAAACCAACCAAATAAAAATGATTAAAATGGGGCCTGGGACAAATAAGATTAGCAAAATATTAACAAATGTTAACCAGAGTAGTTTCTACCTGTGTAATTAAAAAGAAAAAACACCTATCACATAAATCAATTTTTAGATATCCATTATTTGTGTCAGATAATAATGAATTACTAGGAACTGTAATTAAAAATATTCTAATAAGAATTGCTTAAGTTCTGAAGACAAGGCATAGTTATATGCCTATACATGTATATATCAAGCCATGTAAACATTAGAACATTTAACCTTTAATCCTGACAAATCTCATTTTTTACTGCCTCATTTCAGCAAGACTTTTGATTAAATACTGCATTTAGGAAGTAGAATTCATTAATAGCCAGTAAATTATTATACATCTTGATCTCTATATACTGCAACCTATCTCAGGCTTTTCCATAAAGATTTCTTTGACTGCTTATATTTTGTATATCATGACTTCTGGGAACATCAAACTGTTGTTCTACCATTTAAATTTAATTTTTCAAACTGTTAAAGAAGGTTTCAGATCAAGAGGGTCTTTACTGCACATAGTAAATTTAGGCATCAATCTGTTCAATCAAATTAGCTAAGAAGAATGATACATGCTACTCAGTTGCACAGATTCTGTGTGCATAAACCACTATAAAAAAAAAAACCAAGACTGGGTGAAGAGACAAAGGAGAGCAGAGTAACTGCCAAACTTTCTGTAAAAAGTTCATATTGAGATTTTTCAGCTAAATCCAGAGGGATATTTACTGCACAAAAGCTAGGGGATATGTAATCAATACTCCAGTACACTGCCTCCTTGTGATAAATTATTAATAGCTGAGGGAGAGATTGTCTTTTTAAATGTAAATGACTTTAATGATAAAAACACGGTTGAAACATTGATCTTCCATGCTCCACTTCGAACCCGAACCACCTGAAAAAAGCTAATGTCTCTCTTAGGCCTCCAGGGCCAAGGATGTTCAGCTGCCTGCAGAGGTGTTACCTCCAGCCGTCAGTTAAGTAGCAGTAGTACTTCTGGGACAAAACAAAGACTACAGATAAACTAACAATAAATGTCTCATTTATTTATATTAGGACAGACTGAAGAAAGCATATGCCTATGCATACATTCCCACCTTGAAAGATTCTCCAATTCCTTTACCAGTACATGGTAGTCCCCTACAGGGAGAGGTCTTAAGAGTGCAGGACACAATGGAAAAGGACCCTACAATAACACTCCTCTTCTGTAGAAAGAAAATTACACACTTTGATATATATATATATATTTTTATATATATATATATATATAAAAACCCAGTTGTAACAGAGTTTGATATATACACACACATTATAACAGAGTCTGATTCCTGTCTCGTGTATCTTCTCCCATTCCTGAGTATGTTTTGACAGCATACTATGATGGGTCAACCTTTGCCAGCAGCCAAACACCCACCCAGGCGCTCACTCACTCTCCTCCTTAACAAGAAATTGGAAGAAATAAGAGGGAAAAGCTCACAGACCATGATAAAGAGATGGGAGATCGCTTAGTAATTGCAGTCACGGTCAACAGAGACTCTACTTGAGGAAAATAAATTCACTGTATTGCTAACTAAAATAGATTTGGACAGTGATAAAGCCAAAATTGAACCATCACCTCCCACCACCCCCTTTTCCAGGCTCCACTTCACTCCTTCATTTCTGACTCCTGTGCTCACCCTGAGTGGCACAAGGGGATGGGAAACGAAGGGTTGTGGTCTGTCCTCTCTGCTGCTCCTTCCTCCTCACATTCCCCTGCTCCAGCATGGGCCCTTCCTCAGGCTGCTGGATGCAGCTCCCGCAGGAAAACCTGTTTCAGTGCCGTCTTCCTACAGGCCATAGTTCATTCAGGAAATGTGTCTGTTCTCTTGTGAGGTCCTCCATGGGCTGCAGGGAAATCTCTGTTCCACCATCCTCTCCCCACAGGCTGCATGGAAATCTGCTCTGGCCACCTGGAGCACATCTTACCACTCTTACATCATGCCTTGGGGTTCACTGGGTCCTGCTGTGTCCTGCAATGCATGCAGCCCCTGTCCTCCTCCCACAGAGGTCACTCCTGTAGCTCCCCACTGCCAATGCCTGGATGGGGACATACATTATGCATACAAATACTCTCCAAGAACTCTTAATACTACATGAGCTCTACTGGAAAAGCAGTATCAGGTTGGATTTTTTTGGGGATTGGTTTGTTCGTTGGTTTTATTTTGGGGTTTTTTTGGGGGGAGGGGGGCATTTGTATGGTTAGGGTTTTTGTCAAGATAGAGGAGAGGTGGGTGATGGTCTCTTCAGCCAGGTGACAGGAGATGGGACAAGGGGGAATGGCATGAAGCTGTGCCAGGGCAGGTTTAGATTGGATGTTAGAAAAAAATTTTTTACTGAAAGAGTTGTCAGGGCCTGGAACAGGCTGCCCAGGGAGGGGCTGAGTCACCTTCCCTGGATGTCTTCAAAAAAAGGGTAGATGAGGTACTTAGGGATATGGTTTAGTTTAGGATGGGAATGGTTGGACTTGATGATCTTCAAAGGTCTTTTCCAACCTGGTGATTCTGTGATAAGATATCACAGAGCCACTGAAAATTGCTAAGTCACTAGTGATCAGGAGTTGGACTGGATGATCCTTATGGGTCCCTTCCAGCTCAGGATATTCTATGATTAGAATGAAATGTGGAGCTTTGTATTCCTGTTCGGTTCAGTTTGCATGCAGATCTGATATCAACAATTCTATTTTCTTTTATGGTTTAAGCATAAGAGGACCATGGTTTAAAACACAATTCTTCTGGGAATACACCTAGGAAATTAACCATAAGCATGGTGATGTGTGTAAAGCAGATGACTAGAAACTTTGCAAGAGTCTACCTGTGCCTACAATGGAGAAGCAGAGGATCCTGGAAACAAGAATGGCAAATTAATGATGTGAGTATAGCATCTGTTTGTTCCATCAGTGATGTAAGACCACAGCTTTTATGGTCACAAGTCAGTGTTAGTTACCATTTGTAGCAGAAAGGATATCTCCACCAACCTACAGTAAGGTCCCAATATCAAACCATTTATCAGATCAGTATTGTTACTGCATTGTTGACGTCTCCAGAAGACAAGATCAAACCTTGAACATTTACAATCTACTCTCACAGTACACCAGTGCCTTCTTACATAGCAGCACTTAGAAAATTTCACAGGAGATTTGGGAAACTATCCTAAGAACATGTCATAACTCTGAGAGGCTTTCAAACAAACAGTAAATTATTTTTTCCAATTGAACTGAGGATCTATTTTCTTCACAACAGCAAGGAAAAACAGCAACGGCAAAATAAATAAATCAGCCAGATAAAAGAGTGGAAACCGGTTAAAAGTTTAGAATGGTCTCACATTCTTTAAGCAGAGTAAGGAAAACAATTCCTAAACAATAAAAGCTGAGCAGATGATACAAGTGATGAGGAAAATGCTGTATCTAAGCTAATTCTCATTGCAGGAACACAGTACTGAATCAATATCCTGGGCAGATTCAGGGAGTTTTATTCATATCAAAATTGGAATCTCCCCATCAAATGAGTCTACATCATTCAGAACTGAATTTACCCTTACCTACATGAAGAAATAGAAATATATAATTTCTTTTGACAGAAGTAAAGAATTCTAATTTTAATTTCAGGTTAAGGCTCTTGAACTATGTTAAATTACTGAGAATTAAGTAATTGTGTGGTCAATGAGAAGACAGAAAAAAACAACTATGCACGCCATATATGGCTACATGCCATATACCTCCTCATGGACCAAATAAAGGTTATGTGATAGAGAGGGCTAAGGTTGGAACAGTTCTACTGGTAGCACACACTACCGCTGAGTTCTCCTCTGTGCTGTACAGTACAGTGAGCCACCAGTAACCCCACTTTCTCTGTAGTGAAGAGAACAAGGGTATGTTCTCCTTTTCCAGTAGTGATTTTTTCCCCATTAAGGGCCCTTTGTTAGCATGAAGTAGCCACCACACTAACTCTTTGTGATTGTTTTGTCCTTTTAAAACTAAATCTGTGTACATGGCAACAAGTTAACGTCCTATGCCAATCCTCATGTCTTCACGCATTATTCAAGCTGCTCCCAGAGAACTCTGACAGGCTGATATTTAATACATTAGATAGGGACTGTTCAGTAGCCCTACTAAAATCACCCTTTTTCACCTTGTTTTATGTTTACTAAGTAGAAGTGAATGAAGAATGACTTCTGTCAGAGAGTGAAATGAAACTGAAATACCAGTGGCACTCATTATTAACAATTTCATTGGATTTCATTGATTCTGTGAAATGAGTTACAACAGCAACTTTGTAGTATCACCTAACAGTTATATAGTTCTTCCCAAAAAATCTGATATACAAACCTGATGAAACATTTAATCCACCAGGAAAGAATGCCTTATGAGGGAAATTGGGCAGTGTAACAGGGCACAACATCATTACATGTATTCTGTGAAAAGGAAGTGAGGAACAGCTTTGAAACATATCCTTTTGATACATCAGAAACCTCTTGCCCATGATAAAGGTCATGGTACATCACAGAAATTAAAAAGCAGGTTATTCCAGAGCTGGACTTAGTTGTTCCACTATCGTATGACAATAATAACACACAACAGCTGAAGCCTCAATACAAAACCCTAGGCAAAGTTTAAAGATAGCTCAGTTGATTGTATCCCCCTGCAAACATGACTGCAAGGCAAACACACTGTTTGAGGATTACAGTGGTCAATGAGAACACTCATGGAAGTGGGCCTCCACTGATATTGGGATGGTGTTCATTTTAATATGGAAAACACAGTGGGCTTTTCAGGATAGGTCTTTACTTTAAAAGTACAGAAAGAAAAATGTTGTGAAAGAATGTATGTTGTGGTTTCCAATTCCTATTACTTTAGAAATAGTCATGGGAATTGGTGGAAGCCCCTTGCAGAACAGGAAAGAGTGATCCTTCCTTTGGGGACTACTAGGTATGCTCACTGGGGAGGTGATTCCCAAGTTCCAAACAGGTAGGCATGGGATGACGTCAGGGAACTGGCCAAATAGAGTCAGAAAAAGCAGAGTGCAAGAAGGGAGCAGGCAGAAGGGCCTTAGTGGAGAACACGGGGCTAAGGAGAACACAGCAGAGTTTTACTTAGGAAGTCAACAGCTGAAATCTGGTCTGTAAACAAGGACCTGCCTCTAAGGACCCAACAGGCAGGAGAAGGGTCATATGTAAACCCTTTGCATTTATCAGGTATTTGCTCTGAGTCTTCTGTTCAAAACACTAAGTGTTCTAGTTTTAGCTCTAATAGAACCTGCCATTTAAAACATGTAAAAAGCCTTTGAGCTTTCTTTGGGGAGTGCTCTATAAGGAGAAGGTCTATTTAAATCCACTTAAAAGATCCAGCTGACTCAGGGGCTCATTATGTAAGCGTACAATCATATTACTGACAGCCAAAAAAGAATGGGAAAACCACTCGGCCTGTCATCATTTACTGTGACATGGAAGACAGATAAGCAGTATTTGAACAGATTAATTAACTCTCCAGTAAACACGATAATTTTCAGTCCGGTGTATAGACTGTATCTCCAACCACTAAACATTGTTAAGATTTCGGTGAGTGAAGCAGAGTGAGGATCTTATTTTGCCATTTGCAATGATACCAAGCAAACCCCACAGAACAGTTCCCTGCAGGCCAGCAGCCTGCTTTCAGAAGTGTGCCAGGCAAACAGCATCAACTCTTTGGACTATTTATTCATAGAGGAAATCAGATTAAAAAGGTAAGGATCCCTTTTGGTACCAAAGATGCAGCCTTACATACATACTTCCTTCTGACAGTTGTCACCAGAAAATTGAATATTTGCCTTCAACATGCACAAGAACTAGGAATTGTGTAGTATCTTACATTTCAGTTAAATATAAGGCTAACTTTATCCTTTGGATAAATAGCTAGTTCCCTATCAGTCAGCCTGTCTCCTGAAAGAAATACTAACGTGGTATCTGTGCAGGGTATTTTGGCTCAACAGACTGGGGTAAAAGCATGACCCAAGAAGGCGTTACAGCCCAGTCTGGAAACATGTCACATACAGGTCCATATTCACATATACCACAACTGCCATATCCCTCAGCTATTTAGGTTAAGTCTCAAAATAATCAAGCTACTACCTCCCTGAGAGCTGCAGTTCCTGGTTTGTTCCTGCAGTTGCTGGGTCATTCTACTGGAACAAGCTGCAGCTGGAAGGAAAAACTTTTAAAGTCAAAGAAAATCTGTCCTGAGCAACAAGATAAGTCACTGGCTTTGAACCTCTAAGAGGTTCCCTGACTTTCCTAAATCATTTTGTGAAGGCATCAATTTATATTTTTTTTTTTTCAGATGGGGGGAAAAATATATTCTTGCTTACTTACAAAATTACTGCTAAGGGCACAAATGGAAATTGGAATTGGAATTAGTGGAAGAATTAATTTTAAGTTGAACTGTGTAGCGGAATTTCTATTCGCTGTACTCACAATTTATCTTCCAATTTATACCATGATTGGAATAAAGGACATGTGCTGTGTAAATAATACTTGGAAAACAAAACCAGGTATAGGGTGTACAATTTTAACCATTCAAATAAGTTGAATTTTGTGCATTTTATGGAGCAGTAGTCATGCTGGGACTCAGGATATTGCCTTCTACTGAGGAATCCCAGAGCCAGAATTAGACTTTTCCGGCACATGGCAAGATCATCGAGCAGGGACTCTCACACCTAACTCTTCCCTAGGGACAGGAGTTGTTCTTTTCTTCTCAATGGTCAGAAAAACACAGAATAAAAAATTTGCCTTCAACAACTTACTTGAAAACTTTACTAAGCGTATTTGCAAATACACATATGTGGGCACAGAAGTGGCAAGTCTTGTCATGTGTGACACTTGTTTGGGTAAAAACAGTCTTTAAAGGCTGGCTACAAAGAAGGAGACTCCCTTTATACAAGGAGTCACATGTAAAAGTCAGGGGGGTAATGGGTACAAGTTACTGCTGGGGTGATTCCAATCAGGCAAAAGAGGAAAAATCTTCACAATGAGAACAACCGGAATAATCTCCCCAGGGAAGTGCTGGAGTCCCCAGCATTGGATACTTTGAAGATTCAGGTGGATGGATGCTGGTCCATCTTGTCTAGACCATGTTTTGCCAAGAAAGGTTGATCCTTGAGGTCCCTCCCATCCTGGAATTCTATGACAACTTTTCATATTGGAATTAAACCAGTATGAGTAAATCCTCTGAACAAAATCCCATAGCTACAGGAAATCTCCTAAAAAAACCCATTTGTAACTATTTTGCTCTACACTTCATAGATAACTAATAGTGAAAACTATAAACAACCCAGTATTATCACACTTTTTCATTCACTAGATATGCAAGTAGGCTTCACAAACCTCTAAATATAAGAAAATGGATGGCAGTTTGTTTTTTAAGGAAAAAAAAATAGTTATTTTGACACCTTGCAGTCATTTTTCCCACACAGCTGGATTTTTAAAACCTTCTGAAAAAAAAAATGTTTATCAAGTAAGTGAAAGAGTTTACAGAACTGTTTAGAATACAAAGCCATTATTCTTTTAACCTAATATCATAAAAATGCTTTTTCTCACAAGTAAATTTACTTTTTGTTACAGATTTCTACCCAGAACACTTATTCATGATCTGGCAAAGTAATTTAGTATGCTTCTATAAATAATTATGAGTGACTTAATTTAAAATAAGGATGGTAAAGGGGAAACTGTCTCACCCACACTAGATTCCCAAATGCAAAAAATAATTTGCCTGAAAATCTATACTTTTCTCTTTTTTCCATGAAAAAATTTACATGCCTGAGGAAACAAGGTCATTAGAAAGTGAATATAAAACTCTTAGATACATGTGCCATAAACTTCATGTTCTTCAAGTAGGTAACTTGGATGATATTCCAATAATTACAATGCAACCAAAACATTTTCTGTTTCTAATAACTACATCCCATTTGATATTTTGAAGAATATATGTTGTTGAGGTATAGAATGCAACAGTACAAGAGGTCACACAAAAATCACAAAAGGTTATAGAGAAAAGGAGATTATTAGGGATGCCATTCCTCTCAGTGGGAACTGGTCATGGTGCTGAGCCTCACACTGCTATTTCCTTTGAAAAATATTTTCATGGATACAGCTTGAATTTCATGTCTGACCCAAAGTCTTGGTAACACATATCAAATAATACCAAAATTGAATGCAATTTGTGGTATCTCCCTTTTTCTTGGACAATTCCTACCAAAATCTCTCAGGTTAAATTATAAAGCCTGAGGAGATCCACCCACCAAGATATGACTGAAGAGCTTATAGTAAAGAAAGAATTTCACAATTCCAGAAATTGGACCCCAAAACTCTTAGCCTTCTACTCCCTTACAGTGCAGTGCACAAACAAACTACCTTTCCTTGTGGTGATTCTTCCATTACTGCTATCCATTACAGCAGCTAAACCCTACCAGTGCCAAAGCCCTGAATTCCACTTAAATCCAGAAAACCCATCAACCGATCTCATCAAAACTGAAAGCATGGATCTGTCCCAGGAATCTCCTATCAGATCTAGGACTTGGAGCTAATGCTAAATCTTGTCTTTCCTCTTTGGAAATGAAACACAGGTTCACATACCCTCAGCACCTGAAAATCAGATGTCACAGAGTTGCAGGGGGCTGTGGGGGAACCTGCCGGCTCTGAGTCCTTGTCAGCATTCACCAACATTCCCACTGGCTGCCGTATTGGAAGCCTCCATTTGCTGAAACCAACAGAGCCACACTGTCTCTGGAAATCCAAGATGTGACAGCACAACAAGTAAAAGGGAGCTTCCACTAAGTACACATAGACAATCAAAAACCTCCCCAAACCACAAAAGAAAAAAACCCACCCCCAAATTATGTACTGGAATTCTTCAAGGGGTTCAGTCTCCTGTATGTCCGTTCCTTGCCATCATCCCTTACCTTAGTCACATGGAGAAAGTCTAAAGTTCTCAGCTGCAAAATAACCTTTACTAACAACTATAGGTATGGTTATGCAGTTTCATAATATAATATTCGTACTTCCATTTCCAAAGTAACTGAAAAAATTGCCATAATTCTCCAAATGCACAATTAACACATTTGAATAAGCTAAACTGATTATTTTTTTTAAATACAACAAAAAGAGACTTGCACAGTATTTATTTCATAGGCAGTTATAAATAATTGAAGAACAGCCATTACTTTTTATGCCTATATTCGAAAATGATGAACAAAACAAGATTTACTGTAGCTGGAACATATAAAGAGCATAGCATGTTTAAAGAGGAATAAATTCTTTCGAGTTTTCTCAGCAATGAAGCAGCCAGATAAGGCTTTTTTATGCATGGAATTGGCAAAACAAGTTCAAATATTATTTTGCATATTGTGCACGCATCTCGCTATCCTTTTTAGTAGTCAGATAAATAAGTGTTAATTGTGAGGGTAGGAAATTATTACCAGGTGTATAAAAAGCAGAGCAAAAACCTAACAGAAGGGAGAAATAATGAAGGAGCACAATCCAGCCTTGGAGAGGAAGATGAGAAAAGCTGCTAACATGGAAATTGGATAAGACACTAAAACACAAAAATCAACCCTGATTTTTTTAAAAATTATTCACTGATCCTTGACCTGACTGGATTCTGGTCATCTTTTAATGCAAAAATGAGAAAGATGTACAGACCTAATTTTAAAGTATACTTTTTTTTTTTTTTTTTAATTGTAATTTAATCTTTTCACTGTTTACATGCCTAGTTATAAAAAGCACTGGGAATTTTGAACAAACTCTGACTGGCAAAGATAAGGAAAGAAATGAGATGAAGAGCTTTGAAAGCCCACTTTGTTACTATTTCCCTTTACATCTTAAAAATATTTTAAAATACATTTTTGAAAACACCATATCTTAAGTGAGCCTGGTGTGGGATGCAGCATGCAGTAAAGTGTAGCCAGGTGGGAGATAGGAGAACTTCTAGCAACAAGACAAACCAGAGGAGCTGGTTCATGTGACGCTTCCTTCCATATGATACATTTTTTAATTTTACATTCTCCCTACCAAGATTTATCCTGCTTTTCAGTCTTTGCACTCCTACTGCATTTCTCCTCTACTCAATTTACTGATTCTCACTTCACTTGCATGAACGTAACATCATTAACTCCACTTGACACACCTCTGACTTATAACAACACTTAAATAACTTTAGAATCAATCCCATTATCTCCATCATTCAGGAAATGGAGAAGGAAGGTGAAGCCTTCCTAATGAATAACCTTAATGTTAAATGGACTCGTGTGATAAAAAGCGTAATTTGAGTGTCAAAACAGCAAATGAATCCAGTTTTAGATTTAATACTTGTATTGCTTCAGCTGGCAATTTCATATGCTAGACACCAACAGAACCTGAACTACAGCTCTGCTTGAGAAATGTACTGCCACGAAGTCTGTGCTGTCATCAACACACTTGTAAAAGAACAGCAAGTCCTTAACGGGCATTTCTCTTAACGACGTACCACAACTCTATCTTTTTATATTAGTTTTTATGTAGCTGTAATAGTACAAAAACCATTATGCAGTTTGAAGTTGCTTTACATCTCTGAGGATGCATTACCGCAGTCACAGAACAGCTGTGGTTGGAAGGGACCTCTGGAGGTCGTCTGGTCAAGCAGGGCCAGCTAGAGGCTGCTGCCCGGGACTCTTCCAAGCAGATCCTTCTTTTTTGTGAGGCCAAAGTCTGCTTTCTTGAAGTCTAGAGTAGTTATCCTGCTTTTTGCCCTGCTCCCTCCCCACAGGATCTCAAACTCCACCATCTCATGGTTACTGCAGCCAAGGATACCTTGAGCCTTTATATCCCCAACAAGTCCTTTCCTGTTTGTGAGTAGGAGGTCCAGCAGAACATCTGTCTTGTTGGATCCTCCAGCAGTTGGGTTCCTTTATCACCTTGTCTCCTCTATCCCAGTACATGTCCTCTACACAGAACCTTTATGAGTGAGTCCCTGTCCTGGTTTCAGCTATGATGGAGTTAAAATTTTTTTTTAGCAGTGGATGGAATGCCATGTTTGGGTGTTAGCATGAGAATAGTGCTGATAGCACCCTGATGTTTTCCGATTTGTTGCCGGGCAATCAAGTACCTTTCTCAGCTCTGCATACTTCCTTACTAGTGAGAAAGGAGGGGACGCAGCCAGGACAGGTGATCCGAATTGGCCAAAGAGGATATTCCATACCAGTTACGTCATGTTCGGTATAAGGGGGACTGGGGGGAAGAGGGGGAGACAACGCCAGGACGTGCAGTTTCTGGGGCGGTCGGGTTGTCCGGGACGGGCTCTAAGCTGTGCGGCCTGAGTTGTGTGGTTTGGTGAGAAATTGCATTGTGTATCACCAGTTTCATCTATTTTGTGCTTTAAACTTATGTTATTGTTATATCTAGTTTTCTGTTATTGTTTAGTAAACTATCCTTATCCCAACCTGCGTGGTTCTGGTTTCTAGGTTGTGGTTTCTTTTCCTCCTTTCTTCCTTCCCTTTTCCCCTTCCCCCAACTTTCCCTCCCCCTTCCTTTTAAAAGTACAAGTGACTGTGTGGGGTGCGGCCCTTGGCTGGGGCAAAACCACGACAGTCCCTTAGTTTAGAGGAAAGCTGGAGCACAGAAATTGATCTGTAAGCCCAAAAATAGTATTTTTGCTTGAAAGTCTCAGACTGAAACTCTTCTGCCTTGTCTCCAACAATATATGAGGTTATGGGCTGAGAAGCCACAGAAAGTAATTTAAGTAGTTACTAAGTTCAGGAACAAAGGAGGTCTGGTAACCTATGGATTAGAATTTTGGTTTTGCTTATCATGGGTATCCTGGAAGGAAGAAGCAGTATGTGAACCCCTACGATTCTGTGATTCTGTGAAATTTTCCTGGGACTGTAAACTGCTGATATAGATGTTCCCCATATGTATTATTTGATACTTACAGAAGTGTAAGATCATACTGCAAGCTTACCCTCATTTAATGGATGTACAGGGTAATTTTTAGCACTATGGCCACGTGTTTCCTGACATCTGCAGGAATTTGAACTGTGAAAGTTATTTAACATGTCTGAAACCTCCTTTCATTATACTGACACCATAGTCCAGAGGCATATCCACACACAGCAGAAACAGGAATAGGATTTCATAAGCCTTATTTCCCCCCAAAAGCTGTGCTGAATTCAGAACAAAGCAAAATGATTAACACTAAGCCAACCAAACACAAGGGTTTACCTTGCATATGAAAATAACAGAACATCAGGGAACAAATTATTTATCAAATGGGAGAGTTGGCTGCACCAGCATATAAAACATTTTTGCAAAACTGAGATTAAGTTTTACCACTTTAGAGAAACACCAGCCAGTTGCATTTTATAAGGATAATGATACTCTCCCCGGAGAGAATAGTTCAAGGTTGACACTGATATATTAAACAACTCTGGAGTGTGTTGGAAGCTGCAGAGCGCAAAGACTCCTGCTGTCTTTTAGTTACACAACTCATCATCAGGGTGGAAAACTTCCCTGTTTTCACCATGATTAATAAAGAAAAACTTGTTTCCTTGCATCATTTACTAAGTATATGTCAATGGCCTAGTATGAAAGGGCACTGATTTATGGTCCAAGCTGGGGGAGAAAAATAAATTAATTGTCTTGGCCTATTCAAGTAGAAGATCGAAAGACTGAGTTAACAGACATCTTAAGGAAAAGGAGAAATTACATGTTGGGGTTTAGATTTTTTCCCAGATTGCAAAAGACTGTCTCTTGATATTTCTACTGAATTCAGTCTTGAAGTTCAAACATCTCATCTGCTTCTCATAGTCAATGAAGTGCTACCTACAAAACCACTTCTCCACCAGAACCCAGCCATGCAAAACTATGACAACCATTTTGAACCTAATGCTGCTTTTCTGCTCAGTTCAGATATACCATGATATGGCTCAGGTTCTTTCAGATTTATTTAACCTAATTAAAAATAGATCTCTGAATAGAAATAATTCAAACATTGCAAAGTGATAGCTGCCTTATTTTCATGGCATTCAAGGTCACAGTCATATAAATCTTTGGATTAAAGAATCTGGAAGAAGTAGAAATCCTCTTGCCAAATCATTAATGAATTTCTAAGAAGACAAGGGAGTCACTTTTCCTGTAGAGAGATTGAGTTATTTTTGCTTCGTATATTCATCTATAAACAGCAATTGCTACGTGTCAAAAGATAAACATCTAGATAGGCAGAGTGCTGATACAATTTAAATTCCTATGGTCAAATGGAGCTGGGTTTTTTTAGTGGTTGTATATTTCTACTCCTTTGCTAAAGCTTCTGAGAAATCCATTATGCATTGAAAAAAAAATGAAATAAAAGTTTTTGTTTCATATTTGGTACTTTTTCCTGTTTACCAATTCTTAAGATGATGTAGCTCACTTTAGACCCTGAAAACAAACAGAAACTTGAATTCCTTAAAAGGATCAAACCAGAATTGTCGTTAGTCACTTTATCAATGTCAGACAGAGTGACACTGGTAAATAACCCAGCCCTCATTAGGGTTTTGGTAGTTAACGGTACCAAGTCAATGGCCCAGCAGGCCATTGTCAGGTAGGATAAAATTGTGTCCTTCCTTTTGGTAGGTAGAAAGCCTCATGTCTCCTCCAGTCCTCTTAAATACCAACCAGTATTCACATACACAGCATCCGCCCTTCAATCTTCTTGCCTAGGCATAACTTGGGAGGTATTTCAGTTCTGAGGAAAAAAAAGAGGAACGATGTACAGTACCGCTTAGGAAGTGCCTGTCATGGGCAGAAATTGCATGGCTCACCCCATTCATACATGAGATTCTAATTAATTTACATTAGAGCCCAAGCAGTTCATGTCTGACCCTGCAATCAGTTCACATATGAGCACCCTGTTACCTCTTGCAGAAGTGTTTAATTAGCGCACATATGGGTGCCCAGGAAACTGAACACCCATCTAGTGGATGTATGAATGCCCAAATAGTTCATGCATGGGCACCCAATCAGTTAACATTTGTGTTGACTACACAGTACAGGTAGCCAGTCACAGGTGGCTCCAAACAGCTCTGACACCAGGATAAGCAAATCCTCATGTGCCCAAACTGCAGCTAGTCAGGGGAGCACAGGGCACCCCGGCTCCAACACACCCAGAGGGAGCATCACCTGCTAGGGAAGGACCCGTATGAGGGGAAATGGCCTGGAGACACTTGGGAAGTCTCCTGGCAGGAGAAACTGTGGTAGAAACATGCAGCTGGAGCTGGAAAAGTGGGACACCTTTGCTGAGCTTCTTCAGTTTTAAAAACTAATTACTCCAAATGAGGCTGAACAGCTGTGGACTCCAGGTCTCCTACATCTTGAATATTCCTTAATCATTTTGCTCTAGTCCTTTTCTCTTTTCCTAACTCATTCTCTCTCACACTGCTATGCCTTCCTGGTGAAAAATAAAGTTGCACATTTCAATCTTACTTTGGTATCTTCAGCTACCAGTCACCCAGGTGGAATACGGACCGGGATATATAACAAACATGATCAGACACTCTAGCTTTGAGTATGGAGGTAAATGTGATGATTTTTGGAACACAAATGCTGCAGATGTAATACTATAGATAAATCCTTGATAAGTTAATACAAAATGTTGTTGTAGAAAATTATCTACTAGTATAAATTTGGCATCAGTTTCTTGCATCCTTACTTCTATGTCAGCATAATGTAAGATAAAATTCTAATATCTTCAGCTGTGCTACAGAAAAATGTCAGCATCTTAGTCACACAGCAAGCATGCACACACACACATAAATATGTACACACACTTAAGTGCTTCCAGCCATTTCAAAGAGTGCTTGCAACATACCATACACATTAGTTAGCCAGTGCAGTGTAATTTATTCCAAATTATAACTTGCCAGAATTTAAGAGGTCTTTGGTGTTCCCTTTATAAAGTTGCACAAACACAAACTGCAGAGCAGTAAGAGTGCAGTGTTTCAGAAATGCAATTATGCCACATGCAGTGATTGCACACATGCCGCAGTCCCATATTTCAGTCACGACGGACTCTGCAATCTGCTATCAGCTACTTAACCACTGCAAGCCCACATACTTCGGATGTGGAGATCTCTCTAGTGTGCTAATTAGTTCCGAATGTAGCTGCCAAAATAAAATGACATAAAAGAGACTAATGCATCATAAATATCCCACCTGAGTAAAATAAGAAAACATCTGCTAAAGAGCTTCAAACATTCATTTGCTTATGGGGGGGGGGGGGGGGGGGCGGGGGAAGTAATGAATGAAAAGGAAAAAGCAAAAAGGTAAGAGAACAGGGAACAAGTGTCCATTTCACCCAGGTTTCTAGAACTGGATTAATTGGTTCTGCTAGATGGCTTCCTTTTCCCACGTAGCAGGTGCAAACACGGGCTTATTTGCACACAGTAGTGGCAACAGTAGTGGCAATCGGGTCTGGTCTTTTGATGAAAGACACAGGGATGAAGAAAATAATGTTTTCCCTGAGCTTCACCACCCTTGTTCATTACAGAGTGGAAAGAAGTTTCACAGTATCAAGTATAAATCAGCTTCAAACCCTCCTGTTCTTTTTCTTTTCTGTACACATGACAACCACAGCACTTCGTCATCCTTTTCAGCCATTAAAGGGACTCTAGCTTGATGCATCTACAGGTAAAGAAAGCCCAAAACAAACCCAAAGAATGGCTGTCCTGGCTCAAACACTGATAGTACAGATTAAACCTGTGCTGATTATCCAACCCAAGCCAGACAGATCCCTTGTCAGATATTACAGCTGCCTGAGACACACACTCCACAGGGCATCAGCAGGACTATGGAAATTCCATGTGACAATTAGTAAAATAAATTGAACAAGATGAGCAAGTTTAGGGTCACATTGGGTTAAGCACTCAAGGATCCTGCTGAATGTTGACATACACACATTTCTGAGTAATTATAACATTTCTCGTTTTCAGACAATGGATTGCTTCGGAGTGAACGATCAGCAGCATTTCTGATCTCAAGTGTTGTGCAGCAATTTTGCCTGTCACTGAACCCCTGGCTTCACTGAGATGGCCACTTTTTACAGGGTGCTGAAGTGCTTCTTGCTAGTAACAGTCTCAATCTAAAGAAAAGTCTTTCTAGATAAATGCTAAGCAGAATAAATGACAAATGCATTTCTTGTGTCATACATACTAAAAACCTCTTTAACTTGTTCTCTTCTGTCTCCCTGAAACACCCTCCTCTCATTCACACACCGACTTGACATAAAGTGAGATATTTCTGTGGAAAAGACACCCAGCATTAAATATTTTGCGGCAGCTTGCCAGTCAGACATCATGGAAAGAGTACATATTGCAAGAAAAAGCCATCCTGACTGGAATTTTACCTCCACTAGACAGAGAACCTCAGTGCAAGAGGCTTTCAGCCATGCCCTTTCCAACTTCTCCTTGCAGAGCTGCACATCTTGCCACCCCTCAGACTGTCAGAGCTTCTTGAACATGCCCAAACAAAGATACTATGCACACTATCCAGCTAGCCAAAATGTTGGCATGTGGGGTGTGTGGGACTCTGGCACTCCCTGGGACTGGGCAGTCTCACACTTCTTCTACACAGACATGCCTGCAGTTCCCTGCTAGCAGAACATTTGTGGCCAATTAAGTACCTGACATTAAAGATCCACCAATTATTTTTCTTACTCAGATATCACTGAAATTATATGCATAAAATGATGATCAATATATTTAAAGAAAAAGGAATTGTTCAAAAAAATTGTATTTCTTATACCGATATTTACCTTTTATAAGTCAGTCTTGAAAGGAGTAGCATGAGGGATAAATCCGAAGTTGTATTTCTAAACAAGGAATTTGAAGTACTTAAATATAAATTAAACCTATACATATTAAACAAAAAAAGCCAGCCCATTCCAGACTAGCTTAATTCATAAATACTTCTTCCTCCCAATTTATAAACAAGCCTAGAAAAGGCACTAAATATACAGGTTGGACACATTTTATAAAATCAGTCCTGATAAGCTTTCATTGTGTAGCATTTTCAGGCCAGTAACTTCACAGTCCTCCCAAATAACAACTGTGTCTTTTTAAAGCACTGGCAGGAGGGGAAAAAGATCTTCACTATTTTACCAGAATCATCACAAAAAACAGAAAGGGGGGGGGGGGGGGGGGGAGACAACATACTACAGTTCTGTTGTTTAGAAATTAAAAAATTATGAAACATCAGGCATTTAGCAGAAGGAACATGGCACACTGAGTATTGACTCTTTGTGAGCTCCTAAGGATAATCAGTAATATACTAATTTACGTTGTGCATACAGCTTATAAAACTAGCCCACTCAGTTTTGATTTTCTCCTCAGCTTGGCTTACAGTTTCTTTTTAAGCACCGTTATCTTTTAATTATTTTTTCTATCAATACTGGTGCGTAGCCCAGATGATAGGCAATGCTGATTATTTTCGCATTTTCACCATTTATTTTAGGATGTTGACGAACAGAAGTAGGAGAAGATTTCCCTTTATTTGCCAAAAGTCACTGCTGCTCTTTCAGAGCTGTTTGATGTATTCGAGTCACAGTGCTGCAACACAAACCTGACAGTCTCAGGGCGTATTTTTTAACTTACTACCGGAAGCATGACAATTAGCAGAATAATTGTGAAGTTATTAAGGATCAATGGATCCATTTACTGAGAGGAAATTAGAAAATAATTCCAATTCCTCTGATAAGGCTTTTAAAATAATCACACTTGCATAGGAATGGATTCATTTGCAGCAACAGTTTGGAAGCAATGGGATTTCTGGTGAGTTTTGATTATTATGCACGATTACGACTGCTCACAAAGAAGTGTATGCCACCTTCTCAAAGATGAGGGAGGGCGAATACGGCACAAGGAAAAGAAACAAGGGTTAATAATGCTCTTCCACCCAAAGGCAAAGCTATTGCTGGCGATTGCTAATTACAGAATTGCCAGGACAGAGCTGGAGCTCCTGGGTGGACAGAGCTTAACAGAACAGTCCCAGAAGGAACAAAGGGAAGAACCCCTGACAAAGATATGCCAACAGTGAACAAGCTTGCAAGGAATCACAAACCTACAAGAAACGATGCTTGAACAAAAGAGCCTGCTGCCTCGTATTTCGGGCTACAAGCCGGCTCAGACAAAGGTGCTGAAGCCAGGGGTGATTTCGCACATGTGTAAATGCAGGCTGTGCAAATCACCTGGGTGAGAGGGGACAGCAACACAGTGTCCCCCAGACAGGCTGCCCCAAGCTCCAGACCCCACAGTGCTCTTGGTTAACTGGCAAGGGAGTGCGAGAAATGTACCTGTGCAGCAGCCTCCCACAGTGAATGCACTAAGGACTTATTTTCAGAAAGTAAGGGGTGATTAACATTTTAATTACATTATCCCAGCTGCGTTTCTCAGAGTTTGTATGGTCAGTCATGAGGGACAAGCATGATTCATTATGCAAACCCAAACCATTACAGCTTTGGAGATCACCATCAAGACAACACCTCTGCAATTCACATTTATGGCTACTGCAGACTTATGATACCCTCCATCATCTGTTGCAATAATTCTTTTAACAAACAAGCAAATTCTACAGACCAGAGACTATTTTCCCCATAATATTTTCTCAGGTATTTTATGAGTTGCAATGTTCTTAGAGGCCTCAACAATCATTTGCTACTGTCTACAACTTCACTGAATACATTTTTATTATCCCAGTGAGTGGGGATAAATATTTAATTCTTATGTACCACATGACAGTGGGAATTGTTTCAGCCAATAAATCTTTTTGTTGTTCTGCTTTTGCAGTATGTACTTCCTGTTGAGACAGAAGTGCTTCTACAACACACTTGCAGATACCTCATTGAAAATAAAATATTTGGCGAGTCATTTTTATTTAAAACTTTGCTGCTTCTTCTCATATATAATAGCAACCAATTTTTTTTTCTTTTTGTGGTTTATCCTTCTTCAGTGAATCCAAGACAACAGAGACTTAAATCAACCCAATGAGAGGAGGAAAAGGAAGGGAGGAAAAGAAAAAAAGGTAAAAAAGTGCCACGGAACAAACACATACCAGTTTAACCCTGTTACTTCCAGGACTCATCTTCCTTTCATTTCCTAGGTAACACTGACCAAAAGTGTCACCGAAGAGGAAATTTTTTCACCTAATTTCTGGGGACAGAATCTTAATCTGGCCTAGGAAACTGTGGGAATGTATGTGTAGCTGGTGGCTATGAACACCAGTAACATGAAGACAGCCTGTCATGCTGCTTCACGGGCCTGGAGTACTGCACAGGGGCCCTGGCAAGCAGCAAGCACCTTGCACGCCCCATGCTTTTATGAAAACTTCAGTAACACAGGTAATAAACCTCCAATCAACGGGACATTCAGGACATGAACAGGGATCTTAACATGCTGAACACAGTGCTATTTGTTGGTGCTGCAAGACAATGGATAACTCGTTAGAAATGTTTTTTGTTCTGCCAAGAGGAAAAAACAACCTAGCATGAGGAGTCCGGAGATGGGTTTTAATTCCAGCAAGAACGTAATGCCCAGTGGGCATTTCCCACTGTAGAGAAAGCAGTGACTTGGAATAGGAAAGTTGAGGAGTCAGTTTTTAAGAAATTCTAATTCTAAATGTCTAATAAAAGTTACAGGGTGCCTAATTTTAGTTAAAAAATAGAAATAGGAGAAAGTTTTACAAAGTCCTATTAATTTAAGTCTGTATATAAACTGAAGAAATTCACAAAGTCTTTTGATATGCTAGCAACCAGATTTCCTCTGCCAGATGGGGGTATCCAGAGAGACTTCGTCCCTACTGCTATTGTTTATACAGCAAATTATTGTTCTGTTGTCCCAGGGAATATGGAAGTGGGAGTTCAAAGTAAAACCTAATCTAGATGAAACTTCTCACTAAATTAACAACTCTAATTCATTTTCAAACCCAAGGCAGAATCAGAATAAGCACTCTTACAATTCAACTGAAAGTTTCACAGCAGTACCTGCAGTGTGCTTTTTGACTGATAGAAAAAGATGAGCTGTTTCCTGCAGACAAACAGGGCAGGATGCTGTAAGATATTTAACACCATTAAAATAACCATATTGCATTATTTGATGAAAGGTTCTCTACACTTCAGGATATATCCTTAAATCCCAGCTTATCCATGGTGGTGGTGGTGGTAACAGAACACCTAAAGAACTTCAGTCTGAGGTGGTACTGCACGAATCTGATTCAAATCAAAAGAATGAAATTTTTTTAACACAAAATGACTCTTCAGAGGTTTGTCTGATTAGGAAATAGTCTAGTTTCTATTATACCAGTGCTATCTGGTATCACTGGTGTTAATTCGACTGATTCATTTATGTGCACAATGGTTTACAAACATGTTTTTATTAGTAGCCTCAACGGTCTGTCCAATGCACCTCAAGACTGCATGACACAGGACTTCTGAAACAGATCAGCCTTCATGAGCTAAACCATATCAGAGAGACTAGTATCTTTATATAGACCATCATTTAGTTAAGCTAGAAAACTTTGTTTCAAAATGCTGTCAACCTAACAACACTTTTATGGACAATATTCACCCTGTGTAATAGCATAAACAAGACAGACTGTTTTTGTTTTACTTTAGCAAAGGAAAAAGACTTCAGTAATAACTGTGTTACAATGATTATAAATCTGAGTATAAGACAGCACCATGAAGACAAAGGAAACATATTTCCATCCAATTTGCTACCTGGTAAAACTTCTATCACTTTCTTGAATTAAGTACAGAACTCCCAATTCATACCACACCAGGAACTTGGCCAAAGTTGTTCTCATAGTTCCATAAACACTAAATGGCAACATTCAACACTTTACATGGCACTAGCAGCCACTTTGAAAAGTTACTCTCCTTATACCACACATTTTTCTTCTAAATAAATGGTTGCTTTATAAGATCTAGCTAGTTAACTCTGTTGCTGTTCCTAAAACAAGAAGCTATAATAATCACGGGGAACTCCAAGCTCGTGTTTGATCTTGGGATATCACCATGAAAAAGCTAATGTCAACAGGCTGTAATAGCGTTTCATCTGTCGTCTTCACTTGCCATCCCTGGCACATTATCATTCTGTTTTTTTCTGCTGAATGCTAAGCAGTATTTTATGGCAAATTCAGACGGATCCTACTCTGTAATGCCTTTTACTTCCCCTTCTCTCCCTCCACATTTTTATGCTATAGAAGGCTATAGGTATCACTTTTCCCTTCTCTTTCTTTCTAGGACTTGCCGATATTTAGAAAATCCCTCGTTCTACGTAGTGACTTTCCTTCTGCAGAAGTATTAAAACCTTTCTAAATCTCATAGTGTTCTTAAACTAAACATTACAAACCTTTCAACATTTTTCAAAGCTAAAATCCACCCCAATACAGTATTGGAATCTCCAGGCAGTATTATTTAACTGAAAACTTTTTGTTGCCTTTTTTTTCTGTTTCTTTATATTTTTTACTTCTTTCCCAACCTTCTCAAAACAAGCTCACTTGTTCCAGCTGTTCTTCAGCACTTGGAATGGGCAGGATAACACACATCTATGGCAAGCATCTGAAGCCCAGGTCTGGTCAATTGAATCAGATACATGGAAATCACTTGACACACTTCTCCAGCCCTGCTTTAGATAACTTTACAAGAAGCATTCAAACTTTTGAGTATTTTACTGGAACAAGTCCATGAGCCTTCTGATGCTTACATAGCAGTGCTCACAAAGTTGAGAATCATATTCTAATTGAGAGGCTCCCCTGTGATTCTTCCAAGGTAGCAAAAAGTGATGGAGTCCAATGAGAAAGGTGATTGACAGGTCTCCCTTTTTTGAATATTCACCTTATTCCCATGAGTGTAGCTTCATTCATAATTTGGGAAGTGCAAAAAATTTCTCATCCTGATACATGCAACTGCCAAAAGTAGACTTCCCTGGTGTCACTCATTATCTTTCCTTATATAACATGATGTTTTGCTATATATCCTCTTTGAACATATATAGAAAGTTCAGTTGTTAGCACAAACCAATCCTTTAAGGCAGGTGTAGAAATATTTTAGCCATATACTTCAGTTTCCAGAAATTTTCTGCATTCCAAGCCTAGTTAACAAATGCTCCAAGAGACAGGTTTGCTCTTAGAGGCTTTTGAGGCGAAAGGCATAGCCTTCCTGCTCCTGTCTCCTCCATGGCATTGGTAGTTTTAACTCACCCAATGAGATGTTGGTATGATGTTTCCCAATGCGAAAATAGTTAAAATAAAAAAAAAAAAAAAAAAGCTTTTTAATTCATCCAGGAATAAGACAAATTATACCTTACCCTCAGCAGATTGATAGCAACTCAGTGAAGAAAAACTGGAGGAAATCTCAATAAGCAAGAAAGGCCAACCACAAGCTTCTGAACATGAAGACATCGGTATGCTGTCTTGCCTCTTCCCCAGGAGCAGGACATCTGCACTGTCATTCAACTGAAGGCAAAACCAAAGCCAACCTGCACCTTTATAGATGTTAGCATGTGTTTCATCATAAGTGGCAGTCACTTTAGTCCAAGGCAAAGAGAGAGACCTCCCACAAAGTACTACTTTTGCACTAAACCAAGTATGGTCTAGGTCGTAACAACACAAACCATCTCTTTCTATTCTGCATTTGTGTCTATTTCTTGCTGTGATAATTAGAGTAAGACAAATAATTAATTTTCTCATATTAGATAGACATTCACCAGAAAAAAAAGTAATAATGTTTATAAGGAGAAATGAAGCAGTGAGATATTCTCTATACTTAATACTGGGGATAAGCAGCAAAAATGGAAACTTTATGAAGACAAAACTGTTTAATAAGAAAAGAAATTGAACAGCAATATCAAAATACCATTAAGCCATCTGTGTCCTGGGCTGCACCCAAAGGAGTGTGATCAGCAGGGTGAGGGAGGGGATTCTGCCCCTCTGCCCCACTCTGGAACAGAGACTCCCCTGCAGGTGCTGTGTCCAGCTTGGGGGTCCCCAGGACAAGGAGGACACAGAGCTGTTGGAGCAAGACCAGAGAAGCCCACAAAGTTGATCCGAGGGCTGGAGCCCCTCTGCTTTGGAGCCAGGCTGGGACAGGTTAGATGGTTCAGCCTGGAAAAGAGAAGGCTGCAGGGAGACCTCCGAGCAACTTCCAGTCCCTGGCACAGGGTGCCCAGAGAAGCTGGGGCTTCCCCTGGATGCTTGGTAGGGTTCAAGGCCAGGTTGGATGGGGCTTTGGGACCTCTGGTCTGGGGGGTGTCCCTGCCATGGCAGGAGGGGCACTGGGGGGGCTTTGAGGGCCCTTCCAAACCAAAGCATTCTGAGTCAATGATCATATGACTGGAAAACAGAAAAGGAAGTCTAATGAAATAAATTTACACAATGGACAATGTCATGTTACAGTAATTGATGACTAGTATTTGTTGAAATGTATTATCTGGATATTTCATCTGCCAGGAACAGCATGGACCCTGTTTCCTGCATGAAGACAAGCAACGGGTAGATAAGGAGAACACCTAAGTCCATTCATATCTCCACGTCTTTGTAGGATCAATAGCATAGACATCAGTTCATATGTAATTTAATTACACTGATCTGCAAACTTTCCATTTGGACACATTCTAAAACCAGTCAGTCCTGTGAGACCGAAATGGCCAGAACATGCTAAAATTAATCAAGTTTAATTCTTAAGATAGCAACAGATAGGAGCAATGGATGCTCCCCAAACAAACCCAGACGGTGAGTCTCCCCAGCTTAGCCAGAATGTACTGCCAGGTGTATTGCTTCTTCCTTACCACTACCCCATGTTACCTTTGCAGCCAGGATCCATCTGGTGCATGTTCCAAACCTAGAGCAGATCCTAATTTCTACAAACCAAGCCACTACTGCAGAGTGGAGCAAGTCAGTCTCAGAAGCAACTATCTGACAATTAGGAAACATACACAGGCACTGAAATTTGCTTTTCCAGAAGTGCCTTGGTCCGGTTACAGTTTTCCACCTGTCCCTGAGTCTCACAGAGCAGTGCTGAGCTTTAGCTATGAGTATTATAATGAAAAGGAAACGTTCATGTCAATATTACAGAAAGCATTTTTAGTCAACAAGTGACTTCTACAATAATGAAATAATCCATCACTAACTTAAGAACCTACTTTGAAATCTGTTCACTAGCTGCAAATTTCTTCCTTATAAAATTCAATAATCAATAAATCAACTTTTCAGTGATATTTTATTGAGCTGTTGCAATCTTGGCAACATTAGATAAGAAAGTATTTTGTGCTCTTGATTTACATATGCTTTTAGGGAACATTAGAAAGGCAGATTTTTGGAATTTGAAAAAAGACTTTACATCAACTTAGACCTAAACACAGAAGTATTATAAAAATCAAGAAGCATCCAGGGAGTTCAATAAGCCACATACATGACACTAATGTTTTATTTTCAGGCTTTATGACAACTTAAAGCCAAATAAAAAACCCCAAGCTCTTGTCCTATTAGTGCTTATTGAAAAGAAAAACCCCACCCAAACCAAAATCATCACAGAGTACTTCAAAATTACTTCAAGCAATCTTTCTTTTACCCTCATTTCTCAACAGCTGAATACAAGACATAATGCAAAGGAAGTGTTTTAGGCAGAAGCACATCTCAGTGTATCACTTAAAGCCTAACAGTGTGAGACACTGCCATCTACAAACTGTCCAGAAGCTATGAGTGTGCTTAACAGAGATGTAGGACCAAACTCTCTCTATTATTTTTTAGTTTAAATATGGACATACTGAACATTTCAGAAACTCCTAATTCACAATTGCTTATATCCAGCTCTGTAGCTCAGGATAAACTCAATTAGTGAGAAAAAAAAAGTGGCACTGCATTTGAAGTCCGTTCCCAAGGCACATTAACCAAAAGGAATAAGCCCAAGTTCAGTTTCTGGACATACCTTCTTACCATTATATGGTAGAACCCTCGTGTAAAATCTTGTTCAGGACAAGTTTTTGACAAGTTCAATGACAACTTCTTAGGTCAGAAAATGTCATTAGATAATGCCATTTGATCTCTCATATACCGAAGACAAGCAGATAAGCTTACTTTTTTGTTATTCATTTACTATCAAATCTTCTCCAGCCTGTTTTTGCTCCCAGATTCTGCAGAGACTGGACTGCATGAAGATTTATATTATGTTCTGTCAGAGACTACTTGATCAACTCCACTACTGATAAAAAGCTGCAGATGATGCTAAATATCCTGGTGGATGCTCTTCAGATGGGAGAAGACCGTACCCAACACACTGTCCAGCAAGGAACAAACAGCACAGCCTCATCAGGAGAGTTTCACAGTTTTGCCTCATAAGGCAAAAGATAAACTGAATTTCAAATTTATTTCTAAAATACTGAAATTACTCAGGAGTTGGCCCTGTCCTCCAGGGGAATTAATTTCATTCCCAAAGTTCCTGGCTGGCTCACGTTGTTAACTTACTGGTCTGAAGACTCTAAAAAGAAACAAACAAACTAGACTGAAAATTTTATTACAAAATAGGACAGTGAGTTTGGAAGAAAGTCACATCTTAGGGGAAACAATAGAATGCTTGCTAGAAAATACTGCTGAAGCAAGCTAAACATTAAAGGAACTTGCACTCTACAGAGGAGTGTTGCTGTTATTGGAAAATGAACTTAGCAAGTGTGAAGGGAGAGAAAAGAAAGGTGAAGAAAGAGCCAGAATTCCCATGAAGATGAACAAAATTTTTCTCTATGTTTAAATTCTGAACAGGCAAGTTCCTTCCGTCTGAAATTTCATAGCATATGTTAATTCTTGTTTCAAGAACATCCATGTAAAACTTCCAGGTAGAAATTAATCCGATTATCTGATGTGGCCCTCTTCAGCTGGTAGATGATATACAAGAACCATTCCAGTTCTATGATTTAATACTGAAAACCAAACCTCCCACCTCCTAAATAAGTACTATTTTTTAAAGCTCTTTCCACTCTGACAGCATGTTTTAGTACTAAGAATTACTTTTTTTTTTTCAAAAATGAAGGTTTTTTCCAGTATTGCAAAACTAAAGATATAGACCATATATGAACTTACAGAATCATTAAGGTTGGAAAAGACCTCCAATATCATCTAGTCCAACCAATCCCTAACAACTTATATTACTTACTAAACCATGTCCTAAGTACTCATCCAACCTTTCCTTGAACACCTCAGGGGACAGTGACTCTGCCACCTCCCTGGGCAGCCCGTTCCAATCACAGAATCACAGAATTGTAGGGGTTGGAAGGGATCTCCAGAGATCATCAAGTCCAACACCCCTGCCAAAGCAGGTTCCCTAGGACAGGTCGCACAGGTCAGCATTCAGATGGGTCTTGAATAACTCCAGAGAAGGAGACTCCACACCCCTCTGGGCAGCCTGTCCCAGGGCTCCCTCACCCTCACTGTGAAGTTCTTCCGCCTACTGGTGCAGAACTTCCCAACATGAAGCCATTGCCCCTTGTCTTGTCCCAACAGACCACTGAGAAGAGGCTGGCCATTTCCCCCTGTGTCACATACTTAAGGTATTTATAAACATTAATAAGATCCCCTCTCAGTCTCCTTCTCTCAAGGCTGAACAGCCCCAGGTCACTCAGCCTTTCCTCTCATCCCATTGCTACTTGTCTGTGAGAAGAGGCTGACCCCCAGCTCACCACAAACTCCTTTCATCTAGTTGGAGAGAGCAATAAGGTCTTCCCTGAGCCTCCTCTTCTCCAGACTAAACAGCCCCAGTTCCGTCAGCTGCTCCTCACTGGACTTGTGTTCCAGTCCCTTCACCAGCTTCACTGCCCTTCTCTGGACACACTCCAGGGCCTCGGTGTCTTTCTTGGAGTGAGAGGCTCAAACCCAAACACAGTATTTGAGGTACAGCCTCCCCAGAGATGATCACAGGGGGATGATCACCTCCCTGGTCCTGCTGGTTACGCTATTCCTGATGCAAGCCTGGAGGCCATTCGCCTTCTTGGCCTCCTGGGCACACCTGGTCCTCCTCTGTGAGTACTGCTTATGAAAAACAGAGGAGAGACTATAAGCTGCTGAGGAGCAGGGCTCTGAAGCGGGAGACTCCGTCGAGGGACCCCCTTTCTGCGAGCAACAACCCCCGGACATAGATCCGCGAGGGCAACTAATAAAAAGCACCTAAGATCAAAAGGAGAGAGGCAGAGGTGCACCCATCAGTGGCCATCAGCACCCATTAACAGCCATTGTTCGTCCCCTGCACTGCCCGGAGCGGTGACTCATCGGGGGCGGAGCTAAGGGCGACAGGAATTATCCCTCTCCATACAAGAGAGGCCTCTGGGAGCGCGGCGACCCGGAGCGCGGCGACCAGGACGGGCAAACAGGGCGTGGCGCGTCAGAAGGGCGTGGCGCGGCAGTTAGCGAGGCAGTTCGCGCAGGCAGAGCAAGCAGGCCGAGCAAGCCTCCCCTCCTAGTTTGCTGAGGGGGTATACTCAGAGGACCGGCTCGCAGAGTACAAAAGGGCGAGCTGAGGGTTCCCTGTCTGCTGTGTGCTCAGCTAACCATGGTCTCCACCAGGCGCAGAGGTTCCCCCTGCAAATCTCGGGCAACCCCGATGGAGGGCCTGCCTAGGGATGCTGCGGTCCAGGTCTCAGGCTGCAGGGAATGCCAGAGCCTGCAGTTGCCTGGGATAAGAGGCAAACACCTAGCCTGTCTGAGGTGTGAGCAGGTCGATGACCTGCTTGCTTTGGTGGTACAACTAAAGGAAGAGGTTGAAAGACTGCGGGTGATCAGGGACTGCGAGCGAGAGATTGACTGGTGGAGTAGCTCCCTGGCGTCCCAAAAGGAAGACAGTCAGGATGACACCTCACACCTGAAGACGGTCCCCCCTCACTGCCTGTGCCAGGTTAATGGGAGTGACCCAAACCCCGAGGAGGCCTGGAAGACAGTCCCGACTCGGCGTCGTAGGCACTCCTCCTGCCTACCTACCCCACCCCCTCAGGTGTCCCTGAGCAACAGGTTTGGGGCCCTGACAGTTGAGGAGGAGGTACCTGAGGAGATGAATGGAGCCCCTCTGCCTCAGAGAAAGCGGAGGCCTAGAGTGAGGCGGTCATCTGCACGCCTTGAGACTGCCTCTGTTAGGCAAGAGAGGAAGGTAGTCGTAGTAGGAGATTCCCTTCTCAGAGGGACAGAAGGGCCTATATGTAGGCCAGACCCTACACGCAGGGAGGTGTGTTGCCTCCCTGGAGCCCGGGTCAGGGATATTACCAGAAGGCTACCAGGCCTGGTAAGATCCACTGACTATTATCCCTTACTGATAGTTCAAGCAGGCAGGGACGCAATCACAAAGTGTAGCCTGCAAGCTGTCAAAAGGGAATTCCGGGACCTGGGGCGCTCTGTTGAGGGGGGGGGAGCCCAAATAATATTCTGCTCTATCCCCACTTGTGGGAGGAGGGGCTCAGAGCAGGACAGGATAACCCACGAGTTGAATGTGTGGTTAAAAGGCTGGTGCCGGCGCAAGAACTTTGGATTCTTTAACCAAGGGATGGTGTACTCTGCTCCTGGCATGAGTACTGCTAATGGGGCTCACCTGTCCTATAAAGGAAAGCGGATCCTCGCCCAGGAGATAGCAGGGCTCATCGATCGTGCTTTAAACTAGTTAGGAAGGGGGAAGGGGATATTAAGGCGGCTGCCAGGGTTAGGCTTCGGGAGACACAACGGGAGTTGACGGTGGGAAGAGGTAAATACCAACAGCACAGTCGTGGACTTGGGGACGTTTTTCCATGTGAGAGTAGGGAAAATTCTGTGGACTGCCCTGAGTACTCCTCCGTGGAGCCACTTTTGCCAGTCCCCTGTCAGAAATCTCGCTGTGGGCCGTTGAGGATACCTACATCTGCTTCACCACTGAACTGTCTTTACACAAATGCACGTAGCATGGGGAACAAACAAGAAGAACTAGAGATCTTTGTGCGGTCGCAGGGCCATGATCTCATCGCAATCACAGAGACGTGGTGGGACAACCTGGACGACTGGCACACTGTCATGGATGGCTATGTGCTTTTTAGGAAAGACAGGCTAGGGAAGCGAGGTGGAGGAGTTGCTCTTTATGTGAGAGAGCACCTAGAATGTGTTGAGCTCCACCTGGGGAAGGATGAACCTTCTGTCGAGTGCTTGTGGGTTAAAATCAAGGGGCAAACCGGTATGGGGGACATTGTTGTGGGAGTGTGCTATAGGCCCCCTGATCAAAAGGAGCAGGTAGATAACGCATTCCATAAACAGTTAGAAGTAGCCTCAAGTTCCCGGGCACTGATCCTTATGGGGGACTTCAACTACCCAGATATTTGCTGGGCAAGCAATACGGCCAGTCGTATGCAGTCCAGACAATTTCTGCAGTGTGTTGAAGACAATTTCCTGCTACAGATGGTGCAGGAGCCCACAAGGGGAGGGCGGCTGCTGGACCTTGTTTTCACTAACAAGGATGGACTTGTTAGGGAAGTGAAGGTCGGGGGCAGCTTAGGGCAAAGCGACCATGAAATGGTTCAGTTCATGATCCTGGGTGGAAGAAGCAAGCCAAAAAGTAGGATAGCTACCCTGAATTTTGGTAGAGCTAACTTTGATCTCCTCCGCCACTTAATGGGGGCTATCCCATGGGCTACGCTGTTTGAAGGAATGGGAGCCTGCGAGAGCTGGCTAGCATTCAAACAGCACTTCTTCCAAGCACAGGAACGATGCATCCCTTTGAGGAGGAAATGGGGAAAGAGAGGCAGAAGACCTGCATGGATGAACAGGGAGCTATTGAGCAAACTCAAAGAGAAGCAGAAGATCTATGAATCGTGGAAAAAGGGTCTGAGCACCTGGGAAGAATACAGGAATGTGGTCAGGGCCTGTAGGGATGCAACTAGGAAGGCTAAAGCCCTCTTGGAAATTAAGCTGGCAAGGGACATAAAGGATAATAAAAAGGGGTTTTTTAGACACGTGAACAGTAAGAGGATGTCCAGGGATAATGTAGGTCCCTTGCTGAATAAGGAGGGTGTCCTGGTTACGGGGGATGCTGAGAAAGTGGAGATATTGAATGCCGCCTTTGCTTCGGTCTTCACTTCAAAGGCCCCCCGGGACCCACAGACACTGGATGAGAGTAGGACTGATTGGGAAATGAAGAATTTCCCTCTGGTTCAAGTAGGGGAGGTCCAGGAGCGGCTCAAAGGGATTAATGCACACAAATCCATGGGCCCAGATGGGTTACATCCATGTGTGCTGAGGGAGCTGGCGGAGGTGATTGCTGAGCCGCTCTCTATCATCTTCGACAGGTCTTGGAGGACAGGAGAAGTGCCTGAAGACTGGAGGATAGCCAATGTCACTCCAGTCTTTAAAAAGGGCAAGAAGGAGGAACCTAGTAACTATAGGCCAGTCAGCCTCACCTCTGCCCCTGGAAAGGTAATGGAACAGCTTGTTCTGGATGCCATCTCCAAGCAATTGGAAGAGAAGAAGGTCATGAGGAGTAGTCAGCATGGATTCACTAAGGGGAAATCGTGCTCGACCAACCTCATAGCCTTCTACGATCTCATGACAGGCTGGGTAGATGGAGGGAGAGCAGTGGATGTCATCTACCTTGACTTCAGCAAGGCCTTTGATACTGTCTCCCATGACATCCTGATAGCAAAGCTGAGAGATCATGGGATAGATGAGTGGACAGTGAGGTGGGTTGAGAATTGGCTGTCGGACCGAACCCAGAGGGTTGTGATTCGTGGAGTAGAATCTGACTGGAGGCCTGTTACCAGCGGTGTTCCCCAGGGCTCAGTGTTGGGTCCAGTCCTGTTTAATATCTTCATTGACGATCTTGATGAGGGAATAACATCCACCCTCAGCAAGTACGCCGATGATACAAAGCTGGGAGGAGTGGCTGACACGCAGGAGCACTGCGCTGCCATCCAGCGAGACCTGGACAGGCTGGAGAGCTGGGCAGTGAGAAACCAGATGAAGTTCAACAAAAGCAAGTGTAAAGTCTTGCACCTGGGAAGGAACAACTGTTTGTATCAGTACAGGCTGGGGGATGACCTGCTGGAGAAGAGCTCAGTGGAGAAGGACCTGGGGGTCCTGGTAGATGACAGGTTGGCCATGAGCCAGCAGTGTGCCTCGGTGGCCAAGAGAGCCAATGGGATCCTGGGATGCATCAGGAGGAGTGTAGCCAGCAGGTCAAAGGAGGTGATCCTCCCCCTCTACTCTGCCCTGGTCAGGCCCCACCTGGAGTATTGTGTCCAGTTCTGGGCTCCTTGGTATAAAAAGGACAGGGATCTCCTGGAAAGAGTCCAAAGAAGGGCTACGAAGATGATTAAGGGCCTAGAGCATCTCCCCTATGAGGAAAGGCTGAGTAAGCTGGGACTGTTCAGCCTTGAGAAGAGAAGACTAAGGGGGGACCTAATCAAAGTTTATAATTATCTGAAGCAGGGGATGCAGGGGGAATCAGCCAGCCCCTTTTCAGTGGTCTGTGGGGATAGGACAAGGGGCAATGGCTGCAAGTTGGAGCATTGGAAGTTCCGCACCAACATGCGGAAGAACTTTTCCCCAGTGAGGGTGACAGAGCCCTGGGACAGGCTGCCCAGGGAGGTGGTGGAATCTCCTTCTCTGGAGATATTCAAGACCCGCCTGGACGCCTATCTGAGCAATATGAGCTGGGGAGCTGCTTTGGTGGGGGTGTTGGACCCGATGATCTCTCGAGGTCCCTTCCAACCCCTACAATTCTGTGATTCTGTGATTCTTGGCCTCCTGGGCACACCTGGTCCTCCTCTGTGAGTACTGCTTATGAAAAACAGAGGAGAGACTACAAGTTATTGTTTGTGGGGTTTTTTTTAAGTAGGTAGTAAATGCAGTAATTCCCCATTAGTGCTGTAAATATTGTAGGGGGAAATGCAATTCAGAGAGTTATTTATAGCAAAGTTTAGGTATCGGCTACAAGCCATTTTCAAAAGCTGTCATTATCTATATATCATACTCAGATGCTACAATTCTTATGCTAGATATTTATGAAGGCAACTTAAAGAGTGCCTTGAATAATAACACTAAGTGAAGACTTTGCACTGATAGAAGTACACCCTTTATCTAACTGCATTTGTCACAAGAATAAGTGATCTAACATAATCAGCTTTAAATTACCATGTTCCTACAGTATACATAGATAAACCAGGACCATTAATTCAGATTTTCCAAAATACCATGCACCTGCACTTGATATAAAGAAAAAAACCCAAAACCAAAAAAGCCAAAACAATATAAAAAAGGTCTAATGAGATATTAAAATTGTGTTTCCCCACTTCAGCAATATTAAACTCCGCAAACACCTTGCACAGATCCAAAATGAGCCTTTGATGCAAACAGCAGAATCCCCATCTCTGAAGTAAGGATGTATTTGATGGATATTGCATCTACTTGTGTCAGCTACATCATTAATAACCTTTTCTATAAGCCTGCTCTGCTAATTTAAAAATACCAAGTAATTTATTGGTGACTTTCTTCCTTTAGCTGTTTATCATTTAGAAAACAAAATATATTCTTACAAAAAAAATCTTAATCCTAAAGATAAAACAGTCACAAATATGTTTATGAAATCACTAATTTGAACTATACAACTTTGGGGAGACAGACCTTACTGACACGCCTGTGGAAACACTGTGGTTACCAGAAATCACTGGGGAGGTTTTCTGCCTATCCCAGCAAGAATTATCAGGTAGCATCCTTAGGAAGTAGAGCTGCCACAGCCTCTAAAGACAGGTGCATTCTCCTACATGCCTAATAAGCTGACAAAGGGTAAAAGTGGAGTTCAATCATCCTTCTTCAGAAGGCTAAGCCTGAGGCTACTAAAATATCTCCTAGTCCTTTGCACCCCTCAGTATTTTGGAAAGCACAAAATTGAACTTAAACCACTTTAATTTACCCTCAGTCCTTAATTCTGCGTTCATTTTTAGACATGTATTTAGCACTAGTGTTTAGCAGTACTTGTTATGATGTCAAGTCTAAGAATTCCAGGAAAAAAAACCCAGACTAATTAGGTTGACTGATACCATTCACTTTTAAAATCATAAATAACCTTATCCAAATGGCAAAGAGATTCCAGAAAACCTCTTGGACAGGCAGCATGTAGCAGCAACACATCAATACACAGACTAACCCTCTCGCCACCTGGAAGAGATGTTCAAGGTTGCCAGGCACAACCAAGTGAGAACCAGTTCAGCTGAAGATGCTAAAGGTGATCCTGAATTAAAACAGAGGCTACAGCCAGATGCAGCAGCATCTCCACTGGGGAGTATCCTGGTCCCCTTTCAGGGAGGGGTGCAAGCAGTGGAGGCCTTGGCTAGAAACATGACCTTGGGCAGGCAGAGCAAAACTACTGCACCTCACAGATCCAGAGATTTCTTCCCTCCCAGCAACATCAGTCCCACCAAGGGATCACTTTATTTGTGTCAGCCCCTGCCCCATGCATCCACATGGCTTGGAAGGGAAGAGAGCTTTGTACCACCCACTCCAAAGGCAGAACCAACAACGTTGCGAGCCGGCACAGATGGACAGCTGCATTTCCAAGAACCATTTATTTTGTTCAGATAATACTTCTCTCAAAAGAAAAGTACTCACTAATTTATGCTGCAAAACATAGAATGTTCCCCAGCTACAGACTGAATTACCTGCTTTTGTAACTGCAGCCTATTGTGCCACTGGATGTGGTCAGGATGATGCAGCTCCTGGAGAGCGACAGCTATGGACAACTGTTTCTCTGTGCCCTGATGAAGCTCCCACTGTCCTCACCCATGGCCTTATGGATGCCAACTGGCAATCAAGAGACCTCTGTGTGAACTGCAGTAAGAAACAGCTGTGGCTTGTCAGATGACCAACAGCAGCATGAAATCACTTTATTTAAAGCATTTTAATTTCATTTGGGTTACTTCACAGGTTGCTTCCTTAGAGGAGAATGTGCCCATTCAGAGGGTCTAAGGAAGAAATACCCAGATACACACGAACACTCACTTTTCTCTCTTACTTTGAAGTAGCTACTCCTGCAGTTGTGCAGTCTGGAATTTAGTAATGCCCACAAACTTTGCTTTCACACTATCTGAACACACCCCAGAAGCTTTTCTTTACCATTCCTGAATTTTAATTTTTATGTGTTAAGGACACTTAATTATTGAGAGTATAACAAGATCTTACTGCTTAAACATTTAATATTTTCAAACACTAAATCTTTCCTTATTTGGACAGTAACATGAAATATTAAAATGCTTAACCACCCTATTGGATAGGTAGCTCTCTAATACTCCCAAACCATCAAAACATAGATTTTGTTGCATCTGAAAAGCCATCAGTAAACTGCTGTCCCTTTTTAAACTTAACTGAACTAGCCCTGTTTGCAGAAAGGCAGAGCAGTCAGCAGCTGGCCCCAAAGTGACTAGAACTTCACAGCATCCATATTTAATAAGACACTATAGCAGAAATATAGCATGCATTTGTACTTCTATAGGAAAGCAATATTCATTATTTTACAGAATATTCCTTAATAAATATTTCAGAAACCTGAAGTGGAAAAAAATTAGAATAGCATATACTGTGCTCTTGATAGTTTAAAAGCACTTTTGTTTTCTGACCTGTGATGAATCCTTATGTTGTTTTCATTTCTGATGCATTTTAATGCCATTATGGGTTTGAAATTCATCCTTTGGTCAGTTTGAGGAGATGAAGGTATTTGATGCTTTCTTAGTGTGCAGAAACAAGTTAAAAGTCACCTTCCATTTGCATGTACGGAGAGCTGACACTTTTCTACTGTTATTGTTCTGGATCCTTTGGATATCTCTGCGTAAATATGACAATTTCCTGAATGGCAGCAAGAACAAATTGCCAAGTGTGCTCACAAATCCCCTTCCGAGCGTGCGGGAAGCTGACTGCTGGGCTGTCATTGCTCTCCCTCGCATATGGTAACGTCAAAGCCAGAGCGCTACCTGAGACACAAAGCCCCTGTTACCCTTCCAGTGGTGTGTTTTTCAATTGATTTGTGTAGCTGTGTAAGTATCCCTAAATTAATCATACCAGGCAGGGGTTGAGTTACTGCACCTGCTCGTTAGCTCAGGGGGAGCTGCCAGTTGAGACACAAGCGGTGTATGTGAGCGTGTGGTGGGCAGGGATTCACGTGACCGCCGCAGGGTACGTGGCCAGGTACCAGACACAGAGAGGATGGGAACGTGTCACCAGCATACGTGAACAGGACAGCCAAAAATGTTTGAGAGGGGTTTGTCCAGGAAGCAGGACCACTAAAGAGGAACCCAGCAATGCTGAAGGCTGGTTAAAGCAACCATCTGCTGTAGGTACGAACAGCAACTAAGGGATTAACTGAAGATGTTAGAGAAACCTTGAAGTCAACATGAAAAAGAAGCGTGTAGGAAACATGGAAAGGGTTTTCCTCCAGCTGCAGGGCTGGCAGAGACCTGCATCACAGGGGTGGGTGGCCAAGCTGGGGATGATGCTTTCACATGGCCTGTAGGTGACTGAGGAGTGGGAAGCTGTACAGGTTCACATAAAGCTAGAGCCCCACTGCCTCCCACAGGAGAAAAACCAGTACCAAGGGGTGCTTTTAACACCCCAGCTGTTAGAGGTGGGGGATGTGCAATGGGGAAGGTGTGCATGTGTAAGGGGTGTAAGGAATTTTCTGAGACCAGTTACAGAAAGGGGTCGAACATTCTGTAGGTCTTTATTGCTGTTTTGTAAGTGATAAGCGTTCTGGTTCCTCTCCTGCACTCCTGATCCTGATGGCACAGTTAATTAAACTGATGGTCAGTTAATTATGTTTTGTCACATCAGTAAGCCACTCTGACTATTTGATTTAAAACATGTGAATTAAGGATTTTTTTTGCAAGTTGGTGAGTTCACAGATGTACACACATACTAGGGAAGGATATGAGAGCATCTTTAAAGTGTTGGTGGAATAGACAGAGCAGGAAACAAGAAGTTCTCTTAGTTCCATATGTTGTTTCAATAAACTCTCTCCTTCAGTGTTACCAATCCTAATGTGACCCAAGATACCACCAGTCTTCTATGGTACGAGGGCACATCCCTGGCTCATCTCCACCTTGGTGTCCATGAGGACCCCCAGGGCCATTTTGGCAAAGCTGCTTTCCACTCATCACCATCCTCCTGGTCCGGCTGTTCAGACAGATTTCGATCCACACAATAAAGTACAACAAAGATCTTGGTGTACTACACATTTGTAGGTATTACCATGTGAGATACTCCCCAAAGATGAAAGAAACAGAAAACTGGAATCACTGAGAACTGCTATAATGTCTACATCAAGCTAGGTTAGTTTTGGTGTTGACTGGTTTGGTTTTGGTTGGGGTTTTTTTGTTTGTTTTCATTCTTTACTTGTTTGTTTGTTAGGTTTTTAGTGCAGCATAATAAGGTAGAAGAGTTTGGAATTTGAAAGGGATTAAAGGTCAAAATATCACTGCAGTTTTGCTAAGAAGAGCATATCTAAATGTCTGGTTAAAACTGTAGACAAAACTGCAGAGGTGGACAGAATATATTACTTCACACTGGAACACAGGAAAAAACACCAGGGTTACTATTTCCATTTTTCAAATTATAAGAAGATTGCTGTTGAAGCAGTCAGAAATTTGATTTTAGATCCCTTCTAAAGGCTGAAATAATTAATTACTTCTATAAAGTTACACCTGAAGCCAGAAATAGATGCTGGCTCTCCAGAAAGAGCATTCAGTCTCTTAAGGAAAAAACATATTAAGGCCAAAAGGCCAGAGCCAGTCTCTAGGGGAAAAAAATATCCATCTTCCGAGGATCAAAAACTACTGATGTAGCTTACATTCAGGCAGCAGGAAAATTTGGTCCTCTGCCCCAGAGGCACCTCAAACCCAAAGATGAGTTTTGTCTGTATGGAAAATGTTTTGGAATATAAACTACTTCAGGACATTGAAGAATAAAACCAAACCAAAGCCTGTACTCCAAGCCACTTTTACCTGAGATGACAAAAATGCTTTGGAATCACATCATCGTCTCCCTTAACAGGTGAACGAATAGACAGGGCTGTTAGCCAGCACTGAGATAGGACAGAAAATGAAGTTACTGAATACGTGCTCTCATTTTAATGAGTTGTTAATTCATATCTCCTAGCCAGGGCCTTTTATTAGAGACTGTAAATCTCAGACAGACAAGGAGTCATGAGATTTTGAAATTGCCTTGTAAATTAGTTACTGATAATGAAACCATTTAGTTTTTGAAGGGATGGGATTGTGAGGGCTTTCCACGTTGAAATAATTATTGAACATTACTGAACCAAATAATTAAACTGTGCAGTATAAAAACTCCCATAATAATATTCATACAATTTCCTTTCCTTCCTTTTTAAAATTTTACATTATGAGACTTGTTATTGATACGTGAAGGTAAAAATATGACTGCCAGTCAACATTACATTCATAGTTTCAAGTTATATAAAAGATGTAGTACATGATGTGTAAGATTCAAGAACCATTCATCTTCACCATATAATCTACCAAGAACGTTACATTTCAGAGATTTTAAAGATATACCAATATAAAGGAGTATTTTAAAAACCTCCAGACAGTCATAGATTTTAAATTAGACTTTTAACAGATGAAATAATAAAACTCATGTTGTATGCTTTATCAGTGCCATCAGCTATTCCATCCTCACTCATGTTTCTTTACTGCTGTTTGGAAAAAAAAAGGAGGTAGGGAGGGGTGCTTTGTTCTTTCTCATTATGTTTTTTCTTATTAAAAAAAAAAAAAGACAAAAGACCCACAATTCACTGATAAAGGAATTCCCACCCTGATCTCAAGAATACATATAGTCACAACTGGAATTAGCAGCATTTCCTTAATGTGAACCAACGATATGGTTGATATTTGTAGCTACACTAAGGGAGAACAATCACGTCTGGATCTGGACTGTGCCCGGATTAGTTTTCCTGGAGACTTAAATTTCTACATTAAAAAACCTAAAAAGAATCTGAAGTTATTTAAATGCTCACAGTTCACAGTATCCTAAGTTTCTAAGCTCAAAAGAGTCAAAAGCTTCTAATGCTGATTTTTTAAAGAAAAACAACCCACAGTTTCTATACTTACTGCTTAAATACAGAATCTGGATTCAAACCCCCATTTCCCACCCTCCCACCTGGCCCGTGCCCCTTGCAGTGGGGGAGGAGGTGGAAGTTGGGAATGAAAAAGGGACATTGAGCCTGGGAAGAAAGGGGCCAATGTAAGGTATTTTTGTCTTGTTTCTCACCATCCAGCCCCATTTCTACTTGGCAATAATGTAATTCATTTTCCCCGAGGTGAGTCTGTATTTCCCTGGTGGTAACTGGTAAACGATCTCCCTGTTTTGACCATGACTTTTGTATCTTCTCCCCTTTTCTGTTGAGGAGGAAAGTGAGAGCAAGCAGGGTGGGGCTCTGGCAGCTGGCAAAGGTCAACCCACCCTAACCTGAAAGCTCAGAAACCTGTACCCACATACTAAATTACACAGATTCAATTGTCTTCCATGTGAGTGTTGATTTTGCATAGGGCAGCAGAGTCAGATAACTAACAATGATAAAAGAAACATGCAGCTTCTGACTTCAAATGATTTGAGAATGATCATGCAGAAAAAATGCCAATAAGTTCAATATCTTTGATAAAAAGTTGAGTTTGATCTTTTATTCCTAAAATACTCTCTTTTGAGGTGAAGAAAAACAAACAAAAAGTCAGCATTGAAAGAATCTAAATTTGGCAACTTTGCTCTAGTGCTCCTGGGGAAAACATCTTTCTATCAGTACACAAATCCACTTCTTCACTGTAGAAGCACAATGAAAGCAGCTTTCCTAACACAAAACCCCCCTCTCACCCTGAGAAATCCCTAACGAAAATAATCCCCTAATATTTGAAGATAGTTTGAGAATATAATACTCAAGTGGATTCCTGACACAGAATGTGACAAGGATTTCCCCATCTGTAAGCATGAGATAAGCTTAGATTTGGTGTGATAAGAGGTTTTCTCACATTCATAAAACAGAGGTGAGCACAGCGTTCATAGCTTGAAACACAATTTCTAGATGTGAATTACCAGGAACATTATTTATCTGTGTTTCAGAGCCTCTGAGCTAGATGTTGACAGTTATGCTTGGAAAGACTATAATAACTACAATAAATACACTATTTCTACAGGTAAGAAGAATACTAATTCTGAAGGAGATTAAGTAAAATGTAATTCTAGTTAAAGAACATTACAAGTAGGGTTTGTCATTTCATCTATTTATTTTTTCCAGAGATGTTTTAATGAAGCTCTATGGTGAGGTACATTACAGAGCGTTTTACTGCTCCAAGTATTTGAAGTTAAGCTGCACATGGTGGATGCAGCCCTGGAGGATACCGGTGCAAGAACTCAGGGATTTGATCTAATAGCAGATCTGAATTTATTGAGGATTTAACACCTTTTTTTCCTTAATCTTTCCCCCAATTACTCTGACAAGATAATAAATTCAAAGAACCTTGTTAGATTTTAATACAATCCTCATTATCTAAAAATGCTTGAGTGATGATTACTCCCACCCTTATGTACAAATTGTGGATTAAAAATTCAAAACTGTATTCTAAGATTGCAGAAATTTCTCAATCTCTACTGCAAATGGAACCTATCAGTCTAGGCAGGTTATTCTTCTCAGAAATACTGAAGTAACTTAATCTTCAATAACATATACAACATTTTTAAGTACTTCTATTCCAAAGATATATATAAAAAAAAATATGAACAGATTTATTTTATGTTCTTTTTTTAATTTACTGGTTATGTAAATCTAATCTTTCAAAAGTGATTTTTATTGACTGTAAATTCCAAAATGATTTAAAATTATATATACTCATCCTTAATATACTGCTTGTGTTCAGAATTTCAAAAGCAGAAAATCCATTTCCCTGTGAAGATATGCAAATCTAGACTTTTACAAATTAATTAGTCAAATTAAACATGTGTGTTTATAATCTTGTAATATAAACCCTTCTTGTAGATACTGTACATCTGAAACACTTTACCTACAAATAAAAAATCCAATAATGGAATAAATAGGTGTAATGGCAGATTAAAAAAAAATATTACTTTCAGGCCAAAACCAAAATGACAGGATGCCACCAAAAACCTTGCTAAAGAACCTTTGACACCTTTGCTCTATAGTCATGATACAACAGAGAAATGAAGCTGTTCTCATGACAAAGGTGACTTGTAACCATCCCACAGCCTACAAACACAAGCTTAGCATTTGCCTTATTTTATCATCAAACAACAGCTTTGGCAATAGCATAAGCAGAGAGCATGCAGTGATGGAGAAGGGGAAGTCAGGTGTGACTTCAGCCTTGTGCGGATAAGCCCAGGAAGACTTCAGTCTCGTAACAGAATCAGTAAGCAGCTATTGATCACTTCAAGGCATGAATCAGAGAACTGTAAGGGGTTGGAAGGGACCTCAAGAGATCATTGGGTCCAACCCCATGAAGGGCTCGAGTCCTCAGGAACTCACTGAGGAAAGTCCTTCAGCAAGAAAAGAAAACCTTGAAATGCATGCTTAGGTCTTATTTATCTTATGGGGAGATAAATAACACTTACACTTTCTTGCCTCTGAGCCTTAATCTTATGTCTGTGTACTTATTATTGCAGTATTCCCTCATCTTTTCAATTTTTGTTTTTCTCTTCCACATACTTCAATAATTCTAAAACCCAATTCATCTCCAGACTCTAAGGCTGTGGTTTGGCAGCACTCTATGTACCATAAGGTTTCCTTGGACCAGACCAGCACCACAGTGACCACAAGATGAAAAGTTCTGACTTGTATAAACCTATTCTGCTCCAGACTTGCCCAAAGTAACTGTTCATTGATGGGCTATATACTGGCTCAGGTATTGTCTATCCAATACCACTCTACATTTATGCTGTGTCATGTAATCTGTGTCCAAAGCAAGCATAAAGCTGAAATAGGAGCAGAAAGCCAGCATGAATCAATAGCAAGGTTCCTAGTTCACTTGGCAAAAATGTCCTTCTTTCATTGGGTCTGATCCAGATCGAAACCAGAACTCATCCAGCTATGTACAATATTGCTGATCAGGGACTCACAATAGGGTCATCAGACCATATTCCTTGTTAAACAATGTCTTTTTTTGCAGTTATTCAATATAAACGACTTTTTTAAGCAAAGAGATAATGGAGAAGTCTGAATGCACATATACACGTGACAAAGGAAAGGAAAACAATACTCCCCCCCCAAAAGCCCCCAACAAACCCAAACCTGTAAAAGCATAATTAGAGAATAAGAAAGTAGAGAGAAGTAGATAAATAGATAAAATACTATCCAGGAGAGAAATGCACTGTAAACCTATGTTACAGAAATCAAGAGGGATCAAAGCAGCACATACCAGCCACAGCTGCTTTCTCTAGAATATTCCTGGTCTTCCCAGTAATCTTCTGGATAATCAGGAGCTAACTGCAGTAAACTAGTATAGTTGGTACAACAGGCAATGAAAATCTGCTTGTCATGTAATAACTTGGGGAAGTTTTCCAACCTTGCTATTTCTTAAGCCATTAAACACAGGATCACAGAGAATCACAAGGTAACCTCAGTGGCATGAGCTTATAAATTGTCATCTTATACACCAACTATTTGGACACTGTGTTCTCACAGTTCACACCATCAGAGGTAGGATTTCTTTTACATCCACTAGCTTTTTTCTTACATCAGTGCAGAAGCCCATCTTCTACTCTGAACTAAGAAAAGAAAGTGGCCAGGTCCCAACTTTCAAGCACTGGAAGGCTATCATTCTTGTGAAATAAAAGGAAACCACAAAATGTGCCAAAGAAACTCTAATAGCTTAAAATTTATTAGGCTTTACCAGGAAGTCTGTCATCAGTTGCTATTCATTTATCATAATGAGCACTAATCTTACCTCTCAGCTGTACTATGCAAAAAATAAATGCTGGTGGAAAACAAAAGCATACAGATTGCACTCCAGATTCCTTTACTTTGAAAGGTCTACCAAAGCATATCTTGAATTTGATAAGGTTAGCAAGAGACAAGTATTATCTAGAAGACAATTGGGTTGGAGTTCCATTCTTAAAATAATTTACAAATGGAGATCAAGAGAATATGGAGATTCATATATATTGTTATAAATATGGCAACCTCCAACACATTTCCATAATTTCTGTAAAATTTCTTTATATCCAACAATAAGCAGCATTTCTCAAAATAATAAGGAAACTATATAATAAATATTAGGAAAATGTCTCTTCTAGTATATAAATTTTATCCTTTTTAGTTCAAAACTACTGAAGTCTTGAAAGAAAATGCAAGTTATTAACATGATGTATTTTGGGAATCTGTAAATTCCTGGTGGATGTGGGTAAGGCTGCTAACAATTCTACCTCAACTTCAGCAAAGCCTTTGATACTTGTCTCCCACAGTACTCTCTGAGAAGTTGGTGGGGACTCCAGAACAGGACACAGCGCTCCAGGTTGGGTCTCATGAGAGTGGAGTAGAGACAGAATCACCTCTCTTGAGGCCATGCTCCTTTTGATGCAGCCCAGGATACAGTTGGCTGCCCGGGCTGCCAACATGCATTGTCAGCTCATGTCAAGCTTCTTGTCCACCAGCACCCCAAAGTCCATCTCTGCAAGGCATCTATCTCATCCTCTTCCAGCCTGTACCGATGCCGAGGATTGCTCCTGCCCAGGTGCAGGACCCTGCACTCGGCCTTGTTAAACTTCATGAGGTTCACATGGGCCCACTTCTCCAGCCTGTCCAGGTCCCTCTGGATGACATCCCTTCCCTTCTGGTGTATCAAGTGTATCAACTGCATCACTCAGCTTGGTGTCATCAGCAAACTTGCCGAGGGTGCACTCAACTTCATTGCCAATCTCATTGATGAAGATATTAAATAAAACTGGTCCCAGTACGGACCCCTGAGGGACACCATTTGTCACAGATCTCCATCTGGACATCGAGTCATTGATGATGACTACTTTCTGGATGTGACTATCCAACCAAGTCCTTATCCACCAAACAGTCCACTCATCAAATCCATATCTCTCCAGTTTAGAGAGAAGAATGTTGTGGGGGGCTGTGTCACTGGCTTTACAGAAGTCCAGATGGATGACATCCACTGCTTTTCCTGTGTCTCCTGATGTGGTTACCCCATCATAGAAAGCCACTAGATTCATCAGGTAGGATTTGCCCACTGTGAAGCCACACTTGATTCACCTCCCTGTCTTCCATGTGCCTTAGCATAACTTCTAGGAGGATCTGTTCCATGATCTTCCCAGACACAGAGGTGAGGGTGACAGGTCAGTAGTTCCCTGGGTCATCCTTTTTACCCTTTTTAAAAATAGGCATAAAATTGCCCTTCCTCCAATCCCCAGGGACTTCCCCTGACTGCCATAACTTTTCATATGTGATAGATAGAAGATGTATAAGATGATAGATATAAGATAGATAGATATAGATGTAGATATATAGAGATATTTTATAATCACATAAAATGCCAATTTATCAGTACTCCATCAAACACAGGTACTGAGCATATGCTGTCATGTATCAACCTCTAATCTGAATCTCAATATTTACAAAGAAATCCATTATTATTGCTTAGATGTAGAGTACACAGTTTTAATTATTTATGATTCTCTTCAGAAGCACTATGATGGTAGTAAATACTTACCTCGTTATTTGTGTACCATTAATGTTCATCTGGAAGATATTTAGAGACTTATTAGACCTCACAAAGTTAGGAAACATCACTATGTTACCTGGGATGGTACTGGTAGGATGAGAGCTGAAACTTCTGTCCTGACTGCTGGAAAAAAAAAAATCCCCCCAAACAAAGAAAGAAAAGAACCTCCTTAAAATCTGTGTGGCCAAAATGTAATAAAAAAGGGCTCTAGAGTCAGTTTTATAGCAAACATGGGTATTTCCATCTATAGTCCCTCAAACAATGTAAAGTGTAGAAAACACTTCCAGATTGATTTCCATACATTTTTAAATCTATGCGTTAGGCAGAGGAGATGAAACAGTGGAAAGTAAATACATGGGAATATTCTTAAATCCAGAACACATACAGGCATTAAAATCTTGTTCTTGAAGCATTTAATATGACTCTGTAGACAAGGAATTTTCAAGTTACTAAGTAGAGGAAGGAGACTCCAGTGTATTATTCTAGGAATATTATTAAATATTATCATTAAGATTTTACCACCAGAAAAAAGATCTCAACACTTAGATTTCAAGACTGTGCCAATGAATAAAAAAAACCCAAACAAGTTAAACTCTGTGAACAAAAGAAAGTTTCACTGCTTCATTGGAAAGTGCTTGCATAACTTTTAAAAACAAGGTTTTCCAAACTAGGTGGTCACACACTTTCAAATTATAAGTCATAGTGAAACATTATTGTATTTAATTCTACCAATTTAGACTTCTGGGTGCCTCATACGCAGCATGACTGTGCATACACTGAAGGAGAAATGGAAAAGAAATTGAAATCTCTAATAAAAAAGTCTCATAAGCATTTGATTATCAAATAAAGAAGGCATATTCCCTATCTTTAGAGATATGGAATCTTTACAGATATGGAATATCTTTCACCTCAGATTTTGACAACAATATGAAAGTCTAGCCATGAACTTGTTCAACCTGAGAATTACTCAACAGCACTAGCAAGGTCATTACATTGTCTATATACTTAGGCTTCAAGTGCCCACTAATCATGCCCCTAATGCTTTTTTGGAAAGACAAAAATTACTTTTTGTTTCTTCCACTCTTAGGCAACTCCTGCATCTAGTGCTGAATCATTATGCTTGTTTTCTCCAAACAAGCATTTCTCCAAACCAGCAAGTCACAGGCAAAAATCACAGAATGATAGGTATTCTTCCTAGTTTATGTTTTTCATCTAGCAAAAGTAAAATCAAACAATTGACACTATATTTTGCCTTTCTTATTTGAAACTGAGCATCTTCTGAAGCTGAATTGCCTTTCTCCTTTGTCCAACTTCTATTGCCAAATTGCCTGTACTAAAATATTTCATTTGATCAACAGACAGTAGAAATTTAAGGCAACTTCAACACCTTTTGCCAGAATTAATTTGCTCTCAAGAGAAACTTGAGTTCAGTCCAAAGAAATGTAGATAGATGATTTTTTGGCAGGGATAAATTAACAACAAAACATACAGCAAATCTTGATGGTCAGTAAGGTCAGTTGTTGTGGATAATGTGGTTCTTCACAACTGGCCTTTGCAATATATTGGCAGAAGGCTAAAGCAAAGATCTAATTTGTGTCTACAGCATACTCAATACCCAGTGCCTTTCCATTCTATGCTTCTGCAGGTCACTTAATTTGTGGAAAGACAACACCTTCAGTGTTATTAACAAAGAAATCGGGGGTGGAGAACAAAACAAATACCTAGAATACAAGTTAGACAAACTGGAAATGTCTCAATAAAGTTAAATCTGGAATATTGCAACATTGCCAACCTTGAAATCTATTGTATATATCCCTGGATCGGCCAAGTTCCAGAGGAGAAGAGAGTTCAACTTTCTCAACTGTAACACTGCAGTTGTGTTCACAACTTAGAACAAATGCTAACATGTTCAACTGGCATCCTGCAGGAATCCGTTCCCATGCTAAGCTTTAGTGATGATCATTAACTCATATATTCACATGTACATATATACATGCATCTTTGTACACTGGCATATGTTACTTTCAGTGTAGGCATGTTATCTGCTATGCTACTTTTACAACACATTGGCTTACTGTACACATGGCAGTGGTCTTTCCCTATGTAAGTATGAGCAGTTTGGAAGAGGAATTGATCAAATTTCATGAGCAACCATGAAAAAGAAAGTATTGCTGCACATGATAGGTATCATCCACACATACTATATCACAGACATGATCTGCAGAGACTATACACGTTTACATAGTATAGAAAACACTAACATATGCAGCTGTTTGCAGTTTATTTATACACTTATCTCCTCTTAACTATATTCTCATCCTGATCTTTATTTTGAACTCAACACAACAACAAAAATGTGCAGAAAAAATATCTTTTAAAACATTGGAAAACTGAAAGTTCACAACAATCTTGTGGGCCATTTTGGACAATAGCTTCTACATTTAGTGAATAAAAGAAAAGAAATATTGTGAGGAGGTGTTAAACATTACAGGCTCCATTAGACACAAAGATAAATTAATATAATTTTAAATACTTTGATTTAAATATTTCTGTTGTTAAACTCTGATTTGTCAACATTAGGGGAAGTGGATTCTGAGAAATTTTAAAATCTAATTCCATTAAAAATAGATTTAATATTTAACTTTCAAAATATGCATGAGAAGTCACCTGTTAAAATTTATACTAAAGTTCTGCACTAATTTCCACAAATTGAAGACACTATAATTAAACAATTACACTTACAAAGAATCATTTCAATGCAATCAGTTAATAGGAAAACTCCTCACTGGGGAACTGGAGGTGGAGCAGAAGGAGAGCCAATTCATAAAACGCACTCATAGAAACCTCTGACACTTCAACCCAAATGAATTTACTGGAGACAAAGCAATAGGAAGCGTCATTGAGAAGTTGTATCACAGCCCTGTGACAAAGCCTCTTCTTCCATGTTAAGTGTCTCATGGTACTTTCTTAACTTCATTTGAACCAAAAAGGGGGAAAGAGAAATGCTCTCCCAACAGTTAAAAGTAAAGTAAGCATATCAAAATACATGCAATGGGCTTATTAGTTCAGTTTTGACAGGTTGCTAAACGGTAACTCAGAGTGAAGAGCTGAAAACATTCCACAATTAATTACCTCGACATGCCCTGCCTGAGCTAGAGCCTGCAAAAGAACTGCTGACAGCACGAAATTCGCATTCCAGTGCTCCTCCCGCCTCTCCCAATTTACAGGAGAATAGGAAATCATGAACAATTGATACACTCTGTTAGCTCCTATCATGGAGGGTGAGCTCACATGTAGCCTTAGGGGTATCTTGCACAGTTTAATGCTGAAAATAAAAGGTAATGTTCTTGGCAAAGAGCTGGGGGGATTAAATTTGGAAGGCTTGAAGCAGCTTTGAATTGTAGTCAATAAAAAAGAACCAAATAGTAATTTTGTAATTTAACTGTGCTGGTTATGCCCAATGAGTCAGGCACTTGTGAAATAAACCGTGTAAATAGAAAAATGGCTTAACTCTTTCTGCAACTGCAGTGCATTTTCTCCCTTATTTTTCCTTCCTTCCCTCCCTTGTTGTTTCTTTGTTTCAGTAATACTATATGGTTACTTTCTCCAGCTTACTCTCTTGGGACAACTCATCATTCAAAGAGAAACTATGCCTTTTTGAAATAGCTTTTTTTAATTTGTTCTGTGCTGTGGACAAGGACGGCTCTGCCAACAGAGCTTGTAAAGATAAAAGCCTAGCACTGTTTCAAGCAAATTAAATGAGTGGCTCAGTGTTATATGCTGGTCCTAATGGAAACTCTGCAGTCAAGGTGACTCCCCTTCTGAACAGTGTCTCCCCTCAGCTGATGTCCATAGTCCCGTATCAAATAGACAGTAAGTAAGACTTTGCATAAGGCTACGCTCCCCCCACCTTGTTTCTGGTCAGCTTTGCAGAGGGGAAATGGACTGTGGCCCCCACTGATGCCTCCAAACCTTTGGCCACCCTGCTGCCAAACCACCCAGCTCTTGTGCTCCAGACACAATCACACTGTTGATAAAGGGCTTAAGCAAGAATCATCTGCTCCAACATCTAACAGCACCTTGTGTCTGCAGCTACCAGGATGTGAACAAAGGAAGGTGGAAAAAGAGAGCCCAGAGCTCAGCCAGTGTGGCTCTTGCAGCGCCAAGCTAGGCAGGTATTCCAGCATCCTGCAATGACAATAGAAATGGCCTTATTGTCAAGAAGCAAGCCATCTCCACTGTCTGATTGCATGATTAATCACTCCATGATTAATTTGCCTCCCACTACCTAAATTCAACCTTTTTACAATTAAAACAGGAATTGCTTTAGTTTCCCTAAGACAACTAAACAAGATATACATTATTAACCACTTCCTTAATTGCAATGATTTTTATGATTTCTCAAATTACTGAACTATGAAATATATACTAAATACTCCAAGCAATTCTGAGTAGAGGTAAAACTTTTTTTTTTAAATGTACCCTTAAAATTACCTCCTGGTAGTAAATTATTCACATTATCACTCTACTGATTTAATAAGATCATAACCACATTCAGCCTCATTTAGAATATTACAGAACACTAGAAAAACGGGGTTATTCACTGTTTCACTGGTTGCAACACTGACTTTATGTTCACACTCTACATTTTTGGCAGTTTACTAGGAGTACATTGATTTCAGTCAAAAAATAATTAAAGTCGATTTCAAAAGAGAAGGAACTTGCTAACTAAAGGCTACATTTAAAGAAAAACAAAACAACAAACCAAACAAAACAAAACAAAGTTCCAGCCAATTGCATATATTTTTACTGGTGAAATCCTTCAAAATCAGCAAATTTCTGGATTTTTTTTTATTTAATTGTTGGCTTTGAAAGGAACAGGAGTTCAACTAATTCTAATAATCCCACCTGAAGTATCTCAAATGCCTGCTGCTGTTCATATCTACTATGCATCTAACTCTACATTTCAAATCATTGCTTCCCTTGCTTAAGAAGACGTATTAAAAATAAAAGAAAAGACTTAAGATTTTCCCTATAATATGCAAAAACCACATAGAGACAAGAATTCTTCTGGCCCTGGAGCCCACAAGAACTGCACAATGAAAGAGCCCAACGAGTAGGGCTTCACCTTACAAAACTGAAAATGTGTTTGAATCTGCACATGTTGAAAAATAAATTAATGCCGAGTGATGACTCCTGTGATTGTGTTTTTGAACCCTAGACAAGCCCTGCCACAGTCACTTCGCCCTGCAGTCGTCTTCATAAAGCAAAGCTGTCCTGGTTTCAGCTATGATGGAGTTAATTATTTTTAGCAGTGGATGGAATGCCATGTTTGGGTGTTAGGATGAGAACAGTGCTGATAGCACCCTGATGTTTCTGGTTGTTGCCAGGCAATCAAGGACCTTTCTCAGTTCTTCATACTTCCTTACTAATGAGAAAGGAGGGGACGCAGCCAGGACAGGTGACCTGAATTGGCCAAAGAGGATATTCCATGCCAGTTACGTCATGCTCAGTATAAAGGGGGACTGGGGGGAAGAGGAGGAGACAACGCCAGGACGTGCAGTTTCTGGGGACGGTCGGGTTTTCCGGGACGGGCTCTAAGCTGTGCGGCCTGAGTTCTGTGGTTTGGTGAGAAATTGCATTGTGTATCACCAGTTTTATCTATTTTGTGCTTTAAACTTCTGTTATTGTTATATCTAGTTTTCTGTTATTGTTTAGTAAACTATCCTTATCCCAACCTGCGTGGTTCTGGTTTCTAGGTTGTGGTTTCTTTTCCTCCTTTCTTCCTTCCCTTTTCCCCTTCCCCCAACTTTCCCTCCCCCTTCCTTTTAAAAGTACAAGTGACTGTGTGGGGTGCGGCCCTCGGCTGGGGCAAAACCACAACAAAAGCTCACATAATACTGTGCTGCACGTGGAATGCAGCCAGCAGGTTGATGTGCTCAGTGACCATACACTGCACCTTGGAGGCAGACTCCAAAGCCCCAGTGAAGCTTTGGCAGAAAATGTCTGGAGCCACTCAGCTGTCCAAGGCAGTATCTGGCTATCAGCAGATTTCTATTTTGGAAATGCAGCACCTAATTTAATCTGCAGGCCACTTTAAGCCATCACTTATTTTTGTTCTTTTTAAGAGGGTGGGCCCCTATGCTTTTCTTTATTGTGAAAAATGGCACTTGGGTGCCTTAGGAAAACAGGATTCTGATGCCTTGTCTTATATAATATATTCATATAAAGCCTATTCTTTCATTGGTGATCTTCTCATCAGTCTCAAGATACAGTTTTTGGAAAGGTTTTTTAAAAAGACTAATTTTCTGTTCTGTAAGGTAATCAAGTTAAAGTCTGATAGACCACTAAATGTCTTATTAGCTAATCATTTTAACCTCAAGAAAAACAAACCTGTAAGTTTGCAGTTCTTGGAAGGGGGGGAAAAAAAGTGAATACTGTTTTAACTAGAAAATTGGCGATACTGGTAGGAAATTCCTCCAACACTTTGATAATACAATATACAACCAACAAATGCTATTGAAGATTAGGATTACAGGGGGGATGGGAGGGAACCCCACAAAAACTAGTTCTCAATGGCCTTAATTAAATAATAAATTCTGTCTTTAAATGACCCTTGACAAGAGCAGCAGTTAGAACAGCTAGTGTCATGATTCGGGATCTGGCTGTTGCGCTTATGTGTAACGGTGAATCCCAGCAAAGAGGTTCCTTGGCATGAAGCTGCTGTGTGACACAGAGCGAGATACTCTGAAGAACAAGAGTAAGATCTAATAGTGGATCTCCATGAGGACAAAGGCCTGCTTTTTACAGTAGGATACATTTTCCTGGAACAAATGTGGTACTAACGTTTATATGGAGAAACTCTACTGTAAAAGATGAAGTATGGTTAAGGAAAATATTAAAGTGCTCTTGTTCAAAATAGTAAAGTGCTTTCTAAGTAGAGGGGGTGCTTCTCCAAGCCAAAAGTAATGCTTGTTGCTGTTAAGAAACAACAACATATTGTAGACAGCATGGGCTGCTCGTTCAGAATATAGCAATATTAACTATGTTCAATCCTGTTTATAATCATTCTAAAAAATATATTTATTTGAGTAAACACAGTCGCTTACATCCAAGGATAAAAATCTTAATACTTCTAGGTAAGACTTAAGAATAAATAATTCCCAGAAACTTCAGTAGGTGTATCCTCAAATCTTAATCAAACAAATCAAGTCAAGCAATCATGATAGCAAAATAACTCCACCATCATCAGCAGTAATCTCAAGTCTAGAGATACTCAGCAGTAAGATTTATCCATTTAAATACATCCTGCCCATGGAAAGCCAACATTGGGCACTGTTTTGCATAGGACATTGTCAACATGAAAAGGCTAACTTCAATGGGAAATTGGGAGCCCTAGTACTGGAATCTAAGAAATACATTTAATTCTGAATTCCATTCATGAGAGTGCATTTTGAATGTGTGTAAATGTTCAAAGGGAGCAAGAAAGTTCCTTGTAAATTAGCAGTCATGTCTCTCCAGTTGACTACCTTCAGAATTACTCTGCTGCACTTGAAAACATTTATTTACTTCGTTGATAGAAAACATTGCATAATATTTTGGTAATATTTGCCATCCCCATTTGATTGTCTCTTCATTTAATAGTTCTGAAGATACAATCACAGGTTCTACTCTTTTGATTTTGCTTTCCACAACCCCAATTCCACACCCCCAACACACACCACCCCCACTCCCTGTCCTGTTACTAGAATTTTCCTTGCTTCAAGTAAAAAATAGGTATTTGAACATGATGGTCTTAATCCACTCCATCCATTTTAAACTTTTTGCCCCTTTCACTGAACTAACTGACCCCTTGGTTCCCTTTAGCTTTGAAAGAGCAGCAAATGTCATTACCTTCCAATAAATCCTTTATCCCACAGGTCACTCTTATTTGAAGTGAACAAAATCTGTCCCCAGTATAAATTCTTGTCATATTCGGCTAGTCTCTGATTCAAAGACAGACATAACAAAGAAATGTATCAAATTCCACTCCACATGCCAAGAAATTCAGATAAAATAAATAAAAAGAAAATGAAGGTAATATGCAAGGGAAACAAACAGTAACATGGGAGAAGCGTGTGATGCAAAGGAAAGAAGCATGGTGTAAGAAGAGAGGAAGAAGTAGCAGATTATAAGGGACAGAATTGTTCAGATGATGTGGAATTTTTTTAAGACCTTTGCCCTTATGATTCATGTATGGAAGAACTAGTTGAGACTCCATGGACTGACAACTAGCAAATGAAATTTCATGGATGGTAATATTTCCAGAGACAAGGATAGCATGGCTGACCTCCCCATGTCGTTTGCTCACATAATTAGCTTGTTTGTTTTTGGAAGAGATGCTTGCAAATTTTTTTCCTTTTCGTTTTTTGGCACACAGGGCCTCTGGAGTATACTCACATCAAATGTTCTATTTCCAGTTTGACAAAGCACTCCCCAGCATCATATTTCAGAGGGCCCTAATCACATCTCAAAGATAGGGGTTTGGGGGAATAAAAAAAAATGAAGCAAACAAATAGTCACTTGGATAACCTTAGTATAGCTTTGATTTTTTTATTCAGCACTCCAAATATTAATTATTATTACAGCTTTTCTTTGCACATTTTGCCACAACCCTACCCACTCTGAGTGTTAGCTCAACTTGGGCAAGGGACAATCCTACGAAGCAACACAATGTGTAATCCAAACTTATTTGCCTGAAAATCAAAGAAAGAGTAATCTTCATTTTACTCATTAAATGGTAATCTTCTGCAAGTTCTAACTTAGGCCAAAACTTTCTGGTGTAGCTTAAACCACCTTTTTAATAAAAAGAGCCATTTCTTTACAAAGGACAATCCTTAGTCATGTAACTGCATCACTGGTGTAGGTATCTCAGTTAAGAGGCTGCAAGTTGGGAGGGTAGGGTTTTTTGCTCCTATTCCTAACCAACACAGGTTATAAACAGAACTCAGATGCAACCAAGGCCTTGAAAGAACAATTGTCCCTATCCAGCAACTTCGTGTAGGTTCTTTTTGTGAATCAAGGAAAAAGGGACACTTGAGCTGGGAAGTATAAAAGATTCCAGAGACTGGAGAACATATGAACAAATACTTTGCAATAAATCTTGGAGGAACTTAATCTATCACAGCAAAGATCTATGCAATTCCCTCATATTTATGCACAAAAATTTGCACAATTTGAGGAGCATCAAATCTACTAAGCAAATCTTACAGAATGCAAGCACTCTATTTCTTTCAAGAAATCTTAGGCAGAAATAGTGCAGCCCTCCCTTGGGTACCACATGATGATTTAAACTTCTCTGTACCTGAATTACTCGAGCCATAAATAATATTTGCTCAGTCCTTAGAGGAGTGCTGCCTCATTAAGTAAGAGCATTATAATTATTATGATCAGTTGTTTGAAGAAGTGATCAAAGAATTACTGGCAATCAGCAAATCCTTCTAGACTAGAAATTAAGAAAGGCTTGTACAGTGACACTAGGAAATTACTGACAGAGTTTAAGAAAGCAAAACAGAGCACTTGATCAACAGAGAGTGCGTGCATCTGTCAACTGAGAATCTTATCTCCCACTTCTGCAGAGGGGCTTGTAGTCAGGAGTGCTTTGGGGAAAGTGCAACTCTCTCATTCTTCAGCTGTGAATGTGTTTTCCCATAATCCATAAAAGCTTTATATATCTTAAAGTTTCCCCCTCCAAAACAGAGCTGGATAATAACTTTTTCTTGCCCTGAGTGTACCTGTGGGCTGAAGGATACAACCTGTGGTTCTTACAGCAGCCATAATCATTACAATTCCTGGTTTATCATATATTCTAAGATAATGTCATTACAGAATCATTGAATCATAGAATAATTTGGGTTGGAAAAGACCTTCAACATCATTGAGTCCAACCATCTATCCAGCCCAATTACATCCAACACTAGACCATGTCACCAAGTACAACATCTACTCTTCTTTTAAACATCTCCAGGGATGGTGACTCAGCCACCACCCTGGGCAGCCTGTTCCAATATCTGACAATCCTTCCAGGACAGAAATTTTTCCTAATATCCAACCTAAAATTCCCCTGACCCAACTTCAGACCACTTCCCCTTGTCCTGTCATTAGCTACCAGGGAGCAGAGACCAACCCCCACTTCACTACAACCACCTTTCAGGTAGTTGTAGGGAGCGATGAGGTCTCACCTCAGACTCCTCTTCTCTAGACTAAACCACCCCAGCTCCCTCAGCCTCTCCTCATAAGACTTGTCTTCTAAACCCTTCACCAGCTTTGTAGCCCTTCTCTGGATACGCTCAAGCATCTCAATGTCATTCTTGTTGTGAGGGGCCCAAAGACCTAGTTCTAAATTAGGTTAGGTAGAGGCAGAGAAGATTCATTTATGCTTTCATATATATATATACACATATACACACATACACTTCAAAGTGAATATCCCTTAAACCAAAATTATTTCTGAAACTGTCCTCTCACTGCATATATATCTTATCATCAGTAATTGTTACCACAAGTCCATGATACTCCTCTCTTGCTCCCATGATTACAGTTTTCCCTCTTCCTTCAAACTACCTATTTTTTTCTCTTGTGAACAGAACTTCTTTTTCTTCTTTTCCCTGAGAGGCAGTCTTATTTTCATCTCAAATTGCCTAAGGACATGAAATTAGGGCTAGAACTACTGTACACTCAACAAAATAATGTCCCCTGGATGTTCAGTAGCAAAGCATGCGCGTTTTCCTTTTACCTTGTCCTGGGTTCGGCAAACCACTGCATACCTCTGCTGCCTTACACCAACCTTTTCCAACTGATAACTCTATACAATATAAAGTATAGAAGTTTTAATAAAGTTAAATATAAGTTTTAATTAGGATTGAAAAGGCTAAATTTCTAACTAAAGGCTTTAATCTGTTACAGGCAAATGAACCTTAAGGATTTTAACATCTTCAGTTATTATTTTAGCATCATGGTCCAGTTTCAAAGGAACTGCACAACACAAAAGGGGTTTCAAAGGGGAAAAATATCTTAATTAAATACACAAAAGAGTAAGTATTTAATTCTGAATAGGTTCTTCTTTCATAATTTGTTATTTGCTAGCAATATGCAAAGTTGACGCACTTATCACATGTCCTAAGCAGTCCTATTTCCAGCTGAATCCTACTGAGTGTGACCAAATTTCCAGCCTTTTTATCAGTCATATTATTAGTTTGTCCTCTGCATTTCTTCAGAATATATGAACTTAATACTAAGACCACTACTTCAGCACAATTTGGTATCAAATTTTATTAATAGATATTTCCTCATTGACAAAACCAACCAATCAAGCAAACAAAAAATTCATTAACGATATATATAAATTTTTTTTAAACCACTAATTGCATACAATTTGTCTCCAGAAGAGGTTTGGTTTTGGGGTCTTCTTTAGGCAATTAAAATAATAGAAAATAATAAAAGCAAAACACAAAAAGGAAGCTTTCATGAGAAATTGATTAATCCTTTTTAATAAATTCTCAATGCAAAAATGCAGTCAGGGAGTCATAAATGGTAGCAATCAATTTGATTCCAGCACTGGCAATATATGTCAAATGGGGTCTATTGAATCCAGCTGCAGAAAAATGCAAATCACTCTGCTGGTTTTAAGATGGGCCTGTGACATGAGCAGAATGATCCTGTGGGCAATGGCACAGGTGTGCTGAAGAACCTCCCTGTGATTCATCTATAGCACATGATTTATCAGTCTTTTGTAAATATTTGTATCACAAAGTTTAAGTGTGTTTTCTATATAAACCTTGGGGAGTTTACCACCAAGTAAAAGGGAAAAAAACAAAGAAAAATCCACACAGCCCTTGTAATAAAGTTTGTGATCTAGAATTCACTTTCCTAAAATCAGTTTACTTACTCAATTCACTTGATACAAAAGGTCCCTATCTCCAGATCCATACCTAATCTAGGTCCTCCACCCTATTTCAAGGTAATTAAGCAATTTTCCCAAAGACACAGGATAACCATCACATAGGTGGGGTTTTACCCATTGCTGAGCTGGCAGGACCAAAGCATACACAGAATATCACCTGTTTATGTATCTATCAGCATAAAGCTAATGATGAGCTCTTTGAAACTCAGAAATAACATATGTCAAGTTCCTTTCTTAAGGGCTTGAAAATAAGAAGAGTACACCGTATAGGGTACATGGTATTCTTTATCTAAATGCCATATTTAAAGAGAAAACAACAAACTTAGCAACATTCATACACTACACTAAAGTAATACCGGTTCTAAAAACAAAGCATAGGCTGTGTCTTTGGTCATTGGAGGGATTATTCATGTGAATGTAAATGACAAATAAGTGTGTGACACACCAAACCGAGCTGGATTTAAACCAGAAGAAAGTTTCAGTAAAAACAGATAAAACCTAATTGAAATATTTGCAAGTGTACCACAAAGATAAACCCACTATTGTCAAAACAGCATAGGGTTTGTCCAAACAGCACCTTAGCATTCTCAGCCAGGCTCTTTTTTTTTTGTTATTACTGTTTTAAAATGTCACTTAGGCTTTCTGTCCATATTAAAAGGAATGTATTTGTGCCCAGAGCTGCTCAACAGTCAGGAGCAGCGTGTTACACTTCAGCCTGTCTGTTGAGCCTGTCAGGGTTTCCATGCTGGAGTGTTTCAGAAGTGCAGTTTCAGCCATTGTGCAGTGACTGAGTCAATGGGGTTAATGGTGCCAATGAATATAATCACTCTGGGGCACCAAAGGATGTATTTAAAACACTTGAGCTAGTCTCCTGTCAGTGTTTTCTTTAAAAAAACCCCAATATCCATGAAAGTCTCAAAAGAGATGCAGAGATTTCTGTGTCTGAAGAACAAGCTCTGCCTCCCCCGCCACCTGAAATCCATCATTTCTAAGACAAACCATTTATTATGAGGAAAATGTGCCTGTCCTGTGGAAGGCAGAGGCTTCCATCCCAGACAGTTTTCATCTTTCCCATTAAAATTATTCACCTCAAATTATTTTCATTCACCTAAACCACTTCCACACCCCCACCCTCCCTCTCCCTTAGTTCTATTAAATACCCAAAATTCAAAACAGTCAGTGACATTTCCAGGACATATGGAAAGCAGGTCATTATTTCTAGGGTTCAGAGGTAGATTTAGGGAGCAGTGTTAGATGTCCAAATTAGGAAGCTGTAATTTTTAATTTGCAACATAAAGCCCAAACCATCCTCAAGAGAGGCAGGCTGCCGTTTCTAAAACCCAGGAATGCTGTGAAAAGAGACTCCTAATCCTCAACTGATACAGTGAACACTTGAGATTACAGACACAAAATTCAAAGTTCTCTAATTTCTTCGCTGCACCTTTTCCTGCATTACTGTTCACCTCCATAATCCTTCAATCATGGGTCTAAACACCCCTTAGGGTGTAGTAAAAAGCATGCCACAAGAAGTGAATTGTACAAGTTAGCATATGAATTTTAAAAGCTGGGAAATAATTGTCCAGAGCCAGATACTAATACTTTGAACCTTAGCAATCAAATAAGTGAAACATTCAGATTCTGCCACCATCTGACCTCAGGGTCGCTGTGTTATGGTAACAATACTGAATTTCCAGGAGTAAATCAACTCTCGATATTCCATTGTATCCCATCCCAAAAGGAGATTCATACTCTTTAACTTGTTCTTCAGTAAGTTGCATGGCATAGAAAAATAAAAGAAATAAAACATACATAGTCCACTGTTTCCTACATTGGCTGTGGAATATAAAGTTGAGAGCTGCAACCCTCTTCTCCCAGGTAAAAACGTTCTCATCTTAAAATACGAGGAGAGACGTGAAGCTCCGGGATTAAACAGAGGTCAACAATGCCAGTCATCCCAAGCATGAAGGTGAATCATATCTGTTTAGGGACTGGGAGACAATTAGAGATAGGGGAACAAACCACCACAAATGAAACCATAGCTTCTTTCAATAGTGAAATTAATTTATTTATCTGCCTGCTCCAATAAAAACAAACAATGCTTGAAATAAAGTCCTTTGACACACCCCCTCCTGCTGCTCTACAAAGGCAAACCCTATTAACTGCAGGAAAATATTGCACTGCCTACACAATGTTCTACTTGGGGAGAGTATGCACTGAACGTCTTGCAATAGCTACAAGTTTCTTAGCTTAAATATTAGATTACAGTAACTGAAAGGGATAAAATTTAGAAAGTTTGGGGGCCATCTCACCATGCTACTTTCTGGGGAAGAATGAGCAAAACAAAAGCAAATGCCATCTATGGTTATTAACTATAATGTTGGGAGAAGAATCAAGTTTAGCTTCCTAAACCAACTCCAATTTCACCAAGCAGGGAACTCACCTCTTACACCCTGCAGGGAACAAGGAATTTAGCACCTGTCTGGTTCAGAGGAGGGTGGGAGGGAGAGAGAAGAAGCAAAGTGCATTTTGCAGGTCTGGACCAGTGGATGTACACTAGATTAGACTGTAAAAACTGCAAAAAGGAAATCTGATAAAAAACTGGATTAAGGAACAAGACACTAGAGTTCTGCTTCACATAATGACCGCAGATTTCACTCTCAGATGAAGAACAACGTGTAGAAATGAACAGCAGAGAAACACACCCATTCTATGTGTCTCTGCAGCACAGCCAGGACAGACAGACACTTGGGAGGAAGGCAGCAGAGACACAGCCATCTGATCTCCTGCAAACTGCACGCTCCTTGGCTGTAATGGCATTACTGAGCACAAAAGCCAGCAGGTATAATTTATGGCTCACCATATGATCTGTGACAAATATGACATCCCTCTTAGACCTACAGACCTATTCTGTATGTCTCCTTATGCTACAACATGATCCATCACTAGTCCCATTAAAACAAAAAGAAATCAGTTTGTCAGGTAAGATACTATAAAGGGGAGTGAGCAAATTCCACTTCAGTCCTGTGTCATTCCCTATTTTTGGGCCACAGCGTGCCTCAGTCCATGGGTTATATACAATAGCCTCTCTTAAGCTGCTCAGCAAGTAAATCAGGCCATGTAATAGTTACAGTGAGGATAACAATAAAGTTCCAAATAAATTTTAAAAGCTTTCTTGGCTCTAAACAAAGATCTATGCAAATATTAAGTGCTAGGAAATGAGTTGATGAAAGCCTCAACTGACCTTTAAATTTCTACTACCATAAAGTTTTACTTACTAACCAGAGAAAATATACAATAATGTTTTGATAATGTTGATTTTTTTAATAGTTTCTGAGAAATCAAAGTGTGGGTGAAAGTTAAGTCTGTTAGGTTATAATTTCCATACCGGTAATTTAAGTAGGGGGGCTGAAGGGACAAACATCAAATAGAATTTGAATATCAAATTAGTGAATTACAAAAGGAGGCCCAAAAAATTTGTATGAAGTATTTCAAAACTGGAATGATTGCAGTAGTTCTTCTATTTTCTACATCACATCCATATACCCAGTTCTCACTAGATTTGGATATTTAAATATATTTTAACCAGATTTATTAATAATTGAAAAATGTGAATTATTTTTAAATTAACTCTATTTTTCCCTCTGAAAAGCCTGAAAATAAGTTGAACAAATTAATACTACACAGTGGTGTATAAGTTTGTGAATGCCATCTTGAAAACACTGCTGTAGATGGCATGTATTATTCCAACCTGAACGAGAAAAGGAATAGCTCTTAATAAAAACTCTAAAAGGCCAGGCAGACTATTTATTGTATGCTAACACACTCTTCTGTATGCCACAGACCACAGAATTCTTCCAGCAATGCAAGCACTGAAGAGTACATCTTTCCTCCTAAATAAGTTAACATTGTCAACGCCAATAAAATGTGCCGGAAACTAGAGCATCTTTTTGCTTCATTTATTTTTTCATTTCATGTACAGGCACCGCTGATGGTCTCAGTACAGCTTGTGAAGTAGGTCTAATTAAAATCCTTTTAGTCTTAGAGTGAACTGAGTAGAAAATGCCATAAAATAATTGCAGGGTTTTAAGGTTTTGGTACTGGAGGAGCAGTCAGGCAAAAGCAGAGTTAGAAACATGCACACTACGGGCTTCTCCTCCGCACATTTAAATGGAGATGATAAAACAACATCTGGCTTCTAGGTTTTCAGTGCTTTTTTCATCATGAATTTCTCACTGCGTGTTACAGAATGTCTCACTGACACCAACTCCCCATACTACAGAAGGTGAATTGATCAAAGTCACAGAGATAGCCAATAGCAAAAGCTGGAAACTAAAAATGTTACAAGCCAGGGCTCAAACCACAGCTGCCCCATTTGCAGCGCTTCTCACATGTCTTCTCTCTAAAGCTTCTACCATACAGGACACATCCTATAACCAAACACATAGATCTATTGCACTGTTAGTTACAACTGAGCTGAATATGAGCATAACTGCAGGGATTTTTGCAACAGATTTGGGGGCAGAGCTATTTAAGTCTTAATTGCAATGGTGATTTTGATTTCTCCACAGTTACATTTTTAGTGAGATGCTTGGTAATCCTGAATGAATTTTCTCTCTAGGTTCCTCCATTTTAATTATTCTTTGTAATTGTTTCATTTGCATAGAAGAAATACTATTTTTATAGCTGGCCTCCTCAGAATTTTCAAAATGCAGTACCAGCCCTAGAGAACCACACCTCAGAAAAATGGGCAGTAACAGGAAATTAAGATCTAACACTCAACTATTGTGATCGGTTCATGTAAGAACCATGGTCCCACCAGTTTTCTGCTACAGACTAAAACCATCTTTTTGGAGTTCAAAGTCTATCTATACAGTCTTTTCACAATCCCTTAAACGATGCAATAAAGAGATGACAGAAATAAAAACAAACATTTTCTCATAAAATACAAAGCCTGTTTCCTGTTCTGTATAGCCTAGCTACTAATTTTTTTTTCTTGGTACAGTTATGTTTCCTAATTTCATTAAAAAAATGTGTCAAATTATATATTTGTGGATGAAAAATAGAAATGTCTGGTTTTTTAGTTACTTTGGACATTTTTAGTGACGACAACTTTAGTCCTAGAAAGAAAAGTGTCAGTAGTATCGGGCCTGTCATCCCAATCCATGCAATAGGGAGGCTTTTCATTCGGGGTGCTTAACACAAGCAGGCAGTCTGCTAAGGATGGAAAGACATCATCTCAGGGCTTCAGCTGCATGGAATATTTAGAATGATTATTTAAAGCCGTTCATTTGGAGTACTTCACATTCTCTTTCAAATTAACAATGTCATTTTCTTAGAGAATAGAGAAGCATCTGGAATCGCAATTTTCTAGACAAAGCCTCAATCAAAAAAGAGATTTCTTAAATAAAATCTGTGTTTTATGTGAAACTGCATTAAAACATGTAAATAGATACTGCCTATTGCTCAAATACATTTCCAAAACTTTTAGCAAACATTTTGTTACCATCAGCAGGCACCTCTCTGCACCACACTCATACACACACAAATAAAAACTACTTCAGATGGTACCTCTGATTATCTACTACCACAGGAATTTAAACTAAGAATTAGATCTCAGTTGTTCTACAAACAATAAACCACTCAAACCAATACCGTGGTCACAACAGACCACAGCAAGATCATTGTTAGACCTTACCTAAACATCATTAGGATGCGATTTCAGTCTATGTGCTCCTGCTTTCCTCTCAGCATGCCCTGACACAGAAAGCACCATTTCTCAGCTACGGTGTATACTGCACTTTTCAGGTAGAGCAGAACTCACAAGTTCTCACAAGCGACTGTTAATGGAGACATACTCAAATGATGAAGCATTTTGTTTACAACCACACTAAATGTACAGTGGTGCAGCCCTGTGAAATGACAACAAAGCTCTTCAGAGGTGGATCTACTTTTACGATAAACCAAGCTCATTACTTGTGAGTATTCTTGATAAACATTGGGAATGAGGAGAGGGGTAGAGTATAGGGAAAGCATGCAAGTTTCTAGTTCTTTGAAAATGTTTATTTTTCAGTCAACAGAGTAAACAAGCACTGAGAATGTTGCTCCTGCAAAGGTTAAACAGAAACTTCCTACTTGAATTTTAACTACACTTTTGTAGAAAGTAGAGGGGAAGTACAGATGCTTTCCAGAGATACACAACTGAGGATTTATAATTATTTTCAGAGATGCAGGTAGTATGTAAAGAAATAAAAAGAGATGCACTTGGCTTTACACAGCTCCATGCAGGCACTGCACTGCTGGCTTGCCTTTCTGATGCTGTCCATTCATTTCCATTTTCAAAGGTTCTCCATTTGGTTTTATACCCAATAATCACAGTGTTTGTTTCTGGAATATCAGAAGTGGTGAATATTATAAAAGTTTTGTCTCCACTAATATGTGTTATCTAACTGCCTTAGGCTTTGGCTTCATACAACAGAACAGACATGAAAGATACTGCTCCTAGCAAAGTACCATCTCCTATTATCTTCAGCACAAAGTAGATTACTGCTACTGTGAATGTGAATTCCAAGGCCCCCAGTCCTGAGACATACTATTACACTATGTTGGTACTTCTCCTTAGAGAGAAATAAATAGTCATTTCAATTAGCATTCCCTTGCATACTTTGCATTTTGGGACATGGTATTTAACAGATATGAACATTAACAGCATGATGCTTACAGAAACTGTAATTGGTAAAGGACTGTGTCCTTTGGCCATGAAAAGAAGTAACAGAAGAATATTACAAGGATGACACAACCACTGAACAACTGTACAGATTAATAGTATCTAATCACTCAACAGAACATTTAAATAGTAATTAATATCTAGTCTGACTTCCAGTCTTGCTTCAATGTGTGGAAAATCAAGTCCAAATTGTTGGTTTTTCTTGAGATGGGTATTTTAATGAAACCAAACTTTCTTCCTCCCCCATTCCCCAAGAAATAAATTAAAAACAAGTAATATGCATGATGTCTGAAGCTGCTAAACAATACCCAAGTTTTCCAGAAGTGAATACTGGGGTCCAAGGCACATCAGTGATTTTGGTGACAGTGACTAACTAGCAGAGTCAGATTTACACCACCTGTACTTCAGAGCTTTCACAGAAATCAAAGACAGAAGGGACCGAATCATCCAGTCTGACATCCAGTCCTCAGGCCATTAAATCAGTCCCAACATACCTTGGAGAGGGCAGGAGAAGAGGTGGAAGAAAGTAAAAAGACAGATACCAGAGTAAAGCAAGTAAAAAAAGGCAGGGAGTTTATTATCTGATACACTTCCAGCTGACACCAGAGGAAAAACTATTTTCTTTGCTTCAGTCAAGGCCCAAAGAAAAAAGAAAGGACTCAGAAAACCTCAAAAAAACCCAAAACCAAAACCCTCATCCACAAAAAATTCCTGTCCTGTATTGGGTCAACTGTTATTAACACTGGCATATGAACAAAATACAGCAGCTAGGCACCTGGGGTATTTTCACGTTTATTTATTTCTAGCTGGGTCTATTTTTTGATGCTTCAGAGAGAATAAAAAGCAACAAACCCCCTTGCCCTTACTGAAGCAAATGCAATGGAGAAATACATTCCCTTGTAGGAGAGCTGGGGCTATAGATATTCTTTGTGTACACTTTGGAAACTGCTGTATAATGCAGAGCAACAAGTATTCTCAGGACAGCGAGAGCCACACAGAGTTCCCCAGGGCTGATGACAGCAAGGGCTGAAGAGAGGGAGTCAGATCCAGAGAAGCCAGTAAAAGTCTCTCACAACCAGCTAGCCTAGCCTGTAAGGTCAGGATACAATGGAAGTCATCTTCTCCTGGACACAACTTTGTATCTGCTAAACTCCTGCTAAACAACAAAGTTGTCCTACTTGTTCACCTGCGATCTGATCCAGTATTTTTTTTTTTTATTTAATGAAAACATAGTATAACCAAAGATGCTATTTCTTTCATTAAGAGGTAGAACAACAATAGTACAGATGGAAAAAAAGAGTACCTTGAAAAAGACCAAAGATTTGCTACACAGAATTGGAAGGAATATAATTTCAGTGGGTTTTTACAGAGAACTATGGAATACAGCTTTCATCCCCCGATACTGATCTCAAAAATTTATGATATAAAGATCAGAAAAATTTCTTATTATGTGGTCATTCATGTGTGTTTGCTTAACTATTATCAAAATAATTTCCTTCTGCTTTTTGAATGCCATTTATACTTTTCATACAGGTTTTCTCCATTCAGAAAAGTTTCATTTCCAAATTTTATATTTCTCAGCTTGGCATTAACTACATCAGTTTTATTCTGAATTTCTGCTATAAATTAAAAATGATCTTATCAAAATCACCCCGACACCTTTGCCAATATTCATCCTTTGTATTAATTGCATGACACCTCAGGGATTCCCCAGTATGATGCTTCTCGTCACACAGTTAATATTTTATTTCACTGCAGAAATATGAACTGCACAAGTCATCTCTGAAAGGGAGAAATAAGCAATTAATACAACACAATAAATAACTTCATTTGTATAAGCAGCAATGTCTGTAACGAGTATTAAAAAAGGCTGAACTACAAAAGTTATAAATGTTGATTGGAAATTTTGCTAAGTGCTATAGACTAGCTACTTAATCTTCTAAGCCTAAGGAAATAATAACAATTAAAAATCTACATCAGTAATTTTATCTTTGATGAATGCAGCTACATGATCAACATTAAGACATGTACTACTCAGGGATCAGTGAAACTCAGAAGGTGTAACGGGTAGGTTTACTTTGAATACACACTTAAAATCTTGTTTATAACCTGCTACTATTGATACATTCCACTAATTAATCCTAGTTACATTCTGAGTCAACCATGTTGACCCAAAAATACTTCAGTAATCCCTCTGAATTCAATGAGGGTAAGCATAATTTTCAGAAATTGGTGTTTCTCTTATATCTTTATTCAAATTTAGGAGCTATTGGAGGTAAGGTAGATATTAGGATCTTTGCCAAATAGACTATAATATAGGAATAATATAGGTCCTTATAGCAGCCCCCTGGTAGCTAAAGGGGCTGGAGAGAGGCTGGTGCCAAGGGCAGGGAGGGCCAGACCCAGGGGAACGGCCTTCAGCTGCAGGAGGGCAGCTGGAGAGGGGCTGGGAGGCAGAAATCCTTCCCATGGAGTGGGGTGGCCCTGGCACAGGGTGCCCAGAGAAGCTGGGGCTGCCCCTGGATCCCTGGCAGGGTTCAAGGCCAGGTTGGATGGGGCTTTGGGCACCTGGACTGGTGGGAGGGTCTCCCTGCCCGTGGCAGCAGGGGCATCGGGGGGTCTGAGGACCCTGCCAACCCAAACCAGTCTGGGAGTCTATGATTCTAATAACTTTGATTGCTCATCTCCCCATTTGTTACAGCACATTTAAACACCTTAGTTTGACGCCTTGCTTTTTAAAGGAGATGGCCAGGATGACCTCTTGAATTCCTTTCCAAAGGCATTTCTATGTAAAAGTCAGTCTTTCCTACTCAGGCCTTGAGCTTTCAACAGGCACAAAGAAGGTGCTTTTGTTTCCATTTTAGGAGCAGGGAATAGAAGAACAGGAGTTACAAATCTTGTCTGAGTTTGGCATGCTAGGAATTCCACACAGCACAGAATTAAAACTCATTCTTCAGCACTTCAGACCACTACCTTCACAAATTAAAATAATTTTCTTTCACAGTAATGGAGTATTTTTGCTTCACCTCAGGGATGTGGCAGAGACCAATTCTAAATATCACGAACAGAACACAATATGATTTTTTGGTCATATTTGTGTAAATTTCAGGTTGTTTCTAATTAATTTGTTCTACAAGAACGCTCTATGCATACCCTACAACCAATTTGGCAAAAAAAAAAAATCCAGGTAGGGCTAACACATGCTCTTAGAAGTATAAGAAATTTCACAGTTTAAATTCTTCCTAAAAGTACTTTAATAAATCTGCTTGAAAAGATTAATTGCTTTTGTTTAAAGTAATTCACAGCACTCATATTTCATTCACGAGAGCAACCAACACATCACAGCAAACACAGCAACCAACACATCACAGCAAAAGTATGCTAGTCCCAGTTGGGTCACGCTCACACATCCATTTTTCCAGAAGGGGAAAGGAAGGTTCCATCTGTGGCAATTCAGACCCTAACCCTCTTCCAGCCATGCCAGTACAGAAAATTAGGCAGATAAAAGAAAAAACCCAAAAGGTTACAGGAAGCTGAAAGAATACAGCACTTGGTAATGATAAAGTCAGAAACAGGGAAACCTACTTTATTCTGTGAAGTCATTATAGTAATTTGTTTAGAAAGCAGTGAAGAAAAAAACCCGGTAAATACTTTGGAAACTGCTGGATCAATTTGCAAGTGCTGAAAGCACACCAGCCTCAGAGACTCAGGGACATTTGTATTAAGCAAGAGACACACAATTAAGCTGCATCTCAAGCTAAAACCCTGAGGGCTCCACATTTCATTCCAGTCAACTACTGCTGTTTTTTGGCACTATTTTCATTGCAAATATGAGTAATGTGGGCCCTTTAGTCACTATTAAGCAGTAATCTGGGGAAATCATCCACTTCCAATAATCTTATACTCCAATTTAGGGCACTCTGAAACCACATAATGAATAATACTGTCGCCAGTTCTCTCCTATAATGACACATGACATATGCCTGCTATTGCTCTTTTCAAATCAAATCCAACTGTGTTGCTTTTTTTCCAGAAAATCCTGTTTATTGTGTTCATTTGAGATTCTTTCTTCACTCATTAGATGAAGTAAATTTCTGCTTCATAAGCACGATACTCATTGTTAACTTGGCATTCAGAAAGCAGTGAATTCCTTTGCAATCAAAACAAAATGATTTTTTCAAGTGAGTAATGCCATGTTAGATTACAAGTTAAACGTGACAAATAAAAAAATGTAGTTTCATTGTAAAATAGAAAGTTAATTGAGAGACCTTCTACTGTTCTTGCTCTATCTGGATGCATTTTACCTGTTACTGAGGTCTGCCATTGCAGAATTTGCAAGAATGATTTCCCTGTTGACAAGCAAAGAATAGCTTTTATAGCTAAACAAGCTGAATGCCAGAATAAAATCAAGGCACCTACCTGTTTTCATGTCTGATGACCCTTTTGTTTTTCACAACCACTGGAAAATGCTGGTCAATAGGATGCATTGGAACATTCTAAGGAATATGGCAAATTTAAATCTATGCTGGCTATAGAAAAAACAACTGCCTGCAACAAATAAAGCAGTCTCTCAAAGATATGCAAACATTTCAAGAAGAAAATAGTCTCAGAGATGAAGGGATAATGTTTTTCAAGCTTCTGCTTTTAATAAATTGAAAATTAAACCTTTACCTTACCTATAAAAGATAGTTTAAAGATATACTTTACCAAAACATTGCTTTTCTGTTTCTCAAGTAATCTAAGGCAATGTTAAATACACTGCACTTTATCAGAAATACTCCTAAATTATTCTCCAACTTGCTCAGAAGCAGCATATCTAAGTTTTAGATAACAGTGCGGATAATTCCTTATTCTTCCTAGCAAACACAATCAATTGCATTCTAGAAATTCAATTTAAAAGTAATTTATCTTACATTAATATTCCAAATTCACAAGATTTCACATAAAGCTATTCTTGTAGCATAGTAAATTTCCAAATATATTGTTATTAAAATAAAGATGATCCTGCACAAAATAACTTCCAAGTGACGTGGCGTAGTCTGTGACTCTACAGTATTTTCTCTTGCGTGCGTGGTAGTAGAGAAATCTGTGTGCAATCCAGTCAAGTACATTTTACAGCTAAATTTTAAGTAATCTATTATGTAAAACCTACCTAAAAAAGGACAACTTTGCAGGTGACTTTTTCAAGAAGCTTTCATCATCTTACAGACATGCTGACTTATTAGCCAACTCATAGTTCTTTACCATGGTAAACAGTGATTTCCCTGTGGTAGTCTGAAGACATTTGGCAAGGAGTGATTGCCTGGTGCTCATGTATTGTGCTGCTTATTTATCTCTCCTGTCTCATGCTTCAAGGCCATTTAAAATATAGGTTTCTTTAGCATGATTAAGAAAAATGCATTACAAAGATACCTGAAACTAAAGATAATGAAACAAAACAGAAGGTTGATTCATCAGTGATCTCCCCTATCTTGACACTTTAATTGAGCTGCTGTATTTATCCAAGGAGGGGCAGTGGAATTAGAGATCTTGGTCTCATTGCTACAGGTAAGCTTTGTCACACCCAAAGAAAACAAACACCAGAATGAAATTATTGGTATACCCACTATAAATGTGATTAGATTAGCACAAAAATGGATCCCTGAATATTATCTACAGAGCACCTAACTCCTGGCAGATAAAATATTTATTTCATTGATAATTAAAAAATATATTCATTGATAAAATAATTAAAACCCCATACAATCGTACCTGAGTAATGCCCATAACACCAGGCTGAAATATACTAATATTAATACTTTGGTGATGTAAAAACCATGAAGGTATAGGCAGTTACCATACCTCACAGTTTGAAATATTCCTGGAACACCAAAATTGAAAGCTGTGGAATATTTTCAATATTTAAAGACATAATGTCTGCTCTGTTTGTTTCCCCTTACACACCATCTTTGGTTTAGGCTGATGCTCTCTGGGAGGGACCCCAGCCAATTACAGCAGAAATCAACTCAGAACCTGGATTGTCACAACCATTCACAACACTAGAAGTCCAGGCTCACTGTTCTGCCTGCAATGGCACATGTGATTTCTAGGGCAAATTTCTTTCTATGTGCAGAAAAGGGGTGGTCTCCTCCCTTCAGGAGACTGCAGACCATGGATAAGGAGATGCACACAAACCCATGGTAGACCAAGAGCAATAGAAATCTGAGATCCACGTGCACTGCTGTTTCAATAGAGTGCAATATTCAGACTTGAAACACTAATGTAGGAGCAAAGGTTTCAGGGATTACTCTATACAGAGACATGAATTCACCTGAGAGTAGTGAAAAAAAGATGTTAAAAAGCATGTTTTTCCTATACAAAGGCTTATCTGGTAATATTCTATCCTATTTCCAAGGGAAAAAAGTGCATTGATTGCAAAACCATTCACGTAATGGTGCCAGAGTTTGCTGTGTTCCATTAAAGCAACATGAGCAAAAGAACATCAGGAAAAAAACCCTCAGAAACAGAGAAGCAGGCAACAGTAATGATAAACATAGCATAGATAGCTAGAATAAACCCCACAAGATTCAATTGAAGTGCTTCTATATGACCATAGCATTCTACATTTCTCATCTCTCAGGCTGAAAATAGAGTTTAAACATCAATTCCCCAAGCTGCAGCATGTTTTCCAGCTCATGCAAAACCAATAAAACTTAAGTCCAAAATCAGCTTCTATTATATCAGTCCAGTATATCAGTAGGGCTTTCTCAATTATATCTGTCATCTTCCCTTTTTTTTCAATCTGCTAGCTGAAGTATACTAGTAGCAACTCCCCTACAGTCAGCACAGTGGTGAATTTAGAAGAACACACATGTGAAAAATGTAAATCATGAAAATAGAGGACTTTTAGTTTTAAAAGAAATAAAGTTATACACTACTTTCAGTCCTACTGCCATATATCTAGGAGAAATTAATTTCCACCAAAGATACGGAACAACCACACCAACTCATGTAGAACCTCATTATCTAAACTCCCAGATATATTTGACTGGAAATACACAGGGCATTCCCTTAAGGACTGGATGAAGGGATGGTCACACTGCACTCAGAAATTGTGGGATAGGTTCATAAACTGTTAAACATGTGAACACAAGAAGCATATTTCCATTTTTCTGAATGTCTATTATACTTTCACAGTTGGAGCATGGTGAAGTTATTAGAAGGGTATATGATAAAGACTCTCAGTTTACAGTACCTCAATTTGCTGACCACAAGGTGCAAATTGAGGAGGGAATAGGACATAACTTTTACCATATTTAATTAGTCTTGTGGAGATGAAGGGATTAAACAGACAACACACTTTATTTGGTTACAGTTACTCATGAAACCCTGATTGACAACAAGACCCTAAAGGAATGAATCATACTCTGACTGGATCCCTCATTTTTTAGGTCAAGAGTACAGCAGAGGCTTTGATGTAGCTGCAGTGTTATCAAGCCCACAATTACGTGCATATATAGCTATATACTGCAAACAGACAATGCCTTTTAAGAGAAATTTCTAGCAGTGCAGAAACTTGACTGTGTAAAATCTCTTGCCTTCACTCTTGCAGAAGTTGAGGTTTAGGGAATTTAATATAGCAATATTTTAGCAAATTAGAAAAAAGGCCAAAATAAAAAAGCAGTTAGAAGATTGTACAACTCTCTTGCAGCTCAGAGCAGCAGTTACCTGTTGGTTATTATACAGGGAAATTTCTAGATTCAATGATCATTGCATCAGTTTCAGAAAAGTATAATGACAAATATCATTACTGATGTCCATATTGATAGATGATCTATGAACTTAGACTTTAAAGAAATCAGACTAATTTTCTTTCCACAGACAAGTCATCTGAGAAATCACTCAAAACTGCTTAAACATTTCAAAGCTACAAAGTTTTTAATGTTTGACTGTAAAAGACTGGGTTTGCTATCAGTGAACAGGATGAACTTATCCTATCAAAGGCTCTGCAAATCATAAACTGAAGGTTGTTATGAAAATTCCATTTTTCTGAAAGTCTTTTAAACATAAAACGCATCAATTCATTTCATGTGTCATGTTAAGTAAACATGGCTTATTCAAGTACTTCACTTCAAACTGAGGATGGCTGTACATTTTGAGACACATGTTTAGCTAATGCAATGAACACTGGATTTTGTTCTTCAATTCCCCAATAATCAGCAACAGTATTAACCATTTGTGTACTTATAAAGGAAACCAGGGCCACACACACCTATATACATGTATGTTTAAGTCAGAGCTCAAACTTGTTCTAACCCCATACAAACGACCAGTGAAGCGACCCAATGGGGTTGAATCCAGATGCAAATGTTTGTCCCCAGAACCCAGACTGAAGGGATGGGGCTTTGAACAGTATGGGAAGCTTTTCCTCTACATTCTCCTGAGACCTCTTCCCTTTAAGTTCCCAGCCTTGTCACAGATGGAAAGTGCTGCAGTTCTACGCCCTGGGTGGACACTAATTAAAGAAACATACAAAACTTAAACCACCTAACAAGAGGAACCCAATCTCACATTGGTTTTGCATGTTGCTCATGGTAATTTTGTATATTTATTTCTGAATTAAGTATTAGCAGTAGATATAATTAAGCATGGTTATCAATGATTTTTATCACTGCTAACATTTCATCAAAATTTTATCCATGTCCTTATGAGCCAAACATTGTCCTGTTACTCTGCTCTCTGACCCTGCAGCTCTAATTATTTGTTAACATTTTCCAATTCATTACAGGAAAAATTCACTACTGCATGTAGGACATAATACCTGGGGACCTTTGAGGAAACTGAGTCACTTGATCACATTGTTATAGACACAGATCAAAATTCAGCTTTCTGTTACACCAGGGTGAAGTCTTGAGTAGAAGGGTAATTGCCTAGGTGGTGAATGATCTCAGCTTCCACACCAAAATAAGCTTCATTCCGAAAGCACAGCACCCGAGTCTGCAAGCAGCGTCTCTTACCACATCTCACAGCTGCAAAACGTTCTCAGTTTGGTTTGCAAAGACAGGGAAACTTTTGGAATCAGTGATGTTCTCTCAGAAAGATCACAAATTTCCTGTTAATGATTTTGCTCATGTCTAGCATTAGGGTAAGTACTCAGAGCTTTTTACTTCCTACAACACATGTGGTTTTTAACTCATAAAAATATCTAAGACTGCTTGGAACTTGCTGTGCACATCTCATGTAATCTTGTGCCCAGATAGTAAAAAAAACCCCAAAACCATTATACAACACCTGTGTCCAAGCTACTGAGATAGTTCTACCAAAGCTGAACAAAATCAGACAAAATTTGAAAGTCAGGCGGCACCACAGATGTTAGATATTAGAATATTAGATAAATATATCATAATAGTATTTTCATAGAATTAGAATTAGTAAAATTCACATTTAGATTTTCCCCCAAAAGATCAACCTCACTAGCTCTTTTATGGACTAGAGTAGCTGTGAAAATACACTAACTCTGCAGGGCCTGCCCTGGTCAGAGGACACAAATATTAACTGAACTGGCGTGCAAATAGCAAAACCAAACCCAAAATGGCACAGGGTAACTGTGTATTTTCATTTATTCTGGTCCTGTTACAGTTCTTTCAGAAGATGTGAGAAGCTTCCAGAAGAGCACTGAGAAAGATGCCTAGCATTTACTTCAGTTGTGCTGCTCATACACTAATGGCAATAAAGCGTCCATCTTTAGCTGGAATGATCCTTCTGATGTAACATAGCATGAGAAGGAGATAGTACTCAGTCTCTTAAAAGACTGCACCTGACCTACTAAGTAGTCTACCTCTCCATAGAGCTTATGATCTCAGGAGCAGTGCTGCCCTGATGCACCTGTGCTCTAGAAACAGTTTTGTTTCTGTGGGCCAGGGAATCTCTTGCATCACACTCTCTTGGGTCAGGTAGACGAGCCTTTAGGCTCAAACACATTTAAGGCTTTTGTATTTCCAAGTAGGATTGGACAAGAGCTTTGGACTACTGGAATTTGTATTAAGAGTGAAAGCTAGTTCAACGTCAAAGACACTTTTAAAAATTCACATGAAATGTATGCATGCTGCTCAAAATGCCGTATGCAGAACTATAAAATAATTCAGATTAGAAAGACCTCTGTAGATCACAGAGTCGAACACCCTCACTCTCCTTTAAATCAAAGCAGGGTCAGCTTCAAAGTCAAATTTCTCTGCAGTTATATAAGCAGCATAATGTTTTCTAGTACCTTCAGAATACTGTTTTTTTTCTGGACAGGCAACATAAAACTGTTGAGTTGCTTGAGGGCTACCAGGAGGATCAAATACAGCTTGCATTCTAGGATGACAGTTTTAGTAAGTAATTAGATCAGGAAGTTCAGCAATCACTAGGCTCAAGTATGAACATCTAGGTTTAGAGTCAGCCACTGCCACTCCTTCCTCCTTCAGCATTGCAGAGCAGAGCAGAACAGTCCTTCCTGAGACACTGAAGGATAAACACACTTCTACTCTGGAAAACCAACACTTGCTAATACAAACTTATCATCCAGAGCCTCCATTTTGGGGAAATTGTTAGGACACAAAATAATTCTGAAATAGTTCCCTTTTACCATTTATGGACTTTTCTAGGGGAACTGAATCTATTAGGGTCTATCCAGAAGAATTATGACTTTATCTTGGGACTTAAAAGCAGGATTTTCTTTCAATTACTGCTATTTTCTATCTTACTTGATAGCTGCATTATCCATGTTTCCTGAGTGCTACATTTTCACCCTGTAGGGAAAAAAAACAAAACACTTCTGTAGAGATCTGAGCTAGTGTCTCTTAAGCACAGCATTTAATGCAACTAAGTTCTACTCAACGCATTTCCCCTTGGTTTTATTTTCTTCTCCTACTTCCACAACAGTTAGAAAATGTTGAAGATTCTTTTAAATAACACTCTTCACATTGTCCAAACACCGTGTAAGCACATGGCTGCACTCTGCTTATATCAAAACACAGTATTTGGATTTACCACAGAAAAATAAAACAATGGCCTGCAAATACAAGCATAAAACATCAATTAACACAAACAGCATGCCCACAACTATTTAGAGGCAATGTTAATAAAGCAAAACTCTGCCTATAAAGCGAAAATAAAGGACATTCTTAAGAGTTTCACACACACACATTCCAGATTAAAATTTCATTATGTGAACATATTGAACAACCAGTAGGTCAGGCTGTGCAATCCTATGAGACTAGACTAAATCAGGGAAAAGATACATAAATAATCAGTTCCTGAAGATGACCACTGGGTCCTGATTATTTCTAAGACACACTCCTACATCTTCTTTAACTTGAAACATGAATCTCAAAGACAAAAATGTTTCTGGCTCCACAAATTATTCCTGGTGCTGAATCTAAGTGTATAAATACACAACGCAAGATATCACAGGGTAGCTAATGGCAGTTGTGGCTAGCTCTGCCACAATTTTGTCTTGATTTACCCAGCACACAAATAATCACCACAGATATGCAAACGGAAAAAGCTCAGTGGTAGCTAAAGTTAAGAAGCAGCTTAAAAATCTGATTTTAGTTTGTAAAGATTTGGGTAAGAATTGCCATCCTCTCAGATATAGAGCCATTCCACTGTACCTTTTAACTGAACATCGGCCAAGATTATTTTAGTTGGTTATAAAGAACTCGCTTTGCTTCTCCCAAAGTCTCAACATCAACCATCAATTTCTAAGCATTTCTACTAAGTAAATAATATATTTTTCAAGAAGTAGTAATCAAATACTTCCCCATAATTTAATATTGAAATAATTTGCATTTGAAAATACTTGTTATTTTACACGAGGAATACATGATCATCTTTTCCCTTTATTTTCTGTTCTGTTAATATGCTTGCAATGGACATTCGATCAAACTTTCATTATTTGTGCTGTATGCTTTCTTGCATTGACTTTCAACTATTTAATTAAAGCAGGGGTAACTAACAGTGAATGTGTAGTATCAAACTGTAATATTATACTTTAGTTATTATTGAAGTGGCTGCTCAAGAGAGAGGTAACAGTTTATATAAACTAATTTTTCCTTAGAGTTGTGGAGATCATTCAGTGTGGAAATCAAACTATTTGGGTCAGAATGAATTTTCATTTCCATTAAAGTTACCTTTAAACATCTTTTTGGAGTACTAAGGGTCAGATATGATTTGTTTTCCTTCATTTCCCAATAAAAGCTAAGGAAACTGTGACCACTCTTGGCCAGAGCTAATTTATCCTGTGTGTCAAAAGAGATTTCCTGTGCCTGTTCTGCTAAAGAACTGGGGTTCTGTTCAGCAGTGAGACTGGAAGGCACCCCCACACACCCCAGCACAGTGCCACAGAACAGATCATTCACATCCCTGGAACTGCTGGTCCCATTCTGTGTTGATTAGCTCCAGTAAGAGAAATGCAATTAAGGGAATTCATTTGGGTTCAGTGTCTCTTGTGCTTCTATTAAATCCCACATCATATTTAGAGAGATTTGCCTCCCCCACCCCAAACATTTTGGGTAAATGATGGGAAAAGAAGAGAGTCTCACTCTGTCTCGTTATTTATAAGGCACTAAACTGTTCTCTAGTGTTCAGGATTTGGCAAAATGAGGATTGTTATCCAGGAAATACAGAGTGGTGACATCCAAGGCTTTTATAAATTTTGCATTTACCATCTAAAAATAGAGTCTAATAAAATGGTTCTACAATTAGCAATACCAAATAAGCACTGTGATTTCATTTGCAAATAGATGTATTTTAGGGCAGAATTTACACACCATTCCCTACGCTGTAGAGACCAAACTGTTGAAACAAGCAAAATTAGTGGGTTTCTCAGAGATTAAATCTACTATCTCTCTGCTGATTTAAATGTCCTGCACACTGCAGTGTAAATGAAAGATACCTAACGATAAATGATTTATCTTCAAGATGAAAGACAGTTCCATCAGTATGGAGCTTAATGCAGACAAATTTGCATTCTACAAATAGAGATCAAGACCACATGTATAGGGTGATTCCCTGCTCTGATGATCACCCTACTCATCTCCTAGCTCAGCTTCTCACCACACAGAGAGCTCAGAGAAGACCAACAAGCTAAATCACTCTTTACTGACAGACGAGAAGAACCATTCTGAAGCACTAGAGGAAATTCCCTTGCTTTTGTACTGTCTGCAACTTTTCCTTTTGGATGTCCATTCCTATTTTTCCCCAGAAGCAAAGGCTGAGATTCCCTGCAGATGAGATGTTCACCGGGAAAATTAACAGCTGCTCTACCACTGCACAGGAAACATCCCAGACAGCAACTTCTCTTTCGTGCACAGACATCTCTAGTCTGAGGTGCCAGGATAACCACAGCCACACTCAGTGATGTTGATAAGAAAGCATTCTGTGAAGCTGCTGTCCAAGCCTCTATTGTTAAAAACAGCACTTATCAGAGGAAAACGTCAGTATTTTCTATTAACTCACTCACACAGAAAGGCCTGGTACAGAGTGTACACTCTTAGTTAAGCAATTCATGTGAACAGTTAAGTAAGATAGTGTTAGTTTTCCTGCCCAGTTTAAAAGAAGTCCCTACACCCAGCCTATATTTTTCATTCCAAAGGAAGTTTGAACTCAAATTAGATATACCTAGGGTTTTCTTCTTGCTTTATTATGCTGTTTTCCACGATGTAATTACATTAGGACACTGAAAGCAGTTCATGTTTGCACAGGTATTACCATTTTTATTAACCAAAGTAACAATGGGTATATATCATTTACTATTAGTCCCCCTAAGTGCTTAAGTAAATACCTTGGAAATTTTGGAAATTAAACCAGTAACTATTATTTACTGACATGTTTTAATAAGGTTAGAGCCCTCTGTGTTTTGTCTTCTGAAATTATTTTACTCGAGCCACTTTGGTGTAAAATTCTTGACTAAGACACATAGCCTTATTGTCACTCAGAGTGGTGACTCTTCATCTTATGATGAATGGGCAGCTCCATTCATTGGGTAATTTAAAAACACAGAAACTTTGAGAGCAAATTAATGCCTTTCAAAATCTCAGCCAGATTGCATGAATACTGCTTTAGCAGGAATGAAGTTATGGCACAGAAGTTAGAAGTTGTTTAACAAATTTATTCACCATCTGTACTAGGAAATTAATTTCAAAATATTTCAGCAATATTAGCTTTCTACAGACTGCAGTCTGGAAACTTGCCTTCTGACAAACACCTGAACTCCGCTTTCTCTGCTGGTATTGAAATCACTATTACTCCACCATAACTGTTTTTCAATCGTTTTCTGAAGCAATGGTTGCAAGCAGCTACCACAGCTATAGGCCACAAATACTCCCTTCCCATATGACAGATTTGGATGTATAAGAACACATAGCCAGCATACTCTAACACCAGTAATGAAAACCAAGAAATCCCACTAGGCAATTTTTTACAAGAATTAAGCTCTTTACAGTAAAATATCCTAAATTGTTTCTACATTTACACCACTTACAGAGTGACTATTTCATGAAGAACATGATCAAGTCGTGTCAGGGTCACAATGTCACTTTGCTGTAATCCAGCAAAATTTCAGAATCCTCATTGTGGAAAGAACTGATCAAGGAGAGTATTTTCTGAAATTCTAATTATACTTAGGACTCTTTTACTTACACACATGCAGCCTCCTCAGAAAATCACTTCAGCAGATTTTTCTGTCATTTTTTAAAAAATACCTCTGTTTATTACCATAAATACTATCAGCAAAGAAGGGAAATGAAACAGTCCCTGTTCTGTATTTGAGACATTAAAATCTATCCTGTAAGCCCTATGCAATTTGTATTGATTGTACTTTCATAAAGTTGTTACCTTTTTATGATGATTTGCAAGTGGATGAATTAAGGTTCTCACTAGACTTCCTGTCTTATTTAGCAGGGGGCTTCATTTTCTTCAATGTTCCTTTGCTGACCAACATAGCTATAGAAGCCCTGCTTACTATTCTTTAAATTCCTTGCCTAATTGCAAACTCCAACTGTGCCTTTGCTTTCCTGATCCCATCCCTACACGTGCTGGCAACAACATTCTTCCCAGGATGCATATCCCTGGTTCCACTGCCTCTGCATTACCTTCTTACACTTTAGTTCAACCAGGAGGTCCTTACTCAGCCATGCCGGTGTCCCACCTTCGCTGCCTCATTTCTTACACATGAGAATCAAGAGATCATAGAATGGGATGGGTTGGAAGGGACCCCAAGGATCATAGAGTTCCAACCATAGAGATCTTGTGCTGTGAGAAAAACGCCTTTAGACAGCTGCCAACTATCCTCTGCTCCTGCTGATAGTATCCCAAGGGGTCCCAACCTGACCTTGAGTTTAAAAAAAACCAAAACAAAACAACCTGTGTAATCAAGAATCCAGATGGAGCCAGACAGTGTCATCTTTAAGATTTCTGCTAAAGTACAGCTACAGCCAAAGTGCTTTGGTTTGTTACCCTCTGATGTAGCAGACCATGCTGAAGCATGTAATCCATTCCATAAATTGAAGTTGATGTGTGCATGTGCCCAGATCTGGTAACGTTTGTTCTCAGCTCAGAAATAGTCACGCTGAAGGGAGAGTGTGACCGAAGCCCTAATCTAAGGCTTAGCCAACACTTGCCATGCACATAAACATAGATTTTTCGTGTTCCCTTTTCATTTACCTCTCATTCCACTGAATTGCCTGAATTTTCATCTTGCATAGCACTCCTTGGTTTTATCTTTCCTTCCAGTTATGTAGGATTTTGTTAGTGAGTTCTGACTGGTTCACTCTCTATGAAGTTCCAGAAAATGCAAGAGCCTGATGACATGGCTTTTCTACAGAGCTGGTAATTTTTAGTTCAAGGACACTGACTGGATTACTCCTATTCATTACCTTTATGTAGACTAAAATTAAGAAGTTTATCAACGTATAGAATATATAAAAGAAAAGCAACTGGTAACCAACTTCAAGTCTCTGCTTATATCTCAGAGATCAAGCTTTTTTAAAGTAAGCTATTAAATACCATAGTCAAGAATTAACGATTTTGTGAAAATAAGTGTAAAATTTTAGCTGTTAATGATTAGACAAAAGTAAAAAAATTGAAACAAAATCACCAGAAACCCTTACCAACATCAGTGTATCACTCAGGTTCTGTTATTTAATCTTTTAAAGCTTCAAGAAATCAAGGAAATTACAGTTATTTAAAAAAACCCCAACAAAACACCACCTTGCAAACCTGCAATACGTAAGGAATTTACTTTTACTGTTCTAAAACAGCTACAGAAAGAAAGGTGTGTGGGGTTTGGTCTTTTACTTATTGAATTATTTCTACTATATAGATCTTTAAAAGATGGAAATGTGACAAATGGAGCTCGATTATTGAACCTTCAATCTTTTTATTTAACTGATCTTAAGGTGTTTTGGATAGGTAATCTTTTTCAGCCTGTGCCTGCTTTTTTCCAAGCACTGTTACTTTGGTTCCCACGTGTGTTCCAAACACTTTTCTAAGAATCATTATCATTTATTGTATCCCTGCACCAATGGCTACCACACTTAGATAAATGACCTCATAACTGACACATACTTAAATACAAACCTGAAAAGTTTCTCAGAAGATTAATATCCAAAAAGCAGTCCAGAACATAGTAAATATGTTACACCCGAATTAAAAGGTAAGAGAGCTCTACAATCTAGCCTGCCTTTGCTACCAAAGAAAAATACATTTATAAATAATTTACTAAAAGTTGTGGTTAGTACTAAGAAAAAAACAAATCAACATTTATCACATGGTAGAAGGTACAGTTTCACTTGTAGCCAGCCCTGCAGACAGCTTTACTACATATGAATAAATATAACATCGGACTCTGATCCCAGAGAGATTTAAGCCTTGCCTACATATACTCACAGTTGTATATCTTTAATACCATTAAAAGTTATGATAGGTGTTGGGTTGACAAAGCACCAGGCTCAGACCAGCACAACTACTTACATTAAATATTTTCTGACAAGAACATTATTTTTAATTGAGATTGAAATAATTGACTTAAGTGGAGGCTTTTTGTTTTCATTACTTGTGAATCTGATTCTGCTTGATTAAAAAAGGGTTAGGTGGGAAGATTCACTCTGATCTTTCCCAGATTTCATAATAAATCACCATCCCTTGGCAATCAGTTACATGAGTCGAGTTAGTATTCTTTAAGTCAGCTGTGCTTTCTAGCCTTTCATAACATAAAATTAAAACAATAGAAGTTATTGATTAGTGACAAAAATATATATGGCCAGCTCCATCGTTTAATAAAAAAAAAAAATCTATACCATTAAAAAAATTGATTTGGTTCAGCATCCATTAATGTAAAATCGTGTGTGCTTTAGTATTCTCTCAGGAATTTCTGTTTAACCCTCTAGTGCATACTGCAGTCCACATTTCTGATTGAAGTTCTATGATGGCTTGTGTGTTAAACAGAAATGTCGTTATTCAACATGATGAAAACTCATAAAGCATAATGCAATTCTGTGCTGTCACAGAAGGGGCAATAACCAATAGTGTGAATTCAGGCAAATGACTTGCTGCTAAAATATAATTTCCTTAAAGTGAAATACATCATAGAAAAGAAATTCCCTCATAAAATATCTGATAATTCAGGAGTGAAAAGGACTGATGGTATTAGGCAAGTTATACAGATAGTGACACAAAACACCAGCATTCAGAGCTTAACCTCACAAAGGTCGTAATATCACTATAATGCTCTGAGATCTGGCATCTGAGGGAGCTCAATTCCAGTCTTTCCACAATGCAGAGTGATATAGCAGGCAAATGCAGATTTCAGTAGCACCCACACTGCTGTACACAATAACCTCAATAATCACAAGGTTTGCTTGTGATTTTCAGTCTGAAAGTATGGTTTTACCCTAAAACAAATTCAGAGATGGATTTGTTGATTAAGGAAAACCATTGATCCAGCTTTTGTGACTGCTCCACGTGAGCCAACTCTATTAACAAACACTGTGATTACACTCCCACCTGAGGGCGCTCCGTCCAGGTACGGAACTGCATCAGTCCCTGCGTCTCCAATAGGGACAAGTACGCTCGTACTGGGGCTGGCTGGGATGGGGTTTATAACGTCCACATGCTGCTGCGTTTTAGACCGATGACCAGCACAGTGCTCATAACACACCGGTTCATCTGGTGCTGAACAATGCTAGCACAGTGCCCAGGCTTTCTCTTTCTCACTCTGTCCCCACTGAGAGTAGAATAGGTGTGGACAAGGGGTTGGGAGGTAAAACAGCCAGGCCCAAACTGACACAGGGGATACTCCATGATGTAACATCATGGTCAGCAGGAAAGGTGTCAATGTGGGGTCTTTCCAAAACAGCCGTGTGTGTGTGTGTGCGCTTACTTCCTGACCACAGGCAGTCCACCACAGTTTAAAATTAAGACTTTTAAGATGAAAGACCAGTTATATCACTTTGTGAAGTATAAACATTAAAGGATCTATGAAAAGATAGGGATTCTTAAGACTGTTTTATTACCTAGGTTACAGATACACAATAATTACAGTTCTGTGATTTGGGTATTTGTAGAAATTAAAACCAGGACTGAAAATACATCTAAAATCTAATGGGAATAAATGTCCATGAAAGGACATAATTAAAGTCTTAAGCACTGGAAAATGAACACTTGAAAATTAAAATAAGCCAAACAATTCTGGGATATTCACTGACACACTTTTAAAAATCTTTAAATGTAGTAAGGTTTACATATTTGCAGCTATGAAAGTAATGCACAATTTAGGTTCAAACTATAAATTCCAAAATCATTAGTCACTAAGCCACTCCATAATGAAATGTGATTGAGAAGAAGAGCCTTTATCCCACACAAAGTCCAGATGACTCTGGGAAGAATCAATAAGTATAACACCTATTCTAACATGGAAAGTCACTTCACTAATACTTGCCTTGCTTACTTGGCAAGTTATAGGTGAAAGTAGTTGTGAGAACCGATAAAATCTTTCTTTGGTTATAGTGTCAATCAATACTTTGTTTCGAACACAGGCGCATAAGTTAAATCCCAAGATTTAAAATATATCTCCCTAGAGTACCTGCATTAGAAATAGCTTTTTTCCAGCCCTTTGCCAAAGTGCTGTCCCAGTCAGAAAAATCAAGAAAGAATATTTCTTAATAAAGGATACCTGAAAACATTCCTAAACCCATGGCTCTTAGAGGCAGGCTAAAAATTTGCCTGACCCAGTATATTTTCCAATGTTCTCTACAAAAATTGCTTCACTTCCTTACAGTTGCCTCCTCATTAGAGATCCCCTCATGGGAACCCAGACCAGTATCTTTATTCAAGCTGAGATCAGTTTTTGCAACCTTTTCAGACTGTCTTGAGTTTCTGCCAACACAGCAATATTTAGCCAACTAATTTAGTATTACTGATTAATGCAAAAAGCCTATAGCTCTAAATCCTTTTCATGTCGCTAGTGTTAACGCTTGACAGGAATACCAGAAGCAGTAGAGCTAGTATAAAAACATAATGTATATGGATAGATATTTTCAGGTTCTCTCATGAGTAAATTGATCTTTCAGGTCAGCTATTTGTCTAGTTTCCTCTCAGAAGGAGACAGATTATAACCACACCTAGTTGCATTCTCCTCCAGTTTAAAAGGGATGTTGTAAAGCTGAAGAAGGTCCAGCACCTGGCTACCATGGTGAAGAGGAGACTGAAGCACATAACCTCCGAGGAGAGGTAGAGGGAACAGGCCTGCATAGTCTGGCAAAGCAGAGGCTAAGAGGCAGCCTACAATCACTTGAAGAGTAGTTGCAAGATGACAGAGCCAAGTGCTGCTCAGCAGTGTAAGATAACAAACCAGTTTGGTAGGTTGGGTCTGGACACGAAGAAAAAGCCTTCCACCTGGTGGGTAGGGCATCATAGAGATGAGATGAATTCCATCTTTGGAGGTTTTCAAGAATTTGCTAGCAAATCCATGACTGACCTGATTTAGCGCTGGTGTTAGTGCCAAATTGAGTGGAACTACTTTGATCTTAGATCTACTTTGATCAAGTAGACTTGATCTCCTCCAGAGCTTTATTCCACTGACTCTATTCTTCCTTGACTGTGTGATAACATGTAAGAACTGGATTCATCCAGACACACTAATACATCCCATCTGAAAATGAAAAGTAATAGATGTGGATGCTTCTTCTAAAAAGACCCAGTTTTTCAGGATGGGGAAGCAATTTTAATAGATACTTGGTCTATTAAGAAGCAGAAGAATGTTTTATACCACTGCAAGTAAATACAGATTGAATTATACTCCCTGAAGTGCAATAGGGAATACAATTTAATCTCACTAGCTCAATAACATATTGTGCTAGCAAATCTAGTTTATTTTTTACTCTACTCTTTCCATTCTCCATTGATTATTTTCATAATTTTATCCATATAAATATGGCAGGTCACCTAGAAAATCTGATTACTTAAGTTAAAATTATCTAATGAAAAACAGGCTAAGTATTTACGCTTGCTAAGAAAGAAAACCATCAATTTGCACAGAAGCTTGAGAAAGTCTGTCCTGTAAAAGATTGTCAAGATAACTACCTAAATCAGAAACATTAATTTGTACCTATGAATGAAATGTCTTTGGAGAATTATTTTTTGGCCTTTGAGTTTGCAAGACACTAAGACAGCATCCTGATCTTTGCTTTGCTTAAAGTGTAACTAAGCGGTGTCACTCCTGCAAGGATCGCTGGAAATCGTGCCCTGGTAACCTGAAGCCACTGAGATCAGTAGAGGACAGAGGGTTCCTGAAGATTCCTGCTCCTTAATCATTTCACTGAAGGTGACTTCCCTATGGATATAGTGCAGTAAAGGGCAAAACCTAAGCTCCCTATGATCACCACAAAATTCTGGTAAATTCTTACACTTATCATTGCCTTTTGCATCCAGGAACACTGCCACCATTCTTCAACATCTTCATCCTGCTGACCACTTTAGAATGGCAGGCAGCAGGCTTTATTGCCAAGAAGCACCTGAGAACTGCTAGCTCCTCATGAATCAGGAGGAGAGGCTGGATGGATGGTTGCCGGATGAGTTGAAAACAACCCAGTGAAGCCCATGTCTTTTTTGTTATGTCCATTATAGAGGATAATCTGAGTAATTCAAAAGCCTAATATTCTTACTACTGTAAACCAAGTGGAAAACCTTCTCACTCATTGTACATGGTGACTGTTGTATTATTGGTATCAAAACAAAATACGGATTTATGTATTTTCTCCAGGATTGATAAACTGCAAAACATTCAATTTATTCTCAAAATGGATTGTCAGATGTCTGTTTTCTGATCTATCTACCACTCACAGCTACAAAATCCTTTTACACACTGACCCACCAAGTTTTGATATTAAAAAATATTTTTTTTTTAAATTAAGACTGAAATTATGACAGCAAAAAAGTAATCTCAAACAGCCCATGTCAAAATTTAACAAAATTAGCAGTGCAGTAGTTGGCTATAAGCTATATGAAAAATAAGTATATTTTTAAAATCTAATGACATGTTTATACATAACCTGTTAAAAATAATTAGCACCAAAACCATGACCATATGTGGTCATTAAGATAACGATATTACATAGATATGGAAATTTCCTCACAAAGAAACCTGTGTATCTGAAGAAAGATAATTATTTCACATGGAACAAACTGAACAGCACCATTAAGGATTCAAACTAGAAATATTTCAAATAATAAAATAGGAATAATTCTGGGTTTGTAAGTTTTGGAATAGAAAAGGTTTATAAGAAAAGTATTGCCACAGAAATAGAAATGCTATCTTTTAAAATCAAATTTGGGTGAAGTCTATGTTAATCTATTTGTAACAATCTATCAGACTCCCCAGACGGTATAACCAACGCAGCAGCAATCGTGAAACCTGCTATTTACAGAGAACAGAAATTAAGATTCTTGATCCTTCCCCACTTTTGAAACATATTTCCCAGTTAGCAGGGCCCCTTTCCTGGACCTGTAACCCTGTTGTTGCAAATGCTCCCTGGCAATATGCTGACTTGTGTCAGCATTGAAATTTGGCACCATGCTTCATTAGCCAGCCAACAAAGCAATTCAGGAGTGTTATTAAATCATATACCATTCTTCCATTCTTAGTATTCTCCTTTTCTCATTTTTATTTCACTGTGTGATTTTTTTTTCCCCAGCATCGTATTTCACAGGGGAGAGAAAAACGCTTTGTGTCCTATTTTTAAAACTATCCCCAGCAGCAATACCAATAGTAGTATTTTTACAGACTGGCTTCTCCCATCCACAAATTCTAATAATACCCCATAGAAACTCATTTAAATTTTACATTTAATGTAACATCTTAAATAACCAACACTGCTACAAAGTGTGACTTATTCTATTTCTGTGTATTTCATTATTTTCAGTTCACTTTTTTATGCAGGTTTTCCTTTATGGCAATAGTATTTCCTGTTCTGCTCCATATCTTACCACATATTTCCCATCAACAACTGAATTCACTGCTAATTGACCAGAGCTAGACAGCAGTACAATCCTGTCTTTCAGTATCCTACATTTGCTTCCAGTGAAGCCAATAGAACTTGTCTTCAAGATAATATTCACATTGCCATATTGAACATAATTGGGTCTTTAACACAGTTACTCAAAAGCACTCAAAATAGCCAGCTGGTATCAGGAAAAGGAGATATTAAGGGATGAAATAACGGAAGAGATTACTAGAAAGTTAGTATTTACTTTTGTTGGAAGGTAAGAGTTGTCTTTTCAATTAAGATTTTAATTGTCCAAAGTCCAGTAATATAATACTGAAAAACTGTGTCCCATTTCTCTCAAACTGGGTCACTGAGAAACAGCCAGACTCTGAATGCTCACATACATCAGAACAAATGTAAATGATGGAAAAACTGAGTCAATGTGTAGTGAGTCTTACTGAAAGCCACTATCTAACTATAATTGTATTTTACTGACAGGTAGAAGCTGCTACTGGTGGTACAAACCATCTTGCCCAGATCACAGGTCTGTTGACAGGAAAGGACACCTGTTTCCTCATTGCTCTATGAGGAACAAGAATATCATATTCTTCTTGACAGGTGAAGTGAGATCCTACCTGGCACCAGGAACTCCCAGCAGTCAGTGCTATCATGGCCTGTATTTCATGTTTAGAGCCACTGTTCATATGAGAACACGTGAAATAAAAAATGCTGAGTATGGCTTCTGAATGAAAACACAAACCTTCATGTACGTGGGCAACATAAATATTTACAAACCACTTTGCTACAATACATCATGCTAAGTTCCTTCACCAAACCTTGCTAAAATCTTGGTACCTTGCAAGTCCAAGAAGTTATCTGAAGGGCTGCAACACTGCTCCTTAAAAAGGCACTTCAGAGGTTGAAAGCCATCAGTTGTCTTTATAACCTGTTAGTAGTCCCTCTTCAGAATATTTTTATTGTCAATAGCAATAAAACAACTGAAGTATTGGTGACCTGCCAATGCAAACATTGCTGACTTCCAAATTTACAGAAGTTTAGCATATAACCTATTGTTACAAAAGCCTGCTTTTCTCCCATTTCTTCCTTTAAGTATATTTCGATTTTTATGAAATAAATGGAGAGTAAAGGTAGAAGTAAAATATTCATCACATGCTTCTACCCATGAAAACAAACTGGTAGGTCTCCAACTCACGTGGGTCTTCAGGTACTATTATTTATTTTGAACATAACTACTAAAATAACCAAGCATGGGAGATCAAACCTTTAGCATTTAATTTGGACTTGAACATGCCTCACCACCCCCTAGATTACTATTTCAAAGCTACAGAAAGAAAAGTGGGTTTGGCCAAAGTAAGAGAGATTTCAGTTCAATTGAATTCCAATTCCAATTGAATTCAAGTCAATGAATTAAATTGATTCAATTCCAATTGCAGAAAATTGAGTCGCAGTGGAATAAAAAATCCCTGAATACACAAAACATGAAGCAATGCAAAACACCAAGGACTACCAGATAAGCATCTTGTTTAAAAAAAAAACACAAAAAAGCCGTTGGAAAATGCCTGATAAAATTACATCACGCTTCTTCAGAAGTAGAATCTGAAACATCAAAAAAAGCAGTGCTACCTGGCAAAGCCAAAGGAGGGCCAGAAAAGGCTACCAAGTTTTCAGAGGCAATTGAGCTAAGAGGTCACACTTCTTTCCATACATGTTTATAAAATCACATGTGATCTGTACCCAAGCCAGGGTAGTGTTTTTGCCATTTCTAACACAACACACAGAACGTTCTGCTGTTAACATTTAGTCAAGAAAGAACGGCACCACTAACGTGCTTCTAGTGAAGTAACCTGCATTAGATTGAAGCAGCAGGTTAACAGCTGAGAATCCCACACAGCATTCTTAGAAGCCAACAGGACAGATGTATTAAGGCCCAAACAAAGCAGTCCAGGGGGAAATCTTACTATTACTTTGTCTCGAAATGAATTCTCTGATACCATGAATTATAGTATTTTTAAATGTTATAAAAAATATTGTGAGGATTGATGAGACAATGAGACCAACATATGTTTGTGCATCACTTGCTTTGTGTATTTTAAAAATAACTGTCTGTATATTTATCTGCCACAAGCATACATCATTCCATCAGCACTGTAACATAAAACATCGCTTGCTTCTGTCCAATAGCTTAAAAGAAAAATCAAAAGGAATTTTTTATTAGTTACACCCAGTAATTTCAAGAAAGTATTAAATACCATTATACTTTGAATTTCCAAAGAGACAGTAACATTAAAAATCCAGAGAGACATCTTAAGGAAGGAAATCTATGCTTCCTAAATTACTTTAATTTGATCCAGGTGTGAAGGAAGAATCCAGAAACAACAAAAACTTGCACCACATCATTAGTATTTTTAGACAAACAATATTTCCCTGTGATGAGAAATCTATTTTCACTTCCATGGAAGTTTCTGTGTATGCCTCAGGACACTTGGCTAACATAATCATTATAGAAACTATCATCTCCATGCTACAAAAAAGGTCCTGAAGCAGATCTGTTTATCTGGAACTGCTCACCCATTGGGATCTAATTCTGCAGGAGATGGTCCATTTCAAACAGAAGAAAACAGCAACAACAACAAAAAACCAAAACTGGTTGTCAATTTAAATTTGTGTGAGTTAGACAGAAGGGTACCAAAGCATTTTAAAGACACTACAGAAGCCCATCAATCCTTAATAATTACAATATGCTTTATACAAAGCTGTGGTTTTTATAAACCCCTTTAAGACAGACATGTATTCTTCTTCCCAGCTTGGGCCAGTGCCTTGGCAGGGACAAGTATCTTGCCAGAGCTATTGTGTTTGAGTCAGTCCCCAGACAAAAACTCTCTATCAGTTGGGCAATCCTGAATTCTTTAAAACAGAACATTTTCATGACAAATTGTGCATGCCTGATATAGCAAACAATCACCCCTGAAATAACTGAAGCAACATGTGTGATGGCAGCAGGCAATTACCACAGCTATAAAAATATGCTCCCCAAAAATGCTTTCTTTAAAAAAAAAAATTTAAAAAATCAACATTTTTAATCCTTAGTTAGGGTCTTTGATGTGTGGGGAATGGAATTTTAATGAGGAAAATTTTATACATTAAGGAATTAAAAAAAAAAAAGACATCATCCCTTTAAAAGTATGTCATTCGTTTGTAATTATATCTTATTAAATAGTCATATATTTTAAATAATAAGAAGTGCAAATACACAGATGGCAAACAGCAGGAGATCCTATAGACTACAGCTTAAAATGCTTGTGAAATCCTTCCTCCAGCATACAGCTTCTTCAAGAACAGTTCACACAAAAGCAGTAACTGGGAATTGTGTATGCCTTCGTGCTTTTAAACTGCAACACCCCCCGCACCAGCTGTTTCCATCCGGAAAGACATTCAACATGTGGCCATGACCGGCCGCGTGAGCGTGCTGGCATGGGTCTTCATAGGGAATCAAGCTGCTAAAAGCAGCCTCTCAGTATTTAAATTAAAACCCCTTTACAAGCTGTGAAAAGTATGAGAAACGTTTCACTAATAGCAGTGATAATCTTAATAATGTGAAAATGTGTCAGTGACAGGATTCAGCAGGTCACTCAGATCCATTTACATGGAGCTATGCAAACAGTTGATTATTGCAATGGGTGAACTGAACTCGGTGGCATTACACAGCACATCAGAATTCTAGAAATGGCAGGTATTATCAGACACAGCTACTCTGCTTCTACCTCTTCTTCCCTTTCCATGAACGCATTAAATCCAATGTGAGTTACCGTTACTGTCTCTGTGTCCTGAGCAATTAACTTCTGTCATCATTCTTCAGTCTCCAGGTCTAATTTATACTTGATGAAAAGAAAGTGTTAGAACCCACATGTACATCTGAGTTAATGCAATGACATTCAGAAACACTTGTGATACTTCTGTGACTTTTATATATATATATATGTGAGAGTGAGTGTATCTATAAATACACACATACATATAAATTAAAACCAGTTCATGGAACAGAAAGAAAATGTATACAATCCCACAAGGACAGTTAATGGTTTCAGTTCAAAAACAACTTGGGAAGTCCAATCTCATATTAATAGAATTTTCTGAATTATAAATAAAATATTTATAATACTACAAATTAAAATAAATTGAATTGTGTTTCCAAGCTGGTGTCTCAGTTTAATTTTTTATTGGCTTTCACTTTTAAGCTATATATGAAATTTTATTTCCATAATGCAACTAGGACATGCATATATTTAAACTGTATTCCTCTCTTGATAAATTTCTTATTTTCCTATGCAGGAATGACAACATTTATCCCATAGGTTATGAGTCAAAACATATTTATATTGGCTTTAAATGAATCTCTTCTGAATCTCTAGCACTGATATTGTTGCCTTTTGGGTTTTGGAAAGCTAATTCTGTAGGTCAGATTTTTGGGGTTTTCGGGGGGTGGGGTGGGGGTTAATTTTTTTTTTTTTAATGGATTAAGGCCAGTTTATGGCAACATGTGATCCAGCTGGTCTTTCTCCAAGGAACATTCTTGGTGCAAAAAGTGAAAATTAATCCTGAAGGCCTAAGTACAAGGTGTGAAATACAAAGCTCCCCTCATGTTTTCTCATCATCTTCAACTTCCTTGTTAAAAATTTATCAAACCTACCAGTTATGAATATCAAGCACTATCAAAATGCATGAGATTAAAACATCAAGGTTCATAGCTTTAAGAAACTGTCAGCCCGAGAAACTGCATTTCTTTTTCCTGAATAACATGTGAATTTTCCATTATGCTACACTGTTTTTTACCTGATAGGAATACAAAACAGATATTCAAGATCTACAGCCCCATACAGGAACATGTATCACAAAATAGCCCACAGAGGCTTTCTGTAACAGAAAACTAGGCTTCTTTAAAATTTATTTCCTACACTAATTGTGTTGGCTTTTAGCAACCTGTAGCCATTACCTGTTTGCCCAGGCTGAAGGCTTTTTCCTTATGAGACCCTATTTGAAACACATTTTTAATTCAAATATGCTACTGCTAGTATGATTACAAGGAAAGGAATGCCCTCAGTGACAGGTATTTCTAACTCAAAACTTGCACATAAGAGAAAATTTCTAATGTAAACAGTTTAAAATATAACTTTTTATATATGTTCATGATTATGATTCAGATGTACATATACAAGTAATGTGTTATTTATTTTTACAAATAGACTTGATTTTATTTTTTAAACAGTTCTAAAAGTCCTGAGGCATTGCTTCACACAGTATTATGACACACATGATTTTAATCTCAGTTTCAACATTGACATAAACTCAGTTTCCCTTGAAAATACTTACATAATGAACACTACATCCCGATTACATGCTGGAGCTAAAAACCCCCAATTTGGCCAGTATGTATTTGGATATACCACAGATACTTTCACAGATGCTTTCTTAAATACTGGAGAGCAATATAGCTGTGTTAGCTACACGATGGTACTGCCAGAGCTAGTCTGAAAACCGACCCTGTAAAGGGTTTGTTCAATGTAATTGCCAGGAGCTCTGCACTAGGTTATATTGTGCAAACCATATGTGTCTCAAATCACTCTTTGAAAATGAAATTAAAGCTGTCTGAATCATTTAGGCTTTACCCTTTCGAGGGAAGAAACATCACAATACCATGAAGTGTACAGACTGAAGATGTAAGTTCCACCAGGAACCAATTTCACTCGCAGACATGAAATACAAACATGTAGCCATTAAAGGAATAAAGGTTGTAACATCATAAAGGAGGCTTCACAATGCAACAACAACAATGGAGCAAATGACAAAATAATTTTTTCATGTTATTTCTAAATTCTGTAACAGCTCACGAATTCATGGGGGGGGGGTGTTATGGTTTGGTTTGGGTTTTTTTCCAACCATAAATATGTTAACAGCTCAAAAATGCCAGCAAATGTTCAAATTTGAAGGAAGATTGTCTCCCTTTCACTAAAGACACAAGAAACTGGCCTTTCAAGTTAAGTAATGGTAATGCAAACATAAGTAGCTATGAGAACATGATGTATCCATGCACAGATTGGTTTTGGTGTAACTTCACATCTTAGGAATGAAATAATGTTGCCACAAATCCAGTCCAAAGGGGAATGGACATTTTGCATTTGGAAGTATCTGCAGAAACATTAGACAAACGTTTTGATAATCAGATCACATCAAATAGATCAAGAGACATTGAATAGCACAGGTCCCAGTACAGACCCCTGAGGGACTCCACTAGATCCAGGCCTCAAGCTAGAGTCTGTTCCATTGATCAAAACTCGCTGGCTTCTTCCCTTCAACCAGCTCTCAATCCGCCTCACTTCTCAACCTTCCAGACCACATTCAGATAAGCCAAGATGCAAGCTTCAAATTCCCATTCATTTTAAGAAGCTAAAATATAGCATTTAAATTACCTTGTGAATTCCCCCTTTTGCCCTAACCTTGTGTTTAACAGATTTATTTGGTTTTTTACAAAATATTATTTTAACCTTTCCACCAGCCTACAAATACTTATGGGATGGACACCAAGCATGGGATACTAAGGACAGGAAAAGCAATTAACCACATTAAAAATAAAACAGAAAAAAGAGAAAAAGAAAGGCTTAGGACACCTCCTTAATCCATAGGAGCCCTGCAGTCAGTGTAAGCTTCAAACTCAACCATAGGTTTTTATGAAAAACACCAACCATGTTTAGTTTCCTGGTATTTCTGTGAGGCACCCAGATGATGACCTTTGATCAAATTTCTTTCTGAAGTGTGATAAATTGCACTGCTGGAAGCTCACAGTATGAAGCAATTGCTACTAGCTTTCACTGATTTTTTTTTTTCTTTGGATGTTTCCAAAGACACATACAACTTCCTGGAACCATTTTACTGGAGTATTGCAAGACAACAGGCTTGCATTTCAACAATTATGTCTGATAATGGTTCTATTCACCTCTTCCATGATTCCACAATCATGCCGGAAAATGCCAGGAGTATGCAGTTAACTGAGACACAAGAAAAGCATTTTATGCCAGTACTTGCAATAGATAATTCTTAAGTGGTTCCCTTTCCTAAAGAAGCTGAAGAGTGTTTCAATCCCCCACAGCCCTGAAGTGAACACAGGCTTCTACCACCAACTTTGGAATTAAATTTAACGGAGGGTTTGTAGACATCTCTGAAGTATGATATAGGTATGTATAATATACCATTAGCTAGCTGCTCACTTGAGCACAGAAATTCTTCCCTACTAGGGTCAGCTGCTGTCTACCTCAGGCCTGTCTGCACCCCTGCTGAATATTAAAATAAGACATTAAAGGAAGTTTCTATCTAGCTTGCTTCTGTTTTATAAGAACTTGATTTCATCAGTGATGTTAATAGATAATAAAAGTAATAAAACTTTAAAGATCTGAAGGACAAGGGAAGCCTATTCCACTGTGATAGCTTACACTTTTTCTAGTGTGTACTTGGGGGATTTACTGCCAATCTCTGACAGCACACAGACATATTTCTGTTTAAACAGCTGCAGTTAACCCTCCACAGGTCATATTCACTGTTCAGATATGTTCTAGCACATCTATCCAAAGCCAAGGTAAACCTAAACACTGCTTCTTGTAGTTGTAAAGTCATCTGCAACTGACTTGGGTATTAAGTGAAGACAGAAAGATGCTCAGACATTGAAGAGCTATACTTAGCTAAGGAACAAGGGTGAAATAATCTGAACACAGTAATGTCTGTAGTAGCTGTGCAATGCTCGTAGACGTAAAAGAGTGTAAGGTAAGTGCTGTATCCTGACAGATGCTCTGATGTTGCACACATAGTTACAGGTCTGAGTCTTCATTTCACCCATCATTCTTTTCTCATGTCAAAGACATGAATTATGTGGGTGAGAAAGAACTGTGGCATTACTGCAAATTAAAGTCATCCTCACTATTAAACTGTCCCAAGTTTTGTGCAGTGTTATTGCACAGAAGAGCCTGTTTGTTTTCCACTGTTACAGTACAAATACATTTTCCAAAAGAAGTTTGAAAAGAAAGAACCTCTGCTCATAGATTGTATTTTGGTATTACCAGCAATGCTTGAGTTGCTTCCAGCAGAGAAATGCTGACAATCAGTTTGCTTTCTTTCTGAGAGAACATCCCACAAATTACAGCATACACTCTGAGGTGCCTGCATACCACCTCATGTACCAGAAAAACATGTGGTACAGGCAGATGACAGGGTGTGATTGCTTCTGGTGCAGGGACAGACTAGCAGGAACAGATTCCTGAGAACAGCAGACCACCAAGGTCTCTCTCACCAGGTCCATTATCCATAATTATCCATCTGGGATCAGATGCAGCATTACCAATTCATGAAATGTAGGTGCTGGAGTGGACTAATCTGAAGCAGAAGGGTTGCTGCAAAGCAAGTCCTGCCCTAGAAAGGATTATATTCTTCAATGATGTTTTTCAGACAGGTAAAAAAAAAATTCTGGTGTGATCACTTGGAACACCTTCTGTTCATCAACATGGGTGAGAACAAGAAAACCAAATGCCTGCTTGTGACTATTATTCAACAACACAAAACCTACAAACTGATAAAGAGATTTTTCAGTGACTATTAAGCAACTTCCCAACTTTCAGTTGGACATATAACATTTTTATCCCTGCAAATATCTCCATAATGCATGCAGAATCCAACAGTCAGTGAACAAAGCAGTGTTGAACAGCACATTCTTTAAAAGTCTGATCAGCTACTGAAAGCTCAAAAGGAAAAAAATCTCTTATTCTGATTGACTATAAGATAATGTCTCCCTTAAGACAGTCTACTTTCCCTAAGGTTCCACTAAGAGCTATTGTCAAATAAAAGGAAGACTTATTAGGATGTGCTTCAGCATCTCAGCTCCTAGTACACCTTTCAAACAAACCCAGGGACAATGTATTTCCTGGATTACTTAAATATAATGTGAGCACTAAAAGAAAACATTCTTGGAATTTACCTTTATCTTTAGAAGTTGCTCTTCAAACTTTTCAGATCCAGCAGTATAACATACATTTTGACTTTATAAGCAATTTCCTCACATATCTGCTTCTGCAGTTTATGTTCCACCTGTATCTGGTTTATGAATGCCAGTGGGCTTTAAATATCTACCACGTTCTCTTCAGCTTCCTTCCTCTCCTTCATTAAACACATTTTTGACACTTTTTAGGACCTATACTGCTCTCACATAAAGAAGATTTATGAATAGATGTCCTAGATGAGCTCCCACTTACCCAGTCTAACATCAAAATGCAGCAGCAGTTAATATCTTTAGTTTCCAGGTCGGGTGAGAATTCCCTATGGAATACACATTGTGTAATATTTGACACAAACCTAACATTCCTTTTTGATTTACAAATGTATTCTCTGAAGAGTACAAGATAAAAATAGGTTATCTTGAAATATAACTTCATGAACTATTGGAATTAGCATCAATATGTTCCTGTGTGCTATGAGCTGTTTAACAAACACCAAGCAATCACAGCTATGTACATCTGCATTACATTAATTTATCAACCCTCTTGCTCTTCTGCTTTGCTCACAACCCATTTCTACATGTCTAGAGTAGGCTCTCACCAAGTCAGTCAAATCTATAATGTACAATGTAAGTAATTTTTAATTACAAACTAATAACAAGTGAACGGTCTAATTTCCGTGGTAAACTACTTTGTCATTTGAATGCTGTAGAAAATAACAGTAGCTGCCAAGCAAGACATCCTAGAAAATTGTTGTAATACATGTCTAGATAACTGAAACCTTATCATACTATTCCAAATTAAGAATTTATAAGGAATACAAAGCAAATGACAGCAGCTCAGTAACCACAATAGCACACAACTCAGTGGAAGTGAATTGGAGAGTGTTTTGGTACAAAATATTTTAAGAGTAAATGAGCTTTTCTCTACTTTCCCAACATGTATCTTCCTCACATATATTTCACATCACTCTCAGGCTTTACATTCCAAGCTTTGAGAGACACATAGAGGTAGTGGTAAGCTTCATTCCAGCAAGAGACACCCCCAATCCTGCCAAGACTCAAAATGAGGGATGATAAAGCACCATCCATGTGAGAAATCTTAAATTGATACAGGTTTAATTTCTTTAGCACATATAACACTTTCTATAACCTCATTGTTAGATTGAGCATTTAGATGCAAATTACATATAACAATAAAAATTATATAACTGGTGTTTTGTGTGGGTTAGAGGTATGTTTGGGCACAAAATGAGACTGACACAAGATTATATGGAGCTGTGAAGGCAAAGAAAAGCATGAAAAGCAGCACTTCTAAGTGGAAAAAGAAGTCTGAATATGTCTTTTTATGACAACACATAAAATTGTGGTAAAAATGAACTCACAGTACTTTTGGCAATTATTAGAAAGTTATGCATTCTAGAATGGAAAACTGCAACTGTTTGTCCAACTGAATGCGTGGATCATAAGTATGAAAACACTGAAATCCTTTTCATAACACAGCGTTCTGAGATCTACTCCTAAACTCATATATTTGTATTTTCCAATACCTTTGTTTAATTATTTCCAAAAATGCACGTACTCTGCCTTCAAGAAAACAGTCAGTCTTTATTTAAAATAGTATTTTGAGTAATTTTTAAGCATTGATCTCTGTTTTGTGAATCTTGTCGTGTATTGGTTTTATTTACTATGCCATTACATAGCTACTCTGAAGTCATAAAAAGTATGAAATAGAATATAAACCTCTCCAAATGTGCCATACTGCCTGAAAACAAAAGAAGAATTTAACCATCATCCAAAGACCTGGACAGGTAGTCATTTCATTGTCGTGTAGATACTTGCTTAAGTTTAATATATCATGAATTGGCCTGAAGGTTTAGACCCCATGCAGGCTGTACAGATAAATTTATTAAACATTGCTGAAACCAAAAGCTTTGACATTGAAAGATTTTTAAGGCAGTTTCTAAAGCTATGCCTGACTTACCAAGCAACCATCTATCGGAGAAGAAACTACGCAGGTACTGCTCAGCTTACTTGGCAAAATAACGTAAGCATCTCAGCTTCCAGAGTGTTCTCAGCTCAAACAGCCACACAACCATTTGCTCATTACCCTCACCTCCCACTGGGACGGGGGAGAGAGAGTAATAATGATAAAAGAATAAACAAAACAAGTGACGCACAGCACAACTGCTGAGTGATGCCCAGGTAGCTCCCGAGCCGTGGCCCTCGCCAGCCAACTCGCACCACCATAAACACTGAGCATGACCTCATATGGTAGAGAATATCTCTCTGACCAGTTTGGGTCAGTGGGTCCTGGCTGTGCCCCTTCCCAGATTATGGTGCACCACCTGCAGAAAGCACATGCCTCCTTGCTGACAGGGACTGAGAAGCTGGATAGTCCTTAATCATAAACATTGCTGAGCAACAGCTAACCATCATCATGTTAAGCAACCCTATTTCACAGAACTGTATCATAGAATTGTAGAGGTTGGAAGGGCCCTCAAGAGATCATAGAGTCCAACACCCCAGATACAGTATTTCCATACTATATCTAAAACACAGCACTATACCAGCTGCTAGGAAGAAAATTAACTGTATTCCAGCCAAAACCAGGACACATGGAAATTTATCTTTGCTTTTTTCATGGATTCAATTTTCCCTGAGAAGGACTGTGTATGAAATGATACTTCGAGATTGCTCTCCTAAGACCCTCATTCACACACACACTTACAGAAAAGAAGAGGTGGCACAGAAGTCCAAATACAATTTAAAATTATAAGAAAAATTCTTGGATCCAAGAGCATTCTATACCGCATCTCCACTGACATCATTAATCTGTACATTGTTCCCATCTGTTTTCTGAACCCACCTGCCACTGCAGCGCAAAACTACAACTCTAAGCCAAATCCCTTTCCAGCTCCAGGCGACAGTCAGCTAATGCCCTGCTCAAGAAGCTGGAGGAATGCAGTAATGCCACAGTTATCAGGAACTTGAACCCAACAGTGCTACGTGGAAGACAAAAATACTGCTGAACAAATGGGCAGCGTTAAGGGTGTTTGTTCAGAGTGCTGCTGGAAAATGTGGCTTTGCATAAAGGATCCCCAACTGGTATCCTGCAATTTTGCAACTTCCCCTCACTGGGTTAATTTGGGGCAGTTAGCGAATGATGTTTCCTTGATGCTGTTGGTGCTTTTCAGACTACAGCTGCCAAATGTATCTTAGGCATTTGAAACGATCAATTTTGGAAGTAAAGTGCACCTTTGAGAAAAGATGTTCTCTTGCCTTGAAGGGTAAACCCCTCACACACATCTGAAAGAAAATACCTAGTCTAAAAAAATAAAAGAAGTATCATTGTTACAAATATCACATGCTATACAATTTTGAGCAGCTTCCCACATTCTTAGATTTTTAGCTACACTAGAATGAGAAAGGAATTAACCAGATTTACAGGCAAACAGGAAACCACAACATACTGTACTTCCTTCTCCCAAAACTATAACAAGTGAAAGACTTAAAAGAAAACTAGTTTCATGGCTTTTACATATGTGTGTATTTGTGCATGGAGATCAAGATACATACTATGTACTCTGTATCTCCACTAACATATTGCATATACCTCAAAACCACTCCAAGAACAAAGCACATTGTTTTTAAGAGCTTTGACTACTTCACTCCGTGCTGATGCAGGGATAAATTGATCCGTGTCAGCGCTGAGCATCACAAAGTACTGGGTGTACTTGCCTGATTCAGTGTTCAGCCAAGGAAGTAGAAATCAAAGAATGTTGTTAACGTGTTAATCAGACCTTTGCCCTTCACATTCAATACCACAACTTTGTTCTGTAAATTCCAGTAAATTTAGGTTTTGTTCTAGAGGAAAAAAACTAAAACATTCATACTGCTTACAGATTACATTATTTTTGAAAATATATTCAATTACATAGCCAAAAGATATTGTAAGAACTGGAAAATCTTCTGTCGAGTGGAAAATTGAGTCTCCTTCAGTTTTAAATAGTTACCAGGGGGCCCTTCAGTATAAAGGACTACTACTCCTATGGCAAAGTAAGAAAATGAATGGGTAGCACTGTATGTATTCGCTTGCAAAGGGGTAAGAAATGAGCATTACTAGAACATTCAATGAGCAACAAGGAAAAAGTGGGCTTTTGTTTACAGTTCTTGATAAATACAGAAACATTTTTGTAACAACCTTTGTTATTTCAACAGATTTATGTTGTGCCTTTTTGCTACAACCTTTGTGGTGAGAAGGAGGTATCAGAATTATCATTCTTGATATTTCTGACCTTTTCAGTATTCAGTTATGTTTAGATTCACTGTCAGTTCCACCTCTTCTTCACAGGTTACTAAGGCTGTAACCAAAGAAAAATGCAAATTGCCAGTAAGTCAAATTACAGAACATTAATAAGGTCAAAGCAGTACAGTTTATTATCATCTTCCACAGAATACATGAAACATTAAGACTGTGTTACTTCATTCTCATGACAACAATGGTAAAGAGACCTTCCTGTGCAACTTATTCTCATTACAACCTTAAAATTACCTTGTGATTTGTAATCCTGTAGCCCTCCTAGAATATCTCGCTAAATATCTTGATTATTTCAAAATGTATTGAGCTGCACATGAAATATTTTGTGATAACACACCTTTTTTGCACTGCAGAGTTTTAATGAAACTAATGGAAAGCAGAGAACAGTACGTTAGCAGGAAGACTACAAGACGGCATGCCATTTCACACGCAGAGCATGAAAACAGTGCATGGCTGAGCAACAGATTGGGCTTAAAGCCTCCTTTCATTCTACTCAATTTGAATTACTCTCCAATTATATATATCATTCTGAAGATGAAAATACAAGCAATGTCCGAGAATGCCTATTTAAGGTATCGTGTATTATACAGGCAGAGAATGTTAAATAGTCAATAAAAACCACTCCTGGAAATGCAAGAATGAGCACGCAGGAATCCTTTGAACTCAGTTAAGACAATAAAATTGTTTTCCAATTGCATTCTACCCAGCTGAAGACCCTATTATAAGTACACTTGCAATGCAGGTTCTATTTGCCACCCGGACAGCGACTGACCATTCATTCTGTTCCACAAATTCAATCCCCACAGGACAATTACCTTATGTAAAACAGCAGTCTATAGCTGTATGTAATAAAATATATGTACTTTTTAACTAACACTTGATCCTTCAATACCTATGCAACAAAAACTGGAATTAAGAGATCATTCTCTAGTAAATAGAAACACATATGATATTTTTGTCTTTCAGCTTCCTTGCACACTGGCTATGAAAAAACCCACTGATTCACACTGTAAGTCAAATTTTGAATTCAAACACTGTAATATTAATCTCTCAGTATTTAAATTAAAATTACTATGATGACAGGTCTCTATAAATTCTCTAGAACAGGCCAACGTACCACAAAAAAGCTAGGTTCATAACACTACCAGTTCATTCAGAACTTGGTAGTATGGAAATTCACATTATATTAACTTAGGTATTCTTAAAGAAGGAGGTTGCTTTGATGTTAATTCTGGATCTGCACCAATTTCAGCATTTGGAGATGCTAACAGATTTGAGGCAATGCCAGATACTGACAAGGGAGACACAGCGTCTTTCATTACTATGAAATGAACACAACGATCAAGTATTTACTACATCTCACTCCTCGTGAAACAAATACATGAAGAACTTTAAAATGTTTAAATGCCCTACACCAAAATAATAAATTACCCAACTTGTAGCATTAAGCAAGCTTGAGAAATACACTCAATGTTGTGAACAGCCCTACAGCAAGACCTCTCTTTGGAAAGCCTTAAGCATTACTGTGATAGGAGACAAGGTTTCTCTCCCATTCCACACTGCAACATAAACTGCCTGGCCCAACCTGTATGTTTCTCTTCCAAAAGCTACTTGGCTTCAGGTTTGCCTAGTCAAACCTTTGGGATAGCAAGGAATGGATTTTCAGCTCAGTGCTAGGAAATCACATCATGTTAGCACCAATAAAAGTTGCACACCAAATGCCCTATGCAACAGGATGAACATTAACCTTAATTTGCTCAGAAAATATTCACAGAAGCTTCTAAATTCCATATTACATATGGAATTCTTTCCCCAAACAATAAAAATATCCTTGCTTTTTATTCAGAGCATCAGGGTTTGGTAGATACAGCAAGTGGTAATATAGATTCTGTTTATGACAGGATAGAGCAATTGGTTAAGAGAGTATCAATAGGAAAAGGAAAAGACCAAGGAAAAAACAGAAAGGTACACAATATTCAGGAGAGCAGAACTGGCTTTCCATATGGAAGGAAATGCTACTTCAGAGTTTCAGTTGAATGTAACACCAAAAACATGTTTCTCACTTTTAAGTAAAAATAAGAAACAAGATTTTTTTAAACTTTTTTTTTTTATTTCTTCAGATCAACAGAAATGGTTTCATGTTGCTATGCTTCCATGCATTTCATCAACACCTCTGCTTTTTTAGTTCATTCAAACCTGCCAGATTTAGCAAGCTCTATCATGAGTTCAGGTAGACTACACAATTTAGAGGTTTCCATTAAATGGGGACTGAGTGACACCATACTCCCAGGAGCTTTCATGTGTCTCTTTTCCACAGCAACTAGCTTCTGACAAGGCATGACCTTCTTGACCTTGGAGCAACATTGCTTTAGGGAATGCTATCCAGTTCTAGCACAAATCCCTCCATCTTCCGAAATGGAAGCAGAAATAGGCAGAAATGAGAATACTCACACATTCTATTTTTAGGTACTCAATTCTCTTCAGTGGGCTATATTCACATTATATTGTTTGGACTGGGACTTAGAAATCAATCTCTCATCTGCCTGACATGGTAAAAGACCTTAGATGATCTCACCCTGGTTTGCAGTTGCACAGAACAGTCAACTTTGGATTAAGGTCTTTACAGAATTAGAATGACACACTGTATAGCTATTTTGCTTCACATGCCCTTACTTTGAGATCATACATAGACAATCTTTTCCAGCTTCTCCACCATCCACACTTACTCTTGGAAAATATCTAGTTATTGTCAGCCTTGCTACTTGCTGTAAGCTGACTACTGGAAGACCAGAGAAACAGATACAGACATTGCCTTGACTGTCAAATCCTCTTGGTGAGGCCTCCTAAAAGATTTCCAGCTAGTTCATTTTGCCTCCCCCCCCAGATGACTTTGTAAGATTCATCAGTAAAATTGCCTTACAATTAATTCTTTTTAAGCCAGGTCACTAACACAGTTGAAGCTACAAACTCTTAACTAGTTGAGTCAACCCAAATAAGGATTGGGAAACCAAGCGACAGAAGGCTAGAACTTTGTAAAGCAGCTCTGCTACTGGAATGGCCATTATATCATGTCACCCCCAACCCAAGGCGCTGTACATTTAAACAATTAAATGTAAATATGAAACTAAGAAACTACTCACTTGGGAATGCTCAAAATTATTTCCTTAGTGTAACTACTGGATTTTGGTATTTATGCTCTTTGAAGGTTTAAAGTACATGATGTAGTAAGGGAATCTGACTCAAAGATCCATCCAACACTCCTCCTAGTATTAAAACATTCTGTATTATACTGACCCACACTTTTTTTTATGAAAGCATGTCATACAAGGTTAGACTTTTTCATGCCAGTTTATCAGTGCCAGTATGCTAAGTCCACTACAAACTCCATCTAAAAGTAATTTGCTGAATATAACTTCTATTGGCATACCATGTAAAAACGCATTTTCCAATTTATGTAAACAGTGTCATACTATTTAATAAGTCATATTATTATACTATAGTCTACAAAGTCTTTTGGCCTTGTTTCTCCCCAACTTCCAAAAACATCCTTTTACTTCTCTACACTGTAACTTGGAACATGTGCAATTTTTTTTTCATTATCCTTGTGAGTTACTTTTCATTAAATCAAATTAATTGGAGCCCTTCTCAAACAAACATGGTAAATGGTTGGTTACAATAGAAACCCATGTAGAATGTTTAAAGCTAGCTCACTTGAGTGCAAGCAAACCAAGATATTAACAACAAGATCACCACGCTGTATTTCTTGCACCCACCCTTGCAGCCCTGCTCTCATGGTTTTACATTGCAAAGAAAATGTCTAAATTCCAAACTGTCCCTAACATATAAAATAAAAAATGCCTAGGTGGGAAAACCCCGATTGAAGGTTGATGTGGCTGGAGAAGCAGTATCTTTGATGCCCAGGCTTAGCTAACAACTCGAAGATGGCCCTTTCCTGTCAGTGCACAGTCCACCTGAAAAAGTGCACAGGCTGCAGTTTCCAGCAACACCTTCCCAAAAAGTCAATCTCACCTTCTGGCAGCCCTGAAGGAGCCCAGAACACATGAAGGCATGAGAACTTAAAGCAGGGCAAGAGAGAAAAAAAGGAAAGGTGTTTTGGTAAAAGCAAACTACAGGAGTTATTACTGCCATTTCCTGTTTGCAACATGACATCACATTTTTTCCAAAGAGGTCTTTTAGAGTATGTGTAAATGGGTTGCACTTCACCACCATGAAAAAGAGAACTAACACAAAGCCCTGATGATTAAAGATAGATGCAACATCCAAATGGCAGGTAAGTTTTAAGGTTACACTGACAAAGATGCATTTTATTCATCTTACCCATCACTTTGAGAAAGGAAAGTACATATATACCCACACTGAGACTTGCACCTGAAAAGTAAAATGCTTTTAAAACAGATACGAAGCAGATATAAAATATATAAAAAATATTTTTGAAAAGAAAGAGGTATTGCATTTACAATTCTATGAGTATTTTCAACTATTTTATTTTGACCATAAACAAATTAAACTGGCTTATTTCAGCTTGTTTATACATTTTTCAAAGATGTAAAGGGATTGTTATTTTCAAAATCTTTTGTCACTTATGTCAGGTGATCCCTAAAACATGCCATGAGCAGGTGATCATTAAAAATAAAAGGAAATAAATTTTCAACTAGGCATTAAGAGCATAAAATTATGACATACCATATGCTGGGACTTTGAAAAAAAACAAGTTCTGGTAGTCATTTTATAAAATAAAACATGTTTATAGGTAAAATCCTTACAAATATAAACCAGAAGTATCAATTATTTCCTATTTCTGCATGAAAATTCAGTGAAAACTAAAGCTTACACCGTTCCCTGCTACCGCAGTAATTAAGTATTCAGACCAGTAAACAGCTCAGTTGGAATGATTTTATGACAAATGACCAAAAACATATCAACCATAAAAACCCAGCCCTTCCAAAATCCCTCAAGCCCAGGAAGCTCAATCAATGTGAAATAGACGGCAACTTCCGTGATGGCAGCATTCGCTCACTCTCGGCTCCGCAGAAATCTGATGACAGGCAGATTTCCTCCATTAACTTCTACACATACACGCACGCCACAAAGAGGCAAAGAGGAGGAAGGTGGTTTTACATCCCTAATAGACAAACGAGAGAGCATTAAAAGAAAAGCAAACCCAAAAAACCATCCAGTCTGAAAAACAAGCCTGCTGCTGGTTCAATGCTGTTAGACTGATTGGTAGAAGGGGGAAAAAAGTCCAATAGATTAATAAACACCAAATAGAGGCACACATGGCAAATGAAAATACCTTTATTTTCTCAAGCTCCTGTATTACAAGAGGGGCTAAAATGTGTATGTGCTGAAGGGTAGGAGGTTTGCATCACGGATTTATATAAACACACAAATGTTTTGAATCCTCTCAGTTCCAAGTAAGGCTTCGCTGTGACCAAGTGCCCGGCAGGATGCAAATGGCAATGAATACAGAACTCTCTGTGTGTACATCCCATGCATGCCTATGCGCTACCTGCTACTATACATTCCATGTAAACAGATGCACACCAAGATCATTTTGAGTCAGAGTAAGATTTACAAAAGGTAAGAAATGGAAGGGAGAGAAAGCAATGGGAAGGTTTCTCTGCATATTGAATATTAAATATTTCAGATGGCATATTTCAACAATTACAAGCCTCAGCAGTCTTCAGTCCTGAACTCCTATTTCTGACCAACTCCCAGGTATATTTTCTCTGTGCTTTTCACATGGAACTAGCATATTAATTGGAATGAGATCATCCAGTTTCATCCAATAATGCCAATGTTATGTGAGGGCTGGACAGCATCCAAATTTCATTTCAATATATCACTTCGGTATTATAAATGATAAATCAATATTTCTAATAGTTTTCCATTCTAATGTATTGCAGTGGAAATAAGCCAGCATGGCCTGCAAGAAATATGCAGATTAGAAAGGTTATACTTTAAGCATAACGAAATGCAATTATTATTTTTTTGTTAAATGAAACTTGGAGGCAATTGGTCATTGAAACCAGGGAAAATTCAAGAAGAATTTGAAAAAATAATATAATTTTGAAGTTAAAACAAGAAGTAACTGGTCAGTGAGTCAACTAATTTGAAAAAAATACTCCTGTTTATTAGCTTTGAGCAAGGTAAGAGAAAAGGAATGAACTCCTAAGAATTAAAAGGTCTAACTAAAATGCATACGCTGAAGTATAGCTTATCATTGCCATTTTCAGGAGAACATCATCTGCACGCTCGCTGAACAGTGGCACTTACATAACATGGTAATAAACACATCCATTATTTAACTGTAGGGAATAATTTATCTATTTTCCTCACCTAGTCTCCATTCATTTAGCCCAAAGTTCTTGTACACTGTCCTGAAGAGAGATGGGCTCAATCACACTAGTTTCTTCAACTATTACCTTTGTAAAGGAAGATTTTATGTTTTTTTGCTGGTCTTCAAGGTTGTTGCAGTAAAATGTGTTCTAACAAGGCACAGAACGGGAAGAAAAAAATCTGCCTTAGTTAAGTGGTCAAATAAAGATAGTTAAGCAGAGTGCTGCAATATGTATTTGAGTATTTCAGCCACTGTATCAGTAACAGCAAGTGTATAACAAATTAAAACAACTGACCAACAATATTTTAGTATTAAAATAAAAGCTAATACAATTCCATTTCTGAGTGCGCTAGCTCACATTCTAAAGACATAAGAGCAGCTTACCAAGACCTGTAGTTGTCAATATTTATTCAAAAATAAATGCAATTCAAACCAGTTCTTATAATTAATTTGTATTAATTTTTAAACTTCAAAAAAAATCAATTCAAATCTCATTTAACATAATGTAAAAATAACCTCTTCCATTAAAATCAGTGCTGTAGATCTTGCATAGAATGAGAACTAATTCCCATTGATTTCTCTGAAGTTACCTAAAAATTCACTTAATCAGTAAATAAAATAAACTGGACATATCTTGAGTCAGCTTAAGAAATAACAGGAATCCCACAGGAAAGTTCAGTCCTCAGATCTCAAAATCTTAATCGTTTGAGCTGAAGTTCAACACTTCCATTCTTTGGAACATAAACATCTACCTTCCATACACTGAAAGCCCAAAGCATTGCCATGAATCAGTTCTTTTCGGAGCATAACTTCCCTAATGTCATGTATCTCAGTTTCTAAGGTGTAATTACTCTGTAGAAAAGTAACAAGGGTTTTGTTGGGTTCTTTTTTCTTATTTTTTATTTATTTTTAATGAAATTATTTAAACTGGTAAATTCCATTTGCTATTATTTTGGAGAAATTAATAGATAACATCAAACCAAAATGAAGTCTAAATTACCAGTGGAACCTTGACTGAAAACCTCCAGCCATGAATAATCTTCACAAACTTCACAGAGTGCAGACAACCCCGATCAACAGAGAACTTAAAGTGTTCCCCGACCTTGTGCCTTCGGTATGAAAAGATATTTTTTGGTTTTGTTTTTAATCTGTGGGGGGATGATTTGGGTGTGTGGGGTATTTTTAAGTACACTGCAATTCCTGTGAAGAATAAAAATAATACAGCTGCTTTATGGCTTTCCTTAGATAACATAAAAATTAAATTCTCTCACAGTCTATTGTTATGAAAATGTGGACTTCTTTAAAGCAGTGTGTATCTGAGTATTTGATGTAGTTTCCATTTCTGGTATAACTCCACAATTATGAAACACTGCTGCAAAGGTGTGGGCAGATCTGAGACAACTACTAGTTGCAAAGACAGCAACTCAGTGTATCGAGAGAGAAACTGAGAGACGAGGGGAGAAGCTGCAACAAGGGCAATGGCAGAGGCGCAGCCTGGCAGCATTGCTGCGGCTCTCATTGCGGAGGAGCAGCAGCCAGGGCTGAGTGGTCTGTTCCAGGGGGTCCTCGATGCCACGGGAATGGTCCCACTGGTGAGAGAACTGCAGAGCAGCATTTGTTTCCTCACGAAAACCAAAACTGAGGGAATTTCCTTCTTCATTTAAAGCACATGCTATCTTTGTTCCAGCAAAGCTATCTGTGTTCCTGCTGGCAGCCCTGTACATGAAGCTGCATGAACAAGGCCTACACTAGACTTTTTTTCCTTGAGTTTGTTTTGGGTTTTTTTTTGCCTTCAGCAGCTTTTGGGTTTTTCCTCATTCAACCCATGAGCTGCAGTCAAGGCACAGGGGTCAAAAATACCATGGACGCTCATATTGTAGATGCTAACACTACAGATTCTAAACTCTGTTTCTTGTGTCTCAGTTTCAGGCACATTAATGAATGGGTCATTTAAAGAGAAGTATTTGAGCTCTGTCCTTGAACCATGTTGGGGGGGGATGAGACAGAGAATGCTGGAGAGACAGACACACACATGCGCACACACTGCTTTTGTCTGGAAACATGCACTTTAAGTCTTCAGCATTACTAATTCACTGTCTTATGCATTGTCTCTGAGGGATCAGCTTATATTTTCAACTTCTAAATAAGTAAGTAGTAATGTTAAGAGATGACACGTATCCATTCTCCTGATAAGACTTGGAAACTTTAAGGCATTTTCATTCAGACTTCCTTCACAATAAATCACAACACTTGCTAAGTATGGACCATTATATGAGAATATTTTTGTGACAGCTAATATGTCCCTGGAGTACTCTGGTAGGACAGACACAATAAAGATCTGTACTGCGATGCAGTGCTTTGGTTATTTCAAATGAAAGAAAACAACCCTCTTAAGCCTCCTCTTCTGAAGAACATTCATTTTAAATAGGAAAGTGGAACAGAATTCCAAGTTCCAACAATTTGGAGCCTGGGTAATCGCTTCAGAAGAAATGCTGGTAAGCACATGTGAGGAGCCATTTGGTGAATCTCTTGAAAATCCATGCCTGGCATTCCAATCTTTCCTGTCCATTGGTTTGAATGGTGCATGAATTAGATTAACTGTCCTGATTATTCAAAGAAATTTAGCTTAATGACCGGCAATTACTTTAATGGCTTTGAAATTCAGAAGGTAAGAAGGCACTATGTTTCTTTAAATGAACATTAAATATAAAATGTCTCTGATTGACTGTCATGAAAACCCAATTTTATTGCCATTTAAATTTTTCAGAATCAATATTAGACATTAGCTATAGTTAGGAAGCTTATGAGGACAGAAGCTTCTAACAGCGACCTTTTTTAATAGTGAATAATTGCATATTGTTTTGAAAATAACAGGCTATGTGCTATGCACCACTGTTTCAGAAAGCAGTATCTTTATTTCTTTTTAGCACTGAGCTATAAAAAAGAAAAATGGACTGAAGTTCATCTTTGATGAGTTTGTGCTTAAACTCATTTCCCCACTTTGATTATTGAATTCTCCAAGTTGTGATGAATGCCATTTATATTCCAGTACCATCATGTACCTCCAGTCAGAGGTAGTAAAACAGTACTAGCGATTCCACATACAAAATGTAGTAGGAAACATTTCAGGTCAAGTATCAGGTCAGTGTAGGATAAAAAAACAATAAAAAAATCTTTTAAAAAATAAATTAATGAAAAATGCATTATATTGGTATGTAAGAATTCTCAATAGTGATTCAAAATTAGCTTTGGTTGTGTTGCTGCTTAAGGATAAAACATATCCAAAGACAAAATACATAGGGAACAGTAAAGTTCTAAAATCCATACTATGTATAATCAAACTTCATTCATTTTTCTTGCCAACTCAGGATACTTTAAATCCAAGGTGGCATAGCCAGGCCATTAGATCCCTCACTCTGGATTCCATGTAGAAACAAGCTCAGGAAAGATGGCACTTATGTTTTCTGCCCATAGAATAGCAAACAGGGTAGAATCTGCTTGTTTCAAGTGATCTTCATGCTATAACGTTATTCTAGACCACCTTGAAATTTGTTTTGTCTCTGAGGAGCACCATGTTGGTTGTTAGTCATCCAGGCTGGTGGCCAAGAGACATCAGCATACAACCCTTACTTTACAGTTGACGTAATTACCAACTTTCTCATTGATGTAACACTTCGATCAACTAATGGCTCTCAAAACTGTTGTTGTCCTTTGACATTTACCTTGCCAACACTCAGCACTCACTAAATGTTTGTGGACAAAAAAAGAGAAAACAGTTTCTCTTTCTGCATAAGTATACGTGTTGTAAATTAGAAATTACAAGCAGATCAATCCAGAGCTCTTCTCTAGTCATACAAATAGGAATGCTCAAAGGAATACACTTAGCTACTGAATTGGAGCACCTTCCAACACAACTGAAGCTTCAATAACTATACTGTGGGGTACCTATAAATAGTTAGCTAGTGCCCATCTGTGAGACTCCAGATTTTGTCCTTCTCTTCTGAGCAGACGCAGGCAAGAAATAGTTTATTTCTTGTGAAATATAAATAAATAAATATGAATAATAGTTTATTATATATAGGGTTTTTTCCTCCTTAATTTAAAAGCAAATACTGTAATCAAGTGCTTGGGATCACAGGAAGAAATAATTTGTGGGTACATGCCTTAACCTTATAAAAAAAAGGGGGAGGGGGGCAGGGGAGTGAGGGGGATGAATGTCACTGAAGTTTCTCACATCATGAAAAGGCAAAATAACCCCGTAGGGCAACCCTATTTTTGCATTAAACTTGGGGTTTGCTTTTCATTAAGGAACTGTGTTACATAAGACCCATCACCCATTGGGCCAGACTGCTAAAATCTGTTGTAAATGTTAAAATATCTACAAGCAATATATTTTAACTAGCTGTGAAGCATAAGACATTTCCGTTGACTCACATCACCAGGCATGGTTGACTCACACTCCAGAAACCAAGTAACATTTAGGCATGCAACTTTAGGCACCCAATTTTGATAACTTTGGACTGAGAGTTTTAGCTCTACACAGAGCTAAAAAAATTGTATTGAATATAGTTGGCACTTAGTCAAAATCTATACTGCATTTATTAATTCTAGTCAGTTAGCTACAAAGTTTCTCCCACATTCTTCCAGCCCACTCCTAATCTAAATTTCTAGGCTAGAATTTATTTCAGAGACATTTCCATATGAAGTAATTTTTTTCCCCATCTAATCCCCTAACTAAAGAAATGGCATTAGGAAGATACAGTTGTGATTATTTTTTCTCAAAATAATCATTACAGCGCATAATAATGATAGTAGCAGTAAACCCAATAAATAACAGCTTTGGAACACAAATAGGGCTCTGCAAACTCTGCAACAGCAGTTTGTCCTTGAGAAGAAATCAACCATTGCTGTTTGTGGTGCACCATGGCTCATGAACCAGCAACTGTACACATTTTAAATGGAGAAATTACAAGGCTTTAAAGAAAAAAAGTTGTTTGGGGAAACATTTCAACAGACTCATCCACCACATAAACAGCAAGTATTTCTGTGGGACACTTTCTGTGCAGATGTAGGAGTATTTTGTGTTCCCAGGGTATGCTAAACACCTTGCCAGTAACAGCACAAATCATTCACTCTGATAGCACTGAGCAGAACATTTTAACTGCTGAGGTGTACCACAACACGGTAGCCAGGGCTCTACAAAGCTCCTAGCCAAATTCTGAGGAAGGTAGGCCTAAAATAATATCAATAACAACAACATTAATAACAACAACAAAACAACTACCAAGACCTTATTAAAAATACCCCGTTTGAGCAGGATCAAGGGGAAGAGTATTGCTCTCACTCCCTCTGGCATGAACTTTCAGACCAACTATGATTATTACCATTCTTGTGTCTTGTGGGATTTGGGTTTTTTTTTTTACTACAAACTTCTTGAGAATTATGACAATTATAAACTATGAAAATTTCAAATCAGTTATGTGGAATTGTGAAACCACATTAATGGTACCTGAAATTTCATGCTAATAATTTTGCCCAACAGCAAAAACAAAACTCAAAAGAATCAACTGAGTGTAAACGCTTCCTGCCCTCCTGGAATGAATGTCATATGCACTAGATTTGTACTTCTTTCCCCCCCCTCCTCATAGCCATTAATAATTTCCATTTTACCTTCAAGCCAAGCAAGAGTAATACCCACAAAACATAAAAACTGTCCAAAAAAATTATGTGCCTTCATACAAACTGCATTTTTTCCTCCGATTCATTTGAATATGACTGTAATGCACTGAGAAACCCAAACATACAATTTGGAAGCTTGTATTTAAAATCAGCTTGAGTCCTCTGTATACATACGTACATCAGTACTGAGGTTGGAAGTGAGAAGAAAACATGATGAGTTAAGCACAGAGGGAAAGTCTGCTCCATTTCATCAATGTTTTTTGAGAAAAGAATATTTTCAACCTAGCTGAGAAAAGAATGAAATAAATTAGAAATTTTAATTGCTAAATTGCCTATCTCATTACAGATCATTTTGAATATATCGATGATCAAAGACACAAATGAATGATTTTGAAAATTCTGGCAACTTTCTGTTATTAAAAAAAGACTGTCAGGAAAGGATAGTTAAAGCAATGAAGGAGATAAGAAATCATGGAGACAAGACGTTGGTTTCTTATTTTAAAAAGCTATTTTTAAGCTCAGAGGTTTTCAGGGTGAGGAGAATGTTGGACTTGCTTCCATACCAATAAAAAGCAATGCACTGCCCTCTCCTGGACCGGTAGAACAAAGTTGTGTTTGCTCTGAACTCGGTCAGAGAATTGCACAGATGATGGTCTGTTATCAGGTCCCCATAAAAAGGTGGTAGAATGGGTGGTATCTGTGGATGACTGCTGGAAGTTAAAATCCACCACATTCAACACAGGTCACTAAGAACTTGACTGGATTATTTCCTCAGGATTGTCCTTAAATGTATCTGTTAGATAACACCAGATAAATATGATGTGAAGCTGTAATAGGAAACAAAAGTGTACACAACATCTCAGAATGCATCACATTTACCTTCATCAGTACCTTAATTGCCAAAGGCAGTGGAATAAGGATTGATTTGGTTATTTAAGGTAAGCTGGGGTGGGGTGTTTTTTGTGCTTTGTATTTTGGATTTTGGGGCTGTGGAGAGGTGGGGAGGTTGTGGTGGGTGGGGAGTTTTTCCCATTTTTGGTTGTTTTGGGGTTTTTTTGTGGGTCTATTTTGGGGTTTTTTGTGGTTTGGTTTGGGGGGTTAGAAGGGGGCAGTCAGGAGGTGATGTCCAATTCTGGTCTATGATCTCTTCTTTTTCAAGATTTTAAGAAAAAAAAGATTACTCACGAAAGTAAAAAATGCAAACTGATCCTGCCAACAGAAACTAAATATTACTTAATTAAAAAAAACTAATAAAACGTCCATGCAAAATTTAACTTGTAATAAAAACACAAAACCCCACCATGTAACTTAATTCCTTTCTAGTTATAAGACCTTTGGAAAATATGAATAAAAATATTTTAAACTCAAAAGGGAGCAGCTAATATATTTACAACCTACTTTTAGACAACAGCTGCAGAAAAATCAGCATGTGTCAGCACAAATTAGAGTATGGATTGAAAAGGCTTTGGGAGAGGATACTAATAAAACAGAAGCAGTTCAGAAAAACAAGGTGTATCGATGCTGAAATGAATGAGGTGAAGAGACTGAATCGGCAGCTACAGCAAAGAATCTTTTTAGAACATCAACCGAAGCCAGTCCCACGGCAGGAGCAGCTCACACAGCTGGTACCTAGGTGGCATACAGCTTCCCCTTGCTAAGCTGGCATCTGACCTTGTCAGTATTCCAGGTGCTTTTCTACCAGGATGAAATATAGTTCAATAACTTCCCAAATTATTTGGCACAAACAAACTTTCTGTCAACATCAACTCTATTTTCTGCAGTCTGCTTGATATTTATTGCCACTGATTTATAGGCAATGCAAAGAAATCCCCATTTCTTCTTCAGTTTGAGATCCTTTATGTCCTTCCTGCAGCATCACAAAGCGACACAGTTCACGATCTTGTTCAAAATCCCATTAAATTTTGTTCACAATGTCCTTCAGGACTAGTGCTACAGTGGTAGAAGCAGCATCCACTGACAGCTGCACAGTTTTTGCCCTTTGGGATGAAAGTTAACTGGATGGTAGCAGATGAAGTTTTGAAGCACTTGCCCTGTAAGCTATATCTGTGCTTTTTCAAGCCTCTCTGAAATGACAGGTTATTTTAAGCCATATGAACCTGCAACATCAGATCATCAGAGTAAACAGTTACTTCTCACCCTCTGCTATGCGATCAACAGATTGTTATGCCTTCTGCACTGAAGTGAAGCTGCCTCTTCCTTCACAAATGAAGAGCAAAAGGACCACCATCTCTTTCTGAGAGAAAAACCCAAAAAGCTGTTTATTACAGCTCAGAAATAATCAAGCATGTGTTCTCAAGCGTCACACAGATGTTATAAGTGCTCTGAGAGTCCTTGCTGATAAATATGGTAAACCAAAGTACCCATCTGGACACACAGAAACAATGTAAAATTAACACCCTGGCCAAATAATTCACTTTGTATTGATAATTACAATCAACTTTTAATTTAGATTGTTCATAAAACTATACTATCCAAACGTAGTACAAAAATAATAAACATTTTATTAATCTGAGAAAAATACATAAAAAATTTACAAGCCTCTAAAGTTATCACCACAGAAACTGCTTTGGGCTTCAAAAGGAAAGGACTTTACAATTATCTGCTCTGATACGATAGTGCATTATTAAGTTTAATCAACTGTTAATATGAAATAAGGTGGTCTTCGAAGTACCTCACAGAACATTCCTTACTGGTAATGTATCAAAAGGTGTAGATGCTCCTCAAAAGATTCCACTCATTTCTCAGGCCATCATCCACACAATATAAATTACGATTTCAAAGGCACCTGCTTTGCTTCCTTCTGTCATCAAGAAGGATGTGCTTTAGAAAGCGCTATGCAGATCCTTCTCAGCTGTAGGAAGAATAGCTACAATACTGAAAAATAACACATGCTTGAACACAAGTCAGTCTTAAAAAGGGGACTTACACAACACAACCAAAAGAATATCTGATATCAGAATCTGTAAGAACAAAAATCATAACTGTTGCTGATTTCAAAATAAAGAGATGGGAGAAATTATCCTAGAAATACCAACCCATGTCCTTCTCCCTCATCTCATGCCAACAATAGTCTTCTATGTTCATACTTTTACTTTGCTTTTACAAAATGGGTAATATCTCCTCCATGCTTCCAGAAACTCTTTATAGGTATGAGGTATCACAGGGTTAGAGAGGGAGGAGGGTTACTGGGGAGAAATGTGAGCACGGAGAGGCACTTTAACTCTCCCCTGATTCTTCCATCATCTGGTTGCCTGCTTATATTTTTTGTTCAACCTGTTGAATTTGTCCATAAAAAGTAAATCTGACAATTTTGGAAGCTACTTCTCTGCATTTGAAATCAATCTTACACTATAGACAGCATTAAATGGATTTGTCTATGCAGTGGCATGGTTTGGCTGTGTAACTGCTAGCTGCATATTTCTAACTGCTGTTAGACAATCATAACGACATTAATTCAATTTTTCTGCATAATGAAGAGTGGAAAAAAGATCTGCTATTTCAAATCCAGTTTGAGATGACAGACACTGCTTTGCCCTCATCAAGAGGATACTGTTAAGCAGTGGTGTAGGGTTAAAGTAGTGAGTTATCTCCTAAATGTGCATTTCCGTATTTTACTTCATTTTTTTAAAATTGAGCCTTGAGCCTGTCTGTTCTGAGTATTTTTTGGAGCATTCCCACATCTTTTCACTTCTTGTTTTAACTTCAAGTATTAACTATATTCTTAGCTGTTACTTAGATCATACTTTTATATTATTTATTTTATACTGTGAAGTTAGCTCACCTTATCAGACAGAATGTAGGTGGGGTAAAACCTGAAATTTGAAGACATTTGTAAAGCTAATGAGGCAATCAAGCTAATGTCTGGAGTCTTCTGTGACTGGAAATAGATACATTTCTGATCAAGGTCTGGGATAATCCTGAGATCAGTTACCAACCTGCCAGACATTTGCATTGGACCAAATCACCCCATCCTTCACTTTCTCATGCTGATTATATGTCCTTAGATCACGTTGCCTTTGAGATGTTGAGAAACTCAGGTCTTAACACAACCACTAGATTTCCAATATCCACCTCTTCCAAATTTGCTCCATCTGACAATGGAAAGGTGCCAGAGGAAGGTCAATGTGTGGGCAAAGCAGCCACCCACCAAAACAATTTTCCACGCCCACGGAACCCAAGCTGGGCTGTTTAAATAAAGCCTGTGCACACTGCAGGTGGGTTTTCTGTTTCAAACCAGTTGCAGAGACAGTGCTTTTAGCATGTAACACACTCATCAACAATGGGTAAGGTATTTCTGAAAACATGAAGCAGGAATTAACCTTTCCCCCTCCAGATCCAGAGGGGCATTCTGGAAGAGGTCTGTTACATTATATTGGTCAAAAAATTAGCAATTACAAAAAAAAAAAAATATGTTATAATGTTCTAACTAAATCACTGAAGAACTTAAACAAAAAGCCCCACACTGTACTTAATAAGCCAGAAAAGGAACAAAGGTAAATCTTAAAGGAAACTCCTGAAGAGGACCTTGTGATGACATGTAAATGGAATTTTAGATCCATGTTTCACTGGTAAAGAGGATTCTGTTCAGACTCCGAACTTCTCCCCAGGCAACTAAAAGCTGTACTGTTGTTTAGGATAATTAATTTCCTAGGCTGTTATGTTTCAAGGTAATAAATTATTTACATTGAACCTCAGCAAAGCTAAATGAGTTCAGACTTGGGAAGACATTTTGAAGGTGGGAAAAGGACTGGAATGAGTGGAACTAAAATAAAATAGCTAGAGAAAGAATCTTGTCAGCTTCAGAGGGTGAAAATTATGAAGGCAAATGTAATGATTGACTGTAAAAGATGTACGGCCGAAGTGAAACTCTGAGAACATATTTTTGATTAAAAGTTTTCAGGACCAAAGCAAGAGAATCTTCAAGTTGTAAAGGTAAGGAAGTGTATCTGGGGATGTTACTGTCTTTTACAACTCCAAAATCATGAGGGAAAAAATAAACAAGTCAGAAACCCATCCATTCCACAGAATGCTCAAACTACATCTTATAGCAAGATTATATTCAACCACAGTTATGCAGGTGTAATAACAGTGTCTGTATCATATAAGCCACTATTGTTTATTTTACACCAGGGAAGCTCCTATCCCAAAACACTAGGTAGAACATCTAAAACAAAACCTAGCTTAATTGATAAACAAATCTTCCGGTTTCTACAGACCAAGAATTTTCTGTCAACAACAGTGGCAAGACCTGTGCCACAATGAGGCAAGAAGTATTGATCCAGAGAAGATTATTTCTTATTCCATGCTCTAATAGATTGAAAGGGTTAGATAACCCATGCACTGATGCATTCTACCAATATTTTTTTAACAGATAAGAAAGAAATTTGACAAACGTTTTATTAATTAAAATAATGTCCAATTAGTATATCTTTCTCTAACCTCCTTTTTTTTTTTTCAAATAGATTCTTTGATGCCTTTTTCCTTTAGGTTAAAGAACTCCCCCTTAGTACTACACAAAGCATATTCAGTAAAAAATATAAACAGAATATGGAATGGGTTGCCAGGGGAAAGCTAACCTATTTTACTATCTGGATGGATCATGACACCTTCAGTTAATTTTAAAAAATCTTACCTATTTGTATTAAAGGATTAAAGTATTATGAATCTCCTCCAATTCCTCACTCAAAGATAAACCACCAGCAAGTTGTAACCAGTAAATCTATTTTGGGAGCAACGGAACCTACGCTGCAAGATTTAAAATGCATCTCTACTGACATAAAGAGCTTCATATTTAAAATATTACAGAGACTGAGATTGCATGTCCTGGTTTGTTTACTTCGAGTCTAACAACAAAGACACACATTAAGTATGATTTAAAGCTTACAAGAAGAGACGAGGCATCAGTAGATACGTATAGTGAGCAATCCCGCTAGTACCGTGAGCCTGCTGTAGATCCTGAGGCAATTCACCCGGTTTTGGCTTTCTCATCTCTATGAAGGGAGCAGATAACAATACATACTTATCTAGCACAGGTGATTCAAAGGTAAGTTCTGAAATACTTGGAAAGTTGCCTCAAATTTCTGTCTTGCTCACAATTACACTGATATTTTGAAGCTGTGTCAGTGGATTTCTACTTGTGCCATCTTTTAAAAACAGGGTCCTGAACTGTTAGTTTGTTGAACCAATTTACAGGTTTCCAATAAAGCACCTCTAGGATACTTCTGGTTACATTTCTATGACACAGGCTATACTATTTTAATAATCTGTGCTTGAGATGTATGGTGTTGAGGGAATTATTGTGCACCTGGGGAGATAGTGTAATTAGAAAAGTGGCACAGTAGGGGAATAAAAATGATTTAGAAATCTTCAGAAATTAACCAGTCACTATTGCACTGAAGTTTGTTTTAAGTCGCTATAGGAGCATCCAAGTGAGAAACATGAACAGAGAATCAAAGGAATTTGTGGCATTATAAATAATTAAAATTTCTGCCCTATCATTTCCAAAGGCTCATAAGAAGCAAGGACGTGCAACCAACTGGGTCAGACAAATGAATCCATTCACACAGCTGGTAAAAGAGTCTGCCTGAGCATAGCTAATGTGCTGGGGTAGGAATATTTGAGCAGGTGTAATTATACTAATGATTTATTGAATGTTTGATTAATTGGAAATTAAGTGAATGCACAGTGGCAGAATTGTCATAGCAAATCATTCAGCTGTTTGGTTAAAAGGTGCTCAATCTCCCTTCAGTAAAGCAATTAAGAACATCCTAAATCATGGAAATGAATTATCTGTGCAGAATTATCTGATGTAATGATACTCTTAAACACAAGCTAAAACCTAGGAGCAAACTACCCTAACAAGAAGCAAATTCATGAACAAATGAACTTAAAAGACATCTACCTCACATTGCTCAGGAAAACAAAGGATTAAGCAGCCCTCCTAACTTCCTGCGATACAACGCAGGAGAGAGAGATACACAGAACTATCTAAATAAAGTCTAAATACCTTCTAGAAGACAGACTAGAAACCTGTGGAACAGGCTCACATTGCAGTTTATTAATCAGTTAATTGTTAACAATGTTTTTAGGTTTTGTGTAAGTGTTGTTTTAGAGTAACTTAATAAAAAGCCCTTACTCTGGCTTTATTCAAGTTTTTCAGGCAATGGATACAGGATCTGCCAAAATAGGGTCTTGACATTTCTTTTTCATTCCGTGTTCACTGATTACAAGTCAACTCCAATTCAAAATGACTTTGAGGGCTAGCATTGCAGGATCTGCTTGGGATACGAAGCCAACTTGTTCCCTGGCATATTTTGACCAATCATTACCATTCAGATACAAAATTTGTCTTGCAATAGCTTTTTGATAATGTACTTAATAGAATAAAGCAAAGACCCTTCATAACTGAGATATTATTAAAAGACTAAGATTATATAATGCAAAGCTAGAATCAGAACATGCAAATTAGTAGTCAGACTGCAGCAGGTAATTATCAGATAATAGGTTTACTATTCTTATCATGTATTTGGTAAGGCAGTTCAGAAGAATTCAGAAAAGAACAGTAAGCCCAAAGCTAGTTCCTTGAACACAACATTTTCTTAGGAGTTCTATAAAAAATAAACATAGACATTACTATTAACCTTGGTCAATTTAAGTGATCCTGTCAGGACATGGACTGGGAGACCACAGGCTCACTGCAAACCCAAACGGAAAGCCAGGCCAGTAAGGTATTTTGTACTCTGCATAAGGAGCATGTCTATAGGAATAGGACAGGGGGGTCCAGCTTTGGAAAGGCACATAGCCAGGGGTGCTGTTCTGTTTGAAAGTTCCTGCTTATGCTCATGCATATTCATGTGTGTTGTGGTTTTGCATGGCAGGGTTCTGGTGGAGGAGAGGGGCTTCTGCAAGAAGCAACTAGAAGTGTCCCCCAGGCCTGACAGAGTAAATGCAACAGTCAAATCAGTTACCTAAGCAAGTTTTTGCTATACAAAACTGGGTTGTTTTGTTTTTTAATATTCTGTATATAGAAGAAATCCTTTATTTGTCCAAAGCAAACAGCTCTTCTCAATTACAAATCACAGTCATTATTTAAAGAGTACCTCTAAGCTAGATTTTCATGTCAAATCATGGTGACTGTTTTCCCATAAGGCACCAAAGATGACATAAGCCATACAATGTCTGTAGTTTAAGCACAGGGCTCTAATGATCAAAATTGAAAACAAATTGTTTCCTCTCTAAACAGGACCCTTCTACCTACTTTTTTTTTTTTTCTCATTATTAGAGGAATGAGTGGTAGCCCTGTGAGCTTGTTAAAACTTATAAAAGCCACAGGACTAAAGACAGATCAAGTGAGTTATATCCTATTACTTGTATGCTCACTCAATTTGAATAGCTCCTTCAGTAATACTTGAGAACACTTCATACTATAAACACGGTGAAATGGATGCCACTTGACAGAGTCAAGCATGGAATAAGGCTACAACATGATATTGTTCCTCCTTTCCTACTTAGTGGCAGAATCCTCTGATCCTGATTAAGAGAAATGCTTAATTAAAATAAAATTAGTACTCTTTGCTTTGCCTGCTGTCCTCCCTGCTGTGAAAATCTACTGGTACACCAACTTGTAATTACCAAATTGACTTATTTAAAAATGTGTTATTTGAATTTCCATTTATCATATTTTGTTCTCCAGCCAGTCTGGTTTTTTGCCACTTCAACAAAACCAAACACCATCCTTTCATCCACATGAAAGATGCCAATATAATGACCATTGCTAAGGTCCAAATCATCTATCAAGCATTTGAAATATTACTTAGGGTTTTACATAACCCTACAATCTTAAAGATGCACATGTACTTGATATTAACATGCCAAAATATAACAAATGGCACAGACACCTAGTAAGTTATTCCCAGAGAAATCTCTCAACATTAGAAACACTACAGGCATATTTAGAGGAAGAACCTAGCAAAACAGTAAGACAATTCACTACTCTGTTTTTCCTACTTTGGTTACTGACAACAAAACAACAGAGTAAAGTTGACTGAAAACACGTTGACAGAAAACCATTACAGTCAAGACCTAAACAAGGTCAACTGCAACCAGTCAGGTGATTTACACTACTTGTAAGAGATCTCAGTTACAGTATGCAAAGTAATTATGTGGATATTATGGTGGAGAACTAAAATTGTATGTAACCTTTCCAGAGATGTTGGCTTCATACCAAGGTTCACAAACCAGCAAAGACTGCATGAGAGAAATGGCTGAATTTGTGTGCCACTCTGTCTCTTTCTTGTATTGATACTTCACCTGCTAGTTCTCGTGAGCAGGTGATTCATTAAGTCACTTAAGGCAAAACTTAGGTATCACTAACAGTGTCTCCACTGACTTAGACATCACCTCCAAACCCATACACATGCTGAGAGATAATCAGTGTTAAAAAAAGAAACCAAAACACAATCACAGAATCACAGAATAACAAGGTTGGAAAAGACCTGTAAGATCATCAAGTCCAACCATTCGCATCCTAAACTAAACTATATCCCTAAATCTTCCTGTATACAGAACACTCCTCCCAATTTTTATCATCTGCAATCTTGCTGAGGGTGCACCCTGACTGTCCCATCATCCAGATCAAACTGCAAATATAATAAATGTTTATGCAATAATTATTTAGCACTTTTTGTCCCTCATTTTCAAAGCTGAAACTTGTCTTTTCTTTGTCAAGAATCAATTTCTTTCCTTCTCTGATCTGTAGAGGCTTGTAGAGGTTTATCTTAAGATATAACTCAATGTAAGGCAGATAGCATTTTTATTAATGTCCTCCTTAAAGTATTTTGAGGCTTTCATACATGCCTAAACATTACTACTGGCATTTACACATTAAATGAGTTGATGTGTTAACAGAAGAGCAAGCAGATAGGACTCAGGACATATAAAAACCTTTCCTATCAATATACCAGAAATGGGAATCCACTTTCCAATGTCTACTTAATGCTATGAGTCTAAAGGAAGCCTGACTGGAATTTAGTAGTCTAGGGATTGTTCTTTAAACAGAAATTACAATAAGCCCATGCAACAAAGACATTTAAAACCAGACAAGGTCAAACCCTACCCATTATTTAAAAGAGAGGCATGCCAATAATGAGAATAGCCAGCTAGGGTATAGTCAGAAGTGATTAAAGTCAACCTAATGAAATTAAGGAAAGAAAATAACAAAGACTGAAGATATTCCAGGTTATTTTCAACAATTTTCACTTGTAGCTTGTGCTGCTGTATATGGCAGGACTTGATTTCCTTTATCCACAGACAAACGGGAAGCATGTGAACTTATTGCTACTGATGTAGCAAAGTTTGACAGAATAAAATTGAATGACTGAAAATATTTTTATCTCGCAGCAGAAAATTTGTCCTCTCACCAGAGAGACACCATCTAACATCTTCCTTCACCAGTAATAGAACAAGATGTTTCTATACCACCAAAAAAGAGAAAGAGATGATGGACCCTATGTAAGACACAGAAAATGTGGTCTGACAAGATGTAAAAGAAAGAAATATTAATAATTCAGGTGATTTTCCACATATGATATGCTATCTACAGAAAATTGCAGAGGAAATAAGGAGGTTCAGAAAGTTTTTCATAAACATACCTGATTAATTCTGCCTCTATTTGGATAATGCAACGGAGATTTGTATAGGTGCTGACAATGGAACCACCTAGCATATTGTAATCCCACACCCATAAACCATGTGTTTTCTGGGGTTTTTTTTGAGGGGGATCAAAAGAGATTCTCCTCTCCTAAAAGAGTACTGAGAACTTAAGAAATAAATGTATTAATCGATGACCTTGCTCCAGGGACTTTGATTGTATCAACCAGTTAAGAGAAGGAACAGATAACAGGTCATCTAAGGAAATAAGTGAACATCTTCAGCTAATTTAGTATTTAAAGAAATTCCCAGATTTTTCAGTAGTATAGATATAAGATTTCTCTATAAATTGAGGAATGAAAATAAAATACTGGATATTTAGGCTTGAAAATAATCTTTGACAAATATAGCACAGCAATAAAAAGACATTACCATTGGCTAGAAGGAAGGAATAATGTGTAGGTTTTAAACTTTAGAGTGAAGTATGATATCCCTTTTTTCCTTTGAGATCTTGAAAAAGAGGAATACAATGGCCTCACTGAGCATCTCTGCCCAAAGTATCGAGAATCCTCAATGAAACACCCTTGCTATGGAAAAGGTTTCAACAGGGGAAGGAAAGAGCTCAGTGACACTGCATGAGGAAACCTAGACAATCACCTGTACGGAGATGTCAGCACATTTCCCTCCTAAAACCCATATATATACTCCTATAATATACTTTAAGATAGTCCAGGAAATCTTCAGTTTACATCATTAAGTCATTCAGAAGCACTGTTAAGTCATTTGAAATTTTTCCAACTGCTTTCTCTGCCCTAACCAGTTCTGAGGAACAGATCCCCTCAAAGCGACTGGCCAAGCCGCAGTGCCTGAAATCCTAAATCGTGGATAGCAACTTCTTCTCACTTCTCCAGTTTTTGGGCACAAATTTCCTTCTCATATAAACAATGTAATTACATTCTTTAAATATATGTATACCCCCCCATATATGTATGCTCAGATAGAGGTGATGAAACGTCTCTCATGGCCCCCTGGACATTGAGAACACACACGAATGAGCCACTTCATACCAAGCTTACTGAGACACATCTTCCCTTGTCCTTGTTAGCCTCCTGGGGGCCCCTTCCTTAGAGCAAGGCAGGCATTGTAACTCTACCTGCACAAACTGGTTAAGGCAAACATCTCGGCACGTGGGTCCTTTTCAGAAAAGCCCAGAGTGGCAGCAAGCAGAGGAGATGCTCCCAGTAGATGCTCAGACTACAAAATTAAAAATAGCATGGGATCTGTATCCTTGCTTGGCCAGCACTGTCTCATTTAAATACTGCAGAAATTCTCTACGACAAATATATTTACTAGAAAGCAAATGTCGTAAGGCATGATCATTTGTTCATTGGTTAGAAGGCCTGAATTCATTATCTGCCTTATAAATCAAGTGAATGCACGTACATACCTCTCAACTATTCAAGATTTTCAGGAGAAATTTTCACTCCTTCGTTAGAGACCTACTTCCCAAAATAAGTAGTTTCAAATTTACAACAGAAATTAATAACTTTTATGAGCTATAAATTGTCCTGCTTTGGGATCTTCCACAATTTATTTTTCAGTTTTCAGTTAAGTTTCTTCTTATTCTTATGCCATTAACATAAGCTGCATGCCACTGCAACTGTGACAGCACAGACTGCATGTCTGAAATCATAAAAGCAAACAAAAGTTTCACATAACACATATATGTTGTTTCTATAAGCCAATTAAGAATGAAACTGTGGTAGAGAACAAACAGTATTCATTACTCATGCATGTATTTATATTTTTTTTTAATACAGGTAAATCTCCTTGGTAGATACAGCAAAATATGGTGGTAGCAGTGGGGAAGATGCTACAGCAGCTTCATTGCTTTTTGTTTCAGTTTAAGCCAGGTGCCTAGGAGAGTTCAAGTAAATTAGGAATCAGTGATGGAATGTGGTACGCAGTTCTTGAGATATTACTGCTCAAAGCATCCTGGTGCCAATTGTAGTGATGAGGGCCTGCTGCTTGCCACCAGGCAGAAAGGCTTCATTAACCAACCTCTAGGATTTATTCTTTACGATGTTTTTGACATTTACACAACATTTTTCATTTTTCATTACCCCAAGGAAAAACAAGGGGGGAAAAGAATAAAGGATCTTGTGTTTGCCAGACCATCATTTAAAGAGACTGAGCTGGCTTTATGAAAGTTTGGGTTTTTTATGTAGTAATTTTTGATTTAGTACAGTATTATAATCAGCAAAGAACTAAATGCATTTTTAGACTTTGCAGTTTATATAGGGAATCATTAGAAAACAATATTCCCCACATTTTATGTTTTATTAACAGCCACAAAAACCCCCAAACACACTGTTATTCCTTCTCACTGCAGCCTTGGTGTTTACTTCCAGCATCTCGAGGGCTAAAATCTTTGTCAGTGTAAATATATGTATTACTACATATATACATTAGCATCAGTTGACAGTGTGATAAGAAAACTATAAATAATACCTATCAGGGTAAGCTTGTAAGAATATTTTTCATTTATTTCAAAACTGAATCAGTATTTTCCCATTTGGCAAAAAACTTTTAAAACTTATGAAGCTGACCCCCCTGCCCGGCCCTGCTACCTGATGCTTTCTAAATTGAATTAGCTGGTAAAATTACAGTTATAGCATATCCCCTTGGTGCTTTATGAGGGGGGGAAGGCTAAGGATGAAAATACTGTTTCCTTTCTTCCATACATTTAAGTAATCTTTGCATGCTTTATCTAGAACTATGCATGTCTCATCAACTTAGCAAACAGAAAGGGTGAAAACTAATGCATAAGAAAACTTTATTTAGATCACAAAGTTGAGTAAAGGGTATTTTTAAAAGTTTAAGTATATATATTATTTCTTCCTTACCCAGGAATGAAGTTTACCACTAAAACCAATGTGCATCCATTTCTTTTCCTCAACCAGATCCTATATACGTGACATGCCCGACACAGAAACAGGCACAGAGAACGTTGCAGCGGGTTACTTGTGCAACACACGTGTGGTTGGCCAATTCCTGATGCCAAAGGAATATTCTTTGTCACACTGCACTAGTATTTTTACAGCTATGATTGAAGCTAAACCCAAGATTGTCTAATGATCCTGCCCTACACTGTAACAGATTTCTTAACTGCCTACATTACTTCAAGGCTAATTGAGAGGAAAAGTCTTAATATTCTCAAAATAATCTTGCACTGGTATGAAGTTTCAACTGCCTTCAATTCTCAACAGCTTCCCCATCACACAGAATTGCCATGGGGCTATCTTATTTGGGATTAAAAACATCCTGAGAAAGCATTAAGCAGACCAGACAGCTTTCTATGGGACTTTATAGACTGGTAGAGGAAATTCTATGACCAGAACACAAAAAGAATCATCGGTCGCTTTGAACAGAGCTCAAGGTAGAGGCGCATCATTAGTCCAGTTTCTGTTCCTGCATCCACTTGAAAGTAAATCAGCATTATATGTCTGGAATAATATGCTTGGCAAAACACTAAAAGAAATTGTATTCTTCATTAAAAAAATTATCTATATTCCATAAAGCACTGAAAGTGTTTGACTTTTCCCTCATAAGAACACCTTTTATGCTAAAAATGAGGTTCCATTTTACAGCATCATAAACTAAAGATTTTTTCACTATTCCACTGTTAAAAGATCTAATCAATTTCATCACTGTCTACATCTAAGCTCCTTCATGCTCATCCATGTAACCATATATTTAAACATCCATATATTTAAGACTTTTAACACTTGAAATTGCTGATGAGCAAAGCAAAAAGGTGGGAACTAAATGCACAAACAGCAGCAGTGTTCAAGGCTGGCACAGAAGAAGGTTTAACAACCCAAAGCCCTTGTCAGGGAGCAGAAGAGATGACAAAATAAGATTATTTATTCCAAGGAAATCAAGAGAAATACTGAACCTTGAGAACCGCTGGTCAGTAGGTAACAATCCTCTTGTACTGAATATTCAAGTCCCTAGCTAACCACTCGATTACCTGTGGAAGCCAGGAGAAGTATCTAATCAGGACCATCACATAGCTCCCTGCTGCCAAGATGTGTATCAGCAGGAGGGGCACTACTCCTAAACTGGATGCCAGTATAAATCAAGTCAGTGTGTAAAGGGATGGACTAAGAGCCCTCCATTTTTCGGCGTGATGGTTTGGGAAATTAATGTTTACGTTTAATACCAAGTCAGTAACTCTAAGTCATAAAAACTGAAATGATTTGCGACATTGTTTTTAACCCCTTTTGCACTGTAGCCATTTATCACTCCTTGCACTGTATATTCAAGTTTTTCACCACCACAACATGGAAAGAGATTTATTTCTTTTTGCCACTTGCCAACTATTAAGCCTGGAAGACTTCAGGCTACTACAACAAGAAATTTCAAGCAGCAGACCATTAAAAAATACTATCGAAAACTATATATTTAAAAATTAGGGCAAATTCGAGGCAGATAGACATGTCCATGATTGCACATATAAGTCTATGTAAAACAAAGTATTTTATCAACAGCTCTAAGGAATTTTGAAACTATAGGACTACAAACTATCAGTAGCTTTTTCATATTCTACCTGAAAAGAACCTGGAACACCTAATTAAATGGCAGTGTTGATTTATTTTTTCTTGTTTTTTTCTCTTTTTAAGCTGGAATTTAGTGGATCTGCTTGTTCAAAACTTCTGTCCTAGCTTTGGCTGAGACAGATGATTTTCTTCCTATTAGCTGTACGGTGCTGTGCTCTGGATTTAGGATGAGGATAACGTCGGTAACACGCTGGTGGCTTTAGCTGTCGCTGGTAGCTGCAGTGCCTACACCGAGCCAAGGACTTTGCAGTTTCCCAGGCCCTGACCAGTGCCCAAGAAGCTGGAAGAGCACAGCCAGGACAGCTGAGCATCATGCTCCCGATACAGAATCATATCACAGACTCATAGATTGGTTTGGGTTGGAAGGGACCTCAGACCTACCCCGTGCCACCCCTGCCATGGACAGGGACACCCTCCACTAGCCCAGGTTCCCTAAAGTCCCATCCAACCTGCTGTTGCCTTCCAGAGAGGGGCTATCCACCACTATGTATAACGTGGGAAGCAAGCTGGAAACAGAGTGGACATGAGGCAGGTTTAGCTGGGGTTTTTTATGTGCTTTGGTTTGCTGGGATTTTAAGGTGGTGGTGTTGTGGTGGTTTTTTTTCCTTTCACATGTGGTAAGCAATTGCATTTGTGCATAATGATTACTATTATAACCACTATTAGTATTGCCTTCTTTTTTAATCCTATTAAACTGCCTTTATCTAAGCTTGAGAGATTTTTTTTTTCCATTCTCCTCCCCATCACCTCAGGGGGTGACGGGTCTGTGAGCAAGTGTCTGTTTAGTTTCCAGCTGGGGTTAAACCATGACAACTATTAATATCAAAATAATAAAAGGTGGGTCAAAATAATAAAGGGGGGGGGGAAGGAGACAAATACTGTTTTGTCACAAAAGTAAGGAATTACTTGAAAAGCTGTTATATTAACCATTTTAGTAAGACTGATAGACTGTTACAGGATTCTGATGAAGACAACTGATATAATCTGTATAATTAATCTATGTCAACTCAAAAAGATTCTTATCTCCTAAAAGAAATTGGTAAAGATAAGAAGTATTGATTTCCTGCCCCTCCCATCTCTCAGATGAGCCTGTGTCTGAAGAACAGCATTACTGGTTTGTTATTTACTGTAAAGCAAAATCTCACCAATATCTTTACCAACTTAGAAGGATGAAAAGCTAGCCCCACATCGAGATCATAAACAGAAACCAGAGCATGAGTGAGCAATTACAGAAGGTTCTGCTTGAACAGAGAGAAGCGGCTAAGATAGAATATGTCTCACATCTCCCATGGATGATCTCATGATACTGTCTTCCGCGAAGAAAATAAAAAAACACGAATTATTCTAAAATAGATTTGTATGTGCCTGAAAAATTAAGACAGTTCAAGATAACCAATTTTATGCTACTGGTTGGCTGTTCCTAGAATAATAAAAGTTGTTCTGTGACATAATAAACAATTCCACCTGTCCTGAAGGCTTTACAACATAAACTTTCCTTTGAAAAGTTATATGGGAAAAGGAATAAGTCAAGTCATACAGGAAAATCCACAAGGAAAAATACAAGTAAATAATAGCCTGAAATTTGGCTGTATAAACTACTCTGAAAATAAAGACTTCTCAATGTCTTTGGACAAATGTGCTACTTCCTTTATTAAGCAGTAGTACGTATATGCCTTAGTCATACAGTATCAGCATCATTTTTTCTCATAACCTTATATCTGAAAAGGTCAAAATTGTGGAGAAGACAGCATCTCTGAGACACTTCTTTTCAAAAGAGACTATTATCTACATTGGTAAATAGGCAAAGTTCAATTGCATAAGATTCTTTACTAAATGAAGCTATCATTAATTTTACTGGGTTTTTTTACAGATTTTCATGATGGAATTTGGGATAAAAATAACTGTGATGACTAGTCTTTGTCTGTATCTTTAGGGCAACAGTCTGCATTTAGCATTGTAATGGAATGTCTCCACAGAGCTGAGTACTCAGTACCCTTTGCGCAAATCACTTGTCTATTAAACGCACTGTTCTTTGGGATATAATGAGCTGCCAGCAGAAACCTCATTGCAAGAAACTGTTTCTGGTATTTAAGGGACGTCAAGAAAGTGTGTGTACAATGCAGCCCATTACAGACAAGTTTATGATTCATTTTAATCTCACTCTATACAACAACAGAATGCACATTGGGTTGGCACCCAACTTTGGAACAACCGACCTGGCCCAAGTGGCTACAAATGTTCTGTTACTGACACTTGGAACCACCAGCTGACTCCTGAAAGGAAGAACCACCACCCGCTCACAGCAAAATCAGACAAGATCAGCTGAATGGCCATCTCAAAAGAAATTAAAATATCAAGTCATATCGTGAGAGAATCCTAACATCTGAAATATATCACTGCACTGTAGCCTGGGTCCAGGCAAACAGAATCACAGACTCAATGAAGAATGACAGGAAAACTATGGAACCAAGCTTTAGAAGACAGTAGTAGACTCTCACAGTTTTTCATAAGTTGAACAGAATAGGAATTCTTCCTCTTCAACAGCCAGGTTCTCCTTCCAATTCAATAACCAGGTAAATTGTTTCCTTCCAGCAATATCCAGCCCTGGTGTTGCACAATAATTTCAGCATTTTAAAAAGGAATTCAACTGATTTAATTACCAAAAAAAAGAGTGCTCAGATATTTTAGGAATCTCTTTTCATTACCTAGTACTTAGCATGAAATATTAAGTTAGTAAATTACAGTTTCACTTCCCCCCCCCCCCCACAAGATGAAGTCCCTGATACAACACTGAATCTCTGTCAGCTTGTTTATTTCTTTAATTTCCCTCTTTCGTGACAGGTAGATATTTAATGCCACTGGATGATTTTTATTCACTGTGAAAGATCTTTCAGAATTCTCAAGTACTTTCTATACTAATAGAAATGTACTGATGAAAGATTTACTCAAAAGCTGTAAATTGTGTGTACGCCTCCACTCTTAGCTGCATGGACTCTCTTCTCAAACACGTCCTAAATACAACATCCATGTAGTGAAATTCTTTACTCACTAAATCCATGTTATAATGACCATAGCAGTTGATTCCAACTTCATTAAAAACTTTTAACAGCTTATCAAATAATGCAAAACCACTGAAACTGTACATTTTATGTTTTCCATCAACACTGTTGCAAAAGGGAGGACACGTACTCAATTTATCTTAAGTTCTTAATGGATTCTTATCATTAAGCACAAAGAGAAAAATCAGCTTGATGAGATAAAGGCAACAGGTAGAAACCGAATAAACAAAGCTGTTACCAAAGATGCTACATTAGCTACTGAAAAAATAAAGATGACAAGAGGAAGGAAATGCAGTATTAAAGAAAAAGAAAAGAAAAATTAAGAATAAAAAGAATACACTCACATCCAATGCAAACTTAATTATAGAAGCTACAAATTCCATGCTTCATTGCACAAACTTACAGATTTCATAGGATAGAGCCACTGATCCATTTGTGTTAATCAGGTATGTAGACAGGCAATCAGTGTAGCTAGTCTAGCTAGCTTTAACCACACACACACGGACTACTACTAACACAGCATCAGCCACCGTGAGTAAATGCAGAGCAGCCGATTTCTTCAGTCATGAACAGAATCAGACTGGTTGTCATTAATGTGTCTATCAACAAGAATTTCCCTTTCCATAGATTATAAACAGCTGCACGTATATAATCTTAACCCTGTACTAGGAAATGCCAATAAAACGTTTAACATAAGAAATGGAAACTGAACTTAAATACAGAATATTTTTTATGCTCCATTTTACAGTTCACAGCACTATATAATACAAGAGATCAGATACACTGTGGGACAATATACAATTACCATATCAGAGTTCATTATAAATGGCAGAAAAAATATATAGAACTGCATAGGTTATGCAATTTCTGATTTAATATTTACACAACTTTTTCCCTAGAATACCTACAAAAAAGAAGATTTCCCTACAAGCAGTAGCAGTTAAGCTCCCCACCTGCTATTGAGTTTGCCAGTTAAAAAACTCACAGCCAGTCACACAGAAGGTCTGCAAATAGATGACTAAGTAGTCAGGCCCCGCAGCGTGCCCTGCGGGCCACAGGAGTCAGGCTTTAATCGACTGGCTCGAAAAGGCAAGTTAATAGTTGTGGGTCTCTGGTTTATCCCCAGGAGTTTCACTTTGGAGTTTTATAGGAAGAGAATCCACTGCTAATTTCACCCTCCCGTATATAAATGTCAGCCACAGCATTAGCCTATCCCTCAAGGACACGTTTGCAAACAGTTCTGTGAAAAATATTTTAACACCAACGTTGTTATGAGAGACCAAGTTATTTGGCAATCACACACCTCTCAGTATTTTAGAGTAAATAAATAAATCCAGTATTGTGGGTAATAAAACCGCCCAGATAAATATGCTTAAGCATAACAATCACACTGCAGAGTACGTAAATCTCCACAAAATAAAACGCTCTAACAATAGTGGGGTCTGTGGTGCACTTTTTCGGTTAGCAATGTATTCACTTGTGTTTTAAACAAATTCATAGAATTGCTTTTCTGAAGAGTTTCAATCATGAATGTTACAAAAATAAATAAAATAAACTCTATTTTCAAAAGCATTATCCCACAACAATTTACCTACTTATCACCAAATCCTTTAAACTACTTTTGTAATGCATCATTCATATGCTCACTTCATGGATTGGCTGCCACCCCTTCTCTTTGCTCATTATGTACACAAATAAAGAAATAAAAGGGAAATCCTAACCAAGACACATAATTCCTGCCCTAATCCTCTCCCTCTAATAAAATAAAGTAATACAAATAGTGCCTAAATGACATGAAGAGTTTGGGGAGAAAGGAGGAGGGGAGTGAAAGACTGAAAAGAAAGTACTGAAGGTTTCTGTCACATTCAAGTCACTCGGCCACTAAAAGGGCTCTCATTTTAGGCTCAAGTGTATGAAAATAGTATTCAGGAAAGTTTCCAGATGCCAGTCTGAAAAGCAAACTGCATTCTCTAATGCCTTACATTAATTTCATCTCTTCTTGCTTGGTTCTTGTGTGAAGCAGAGAGAAAGAGTAGCTGCTTCGACCCCCATGAATTTTATGCTACCTATAAAGATGAAATGCAGGTCTAAACAATTTAAATGTAGTAGAGTGATCAGACCATTGGAATGTGAAAATTATTACTTTATTCTAACAGCAGCAGTGCAGAAAAGAAGTAGAAAGTGAAAGAGTGGCTTGAGAGAAGCCATTTGTTTAGAACTTTCTTGTGCAAAATGCTTACAAAGATCGTTTATTGTCACCAAATTAAAAAAAAAAAATTACATAGCGTCAGTATAAAAATAATATTTTGGGGTTGTATCAGCTCTAAAACAAAGACAAGTGAGGTAAACATACAGACTAGGTGCAGTAAGCTGTTTGGGGGAGGAATAAAATACCATTTACCAAGGAGAAAGGATTTTTTTTAAGCCGACACTGCCATCTTCTGGCTATGCCAGCGAGCTCATCGGGCACTCAAACTGCCCCGGAGAGGTTAAACATCGAAACCCAGAAAAGAGCAAGCCTTAATATCCTGCCGATTGGTATTGATAGAAGATACTAAGGAGATTTGTAGAATTTAAACTGAAAAGTCCTGAATACATAAATGAAACAATTATTTGGAAGTAAAGACAGAACATGAGAGCAAACATTCAAATCAACTGAATAATAAAAAAAAAAAAAAAAAAATCAACACTGTGCTTCACTATCCCAGTTAAACAAACAAACAAAAAAACAAACAGTACTTTGGTTCTTAAAACAATTCCAGCATCCTTCTGTAGTTTCCAGAAACATGGCTTGCCAAATTCTAGTGTCACCAAAATCAACTTGAGTTATGCTTTAGGTCATGCACAAACAAATGTAATAAAGAGATGTTTTCACTAAGACTGGCCACTGTTTGGATCATCACTTCATCCACAGAGCCCTAAAATTCAGCCCTACAGTCTAAGTGATCCATGAGGTACATGGCTCTGACAAAACTTACAGAGAACTTGGGTAGGTTTTAAACACACAGCACAGTAAAAGGCCAGGGAAGAAGAGTTTGTGACATTTACAAGAATCGCTTATTTTAAAATTAGTATGAAGTTTCAGACATTTATTAATTAATTTTGAAACAGGCACTTGTTTGATGTGAAAGAGCAACTGCATGGATTATTCTGAAAAAAAATGACAAGTTCACTGACATGCAGAATAGCTTGTTGTGGGTTCTGATCTGACTCAATTCTTAAGAGCCTCCCCTGCTAAAATGCAACCTATGAGATTACAGCATATAATTGTTTGCCTGAAGTGCAGAAAGCAAACAAGCCAAGTCTCCGACTAGAATTCCATATTTGAGCGGACACTATTCCCTCATCAAGGCCCCTGATGAAGACATTAAACAAGACCTCACCCAGTGGTTCTTAATAATCTTAATGGCCATGGCAAGTACTTGAGGGACTTTCCAGAAGTGCAAAGTTTTTGCAGCATCTTTGCAGGAATTTCAATCACACAGCTAATTTCCATCAAAATTCATTCGAAAATGCCAGTGACTGTAAATAAGGTTATCTGGGCTGGTTTGCAAAATGAATTTCAGCATCCCTTAAAGCATTTGATTCCTACTGCAAACAAACAACAGTCAGAAATCCAGCACCCAGCATGTGCAGTTAACCCGCACCGCACTGGACATTTGTGACGGGATGCAGCTCTTTTAAAGAAAGCACCATAAAATTAAGATACAATCAACTTTCTGGGACAGAATTTGGGATATAAATGCATCTGGAATACACAAGCATGTACTAATTTGTACTTGGATCAAAACTAGATACAGTAGACATGACCACATTATGCATTTGATGAAAAGAGAAGACAGCTACAGCAGTATTTCAAGCATCCCAGGGGAAGGGAAGTGTAAAGCCAGGTTCAGGAAGGTACACTAGCTGTAGCAAAAGAATAACAATAGGTACTGTGTTAGATATCTAAGGTAATCACCAGTGAGAGCTTTGTAACATTGAAACGGAAAAGCAGAAAACCAAGTTTAACCATTTAAATGTCTCCCTAGAATGAGCTGCAGATAAATATTATTTCTAAAATATGTTATCTGTGTTTATACAAAATAGCTTCAACTTTTATAATAGGGAAATTAACATCTCAAAGTTGTAGATGAAAACATCAAGCAAGAATGCATTAAATACTAAGACTGTAGCATGGCTGGTAGAAGACAAGATGCTTTACCATACTCTGATAGAAACTCAGTCTTTCTAAAGCTGTGCTTAAGACGTACATATGGTTTAAAACTTATTAAGTTATCTTAATGTCTTTAAAAGAAACCTGCATATACCACTCAGTGCTTCGAGAAGGTATACTTAATCTACTTAATCATGACTGTCAGTATATTTAAGTTGGAGGAATTACTAAATCAGGAAGCAAAATTAAAATATCAATATAGAAGAAGTTTTGAGTGAGGTTTTTTGCTGCTGTTGTGAGGGTGTTGGGGAGGGAAAAAAGTATTTGCAGGCATTTTTCCAGTCTCTTCAAGGTGCTTTCAGGTACTCCTTCTAAACAAAACTCTGGAATCCCGAACTTCCAAGGAGAACCATTGATCTATAATGTAGTAATATTCCATATGAACAGAATTGACATTAATTTTATAAACAAGGTCTTTGATTCTGTATATACGTTCTGTTTAAGGACTTAAGCAGGTCTGACAGATCACAACTAGAGGCTGAGCTCAATGATGCGAAGAAACTGAACAAAAACTGAAGTTCTTGCTGAATTCAGTGAATGTTAAGTTAGAACTCAAACACAAAAAATAGGGTAAAGAAGTTTTTTGGCCGCTGTTTCCTGAGTTCCACTCTGCATTTATATTTGCATTACAGGACCAAAAGGGTGGAGAAAGAACCTTTCCACGAGGAAAGGCTGAGAGAATTGGGTTTGTTCAGCCTTGAGAAAGAAGGCTTAAGAGAGACCTCATCACCATGTTCCAGTACTTAAAGGCTGGCTACAAAGATGACAAAGGCTCCTTTTTACAAGGAGTCACATGGAAAAGTTACATGGAAAATAGGAGGGGTAATGGGTACAAGTTACTGCTGGGGAGATTCCGCTTGGGCACAAGAGGAAAATTCTTCACAATGAGAACAACTGGAATAATCTCCCCAAGGAAATGCTGGAGTCCCCAACATTGGACTTTGAAAATTCAGGTGGATGGATGCTGGGCCATCTTGTCTAGACCACACTTTTGCCAAGAAATTGTGTGGCCATCAACTGCACCCTGTTCCTAGCCCCTACAATTGAAAGCTTGTAACTAATTTTCTCTAAGAGCCTTCTCTGAGACAGTGTCTTTGCATGACCCTACCACATCTTAAATTATCGCCAGCACAGTGAAACATGAACTGCTGAGCTCTGTAACAGTTAAGCCCTGACCACACACAGGGCACTTCATAGATGCCAACTGATTCACCAAGGTTTCTTAAATATTTTATCTTGGAAGGATACTGTGAGTTTTTCAACCATATTACTCCTCTGGATAGCAATTACTTTTGGGAAGGAAGCTTTGTTTGCAAACTTATCAAACAGAAGAGCCCTGAAATATAAGATTTTTAATCTCATTCTCTTGTGTTATTACTACGCCTCTACTAATGCTGAAGTTAATTATCATAGTAAGAGAAGGAATGCTATGAGAGGCATCTAAACCTATTTAAATCTCTTCAAAAAAATAAAATATTCTTTGATAAGCTCACTCCAAATTTGAATTATATAATCTATAGCATTCTTAAAGGCAGATCATTTCCTACACTTTTTAAAGAAAATAAAGGAAGGCTTCTTACTTCAGATAACTGAAAAAAAATGGAACACAGCTTCATGTAGTTGAAATTTGTTCCTTGATCAGAGACAGACTTTTAAGGAGATGGTGATTTATACAAATAAAGCTATAATGAATAGATGGAGTGTTACTGCTATTGAACTTCAATAGACTGATAGATTTGCTGCAATGCTAATTTTAAACTTAGCAACTTAGCTTTTGTGCTTTTTCCTTAGACTGTAATAAAGGCTGAAAATGTGCTACATTTCAATAAATGGTGTGTCACAGTTCTTTAAAGCATTTTCTCTAGTCTTTAAAAAGGGCAAGAAGGAGGAACCTAGTAACTATAGGCCAGTCAGCCTCACCTCTGCCCCTGGAAAGGTAATGGAACAGCTTGTTCTGGATGCCATCTCCAAGCAATTGGAAGAGAAGAAGGTCATGAGGAGTAGTCAGCATGGATTCACTAAGGGGAAATCGTGCTCGACCAACCTCATAGCCTTCTACGATCTCATGACAGGCTGGGTAGATGGAGGGAGAGCAGTGGATGTCATCTACCTTGACTTCAGCAAGGCCTTTGATACTGTCTCCCATGACATCCTGATAGCAAAGCTGAGAGATCATGGGATAGATGAGTGGACAGTGAGGTGGGTTGAGAATTGGCTGTCGGACCGAACCCAGAGGGTTGTGATTCGTGGAGTAGAATCTGACTGGAGGCCTGTTACCAGCGGTATTCCCCAGGGCTCAGTGTTGGGTCCAGTCCTGTTTAATATCTTCATTGACGATCTTGATGAGGGAATAACATCCACCCTCAGCAAGTACGCCGATGATACAAAGCTGGGAGGAGTGGCTGACACGCAGGAGCACTGCGCTGCCATCCAGAGAGACCTGGACAGGCTGGAGAGCTGGGCAGCGAGAAACCAGATGAAGTTCAACAAAAGCAAGTGTAAAGTCTTGCACCTGGGAAGGAACAACTGTTTGTATCAGTACAGGCTGGGGGATGACCTGCTGGAGAAGAGCTCAGTGGAGAAGGACCTGGGGGTCCTGGTAGATGACAGGTTGGCCATGAGCCAGCAGTGTGCCTCGGTGGCCAAGAGAGCCAATGGGATGCTGGGATGCATCAGGAGGAGTGTAGCCAGCAGGTCAAAGGAGGTGATCCTCCCTCTCTACTCTGCCCTGGTCAGGCCCCACCTGGAGTATTGTGTCCAGTTCTGGGCTCCTTGGTATAAAAAGGACAGGGATCTCCTGGAAAGAGTCCAAAGAAGGGCTACGAAGATGATTAGGGGCCTAGAGCATCTCCCCTATGAGGAAAGGCTGAGTAAGCTGGGACTGTTCAGCCTTGAGAAGAGAAGACTAAGGGGGGACCTAATCAAAGTTTATAATTATCTAAGCAGGGGATGCAGGGGGAATCAGCCAGCCCCTTTTCAGTGGTCTGTGGGGATAGGACAAGGGGCAATGGCTGCAAGTTGGAGCATAGGAAGTTCCGCACCAACATGCGGAAGAACTTTTTCACAGTGAGGGTGACAGAGCCCTGGGACAGGCTGCCCAGGGGGGTGGTGGAGTCTCCTTCACTGGAGATATTCAAGACCCGCCTGGACGCCTATCTGAGCAATATGAGCTAGGGAGCTGCTTTGGCAGGGGGGTTGGACCCGATGATCTCTCGAGGTCCCTTCCAACCCCTACAATTCTGTGATTCTGTGATTCTAGAATATAACAGAAGGGAAAAATTCCTCTATTTTACTACTTTTCAAAACTATTCAAATACTATTATGAGAAATGTCCTCCCAACACTTGTTAGCAATAAACCAATTAAGAATTTTGCATCTTCAATAGCAGCAAAATGGGTTCAAACCAGAAAACAAAAGCAACCCTCTTAAATTATCTAGAAACATGTCTTACTGCTATGGCAAAGAACATTGAGGCTATGACTTGCCAAGGCCAAAGGAGCCAGTGGCACAGCCAGGAAATGGGTTCTTGACTTGTCTTTACCCATCACATCTGTCATTTGAGAGTTAAAAAGCATAGCTCAATTCAGGGTATTATTATGAACTAAAAAACCAAACAACTGGAATCTGTTTAACAGAAATCACATATATACACAGACAAGGAAAAAAAATCAGGAGTTAGCAATAACAGTGTTGTAACTATGATGATCTAAGGCACAAAGAATATTTGTGAGGAAAATAAACTACCTAATGAGTTGGTGTAACATGCTATCAGCTAGTGCAATAAGATTTACTTCCCCCTGCCAATTCTGCCTTACTTCATTTGCTAACCATTTATCTACTCAGTAAAGATCACAGTGAAGCAAAGTGGTATGAAACGAACACACCAAACAAATTTGCTGAAATAGATGTTCCCCAGTGGATTTCAGACAACTCACACACATAAAAACACCTGCTCTGTTTCTTCAACCTTTATCAAGTCTTCAAAGACACTAACAGCAATCAGAATATTTTTATTTTAGAGGCATTACTTTTAACTCAAAACAAAAAGTTCACCATTTGCATAGTATGCATATTACCATTATCCAGAACAAAGGATAAATTAACTCCTTTTTGTACATTAATCTGCTAACAGGGATGGGAAGAAGAAATACTTTCAGACTTTGAACATTGGCAACCTTCTTTCAGTACTTACACTTTATTTTTTAGAAAGCACCTGACTTTTTAAAAAAGTTGTTAAACAGCCAAGTATGCCATAGTGAGACATCCTTGTACACTCACTCTGTTAGTGTTGCCCTGGGTGTCCTATTGCAGTACTCAAGCAGCTCAGATAAATGGCAGAATCCCTGGATTTTTCTGACCTTGATCAACAAGACGAGATTTTCAGCTGAGCTGTGCAAAACTGCTATGATTACATAAATCAAATCTGGAAAGGACATGGTTTATATATAAACCACGAAGTCTCTTTACCACCCATGAAGCCAAAAGACAATAAAACATACCTGTCTAAGAAAAAATGAAAAAAGAACCACAAAGAAATATAAATCTATTAACAGTGTTTAAAAAATAAATCCATTAATCCAACTTACTCCTTATGTAAGAATCATAACAGTGTTTCAAAGACAACAGAAATGTATTGATATTCACATTTCCAAATATGGATATATATTTAAGCATAATTTCTCTTTTAATATTAAAAGACATTTTGCATCACTGCTGAAGAAGTTAGTTCTGAGATAACTGAATTAGTAGGTTTTGATCAAACTGCCCAGTGCCAGACATTCAGGCAGCTGAAAAAACAATCTATTGCTACAGAGAGAAGATTTACCTGGCAAGAGATCCAACACAACATAAAAAGACAAACTGGAATCAATGATAAATGAATCGAACTACTGGGTAGAAGCATATTCCTGAATGTGTTCAAGCTACTGGGAAAGTAAGAGAGCCAGCAGGTATAAAAAAGGCCTTCCAAATGTCTGCTTACCCTTTCACGATCCAATCATAGGCATCCTGTTAATCAGGTTAGATTACATCCTAGATATTAATTTGGCAAACAAAACAATGGTCTAGTTCAGTCTGTCCCCTTCAAAAATGCTGAAAACAATCTGCCACTGATAATCTTGCCCTGCATGTACTCTTGAAAGCCATCTGATCAATTTATGCCTAGATGGTGGTAGAAGTCTAAACACAAATACAAATGACATAAGGCTTTCCCTGTTCATTAACAGCTTGTAAACTCATCCTCTGCTTCCTGAGGAAATGGTGAAACACTGGCAGTGAAGAGAGATAGTTCAAAAGTTACAGACGCCTTTCAACTACATATAAATAAATACTATATCTATGAATAAAAACATTGTTGGCTTAGAAGCTGGCAAATGCATTGCTTTCTCACTGGCCACAGGAATCCTGTTCTGGTGGTGTGATTCTGTTTTTGCAAACAATAGTTCCAGCAACCAGTGCCTTCATAATAGATCCTCCCCAAACCAGCATCGATAACAGGCCAACATTTTGGTTATGCTAAACAGTGCTTGCACAGCACCAAGGACTTCTCTTTTGCTTGTGCTGGCACACCCCCTCCCCCACCCACCTACCCACCCCCCTGTGCCCCAGTGACAAGGCTACTGGCAGGCATGAGATGGGAAGAGGAATCATAGAATGGTCCAGGTTGGAAGGGATCCTATCCCCAAGGATCATAGAATTCCAACCCCCTGCCACAGGCAGGGCCACCAACCTCAGGCCTGGATCTACACAAGGTTGCCCAGGGCCCCATCCAACCTGGCCTTGAACACTCCCAGGAATGGGGCACCCACCCCCTCTCTGGGCATCCCGTTCCAGCCCCTCACCACTCTCTGTAAAAGCTTCCCCCTAATATCTCATCTAACCCTTCCCTCCTTTACCTTTAGTCCATTCCCCATTGTCCATAAGGACATGGCTTATCTGAACTGGCCAGAGGAAAACACCATCCTATGTAACATCATGCTCATCAATACAACCAGGGTAGTGGAAAACGACAGAGGGTGGTGTCAGTGGGGGGGGGTTTGTCTTCCAAGGTGGTCATTCCTCAGATAGCTCCTGGGCCCCAGTCTGTTTGTGAGAGGTGGTGAGTGCCTGCCTCTGCTTTGGTTTGTTTTTTGGTTTCTCTTCAATTAATAAATTGTCTTTACCTTGACCCATGAGTTTTCTTGCTTTTGTTTGTTCTATTGTGTCCCCAGTCCCACCGAATAGATGAGAGTGAGCAAGTGGCTGTGGGGATGACTTCGCTCTTGGCCCAAGTCAACATATCACCACCTATTAAATTCTTTGTTTTACATTCTTTCCCTTCCCTTTTGCTGTGGTCTTGCTGTCCAGCATAAACAGTACTTTGTTTTGGATCACTGCTTTCAGGCAGTGTCAATTCCCCAAAAGAATCCCCAGAGCAAGCCAGATCCTGTACAACACCTGGGTACCAAGAGTGCAGGTTAACAGAAAGGAAGAATCAGAGCTCCGTCCTCTGGTGCTGAACGTTCATGATGTAAAAATCCAAGGGAGCCTGTCCAAAAGACTCCATTATTGCTGCAGACAAAATGTTTATTAGCCCATATTCATGTAAAATCAATATACTAGCTCTTTTCTCCTTTATAATCCTGTTGATGACACGGACTAGCAAGAAAAAGGGACCTATATATTAGAGCAAATATTTAATATTCTTAAGTATTTCAATAAGAAACTTTTTTTACCAGTTTTGAGGAAAACGATGCAAAAATATTGGTTCAATTCCTAAAAAAGATTTAAATTTTCAATATTAAAATTTAACAGATACAGTTTTTGATACAGAAGGAACATGATTTATTTCTCTCCATTTGATGATTTAGAACAGTGAAACAGTTGCCTGCATCAAGTTCTTGCCACAAAATTTCAAATGCCATTCCCAAGGTTCATACACATTAGTTCCTGTGAAGAGGGTACCAGACTGCAGTTTTAACACCATAGAGGAGCAGCCTGAAATCAAGCAACCTGTTAGGTATACACATTAAATGGAGAGTCAGTGACTGCAACCTCCTAGATAGCAACGTGTCTGTATGTTCATTTTAACATGAGCCCTACAGAAAGGGCTTAGAAAAAAATATAAAAAAGAACTTGCATTCCCAAAATGCTTCCTGGAGAAATGCCACCTCACCAATAAAGCTCTCTGAGGATACTTCATGAGAAACACCTATTTTGAACACCTGTGAAGTCAATAGTGCCTTTTTTTCCTTACTGTAAGGAAAATGAAAATGTAGGAACATAATATGAAGCACAGCTGGCCACATTTTCAGCCCGAAAATAAAGGTTTTAATGCTTTTAGACATATACTTCCTTCTAAAGTGCCAGTACTTCCAAGAATTGAGGTTTCTGTATGGAAGCTAAGCATTTCCATGTCCACTGTGTTGCAGACAACACATCCCAAATTTACTAACTAGACACATGGAGTCAAGGAAAAAATATTTAATTTGTGGCTATCCAATCCCTGTATTTTTTCATTTTAGGAAGGTTTGTCATTTTCTAAAACTTTGAATTAGCCACAGAAGGTGTGTGTGTATATATATATTTATAAATTACAATTTATTTTTTTATTTTACCTTTCGGAAAACTAAAAAAGACAAGTTAACAAGTGTTCTAATTAATACTCTTCTGGTAAATTTAATCATCTAATGTGCAATATGTGTATGACTTAATATCTGAAATGCTATCCTGCTATTTTAAAGAAGGAAAATCAGAATGCATTCCTAGAAATATGGATAGAAAATCAATGGAAAATATCCCTGTACCTCAGGTTATTGAAACAATATCTGGAAGATTACTTGTCTAATAAAAGGCATAGCAACAAGCCTGATACATACACAGAAGAAAGAAAAGTATATATTTTCTAAATATTACCATCTGGGAGCTTTATGCAAGAATAAATACTCTTATCGGCTGGATAAATTCTCTGATGCTCTATGAGTGCAGATCACTAAGTGGCTTCCCACAGTGGCCTCATTATATAAAGTTCTCTTAGGAGTTATTCTGCTGTATATTTCTGCTCCATATCCCAGCAAACATTGACCTACTCCATTTATAGTCATCGTGGCTAGATTTCAGCTAGCTTAACAACCTGATTATACGTTTTTCCAAACACCAAAAGCACATTTTGAGCAAGAATAAGTGAAGGCAATCATGACAGCCCGTAACATAGACTTAAGTTGAATGCCCAGCACTTTAAAACTCAGGCTAATTATTTATGTAAAATCAAAGGTAAGAGGAATTTTCTACATACCTTTTTCCTTTCCCTTTTTCCTTCTCCCAAAAATACCCTTAGCTTTAAATATTTTAAAAACTTTACCTAGTTAAAATGTTAGTCAATCATATTGAAGACTACTAACAACCCATGAGTCAAGAAAGAGCATATTTCCCTATGCACAAAATGAAGTGAAGTTCCAGATTACTAAAACAAGTAGTGAGTAAGAACATGTGGCTCAGCTCAAGCAGATGAAGTGACAAGGTTTTTGAATCATTAAAGTCCATAATTTCAATTTCTCCATTCTTTAAATTCCAAAATTTATTCCATAAGGAAAATTCAACCTGAGAGTTAAAAAGAAGTCAAAATGGATACTGGTTGCGGGCAAAGCTCAGCTCAACTTCTATGCCAGGAAGCATTTGTCTACAAAAATAGCCCTGGCTCCTAGCAAGAAGCTGTATACAAGTTCACGTTACAGCAACTTTATGCCATTGCAAGGGAAAACCTCTCACTGACTGTGACAAGATGACAGCATGAGATGGTGTACATCTCCAAATGCACAGTCAGAGAAGCACATGTATAAGGTAGAAAGAAATAGCCTAAGTTGTCTTCAGCCTCTGCTAGCTGCTGCTGAAATACAGATTTTTAAAACCTTTCTTTAGCACATGATTTCTAGCTAATTTGTAGGAAATATATGCATTTCTTATTTTAAATGAAGTTCTCTAATGTCCGGCTATGTTTTTAGTTAATGTGCCTTTGAATTCTTACCAAGTGCTAGAAGCATAAAAAAGCATTAGTAGAAAAAGAGGTGGTAGAGCGATTTTTTAAAAGCAAAACCATTACAAATACAGTGGTATTGATGCCTTTCATTAGTAATTCAACTCCATGCACAAAACCAAATGACCTACCTGTGGTCTCCAGACTACAGCCTGCAGGCTCTGTACATCTTTGCTTTCCCACATGCTGTCCCTCTTCACCAGGAGGGAGCATGCAGGGCAGAAGATGCCTGGCTGGTGAGGTGACACAGCACTGCCCTGTGTGGGCAGGTGGCACCCACTGCCTGAACAGAACCGATTCCGGATGGTTCTGCACCCCTGCCCAGGCCAGCAGCAGGATCCCTTGGCGGGCTCCAAAATGGCCTCCTGGTGTTGAGGCACATGGGCCTTCATGCAGGCCACCCCAACCACCCTGTCTGCACACCTCACCAGAGGAACTGGGATTTCCAGTCAGAACTGTCAAGCGTAGATCCATGAGACGCGAGAGCTTTACTGAGTGTTTGTCTAGGTTCAGATATTGTTCTTTTCCTCAGCAGCTGAAGGTTTGTGTAGGTTGGCAGTAAGTTAAGGGAAGGAAAAGTCCCTTACTTGATACGGTTTTGCTTAACCGAGGGAGATAATTTTGCCCATGTCAGTGTGAGACTTCCCTCGCCCTTCAGTGTTCTATGGGCCAGGTCCAAAACCCAGCCGCTAATAAGAGGCTTCCCCAGTTCACAGCAGGAAACATCATGATGGGTCACGGTATGAAAGAACATGAACAGTTTGAAACATGCGTGCCACATAGCATTACACAGAGACATAGTTAATACATTTAAATAGTTAGGGAGTAAATTAACCAGATATAGTCAATATTTTTAAATCCATGGCACTTGCCCTTGTATAATTTGGACTTGGTACTTGGCATGTGGCTAAGAAACTGGTAGCTCAGATTAATAACTAAAAATTACATAGGTAACATAACTGATAGGGTCAGTTCTACCTTCCTAATGCTGCAGAGTATAGGTTATGGAAAGCAAGCAGACACCTTTGAAAAGGAAGTATTCCACTGCATAGCAGAGAAAGTTGCACTGTCCCACTGCTGAAAGTTTTATTCAATCACAAATACAGAGAAGATCCAAGACGTGTTCCACTCACTGCATGCTAGTATTAATAGATCTGTGGGTTTTTCCTTTTTTTGTATAATTTCAAAAAGCAATTCCCCTCTGGGATTTTATATCTGTTGAAAACTTAATGGCCAGACGTAGTCAAAAGTTCAACAAGGTTTTAGTCTCTCAGGAATTATTTTTCAATTAATTTTGACAGATAATTACCATCAAATCAGACATAAGTTCTCCCTCTCCACTTCATTTTTTCCCTCTGAATCTGAATATTTGAATATTACATTTAGCTGAATATTCAGAAAGTTTCTTTCTTCAGTCCCCTTCCTTGTCTCCAGGTGAAATATAATTCATTGTATGCAATGCAGGTGTAGTACACATTAATATATGGCAAAGTAACATTTACTTCAGTGAAAATATTTTTTGTAATAACGTATATAAAAGTATTAGATATTTCAGAATGCTATTTCTAGATCAGTGAGTTTTTTTCAAAGTTATTAGCAGGAAGTTGTCATCTACCTAATGCAATTTACTTCAAAGAAGAGGAAGTTCAAAAAGAATTGTGATTACTTTCTGGTTTTTAAATTTATATAATGCAAAAAATCAATGCTGAATGTAAGAGTAGATAAAGGCATGTTTTAATGCCAAGCATTAAATAAAAAGGCTAGAAAGAATATCTGCTGAAAGGCATGACTATTAGCTATGGGATGGGATAAAAGTTAGCACTATTCATCAAAATGAGAGATTTTTTTTCCTTTGTAACACATAATAGTAATAGAAAAATGTTAATAGTCTATATAGAGAATAATATAGTGCATAGTATTCACTGATCCCTTTTAGAAACTTCTCAATTGGATTTAGACTGGAATCAAATTAAAAATAAGTTTTTAAAAATGATTTCTTAAACTCCAGTCTAGTCTACCTCTATGAAAAGCTGACATTGAAAGCACCAACTACTGAAGCTGCTCAGTGGCAAGTCACTCACTCCTGAAAGGTTTTCCCAAATGAAACTGGAAACACCACACATAGCTACCCACAGAGAATACATTCTTCTATTCTGTATTGTGCATCTGTAACTAGAAATTGACAGTTTGCTGACTGGTGGCTCTGACAAAATTTGTTTACAACACAGGCTAATCTGCATCAGGAACTAAGTTGATAAACTGTATGAACAGGAACTTGGTATTTCATCAGTATGAAAGGGCTTTGGAAAAAGAAATGGTGTACCTTTCATATGATCCCTTCTTCATTCTTTGACATGTTTCCCCAAGAGGTTTAATAAGAAAAAGTAAAAAATAAATAGTCTCTTTATAAACCAATTTGCTACACAGCCACAGAACTACAATTTCAAGAATTACCCAAATATCTTCAGACTGAAGAGTTGAAGAAAGCCTCCTCCTAATAAAATAAAGATAATTTATGCACAACTGCAATCATGTTTATATAAAGAAGTCCATGCAGAGATAATGTAATGGTTAAAGATGGAATGCGCTGGCAAAGACATGCTGTAGCAATACCTTTTTTTAGTAATCTGCCTTAACAGGTACTGCAGCATAATAAATATACTATCTGTGTCCCTTATGTCTATTCAGCATGTGTAAAAGTCATGCAGCTGAACACGTTGACACTTCAGTGGGAGGTCAAATTATTGTTTTGGCACTTCTGTCATGCCTGTCATTTCAATTCCACTTTATCAAATTACAGATTGCTAGATAGAGTTGGATTAAGGGGAGAGATAGACACACACACACACAGAGGAGCAATTGTCATCACTTCAGTTGTGAAATTCCATAATTGCATGTCAGTGACAGGAAGAACAAGAGAGCAGTAATAGGACTGACATTATGATCATTCAAATACTATGAAACTTTCCAACAAGACTTTGCACTATGTCAATCCACATGCCAGGCAATGGACTGGATTTCTGAGCATTTCCTCACGTTAGAATTGCCAGAATTTATTAGGCTGACTAATGAATGCTGTGTGTTAAGTTCCAGGGCAAGTTTCAGCTACCTGCTTTTCCATTAGTACCTTTGCTTGGAAAGAATATAAACAAGGAAATGGAAAAGAAAAATCCTTTGATTTAGAAAATGTCACTCAAAGTATTAGGAATAATAACAAATTATACCAAAAGAACTTAGACTCTGGGTTTGAGTCAACTTAGTTTCAGGAGTTCTGGAGTGCAATGGATCTTAAATTAAAATCATCGTGGGGGAGGCATTCACGGATTTCAAGTAACTATTCTGCTAATAAACAAACAGACAACACCCCTCCAATTTTGAAAACTTCCACTTCTGTAGTAAGGAAGACTGAAGAAGCATCACGTAAATCTGACTTACATGAGCTGTCAGTGGAAACCTCTGGCATATTGTGACAGGTAGATACTATTTTTGGAACAGCTCATTATTCTCATTTCTGAGTTACTTCCCCTTGTTTCTGAATTCCATGGTCAATCCTCTATATTTTAGGTAGTCCTGTCATATGATGGTTCAGTAATCCTCCTTACTATTTGTATAACAGTTAGAAGAAGCAGAAGAAATAGGAAAAAATCCTTCACTCTAGTAGACTCCAAAAGGCTTATTAACATTCAAAACTTCCTTAGATCCCTCTGAATCTATATCCAAACACAATTTGGACACTTTCTTATCAAATCACAGGAGACATCTTCCCTCATCAAAAAATTTCTTTCTTTTAATGTGAAGAAAAGTGCATCTCAAAACTACCAAGTGATACAGATTACGTGATGCCTTCACAAGTGACACTCCTAGTCACTGGTAGGAAGCTCCTCAACAGGAGAAAAAGAGATTACAATGAAAGGAAATGGCATATAAATATAACCACATCATCAATGCCAGTAGTTGAATCAGTCACGATGCTTCTTACCAGCTCTTCATTATTTGATACCCTTATTAATTCCCTCCTGTGGTAACCTAAAGAGGATCGTTTAGAAAATTGGATGAATTTTCTTCTTACTAATTAGATAAATTTTTAACTTAAACTTTCATAGAAAACATTTTCACATGAGCATTATAAGTTAAAAAAATAATAATTGCATAAAGCCATAAAATAGGCAAAGCAAAATGTATTTGTAATATCATTTCTTTTTTTCCTGCTTATTTTGTCTCAGACTCCCACTGTAACCTTGCCAGTGTCTCCCCTTCACACTTCTATCCCCCCATACATAGCTTGAGCAATTTAAATGTAAGTATTTTCCTCATAGGTGTTTTCAATTTGTTTGTAAAGCACTTTGATATCCTCTGACAGAAGGTACTAAAAAAAAAAAGAAGAAGAATTTCCCACAGCAGGCACAGAAAAGGGAAGGAAAGGGAAGGCAGTGCTGCCTACACCACATCCAGCAGAAGGTAATAGGGAGTTATGGAACATTATGTCACTACAGGGAAATTTTCTAACTTACTGACCTATCATGTTATTGGCCTAATGCATACCCATAAAGTCTATTGCTCTCATAAAGCCTCTGCACTCTGAGCTCAAACATGGTAAATTTTCAAGTCAAGATGCATCTCAGAAATATTCTCTCCATAAGCTCCTTTGCTTCTCAAGAACAGAAAATGAAGCGAGATATTCGGAGTGACCTTGAGCCACCGAGCTAATAACACTTAGCTGCTAGTTAATGGTGAGCAGTGTGTTGCCTGCAAGGAATACTGAAGAGAATGTCATTGCACATTACAGCTGAAGGGAATCTATTACTAAAAAGAGCAAGCTGAAATAAAACAAAAATGAAGCAGCCAAAGCTGAATAAAATATTCCTGGTGTAGTAAAACCCAGCTGAAACAAAGCTGGCCAGCAAAGAAAGGTCATTGTCAGTTAACTTTCCATTGAGTTTTCAGTGTCTGAAGTTTTCCATTTCAGATGGAAATAAAACAAAAGGACATGGGAGAGTAAGGGGAAGATAACTTCATATCAGAGTTTTGTTTTCACAGTGTTGTCGTGAATTAATGTGATGATATGACAAACACAATTGCAGAGTGATACAAAGTATTTCCTTTGTGTTCTGTTCAAACCTCAATGACAGAGCAGGACAGGGAGAAATCTTATTTCCAGTTTCTTTTTTTTTTGCATTTTTGAAGATTACTGTTCTATGAAAGTCCCATATATTTTCTTTTTTAAAAAAGGTAATTATTAATATAAAGATGTGAACTGAGATTAAATCAAAGATGAGGAAGATTTATTAAGGGCATGTTTTTCAGGTAATGGAAGGTGATGAAGCTGGTGTAAGAGCAACAACAAAAAAGCTTTACATATTAGCAGTCTTTTTAGAGCAGAGATCAAGGCTGGGGTTTGGTTATATCAAATAGAAAAGATTGTAAAGGAATCCACATAGTCTCCCCTCTTGGCAAAACAGCCAATACACAAATTCCCTTCAGCCACCACCGTTCAGCTCACCCCCAACAAACACAGTTAGAAAACATGGGTAAGAAAAAAACAACCATCAACAACCTTGCAAGAGCAAAACCTCATGCTGAAAAACATCACAGGCTTTGAAATTATGACTCAATTTCCAAAACATCATATGACTAGCTTCAGAAATCAATGTATTTTTACAAAAAAACACACTTTGTATGTTTTAATTGGTTTCTTTTTGTGAAATTTAAGGGTCATGTTTCTACATATGTTTCTTTGAAAAACAAAGCTGAGACATTTCCATGATCATGATTCATTGAACATCAAATGATGTGATGTTCAGAATGAAGGTAGGAGATTAAAATAGAAAAGGGTTGAGTGTGACAGGCAGAAGAATCCGGATTAGGTTGGGAGTGAGTCGTACATACACTTACGGCTTCACCCCTGGCAATGGTAAATGCAACTGAGCAACGTGTGACAAAACAGACTGCTTACAGCACACTGGTGATTACTTGGTGCCTGTTATTCTCAGACCAGAAGGCTTTTATCCTTGCAGAAAATAGAAGTGGAATTGTACATAAAAAGGACAGCTGAAGTAACAATGGAGAGACTGATTGTAGCGATAAAGTGATTAAGATAATTAAATGCTTTTTCATCATTTATAGAATAATAGATTTCAAAATAATAACGACAATTATTAAATTTCAGTTCACCTTTGGGCAATGTTTTAGCCATGGTTTCATAAATTTCTGCTTCAGAAATCAGAGACTAAGAAACTTCAGGAAAGAAGACTGCAAGAAGAGGCACCTTGCCGTTTTAAATTTTGTTGTGAATTAGGACAACCTTCCATTACTAATGATATAGTTCATTAGCAATATATTTCATTAGGGAAGAACAAATTATTAGATACTAATGCTGCATGTCCTAATTGCAGTAGTTTGTCTTGATTTCAACATAGATGGAATAAAAACGTTTATTTATAATGTTTCAGGTTCTACGAATTCCATTCAGTTCCTAATTTCAGCTTTCGATAAACGTGAAACAACTCATTATCCTTAACTGAGACTGATGTAGCTTTATTTGATGATCGCTGCATAGGTGGTTGGTAATCTGTATTCCTGGACCCTAAAGTAAATCTGACACATAAGCTTGGCAGAAGCTTCAGTTTTGGGAGGAGGAAAACACAGAGGCAAAGATGAAGCAGGTACTGTAACTCCAAGCAGTATTCATTACATTTCTATTCTTTCAAAAGCCTCCAACAAACAAACAAAATGAAGCAGCTGAATTTAGGGATTTGTTAGACAATTTGTCACATTAATTGCAGTTCCTGCATTTGAAAGCTAGAGCACCACCCAAATTTGAGAAGGCAAAGGCAAGGACTAGGAGAATGAAGAACCACCCATGGTGGCCATCTCAGGCACCTTAGGGTGCACAATTCCATGGGACCTGACGAGATGCATCTGCAGGTGTTGATGGAACTGGCAGATGAAGTTGCCAAGCCACTATCCAAATAAGGTGGTGATTGGTTACAGCCAGCATGGCTTCACTAAGGACAAATCATGCCTGAAAGATCTGGTGGCCATCTACGAGGGGGTTATAGCACTGGTGGATAAGGGGAACAACTGATGCCATCTATCTGACACTGTCCCACATAACATTCTTATCTCTAAACTGGAGAGGCATGGATTTGATGGATGGACAACTAGGATAAGGAATTGGCTGAATGGTCATCCATATGAAGACCAGCAATGAGCGGCCTTCTTCAAGGTTCTGTGTTGGGAACGTCGCCGTTTAACATCTTTCTTGGCAACATGAACAGTACAATTGAGTGCACCCTCCGCAAGTTTGCCAATAACACCAAGCTGTGTGGTGCAGTTGATGCATTGTTGGGGAAAGGATAAAATCCAAAGGGACCTCAGCAGGCTGCAGAGGTGGGATCATACATTGTATGATCTTCAACAAGGCCAAGGGCAAGGTCCTGCACATGGGTCGGGGCAATCCCAAGCACAACTACAGGTTGGGTAGAGAATGGATTGAGAGGAGATCTGAGAAGAAGGACTTGGGGGGCACTGGGGGATTAGAAGCTCAGTGTCACCCGGTAATGTGCACTTGCAGCCTAGAAAGCCAAACCTATCCTGGGCTGCATCCAAAGCAGCATAACCAGGAGGGTGAGGTAGGGGATTCTGTCCTTCTACTCTGCTCTCATGAGATCCCACCTGCAGTACTACATCCAGTTCTGGGGCACCCAAGATAAGAGACATGAACCTGTTTGGGTCAATCCAGAGCCATGAGGATGATCCAAGGGCTAGAGTTCCTCTGCTATGGAGACAGGCTGATAAGAGTTGGAGTGATTCAGCCTGGAGAAGAGATGGCTCCAGAGAGATCTTATTGCAGCCTTCTAGTACCCAAGCTGGAGAGGGGACAGTGCCAAGGGCAGGGAGGGCCAGGCCCAGGGAAACAGCCTTCAGCAGTAGAAGGGCAGCTGAAGAGGGGCTGGGAGGAAGAAATGCTTCCTGGAATGGATGGGAGGCCCTGGTACAGGGTGCCCAGTGAAGCTGGGGCTGCTCCTGGATCCCTGGCAGGGTTCAAGGCCAGGTTGGATGGGGCTCATGGAGGGTGTCTGTACCCATGGAAGAGGGTAAGTGGGCTTTAAGATCCCTTCCAACCCCAATCATTCTATGATTTAATGAACAGATCATCACTGTTGTTGGATAAATTTGTACTTTTAGTAAGTCAAAAAACAAGTCATAACCCAAAACTTAGAAAATCCCATGTATGTTATTATTTCAGTGAGCAGCAAGTCAAGATCACAGAAGTCTGTAGATCAGAAGGCATGTGTCTGTTATAGTCAAAAGGATGAGAAATTCCTATCACTCAGCGCTGCAGTGCTGATAACCTCCAGTTCTTTAACCTTAATGATACATGGGGAGACAGAGACACTCTCCAGGTTTCACAGTGTGACTGTTTACTCTGTGACTGCCACCTCACCTTCATGTCACTGCTACAAAGAGCGCGGAGGGAGATGGCAGTGAGCAGCACAACAAGCCAACAAAGTAATAAAGCACAGGATATAGCATGAGAATCTCTTTTCTTTCCCTTCACTTGCTCAGTTTCTAGGGCCTTGGTTCTCTCAGGAAAAGACAGATCACGCATTCTGCATTGGATGGTCAGACAGCTGCGTTAGTCACTGAAGAAAGGCAGCTCCTTAGGAAAGCATTTAAACCCAGAGCACTCACTGAGGCCAAGAAGTATCAGATCTAAAAGTCCTGTACTTTATATCATCCTATCTTAAAATAAGGACAAAAATCCAAACCAGTTTAGTGGCAACATCTGAGATAAAAGGACCATTGCAATAAAAGGCAAAGAAATACAGCACATACATTGATTAGCCTGCAGTCCAAAGCTTATCCCACTCTTGACCATTTTTCCCTTTATTCAAGCAATAAAAAGAATATTTTGGTTGTGCAGTTTTGGTGGCTGCTACCTACACCACAAGTCAGACCTTGACATTTAGAAAGTCCAATTTTTAAAATGTCAACAGAGATATGTTTAAAAAAAAACCAACAATCAAAACCAGCTCACCTCTTCGGTGAGGAAATACTTTAAAGTCAGGTATTTATTTCTTAAAAATTCAGAATTTTTGTATCAATTGTGTGAAGTCTTTGCTTCTTCATTAGTTTTGAGCATGGACACATCAACCAGGTTAATTTAGATTCAGGTCAGAATGTGTCCGCAAAATGCTTGGGGAAAAAAAAAAAAGGAAGGACCTGTACAAGAAATGAAGAGGTGTAATTTGTCAGTATGAGAACCTAATGCAGCCTGGAAAAGGAAGCAGAAATAGAAAGCAGGAGAATTTAGAAAATTTGAAAAAAGTAAAAAAAGATATTAACACAGAAGAATAGTCAGTAACAGTGCAATGAAGAAAAGCAGTAATGCTTCAGTTTGTTAAAATGCTTTTAAAAACAACAGCAAAAAAACCCTAAACCTCACAGAGAACTGAAAAAGCATTAGGAGTGTAAATAAGAAGGGTAATTCCTTAAATTTAACTTAAACAGTCATGCTTCAACTCTCAAAATAATACAGCAAAGTTACTGCTCCATCAACATAAATTGTATAGTTTTTGAGCCCCATGTCAAAATAAAAAAATGTGTTATATTTGCATACTGTCCTTGTAATTGCTCTAAAATAAGCTAGTTCTACTGTACTGATACACATCAGAGTAAAACTATTCAGTGCTGACTTCATTTAAATGCAAGAAACTCAACCTGTCTTAGTGCAGCGGGCTTCAGCAGTCAGAGAGTAGCAACAGCCACTTGGTATCTAAGATACAGCGTACTTGCACTTTTCCTTATATTCACAGCTTAGTATCTTAATTAAATTCTTAATATGTTTCTGCTAGCTCAAAATAATTCTGTCCCTTCCTTCCTGAAAACATTGAAAATCACTGAAATTCAACGAACCTTTATCAAATATCTCAAAAAAGCAAATACATTGTGCTTTCCTGGGCTAGCTTCAACAGTGTGTCGTATGGGACTTATAAAATTTGAGCTATGATGAACAACTCAAGTGCTTTTTTTTTATTAAAAACTCATTTCTATAGCAAAAAAGAACTTGACAACTATTTCTGAAAAAAAGGAGGAGCTACTGAATGGTTATAGGGAGATGCAGTAGCCAAAACAAATTTAAAACACAAACAAAAAAACGCACAAACCAAACTCAACCAAACAAAAAACCTGACAACAATTGAGTACTTGAGTAATAGAATATTGGTACTACACCTTATAGCACAGTTCAACTGATGCTAAATTAAAAGTGTAAAGACCCACTGTTTCAAACTGCAAACTGAGAGTGATGCTGTTAGGGCTACGAGGCAGCAGCTTCCTGCATCCCTCATCTTTGGAGGGCAAACTGGTAGCACTTCAATTTAAGAATCCGTTCTAAAAATGTAACTTTATTCAAGCATACATGTCACAATATACTGTTGGGAAAAAAAGGCTAACAAGGTGAAGACACAACTGAATGCATGTTTTATACTCCTTCAGAGGAAATAAAGCTGGAAAGACTGAGAGAGTAACTTCTTTAAACATTTAGAAGGAAAAAATATCCGTATCAAAGATACTGCTAATAAAGCAAGAAAAAGCAGTCCTTATCTTGCTGTTCTACATATATTTAACATGGTATGCCAACATTAACAAGAGAAACATCACAACAGTTTTTTTACTAATGGCAATTAAGAACAGGACAGGCAATTGTCTTTTCATCTGCTCAGAGTTTAATGACATGAAGATCACATTTCCATTCTGAACAAGCTTAGTATATTCAATAGAGTAAGACTTTTATCCCCATCGAAGTTAAAATACAACATTAGAAAACTTAGTTATAGACCTTTATAAAACATACACACATAAAACAATTTCATATGGCTTAATTAAAAAAAAAAAAATCAACCACCCAAACTCCCCCCCACCATACACACACTTACTAGAGTTACCTGAGAAATTACATTAAAACAAGGTACTTACTTTTCTGTCCTCAGTTTCTACGCAGGAACCACACTCTGCTTTAGTATCCTGGAAAGATGAACACAAGGCCATGTCACAAAGAGTACTGACCAGGGTTGTGGGAATAACTCAGGATGGACACAGAGCAAGGTGTGAAAAGTGTGTTTCTCAACATACTACACTTTGCACAACTGTTGCTCTTGTATAGGTATACTTAAATGTGCAATGTTTAGTGTTATGGCTTCAATTCAGGATTATTAAACTTTATTACAAGAATAAACTTAAAGATAGGATTGAAACAACATAAAAAACCAAACCTATTTTAATACAGTCCAGCCAGCTCATAAGACAAAAATGTGATCTCTGCTTTACAGTAAGTTTGCTTTTTCTACTTGCATCTTGAGGAACATATAATGCTTGCTCACTTATTTTTTCTTTAGTTAGTGATGATAGCTTAAAAATCTAAAGGTAAGCTTACAAGGAAAGAACTCCTCAGACTTCTGTCTGTTGCCAATAGTGCTAACTAGGACTTGATATGTTGATGATATTTGTGTCTGACTCTCACTGGAACGTGTAAGAACAATCAAGCATCTACATACTATAAGTGTGCGTGTGTGTGTCTGTCTGTCTGTCTGTATTTTGGACTTAGGTTTTCTTCAGGAGGCTAATAAATAACCTTAAACCAAATGACACCCAACACATATCCCTTTTATTCCTAGGGTATTCTGACTCTCATAGAACCTTTGAATTTTTGCCAGTAGACCAGATGAAATTATAATTATCACAAAAATTTCAGATTGAAAGGCATTCATTTCTTCATGTTATCCCTTTGTACACCAAGTTACTATTGGAAACTAAGCCAAATGTAGTTCAAATCATTAAACTGTAGACAAGTGACCTATTGCGATGTTTCTTTTGTTTTCAGCTTTATTTTTCTGGTGAGGGTATTCTTGAAAGCTAATTTGCTTACATACTGTGACTTTAGTCATTTCTATTGGGGGAAAAAAAAAACCCATACAGAGAGACTATTTTTTGTTAAAAGTCCTTCCCCAAACTCTCACTGAAGCTAGAACTACGCTCATCAGATTTTACATCACTGGCTACAGTGACTTGCTACATAAATCCCAAACTACACATTGAAGGCTGATAACTAATAGCAGCTCTCATTACAAATGGAAATACCAAATAAGTAAGTTATGTTTCAGTGCTATGCTGATCTACCTTGAATGAAGGACTGGTATCATTTCAATGCCAAAGACTTTACCTAAGCCATATACCCATAAAAGATTAAAAAAAAAATAAAATTAAATCATTCAATCAAGTAAGATGAATTGAGGCTTCCTGTAAAAAATACTCTCACTCACAGCAGGATAGATTAAAGATGATTTCATTAGGCATATCAAGCTCTCTGTCACTTAAGCAGCATATTTCCAACAACAAAATTCTTTGTTATTCTAGTTTCATGTATTAATCAGTACTTCAAATAGTCTTTATATTCAAAATTCTTTTCATGGGGAGCCAGACTGTACTTTGAGGAATGTAACACTCAAAAATTTCATTCAAGTGTGACTTCCTGGCAGCCAGACAGTCTCTCACTATGCCTCTCCTGCCACTTGGTAGATAAGGAAATGCCATCTCTGCCTACAGCTGGTTTGTACACTGACATTCGGGGCTTTCTGGTGAGGGGGAGAGGGAGGAAAAAAGCTCAGCTTTTAGAAAGCTTCTTGCCTCAGAGGAATGAATTCAAACTCCTCTTACACCAGTGCTCTTTACCTGCTAACTATACCTTAAGTCACCCTTTTGGAAATAAAGGCATTTTCTTTAAAATAGTTATTGGTTAATCAAAACTGAATAATATCTTTTCACATTACCATGGGCCAGGGTGGCTCTATCTCACATACTGACCTAAGTCATGTGAATACAGAATTAAGTAGCGCCTATCAGATTCTAATCACAGGTACCACAAATTCTCAGTATGACAAATACACCTTGTTCACAGAACCCTCATCCCTCCAACCACCTAGATTTTAGTTTACTATTTTGCCACTATCCTTTTCCATTAAAAGCAATTTTTAGAAACCTAAATTCCTCAGCATTCCTTACTCAATGGGAAACAAAAATGCAGTTTTACCTGACTAAAACTAAACCCCTCTTCCAGCACAGCTTAAATCTCAAGGTTGCCTGTGACCAGAAAGGCAAGAAGTACAAATCAATCATGCAGCCCAGTGGAGACTCTCAATATAGAGCTGAAGGGACAGTGCATCTGGAAGTGACCAGGTAAGAGCCATATGGAAAAGATCCAGGCTGAAAATTGAATAATGTAATTTCTATCCTGGGTTTTACCCCTGAACTTTACACAATCCTGCCATCTCACAGCATTTGGGTTTCTCTCAAAAGATATGGAAAGTGAATCTTACAAAGTAACTGCTGGACCATTACCAGTGAAAACTCATACGTGTGTTTTCAATAGCACTGGACATTGCAGCCAGCAAGGAAAAGTGGTATTGGCTTATCTTTGAAATTGTGTAAAGTCAGATTTGGGCAAAGAAATAGCTTTACATCTTCAAGAGTAGAGACCTGAATTTGGGCTTTTGCACAAAGAAGGAAAAAAACCTAAAAATCAGGGTCCATTGTTATTTTGTTGTTTCTGGTATACCCAAGATTAATTTTTAAATATTGCCTAAGTAATTTTTTACCAACTTGCTTTAGTTACACATACACATGACAACCTGGCCTGTAGCAACCATTTAATATGTAACAACACAGACAAGAGTCTTTAATGTTAGGGATATGTATGCATATCTTAACCTTTAATTGCCCAAGCAAAGCAAGCTATTTTTTCTGTTATAATTCTTTAAATCAGTGAAAGCACCATCTTAATCAAACATATATATAAATATAAGTATTTGACTATACAGCATCTACAACATTGATAAATCTCTTTTAAAGACAAAATTGTGCACAGAAAGTAAGCTTTAGAAACGTTTCAAAATGAATCATCTGTCAAGCTCAGAGCAAGAAGGGAAGAAATCAGAATGTTCTTCTGAGAGACATCTGTGCTACTTTTTGTAAGTGCAAAATGACAAAGCACTACCATTTGAGTGTGTGTCTTGCAAATTTCTCAACTGTGTGCAGTGTTTCAGATTAAGAAGTACCATTGCTGTAAGGTGTAAAATCCTTTCAGTCTGAACAATACATCAGGCACTTTCTTTAATGTTGTTACATCACAAAAAAAGATGTTTAAGCCAAGTAAAATCTGTTCCTCCTGAAGAGTTATTATTTTAGGTAAATTATATAATGATGGAACACTACAAGGGATGTTTCATTGGAAGGATGGAAAGAACAAATTATACACATACCCTGCCACTAAGGTAGAAAATCCTCTGATCCATTTAGGTATAAAAACAACACAACTCCCTTTTTTCTCTAGGTGTCACTACAAAACAGTCAATTAAATGATCTTAGAAACATAGTAAGAGCTCTGTTGGTTTTAGGGTTTTTGTGACAGCACAGAAGAAAAATCGTCTTTTTTGTCTGTCATGTTGGGTAGGAGCAACAAAGAAACAAAGCAAGGTTTAACAGAGAGCATCAGGAGCAACACAGGACTAGCACAGCTTTTAAGAGTTGAACAAAGTGCCATAAGGGACCTGCCACTGTATATTTAACGCTCGAATTACATTGAGATGGTAAAACTATGGTCACCTCTGTGTTTGCAGGCATACAGTTCTTAAAGGTTACCTTGAAATGTTCCTACAGAAATTTAGTCAGCCTAATGACCAACTGGTATTACATTTATGGTTGTATTGAGTACTATGACTAACCAGATAGAAAAGTGACATCAAGAGGGATCAGTCTTTCTGTGGCAGTTTGAAGACAACTAATGATTTAGATAACGTGCCAGCAAGTTACGCAAGTGCATAGTACAAAATGCATCAAATAAGATACCCTAAGAAAACTCCCTTTCCTCATCCCAGCTGTGCTCTGTTTGATCATCCACGCATTTCATAGTTTTCAAAGTTTAATATGCTAGGGAAATGCATCTACCACCTTCAACTGATATTAGCATTGCATAGATATTACTGAGAAGCAGTAAAATAAAAGCGCTAGAAAGTAAAAGCAATCATTTGTGGTAGCATGATGCCTCATGACATTTTGGCTTTAGGATGCAGTAGAAACCTCCATACACTTTATTTTACATTATCTTCTATGATTCTGCATTTAATTTTCCTTCTTGTATTATAAATAGAAATAGTGAAAACAACATCCACAAGTAGACATCAGTCATACCAACACAGCCAATACCTGTACACGGCTGTGTATTTTATCATACATTGCCAGTTTGTGATCTCCCTGCTATTCCTCTACTTCCCCATCATTGTAACACAGAAAACCAGAAACAAAGCAAAACAAACCAAAAAAGCTCAAGAAACAAGCAAACTGTACGGGCTAAGAAGCATTAGAGGAATTACCTGCATTTCTAACACTTTTTTTTCCCCCTTCTTTCCCATGTGAGAGCAATGAGCCACAATAAGCAAACAGAATTCCCATGCACACACACTGCTCTCACGCCTGGATCAGGAGGAACTCAGACTCTGGAAGTTACTCAAGTGCTCCCACAGCTGCTTTTGTCTGTAATATCAAGAACGGTCAGTAGGTGGAAGCAAATACCCTTGTAACATCTTGTGTCATGGAAAAGCAATCTATCCCACCGACAAGCCAGGTCTGGTATTTTATCCCTGGCATCCCAACAAGCACGAGCGTAAATTATGCTGCTTTTTTTTTTTTTTTTTTTTTTTTTTTTCACAAAAATGGTTCCCAGTGACACAGAAGTAAAAAGAAAAGGGTGGGTATTTTCAGGTTTCACATTTTTAAAAGCGAAACTGATTCCTTTTAACACCTAAAGCACATATAAAGGTAACCTGACATATTATATGTAAAATAGTTATTGTATGTATTATATGTAAAATTTAAAACTACACAGTAAAATTGTAGGTTATATATTTTTATGGATTTTTTAAAAGTGTTTAAATATATCAAAATACCTGAATTACTGAGGAAAATATTTAATCTTTTTCACCCTCCATTAGCCATTATATTTCATTACTACTGCTGACAAACAGGCTGCCAGCAGATGAATTCACTTGAATTTCATATCAGTTCTATTTTATCCATCCTAGAGAACAAATTAACCACACAGTAATACTTACTGAAGAAGAAAATAAAGGAAAAATGAAACCTCAGAATGTGACGTACAAGCCTTTACTACATTTGTTCCCAGCCACCACAGAACCCATGCAGGAGCCTCATCACATTTTGTTAAGAAACCAACCCCAGGATTTTAATGGCCTGAATAGTTGTAACATCAAAGATGTAAGAAAAGAACTTTATTTATCAAATCAACACCTTCATCTCAATTTATTAATATTTCTGGACCAACAGAGGCTTGTGCCAACAAGCTACTAGCACGATCCAGAAGACGACTTGGGTCGTCTGCAACTATGTCTCTTGCACCAGGGCCATTTGTCTAGAGGCAAAAAGGAAATCCGTATGATCAGGGATTTAAACATCAAGTTCCTCAACTTCATGTTTAACTGAGTTTACTCATCTCGCTTCTAGCTAAAAGTAGACAGACTTTATGAGGAAGGTTTACAAGACTCTTGGAAACTGAACTGGAAAATTTTATAATAAAAAATTACTGCTTGTAAAAATATTGCTGTATTTTTAATGTAGATTTGAAGGGACTCTTGTGTGTGCCCTCCCACACATCCACCCACCATCCGGCTGTGGAAATGGATACCCAATCTCTTCTTTCTTCCGATTCTAGTGTGTTGCTTATATTAATTTACAATTTTCAAAGCTATCAAGAGCTGAAAAGGTTTTTTTCCAAAAAAGAATGCTTGACTTTTTTTCATTATTAAAACTTATTTGAGGGAACAGCTACTGCCTGTTGATAAAGCTTTACAGACTGGAGTATGTGAAACCTTTATGAGTAACTCATCCTTGACTTAAATACAATCTAAATACTTAGAGGAGCAAAGACAGAACAGAAAGCAATCCTCTGTGTGCCTCACAACTCATATAATTGCTGCAAGCATATGTTTTCCTTAGTCCAAGGATGCAAAACTGCCTGAGTGTCAGTCCTCTGCCTATGTCCTTAGATCATCCTAACTGCACAGAACAACATAAAAGTACTCAGCATTTTCCAAAAAGTTGCATCGAATTTTAAGACATGAAGCTATCATGTAGAAGTATCTAGCTATATCTGTAGGAATTTGCTGTTGAAGCCCAGAAAAATATCATGTTAAGACTTGAGTTGGGATCCAGTAAATATTTCATTTTCAAAGATGGCAACACAAATTTACATTAGATAAAACTCTCAGGTTGAATAGCATGAAATTTGTTTCTCATATATAACATCATTTTGATCTGCAGATCAAATATGAAACTCCTTTTCCATATGACTCTTGATTTTCAAGGCTGAAAGTTGCCATGCTCATTGCAAAGAGTAACACAGCTGCATCCGAATCCATCCTCAGTGTCAGACTCAAAAAAGGAAAAAAATCCATTTTTGTCTGCAGCTTTCTAATGAATCCTTTGAAAATCTAAATTACACCAAATTTTAGCTCACTTGGGAAAAAAGTGTTACTTCGGGAGCATAGTCAGGTTAATACCATCACAAGAATTTTCAACAGTTTTAAACTGTTTAAACTGAATTTTTAAACTGTAGATATTATTTACCTAATAATAGTCCTATAGGCACCAAGCAGATCAAAAGCCACATAAATATTAGTGTATTTTAAGACACTGAAATCTAGGTGATTGGTATATATTCCTGACAATTCCAAACTAAGAGCTGCCAGAGTGGTTTGAGCACAGACTACACTCAAGGTAAGCTGGGTAAGATGACAACTGGCAATATATACCCAATGCACAGATACAACATTTATAGGCAGCAATTTAATTTGATAGTTTATGCTTTGAAATCATAATCAGCATAAGGGGACAACTGAATTCCTGGAGAAATTTACCTTTTTTTAGCCTGCTTTCCTAAAGGAAGCAAGCATATAACTTACTCTGTACCTCAAGTGCCTCAACTTTGGAATACATTTAGTAAGTTCAGCCACATTTGACAGGGAAACAGAAGCCTGGAGAGTTACTACATTCCTCTATTTTTCATAAGCTAGTGGCTGAGTAAAAGACCAAACATGACTTGCAAAACCAGCCACCACACCAGCTGTGAAAAGGCCCCCAAGAGAGCTGAGGATGCTGTGATGGGGAGGATGCATTATGTGAAGTAAAGGCACCAAGTGGCTCTGGGAAGGAGTCTGTGTTTCCTGAGTGGGGACTGTAAGGAAACAGGGTACAAATCTGTAATAACACTTTCAGTAAAGTCTGCCGTTCCCAAAAATAACTTAGTTCAAGACTGATGTGGATTTTTTATTGATGTTTTGAAAAGAGTTCATCATTTTAGAACTATGTTTTGATAGATACAAACATAAATTTTAGCTGAGAGCACAATTCTCAAGGTTACAGAGCAACAGGAAAGAAATTTCTTGATGAAAGGTATATGATGGTGGCAGTACTGAGAAAGTAGGTGCCCATGAAAATCCAGGCTCTGGAAGAAGGTTATGGGCTTTAGTTTTGTATTACACTAAACTTTCGATTCAATCACAAAAGGATGAGTCTTATGGGTTTTATATATATTCATAAAATATGTCTATTTCTAAGCAGTAAAACCAGTTACATTCATAAAAAAATTGTTTTGTTGTGGTGGTTCAGCCCCAGGCACACTCCCACAGGAGACACAGACAGAGCCTCTGTGGATTTGGATAAGGACAGTTCACTGACATAAACCACCATGAACGTAGAACAATAATGGCCAGTTACACTCACACCCAGTGCTAACACAGAGTACCTTACTGACCTGACAATTACAGAGTGCTGCCCGACAGCAAGGACAGATGGACAGACCAACCAATCCCCCCAGCCACACTCAGACGGTCCTGGAGGCAACCAGCTGCTTTTATGGGGGAGTGATGTCAGGTGGTGTGGAAAACAGCCCAGGGTAACTCAGCTCACCTGTGCTGGCTGCTTGGGGAGGTTTACTCTGGCCTGGCCAGAACCAGGACATACATATATGCTTTTTTGAGGAAAAAAAAACCCAAAAAACCCCAGGACATCATATTGGAAACTAGACTTTACTGCAGAAGCTATTGCCTTGTTTCTGCGTATTTAAAAACAAAATCTAGATTCCATACAGGCAAGAAGTTTTCTCCTCTGCTGAGATCAGTGAATTGATTTTAGCTGACCTAGAGGGAATTTTCTTCACTGGTATGGTGCTGTGACTTGGCTTTGTGACCAAAAACACTGCGCTGACACAGGAGTGCTTTACATACCTCTGTGTGGTGCTTAAGCCACGAGGCCTTTTCTGTGCCTCAGGCTGCCCCAGCAGCCATGGGCTGGGGGTGCACAGGGAGCTGGGAGGGTGCAGAGCCCACACAGCTGACCCCCCACAACCAAAGGGATGCTCCTGACCATTTGATGTCATGCTCAGCAACACGTTGAATGGGGAAAGAGAAAGGGAGGGGGATGTTCAGAGTTCTGGTGTTCATCTTCCCAAGTCACCACTCATGCCATAAAGCCCTGCTTGCTGGGAGATGGTGGAACACCTGCCTGCAGATGGGAAGCACAGGGTGAATTCCTCAGGCTGCTTTTCTTGGGTGTGCTGTTTTGCTTTGCCTATAAGGGTCTCTTCTCTCACTAGTTCTACCATTCTGCATCTCCCCCATCCCACTGCAGGGGAGCGAGGCAGCAGCTGGGTGCTGCTGGGCTGCCTACTGGGGTTAACACACAACAATCAGAAATTCATTCTTATTCAGCTTCTACATATTCACAAGTGTGACAAGAAGTCAGGTCACAAATTCTTTGGTGCTTCACGGGTGGAAATGTTATTTTAACTTCCTGGCATGCCTCTGCATCATTATGCCAATAAGAATGTGGTAACGAAGGCATGACTGAAAACTGTATGCAAAGAACTATTCCTGCCAGGAGTAGATTACAAAGAAGGAATTTTCTCATCAACCAATCATCAGACTTTTTTGTTATTGTTGGTAAGAAGAAAGCGACTGAGATGTGATCTATTTTCCTGCTTCTATGCCCAGCGTAGGGTATACAAGACCAGCTTGCTCTGAAGTACCTGCAAAACTATACTGTATCATAACCCATTTCCTTCACAGATCTTTTTAGGAATCTTGTAGTAAGAAAGATACTGGTCAAATAAGACCTCTGAAGGGCTGCTGAGTACCAGCCATTCACATCGCATACACAAAGAAGCTAAGGCAGCCCATAAGCGACGCCTACAAAGGAAAACCAGCAGAGAGAAATGTCAGTGGCACAGGTGTGTTACTGCTCAAGAGTGACCAGCAGCCAGTATCCCCAGTTTGTGCTCTTCTCCTGAATAAACGTGGTGGAGCTCAGACTATTTCCTTTGCATGTACGTCTCAGTACTAACATCCATATACTGTCCAAATATACAGATGATGCATTGTTCCTCCTACTTCTACTTGGCTGTTTTTCCCTCAAACAGCTGTTTCAGCCTATGTCAGCACCGAAGTGCCAAGAACAGGTTCACTGAGAACAAATGTCCCTGGCATCTTTCTTTGCAGAAGGATGACTCTGTCTCAGTACTGCTCAAGACGAACCACTCAGTAGCAAAAAGAAACAGAAACCAACCAAACTAAAATCTGTGAGGCCCTCTTCACCCCTCAAAAGCCCTCTCTTCAAATGTCACCACAGAGTCTTTGGTTTGGTGAATGGATTAATGTGCACGAAGGAACTAGCAATCTTTTAAAATAAGGAATATTGATTATTTGGTTGTAATAAATACTTTAAATGCCTAATAATTCAATGTGTTTGTGAGTTTTAAAAACTGAAGTGCATATAATCTATTAATACTGTATAGCATGTGAAGATATACAGTACACAAATGAAATATAATAACTACCATATTGTTTTAAAACTCATTTCACTTTATATACAGACAAGCAAATTCCTCCTCCCCCCCCCCCCCCCCCCCCCCCAAACCCCATGTATGAAATGCATAGGGCATGAAAGTTAAATGCATAGGATGAGCTAGAGCCTTTGGAAAAAAGAGCAGCCAAAACAAAAGGTCACTATAACAAGAAGTTAATTTATAAATGGATTTGGATCCATCAAATTTAAGAAAATACCTCCTTTTCTTAAACTAGTAGAGAAATTAAAGGAACAACCTACCCATCTAAATGCAATTTTTTTAAGATTATTATCTTTATTAGCCTCATAATCTGCAATTTTTCACTCACTAGACAGGTTAAGTCATCTATTTAACAGAGAAAATCCAGTAGGAATGAAGCATCAAGCATTGTGATAGGAATTTTATGAGCTGTACAGAAATTAAACCTCAAATGAGTATCTATAGCTCTCATTTTCCCTCATGACTAAACGCAAAGCTTTTCTCCTTAAATACACCAACCATGAGCTGAGCCTTCAGTTTGTAACCCCAGGCTCTCTACCACAGTGGATAAGAAGTTCAGCTGCCTTAAATCCCTGTCTGGCATTGAAGTGCCTATCCTGTCTCTGGGGCACTGATGGCTAAGACTGTTCGTTGACTCCTGAAGAACTGAAGGAGAGCCCTAGGAATGGGGTCATGAAGACGCGAGACAGTTAGAAAGTCATCTGTGGCAAAGGTTTGGGGAAGGTGTATAGGCTCTTGTGCACAAACTGTGCTTTATATACACGACACATGGATACACATCAGTACCTCCAAACCCTGTGTATGAGGCTTGATACATGGTAACTGGGTTCTACAAACCAGCAGCTGAGGTGCACTCTGACCTAGAAGTTTCAGGCCGTTTAATAACCATTAAGATTTTTATCTTATGATTCCCTACTTGGAACTCCTCCTACTTTTGGCCTCTGAAATATCCCATTGCAATTTCACAGTTTAATTACATATTATATGGAAAAAACCACCCTTATGCTTGGTTTTAATTTGCTAATCAAATTTTTATTGGATGTCAAGAGTTCTTCTTTTCACGGGTGAAAAAGTGAGTCATTAAACCAGTGTTTCAAATGCTTTAGAGAGGTGTCCCTCTCAAATGTTAGAATTCATGCCAACATGTAGCTCTCAGCCCTAAGGAGAATCCATCTTTTTGGTGGTAACCTTTAACTATTTGATACTTCAGTTTAATTAATAAAGTAGGTGATGTGTTGACCCAGGAAAAAGAGAGTGCCATACTTATTTCAAACTTTCATTTAAAATATTATCTTACCAAATCTGATGGCACTATTTAAAAGAAAAAGTAAAATAAAAAAATGTATGCCTCCCTCTCCCAAGGATTCTGAAATGCCAACTCAGCATGGCCAAAGCAATCTGAGGGACAAAAAGTACCTCAGAGGTTTGACCACCCACCTCCTAATCCTATATTACTGTTTTTGAGCATTCTCTCTATGTTATAGGCTACATACACAACCCTATGAGTTTTATAAAGTTTTACTTGTAGTTTACTCGAGTTACCCAAGCCTGAATACTGACTAGTATCTAAGCTGCACAATTTAAACCAAAGAAAAGAGAGACAGTAGATGAGTTTCAAGGGCTATAAAACCGATTCCATCAAACAAATTTTTGATGGACCACAAATGGCACTGTTCCTGAATTCAGAACATTTCTTGATAAATTATTTTCAACCCTTGCTAAGTGGAGTTGCACACATTTCCCTTAAACCAAAGCATTGTTCGAACCACACTGTAACAGAAACATGTATTTCTTCCTCTTTCCTTTCTCCAGGTTAAAACACTTTTATTTGTTCTGGTACATTTTAAAATTACTTTTTTGCAAGACCAACTTAAAATTTATGAGCCTAATATATTGAAACTTTAAAGACTGAACACAAATTCTGGACCTTATAGAAAAAATTTCCCCAACTTCTCTATGGAACCTTAGTTTTAGTGGGTTCTGCTAATCAATCCTACTGTAATTTAACCCAAGACGGCGATACAGAACTTAGGCTGACAGGTGATATATGTGTCCTATTTTGCTGTTCATATAACCATTAACAATAACTACAATACAGGGGGGGAATGATAAAGACCAGATACTCACTGAACTGTAAAATTCAATACTCTTTACCCAGCTGGGGGGGAGGAGGGGAGTGGGATATATAAAAAAATTTGTGCCCCAACTAATAGCACTATACATAGTATGTCAACTTGGCAAATCATGTGCCCAAAGGGTGCTTGCTTTTTTCTTTATCAATGCAAGGATCTTACAAGGGTTAGCTCTAATTATAATAATAGTGAGAGAAAAGAATCACTGTTTTAATCTAAATAGGCTGAAACTTTTCTATCTGAAACCAACAGTACTCTCTAAATAAGTTTTAAAAATTCTTTCCAAAGCAAAGCAGAGAAAACATTTACTTCATTGGTTTCCTGACAGTTAACCAGCTTCTGATTTTATTTATATACAGGTATCAACTTGTGAATAAACTCTCTTAAGAGATGCATGCACATAAAACTTGCACTTCTCCCTGCTTTTAAGGCAAATTTCAGGGCTGAAATCTTAAATGTAACTTAAATGATAATCAAAGTTCCAAATCAAATTGTATCATCATTGTATTCAAAGCAGAGAGATCCCATGGTGTTGCTGAGTTGTTTTGATTTTATCAAAGTGATCACTGTAATGATCCAAACCACAATTCACGTGAATGCATTCCATATGCTTACCAGATTAACATCCAGATTCTTTGTTAGAATAAGACCAAGTGTTTAAATTCCCTCATCAAATACGAACAGTATTTTTATATACATTTTAATAATAAATTCAGTACCATCAGCACTAAGCTCCTCAGGTGTCATTTGCTATAGCTATGCTTTTACCAAGTAAAACCAGACCTAGGAGAACACTAATATATCCTCTGGAAGAAAATCGTTATCTAGAGCTTCCTAAAACAGAAAGACAAATACTATCATGTCTCATCACAGCTCAACACAAACAACAGAATTACAGTAGTATCTGCCACTAAAATAGAGCTGATGTTCTGGAAAACATGTATACTTAAACCAAATGTAATTAACTGCTTTTCAACACTTGGGGAAGACTGAAAGGATCCTAAATTAGTTGTACGTGGTGTGAAGAGTATATTTTCTATCAAAATAGAAAATATTAAATGCATTTCTAAGATAAGCTGTTGGAAATTCTGATTTTTAGAAGAACGATGGGTGTATAGTATAAAATTAGGAAAAGACTTTTATTTTATCACTGCTTTTATATATTCTTACTTGTATTTTTTTAACCATACCACTTTTATATATAAAGGTTACCCTTAAAACCACTTGAGTCACACAAATTCTCTCTTGATCATCTATTGTCTCATCATCTATTGTCTCAAGTGTTATAATTCCCAAAGTAAATATTATGTAATTGTTAAAGCAAAGCAGAAGTTGTTAGGATGTCCAATGTTAACTAAGGGAATCTTCATAAATACAGTTATTTCCCTTTGGAATTCCCAGAATGCTGTGGAATTGCAGTCATAACTGGTATAAAGATAGAAAGACTGATAAAAAATTGATATTTTTTCAGGTAAAATAATCTCAGGTCTGCAACCAGTTTTGTACCCTTGTCTCTACAGCTTTAAATTCCCACGAATTGTAGCATATTTCTTTTTGCTACTTCTGTACTTTTGGCTGCTTAAACTGATTAAATATGCAATTTCATTATTGAAATTCAAATAATTTCGTTATTGCTTTTAATATTTTCAAAATAACATCTAAAACTGTGGTTAATTCTAAAATAAAAACATTGAAAATGATCATCTATACTGTAAATGCTCTTACTGAGCCTAAAGAATATTAATGATATATCCAGAGAAACACATTATATAAAATTATGGGATGATAATCAAATATTATTTTGTAAATGATACATTTTTCAAGTACTGACATTTTATTCACTACGTTAGGATGGAAAATCCAACTCTTAACATGGTATAATGACACAGTAAAGCCAACATCAAGTTGATGTTCCAGAGACGAAATTAAGCTTCAGAGAAGTAGATCTGGCACAAGGCTTCCCTATGGAATACCAGACAAACACTGAGAGTCTGTGTCACAGCTACTACACAGAATATTGTCTGTCCTGGCTGATCTGGAATGCTAACTTCTAACATTTAATTAATGAAGAAAAGTTCAGAAGCCCAAGTCAGCCCATATCAAAATTATCAAAGCCTCCAGAGGAGTATAGCTGAACAACAGATGAAGCATACATGATCTCCTTCTTCTGTCCTCGGCCCTCCTGCGATGCTGAAAAAGCGAAACAACAACAGAAACGCTCTTGCAAAATTAGCTACCCAAATGTGCATGTCTTCTGAAGGCTCCAGTTAACTACACTTTACATAACTCCCATCTGGTATCCTCAAAAGCAAAAATAACAGTATTCTCGGTTGTCACTCATGGCAACTACTTTATCAGCAACTGCCTGCTACTTGTAAAGAATTTCAAAGTGCAGAGGGAACTCCACAGAAAAAGAAAAGTACAGAGGGAGCTTTTGATCAGCAGGTCGATTTCTTCATATGGGAGGCTACTAAAGATCAGGAAATATTTTTTAGAGTCTAAATTCGATTAGAAAATTATCTGGGATAATTCATGCATGATTCTGTAACTGCAGAAAAACTTCACTCTAATACATGTACTACCTAAAAGCAGTATTTAAATATCAGCACAGGGCAGGAGGAGGTGATAATGACAGTAAGAGTGATAATAGCTCTCTGTTTTTTGACAGATGCAGAAAATGCAATATCCTGAATATGGAGTACACAAAGGGGATGTGGGTGTGAGCCAGAAGCACGGCCTGCAATAGCCACAGGAAGAATGAGGAGGACAGAAAGCTGAGGTTTAAGTATCCCACCATTTAGAAACACCTTTCCCAGTCTAACTTATCTTTGCTCCAAGTTCATAACGTAAGTTCCATACAAGTGAATTTGTAGAAAACCCTCAAAATTTGAGCCATACACAGGATTTCTGACAGCTGACAAAGAGCCCCCTAAACTTCATTTGTCCTTTTGAGGCACCCAAATAAATTTTAAAAAAAGCACCAGTGTAAAAGCTCAGAGGGTCACCAGGCACTGTGTTTCCATTTGCACTAGCAGATATTCCAGCTATCCACCACCATTTTATCTGTGCTCTCAGCAATGTCATTCTCTACAAATGGTAGTTCTTATTCTAACAACACTGTTTTTTCACATTATTTTATGTCAAAAATTATTATTAGATTTCTTCTACAAGATGAAGTAACAGCTCTTCACCCAGAAATAAAAGTCACAATGACTACAAGCTGTAAATCATCTTTCTTCACTAGAGCAGTCGTACAGTATCTTTGCTAATGCTATCTCACTGTGGATGTTTAAAAGCTTTATCAAAGAAAAGAAGCTTAAGTATTTTTATCCTTCATTCATTCTCATTTCTGATTTGGATACCTAAAAAAGAGTGTGCACTCCCTGTTTGCAGACATTGCACACTACAATGATGACAATCATTTACTTTGTATGTTCATAACTTGCTATTTGAGTTCAATTTTGGCACTAAGTAGATTGTTTTATTTTACCCGTAAGTGAGTTTTAGGCTTATGAATGACCACAGAAAATATATTGAATAGGAACCTATGAATATGATTTAAATATAACTGTTTCATCAGAGAGGAAATTGGGAAAGTGACAACAGTAAAAAGGAGTATTTTTTGTATCATCTACTTTAGAACATGCCATATGTTTACATGCTCCACTGAAATGTTAGCAATCAGGAGACTGCACCTTTGTTAACTGCTGTTATATTTCTACAATTATGCACTTGGAAAGTGAAATGATTTGTTTATTTGAAACTAGGAAAAATAAATACTTCCAACTCTGCATCCAGCAATATCAGATAGGTTCAGGCCTGGAGAGGTTAAGTAGACTTGAACAGAAACTATTCAGAAAATGGTATTTAGGCTGATTGATAAAATCAGTACCTGGTAATAAAGGACATCATCAACTGAGATACAGAAGAGTAGGGTATGTTTGTCTGTGAGTAGAGTTCTACAGGCATGCAGGTAGTCCTTGGTCTAGACTTCATGTGCTTACGCAGTGAACATTGTAGTAATAACAATGGAGTTTCAAAACTGGTTTTAATGCGATGGAGTAAAAGGAGAGAAAAGCAAGATATTATGGTTTATACTCAGACAGAAAACTGTCAGTAAGAAAAGGAGAAAACAGAATGGCTTATAGAAAATTGTATAAACTGGGCTCCCAATCCCTAACTACTGCAGACAGGATAGCAGAGAAGGCCTTCTGGATTGAGAGTAATCCAGGCTACCCTTTAATAACTGAAAAGTCAATCTGAAATGTTTCCATATTTTTCAAGTACTGTAATTCATTTGTTAATAAGAAAGAAATTACAGAAATGATATTGCTTTTCCCTTTACCTGCTGTCATGGTTGCACTAACTATCCTAAACACAGAACCAGTGTCATTTCAAACCCGTGTACCAAAGGCTTATATTTCAAATATTGACCCAAAGAGCTAAAAAACCCAACAAAAGGAAAGAAAATGAACTCCCTAAATTAATCATCATTAAATAAAAAAAAAACAAACCCAGTTCTCTTTCTTGGGAGCTTTTTGGGCTAGGTGAAGCTTCTCCACATCCTTTATTAGCCTGTGAGTTCTCATTTAATTCTCCCTCATAACTTAGTGAAGGGCAAAGCTTACAATAGGGGAGACAAAGGAGATATGCATTTTCTGGTTGAGAGTAAAATTAGCACACCCTCTGCAGCACACACTCCCAGCTGTGCAGCGCTGAGCTGCATCAGAACTGTAGCTATCTTTACACAAACGCAAGCCAGACAGAATCCTTTCAATTACAAATGAGACAGCATATCCCAAACATTCAGCAGCATCTTGAGAACCTGCAATCAAAAATCTCAGATGCTTAAATATCTGAATTGATATATCTTCATCAATTTTGGTGACACCATCAATTCCAGAAATCCCATGGATAAGCAAAGTACATGCCAAAGGTCTATTTGTTAGGTAACAACAGTTGGAAGGCTGCCACTTCAGCTAACTGACAGCAAGGCAAGCAAGCAGAGTTAAACAACCCTCTTCTGAAATTCTGGAGATGCCCCTTGCTATTGCCAATGTTTCAGCATAACCACTGTGAAATAAAACTTACAGTGAGATAGGCTCTGCTTCGAAGAAGCTAAAAAAAGGTGGCAAACACTCAAGAACCAGTTAGTGTAACTGCACACACTTAAGCATACTACAGCAGTGATACTTACTACAGCTCTACCACACCACTAACAGATCACCTCCCTAGTATACAGAACTCATGGAGCGTTACTCAGTCCGCCTGGAAACAGCCCAGCTATCTCTGAGATCTCTCAGAAACACAGGGCTGCTTCTGAACGCTTAGGTGAGCACGTCACAAACAGGGATCACCACTGGCCTAGCATGACTGGCTGGTCTGCTCTGTCTGGAAGGGACAATGCTCTCCCTTAACCAGCTTCTCTGTGGGCTATTCATCAGAACCGAAGGCATCCAGTCCTTCCTCTGCTAAAATACTTTGCCCAGGCAGGAAATTCCCCCCCCAGTCAGTAAAAGGCGTATGTAACCTTGTACCTAATATAACTCAGCATATGGTGCCTTGCTGCAATCCCGATTACTTAAGCCAGAGACATACACTGTAAATGTAAATCTTCTAGAGGACAAACAAGTCAGGGAGAAAATCACTCACAGGAGCTTTGTCACTACAATTACCTTTACATATTGAAAACAGCTGAACAATAGAAAATTAAATGACCTGCAATTTGAAATAGTATTAGAATGATACCTTGCAGGTTTCTTATTTGAAGAAGAAACATTTCAGAAATTTTTAGTATGCAGTTTCAACAAACCTCAGCATGATGCACTGAAAAGACACAGTGAAAGCTAAAAATGCAGTACGTTCAGAACAACACCACATTTGCTTTTGGGAGTATATGACCACAGGCATAGGAAAGGTATGCTTACAGCAAACTGTCTCTGTTTTTCAAAGTTACTGATGCACATATGCACTATTTCTTTTCATTTATGCATTGATGTTTTGCAGCAAAACCAACAGCTGCTTCTGATTACTCACATGAGAAGTAGTTTCCTAAAATTAATGATACTTAAACTCAAAAGACATAACTGCTTCATTAGCATAACTTGTGCTCAAAATCATTAATATTTAAAGTGTGAGCACAGAATCCCAAGATAAGAACACAAAATCAAACTAAAAATTGAAGCATCACAAACTTAAAAAACATCAATAATGTTAGATTTGTAAGAGCGATGAAAATACTGAGGAAGCACTAGCAAAACCTGGGTATTTACCTACTCTTCTATTCATAATTACTGTGAATCATCACGCTCCCACACACACAGTAAAAGTTGTGTTCATTTTACCTCACTGATCCTTTTCTCTGCACAGCCATAAATGATGTAAGGTGATGCTGGTGTGAGTGCATCGCGCTACTTGTAGACTGAAGAAAAGGACAAAGACTTGAAGGTTTAGACTAGCAGCTTTATCTCAGACAAATGTTCTAGTTATAGACACATTTGCGTGGAAAAAGCTGTCATGAAAGATACTTGGATATCAAGAGAATGTAAGAAGGTACCTGTCAGAATACTAATCTAAAGGTATCCCATTCCAATTACATATCTTTCCTTGCAGAGAGCTATAACCTTGTGGACAAATGAAACTGTACCTGCAAAAGCAAGACAGAGGTCACAGTCAATTCCAAAGCTCCTGCTTGCCACCAAAAGTTAGCCAAGATCCCAAGGAAGGTATCTGCTCAAAGCAAAACCAGATTCAAGTAAAAAGACACAATGTACCTTTATTCCAGAATAAAATCAAATATATACTTAACCAGGAAAAATGACTGCACTTCACTATATGTAACCCTAAATTTAGAGAGTATGCATAGTCTAAAAGCCCTAGAACTTTTCTTTAGGAACTATTCTCCTCTTTGAAATGAAACACACAAGCAACATTCATCAGACAAAAAGAGAAGCTGCTGCGGTTTGCGTTCCATTTTGACACGAAGCTGTTCAGAACGTAGATCACATTTCTTAATCATTGCAAAACACTATCAATCAGCTTTATTTTCCTGTAGAAAAAATACTGACCATTTAAAATTGGATAGAAGAATCTTCTAATGATTGTTAATTTGCATTTAGAAAAATACTATGTTAAAGGGTTTGCTTTAATCAATATGATAAAAATGCATAGGTTTTAAGTGGATGAGAATATTGTCACATTTTATTCAGGAGACAATACAAATATTAAAGACAAAATATTCTGAAGCAAAAAGGAAACTAATTTAATTGTAGTGACACTTCTCTTTTAATACAAAAGTCTAGTCACAAATGCAGCCGAAGTCAGAGAGCAGGAATGAAATGGAATGAAATTGGACAACCTATAGCTGAACACTGGATTTTGCTCATTTGCAGAGCACTCCTGTTTACATTTATAATCCAAGGAAAAGAAATAAATTATTCAAAAATTGCCAAAAGCGCTGGAGAGTAATACATGAGAGTAATGGAGCCAAACCGATGAACAAAGCCAAATTCCACAAATAGCTAAAGCCCGTATCTAGACTTGACACATGATGATACAATACCCTGCAGGACAACAGCCAAAGAGGGAAACAGAAATGTAAATACAGCTAAAGAGCCTCTTTCACGCTACAGATGTCCTGAAACAATTAATAGGTCACTGTCTGGTTGGTTAAGGAACGATCACGCAAAGCAACCCCAAACCCCATACTTCCACCAGCAGCCAAACGCTCGCTGGAGTGACAGGATGTGATTCATATATCGCCAGCTTCATTAGCTCGTTCTCATTGCAGTCCCCCATGTCAGAGCAGCAATCCCTTCAGTAATCCCATCAAGGGGATTTTTATTTTTTTAAATTCCATCTCTCACCGACTCAGATAGGGGAATCAAATACTGAATAATACATTCAATGAGTTACTTAATTAGCTGGGTGAAGGTGAACCTGAAACAGCTGAGTCAAATAATGAGATGTCAAGCAGCTTAGACCAAGGAGGGATTTGAAAGCATTCTTCCTGACAGAAAGGAAAACACAGTATTTTTCAAACACAGAATATTATGGGATTTAACTTTTCCATTTCAGTCCCTCCAAAAATGTCAGTTGGGGGAAATATAGCAAAAGTGAAGTGACATGAACAAGGAGAGCAGAAATCATTCACTGTTAAAAAAGCATCACTAAATAAGTCATCGTCAATAGTCAAGATACCGCTGGTTTAGAACAAAGCAAAGCAAATCAAAAAACAACCCCAAACCAAATATTTTCTAGAAAAGTTAAGTAGAAAATGCAGAACTATTGCTACATAGGATGATGATTAACCAAGTAGATTTATTCTCATTTAAGGAGAGATTTCATTCTAATATATATAAAATGGTTACCCAAAATTTTCACTAATCTATTAACTAAGTCTATTTAATGCCCAGGGTTCCTATCAGTAGTCACAGCATCAGCCCTTAGTGTTACCATAGCCAGGCATTATTTCTCACAGTCAGAACTAGCTGGTGAACCCCTGCTTTGCATCTGTTTTGGCAACATGCTACAAATGACAAGCTCTGCAGTAATAAACTAACGCATAGTAAGTGTTCATTGAATGAGTCATCACTTATAAATTGCAAATATCAATGTAAATCTAATTTTAATGACTTCCAAAATATAGGAATAGAAAAGCAGTTCTCAGAGTTCTGTATACTTTGGATTTCATTTTTATTCTGCTTTCTCATTTACAGACTATTTTTGCTATCTTTTTTACAATACTTTTTTATTTATTTTCAGTCTTAAAACACTACAGATCCAGGAAATGGGTACCTTAAAACTTCAAATAGTTTTCACTCCACAGCTGAATCTCTTTTTATCTCACCTTAATACTGGGTATCTATAAATGACTAGAATTCAAAAGCGTTGCCCTCATCGATCTGCCTTTAAATAGTTACGCAGTTTGTATATGCTTCAGTATATATCTGCACTTACAACATCGAAGCACTTTGGAAGCTCTCAGGAGCTATATCCTTAGGATTTCCAGATGCCAGGGCAAATGCCATACATCTTGAAATTTCAAACATATGGCAAAAATCTTATGGAAAAAAAACTGTAGTCGCAAAAAACCTATAAAAATAGTAGTTACTGCCAAAAGCAGTAACACTGACAGGCACCATAAGATGGGTAGTAGAATCCAGGCTTTAGCATCTCCCTAAATGACCACACAACTTTATTAATAAAAGCAAAGACTGTTTTATATGAAGGACTGTGTAATGGTGAATTCTGGGTTTGCTTAATTTGCTCTTTTCCTCCTCTTTAACAGCAAAAGCATTCCTCAGGTACACTGTTTAACCATTGTTTAGCAAAAGAGAACTGTGCAATGGCATGGTTACTTGCTTCTCCATTTCCATGTAAAGCTGTTTCTTAACTAAATCCATGATGTAAAGCTGTGCTAAAGCATTACACAGCTGCGCAGCCAAAAATTATAACAATGACGTAGGGAGCAGAGAGAAGGTATTCCATACTGCAGCCCTTTGATTTAAAGCAAATCATTTCTGATTAGACTTAGAGATTACAGAACACGTGCCTCCACTCGCTGTCAGGAGCTATCAGATAACAAACTTTACAGGGAATCGGAACTAATTTCTGCATAGTGCTGCTGCAGTAAAGGATGCAACAACAATGGCAGACATATCATTAAATGGGCAAATGTAGAAACATAATTAAATTAACTGATAATCATCTCTCTTCTTCTATCCAGACTCTAATTTAATGCACTTGCAAATGTAATGAGGTTCACTGAATTGAAAAATACTGTGGAAATAACAGAAACAAGATTAAATTAATTGTAAGACATACTGATAAGAAAGCTTGTTTCAAATTATGTGAAGCACATTTCCAAAAGCCATTAAAAGGCTAGTCACATATCGTACACCTTGATGACAAATAACACATTTTATATTATTTTTTTTACGAAGTGGAATATTTGCTGTGCTTCACAGAACCATATGCTAAATGGTTAGTGTGCTCTCATCATCAGGTACATAAGGATGTGAAAAATTCTTGGCCAGTAAAAAATTAAAGTCTGGCCAACAACCAAGATGATTTCTACTGCAATCACTTCCATGAAACTTCACATCACAAAATCTATGATTAAGATGTACTAAATGCATTTATACCTTGCAGCCTCAGAGCTGAAAAATTATGGGTTTTTTACTCTAAGAAACCAGAATTTAGATGTCTGCAAACAGGAGTAAAGCATTCATTTTCAGTGCAGTACAACCAACTCTGGAAGTCTTCTAGACCATGCAGCATCTCTGAAGCACATGTATTAACCATCTTGAAAGATTTTTACTGAATCTTTTTCTTAAAAAACTGATGTGTCTGGAATCCCACCATCTCTCTAGGTACCCTGTCCAAACACTTGCCTGTATTTGACGCTTTCATTTAAGAAACAAGGAAACCATTATTCAAAAGTATATTAGATATTTTATATAATTTATTTGAAAGGAAACATTGTCTAGTAAATGCCAGTAAACTAAAATTTCAAACGCTAGTGGGAGCTACACACATGCAATGTCAAGTATTTTAGTGGAATTATATTATAATTCCAGTTTTGTATTTCCTTATACCAAGATTAACAACAAAGGATTTGCATTAGCGCACAATGACAGGCTGCTTAAGCTTACATTCCCCTGACGCTTCTGACAGTATTGTATTCCAAAGGGCAAACAGAGGGCTTTAATGAGGGTTTCTTGTTTTAACATTGAAAAGCAGACAATGATAACTTAACTTGTGATTTCTGACCAGCAATATGCTGCAGTGACAAGAGTAATACAAAATCAGAGCTAGCTCAGCCAGACTCTAAGCTGCACAGCACAGAATGGAGAGAAATGGAGAGAAACAGCGTATTCAATCACAGGGCATCATCTCTTAACATCCAGGGCATTCTGCTCCTAAACCAACAAAGACTCAGACACTCTGAAGAAGGTGAGAATTCCACTAATACCAGCTTCCTCGAGGAAATGGAAGCCAAATAATCAAGAGGCTCAAAAAGTCAGGAAATTCTGATTATGCTAAATTTCCTTCATGATCTTGTTCTCTCAAGGGCCTTTGGATAAAATTATCCAATGATGTTGAGGCATTTTTGGTACAGGCTGCATTCGTCTCACCTGTCTTTAACTGCCTACAAGTTAGCTATGCCATCTAAGCTCGTCATCTTCTGTTGTTATCAGAGACAGATCTCCATGGAGAAGTATTTTCCTCTGTAGATAACCATGAAGAAAGGAGCTTGAGTAGCTAGTGAAGACCACATGCCTAATATGCTCGAACTTAAACCTCATCCTGTTTGTACTGTAATTATGCCTTTCTTTTTAGTGTCTGTTAGATATTTGCATAGAGTTCTATATCATGTTTCTGTGTTTTTATAAACATCAAATTAGTTACAAAGTTTCGTAAATATCACTCCCGGGACTTCCTACAGTAAAAGTGGTCATCATTGACTAAATACTCCATTCTTAAGGAAGAGAGTGGAATTATGAAATGAAAGGTGTATGGCTATAATTTGAGACAATTCCAGGAGAGTTTATGTAGTCATGAATAATGCTTCAAAAGGGAAACTCACTGTTTATACTGTACATATCTCCTTACTTTCAAAAAGCAAGCATTATACTGGTAACAGATGGTTTCTCAAGGTGTCCATATACAACTTTATTTTCTATTTTCAACATGCCTTCAATATAACTTTAGTTCCAAAAGGATCTGGTCCTAAGATCCATTAAAAGCTGGCAGTGGAGTAGGAATTGGTGTTAATTTGTCTGGGCTTTCTCCCAAATCTCTACCAATTAAACAACAAGTGTTTAGTGCTATTAAGCTTACATGTTATAAATCTTTATCTGCATAACATTATTAGGAAATGGAAGAGGAGGGAAACAGTGGGGTAGGGAAAAAGTGAAAAACAATGAATGCAGATGAAATTTTTAAACAGGAAAAGAAAAATCAGCTGCTTCCTTTTCTTCCCCTCTAAGCTTATCAGCATAAGTAGGCATTTCAAAGCTCATAACTCTGCATGAGATGAGTATTACGGTTTTTAGGATTCAAAATAAATTTTAAATGTCACATAGGAGGGCAGACAAAACTGAATTCTCAAAGGGTGATGATTTCCACACACACTTCCATATATTAATTGTGCCAGTTATGGCATAAGACAGTAAATCCAGAAAAAAAAAAAAAAAGTTTTCTAATCTCATTCAAGATGAAAATAAAATTTGGAAACTTGTATGAGAAATAGGAAGCCTAATCAGAGCACTGAAATTAAATACTACACACACAACAGTTTTATGTTCAGCTGGTTAACTGTAAGAACAAAGTATATGCTTGAAAGTGTTGGCTCAGATTAGTGACCACCCAGCTCAGTCTGTTGTCTCTCTCTGCAGTCATACGAGATGTTTCAAAGAAAGACAGAAACAAATAGCCTGTTTCCCACACCCATTCCATTTCCCCAAATCAGTTAGGAGTAACCTACTACAGAGATAAAATATTTATTTACATGGACTTTAGTATCTATACAAATGCTTACAGGAAAAAGTCAAGCATGATGTATCTCTAAGCAGAATCAAAATACGTCACGTTTTAAAGGTGTTCCCCACTCTAGCAGTATCTGTACAAACAGTGACTCCTCAGCCTCTCCCAGCCCCTGCTCTTGAGTGTGTAACCTCTTTGTTGAGATTTTTTTCACAGTATCTGAGAGGACTTTCCAGTGTTGCAGCCTGTGTCCACCACCTCTCATCTTTTCACTTCCACCAAGTCTGGCTCCATCTTTTGTATACTATTAAAGCTAAGAAAAGACCACCTTAGTCTTCTAACTAAACAAACTCAGTTCTACCTGGCTCGCTTCACCCATCATGTGCTCCAATCTTATCATGATCTTGTTGGTTGTCCACTCACCTTCTTCAGTACACTGATATCACTCTTCTACCACATTTAATTTAAATATAATCTGCCATTTTATATAGCAAAAATATGTCCTCCCATGCATTTTTATTTAGAAATTTCCCCCAAAAGGAAGGGGACATCATCTGAGACTAAGGCAGCGATTTGCCCAAATCTTACAAGAATTCCTTTCAGAATCTCCAATGTTTCCACTCTGTTCTTGTACAGAGAAAAGCTTATGAACAAATGTGGCAGCTCAGTTTAGATTTAAATAAATCATAGAGATCTATGTTCAAGAACGTTTTCATATTTAGCCCTTCCATCATATGGAAGGTTCCACTCTCAGGAAAGGATTATCTCCTGAGCCTGAACTGCTGCCTTCCTGCATGCTAACAGCAGCCCCATCGCTGCATTTTGCCAGATAGAGCTTATCTGCTGGTTTTAGGGGAAGGGGCTACAGCTGGAATTGAAAGTCCAATACAAGAAAGCAGAAATTTGAACAGGGTCAATGAATGTATCCCTTGGTGGGCCTCCAGGAAAAAAAGAGAAGGGGAGTAAACAGCAGCAAGAGTCTTTATGCCTGGAATCATTTCTTGGCCATGAGCAAGTGCACAAAGAGATAAATTATTAAGCCCCCAGCCAACTCCCTGGGAAGTTCAAGCACTGACAAGGAGAATGTAAAACCAGGTGAAGGCCCTTTTCCACGCTGGGACAGCCATGGGGTCCGATTCTGAAAGTTGGGTATTTTTTCATTTTGCAGGCAGGGTAATCAGTCACAACTAGAAAGCTTTAAGAAAGACGACAGATGTGTTTCAGAAACAAGTGAGCAGTGGCAAAGGCAGCAGGGATAGAAGGCAATAAATTGCATTACAGCAACAGAGGCTCTCACAAGCTTTAATTAGTCCTCACTGGCTTCCCTGCCAGATACATCATGGCCAGAGCTGGTCAGAGGGTAAATTTGTGAGAGAACAGGAAATAATTGCCTAACAATAACAACATAATGGTCACCTCAGTTTTTAAAGATGATGAAATATTCCTATCCAGCTGGAGAGAAGATAATTTTTGGCTAATGTTCAGGAAGCAAATGTTGGTGATGCTGGACCAATGGAGAAAGGATGAACAGTCGAATCACTGGCAGCTCTTTTTCTCAGACATCGATAAAGGGCCATTTTCCATGATGTATTTTTGATAAAACAGCTGAAAATGCACGATGGGCATTTACTAAAGTAGCAGAAAAAAAGTAAGTTCTGCATATTCACTTTTAGTGAGTGATGAAATACCTCCTCTACCAAAGACAGGAGGATCTCAGTGCGACAGAGCCCGCAGCTGATCCCTAAACAAAGCAAAACAAATGGAGAAGGGATGACAATAGAAACACTGCAAGTTACACCAAGATAGTTTCAAATTATGTCAATTACTTAACTTGCAGCCAAAAAAAATCATGTTCCTCCCATTTTTTGTTTAATTATATCTTGGAGACATCAATGTGTTTATTCCTAAAATACATATAATGCATGGACTGTGGGAATTTTATGTCTTCATGAAGAAAACATAACCTCTAATCTTGAAAAACTCCTGCTACTCACCAGCTGTAGCTATAAAGCATGATTTTTAAATGAGTAATGAGATCACCAACTACAGGAATTTCTGTATGTGACAATTTAACCCCTTAATAGATGTCTTATAGAAGGTAATATTTATAAAAATACAAATTACTGAACTTGATATGTAACTATTTGGGTAACATTTAAGATCAGACAGTAATAATGTCTGTGTAATTGTCCCTCTGACTTTCAATTTTTCAATCTACTGCATTTATATAGATCTGCTGAACTTGTGAAGCTACAAAATAAAAATAATGACACTAATTAAAGTATTATTTTGACACATCCACCTTCCTTCACCAAACCAACTGACTTTTACAATCAAGAAGTAAAACAATTATGCAGATGAACACATCGTGAATGAACACTGCAGTACATACATCCTCGTATTATTGCCAAAAAATTGTCTCCAGATGCAACTGTATAGATTAATTTAGACAATATATATCTGGAAATAAGAAAGAGGGTTTCACTCTGTCTGTAATGACACAAAGAGTCTGATTAAATGAAAAACACCAAGACATTAAACTGGAGATACCACTCTATAAAGAGATGACAAGAAGGCAGCAAGCAAAAAAAAACTACAAATTCAGACATATAAGCAGAGTTTAGCAGGTTTTTTCCTTTTCTTTACTGATTTCATTGCAGAACTTATTGGTATCTCAGTATAATTAAAATATGAGCAAAAAGGCGGGTAATTTGAAGGGCCAGGACAAAAAGACTGCTTTGCTGTCTGTTGTGTAACCATGTGCACAATGCTTCTTTCCTGGTCCCTAAGTATGTGTGCATATGTATCTCTGTGTGTGTGTGTACATATGTATCTGTGTGGGGGTGTGTGCATGCATGTGTGAAGATACAGATAACCCAGATTCCAGGGAAATGACTGCAGAATGTGAGGAGAAAAAAGTACAGAGAAAGGGACAAATGCAGAACCTAACAGGCAGAAAAAAGAGCCTAAGACAGCTGGTACTTTACAAAATTACATTGACAACTCAAATTAAGAGGAGTGAGGAATGCTAAGAAAGCAGCCTGGGTGTACTGCAACATGGAAGCACACAGCAAGTGGAAAGGGGGCTGTTTTATAAAAAGCATAGGCATACAGAACAACTGTATTCAAAAAGCAATCCAACAAGAGCTTTTAAATACAAAATAGCTCAGAGAATTCCTGAACCATGAATCTCTCCCAGTTGAGACAGAATTCTGAGGAACCTGTTCATCTACTCTTCCATAGCTACTCCTATGGGCAAGCAAACAGAGCTGGAGAAGAAGCATTTAAAATGAAAAACACATTAATTAATGCAGCCAAGATTCTACACTTAACTTGACACAGCGTGAAGAGTTCTTTAGGAATTGAAAGGATAAACTCAAAAAGTCTTTCATAGGAAGCTAAAACTCAGAAGTGCTCTCTTTTGAGGTAATCATCTTCACATTTTGAGTTTTGCTCAGACTGAGAGAATACATTCAGTACTGCACTCGGGAATGGCCTGAGTTAGCAATCACTGTAACCTGCTTTGGGATCTCTGGTCTCTTAAAAGTCAGAGAACCATTTCACTTTCAAGTCAGGGAGTCTAACTTACAACCCAATGGATAAGCAAAAAGACGAGGACAGCTGAAAAGGTCAGTTAAGTGCTCACTGCAATAATTAAAACATACACCTCATGAATTGATGATAGACTTGCCTTGTCTGTCTCTTGAAAGGATATATACCTTTTGGCATGAGTGCAAAACTATGGAACAAAACTTGAGCTTAATACCCCAGGTGGGTTTGGGGAAGCCAATGTGACAGTGGGTCTTCACTGCCCAGCACCGTCCCTTCCAGGGAGGCACTCCTTCCAGAGCTCTCCTCACACCGCAGCTCCTCAAGGGTCCTGCTTGGGCATGGAGTCCTGCACAGGCCCCCACGCACGTCTGCTCCAACATGGCCTCTCCAGGAGCTGCTGGGGAATCTCCGCTGGCACCTACAGCCCCTTCTCCTCTCTCCCCAGGGCTGGTTCTCACTGTTTGCTCCTCAGAGCTGTGCAGCATTTTGCCCTGCCTCAGCCATGTTATTTCCCAGAGGTGCCGCCTGGCTGAGGGCCTGAGCTGTGTCCGGCAGCGGGAACCAGCTGGAACTGGCAGGAACCAGGTGTCCCCTGCCAGAGGCCCTGCTGCCAGCACTGGGCACCCACAGACCCAGGACAAAACACTTGTGAAGGATCTCACAGAGTACCACTGTACAGTCAGCCACAGCTCCCAGAACACAAATACTGAAGGCCAATTTCTATCTTTAACTAGTAGAATTTTAATGACTAAATAAGGTGATTATTTTAATATAATCCATCAAAGAGGAACATCGCTAAAATGTTTTGGTGGTTTTATCCCATGCACTCTCCTGTACAGCTTACCTACGATGTGCCTTATGGAATTCCAGGCAGGCCTCTGGGATGAAGTTCTTTCTCCACTTTCACAAAACTTTGCCTTATTACTTTTTTTTTTTCAGTACTACAAATCCTTCCAGAAAGTACATCTCACACAGGAAAAATAAGACACCTCAGGAGAGATGTGAAGCAGCTGGTGTAGAAAACTTGTGAATATATCAAACAATAAATTTAATGCTGACATATCATAAATGATGCACAATTAGAAGTTTTAATAAGAATTGTAGCCTCAAGATTATTTGTGCTCAGTATTTATCATAAGATGGTAACATGCTCATGGAGGACGGCTTAAGGCTAAATAATTTTTTGCCATCATTTCTTCAACATATAATGACAAAAATTCAGTTAATGTAAATACCTACTATTCTAAATAAAATAGTAGATTAAAAATCTCTCGTTTGTAGGGGAATTCTTTTTTAAATTTGCCTCACCTCTCTGCTCTGTGAAGTTAACATGGGATTTACTGGAACTCTAATTGATGGAGATGATTTCCCTCAGTGTGTGTGAAGACATGCATGCAAATACATTGCTGTCGTATTAAATCCTAATTGCTAAATTCAAAAGTGAATTTAGGAAAATATTAACATACTATCACTGTATTTCTCAAGTGATTTTCAAAATCAGATTATGGTTTTGCTAAGGATAGAAAATACTCCTTTAAGCCACTGAAAGCAACAAACTGCTGTCTGGTTTCAAAACATGAGTCATAAATCTTTTGTTGGTTGGTTGGTTGGTTGGTTTTGTTTGGTTTATTCAATCAGAAAAGGAAGAAACAGTAGGTCCTTTCCTATTAGAAACATGTTTGGGCCCCTGATCTCAAACCTTTTACTCCCAAGCATCGAGGGAAAGTTCAGGGAAGAGGTCCTTTGTACTAACTGCAGTCAAAGTGGCCCAGCAAGTTCCGTAAAATTTCCAGCTTCAGAATGAGAAAATTGGGAATGGTTCCCTTGCTATTTCTTCTCCTCTGTCTATTTCACTGCTGTGAAGACTTAAGGTTATTTGCATTGATGTGCCTTGGGTTAAAGGAACTGAATTTCAACAAAGCATGTTCCCAGGAATGAGGAATAGCCACTCAGCCACCACTGCTACAGACTGGGAGCTGTTCTGTATCTCCAGTATACCTTTGAAAAAATAAAAATCCTTTGTACAGATAATGGCATGTGCCTCTGTAGAAAATGCAGATGGACAACTGGTATCACAGCTACCAAAAGGGCAAGAAAAATTTTGTCAGCACAGCTTTCTGTCATGAATCTAACTCATGAGGGCATGCTGAAACCCAAGGATCCTCGAGAAGTTTCTCTACAGGTTTGAATGGTCAAGCTCCTATTATGTATTTATTAAGTATTATTTAGTATAATAATATTTAGTATTATTATAAATATTTATAATTTTTTGCTCTTGGTATGTTATCAGTTAATCTGGAATTGATAGTGAGGTTCTCTGCCTTCTCTTATCTTGAAAGAAATCCAAAACCTACCTAAATTAAACTCTTCTACTCCATAATGTTTCTGTAGATTGTTATGGAAAAGAGGTAAGTTGTGAAAGACAGATGAACAAATATATGTAATTATATTAGTACAATGGTTGTACTGACTTTAAATATTTATACCAATAAGTTGAAGGTTAATTGCAAGAATTTAACTTTAAGAATTTAACTTCAAGCTACACAATGTGTGTAGTTATATACTTAAATTCTCTCCTTAAGTTAAAAAGGGGCCCTAACCTGTGACTGGTTTCTTTATGTGTAACTGTAACTTAAATCCAATCTGCTATTCCATACCCTTCTTTGTATTCTTTCTTTTGCTATATAATGTATATCTTAATTTAAATAAATAAATAAATGGAACCCACAACCCAACACAAAATTCACTTGGGGTTTCAAGTTCCACCTTTTAAAAAAACACCCTTTACATTTTGACAAGCAATAGAAATGCTAGCAATCAGAGGCTTACTAGGACACAGGAAACATGTAAATCATAGTCAATCATGGCAGAAGTTTTTCAAGTATTTATTCAGTATTCATAAGCACGCAATTATTGTCACAAACTTATCTGTATCCAAAATAGCTCTTTTCTAAACTGCATTTTTCTTATTACTTCATTGTGAGGTCTTCTGTGTATGCAGCACCTCAGTTGTGTTCCTGAATTATTATTAATCAAACAAATCGTATCTCTCCATGAACAAAAAATGAATTTCCTGTGATGGAGATGGCTGTTTCATTAGTTTGGCTTTCTTTTATACAATATGTAATCACCCACATCCCTTCATCATATGACCCATTGTCAAAATGGTGAATTTAAACTGTGTAATTGTACTGGATTGTAGAAGAAGGTCTGGTAAAGACATTCAGATTTGTTCTACTAGTCCCACTTGTACTGATTTTACAAGAATTGATGACATATTTGTAAGCAATATTAACCATCCTTCACATCAAATTACACTACGTAGTTGCTACTTATCTCTTAACATCTATCCAACCTACCAACTATCAAATGGCAGGAATTAAGCTATCAAATCTAGCACCTATCACATTTAGACAATGAAGGGCTTTGAGAGAACGCTATCCACTTCTTCCAGAAAACACGACTGTATTGCTCTGAGGGACAAGTAACCTCAGTTGTCTTTGAGAGACAAATGAAAAATTCCAAACCCCTCACACAGCACTATGGAACACAGGAAGAATAAAAACCTCTCAGCTGCTATTTCTGGGAAAAAGATAACTCCTTATCTGTATTTGAGTGAGATTACGTTTAAAACTTGTTAGACTCATGCTTTCATCACACTTGCTGATAAAGCCTTAACAGCTATGTGATACGTCACAACAAGCAGCCTAGAGCTGAAGCCAGATGGAGCGTTCGGATGTGGAGCCCCTCCCCAGGACTTGCAGGTAGCTAAAGTCAGTCATGAAAAGCCATATATCACCACTGCTGTGGTCACCTGTGGGTTCTTCCTTGAGACCTGGCACTGGATCTGGTTAGGTGCTGTCTTCTGTCAAGAAGATCAAGGTTAGAAGTGCTGCTGACCGATGCTGATGCTGTTGTCGCCCTCTTCCTCAGAAAAACAATCATATTGCTGCTGCTTTCCATAGGGTAACAGACAAATGACCCCATCCCTGCAGACACAGTTGAAGTCTTGTCAGTGACTTTCCAGAGCTCTCCAGGGAAAAGAAATTGAGGGTTGTTCACAGTAGTGATGATGGGAAGGATGCTGAAGATGGTTTTCTTTTGTCTTATATATGTTGGGCTTGGTTCTTCTTGTGCCTGGATGTGCATACACAGGCCATGTGTGTTAAGGTGTTCAAATGAAGCCACTGCATCAATTTAAACCTGATACAACTTGAACTCATCTAATGTTACTATTTTATTTTTAAAACTGAAATAAATGTCAATATGTGTTGTTAAAAGCTTTAAGGATAAACAAATTATCAAAAAAGTAAGTATTGTAAGGGTTTGCTTTGTTCCATGAAATGTAAGTACAGGTGGATTGGTGACATCTTGTAACAGAGCCCACATATTTAGGCTAGACTAATATGCTTCATTAAAAAATATGATTCTATTCTATTTCACTTCCAATCAATGCATACTGGGTTCTGTCAGCACATGGAGGGGATGCTTCCCTACAGAGAGCAATGGTAGCTAGACATGCAAAGTAAACTGCAAAATATATTTGAGACATGGTAATCTTCTGAAGCACCAGTAAGCTCAGGAATTCAGATTGCTCTCTGTGCTTGAGGGAACAATTTAGGCTTTCTGCAAATTTGGAACTGTGCTTTCTAAAAAAATGAATGTTTTCTCTGAAATGTGCCCCACAAAAAAGCATATACAGTAACAAAACAGGTACCAATTTTTTACTTCTGATTTTTAGATTACTTCTAAATCTTCTGATTTAACCACATCTAGGCTAGTCTCTATAGCAGACACTGATGGAACCTACTTCCTTAACAAAAAGCTTGGTTTTGCAAAATCCCACGATTTCTAAATTAACCCTCCCCCCACCACAAATTTATGAATATCCTAATTGTCCAATTTACTGTGGCTGTCAATAATCTATTGCCTTAATAATTCATCATATTGCTTTAAATCCTGCGAAACAGGATTTAAAACTGATTACCTCAAACAAAACCTACAATCGTCCTGGGATTAAACAACCAAACATACAACACTTTTACTGTTGTTGCTATAAAAGCCTTTCTAAAGTGGAATAAACCAACCCAAGAGAAAAAATCAGCTAGCCGCTGCATACCTACTAGCCATTTATTATACGAGTAAAAGAATACCTACCTCTCATTCACAACTACTTCAACCTCAAGGACTCTTTAAAAAAAACCAAAACCAACACGCCTTTTATTTGCATTAGAAACATGCAGCACATGGCAGAACCTGTGATGAATTTCTGACTGTGAAATAAAGAAAAAACCTTTTTGCCCACACTATGACTTTCATTCTTCCCTCAAAGACCTCTTCTCTGCTTCCTATCACTAAATACTGCAAAAATATTTCAAATGCAGTCCTCTCCTTCACCTTATGCTGGAGATTCTCCCACAATTCACTTTTCCATAGACTGATCCCTGTGCCCTGAAGCAATAAGCTGTCTGGTGATGTATGTAGGTAACAACAAGGGCTGGCAGAAAGATGGTCAGGCTGAGGTTTTCATTTTCTCCCACAAACATCAGAGGTTAAAATGCCACTGCCCCAGTAATCAACAATGCTTTGTCTTCTACCTTTAATTAGTCATGATCATACTGGTGTGTTACTCTAAATTCTGTGTACACTTCTGTTGTACTACTGTGTGGACAGACCTTCACAAGGTGGTAAGTCATCTGCACACATTACACCTACACATATCCATAGGAAGCAAAAGTACACATCACACAAGTGCTTGATAGCTGAAGTTGGTAAAACAGTGATACATTCACAAAAATACCACAAGCACACAAATAGAATGGGTTATTGATTAGCTTGTAGAAATTTAGCACTGCAAAGATATTGAGATTTATACCTGTCAAACCCTGTATTAGAAAAGAGTGAAGAGAAAGTGGGTCGGAGGATCACTGTGCATTTTTGATAATTCACCATTGTACCAGTCTGAGGTTGTGAAAGCCAGCATGAAAAGTGAAATGCAAAGTGTTGGGAAAAAAGCCGTAAGATGAGACTATTTGAGTAAAGTTTGGGGTTTTCTCCTAATATTTTTGCTTCACACAAATGACAAAACCACTTTTGGTAATTAGTGTGTTGATACTGTGCTTGCAGGGAAGGAATAACATTTTACAGTAACTTCCTTGTGAGAGGGTGATTTTTCACACTGCAATTCCAGCTGCATCATAGATTTAATAGATATATTTGTAATTGTTAAAAACATAACGTTTACCACTAGTGAATTTACCACTGAAACATAGAAAGGCAGAGCACCAGGCATTACACAGACAAGTTAGAAGGTAAAATCTCCTACACTCACTCCCTACTCTGAACTGATGCTAGGGGCTATAACAGCCTCCATATTCCCAGTGGGGTTTTCATCACATACGTGACTTGCAAAGGTTTTAGAACATGAAATCTTGTACAAAAAACATGAATTCAATTGTCACAGTTCTGGGGCTTTTCTGACCCCTTAGCAGCCCCAAGAGGCAGCCCACTCACATTTCAAGCCTCCAACCATAACCTTTCTTAAACTCTCCCACTAGACAGAGGATTTGGAATACAATTCACTTTTACTACACTTTTCTTGTTTCTAGAATGTCACTTCAATTATTCTCTGCTTGAAGGTTTAGCCACCCCTAAAATGGATAGGATTTGATCTGCTTTAAAAATAATAAAACACATGCACATGTCCTGATTTGAAATTTTCATTTTGCTGGGGAGAAGCCTGCTCCACAAACAGAATGGATTTCTTCTGAATAAGTTTAAATAACTTTTTGTTCAGGTACACTTGCTCTTTATCATGGTTTAGAAACATCTAAGGTAGCATCAGTATGGGGCTGAAGGGGGAGAGGAAGAAGAGGAGAGGAGAGCAGGGAAAGAAAGAAGCCACAACTCCCATAAAATAAATATGGAATTGTGATACTTTACAGTAAACACACAAAAGACAAACTTTTCATAACAGTGGAACAAAGAAGCAGAGTTTGGAGTTTATATTAATTGGCATGGCAATTAATACAACATATAGCACATGGTAAAATCAGTTCTGCCATCTGTGTCAACTGTCCCCAAGTGGAAGCAGTGCATGTTTGCCATGTTTGTCAGCATTAAGATTGCTGCTCCATGCCAAGGCTTATTTTATACGCTCCTGTTGGTTCCAATGCTAAAAATCTACCAGGGTTTCTATTTAAAACTTCTCACAATAATACCAAAACAACCACATTAAAAAAAAGAAAAAGAAAACACTTAGTGCTGGAATTTGTGGCTAATGTTATTGCCTGCATGGCAATTAATGACCTATACTGTGTTTGTAAATTGATTTTCCTAATTACTTACAAATTATTACCTTTGTTAAAAATGCTGCACAGAATGCAGGTTGCATGACAAGAGCGACAGAAGTAGCGAGTGGGTTCTCTGAAGTGTGTTCAAGATCTGAGACAGAAAAATGTATAATACACCTCAGCTTAAGATGAACTTCAAGAAAAAATAAAAAAATCATGTTTCTCTTTTAAATTCCTAAGTAATTTCAGGGGTATTTTTATGCAGGTTCTCTTCTCTGCCTCTTCAAACAGGCTGTCTTGAGAATGCCTCCAGCCAGAGGGAGCAGTTACATCCAGCACAGTCCCTCACAAGAAGCCGCTTTTTGCCCCCAGAGAAGGGAGAAGATGTAAGGAACTGTGCAGACACCAAAGCCAGGGAAGAGCAGGGGGGAGGAGGTGCCTCAGGTGCTGGAGAACAAGATGCCCCAGCAGCCCCTGGAGAAACCCATGGTGGAGCGAATGTCCCCCCACAGCCCATGGAAAAGGCCCAGACCCCACCTGCAGCCCATGGAGAGGCCCCACACTGAAGCAGGGGGAGACAGACAGGAGATGCTGTGACCCATGTTGGAGCAAGCCTCTGCCAGCACCTGCAGCCCGTGGTGAGATACAGAGATGAGCAAAGGAGAGGGATCCACGCCGGAGCAAGTTTGCTGTGGGGAGTTTGTGACCCTGTGGAGGACCAGGCTGGAGCAGTCTGGGCCTGAGAGACAGAGACATTCTGTGATTGATGACTGCACCCACAGCAGTGACCCACGCTGGGGCAGCTGGGGAAGAGCTGAAGCCCCGTGGGAAAGGACTGACTTTGGAGAAGTTCATGGAGGACTGTCTGCCATGGATGGGACCCCACGGTGCAGCAGGGGAAGGGGGTGTAGAATGAATACCCCCCCACCCCGGGGACAAGAAGGAAAACAGCTCATGAGGAGCTGATTGAAACCCCCATTCCCCCCGTCTCTGCCCCTCACTGTGCCACAGTGGGGGGAAGAAGGGAGTGAAATCCTGACTAAAGTGCAGTCTGAAAAGAAGGGAGGAGTGGGGGGAGGTGCTTTAAGATCTGGTCACACTTCTCATCACCCAACTCTGGTGTCACTGGGGGTGCAGGGCAGGGCCATCAATCAGAGAGTTTCCTTTCCTTTGTTCTGTGTTGAGCCTGTTCTGCCCGTGACACTGATTGTGGAATGATCTCTCCCTGGCCTTATCTCCACTCCTGAGCCTTGCAATATATATTTACTCCCCTGTCCAGCTGAAAAGGGGAGTGATAGAGCAGCTTTGGTGGGCATTTGGCCTCCAGCCAGGGTCACCTTCAAGAAAGTCAAGAGACTGGAGAGCTGCAGGACAGAGTGTTGTTTCACAGGTCGACACTGCGACGTACATCTAGAGTCCTCCTCCCGTTGCTATGGCTGGCTCCTCTTCCCCATCCTTTGTGTATGGCACTGGGTGTGCATTTCTACATTCAGGTATGCATACGTTCTCTCGCAAATACAGGTCTCTCTTCTCCATGGTAGTTGTGTTATCCCAGTAATACTGGTTACTCAGAGGCAGATTTATTAAGATTTTCATGGTAGCCTCTGTATCTCTGTAACCTCAGGCAATTGATTTTCCTATTGCATTTATTAGAGTGATAGCAAGAGCTTCACATAAAACTCCCTCACACTGCAAGCAAAACACACCTCCGAGAAAGCAGAAGAGAGATGATTTAGTTTCACGAGGGGAAAAGCTACTCTGTGGGAGCTCCTGAAGAACTTCCCACTTACTGAGTCACACAGCAGGCACAGGGACTTGTCACAGAATTTACTTCCACAAACACCAAAGGACAACTGTCTTTAAATCAGACACGTTAAATGCACTACATCTTCTCTTCAGAAGCAGTTATGTTCTGTAACACCTACACATCCAGAATAAATTAGCTTTCTTATTCAGTGGTGTCAACAACGGTAAGCCCCAGAGAAAATGTGAGAAAAATTAATGCTAGCCTCTGCCAAAATACTTATTAAATACACTTTCTTATAGATGCTTCCCTTGCTGAAAGGCTGTTTGGTGCCATGCAAAGTAAGGAAGAACACCGTCTCTAATAAGGTATTTATGCCACTGAGCAATAATTTGGAAGTTGCCCTTAATGTTTACTTGCTGTTCACTGAAGCAATGTTCAATACTAAATAAAGGGGGGAAATGCATTCTCTGCTAAACTCTTCTCTGCACAGAGCTTACTGCTGAATACCTCAGTACAACCTGATCTAAGGTCAAAAAGGTGACTCTGCTACTATGTATTTAACTGCTGACCACCCCATTGAGACTGTCAATAAAAGTGTGTAATAGCCTCAGCCGCGACACTGGGTTTGTGTAGCAGCCACCTGCCCATTGCCAGCTGGATACAAAACCTCACCTCATTTCATACATGCAACTGAAGAGCTGTCATCTGATAACAAATTTTTATTACTACCAGGAGTGTACTTGAATTCAAAGTAATGACTGGGAAGTACAAAATTCCATATTCTGTAATCCCACAAGCCGTACAGTTCTCCCTCTTAAATTACTATTGAATATCTATATAGCTTTCTCTGCTTCTCCCACTTTAATATAATGCTATAAACAAACCTCCTTAGTGAACAGGGTCACGGGAAGATTTACAGTTCTTTTTTGCAGGACTGCAGGTGAATTTATTTTACCCGATCTATCCATTTAGATCTATTTTGCTCAGAACATCATTCTTACAAGACAACTTTTTAATTCTTCAGCTTCAGACAGAAGTCGCAGTAAGTGGTACAAAGATGATGAGGTGTCCTACATGACCTTAATCAGAAGTTTTAAATGTAGGATAAATGTGAGAACTGAACCCAGAGCCACTATCACTACTGCCTTTTTTAAATGTGAAGGAGATAAATGTTGCTGCTCAAGCATATCTGACCACCAGACTGACATCCAAATCTCGATTTCATTCAGCAAGAAAGAGGATTGGAGCAATACACTGCAACAAAGCAGCATCACTCACCAAAACCCCAGTGTGTGACCTGAGAAAGGCCTAGGCACCCTGTGGTGACAACAGAAACCATCATCAATGTGAACAGCGTATGAACTTTCATAGATAGGTGAAGCCTGTAGAGTGTGTTACTGACCACAGGGTACACTCATTCTCTATCGAGACACCATGGTCAAGGGCACTGGCCTCCACATTCCCTTGCTCTTCTGTTCTATACGCACCAAGCTTCAGTTTGCTTTTCCCATCATGCATGGTGTCTCATGCACATGTGCCTCTCATAGCCCTGTCTCCTAGCTGTGAGTTAATAAAGTAACCTGCTTTTATAAAGGATTTCTTCTGAATATTTGGACTCTGGTTTTACAGTAATAGCCAAGACGTCGAATAATGCACTCTTCTTTCCACATACATTCAAGCACATAACTGAGCTGGATGAGCTTTCAAGATTATAATATCGAATTTCTGGAAGTTCCAACTTCTTATTTTGTAAATAAAAGCAAGTTGCAGAAAGAGAGCATAAATTTTGGCACTATATCAACCTAATTAAACCTCCATTTCATTAGAGTTCAGAAAGAAGCCAAAAATAATTTAATCAAACTATATCAAAATTGGACTTATATTTCAGTGGTGGTGAAAACCACATTAAAATATTCAGATAACTAAACAAGAGTAAAAAGCAGAGCTTTACAACCTAGGCAGGGATAACAAGGAAACACAGGAACTCCAAGCTTGAAGATGACCCTTACTCTGTGGTTATGTGAAGGCACTACTTGGAAGAGTGAAGGATATCACTGCCAGTGTCAAGAATGGAAGAAAGTCACAAAGAACTCTTTGGGCAGCCACAAACATCACTTTAATGAAGAGAGATGCAGAATCCTTCAGCCTCTGTGAGGATCAGCCAGTGGACAGAACAACTACAAACTCTCATTGACTTCTAAACTTCTAGAGGACTTTAAATGTGGATGGAGATTGGTCCTTTTGTGGATCATAACAGAAAAACACAAATATTACGTGTATTCATAAAGTGAACCCAATTTCTGGAGCTGCTGGTAATTAAAACAAAGATAAGAGTTGTGAAAGCACGGAAGGCACATGGATGACATAAAACTGACTTAACTAATTGTCTTGATCATTGTCCAGAAGCTGGAAAACGAAAGTGCCCATGACCCTCAACAGATACACTGCTGGGTAAGTGCTGAGATCTGGCAAAGACAGGTTTCCTTGGGGGATGCAGGAAGGCAGCAGACAGGTAAGAGAGGACACAGGGAGGCTGCTGAAACTTCAGGGGATATAAAAAAGACTGGAGCTGAATAAAGCACTATTTGAGATGAAAGCAAGCTTTTATTCAAAAAAAGATTAGCTGAATATTCCTAATCAACTAAATCTACTGGCAGAAGAAATGTAAACTGTGACATGGTTCTGTTCTGAGTGCAAAATTAGTATTTTAGATGAAAGGTTGTCTATGAAACATTAATATCAAAGTCTTAGCAATTAAATCCGTTTTATTTGCAACAACAGATGATCACCTGCAAAGGAGCTTCAACCTTTTTCATTTCTCTTTGGCAATATAAGGATTGAAATGTGCTGCAACAACCTTTTTATTTTATATATAGAGATATATTCCTTCTCTTTTGTTGTGTATATATGTCAGTGTGTGTATATATATGTCTATGTAGGAAATATGTACGTTAATGATTCTGGAGCCACTGAAAAACTAACAGGAATGTAGATAACCAAGAGAAAAGAGGAGTCAAACTGAACAATGCAGAGGCTGGATGAGATACCTGCTCTGCCTGCTTTGAGCAATTCCTTTTTGTTAGCTTATTTCACAAGAATGACTGACGGCTTAGGAACACCTGCCCTGTTAAAGACTGGGCTTTCCCAGCACTAACATGCATGGGTAACAGTGTTAATCTCTCAAGAATCCTCCCTAGTGATATGGCAGAATTGATATTCACAAATTTATATAAAACAAAGTGGGGAAAGGAAACAGAAACACTCAGAGAAGCTACTCAACAAAAGAGAAGCTTTTCTCTGGTTGATAAATGCATTTAGTAGCACATTTCTTTATGCAATCCCTCTTCAGACAGTAGAAGAAAGCCACTGCAAAAGATTTTTAGACAGATGAAACATGAATCATTTTATCTTGAAATTACATAACATAAACATAAATTAATCAGTATCCTTAGACAGCTGTAACGTTGACAAAGTGGCTCTTCAAGTCAGAAGATTTCAAAACTGCTAAGCAGTTCTTTGCTACACTGGCTATAACCCTTAATATTTCTCCAAACCAACCTGAAAAAAGCTGTAGACATTTATATCCATTAAATGAAAAAGCCATGCTAGAGCTTTGAGAGTATATTGGTTACACTGTAATCAATAGGTTGCTTGTTCAATAGAGGGCATACATTACTTTTACTCCAAGACAAATACACTGGAAGTTAGGTTTTGCCTCTCTCATTGAACAGCTCTCTCCCATCCAATGTTTTGTTAGTCTTTCCTCACACAGAGTCAGGAGACCTGGACTTTGTGATGACTAAGGGGAGTCTTCCTTTTCCAGAAAAATGACTCTCCCTCCTCTGACACAAACCACCACTTAGGATGAAACAATGGTACAAAAGGTGCAATAGAAGCAAAATGTAAGGGGGAAAAAATGTAATCACAGTGTCGTCCCTGTTTCTTTAAGGCATAAACCATTTAACTCTGTTTCCTGACAGACTAGGAAAAACTCTGCAGGTAGACAAAAAAGGGTTGAGAGAAAACAAGTGCAACCAGCTAAAAAGGGCCCAGAAGCTAGGTGGCAGTAGCAGAATAGACAGAAAGGGCAGTGGAATAAAATAAGTGAGAGACCTTCTTCTAACAGCACCCTCCATTCCTTTCCCACTTTTCCCCCAGAGCGAAAACATGGGTCTGAGCTCTTCATAACATCAGGGAATGGGGGTGGCTTTTGGTTTTGGCACACAGCATCTTTGGTGAGGGCTGGTGAGTACAGAGGGTATCTGCCACACCGTGCCCTGGCTGAAGCTAGAAAGCAAAAAAGGGAAAAGGGGGGAAGGAGGTGCAGGGTGGATGGGGTGTGAATGGGTGGAGAGAGAGGGAGGAAAATAAATGTTTATAAATATCTTAAGTATGGGATGCAGGGGGAATTGGCCAACCCCTTTTCAGTCATCTGTGGAGACAGGACAAGGGGCAATGGCTGTAAATTGGAGCACAGGAAGTTCCACACCAACATGGGGAAGAACTTTTCCCCAGTGAGGGTGACAGAGCCCTGGGACAGGCTGCCCAGGGGGGTGTGGAGTCTCCTTCTCTGGAGATATTCAAGACTCGTCTGGACGCCGACCTGTGCAATATGAGCTGGGGAGCTGCTTTGGCAGGGGGGTTGGACCCGATGATCTCTGGAGGTCCCTTCCAACCCCTGTGATTCTGTGAAAAAAAGCCTTCCATGGCTGAGGAGGGTTTACTTCAGTCCTTAATAAGCCTTGCAGCACAGTCAGAGTACCCAGCAGGACAAGTCAAATCAGGAACCTTTACAAGAAGGGGGAACAGCCTCATCGCAGGCAGCCCGCAGAGGGCATCAACGAAGCACGACTCTGAACTGTGCCCTACCCTCAGTGCCCGAGCAGGGTGAGGTGCAGCCGCAGAACGCAACCCGGTGCTTCCTCTCTCCTCCGGAGGGACAGGGGAGTAATACTGTGCAGAGACACTCACTAGCCAAGGGCCAGCTCCCTACAAAGACTTGTAAAGTACTCTGAGCCGAGCTCCCCGAGTGATCCTGAATGCAGAGATACTGGAAAGCTGCAAACAGCCTAATAAAGACACGAGCAGTATGAATGTTGTGTGAGTTCTTCAGAAAATTAAAACAGAGATCAGGTTTTCTTTCCCAAGACTGGAGAAGTCTCCAACATTCCTGTCAATGCTTTAGGCTCAAAATTAAAAAAAAAAACACACAACAACGAATCCATGAAAAGAATGTTACCCCCAAACCACCAGCAACTGATAGGACAAAAAGCAGAAGAGGTAACAAGCTGAGAGAAGTGCCCAGAGGTAGAACTGGCTGGTGCCAGTTTTGATGGATTTGCAACATGATAAAAAGAGTGTGTGCACAACAAACAGTACTGATTCCTTACAAATAAGGCAGAGCTTTGAGATACATGCTGCAGTTGTGATCACCTGTTAGCAGGAAGGGCTAACACCTACACTGAGTGAAGTTCTTCCAAATGTGGAGATCAGATGGGCTAGAGAAAGGGAAGGGTGGAATAGCAGCAAGGATTAGGAAAAAGGTATTTGAGCCAAACCTTGAAAACAGCTCATCATTTTCTCTTGGAATATCTGATCACAGTAATAGTTACATAGCATTCATGAATGTCTGTGCTACACGGGGAAAGAGATGCCTGGCAACCCACGCAAACATTACAGTTGGCCTCTCCCACAGGCTCTTCTTACCATTTCTGACCTTTTGGCTCTGCAAACATCAGGGTACCCTTGTGAGAGTCCAAATCATTTCTACAGGCCAGCAACAATGTGGCTCAAAAGTGCAGTGGTGACCCTCTCCTGCTCAGCAGTGCTTGAACATCCCCGTTCAGTAATTGGAACGACTCGCAGGTCCTCTCATACAGCCAGTGATGACCACCAGCAAGGACACTTTGTGAAAGAAAAGCATCCTTAATGCTTGTTGGTGTCACCCTGTGGAGCATAGGTTACCTTTTCTTTACCCCCATCCCAACCACTGCATCTTTTCACAGTTAGCACAAACTAAACTCCTAATGCTAGAGAAACAACGGTTCAAGGCTGTCATCTCAAATCAGTTCTAAACCCTTAAAAAAAATAATCACTGGTTGATGGAAGATTCCATCATTATCACCAGTTATATTTTGGATTATGACCAGCATCTGCAGTACAGGAGAGTTTCTTTAAACATCTGCAATCCAAAAGTAGGAATTCATTGTGCAGATTTATTATAAAATAAGAGCAACTGTGAGCCACTGGGGAGCAGCAATCACAACCTGGCCCTTGCCACTTGCCAAAAGAGAGATGCAGTTTGGACCCATTCCTCAGATTACTACTGCCCACACAACATCCTAACTCATTCTCAGGTGGAAGCAAATTACTGCTGTATCAATCCTGTTAAATCAAATTAGAGTTCTAGCAGTATTCACTGGTATCTCATCCTACATCCTAATATCTCTTCCTATTTCTATAAGTGCAGAATCTTACAGCTACAAAAAACAACCCCAAAATCACAAAGGCTATGGTGAAGTTCAAACCCCCTAAATTAAAGGGGTTTAAATAAATGTGCAACATGCTGCACAGATTATGTACTGCAACGTATTTTGAAAACAAAAATTCTAAGCTGAAAAGCCAGATGGCAAGCACACAGGAACCCAGTAACTGCCTGAGTGGAAAGCAAAACTTATCTCTCAGCCTGAAATAAACACATTTGATAAAAAATGCTTCACTGCCATCGAATGTGTGTCTCCAAGACAGGACGTATCACTACAAAAGCAAGCGGACTGGAGAGTAACTTACATAGGAGAAAAAACAAATATATTTCTGATGTATTTTACCATACTCTACACTCATGGGAGACTGGGACTGGCACGTCTTGTAAAACACTCTGTGAGCCAGGGGATGTTACTGCATGTTCACTGTGAATGACGGGGTAGGTCTGCACACAGGAATCACCACCCGCACAACCACACACCAAGTGTTTAAGTGTGAGTGAATACACTCAGTTCAGTGTATATATTACCCTCTGGAAGCACGTGCTGTTCTAGTTCATCCACACCTCTTGCACCGAGCCACGGGGTGAGGCCTACGATATGCTTTTAGAGGGGATACAGGGGACATGTACAGTCCCTCAAATTCTAGAACTAAAGTATCTTTCAGAAGGCCTTCTGACCAGGTAAAAAAAATGTTCTTCTGTCATTTAAGCTATTTTTTAGTTTAATTTAATGCAATTTTAGTACTTCTAACCAGTGGATTCTGAGGCACAGTTCATTGCAAGAGATGTTGAACCTCACCCTGGCTGACCCAGTGTTACACAGCAGGCTGGCTGGCACTTCATGTGTCTCTGGTAATTTAAGCACTTCTCTCCCTTCACTGCTGCATGAGGCCTGTGGCTACACAGTGAGCTCAGCACGAGTGGTTAAAGGGTTAGTTCATCTTGTACAGAGCGTGGATGTTAACCCAAAACTGGTGTCTTCTTCGGGCTATTGGTGAGGTGTGTTACTTCCACTGGAAGCAAGCTAACGCACGAGCCAAGCTTCTTGTTCTCAACAACCTGCTACTGAAATACATCGGGCGATGCCCCACAGCAAACAGGGACCACAGGAGAAATCCTCTCAGTATCTGAATGTTGTTTTTATTTATATTTATTCTTGCTTTCTGGTTTTATTGTTGTCTTTGATCTCCTTCCTTCTATCATTTCTGACTGGAACTCTGTCATTCTCCACTGTACCCTGAGCCAGCGCTGCGTTGTTGATGGCTCATTGTTTACTGCATTTCTCGCCTGCGTGTCTTCCTATTGCAAAATCAATAGAGTATTTGGATTTGAAATAAAAAGTGAGTGGTAAAAGTGCTTTATTCTGTGGCTAATAACAGTACCATATTATTACTTTTTATGCCAAATAAAAAAATATACACTCTGATAGCCAAGGCAAACCACAGCACAGTTCTCAGAAATAAACCTAATGCCAAAAGCACTGTGCACATTATGAGCACCCCATGACTGACTTTACCAGCCATGATACTCAGTTTTATGTACACGTCATGTTCACTGATGTTACAAATTAGGGTTGAATACAGAAGACATCATCTCACGTTTTATCTATGTGTCTACAGGAATAGCAGAAAAAGCAGCTGGAACCCAAAAAACTTCTAAATGACACATACAAGAGAGATTCTGTGGAACCAAATTCAGAGCCAGTGACTAGGGGGAACAGCATAACGCTCCACCCTACATGTAGAGCACTGTTTCCAAATGGCAACTGGGCAAAACCAAACCAAGCCAGCAGGGAAGGCTGCGAAGGGGGATGGCTGCTACAGCACCAGGACAGGGGTGGAGGAAGGAGCAGGTGGTGTCCACAGCATAATGGAAGAAGGACACTCAAGACTGAGAGAGGATAGTTTAGTTTAGTTTAGTTGAAAGAGAAGCTAAGATGCTGAAGCCATCAGAGAAAATCTTCTCTGATAAACAGAAGCTTAACACCTTTTGGTATTTGGGGTTTTGTGACTATCTTACCTTACTTAAAGTATAGCTTTACGTAACGATGTGAGTACTACACTTGAGAAAACCCATGTCTAGGAACTGGGACTTCAGAGGATTTATAGTTCCAGCATAGTAATCACTAAAACATTCAGCTACATGTGTGTATCTGTGTATATAAGCACATATATATACACACACAAATGTGTGTAAATTAATATATGTACTGTACATACTTGCATAGAGATCTTCTGAAGCTTAATTAACAAGTAATGCATCATAATGATCTTATCACTGAAATTATCCAACCTCCAGTGGAGATCTCATTTTATCATGTCTTCCATCACTGATGGGAAGGTAAGCCTGCTGATACCCCCAATTTGTGGGGACAGCCTGGCCCCCTACCCCCCTCCCCCAATTGGATGCATTCAAGCAAATGCATCTTTAACTGACTTTCTTTGTATTTGTCATGTGTACCTCAAACTGCTGATACAATATTTAGAGAGTCAGTTCAGGAATTCTCAGTGCCTTATTAATGTTTGGAGAGACACACAAATTAAGCAGCAAGCCCTATTTTCTTTATACCAAAGTACAGTCAGCACTGGATAAAGTATTTCTCATTCCTACTGTAAACTTTCATTGTGCTGATATATAACTCTTACCCTGTTAAAGCAAAATATTTGTCCTACATAAATATAAAGGGAAAAATACTGTCTTTTCAATACAAAATTTGGCAGAAATGGTCTAGAAATAGTTAATTCAATGTAGATCGAGTCCCTAGAAGGAAAATGGTGTTAATAATTACAGGAAAAATTAGATATAGCTGCATTTAAACAAATGCCACATGAAACCCATTCGACCATCTGCTATAACTGTCTTAGGGTAGAATGCTGGCAGATCTTGCATAATCATCTGCATATGACAGATAACTTTAGCCAAATCTAAATAAAAAAACCCCTCCATGTTCTGATACTTCTGAAGGAAAAATAACCCATTAAACTGCTTTGCAAACTTACCAAATATCTGAAACGCTATTTAGTTATTAATACTGGCTGAATTCCATAAAAACTATTGTGTTATAAACACAAAAAAAGAAAGGCAAAACACAGTACCCTTTTTTTTTACTGTTTTCTATGTATTTTGAAACACAAACTGCTCTGCCCAGAATTTCTCATGTATTTTATTCCCTTAAACCTTTTAAAAGCAGTGGATTAGAAAAAAAACATTAACTCCTAAAACACTTTTCTACCCTTCAACCACTCTACAGTACAAGGACTATTTCTTTCTATAGCTTAATGCTCTGGGAAGTAAGAGATTCAGACCACTTCTGGAAAGGTTTTTTGAAAGAAAAATATCCACAATTGGTAAAGGCTGTCCTTGTAGGACACTCGGGGAAGTTTCCCAATTTACAGAGAAATCTGTGCTGTCGTACCCCATTTAACTACGTCAGTTTACAACTCATTGTTTAAACAGTGCACAAAAAAGCCCATTATACTGAAATGCAATCAGTACTGATGGTCATCTCACACAGAATCACAGAATAACAAGGTTGGAAAAGACCTTTAAAATCATCGAGTCCAACCATTCACATCCTAAACTAAACCATATCCCTAAGTACTTCATCTACCCTTTTTTTGAACACATCCAGGGAAGGTGACTCAGCCCCTCCCTGGGCAGCCTGTTCCAGGCCCTGACAACTCTTTCAGTAAAAAAATTTTTCCTAACATCCAATCTAAACCTGCCCTGGCACAGCTTCATGCCATTCCCCCTTGTCCTGTCACCTGGCTGAAGAGACCATCACCTACCTCTCTATAACCTCCCTTCAGGTAGTTGTAGGTGGTGATAAGGTCTCCCCTCAGCCTCCTCTTCTCTAGGCTAAACAGCCCCAGCTCCCTCAGCTGTTCCTCATAGGATTTGCCCTCCAGCCCATTCCCCAGCCTGGTTGCCCTTCTCTGGACTCGCTCCAGGACCTCCATGTCCTTCTTGTCCTTCTTATCTCTGAACAATACAAATGTTTCCTCAAACCACCTTCTACAAAAAAGAAAAGGGGGAATAAAAAAGAAAAATAAAAAGGTCAAGTTACTTGGAGATCCAACAAAATAAATATTGTTCTTGAAGACAATTGAATTTTCTGGTTCTTATTCTAAATGCATGATGGAGTTAAAATTGACTGAAAAGATCTGATTTTTCTTAAACACATTGTAACAGCTGAGAAGGAATAGAAAACCTGGTAAACAAGTTACTTTAAAAAACAAGTACTGCCCTTCAGGATTGGCTTAACTGGAAGGACAGCACTCCATGATCAGGTCTGCCCAATTAGCCATACTGGAATGCTACCACACCCCCAAGTATGCAACTGCTCCAGGGAAGGGCAGCTGGAATCACAGCCTACCTGAGGTGGGAGAGGACCCTGGAGGCCTCCAGCCCATCTTCCTGCTCAAAGCAGGGTGAACATCCAAGTTCCTCCAGGCTGCTCCACATGGTGTTCAGTGAACTTCTGTTGATCTCCAAAGGGAGTCCCCAGCCTCTCCAGGGTGTTCCCAAGCTCACCAGCCCAGCTGGGATTCCCTGGATTGCAGCTTGTGATTCCTGCTTTTTTGCTGTGCACCTCTGGGTTATACCCCTCTGGGTTATACCCCTCCTCTTTTGGTAGATGAAAACACTACTAATACTAAATAGTGCTCAGAATCCTTTAAAATAAATGTTATGTGGGTAGAAATAAATACATGACCTAACATAGTTTTATCTATGACCTAACACAGTTCATTGTTTGATTGTTCCACTTACTGGTCTAAAACATTACTGAATCACTACAGGGCTCAAACCAAGGAATACTCATCCACCAAACATAAAATCCCAATGAGGAAAACTAAGCTTTCAACCAAGTGTCCATGCTAAGCTTATTTCCACATTGTCTTCTTGGATTTCACAGCACAATTCATTTCCTAGTCCTGTGCTCTGAGTATCATTTTCAAATACACCACAAGGTCAGGAGCACTGAAAGCCTCTCAAGGTTACTGACACATCTACAGCCCAAGTAAGATCATACCTAGTTTCCTCTCAGGAAAAATAGTTCTCCTCATCAGCTTGCATTTGGGAACTGAGTATCAAACTGGTAAACACATACAGCTCAGTGTAACGAGTGTCCTGCTGGCATCCTTATCACAGACCCCTTCACAGCCCAAAAGCATCAGCTAGCACTTCTGGCTTGAGGACATCTGAAATAACTGCTGGAATGCCCCCTGTACTGGATGCACCCTCAAAAAGGGTTTCAAAGGAAATTGGGTTGACACTTGTCTTCTGACAAGTACAGACTCCAAACTCAGCCTGAACATTTACTGAACTGGACTAACTACTACTATATTGGTGTGTTTCCTTTTTTTTTTTTTAAGCATTAGGAAAGACAGCCCCAGACTCATCGTGGGGAACCACAGATGTACTCTGCAGGTACCCAGCAAGACTCAGATATACAGAATCACCCAATCATAGATGCTTTGGGTTGGAAGGGACCTCAAAGATCATCTAGTTCCAACCCCTGCCCCATATTGTGGGTTTATTCCTGAGTTTCCCGGATCGATTTGTGACTTTTAGTGTCTGCCCAACAGGCAAAATGAAAACGAAGAATTTAAGTGATTCTAAAGAACCTCCACAGCGACTGGTTTGCACAGAGCACTGTAAAGCTTTCTGATAAAATGATCGTTTTGTTGCAAAGCATTTTAAGTTGAAATACACACTAAAAAGGAAAATACATATAAAACATAAATAATGGGAGCACAGAGTCAGGGAGGAAAAGAAAGCAGAGAGAAGATTACTATTGATGTAGCAGTTGGCAACTCAAGTGTGCCAAATGCCACTGCTGCCCGGTGTTCCACAGGCTTTACACAGAGTGCTAAAAATAAGCCTCAAATGGAACTGTTATAGTAGGATGTACTGTCATACTAAAACACACACGAGATGGCTTAGAAGAGAGGAAAAAAAGTGTGATCAAGAAACTTGAAAAAGAGTTGGGGATCTGGTCCCTGGAACAATATAATGTGAACGTCAGCGACAAAAGACATTTCAGTTCAGCATCACTGGAAGAGTGTAATGAAACTGGATCCGTGGAGAGGCAAATAACTCCAAGCAACAGCTTCGGTATTGCAATTTTCCCTTGGATAATTTTACTGCACAGAGAACAACTTAATTCCTACTCAGAATGACTGCCCATTAGACCAATGGCTGTTACTGCTGTCACCTACGAAAACTTTGCTGTGCCAGAGAAAATTCCAGAAGTATTCCTTACAAACAACAGCCCCACTTTGTTCTAAGCTGTATTCACCCATCTGAGAACTAAAAAAGTTAAGACCACTTTCAGCCACATCCAGCCAACTCCCATCTGACCCACACTGTGTACATGGTGAGTCAAGCCCAGACAAGTAACAGCAGTCAGCTGTAGGATCTAACACCAACATTCATGTCACCCTCACTACAGCTGGCATGTGTGCTCTACAAGGTCATTATTCACATTACTGCTAAGCAGATCAGCGCCATCAGCTGCAGCACCAGGCAGGATCATCCACGTGTACTGTTAATTTCTCAGGTCTTTGATTCTGGCTTTTCCAGGCTTCAGTGCCTATCAGCAGTTCAAAAATTCAAATATATCCCAAGTGTGTCAGCTCATTCCTTACGACAGAGCAATTGGGATGCAAGATAATGAGGCAACTGAGATGCAGTCCTTCCTCCACTGGTCTAATAAACCCTCTGTAGAAAATGCATTGTCAAGGTACAAACAACGAGGCAGCTTCACCACAGAGAGCTCAATTCTACTAGCTCTCTTTAGTTAGTTAGTTTTCAAAGTTATTTACCACAAAGAAAAGAAATAAAAGGACATGCACTGAGTTACTAAGCTGAAAGCAGTATTTTCTCTCTACCACACCCTGAACCAACATAAAAGGAGCAACCAGTGCATGTGAAAACTCAAAACCAAACAAATCCCCATGTGCAATAGTTTGGGAAGCAGACTATAGGCACCAGAAGAAAGTGCCATGTTGTGTTAACTGACAGTGTTTGTTCCCCCCCATTACTGACACCACAGCAGCTTACCACTGTAGCTTCATTTAGGCACAGTATTGTTCTAATAAATGGATACACATAAAATCATGTCTTAATTGACAGTTTAGAATAATCCTTAGATAATGAGAATCAGTAAGAGGGAAAGTGATACTGTAATGACTGCATCAGTTATCAGGGAATGCATTTGGAAAGGTCCTCCCCGAGACCAATGGAAACAAATAATAAAACCAGAAGTACCAGCATAACACATTTTGACCCCGTATTATCTTTCCACTCAAGTATACTCCAGGCACTTTGCAGGGAGTGTGCAAATTTGATGAAGTGGTTGCTGTTGATTAAATCAGCTTAGCAGTGCACAGGGTAATTGTTTCACGTGTGCAGATGGCCGAAGACATTCCACTTTTTAAAGATCTCACAAAAAAACGATGTAGAAGTTTGTTCTAATAGTGATTCATAGCTTTGTAATTTCTACTCAACTAATGCCACAAACCTGAGATTGAGAGTCCTACAAGCTCTGTTATTTCCAGCACTTTCAAGGTTAGCTCCTGTGATGTTGGACCTTAAAGCAGTTTTTCTCTGTCCATTCCTCCGATTTAGCAAAGTAGGTCACTGTCACCTCAATGCCTTGCTTTGATTCCACCACCTTGTCTTTCATTTAATGACTACCCAGTGGAATGATTCGTAGTGCTTCCTCTGCAGATTAACTAACCCTAGGCTGTCTGCAATGAAACAAAGCCGAATTAGAACTTCCAGCAGGAGCCAGGCTAACAGAAATCCCAACTTTACAAATTGCATCCCCCTCCTCCGCAAACATACTGATGCTTTTGTGATTCATCTTTATATCAGGTTTGCATGTCAGTTATATTCATCTTTAAATGAAATATTTTTCCTAATAACAAGAGAACTGGCTACAAGACCATATAAATTCTATTTACTACATCAAATATATAATGATGTAAGATCAACATAAAGGTGTGGGGAAAGCCATTTTTTTATTCACCACACTCAAACCATTTTGCTATTATAGTTACAGTATTCCACACCCATTATTTCTTTGCAAAACACTGCAGTGACTGCTGCACCTCTTCTCAAAGCACAACTGCTTTAAAAGGACTATGACTTGCTCAAAACACACAAATGTATAAATGTGACTACAATTAATTTCAGGCCACTGACTACAATATAACTCCTCTATTACTGTCACTAGTACACCAAATACATTGAAACGTATTTCCATTCAAAATCTTGAGACTCTGTGCTTCCTAAACATCTACTTACAGAGGTCTCTGAAACATGGGAAGGCAGACGTCTGTCACCTGAATTCTGGTCACGGAGCACAAAGTGACGGAGCTAAGCCTGGGTGCTGAGATAGTAATGTCATTGCACTTGTTTGGGGAACCCCATGGCACCCAAAGGTAGCAGCTCAACTCTTCTAAAGCCACCTCTGCTCTCAGAAGCTTTTTGGGATCGGAGAAGTTTCAGATCTCTTTCCCTTGCTGCTCATTCAGAACCCAAACAAGAACCTTACAGCCTCACACAACTTCTCTGCTTCTTTTCACCTTTCTCTTTTCCCACCCTGCTTCTTCCTTTTGCCACATCCCCTCTGCAGAGAGTATAGTTTCTTACAAACTGGTTCAGCCCCACAGTGATACCGAGTACCTCTGTGGCCTTCACCTTAAATATCCTTCTGGCAAATTTCTATCAACCCATCTCATTAAAATAAAAATATTAATTAAGGTTATCCTAACAAAATGCATTATACTTGACATACAGAAAATTACTAAAATTGATGTCCTGTTTTCCAGGGCAGGGGTGCTTTTATTTGGCAATACATTATTTATGTAAGCTATGAGGGCCCTGCAAATTGATACTGTAGAATAGGCACCCACTGCACTGACAACACTTCCCGTATCTGAGTCCGTATCGGAACGGTGAGCAGGGCTCCCTGGCCCATCCTCATCTCAGCCTTTGTCTGAGAATAACAGCAATGGTAATGGTGGAAAGCACAATGTGCTTTTGCATGCAGGCATTTTTGAAGCAGTGACCCAGAAAGCAACATTTCCAGTGTCCCAATCCTACTTAATAAGCTGTATTATGCTGGCATGAATATTTAAATATTGCAAATTACTCAAAATTATTCAGAAAATCTGTATCTTTCCTGAGTAAAGTAACGTTTCTACCTGTTTTCTGCCCATAGCCATTGGAAACAAAGGAGAATGCTAAAAACAAAGACAGAAAAACATGCAACTGCAGAATATCAAAATATTTTAATAGGGTATCATCTCAGGGGAAACAAAAATCTGCTATGAAACAGATTCACAATTAATTTATATGGTTTGACTATATAAAATAATGTTCAAATCTGGGACACAATTTAAACTGGGACAAGTAATCATTTTTTAACCTAGATTCTGTCAATTTGCCTCAGACATTTAATTTTTTTCTAAGAGCAAATGTTCAATGACCTGCCACAAGATACAGCAGAAAAACATTCTGAAATGTTCAGTATTTTCTTCTTTCCATATCAAGCACTGCCACAAAGACTATCACTGAGGAAAGCTGAATGGGACAGCAATATCAAGAGAGCTCACATAGTTAATGGCCACAGGAAGACCAAGATATTAAAAATTAAGAAGCACAAAAAGAAAGGCTTTTCTGTCAATACCTTCCTGGAAATGGAAAGCAGGATTAAAAATAAACTTGCAATCAACTGAAGAATTTACAAAAAAAAATCCTTTGCCTATCTGAGAGCACAGGCTGCAGCACCACAGTTAAAAAGATGATGATGGAGCCCAATTCCTACAGAGAATCACAGGTTAAGTTCGAGTTCATGTGCACTCAAGGAGAATAGGGCCAAGATTTGGCAGTATTCCTTTTCTCAGATGGTTTCATGTGTAAGATCTGAGCCTCGGGACATGCCACAGGGACACCTGAACCAAAATGCACAGTCGCATAGACATGAGCTACCACTCTTACACAAAAACTGGCAACTACTTTGCATTAACATTACCTGTAATTTCTAATTATTATTAAGGGCCTTGGAAAGTTTAGTGTCACCAACCAACAGTGTTGGGGTTTTACTATTTTAGAACAAGTTCTTTCCTGTGGTTCCCCAGCAAAAAGACCCCAAATTATCACAGTCCCGGAACGCTGCATGAAGCAGCTGGGTCTTTTGCATAATTTTTTGTGAGACAGCCAAGCACGGCGCTCTTAAATTTTCCTACAAGGTAATAACACCAGTTAGAGCAGAGCTCCTGCGTGCTGTTGACTGCCTCTCCCGTGCCGGTGGCCTTCGCCGTCACCTCTGGTCGGTTCTTATTTCAGTCCTGCTGTAGTTCCCTTTCCTCTTTCCCAGACAGCACTCATGACCTTGCAGTCATTGTGGATTCCGAGCTCTCTCCTGAAGTACCCATCAATCATGTAATTAAAGTCTTTTACTTCCACTTTAGGACTGTAGCCAGGTTGAGACATATGCTACTTAGGCATTTTATTGAAACATTAATTCAGTGCAGACTTTTGTTTACCTCATCATGATTACTGATTTTCCTTTGCCCACATGTCTTTCAGCTATGGCATTTTAACACTTGCTGTGTGTATGGAATTTAAGCTAGAGCCCTCGACACCGAAACCTTCCTATGCTATTACCCTCATACTAAAGTTACAGTTTTGTCAGGTGGTTTAAAAATCTAGAGGGTGGATCCCTGTTCTAATTCATCTCCTTTCCGATGATGCCCTTGCCAGTCAGTTCATAATTAACGTTTATTATGATTACCATCAGCAGTTCTGTGCCACAGAGGGCAAAAGGGCAGGAGAGCTTCTATAGAGGATGTAGCTCAGCTGCTACATGGCCATATCATGTACCAGCCACATATGTTCTGTGACCAGGTTACTAGACACATATAACTGTGGAGTAAAGATCATGGGATCACCTAGTGACAGGTGAAATGGCAGTGACGTATGCATGCACAGCTTTCCAAGTGCTGTTTTCTTTACAAAAGTAGAGTGAAGGGAGGATGAATCACTGCTCAGGACCTCATTTGTTTCAGACAGGACAGAGTTAATTTCTTTCTAGCAGCCAGTGGATGCTGTGTTTGGGAGTTGGGATGAGAGCAGTGCTGGTTACACACTGATGGTTTAGGTGCTGCCCAGCAGACAGGGACTTTTCTATTGTTCATCCTGCCCGGCTAATGAGAAGGGGGGGAGCACCCAGGAAACTGAGGGGACACAGCCAGGACAGGTGACCCAAACTGGCCAGATGGCTATCCTACACTGTGATGTCATGCTCAGTATAAAGACAGGCTGGTGGGGGGAGGAGTGTGCGGCTCCAGGACATGCACTTTTGGCATGGTCTGGCTTTGGGATGGCTCTGAGCTGTGTGGTCTGAGTTGTGCAGTTCAGTGAGAAACTGCATCGTGTATCACCAATTTTATGCATTTTGCTATGAAGTCCTGTTACTGTTACTTTCTCTGCTGTCCCAGCAAACTGTCCTTATCCCAACCCACCTATGCCTTTGTCTCCCTTTTTTTTTTTTTAACTCTTCCCCCACCCCTCCCTTTCCACCACCCACCCCCCCACTCCACACACACACACACACCCCCCGCCCTGGTGTGAGGGGACAACCTGATAGTCAGGCTGGAAATTACAGCCAGAGGTTATAATACCGGATTTACGTACAGCCAGATTTCATAGGTGCTATACCCCAGCAATGAATGGCAATTCAGGTTAGAGGGTGCTGCCTCCAGAAACCACAGGCAAAGTTCCTGTGTATTACACATATGCCAAAAGACAGAAAAAGAATAAACACAAAAAACCTCTATTAGATCATGATCCCCTGAAATCTGTTCTTTATGACCATAAAACTGACCAACAGTGTCCTGCAAACAGGGACAACCTCCCACAACCACTTAACAAGCAAGAGTAAAGTGCTGCTTAAACCATCTCCTCACACAACACTGGTATTTCACAGCAGGTGAGGAAGAGTTACCATCTAAGCCTTCCACAGCTTTAAAATGTCATAAAACAGTAATTATTTAAAACAAACCTCTAATCAAACAACTAGAATACAAACATTTTTTAAAATTGTATTTTCTGGCCCCCTTTTACAGGCAAACTAATACTTGCCCGGCACACGGGCAATCCCTGTTATTTCTGCAGCAGGTGAGCACCATGTTCCTGTTTCCTACCTGTGTCTTGAAACGAGTTCATGAGCCAGTATCAGGAACAAAGCACCAGAGGAAACTCTTCTTTAAAATACTCTGGTCTATAATTCAACTTGTGTTTACATATTCTTTTTTCCTGAAATTTCCACTTTTTTGAAGTTAATCAAAAAGTGAAAAAAAGAGGGTAAATCATTACATTTACAGAGAGGAAGTCAACATGTAAAATGATGTTAGAGGGTGTTTAAAACAAAACCACAATCCAGAGTGAATTCACCAACGGATGCTGAAGACAAGGACAAAAGGCTCTCTGGGAATCCAATTCAAACTGACAGAAATCAATAGCACCGGCACCGACAGCACACAAACACAATACTCCACAGTGGAAAACATTCGGACAAAGGCAGGGATCTATAAAGAATCCAAGGTTTATACCTAACAGTTTGCATGCCTTCAGGTTTTCCCTACAGCAGCCCTTTTCCTCTGCACAACCAGTACTTTCTTCCTCACTCTGTGACCCAAGACACCAAAAGCAGCATTTAACAAGGAATCCACAGCAAGGGCCCCTCGACTACACGTACAGCTTTGAGATGGATATAAAGCTCAGGCCTGCCCAATAAACATGGTGTAGCCAGGTGTGGGAGCAGTCCCCATGTGCACTCCCTCCCTCTCCCCATGGCTTAAAAGACCTCAGCAAACCAGATGAGGAGGGAAGCTCACTGGTCCAGGTGAAGATGCTGTCAGCAGGCCACCCACTAAGCAGACTCACCTTCTGCCCCAAAGCATTGCCATCCTCATCTGATTCCCCACCTGAGCATTACCTTATTCAGGGATCCCAATAAATTACTGGGGGCACCTGGGGGGTTGTCTCATTAAAATGTTACCATGATAGCTTTTATCATCTTATGTTTCACAAGGTAATGCGAGTAAACCTGCATTTCCTTCCTTACTGCTGGAAGGATGAATCCCACTCCAAAACTGCCCGCAAGAGTTCTTGCATAAATTTATCATGTGTCAACAACTCAACTGCAATGATGTTATGTTAAATTAATTTTCCATTTATAATAAAATATCCACTCAAGCTCATACTTGATGGCAAATACTGCTGAAAACAATCTTCGGATTTTACGACAGATTAGCATTAAAACTCAAAGGAAGAATTCCATGTCGGCACATGAAATCACAGCCTGCCCCACCTCAGCAGGCTGCAGTCACTTCTCCTGTTTGTTTATTCAGTCGGTGTTTTTCTCTGGACACAGTTTCCATGCACATATTGCAGTGGGATGGGAAGAGACGGCCACACGCTGAGCTCGTGCAGACCCACTTTGTCGGGGGGCAGGAACTTGTGCAGGGCACCCAGCAGTGTGGGAAGAAGAGAAACTAAGAGAGTTTTGTCATTTAGTATTTAAGAAGAAACAATCGTCTAATATTTTTTTCAAAAAAATACACAACTGTAGTAACCACTTAGAAATTCTACAACATAGAGTAAGTGTTTAAATGCACATTAACCTGCTCATGCTCTCTGTGTACATTAACTGGAAAGAGAATCTGTTCTATGATTGATCACTCTGGAAATGTACCTGGCAAGTGAATGACAGGGATATTTCCTTCTCACAGCACAAGCTCCTTTAATATTTTACTGAATTTATTTTTAAAAATTAAGCAGTCTGGTACGATGTGTTTTAATTTTCTCACATTCATTTAAACTGATTCAGAACTTTGTGATCATAGAATCACAGAATGGTCTGGGTTGGAAGGGGCCCCAAGGATCACAGAGTTCCAACCCCCCTGCCACAGGCAGGGCCACCAACCTCCAGGCCTGGAGCTACACAAGGTTGCCCAGGGCCCCAGCCAACGTGGCCTTGAACACTTCCAGGGACGGGGCATCCACCCCCTCTCTGGGCAGCCTGTTCCAGCCCCTCACCACTCTCTCTGTAAAGAACTTGCCCCTAATACCTAATCTAAACCTTCCCTCCTTCAGCTTCACTCCATCCCCCTTGTCCTGCCATTATCTACCCTTTGAAAAAGTTGATTCCCCTCCTGTTTCTCTGATCCCTTCAGGGACTGGAAGGCTGCAATAAGGTCCCCCCACAGCCTTCTCTTCTCCAGGCTGAACAAGCCCAGCTCCCTCAGCCTCTCTTTGTAGGGGAGGTGCTCCAGCCCTCTGAGCATCTTCGTGGCTCCTCTGACCCCTCTCCAACAGTCCCACATCCTTCTTGTATTGGGACCCCCAGCTCTGTACACAGGACTCCAGCTGGGGCCTCATAAGGGCAGAGTAGAGAGCGACAATCCCCTCCCTGTCCCTGCTGCCACCCCTCTGCTGATGGAGCCCAGGATACCATTGGCCTTGCGAGCTGCAAGAGCACACTGCTGGCTCATCCACCAGAACCCCCATGTCCTTCTCAGCAGGGCTGCTCTCTAGGAGCAATTCTCCCAGTCTGTATCCATGTCTAGGATTCCTCCGGCCCAAGTGCAGGACCAGACACTCTGCAGTGATCTCTGCTGAGACATTTCACCTCCTGCAATCCGCATCACAGAATGAGGCACAACACATGGTTCAAACACCTCCAGCTCGTTTGGAAAAGACTCTGTCACATGAATGACACACAGTCCTTCTTTAATAGATTCTTACTTTGAAGGGGCTTTTTTTTTTTCATTTCTGTATGCACACAGAAACTGTGAGAACTACCTGAGGAAATGATAAAAAATAGTGCAGTACGACAGACAAAAGAAATAATTATCCTAAATTATTAAAGAAAGGCCCCATTTACTGCTAGTCCTGTGTTAAATATAATAACATAGGTGCTCTGAATTCCGTAAGATTAGAGATTCAAGTGATAAATTCCATAACAAGATGTTTTTAATTCTCAGAAATATGTCACTTCATTATTAACTGTGAGACTTTGTAGAAAATACAGCTGATTTCCATCCATTGTGAGGCTTGGGGTTTTTGTATGTGTGCAGCTCAGATGTTTAAATAAATTAACTTCAGACGCCCCACTTAAACATGTACAAATGGTATAAAATCTGTTGCATGTTAGAAAGCTCTGAAACTTGCATTATCACTAAGTGAAAACTACAAGACAAGACAGGCTTTGGTGGAATGAATGAAAAGCATTGGACCAACATGTTCTATACTTACTGAATTTTTCTGCCAGTATGGCACTTCAAAAGCCCTGATTCATTATAATAAATAAACAATTGGAGAGACACTGCCTTAAAATTAAAGGTACACCAAAGATGTCTCAAAACACTCAAAAATCACTACTGAAATATGGCTATTTAGCTCCTGCAGTGCCTAGGCTGAGTTCTACCCTATTGCATCATCTTTTCTATTACTCCCAATTTATATTTCGTTTGCAAATCAGGAAGCTGGGTCTCCAGCCCACACTGAAGGAGTTTTCTGTTTCCATATGCTTGTTTGCTAGGTTGTTTTTTTTTTTAAACTGCAGAAAACCAACTCTTCCAGATTCAGAGCTCATATTCTTCCTATTCATTTCTTTTTACATCAGTGTTTGGTCCCATCTCCAAATTCTGCATACACAGCCAGAGATACTCCCCAGGAAATGGAGATCCAGCTTACTGGTTGGCAAGCATTCTTCTACCAAGTCACACTGTAACAGCAACTGTTTTGGAAAAACAAATAAAAATTATAAATTAAATACTGTTGTTATTATAAGTTGGATGAAAATATTTAATATGGAAATTAGCCTAGACAACAGTTCATCATTAAGATTCAACTTTAAAACACAGTAAAAGGTACCATAAAGAAGAGAAGGGAAAATAAATATTCCTTCCTTGTATTACCTAATCAACCTGATGATTTTACTTTGGTTCCCATGATATATATACTTAAAAAATAAAAATAAAGAAATCTTCAAACTCTCCATGATAAATTAGAGGGAAAATAACAAGCCAGAAAGGCATTGTAATTTCTCTCTGAAGTATGAGATTCAAAGGAATAAATCATATATAGCAGACAATTGATTCTGACATGTTAATGTATATGAATTTTGTATTCCAGTAATGTAAATGTCAGTATGATGGCTGGCTGCACACACAGATCTAAACCATAGAATATTAGTGAAAATAGATGCCATGGATTGTTATGTGATGATTTGAACTCCTTAACTAACTTCTGGTAAGAGCAAATGCTGAGCAATTCTATGAGGGCTTCTCTTGAATTCATACTTCTACCTATGTTTGATTTCTTTTTAATCAATAGCCATTGTACTTGAAGAACATCCACATACACCACAAACTGGTACCAAAGTCTATACTAATTCCCAGCAGCCCCTCATTTTCCCCCAGCCCTGCCCTCAGTTGCAGTTTCCCTTAAATCATATACCACAGAGAGATACTTGACCTTTTTTGCTCTAAAGTGACAGTTCTATGGAAGAATAAATTGCTGGCAGTACAAAGCATGTCTCAAAAGCAGGTGCAGGCAGACCTGAACCTCTTGGTAGATTCAAACTGCCCAGATCATTACATGGATGCAGTACTTGTCCCAATGTAATTCCTTTTGCTGAGACTGGAAATTATCCTGGCTAATTTACTGTGAAGCAGTATATGGATACAACTTCCATTTGTAGCATCAACAACTCTCCAGGTCTCCCTTCAGCGTGTCCCTTCAGCGACACATCACGAACTGGCAAAATGAAAATACCCAAAATTTTTCATGAGCATGTACAGTGAAGTCTTTTTGTCCCAAAAAAGATGCACAGTTATGAGGCATAAACATCTATATGTGTGTGTGTGTGTGTGTTCCTTCCTTCCTGCTAGTCAAGGAAAGGCTACCAGGAAGGACTCCTTTCTTGAAGAACTCTGACTGGATTAGGTTCTTTTCCTTATGGACAGCTATCTGAAAGTTATAAACCTGATAATTTTTTAGTCTTTCTGAAAATATCATTCTAATAAATATTCTTGATTTCCTTCCATCATTCCCGCTGCTTTTGCTCAGGCTGGTTTATGGCAAACCTGCTTAATCCTCCAAGAAAGGCCCTATCCACAGTTAGAGTGGGTTTATCTAATTACTGGAGAATATGGCATCATTGCACAATAATCCCTGACAAACTGATCATTATCAATAGTTAACGACTACTTTGGCAACTAATTGCCCTGGGGCAATAGGGTGCCTGTGGAGAGAAACACTTTTAAAAGAAAAGTGATAGCACTTACCAGCCATAAGGCCTGGGTTGGGAGGTGCTACTGCAGTTATAAATCCCTGCTACTAATGATTCCTGGGGAAGAAAGGCCCAGTGGCTGGGCAGAAGTGGCTTTTCCAGTTAGGGATGCATTGTGCTGAAAACAATTATCTGCCCTTAAGGAGGCACAGCCTGCACCAATTAGAATGAGGGATGCAGCCCATTAGGTTTATAGTGTTAAGTACAGGTGATAGCTTTCCTAAGACTGGGAATGTTAGACACACAGTGCCTTGAGAAAGAACGAGACTTCAGCACGACCTGCAGTGAATAACTGATTAATATAGTCACTTAAAATCTTCTGTGAGCTTCCAGTAAAGCCCTTATGAATGCTTTGTACAGCCAGTGCTCCACGCACGGATCTCAGTTTACCATCTTCTGAAAACTCTCCCAGAGATGCCACCAGGCCCCTCACACTCTGTTAAATCACCTGCTTCTAGTGGAAAAGAACAGAGGCACTTAACATGCTGATCACAAGTACTGACCAGGAAGCAGCAAATGGGACAAATGTTGAATTCCCAACTTGCGCTGGCACATCCAGGTCTAGTACAACTCACCCAGCCATGGCTGGGGCCTGCTGGAGCTTCACCTCCAGAGAGCATATGCTCAGACCTTGGCATTCCCTGAGAATCCCACAGATATATATGAATTGTGGCCAGATTGTCAAATATAAGAGCATACTTAAAGCACATTTTTCTTCCTTTAAGTGGACACATCTGCCTTCACCACATCTACTCATTACCAACACACTTCTCACCCCGTTCACAGCCTCATTATTCTTAAACAGACACTATAACTTTCAGTTTGCCCACCCACAGTTCCTCTGTTCCTTCCAAATTAAAGGGCAGCGTTGAAGAATTCCAGAACTACTGCTCACCCTTTCTTTTGTGGATTCTCAAATGTTCAAACACCCCTGCTTCAAAAAGTACCAAGTTTGGTGCCTGGATTGTTCTGTACTGCACTGGAAAAAGACAGCAACTTGAAGAAAGAACTAGCATATAAGAAAGGAAGGAAAAAAGATGGAATTAGCTTGTGTGAAAAAAGTATAAATAAAGACTACCTAGGAAAGGGGAGAAAAGCATAGAAATATCAATATGGGCAAGAAAAGACAGTGGAAGTTGTATTAGAGGTGAAAGAGCTTTTAGAAGGCAATAAATACATCACACAGCAGGTGTTGCTCCAAGCGTCTATGTTAGATTTTGCACCCAGGGTCATTATTGCCACTGAGATCCCCATGGAAGGGAAAGGGATAACAGTGTAACTATGCTGCTCTCAAGGTAGGCAGCCACCAGAATGATGGTGCAAATATAAATACCTCCAGGAAAACTAAGCGAAAGCTACTTAAAATAATTTCATAGGTTCAAAAAGAGCTTCCAAGTCATTATACCCATGGTTGAAGTCTTACTGCTTACCCTTGTATCCATCATCACATGAAAAGGGTCACAGTAACCCATTACTAGGCATAGCCTGTTCCAGAAGTGATCTTTTGTTTTGCTCAGAGATTCACTCTGGTCCCTCAGAGGGGCAAGCCTGAGGGGGGAGATGGGTGCTGTGAAATTAATTGGTCCTTCAACTGCAGAGAGGATGTTGAGATCCAATTGCAGCTGGAAATGGGAGAGGGATGAGGAGAAGTTACCAGCTGCAGTCCACGGCCAAAGGGCTGAACACCTCATGTTGAAACAATGAGATCATGAGCTTTCTGTAGAATTTCACATTGAGAGCTGCAGAACTGTACCTTAGGGTATCTAGGGCAGCTCCAGTTCCAAACCAACAGGGCCCAAGGAGGACAACAACAAAAGAGCTGGTTAGGCCTCTTTGGTCACTACTGGTCTTCTGATAACCTACTTGGGTCTTCTTGTGATTTACATTCTCTCCCACTGTGTCTTGCATATATCTGAGTCATTCAAAACACAAAGCATTAGTAATTACCTGCTGAAATACCACGTTTGACTCAGAGCCACACAGAGATAGCAAACATTACCAAAGAAGGACTTTCTGCCCTCTGAAAAGTGGCAGAGGGAGGACAGGAGAAAACCCTATCCCAGCCAAGTGCCCTGTTAGTGTCTCACATGAGGACATGGCAAATCACTACTGCAGGTGCCTGTCTCTTTATCAGGCACCCTGATAAACAGGGTGGGAGTGTAACGGAACTACTTGCCCAAAGCAGATGGAAAATACAGCTGTATGTTTGCAGTCTGGGTGAGAAGTCAACCTTGACTTCTTCAATCCCTTGTCCCCATCTACAGGGACAGTGGTGAGACCCTGTCTGGAAGGGAGGTGAGAGCCAGGACAAGGAGTTGAATGTAACTGTATAATTTTAATAATACCCTTAATCTTCCACACCCAAAACACAACTATACTATTCAAACTCCTACTTTTGGAGTCAATTATTTATTTTGCAGATGAATCTGAGATGTATAATCTTGACAAATTATCACCAGATTTTTTATATCAAGCATCATGGAGGACCTGAACAAATGGCAAATTTTCAGATTATCAACTGACTTTCTCAGGCGTCAAATAGAATTAAATTTAGAACATTTAAAGGAAAAGTAAATTAAAAAATAAAAATCTCTCCTGAACCCCACACCGTCCTTTCATGCCAATGCCAACTTGACATGCAATATATCATCAAAGCAACATTACGCTGATGATACAGAATTTATGAGGGATGTCCAGTACCTGATTAAATAGGAAGTTGAAAGCAACAGGGTAGAACAGAGGAGCACGAGAACAATGTCTTCACATTCCCAAAGACTGAGAAAACAGGTCTTTATTTTTTTATTTGTTTAAGGAGGGGGAAGAAAAAAGGCAATACGAATGTAGATGAAATAGCATTTCCTCCTAAAGACCTGCTAAACAAAAAGTAATCACAGACCTCTTTGCTATATAATTCACCTTCATAAAATGCACAACTCCCATTTATTTCATAGAATCACAGAATCACAGGGGTTGGATGGGACTTCAAGAGCTCATCAGTTCCAACCCCCCTGCCAAAGCAGCTCCCCAGCTCATATTGCACAGGTCGGCGTCCAGACGAGTCTTGAATATCTCCAGAGAAGGAGACTCCACCACCCCCCTGGGCAGCCTGTCCCAGGGCTCTGTCACCCTCACTGGGGAAAAGTTCTTCCTCATGTTGGTGTGGAACTTCCTATGCTCTAACTTGCAGCCAACAACGCCAAGGGCACTAATTTCCCTCACTCTCTTTACTCAAAATGATTTTTTCTATTTTCCTTTGAAAAAAGGAAAATCGTTTCAGTTGTCTCTGAAATAAGTGTTAGATATTGTAATGGACTCTTTTAGACTTATTTGGGAAGGACTTTGAATAAGTGAAAGCAGTATCTAATAGTTCAGTCCTGACAGGTTGGAGCACCTAGATTAGAAATTACCTGAAAAATAGAATGGCATGGTGATCTTTGAATGTGAGGCAATTTATAAGAGATTATATATTCATATAATCGGTCAAAATAGTGGAAAGTACATGGGCAAAGTTATCCACATTGGGAAAGAACTCAAAATTTTCTGTCTAATGCTACAAACCTTATCTCTTAGATAATGCAGTCTTACCCAGTAACCTGTATATCCATCCTCTAACTTCCTTCAGAAATTCAAGATACTATTTTTGAATGATGATCAGTACTTATAATCAGCCTTAAATTGACAAAACAAGCTAAGACATCTCAATTTCATTTCTAGTGGCTATCCAAATACTGTAGGCCTGTGGTAAATGTGTCTAACTATTTATTCATGGTTTTAATCTGCTCAATTTATCTGTCAGATAGAAACTGAGACATGAAGCTTTGCAAGTCTTGGAAAGGAATACACAACCATCTCCATGTGACCTGGTTGGTTAGATTCACGTGTTTCACACATTTAGTATCATGGCTGTTAACATATGCACCTCCAGAAATAAGTCACTGTTGAAAAAGCAGTTTATATACATTGGATTCCATCAATAGAAGTGTTATCATGACACAGTATTAGCTTTTGCCTTCGTCTTTTCTCTTAGGCAAGTCCAGGACAAAATGACACATTTCCATCTGTATCTATTTAGTCCATTCCCAGAGCTGGCCCTAAGCTTCTGCACATCAAACAAGCAAACTAGAAAGAACACTTCAACAGCAGTAAGTGTTTTATATCCGGGACTCCTGCTACCATAGTATGTTAAAGGCATCCCACACTCACAAGGACAGTGCCACAAGAACAATTAGTACCTGCTGAGGCAGAGTGGGCAGTGCCATGGGAATACTGACACACCAGCATTTTATGTCCTTTTGAAATATGGACATTTTGAGAGAAAAGACAGCTCCCATATCTAGTGCCAGAGAGGAAAAGATATAAACACAGTGCTGCACTGGTTCTTATTTTTCCAAGACTGCATCCCTGAACCCTCTTAGACCCACCAAACCCTTCAGTTGCACCAAAGCACTTCCTGTGAGTAACTGATGTGCTTTTTCAACAGCGTTACCAACACCTCCACTGTGTAACCACAGAACCCACTGTGTCTGTGCCTCTTTTCCAAGTCAGGTTTACTTCTAAAATTTTGTTGCCCAGTTTCTTGTATCTTGAGCTATATAATTGACACTGCAAGCACTACAGAAAAAAGAACATCCCAGAGTGAAAACCTTCAACAAAAGCAGCATTAGAGTCCTGGAGATGTAAAGTACCTCTTAGAGTGCAAGAGATTTCAAACTCTCTGAATTCTGTTGGAAATACACCACATTCAAACTTCACCACAAAAACTCTTCCTTCATGCAGAGCAGGGGATGTTTCAGTGCTCCAAAACTGTAAATCGAATGTTAATATTAGAATTTAATTCTATTAACTCCAGGAGGTGACGAGAACATTGGGTAGAGGAGAAAAGAGCAGGTGTTTCTTCTGATGTTAACTGCACAAGAGAGAATTAAGACATGCAGGAGCAGGAAAAGTTAATTCCGAGCTCAGTCAACCAGAAGGCACACAATGTGACTAAAGGAAGTTTAAGAGTTACCAAGGACAGGCAACCAGGAATTAGGATGTAGCCAGAAGAAACTAAAATCAATCTTTCCCATTGCAGCTCTACCCTTGCTGTAGATACCTGACCAGCAAACACAGGAGAGGACAGAGGATATTGAGGCAAAACCACAGTACTGTTACAAAGGTGAACCGCAAGTTTGGATTAGTACTTACATAGAGTATGTGGGATTGTCCAGATCAGAAGCCCTGTTGGTGCTCAGTGTGGTCCTGCAGCTCTACAGCGCAGTTCCCTGCCTAGGAAGAGCTGCCCTCCAGGCTACCTGCCTTCCCTCCTCTGCCAGTTCACTGAAACACTCAAAATGAGCTCAAGCCCCGACTGCAGCATTCTGGCATTCTCTTTTCCAGGAAAATCTGGATGCCAGTGTGAATCTAGTTTCAAGGAAACCTGTCAAAGAAGAAAATTTCAGTTCCCACCCTGAAACATATGTCCTTCTGCTAAACTTTGTAATCCTTCCAGACTCCAAATATTATTGCACACATTTACTGTACACAAACCACAATTTCATGATTTACAATAACACTGCAACTCAGAGAAAGACAACAATAACAAAATCCAGCTAAATTTCACCTCATTAATTTACTTTAATGTGCTTATAAATGAGAAGAGCTTAAGAGTTCAGGAGTGGGCAGAAAAAACATCCAAACAAGGGGTGCCCAGGGATAAGTCTTCTCAAGAGGAGATACTCATCTACATACTGTTCTGAAATACCTCATGCTAGAACCCACATGGCCCTGGGGCTTTACTCCCTGCACATCTCCATCTCTATCACTAGAAGACAGACCGAAAACTCTCCAAAAGGAACCAAGAGTAAAATTATCTGAGAATAGCACCAGTAATGTACTTATGGGCAAGGAACTGCACATTACAGTCACAGAGTGCCTGTAGCTCACATCGTGATCTCAAGTCCTTGATGGGAAGGGTTCCTACCCTCTCCCGCTGCTTGGTGGGCTTCAGGCTCCTCTACTGACAAAGTTACTTCTGAAGTTACTTGTTCATCATGAAACTAAAATCATCATGAAATCAGGCTTGGAACTACACAGGTCTGTGCTGACTGGCAGGTGCACCCTAATCAAGCATCTCTCTAAACTCTCCTTAATTGCAGAAGCTCAGAATGGCATGTATTTCTTTTCTAGCACAAATTCCAAGATTTTATAGAATCAAAAGCAATTTTACCATGCATATCCCTTGATCAACATTACTTTGTGCTGAAAAACACTCATCGCTATTTACTACTTAGTATCATATAAGAATAAGATACAAAGATATCATAAGAATTCAGGCTTTGGTATCCAATGATGATAACAAAATTAACTCAATCCATTTTTTCCCTCAGATGCAGACATCTCAGCAATAGGCACAGGAGATACCATTTACAATTTCAAATTGTCATCAACTGTACTGTTAAAGGATCAAAACAGAATAACTATAGTTGGTATGTACACAGAGTGTTTTGGTACAGAGGTCGGTGAGTCTTAAGAAATCTCAGACATGGAAACACTGTCCGTCAGGATTTCCAAATGCTGGGAGCGACCTCTGCCCCGTTCCATCTGTGTCATGACAGCTAATACCCTCCCCACTCACTTCACAACAATTTCAAAAAAAAAGTCTGTTGAGATAAGAGCTGCAGTCCCAAAGGTGAGGTGCTGCAACAGCACCCTCACACACGGAACCACACACAAAGTGAGTAGTACCTGGATGCCCGTTTCGGTGACACCGCTCACACAACCGTTCCGCGACGTGCATTTCACTGTTTTCCTTTCCAGTATCTTCACACCCATAATGTCATTTCATAATATATTTCCACGGCTAAAAATGCTTAATTTGGCTGTTTTCCCTGCCGTTGTGCATGCCCTTGGATGGGATGCCATTGTGGCAAGCTGTCGCGCTCAGCGGGAGATCTCCCTCTCACAGTGCCCGAGCGCAGTGCCTCTGATTCGGCAGAGCAGCCCTCAAACAGCTTACGCAGCGCTCAGTAATTTTCTACAGCCACAGAGGTTTATAGTTTGCCTGAGCTTCAGCAGGAGCAGCAGCATTTCACACACACACACATAAAGAGAGCACTTTTCAAAGTGCTGTGAAAACACTGAGCTCCACACCCCCCCAAAAGGTGCCTAAGGATGATACAGGTATTGCTGCAGCTACCTATAGCGGCAGGACCAGCAGGGATTTAACAGCACAGAGGGAAAACGATGTATCCCCTGGAAGTGCAGGAAATCTCCAAGTGTAAAGCCAAAAAACAAAGTAAAAAGCTGCAGTTTTGCCTCCAGAGCTCCTTAAGACTGCACTTGGACAGCTCCCAACACTAATACTCCTGGGTCCAACACGCAGGTCTCTCTTTTCCTCGCCTAATCACAGGGGAGTATGACAGTGTTCATGGGTCTCACTCGCTGGTTCTACAGCTGGGAGCACTCACAACTCAAAACCTCATCCCAGTGAAACTTCCATCTCAGTGAGTCTTCCAAATAAAAGAAAATATATTAAAATAATGAAACCGTCCCAAATTTTGCGAACCATGCTGTACCTTTTATTTGAATACACTGACCAAATTAAAATGTAGCCTGCTTTGTGATGGAGTATGAAGTAATCAGGCTTCTTGTGCCAAACCCAGCTAACAGGATGCCCAGCACCATGGCAGCGCACCTATAACTGAAATGCCTGAGCAAAGAGTGATGGAAAATAATCTCTTTTTTGTTGCTTTCTGCTATGCAGCGGTTACATTTCGGAAATCAATAAGCCAGACCCAACAATATTAAAAATAAAGTAAACAGAGCAGTGGCTGCTTAGGTCTGTGTTCAGTCCTCTCACTGGCATTTACATCCCCACCACCCCTTCCAACCTGTCCACTGTCAGTGCTCTCAGGTGCCCAGCACCAGCAGCACTGGGGTAACACACCTACATCAGACAACTCTCCTTCTGCAGCAGTGCCACTGGCATTAGCTATCTGTGGGTTTCACTTCCCATCCAGCACGTTATGGGTAAGGACAGTACCTGATTAAGGGTTAAGCTTTACATCATTCAATTAGGCCTTACTAGTTTTGTAAACTCCATTAGCAGTTGAAAGTTTTGTGATAGCTGTCAGTGACCATCAAAAGAATGGACTACATCCCAAGAAGTGTGGCCAGCAGATCGAGAGAGGGGTCCAGCTCTGAAGCCCTCAGCACAAGAAGGACATGGATGACTGTCGTGGTTTTGCCCCAGCCGAGGGCCGCACCCCACACAGTCGCTTGTACTTTTAAAAGGAAGGGGGAGGGAAAGTTGGGGGAGGGGGAAAAGGGAAGGAAGAAAGGAGGGAAAGAAACCACAACCTAGAAACCAGAACCACGCAGGTTGGGATAAGGATAGTTTACTAAACAATAACAGAAAACTAGATATAACAATAACAGAAGTTTAAAGTACAAAATAGATGAAACTGGTGATACACAATGCAGTTTCTCACCAAACCACAGAACCCAGGCCGCACAGCTTAGAGCCGTCCCCGAACCCAGAAACCGCCCGTCCTGGCGTTGTCTCCTCCTCTTCCCCCCAGTCCCCCTTTATACTGAGCATGACGTAACTGGCATGGAATATCCTCTTTGGCCAATTCAGGTCACCTGTCCTGGCTGCGTCCCCTCCTTTCTCGTTAGTAAGGAAGTATGAAGAACTGAGAAAGGTCCTTGATTGCCTGGCAACAACTAAAAACATCAGGGTGCTATCAGCACTGTTCTCATCCTAACACCCAAACATGGCATTCCATCCACTGCTAAAAATAATTAACTCCATCATAGCTGAAACCAGGACAACCTCTTGGAGCACATCCAGAGGAGGTCACAAAAATGACCCAGGGGCTGGAGCACCTCTCCTACAAAAAACAGCCTGAGAGTTGGTGTGGTTCAGCCTGGAGGAGGCTCCAGGTAGACCTCTGAGCCCCTTCCAGTCACTGAAGGGACCTACAGGAAAGCTGGAAAGGACTGTTTGTAAGGGAGCTACAGGATGAGGTGCGATGGATTTAAACTAGAGCAGAGCAGGGTTAGAGTAAACATTAGGAAAAAGTTCTTCACTCTTGAGGGTGGTGAGACACTGGCACAGGTTGCCCAGAGAGATGGTAGAAAGACATCCCTGGAGACATCCAAGGTCAGGCTTGATGAAGCTCTGAGCAACCTGATGTAGTTAAAAGTGTCTCTGGTCACTGCAGGGGCTGGACTAGATGGCCTTTAGAGGTCCCTTCCAACCTAAGGCAGTCTGGGATTCAATGATTCTATGACCACCAAAGACAAAAGCTTATACCCTCACATGACTCAAGCCAGCCAGCATGGTTACCCTGCACAGAATTGATGGAAGGCTCCTTATTCCTGGTGTGTCATCCTTGCTATTTGACTGGCAGGTGGGAAAAAGCAGAGGGGATCTCTGTAGCAATGCAACATTTGCCTCTACTTTCTGAAAGTATTCAGAGGCAGCTAAAATAACCAACTCTGATATTCTGTATACTCAAGAAACCTTGGGGTGATGGGGCAATGTGGATCCGCAAAGGTGGCAAAAAAACAAAGGGCCAAAGGTTTTGTCTTTAAATGTTACAAACTATACTGGGGGTGAGGAAGTTTTTTTTAAAAAAATAAAAGCAACAAAGAGAACTTTCCTGCAAGTTTTCATTGTATTTATGACATTTTATTTTTAAATCAGCATTTCAAGGGATGTACGGACAACTTCGATGAGATGCTTTCAACCAGCCCCGGCCTCCAGAATGTGGGACACTAACAATGTAAAAATGAATTATACATCATAGGATGCACAGTAGACAAATTAATTTGCACAGGTTATCTACCTTCCAGCAGCTCCACAGATTGTCATGGCCCATGCAACACTTGAAAGGTTTCTACAGCCCACCTTCTCCCTCGTCTCCTTTCTCTGCATTATAGCAGATTATTCTGTTATATAGGTCAAATTGTCATGCAGGAAAGACCCACATCTTTCTGTCATACATAAGGCCAGAGATGTTAACTTTCTAAAGCTCTAACAACCCCAGGACAATTAATTTAATTTCATGGAAAAGTCTTTAAATAGATCAGCTTAGTAAATGATTATGAGACACTTTCACATTAAAAAAACCTCTTTCCACAGTGAACTAGGGCTCCTAATAGGGATTTTCAGGAAGCATCTGCACTCTGGGCACCATTTCCTACAGCAGTCAAGAATGCCTGTTCTTCAGGATCTGGGAAGCACGGGCATGAATTTGAATTTGTACATGTGCAACATTCACTAATGATGTCGACCTTTACTTAGAGAGATTGAATAATAATAATAATAATAACAACCACCACCCCCACATACAAGTTAATAATTTTGCAAGTGAGATTTGTAAAAGTGTTAAGGGTTTCTGTAGTGTGCCCCCAGACTACAGGGACACAGCTCAAGAAAAAATGAGTTTCTGAGACTGTAATTAAAAGCAATGGTGAGAAAACTGCGGAAAAAAAAATATAAATAAATTGAGAATTATTAACTCTTTAATCTCCCCCATAAAATAATAAACATTGGTTAATTTAACTGAAAAAATGCTATTACACAACTATGCAAATTCCTTAGAAAATTTCTGACTCTGAAGTGGGGACATAAGTTTTTCCTAATTTCTTTGCAATTTAAAATATTCTCTTATTTGTATTAGATTTGGTGATGACTACAGACATTATGATTTTACCTAACTTCAGATTTATTTCATTTAAGGCTCACAGATATTTATATGCTGCCTGATGGTTTCTCATTAGGGAAGCTGCGAGCTCTCAATTGTTAAGTTGAAAGTTCTACTGAAACACGTATCTCAGGAGGAGGACCACATTAAATCTATTATGTATACTGGAAAAATAGTGCCCAGTCATCAGTTTTTCAAGAAACATAAAAGATACAGATGGTCTGCTTCCTCCTGCTTCATGTTTCCAGGCGCTGGACATTTTTCACTTAACTGACAATCTGCTAACAGGCTTCAGCATTCCAACTGAACCCAAAAAGTGATGCCCAGATAACAGAAATGCAGGTTTCTGCTGCAGCCCTGCAAGGGTTACAACTTGATGGAGACTAGATGTTGGAGAGATTCATTAAATGACTCCCAAAACACAAGAACTGACCCTCTGTGGGAGAACCACGTGGATGTATCCTTTCTCGAGGCAGAGCCAACAGTGTCCAGCTTGGGAAGATGTAAGAACCAATCAACCACGCAGCCAATGGCTCCTACAGCAAGGGCTACCCCAAGCATCTGTAACAGAACTGACGTCCTTCAAGAAGTGGGGATCTTGAGCTCCACTTCAAGGCACACAGCACTGCTACACTTGCCTCAGAAACACCACACTTCTCTCAACCAGCAGCGCATCTGTTTCCCCATTCGTATTCCTCCGAGGTGAACACAGGAAACTGCTGCCAAATGTACTTTGTCATGTGGCTTGAAAACGGTCAAGGAACTTCTAATGCAGGCTGGAAAGAAAATGTTGAAGCAGCATATTTTCCAGAACATTACATTCGTGCTCTGTAGTAATTACTGTTTATACTGCCTGTACTGGTTTGTTTGGGTTTAGTTGGTTTGTTTATTAAATAGGTAAGAATACAGTAACAGCCTCACAAAACCTATCAACACCTCTTGGAGATAAAACTCTGTTTAATATAAAATGAAGAATTCAAGTTACAGGGGTAACACTCTGGGAATTTTTGGGTATTTGGCTTTGAGATTGTTCCATTAAGCTCCAGTTGGCAGCTGAGCACGAAACATACAGGACAATGCAGTGAAGGTCCCCCAGAGCTTCTGAACACAGATAACCCAAAGACAAAATGGTACAGTAAGTAATTACAGCTACAAAATTTAAGATCTGAAGCCTCTAGGCATATAGGGAAATATAAATGATGACAGTCTCAAGCAGTAAAAAAATTGTGGAGTTGATAGGGAATGAGAATTTAAATAAACCCATTTCCTGGTCTGCTCAGCTATAACAACATCCCTTTGTTTGTATTCTTTCTAATTTAGCTGCTTGACAACTTCATTCAACCTTCAGGAGCAAACATGGGCATCGATTATCTCTGAACATCCTAATGACTGGAGACTGGGGCACAAACCATAAAAGTGGAGTTTCAGGTTGCAAGTGAAATGATAGTTTGCCCTACAAGATTGCACAATAAATCAGAGAACAAATCAGCCAACATAGGGGCTCTGGGGTCACTGAAGTGATGTTGACACATTACAATAATGAGAACTTGAAACACCTCATGCCCTATTGATTTTTAAGCTGAATCATTGCCACTGCAGGAGATTACAAGACTGTGTACTAGAATCATGACCCACATGGGAGATGCTGATGAAAAATACAAACAATTGCACCAAAATAGTTCTGTACCTGTATCTATTATAACCCAATACCCTTCCCTCACCCCCCGCCAAGGTCTCAGCCTGCAATTCAATGAACACTTAACCGCTTCACTATCTCACTTAAGTCCACTTCCCCTTTCTATTTTCTTCTTGATCTCCATTAATTATGTAGATACATAATGTAGACTTGAAGTGACACTTAAAAAAATTTCACAGAAACTGCATAATAGATAAACCAGCCTACAAGAAATGCTTTCTCATGTTCCAAGTAGCTTTCATGTTTCACTCAACAGCAAATTATTCTATGATATAAAAATAAATCCAATAATCACCAACTTATTTTCCGCATACAATAGAGAATATGTAAATATCAAAAGCCTTGGCACCAGCTAAAGAAAAAAACCCCAAAAACAACATTCTTCTTTGTCCTTTTACTTCCAGTTGACAGAGTTGAGAGCCAATAAGCTGTTAGAGAGGTGACCAGTGACACAAGATGATTACAGTCCTGTCACGACAAAAAGAGCAGTTATAATTTGCACTGCAGAGAATTACTTCAGGAACACATCATTTTGCTTAAGGGAGAAAATAATACCTCTATTATCACTACCAGCCAAGAGATCTCATGCGACGCCTCAGAGGTGCAAGTACATAGAGAAACTATTTAACCAGTGCCTCCACTGTAAATACACTTTGAATTTTTCTTTTATTCTTTGCAATAAGCCCTTTTTAAGTACTACAATGATGCTCTTAATTATGCATAATAGTTTGCCAACTTTCAGGGCAGAAGAAAGAAAGGGCCAACTTGGGAGTAAGGGAAAAGGTAACTCCATGAAGAACTAGGGAACCTGTGGCAAAGAGAAGAAACTTTTACCTCTCAATGCCCCTACCAGCAAAACAGATTAGAAATTAGTTAAATATATCCTAAGGATTGGTTCCTGGTATGCTCCTCCTCAGAGATACATTTTCAATCAGTAGCTCTGCACCTGGCAGTTATTCCTTGGAGGAGTGGGGGCGAATTTTCAAATTATTTCTCCTCTGAAATTCAGTGCCATCAGTAAGACTCCAATGAAAGAGGGGACAGAAGGACAATGAACCACAATTTACCCATTAGAAGCCCAGCTTTAGGAGTTCCTCACAATAGTTAAGGTGCTTTAATCCTCAATGCACCTCCCCGAGACTCAGGTGGGACCCATAACCTAATGTACAACATGAAATACAGACCAAGGGGAAGGGGCATCAACAGTTCCAGTTCTATGGGAATGCAGGTGTTTGTGTTGTGGCCCAGGCACACCACAGATGTGCAGGATGCAGGTTTGAACACACACATCCCTCCAATCCCTGCCACGACCAGAGCACCTACAGTTGTTTATTTCTTCCCTCTTCCCAGCAGAGTAGCTTAAGGTACCTCAATTTTTCTTTCTGTCCATGCCCAAACTGCTGGCACTTCATCTCATGCCTAAGCCCAGTAAGTATACTTAAACTACTTGATCCGCTCCCTGATCTTCCCTGAGAGGCACGCTCAGACAAATTAGTACACATCAACTGCGTTAAGTGCCACAAAACCAGCAGCTATAATCATTATTAATGGGGAAAAGCACTTCACAGCCATATCTCCTGTGGAATAGTCGGGGGCCTATTGGCGATTTTAATTACCAGCGGGCAACACAGTACCTGTAGTGTACCACCAGCTACCATAAAACCAGGCTTTTCTAGGAGGAAAATTTAATATCTCTCTCCTCTAACAATTTAATAACTTTTTGACAGTTGGGAAACACTACTAAGAGAAAAACCAAAAATAAGATGCTCGATGCCACACGTTGAACAAGCAGCAATAAGGAAAACTAGAAACATCACCATCCAGAAGACAGGTGGCAGATCTTTGCAGCATCTTGAGAAGAGGAGTGTACATACATGTGGCGGGGAGAAGCCCCACATGAATCACAGATTTGCCTGCTGGACCCGCACCCAGCAGATGGGAGAGCAACGTGCCCCACGGGTTGATCTGCTTTGGGCCAACCCTTTTCTCCAAGGCCACTATGAACCTCAACACACGCAAACCCGACTCAGATTATTGATACAACCTGATAGGACTGCGCCTGTTTCTCTTTTTTATTGAGTGTTTTACATTCTGGGAACCAGTTCTATTAGATGAAACATTATATTCAATATTCTCCCTGCAGTTCTGTAAGTTTTATAGAACCCAGTATCAGTAAATGTAACAAATCCTTAAATTAATTTAGTTAATGTCAATCCTAATTAATGGTGTGGTAGAATTCATCAGACAATAATTTTCACAATCCTTTGATGTTGGGCATCATTAGAATACAACTGTATCACCATTTACCATTTTCATCAAAAAAAATGTCAGCACAGCCTATGGAGCAAGAAAAGCCAACCCATCAACAGCAAAAAAAAAAAAAAAAACTTTAGAAAATTTCATCATAAAGTTAGCATATAAATATTTGGAAAACTAGCATGGCTATAAATGCACTATTAATATTTGTATTTTGGGGCTGTACTTTGAGGAAGAAGAAACCGTGTCAGCACAAAAAATACTCACTGCCTTTATTTTTTGTTACTACCAGTAAGGTAAAGTCTTCAGCAGCATCTCAAATATTTTGTAAACCTTATTTACAACAAAACAGGTCCCCTTGGCAGAGGAAAACAATTCCTGGCATGTGATATCCTGCTAGGAACTCTCCCTGTAATTTCCAAGACAGACACAGCTGTTCCAGTTGTGCAAAGGCTGCTCAGCCTCTGTAAGAGAACTGTAAACGTCCCAGGGTGGGGTGGTAACGGCAGGAGATCAAACTCCTTAAAGACCCAAACCAGAGAAATAACACCAAGGCTGCTTATTTTTTGAAGGAAATAAAAAGGACAGTCAAAATAATTCCCAATAGATGGCACAGAGAACCAGAAAGTTCAGTTCTCGGAAAAAAAGGACAGAGGAATGTGCAAGGAAAATGAAATGAAAAGCAGGAGGACATCTCCCACCAATCCAACCCCCTGGGGCTTTTCTAAATGGAGGAGGCAGAGGTAATGGTCAGGCTGTGTTGCCAAAGCTCAATATTCAAGGAAATTTAAGGAGTTTCCAAAGTGGAACTAAATCTTCATACCCTGATGTCTAAAACCTGTTGTCTTAAAGACCAAACTCACCCGGTCCAACATTACACACCAAGACAAAGCTAAAATAGGTATTAAATAAACTCGACTCTGATCAACAAGTTGTATTTCTCTCTTGGAAACTTCAGCCAACAACTTTCTTACGTAATCAATGTGGCTGTTTCGATAAATTTCAGGGTTCTGAACCTTTTACTCCTCGCACTGAAGCAGGGCTGGGACTTATTTTCCCATCAGCCACACGATGTCACTGCAGCGAAGCACAAATGTGAACCCGGCTTATTTATCGGAACTCGGGTAAAAGTTCTGCCACTGCCACATTTTGCTTGTTCCTTTAAGGAAATCACGGGACAACGTAATATAGCTGTTAGACGCCACGATGCAATACATTCAAAGCTTCCAGACTGCCTGACCAGAACAAAAACGATATGAACTTCCCCAGTTAACACAGCACAGCAGCACTGTTGATACTGGAGTACTTCTGGTGTTTGTTATCTATGCCAGGGTGATGTTGCTGGCATATTTGTGTATTCTCACCTGCACTCCACTGGCTGAAGTTTCTGAAGGCTCATGAAAATTAATCTGTGCTACATGTATAAACCTCATGAAGAAAATAGATTACTAGAGTAAAACTTAAAACTCTCATCAAAAAATCCTCAGGTGTGCCCTTTCCCACATCAGTATGGAATGCTGCCCAGCCAAACAGAGTAACCGGCCCCCAAGCTTAGAGAACAGGATTTCAGACCTGAATGGGGGTGGGAACGATACCATAACCTGCTCCAGGACCCTTCAGCACACGTCTTTTTTGGACCTATCATTTTCAAACATAAAATGCACTCCCTAGAAAATTCATAGCGTTGCTAAGGTACAATCTAATTCAATCCTCTCTCCCAGTCATCCAAACCTATAGAGAGAATGGAGACATGAAGATAACAGAACCACTGTAAAATACATCCTTTATACCTTACAACTAAAAATCCAACTGTATAGATTCTTTAGAAGTGGATTTTTCTTGTTGCAAAACCACTGACAAAAGATTCAAAGTAACTTTTCTTGAACACTTGCTTTCCTTTTGATGTCACAGTACCATTTTTCCCCCTGTAATCTCTTTGTATCTCTTACTGGCCCACACTGTGTCCCATATTTGGGGTATGGCAGGTTAAAAGTCACGTCATATCAACTTGTAGCTTCAAACACAGTGATGTGATTCATTCTTTTGTGCAGTCCAATAAAAATCTGTCCCAAACGGGGGATGGGAGGAAGGTACTAGTAAAGTTCAGCTCCAGCGCGTATTTGAGGCTGTTTAATTTGCACTAAAAAGACCAGCGGGTGCAGGAGACACTATGTAAGGTATAACATATATGCTGATGTATCCAGGCATAAGCTGAAAACTCTAAGAAAAGCAAGCAGAAACATGAAAAACTATAAAAGGTGGATGTAAACAGTATTTTACTCCGTATTCCTGTCTCCCTCGCCATCTGCATTGACAGACTTGTATTTTTTAACACTTCTACACAAAAAGAAATTAGAAAAGAAATCATAATTGTAAATATTGAAGATGATTGCCATGTTGTTGCAAATCCCTTGCCCATTTGTTACAAGATACTGCTGTGTATCTTGTGTCTTTCCTGTTAACATTTCGTGGAGTACTTCCATAAACATACGTTTGTTCTTGTTCCCAGCACTTTGTTCTGTCACTGCAGCAGATGGCTTTACGCTGAAGCATATGAAAATATTAAATTCTTTATCAACCCGTTGAAGTTTGAAATGTCTGCAAGTAATAAGTATTTTGACAGCTATTTCTTTAATACAGATATTACAGAGTGATATTTAATGTCTCCATATGAGTTCCCTATTTGCTGCCGTCTACTCCCAAACTACAGTTTTATTTGAACCTGATTAATAGTAGAACTGCTTCATTCAAAATAACATTGGTTCTAAGTGGAATAGTATCTTTTGCTATTTGTCTGTCCAAGGTAAGTGCTAATTATAAAAATCATGGCTACACAAAACGGGGGCTGGTGTGATACCAAAACAAAGTCTGGAGCACCCTGAGACTTTGTGCCCACTGCTCCTTCGCCGCCTTTAAGACAGATGGATTTCCCATGGCAATCGGCAGAGCACTGTCTTCACTGATTTGATTCCAGTTCCCACTAACACAACCTCCTGTCTTACACCAAACTCGCTGTTGGCTCTAATAAACTGAGCAAAAGAAAAAAAAATAAAATTAAGAGAGTGTCCAACATGTTCATGGAATTCAGTTTCAGTTTGTAAAATAAAATTCCCAAGACAAAAACCAATCATATGCATTGACTCATTGGGGACATAGCCTTTTAATTTCTATTTGTGCTGGGTCTGGCTGGGACAGAGTTAATGTTCTCACTGTAGCTCATGTGGGCTGTGGTTTGGGTTTGTGCTGGGGACTGTGCTGGTCCCTCAGGGATGTTTCCATCCCTATGGAGCAGCACTCACACAGAGCAGAGGGCTTTCCTGCACCTCACCCCACCCTGTCTGAGAGTGGGTTGGGGGTGCATGAGGGGTTGGGAGGGGACACAGCTGGGACAGCTGACCCCAGACCAAAGGGATGTTCCAGACCAGACGGCATCACACTCAGCAGATAATCTTGGGGGGAGGAGCAGAAAGGGGGGATGTTTGGAGTGATGGTGTTTGTCTTCCCAAGTCACCGTTACACATGATGAAGCCCTGGCTGAGCACCTGCCTGCCATGGGAAGTGGGAATGAAGTCCTTGGATTGCTTGGCTTGTGTGCACAGCTTTTGCTTTACCTGCTAAACTGTCTTTAGCCCAACCCACAAGCTTTCTCACTTTCACTCTTCCAATACCCCCCATCCCACCGAGAAGAGTGAGCGAGGGGCTGTGTGGGGCTTGGCTGCCAACTGGGGTTAAACCATGACACAGCTGTTTCCTCATTTTCTGACAGAGGCTGTTGGTTCCTATATAGAGCATGGAGGATACTGCATAGAAAACAGCACAACAAAGCCTCTCAGGCCCCAAGGCTCTCTTACACTTCCTCAAGAGTCAAAATAAGTCCCAACTGCTTCAACATGTTTTGTGTAATCAGCGTTTTATTCATAAACCTAATGTTATGTCATTAATAGAAGATGGGAAAGTCTGTGTAGTTGTCACAAGAAAAAATTATGTTCTATAAATAAAGCAAAAAATATTCAAACAAGCTTTGTTTTGATTATATGACTGTATTTTCAATTCTAAAGACATTACTAGAGGAATAAGGGAAGCCCTCGTATGTAATACAGATTTTCTAAGAGTTTATATAGAACCAATTCCTTAAATGTGCCCAATTCTGAGCACATTATACCTGCTTTGGCACTACTGAGTGGATTACTCAGTGCTTCCATAAATACAGACCAAGAATTTTTCTCAGAACTAAGTGGCAAACTACATCCAGGTTTCACTAGGAATCAAACACCTGAGAGGGGAGTCAGGAGCAGGGAGTGAAGAAGTGCACACCTCATTGCACTGCACCTCAAAAAAAACCCCAAACCCAAATCAAAAACAAACAAGCAAACAAAAATACCCAACTCCCCAAAAAACAGGCTCAATGGAAGAGCCAAGATCTTATCAGAAACTTTGCAGGATGCCAGCATTTCCCCAACTGCTTCCTGGGAAATATTTACAGTACGGATTCACTGCCTTACCTCACAGGTGGATAAAAATAGCCAGAGGTCAGCTGGAGAACTTTGTTTAAAAAACTAAATTCTTGCTAGAGACACAAGAGAGATCCAGCTACTGAATGGGAAATGAGCTTGGGTTTTGAGAAAGATGTTCTATTTTAGTAAAAGCAATGCACAGAAACGAGAACAAGTTTTGCTGGTTATAAATTCCTTCTGCAGTACATCTTCCCATACAACAGGACACAGCTGCATTTTTCTGACATTGTCTTTCCAAACCACTCCTAAAAGCTTCCAGTGATAGAAATCCCATAATCTTCCTAACTCATCTCATTAAATATTAAGCACTCTTACTATCAGGAAGCCTTTTCTAATGCCTAATTTAAATCTTCCTTGGTATAATTTGAGCCCACAGCTTCACGCCCTACTCCCTACAGACAGGGAGAAGTTATCTCCTCGTCTGTTACCTCCAATTGCATGTTGGAATCTGTCCCTTGGAGCAAAAATGCAGTCTACTGTCTGCAATGTTGAAAAACCAAATGAAACACTTGTTACTAACTCAAGTAAAACCCAAGGATTTTTGCAGTTCTTCATCATGCTGGAAAATAAGAAGAAAATTTCTCATTGGGGCAAAAATGGACATTACTTTTAAAATGCCAAAATGAAACACGGCAAAGTTGGAATACTCCCTCTTTCTTCTTCTCTTCCATGCTTCCAGTTTTCTTAAAAGATTGATAAAATTTGTTAATGTGTTAAAATAACTAAAAAGGATTTTTAGTTACCTAACCAATGAAGTAACTGCCTGAAAAAAAAAAATTGCTTAGATGCTGTTAGAATTTCACAGCCTTTATGCTTCAGAGACATAAAGATTTGGGGGAAGAGATGTATACAACCTGCATGCCATTTTTTAAAGATAACTCCCCATAAGAATCTCACCGTTTTCATCCATCTTTGTCTCCTGTTATCTTAATGGGCATGGTGCCCTTGGCTCGTCTGTAGTGCTGAAGCTGGAAGAAAATAAGAACATCCCAATCCACCTCACCTCCATGAATGCACAAGACGAGCCCGTGAGTCACACGCTCAGTGTATGAGTAGCTGAAATCTGCATCCTCTACTTTTGCTGTTCTTCTGCATAGCCAAAGCCAAGCTACACACTAGCCAATGACTCACACACAATTATTTCATAATTTTAGTCATTTAGCTGTTTATCACCTAAAAAGAGTTTAATGCCAATTTCTGGAACAGATTTGCATCGCCTTCCCTAGGTACGTATATCTTCCAAAATTACAGAAGCATCTTCCATTCATCACTGTTGTGCTCTACCCTCAGTTCAGAGACACTGAAGTAACCCACTGCTCACCAGATCCACCCATCTGACAACACAGGAGGGTGAGATAATACAGGCTGGAAGGAGGTTACACAAGAACAGTCCTTCAGACCTTCTCAGATCTACCTCCTCTAAGTGCAGGGATGCTAAACCAGTCAAACAGAGTATGATGTATCATCTCACAGCCCTTCTTCCAAAAGACTTGCCTTCCAAACCCTTGTCTTGCATTTCTTCTCCCCTCACACTTGCCGTGTGAGGTTATATTGACAGGGTAAAACATACCTGGCAATAACTATTCTGAGAAACAAGAACCAAGAGCAGGCAGAACTAATCAATTCTTCAATGTATCAACAACAGTGTTTGACTTTTATCCTGTTATGAGATAGATGCTCACACACACTCCCACATGTACACACTTCTATAAATTCAGGACCATAACAGGTTCTGAATAAAACTTTCTAGTGACTTCAGCAAATTAACTAACCTCACAACCTCTGCCTCAAAGAAGTCCAGGAGATCTCAAGTCAGCTGTGAGAACCAGTGTCTCTAATGTCTAATGTCTTACAATAGCCATTACATAATCCTGATTATATTATAAATCACAGCCAATATTTCATTCCAAATCATTAAAGTACTTTGAATTAAAATTGTTATTTAAATGCAAAATGTCCAAAGAAGCATGTCTTAGATTAAAAGTAAAGATTCCCAAAGCAAATAATAACTAGAAAGGGTTGAACCAAACTACAGAAATCAAAACACACATGGGACATAAGCCTGAGGTCTGAATCAGAATCTTCAGGAAGAAGACGAACCTTTTATTTCTTCTTCAGGTCCACTGGGAACATGAAACACCAAGGTCATCTGCAGCATGGGAGATTCTTATTTGCCTAGTGAAAGAACTGTTTCAAGACAGTAAAGATAGTTAAGTGCTGAACAGGTGGCCTGGGGAGTTAGTGGAACTCCCCTTATTGACAGGTTTTAAGGATGGATGTCTATCACAAATGACACTTGTAAACATGATCCTTTCAGGGAGTAGGGCAGGACTTAATGCCATGGAAGAGAGGTCCTCTCCACCACTATTTTTCTACCATTGCAAAACACCCCGTTTAACATCAGGGTGGAATTTTGCTCAGCGCTTGCTCAGCTATGCAGAACTGATACTGAATGGAAGCAGAACTACCATGCTATGTTCTTACAGCCTAAAATCTGTGCAAACACAAGTTCTGCTGAACTGTTACATGACTGTGCTGAATTTGAGTTCACAATTATAGACACATTGGAGAGATGGAGACATCTTGAGAATACAATATCTAATGCCATACTTAACATCTTCCTCTAGTAAATATCACTCCCTGTTGTGGCTCAAAGGAAGAACAAACATGAAGGAAAAGGCTCACACTTCCAAATGTGACAGTCACAATGCAATTCCATTGATACCCATGGCTTCTGTGTTGGAAGAAAGTTCAGTCTGCCACGGCTGGATTTTTGACTCTGCTGACACAGGGAAAGCCTCTCCACCAGAAAAAAAGGCAAGATCTGGGCCAGGGAGAAAGATCATCCAAGAACAAGGCAGCGGTATCCTGCTTCTCCTGGTAACTGCCAGGACTAGTGCAGGATTACAGGCTCCTGTGGTGCTGACTGAACTGGCAAGGTGGAAAAATGGGACACTAGGTCACTGCTCACCACACAGACTGTACCAATACCCAGTTTAAAATACCAAAAGCCTTCAGATGAAAACATCAGACGACGTTAATTTCAAATCTAGTCTTGCAAGGTAGTCAAACAAAAAAGTAACAGTTTGAGTTTCCTCTGTATCACAACCAGTCTCAACCTTTCCCTGCACACGCCACTGACAGCAGAGAAATTCCTCTGAAAAACCCATCTGCCTTTCACACGCCACTTGTTGGTATCACACATTGAAAAGCTGGGTCATGGAAAATCAGAGGCCAGAGCTGAACTGCATCCTGCAGGATTACCATGCCAAAGGATACCTTGTGTCAGAAGGGGAGGACGATGTTTACAAGCTGGATGCTAACACAAAAACATCAAAAACATACAAGTCTAGTAAAGCAGTATGAGGAGAGGGAAGGGCTTGATCTGCATGTCACGTTCCTAAAAGACTTGCTCCAGCGTGGCAGCAGCTCTCCAAAGATACCAAATCTCATCCTAAAGGAACCTGTTCACCGAAACGATGCTATTTTTGTTAGAGCATCACGTATTAGTGCAAGTTCCCAGCAGCAAACTCTCCAAATAAGTGATATGCCACACATGCCTCTCACGCCACTTTGCTGTAAGACATCTTTACAGCTAGAGAGTCATTAGTGTCAGCCTAATTACTAGCCAGAAACAAGTCCTCATATAAGCTACAATTTACTTACCTAAAAAAAAAGGACCAAACCTCATTCCCAGATTAATGATCTGCATGTAAACAGAAGGTTCAGCAAGGAAAACACTGAAGACAAAACCCCAGCAGCCCCTGGCCCCACAGCACAGCCCACAGAACCATCTCCATTTGCAATGGGGGAGAGGTTGCTCTTCGTATCTGACATTGTGCTCTAAGACACAAGCAGTGAATTGATAATCTTTGCTAAAGCTCTACTCAAGTTCAGGTTGGTCCATCAGTCCTTAGTACCACGATGTGGATCTTGCTGCTCCCCTCTCTTTCTCAACCAATTACGTTTGCAATAACTCTAGATGGGAAACACGCTTAAAAATGACTAAAAATCAAACACATAAAAACAAAAGCACAACAAAGGCTCCTCTGGCCCTCAGCATTAATATTCTTAGTTTACTATTAAATGTGAAAAAAGATTCTTTTATTAATTTCTACTTATTCAACCAGTCTGGTTTTAACTATAAAAAGACCACAATACAGATACATAAACAAGTATCGGCTGAACCCAGGTACACTGAACTGAAGAACGCAGCAGCATTTGCTGCTTCTGAGAAAAAAAACCCACATTTCAATAAAATCTGAAGGTCCAAATGCAAAGCAAGAGAATATCAGCAGTCTCCATGCTGTGGAGGTATACTTCTTCCTCTGAACACCTGACAGAAAAGAACATTTCTAAGTTTTTATGTATACCCCCCAAAAAAAATAAATACTGGAAGTATATTAAGGCAGTAAAATCCATTTTTTGTTCATGTTTAATTGCTTGAATTCATAACCCAGTTTTGATGAATTTTGATGCTGTTGCTGACTCAAGCAGTTTCTCCATTTTAGTACTTCAAAAAAAGTTTGTGTGTGTCTCTGTGCCTGTGAAATACAACTAATAAGGCTCTGTGGTACCACAGCATTTTTTAAAACATTCCTGACCATCAGAAAAATCTCCCTCTCCAGAAGCCTCATTGCTGTGCATGAAATCCGTAATTAACTACGGACCAGGAACGTCTCTAATTGCAACCCGGGGGCTGCAGCCACACTGGGCGTTACTCCCAGCGCCAATGGGGGCAGGTCATGGCCTGGGCAATTTAACATGGTTAGCTGGAGTCAGATGCAGAGCAGGCACAATGAAGACAAGTATCAAGCAGGAATGGTTACGCTCTGTTCCAACCCCCCAACACAACCCCAGCCGCACGCTGTCCGCACCGACGTTTGAGTAAAACCAAAGTGGTGAGCGCACAATGTCACTGACAACAGCAGCTTCACTTCCATCCTCACCATCTCCTACTCCTGCAGGTACAGAACTCCACCGCTCCCAGGAGATCCCAGGCTACCAAACCAGCCTTTATTCCCAGACAGATTCCAAAAGAAATGCTAAAGAACCGAGCCTGATACACGTTTCTTTCTCGTGCTAACCTGCCTGGGATCTCACCCCAATGCAGCCCCACGACACTTGAATTCTAGAGAGAGCATATTTATGATGCCCCTTTTTCAGTGAAAAGCCTGCATTTTTCTTCCATCTGGTGACTGCAGCTCTGCTATGTCTTGTGTGCAAAAAGATACACTGCTGGAAATATTACCTATGTACCAGCGTGTTCTGCTGAATTTGTTACTCCCTGACAACTCAGTTTAGAACTATTCCCTCGTAACATATTCCAAAACAGAAGGCAGGTAACTTCTCTAAATTAATTCTTAGGTGGACTGAAAACATGACTGTTGTGGCAGAATAATAGTTTTGAGAAGCAAACCTTATTCTCACACGAAGTTAATACATTTCAGAAGTCATGCTTTGTTCCTAGACAATGTTGTAAATTACATCCCAGTCTTAAGACACACATAAAACCACCGAAAAATCATCCCAAGAGGTCAAGACCCTCTGTAGTCTTTGTTCCCATCTCTAAATTCTAGACATACACTATCTTGTGAAATAATCATTCTAAGAAAAACTCCAAAATCCATATCACTGAAGTCTACTTTAGTAGCTTGAAATCCCTTCCTAGCATGTTAGTTAAATCAAAATAGGAATTAAAATTTAGATATTTTCTATGACTAAAATTCTCTATCTATTCCCCCTCCCGGCTTACTTTTCATGTTTTTGTTTGTGGGGTTTGAGGTTTTTTTCAACAACTACTGCCACAATAATTTAAAAGCAAGAGTTAAACTTATTTCTTTTCATTCTCCTTTCCCATTTGATGCTTCATTTGCTATTTCTAATGCATTCCTCTTAAATTTTATTAGCATTTAATCATAATATTTTTCATGACAACAGAAAAAGCCCAAACTTCCAATATGATATTTAAGGATGTTTTTCTAGACCTTTCATAGTATTTAGGATACCACAAGGCTGAATAATCACTGAATAAAGCAATTTATTAATTGTTCCTGAAAAAGTTTTCTGGTTCATGTGCCAATCTGAGACCGTACATGAAAATTTTATTTACAAATATTTTAACAATTCCATGATAAAGATACTGTTGAAGTAACCAGTTTGAAGTTAGAAAGTCTGAATACAACACCTTGCTAGATAGTAATAATATCAATAATAAAGCTGTTTCACCCATCTATTGTTGTGTTATTCTGATTTAAAATATTTATTCATGTAGAACTAGGTATAAACATTATGCTCAATTTTTCTAAGCTTAGGCTTGGAATGGGGTATCATTAATTCTACTTACACTTGCCGAGGTATCAGTGTATTGGATGCTGAGATGACACCAAGTGTAACTGCTTCCCACATACTACAGGGAAGGCGATGGGAGTGCGAGATGCTGTATGTTCACAACATCTAAAATACCAAGAACTGTGGCACTGCTTAGGGAGAGCAGCTCTGAAGCAGATAACCGGCTCCTAGCAGGGGTGTGGGTTGAAAGGGAATGAGCCTGGTGAGTGGCACTGACATTGCACCTGCACTCTCAGGGCAGCACCCATCAAGGGCCAGAACCAAGAGTCCACTTTGTTTACATTAAAGGATTCAAATACAAAAGCAGTGACAACATATTCCACTACTGCTCACTCTGGAGACAAGGCAGCGCTGTTTCCTTCACAGCAGTTCTGCTCACTTTTCAGAAGTCAATCTCATTTGCATGTTCAAAAAATCCCATCAGCAGCGTGAATAAGAAACCAGCAATAATTTAGGAACGGAATATCAAGACATTCAAACCTCATACATGTCTACTGCTTCATTTCAGAAATAAGTGTGAAGCCACTGTACTGTACATAAGGCAATTTAAAAAAATATTTCATAAGCAAAAAATAAATGTGAACTTTCTATTTCATCCATCCATCCATAACTCCTAATGGTGTCCGTGCTGAGACCAAATCCCTTATCCCTACAGAACCGACAAACAGAAAAACTGCCTCAGCTTTTACTAAATTCCTGAATATCCATCTAAATAAAATACCTGAGGTGGAATTTAATACCCACTCCTGAAAACAATGTGATTTTACGGTGCCCAAACTGCTAACCAAACCCCTCCTGCCTGAAACACACAGAGCCCAGCATTCCCGGAGCAGACAGTGCCCGTGCCTCCGACATGTGACAGCAAGGCTCCTACAAAGCACAATGCTCCTATTAAAAGTATGGAAGAGATCCCTTTTCAAACAGCCAGCAAAGCCCACTTTCCAGACGCCTCTCAACATTTATTTCCACACTTTGAAGTACGTGGGGTTTTTTCAAAGAAAGAAAATTGCTAAATTCATCCAAAATATTTAAATTACTCTGCAACTCATATGCATTTTAAAATCCCAGTCTTTTGTACCCTCTTTTTTGTGGTTTTAAATCTATATACTGTGTATAACCAGACCACTAGACACATTTATCTGTATGTTTAAACTGTATTTATTAACAAAGTGTTGTTTTAACCAACGTATTTTAACAACTACAGTAATAAAACTTTAAAAGCCTCATAGAAACTGTGTTTTCTAACACCGTGATGCTATATTGGTAACACAGATGCACCCTCAAGTTAAATAAACAACCAGTTTGGTCAGGATTCCGGTAAACTGTCTACTAAAAGGCAATAATTCATCTGACAAAACCATTTCTAATGAGATTCCTTCCGTATTTCATATAAATGCTAATATATATCCCATCAAAAGAAAGTTAAACAGCTCTTTGAAGTTCCCATAAACTTCAGCCAGTCACCGAGGAAGGACAAATAATCCCCCCACATCGTATTTTCTGCCATCACCACACACTTCAGCACTGAGCCGCCCAGCCCACGCCGCGTACACACGCCCAGCCAGCCCCACGGACAGCCACCCGACCCCACGGACAACCCCATGGGCAGCCACCCAGCCCCACGGACAACCCCCACGGACAGCCACCTGGCCCCACGGATAGCCCCACGGAGAGCCCTCCATGCGCGGGCAGGTCCAGCGGGGAGCGCAGCGCCGTGAGCCCCGGGAGCCCGCGGAGGACACACCTGGGATCAGAGGAGAGCCCACCGCCGTGCCGCCCCCATCGCTGCTGCCCGTGGGAGGCCCGGACCTTGCTCTAACCGCGCAGCCGGGAGCCCCACGCACACACGAACCGCGCCGCAGTCATGTTGGGGAGGCACTGACGGCGGCTACACAGCAGCAGCCAAACATGTCAACTTGCTCCCCCGTCCCCCCTCCCCACCCTCGCATCCCAGCCAGGGGCTCGGGGGTCGCTCTCCGTCGCTAGCAGAGGCTGGCTCGCGTCTCTCCTCCGCGTTCCTCCGAGCCTGCTCCCGCCTTACCTGAAGGGCATCTCCCACGCCTGCAATTAGCTGCCAAGATTTCATTGTCGGCTGCGAAGCGCGTCCTGCTTCCGCGCCGGGAGGAGCCGGGAGCGGAGAAGAGCAGCCCCGGCCGGCCCTGCCGCCCTCCGGCCCTGCCGCCCGGGGGCACCCGCGGCTCCCAGTCCCGGGGCAGCATCAACCAGAGACCCGCTGGACCGGGCAAAGCAGCCGGCGGCCAAGGTCAGCTCCGGCGGGGCGGGCAGCGCCGCGCCCGCATCATTCTCCCCGCAGCAGCGGCGGCAGCCGCCCCGGGAAAGGAGGGAAGGAAGGAAGGAGGAAGGGAGGGAGGGAAGGAAGGAAGGAAGGGGCGCGGAGCCCGCTCGCTCCCCGCCAGTCGCTCAGCAGCACATGGCGGAGCCGCGCACCTGGCTTGGCCGCGGCTTCGCAGCCCCCGGACTCGGGCACGACCGTGCCTGCGGGCAGGCTCCCGGCGCTCCCAGTGCCTCACGCCGGACCTGCGTTATTCAGAACGCCTGCGGGACGGTATTTACGACTTTCAATATGCTGCGCTCTATGTGCTGCTACAAGACGTTAAAGCCCTCCTGTTCCTGTTTTCCCCTCCGTTCCCCTCGCTGTATCCCTGGCAGGCTTTGCACCGGGTGTGCGTTCAACGGAGTCATTTTGTTTCACTTGTAGATAAGAGCAGTTCCACGCTGGCTAGGCTACAAACCACAGCCCTGCGGAAAGGCAGGTGGGGAAAACAAACCACGCTCGGTAACCCATTTATGGAATGCCTTAATGTGTTAGCTACCAGATACTAAATATCAGCCGTGGTGCTAAAGTTCGTAGGGCTTCGCTGTTTTGATCAACCCCATGTAAACAAAATGGCTAACGTTTTGTTATATAAAACATTCACCCAATATTTAACCGAAATGTGTAACCAAAATGGTTAACACGTGGATTAAATAATGCTTCATTTCTCATGAAATTCTGAATTTGTTTAACAATAACGATATTGCCGGCTAAGTAATTTTAAAGACTAGTTGGAGCTGGAGCAAACCCTAACCATCTTGCATGAGATGTGGCAATTAACCCATTTGTGGAGCAGAGGGGAAAAAAAAATGTTTAGCTTGAGAAAGACACTAAAACCTGACATCTTTCGCTTTACTAAAACATTGCTTATACCCTGCCCAAGTAAGTTGTCATTTTGAAGTGCATCTATTTATGCAACTGGAATTAGAAACTGTAAACAAATAGCCACTTATACTACAGGGAAAAATCACCAGGATACCACTCAGAAGACTTCTCTAATTCTATAAAAAGTATTTTGACACATATACTATTTCTCAAAATAATGAAAAGTTCAGTAAAGCAGCTTTTGGCATTCATCATTATCCTGCAATCAAAAAGGATACTAACAAACTGATCTCTAAGAAAATAATCTCTATTAGTCATTCCCTTTTTGCATATACAAGTCAAAAAATATACACCTGGTTTTGGCACAACAGGAGAGGCAGTTTAATTATGTTCTATGAAAATTGTAAACATACACATTAGATTCAGGTTTCCTAAGGGTTTCCTTGTTTCCAAGTTTTTACTGAAGCCATGGTCACCTTATTACCTGAAGGGAAAAGACAACTATCTATCTAGACAAGTGATGGGAAAATTAAGTCATTGTATTAATAAAGCATTGAGTGTATAATTTAAAAAGGAGGATGTTGCAAGGGCTGGCCTGACCACTGGGCTAATGGCCAAAACAAATCTCAGAGCTCACATTGGCTTCTTGCGTGGCCTTGACCAAATTACTCATCTCCTCAGTTTTCCCACATGTGAAATTAGAATAATCCTTACAGTGCCTCTCTCCTGTCTCTTACTTCTCAGGAGGGCCCTGAGGATTAATGACCCTACAGGGCTCAGAAAATGAATAAACACAAACTGCTAAGCCAGAGTTAATATGTTTCAGAGCCTTATAAGCAACTAAAGTAACTAGAACTTCCAATGAAACCACCTGAGGTATTTAAACAGGGATGAACTAAACCACCACCTCCCATCTTTTACACCCAACAAAATACTATGGGTTGCTTTCGAGTTCTCTCATTTAAACCTGAGTTTGATCTCTGCCCATTTGCAGTGCTATGCTCAGTATGACATTAAAAATGGCACCAGCACCAACTGCCACTGCTGCCTTACAAAGATACCCCATTGGGCCAAGGTCACTGCGAGTCCGAGCAGGCGGGAAAGGCCACCATGCCCCCGGCCTCTTGTTTCCATCCAGCCTTTGCAGTACACTCATGTTGTCAATCTGAGGACCAGCAGTTCTGGCAGATGCGGCATGTGGTACTCACTGCTGTTCTTCAGAGAGTGCAATCCTTCATTCAAGTAATGAAAAAGAGTTTAAAATCATTAATTATCTCATTAGCAATAAATGGAGGGGGAGAAGCACTGGCAGTGAATATGCTGCTGCAGAAAACTCTCCGTCATTCACAAAGTTGTGACAGTGATCACACAATCAATCACAGTAATAGTCCAACTATATCCAACTTCAAAAAAAGAACAAGAGAGAATAGGAAAGTCTATAGACTTAACTTGTGGAAAACCCCTCCATACGTGTATACATTCATTTTCACTACTCGGTCTAAATGAGTAGTGGATAATTTTGCTTTTCTGATTGTTTCTTCCACCTCACACATGAACAAGGCATAACATTCTTTACATGCTGTAATGGTTAAATGATGCCCCTGCTTTCCTTTCACTCATTAACACAGAGGTTTGCAGAACCTTGTCTGGGATGCCATCCCCTTGACTGACAGCATGGATACTTCAGCAGCTTTGTGTGGAACAACACGTATTGGAGCGAGAACGTATATGGGGCAACACCAAGACCAAGAGATAAATTTCCTGTGGTCTGCAGGATAAGCAAAAGGTCAAGTTAGAAACCACAACGGAGAAGAACAGATTCTTGCTATGGTTCCGTTACTAGAGATCCTTGCTCTTACACACACACATACTACCATTATCCCCTCTCTCACTTTTGTTCTTCCCACTATACTTGCAGGGACCAGCGCCGATTCCCTGGGATGTCCCTGTGCTGGCAGTGGCTACTGGGGGTTCTGTAATTCCAGATTCCTGTCCTTTTTACTTGAGATTGTCAAACAAATATTTTCAAAGAATTTATTGTATAGTAAGAAGAGTGGCATCGCATTATTTCTCATGTTCCCACAGAAGTTCTAAATAAATTTCGTTATTATCTAAGCCCTGACATAATTTCCCACTTAACAAAGAAAATTACTTTGCAGAGAAATAGCCCAAAGTAACTAACTGCACAGTAGGTGCTTTTTAGTGGACAGTGGGACTTGTTTGGGTTTTGTAAAGCTGATGTGAAGATATGTATGTCGTACAAGAAAGTTTCTTGCTGAAAAGTTTCAGTTTGTAACAGATTTAGTATTAATTTCTTCAAGTAAGTTTCTGTGCTCTGGGAACTATTAAAAACCAACATGATCTTTGAAGGAAAGTGAAGATGGGTAAAATCCAAAAGCAGCATCATAAGCAGAAGGTGATTCTGCACCTGTACAATTTAGCAAATATTTTTTATACAGGATAGTGAAAGGTAGTTTAATCTTTAATGCATTTATATGTCAAACACATGAGGGCTCTCCATGCCTGATGGATTACTGCTGAAATGATTTCTTTCTACATGCTGTCTAACAATCCAGCAGTATCACCCTAAGGAAGCATTTTCAGGTGAAAAAGTATCATGTGATTCATGATAAACATGCCACACTTTTATTCCAAAATGGTTTATGGTTAGAGAGTGCAAGTCTGAGTGATGACCGACATGTTAAGAAACACAGTATCAATCATATGTCATAATCCTAACAAAGAATTGAAGCTCAAAGAAACCTAACTCTGAGAATTCATCATGTTGTACTTATGCTAAATACAAACTTTTGGAGAGAATGTAAATGACAAGAATTCTTAAAGGTGAACTATCAAAGGAAACACAACCAGAAAACACAAGTTTTTCCTCTGCCAAGCAGAATTTAAAATGTTGTCCAGTGGCTGGACCTGGCAAGCATCAACACCACTGCTAACGTTACAATCAGGCTAATTGCAAGAGTACCCCAACAAAAGTGGTGTTACATTAGACTCACATAAGGGCCATTCAAAAGAGTTTGTGATACACAGTACTAAGTGTTTTCACAAATGATTTTTCTATATATTCAAATTGTCAATATTTTTTCCTCTAGCCTTGTGCTCACAAATAGTACCTATAAAGAATCTTTGTGACTATATTCATCTGAAATGCTTCAGTTTGCATTATTAGTTGGTGCTGTCCTGTCTTTTTCAAGTATATTGAAATTGCTGTTGCTAATCTCACTTCAAAACCTTCTCATATTGTTTTGGCCACACATACAATTAGAGCCGTTCACGAATGAGGTAACTTGGATGTTTAAGTGGCAAAGGGGTGCACTTCCACACACATGCTGTAATGCTAATTACTAAGCTTTGCAGAGTATTAAATGCCAAATTTTATATGTCACCTTTATACAATAAAAATCACGAAGGACTGTCTGCCATGGGTGGGACCCCACGGTGTAGCTGGGGAAGGGGGTGAGGAATGCCCCCCCCCCCAGCTAAGAAAGTAAACAATTCTCAAGGAACTGACCAAACCCCCATTCCCTGCCCCTCACTGTGCCACAGTTGGGGGAAGAATGGAGCGAAATCCTGACTAAAGTGCAGTCTGCTGAGAAGGGAGGGGTGGGGAAGGTGCTTTAAGATCTGGTCACACTTCTCATCACCCAACTCTGGTGTCACTGGGGGTGCAGGGCAGGGCCATCAATCAGAGAGTTTCCTTTCCTTTCTTCTGTGTTGAGTCTGTTCTGCCCATAACACTGATTGTGGAATGATCTCTCCCTGGCCTTATCTCCACTCCTGAGCCTTGTATTTTCTCCCCTGTCCAGCTGAAAAGGAGAGTGATAGTGCAGCTTTGGTGGGTGTCTGGCCTCCAGCCAGGGTCAAAGCACCACAACTGTGAATTCAAAGTGTCTTCCTATTCCGCAGTCTCTCTTTACTTCACACAGCATTGCTGCAGATCATTCCCTCAGTAAAACTGCAAAAGGTTAATTTGTTTAAGGAGATGGAAGCGCAGCTATGGCAGTACTTGCCATGCTGGTGACAGAGGAAACGTGAAAACCAAAAGAAAACACTGATAACACCTGGCAGTTCAACATTCAAAATGATGAACTACAGCCTGTTCCACTGATGGGGACCTCTGAATGCGACTGCCAACATGGAATAGAAGTGCCAACATTTCTCAGTGCCAAGACCACACCTGAAGTGGCTGAGGGGCCGTGAAGGCCTCTGCCCATCACCCTGCCTGTGGGCCTGGCTCTCTGCCTTTGTTTACCGAGCAGAACGGAGCAAGCATGGCCCCACACCAGACAGGCATGCTCTGATATGTTGCTCACACATACAAGGCAGGGATCTGACCAAAAAGAACGATGGGTGAATTACTCAGAGGCTTCTAGAAAATTTTTGGCCTAGGAAGTAGGCAAAGAAACTCTTGTGCAAATCTGTAGTGTATGGAGGTACAAGTCTGTTGGAAAATGTTGTAAATGTGTGTCTTTTCTCCTTAGTTAATGACAAATAAGCAGCTGTATTTACTTTTGCTCAACATATTTCAATCTACAGTTGCCCTCCACATCACAGAACATCTCAGTGATACTTCTGTTACCAACAGTAGATGCATGATATATACTCCTTACTAAAACACATGCAAAGATTGAAGCACCTTCACAAATACAGGCTAAAAAACTATAGACTTTGTTTCCTGACATGCTTGAAACTTACTTTCATCAGTTAATATAACACAATCACACAAATGCCACAACCTCGTGAGCTGTCAGGTAGGAGGAAAAAGATGGGACCCCCTCCAGCTCAGTTAGTGTGGGCCTTCTCTCCTTCAAAGTCGTGCTGGCATAGGGGATGTCACAGCTTGTGGATGCAGCAGCCGCTTGCTTCTGCTCATCTGTGGCACAACACAGTTGGCTAATTAATTTTTTAAAGTATTTGAGATGTGACACAGTATATATGGGATTGAATACAGATTAGCATTACAATAATCACAAGGCTTTTGTAGCCGCAAATTTGTCTTTTTCCAGTAAAGTTTCCTTTAATGTGCAAATGAACGATGCCACTACGTATCTTGAAATAAACAGGCTCATTACGGTCATGACTTGTCATATATGCAGGCATTCAGAATTATATTAACAGCACACAGGAGGTTGGCAGATAAAGACAGACTAAATAAAAGACACGTAACGAACTGCCTGCTATCATATCCAGATGCCTTCATATCAGTGTTATGAAAAATCTCCCTCCCCCCACATTTAGACATTGAAGATATCTTCACAAGTTGTAAGGGCTTTCTTGGCCCAATTCTAAAGACACAATGCGCTTGCCAGACTGAGTTAAAAAGAGAGCAAAGGGAACATGAAATCATCTCAAAAAATCAAAACCGGCAAAGCTGGGAGACAGGTTCAGAGGAGAGATTGCCCACACAATGAAAAGCAAAGATAACAGGGAGACAGGCAAGCGGGCTGGCTGAAGTGTTCCAAATCCTGAAAATCACTGTTAAGGAAGGGGAAACATACTAATTTCTTGATTGTTTAAAATATTTTTTAGTTTTATTTTTAACTATTGCATTCTTTGCAATTTTTGAGATGACCTAAATCAACGAGTCTGGAGTCACTTCATACATCAGACAAAGTAAAAGGCCCAGCAGAGGCTGGGGCAGAAAGGGCTGCTCCTCGGAGCTGTTGGTGAACAGGCTAAATCCTACCAGGTTCCCCAGTGCTGGGACAGTTCGGTTCTACAGCTGCCCTGTAGCAAGATGCAAAAAAATACTTCAGATGGTCCTTCAGGAGGACTGAAGGAGACCAGAGCTAAGTTTGTTATCCATCAGGGAATGTATACAGGATATTTCATATCCTCATGTATACATAATGTTTCCAAGAATAATTAGGGCACAGTACTTTAAAAACAAATCTCACACATTTTTCTGACAAACTGTTGTGGACTTGTGGCATTAATTTTAGCAGTTTCAATTGGATTTGGTACGGTTGGAAATGTAAGGGGAAATCTGCAGTAATCAGGATGTGACACTCATTAACACTTTCACAAAATACCCACTGGATTTGCATACAGTCTGCAAAGATTCACTGGTGAATCTTTAATACGAGATTTCCCTTGGTTCTCCTCCACATTCAGCTCCATTCGCCCTCCCCCTTTCTTCTCCTCTCCCCCCTCAGTGAGAACCGCTGTAAACAGTCCATAACAAAGCATAATTAAATGTACTGAATAACTAAAATATACATATAATTACCCAAAAGCTTATATAATTACATATGTGATTTTGCAAACTGCAAATGTTTTCTGAGAAATTAGTCTGGAGGGGACATAAATACTAATTGGACACAATGGCACTCCAAGTCACCTAATAAATCTGGAAATTTTACGACTGGTGTATAAAAACCATCCATGGCACAGCTTACAGCACAGTCTTTGTATGGAAAATATTCTGAAAAGGTTCTAGAAAAGGGATAAATCACTAGAATGGCAAAACATTCCTGGTTCTGGCAAAAACAAAACTTTAAGAGAAATTATGTCACTACTAAGGGAGACATTTCTTGCTACTGCCATTATCGTACAATGTGGCAAGAAATACAAAAAAATCTGGGTCATTTAGGTCTTATTTGAGAAGTACAGGCTCCTTGGGAGTTGGTATTTACTCTAGTTTCAGCTGAACTGGACAGTACCTATTTGATTACAGGGACTACATCAACTCAGGTCAAGGCAACAGACGCCATTACAGACCCCACATGATGTAAAATGGAAACCGCACAGTGAAAAGAAGAGTGATGTTTTTCTCTTCTGAACTAGTAAAAAACCCAAGTCGCCAGATTTTTAAATTTTCATTGAAGCTCGGGATTCTGCCGGTAAAAATGGGGTTTGGTTAGCTTTAGTTTTAAACCAGAATTCTTTTACAGGAATGATTGCCTGCTGAGCTCAGCATCAGCGGGATAGATTCCATTTTACGTAGATTCTGTATGAGAGTCAGAATAAATTTTGTAAAAAAAATTAAAATATAAATTCAATTCTTTCCCCTGCCATAAATTCCTGTAAATACACATAAACAACAAACTTCTGCTATGCTATAATGAAATCCAAACATCTGTGTGCATATAAGCTTTGAAATGATTTGAACAATGCCTATGTAACTGAACAGCTGTACCAGACAATGTATTATTTCGCTGGCGTGCATTTTGAGCAAATTTATTGACTGAGTCTTACTTCATTGCTCCTACTCAACAGATCATTATCTTTCTCTGATGTCCCACTGGCACACGAAAGAATTTTCTGAAGGAAAATACAACCTGACTAAGTATAAGGGCCAGGATGCATTGCTGTACTTTTCTTTCTGGATAAACTCTCGGGCTGAGATTGTCTTTATGTCTTGTTCATTACTGAACAGTGAAAGTATGCCAGGAAGAAAAGTGCATAGATGGGGTCCTATCTGTTTTTTGGAATCTCTTTAAAGATAAATTAGAACATTGGAATGTCGGGAATTTGGCTTTTCCTGCTGAACAGCCATGTTCCAGTACTGAGGTCACTGGAAGTGTAGATACTTAGAATTTTTGAAGTTCCCTCTATGGCCATGTTTTATTTTGGTTTTCATTTAAAAAAACCCACAAAACACAAGGCTTGATGTATTTTGTTTTGTTTCATTTAGTGAGCAGAATTCTCACTCCAATGCTTTAATACTTCTAAAGCACAACTGAACACAAAGCAACATCAGCCTCTTGATAAGTAACAACTGAGAAACTCAGACTTACCCCTTCATGACTCCTACCCACCACACCACTACTTGTACCTATATAAAAAACCCACAACATGCTTGATGTAACTTCAGTATTCACAACAGCAACCACACACTCTGTGCCATTCCTCAAGTAATTCTCCTTGAAGAACTCTGAAGTGGACTGGTAATGACAGCAAAGCACTCTGGCATTTACCGTCTGCAAGACTGCAAATGTTCCACCCCAAACTGTAGGACAAGAGAATTATTAATCAAAACAGCATTACAGGCTTTCACAGTGTACTAAGCATCCTGACGCACTTACGTGTGAACTCCCTGACCTTGTGACTGAGGTGATGGTTAATATTGGACAACCACTCTGAAAACAGTCTGCTAGGAAATGAAAAGTCCTTACTTTTATCTCACTAATTCAGACGACACAATAATCACTCTTCTGAACACTGATTTCTCAAAGCTGTCATATGTTGTTCACTAGAGGCAATAAAAACAAGTTCATCACTTATTTCACTTCTCATTTCTCTGCCTTAATAGCACGAACCTTAGAACAAAACATATCGATGCTACATCGTCTCCTGAAAGAATCATAAAATCACAGAATGGTATGAGTTGGAAGGGACCCCAAGGATCATAGAGCTCCAACCCCCCTGCCACAGGCAGGGCCACCAACCTCAGGCCTGGATCTACACAAGGTTGCCCAGGGCCCCATCCAACCTGGCCTTGAACACTTCCAGGGACGGGGCACCCACCCCCTCTCTGGGCAGCCTGTTCCAGCCCCTCACCACTCTCTCTGTAAAAAACTTCCCCCTAATATCTAATCTAAACCTTCCTTCCTTTAGTTTTAATCCATTCCCCCTTGTCCTGTCATTGTCTATCCTTTTAAAAAGTTGAATCCCCTCCTGCTTATAAGCTCCCTTCAGGGACTGGAAGGCTGCAATGAGGTCCCCCCACAGCCTTCTCTTCTCCAGACTGAACAAGCCCAGCTCACTCAGCCTCTCTTCATAGGGCAGGTGCTCCAGCCCTCTAATCATCTTCGTGGCTCCTCTGACCCCTCTCCAACAGTTCCACATCCTTCTTGTATTGGGGGCCCCAGCTCTGTACACAGGACTCCAGCTGGGGCCTCACGAGGGCAGAGTAGAGAGGGACAATCACCTCCCTGTCCCTGCTGGCCACCCCTCTTCTAATGGAGCCCAGGATACCATTGGCCTTGCGAGCTCATGCTAAGTTTCTCATCCACCAGAATCCCCAAGTCCTTCTCAGTAGGGCTGCTCTCAAGAAGCTCTTCTCCCAAAGGATGTAAAGCTTACATGGACATCCGCTGCCAACGGGGTGAAAAATAAATTTCAAAACAGAAAACCAAGAAAAAGAAGAGGACACTGTGTATTCTGATGCCTCATCACTCCCTGTGCCTGGACATTTTTGGTGGGTCCAGGAGACAGAGTGCCTACCGCCTCACACACTCTGTACAGTAACTCAGGAATAACTGCAGTATGGATAAAATATATTTCTGTGACTATATGGTGATTTTTTTGGCACTCTTCCCTTGTGTCCATGGCAATTGCATCTGCAGCACTGAAGAAAGCAACCCCAGACAAAACTTTGAACTTGGGTACCCGAAATTTGGCCCCAAGGAATCTCAATCAACATGACTCACTTCCAACGCACACGACACAGGAAAACAGGCCAAATCTTTGAGGCTGACAGAATCTCCCAGATACAGAGTTGGCACATAAGGAGTGAGACTGGGCAGATCCACGTTGGCAGGTAGATTGAGCAAGGTGTTCTGCGCAGCCAGCTGCCAGGATGCTCTAGGATGAACCCTCAGTGCAGGCAGACGTCTCTCCACATGAAAGACACATTAACTCTGATTCCTTGGGCATAATTTTGAACATTGAGGCTATGAATCCTTCCCCCCACTCTCAATAGCAGGGAACAGAAAGAACTCACTGCTTGTACAGTGAGCACTCTTTAACTTGGCATCAGAGGAAAGATACCAGTCCACAAATGAGGAGACATATATAGCTTCTATATGTTATTTACAGAGCTAACAAAAAGGTGGCCTGTGTCAAAGAGAGGAACGGGCTCCACTCCTCTCTCTCCAGCATAACCACAGAATCACAGAATCACAGAATTATCAAGGTTGGAAAAGACCTAGAAGATCATCCAGTCCAACCATTCACCTATTACTACTAGCTCCCACTAAACCATATCCCTCAATACAACATCCAGTCTTTCCTTGAACACCCCCAGGGTTGGTGACTCCACCACCTCCCTGGGCAGTGCATTCCAGTGCCTGACTACCCTTTCTGAGAAGTAGTGCTTCCTAATGTCGAGCCTGAATCTCCCCTGGCGCAGCTTGCTACCATTCCCTCTAGTTCTGTCACTGCCTACACAGGAGAAGAGGCCGACCCCCAGCTCACTACAACCTCCCTTCAGGAAGTTATAGAGAGCTATAAGGTCTCCCCTAAGCCTCCTCTTCTCCAGGCTGAACAATCCCAGCTTCCTCAGATGCTCCTCGTAAGGCCTGTGTTCCAGACCCCTCACCAGCTTAGTAGCCCTCCTCTGAACGCGTTCCAGAGCCTCAATGTCTTTCCTGTAGTGAGGGGCCCAAAACTGAACACAGTACTCGAGATGCGGCCTCACAAGTGCTGAGTACAGGGGGACAATTACCTCCCTGCTCCTACTAGTAACACTATTTTTGATGCAAGCCAGGATGCCGTTGGCCTTCTTGGCCACCCGCGCACACTGTCGGCTCATGTTCAGCCGTGCATCAATCAGTACCCCCAGGTCCATTTCCTCCACACAGTCCTCCAGCCACTCCGCCCCAAGCCTATAGCGCTGCCTGGGGTTGTTGTGGCCAAAGTGCAGGACTCGGCATTTGCTCTTGTTGAACCTCATGCCATTGGCTTCAGCCCAGCTCTCCAGCCTGTCCAGATCCCTCTGTAGGGCCTCGCTACCCCCAGGCAGATCCACACTCCCAGCCAATTTAGTGTCATCTGCAAACTTACTGAGGGTGCACTCAATGCCCTCATCTAGGTCATCAATAAAGATATTGAAGAGGACAGGCCCCAGCACCGACCCCTGGGGAACACCACTCGTGACCGGTCGCCAGCTGGATTTAACTCCATTTACTACCACTCTCTGAGCCCGGCCCTCCAGCCAGCTCCTTACCCAGCCGAGGGTGTACCCATCCAAGCCACGGGCTGCCAGCTTCTGCAGGAGAATACTGTGGGAGACAGTGTCAAAGGCTTTGCTGAAGTCTAGGTAGACCACATCAACAGCCTTTCCCTCATCCAGCAGATGGGTCACTAGATCATAGAAGGAGATCAGGTTGGTCAAACAGGACCTGCCCTTCATGAACCCATGCTGGCTAGGCCTGATCCCCCGGCCATCCCGCACATACCGCATGATCTCCCTCAAGACTATCTGTTCCATAACCTTCCCTGGAACCGAGGTCAGGCTAACAGGCCTGTAGTTCCCCGGATCCTCCTTACAACCTTTCTTGTAAATGGGAGTCACATTGGCAAGCCTCCAGTCTTCTGGGACCTCACCAGTCAGCAAGGAGGACTGATAGATAATGGAAAGCGGCTCGGCTACCACCTCTGCCAGTTCCCTCAGCACTCTCGGGTGGATCTCATCCGGCCCCATGGACTTGTGGCAGTCCAGTTGGAGTAGGAAGTCTCTGACTGTTTCTTCCAGAATCACAGGGGAGTTAGCATGCTCCCCAGCTGAGACTACCAGGTCAGAGAGAGGGGTACCCTGAGGATCTGTTTGACCTTTAAAGACAGACGTAAAGAAGGCATTCAGAACCTCCGCCTTTTCCTTATCCTCAGTGATCACATTCCCAGCCTCATCCAGTAAAGAGTGGATATTCTCCTTTGTCCTCCTCTTACTGTTAATGTACTTATAAAATAGTTTATTATTCTTTTTCACCCCAGCGGCTAGGTTAAATTCAAGCTGGGCTTTTGCCTTTCTGATTTCACCTCTACACATCCTGACAACTTCCTTGAATTCATTCTCAGTTACCCGTCCCTCCTTCCACAGGCGGTAGATTCTCTTTTTCTCACGGAGCCTCAAGAGTAACTCCCTATTCATCCACGCTGGTCTTCTTCCCCGCCGGCTCATTTTGCGGCTCAGGGGGACCGCCTGCTCCTGCGCCCTTAAGACTTCCTTCTTGAAGAGCAACCAGCTCTCTTGTACCCCTTTGTTCGCTAAGACTGAATGCCAAGGGACTCCCCCTACCAGTCTCTTGAACAAATCAAAGTCTGCCCTCTGAAAGTCCAAGGTAGCAGTTTTACTATTCCCCCTCCAAGCTCCACCATGAATTGAGAAATGTATCATTTCATGGTCACTCTGTCCAAGGCAGCCCCCAACCTTCACATCTCCTACCAGACCTTCCCTGTTCACGAACAGCAGGTCTAGCGGGGCAGTTCCTCTTGTGGGCTCTCTGACCAGCTGCATCAGGAATGCATCCTCTGTGCACTCCAAAAACCTCCTAGACTGCTTCTTCTGTGCTGTGCTGTACTCCCAGCATATGTCAGGGAAGTTGAAGTCCCCCATCAGCACAAGGGCTGATGACCGTGCAGCTCGTGCCAGCTGCTTGTAGAACACCTCATCTGTCTCTTCATCCTGGTTTGGCGGTCTATAACAGACGCCCACCAGGATGTCTGCCTTGTCAGCCCTTCCTCTGATCTTTACCCATAGGGATTCAATGTTATCATCCCTAGTCACAATCTCAGTGGCAGAAAAGGATTCCCTAACGTATAGAGCCACACCACCACCCCTCCTTCCTTGCCTGTCTCTCCTGAAGAGTTTGTAGCCATCCATTGCAGCACTCCACTCATGGGAGCAATCCCACCATGTTTCTGTTATGGCAACCAGGTCATAGTTTGCCTGCCGCATTATGGCTTCCAACTCTTCTTGCTTGTTGCCCATGCTGCGTGCGTTAGTGTAGACGCACCTCAGCTGAGCCCCTTGCCTCTCTCCTAATCCCAATACCACTTCCCCAGGCCGATCTCTAGCAGACCTGGCTTTATCCCCTTCCCCCTTCCTATCTAGTTTAAAGCCCTTTCTACAAGTCCTGCCAGCTCCTGGGCAAGTATCCGTTTCCCTTTCGGAGACAGGCAATTCCCATCAGCTGCCCTCAGGCCAGGTGCCGAGTAGACTGCCCTGTGATCAAAGAATCCAAAATTTTTGTGTTTGCACCAGCCTCTCAGCCATGCATTTATAAGATGGCCTTTTCTGCTTATCTCAGTGTTTGCCCCTGCCACCAAAGGAATACTGGCAAACACAACTTGTATGCCCGCTCCATCGACTAACTTCCCCAGCCTCCTAAAATCATTTTTTATAATCCTCAGGCTTCTATCAGCAAACCCATCACTGCCAGTCTGAACTACCAATAAAGGGTAGTAATCGGAGGGGCGGATACAGTACTGGTCACAGAGAGCAGCCCAGTTTGCAGAAATACAGAGAACAAGGGGACTGTACACCGAACTGCCCGCACCTAAAGCAGCATGTCCAAGAGCCGGGGCCTGGCTGTGTCCACTCAAACCAGCACACGGAGCTGATGTTGGCACTAAAGGGAAGGTTTCCAGCAGAGGAAACACAGCATTACCCTTTCATCACAGTATTATGCTCCCATCCCTGCTCCAGGCACTCACTGTAACTGAAAACGCTTCTCCAGAGAGATCACAGCTCAGCAAAACCACGTGAGACGCCAGCACCCCTCTCACTCTGCCAGCCGTCTTTCTCCCCTACTGATTTTGCAGTTACTATACCTACCGAATTCCACCAACTGCTAGCATGCTTTGAGGTTCGGGTAACTTCACAGCCTTTGCTCCCCTCACTTGTCTTCAAAAAAATCTCTCCATTTCACCACTCAGAAGAGGAAGGGCATTCACCCTTCGAACAACAGCAAGGAAAACAGTAAAAAAATCAGGAGATGAGGCAGGGCAACATACTGACTTTAGCTGAATAAAGTTAATTTGTGGGTGTAAAATTTTGCATTAAAATTACAGCAATAATAAAGCTGCAAGTCAACTTTATATCATGTTGTAATAAAATATTACTGAAAGGGTAAGTATGTCGTATCTCTAGTGGAAAGTTAGAAAGAACAAACAGACTTAGGAGATGATATATATTCATGCGTGTGTGTGATACTTAAATATTTATATTTTTATATATAAAATCACAGAAAAGTTCCCCAAAATTTGCCGGGGCTTTTGAAAGAAACACACCACACCGTTACCCCACCAGTTCTGTATCCTTTCCTGCTGCTGCCCTGGGATGCCGGGGTCCAATGCAGGTGGTTCTCTCATGTCCCTCTCATGCAGAGGGGGCTGTAGCCCTCACAGCAAGTGGATACAGGTATTACCTGCAAAGTCTAGCTGATCCAGACCCTGTAGCAGCAGCAAACAGATATTTCTACTCACTTTAGAAATCTATACCCTGCAATGCTGTTCTTTGCATTTCCATATAGAAAAGAAGATTTTTACTTACCTGACTCAGTATCAGTTAGTCAAGGAGACAGAAAGGATGGTAAAGATAGTATGCAAGGGAAATAAGACTCATTTGAAGGTAACTTGTTTTGAGAAGTGGAATTGGTGGCAAGCAGGGTGAGCTTCTAGTTAGTATTTTGCGGTGTGAACATGTTAATGGGCAAGCGATGAGACACCAGGCAGCCTCCACTGCCAGCCTAATGGAGCAAGGACAAAAGGGAAAGGATACAGCACTAAGGAAGAGAATCAGGGTGAGGACAGGTGTCGAGAGAACCAAGCAGTAAAGAGAGCACACTTCCCAGAAGCATACTGTGAGGTTGCAGTTAATGTTGCAACAAGAACAAACTGGGAAGAAAGAGATGGAGAGGAGAGGCAAACGGTGACTAGTCTGCGTGCTGCATGACAGTTCACATTACCTCCCTCTCTCCTGAACATCTGCTGCCCTGAATAAACATTACATATATATTTATATATACACATATTTAATATCCTCAATAGGCAAGCAAGTACAGCACATCTTGGTCATGATTATTTGGAAAATACAAAAGGGACAGAGATTTATGTCAATCAGAATGCCAGAACTGATGGCCAGCACTGCTTTCTACAGAAGTTCAGTGTGGTTGGAAAGCTCTGCCCACCGATGCTTGGACAGTAAGGTGGCGTCAACCTGAATAAGATGGGAAGAATAAAACTTCATTTACAGAGGGTAAGACAACTTGTTGTGTTCTTGTGAGCCATCAGACACCTTTAAGTCTGTTTTGTATTACACTAAGAACTGTGGGGTTTGGATGATCTCCCTAATTAAACTCAGAGTAGACTGCTTTTTGGAACACTACACCACTTCATCCACTTTTATTAACAGACACATCTAGAGAAGAGAGTTGACCATCACATCAGCTGTGCTCTGATAGTTTTATTACTGCTGTTCTTACACACAGTCAGTGACTTCAGGTGCTCTTCATGATGTAAATGTTTTCCTCATCCAAGTGTCACACCTACTCTGCCAATTTCTCAACACATCCCTTTTAAGGCTATTTAGATGGCTTCTCCATGTGCACCCTTAGAAATCCTACCAGTACTTCAAGAGCAGAATTTTCCATGGTTGTGTTTATGTCTCTTACAACTACACATCGCCCCAAGCATATAAACTATAGGAGCCTTGTTTTCTAACCCGTAAATCTATGCAGTATTTATTGAAATGATATATTAATACTGCTATTATGAAAGCATGAAACAAGGGCAAAATTAGTACTCATCATTATCTCAAAATCTGGCAAAAATCCTGAAACTAAATTAAATCTTATCTAAATGCCAAAATCAAAGACAAGAAAAACCCCACCAAAGGCAAACCCAGATTCTCTATCCTATTCCTTATTACATTTTCTGCATTTTTACAGAATGGAAAGGCAGAACAAGAAGGTATCTGAACAGTCCTAACTGCATCACCTGGGACAGTCAGTGGCTGGTATGTGTTTGAAGGGAAACTTCTTCCCACCAAAGGATTGAAAAGACAGCACTTTGTAAACCTACTCCAAATCTGGAATCCCAGAGCTGTGCAAATACAGCAAGATTTGACTCTCTTGATGAATCATATACCATATACTAACACCTGGTACCATTACACCAAAAGGAGCAATTGTTACCCCGTCTCAAGAGAGAGGAAAGCACATCCATGGGCAGATCCCAATAACAGCTGAACTATCCTCCCACCTCTGAGCAAAGACGGAAATGTAGATGGCTGCATCAAAGCAGAACAGGAATTCTGTGAGAACACAGGCTGAAGCAAGAGGGAAAGTTCTCACAGCTTTCCTGTTGAGAACTCAACAACAGAAGGTGCAATACCAGCTACAGTAAAGATTGAAACTAATTGTTTTGTCTTGCAAAATGGGACAGGATGCTGTTTCATTGAAATCTCTGGCTCTGGTCGTTAGGAAAATACATTCACACTTCCCAGCACCTTCATACATGATTCTTTCGGAGCCACAGCAAAGAAGTTAATTCACTGGGTAACAACACTGGAAATGACAAGCTGTGCAAATCTCCTGTGTGATTTAGTCTAGATGATCCTGCTCTGGCAGAGGGGTTGGACTAGATGATCTTTCGAGGTCCCTTCCAACTCCTAATGTTCTGTGATTCTGTGTAATGAAGTTTTCCAAGGAAAGACATTTTCACTCCTGCCCATTCTAGTACATAGATCTTCAAACAAGAAGCTGCTAAATGAATTTAATGCAGCTGGAATTGACTCAAATAAGCAAAAATGACATGCCTTCAATCCAGAATGACTGTCAGGCCAAGACAAGGAGAGAACACTTGGAATTACAGTGTAAGTCACGGTGTAAACTGCCACTGAACTGCCTGGGAAGCCTGCATGATGCTACCAGTGACAGTTGAGCAGGCAAGAAAAAGTAATGGCTTAAAGACTGAAGAACACACACCACCCTGGATCTGAATAGACTAAATGGAGTAAGAGGCCCAATACAGGTTCACTTCCTAATCCTAAAGAGGATGGTAACAGTACAAAAAGTACGAGCCTAATGGGCAGGCTCTCTGGCAAGCGCTGCTCCCTGGGACACAATGGAGTAAATAAATAACAGCCATGGCTCAGCTTCCACTGACAGCAAGGACAGAAATGCCAGGGAAGTGATTGTTGTGCCAGGGAAGTGATTGTGCCAATCGCTACGGTGCAGCAGAAGCGTTCACACCACAGGACAGCAAAAGCAGAGAACAGAGCCAGGATTACCCATTCCAGTAGAGAATCCCATTCTGTGACTGGCAGAAATAGAAATACTATCACAACAAACTGATTTTGAAAAGGTAACTGATTAGATCATGAATATTTAAAGATGCAAGAAATGTAATTTTACATTTCACTCACCTCTTGAGAACGTTATATTGCCCCTGACATGACTCCTTTTGGATGATGGAAGTAAATACAGTAATTCTGAGGCATCTGAACTAAATTCATCACAAACTTTCACTGAGAAGCAAAACTAATAAAAGTACACTTTTGGGTTACCTTGGCCAAGATGAGGCAAGTGCATTTTAAAATCTGCTTTTTACCAGCCTTATAAGCAGGGAAGGAGAAAGCATCTAATAGCAGACATCTCTTAGGAACTGAGATAGGCTGAGGACAAAATCCTCTTGCTGCCTGTGCCCATGAAGAGCAGAGTCTTTAAAAAAAGCTGCTGCAGAATGTGGACTCTGCTGAAATACAGCTAAAGTGAAAAGTGTGTACCAAACCCTGTGAGCTGTTCCATACAGACACAGTTGTAGCTTCAGCATTGCTCGTCGAGTGGTGAAGGTCTCACTTTTCTTGCTGGAGGTCTTTCAAGTTAAGTGAAACAGAAATTTGTAGCTGTTGATGATATTAATTTCTTACACACTTATAACTAAATTATCCACTAGAGAGCATAGCAACATTTTCAAACACATTCTGCTTATGTCTGCAAGCGCTGAACGAGGTCTTTGTCGCACTCAGTGCCACTCTTCTACCCAAGAAATATGCTAAACAATCTGTCATGCAAAAGAGAGATAAGCAACGTACTTCATATGGTGCTTTAAGGAAAAAGGTCAACAAACCACGAACCTCTAATGAACAAATTTCAGCAGTTACAGCCTGGCATGCAGTGCTCGGACTTTCTTGATGAAAATACTCTCTTTTGCATGATGTATTTCTGCATCAAACAACATGATAGAGAAAATGCATTCTTCATACCTACCGTAGAACACCACAGAAGCACTGCTGATCAGTATGCTGGGCGAGAGCGGGTGTTCTTCCTGGTCTGCAATATATCCCAGTGATGTCATGACATTTTTACTTCCCATTGAAGAAAACCTTTTATCGTTCATTATTTCATATTGTAATGGGCATCCTGTAAAATTCTTCTTTAATTTAAAAATATTAATAATTCTTTCCTTTTGCTTTACTTCTCAGTTCCTCAAAATGAAAAGAGTATAATACCTATAAAGTAGTCTGGAATCTCTCCTTTAAAGTACTTATTTAAATCTGTTCCTGTTCCCACAGGCCTTCATCAATACATTGATAAAGGTGTCCACAGCATCCACAAATCTGAACAGCACAGCCCGGTGCATAGACAAATTACCTAACTTCAGATCTTTTCTAAATCTCTTTCTTTCTTTTCTCATAAAACATGCAAGATCCCTTTAACCCAAACTGTTCCCTGGTTCTAAATTAATCATTGTAGTAAAAAGACACACAGCACAGGGAATCTTGTGTTATCAGAAACACATGGAGCTTGGCATATCTAGTCAGAGCTGCACTATGCCTTATTCAGAAGTGGCCAGCTTCAGATGCTGACCTGAAAAAGCCAGTGAAATTCTTGAAGTCTGAAATAAGCCATGGGTAAGAGAAGTCTTGGTCTAAACTTACCCGTTACTGGTTCAGGAACTGGAGAATAGGGATTTCATAGACCTTTCTCATTTATCTTAACACTGTGATGAAAATAAATGAAATTAGAAAGCCGACACCTACTGCAGAATAAGATGACCAAGTGCTAGGGAACAATCACTGTCCATGGGAGTCGGAAGCAGCACACTCAGCTGCACAGATGGAACATCACTTACCAACTATAACTACAAAGAGAAATGAACAGCAAGGTGAAGAAAATCCAAGTTCAGCAAAAGAGGAGGAATCTGTAGCAAGATGAAGTTGCTTCATAAGTGTAAAAGCTAGCATGGATTTCTTCATCTCAAATTAACAGGGCACTAAGAAATCAGAGCATGCAGATTACTTAAGGGACAGATCCAGTTTAATCACTCAGTGCCATTTCTTTGGGGTTTATTTTTCAACAGTAGGTATTATAATTTAACACATCTGATTTTAATTTAACACATCTGATTTTAAGCAGATTTAATGACAATATTCTCATGCTCGAGAATATACTCAATCAAGTTTATGTAGGTGGCATGAGGTCTCAGCCTTGAGCTATTCTCATACAAGTGATCGCTCTGTGACCCCTCTGATATCCACACACTCCCATATACAGCAAACTGGTTTTCATTTTCTGAAATCTTCTCACTGCACCCTTCCTTTTGGGTATCAGTATATGCTTATACAGCTGGGAAAAAGTACAGAAGTAGAAGCAAGAATGAATGCTGAGTTTGTATCAGTATAATCTACCATCACAAAGAGCTCATGATACCGGTAGGTTAACCAATTTACTGAATCCTCCTCTGCAATGAGAAATATATATTCTAATACTGATAGACTTGACTTCCTTTTTCTGCCTTTTAAAACACACTGATGGAATCTCCTTAGTCACAGAGGGGGGCTGCAGGGGTGGTATCAGAAAAGACTTAGTAACACACTGCAAAATAAATCTGGAATAAAAGCAGCAGCAGCCAGGCCCTTCTCTGAGAGGAGGTTTGTGATGCCCGCAGAACCTGCCTGCTTCAGTGAAAAAGCTGAGCCTTCTCCTGATTCCTCATCACTAGGTAAAAACGTTATTTGCAGGATAAAGTGTCCAGGTCCCAGAAGCAAAGCTCCTGTGAAGGGGGAAAATTTACCGGTTGGAGATCAAGTGCTGACCCGTGGTTACTGGAGCTGAGGCTGGTTCACCTGGATGGCTCTCGTAAGTGTTCTGGCTCTGCAAGAGTTGATGAGCAGAGTTTAACATCCTGCTGGGGAAATAACAGGTTCTATGGCCGTGTGCGGATTGTTTTAATTCATCTAGGGAAGCTAACCCTCTGCAGGTGCAAAGGCTCACACAAAATATATACTTTTAATAAAGCATTTTGGGACAAAAAGAATGACACTCACTTTCCATCTCAGTTAAATTTAGGCTCACGCTGGAAAAATTTGTTCTTGCAGGAAGAAAGCTGAAGTTGATGGGCCTGAGGCTTATGTGATGGTATACTGGTATATTGGACACCTCCAAATAGTTAATTTTTTTTTTTCTTAATTTACAGAATAATCTTCTTTCTCAAAAAAAGCCCCATTAATATCTGAAAATACCTATTTATTTACAATTATTGTCTTTGCTTCTGTCTCTAATATACTTGGAATGTAAGCACAAAAATTAAACTTATTTCTGCCTAGTAGTGAACATTTTAATTACTGCTTTTAAAAACCAGGCAAATTCTTCAATGCCATCAGCAAAGGAGTTACACACAAGTTTTTGGGTTTGCTTTTCTTAAAGTAGAGTATTATCTTATTATCTTTGATTATTCTTGAAAGAGGGCAAATTTCAATGTCCCCATCACCGGTAATTTAACATAGGAAGTAAAGTTTTCTATTTCAATGGCCACTCCCCAAGATTTTATTTACTTTTGTTCTAATAAAAGTCTCACTGAGATCACAACAGCCACACATGTTAAGATGGACAGTTCACGACAAGTTGAATTTCAATCCTAGCAAGCAGACAGCATAACTGCTGACTGATCGAGAAGGAATCATATATTATTTGCTTGGAAAAGAAAAAAAAACCCAACAAAAAGCAGTGGATTTACCCTAAAAGAGACTTTGCTCTTGTTTAAATTGCTGATTTTAAATTTGCCAGACTGCAATTTTTAGGCAGCCTTAGCACACCAAAAATTCATCTGGACTAAAGCAGGAATTTCATTGTTCAGCTGACTGGTTCAATGACAGACCAAAACAAGACGTCCCACAAGGATGAGAAGAAACTCAATGTGTGCACATTATCATGAGAAGACCCTGCACAATCGGAGAGCACCAAGACCCAGCCCCATGTGTTCGTACGGGTCGCTGCTGCTGGCCCCGCAGTCCTGCGCTCACGTCCCAGGATGGGTGCTGCAACATGGGGCCCACAATGCACCCGCTGCATCTGCACAGCAGGCACTGAGGATGCCTCTTCTGTGCCGGCACGGTAAGGAGGCTCTGATAATTGAGCATGGGAAAAGCACATGAAGCACCATGAAGAGGTGGCATTTTGAGCTCATCAGCATGGGCTCAAAAGACAGAAGGATAGATAAAACGATGGAGCAACCACTCTCTTAAACTTCACCTCTCCGTGGCTTGCCAGGTGACTTCAGCACATTTGAGGCTAGCAGTGCTGAGGAAGGGACTTCCCGTTCAGACCTGTCCCAAATAATGTACCTGAGACTGAGAGGCAACACCTCAGCACACTGGGAAGCGGGAGGTCACCCTACAGAACATGATGCTGGGTGGATTCAGCACCAAGGCCAAGCTCATTGCAGAGCTTTAGTTAAAAACATTTTAAAATCTGTGGCTCAGAAGTAAAAATGTGTGTTTATTATCTAACAGCTACGTACAGCAGAGATCAGGAGAAGAGTGGAAGCCTGTTCCTGATGCAGAGCCGGCACCGCTGTGCTCTGTGCCCCATGCCACCCTGCCAGGGAGCGGCAGCCTGCCTTGCCTAATGCAGCCAAGCAACCCATGTCCTATCTGAAACCAGGTCCTGAGCATCTCAAGAGGTATAATTTATCAAGGAAAAACTTCTGGATTGTGTAAAAACAAAGAGGCTATCTTAACATAATCACAGTTTTAATAAAGCTCAGCTCATCAATACAGAAAAATTTTGTGAACAATAAATTTACATGAGCCCCTTTGCAAGCTCCAGATTATCCATCTGGGTTTTTGCAATGGAAACAGGAGCCTCAGCTCTCTGGACAATCTAGAGGTATCTTTTGTCTTAAGCTTTCCACAAGCACTACTTCTGGGTGAACTGAAAAAGGCATATGTACGATATCATTTAGCAACATTAACTGAATAATTTTTACACCAATGACCCTAAAATAAACCCAAAACACACATAGCACTAAAGCTTTTTATAAACCTAAGGAAGTGCCTCTTTGTATACATTTCCTATAAAGCTTGACACAAAATGTAGGCAGCCCTAGACATACCTGTATTTCACAGTTTACATGTTTGTAATGAAGAACTTGTGAAGAACTGAACTATATAAATGTGCTTCAACGTTCTACCAGCAACCTTCAAAGCAACAGGATAGCCCAGAGAGGCAAGAGGATAACCAAGCCAGCCCATACAAGCAGGCATAGAACCCAAGACATATAGTCTATTTATTATAATAGTAAGACAGTATTTTGCAAAAGAGAATTGAGAATGATGCAGTAGAAAACTGACACTTCTGCTGTTTAAACAATGGCCTAACACAGGGTTTCAGCAAGCAGGGCAGAAATCTGACAGTGCCACAAACTGTCACCTGCCTTCAGACTGTTCAAAGTGGAGGTGGGAAAGGAAGGAGGAAATAAATATTTTAAAAAGCAGGGGTTTTTTTTTAAAAAAAAAAAAAGAGAGGAGAGAGCGCCATCTCTCTTGTGAGCAAAAGCACCTAATCCTGGTTCAGCTCAGGTGTACAGTAGCTCCTCACAAAGAGCAGTGCATGGGGAAGGGATGCCAGGGGAAGGAATGCCAGGGGAAGGTCTTACTCGGGGCTGAATATCTGGATTGTGTTACCTGCATACGTAGCCATGGGGTCCGCTGATCCATATTTGCAAGCAGAGGGTTGGCAGGGGTGATGCTGGTGTTTCTTAAGCAAACAGGGTGGTCTCCTCAGCGGCACACCAAAGAGTGTTCATTTTCCAGGATTATTATGAGGAGCTACTGGAAATGCTGACAATGTTTACTGGGGTGGTTAACAGTTACCTGCAGAGTTCTCAGGGACAGGAAAATACTGTTACTGGTGCTTTGAGCTGATATTCTATTATCAAACACCAGAAGCAGGACAGGGACCCGTGCTATGTTGAGTTCATCACTCAAAGTTTCATTGTCCTATGTTACATGTGGTCCAGAACAGGGAGCAGAGAAAGACAAGGATGTCACACATGTGCCTACTCAGCAGTGGCCACCTCAGCCTTACGGAGCCAGATGCAAACCACAGGCACAGGCCCGACTGATGCGCTGGCCGCTGCCACAGGGCTGACAAATGCGTGAGACTGACATGGCGTCTGTGGTGCCGGCAGCTATGGAGCAGGTCCCAAATCACTGTGAAGCCTTGTGCTTCCGTGAACTATTTCTCTGCCCTGCTTCAAAAAACTCCCAAGCAACACTAAGATACTACACCTATGTCATTCCCTCTGGTGACCTAATTTTGTTTTCTTCCAGACCTTTTGATTTCCTTACATTGCTCTTCCTAAAAGGTTCTCCAATTAATTGATTCTGCTAATGAGTGTCAGAGAAAAACAGGAACAGGATACTTGGGGTTTTCTTTGTCTGCCCAACGGCACTGCTCAGGAGTGTGCCATGGTTAAGGCCACTGAATCAAGTGGGTAAAGATATGGAAGTAGTTTATATTGCTAAAGTAATTGGATGTTAACAGATAATAAAAAAATAATTGTACATGTGTTTTGCCACAATGAGAATCTATTTATCTCCCTCACACTGCTTTGAAAGGGTGCAATTCCTACCTGGGTACGCCAAAGAAGATACCAGCTCCCCAACTTTAGTAAAGGTTGAAAACCTTTCGTCCCTAGCCACAAAAATACATCATTCTAAGGGCTTAATTTATTTTCTTTATTCAGTGTTATTAGCTTTTGGTGCTTTTCAGCAACATATCAAGTCTCTACGAACCACAGCATCACTGTGGCTCATCTATAATAACGTAACTACCTGGAGCTCATTCCATCTTTTGCATAAAGTCATGGAACTCAATTACTAAGAGAAAAAAATTGAAAAGCCAAAAAAATGATGTAGATCTCGTGTCAGGGTGTCAGTGGAGCTGCCTCAGTTATCACTGGGTGAAGCTGAAGCACTTCAGAAATGTAGAACAGAGAAAGGAGCCCGTTACCAGCCCACGCACAGTGGCACAGGACCGGTGCCATTTACCAGGACTTAATCACTGTAAGAGGCCCTGAGTTTGATGTGTCTTTCCCCTGCCACCTTGGTTTTTACCTTAAATAACGTTGTTGATATAATTCAAATGTGCCCATGTTGGGGGTTCCCTCCCTCTCAAAATCCTTCTGCACTGCTTTGTAAGATGTCATTACAGAGCCACCCAACCAAACAGAAAAGCAACATGTGCATGTAACGGAGAAATAAACTGCAGAAAGAAACAAGTTCCAGTGTTTAATGGTATGAATAATGAATTAAAAATTATGGTTAAATTATGTTGAAGGTCAGATAAAAGGTCTCAAAGATAGATAGTTAAACAGACATTAAAAGGAAGATTTAAATAGGCGATCTTTTAGTATTCTAGCAAAAACAGTCTGTCTTTCACTCTTTACTGAAATTAAAATACCACTCGGTGACTGACCTTTTTAACATGGCCTGAGGGAGTAGGGTATGATCTTGTTAGAAAAGAAGTGATATTAAAAGAGCAATACTATTAAAAAGCAGCAGAAGATGGAACCCATGGATTAAAATTTGTTTGCTTAGGAAGATTAACTTTTATGAAAAGACTGTCCTTACTGTTACCAGCAGAGAACTACTGCTGTTACCTTCCTGGTAACTAGTTTACAGACTGTGTTAATAAAGGTTGTTCACTGAGTCCTTGAAAACAAACCAACCGACCAGAAAAGCCAAATCAGAGTTTTCTGAGGTGTCAGCAAAAGTGTCCTTTCTGTTCAGCACTGCACTTGGAGGCCAGATGAAGCAGAGGGGGACTTCCCTAACTGCACCTTCCTGGATGTAAATGTCATACTTCAGCTTAGCACCCCGACTCCCATAGAGTTACCAAGTGAGATCAAAGGTCTGCAAAAAGCCTCAAGGGAAGAGAAGACTCTGGCATTCAGAAAAGCTCACAGAAAGATCCCTGAGACTGTAGTTACATAGCTGTAAAGACCTCAACACCATGACGACAGAACACAGACGGGGCTCTTTTAAAACCTTCCTTGACTTGGGATCTCTGGTATGAGTGATCTAAGTCACCCCTCAAAACACCTAGTCCCCTTAAATAGTCTGCCTCTAGACACAGATGGACATGGAAAGGACCGATGGCTAAATCCTCCCAAGTATTAAACAGCCACAACTGATCTGTCCTTCTCAAGAATTGCCAGTTGTTGCCATAAGGGCAGAACCATGTATGATGATAGAAGATACTCTACAATGTTTTGAGCAACACAGATCCCATTTCAAATCTGTTGTCTTGTCTACTAGTGATACAGAATTTCCTGAACATGCTTGAAGATGTGGGATATTGTACTAAACAAAAAGAACCACCTGGAAGCCCTCCAGTTCTTTTGCCACAGAGACTGAAACAAGCACCATTGAAACAAGCAGCATTCCTGAAGGGAGCTTATAAGCAGGAGGGGATTCAACTTTTTAAAAGGATAGACAATGACAGGACAAGGGGGAATGGATTAAAACTAAAGGAAGGAAGGTTTAGATTAGATATTAGGGGGAAGTTTTTTACAGAAAGAGTGGTGAGGGGCTGGAACAGGCTGCCCAGAGAGGGGGTGGATGCCCCATCCCTGGAGGTGTTCAAGGCCAGGTTGGATGGGGCCCTGGGCAACCCAGTGTAGATCCAGGCCTGAGGTTGGTGGCCCTGCCTGTGGCAGGGGTTTGAAGCTCTATGATCCTTGGGGTCCCTTCCAACCCATGCCATTCTATGATTCTATGATTCTATGAAATGGGGCACAGCCGTGGAAAATCACATTTGTATTTATGCATTTCTGCTTCCTCAGGAGGAAACAACTCCAGAGTTACCAGCCAGGCTAGGAAGTATCTACCATTCACTGGCATGTATTTATTATATATATTTACAGATGCACTGTAAATATTTTTGCTAGTTTTATTTGTGTCTGGAAAAGGATTAATTCATAAGCTATTTTTTTAAAGCTGTTTCAGTTCTGGGCCCTAAAATTAAGTCAGTATTGAGAGTTGGATGGTTTTCTAAAAGCAATTGTTTCTAGGGATATGTACACAATGTCACATTTAACTTGCTGGATTTTTTCCCCACCTTTACTGAAATTTTTGAAAAAAATTACACCGGCGATGGGTAACACACACCAATAAAAGCTTTTCCCTCCAGATCTCAGTACAGTTCTTCCCAGGAATTAGTCTGTTTTAAAAAACAAAACAACAAACCACGTGCACTTACAGCAAACCATATGTACACAGCTGTCCTTGGAGTGCACCAAGATAATTTGAACAGTTCTAACCCTACTGCATTGCAACATGCTCCTGGGTTCTTAGGTATAGAGCATGGAGCTGACTCTTTCTGTAATGAAGACTTTAAGATTCACTAAGCTGAAAATCTTCGGTCCTGCAGCCCTCTAAGACCTCTGCATGCAGAAGTAACTGGAACAAGAGAAAGTCATCACAAAAGGAGAGAATCAAATTGTATTTTTGAAGATTCAGAAATCAGATCAAGTTTGGGGTTTTTTATAATAATCTATTTGCCTAAGTTTATGTTTGATCAATTTATTTTCACATTATCACAGGATCTTCACCAGTATTATTTCTCTGGTACTTTTACATGAGAGCTTTCAAAGAGTCTCACAAGTTTAGCTGAAGATATTATCAAACCCACAATAAGGTAGGGCTTTCTTTGAATTCCAAGCAACATACATTACTGGATTGCTAGAAATTCTAATCCTATTCATATCCATTTGTAGGTGAAACCAAGTTTTTTAGTTAGAATTAAAATACTGATATTGTGCCTTTCTGATAAGGCATGAAACACCTTCACTTAGGAGAAATTCCAAGCTATTCCTCAATCGTGGGACTAGCACTTTCCTCTGAGTATGCTGGAGATGTCCCAGACATCTCGAAAATCAAATGCTGCATAAATTAATTCCAAAGGAGAAGGTAGAGAGGGTGGGTAGGAAGGATGAGAGGTGAGTACAAGCCAGTGTAATTTGCATGTGTCTAAGAGGACATTATAACAATGACATGAATAAGGATAACAAAATGTTAACGAAAAAGCACTGCCAGTAATGATACATTTAGATAAACGGCAAACGCACTTGCATGAACTCTATCATTACCACTTCAGTCACAGTCATACTGAAACTTTGGGGAGCTAATTTCATTTATAAATTCTGCTGCTGCATTACCAATGTTAGGTGCAGAACTGCTGTGCTAGGGGGACTGATTGTCTGGCACTAGCTTTCAGAAGAGAAGAGTCGCAAACCACTTTAAACGTCAAAATCTGCAACGATCATGGGCATAAGCACCAGTTATGTTCCTCCAACTTCTTTGACTTCCTGCCAATTCATTATTCCATCTTTCCATTGCTCCAGCTTGTAAGTATCAGTGCCAAAGAGTATTCGCCTTCCAAAAAGAGAATTTCTTGTTGGTATCACGACAATTGCTCGATGCAAAACCAGAGTTAATTCCCTGAGCGTAATATGGGCAGTTGGTTTATTGTTTCAAGATGAGCAACAAATTTAGGTTTAAAGGAATTAAAATCAATCCTTTAAACACAGTGCTGAAATTTAAGGGAAAGAGGAAAACCCAGCATCAGTCTTTCTACCGAATTTCCACAGTGTGGCTCCAGTGAAGAGGGAAGAAATTAGAAAGACTTGTCTGGAGATGCCGTGAGCATGGCTGGTGCTACTGTTCAATCAGACGCTGCCCTGACCAAGTAACAGATCCAGTAACTGCCTCCTGGATACGCCGACTGAATGCTAACTGTCTGTGACATTGACGTGCTCTAAGCCTCTTGTAGCACTGCCACTAGCAGTCTTATATTTGTATAGTAGAATAACATGAAATATTGATTCTGGAGTGCTTATCAACTGGACCTGTTCAAAATACTCTTCCCTCCAAAGCTCAGCACTGCTTCTCATGCAGAACGGGTGCTGTACAGCACTGCTTGCTCTCTCACAGTGCTTTTCATTATTTCCTTGAGACAGAAGCAGTAACTTTTCAAAATTCAGGAACAGGGAAAAAAGTTGCAAACAGTATTTTCTGAAATGGTATGGCTTGCACTTCGTGCTAGTCTGGAAGATTCTGGCAATGACAGAATGACTTTACGAGACAATGCCTCTTCCTGTCCAGTTTCAGTCACTGAGATCTGGACTGAGGCTGGACAATTTCTGATTGCAAAGTAAGTAAACACTAAATATTCTGGGCATATTTTGTGTATAAAGTACCTTGGCCATTTTCTAGGTGACAAAAGCATAAGAATGAAAGACGAGCTAATAAAGAGGGTTAAACTGTGCATCCTGCTTTGGAAGTAGGGTGTGCAGCAGGACAGCTGGAGGCACGTCTGAAGTGCACCTACCAGGGGCTGTAAGCCTCAGGAACAGCTCATCAGTGAGGGGTTAACACTGAGACCTGGGCACCACCAGTATGAAATGTCAGACTGAAGAGGTCTTTCTGTACACTTCAAAATCTGGAATACAGCTGTGGATTTTTACTAGAACCTGCTGCTGACACTACGTGATATCATCAGGAGAATTACCCAAAAATCAACAGAACATATTCCACAACACCAGCCAAAGACATCTTCTTCCCCTCTGCTTTTACTTGCAATTTTAATGAAACACAGTACTTCTATTCATTATTTATCCCACTTAAAACAGAGCTAATGCTGCAGCCAGTCACCACTATCACAGAACTGGTACTCAGGCAGATAACAGCATACATCTGGGTGTGGGTTACCTTGCAGTTAGCTCCAGACCTCGTAACTCCAAAGCAGGCACATTAAAAGGTATGGCACTTGTTAAACACCACTGAATTTGTTACTGTTCTCTCAGCACGACAGAAATCCATTACACTGATGTACTTTAAAACTCTACAAAATCCACCAACTCTCTTGCAAGCTTACCTTCAAAAGAGCAGAGGTACCTTGCCAACTCACGGCTCTATAATTTATGATATTCAACTCAGGCGTTTGTCACTGGTTTAGACTTGAGCAGGGTAAGCACATGGTTTAACAACGTTCCCTACGAATCACGAGGAGGTGAAAGAACAGCCTGCAACAGCAGAAAAACAACCTGAATATTCAGAGGAGTTCATCTGTGGGAGCTCAGTATTAAACACACGTCCCATAGTATTAGTATGCTTATGAGTGATTTATTTTTTTTTAAATACAAAGCCCAGAGCAAATTACTGAAGGCCAAAATGAAGGGTATCACTTTGATTCAAAAATTCCTACAATGCAGATGTGTTACTAGGAGCCCTTCGGAGAAGGCCTAACTGTTCATTTTACAGTGCTTTCATCAATATATGTCCTTTACACACTTGTGGATACAAAGAAATTCAACCTTCCAAGAATCTGGCTGAAGGCCGAGTACACATTTCACTCTCAGTTACCATGAACACTAAAGGCCATCAACTAAGTTAATTAGAGTTTGTGCACTGCAGTTTCCTCATCATACTCCTTTCCATTTTGTTTAGGCCAAACCCTTGTAACCCAGAAAAGTCACTCAATAATACTAAAAAAAGTCTTTATTTCAAAATGGCCAGCTATATTTTTAAGATTTGATGTGATAACACTGGATTTCTTTAACATTTTTATTATGATGTCTCAGGAGGCCGATTCTACTCCCTCACAGGGTAGACACACATACCCAAACTTATTACCCTCAAACTTGTAATAAGATTCAGCTGGCAGATTCTGCCATACAAGTTCACCATGAGCTGTAAAACAGACAAATAACATGCTGCAAATTTTGGAAAGTAAACGAGAAGTAACGTTCCAATAGTTTTACACATTTAAGTGTTCCCTGACCTGCTCAAATAGCAGAATTTATTTTTCATGACTGTGACCACTTCTCCTCTGCATAGACAAAGAGGATCAACCTACATCTGTACAATTGTATGTAGTAATCTACTTAATCGATTATTACAGTTTGCATTAGGGCTTGCTTCCCTAATGAAAATAACCCTACTACAAACAGAGATAATCAGATGTGTGAAGTACTGTTGTAGCTCTGATTAGCTGTGATAACACATTAATCATCTGTGCACTCTCTAGTTTACGTATGCTTTCCCCAGAAGACAGTACCAACCTCCCACTGAAACCACCCCTTCCAAAAAGCCCAAAATGCCAAGAGAAAGGCCAAGGAAAAACATGAAGTGCAATAATAGGGGCTCCACACAACATCTTGTAAAACTGCTCCACACCAAGCAAGTAAAACCAAAATTCCTCCAAACCTCAACAGCATCCAGCAAGTAGAACTGAATTTCTTCCAAACCTCAACTGTAAGATGCAAACATCTCCCCCCACAAGGAAAATCAGTGTCAGTACAACTGACAGCAGGCAGTGCTTCCCACCCAGCACAGCCCTTGGGTGCCACTCCATCCAAGAACACCGAGTTTTGGACAGAAATGTTTTGTTCTTGCTTTCAATCAAAGTCTCTTGACTACTCAGTTATTAGAAAATACTCATCTGTTCGTATCCATAGAGGGCTGTACAAATGCAGCCCTGCACAGCGAGCTGTCAGCACAGGATGCCGCAGGAATTTCGAGCTGGACCAAATGCTGGACTACTCCACTGCAACAGGATTTTTTTTTGCAAGTGTTTATTGATTATCTGCACAGCACCACAAACAGATGGACAGCATAAACAGCAAACATTTGTGTGATATCTGAAGATTTAGACTTAGTCACCTTTGGGTGTTTTTTCTTCTTAGTGACAGTTTTATAAAAATCAGCATCTCAGATGAGTGATGGCACCAAATTCAGAGTTACAGCGATGACAGTACTAACACTGACAAGAAAGTAGATGCTTTATTTCTTAGATTTTACTCTTTAAGAATTGCTTTCCTTCAGACCTCTTGGTATTTGTGATGGCTCTTTTCCTAGAAAGGAAAACTTTACTTCTATCAAGTGGACTTCCACTAAGTCCAGTTGATAGTAGCAAAAGTGTAATAATAATAAAAATAATTCAGCTTTGCCACTGTGGCATAAATCCAGCAATGCTTTGTGAAAGCTTTACAGGAGTAAGAAAAACACCTTTTCCTCCTACTTCTATCCTCCTGCCTCCTTGGTCTGAGTTAAGGATACCACTCTGCAGAAGTGGTAGGAACTGATGTGACTAACATCTTTGTGTGCACATATTGCCTTACTCTAAATAAACGCCAGCCCATCATTCTTCAGTCGCATAGGGTGTGACATCCTTGTGACACTGTGGAGTTCACAAATTGTTTTCAGTCTTGACAACTGCTAGGCCTAACTTTCAGCACTGCACAGGAACGAAGAGCACTCTGGCTCTGACCCACCAGTCTGGCTAGCATGCTAACGACTGTAAATAATTTCATCTGTGAATTGCATCCAATAGTGAGTGGTTTTGTTTATATGTGGATGCCTTTGAGCAATTAAACTTGAACAGTATGTTGGCACAGCATCAAGCACCACAAATCCAAACCTTCACACCTAATCCGTGCGATGCTGTTTCATACAGCAGGCGATAGATGTTTCACCATTCACAGACTATTTGCCCATACTTCCCCTGTCTGAAATAAAATACTGACAAGTCCTTAAAAAATGCATGGGATCAAATATGTATTAAATATCTTAAAAGAGGACTGAAACACTGCATTACAGCTTGAAGCTGTTAACATGCAGGCTCCCTTTCTCCGTTGCCAATTTAAACCACATTTCATGTTTGCCTCTGCTTCCTCTGCAGTGTAAGATCAGCACTAACAGCTTCCCTCACTGCTTGGTAATAACATGCTTCCCCTTTCTCCAAGATCAGCACAGGTATCTAGGTCACCATGAGGGGATAAACTGCTAATAAAAATAGTTCTCTCTTTGCCTTAGGCTTTCTCTTATGATGCCAGTTTGGCTTTAGCCACTGTTTCCCCCACTTCAATCCCCTCTACAGACACATCACAAGCAAAATGATTAATGAAAATTTAATAAAAGTTCAGATGACAATTTAGGTAATTTAAAAGGCAAAATATGACAAAAAGGGTCAAAAAGAGTAATTGGATTAAATCCGGCATCCCAGCTTGGCTTATGTGAACAATACAGGATCTGAAAATCCTCCTGGACATTAGGAGATAAAATCATAGAAACATTTGGGTTGGAAAAGACCTCTAGGATCACTGAGTCCCACTGTTAACCCAGCACTCCCACTAAACCTCATCCCTGAGCACCACATCCACACATCTTTTAAATACATCTAGGGATGGTGACTCAGACATTCCCTGGGCAGCCTGTTCCAGTGCCTGACAACACTAACATCCTAATCTAAATCTGCCCTGGTGCAACCTGAGGCTATTTCCTCTCATTTCACTGCCCAGGTCCTGCTGGCCACACCATTCCTGACACCAGCCAGGATGCTGTTGGCCTTCTTGGCCTCTTGGGCACGCTGCTGCCGCGTGTTGAGCCCGCTGTCGACCAACACCCCCAGGTCCTCTTTACCTGGCAGCTCTCCAGCCACTCTGCCCAAAGCCTGTAGCGCTGCCGGGGGTTGCTGAGACTCAAGGGCAGGACCCAGCACTGATCCTTGTTGAACCACAGGCAGTTGGCTTTGGCCCAGATGCAGGGCACACTCCTGGTACTACGGGTACCTGCAGTTGCAGGACTCTGATCTGAACTGGTAGTCAGTAGTCACACGCTTTGAAGACTGTGAGAACATGTAAACTCTCAACACCCAGAGAGGTGAAGAAAGCATCTGGAAACTAAGGCCATTACAGTGATGGAAACATAAAAAGGGGCTGACACTCAGAGAGAGGAACTTCCTCAGGGCTGGCTGGCCGACACTGATCAGAACTTGTGACAGGAAACTTGGTCTGTCCATATGTCACACTGAGGATGTATCTTGATAAAGTTCAGAATTAATTTCCAGTGTTTATTAGAAAAAACCCACATGACTATGCAATGAAACCTGCTTAGTGCTTAAGGAAAAAATGTTGCCTAGAATTTGGGCTGAAAACCACTAGTGTGGCATTTCTGCATATACAAATATTTATTTTTCAGTATACAAACACTTAAACACAAGTGTCAGGCAAATTACAGAAGCATTTCAAAAATAAAGCACCCACATAGATACCGAGGACATTCATTGGCCATGCCCGTGAGTAAAGCAGAAAGGAACCACGCAGTGTTTATAAAAAAAGATGAGTTTGTTCCTACATAGTTATACACTGAGAGAGGGGGGAAAGAGAGGAAATATCTCCTCAAAAGTATGATGATGACTGGACTCAAATCTTATTTTTTGAAGCAAGGTAATGCCCAGCATTTTCAAAACCTTAACATGTGGTCCACAAAAAGCCAATTCAGCATAGAAAGTTGGTTAACCTTGAACAGCTGGAGTAGTGATCCAGCACACTTCAACCTCACCATCAGCGAGTAAACAAATCTTACCAGAGCAGAGTGAAACTGATCGGGGGAGATGAACTGCAGAGAAAGAGTCCCCACAATGATCTCAGTGAGCAGGTGGAGCAGCAATGAACTTTCTGAATGGAGTGTGTAAGAAATAATTTCTCCAGAGTCTCAGTGCAGTCAAATAACTTTCGGTTCAAATGCAAAGATTCTCCTCCTTTACAAATGATTTGCTCTCTGACAAACAGCTAGGAATCCCACTACTCCACAGACCTGATGTTGCTGTTGTTTTGTAAATGGCTTCGATACTGTGCAAGTCTTCTGGAATACTCTGTAACCCATCCAAATTTGGGGAATACACGGAGATGATGAAAATGCAGCACAGTGCCGCTCAGATCCTCTATAATTTGGAATCTAAAGTATGTAATTAATGACAAGGGCATCTAGGGAACGTAAAATGCAGAACGTGCAGAACCCAAGGCGTGTTCTGTTCTGTTCTTTAACTGCTGGTACAATAAAATAGCGAACATTTTATATTTATCCTCACCATGGTAATATGAAAATTATTTTAAACAATAAGCAAAATGAAAAGAGTCTCCTACATTCACTTAATACTAGAATTAAGCTAATATAAGCGTGCTATAAGTTTGCTCATTGTATGCATACAGTGCTTATTTAACATGGATGAGTTCAGACATTCTAAACTCTTGATTTCTCAAGTCTCAGTATTGGGAATAACGCTCCTTTCCCTGCTGGCACCATGTTCTGTGACATGCCCTATGAGTGACCAGACAGCACAAACTGGGAAACTTCTTCCTACCACTCAAGTAGGACAAGAAGGCTTCATAACGCTTCACAAAGCAAAACCTATGGCTAGTAGGACTGTGGCAGTGCCACTGTCGAGCTGTACCAAGCCACGAGCCAAAGGCACTCGTGGTCTGATGCTGTTGTGACTGATTTGCTCCCCACTCAAAACTGCCGTATCAATCATATCAAGGCAGACAGGAAAACAATTCTGGCAAACGTGACCTCGGCGGCTGCAGCTGGAGCTCAGTCCCCATGAGCAGCTGCAGCCCTGCTCAGCAGCTGTGGTCCTGGCAGACACACCATGGCTGCTGGCCACCCTAACCCCAGACACGGGTACTAATGAGGGCCAGCAGTGTCTGCGAGCGAGGGGGAAAAATTAAATACAAATGACACACTCAGCAGCAACTAATGAGTAATCTGCAGTTGATTCAACATCACACTGGCAAAACGTCCTGTTACCCAGTGAAGCCTCTTTCGTTAAGGAAGAGAATGATGCTACCCTGGAAGAAGGCCTCCCTTCCCTGAAGATACAGCGCAACACCTCACCAGGACTGCCATCCTGGTAATCCCAAGGACAGAAAGGAGTGGAAGTCCTTAGGGAGGATTTGGTGCACGAGTAAATATGCATCACACGCATTCAAATAAGTTGGCACATTCAGGAAGCAATTACACTCATCAGACAGTATTAGACAGGATGCTTCCCCACATTCCAAAACTGGGTGAGCAATGCACCATTCTGTTACTTGTGGCTGACCACTCCATTACTGCTTTTATATAAAACTACACTTCTGATAAAAACTTCAGTGTCAAACATTTTTGCGACTGCAAACCAAAAGTCAAAATTTGCATTTAAATAGATGTATTAAAAACTCAGCAGCACAGGTAGAAGAGGGAAATGCTGTTTTAAGGAACATTTAAATAGGGACCCTGAGCACAGAAGGGATTTTTCTTCTGAAATTATTTGAACAATTTTGTTTTTATTAATGTTCTCGAGTCCAATTCAAAGTCATGATTTTAACATGCACCCCCGCACTTAATCTCGGGCTGAGCCACAGAAACTACTTCTCTTTCCATCTTTCCATTGGCAATGGCCTCATTCATTATAAATCAAGTCATTTTTTTTACCCATGGCTCAAGCCCACAGACTTCTCCAGCCCGCAGTCCAAGCTGTATCATACCACCCTTGCCCTCCACTTGTTGACTCCACCTTGTCTGCACCACTTACCACAGCAGCTGTATTTCTCCTGGGCCATTTCTCAGAGAAATGAAATTTCAATGTGTGAAAGCCCAGATTTAGCTACAAACCTTGCCTTAAAATCTGATTCTATGCCTTCAAAGGCACCGAAGTCTTGCCAGCATGCCATGGTGGGTCAGGTCCATCGCTCCTTGCTACTGACTGGGAACGCTGGTGCCCACCAAGTCGACATATTGGCCATATATAGAACACAGAAAGCAATGCTGTTGCATTTCGGGGTGGGGTTTTTTGTCCTTCTTGACAGGTAGGCATTGCAGTCACAATGACACTGCGATGTGAACTGCATGCTGGTTGAATTGAAGGGGTTCTGTTTACTGGTAGTCAGGTTTAGACGAGCTTTGAGTTAAAGCCTTCACAAACACAGTTTCTCTCCTAGAAGAGAACGACCAGGGGTGAAGCGACCCATGTTCAGGTTCTCTAGTGAGACTCTGGAGCAGCACAAGATTTAGGACTCCAAAGTCACAAGACCTTTCCGGCTGCTAGCTCATTAATTAAAAGCTGTCAGTTTAAGCATCTCTTAAATTGTTACAGAATCAAATTAACTCTTGGAAACATGAGTGCAAGCACAGCAGAAAAACATTACAGCTAAACAAGCATTGCAGGTGTATTTTTGCTGTCCTCTCCAGAGGTTCCCTCCTACAGAATAATGTCTTGAACCATAGGGAAATGTAGGCTTATTGTGTGGGAACACAGCGCTCCGGTGTAAGCAGAGATGGATTAATCACAGCCACATTTCCTGGAAACTTCATAGCAGAAATGTCTTCTACAGAGGTAATCCCTAAACTTCTTCCAGAAACATTTCTCAGAGCATTTAGAGCTCAGAAATATAAAAAGCATCACACAAGTAAATATACTTTCACATCTCGACTCATTCTGGAGTTCCAAGACACAGTTACTTGGCCCATAGCATTCCAGTTCTCTCTCCATAAGCCAGAGGTATTTACCGGTCAGTTCCCAGAAGTTTTAAGCAGAAATAAGTGTACATCAGGAACATCAGTAGCACTCATGGTTCATCTACAGCAGTAGCTCTGAAGGGGAAGAGCTGAACTCTCTCTAGCACCACACCTTCCAGCTGCCAGCCAGCTGACTTACTCTCAACCAGGACATTCTGAATTTTCAGCAAGCCTATATCATTTAGATACATTTTAATAAAAATAATGTGGTTTTTTTTTAAAAAAAGGATAAAAATATATGTTTTATAAAACATTTACCTAAAATTTTATGTACACATATTACAGAGAGGCTGTATAGAATGCTGCAAGATACGCAAGTTACATTTTTGCAGTACAGTACTCAGGGCTAGCTTCAGGCATGGGCAAAGGAGGGGATGATTTTTTGTGGTAAGAGATTGTTACAAGACACTCAAGGACCTGCTGCCTGCTCCCCTTTGTCTTAAAGCAAAGTCACCAACCAGTAGCCATGGGATGCGAGTGGCAGATGTAAAATCACAGGCTGGGTCACATCCCAGGCTGCAGTGCAGCCTCACCAGGGCAGATGGAGAGGACACTGTACCAGCGCAGAATTAGCCCCCAGCGCCAAGCGACAGAAGAATTGATGAGCCTGCCTGAACAGCCCGTATCCTCTATGGACACGGAGGAAAACATGCCCTGTTCACTTTCCATTCACCCAGCTTTTCCTATACGGCTGCCAAGCACTGAGGCAGCTCTGAAAATGCAATATTATTTTATCTTTTCCAAGGTTTTGCCTGCAATGACCTCTTCTTGTGCTAAGCACTGTACAATAATTTCATGCCGTATCCCAAACCGTATCTTTCCCCAGTTTTACATCTGCTTTCATCCAATTTAAGTGAATGACATTTTGTTAGCATTCTATAGCAGAATAGAAATACTTCCTAAATTGATTTCATAACACATTAAATCTTCAGAACTGCTTCCTGTCCTGTTTTGTTCCATTCTTCCAGTGGTTTGCAGGCTTTTTTCTCAGTTGCAGCACACACAGCAGCACTTTCATTAAATTGTCTGTAATAAAACCTCATTTTTTAAGATTCTTCTACAAAGATATCGAAATATCTAATTTCTCTCAATTTAATGGGATTGAGGCACTTCAATAAAACCATGGATCTCAGCTGTAATTTTAATACATATAAATGAAAACTTAGATTTTTATTTTACCCTCACAGGATACAGTTAATTTAGAAGTAATTTAGAGCTTAGGGGTTTCTAATGGACATTAACTTTAACAAGTAAAGTCCCCAGAAAATCTCATCTCTCTTTAGTGAATCTTGCCAAGATCTTCTCAAGTTCTCAATTTCTTGACCAGCTACCATACACTTTCCTGCTCTGCTTTCATACCATTTCCAAAAGCAGTTGATTTTGTGTGAGGATATATCTTTGGCTGAGAATGAATTAATAAAATTCACCTATCGTTATTCAAGAAACCAAACAGAAAGAAGTTAGGTGTTGAGCAGTACAAGATCTACTGATCTCCCCACTCAATCCCTGGCCATCCTTTGCGCATCCTCTTGCCTATTCTACATACTCTCTTTTGTTATGCAGAAAGGATGTAATGACACACTGTGTTTGGACTGCACGAATATTTACACTGTAGCGTAAGGCACTGGAAAAATTCAGTCACTTAATCCATACCTCATACTCTTTGTGTACAGAAAAACAAATTACAGCTTGTGCCTCCACCAACGCAACAACACAAGGAGTCCAACTAATGACAGGAATCGAGGTCCCTCACAAACGGGTCAAGGGCCAGAACCAAACTGCTTCACAAGAACTGTCATGTCATAACGACTGTTCTTCATGGAGGACTCTGTAGGTCAGGTCAGTCTACAAAACCCCTGTGCTGCTGGGTGCCTTCAACACACAGCCGGGTCTCCCATGGTATCACAGTGCCTAAACACAGAAAGACTCTCTTCTCCCTTCCCTCCCCAGCTCTTCTTTTAAGAGGAGGGCATTGGTATTCACTAAATGTGTCTTTGAAAAGGTTTAATCTCCTAGCAATTACTGATATGAGGGTTTCATTATATGTACAGTACGACAAATATTGAAGAGCTGTTTTGATGGGGTTTAATCTAGGCATGCACAGCGGCAGCGAGGATGCCCCTGTGGCTGATGTCTGCCTCTCACAAGCACACCGGCCGCACCAGGATGAGCCCCGAGGGGCAGGAAGCCTGCACACCCCTTTGGACTGACATGTGGAGCCGGAGCCAGAGCCAGGAGCACACATCCAGCTGCTAGCGGTTCTGAGGAAGCCGATGGGGTATTAGCACAGGCTACAGCCACACCCCCAGCTGCTTTGGAATGATAAAATGGAAGCCCCACGCAGGTACTGAAGGAACTAGAGAACAGGAGTCTGACACACTTAATTTGTGTAGGAAAATAAATTTTGCAGCTGCACCTGAATCATAGAATCACCTGGGTTGGAAGAGACCTTGATGATCATCGAGTCCAACCACAGCCTAACCCTGCCTAGTCCACCACTAGACCATGCCCTCAAACACAACATCCACACGCCTTTTAAATACCTCCAGGGACGGTGACTCCATCACTCGGTCTGCCTCTGAATGCTGCAGGATGAAGGACAACAGGCAAGTCCTGGTTACCGTGCCTGTGAGAGAGCAAGGCTGAAGCCCAGTGCTGGGCCCTAAACCAGAGCATGCAGGTCGCACTTCACAGCGACCTGCTGCTGCTGTGCACTTGCAAGAAAACGTGATGCAAAGAAGTTCACATCTCAGAACACAGTGCGGCATTTAAAGTCATTTGGAATTATACATTCCATAATTGGGCTTCTTTCTGCAATGCCCTTAAATTTAGGGGTATCTAAGACATACCTTATTCTACCTTAAGCTCTTCCTACCATGTAGAACTATAAGCAAAAGGCACAGGTCGTTTTTGTAGCTGGTGTAAATACTGTGACAGTACGTAAGAAATCCATCACAACCCAGACTTATTTTCCAGGGCCTGAAAAGGACAATTATGCCACTACATGGGGATTTAGAAATCTGAGTAGCAGCAGCACAGTGCCACAAAGTTTCTGAGCACACCAGCTCCAACCCAGCCCTGTGCAAACACGGACCTTCTGTGCCGGGCACCAGGGCTCTTCCTGGCTGCGTGCCCTAACAGCGTGGGGTACACAGCTCCCCAGTACTGACAGCACGAGGACTGGACTTGATTCCTCTGCTCTATGTTTGAGTTCAGTATTTCTGGTGACCAGGAGTAACATCCAGCATGACAAATAATTTAATGAACTACTAATTCAGAGCTGACCTTCAATGAATGCAGCATTTAATTACCCAGTTTCTCTGAAGCCAGGCACAGGAATGCTGTGGCACTGCCGAACAGGTGCAGGAGGCACATGTGAATTTTAGTAGCAAAGGTCACTACAGACATATTCCTGCACTCTTCCTGGCACCCCTCCTGCCAGAGGATTACTTCGGTATGTCTATGAAGACAAAGAAGAGGAGAAAATCCCTCGTGCTGTTTCAAGTCCTGCTTCCTATCTCCTTTTCCTATAATACGCTTTTCAAAAATAACTCTAAATCCAACACTGAGAGGAAATACATTATCTTGCAAATTAAAGTGATAAGATTAGATTAGAGCCTACACAGCTGAAAAGCACTTGTGGTATATGTTTTCTTATTAACATGATGTACTTTCTTGGGAAAAAATCTTCGGAGCAGAATTAAGGGACATTTTAGTATAAGCCTGGAAACCCCCCCAACAAACAAACATCACTCCCAGAGCAAGAACTAAGTACATTAACCCATGCTTGACAAAAAACTCTTCTTTGCTGAAAGCAAAGATCAATTTCTACTTTAATCTATGAGCATGAGATGCAAGCCAACAACTTTTCAGAGAAATAAAGATTTCTTGGCCTGTCTAGATTTATCTTATCAGCCTGAAGAAGTGGGCTTCATGTTGGAGGCTGCTATATTTTTTTAATCTTATTGCCTGAGGAAGTGTGAAAACAGCCTGGAGAAAATTCCTCTCTAACAATACTGAGCTTATTCTCTTCCCCAGTCTTTGTTTCATCCTTCGGGCTTTGATGCTTTTTCAGAGGAAGCGTTAAAGTAGCCAACCCCAGCGAGAACATGAAGAATGTATCAGAACCAGCTCCTTACTACAATGTTTTCCTAAGGTACCAAGTGTACATCGCTTCTTTCAAATTACCCTTCACTTGTTTCTTTGGTGGTAGGAGGAGGGCAGGAGGAGGTAGGTATCACATTCTCCAGCTTAATAAAAGTGCTGCAACTGTATGATTTATTTTATGGCTGGGAAACGTAGCTGAGGTTTGATTCACAAGGACAGAGATCGTGGTAGAGGATTAGCTCATTAGGGTGTGTTGGGGTTGGGCATTTTGGATTTGGTTTTTTTGGGGTTATTTCAACCATAAATTAGCTAGGAAATGCTAAGACAATTTGGAGAATCCCCAAAGAACAGACTGAGCACACTTACAGCTGCTGCCACTGGCTCCATTAATGAACTACATCGAAGGAGTCTCTTCCTCTTTTTCTTTCCCCCAAATAATATATACAAACTTTCATTACTCAGAATCTACATTCAGAGATTACCTGTTCTCCAGGGGATGTTACAACAGGTCCCTAGCCCCTCAGCTTCACACACCAGAGTCTGGTAGCACAATCAGCACTCCATCCTTATGGAAAGGATGCCTTCCCTAAGAGCAAGGTGGTCTATTTTTACACAGGGACAAAAATAACTAACATCACAAAGCAAAGCCGAGTTACAGCAGAGTTTTCCTAGAAGATATAAACTAGATAAGGCACATTAGATTTGTTGACAATCACTACGTGTTATTTCAGCAGCTGCCTCCCTCCAGCTGAGCAGATGCAGCCAGGATACGCCAGGCGGGAGGCAGATTCCATGCCTTGTTGTCACACAAAGGCTTCTGGCAGCCCCAGCCCAACCCACACCAGCTAAGGGACTGCTCTTGTGAAGTCTCTCAAAGGAGGCCTTTCTTGGCATGGGTCTGTGTGCGTGGTTCTTTCTGGCACTCTGCCCTGGACACCCTGGTGATCATGGGCTAGCTGCTGTAACGCACTGCTGAACTGAAAAGCCAACTTCAGTTAGAGCAGCTTTGACCACCAGCTTCTGAGGCCCCGACTACCTGTACAAAATCCTAATTTCAAAGCCACCTTTGTTGTTGGCAGCTTTTATTTTTTTTAACTTGTTTTTAAACAGAGAAGGCTCTAGGAATGGGGAAAGGAGGTGCACCAGCTCTTTTCTGGCCCTTCTAACACTGTGCTGAGGTTCAGACACAGTGCGTGGGCCAGATACAGAGTTACCCTGTCAGCAGGGTTGCCCTCCCCAGCACTCCCACCCTCTGTGCCCTCCTCAGCCCCACTCTGGATTCCCGCGCTTGGGTGTTGGTGGCCCCAACAGCTGCAGAGCCAAGTTGATACAAACAAATCTAACTTGGCAAAAGAGGACCCACTTTCCAGCAGATAAGCTTCCTGATCCAGCCAAAAGTGAAAAGAAATATATTTCAATATTCAAATGTATTCCAGGTTTTTACTACCAAGGTGTTTTTTAAGGTCCAGTGGAAAATACTAGGAAATTCTGGACTCTTCAGATATGCAGACTCCTCAGTGCTGAATGGTTGTTGTTGCAGCTGTGATGTTACTGTTCTGTATCAATTAATGGCTTGGTGTTTTCAGAGATCCTTTTCTTTTTTCTTTTTATTTTTTTTCTGATGTGCAGGTATTCAACTATTAGCAAGACAACATTTTGATTCAATTCATCCCTGGGTCACAGAAATTAACACACACATTCTGTTCTACTATAATAAATTTGCCAAAAAAGAAGCTTTACTATAAAAAGCCAAATACAATAAACTATGTTTGTACTGAAGCATGAGAGCATGGGAAAATACCCAACCATACTCCTTCATAAGCAGGCCTAGATTATTAGTGGTTATGTTAAATAGAGACATTCACATCCAAGCCATTAATGCCTGTTTAAAATGCATCAATAATTCAGTCATTTTTAAGTTCAACCTGGGAAATCACCTCTTACTGATAATATATAGCACAGCACTGTTAGATCGTAAGTCATCAAGTATGAAAAAGATAGAAACATGGCCAACTATGTCTTTTGTGCATATCACTGCACCGCCGTGTATTTCAGACTGCCTAGGAAGTTCCTACACCAGAACAGCATCTGCTTGCAAGGCTCTGACCTCTTGCTTCAAGTGTGTGATGCTGCAAGCACAGAGATGAGAAACTGGGGAAATCGGCAGCACAGAAATGCTGCACAAGCCCCATCAGCTGCCCAGCCTCACGGAGCAGAAAGCTGCTGTGGTACTTCCATTGTCACTGCAGATCTCTCTGCTATGTGACAAAGAAAAAAATATGAGAAGGCAAAGCAGTGCCTGTGTCTCTCACACATAAAGACACTAATGGCTCCCTCTCCCCATGGTGCCAAGGTTCCTATAGTTTTATCATTAAAGATTTTGGTCAGTCAACTGTGGTGGTAATTATCACATAAATTAACTGAGAGACAGGAAAACCAGAATGTAAGTCAAAATCTCACCTCCAGCAATGAAGTATAGGACTTCATTTTCCAGCAATATTTTTCAGCCTAACACCAATGATGAACCAAGTTTTTTCTGGAATATTGCTTAGGTTACAGAAAGCAAGGCTGTTAGTCAGTGCCATTTACCCCCTGGTATCCAGCTTTTATCTGCTGACCTGTCACAATAAAACAATTCTGAAGATGTATTTTCAGATACAGGTGATTAGCACAGCAAGGAAAGCAGCAGAGTGAAAATTCTTTTTCAGATAAGTGTTGCTCGCAAGCAGCGCAGACTGAAGGAAAAGCAAAGAACTCATCAGTTTGACTACACTACTGCAGCACTCAAACTTTTACTTGGCTTGTGGGTTTTAGGGCTGGGTGTCATTTTGCTTTGTTGGGTTGGGTTTTTTTGGAACTGGGCATTCTGCTTTACAGTAGCTTGGACCCCACTCAGTTCTGCACGGCAATGCCAGTATCCTTTCAAGGCATTCAGCTGTCACTGTTTCTAACAGAATCCCAAACCTTGTCTTCAGAGAAGGGTTTAAATATGGGCAGATGGCACCTTGAGATTTCACTACCATGTTCCACTGAAATTTCATTTCTGCTGTCCTTGAGAGAGCTGGGCTTTATTTTTTTTCTCAAGATCTCCAGCAAAGGAGATGTTTCCCTGGTACTAAATGATACTGTTAGGGAGTTTGCATCATATTTGTTGTCTGTTCTAGGGTATTTTCTTCTCATTTAAATTCCAAGTTCATCCTTCACACCAGGAAATGATTAAGTTTCCTAACAGCTGTGGCACAGACATTTCCTACCTTTTACAACATTTAAGAATGTGGAATGTTATGAGATCACAGTGGGAAGGGCAGTTGCTGATATAAATGAAGAGTTATGACTATTAGCTAATTTAATTAAGTAAATCACAACCCACTATAAAAGAATATCCTCTGTTTTCCTCTTCACGTCTTCCATCCCTACTCAAGTATTTAATGATTATGCAAGAAGAAGCATCAGACCTTAAAAAATGGGTTACATGAACACTGCCTGTTAACCTGTGACATCATCACTTCTGCACGGTGAAACTTCAGAGCCACTGACTGGCTGAGGATGGAACGGAGCTCTGGATGTCCACCTAGATCCAGCTGCCAAGGACCATGTCCAGCCAGCTTTCAAGTTGCTCCAAGGTGGGAGACCCCAGAACCTCCCAGGGAACCAGGTGTCAGCACTGAGGTGACATCCTACATTTCAGTTTGTGCCCGTCTCCTTGTTCTGTCACTGGACATGGCTGAACAGGGCACCCTGCCTTCAGGCATGTGTACACACTGAGATTTCCTCCAAACCTCTACTGTCCAGGCAAAGCAGACCCAGCTCTCCTCTCAGGTTTTTCCCACATCAGAGATGCTCCAGCCCCTTATGCATTTTGTGGTCCCATGGACTTGTGTACATTCAGGTTCCTCAGATAGTTTTGAGCCTTATCTTCACTTACAGTGGGAAGGACTCTGTCTCCCAGGTCTTATCTTGTGAGCCATCAAGTTGAGAGTAAGGAGGGGAGAGGTCACCAGTGCGGACTGGTGACATTTGGGAAAGCCTGGCCGGCAGAAACAAAGCCACCACACAAGAACCCTGGACCCTCAAAACTTTTAACAGCAGCAGCTCATCAGCTCAGGTTGGTGCATTCATCCAAATATGCATCTAAGTTCACATGATGAGTTTCTCTAAGGTTGGTTCTACCACCAGTACGCCAATGGTTTGAGCAGACCGTGAGGTGACACAAGCCGTCGGGAGATACGTTTTGCTACACACACTAATGACGACTTGTGAATACTGCACATCTGTTACAGTGCTTGTGGCAGGCTGCTGTACCCATCACCTGCCATGAACCACACCAGGAATCCAAAATAAAAACCTGAACGGAACAGTCTGCACAAAATCAACCCTGTCTCCAGCTGTGCTTCAGTGATCGGGAGCTTCGGTTGCTGCCTCTGTAGATGAATTGTTGCAGGCTCCCTTTGCAGCCCCCCTGCATGAGCATCCTCCCCAGCAGAGCCAGGCGAACCAAGAGCAAGTACACCCAGCAAAGATTGTCACAGGAAGTAATGAAAAGCTCAGGCAAAACCCAGTGGTTTTGTGTCAGCATGAACACTCCTTCAGCTCAGGAACACCCACCTCCCAACTCAGCACCAGGAGACACGAGCGAATGAGAATTTAAGAAACTTAAACAACTTAAGTATAAACACTTTACTTCTGAAGAACTGGAGGTCAGTGGAAGCCTGAATATAGATACAGAATCACAGAATCATAGGGGTTGGAAGGGACCTCAAGAGATCATCAGGTCCAGCCCCTCAACAATAGTCTTCCAGCAGCTGATGATGCTGTACCTGTTCTCTCCATGTCTGTCAGGTGAGCCATACTGCACCCACTGGCACCCCTGGGCCCACACACCCACCCCAGCCACCGCAGCCTTGAGATGGGACCTGAGGGAATTCAGCACTGCTCTTACCAGCAGCCAAAATAGACTTGCTAGTCCACTTACTTGGATTTCTTGAAATATTTCATCTCTTAAAGCATTTTGTTTGGATTTCAGCCAGTTTTGGCATGTATTTCATGACATCCTATTGCCCATCCAGGGGAAATGGCCACTGGTTCCCAAAAGACTGACGCTCCATACTGTAGCTTGGCAAAGATAATCCCAGAAAGCAATATTTACTGCAGGCTGACTTAAATCGTGGTCATGTGCCTGTTTATGCCCTACCAGCTCCCATCTTCTGACAAAAAATTATTTATTTTTCCTATAGAATAGGGGAATCATTTTGAAGACATAACTTTTTTCTAAAGGCTCACCATGTGTTTGGCACTGAAAACCTGCACTAGCATTTTAGTTCTCAGGCAGCCGATAGATGTTACCCTGCAGTACTTCTACCACTGGCTTGATAGATTTGTTTATACATTTTATAAAAACTCCTAGTTCAATAAAAGCTGCAAGATCCAATAGCACACTTCTGAATTATGCAAAATTTTATTATACATATTGTAAAAAAAACTCTATGAAACATTCATCAACTTCAAAAGGTTTCCTAAGAACTCTGGGCAATGTTTCCTCTTTGCTGTATTCTGAAAATGATGATTCTGGCAGATTTTGGATATAAAGGTTGAACCTTTCCAGAAGAAACCCACTTTGTGCAACTGGCATCATGACATACATGACTACATCAACCCAGTCACTGTCTTCCTCACCTCTTCTGCAAAAGCATGAGCAATGTAAAAGCCATTAAACTGAGGACTTAACTGGCCACATCACAAGAAAGTTCTGAGATCGTTAGCACCGTAATTGCTCAGACACCCACTACAAAGGGAGCTCAGTTAAGTTCCTTACTGAGTAAGTGGTTCAGCCCAGTAATCACAGAATCATAAGATGAGTTAGGTTGGAAGGGATCTTTAAAGCTCATCTAGTCCAATCCCCCTGCAGTGAGCAGGGACATCTTCACTTCAGAGCTCCATCAAGCTTGACCTTGAATGTCTCCAGGGATGGAGCCTCCACCAACTCTCTGGGTAAACTGTGCTGATGATCTGCCACCCTCTGAGGGAAGAACTTTCTCCAAATATCCAGCTTAAATCCCCCCTTTTCTAGTTTAAAACTAACACTTCATCCTATCACTCCATGCCCTCATGAACAGTTCTTCCCCAGCTTTCTTATAGGTACCTTTCAGGTTCTGGAAGGCCACTATAAGGTCCACCCCCAGAGCCTTCTCTTCTCCAACTGAACAACCCTAACTCTCTCAGTCTGGCTTCACAGGAGAGGTGCTCCAGCACCAGTGAGTTTATTTTGTGCAATCAAGAAATTATGAGTAAAAAGAGGAGGGTGAAATCTGCCTGGATTTAAGGGGTGTTATTTTCAATGCAAGGAAAAGTACAGCAGCACCAGAGCCACACATCACCCCAGTGATTGCTGGGTTACAAACCACACAGGTTTTTTAAGGGACTTTTACTAAAGATCTCAAAATATATTGAGTTTTTTGTAGTTGCACTGCTTTTCCCCCAGGTAAATACTGAGATGATTTATCAAATTACACAATAGACTAATTGCATGGGAACCTAAGCAACATTTTGGAAAGAAAATGGATTCACAAACTTACCAAACGGAGCAGTTCAGATGAGGACACCCTGATGAGCTTCAATTTACAGCCTTTGTTTCAATACTGGCTTTATCAGGAAGAATGGAACTTTTAAAAAAAACAACAAGCAAATGCTCTAGGGGTCAGATTTGCCGGAGTGTTCCTAAGTTTCAGTAAAAAACCTTACAACTCTGTAAATTAAAACCTTTCTGTTAAAATACATGGAGATAATTATAAGGGATAAAGTACAAAAACGACTGAAAGCACTAGATAACCTGAGTAATACAGAGGGCAAAGGATCCAAGTCTATGGAAATTGTAAATGAAATAAACAAGAACAGCAGATTCAGGCCAGTGCTGGTCACAGGATGAATACTGAGCTCCCTGACGGTACAGAGGGAATTTTGGTGTATGGCATCTCATAATACGGCATGCATTAAAAGTGAAAGTACTGACACAGCATTTTAACTTAATGATTACATCCATCCAATACAGAATATTAGAATCCTATTTGTATCACGACAGTCTGACTTGATTTTGCTAAGAAATTTTCACTAAGGTATTTTATTAATATTTCAGTATTAAAAGAATAAAATGACAGCAGCAGTAGCACCAGTGTAGGACCATCCTGTGACAGAGTTGTCGGGGGTGGGGAGTGGGGAGGGGGGTGGACGGGGGGTTAAGTATTTTCTTGAGTCCATAAATCCATGCACCGTGCAACTTAACTACCATCTGAATTTTACTGCTGAAAAGCGATGCACAGAAAAAGGAAAGAAATGCCCAACACCCAGCCAGGCAGGAATAAAGGTAACAGGAAGAGCCCAGGCTCCTAACCCCTCGGGTTAGCACCTGGCAATGACAGCACTTTAAAACCATAAACTGCAACATTAGATAAGCCACGTTTTTCATACTTTTTGATTAATTTTTCACAAAACTCAAGCAAGTTTACAACATCTCATGCATTCTTCTCTGAGATGGCTTTGCAGCACTGCCTCTGAGGTGCTGCAGCATGCACCCAATTCACAGCTGGATCAGTATCGACTCCGCAGATGTGGGTGGGAGCTGCAGAAGCCTCTGCCTGGAACACAGCTATGAATAAGGTATGTGGAAGCCCATCTTTCACTGAGCAGAGACAGGGACTCCCCATCCCTCCCTGTCAGCTGACAGCCACAGATTCCTTGTGCAGAATTCATTTTAAAGTATCCCATCTACTTGCAAAGAAGCACTGAAAAATTCTAATCAGATCAGTTTGCCATGTAATTGTTTTCCTTAGTTAGCTAACGTTCCGGTTTATGATCCATACCACCACTATCACATCAGATAAGCCCAGCTTTTGCTCTTCTCTACCCCAGTGCCCCATTCAGTACCAGTACCACCACCATCTTCTCTTTTAGCCCGCCTGTGCTTCTCGCCTGGCTCAGCAACTGATAATTTCATTACAAACAAACAAGAAGTGCAACCCAGGATTAATTTACCTGTTGGGAAGTGAAGGTGGGGAGCCTGTGCTTTTCTGCCTGATACATATTTAGCAATTTTCATATGAAAATATCAGCTGCACCTTCTAAATGAACTTCACGGAGTAGAAAAATCAATTAAAAACCTGAAGAGGATAACCTGAGGAGAAGCACAGGAAAGAAAAGGAACTCATACCACAGAAGCCTTGTGCTCTAAATACAAGAGATGATGAATTCTAATGGGCTGGAAACACTCAAAGAGGAGGATTTTGAGCTAAGAATCATGTCATTAGGAAGAAACAGTCAGTCAAACTGTAGGAAACTGCTTCACGCAGACATTTACCATGATGAATCAATTCCTCTGTAGTCAGCTTCTGATGCAAGAACGTACACACAAAAGCAACACGTCTCCACGCAGGAAGAACCACGAAGAGTACATACTTGGGATGAGACAGCCATACAGCCCAGACATCAGCTGAAATATTTTAGCCCACTGCAGAACAGATTCAGCCAAAAGAAAACCCAACTTTAAAAACTTTTCTGGCTGGTTGCCGGGTTGCTCAGAGTGCCTGGTTAGAAACTTTCCTCTTTTCCTGGAGCTCTGAACCTCAGAGAGCAAAACATGACACTGGTAGCAAGAGATGGTGGCAGCTTTGTCTGCTTCTATTTGGGTTTGGGGGTTTGCTTGTTTGTTTGTTTTTTAAGCAGTGCAGAGGACCTGTCATTCTGCTATTCTGGTCACAGGAGCTTCCAGTTCGTAATTACTTAAACCAAGAAAAATGAAAAAAATCTTGCAGATATTGAGAGTCATAAAATCCATAATAAAATAGGAAAGTTAATTTTGTTACTAAATTATGGAGTCACAGATACATAATATCTGGTTTCCTTGTTCCAGGAGAACTCCTTTCTCTAGTTTTATATTCATACCATGAAAAAACAAAACAAAACCCCCCAAACAAACCCAAACCAACACACCAAACAACTGCATCTTCCTTACTTTTAGAGCTAATGGGGGAAAAAAAAACAATGCATGAACACCCTGCATATAACTACAGGAGGATGCCTCTGGCCCTTATTTTCTCCTGAAAACCACATCTAGTTATAAAACCATCTGTCCCTAACTAGATTGCCAGAAATAAGTTTTAAATACATCTTCTACAGTATTTTTCTATATTTGTGTCAGTATTCTGGCTATAAAAAGAATATTATTTTAATCAAGGGGTTAATCAGATGACATTCAAAATAGCTGTTATTGAACTACATTTGACAAGAGTCTTTCAGGAAGTTCATTTAGTTTCCTCCTTATTTAATTTTTTTTCCCCTAACTCATAACAGAAACATTGCTTTTCCCTTACAGGCACTTAATGCTGGTCCCAGATTGCTCCACAAAGAGAAAGTGTACCAGCCAAACTGCTGAGAGCTGGCTGCAGTCCGGCTCCAGCCCGCCCAGCTGGAGGGAGGTTTAGAAGTCACAGATGCAGCAATAACCACTGGCAAACCTGCTCCAGCACAGGCTGCAGCCGGGGCTCGGGAGGTCACTTCAGACATGTTCTGGCAAAGCAGGAGAGGTAAAGGAAAGAAAGAAAAAAATCCAATAAAGAATATCACCATTATCTACTCAGGGACCAGCAGTTTGCTCTCAGGCAGACCAGTAACCCCTAGAAATGGCATCCTGTGCATTTGTCTTCTAGCAAGTACTTGCAGTTCTTCCACTTTCCTTCCCACTCCTGCATCATCTTCTCGCTGTCCCACCTCACTTACTTGGCTAGTTACTTGCTAACTGTAGCTTATTTGCACTTAAAACAGTCATTATGTTTCATCATATTGAAATAATTAGGCTAATGACAGCAGGTTTATTTCTGTTGGTTCAATAATGGATCGCAGATAATATCAACACTGCAAAGTCTGTTTAGTTAGGAATCATTAATAAGGCCTTTCACAAAATCAGAAAGTTGGCTAATAAGCTGCATTCACATACAATAATGATGATGCTGTTAGCTTTATTTTATTTGCTTTTTGCTTCTGATTTCTTATGGTGAATTGATTTTTTTCCTCTCTGGTTTTTCTCCATTATATAAACACCCCAAATCTACTTCGAAAGTGAATTAAAAACAACCCACTCATGTATCCAGCTGAACCTAGGAACACTGATCTACAAACCCACACCACCAACCCAACAGCAAACCAAGTACTGAGGCATTTCCCATATTAATGATATTTATCACTATTCATCGTTGATGATGTTATGATATTAGCAATACCCACCAGAGTGTCAGCCCTCACCCTCTCACCCTGGAGTCCAAAGGCAGGGTGAGAGAGGGAGCACAACCCTGCAAAAGGGGTAGGTTTTAGAAGTCTACCTACGACAACATTAACTGTACCATTACTGAGTGGTTTTCTGTAATAATTTTAATAATAATTAATGTCTTTTCCATAACAGTTATTTTGGGGGGTTTATTCTTTTTCTCTGCAATAACCAGACCTGGCCTAACAACGACTATTTGATAAGGTGGTTAAGATTTCAGTTACACCAAGAATAAAATCTTGACTCTGCAGAGAAGGTTTGTTTCCCTTCTGCTCAGAAAAAGATTTTTATATATAACAAAGTACTTTATACTATTTGGCACCATCCCAAGACCTCACTGAAACGCAGCAGTGAGCACAAGGAAAGCAGCATGACAGAAGGAGCTCTGGTCCTGTGGTTACACCCAGTGCCTGCACGGGAACTGAAGGGTTCCAACTGCAGTTACTGGAAGAATGGGAACCCTCCTCCATCACCCAAGCTTCATTGGAAGATGGAAGCAAACCATTGAGAAGCAGTGAGTGAATGGTCTTAGTGCATGGCCCCACCTTCTTTGTGGCTTCAGTGACTTACTGGTGAAAGAGATGAGGATCATCACGACATCAGGCAGCCCAAGTAAGCTGAAGCAGGTGGAAAGTAGCTCACTAAACTGCCTCCCAGTTACAACACGCTCTGTGACATTATCCAACCCCCTTGGGAACAAGGGAAACATCAGTTTAAATGACTGTGATTCTGTTAAGAGACACTAGGATAGAATATTTCAATTGGAAGGGACCTCCAATGATCCAGTCCAAGTTCCTGACCACTTCAGCATGGTATTAAGGGCTTGTCTGAATGCCTCAAGCATGGACAGCCCTACAGCATCAACCATGGGTCTAGGAAGCCTGCTCCAGGAAATGCAGGCTAAGTAAACAGAGGCAGAAGACATAGCTGTAGTAACTCCTTATTCCAGCTTACCTCCAGGAATTCCCTCTACCACAAACCAAGCAGTGATAGATGTGGACATAAAAGCCCACAGCACAATGTCTGAAGGAAGACTGCTGTCCCCATCTCGTATCAGACCGAGGGAAGGCAGCAGCCTGTACCTCACCTGCTATAACACACCCTTCTCTGTACAGCATACAGGCGCTGCTAGAAATCACCCACCGAGCAAGATGCCAGATGCTGACTTCTTTCCTATTTAGGGGGCTAATTAAAATGGTTAATTTTAATTTAAAGAAAAGTTAATCCTACTTGGCTCCCTCTATAATCAACAGGAGCGGTCCTTCTGAACCATCACATAGACGACCCTCTATCTCGCTTATTAGAAAATAAGACTACTCTAGATTTAACCTTTACGAATACCCCTTAATCACTAAAAGCTCAGGCATAGAGGGATTTTGCCAAGAAGGCATTCTGACTGAAGTTCTTCAGTCTGCTCAGAAAAGTGCTGCGAAGACAGGGAAATAGATTTTGAAACATTCAAAGTTCTTGGGAATTCATCTGCCTGCAAAAGAAGCCTCACAAACTCACCCAGACAGGTCAGCCTCCTCTTCTCCTCACCCACACCGCTCTGCTCCAAACACGGCGCTGCGGTCCAAGGGTCCTTCACCCGCCCGCACTGCGTGTGATGCTCTCTGCCCTCAGACCCTGCCCGCTGCTCCTCTCTAGCCAGCAGCCTACGAGTGCCTCTTGCCCCACTGCCAGCAGCTCTGCGTGCACACAGACCCTCCACTACACACAGGCACCAGTTTGACAAAAGGAAGATAAATTTTCTCGTAGCAGAAGTTCTTATGTCTTGTTCTCCCTCTCAAGAGGGACTGTGGGCCACCAGAGACCACAAATAATTCATGGCAGATATGCCAGTCACAGGCACGCTGAAGATAGACCTATCAGGCTCTGTTTTCTTGAGTTCTACTCTTACTTCATTATTTGGGATACTACTAAACTGCTTTTAACGTTCTGGGGTTTTCTTTCCACACATTAAATCAAAAGCATTGTAGTGGATATAAACTGCCAGATGTCCCTGCTAAATTCCATTTTTTCTTATCTCCTGCAGACACTTCTTTTGAATAAAATAAAACCTGCAGCCTGTGGAGAAACCCATGGTGGAGCAGGTTTCCCCCCACAGCCCATGGAAAAGGCCAAGACCCCACCTTACAGCCCATGGAGAGGCCCCACGCTGGAGCAGGGGGAGACAGACAGGAGATGCTGTGACCCATGTTGGAGCAAGGCCCTGCCAGCACTTGCAGCCCGTGGAGAGACAGAGACACAGAGATGAGCAAGAGAGATCCATACTGGAGCAGGGGTGCTGAGGTGGAGGCTTGTGACTCCGTGAAGGACTGGGTCTGAGAGACTGAGAGACATTCTGTGTTTTATGACTGCACCCATAGCAGTGACCCAGGCTGGGGCAGCTGGTGAGGAGCTGAAGCCCTGTGGGAAAGGCCTCACGTTGGAGAAGTTTGTGGAGGACTGTCTGCTGTGGGTGGGACCCCACAGTGCTGCAAGGGAAAGGGGGTGTGGAATGTTGTCCCCCCCGAGTCAAGAAGGGGAACAACTCATGAGGAACTGATTGAAACCCCCATTCCCCCAGTCCCTGCCCCTCCCTGTGCCACAATGCGGGGAAGAAGGGAGCGAATTCCTGACTAAAGTGCAGTCTGCTGAGAAGGGAGGGGTGGGGGGAGGTGCTTTAAGATCTGGTCGAACTTATCATCACCGGACTCTGGTGTCACTGGGGGTGCAGGGCAGGGCCATCAATCAGAGAGTTTCCTTTCCTTTATTCTGTGTTGAGTCTGTTCTGCCCGTGGCACTGATTGTGGAATGATCTCTCCCTGGCCTTATCTCCACTCCTGAGCATCTCAATATCTACTTTCTCCCCTGTCCAGCTGAGAAGGAAGGGGAGTGATGGAGTGGCTTTGGTGGTTGTCTGTCCTCCAGCCAGGGTCAAAGCACCACAGATGAATAGTAGCACATCACTTGAGGATGTACTCAAACATCAGTTTAGTCCAGCAATTTGGTTTCCTAAATGTTTGCTCGAAAACAAACCCAAAGCTGGGCTAGCATTCTCAAATCCTCTGTGGCATTTACTTGGAAAACATATAGGGAACTGAAAGGCGTTTCTTAAATCAATAAAAGCTCAGAAGGATTTCTTGGAGTTTTGGGTGTTATTATCAGGCCGATTAAGTGCTGAGCCATTGCAGCTCATTACAACAAATAGTGAGAACAAAATTAAAAATATGTCAAAGTGATTTCTAAGCTTACAGCAAAAACTGAAGAAAGAGAAAACATATGAAAATCAAAATAAATGCTTTCAAATATAGTTTACATCAAAGGTGATCCAAATTTAAAGATTGCAGCACGTGTTTAGAATGTGAAACAGCATATTTTTGCGGGGCAGTCACACAGCCTTAAAAAACCCTTCTGGAATCTAAAATAACATCAACAGATTCAATTCAACAGAAAATGGATTTGTGGAATTATGATGAAAGAAAACTATTAAAAGCCTGTGTCTATCAACAACGTTGATTCCTACCTTTAAGTTTCCTATTACATGTTTATAGACGCACTAGGATCTTTGTGTACAGCAATAACATAGCAAAGAACTCCACACTGAATCCAGATACACCTTTCTGATGCTGTACATCAGATTATCTCATTACCAGTTTGCATTTCGAGTGTTTCTGAAACTGAAGCCTGTCTTACTCTTAAACACGAGAAGGTTGCTACTCTCTAGCACGAGGTACTTCCAAAATCTTACCAAAAGGTGCCAAAATTGCCTTTTGCATTCTACCACACAGCTGCCACCAGTGCCAGGAGTGCTCTGGGCTCCCAAGCCAGTTCACATGCATGCAAAGTTCGGAAACACAGTTTTTAGGCTGAGATGTTCCATGCTGAACTCGGCTCAGGCAGGCAGCGCTGAAAAAGGATCCGGCATCTCCCAGAGAAGGGTACACACACGAAACGTATTTTCATCACCCATTAACTCTATCAGAGAAAACATTTAGAACTTCTCAAGAGGACCAGTGCAAACCTCCTCCTGTAGCTTATCACACATGTTCAAGGAGAATTAAAATAACTTAAAGAAATCACTTCCAGAGGCACAAAGTGACACTTGAGCACCCTGACTCACCCTGCCTGTGTGTGCGGGTGCCCGCCCGGGGCTTTAGTCATGTGCCACTGAAGTCATCCACATCAGTGTGCCCTACACACAGACTGGGACCTGTGAATAATTTAGGCAAAATCCTTCCAACAATTAAGCAATCTGAAGACAAAAAGGCTATTCATCCCAGTTCAGAGGTTTCTGAATCCTCAGGACTCTGACCATACCTTAACTCTGCTCACAGGGCAGGTCAGACCCTGGGCCAGTGGGCATAAGGAGATACAAACTACTTGCTAAAAGCTCTTAAACCAAAGGGAGCTGCAAACTTCCCACTTATTGTTTACTTTAGAACCCCTGAATATCACACCCTGGATTTTCAAATGAAAAGTGGGCAGTCTGGTGCATATTCATGTGGGAGAGAAAAAGAATTCTACTTGTTCCATTACAGCTTGAGATCTCTTTGCAGTGTTAGAGAAAGCCCCAAAGCCTGCATGACGGTTTTAAAGGTTTCTCTGTTAGTGACAAATTAAATATTTAAATAACAAGCTAATGTTTTCTGATTCTGCTTGAATTGGCGTTGTAGGTGACTGCCTTCTACCCACCCACCCCCAAGGGCTCTGCAGAAAGGTGGTTAGAGAAATGGCCACATGACACCCAGGGCAGCCCAATATTCTGGGACAAGTTAGGTGGAAGTCGAGACTAACAAGCACAGAGCATGTTGAAAGCCATGGAAAGTGCTGATGAAGAAATCTCCCTTTTCCGGATGTTCTAGTGAATAATCATGGAGGTTCACAGCTGGTAAAATACGTGTCTGAACAGAAGAGCTGCTTTACAGGACTGTGTCATTTAAAGTGACATCCTCTGTCCAACAGTGGTCAGTATTAGACATTTAGAAAAGAACATAAGCCTCAGCCCTTCTCCCAGGAATTTGCGGAGGGGCATCTGCATTTTGTTGTGAAAGAACATACCATACATTAACTTATGCAATTATTAACTTGCTTACATTTTTGACATCTAAAATATCCTCATTCTTTCCACAAGCCATCGCTTTATCATTTCATTCTGTCCATAATCCTTGTCTCCTGAGTCAGATCATTATAATATCAATATTCAAATCAACAATACTATCAATCTCTCTCTTCTCTCCCATTTCACTCACCTGTCAAGTCTCTCCCAAGCTCCTGCTCTAACATGGAGTTCATGTCTTCCCTGGACAGGAGCTAATTCCATACCTATGACCACTCCTTTCACCCTGCTCTAGAGTGCACCTTGTGAGCCAGAGAGGAGCCAGACCTGCTGACAGCGAGCATAGGTAAGGCCAACACAGCCCTGGCAGAGACAGCCCTCTATTACCTGAACTGAATGCCTTCCCTGGAAATTGCTAAATATTCAATTTGCTGGTTTTGACAGCTGTCAAGCATTGAACTAATGCTTCTGAGAACTCCATCTGATGTTTCCCAGAAAGGCTTCTGAGCAGTAATAGTCATGTACTCCCCTCCTCAAGAACAGATTTCCAACTATTATGAAATTCTGAAAGTGAATTTTGTTCTGTCACTTAATCTTTCAGCTCTCTGCACTTTTCCAGCCAGACACAGTTTTGTCTGTTCTGAATAATCCTGTCTTAACAGAAATTCATCATTTTTTAGTCCCTTTTATACACCAAATAGTTTAGGTTCCCATGGAATTCTACCTCCACATCACCTTTCAGTGTAAAAATTCTCCATTTACTCATTCCCGTGAAGTACCAGTGGATCTGCCTTCATTACGCTTCAGCCTCCTGGTTCACTGGATGTGCACTTAAAATTTCTCCATCTCTTCTCCTCTCTGTGATGAGAGGAAGACCCTAATCTCGAGGCTCCGCTACCAAAGTGGGTATAAGATGACAGCTCTCCTCTGATTCTGACTAGTTTCCCCCTGACATCCTTATCTTTACAATGAACCCAGCTCCTCTTTTCTCAGTGCAACCTGTATTTGCTATCTGCACCACATGCCCTTTTACCAGCAACTATTTCACCTGCCACTACCCCAACACCGAAATCCTTCTGCAATTCTATGCAATTTCTCTTGTCTAACTGTGTCATCAGCACAGGGTTTTTGTCTTCAAGTTCAACCTCTTTCCAGGTCTTCCATTGACACAGAAGTTCAAGCAGCTTATGACCCCATAAAAACAGATCTTCGTATGTAAACTTTCCTGACTTCACTGCAAGCAACATTAGTCCATGGAATTAGGTGCATTTTCAGGTTAGAATATTTTCAGGTGGCTTTTCCATACTTTTTAGGACTTCTAGCCTTTCCATCCTACCCTATAAGCAATAGGAGGGTTATGCTGTTTTTCTTTCTTCTCTTCCTTTAACATCAAGTCCAGAAAGTATATAAAGAGAAACTATCCCCACCTGGAATAAAGCATGAATCCATGCTTCATTCATTCCCAGACCTGAGGGAAGCAGCAGAAATATCCCATGAGGAAAAGTGAGATGGAAGAGAAAGATGAGGGAGGGGAAGGAGTAGACAGATACTGAAATCTCCTCACTGGGTGGGAACAAAACAGCATGTGTGGGAATTTCCCCACTTTTTCAGACCACTTCGAACAATAATAAAGGTCTCCCAAGAAACTATAGGGACAGTCCTTGGATACCAGGGAGGAGCATCAGCTAGGGGTCTGTTTAACACGGGCCAATAGGGCCAAGGAAATAATTCATGGATACCACGTGGACACAACCACAGCCTATTACAATATGGCCATTTTCTTTAAGAACATGAATCTCAAAAAGAGTTGTATCATACTACAGTGAAGTGGCCTTTAGGTTCAGCCAGACCATGATAGAAATGTCCCTAAAACTAGCAAGAATCATTTGATTTTGTTTAACTACACATCCAATGTCACAAAATCTCTTAGCATTTCAGCAGCGTGAACCATAGAGCTGCCCTCCACAGGACGCTTCCGAATTTTACTGTTCTCTGCCTTTGGTACACAATACAGCAGAGAGAAAACCAGAGCTCTGATGATATTCATCAAGTTATGCAAATGCAGGTTTTCTATGGTACTTAAACATCAAGTATATAAGAACAGTTTTCCCCGCAGCCTATTAAATAAACATGAAGTACATTGTTTTAAGCACACCTGTGGATTGTAAATCCATATCCTCCTATCCACATCTCTTAAATTAACATTCCTGAGTCAGTAATAAGAAACTGCATTGATCTACCATAAAATTACTTCTGTAGTATCTGTCTTCGCTTGTTTTATTAGGTTGCTCTTCAGTAGCTAAGAGCTCAAATACAATATGTCCAGATGAGCATTATTTGAAGCTTCACAATTCAAGTACTGAGAATGTTTTGCCTTGAATGACAAAGCCACCCCTACTAAACCAATTCTGCTCAAAAACATTCAGATTCTACCGTGTGAACATTCTTTTAGTCATAAAGCTACTACTCATCCCTGACAGCGTGCATGAGTGCATGTGGGGCAATATGGACCAGCCACTAAGGGATGGGAGTGCTATCCTTTTGTCATCACCCTTGGGCCTTCTGATTTAATCCTGTGGGGATACTGCTGGATGTTGCTATTTGCAAGTGGTTTCTGCATAATTACATCTCACATTTTTGCTGTTAGGAATCCTCTACAATGATTCTGCCTCCTGTAGGCTTCTCTTTAGAGCTATCAGTGGTACTTGTAGGGACAGAAAAGCTTGGCAGACAAAACGAGCCCTGCTGCCTGTAGGATAAGACTCAGAACCAGAAAATACAAATATTTGGAAACTGTAACTCACACTGAAATTTTCTTTTGGGTTTCAAGGAATCTGAGCAGCAAAGGAATTGATTTGTACCTCAATATCCCAACCTGACTTCTACAAAAGACAGAAAACCATCTTAAATTATTTTGGCTCTGCAACTTTTATTACATATAGACTGCGCAGATCTAAAAATCAATAGCACACAACAAGTTGGTCTTGATAAAAACATAATTTGTGAAGGATTTCAGATCAATCCTTTCTCAGTGTAGACCCTATTCACTCATTCTTTCATTTATTTATTTATTTATTTTTCAATCTGGGTCATTTAGCTGTGCAAAATATCCCTCAAGATAATGAAGAAGAAAAACCCCACCACCAAACCAAACCACCACCCCTCCCATGATTCTACTGCACCACTATGTCTCTTCTCCAGAGATGCTCATAAAAACCTGTTCCTTTGGGGTGCAGATGAAGGAAGCAGCCACTTGACAGTGAAGATGAGCAGCAGTTTTACAGTGCAGTGGGTCTGGCTGGGATGGAGCTCATTTTCATCATATAGTGCTAGGGTTTAGATCTGTGACTAAAGCTGAGCTGGTACCACACAGTGTTATTGCTATTGTTGGGCTACTGCTGAGCAGCATTTGCACAGTATCAAGATTTTCTTCCCTCTGTCCCCTTCCTATTTTATCCTTCCTCCCTTTGCCTCCCCAGCCAGTGGGCTAGGAGTGCACAAGGAGTTGGGAGAGGACACAGCTGGGACAGCTGGTGTGAACTGACCAAAGGGATATTCCAGAGCAGATGATGTTCTCAGCAATAAAAGCTCATAGAAAGGAGGATGAAATGGGGAATGTTCATGGTTCATAAAATCACAGAATGCATTGAGTTGGAAGGCACCCCAAAGATCATCTAGTTCCAACCTTCTGCCATGGGCGGGACACTCTCCCTTAGACCAGGCTGTCCAAAGTCCCATCCAACCTGGCCTTGAACCCAGCCAGGGACAGGACATTAACAACTCCTGTTCCAATGTTTCACCACTATCACAGTAAGGAGTTTATATTTGTATCTAATCTAAATTTACCCTAGAATAGAATCTTTAAGGCTAGAAAAGGACTCTAGGATCATCAAGTCCAACCATCTGTCCAATACCACCATGTCAATTAAACCCCATTCTGGGGTGCCACATCTACATGTTTTTTCAACCCCTCCAAGGATGGTGACTCCACCACCTCCTGAGCAATCTGGTCCACTGCCTGACCACTCTTTTGGGGAAGACCTTTTTTTCCTCTAATATCCAATCTAAACTTCCCCTGATCCTACTTGAGACCACTTCCTCTCATCTGATTGCCGTTGGGAGAAGAGACCAACCTGCGCCTCACCACAACCTCCTTTCAGGTAGTTGCAGAGTGTGATCAGGTCTCCCCTCAGCCTCCTCTTCTCCAGGCTTAACAGCCCCTGTTTCTTCAGCCACTTCTCATAAGACTTGTGCTCCAGACCCTTCACCAGCTTTGCTGCCCTTCTCTGGACCCACACTAAACTGTGTTATGTCTACACTTAAGGTTTTTTTCCTTCCTTTTCACCCGTTTGATTCTCTCCCCATTGCACAGGGGCAGAGAGCAATTTTGATTCTCTCCCCATTGCACAGGGGCAGAGAGCAACATGCCAGCCAGAGTCACTGAAATACAGTCCATGGCTGTAGGACATGACTTGCGTGCTGGTCCCCGAGACTTGCCTCATCTCAAGCCCTTGGCCAGCCCACCAGCACGCCATCTGTCAGCGTGGTGCAGTCAGCTTCCCTGCCCTGTTCTTTGATCCATTGGCCCAAACGTGCCCGTGTGACTGTGGCTGGTGGCAGACAAATCCCTCATCGTTGCATTAACAGATGTAAATGTATTTCAGTACTGTAAAAGACAGAGGTGTAACTACTCGGTGAGAAAACCCAGGTTGCTACATCTCAGTGAGCAGTGCTAGGACACTCCCACGGTTGGTAGGGAGCTCCTAGAAAGGTCTGGAGTCAGCAGCAGTTCTGGGGGACAGTTGAGTTTCTGGAGGTAGCAAACAATCCTGAAGGAAGAGTAAATGTTGCCAAACACAAATGTATTCTGTCAGACTCATATGCTGCTTCATCTTCTTAAATCTCCTAAGCATTTCATTTTACATAAACAGATTTGTTCTTACTTCCCAGCATTCTCCTTCCACGCTGAAGATAAGCTGTCAAACTACCATCCCATATCCAAAATCTGAAGAGCCATTAGATGGTTTCTAACATATCTGGCAGGATCAGTAGAACTCCTCATGGAGCATCAGTAGAATTTCTCACAGAGCATGTCACATACTGGCTGTGTGTGAGCTATGTAGGACTAAAATGTTCCAGCACAGACCTATCAACTTCATAACTAACCTCACATGGAAGAGAAGGGGAGAAAAGACAAGACATCACATTTCCAGAATCACAGACTGGCCAGGGTTGGAGGGAACCTTAAAGATATCAAGTCCCACCCCCCTGCCATGAGCAGGGACACTTCTTACCAGCCCAGGCTGCTCAAGGCCCCATCCAACCTGACCTTGAACACCTCCAGGGAGGGGGCAGCCACCACCTCCCTGGGCACCCTGTGCCAGGGCCTCACCACCCTCAGAGAGAAGAATTTCTTCCCGATATCCAATCTGAATCTGCCCCCTTCCAATTTAAAACCGTTTCTCCTCATCCTATCACTACACGCCCTTCTAAAAAGTCCCTCCCCAGCTTTCCTGTAGACTCTCAGGTTCTGGCAGGCCACTATAAGATCTCCCCAGAACCTTCTCTTCTCCAAGCTGAACAAGCCCAATTCTCTCAACCTGACTTCATAGGAGAGGTGCTCCAGCCATCTCCATGGCCCTCCTCTGGACCTGTTCCAACAGGTCTTATGTTGGGGACTCCAGAACTGGACCCAGCACTCCACGTGGGGTCTCACAAGAGCGGAGTAGAGAGGCAGAATGACCTCCCTTGACCTGTTAGCAATGGTCCTTTTGATGCAGCCCAGGATATGGTAGGCCTTCTGGGCTGTGAGTGTGCATTGTCAGCTCATGTTGAGCTTTTCCCCACATCTAATCCAGTTATCACAACCCAAACCTCCTGTTCATCTCTGTCCCCCACTGAAACAATAACAGGCTCTCCCACCGTGCATCCAGACATGTGTCAGCAGGACTGCAGATCCAAGGCTCAAGGCACAAAGCAACAAGTACTGTGGCATGAGACCAGCTGTGAAACCACCATGCGTGGGGTCGGCTGATCCATGATGCACGCAGGCCTGACATACCCAGCACGTACCACAGGCCGCTGCATGCGTGCCCGCTGCAGGCACCTGGCTTTGCCACCCTCTAAGGAAGCGACTGTGCTGATGTGTAACACACAACACATGGCTTTGAATGCATGCTAGCAGTAAGACAGCAACAGAAACGAACCCTCCAGGATCTTCAGGCACTAACAGCCCCCAAAGCCCCACATCTCACTGCTGCAGTTCATGTTTACTACACTGAAGTGCCCGAGCACTGGCAGTGAACCTTCCTGAGCAGAATTAGCAGTATCAGTAGTTACACAAGTCTGTGAGCTCGTCAGAGTAACAGGATCAAGTATATATCTTCACTAAAGAATGTGAACACCATTGACATGACCCAGATCATCATGAGGACTGCTAAGTTTCAATTAGCTTTGAGCTACGCTGATAGGACTTCACTAATAATTGCATGATTTTCTTGAGGAAAATTTTCAATTTTTTATGAGACAGGAGAGGGCATGAAATTGTAAGTTCTTTTTCACTTCTTAAATGTAAAAATCATTGAGAATAAATGTATCGGATTAGAGAGAGAGCAGGAGGAGAGATGGCCCAGTAAGGGAGGCAATGATTTGGGATTTGAGAAGTATGAATTCAAATCCTGGCTCTGCTATACTCCCTCTCCTGGCACATCAGTCAGGCAGTTCAATTTTCTGGTTTCTCCTTCTGTAAGAAAGAGATAATGACACACAGTAATCTCACAGGAATTTTGGGACTTGATATCTCTTAAATGCCACAACACTATGGAAATGAACTTGATCAAAAACATCTTAATGCTGCAATCTGGAGACTATCCAGAGTGCATGCAATTGCCAGTGGGAAGATTCTAAGCTGAGTGTTTACATGCATGTATGTGAACATTTCCATAAAGCCAGAATAAGAAAGTGTCTGCAATGTAATGCCTATGAAGGCAATATCTCAGCTGTGTCAGAAAACAGGCTGCTATGTACAATAAATTCAGATCCTAAGGTTAATCCCTATCCAACCCCTATAGCTTTTACTTGGTAGACTCAAAACCCCAGTTACAAAGACAGAGGATTTAGAAAGTTCACAGAGGAATCCTTCAGAAAGAAACACTGACAGCATTCTTAGAGGAAGGAGGAAAGAAGAAATGATTAGATATTTTTTCACACGTACATTTGTATACAGCCAAGACTGAATTACAAAGCTAACTCTCCTTAAGGAGTTAGAGCTCACAATCATCTAGGGTAGTACTTCCAAACAACCACTTGTGCTAGGAGGCTGTGTTCAAATAATATGTCCTATGCAGTGGCAGCAAGCCTTGTGCTCTTTAATCTGCTTTGAGAGTGTAACTTCTGAATCCCATACGTGCCTAAGCAAACACATACGTGTGTAATTATCCACAGCAGCGATTAAGCACATTTTACACACATCAGCCCCTCCCTTTTCCCAGTTTTGGTAACCACAGGTTATAGCAGTGGCCTAACAGTGATTGATGTAAAGCTGCTGCCACAGGCCTGCTCTTTTGGCAAAAATCATCACAGGCTGCACTGATAGAAACTTCCAATTAGTGACACACAACAAAAGAAACCTTTTCTCCCCCTATGGGAAATGTAATCAGGTGAAACTTGGAACATGCAGCCTAAAACAACACAAAACCGAGCCCTAAACCACACAAAGTTAGTATATTTAGTTCCCAGTGCAGGAAAGAGTTAAAGATTGATCATATAACACTAAACACATGTCTAACTAATCACAGAATCACAGAATCGTAGGGGTTGGAAGGGACCTCGATAGATCATCGGGTCCAACCCCCAAAATGGAAAAGTAATTACAAATCAAGCACCTAACACTGAATTCCCTTGCACCAGCACTAGAAAGAATTCCAGCACAGGGCTTAGCTCCCTTGGTTAAGCTTTTTCTGAAAAAAAAACATCCATGAGCATATTCTCCTCCTTTTCATTAGGACCATGTAAATGCCTCGCTGCTTCTGGTCCTTAATGAATTCCTACAATAACTGTTGAAGATATTTGAAGATATCGCAAAACAACACTGAACAATATGACAACGGCGCAGATACTAACAACTAAACAGTTCCCCATCCTAGCTCAGATGAGGTAATGGAGCAGAACTTACTGCTTCATTTACGTTATCTACCATTCTTCAACCCTTTTTTATTGTAATTCACAGATATCAGTAATTCAAAGTGCTGCAATTTTAAAAATATTCAGCTCTCTAGACTAATGCCGTCGTTCAGCCAACATTACAATACAGAGAGATGAATAAATAAGAATGCAATCATTAAAATCTTTTTTCCTTATACATTTATTACAAAAAGGTTATAATACTGGTTTATTTCTAAGAGCATTATGATATTGTATAATAGCACTCTCTCACAATTATTTTGTTCATGCCTCTCAGGTAGAAATCCCAGGATCACACTAAACTTCTCCATTTCCTCTGGGGAATGTGACATTGCTGTGCAAAACAGATTTACTGTATTAACAATTTTAAAAGATGTGTTTAATGAGGGGGGAAAAGGACCCATAATCTCTGATAATAAAACATTTTCAATGTAATAATAGCTATTTTTCAGCTATTTATTTCAACATGTTTACAATTCAAATGAAAATACAGCTCTAGAATTAGAGGAAAGGGTTTAAGTGCCTTTCTTTCAATGTATAGGCCTTTACAGCATGGGGACTAGTTTTGTGTCACTGACAGACTGTAGAAGTGAAGGAAAGACTGCTTTGAGACCAGCAGCATGTTTGCACACACCCACTGGGGCTTAAAATGTGGATAGTCACGGCAGATCTTCCAAAGGATGCAACTACCAAATGAACAAACTAACATGGAGCAGCGCCACTCTCTCATCCTTTCTCTATTACCTTACAAATTTCTCACCAAGGAAGCGTGTTAGCAATAAAGCAACGGCAACCCTTAACCTAGCTGAGGGGTCCCTCCCAGCTCAGTAGAGCCTGCGATTCTCTGGTTCTCTGACAGCGTGTTTATCAAGCTACATACCAGCTATACACAACCTGAGGGTTAAGAAAAAAAGAACCAGACAAGTACACAGACCTCTCAGAAAGCAGCTGCACAAACTTGCTGCGAAACATGGAGAAGATTACAGCTTGCTTCTACTTTTCTTCTGAGCTGTTTTCAGAGAACGTAGGTGGGATGCCAGAGAGAAACGGCCGCTTTGCCAAAGCATTACAGCTTTAGGCAGGGGAGTTGCACAGGGGAGGGCTAAGCACAATAATTCAGCTTTCCAAATAAGCCAGACCCGAAGAAAGGCAATACACCCACTGCAACTGCCCGGCCTCCTGACCGGGTAACCAGCCAGTGACCTTCCTGTCACTTGAGCAGATCCCTGCTCTTACACACAAGACCAACCCCATCTCTTGTCTCTCCATTTTAGCCGGCATATAACGCCAGAACCCAGAGATCATGGAAGGTGGTACTGCCTGACACTGCTCTCTGCAGTATTCCCACCCTCATGAATTCCAGTTCATGATACTGGAATGGGAAAAAAGCTTCAGTAAAAGGAATGAGTGAGGACTCTGCTGACCTAGGTTTTACATCCATTTCTGCTACAAACGTCTTGCCAGTCACTCCTTGTCCTTGATTTTCCATTGTATGTTTGGCACAATTCTATCTCCTTTGCCTGTCGTGTTTATTTTTAGTTGTTGTTTTCCAGAACTGTCTTTCACTGCTTTGTTCACTGGTTTGCTCAGTGCGCTGCAGCTTTGCTTGAGTACTGTAGATATCATTGCACAATTAACAGAAGGTCAAATGACAAATCAATCCATAGGCTACCCAGTAGGCTCAGCCAACTACATTACAAAACCAAATTTTAAAGCGTGAGATTTCTCTTAAATAAACTGTTAAATCCATACTGACCGCAATGCGCTTGGCTATCAAATGAAATTCAACTGAAGCCCACTGAACACAAAGTTTGCTGTGATTAGTACACAGGCTTTTTGATGTCTGTGACAGAAATTACATTTCATTTGTTTCATCACATACAATTCCATACTCTTAACGCGTTCGGGTTGGATTGGTATCGCTATTTTTAAATGCTTCTGCTAAATAAGGGAATGGGACAAACCATTCTATAATCAGCAATGTACTACATGTGTACACCGTGTCACGGGTGAATAGGGCACAACGCCCAGCCATATGGTGTACTTAAGAGCCAACTCATCTACATAGTCTGTTACCAGGCAACATGCTGGACCTCAGTCTCGGCTTGGTAAAAAAATGACCTCTCAGCCCTACGAGTCGATTGGTATTCATTGTGCTGGTTAGGCTGGGATCACAGGGGAAAATAATAAAACCAATTATGCACATTGAGATTTGGCAGCATTAAACCTTCCCCAAATTCCAAGTGACTATTTTCTTCTTTCTTGTCATATATCCCACATCTCTGCGCTTAGCTTGTTGAAGGAAGATTAATATCTTTTCCTCCAACTACATTTATAGATACCGAAGCACGACATTCACAGTCACATTAACGTTAGCTTCCTAAAAACAGGCCGGTAATTATCTCGGGGATCACTGCCTCCCCTTGGTTAGAAACCCCAACCTCGTTCCTGCAATTTCTAACAGAATTTTTCTAACAAAAGCTGTCAATCGCATCAAATTCTGCTAAGAGCTGTAAGGGTATTCGCTGGTAGAAAATACTGTTCGTGACAGAGGAAAAGCTAAAAGCAACAAGCATGCTGAGCGCTACAGAATTGATTTAAATCTGTCCTCAAGATGAACAGACTTTTTTTTCCCTTTTCCTTTTTTCCCCCCTGTAACCAGGCAGCCTTTTTGAAATAATGATATCTCTTTTCAAAGACACTGAAGAGGAAGATTGTGTTCAGCGTAGGAGAATAAATATAAAGCTGTTCTTTCTAACAAGGACTGCATGTCTAATTTTTTCCAATGACACCAAACTCACTGTGTTTGGGCAGAACTCCACTACAACTATTAATACATACGAACAAGAAAGTTAATCTAGTCTATTATTCTGTCCAAACACATGTGCAACTTCTTATGTGTTTCTTTGTTCAGTGTGTGGAAAGTAATATCTAAGTGTATATAAACCACCACCATGTTCAGTCAGCCCAGTACAGAACAAGCCAAGCCTGTTCCCCAGTACTAAATGTTACAGCACTGAAATTCATTTTAACCAGAGGACTATTAAAAATTTTTTAAGAAATGCCAGAAACACACCCACCAGTAACCATACCCATAATTTTTTTCTGATACTTCTGTACTTGTTGTTACGGGCAAAGAAAGTTCTATCCTGATTTAAAAGTGCTAAACCAATATTGTTTCTAAGTATGGGTAAAAAATTAAAAACTTTGAAGAAAAAAATAAATTCTAAGCAGGGAAAAGAAACAAATGGTTTGGGTGTGAAAGGCCCTTCTCAGGAAGGACAAGAATGAAAAATGAAGGAACACCAGTACTTTTTACATGTGCTATAAGTTTTGGAGCTTAATTGATATTATATTCCCTATTCTGACATCACAAGTGCATTTATAAAGGAAAGTATGATGAATTTGCCCTAGCTGTTGTGACTAATCTGCATATAAAATAAGCTGTTTCTGACTGAATCAGCCAAAAGTAAAATAAATATGACAATGACATCACCCTAACATGTAAACAGGAAATAACAAGAGAAAACCATGTCACCCTACAGCCAGGACAGGGAGGATTGCTGTCTAAGCATGTTACCAGCCAGCTGCTCTTCCCTGAAGACTGGGACGTGTCAGGTCTCCTACTGTGGGTCTACTGGTCTGGCAATCCAGCATCAGCATGGCAAGCCATGAAGACCAAAGTACTGCTTCATTCATGATGACAGCACCACACAGATTTCACTCAAGTTCCAAGGAAAACAGTATAAGCAGACAACAATAAAAATCAGTGTACTTACTGAAAGAAGGCTTGGATCATGAAAACAGTAGGCACCACTTTCATGGGGCTTCTCTGTAGTTTCCTAAGGAAAGAAAAACATGTTCTTACTGAGGTGAGAGATTCAGAGGAGATCATAGTTGTGCCCCACACCCAGGGAAGGCTGAAGGTAGGCTTCAAGATTCAAAGTGGTGTAACAAAAAATGAATATTGGGGATGCATTATGTGGGCTCTCACAGAAGGGCTGCATGCATTACTGGCTGATAACTGCACTGTGGTTGCAGTACAAAGCCCGACAGCAAAATCTATTCGCTGATTCACAAATACCACCAAATATTTTATTATTTATTAAGCAGTCAATGGGCAGGAAGAATTTCCAGGCAGTTTGCATTTATTTGAAAGCTAACCTCACCTACGCAAACGGACACACAATCACTATGTCACAGGGCAAAACTCTCCCCAGGACAGGTCTCTGTTTCAGCAGAAACTCACAGCTGGCATTTCCTTCTGGTGCATTCTCCAATTGAAAATTTCAAGCAATTTTACAAAAGAAAAATGACCATAAAATCCATAAACAAAAGGGTCTGCCAAAATATATTTTACACGCATACAACTGGGAATTTTTTTTTTAGGGTATTTTTTCTTATCAATGAGCAGCTGGTGACATTTTACTGAACTATTCATTGAATTTAGGAAGTTACAGGAAGCTCAGCCATGGTTTTCATAACAGCTTCTCCCGACATGCATTTTTTCATTTCCATGTGCAAAGGGTAGAATGTACTCTCTGAGACAAATATTTTTGAAACTAATAACACTGTACATATTATTTTGAGTCCTACCTAGATCAATATATTAACAAAACATCCATAGATAAATTTACTATTAATGCACTTCAACAAAATTCCACACAGTAATGTTTTTTTCCCCCACAAAATTCGTTATACCTTGTATGTGATTTCATTTTCAACAAAAACAAAAATCAGAAATCAGAAATGAGCAGTGACTATCTCTAGTGCAGTTGAGGATAAACAGCAGGACCAAGAAGAGACATGTTCTACAAGCACGTTCTGTAACACTGCAACTATCACATGTACTGATAAAAAAACCCCAATCTGAGAAAGAGGAGCACCAGAAAATCTGCTCTGCTCTCCTCAGAGCAGGGACATCACTAGGAGAGTATCTGTCATAGTGAGATCCGACTTCACACCTGAAGCCCCCAGCAGTGACTGCAACCATCTACTGCCCGAACGCTCACATGAATCCCTTCTTGAGCTGAAGACACACATTTGTTTTGGAAAGAAATGAACCAAACCATATAAAAATCCCACAGAACAGACAGCTCATGTAAGACGGCTGCATCTGCAGATAAACTGCGTATTAAAACTACTGCATCTTCTCCTTTCTGGGTAGCGTTCCTCTGTGTGAGGACACAGATATGTGGGTAGAGCACAAGTAAATTCACAGCATCAGGAGTTCCTTAAAAATCTCAAAGGTGAAGTTTTTCAAAATAATTATCCTACATTTTCAAAAATCACATCTGATCTGGTGTCGTCTTGCAATGCCTCAGCCAACCTTCTTCACCATCAACAAAATGGAACTGAATCACTGAAAATAAAGCCTCTTGCATCTTCTCCATCAGGTACCTGTGTTTCACAATTTGAAATCACAGCATGTTTTCCAAGGTAAACTTTCACTTTTCAGAATTGATACTGATCTAAATATTGTGGAAACATATTTCCAGCTGCTACTGGTAGGATTCCTTATTCGTCCTGTGGTTGAACACTGCAATGACTGAGGAAACTCGGAATGCGTACACAAATAAGATATACAGAATTTTAAGAAGATGTGCAACTCAAGTAAAAATTAAGAACAGAGGTTTGTATGTAACTTCCAAAGTTCTGCTGCATTCAGAGGAAACGCATGAGAGACTGCAGAAAGAGCTACCCCAGCACAGCTGACTTGGCGTTAATGTTTAACCAAAGAGAAATAATACATTTTGCCTAATTTCACAGGACTGTGCAACCACTCCCTAATTTCCTCCACACAGAAACATTAGTTTTATGCTCTACCTACTGCAGACATTCTTCAAAAATATTTAGCAACCTGAGTATGAGAAGCACAGAGAGGATTTCCTCAAAACAAATGGTCTACAAGCACCTGCCCGGGTGGGAGCAGACCTCCACCCACAGGCCTCTACTCTGGAGGTACTTTCTTACCATCTTGTTGGCCAAAAGGAAGAGCGGCCCATTCACAAACCTTACAGAGGTTTGTAAAGCTTTCCCCACAGCCAGTCCCTAGGCTAGCTTGCCCAAGCCACTGCAGCCATCCTACGTAACACAAGGCAGGAAAGGAAAGCTGCTTGCGTGGGGCACCTGGTGGCTCTTGCAAACCTGGCAGGCGATACCAATGCTCCATCAACTATTGCACACAACGTCACTGGATTTCCAGGGCTCCCGAAGGCCACTGTGCAGAAACTGCAGATGTTACAAATACTTTGTGCCTTATCTAGCTACTCCAGCAATATCTAAACAAGAAGAAAGATTTCCCAGTCATATGCTCATGCTTAGATGTAGCAAATTTTAGCAGAAGGAAATAGAGCTGTAAAATGCTAATAATTGTGAGAAACAAACCACATTCTGATAAAATTCTATTTACAAGTCTCAAGATAACCTAGTTGACTATGATGGACTTTGACATTATACCTTATTATCCTCTGTACTGCCATGAAATGTCATTAAGACTGTCCACACAGCTAAAAGCAGCCGTGTGGAGAAACACAAGATGGGCATTTTTAAGCACTGCATTTTCTTTTTCACAACTGTCATGTATCGCAGCAAAACAAGAAGCAGGCTCTTGTTCTGCACTCCTACCACACGGAGATAAACATACAATTAGCCACATTTTGCTTGCACCTGGTATGACAACATTTGTGTGTGACAAGCAGAGAGCAGCACAGCAGCACCCTTCCAACAGACAGAGGAGCTGCCATCCCGCACAGCTCCACTCCTCCCCTTCTGAGAAAGAGCAAGAGCAAAGGGACAACGAGAAGTCCTGCTAAGTATGTATGTAAAAGTCTGGCATGGATGATAATATTTTAAGATTCACTTAAAAAAGGAAAAGTTGCATTTTCAGGTGAAAACTTCAGGGGCGTAGAGAAATACTGAGAATTCCTGGCCTTTTCTCCCTCAGGACGCGCAGCTCAGGCAACCCAAACAGAGGTCATTCTGCTTGCCCAGACTGCCCCAGGCCATGCAGGCTTGGCAAGTAGTTGCCATACCTGGGCATGCCAACAGTATCCCCCACACTGTAATATTTTTCCATAGAAGTAGTTCCCTTCAGCATTATATTTACATATAATAACAATTTAAAACCCCAAACAAACACCACAAACAATATTAAAATGTACTAATACATACATACAATTACCGAGCCAGACTTAAACCCATGCTTCACCCCTTTATCAAAAGCCTACGTAGAAATTGATCTAATCTGATATTTTTTATTTTAATTCTGTTCTACAAAAGCAATTAAACAATGATATCTGTTGCCACAAGTTAAAAGTCATTCCCTTAGATAAGAGCCAAATACAACAAGCAGAGAGTTTTGCCATCATTAGACTTCTAACCATATTACTTCTATTTTGAGGCTTTTTTGTTTGGTCTCAGTTTAATTTCCTGTCAGCCTTACAAGAGATTTCTAATGTTTGGGCTGTAGGATATGCTCTGATTAAAAATAATCTTCCCAATTACTGCCTGGCATGAGTCTACTGCCACATGCACTCTGCCACTGGCTTCTGAATTTCTGTCAGCAGTAATTGTGTCTGTAGCTTCTAACTGTAAATGAAAACCCAGGGGGCATATTTGGGTTCCAGTTTCCTTTGCGTAGCCATATCTTTTAATTTGCACTGTCTGTCAAAAGGAGATGTTTGTAGGCACTAAAAGGAAATCCTTAGAACATCAGGTTAAAAAAAGAGGAAAGGAAGAAAAAAGAAATGCAACTGGAATGTGATAAACCCCATTCGATATTTATTCCAGCACACTCCATGTAGATGGAGAATCTCGCTGCACTGACCAGCCTCAGAACAGGGAGACTGAGACAGTTTACTGAGCATTTCCAGCTGCACTTTTTCACCATTAAATTTAATCCTAACTCTTGAGCATCACCTAAGTGCTGCTATTTTTTCCTGATGCTGGCCCCTCCCTGGCCTAAACTATACAGTGGGGTCACTCGCCTCCAGCCCTGGATGGACCTCAGACACAAGTTGTAGGCAACCTGTCTCCCATGTCAACCCCCTAGACCTACACTGCATCTTCCCTTCAGTCTGTCCTTCAGTCCTGTTTCCTGCCTGGACTTTCACCTGCATTCTGACCTTGTCCTTGCTCTGTCCCAGTGAACTGCTGCTCCCAAGGGGATTCCTAGATGGATCATGGGCCTGGTTCAGCACCCTCCTCAGGGCTGTCAGTGGACAGAGTCCACTGCCAGTACCTGGCTCTTCCCTCCATGGGGGAGGCACTGACTGCACAGCCTCCTGGCTCCCTTCTCTTCCAAAGCAGCCAGCTGACACCAGGCCCTGGGCCATCTACATGTGAAATCGCAGTGCTTAAACCTGGCAGCCAGCACAATCACATCACTGGCCTCATGATAGATTTGCTTTAAGATTCTCATTGATTGGCTTCTCCTGTCAGGAGAGCTGCTGCTAGGAGCTCTGTGATGGAAAGGTGGCTCTGTGTCACCAGGGACTGCTGGGACAGGGACTGTTCCATGTGACAAGAGCAGGATGGAATAAGGTGCCTGGGGTCAATTTTCTAAAGGATGAGAATCTGCAGGAGAATGAAGCACTAAGCATGGGCTGTACACACTGGGAAGGAGATACAGAAGGAGCTCAAGGAGTGGAGAAACCAATATAATGTCAAGAGTGAAGTTTTGTGTCCAAGAAGGGAGTACAACCAACTACACCAGAAGCACTGTCAGGAATGCATTCATAGTATATACAGTCTTTGCTGCCAAGAATATTCTGGAAATACTCACTGTGCAATGAAGGGTAAAGTCCTGTGGAAATAATTTTCTATGAGGTTTCAATGTTTGATGTCTCAAAATTAAGGAAGTTTTTCTCCCCATAGTACGAAGGTGTGCAGCACCACTGCAATCCAAGGAGTACAGGCAGCAGATTTTTGCATGCAGGAATCATGGAAGTTTTCTTCATGATCAGAAGACAAATCCTGAGACTTGGTGAATGTGAGTAGTAATTTGACCAGATGGCATCTGAGACTGAATAGCTGTTCTTGGCATAAGAATTTATTTGAAATATTAAGGCCAAATGTTAGTGCTCTGCATTATGTTTGTTGCTTGATACTCTATTCTGTATGTTCACCTCTGTAAATGAGGGCAGCCAGTAGAGAGGTGCAGCAGAACTGATTTCAGCTCTGTCCTGGACCCCGGCAAACCAGTCGGTAGTATGACTTCCCTATCTCCAGGGTTACGCCCCGTAGCAAGTATTCTGTGCAACGCAATGACAGGAGACCAGTAACAGGCAAGAACATACACAGCTTCTCATTGTAACGACCACTACACTCTCAACTGCCTTGTATTACAGACATAAGGCAGCCACAGGCTGGACAAGAGCCACCAATGTGCATCTGCAGCCCAGAAGGGCAACTGCAGCCTGGGCTGCATCACAAGAGTGGCCAGCAGATAAAGAGAGGGGATTCTGCCCCTCTGCTCTGAGGAGACCTCACCTGGAATATTGTGTCCAGCTTTGTAGCCCTCAGCACAAGAAGGACAAAGTTCTCTTGAAGCCTGTCCAGAGGAGGCCACAAAAAAGGGCTGGAGCACCTGTCCTGTGAAGACAGGCTGAGAGAGTTGGGCTTGTTGAGCTTGGAGAAGAGAAGGCTCTGAGGAGACCTTATAGTGGCATTCCAGAACCTGAAAGGAGCCTGTAAGAAAGCTGGGGAAGAGCTGTTCATGAAGGCATGGAGCGATAGGATGAAGTGATAGGTTTTAAACTAGAAAAGGGGAGATTTAGGTTGGGTATTAGGAGAAAGTTCTTCACTCTGAGGGTGGTGGATCACTGGCACAGGTTGCCCAGAGAGGTGGTGGAGATCCCTGGAGACATTCAAGGTCAGGCTTGATGGGACTCAGAGGAACCTGATCTAGTGAAGATGTCCCTGCTCACTGCAGGGGGGTTGGATTACATGGCCTTTGAAGGTCCCTTCCAACCTAACCCATCCTATGATTCTATGAAAATAGTGATTACTTTTAAAGTACTGTACAACGGCACAAAAGGTTCTGTGCCTCCTCTGAGCCCTATAGCACAGCAGCACTTTCCAGGCTATGAGAGTCTCAGAGTGTCCTGGCTTCTATTGCCATACCTCATTTGAGACAAAACTATCATCTGCAAGACTTACCCCCGAGCCTGACATGATGACTGAAATTGCCAGAACTTTTCTGTGAACAGCTGCTTCTACAAACGTAACGGAAGCCACTGAGTTCAGAACAGTTGGTTATTCCTGTGGTGGGGCCATGAAGACACTTAAATACTTCCTGTATCACAGCACAAAACATGTAGCATTAAGTATAATAGTACACACATTATGAAACCAAAGAAATACTGGGAAAGGACAAAAGGAACCAGAGCAAGGTAGGAAATCTGGATAAGGCATGGCTGATACAGCAAGTGGCATCAAATGCCCACTTCTGGCTTCTTCACTGAGTGTTTCATCTCAGAACCATTTTAGAAAAACACATAGCATGCCATTGCCATTATTAAGATTAATGTCCAAACAACACCTGAGGACATCAACTGCACAAAAAGCACAGCGATGTCCTTCACTGGTTATATTCCTATATAACAACAGCCACATGTTTATCTATCCTAGTGCATGAAGTAGGCAGAGAGAAAAACTACCTCTGTATGAAAGAACAAAAAAATACACTTTGGAAATTAGTCAAGATTAATGAAAGAAGTTATGTATACCAAAACAGTACTAGAGACATTTGTGTGTCTGAAAATATTTTCAAAATGCAGTTAAAAATTGAAACCAAGCAAAAACAATCCCCCAACCAACCCTCTTCTCCATTGACTGTTTTGTTAGTGCAAGTTACCCAACACCTTTTTAAAGGCCCCTCAAAAAGGAGATCTCCTGAAATTCCTGAGCCAGCACAGGAAAGGGGCACAATCCCGGGTACCAAGGTGCAGTGTTACCAAGGTCATCACACCTACTGCTTCAGAAACAACAGGTTTAGAACTTATTTTTTTTAGTTTTTCCCTTTTCTCCTGACTCTTCTGCACAAGAGCCCATTCAGCCCAAGCTCTTGAGCAGGTAGAGCAATTCCACAAGCACCAGTAAGATCACCCATATGTTTAACCACGGTAACACACTCCTATATGCCTGCTGGACTGGAAGATCATTTATCACAAACACAAGTGAACAAGGTGTTCAAAGAAGATGCAGAAACAACACAGTAATTTGAAAGAGGATTTAACTTATCAACTGCAACTGTGGAAAGTCCTCTTATCTATTCCAGAGGTGAGCTTTTAGCACTGAGCATCCTTGCCGACAAAGACTAAAACACAGGAACATTATACTTTCAGAACAGGGTTTTTCCATTTTGCATTTTTAAACTAATGGTTCTCTCATCTACCACAGGTCAAGAGGAGTCGTGCCTGTATAAGCAATACTTTTGAAAGAAACTTCAGCTGTAGAGAAAAGAATGGTACATTTGCCCCTTTTTACTTCTAAAATACAATTTCGACATTGCTTCAGAGTTTCAGATGCTAATAAATACTGTCTGAAATTAATGACCAGAAAAAAAGGGAAGTAAAGTTGCCAAAAGGGAAAAAAGAGAGGAAGAAAAGCTATTTATCCCCTAGCTCTGTGATTCAGAACATGATTATTTCTACAGAAACAGCCCAGCTCTAGGCTGTGTCTATTGCCAGAACTAGGAAAATGTCACACGTGGAGAGCAACACACACAGGACTTAGGAGTGAACAGGAAAGGCACAGTACCTTCCATCGGCCAAAGCATGTTCTGGACAGTAATCTAACCTGGTGAGATGCTCCCCATTTTCTGATCCAAAGGCATTTTAATCACCAGGGAAAACACAAGCATCCTTTGACACACTGGACAGAGAGGAGGGAGATAGGTTAGCTGACAGCAACTAACCTTCAGGAAAATTGGCTTTGGTCGTGTCATCAGGTCCTGAGAGGGTCTGACCTTCCCACCAACCATCACACCAACCACGCTGGATCCCAGGCACAGATCATGGGACCCACTACAGGCCTGCTGCTATAGAGAAGGCAAAAGTTATCCATCTGATCACTGAGTTTATCAAAAGGATTCTTTATGAAGAAATAAAATTTCAGGATGAAAAAGAAGCAAATAGTAAATTTATATAAATATTCCTTGTTTGTACATCTACTTCTGCTAGGAATGGTGCCTACAACTGATTCAGAGAAGAAGTTGGTGTTTATTTTCCATCAAACAGCAGAAGCTCAGGTTGGGTCCCTTTTCAAACAAATTATTTGCTGTTGTTTTGAGCTGAGTATAATTACCATCCCAAAAAGTCAAGTCATAGATCAGAGGAATCCCAAGCAGATCCCAGCGCTGCAATTCGAATGCCCGCCTCCGAGCAGAGCCAAGTGACACAGCACAGCTGTGCCAGGGAAAAGCAGGAGATTTTCCCCAGAAGCAACACACCCCAGACAACCTTTCTGCCTGTGCCAATCAAGCTTCGTTTTTCCAGGGAGGAAAAAGGATGAAAAGGCACAAATATAAATGATGCAATCTACAGCCCAGGCACACAGAATACAGCTCTGCACAACCCTTTGTCCCAGATTTACAATTTGTAAACAAAAATGGGCTTTTTTTAACTACAGCTCTTTCCAGTTGCCCTATATCCCAGTAGAAAAAGAACCGGCTTTGTAAGCATCCCACGTTTTCCTCCCCATTTCTGAATGACCAGTTCCACACATCTCTTTCTTCATCTGTAACCGCTCCTAGTGTACTGTGAGAATCACAAACTGCAGGTAATGGTACCTTCTCCATCACTCAGCATCGGGAGTGTCACACCAGCAAGCTGACACAGGAAATAAGACCACTTATCAATGAAGAAAGAAGTCAGAGGCTTCTAAGGTTGGAGCAGGAACCTGCTGGCTGCTGCAAATCTCTCACCAGTGCATTTGAGCCCGACACTTAATATTCAAACTGAATTGCAAGCTATGTACTCAAGGATAAAGCTCAGTAATAATAAAGATTCACAGTCTGACAGGCTCAGCATACAAATCCCAGTGCAGAGCTCAGTTCAGAATTTATTTTTTTTTAAATCTAAAGACGAATCTGGGTTCTTTTTTTCTTTAAATAAACAATACTTTTCATTTAGTAGGGGAAACAACAGAATGGGAAAGTAAAATGTTTTCCTACATTTAGATATTGTGAAAGTGCACATATGTTACTATATGTTACCCATATGATCTAAACCCTTGACATGTCACCCAATCACTGGATCTAACCACTGGTCTGAAGTCCACTATCGGGTCACCAATGAGTGACAGTTGCTAATATCCTTCCATAAACTCCAGATTACTTTATGTTTCTGCCCTCCCCCAAGCTTCTAGGTGACATTTACACTGGTACTTTTTTTATCTCTCAATCTTACTCCTCTTTTGTTTTTTCCCAGCATCGCTCAGTTCACCGTAAGGCAAACACTGAACATTTTACAGGGACACGGTAACGTCACGGCCCGTTTATTCTTTCCCTTTCAATGTTTATTTTACATTATAACAACCTGGCAGCTTTGTGTGTGTGTGTGTGTAAGTGTGTGACTGTGTATTTTTATAGGAGGCAGTTTAAAATTAAAGAAATTTTAATTAAATGCCTAATAGTTTTTACACTGGAAATATTGCTGCTAAACATTAGCTGCATTTAGACGCTTCAAATTATTCTGTATTTAGCTTTGAACTACGATATTTCTATTACTAAATCTACCCCTTTCTTCTAAATGCATCCAGCTTAACTACATCTCCCTAGATCCCCTTGTTAGTCATACTTTGATTCATTCCATTTCATTGCCTTTCATATTTAAATTACTTCATTTCTTTCCCTACTCCCCACATTACCCCATGAAATGACAAGTCTTGCTTTGCACGATGGTTCTTTATTCTCCAACCTCACATAACTCCCATTTTAAACACTTTACTCTTCTCCCTCTATATTTGCAAGTTCTCCTCCGGCACTGCCTTCCAAACCAATTCCGAATCCACACATTATATCCCACCTCTTTCTTTCCCTTCCATTCTGTACTCACCAAGATCAACCAGTGCTACAGGATGTCAAATTATGAGCTCTGCAAGGCCAAGACAACACCCTGCAACCCATGTGCTGCTGTACCCACCATGACCTGCGCAGGGATCCAGCCAGGAGCCTGACGCTGTCCACCTGCCTACGCAGCTAGATGTCTAGATGAGACATGGTCTTAGCCACAAGGTTGCGATTGCGGCACAGTACAATCTGACCCTTTAATACAGAGGTCGACCGGCAATGTCACTGCTCCCAGCATGGGGAGGGAATGCAGAAGAAGCCTCCATCTCAACATCTGACACAAATAGATTTATGACAACATAAGCAACTGTCCATTCTCATTCTCCCTTTGGCCAAAGTGGTATTTCTCAGGACTTTCACTCGAAATCAGCTTTCACTTCTCAAAATAAATACATAAAATTAACAGTAGCTTCTCTGTATCTCCTCTTCACAGGCTTCTTGATTGAACCTTTGAAGATTATCTCCATTGCCAAGCAACAGACCAGTATCTTTCTTTAGGTACCATGGCTATAAAAGTGCTGTAATGGGAGCTCAAACTGAGGGTGAAGTTGTTAAAACAATTCTAAAAATGCACAATTCTCAAAACCGCCCTCCCTGCTGCATCAGAACAAGAGTACCTGAACACTGACTGACAAAATTACTGCTGTTCTAATGCACTCTCCAGCTTTATTCACTCTTAAACAGAATCTTCTTTAAGTTTAATTGATGCTCCTGAAAAGCTGCTCTGCTGTTCTTTAGCTTCTGGGCCTAAAAGCAACTAACTGAAGGGTGCTGGTAATGCACCTTGCTCCAGCTGCTGACCTTGTCCTGTGGGAATGAAGAGAACAAAGAGAAGCCCGTGCTTACAGCCCTGCCAGGGAATTCACAGAATCATAGCAGTTGGAAGGGACCTCTAAGATCATCAGGTCCAACACCCTGCCAAAGCAGGTTCCCTAGGACAAGTTTCACAGGTCAGCATCCAGACGGGGCTGGAATCTCTCCAGAGATGGAGACTCCACACCCCCCTGGGCAGCCTGTCCCAGGGCTCCCTCATCCTCACCGTGAAAAAGTTCTTCCACATATCAGTGCAGAACTTCCTGTGCTCCAGCTTGAGGCCATCACCCCTTTTCCTGTCCCCACAGACACTGAGAGGAGGCTGGGTATTACCCCTGTGTCTCACACTTCAGATATTTATAAACATTGATCAGATCCCCTCTCAGTCTCCTTTCCTCCAGGCTGAACAACCCCAGTTCACGCAGCCATTCCTCATAGGGAAGATGCTCTGGGCCCTTAATTACCTTTGTAGCCCTCCGCTGGAACGATCAAGAGCTGCTGCTTACTGTGGGACCATCACACCTTCAGCTGAGTTACCACGTGCCCTATAGTATTTGCCAACTCAAAAGGTTAAATTATCATCTCTAATTTACAACACATCAAAAATTATGTTCCCAAGACCCAGTTCAAAAGAGCTGTCACATTTGCTGAAGACAGCAAGTCACAGCCTGAGTCACCCAATCTTCTGTGGAATACCAAATTCTGCCTGGATGCAGTGTAACACGTCACCATCTTCAACAGGGGTTAAGAGAAATTGTTAGAACAACGAGATAGCTGCTTGCTTAAATGGAATTTTACCCAGATTATAAATGGCTCAGTATCTTACTGAAACCAATCACCTTGAGAGCATCGATACTGGTTACTGTTGGATAACGGCTTGTCTAAAAGAACTGTGGTGACATTTCTTATTTGTCATTTTGTTTTGTCTTACCTTGTAAAACACTCTGGAAATTCTGATTATTATTGTTGTTATTGTTAAACACGAGAAAGACCTAGCCTACTAAACCAAAACATCAACATTTTCTTTACTCAAAACCATAGTATAATAGTTTGTAGTTTGAAAAATGTGCACAGGAAGGAATGATTCCGTTTTCATACCCACTAAGAAATCCTGAAAAAAATCCAAAATAAGTCAAAACTTTTAGAGACTGGATAAAGTGTCTTTGTGCTGCCTTTGTCCTGTTTGAATAACAAAGCTCCACTGGGTATCTCTTAGATCTACCTATCATAATTCAGATACTTGTGAATAATTCAAGATGTTATGCTTTAACTTCTATCAGCAATTCCCTGGAAAAGAAGGACTAAGTAAGCATATATTATAAGCTATAGTATGAATCCATATAATTAATATTTTTATGTACTTTACCTGTCTCACTCTTTGCTCTTGTGATATTAAGTTAGTATTAAATAAATAACAAACTCAGACAACTTGTTGTCCTACTTTTCCAAAAGATGCTTCAATTTCTGTAATTACGTTGTTTGATTTATTGTTGCATCCTCACTTGAGTTACACATGCTGTTAATGTGCTATCAATGTAATTGGCTGTTTCGTTGTAGGAAACATTTTTTTAATCAAGCCAGCATTTTTGTTGTTAAAAAAAAAAAAGCAGTGCTGTACTTCCCAGGAATCAAAATACCCGATTAATGGCATGACAGAGATGCACATCTTCTCTGCACATTTAACTTGGCACACTGAAGCACAACAGAGATGATGTGCTATTATTCAAGCATAAGAAAAATAGAAGCGTTCCACTAACGAGTGTCAGAGGTGAACAAAGGCATACAAAATCATTAAAAAAACAACTAAAATACGCCCTCATTTTTTCAAATACAGGTTCCAAAGGCCTGTGCCCAAGCGATTATAAGTTATGTATTAAGATTACAGGATTTGAATTGAAACCAAGAAATACTGATCCTGGATTTTCTGATTTGCTGCTAGTGAAGAGTTAAAACGAAAACTATTTCTTCATGAAGGGAATACACATCTCTGGTGAGAAACATAAGGAACTGATGCATTAGCCTCCATCCGTCCAGTGAACTTCATTTCTGCTGGTTACCAGATAGTGTCCTGCTGTCACCTAGAAATTTTGCATGTCCCAACGCACCAAAGATAACCCTCCAGGTAAGCAGGGCTGGAGGCGTAAGAAAAGAAATCACATTTCTGAAAACTGAGAGAAAATTAATTTGTTTATACTGCCCTCGCTCAATAATTCTCATCCATGAAGGGTATTAATTTTGACTATTAATTAGAGCAGCATCTGTTTCTCACACACTGGCAGGCTACCAGTGAACATTAGCAGCGTTAGCTGTTGGTACAGGTGTGGAACGACTGAAAACTGATTTCAGAACTACTTCCCTACCATACTAATACAGGAGCAACAATTTACACAGAATTAGCTGTCTCAAATACAGCTCCACTAAGAATATATTGAGTATTCTTACTAGCTAGACATGAAATATTCTGGAAACGTTTTCAAAACTTCATTTGGTGGTACGATTAGCAACACTCTAAGACCATTAATGCTGCACACGAGCCAAAACCTCAAACCCAAGAAACCCAAGTTTTAAAAGGTGCTACACTTTTCTTTAATTAGCAAACTGGCTGTAGGAAAGCATGCATTTCCTTCATTAACTACAAGAAAACAGCTGATATTACACTTAAAAACTGTTGGTTTTTCTAAAGTCTGGACCAGACAGCAATACCTGGCACTGCATCACTATACTTTAGTGTTTTTTTCTGTAAAGTAAACCCGACAAGGCTGTTTACACATTAAGACTATTGTTCAATACCAATATCAAAACACTTTCCCCAGTAAAAATGAAAATATATTAAAGGTTATTTTGATACACAAATCACACAGGTAATCTAGAGTTGGAAAAAGCCCATGGTAGATAAAGCAGCAACTTCCAGCACAGTCAGCCTATATTATGTAAGTTAGAGTGGAAACTTTGAATTATATTTTCTTATATCTGCATTTTCATTTGGAATTTCTCATTTGTATAAGAACTATACAAAGTTCTTATAGGAAGAATGAGGGAACAAACTATCAGGAGTTGTTTTGCACTTCTCTAAAGACACGTACATGGAATTCTGCTGGGCGCACGGGGAGTAACGCCTGTGGTCCCTGAGTGCTTGGAGATGCTTGAGAGAAGCAACTAAACTGAAACTTTACAAGTTTCCATCTGGGCTGTTGGTGACCACTTACTCTGAAAAGCTCTATTTTTCAAACAACATAGGAATTTTAAACATCTAGTAAGGTGGGAGACATTTCTAATTCTCATGTACAGTTGCTTAGAGACACGGCATCGTAAGAGACCGCATTAGGTTACCCAACGTAAACACGCCTTACCTAACCCACCTGGAAAGAACAGCATGGCAGAAGCATGTTCCAAACAGCCCAAAGGTTTACCTCACTGAGGCAGGCTGCTTCTGCAAATCCCAGCTACAGCTTGCAGAAAAGTATACGTGGCTGTTTTCAGCCTCTACAGAGGACTTCCATCGAAACCAAAATACGCCACTTGTGTAATAAATCACCATTAAACAAGATGTGGTTGAGTGAATCAGGTCATCTGACATTACACTGCTAAAGAAACCAAAAATTAAACAGTTCAACTTGATACAAAGTTCTAATTCTCTGGGAACAAAGCCCACCCCCCCACCCCCCCCCCCCAAAAAATAAGGAAATGCCTGCAATATCCTGCTTCTCATATTCTAAGGCACATTTAAGATAGTAAATCTAGCTTAATAACTCTAAAATATTGGAAATATTGGAAATATAGGTTGGCTATGAGCCAGCAGTGTGCCCTGGTGGCTAAGAGGGCCAAGGGGATCCTGGGATGCATCAGGAAGAGTGTGGCCAGCAGGTCGAAGGAGGTGATCCTCCCCCGTTACTCTGCCCTGGTCAGGCCCCACCTGGAGTATTGTGTCCAGTGCTGGGCTCCCTGGGATAAAAAAGACAGGGATCGCCTGGAGAGAGTCCAGAGGAGGCTACGGAGATGATGAAGGGCCTGGAACAGCTCCCGTATGAGGAAAGGCTGAGTGAGCTGGGGCTGTTCAGCCTGGAGAAAAGAAGACTGAGGGGGGACCTAATTAATGTTTATATAAAGATCTTAAGTATGGGATGCAGGGGGAATTGGCCAACCCCTTTTCAGTGTCTGTGGGGGCAGGACAAGGGGCAATGGCTGTAAATTGGAGCACAGGAAGTTCCTCACCAACATGGGGAAGAACTTTTCCCAGTGAGGGTGACAGAGCCCTGGGACAGGCTGCCCAGGGAGGTGGTGGAGTCTCCTTCTCTGGAGATATTCAAGACTCGTCTGGACGCCTATCTGTGCAATATGAGCTGGGGAGCTGCTTTGGCAGGGGGGTTGGACCCGATGATCTCTCGAGGTCCCTTCCAACCCCTGTGATTCTGTGATTCTGTGTGATTCTGTGAAATAGCTACCAAATTCAAAGGCTACAGTAAAAATCCCTTCAAGGTGGGATGGCAGCAACAAAACCAACCTGAGAGTAAACTATGCTCCTACATACTGTGTGGTTGGGTCTCACTTAAGACATGTAACTTCAAAGTGAACTGTACAGTACGTCTTGGAACTTGACTTCTCAGTATTTTTTGTCTTCTCTAGGTTGCCCTGTTATTTCACAGCTGAGACCTTTGCTATGGCAGCGTGCATATGGAATTGGTAGTAAGTCTGGTTACCCATGCACTGCAAGGGAGACACACTTCTAGTATCACAGCTCCTGGGGACGCTCTGCAGAGGCTGGCAGTTTTGCTGGCCTGAGCACAGAAGGAAAATGCTCACCGAACAAGAGTGCTTATGAATTCTTGCAGGATTCCAACTGCTTCTTGTGACTGCCAATCTGTCTGTGAAACTCCTATTTAAAGAAATTTTATACCTAATGTTACAGCACCCTTTCAAATTCCTGCATGGATCAGTTCTTCTCCAGTGTCAGACACAGAAGTTCTATTTATGGCTATAGTGAGAATAAAGCAGACATTTCCTTACCAATGTGCCAAATACTAGATTGATAACAATATAATCTCCACATAATTCTCTAATGCCTGAAAACCATTCAAGTACCTCAATATATCAATTTTTAACTGTTTTAGAATAGCTATAAACACTCAAAGAGTCTAATGAAGCTAATAATACTAAGAGTGCAGCACATGAAAGGTGGTACAAAAATCAATTTTCTTTCACCTCCTATGATTTATATTCCTTCCTGACCAAATTAATTTCACACTAAGAAACTGGTTAATAAAACTTCAGAGCAACCTTATATTACAAAGTTTTGTTCTTAATCCAGGCAGAGATAACATGAAAATGGGAGTACAATAGCAGTTTGGGGAATACTCTTCCCTGTGTAAAGGCTGGCTGCTTTATTGCACATCTTCTCACCAAGTTTTATTCCTGAACTTCTGAAAGTGAATTTAAAAAGAAGCACACTACAGGTTTGCAGTTCAGAAACAACAATATTGTTTTAAGTATTATCAATAAAATATAAAATAAATGAAGCAAGCTTGAAAAAACCGAGCTTGGTATGAAAACCAAACTGAGAATTAAGTTATGTGCTTAATTCTAAACTTATCTGCAATGCTAATATTTCTATTACAGAAGAATAAAGTCAAAAGGATTGCTGATGTACTTCATACAAAGCACTTAATTAGATATTTCACTGCAGCACAGCTGGATTGTGTAGGATTTTTCTCCTCTCTTCTGTGAAAGTATCGCTGCTATAGCCACACTTGCATTTTGCATCCTTTATGGCCACAATAAATCCCTGCATGTAGGATGGCTCCTCCTCCTCTTTCCCATCCCAAGAACAAGCAATATGTTTTTCTGGGTAATAAGGAAGAACAGAGATAAAAACCAAATTTCAGAACAAAGTCACCTTTCTATTCACGGGATGAAACAAGTATGGTGACAAATATTATATATTAAAACCTCTGCATATCATTACTTTCAGGTCTTGTTCAGAATACAACTGCATTGTCTAACAGCAATTCTAGATACCCATAACTTCAGCACAGGAGACATAAGCCACCAAATAACAAAATTTAAAGCAAATTGATGTAATGTTATTACAGAGCTGCGCAAAACCAGTGGCTCAAGCTGGCTAAAAGGAAATATTTGGAAAACAAAGATCAGGTGAGGTTTTTTGTTACTATCTCTGCTGACTGCACTTATGGGGAAGGTAAGACTATGACAGGAGTGTGTGAAACTTCTCTCCCACCTCACTTTGACATTATCATGTAGCTTGCAGGGCATGAACCGCATCTAAAACTGCTCAGAAATAGATGCACAGTAAAATGGCAGCCAAGAATATCATGCAAAATGTGTGCAATAAATATCTCCAACACAATTTGAGTAATTTCAGAAATATGAATACATCTCTGGAGTGTCTGTTTAAATATTAATAATGTTTTTTAAAGTGATTTCCGTTGTTCAGAAATAGGCATGTATTGTAATTGTGAATTGGGCGAAGAATTTTTAGCCTGCACTGAGATTTAATAATATGCCCACCACCGTCTGAAAAACGAATGAATGGCACCAATTCTGCTTTTCTGAGACTAAAATGTGACTTGAAGCTTCAGTTTTACAATTTCTGATGTGGCTCAAAGCTGAAGCAAATAATGTGGTTTGTGACCTTTATGCTGATTCACCAGCACACGAAGTAGTAAAGAGATTTCAGTAAGAGTAATAAGGGTAACTTAGACAGAAATGCAAGCAAGTAATTGAAAGTTGTTCTTTCTTTTCCCATCTCACTGGCCTAGGAATATGTTGGCTATAACAGAGCTATAACAACACAGCATCTACACAGGGCTTGTGCTCAAATCAGACCACACTGCACCTGTGGGGTGAAGATGTTGTTTTGCTCTTGATACACTGGTCAGACTTGGCCCAGGCAGTCCGAGATGTCTTGGACAATCTGCAACACGGACCCAGTTTGGATAAGCCAAGCTCCCAGCAGCTTCAGTGTTTGTAGGCCAGATACACAACTCTTTCAAATCTGAATAGGATATCTTCACCCTAAGAACTTACTGGTATTACAATATCTGGAACGTAGGAAGGAAGCCACAAAGCCCAGAGAATGTAACCTACTAAGCAAAATAGAGAGGAAAACCTCACATGCCCTGAAACACCAGAATTCCTCTCACAGGTTCAGGGATGATGCCCTCCTTTCTCAGTACGTCTTCATCAAACTACCAAAGACACATTGCAAACAAAACAGAACAAAAAAAGCCCCTATGCTTGCCAGGGACCATGCTTGCCACCATGACACCAACTAAATTAGCGTGGCTGGATCCAAACAGACAATGTAGATCCCAGTTTCCCTTTTTCTTCAAGACATGAGCAGTAGGATTGAGTGCAACCTCAGCAAGTTCGCCAATGACTCCAAGCTGTGTGGTGCACATGCTGTGGGGGAGGGAGGCCATGCAGAGGGACCATGGCAGGCTGGAGTGGTGGGCCCATGTGAACGGAATGACATTCAACAAGGCCAAGGACAAAGTCCTGCACATAGGTTGGGGCAATTCCAGCTACAGGCTGGGTGAAGAATGGATTGAGAACAGCTCTGAGGAGGACTTTGGGGTGTCGGGGGACAAGAAATTCAACCTGGCCCTGCAATTATGTGCTGGGCCAGAAAGCCACCCGTGTCCTGGGCTGCACCCAAAGCATCATGATCAGCATGGTGAGGGAGGGTATTCTACCCTTCTGCCCCACTCTGGGACAGAGTGCAGTGCTGTGTCCAGCTTGGAGGTCCCCAGGACAAGGGGGGCATGGAGCCATTGGACTAAGTCCAGAAGAGCCCACAAAGTTGATCCAAGGGCTGGACCACCTCTGCTCTGGAGACCTCTGAGCCCCTTCCAGGCCCTTGAGGGGCTCCAGGAAAGCTGAAGAGGAGCTGGTGCCAAGGGCAGGGAGGGACAGGCCCAGGGGAACAGCCTTCAGCTGCAGGAGGGCAGTTAGAGAGGGGCTGGGAGGCAGAAATCCTTCCCGGGGAGGGGGGAGGCCCTGGCACAGGGTGCCCAGAGAAGCTGGGGCTGCCCCTGGATCCCTGTCAGGGTTCAAGTCCAGGGTGGACAGGGCTTCGGGCACCCTGGGCTGATGGGGGGTGTCCGTGCCCATGGCAGGGTGATCTCTGAGGTCCCTTCCAACCCAGAGCAGTCTGATTCTATGACTCAAGTGGAGCCATGTTGGTAAGACCAAGTTCTCGTCTTTCAAAATAAAGGTGAAAACCAGCCAAGAAGCCACAGCTCACCACTGGAGACCGAAAGGTAAACCTGCAGTTCAGAGCAGGGGCACACTGCCTGCTTTGTGGACAGGCAGGAAGTCAAGAGGATTGTCTTCTGTTGCTAACATATAAAGAAGGTGATTTTTTTCCACAAGAAAATCCTTGTCTGCCAGCAACCATTTTCAGGTGTTCCAAAGGAACAAAAAAGTACAACAGCAATTTAGGAAAGGCAAATAAAGGAAGGGGAGTTCAGCAAACCACAAACCAAGATGTCAATTACTTTAAACAAAGTACAGCTACAGGAGTATTTGCCTTAACTCCATTTCTGAGCACCTTACTGCACCAGTGAGCTTTGCTGAGATTACGTAAGACTGTTAACAGGTTCCACTGGAGACTGAAGCCACGTAAACAGTAATGGACTCTTTATGAGAAATAAATAGTCAATTGAGAAAATCCTTGTGTTTCAAGACATTCAGGTTAATTATTTCAACCTGCTTGGCAAGGACAAGGTAAATCTTAGTTTTAAACTCATCATTTCTAGGTAATGAGCTACCTAACGGTCTTCAAGCTTGGAAACCTACCTGCACACTCTATCAGCTGCTCTCAACCTACTGAAGACTGTATGATAGGAACTGGCAGATCACATTATTCCCTTTGCATATAAAACAAGATAAAATGCAATGGAGTAATTATCATTGTCCTAGTTTATTGCAAATTTCCATGTTTTACAGAACTTTCTAAATCCAGAAATGCAATTATTTGAGAGCCCTGGTTTTAACTGGTATTTTAATGAGACTTAGTTGGAACAACAAATAAGTTGAGTCTATTCAGTTCTGAAGGTTTTGTTTCTTCAGAAGTGTTTCTGACAGGCCTTTTGGCTCATTCCTTAGTCTCCAGCACTTAGTGGATGCCAGGAGAAGGAGCTTTTCCTAAATAAACTGGGAAGGATTTGGGGATCTCAAAGATTTGGTGGCCAAGAATAAGTATTGACATTGTGTGGTCTCATGGAATACGGCTGCTGATACGGCAAAAATCCAGATTTCATCAGTCAGATGGGGAACCTTCTGCTTCAGTGTCAGTCTGAGAACAAAAAAACAAATCAGTAGCCACTTCCCACAGTACAACTTGTTTCAGTATTTCTCAGCTTTGAAATGGCTTTCTAAACAATACACTCCTCAAGAAGCTTCCATAATCCATTTGTAACTCCAAAATCATGATGCTTCTGGTTTCCTACATTAGTAGAACAAGCTAAGGACACACTCACAGGCTGGATTGATAAGTCTTTCATACCTTTTAAACACATCTTTATCAAATAAAGTCAAAAGTAACTTTGGCAAACTGTACTGGATTAGGTACCCTCTGCTTCTAAGTGTTATCCTCAGTATACAAATCACTGCTCACCATATCTCATTATTTCTCTACTTGATAATCAGAATTTCAACTTTTCTTTCATACTACTACCACTTTTGCCTATCCTTTCTCCTTACAGGCATACCTACAAAACTTCTGTATCAGAATTAAGTTCATTTCCTAATCATGGGGTGTTTTTGCTGAGATGTCAGCAAATTTGCAAACGAAAATAAAAGTCTTAAAATAGCCAAGCCAGATGGTCTGATGGGGAAGCCATTTCTAAAGAACGCCGACTGTAACAGAAGCTCTGCCAACCAGAGTAAGATATTCTACTGCTTTTTGTCGATTTAAGGTCTATGACACACTGCAGCTGTCACGATGAAGGGTAGACAGAAAAGGCAGCCTAATGACTACAGAAATGCATTAAACCATACAACTTTTATAAGGTATTCACTTGGCATCTGTCTTCTGTAACATGTCTCTGTATTGTACAAGGTATTTCTCTCCCTCCTCACTCTTTAGAGATATGAAGTTTAATGTACTGACTGGTACTTAACAATCAGATTTTGTCAGCTTTTGTGCTGAATGGCATCTTCCTTCTCCCACTGACTTTCACAGCACTATTCACAGTGTAACTTATTGCCTGGCTTTTGGTGAAGGTGACAGATCACATACTGCCGCAGAGCGCTGAGCTCGGGAGCTACGTGCTGTCAGACCAAGCACCTTGATGCCACAGAAATCCTCACTGCTGTGGCACGGGGCACTGCCCCTTTCCACTTGCCTGACTTACCTACACAGACCCACCCTGGGGCTGGAAGGGGTTAGTGCAGGTTGGGGCTCTGCTGGGGAGGGGGATGGAGGGGCTTCTTGATCCCTTTCTCAAGGGAGGCTTAGGAAATGAGCTGCCCAGGCTGGCATGGTTCCAGCATTAGTCCAAGCACCGTGTATCAGAGTGAAGGCATCAGGTAATCACCAGCCTGCTCAGCAAAAGATTGCAAACAGAAGTAAACAGCGAATATGTATTAAACTCCACACCACTGGGTAATTTCATGACCCAGGTGCACTGCTGTACATCCAGGTGTGCTGCTGAGCGGATGCTCCCTGTTACAGAAGAAACTGGATCAGCACCAAAATCAGTAGATTTCCACTTTTAAATGAGAATGGATGGAGCACAGGGAAGAACAGAAAATGTTTGTGATTTAATTCCTACCGCCAAACAGCTCGTGACTTAGAGTGGGACTGCTGCTGATTTAGCTCGTTTTGTACAGGACAGGTGTCTTCATACATCACTTCTTATTTGTGCTGAACTTTACATTCACTGTTCAGTTTTTATTTTCACATTAATTATACTAATATTTCTTGAGTGCTGTGTCCAGTTCTGGGCTCCTCACCACAAGAAGGACATGGAGGTCCTGGAGCAAGTCCAGAGAAGGGCAACCAGGCTGGGGAAGGGGCTGGAGGGCAAATCCTATGAGGAGCAGCTGAGGGAGCTGGGGGTGTTTAGCTTAGAGAAGAGGAGGCTAAGGGGAGACCTTATCACCACCTACAACTACCTGAAGGGAGGTTATAGAGAGATAGGTGATGGTCTCTTCAGCCAGGTGACAGGTGATAGGACAAGGGGGAATGGCATGAAGCTGTGCCAGGGCAGGTTTAGATTGGATGTTAGGAAAAAAATTTTTACTGAAAGAGTTGTCAGGGCCTGGAACAGGCTGCCCAGGGAGGGCTGAGTCACCTTCCCTGGGTGTGTTAAAAAAAGGGTAGATGAAGTACTTAGGGATATGGTTTAGTTTAGGATGGGAATGGTTGGACTCAATGATCTTAAAGGTCTTTTCCAACCTTGTGATTCTGTGATCATCCTATAAGTAACAGTATAGGAAAATAGTTCCAAAATACAAGCTTAACTCTGTGTAGTATGTGTGTGTACACAAACCAACACCTGCACTCATACATACACCCACCCCTCCCAACCATATCGCGGCCCTGAGCACCAAGGAAATGCACTCATTTCTGTACTACTTGTAGTCTCACAATTGCAGAGTGAAAACAATTTTGTATTTTATCAACCCTCAGCAATCCCAGCAGGCCGTGACTTTCAGTTAGTCTGGTCTGAGAGACGCATTTTCACTCTGCAGGACAGATTTCGCTCTGCAAAAGCCTACACTCTAACACATGGGTAACGTGTGTCTGTGGACTGGCCAGAACTAACCCATGAACAAGCACGTTAACCTGTTCCAAAATCAGGCATCCTGCCCACTTGCCAAGTACCCTCCACATACAGCTCTGCCCTCCTACTTGTAAAGCCCTGCAAAGTGCTGAGGTGACAAGCTGGATTGGCTGACGCTGGTTGGACTGGCAAAACCATACCCAGAAGGACAAAGGTACTGCCTTGTAAGGATTACTGGTTTCTCAAAGAAATCTTTCCCCTCAGACCGACAAGAGATTTTAGTGCCCTACTAAAACATGTGAGATCATACCATCTAACCCAAACTGCACCAAACCGAGTTCACCTGAGTGCAATTTCACCATGAGGGGAGCTACACAAGGAACTGAGTTGGTTCAGCATACTGTCTTACTCAGCACTGAACAGAGATAACTTGTGCCTGGGAAGTTTGACAGCATTAATGAAATTCCAAAACAAGTGCTGGTGGAAAAACTTTGTTTTCATTACTATTTAAAAATGCATTCAGGGTAGATGATCAAGACCTGAATCAGGCAGACAATCAATGGAAGCTGTGAGCTGAAGAAGCCTTTCCATCTACGGCAGGGATGAGCAGGAGAGGAGTAGGATGGAACAGCTACAAACAAAACCCACCTCCAGTGACAAAGCCACATTCAATTCAGAAACAGCAGCAATCAAGCAGCTTTTGCAACACACTCAACTGAAGTCCCTCTTGTACATGAAAAGTTCTGAATCACTTTGTTTATGTTTCAACTACCCAAGAGCACACAGGAATATTTTAGAACTCTTATCATCCTTGGGAAAAAAATTTCTAAGAAACAGAGTTGCATTCTTCATTTAAGTGTGATGAACAGAAATAAAATAGTATGGTCACTAAAAAGAAATGGAATATAAATTGGCTGAAGCACTTAAGTTTCAACTCTAGCAGCATGGTCCTCTCCTAGCAATATTTAAAGATCAACTCCAGAATAATTTCATTGCTAAATCACCCTGTTCCTTTCTTTCTCTTCATCACCTTCAGATTTTATTTTCCCAACATATTAATATATTACTGAAAACATAGTTTCAACTATCTTAAAGCAAAGAATGTGCTTTTGTAAGTAATTTCATCTTACACAAGAAATCATTTTAAAATAATATTACAGTTCCAGTAAATTCACAGTTCCTGCAAACGACATAAAGAACATATTTCCCACTTTCATTTTAGCTGTGTATATAATGGATCTCACAGATTTTGCCAATGCAAACACTACCCAGGCTGAAGAAGTTCCTTATCAGTCACAGCAGCAGAGATGAAAACTGCAAACCTTGTTAGGTGAGGATAAAGGAAGTGTATTAAGAATGGACGATTTGGAGTGTAAAAATCAACTACAAAACTACAAAAGGGAGGCAGAACTATCCCCCAGCAGAACTATACTACATACACATGCACACCATCTGAGCACAGATTAGGTACTTGGTTTGCTACTGTAACCATCGACAAGTTTATTTCAATCTTGGGGAAAAAATAATTTTAAAAACCCAATCTATGTTAATGAATGTTTCAAAAGAAAATAAGTTGTCTGAAAACCCATGAAAAATAAAAAGGAGAAATAAATACAGGCATTTAGAAGCTAAGATGCTAGCATTCGAATTATTATTAACTATACATAAACACACAGTAACACCTTAGTACTGCTCTGGACCAAACTTCCCGTGACAGAATCTCAGTGTGACACAGGTCATGACTCAGGTCTGCAGAGGCCCAACACTGTGCTCACCAGCAGTGTGGGCTGAGCCCAGGGGAGTCAGGAATGGCTCTGAGGCCAGAGAAGCCAAGCTTTTACTGGTTCTCATGGTAAAACCACACCAACAGAATGACACATGCTCAATGCTCAGGACACATCCCTTCAACTCACCAAAAAGTTCAGCAAGTGCTGCCTGGTTACTGTGACCTTGCTTAGTGCTCAGTCAAAGAGAAGAATTTCTTTGAAGTATTCTGAATATTCTGATCCCAGTCCCACCAGACTTCCAACCAGGCTGAAGCCTCCTTGGTAAACACGAGACTGATGAAGACTGATTCCACCAATTCACCACTGTGGTTGTTGATGCCTAATTCCAGCATAACTCATGGGGTGATATTTCTGAGTTATGAAGTGCCACTTTCTGCTCTGAGAAATGGAACACTAAATTTGTCTTATCTTCATCTATGATTTATTCAGGATATTAATAGTGTTTGCCAGTGGACTAAATTAGAAATCCCAGTGAGCACTCTCAGTGTCCAAACCTGACGTGGGGTTGGGTTTTCTGCTTTGCTTGTGGTGCTTGGGTTGGCTTGGGTTTTGTTCATCCAGCATGTTGATTACTTCCCTCTTGTGAGGGTACTTAGAGAAGTTGTAGTTGGTGCTTTGAAACACTGTTACTCGACCATTTGCCGTCCTGGGTTGACCTGCAATATACCCAGAGGCCTGAGGACTGCAGTCTTAAAACGGCAAGGAGATGCAGCAGCATTCTGTCGAATTAAGTGAGGGGTTGAAGTGTGGGTGGCCGAGCCTGCGGTGCTGGCTGCAAGTTGCAGGACAGCCCAGTGATTGCAGGAAGGTGAATTGCCATATGCTGCAGCACACCTCAGGCCAGCCCCAGCAAGTCATTGAAAGTTAGAGGCAGGATTTTGAAATGGATATGGGGATGCAAAACACGAGCAACCGATTCTTGTCACCTTTCAGTGAACACTGAGAATACCAAAAGCATCAGGTCTGTATCTGCCAGGCAGCAATAAAAGCACCCTTCTGGTACAGCAAGCAGTTTCATAAGGAAAAAAGGGTATCATCCTATACCCCACACCTCCCGGTTACAGAATCCCCTAGAAATCTGAATGACAGTGCAAAGCCATTTTCAACTTCAAATGATATAAATACCAAACAACACTGGAAAAGTCCTAATCACTATATACCAACTTGTCCAAAAATCAACATAAAACCAAGCTACTTTAATTTGAGTAGAAAGGAGAGGAATCAAATGTATCATCAGTCACGGCCTAACATTAAACTACAGCATAGGTACCAAGATAAAACAGATAGACTGACTGCAGGCTACGCTTCCTACTTGGGAAATACAACCCAGCCTACATGGAAGTATTCTACATTGGAACGGTTCATGCAAGGGAAGTTACTGAAAACTAATCCCCAGCATCTAACTTAATTTGGTTTTGTCGGCTGAGAGAAACCCTTCCCTCAACAACGCTTCATAAGTAGAATGGTGTTCGTGGTGAAGGACAAAGAACAGACCAAACACACTTCTCAAATTAAAACGTGAAAGCCAACAAAGCAGCTGACTGCCTTCACTCCTGCGATGGATAGGTGTCATTTGAGAAGCAATCTTTTTTTCTCTCAGAAATAACACCTTTATCTGCTGCAGTATTACATTTTGAGTTGTCAATAGCTGCTAGTCTATGAACATTATGAAATTTATTTTTCTTGCAGGCCTGTAACTCGGCCACTGATTTCTGCTGTGCTCTTAGGCTGATGGATGTCAATACAGAAGAGCTTTCTTCCTGTTAGTACAGCATCCTTCTGGGACCTGGGGAGGGGAGACAATCTGACCTATAGATCTTTTTTTCTCAGCATACCGAAATTGAAAAATACGTTCCATAAGATGACAGTGGAAAATGTAAGGTTCACAAACAGAGAAGTGCCCAAGGCTGATGGACATGAATATGAGGGATTTAATCTACGTGGGAAATTTAAGCAATGACAAACGTGAGCAAATCACTATTAACAGCAACACATCCTGTTTTAAATCATTTCACTATCAATGACCTCACAAATGCCGAAATCTAAAAATCTTCCAGAAAGTCTGCAGCAGACTAATAATGGATTTTTACTGCTACAAGACATCCTGGCAGATAGAATTGGACAGCGTGTTACAACTTGATAAGGCTTTGAAACACACCATAAATTCCTAAAGTTTTATCTGCTAGAAGGTATTCCACTGCACACTGAAACAAAGGGTGAAATTGGCATATAACCAGCCCAGATTAATTGGATTCATTCCATCTCCATAAAATGTAAGCCACTACATAAGTAAATAGTCGACCTGAGGGGGCCACCAGAGTGTCCCATCTAGGAAACAGAAATCCACCGCAGAAGGTGGCTTCCTAAACAGAAAGTAGAATGCCAGATTATACAGAGAAAATAAGGTCCTGCACTTGGGCTGGAGGAATCCCAGACATAGATACAGACTAGGAGAAGAGTTCCTTGAGAGTAGCCCTGCTGAGAAGGACCTGGGTGTCATGGTGGATGAGAAACGTAACATGAGCCAGCAATGTGGTCTTGCAGCTCATGAAGGCCAATGCTATCCTAGGCTCTGTCAGGAGAGCAGTGGCCAGCAGAGACAGGGAGGGCATTGTCCCCCTCTGCTCTGCCCTCATGAGGCCCCATCTGGAGTCCTGTGTCCAGATCTCGGGGGTCCCAAAACAAGAAAGATGTGGAACTGCTGGAGAGGGTTCAGAGGAGGCCATGAAGATGATTAGAGGGCTGGAGCACCTCCCCTACAAAGAGAGGCTGAGGGAGCTGGGCTGGTTCAGCCTGGAGAAGAGAAGGCTGTGGGGGGACCTCATTGCAGCCTTCCAGTCCCTGAAGGGATCAGAGAAACAGGAGGGGAATCAGCTTGTTAAAGGGCAGAGACTGGCAGGACAAGGGGGAATGCAGTGAAGCTGGAGGAGGGAAGTGTTAGATGAGATGTTGGAGGTGGGGGAAGTTCTTTACAGAGAGAGTGGTGAGGGGCTGGAACAGGCTGCCCAGAGAGAGGGTGGGTGCCCCATCCCTGGAGGTGTTCAAGGCCAAGTTGGATGGGGCCCTGGCAACCTTGTATAGATCCAGGCTTGGAGGTTGGTGGCCCTGCCTGTGACAGGGGGGTTGGAACTCTATGATCCTTGGGGCCCCTTCCAACCCAGACCATTCTATGATTGTATGATTTGATTGTCTGCTGCTATTCTTTCCAAATACCAATAGCTTCAATTTATATGCGTGCAACTAACTCTTGGAAACATCTTTTTTTTGTATAGAACACGAGATAATTTTAGAAGGCAAGATGGGTGCATCAGAACAGAAATAACGGCTCCTTACAAAGAACTGCTTTTGTGAAAAGGGCAGAAAATGGAACTAGGTTAGATCTTGAATTCTCAAAATGAGACAGGGAAATCGGGAGATGAAAGACACCTGAACATTTAAAGGCCTTTTCGTGTCTGTGTACAGACACAAGAGCTGCTTCTAGTGTCACAGAAGCCTGGTAAGCTGTGGAACGCCTCAACTATAGTGCTTATTAAATCCAAAGAAAGCCAAATGGAAAACTGGCCAAATTTTACATCTTAATAATTTTACTACATGTTTTGATTGGTGACATTAACTACAGGCAATAATTTTTCAGTAAATGGCATAAGATGATGACCGATTCCCCAGTTGTTGGCCATAACAGGAAGAACACTGTAGCCTTACAAGCCGAACACACCATCTTCTCAAACCTGAATGACAACTCAAGAGTAGTTAAGTATCTATCTAGATACAAACCAAGGACCACGATCCACTTCAACGTGCTTTGGCCCTCACAGGGAGGAACAGCACTGTTTCAACCTTGGAAAACACAATTTATTCTGCTTTGGAAAGCAGGGGGAAGGCTCTAAAGACAGTGAAAGCAAACCACAGCAACCTACACACAAATCCCCTTGTTCACCTGGACAAGGGTTCCATTCCCAACTCCTAGGACATGCTGAGAGAGGGACGGCATAAATGTTCTTTGTCTGGAAAGGGTGAAGGACAAGGCATATTGATTCAATGAGCTAAAGAAGCAGCAGGTATCAAGAAGCAGCAGCATTCCCTCTCTCATTCACATTGTGCTGAAGTATTTTATAATCTCCACACAACCACAAACACATCCTTAAATATCAACACTAAACCACTTACAACAAGCATTAACTAGTATTTCTCTGTGAGGGCGTGTATCGTTCTCTGGAAGCTAAAAGATAAGGCTGTATTTCCTTACACCTAAAAACCAGTGCAAATTATTTCAAAGTAGAGAAACCCCAACTGTCAACTGTGGTGTTTTAATTTGTATTGCAAATAACAACAAACTAATGAACACAGCTTGACCTCAGAAATGTATATAATGAACTAGATAAAACATGTCCTATATCCGAGGATAAAGCCAGTAGGCTGTAACACTGGCTAACAGTTTAGTTACTTTTAAAAGGTTTTGTATGCTTTTCATTTTGGAGTTATTCTATGCCTGGCTGATTTGACTTGTCCTGGCTGTTGGTATACCCATAGGAGTCATTATGGCAGCTTCAGATAAATGAAGTGCACGAAATGGCCTTGAAAGCCTTCCTCCTTCTCCAGGAAAAACACACAGTACATTGATGGTGAAGGTGAGGCACAGCCTGCACCCACTTTGTGCTCCTTTTCTTGCAGTTGGTCAAGGTGATGTTAGGTCACCTTTATGCTGCAGCTACAGCCCTGATTCCAAAAAAAAAACCCCAACCCAATACCCAATTCCTCTTTCTTTCCCCAGACACTGTGTCTGTGCTTGGGTTGGGCTTATTAAATCTATTTAAGGGCAGCACAGAAAATGCTGCATTTTAAATATATATATATATATTTTGAGTGCCACCATGATTTCCTATTTATCACCTATACAGTCATTCTCTGTGGTAATCAAGGATTATCAAGGTAACAGTATAACCATTTGTATCCATTTCCTTAATCAACTTTTCTCTCCTTTACCCCCATTAGTCTTTCAATGAGGTAAAACAACTGGCTCAGTTTTCATATAGAGTTGGTATAGCTGGGGCTGTGGGTCAATATATAGCTCTGGTTTTCTTTCTTGGGAAATGCTTTCTTTGAAGCACAGTTAAGTTCCAGAGTCCTCAAGAGCGAGGGGTATGGTTGAATCCAGAAGCACGAAGGAGGTATCCAAAGCCCCACACAGTACACAGCCACCAGAAAGAAGTCTGGATTTTCTCTAGATTTACATCTTGTCGTTGACTTTGGCACAGAAGAAAATACAAAACTTTTCCTACCCTCAAAAACTCATGTAAAGACAGAATCTTGTTGAATTTTCAGGTGTTCTATTAAGGTCTAGTTAGTTTTCAATGCATCCTTTCCCTCAGGACACTAGTAAGACTCTCATCATGCACCAGGTCTGCTGCAACCCAGCTGCAATTTTAATCTTCTAAGAACTCAATGATTTTTTCCAACCTCTACCACTGAGCAAATGAAATAAAGAAAATACCTGAAGGTGCCCACAGACTTACAAAAAAAAAAAAAAAAGAGAGAAAAGAAAAAAAAGAATTACATAGAAAACATATTACACTAGTCAATAAATAAATAGATATGGCTGGACTGAAGGGAAAAACCAGCAAGTTTCACAGGGACAATGACAACCCCTAGAATGAGTGTTACTTTAGAGATCCTGCCAGCTAGAACCCCAAGTTAACAGGAAATGCAGCCAATCTATAGTTACCTTCCAGGACAGCTCAACATGGTCCATCATCCAGATACAAAACAATCAAGGCATGAAATTACTGGAGTACAAATTCCCAAGCTTCAATCCTCTGGGGCATCTTTTCTTTCTGTTACCATGCCACCCATCTACTGTAAGTACATCCAACTACCTTGGCAGGTTTGGTAACCTCCTACACACTGGATACTTTTAACAGTTCCTGAAATACATGCTTTGCAGCCAACATTCTCAAGATCATTTACAAAAGTAATGGTTAAAACAAAAAGAAAAAAGAAAGAAATGTCCTCCAAAGCTTGGATATCTGTAATGCCATATGCAAAGAGTCCATTGTACACGGGAGTCAGGAATCCCTACTAAAGTAACTGCCTACAGCAGTGGGAAACTTAGACACGAAAAATGCAGAAAGCTGGAACTCAAAAGAGCAAAGATAATGAGATAACATTTGGAAAAGTATGACATGAGTTTAAAAAACATGAAAAAAATAAACCTCTGGGATTTGGCAGTAAGTGTGTGGCAGTTTCTAAGGCTCTCATCAGGCTTTCAATACATCCACAGGTATTTCACATAAAACTCAACAGTTCTGTTGACGAACCGAAGGAGAGACATCCTGAGAAAAGAGAAAGTCTTTTGCTATCAGATGAGCAACTTAAATTCAGTCTAAGCAAGCTGTAACCATTCCAGTTTCAATTTTTATCATTTTAACTCATACATACCTGGAGAAAATATGTTGGTTTTTTTTTTTAATTTCACACTACAAATAATAATGTCAAGAGAAAAAGTGTAGGGAAAGGCATATAGCATCTGCAACAATTTTAATTCACCTTATTTATCTACACTGAGTTAAAATCAAAATTAATATTAGAATAACAAAACTCAGCTGATAGTTTCTCCCAACACCAACCTGCAAACTTGCTGCCTTTCCAGATAGATAGTTCTATTTAAAATACTGAAATTATTTAAGATTTTGTGCATGGAATGTTGTTTATATAAACATGTATATTGATATACTGCTGCTGTCAGATTCTTCTCCATAGACAGGATTTTTATTAGCTGCTTGGACACAGAAGTGCACAGTAACTGATGCGAGAGCCTCCTGGGGGGTGTCTGCCACCTGCGACTTGTCCCAGGAAGCGCGTGTTCCCGGAGGAAGCCCTTTATCCCAGACTAACTCACCTAACTGTTTCAAGCTGCTTTTCTGTCTGTATTATTTCCTACCTACACACATATTTAGAAAGAAACCATTACACTCTTTGCTGCCAGACCAATCAGTACCATAACGTTACACACACCAAAAATACTAGGCAAGTGGGCTGTGGGCATAAAACCTTTACCGACAAGTTACATATTTTCATTAAGTTCTCTTTCCTTCAGGGAAAAAAAATTCCAGGCCTTACATGAATCAATAAACAGTTTGGGGTTTATGATGATATAAACACAGATACTATTTAAATATTCCATCCTTTTTCAGCTCACCCATCCTTCCAAGAGAGTCAGAAAAAAGGTCTTACAAGGCACTCTACACACCATCAAGTTAAAAAAATACAATTTAAAAGCAAGTGCATCTTTTGGACAAATCACTAACATAAATCCCATCTTATTGAGAGCAATTATTTATGCCCATCTGTCTCAGAGGAGAACTAGATCAACAGACAGGGCTCCGTGAGTGTACGACACACCATTAGTGAGCACAGACACCAACAGAATGCAGACAAAAACTCTGCAGGATTCATTTAACACAGAATTACTGTGACATCCCAGGTTTGAAATGGATAGGTGCTTACAGAGCCAGTTGAAAGTTCAGGGACTGGTACAATGTCACACCCACACCTGTTTAGGACTTGATCATCTCTGTCAGGAGAAAGCCGAACACGCGTAGTAGGTGTAAAGGGACTTCCCCCTCCTCAGAATTACTTACGTAATTAATCATGCCAGCCATCCCATCATGACAAGCAGCAAAACAGCAAACATTTGTGACACAGAACACAGTATCAGTTTCAAAGTGATTAGTTACTCACATTAACAGATAACTTCCCTTTGCTGAAACACCTTGGAACAGTCACATTGGAAAGCAATGTGCCTTCTCACCAGAAAAATCATAAATCTGAATTAACCAAAGTGAGCCAGCCACTGTTTTTTAAAGTGAACTTCCAATTTGGAAAGAATAAAAGGACTAACAAATGTAAAGGCGCTTTAACCTATTTTTCCTCTTATGATAACATTTTCAACTTGTGGCCTGTCTCATCTGTTACGGGGAATTCCATTACCAGAGGATAAAGGATGTGCTGTGCTTACCAAACAGAAGCACTTTTAACAACACTTTCCGAAACTTGGCCTTTTGTACTTCAATAGATTGACTATAAGAGCTCCCTGTCAGCTGCCAGTAACATCAATGTCAGTGCTCAAAGGACTGATAGGCTCAATATGAACAATTCTTCCTGCGCTATTAACTGCTTATGGCCTGGCCTGAGTTTTGCAGCATCACTTTAAATGCTGTAAAACAGCATTTCTTCTTTCTTAGGGAGAATTATGCAACATTTAGAGGTGTCATTAAAGGTACTCTCAGAGCCTACAGCACTGGAACGTGTAGCTGGCAGTTTCATCATTTATTACAAACGATAAAAAGGTTAAAATTTTGGGGCATTCAGTGAACAGTTTTCTACGGGCCCCCGTCTGGCCTAACCAGAAGTGCAGTCTGGGCAACTGAAGATCAGCTCTGCTCACAAAACACAGTCATTATCTACTGGTTTTAGCCAAACGAGGAAGCATGATGGAAATCACAGCCAATTCCCTGGATGTTTGGTGTAAGTGGATTAATTAGAATCGTAGAGTATCTCAAGTTGGAAGGGACCCATAAGGATTATTGAGTCCAACTCCTCACAGGACTACCTAAAATTAAATCATATAGCTAAGAGCATGATCCAGATGCTACTTGAGCTCTGACAGGCTTGGTGCCATAGTGCACTGACAAGAAGAACCAAATAGGAACACAGTTTTTTCCAGAGAAAGCAGAGTCAAGTTCAACTGCTCTTGTCTGTTCCTTCATATACGTAGGGCTGGATGCACAGGAAAATTAGTTCAGTTAGGTCCATTCTTTTCTTCAAGAAATTTAAATATGATGAATGCCAAAACCATTGATGTTTGTCCTCACGCCTATACCAAGGTACTTCATGAAAGTGTCTTAACAGTTAGGGACAGCCACGACTTTTTTTTTGGTACAATGAAGTTTTACTGTTGGACCACTAAAAAGCCCTCTCTCAAAGGCACCCCACATCAGCAGCTCAGGCACGATCTGAGCTTACCTAATCCAGAAACAGCTGCACAGGACTTCTTCCTGACAGCATCTTACACCTTGCACACTCTGGAAAGCCAGACCCTATAGCTCCATGGTGTAATTACACCTTGCAGCTATGATATCCCTTTGCATCATTCTGTTAAAAAAAGACAGTCCATCTCTTACGGTTACTGCAAAGTGAATACATTTCCATCCTCCTCATTCTCCTGACAGACAACACAGACCCTCACCAACATAGACCCTCACCACTACTCACAGCTTTGACAAGCAGTCTACAAATTTGAGATAGATCTTTATTTTTTTCCCCACTTCTGTTACAAATTAAATTTGCTATTGTGGAACTATCAAGAAGCAGGTCAACTGCATGTTTCTGATCCCAGACAAAACTCGAGACACCAGGAGCAGAGTTGAATGAATCATGAGACGAAAGTATCAATATATTCCCAAAATAAAGGGATGAGTCAAATACTCAGGCCCTCTGAATACTTTAATCAGCTACAGAAGCCTCACAGGTATTACTTTCCACTTTAAAAATAAAAAACAAAAATAGAGTATGAACTGAGAAAATCTAAAAGGTATCTACTGATTCTTCAATGATGGATTCTCAGGCAACTCTCAAACAGAAATGCAAGTGTGGCCCAAAAATGCCCCTACAGACATTATCTCCCTCTGGCTTGCACGTTGACTCATTTGGTCTGTAAACTACATGTATTGGACATCCCAAGGAGGAACCAGCTGACACAGTTGTGCACGCTGCAATAAACGGGACAAAGCCAAGAAGTACAAACATTTCCTCACCAAGCCCTGAGCAGACTCTTGCAGAGGCACAGGCCAGTGTGTAGGATGTTGCACTGTATGTACTCTCCAGGAACTCCACCTTTTCATACACGTACAGATGTCCATAGGCACGGGACCTGAACTGGTCCAACTGCCTGCGACTGCGACAAAACACTTTGTAACGCCAAGAAAGACTCTGGAATTACAATCTCAGCACACGACAGGTAAATCCTTTTAATTCCCATGCTGTGTGCTGACAGTGTCAGAGCAGACACTAGTTTCTCAAGAAATGATGGTACTATCACTGTTTTTCTTTTCAATTTCTACACTGTGGGTAGCAGTTGACATAACCTGTGCACACACACACACCCCCCTATACTCACATACATCTACATACATGTCCACAGACACAAGCACCCTGAACAAATATGTAAATGCAGACATTCAAGACAGAGCTGTTGAGCTGTTGCCACAGCTTTCACAACAGCCAGCCTTGAGAAACCCTTTCAGTCCCAGGGCATGACTGAACATGGACTACTGACTACTCTGCCAGCAATTTCATTACAACAGACAACCAAAAGAAACCAACCCACCACAAAACCACACCAACCCACCAGTAACACGCAGAAGAAAAAAAGGGTAAGTCTGCATTAAATACACAACTAAAGTTGTATATATAATAACCAGTTGTATATATAATAACTAGATTAAACACACAAATATGTGCAGGTACAAACCTTGATTGAGGTGTTCATTTAATATAATTTAAGTATCCAAAAAAATCTGCTTACTTGATTAGAGTAGATTGTTTGCATTTTGATTTATTGCTTCAAGATCAGTATTCATTAAGCCACTTAATGTAATGGCACCCTTACAGCTGCTACCCTATTAAATGTAATCATTTTTTCCCATTCCTGTTCAAGGCACAGCCTACTGTTACATTAAAAGATGTCTGGAGTCATTTATTAATCACAACCATGTTTTCCAAGTGTAAGTATCTTCAGAAACGATTCATGATGGCAAGGCCTTATTTCATACACAGGAATGCTGAATTATATTTTGTCTCAAATTCAAATTGTTTGTAGTTGCATGTGCTACCAGGGACACTGCAGGGAACTCTGCAGGTGGTTGATTCATATTTAAATCTTTGACCAAGTTTCCAAACGACATTTTTAGCTGAGCTTTAGGTCTGTGTTTTTGGCTCCTGAACAAGAAGTCTCAGTTTTCAGAGCTTCTTTTCACCGTCAAAATGTTCTGAAAACAATGCACTCACTTTTAACTTTTTAACTTTAATAAACATAAACCTTCTAAAATGGGAATTTAAAAATAATACTTCATCTTTCAGCCCATGGACACCAAACCACTGGCCAGACACTAACACCTGGTTTAACAGTTCTGGCTGATGCACTTTATCCTTTGCCCATTACTAAAACAGACAGAATGAACCTGTGACAATGACATGTTATTAATTTACCCACTGGTGAAGAGAGATCAGAATGCTAGAAAAGCCATAGCATACGCTCAGTGATTTTGTTATATTCATTTCCACTCCATCATCACCAATTGCATGAGGTTCAAGAGGCCAAGTGCCACGTCCTGCACTTGGGTCACAACAACCCCATGCAAAGCTGCAGGTTTGGAGAGGAGTGGATCGGGAGCTGTCTGGAGGAGAGAGACCTAGGGGTGTTGATCAGCACCCTGCTGAACATGAGCCAGCAGTGTGTGCAGGTGGCCAAGGCCGATAGCATCCTGGCCTGCATCAGGAACAGTGTGGCCAGTAGGAGTAGGGAAGTGATTGTTCCGTTGTACTCAGCACTGGTGGGACTGCACCTTGAGTACTGTGTTCAGTTTTGGGCCACTCCCTACAAGAATGACATTGAGATACTGGAGAGCGTCCAGAGAAGGGCTACAAAGCTGGTGAAGGGTTCAGAAGACAAGTCTTATGAGGGCGACTGAGGGAGCTGGAATTGTTTAGTCTAGAGAAGGGGAGACTGAGGGGAGACCTCATCACTCTCTACAACTACCTAAGAGGTGGTTGTAGTGAGGTGGCAGTCAGTCTCTCCTCCCTGGTAGCTAGTGACAGGACAAAGAGAAACAGCCTGAAGTTGTGTCAGGGGAAGTTTAGGTTGGATATTAGGAAAAGTTCTTCACTGAAAGGGTTGTCAGATATTGGACCAGGCTGCCCAGGGAGGTGGTGGAGTCACCATCTCTGGAGGTGTTTAATGGAAGAGCAGATGTTGTAGTGGGTGGTATAGTCTAGTGTTGGACCTCATCAAGCTGGATAGATGGTTGGACTCAATGATCTTGAAAGTCTTTTCCAACTGAACCATTCTATGGTTCTCTGATCTCTGGAAGGCTAATAAATCATCATGTCAGACACACAAAACATACGAGATAGAACACTAGGGATTTCAGAAATTGCTGAGAACTCCTTGTTTTGTGGTGCATGGTGTGTCCCACATTCCAGTGACTTCAGTGAAACAGTCAACTGCACTGTTTGAAAAACTATGCAGGAAGTAACTCTCATCATTTAGATATGCTCCAAGCAATTAATTAGTAGCTGTTGATTGAATGGTACAGATTATCTGGCTTTCTAATATTAGCCAATACACAGGTTAACAGCACTCACTGTCTGATGCAGAAGCTATAATTAACATTCAGCCATCTTAACAAAAGATTTCATTTTGTTTTCCTAATTATGCAAGCTGGTCATAGTTGAGGGAAAACAGACTTTGTATATTCTGTAACTATGTCAACAAAACAGTGATGAAAAAACTATTCACTGGGATTTGTTAAATCCCAATCACAAAAACATTCCCTGAAAAAAAACCCAGCATGACTTTCTCATACAGAGCATCTTTTCATATTGCTGGATAATGCCAACTAATACACCGATGTTTCGAAGAGCACCACCAAGTTTTGCTATGCTTCACTGGTATTTTTTATTACTTCCATCAACTCAAACTTTACAAGGTCTCTTTGTAATACTATTATGGTTATTCTGGGAAGCAGCACTTCCACGCTCAGACTGTGCCCTGCTGCTTCCTCACACACCATGCACCCTAGCACAACTCGTTTGCTGCAGAATTTTTCATAAAACTCCTATCAGTGACCATTTATACCCCCAACTTCATATATCATTACTCCTATTTCTTCAGTGCTTTCTATCCAAAATCATTACAACTGGTGGGAACACTTCCATGGCCCTGAGGGATTTCATCCATTAAACTTTCCATTCTGTCACGAAATGCTGATGTTTAAAGGAATTGTGTTCCTTGCTCTGTTTAGCTTCATTAAAACTGCTGTGGCAGAAGTACTTCAAAGGTCTAAGTTTTTAAAGCATGAAAAGTTTTCCCAGTAATATATTAAAGATAAATAGTTTTCATATAATAATGCTTGAGCAAGGTAACGATAAAGTAGAGAAGAGAATGTAGGGAGAGCAGCACAGCACAGAAAACTATCGGCCAAGGCATCTCAGGAGTGCAGGGCAGGAGCTAAAGTACCCATTCTGCACCCTAAAGAGCGAGTACCTGAGCAGAGAATGAGGCATGAAGTCAAGAACTAATTTCAACAGTATTAAATATGCTATATTAAATATGAAACACTATAGCCTATTGAAATATAGGTGACAGACAGAACTGGGCATTCAATGTTTACATACCTATCAGAATCATGTCATACTTTGGGTGGAAGGGATATTTAAAGGGCATCTAGTCCAATACCCCTGCAATGAGGCACATCTTCAACTAGCCCAGGTACCACAAGCCCTGTCCAACCTGGCCTTGAACCCTGACAGGGATCCAGGGGCAGCCCCAGCTTCTCTGGGCACCCTGTGCCAGGGCCTCCCCCCTCCCCGGGAAGGATTTCTGCCTCCCAGCCCCTCTCCAGCTGCCCTCCTGCAGCTGAATGCCCTGGGCCTGTCCCTCTCTGCCCTTGGCACCAGCCCCTCTCCAGCTCTCGTGGAGCCTCTCAAGGGACTGGAAGGGACTCAGAGGTCTCCCCACAGCCTTCTCTTCTCCGGACTGAACCAGCCCAGCTCTGTCAGCCTGGCTCCAGATCAGAGGGGCTGCAGCCCTCACATCATCTCTGTGGCTTCCTCTGGAGTCATTCCAACAGCTCCATGTCCTCCTTGTCCTGAGGACAGCACTGCAGGAGAATCTCCTTGTAGGGGGCAAACGGGCAAAATCCCCTGCTCACTCTCCTGGTCACACTGCTTTGGGTGCAGCCCAGGACACAGGTGGCTTTCCAAGCTGCAAGTGCACACTGCTGGCTCATGTCTAGCATTTCATCCACCAACAGCCCCAAGTCATCCTTCTCCGGGCTGCTCTCACTCCCTTCATCCCCCAGCCTGTTCTAATAGCAGGGGTTGCCCAAACCAGGTGCAGTTAACACCTTATGTATATAAACATAGCACTTGAGAAAAACAAACAAACAAAACAAAACCCCACAAATAACATGAAAAAACAAATTAAACCAAACCAAAAAACCCAACCCACACCCCACCTCTCATCATCTGTAGTGTATTTTGCTCAGAATTTCATACCACATGAAACTAAACCTGGAAAAAAACAAAACCAAGGTAGTTTACAAAACTTTTAATGACAAAAGTTTAACATAAAACCGATGCACAGCTCCCACCTGAACATGTATATGTGAACAGAACTGAAACCAGGATGTAAAGGATTAAAATCCTTTGCTAAACACCTGTATTTCTGCTTGTTAATACAGGCATTCTCCAATATACCTTCTCTTTGAGACTGTACAGAGAGAGCATGGAAATGTAAGTTGCAATTTTTTATTACAGCAGAAAGAAATATTTCAGCATTAAGTGCGAGAAAAAATAACTTACACAGTATCACTTTTTTCTCTTTTTATGCTGTTTTTACCCCGCTTGTTGCACAAGCTGCATTTGTTCTTATTTACAAGCTAAGATTCATGCCCTGTCTTTTAAGGGGCCCACTCCTTCCCTGAGTAAAACAATAAAAGCAGCTTTCCCGGATCCCAGGGACTATCAATAGCCACCTGGTCCCTCTCCTAGGCATCATACAAATGCTTTCCAAGTGGCTACTTGAAACACACACACAGACACACACACAGAGACAAGCGTATTCTTTCTCTCTCTCCTTCTCCTATTGATATTTCACAATGATAATGCCAAGCATAAAGACTCTCCCATCCCAAGAGGCTCGTCACCTGAGAACAATGCACTGAGATATTCCACTCACATTTGGAGCCATTATTCAAAGGCAACAAGAAATTCCTTTTACAATCTAGAATCGGCACCGGTTCTTCACTGAACCATTTTTCATATCTCAACTACAATTCCCCGAATAAGCCTTTTAAATCTGGCAGGTGACCTCATGCTCTGTTGCAAGGCCTCCCCTGGGCAGCACCAGAAACCATCCACACAGCAATTCCAGGTCCTGAAGAAATGAACAAAAATTTTCTGTGCAATTTTTTGCTTATTGTTTCAAATCATCCTGCTGCCCGTGCAAACATGACTGCTTTGGTCATCAGGAGATTTTTTTTTTTTGAAAGAAGAAAAAAAGAATAGCCTTATTAGCTCAGGATACAGCATACAATGTTGAACATAAAATGGCATTGGTATCATAAAGTACGACACTTCCAACCTCAATCTAGCACGAAAAGAGTGATAGGATCTTTTCTGTAGGTTTTTTTGGAGGCAGTTGCTTGGTCAGTATGTAACCTTTGATTTTTAGCACATTCTTCAGGACATACTGGAGCTCTGCCTTCCTTTGCTTAAGCTTTGAATTTCCACAGTTACAGACCAAAGAAAAGTCTTCTCCTAGTGATGAGAAATAGACTTAATTTCCATATTCAGTATTTAGCTTTTTCTTTTATCCATCTCTTTCCTAAAGAAGACTCCCACATATTATACTTGATCACCATCCAGAATTTTTCTTTGATATTGTTTGGGAATTAACAAAGCTGCTGGAGCCCCGGATAAAGCATGACACAATTATGGGACCACAGCCATAGCTGTGTCAAAGTCAAGAAGCGATCAAGGTCTAAATTCTTCCTTTGAATACAAAAAGGCATCAGTGCCATAAGTGATAAAAATACATTATTTTTGTTCCAGTAAAGTCTATATTTGAAGTTTTTCTACCAGGTTCTCATCTATTTATCTAGACTATAAAGTTTCTCTTTCTTCATGCTGTATGAATCAGTGCAGTTTCAGAGAAAGCTCCCAAATGAGGTTCTGGATATAAAACTTTATCCCAACACTTTCAACTATGAATTTCAGCAATGTCCCATTTATTCTCTGTTATCTACCAGGTACTGAGCACAAATACCTGTTCCCACTATGGGCACAGCCTCGGAGACCTTCGGAGTTCAGAATGTCTCCATTTCCTAACACCCTGCACCCACGAAGGCAAGCCAATACTGCTGCCATTACCCTTCTTCTCAGTTTCCAGTATTTCTAAGTGCTCAGTTTTCCCCATTTCCATCTTTAGAGACCTGAGGAAAAAAAATCTTTAAAGTAACTAGCCTTAAAAAGCACAAAAATATCATATGCAGCTATTTTATATAAACATTGGGAAATATGTTAGATGTGGTCTCAAAAGAAGCATCTCAGAGCCCCTCCTCCATCTAAAAAAATTCTCAAGGCAGACAATACTAATGTGCCACATACCTAAACTGGACTTAACATGAAGCTGAGGAGAGTTTTTACTTTAGTGCTATCTTCTTGTTGGCTAGTTAACAGGGACTCTACAATAAGCTGAAAGTAAAAAAAATTAGAACATGTTAGCTTTCTAGAAAAGCAGCAGTGTTTCTATCATACACATTTTGTTTAGAGATCTTAGGAGAACTCACAGGGATATAAAAGTACATCCTCAACATTTCCTACTGTTCACAGAGGGCAAGTGTATGCATCCCCTCATCAGCCCAGCAGACAGGCTAAATGAACAGTTTAGATTTTAATATTTATACATCTTTAAATACACTCTTCATCCTAATAAGCTGTATTTAAAATGAACTTCCACCTCAGCCATTCCCATTAAACACGTCACTGTTACAGAGCTTCTGCAATACCAGGGAAAAATAATCTTTGAACTATCAGAGAAACAAGGAGAGTGGAAATATCCATCAAACATTATATTTAGGAAATTACTCTGAAAAAAGATTCATTCTTTTGTGAGTGGATGTGTGCAACATCGGGCAGGTAACAATTTCCCTGTGCTTCTACACCCTTTCTATTTTCCGTTCTCAGACTCCAAGCACTGAGGGTAGGACGTTAACTTATATTCTTGGAGTCCCTATCTGAAAGCCTGAACCCGGAAGATTTTGAACACTGTTTTGAAAGAGAATTCATAACAGCCTACTGCTCCAAGCAAAAAACCCCAAATCGGGCCCACCAGTTTAGTCTGAGGTCAAGCAACCTCAGGCACATCACTTAATATGTGTACCCTTTTTATTCCACAGGAGCAACAGATACTCCTCTACATAACAGTAAAGTTGGGAGGTTCAGCTCATTAAAGTCCCTAAGTACCCAAGATTCTGAGTTGTAGAAGCTGTATGAAACGCAAACACAAATTAAAACCCCAAGAGATGTGCTATGAAAAATGAGGATTCTGTTCCACTTCAGCACTCCAGGAGGCTCTCCACTAGCTTACATTAAAATGACAAATCAAAAAGAACATCCAACGTCCTAAATCAAACAATTACTGTGAGAAATCAACAAAACATGGATTACTTTCTAATCCAACCTGTCCAAAACTCAGTCAATTGATCAGCCCAAGTGTCACTGGCAAAGGAACAGAGACTCTCAAAGAGAGCAAAGGTCTGATGATGCAAAGCAGGGGAATTGTCACTTGAAGGTACATTAAAAAAAGAGAAACCTCTCACACATCAAGTCTGGGGGAAAAAAACAACAAAGGACTGAAAAGTCTGTATGATTTCCAGCCCTAAGTGTACAGAGGCTAATCGAAAAGGGTGTGCATTTCCCACTGCCATCTCCATATGGTCCTATCATTTCTAAACCAAGGCAACAATTTTCTCTGGTTAGTTGTGGGGCTTGGTTTTATTGTTCTCCTTGAAACTATTGTTATACTATGAGCATGACCAGAGCTCAGAGGAGCCCCCATAACTCCTACAATGAGAATGAATTTATTATGGCAACAGAGGTAAGATTCTGAAAAATGAGGCACAAACATTCTCCCCAAGTCTACCAGAATCAGCAATCTACACAACAACATGATGAGGACTCAGCTGGATTTTTCAGCCTGCCTTCCAAAATTCTGGGTCTCAATTTTCTCTTGTTACCCTCTCTGCCAAGAGACACAATGGATGTACCGTACAGGACAAGGTTCACCTGTTCTGCTTGAGGAAAGCACCTAGTGACATTTCAGGTCTATGTCAGAGTGGCAAGTGATCTTCCAGCTGTGATTTTTCTGCACTCTAAGTGCAAGGCAAGAATAATCCTAGAAAATTTCAGCAAACTTCACATTTTAACTCATGTTTGACCTACAGGCGATTCAGTTCTTGGGTGGATCAATTATGTACAGCCAACAGGGCTAAAAGTAAAATCCTTTTGAAAACTGTGAGTAAAACCAACAGGATGAGTAAACATATTTGCAAATGATCTCTTAACACATACCAGAAAAATAAAATCAGAGTAGAAAATAATATTTTTAATTTTCATCTTATTCATATTAAAATTTTATGCAGAGACTGAGGTTTTGGATAGATGGTGGAAAGCAACAGAAACCTGCACCCTGATGCCTCAGAAGACTGAGGAAACATCATTCCACTTCAAGTATTAAACCTTCCAAAGACTTACCAGCATGTCTCAGCACCCAGAGAATACTGCTGTGGTGCTCGCTCGTTAGCCATCAAGCGTATTTCTAATCATAGAAATATATATGATAAAATCAGAACCCCCTAATTTTATAAGTCTTTAAGTTAAGCTACAATACTTGTCTGTTACAGGCTTTAGGACAAGTTGTCTGTATATTTTAATTCTGGCAGGCAGCATTTCATTAATTTTGGCATTTCTATGAATCCTGTTAAATAAGCTACCTACTGCTTTATGGGTGCTGCTCAAAAGCAACACTGTTAGCAACTCCTTGCTACATTTAGATGTCCACTCACGCACAGCTACAGACATAAAACTCTCATAAATAAATACATTTTCAAGGTGACTTTCTTTAAGCAGTTCAATTCAAAGATAACGATTTTTGCCTTCTGGCACTTATTCTAAATAAATATTCATTTTGCATGAGTAAGTCTGTGTAAAAGGCAAAAATATGCCACTACTGCCTTTAAAAAAATAATTGGGGAATAAGAGGAAAGGAAGTTACCTCTTTTTCTAAATTCCTCTATAGATAGTGTCATGGGAAATTTGGTCTCTAACTTCAACTCAATGAAATCTTGGGGTCAGCCTTGGGCTCAGTTCAGCTAAGCCAAGTCATCCATGCAGAGACAGAGAATTTTTAAGGTTTTCATCTGCATTCGCTACTTTCATCTGTCTATGAATGTTTGAAGGCAGCTTGCTGCATGTAGAACAGAGCGGTTCAGAGTGCAGAGCACAGTGGCTACCACAGGACTGCCAGTTCACCCGGTGACTTCTAGGGACACCTCACCAGAGAACTGTTAATAAACAGAGCTCTCCTTTACTGCAGCACAAGTCTATAAACCGTGGAAGCAAATAGAGTTCTGCAACTGGGCGATGATAATGCAATCTCCTCGTTTACAAAACAAAGTGAATTCCTGCTAGACTAACGAGGAAAGCCACAGCTTAGCCTTCTTATATGCCTACAAAATTAATAGTGGGAAAAATAAAAACAGATTTCCACAAGCCCACAGATAGTTTTGAAGTGGGATGAAAAGACATTATGTTGAATTGCATTCTTTCTTTTCTTTATAAAGAGCCCAGTATACAGAACACAATATATATACAATGACATAATATGAATTATATAAACATGTTAATGGAGCTAATGCTAAAAATGGGAAAACACAATTCAAGTGAAAAGCTGGCATTAAAATTAATTTGCTAGCTTATACATCTGCTGCAGAATTTGCTTTCTCAGTGTATTTGTTTGAACAGAGATGCTTGAAAAGGGAAAAAAGGTCTGTTTTCTGGGGGGTAGAGTGAACTTTTTCTCAACCTTTATGAATGTTGTTTGGAGAGCATATTAGTGCTCCTGGTATATTTATCTTTGCCCGAATGCACAGCTTTCTTCTCGTTTCGGGAAGTGTTTCATAGATTCAGCAAGTTGATGTGTAGGTACTTTGGAAAATATCCTCAAATATGAATGAGCTTTCAAGAACTTCAGGCTTTTCAGGAAAACTGAATGATTGCACCAAGCCAGATGAGATGGGGAAGGCATACCATGACATCTATGTTCCACACGCAGAGGTTTCTATCTCACATATATCAATGTGCAGGTGTATCTGCATATATACACTTACTGCACATGTATTGAGAGACATGTTAGTGGTTATTCAATGAGAAAATTTGTATTGGTGAAAAACTGTGGTTGCTAAACAAAGTATGGAATTAAAGAGCCACAGAGTGGGAAATGTTACACTAGCAACGCTTATAGTAAGTCTTACATTTGTAATTTTGCACCATATAAATCACTGAAAACCATTAACTCTGAGGAAATAATACCACAGAAAGTGTATTGAAATGGTGCAGAGATTACATATGGAAACAAGCAAAATTTGATTTTGAATTGTAAGATAATGTTCCTACATATGTGAGAACCACATTTCAGAGATCTCTCTAAAGCCAACAACTACTTTCCCTTTCTGGTGTTATGCATGTTGTTAAACATAGTTACGAATCCCCACACATTACTGCAAACCAGCTCCACTCCAGACAAAACACTGCTGTACCATTTTATATTTTAATTATGTAAATATTGTGAAGATACAAGTTTGCTAGCAGTTCCCTTCCCTCCAGTTTCACTGTAGGCAGTGTTAGAGAAAATTCCCCTCCTCTCATCCACAGAAATTCAGTATCTTCTCTTTGAAAGGCTAGGGAGACAACTGACTTTCATGGAGCATGTATCCGATGTAAAATTTTTTGCATCTTTAGTCAGCATCATGCCTGTATTAAACATACACAGACATTCTATATAGAGTTGCTCCTGTCTGAACCTCATGGTTTAACCCCAGCCAGTAACTGAGCACTGCACAGCTGCTCCCACACCCCTACTGCCCAGTGGGATGAGGAGGTGAACGAAAGAAAATACTCATGGGTTGAGATAGAGACAGATTACTAGGATAGCAAAGGAAGATGATAATAGCAATAACAGCAGCACTAACAAAAAATAATTCTTTATATAAAACAAGTGATATAAAAATGCATCTTCAAAAAAAACCCCCACAACCCGACGCCCAGTCTGTTTCTGAGCAGCAACCCCATCTCCCAGCTCATGTCCCCAACTTTATGTGCAGCATCACTCTCCATGGTATGAAGGTCCCTTTGGCCAGGCTGGCTCACCTCTCCTGGCTCTGCTCTACCAGCTTCTTGGGCACCTGTCAGGGCCTGGGCACCTGGAAACTCCCTGCCTTAGTGTAGGCACTGCAGCTACCAGTGACAGCTAAAGCCACCAGCGTGTTATCAATGTTATCCTCATCTTACATCCAGAGCACAGCACTGTACAGCTGCTAGAAGGAAAATTAACTGTCTCAGCCAAAACCAGGACACAGAATTAAACTTTAGAGGAAAAGTCCATATTATGATTTTGTGTGCTTCAAAAAGAGAGCACCAGAGACTGTAAAGGGAAGTTACATTAATGAGAGAGACGAATCCATTAGAAATAATCAAACAGGTCATCTTTTATTTTTAGTATATGTAGTCCTCTAACAACTATGCAGAGAAAACAACTTCTGGGTTTCAGACTAATATCATAATCATACCAAGAACTTAATTGCTAAGAAATAAATATACTGCTACAATCTAATTTTCATCTCCTTTTCATGGACTTTTATTTTTTCCCAAAGAAATCAGCATACTCACAGCTTTTCATGAGAGTCAGATTTTCATGAAAGTTCAGAGCTCATTTTGGCACCCAAATGAGACCAGACTTTCATAAGAGCTCCATGCAGAACAGGAACTGTGAGGAGTTGAGCTATTTTGAAAACCTAGCAGCTGCTGTGTAGGCTGGGAATATGAAATTCTGGTCCTGAGCTCTTTAAGAGCCCAGCCTTATCTAACTTTCTCAACAGCACTGTAAGGAAGAATCTGAAATCTAAGATTACAGTTTCTTCTGCTACATCCTTTGCTCTACCGAACACTTACACTTCCATTTCAAGAACCTCGGATTACCAGTATTACCCATGTGCAGACCCATTACAACCAGGCATCTCTCTGCCTCCAGGTACAGCTCTGACCTTTAAAACACACCATTCTTCAGGGCGAAAAGGTTATTTTTCTCTTCTTGATTTAACAGGAAAGTTGCCTCATTATTGGTACTATTAGAATTGTAAAGCAAAATAATGCTTAGCATTTGACTCGGGAGATTCCCAGTGTTATGCTAACGTAACCTCACTGGTCACCCTCCCTCTCCTGGTACAACTGTGTAAAACCCAGAGGTTTGTCTCTGAATGCCCTTCATCAGTCAGAGCGTTCTCTCAAAGTGTGGCATTTTAGAATGTTAACGCCACGCAATTGCTAATAATTATTAGCACAATGTTACTTTCAGGAAAGTAATGACCTCAGAATAATCTCAGATGAAGAAAAAACAGTCCAGAACTGAACAGATTGATCAGTGCTTTGCAGATGTGCCCAGATTACAGTTTGACTTATTTTGTTAAGTAGCATATTATTCACACCAAGTACAGTACAGAATCACAGAATCATTCAGGTTGGAAAAGACCTCCAAGATCATCTAGTCCAACCATCCCCCTGCCAGCTAGATCACTCACTAAACCATGTCCCCAGGTACCTCATCCAACCTCTCCTTGAACACCCTGAGGGAAGGTGACTCCACCACCTTCCTGGACAACCCATTTCAACACCCAACTGCTCTTTCTGAGAAGAAATTTCTTCTCATTTCTAACCCGAACATCCCCAGCACAACTTGCAGCCATTCTCTCTCGTCCTGTCACTCGTTATCTACGAGAAGAAGCCGAGCCCCAGCTCACCACAACCTCCTTTTGGGTAGTTGGAGAGAGCACTATCTTCCCTGAGCCTCCTCTTCACCAGTCTAAACAGTCCCAGCTCCCTCAGCCGCTCCCTGTAAGACCTGTGCTTCAAACCCTTCACCAGCTTCATTTTCCTTCTCTGGACATGCTTCAGGGCCTCGATGTCTTTCTTGTAGTGAGGGGCCCAAAACTGAATGCAGTACACAGGCAGCAGCTGTTCTTCTAACATGCTGATCTGCCAGAATCTCGTTACAATGATACCCACCATTCTGACTACACAAACGTACGTGGCCTTGTCACTCGGGCTGCAGAATCAACTCAAATAGTCTTCTCAGGTATTTTGGGGCAAAATGCTTGTTTTGCAAAGGTATTTTTTAATGGAGAATCACATTGTCACACATGATTGCTGAAACCTTCTAATGCTTTCATAAAATTAGTAAGGTCACTTACAGTGTTCTATAGACTCCCTTACACAGACTTTTCTTGAGGGGTGGAAGAGATAGTGTGGTGAGGCAAAACAACCCACCAACTTCTGTGTTCCACCAAAGGCCTTACCAAATTCACATTAATAATGGTTAAAAAAGGAGACTGTTATGTGAGCTATCAAGATAAGAGATAATCCTGATTCTTGTCATTGGAAGAGAAAATATTTTAAAGACACCTTGGCAGAAGCTTCTAAAGGTGTATCAAGACACTCTAAATCTTTTTCAAAAGTTATAGTCAAAGAAATTCAGATTAAGTTTTTAATTCTAGCAACATTCCTAGATGTTTCATCTGGATTATCCTGACATTACCAACTGTGTAAGTTCGAGCATTAAGCTTTCGTTTATGAAATAGTACCATGGAAAAAAAAAGACACTAAGATGTTTTACATTTTCTTGGTTTTGTATGTGAATTGGGAAGTCCCTAAACAAATTATATTAGCAAAATTATCACCACCATTAGACAACTATGTTCCTCATGGTAATTTAAAATATCTTTTAAATTTCATTCCAGTTGTCACATAAATTATTATGTGCATTTTGTAATCATGCATCTCTAATCAACTTTAGATCCCAAATTACATTAATCTGGAAAGTTTCAGACATTCAACTGTCACGAGCCAAACCCTTTGTGGAGACACAGGAACATACTCAGTGCAATGTAACTGCTCAAATACAGGCCACTCTTCCCTTACTCAAGATACTTGGAATAAGCGGCTTTTAAATTTTAACCAAAGAAATAGTATGAAAATATTTTGGAAGCATTCCTCTTCCAAGCACTAACAGAACAGGAAACTAAAATTACTCGGAAACATCAGGAGAAAGACTATATATTTTAGTTAGAAAAAAATATTATTTTAAATCTAATTCCTTTTTATTTTAATGATAATACACAAATTTTATTACAGAAAAAGAGGTTGCATCTAAAGAAACAAAGTGAGCCACTTGCCTTAGAAACAGATAAGAGAAGTCAAGCAGCAGTTAACATTACCTAACTAGCTGGACATCCAAGGCACAAGCATCGGTCTTACAAAGAAATCTTTGTATCTGTTGCTTGACTCCCCAGCAAAGCTGCAGACCTGACACTGCCGGGTGGGTACTAAGCAAGTCTCCACGCCATTTCTCTGCTGGATAAACATAGTGTTTCAGCACCCCTGTGATGGCTCAGCTCCTGAGCAGGGAACAGGTCATTCCTGTGCCTGATCACTGCTCCATGACTATAGCATCTCCTGACCAACCAGCTGCAGATCAAACACTGCGTACAGCAAATGCCAGCAAACAAACACATCACGGTAGTCTTTATTGGGCTCCATCAGTGTGTGACTGCATACATAGAGGAAGAGTAGATTGCAATAAATTAACTTAAAGTGAGAAGTGTCATTTATTAATTTGTCACAAGGTTTTTTCCTCTTTTTACAATAAGCTTTGATATATATAACCCGAATTTTCATACCACACTACAAGAGCACGACAGAAGTGACACACTCTAAAACACCAACTTTCTCTTTTAGTTGAAATTAAGCTAATCTGTTCTGACAGAAGAGGACTCTCTGGACCCAGCTAGTGAGTCTCCCATATATGCAGCAGTAACCCCAATGTCAGTTACTTTTCCAACAGCAGACAAATTGCTGGCACACTAATGCAATTTAAGAACAATAATTAGATAACAGGACTACAGAGTGTACCAGGTGACAGGGCTTCTGAGATAATAGAATCTAGTGTCCTCCTACTTAAATATTAACATCATTCCACCTCAGTCAATCGGTTTATGGTAATTTTAAAAGGGCAAAGTAAATTCTTTTTATTGCTAATAATATTGTGCTTCTCCAGCATTAGCTTTGAAGGTTAGCAATTTAAGGGGTCAAAACTTAATTATAGTTTTCCCATTTTATTTACTTTTCTTTTTTTATCTCTCCTCTTTGAAGTCTTTTTTTATTATAGAAACTTTAAGGCACTTGATTGAAAAATCGAATCTTCTGAAATCTGAGTTATCTGTGCCTAATCCAAAGGAGCCAGTTTCATTACAACTCAATTAATCTGTTCCTTATAGCCACTTAAAAATTCCCAACCTTTTCCTACAGAAAATTCTATTATTCCTAATAGAATTACCCTCTATTTTAATCAGTTTGGTTAATTGTTTGTTAGGTAATATAACATGCTATGTAATATGTCCAAGATTTTTCAGAACAGATGCAGTCAAGTGGCTCTCCATAGCTATTCCAGGCAGGAAAAAAAAATCTCCTTGCTTTAGTCACAAGTACCCAGATCACTACATTTCTCTTAATATCAGAAATCTGTATTAGCGTATTGCCCCCACTCTCCCTCTTTTTTTTTTATTAGTCAGCTGTGGAACACTGGATGGACAGTGAAGCAATCTTCAAACTCTGTCATTTTGGGCACTAGATCGGCTTTCATAAAACTCATCTCCACTGACATACTGAAATACCTCTCCAGCCTGACCAGAAAAAACAAGCCTAGGACAGGAGAGTAATTCATCCTGAATGATGTTTAGTTTCTCTACTAAGACCCCCAAAAAATGAAAATTTTTATTCTTTCATTTTTAAGTTTTCAAGTGAATAAAGACAGAAATTTAATTACAATACAGACTACAAGAAACTGTGTGTTCCAGAATACGCTTTTTCCCCCACATTGAACAAAATAAAAGCTTTAAGTGCTTTATGATGAACCAGCCAAATTAACTGATTTCCAGGTAATGTTTATGTCAAGTTCCCAAAGCAATGCTTGTAAAACTGCTTGTAAAATTCAATTAAAAAAAAAAAAAAGCTTAGTGAGACACATAGTTTTCATATTCCGAAGTGTTTGATAACAGACATCTGAAAAGGTTGCAATGAATTACAGAGTCTTGGTCCTTGAGTCTACAGCATTTCTGTTTGGGAAACATGCCCCTTACCTCAGCATACTGGTTTGCTATAGGCTGTGGGATGGGGAGAACCGAAGAAAAAATATAGCAAAACTTTGCAGTGATGCTTTCCCAGCACTGTGGGTTCAGTCAGCACACAGCACTGAGGGGTACCGCCCAGGCATCACTGCTGTACCTGGCAATAACAGGCTTTCCCAACTTTTTTCCTATACAAACACTATTTCACTCCCTATAGTGTACTGTTGCCTACATTATAGGCGAGGACAATGATAATTAACTATCCTCACCGTAATTTACTACCCTACTGATAACAATAGTAGTACAAGGCTTTGCCTTTACTTTTTCAGCTAATCCAAAACCCTGATATCCAAGTGCTGATATAAAAAAATACATTACTACCTGCTATTGCTGTCTGATCTTTACTCATGATTCCCCTCTTTTTCCATGTGGATTTTCCCCTGTAATTAGGGAAACAGATCTGTGGGCATCTGAACATATTATCTCTAGAGAACCTTAGTATTTCTTTCCCAAAGAAAAATTATTGGTTTCGACTAGCGATATGCATTTGCAAAACTAGCAACATAAATGCATAGACCATTCTGCTGATTTGGGAATCAGTGGTCACCTCTCCCAAAGGGGCAGGAACACACGCAGGATCCACAGCTAGAACCACCAAAAGCCTAAAAAACCCCCCTCTCATGTCCCTGCGATACAGCCATGACTTCATCAGCCAGGGTGAAACTGAAATAAACTCTCTTTGGAAATAAACACCTTCATAACAAAGAGCTTAAAGAATACTGCTAAACCATGTACAAAGCAGTACACCATATAACAACCAGAAAAAAAACTGGATGTAATTTTTATTACTCTAATTATAATTAGAACTCACATTTGACTTAAAAAGATTAAAACTGGTGTGTCTTCAGTACCAGTTGCAAATCAGATTTTTCTTGGAGGTGAAAGCTTGTCTCACTTTCTCCTGAATTCCTGCCTCTCCTTAGCTCTATCTACTTTCTGCTCCTAATACAGTTCATCAGGACGATTCTTTGCTCCAGAGAATCATCCAGAACTTTGAGGAAAATGGGTATTAAAGTAAATAAACAAATGTGGGCAATGGATCCCTATGCACACATCTGCTAGCAAGAAAAGCTCTGCTACATGTACTGCACATGCTGTACCTGTGGAAAAACACACAGATCCAATATTGAAATTGCCTCCAAACACAAACTCCCATCAACACCTGGAAAACTGCATGTCTAGGCCTACGCTTAACTCTACAACCTAGCAGCAAGTTGAGACAAGCACATCACTAAAAATGTTCAGAACTCTGCAAGGTGTTAAAATTCTCCCCGTGTCCATTTTGCTATTGGCAGAACAGAGTAAGCATTAAAAAAGCTTCTAAATTAGACCAATGATCAATAACCATGGAGGACAGACAAAAATCGTGAACATAACCTGACAGAAGACCATCACTGGAATTAGCTCACAATCCTCCTTCCAAACCATTGATCCTCTCAATATTCGTCCCCTTCCTTCATTTTCTCCTTTAAATATCTACTTTAACCTTCCCTGTGCAATGCTACATGCAAAACACGTGTTCCTCTGGAAAGCTGAGCCCACCAGCTGTTATAATGACTGATAATGTTCCTTTAAAAGACTGTCTGTTCTTCTTTCCCAAACACATTCCACAACTCAACCTCCATTTGGGATTTCATTACTTGTACCCTCACACCATTACCAGGCTATATCCCTGCACTGCAGTAAGAACGACTACACCAACCAGCGCTGAGTTCAAACTGGCACTGGCCAAACCATCAGTGCTGGGAAGCACAGCCTCCTTTCTCCCAGGACCTCAGCTGGGGGCTGAGCAAAGCCTTGCCCACCCTGCTCTGGGTTCAAGTCCCAGCTCAGGGGTAGCTCAGGTCCCCCCCCGCCGACAGCACTGCATTACTGCCATAGATATGATGTGGGAGCCCCTCAGGACTCCCAAAGTGCAAAACAGACCAGACATTAGAGAAAGTGGGGAAAATAATGCCAGACTCAAATCAACTACAGTGGGAACTAGGGCAGGTGTCCTGCCACGGGGAGATTCCATAGGGTGGAGCTGATAAATACAGCCGAGACAAACATCACTGTGTGTTTACTGCTTCTAGAGATGACAAATAAGAAAGAAGTGGAAAGGACCAGCAGGACAAATGTGACCGGGACAGCAATTAGAAAATGTATACTTATTATAAAGAGGAAGAATAGCTGTTAGTACCACATTATATGATTTGACTTTTTAACATTAATACCATTCATGTAAATAGCTTACCCCAAACATCTACAGAAAAAAAAAAAATCAGTAATCAATGCCATTCCCTCGTTAGTAGCCTGCACCCAATGGACAACCTTTCCATGAGCTTTTCCACTGCCGTACCTCTAAGACTGATGGTATAGCACGGGTCTCTCCTCTAAGCATAAGGCTTTTCTTAGTTCTTCAGGAGAGAAGAAAATACTTTTTTGGACAAAGACAAATTCTCTACTTTTTGTTCTTTCCACTCCTTTTCTCCAAACTCCTACTCTATAGCCCAGAATAATCCGAATCAAATACAAGTGAAATGAAGGGACTTCCATCATTTTCTGTAATCCAACATCCCATTCCAAGAATAACTTCAAGACCTGCTTGCTTTTAAAAATACGCCTGCTTCTATAAGAGAAGTCTGAGAAACAAAATCACACTCCTTAAAATGGAAGTCCTAGATTTATGATGTTTTCAGTATTTTCCCTACCTCACAATCTCTTTTGTTTCAACAATTTCATAAATAACTTTTTTCATTAAATACTCCTGTTTTCTGCCTCCGAAATGGAGAATAAAACATTTTGATCATTCTATATTTATAAAAACAAAAACAACTGTAGCCTATTTTGAGAGGTCTCTGTATTCCTACATACTATAAACACTCCTAAATCCTCCCTGGCTATTCAGTTCTGAAATAATAAAAACCTTTTCTGAAATAATCAAATAATGGATGCCTTCACACATATTCACACATATTTGTGAATATATTCATTTTGGTCTTTCCCTTAAAACAATTTAAAACATACTGCCACAGCACATTCTGAATAGTACACCATAAAACTAACAGAATGACTAAATGAGTTCGAATGCTACTTGTTATTTGGCTTTATAAAGCCAAATACGATGTATCCCGCTGGGTGTTTCAGTTTCTCTGACATATTGCAATTGGGATTTACATCTTCTGTGCTGAGGGAAGTAGGTTAAATTGCTTCTACAATGACATTTGTTAGTTCTGCATGATATTTCTTTCAGCAAACACACAGTGTTTTCCATGCTTATTTCTTTGTTCTCCATTATTCCTCTTGTACTTCCCAGAATCTCAGAACAGCTGAGGTTGGAGGGGCTCTCTGGAGATCACTGCCCACCCTCCCTGCTCAGGGCAGGGTTGACTAGAGCAGCGCTTAACAAACCATGCAAGTTTCAGAGATAAAAATCTCAAATTTCTGAGTGTGAAAGAATCAAGTGAGGGAACATTACAGCTTAAGGTACCAGGATATTCACGGGAAAGAAGCTGAGGATATTGTGACTGAGGCAGTTTGTTGGTGCAGGACTAAAATGTCTCCCTTTCCTCTCTACAGCACTTGATTACACAGAAATACTGTTGCCTGTAGCTGCCAGGAAACCCTGCAACAATTTGAGGTGTTATTTAAAAAACTAGCTGTCAGTGTCTCTTCTAGAGAGGAAAAAATAAGAAAGAGAGAAAAAAATAATAAAAGAGTTAGAGAGGTAGAGAAGCAAAAATCAAATTAGTTCAGTAACTGAGCTAAGAAAATAGCAGAAGGACTAATAGGGAAAATGGAAATATTCAGGAAAAACTTACAATGAATCCTGTAATGTTATTTTGAGAAGCCACATAGGCATATATCACCAGAAAATTACATCACCAGGAAAGACAGCAACAGTAGTAGTTTCTCCAGTGTAGCAGCAAACAGCTCACTTGGCAGAATGACTGAAGAAAAGAACTGGAGAGAAAAAGGATATCCGGATTCTGAAAATCTACAGCAGGGAAAAGGAGGGAGACACAATAACGTATGGTTGTAAGGTGAGATGATAAAATGGTGAGTACAGAGGAGAACAAGACAACACAGTGGGAAGACAAGACGGAGATCAGGGTTTACAGCTGAATCCAAATCCAGAATTTATGGAATTATTGTCATAGGCTGAAAAAGGGGATGGAGCACACAAATAAGGAGAAAAGCCAATGACTCAAACATAAACGAAGTAACAGCTGTTCTCCTGTTTCACTAAGTTGGATCATTTACCACATCCATATTTCAAATAGTAATTAATTAAGTTGTGCTGGAGCCAACAACAGCAGGGACTCTTTATTAATGGATGCATGGATCAGACAAACAACTGTACTGAAGATTAATTTTACTAGTAAACTTTAGCATCACCATTTCCTGTAAGAATAAAGATGCATAAAATAGTGTCTTGGAAGATTTTAAAGGTAGGAAACGTAAGAATCTAGATATTATTTCCACCAGTAAAGTGTTTCTATGTGATCACAACTAAATGATTCGAAAGAACTATGAATTTTTTACATACTTCATATGTGACATTTTAGCACTTGGGGAAAAAAAAGGCACAAAAAGCCAAATCACTCAACTAAAAGCACACCCCTCCTCCAGCCCTAACAAACAAAAAAAAAGATTTATTTTTCTCTATTAAGATGAGGTGAATTGGAACCCTGAGCGTTCTTCTGAAACTAATCAGAACTCACTGGCTGCTATTCAATACGTAAACAAGTCTGATTGCTCTACCTGGCTTGTACCATAATGTTTGACTTGTGTCAGATAGATTCTTATTTTTCTGTAAGTAACGCTGGTCTCTGAATACTCTGCATACGTTTTCCTGATGCACTTCAAAGCTCCACATAAACACAAGGAACACACAGAGAGACCTACCTCTCAGGAGATGGGATGAGCCACCTTTCATCAAAAGTGTCTTCTCAGCTTGAAATGACCCAGCCAGTCTTTGCACTGTGTCAGTGTTCAGTATCCGTGGGCACTACTCACTTCTTTGGGCAACAGTTACTCCCTTTTTTGGAATAAGGATCCACTTTCTTGATCAGAAAACTAAATTTAGCTGTAGGCTGCTGTTCAACCCTTCATTAAGCATTCTTCAACATATTTAGTATCTTAAAATTTATTCATCATAAGGCAAGAGTCTGGATACTAAACTGTTTTTATAGTTTCTCTCCAAGATTCCCTGATCCTAAGAGCCAGCATTTAAGTAACCCATAAAGCTCAAAGAAAAGGTCAGATTCTTCAACTTTTTCCACAGTTCAAAAAAAAAAGGGGGAAAGGGGAAGAGGAGAGAGAAAAACTCCTAATTTCTTAGTCATCTCTGCTCACTACCCAACTACCCAAAGCAGAAGCAAGAAGCACAAGACAAAGCAAACCACGTCTGTCTGTCTGTCTAAATAAATCTGTTTCAAATTTTGGAGGAAGCGAGAAAAGCAAGGAAATCACTAAGCAGCCAAGTAGGGTAAAATTTGTGAAGCCACACAACTGAGAGACTGTGGTGAATCAGAAGTTCATCTTTTCTGCCCACTTCAAGGTGAGCAGGGTACCATAGGGCAGAAACAAGAATTTCTACTTTGCCCTTAGCTTGGCCCAAAAATAACCAACAACCTGCACACAGTTTCACACAGCACAACTGCCTGCACCTTCTCCCCTTGCTCTTCTGTAGCTTTAAAAACAAGACTTGCTACATTCTTTTTTTCTTTTTTTCTGTAACAAACCATTTTGCTGCATTTTCCTTTCCCAGGATCAACCTGCATTTATTGTCAATTTATGTGACAATTGTTAGCACGATCTGATCAGTAGAAGCCCACTTACTATTTGTGGCATGTCTCATGTAACTTTCGTCAAGATTAGTAGCATTTGTATTTTATCAAGCCCAAGATACTCTAATCAAGATCAAAGTCCCTATGTCAGCACAACACATGAGTAATTTAAGATAGTCCTGCCCTGACTGTAGACACAAAGCATCTCTCTGACTCCTCTTTTACAGGTGGCGAACTGTGACACATCATCAAGTGATCTGCCTGGGGAACCCAGGGATGCTCTGGGAGAGATTAGATTGAAATCTATAATCCTTGACACCCAGTTAAGTACTCGTATGACACGATTGTGGAGAATACTGGATAGCTTCACCTTTCTGTAAGAAAACCGAATGTAAACTAAATACATTCATCCCATCTGTCTCCTGAAAGTAAATGGGTATCAATTCCTATCTTGCCTGGCTATGTCTACTACTGACTACTTCTCATTATACTTTTAAAGCTGAACTATAAAAGCTGAGCACAGTGTGAAAACGTGGTGCTCTGGGTTTTTAATCAAATACTGTGCAGTTAAATATTTTTTACCCTTTGAGACTGCCCAGTAACACCCATTAGCATCAAACTCTCCCTTTGGACCACTGTGCAAGAATGGAAATTCCAGGAGTCTCGATACAGAGTATTTATAGCAAACTTTGTGAGAAAACTACTAGCTGGACTAATCCTTGCCTTGACATTTTGGAATATGGGATTAGAACTATCTGTAATTACTTTCTTATGAGACCTAACGCTGGTCAGGTGGCAGTAGAAAAGGGGAGTATGTGCATTCACTGATAAGCAACCAAAATCTCATTCTTGTGACTTTCATCCCTCTTTTCTTTTACTGGAGGTCATCTCCAAGTTCATTCATGGCTCCACGATGGAAATACATCCTCTAGCTAGCAAATTCAGAGGACCTTCCCAGAAACTATGAAAATATAAGCACTACTGACCTGCAGAGTATCTATGTATGAATACACGAGTCTTTTGTAAGTATATAAATAATAGTATATTAAAAAAACCACACACATGCGCTCACATTTAATTGATGCACGGTGAAGAAAATATATTGATCACCAGTTGGGTTTGGTGCATTTATTAGTGCAATATAAGTTTATATGTAAAATCTGCCTGAAGAAGCACACTGGTGTGAATGGGACCCCATATTCACTTTTTGTCATGATATGAGTATAAACATGCTAGCTTTTTGCCTCCTAAGTAACATGGCACAGCTTCAAAGGCTGGCAGATCTTAAAGCTAACAGACCTAGATCAAACCTCCCTGTAAAAAATAATAATGGGAAGCCCAAAGCAAGTTCCCTTCTCAAAGTGCTCTCAACATTCAATAAGAAGCTTCTTACAAGCACTGGGTACATAAAGCCAAGAAAAAACTTCACTACAAGAAATTTTAGCACAGTTTGGTGGGAAGTTTACATGCATATATGCATGTGCAAGTCTATACATGTACATACATGCCATTGTGGCCTGGTAACAGTTCCTCAGTTTTGTTCATCAAGTTTCATATGCAACTTGAAGATATAATTTCTTTCACTTCCCATGTAGCTGACATTGCCCTTTTTAATTCAAGTCTATAGCGTTGTTAGGTAAACCTGTCTTGAGCTTCTGAGAGGAATGCCACCTTATATCTAACATTCCAACTTCATTCCCAAAACACAATGACCTCAGTTTTGCTCCCTGAGCTCATTCCATAGTGAGGAACTGGATTACAGGTTGCATTTCTTCTTCCTCTTAATTTCAGTAATGTTTAAGTGCATATGTTTAACTGCTTCTCTGAAAAATCCCAATAAAATAACCATGCAAATATTTAAACTAATTTGAGGTCAATCCTTCAAAAATAGAACTTAAAGCTGCTTTGTTAATTCGATGAAAATAATTATCTTGGATGAAAGACTAATCTCCCTAGAACTCTTTTCAGAATCAGATATGGTTAGGAAATTTATTTCATACATTTTCATTTATGATCTTGCAATAGAACCTTAATATGTGCCTTATACTTTCCAAAAATATCTTTTCCTGCCCCTGAAAAGCAGATGCAGCATTATCAGGCTGGTGCCACTGTTGGCTGCCTTAAACGTAGAGTTCTGCCATTTCTTCAGTGCAGAAATCTCCCAAGATCCAGAAACCTTTCTGGATAAATTGTGACTAATGAACCATACAGCAGAGCTTCAGAAAAACACTGCACTGTAAATAAGAGCTATTATAATAGGACTAATTTCCCTTGGAATATATCGCCGGGTCCATTTGCAAGAAATTAAAGCCAGATGGGGATATTTACTTGCCTTTGACTTCGCTTTAGTGTTCTCTGCAAAATTCTTGTACAAATCACCGAACACTCAGCGTGTTTTGCATCAGGAAGGACCTGCTGGCACACACATTAATCTTCATGTGACCATGCCAACTCTGCCATGCCAGTACACAAACTAGGCCCATAATGACAGAGGTTTTAACTTCCCAGCTCATAATTTATTTCTGGCAACAGAGTAAGTCAAAACTACTGGTGACAAGAGTTTACGTCATTATGAATTATGTTGTAAAGATTTTGCTTCTTCCTAACAGCATTTTACCATAAAGGCCAAAAGATCTGGGGGAAAAACCAGAACCTCTGCCAGTCAAAATGCACAGCACCTAGAGAGCAGGCGTGGGGACATCGGAAGAGGAGTGGAAAAACACACCAAGAGCATAATCACAGCTACCCTCACATGACCCCTGCAACATGTTCATGCACAAGTTTAGCTTTCAATTTTTGTAGCAACTAACTGAGAGTAAGAAAATCTCTCCTGTGACTAAACTGTACAAAGCCACTGTTTTTAATGCCCATGCACATGTGCACAGGAATACGTGCATTCATGTAAATAAATCAGTTCAAAAGGCATAGTAACATTGAGTCAAGTGCCAGCCTTCTGAACTGCAAGACCATGCTATAAACATCAAATGCTAAGAGCAAGTTCACCCTAACTATTATATTTTAAGAAAAGATCTTGTGAAATGTCAAGAATTTCAGACAGTCTTGTGTACTACCAAACGTAGAAGAAAACTGAGGAAAAATTCAGAACATATTTTTATCTGCTCTAATAGAACCAAAATTATTTTTATTATAGAGGAGTCTTAAGACATTAATTTGATGCTGAACGTTTTTCCTTTCTCTTCTGAGCCCAACTTCAGAGGATACTATTAAATAAAACAGGGTTATAATCAGTCTTCGCTAATGTCAGCTGAAGAACATCCAGACATTTCTGAGGTTGATTTCCAGTTAGAAATTGAAAATTAAACTCATTTTTTCCTCTAAACTTTATCCTGTATCACTGGCTTAAAAGTAAATAGCCCTTAAAGCAAGATAGTATGTGCACTACTAATACTTTATGCTCAGAAGATCAGCCATGTATAAAATAGGTGTATGTTCATGTAACTGGCTACAGTATTTTGTTACATGGTTAAATGCATGATTTCCTCTAATAGAATGCCAGTGTGGTCTACATCACATTTTCTACTTCATAAAGATCAAATGAGCTGTGACCAGAGTCTCCTAACTTAATGGAAAGTTCACACGGTGAGTTCCGAGTTTAAATTGTGCTTTTCTACTGTGAATCAATAGATTTAGAACACATTAGTGGATCTCTTCACCAAAAGGTCTAATCCCAAGAGACTAAAAAGGTGGATCTAACTCAGATTTAGCACTCTTATAGCAAGAATCCGAATTAACAGAAAGCCACGTGGTGCAAACCATACGTCTGCCTGTGTATTCAAATACCTTTGTGGGTACATACCAGGAGCTTTCGATTTCTGTTTTGTGAAGTGCTGTAAGTACTCATTACAAAGGTATGAATTTTTCATGAACAGTTTTATTGCTAAAAATTTATTCTCTCCCAACACGTACACCAATGTCTGATGGGCAGACTACATCCACTCCCATATATGCACATACAAAGAGTGACAGAAACATACATACAACTCTAGTCGAGGATTCCTACATCTTTGCAGCCAAATAACTGCCTGTTCTTATACTAACCAAACATTCAGGGCACCTAAAGAAAGGAGATTGAATTGGCAGCCTTTTTTATTTATTTATTTATTTACTTAAAGACTACCTCAGTCTACGGGAAAATGAGATGAAACGAAACGAAGGACTTCCCTACAGATTCTCACTATGTTTACCAAGTCTTGAGATATTCTATATGGAGATAAAAGTCTCAATCAGAGTTTTAAATAACTTCATAAATCCTTAAAATCTTATCACAGGCTACGAACCACAGAACATAAATCTAGAGGCTATGTCTGAGTCATGACAGTAAGGAAAAAGGATATGTAGTGGGACTAACAGATCAGGAGACTGAATCCCAAGGCAGCTCAAAAACATTTAAGCAGGAACCAAGGAATACATCCAAATAAATTTTGCTAGTGTATAAATTATAATGGGAAAGGTAAATTAGGGAACTGCAAAGACTCCTGCTAAAGGTTCTACATGCACAGAAGTTCCTTGACAATCAGCACATACATGGAAACTTTTGATGCCCATCTCCAGAGGCTGAGACTTAGGCCATTCTGTTATATCACTGAGTGACGACTACTAGGTTTGCATTCTGTACAAGAGGAAGATCACTGCTAGTGCTCCTTATGGAACAAGCTTAAAGGCATGAATTGTTTCCAAAAGAGGCAAGCAATGTTTGAAAAAGGAATCTGGCACTTGTACTCCCCCTCATGGAAGAGGATAACTTTATGAGAAAACAACTTACTTCAAAGTGCAGAATCCAAAATGGGAACTGAAAGCACTAGCCTCAACACAAAATGGGAACCTGAGAAAAATCAATGTTTCCAATTTGTAAAGAAAGCACAAATCATATTGTTATAATATGATATATAAGCACAACATAAACTATTTATTCTACACACATTAAGGATAAATTGGTTGAATAAATTCTATTACTCTGAAAAATGCTGCAAACAACATGCTGACATGTTGGAAAAGTGAAAATAATAATGTTGACATTTTTAGCACTATATGCTATTTCCTAGTGATTTCCCAGGATCATCTATTTTCACTTCAAGCAGCTGTTTAAATCCCATTTCTGCCTCACCAAATCTAGTTTTGTTCTACATTCATTACAGAACTCGGGCACGCACCCTGCGACTTATTACACTGTTACTATAATGCTCACTTCATTGCAAACAAGACAAAGACAATGTTTTTCCACTGGGAATTTAAGGAGGTTTGGATGCTTCCAGCAGGTGACTACCAGTTTTGGGAATGAAAATACTGTTGGTTACTGAGTTCTCCTCTTAAAGAGAGTAAAGCAATCCCTTGAGAAAGATGAGGGAATTCCTGACCCTGCAAAACAGAGGAGGAATGTGTTACTACACAAAATAAACGTCAAAGCCAACATGAATGTTTTAAAGGATGAGGGAACAGATGCCTTGGTTCTACTGGTAGAGGAATCCAACCTGTTCCCAACATGGCTTCTCACCCTGGGCTATTGCACTCAGGAACATCACCTGTACTAACAGACTGACAAATCCAAGCCACTAGGTCTTTTTTTCCTGCCTCTCTTCAAAGTTAGTCTGCATAAAATAATCTTAAGCATTAGTTTGATAATACATTTCCAGATTAATGTAAAAAGATGGGTTTTTGTTTGATCACTCACCGGTCAATCCAAACAGGCACACCTCAGGCTTCCACCCAACAGCTGAAAGACATTTTCATGTAATAGCTTTGCAGAGCACGTACAGCACATACAACCATAACTGAAGGCACTGCATAACTATCTACCTCATGGAAATTATCACTGCAAATGTACCTTTCTCACAATAGTAAATAGATGGGCGTGGGTTTGCTGAAACATACTTTTTTCCCAGGGGACTGCTTCTTCCCAAACCATCTGGAGTAAGAGCAACATGGAAAACACAATGAAGGAACTTCAGCAGTTTCCACCCATGTTATTTTTTGACTAGAAGAACAACAGAAAATACATTTCTTTAGGATTGTTCCTAAATAGAATGCCCCTCAATTTTTTTCCTTCAGAGATTCATCCCTTCAGGGCTACATTCTTAACATGGCACTAGTCATAAACACTTATTTCAGGTTATTAATTCTACTTATCAAAATTGCCTCATCTACTCAAATACTCCATGTTTTATTCTGTGCAGTCATTAAAAATGCATTGCAAATTGAAAAGTAAATAATCCAGCTGCCACTAGAACACAGTCAGTTTAGAGCTTCATGCTGAATGTGAAGCGAGTAACTAGGGTAAACACTTTAATAATAAAACTGACTCACACAGCACTTGCACCACTGAAATTTCTTTTATTGCTTTCCCCACAACTCTAAGGCAGTGAATATGGGCACAACAGCTCAGCCTCACCACTGAGATACACAGATCCCTATATGCATCTGTATCCTTACCAGGACAAACAGAACTGAAGAATAACTAAGGCCAGAAGGATAACCTCTGGAAGTCACTCAGTCTTACCTCTTCCTCAAATCCAAGCTACCTTCAGAATGAGATAAGATTTCTCATTGTCTTGTCTGGTCATATTTTCAATATCTTCATAGACAGTAGGCCCGTAATTTTGCTGAGAAACCTGTTCCAGTAGCAAAGCACTCTCATTGTGAAGGTCTCTCCCTTCCTCCCTTCAGCCTCTCTAATGAGCATTTCCCTCCATGCTGCTCATAGCCCTTACTTCCTCCTTGCACACACTGACCCCTCTTGTCTCTCCCTCATCCTTCTGGGCAGTGCTGACTACAGTGCTCACCCACATCATCACATGCTCCAGCCTCCCCTCAGGATCTTCCCTCTTCTGGAAGACTGAAACGGGATATAGTGCTCCAGACATGGCTTCAAGGGTGTCAAAAATAGGTAATCACATTAATTAATCCTCCCTTCTACAAATCAATTGTTATTTAAGTGTTAATGTGACTAAATTGGAGCATATGGATATAAGCTTTGAATGGTACCCAGCAACATCAGGATCTTAACTAAGAAAGAACACAAGGAGTAAATACTACTAACAGTAACACCTATAAGCTCCCACCTCAAAAGTGAGTGTGAAAAATAAGGAAAATTGTAATTCTTAATTGTTAAATATGTCCATTTAACAAGACTTAAGATGATGACTGCTCACAAAATTCACGGGTTGAAAAAGTGGATCTTTTCAAACCCAAGTCTTGTAATCAATTTTCTGCTGTCTATGTGGCATATACCACCACTGACACCAGTGGCATTTCGGCACACGATGGGGCGGAGGGGAAGCAAGATTTATCACAGCGTAATGTTTGCCTCAAATCACCTTCAATCGCTTTCTATGTCCCAGAACCACTGAAAATTCTTATTAAGGTTTTGCTTATCGTGAATAGAAATAGTTTGGAATACGGAATAGTGTACAGGTACTGCCCCTGGAATTCAGCTTTAGCTCTATTTCAACTGTTCTAGAGATTTGCTGAAAAGAGCATTGCAAAATCCTCCTTATTGATTCTATTATCAGGCAGTCTCCCTACCTTTACCCTTATGGATAAGAGCATGTTAAATGGTCCCATCTTAATTACCAGAACTGGCTAGGGAGGGCGAGTGGCTAAAGGACAAAGCAGTGACTGTGAAGGACATTTCTAATCTTATCAGAGGTTCCTTTGGAAAAGAAATACAACTTCTATCTCCACCCCAGTCATTAGTCAGATATAAACAGCTATTTGACTTGAAATGGGCTATAAGCTGTATTATCACAGTCTACGCTCTCGCTTCATGCAGTTTATCGGAAGATGGATGATGGCCCACTACCACTTCCAGTTAATGGGGTTAGACATATTTCCAAACAATATGTGCATGGTAAAGGTATCTACATGTGAACAGGGAATGATTCACTGCATTAGCCTTGTGTATGAGAAGTGAATGTTAAAAGAGGAATTATTTAACATGGAAAAATAAATTCAGTTCTCCTTATTCAACTTATCCTCTTCTAAGGACCCAAGGAACAAAGCTTTTTTCTTCCTGATTTTTTTGCCCATTCCTTTCAAATAAATGAATGCCACCTAGACCATAGCTTCCAATTCTAATACATTTGTTAGTATTTCACTCAAGCCTCATTTTCATCTTCTCAGCTTTTTGGTTTTCGATTTTCAAATACTATTATGAAATGTTTAATAATGTCTCAATTTACAGCATCTTGAATGCTCCCTCACTAAGTTTGCAGATGACACTAAACTAGGAGGAAGTGTTGATCTGCCTGAGGGAAGGGAGGCTCTTCAGAGGGATCTGAACAGACTGGACCAATGGGCTGAGTCCAATGGGATGAAGTTTAACAAGGCCAAGTGCAGAGTGCTGCACATGGGACATAATAACCCCATGCAGCGCTACAGGCTTGGGGGGACTGGCTGGAGAGCTGTCAGGCAGAGAAGGACCTGGGGGTGTTGGTTGACTGCAGACCGAATATGAGTCAGCAGTGTGCTCAGGTGGCCAAGAAGGCCAATGGCATCTTGGCTTGTATCAAAAACAGTGTGGCCAGTAGGTCTAGGGAAGTGATTGTGCCCCTGTACTCGGCATTGGTGAGGCCACATCTCGAGTACTGTGTCCAGTTCTGGGCTCCTCACCACAAGAAGGACATGGAGGTCCTGGAGCTAGTCCAGAGAAGGGCAACCAGGCTGGGGAAGGGGCTGGAGGGCAAAACCTATGAGGAGCGGCTGAGGGAGCTGGGGCTGTTTAGCCTAGAGAAGAGGAGGCTGAGGGGAGACCTTATCACCACCTACAATTACCTGAAGGGAGGTTATAGAGAGGTAGGTGATGGTCTTTTCAGCCAGGTGACAGGTGATAGGACAAGGGGGAATGGCATGAAGCTGTGCCAGGGCAGGTTTAGATTGGATGTTAGGAAAAAATTTTTTACTGAAAGAGTTGTCAGGGCCTGGCACAGGCTGCCCAGGGAGGGGCTGAGTCACCTTCCCTGAATGTGTTCAAAAAAAGGGTAGATGAAGTACTTAGGGATATGGTTTAGTTTAGTATGTGAATGGTTGGACTTGATGATCTTAAAGGTCTTTTCCAACTTTATTATTCTGTGATTCTGTGATCCTTTTTAGTTGTTATTCATAATTATTACCATTTACAATAATTTAGTAACAATTATAAATCCTTAATTTTATGTTAAATATTACATTTCCCATGTTTATTGTGAAGAACTTGCATATTTTCATTTTAAACATTAAACTGAATCTTATGCTGAGGATTCAGGTTTCCATGATACAATTTTCTCTATTAATCTCCATTTTCTGTTTAAGCTATTACCTTTTTGCATTGAAGTATCAAGACCTCACCCATACTTCTTTTTCCATACCATAAACTTGCCTATTCCCCAGTCTCAACCATCTACAACTGCTCGAAACTTCCTTTACTTACAGCATTAATCAAAGGGTGCCTAGAAAGTCACATAATTTAGACTTCTTAAATCCTCATGAGCTTCAATGAGCTATCAAAGTAACAGAGTTACCTAAAATGCCCTAATTACTTCCATTAATAAATGGGATTTTAGCAGTAAACATGTACACTAATAAAATACAGAGTCAATGCACAGAAACTATCTTTCAATTATCATACTCTGTGCTCCTTTCAATCCTTGCTTGCAAACTACTATTTTAAAAATTATTTTAAAAATCCCAGAATACTTTTCTCCCCATCCTTTCATTCCACTTCAATACTCTTACAGGAAAACTACAGATTCCATCCCTCAGCCCCATTTGCTCATGCTAGAGCCATCCCATTTGCCATAGTTTGCCTACCGTATCCCTCCCAGAACCCACTGGCAGTACCCCTGCAGTATGCCCACACAGTTCCCTGCCTCAGAGCTCCAGAGGAGGAGCTTCTCATGCAAGAACTGAGAATCCACAAACACACTCCCAGCAATACAGAAAGGGGGCAACTACAGACTCCCAACCTCTGTGGGCCTTTGAGGATTTGGGAAGAATCATTAAAAGGATACTTCTTCATTCAAGGTTCCTTCAATGTTTTCTCTCACTTTCCAGTAGTCTACACAAAAGCCTTGTCTTGCTCATTTCACTGTCCCATTACAAACAATTAAATTTGAGATTGAAAATACTGACAAAGATGATGAAAGGGAGTCAGGTGACTAACAGTCTTACTCCTAATGAAAATTCCAGCTTTACTCATCAGCATATAACGTGCTCCAAGTATACATTACACTTCTATTGCTAGAAAATAAAATCAAAAACTCAGTCAAAACAAATATTGTGTGTTACCCTGACACAGCTCAGAGTCCAACTGGGACAAGAGAGACCAAGAAGAGAAACAGCAAAATGGAAATCACATGCTGGATGCAAGCAGGAGGTACAGGATGTAACTGAGACAAGAGTCATGTTTATGCATTTATACTGCTATTTCCAGTCTTCAAGACCTACCAAATCAAAGCCCTGGTTAGTTTCCTGACTTGTTTTCCTATCTGGCATGCATTAGCATTCCTTGCTTGTTTCGGACACATTTACAGTGACCTTACTGCAGGACAGGTGCTCTGCATTACAAGGCTGTGGTCAGTCATCTCAACATCAATGCCCCGTGCCACTTCAGACACTGTGGGAAACCCAGTCTGGACTCCATCTGCTCCTTCAGTGGCACACATCTCCTGTGAATCCAAGGTCATACCTACTGGACCCAAGCAGATGCATCAATTGCAGGCATTAGGGCTATATGTAATTACCAAGGTACATGTCATACACTGTTTACAAGCCACAGAGACAGAATTACACATTGCCAAAGTTTGAACTGTCATATTACTTAAGATGTAACTCCTCAGCAAGTTCTAAGGTACTGACTAACTTCTCATCTGACATTAAAAATGATGCAAAGTAGAAAACATTTTAAGTACAAAGCTGTGCAGACAATAATTATCCAGCTGTTATTTTTCTTTCTCCACTTGGATGTATTTAAACATTTGCACAGATTTTAAATATTTCAAATATTAGCTTTGCTGATTTTTCTAGCTATTAAAAAGCAAACAGCTATCTCAAGTTTCTTTCCCTCTTTTAAATGAAAAAACACACTGAGCTTTTTTTCTGTCAAGTCATTAAGGCTCTTACATAGAACTTTGAGTAATGTCCTGTTGAAAAAAAGAAAAGTGAGCTGCTGGCAGCTTGTTTGCTGAGAGCTCACCAGTAACTTTCTGTACTGCTCACAAAACCACATTTTGCTTACTAAGAAATATTGCAGACACAGGCTTGTGAGGGGCATAATTACCATTATGTTCCTTACACCAAGCTCATCACCACCTCCTGGTTTTTTCATGATAGGATGGCTATGGCATCATAATCTGCCTTCTAATGAAGCACATCCCTTCTATCAGAAGTCAGTCTCACACATTTCTATCTGAGGACTCTACCAAAAGCATGAATATACAAGAAAAAGAAGTTAGCATAGTCCATTTTTAGCCTCTATATATTTGAATATGTTTACAATGTATGCCAGCGCTGCTACTGAAAACACCTGTGGAATTTGACACCTCCATTCAAGAACTTTAATTAAAATATGAATTACCAACTGTTTATAAAAATATAATACTCAAGAAGTGAAAAGTACTACCTAAAATGTTCTGTGTGATTAGCATTCTAAAACTGCTTCATGTTTTAAAGATTCAACAAATAGTTTTCACTGGTTTTATTCTATGAATTTATAATACAACAAAAATTGAAAATCTAGTTGCACCCAGTGAGCAAGATCATGACCTCTTTTGAAACCCCAGGTCAGGTGTCACTTCACTTTCTGTATGCTGGAAGGATACAGAATACCATGGAAAAGACAAACTATGGAAAATATAACAGAGTCCATTACAGTAGGGCTCTTGGCCACAGCACTACTTACTTTTTTGAGGGGAAAAAACCACACAAAAACCCAACAAAAGCAAAGTAAAAAGGGTGCCAGATAAAAGTTTTAATATGTATTCGGTATAGATTCATTTAGGGGCTCTTAGAACTATTTAATAAAACTCAAAATGAAGATATAACTTTATTTTGATGCAAATAAAATCAATGCATTTATTTTCATGACCACAGTATGTTTCTAAAATATTAAGCCATCAAAACAGGGGAAAAAAACCTCAAAAGCCAAAGCAAAACAAAATATAATTCAAAAGACAACACACATGCCACCTTCATGCCACCCCCAAAATTGCCTTAATCTTAACAGGGATGAACTGGCAGAACCCATTAAACTATGCTGAAATGTAAAGCTGCAATTTTCTAATGGATTTCTATGGATCCTACCCCATCTGCCTTATGATCCCTTATAAATGCCTTCACCACAGAATGCTTTATTACTAGTTAGTACCTGCACTAGAACTAAATGTTGATTTCTCCTTAATATATACAAACTTTCTTTCTCAAGCAGCATTTCATATCTCACATCCACATTTTTTTTTTTGGTCAGAAATTATATAAAAAGTTAATTACATTTAAATAATTAGCAGTAAATTCACATTTACCAAACTTTAATTCCTGGTGGCACTTAAAATGCCCCAGTGAACACGCTTTTGCCAACAACTATACATGACAATTTTTCTATCTCATTGTCAGGTAAATTATAAAACAGGCTGCCAAGAAAGGGCTCAGGACAGACACTTTGAAACAGGTAACTGTCTTTATACATCTCTGCATAACTAAGGCACTGCTGAAGTAACTGCGATTCAGTGAATATGCGATAATGGAGATTTCCCATAGCGTGGCAACAAATCCACAAGGGTAATTTAAGCAGCACTAGAAGAACATGCCTTTTAAACTTCTAAATAAAGACATTCAGAAGCTCATGTAATTGCCTGGAATCTCTGGAGTCACTTCAGAACACAAATTCTGTCAGAGTTTCCTCTCAACAGAGGGTCACTTTAAAGACTAACAGGGGAAGACAGCAAGTCCATTAGATCAGTGACCAAACCCAGTCTCAGCCTGACTTTCAGATTCAAGAGAAAAAGGTGTCAGAAAATTAACCAGCCTTTAACTGGGCAAAGACTAAGATCTACAAGTGGAAAGAAGTGTAATGGAATTGTATATCAATCAATTAGTGGCAACCCTGAAATGGCTTGTAATGTCAAGTCAAAGAGGATAAATGGAACAAGTAAAATACAAGCTCAAAGTAACCCATCTAGTAAGTCACTGAAAAAACAAGCCCTGTAATACCTGTGACTCTCAGGAGACAAGTCCACTAAGCTTCTAATCCATGAAAGGAGTGCTTGGACACTGGAACACTAGCTTGCATTCAGATTTTGTAGTGGCAAGTACATGTATGCACCTAAACATATGGTGCAAAGTCACACATGCTGTAGTGCCAACTTACTTACCCTTATTTACCCTGAGATAATTTTGCAAGATACACCTACTCCCAGGCCCCTGAAATATCAAATCCTCTGCCTGACTTGCAAATAAAAGTGAGGAGTACAACACAGGCAGTACTTGGAAGAACAAGTCAGAGGAAGTTCTGGTGTAGACCAGAGGGCATCTCTTTAAAGTGACAAAATAAGGCCATAAAGGGGTATTAGAAGACAGGCACTTAACTTGGACTCTGAGAATTATCATCCACTGGGAGTATTAGCACTTAATTTGGAACAAACTAACTGACTGACTTAATTCTGATATATTGCACCATCTGTAGAGTACAGGTTATAATTGATAGGCCAGCTGGATGTGAAATAAGGTACAGTATGTAAAAAGTACTATGGTTCTTACTCGCCATGACTTTGCAGGTGATTCCATTCTATTAAAGTTTAAATTGTCCTTCCCATTAAACGAGGAGTTTTTGTACTTATTCCTTGTTAATTAACATATTATAAAATAGGTCACAGCTTTCAGCTCACAACAAGACTATCACTTTGACAATCTCCTTGTTAACTCTGTCCACTATAAAAGTATGTTAACAGTGTAGATGAGAAGAGGTCACGCAGTTGCTCATGACCAAGATCTCTGCAAATACATGAGTATGTTAAAGGAATATCTCGATTCCTTTAGTAGCTCAGACAAACTGCAAAACACGCGTCCATGGATTTTTCAGCCTACCTATACATACTATAGAACCTGAAATTTGGGAACAGTAGGACGAAAATGATTGGTTTGAGGACTAGTGAAGTCTGTGGCACCTACATTGGTTTCATGCTATACTTCATGTAGTTGGGTTATTCCAAAATCTGCACAACTTTGCAAGCCTCTTAAGCATGTTGTATAACACATTACAAGAGCTGGTCAAGAGTCCCTGGATCTTGGAGCAGGCTTTCTCCTATTTAGTATAAAAGAAACCAAAGGGTTTAACCTGAAAGTCTGCTATACAAGTTCTCTCACCAGAATCTACCTAGTTTGTCTAAGGCAAAGGAAAACATTTCTAATATGACCGTACATAAATCCCTACTATCTTAGTATGAAATTAAGCTATTGTAACAAAGGGCTTTATTGATGGATTCATAGATTTACATGTAGATGCATTTGGATGAATGTAATACGGCCAAGAGGACAGTAAACACAGAAACGATGAAATTCTGATTCACTGAGTAGAAAGAAACATTTTTTTTAATTGTTAATACTAAGGAAATGTCTTCTCTGACTGTAAGCTAGGATCTTGTGCTGGCTTTGCCTGGGACAGAGTTAATGTTCTCACCGTAGCTCGTGTGAGCTGTGGTTTGGGTTTGTGCTGGGATCCATGCTGGTCCCTCAGGGATGTTCCTATCCCTGCAGAGCAGCACTCACACAGAGCAGAGGGCTTTCCTGCTCCTCACCCCATCCCATCTGTGAGTGGGCCCCTGGCTGAGCACCTGCCTGCCACGGGAAGTGGGAATAAAGTCCTCAGATTGCTTGGCTTGTGCGCACAGCTTTTGCTTTACCTACTAAACTGTCTTTATCCCAACTCACAAGTTCTCTCACTTTCACTCTTCCAATTCTCCCCCATCCCACTGAGGGGAGTGAGCGAGGGGCTGTATGGGGCTTGGCTGCCAACTGGGGTTAAACCACCAGAAATCTAAAAGGTCCATTTAAATTTTGATTTTTCATTTCAAAGCTAGCTGAACTCACAGTATGTGTCCCAAGGCCATCACAGCCCCAAATGCACTCATCTCAATCGCTGTCTTGCAGGCTAAGTACATTCAAACAAACGATGTATGTGAGGAGCTGCTGTCCTTTGAGCTTACACTGCTAAGCCAAACAGCATGACAGAAGTCACTGGAAAGAAATACATACAGCACAACAGCTGAAAAAACAAAACTGATCTTCTCCCATCCAGCACAAAAGCCATCAGATCACCTGATGTGTTGATTTTTGCAGCTTCCTAACAGTCATAACTGATTTATACTTGTATGCATTACAAAAAGAGCCCCAGGCTTGGGGTTTCATTTACACATTTTACCAAATAATTTTCAAAATCTTCCCTTCATTACATTTGTGTCATCCAGTGCCATAGATTGGCATTATATCCGAGTTTGTATTTTTTGTCAGAAAAAGAGAAATGTATTTTGACAAAGAGGTTTGCAGCAGAAACTCAGAAATAAGCTGAGCTATCACATAAATGCTTCTCTGGTGTTTCTAACATCTTCTAGGGGAAACAAAAATAACTTGAAGCTTCTTGTCTCCTGAACTGTACTGCAAAGGGTCACTGCAGATAAATCAGTGCCAGAACAGCAGCCATTATTAAGCTCCAAATATCCTGAATTCTTCTGTTTTCCAGAGGCAAAATTTTGTTCAACATCAATTAAATCCATTACACAAGTCATTGCCCCATGTCCCGCATGTAGCGAGAAGCCTGTACACAAGAAACAAAAAGAGAAGTACCAGGGCTGTGAAATCTACACTTAAACATTAATTATATGCTCTTATTTAACAACTGTTTTCTCCTGTATCTTCCCTAAAGCAAGGGAGCACAAGAAAATTACCACAGTCAATTATTTTTCCTTGATTTCTGTGGCTTACTTTCCATTCACTACAAAAAAGCTATCAATAAACAGAAGTCACACTGTAACATACAGTAAGCACTGTGGGCCCTAACCACCCTTACATCATAGGGTAGATCCAAATTTAATCCAAGATAAAAGGCTCCATGAGCATGACATAATTATATGTGAAATTTCTGGTTTTATTTCTATGTATTGATCTGCTGAGCAGCTTGCAATAAATGCCATGAGCAATATGCCACGTATACAACATTTAGCTAGAAGGTATATGATCTACCTCTTCCAATAAGTAATGTATCTACACAGAAACAGAGACTGAAGTTTTTTAGAAATGCTACTTGTGTTACCTCTTAAATTTTTATCAAGTGTGTTGGCACAATGCCAGGGCAGCATAAATTTAGGCTGCTTTGCATGTCGGGCACACAGCAGCATAAATAGAGATAACCTGAAATTAAAATCATAAAACCAACTGATAAGCAGGAATATGGCTTAAAAGATGAAAGACAACAAAACACCATATGCAAATTTAAGTTTTACTCTAATGTAATGTAATATATACACGTTTTAATTGCCTACTTCTGTAAAAGCCAAACGAGGCAAAGAACATAAACATATCAGACAGAATTTACTCTGTTGCTTATATTTTCAAACCTAATTAGAAATATTTCAGGGCTTGTATATAACATTTGCTACAAATTTTAACAACATGCAATACATCGTGATAAATCTTTACAGTGCTGAAAACAAAACCTTCCCTATGTTTAAAAATGTATCTGAACTGAGTAGAAATGTATGACTTCCTCCAACTAAGCCTCCCGTGGTAAAGAGCAAGCATTAGGAAAGATTATGACAGAAAGTGGAGGAAGAGGGCAGACTTCTAGCCAAGGGTGAGAGAAACATATACAGGAGTAACAGAAGCTGAAAGAACGGAAGGCTGAAAGCCTGGCTGCTGCTAAGGTCAGTATGTTATTCACTCCAATTCCTATTAACAGTAGATTTAAAGTTAGGTGGTTCCATACTAAAAACCAGACACCAATGTAAATCTTCATTTAAATGTCTAACTTCTTCAATAGTTACAACATCCCTGTTTACTGACGGTTAAAGGTCTATCAGTGGCTCTGTATGTTTAGGATAGGTATTTGCAGCAAAGGCTGAGGCCAGTGAATCAAAGCAAGATGGCAAGACAAGAGGAAACGGTTTTCCCAAAACTGCATCCAAGAAGCTCAGTAACTTCTATTACCTGATGCCCCCAGAACTGCAGGATCTGATTTCAAGCTCAGCTGCTTTTTCACAGAGCCAACACACCTCCAACAAGCTGAAAAAAGTTACCTATTTCTGTGAGACAAAAGTGCTCCAGCAATGCACACATTGCAGCGAGTCTAAACCTACAAGGCTGCATTTCATCACGTCTCACATCTCTGCAACACAGCTACATTTCTTCACCGTATCTTATGGAACTCACAGGACAAATTCCTACAGGTTTTCAGACTGTTCCCTCCCACTTTCACTGCCTGTAGTTGGGTGTACATGTGTAGCATGGTTGAGCTGTGCATGCATGGTTAGTACTTCTCAGAACTGGAGTCAAGAAACATGTGCTGCCAAACAGACACTTCCATCTGCTCCGGGCCGGTCTGTCCCCACAAGCTGGAGAGTGCTGGAGAAAGGCAGCTCTGTAGAGCCACACCACTGCCCAAGCCAGGGCTGCAGCCGAGGCAAAAAAGAGATGGTCATGGAAGCAAGATGAGGAAGGTGCATTTTTGAGATCTGATCAAACTGCTGAACTACTTGTAGGTGCTTGTTCTGGCCTTATTAAAGGAGGGATCGCTGGGGGACAGGGCAAAAGGGGGACAGAAAGGCTCGGGGGAAAGAAAACAAAGGACAATTTTGGGGAAAGGTGAGCAATAGGACAAAACCAAGAACAGAACCACTGAGAGTTACATTTTTTATTTTAAGAGCCCTTTGGTTATGTCTTGGCTCAGTTATATCTGCAGGATATATCACTTCTCACAAATTTTCCTGCAGTAGCCTTTTGATGAGGTGGCACAGTAATAAATGGGGAGATAATTTGATGTGTTGAACCTTTATTGCTAGTGAGGAATAAAAGGATTTTCAGCTCCCTGGCTGAGTCTGCAGTACTGACAGCTGGAGGAAGGGGGGGAAACTCCCCCAGACCAAACCACTAGCAAAATAGAATAGGTATGGATTTCTCATAAAAATAACTTCAGCAATAAAACAGAGCTGCACAGAGTAGACCTAAGAATTAAACTGTGATTACCGATGGCGTTTATTAAGTTGGCCAGCCATTCTCAAAAATAAAGAGCAGGTATACACACATACACAGAGTTTTTACCAAGCACTAACAATTCACAAGTGTTCTTTGCATCACTGAAAAATATAAGTGCTCAAATCAAGCCCTAAGGGTGCAACCCATACGTATAAATCAGTAGTGCACCCCCAAATTTCTATATGCTTTATCAAAGAAGTTTTGCCCCACTGCTTGTGAAGACTGACAGCATTTACATCCATTTTATTTTTTATATACCTGTACATAATAACTAAAAGGAATCCAAGGAGAGAAGGAATTTAGAATTTTAGAGAAGAATTGAAGACAACTATCTATTTTACTGTGTGTCACTGTCTAGGTGTCCATGCCCAGCACTAGCAGCAGGCCCCTGCCAGGACGCAGACCATTCCAGCCACCCCACAGCCAGGAAAACATGGCTGAGAAAGGGCAAAAAGCACTGGAGGGAGAGCAGAGGAGGGATTTAAGAGAGTGAGAATCGGCAGAGGGGATGCCAAGGGGAGGTGCAGAGCGGCCCCAGGCCCAGAGCCGCCAGCCACACTGCAGCCCAGGATGGGGAGACCCATGCCAGGGGGCAGGGGGAGCAAGCACCTGGGTGGCATTTGCGTCTTTTTGCCACCCTCCACCACCACCTCTGCGCTGCACACCCAGCAGATGGAGTTTATATTTGTACCTCCTTCCACTGATTTAATCACACTATAAGAATCATGTAAATCCCATTAAATCAAGTGATTTTCTGTGGGTTTTCTTAAAAATATGTTGGCTTCCCTGATACCCTGGAAGCTCTGGATAAAGAAGAGCCATACACATGGCTCTGGACCCATCAGAAATACATCAATAGAAATTGAGTTGTGCTTATTTGGTCAGGCTTTCAGACAATTCTACATTTCAGGAAAACTAAAGTAAAAAATTTTCTTAAAACTGAGGCCTTTTACAACAAGACACAGATAAATATGTTACTGCTCTGGGAATGGTGTGCTTTTGCACCATGCAAACCACCACAGCATGCCTTGGAGTACAAGTGCATTTGCTCTACGCACTTCTTTGCTACCAGTATTGATGGTTTCCTCACCATTAGCAAAATTTTCTTCATCTATGGAAGGTGTATAGTTACACCCAGTGGCAGGCCATAGTTAAGATTAGATGTGTGGCGTCACTGCTGCAGGCAAACTGCGTGAGCAAAGCCAATAAAAATAAAGTCCTGTCGCACAATGACTACCCAAATAACGCAGCAGCAATGAGCTGTGACTGTAGAACAGCTGGAAGTGTAGTGAAAAGACATGACAGACCAACTGGCAAGGCCACACAGTTCACAGCTTCATAGGTTTTTTACATAGTATTTCACACTAACAGAGGAAAAAGAGAAGCCAGAAATGAAAAACATTTTTTAAAACTGCAGTAGTTTACTTCACAAAAGAGTAAATATTTAAACTTAAAGGGGTCTACAGAAAATGCCAAGCACTCCTTCAATAAAAGTATACTTTGAAAAGTACAGCCGCTTTCCCTGTGCTTTTAGTCTGCTCTAGAGGACAGGTATGCAGAGCAAAACAGAGCTACTGTACTTTTCACAGCTGCATGGCTTAACAGAGCTTTTTGCAATAGAGGGAGTGACAAACTGCAGCCCAAGCTCATGAAATCCAAATCCTGGCATTTTTACAAAAAGCATCCACAAATATCCAGCATCCTTACCCTGCAACACATCTGTTCTACAACAAATCTATTTCCTAAGAGATCAACCAGTGCTGCACAGCAAGCCTTGCTGTGTCCATGCTTCTCAGTGAATACCAGTTCCATTTCAGCATCACCCTGAATTTTCAAATAAAGCCTTTTATGTTGGACCAATATATTTAAACACAGAAACAGAGAACCATGAGGAAATGGAAATAAACACAACAGAGATTAGAGACAGACATAGTTCTGAAGAACATGGGAGATGTTACCATTATTGTCCAACAATGACATTTTCATTGTTTCACAGAATCACAAGGTTGGAAAACACCTTTAAGATCATCAAGTCCAACCATTCTCATCCTAAACTAAACCATATCCCTAAGTACTTCATCTACCCTTTTTTTGAACACATCCAGGGAAGGTGACTCAACCACCTCCCTGGGCAGCCTGTGCCAGGCCCTGACAACTCTTTCAGTAAAAAAATTTTTTGCTGAAGGATATTCAGAAGTTCAATCAACTCTGCATAGCTTTCATATCAAAGAACCAAGACAGGACAACAGGTTCCAATAAAGAAAATCCCAAATACTTAAAAACTGCAGTTGGCATTAATAGTTTTGTATTCGTTTGCAGGTTCATTTTCTGAAAGGTTCAAAACTCCAAAGCTGAGGAATCAGTTTCTTTTCCTCTGATTAGCACTTCCTTCCTCCAAGGAGGAGATAAGTTGCACTCCTGCATATTAAATCTCCCATTTTGAATCCCACACTTTCATATGCTTTCAATGCTGCAGGCATCGGGCAACTGAGGAACTGTAAAATGGATGGCTAAGAGGCTCCTTTGCTGGATGACTATGATGACATTAAGACCAGAAAAAACAGTAGAGGTCTAAAGAATATTGTGAAAAATAAACTACTTCCAAACATTTTCTTCTATTAGCTTCTTAAATCCAGAATGCTCCCCCTATATTCTAAAAAAGACACTGTTTTCTTTGAATTGTAGGATTCAAAACAGCCTGTATAGAATATTATATAGAGAATCTATGTACAGAAGAGCAAGTTTCCTAGGATCTATTCCTTACAGTAAAATATCATCTGGTTAGTTATGGGTGTTTAAGACCACATAGATTATGTTGTTCATGCAGACACAATTTGAAAAAACCCATAAATGGCACACATTACATGTTAACTTTCAGCCGAGCTCCTGCAGTAAAGTTTCAAAGGTAACTGTCTTCATGACCTGCCACAGGAGAGAGTTTCTTTCATTAAGTTACCTGGACAATAGATACAAACACAAACACTCCAGAGAGGCCTCTAAATTCTGACCTAAACTTGAGCTGATCCGACTTTCATCTTACGTCACGTCAGAAGCTGTCTCCTGAATTACAGCAGCATTCCTGACTTACCTTGAAGCAAACACTCCTCTGGGAATTTCAATGCCCACATAATATTTCTCTAGGTACATTCTGATGAAGGCAACTACAGCCAATAAAAAAACCTTAAAATCTGCTTTCAGATTATTTTTCCTTCAAATTAATTATCAAAAGCTCTATTATTTAATTTATTCTATTAGCTTAGCTTAGACAATATTATAATTCTCACTTTTAATATGGCACATTATTTTATTAGTGTATTCTATCAGTTTTGATGGAGGTTGAAAGCTTCCGGGCAGAATCTTTTCTCCTCTATCTAATAAAGGTTATTAAGAATTTAAATAAGACTTGATACTGAGGATAATTTAGACACCAAAGTAATGGCTATACATATTTCACAACACTAGTTCATTAGTGGTCTGATATTCAGTCAACTAGATTAAAGCTTCTCATTTATTTTACTAAATAGCTTTCCACCCAGCTCCTAAAACCCCAAACCAAAAGTTTCAGCCTATGTGTAAATTGCAGGATCCAAAGGAGGAAAGAAGCACAAAACTCTACTTTGCCCGGTGTCTTTGTGGTTGCAGACAGCAGCTGTAGTTAGAAATTAAATGGAAGACCAGAGAACCTGCTAACGTACCCCCACACTACAGCTCTTTAACAACTCTAATTAATTAGACCAAATATGCCTCTGGACTTTAGCACCTGCACTCACACTGCCAAGGCTTTGCAGCACTCTCCACAGCAGCAATCAGACAGATGCCAGACCAGCCTCGCTCGCCCTCAGACTGGGACTTAAGTCCACCCCTGTGGACTATTTTATGACATACTGACATTACCAAAACTAGTGAGCATGCAAAATTTATTATATGCATCCTATAGAAGTCTAAAACATTTAATTTATGCAAGCTTACTATTACTGCATACTCCTTCAAATTCATGACAAAGTGATGAGACCTGAAACTACAGCAGCAGCAGCCTGAAGAATTATGCCCTAAGCATCAACTAAGTATTTGTTCCTGTTTTATTAATTTTCTACAGCAGTAGATGATAGAGAAATCTAGTGGTCCATTTAAGCCATCTACACAGTAAAATCATGGCCAGCAGCCAATTTGAAGCAAGCTGATTATGCTGAAGAGGTATCTGGGGTCCTCCATATTCTCTACTTGGTGACCCTTCAAGAAGTTTAATGAAAAAATTTCATGGCATGTGAATCACTGAGCAGAAAGAAATAAAATACTAAAGCTGATTACATTATCAAACTCAAACTGCACCAAGTTATTTTAAGAAATATATTCCAACTCTACAATACCATGGAACAGCTATCAAAGTTTCAGTTAATAGTAACTTCTACTTTCTTTTTTTATCCACTGAAGGTGTAACACGAGGCAATGCTACTGAAGAAGTAAAAAGCCATTTCAGTTCTGGATCAGTTGTTTTCAGTAAGGTTAGATAAAGCATGGTTCAATGCTAATAAATAAAAACTCCATATGCTATGTAAACAAAGGATTGGAGCTTCTTTAAGCAGCACGGCAGTTTTGACCTAAGAAAGCTGGCCAAGGAGACAGTTTGTCATCACTCAGCATGTTTTCCCTATCCCCAACTTGCACAACTATTTTACTGTCTGATTGAGGTGGGAACCATCTATCAACAACCTCCCCTCTTGTTTATTTCATCGCCTCTGTTCCTTGTCCTGGCATCACTTGCTGCTGTTCCTGCTGTCCACACGGTCTTCACATTTAAATCAGTCATTGTGCTTATTCAAGTGCAAATCAGATCAGCAGGAAATGAAAAATCACCTCAACCCAGACTACAACCACCAGTAACAGAGCTAGCGCCCTCGGAGACGCAGCAGACATGACAAAACTGCACAGAGCTTGTGGCTTATCTGAATTTTCATTTGATAAACCCTACTGGGCAGGTACCGGGAGGTTAAGTTAAGCTGCTGCTGTGCCCATTTCACTGCGGTGAGGAGAAAACTTCTGGCAGTGATCACACAGAGGGAGAGAGTTGGGACTCTTCACCAAATCATTTTGGAAAACCTTAGAGAGCACCTGGGCTGTGACATGTCCCACCTGCAGGGCCTGGCAGGGCCTGGCTGGCAGAGCCACGGGCTCGGCATTTACACCAAAAGCTCTGTCCTAGTGTAGTACTGTCACAGTCTGTACGGGATCTTCAAACGCTGCAGGGAGTCCAGTCTTATTCTGGCAGTTCTAGGCACTTCTATCAATGACACAGAACTGTTTTGAAACCCAAATGGAAGTGACCAGCAACATTTTCCCTCATACTTTGGGATACTGACTTACCAAAATATTAAATGTATTAATTGTAACTCCACACTGAGTCTGGTTGAAATGAAGGACTAGCAATTCCTTTGTGTTTTATTTTAAAAATCTGAAACTACTTGTTGCAAATGTCATTCAAGAATCCTGGGTGCCCTATTGACATCAGGCCTGATGAAGACCAGCATCGTTTCACCAAGAATCAGCTCAAGTAGCCAATAACATTACTAGCCAGCCCGATCTATATATGACAATGTTATTAATGGCTTTGTCTTCATTTCTGTTTTCCTTTCTGCAACTTGATAACAGTTTGGGTTTTTTTTTTTTCTTAGCTAGAAAATTCAAAAGTTGAAGTTACTTCCTAGGATTCTTTTTAAATGCATCTAATAACCCCCTGAACAGATGCCTTTTGCTTCGTCCTCGTATTAAAAAAATAGGCACAATTCTGCAAAATGACCCTGAGTGATGACGATGATCTATACTAATGTGTTTCAGAGGTTAAGAGAGAACAACTGTGGTTAAAATGAATATTTCTCAAACCACGACATGTTACAGCATGCCTTGCAAAAATCCACAATGTGACTTCTAAACTTGTGCCACACTCCTTTCTGCATGAGGCTTGTCTAAAAATAATCCAGATGCATCACCATATTTTTTGATAGGATCTGTATAGCCCAGCATTCACAGGATGCACACAATATTTTTAAAATATTTAAATTATTTTAAGTAGCTTTAAAAATAATAAAAACATGGAAGTCACACATGCAATTACATACAACCTGTCTAGTTCAAGAGTAACATTCATTATCCTATACAGAAAAATTAAACATTGTTACAGAAGCATTTTACTCAAGCAAAACACTCCAGAACTGAGCGTACCCAGAAGAAAGGCATCAGGAAAAATTCTTCTAGTTCTTATTATTAAAAAAAAAATAAAAATAGTTCATGATTAAGATTGTAATTTTGTTGGTAAATGATTAAATTGTATAGCTATCTAAAAATTAAACCCTTTCTTCATGAGCATTCAAGATGACCCCTCTTTAGCTGGATGAAGATGTCTAACAGAAAGCAGACATTCTAACACTTGTCATAGTATGTGGATCCAGTCACATGCAGGTTAGAAAATAATTCTGACCAGATAGTATTGCAATGGGCTTAGATTTTTAATCAATACTTTGGAGAAGAATCACTAAGAATATACAATTTTTTCCTTGAGTAGCAAGCATGCTGGCAAGTGAGATTTGACAGGTTTCTAAAGGTCACGTAAAATTTCCTTTTATTTTCCATGTAGAAGTTTCTCTCTTTTCTCAAAAGTCTTGTTTATTCACAATGATGAACAATACCTCATTTATTGTAAGTGTAAAAACACCATTTTGTGTAACATTTGGCTTAGCTGAGAAAGTGGCAATACTGCTTGTTCTTCTATTTAACAGGGGAAATTATTTTCTCCCAGTAAACATATCACATGCAAGCAATGTACACAGTGAACTGTGTAAATATCCTACATGAACTGTGCCATGCACACAGGCAACTCAACTGTCTGTCAAAAACAAAATCCAAATTAACCTATTAGTCTTATTACTTATAAATCATTGCATAGTTCTTAGGAGGATGATGACTAGGGTCACGTGAGGGAAGAAAACAAATGACACGAGGACATTCTCACTAACTTCTGACATGGCATATAGAGATAGGCTGCATGAGTATTTGGCATGGAACATGCCCAGTGGAGAACAAAAAGCAACTGCAGCAGGGTAAGTTCAGGGTCTATGAATATTGTTGATATTCTGACAAGTAAATATTTGCTGAAGGTATTTTTTTCAGTCATTCCTCATTCAGAACAGCATTAATTAACCAAATTCAGGTGGAATCTACTAAATACTGTATTAATCAAGGCTTCTTTCTTTGACCAGTCCCTAAACACATAATTACTCTAAAGTTATTACAGGTTAACAAAAAAGGGATTTTTTTTTTCCCCCCCAACTACTAAAATCAATATAGTTTATTCCATCCAAGCATCACAACTGCAAGAGCAGAGAAAAAGCAGCTTCAAGCAATTATCCACATTCATAAATCTTACACATTAACCTTCCCTCATATATCAAGATTTACATAATAGGCAAAGTGTGGTGCAGGAGCATAACAGGGAGCAACAGCAAGACTTCATTTTATTTACTTCAGACAAGCTGCACTGTATGGAATCACCTTTTCAAACATTTAGTAAACTGCATTTGGTTTGCATTTGCATTGAATCAGTTGTATTTATCTCAAATACAGATCAGCACTTGTTACCCCATTCGTATGAGGATATTATTATAGCCTGCTCTTGCACATGACTATCCAGAAGCAAGCTACTGAATACTAGCTTAAAAGTAGATGGTTTTGCTTTAGCTAATAATCACTAGCTCTCTATGGTTTGTTGTGGGAAATACCTAATGGATATCTAGAATTCATTTGCTGAATGTCAAGCTGAATTTTTAATAGGCCTCTCATTACTTTGGCTTTTTTTTTTTTAAATTCTAGCAAGAAAAATTACTAAAAAATATCTGGAAAGCAATTATTTTCTCCATTTCTCCCATCTGAAAACAGTGATTCTTTCTGTAACATGACTAGCAATGGGAGAGCACTCAGCAGCTACACTAGCTTTTCCCAAGATAGAAGCTGACATTACACCTCCCAGTCTAGCACTGATGTGCGCAGAACTAGTACAATGAGCCTTGACATTTGTCATTGTACTTAGCTACAAATGCATTACAAGAAATTACAAGGGATGCTATCAGAAAATTGCAAAACCAATGAGTGTTTCACTTAGTTACTGTAATTCTTCAATGCTATTCCAATCTTGTGCAAATTAGAAGCCACTTACAGCTCTGAAAACTGACAGGAAACTGAATGAGGTTTTCATTATGCTCTTAATAGTCTTACTGGGCTATTTCCTATTAAAAGATTCTCAAGGAAGAACTATATTCATGCCAGGTACAAGCACTAACCGAGATAGTTCATTACACTTCTGGAACAAAAACACTCAACTAAATTCCCTTTCACAAAAGGGAAGTAGCAGCAGCAAGCAAAAAGACCTTAAGAAGCTAGGAAGGACATTTGATTTACATCCATATTCTGCATGCTTTCCTCGTGGCTAAAAACATAAATGTTTTAGTTGAATTTTGCATTTAGAAACCACTTTCTGTAACTGATTTATGAATACTAAGGAAACTTCCTAATAGCTCCCACACATCTACTTCATTAGTATTGATTTCAAAACTCTACAAGACTGCCTCCAGTGCAGTGCAGAGAACACTCATACCACTAAACCTTCCCAAGGCTTACAGAGATGTAAACTTCAAGGACCTGGGAAGTCTTGTACAAGGCTATGACACTTACCTAAAATTACCTGAGATAATGGACAGGAGATGTTGCTCAGGCCATCTATTAAAGAAGAAAAGATGAGGTATGAATAAAGGAATATACCTGCATTTCCACTGTGTTTTGAAGATTTCAGCTGTGTTATCCATCCCCCTGCACGCTGGCTGTAAGCAGAACGGCTGCCAGATGCAGAGCTGAACAGAACCAGTTGCCTAAAAGCTATAAACTGGAGATCAGGTTTCATCCTGCGCTGCTCTTCATGCATCAAGTGCCTACCTTTCTCTCACACTTGAGCTTCGCTTGAGCACTGGTATAGATCTCACCCAGCCTGCTTGGCGCAGTCTGTTGTGTCCTGAGGCCCTGCCCTCCTGTGCCCTAACTCAGGGCTCTCCCCTAGCCATCAGATCAGAGGACATGCAGGGCAAAGAACATGCAGGAGCCTGTTAGGAAAAATCTACAGGTGGTTTGGTTCACAACTGTGGTCTCACACCTTCAGACACGCTGTCACAGGGACCATCACATTGGCTGCATTTATGGAATAACACTGTTTTCATTGAAGCTCTGTAGAGATTCCTTTGGGGAAGGAGCAAGAGAGAGATTGGCCCCTGGGTGTGTTCAAATTTAGAGAGGAAATGTAAATAGTTAGGACATGCCAAAATAAGGAGATTAAGCTCACTGAACAGAAAAGTGACAACCAAGGATCACGGGAAATCAGTTAATACTACAATCATTCACGAGTAGCAGCACTATGTTTCTGTGAATTCTAAGAACATTCTGCCTTACAAATGGGATCATGTCAATATCTAAGTTCCTGCATTAATTACAATGAAGAAAGCACATTTGTTTGCTAGCATTTTCTTTGATTTGTTTCCAGGATTTAAATAATATGACATGTGAGTCAGCATGTCCTTAACATGTCCCTTCTGTATATTAGCTATCCAAAATTACAGCACTGAGCAGCCAACACCATGTAAACAGAGGAGGAGCCCTGGCTAATTCTTACATGCTTAAAATCAAAGTCAAGTGATACCAAAACCATTACTGTGCTTCACTACTGAAGCTTGTAAGCCGCCTACAAATTTACACTGTGACAAGTATCTTTTCCACATGTATTTACATGTGTTTGTTTACAGTTATGTGCTGTATCATTTAAACCTTACATTCTCCTGCCCTCTGCCCATCTAAAGTGACTGACATCTTAGTGATAGGAAGGCACGCCTTCAATTAAAAAAGTTGATATTTGGTATATAAAATCAATCTGTCTCTCATAATTCACCAGCCTGTCTTATCAATTCATGCTTGGCATATGTTCCCTTAGGCACCATAACCTGATGTTGCAAATTAGTCATTTGCTGCTGCCTTAGATTATGGGAAAGTTTGGATAGTGGTGAAACGTCTTTACAGGCTAAGGAACTGCAAGTAATTCCTTCCTATAACCTCTCCATCCCCTGCATCTTTCCCATTCAGAAAGGCCTTTAGGCAAAGGAAAAAAATAATGCATAACAACTGTAGTTCCTATTTTCCTGTTTGTCACAAACTGTTGCTCCCCTACACCACAGATCCAGGGCTGGTTCGACTGCAGTAGCTCAACATCCCAGCATGGGGTACAGATGCACCTTTGCTGCTTTTAAACATGCAGTTATTCTGCATGGACCAAAAGGCATTTAAATGTATTTCAGATTCTGCAAATTGCTGCTCAATACTTTTCTATTAAATTTACCTGAGACACTTAAAATAAGTAAATTAGGATAACATCATCATCCAGCCTTTACTACACCAGCCGTTTCTTTTGGCAGCTGATGTATGATGCAAGACAGAAGAGGCAGAGAGTCTATGCTGAGGAAAGAAACTGGGAATAAACATGGTTAAGTGGAAAATCCAATTTTTTTCTTAGAGGATAAGCTCTCTTTGAGGCTTTAGTCCCACATCCCGGCAGTCAAGGAAAACTCTACAATCAATTCCAGACTGTACACATTTTACAGGCCAATCAAGTATATTTAACCATTGTTTTGGCATTTCCATTCAACCAAACGTTTGTATGACCCAATAAGCTGCCCTCCTAATTCTGTGAAGCTCACAAGAGCAGGAATTGAAAGGTCTTAGCTTGGATTCATGATTAAGAGCAAACACCACTATTTAAAATAACAGTAAAGCTTATGAACAATGTTTGCAGCTAGAAGAAATAGATGCTTTGATAGATTTTATTCTAATGGATAACAAGATCTCAGCAGTGCTCATACATCAAAAATGTCACAGAAAGCCCCTGCCAGTGCTCTTACAAGATAATGTGACCGTGAGTTTCTGTCCTCAGGTTGCAAGACTGGAAATTTCAGCAAACATGGGGTATTTCTATTTCTGCTAAACACTCATCGCTGGCATTCACATATTTCTTGCCTGATCATTAACCACTGACATCATTAATATGCACTCACAGAGGCCCCAGCACAGTTAGAACATAATCACCTATAGATTTGATTCATGGAAGTGTCTTTTTGGAATAACTAAGACAGATTAGGTTCCTCAAAATGTCTTGGATACAGAAACAACAAAAAGCAAGTTGGGAGTTACCAACTGTGGAGGGGTACTAATTAACAACTCAATTAAAAGAGGCAAATTAAAGCTTTATGGTTCGTTATCCTTCATTGCTTAATAAATTGTTTTGCTAAGCAAATGATTAAGAATGATTATTCTAGAAAACTGTGGTATCTGTTTTTCCATTTTTAAAAAAAGTTAAATAAAATAAAACCAGTTTGTTTTCAAAATACCCGATACATACTGATTGTGGGACTTTGTGCCAACTGAAAGATCAGCACAAATGGGCTGTAAAATAGTTTTTTCTATCTACAGTAACTTTCTTTCTCCACTCCCTTTTTTTCCATTGAAGAATATATGCTGCTCTTGTGATGGAGAAAATTTTTTTTGTTTTTTGTTTTTTTTTTTTTTTAATATGTCACCAATTTTGTGGCTCAGCAAAATTAATTACATTCCTCTTAGCATCATAGTTTTCTTTTACATATTCAGAATTTTTGGAATTACTCTTTGATAGGTTAGGACTGACAAATATTACATTACTGAATTTGTTCACAGGGGACAAGCTTCAGGAGACTACAGAATGATCCATATTTCCATTGTAAAAGATGTTTATGGATATTTTTAGACTTTCTGGAACTGTCCCTTGAGATGATGCCATGTTTCTGATTGTGCTAAACTTGTATAGAGAAAACACTTAATAGCAGCTAAAACATTCAAACGTTATTAATCATATGAATATGCTACTAGATAAAGGAAATCTTCTGTTATCTTGAAGAAATTCTGTTTCTAAATTCGTAATTCTTTGTGTTTTTAAATTAATTTTAAAAGTACTACAGGGGTTTTTGCGTAGTAACTCATAGCACTGAAGTTATTGAAAGGAGAATCTCAAGTTTTTGCAAAACACATTCTCCTCTTCTCTTGAGGTTCACAGCCAAGTAAGTACACGTTTACGTAAACCTAGCTGTGCAAGCAAGGCCTTATAATCACTGGGATTTCTGTGCACAGTAGCCTTTCCTAATTTTTTTCCTTTTAAATCATATGATATTCTTGTCCCGTCAGTTCCTTTAAGGACTGAAGTCTGTATGTTTTATCCTGGCATTAAGGGAAAACTTTGTTTCAAAGTCTGACTTAGAGACAGAGAAAAAGCTATTTTGTGGATTGTTACCACTTCCCAAAATTAGGCAACATTAAAATAAAGACTAATAAAGCATTACTAATAATTTTTTAAAAACCCTGGATTATATGCAGAGGGGAAAATAATTTTAAATTACTGTGTTAACAGACAATGCCAATTAACAAAAAGGAAAATAAATTGAATGTTCTATTAAGACAGTCACAAAGTCTCTAAAACAAATGAGTAAATTCAGCATTCCTTATTTTCTTCCCCTATCCTATGTATTCCACGAAAAAGAAGAGTCAACTGCTTTCTAAGCTCTCTTTCCTGCTATAAATTTCTGCAGGTTAAATGCCTAAGATGCCTACACTAATGGAAAGGCTTGAGGTAAGCTGCACTCATGTGTGGACACACATCTAGAGGCATGTTAAACACCTAATACCTCACTTCCCACTTGACATGAGAATCTATCCCGTTCTTTGGTCTTCACTGAAAGCATTCTCTAATGAGGGATGCAGAATTTTCAAAGCTCAGTTTTGGCAAAAGGATGATGGTACATCAAAAAACCCAAACCCTTCTTACCAGAGAAGTATCTCAGAGACTATTTAATAAACTGCAGCACTTCATGATGAGAATCGTTTGATGCAATATAACACTGAGATTTATTCTGTACAGTCCAGTGACATGTAAATTTTCTAGATAAATTCAAATTACTGACTGCTCAGAAATTAGACAAAAAAATGGTCCTTTTCTCCTATTTAAAATAGTATCTTTTTTAAAACTGGATGTGTCTGATCTTCTTTAAGGAACATAACAAATATCTTCCACCAGGGATGAATATGGTAGTGACTACTTTAGCAAGTAGTCACATGGAAAAGTATGTGCACATGATACATGAAAGAATAATTTTTCATTCATCACCAAAAAGCATTTTAATGAAGCTAAGTTAATTTATAAATACGTAGATTTTGCCATCAAGAAATACCTAACCAATTCTACTTATACAATATTCAGTTGTTTTATTAACATTTCATTTTAATCTTTCTGAGCATCTTCCATGACTGCAGAGAGACTTACTCAGCAGAAAACAGACATGAGTTTCTGCATGAAAGCAGATTATTTAGCAAGACAAGCAACTTATCTGCAAAACCATGGAAACAAATTAATGCATACTGCTGACAAAGAGATAAGATACAGATAGAACTTCATTATAAGATTACTCTTCATTATTTCCAGTTAGTAATCAGAAGCTCAAAATTTTTATTTTCATTCTGGTTTTGTTGGGGTTTCTTTTTAATTTTGTTTTTTATTTTGTTTGGGTCTTTTTACACTTTAACATTAACAGCACACTTTGATCATGATCTCACTGGTAATATGATGCATCCTGGACAATCCTAGCAAAGCCTGCTCTTACATGATCTTAAGTGAAAATTCAGTTTCAAACCTTTATGGTTTTCATGATGTGCTCATTATAGAAACATATCACAGAACTCCACAAGGATTTCCATTTCAAATCTAGCATTGTTACTGAGTGAAACAGTTCATTTTCCTGCTTATATAGGATTTAGGGAATTAAATATTTATATAGCATATGGACTGAGCCAGGTTTGTATGTAGATAATTATCAGTCTTAAACCCACTGGTAGACATCAGAAAAAATTTTCCACACAATGTCATCTTCAGGTCAAACAAAAGCAGCAGTTTTCAAAAACTAAATGTGACTTGAGTGTATCTACAAGGACAGGAATGTTTGGATTGAAGACAATAGCAGGAGAGGAACGGAGCAGGTAGACAAGATACAGAGGGGAGGTGGGGGAAGGAACAGGTAATATATAATGAGAGATATCATGTCCATCTCTAAAACCTTGCCTATGTCTCTAGCACATGCCACTACTGCTTTAACACTTGCAAGGACACACCTGTCTCAGGACACTATAAAGCAATCAGATTTCAATCTGCCAACTAGGTAGGCCATTTAGATTACCAAGCACTGATGATCTCCACTGTGCTGTGGTGTTTCAGGGCCCTGATTTGCTTCATTGCTTAAAATACCACTACTTCAAATCATGAGCCAAACAATCATGGGGCTGCTTTGATTTTTATGGGGGAGGGGGAGGCTTAGAAACAGTTCTTTTCCCTCCCTCAATATTTGCAAAGAAAATATAAGAGACATTAACTTAATGCTCCAAATCCATTTGTCACAACAGGTGCATTTATGATTTCCAAGAGGTGTCTGTACTTGGGAACGGAGGCAAAGGGAGACAGCCTTAGCCTGTTAGTCCTAAAGAGCTCATTGGGCTGCTTAAGTCTTTCCAGCCAGTGCAGTCTCCAAGACAAAGTATCAGAACTTGCTCTATTACATAATTATAAAATAGCTTCCCTTACTTTATATAAACACAAAATATGTTGTTTCCTTTTCTAACAGCTTAATTCATGAAGAAATAGACAAAAATATTAAACTATGCATTACGTGTATAACTTTCACAGTTAGCAATTAGCTTTTTCAGATCCTAGCCCAAGGCAAAAAGTAGCCAAATAAATGCTTTAATATTACAGATAAAAGACAGATTACACTAAATCCAGAGATACCATTTATAGAGAGGCATTTAACTTAATGAAGTTTCCTTGAGTCACGTTAGCAAGCTCTCTGTACAATTTCGATATCGGGGGTATTCAGCAGAATCCACGTAATGACTATCCTCACAGAAACCACATTTTTGAAGTGTCTTCTAATGAAAGAATAATTAACAACACATTAGAGGCAGTATGATAGGACAGCCAGTAAATATGTCAAAAATGTTGCAGCCTATAATTATAGAAGTTGCTTAAAAAAGAAAAAAATAGTGACTTGCAAACATTAATAGTTCTCATTTCCCAATATAGAGAATCATCTGTATAGCGCTCTAAAGAAAATGTAAACATTTGGCATTTATTCAATTTTAATTACTTTTCTGTAAGTTCAGGCAGAGAAACAGTTGATACTTAAAAGAATGCAGCAAAGACGTTAAGATAAACCAAAAGTCTTAATATTTATAAGCCAAATGTAATAAAATCCAAGCAAATAAAGCAATTTTGAAGAACTCTACGCACACTGCAAAGAAATAAGAAGTGTAATTGTTCCTCACGCAGCCATGATGCTGCCCCGATGAGAAGGCACTACGTACTGCCTTTGATTTTTCTTACTGTTTCCCAATGGTCTCATAGTGCATTCAGTGGACACTTTTGAGCACTCAATGTGTAAGAAAAACCTACCCAGTATGTAACCACAACTGTTAACTGGAAAACCACTGGCACTGGGAATCCCTCTCAAAGACACCATGTCGGGTCACCGGGTGGTAAAATGCATGACACTGGTCCAGCTACTGCTAAATCTGCACACTGCTGAGAAGAGCAAAAGACACCAAACCAGGAAAGGCAAATAAGAGCTTGTGAGTTCCAGGTGTTACACATGGTAATGGGTGTATGGTTACACATTCACTATGCACAGCAACCTCCCACAGAAACACCACTTCTCATGAAAGTCTGAGTTTTACAAGTTGCATTAAAAACTCCAAATATATCCAAAGGAGCATGCCAAGACATCATCAGAACTAAGTATCAATTTAGTCCAACACTGATTCCTAAAGAGCATTTTCACAGTGCTGGTGGCAAACACCTCAAATCAGGCACATCCTTTTTCTTAGTAATAATGATAATAGTAAAACGAAACAGAAAAAAAGAAAAGAAGAAAAACACTTCTGAGAAGAGATAAGTAAAATAAACTTATCCAACTGATCGAAGTTAATCCTCAGTTCCTGATGGTGTTGAAATTACACAAAGAACACTTGGAAGAACAGCAGTTCAACATCTTCCAATTGCCAGCCCTGCTTTCATGTGCAAAATTAATTAAACATCTCTTGCTGTGCAAAACCAACTCACTTAAAGGATGCATTCTTAATAAAAGGAATTCCCAACTAATTTTCACTGATGGATTGACTCATGCTGCTGACCTGCAAAATCAGCTGCTTTTATTCAGTTAATGATAGTTTGATTTCTGAAATGACTTAGTATGCACTCCAATGCATAAATGCTATATGGAAAGTTTTTCATTTTTCCAAAGCCACAAGTATTTTAAAGACATAACTTTGAATTAGAAGACTTCTCAAACACAGTAACAAAGGTACACGACAATTCAAAACCAAGCTGACATATAGGAATGGCACTCCCTACAATTGCAGGTAAAGAAATGTTTTAAAGTTAATATTGATTGTACAGTATGAAGTAACATACTTGTCTGATATATATGCTGAATACATTATTGTGTGAGTAGAGGAAGATAAAAGAAATACTCCATGATGTAAACAGCCTTATTCCTCCTCTAGCAAAAGTACAGATGCATTGATTACCTTTTCAACTGAATTCTCAAGTAAAATAAAATCTCACCCAAAGACATTATCAATTTCAGTTGAATGCTTACAGATCTCAAATGAGAATTTAGTTAACCATGAACAAATATAAAGGTTATGAAAATGCCATGATAAAGCAAAAGTGCAAGGGATCATTTGTACACTAAATTCCAGACAGGATTTAAATGTGACTTTGAACAAAGAGCCCAAAGGTTACCTAGGTAGAAATATTGTGGTGTGTTGAGTGGCACTAGCTGTTGGCGAAGAAGAAGCTTCTGATGGCAAAGCAGATTTTTAAAGATGATGGAAGATTTACAACAGTTTGATAAACTAAGCCAAAGAAATTGTACATCAGGAAGGCTCAAATAATTCTGTAATCATAAAAGCATCATAAAGCAGGTATTATAGTTTTAGTTTATGAAGAGAATATTCATTACAGGTAAAGATTTGACTGGTATGTTATGTGTTTTCCACTCAACTCCCTTCCAAAACACAGGTGAACTATTAATACTCTAAAAAACTAATTCATTTTAAAAACCCACTTAATTCACATCTAATAAACTTGTATTATCTCATAATTTACAAATAAAAACTCTTTCCTGTTTTGTTTTTTTCCCAAATTACAACATTTTTTTTGGGTCACAGACTTGGAAATTGTAAGGGTGGAAGAAGTTCATCCTCACATGGTCTCCATTATGCATGCAATGGTTTTGATTTGTCATACATCACAGAAATCAAGAGAATTTACACAGACAGCAATAAACAGGAACCAGCCTTTAAGATGTTCATGTTCACAAAAACATGGCACAAAGTTTGGCAGTTCCAATGCCTTATGTACTGTTTCCCTCCATCACACAGTTGTCTGTAACGGCTTTTCTTCATACTCAATGGCATGTGAGCTCCCACGACCGTTCTGTTCAGATGGGAAGCACTCCACAATCCCACAAAACCAGCAGCTGAAAGGCTGATGACTTTCCCTTGAAAATACAAGGACGCGGAACCCTGACACGCCAGCACAGAAGGACCCTGCTGGCCCCTCACGTGCCCAAGCGACCCGAGGTAAAATTGTTTGTTTTGGTCAGTAAGACAGATGTAAAATACCTATGAAGTAAAGAGTGCTGCAGGCTGGAGGCAAGTATGGCTATTAAATACAGCAAAATCATTCTCAAACTGCAGGATGAAGCTTGTGTTTCTAAAACCAAAACTCACTTGACTACTATTTATTACTTTCTATCACAGCGATTTATATAAGGAGAATTAGGAAGATTTCTAGACATCAGGTATCCTTGAAGTTATATTAACATGGCTTATTTAGTGCTGCTCAAGTGGTTTCAGTGATTAACAGCATAGCATAATCTCCTTGGTATGTTATTTCACTCTGTTTCCAAAGGGACCAAAATAGCAATCCAACAGCACTGTCCTGCCTAGATAAGCAGTTTTCTCCCACCTGAACGCAGAATGGTGCCTTTTTTCTTCACTCAAGCAAAATACAATTCTCACAGATGTTTATTAAATGCCTGATATTATAGATTACTAATGTATTAATGTTAAATAACTGTTTGAAAGGATAAATATAAGTGAACAGAGATATTTGACACTTTTTCCTCCCTTTTTCAGCTGTCACCTTCCAGTCAGGCTTTTCTACAGGACTTACTCTGAGATGCTAAAAACTGACAAAATACTACTATCAGTAAAACAAAATAGTTAGTCTTCCTAAGCAGAGAAATAAAGGCCTGGCCTCAATGAGCTCCATGTTGTAATGCAGAAAGTCTGCTCACTTTCCCAATCACTGTCTTCCCTAGCCTACACATCTTCTTCTGAGAAGATACCTATATACACACAGACCCTGACACATACATAAAGACCCAAAATATTAGGCACAAACTATAAATATCAATGGGCATAAAAGAAGATGGACTTAATATCAAGCAAACATGATAGCTTGGTTGCCCTCTACATTCTTCATTGCACTTCAGACCTCACTGTTACCACAGGCTGTTTCATGCTATCACAAACCAGTTCTGAACTACTTCAGTTCTATTGCCTTAATTTTACCCATTTAAACTCAACAGCTCCCAGTATACTCTGCCATTTACACATAACTTTTCCTACAGTGCTTTCAAGATCCCAAAGCCTACAGCTACCACATTCTTAAAAACTGACATGATAATTTGTGTGTGTGGTATCACCAAATCCTTGGAATTTTCGGGATCCTCCCTAAAAATCAGTGGAAAAGCTTTATTCTTGTTTTATTATTATTACCCATTACCTCCATCCACCATGAGGACTAAGAGATCACTCAGCTATCACCTACTGCTAAGCACACTGAATGACAACACTGAACCATACCAGGAAACAATTCCTAGCTACTCGAAGTTCAACTTCGTTTAAATCTGCTGTGAAAGAAGCAGCTTCCTTCTTCCCTTGGCTAGGTTTTTGTCTCAGGATCCCACAGCACTTCTTCCATAGTTTTTTTCAAACTTCTTATACCTGCATGAAAGAGCACACTAGGGCAAGCAAAGGCTTCTTTGTTTGGATCTACTGCTTTTCATAGGTATCCCATACATTTGCATTGCAAATACATCCTTGAGAGGAGAGTCATTTAACTCTTACGAGCTCAAGCAATTTTGATGTATCCCAGCACAGACTTACTGCAAATAGCTCTGCTCCAACTCAAAAGCCTTCCTCTGGTTTTCTAGAATAGTTATTTTCCCTGTTTAATTGTGTTTTTATCTTAAAACAACCAAAAATGCATTATGCAAATAAGTCCTTTCAAGAATTCACTTTGTGAAACTAAAATAAACTTGAAGGTTTATTGCCTTGCAAATTAGTCATTGTAGTCCTTTAAATGACAGGATATAAATTGCAGAAAACAAGGGAACAGGAGAAGAGAAGCAGAGAGTCAAAATTCTGTAATCTATTTTAAAAATCATATTGGGTGAGATACTTCTGAAAGTCTCCATCCCACACCACTGAGAAGCAGCGAAGCTTAAATATGAAGCTACAGGATAGTATCAGGACTACCTAACATAGCATATCGACCACAAATAAGTGCAGGTAGACACAGGTTCACGCTGCCTTCTCTTCCAGCTGCCCAGAAGCCACAAAGCCACACTATATCAGCTAGAAAGACACACAGACTTTCCACAAGCATTCATCCAATTCTTAAGCTACATCTTAAAATGTTGAAATCTGGACCTCATGCTGAAAATCCATACTGGCCTCAGCTTCTTATTTTGACCATAACTTGTCCTTAGGTCTGAACACTGCTATGGTGTCCAGGATCATCCCACCTACAAGTCGGTTCTCCTGTCTCTCTCTTCTTGGCTGCAGATTCCTACTATCTTAATTAATTCTGCAGTTGAAAAAAAGCTTCTTGGCTGCATTATATGTTTTTGGTGTCCTCATGGATCACTTCACAGCCCTTCTGTCCTCCCCAGGACTCTCACACTTCAGGAGTTCTGCAAGACAATGACCTAACTTTACTGTTTGCTTATTTCCAAAATCCCAATCCCAGAAGAAATGCTGGAGAAAAATTGATCCAAGTCTTTCACTGTGTCCTAACTTAGCAGAAATCATTAATGACTTCACTGTCCACTGTCTCAGGGCATCAGATCTGCTGACTTCCAAGCTCCACACACATACACTTCTAATTCATCAAACTGAGGAACATCAGCTTTGTGCAAGACTGCATAGCAATTAGACAGAAATTGAGGTGTACACTGGAGATCGGAGTTAAAAGCAATTAACAACATCCTCCTACAATTCTAGATAATTAAAATCCTGAGCGTGGATGTAGTTTCTCTGAAGCAGTACAACAGTACCATGTTATTCGTATACTAACATGTTTTCTTTTCTCTCAATTTCTTGTCAAACCTCCTTGATCCAAAAGGATTGCATGAGACTTCTCAATGCAGCATCTGACGCTGTAGTTACTCTATCATTTATATCAATTACTTAGGAAGCATCAAAACTGCTACAGAATTAGTGTAAAGCTAAAAGGCTTTTTCTACATATCCTGTGTGCTGACTCCAAGCAACAATGAAAATGGATTATTTTTGGCTCATCTTCACCTTATGTTTCTCTTCTGTTCATTATGGAGAAGTGACCTCTGCTCTGCCAAAGGGTGATGTCAACTTCGGGCTCCTGCTGGGTACATTCTCAAAAGAAAACATTTACAAAAGACCATGCTCTTACCCCATGCTGCCTACAAGGATACAGAAGATAGATTTAAAGAACTGGAGATTCACCTTCTCTGACAGCTTTCAAGTCACTCCAACCATACTAACTTCAGAACAAAATTCTAAGAGAAAAACCCAACTCCCTCTCTTCCTAGGCCAGGCTGCCAAGGTACAATAATATTACTGCTCAACACCTCCTGCTTCCAACCTCTCCATCATATGCACCAGTGGGGGCTCATTTTGTAAGCAGCTTGAAAGCTTTTTCAACAGGGAATGTTCTTTAATTATGCATAGGTAGAACACTTTCCAGACAATCAGAAACAATAAACGCTAATTAAAAGCAAAGTGATGATGACTCTGGTGTTAAAAAAACCCCATGCAACTATGTAGCAAATCAGGAAAGTTATTTTGTTAAATCAAAAACCATACTTTGGTGTGGACTGCTAAGGCAGCTTTGCAAATACATCAGAAAGGTTGGAGGATGAGGACGGGTCATTTACCAATACAAGAGGCTGAAGTGGAAGTGTACTTGTAAAATTGTTCCACATCCACTAATTGCTCCTCTTTGCATAGTATCCAGTACTTCAAATACAGGTTCTGAACCTTTTATAACATAAATATTTACCATTTCACTACCACTTTACAAAATAAACATTACTGTGAAAACCTTTGGAAATCACTGCTACTGATGCAGTCCTTCCTATTTTTATATTTCCTTATATTTTTGAAGGAAACAGAATGGGTTGAGAGTGCATCTATTTTTTTTTCTTAACTAGAAAATACAAAATAGTAAACCTAAATCCTGCCCATACTTCAGCATTCTTCTGTAAGCATCTTGTAGTGCTATCACAAGGATAGATTATAAATGATTTAACTCTTATGAAAAGCTGACTAATATGTACAGACTAGAAAGTTAATTCATTAATACAAAAGATTTTGTGCTCATTCATCTCAATTTTCTATTGTAGAGGAAGTTTCCATAAAAATGATTGTTTCATTCCAACAGCACCACAGTCTTTTGTTTCTTATTCACCCTTAGCAATTGTCATCCTCTTCATTTTTATGAGCCATCGCTTTGAAAATTGATGGCTCAAAGCGATGCGAATTAAAAACTTACACAGATTAAGCTCTCAAAAGAACTGGTTTTCCATCACTTAAATTTGTTTTCATGAGTGCTTTTCTAACAACACACGAACAGGAAAAAGACAAGAACAAGATACTGATCATCAGAAGTGATCCCAACTTACCCACACCAAAAAGACAGTTGCTTTCCATCATGCACTAAGGAAACTGTTGGCTTCTCAAGACCATGCCTACTGTGCATAAACTGACACCACTGGAACTTCCTTGTAATTTGAGGGAGGTATGTTCACTACTGCACTTTCAGGAGACAAAAAATTAATCTCTCAGTTGTATGTTGTTCTAATGAGGAGTGAAACCTGTTGCACTTTTACTTTATCACTTATGACTAAGGAAAGTAATTGTAAGGCAAACAGCTTTAGAAAATATATACAGAAAGTAACACCAGGATGACTGCAAATTGAACTAATTTTTTTTACAACTTTGAGACAGAAACAATGAAATACAGCAGGCTACCATTAATTAAACAGACTGCTTCAGCATAAAAATAAAATCCCAAAAAACAACATCCTCCTGGCAAAGCCTCAAGCTGCAAAAAAGAAATTAATCCTGATCTCAGCAGCCAGTATTTCATGGTATGAAATGCTACAAGTAAATTACTTTATGCTGCTGTGGAAGGTTTTGCCAGGAAAACAGTGCATATCATGAAATACACAGAACATGTCATAACCCTTCAAAACAATTTACCACCATCCCCTATAATTTGTACTGTTGTGCAGCTAGTATTTGGTCTGGCTTCCCATATTGAAAATTACACTGAAGGGTCCAGATCCTGCTACCAACAGGACACATACACTCTACCCTGTATCTCTCAAGGGTACAGTTCACTAGGGACTGCAAAAGGGCAGGAGCCCCATAGGCTGGAGCTGCTTGTTAGTCTGCAAATACAGTTTCCAAGAAAGAGTTAAAAAGATTAAATATCAGGAGAAATAAACCATGCTTTTTGTTAAATTGCATTTCTGTGTAATGGTACAAAAGGTATTAAAACTCTCCAGAGCAGGGTTAATAACAGGCTTTATGAAAGTGGGTAATTAAGAGGTCAGCAATAGCCAAGTACATTTACCTTGGGTTTATGGACAGATTTTCTTTAAGGAACATGTCGTGTGACTGGTAAACAAAAATTGAGGATAGCAGTAATCTTGCTGGGTTTTGCTCAGCTGTGCTAGCTAACATCAGTGGGTCCCTGTATCTCTTGCATGCAGCACAAACCTTCTTCCAAAATTCCTGACAAAGTTACCAAGCCACAAACCCTGAAACCATAATGGTAAAACCATGCACCTAAAAGAGCAAATTACACATAAAAAAAACCCCCCATCAAATCTCTTTAAAACTGCTTCCTGAGCTGTTGCACCACATATAGCAGGGATGGAGTTAATTTTCTTGACAGCACTGCTGCACAGTGCCCACACAGAGTCAGGGCCTTCTCCTTTTCTCACACTGTCTCCCTGACAAAGGGACTGAGAGGGGACACAGCCATGTTAGCTCACCAGGACGGAGTGATGGAATACTCCATGACATAAAATGTCATGCTCAGCAATAAGAACTGGGGGAAAGGAAGAAAGGGGGGGTGGGACATTGTTCAGACACTGGCTGGGTATCCGTCTGCTGGTGGGATGTGGTGCATCACTTCTTGCTTTTTGTTTTTCCCTCTATCCTTCTGTTACTAAACCGCTGTGTTTCAACTCAAGTTCTCCAGCTTCTGCTACTTCTATTCTCTCCCCCCTCCTGCTGCAGAGGGAGTGAACAAGGGGCTGTATGTGTACTTAGCTGTGGCTGGGGTGAACCATGGCTGCACTGCACTGTTCTGCTAAGCACGGCATGCAACAGCGCAACAGGGATTGCTGTGGAGAGAGACAGCAAACACCCCACAGTACAACTTGATCATTAACTGAGAACAGGTTGTATGATCACAAGAGAAAAAAGGCAGACCTTCATCCCTTTGAAACCCAGGAGGAAAGCTTAGCTCAGGGGGCTGCACCTTCTCTCCTGGATTTACTAAGGGTGGAGAGTTGCCACAGAGTCTCCACCCAGCTACATACACTGTTCAAGGAAATTCAAGCCACCTGCAAGCAGAGCCAAAACAACATACAGCACACAGCCAAACAGCTAGTAAATCATGTTCTAAACAATGTATGTGCTACAGAAGAGAAAGATTTTTCATTTCAGTTACAGACATTCAGTGGAAGTATCTGAATGAGTAACTATTAGCTTTTCAAAGAGATTTAGAGTGGAACACACTCCTGTGAGATGAAGTTTTAAACCCTTTCTTGGTTCTGGCCACATGTAAAGTCTCATTGATCTCAAAATAAATGAGCACCAACAAGAAGTGATATCAGCAGCATATACTTAAATCATTCTGTAAGAATTGGGAATACTTAATAAATTTTGCAGGGTTGAAGCCTGGGAGGAAAAAAAACTTTGCAATATTGGAAGTATGCTGTGAAGCAGAAATGATGTATCCATGCTGAGTAAGCCCACTTTGCATGATTCTTGCTTGTTCTCTCCCCTTACCACATTTAGGAAATCGAAGCGATTTAATGTAAACCAGCAAAGATGGGAAATTGACTGCAACTCTTAAGCAAAAAGCCTAGGAGGCTAATGAACCATCATGGTAAGAGCTGAATGAGCCCACATCCTAAAAGGAAATTGGAGGTGTGTTTTAGATATGCATGAAGATGATCAAAAAACTATTTCATATAGATTGCTATGTGCAAGTAGGGCACTTTGTTTAATCTTATCCAGCCATGCAATTTAAATGAAACAAACCTTTAATTTGACGTTCAGAAGCATTAGGCATTTTAGAAGCTGCCTTGAAGATGGCCAAATAATGTTCCTGAAAGTATTTCAAGCTAATTTTTAAAAGCCAACAGCTTCAGCTAATAGAAAACTCAGCTCAGCTATTTCCTCAGGGGAAGGGGAGGAAAGCAAAAAACCAGAATGTTTTGTCATCAAGTTGAGCCAAGTAAAATGAAGAAGTTTGTAACAGATATTGTAGTGGCTGGTTAAAGAGACAACTGAGGGAGTCCTTATGTTGTCTCAAAACCTGAGGTTTCCTCACTCACACATACATACCACATGGAAGTCTAGCTATCAACATTTATAATGTTATCTTATTTCTGATCAAGAAAATAGCAAAGCCAGCATTTGCAGAGAAATACAGACCCTCATTCTACAAACACATTTTACCTGAGCTGAGACTCATGCACTACTTATGTACATAAAAATAACCCACAGAGGTACTTCACCATTCAGGGCCTGACTGACCCAAAAGTAATGAAGAACACACCTAGCTAAAAACCTCCCTTGGGTTCCTGCAAGTGCCCAAACCTACAGAAATTAAAAGACGTCAAAACAGAACTAAAATAGGGTCTTGCTGTGAGAAAGCAAAGTAATAAAAAAACCACACACACAACAAAAACCCACAATCAAAAAAAAAAAAAAAACTCCCCCACCCCCCAGAAAACCAAACCAAACTACAACAAGCCCAAACTCACAACCACAAAACAAGCAAACCAAACCAAAAATCCCCACCAAACAGTAGCATGTCCTATACACCACCAGACTAGGAAACAAAATTCCCATACAAAAACTGGAGCATTTTTAAAGCTTAGAATAGGTGCCTACAATTAAATTTTCACATTACAAAGAGGTACATATTTTTGTTAAATATATTGATCATACATTTAATATCTTGAAATAAAAAAAGCAAATGTTTCATAAAATTATTTAGAAGAACTGAAGTCAAACATAACCCAAGTTAAATGCTTAAGAACATTCAAGGAATGCCCAAGACCAGACCAACATTCGTCTGCTGACCCAAACCTTAATATTAGAGCAGGTAAGGAAAGAATGAATAGTTTTTTTTAAAAAAATAGATAACCTGACTAGCTTGGTTATTTTGATGAAGGTTAAGATTCAAAGAAGGCTTCTAGGTAATATCTTTGGTTAGACAAACATATAGCTGAAAAGATTAGTCAAGCTTTTAAACAGATCCTTCTGCAATTCTGAAACAGTGTCAGCTACTTTCAAAACTGCTTTCAAAGACAAACACCAGTTCAGAAAAACTGCTTAGCATTTATGTAGATACATATCATTCTGACCCCCTTGAAAAGAAATGTTAGTACCTGTGGAGCATGAGTGTAGGTGTACCCTCCCAATCTGCATCTACTTGTAATTTACCCTATAGAAATCAGCAATTTCACTCCTTTCAACTCAAGACATGAGTCATTTGCTTCTGTAACTAAAGTAGGATATAATGTACCATGCAACACAGCAGAGTCAAGAAAATGAGTCTGTGTGCTTTCATTTGCTTCAGTATCGCTACTGAAGCAAACAGAAGTGCACTATCATTGCAGACCAGAGTTTGTACACGGTGCTACACCAGGCTTCCCAACTGCCATTACCAGTGACTAATTCAGAAACAACATTTTAAGAAGCTGAAAGTCTTACAGTTAATCATTTTTAAGAGTGAAATTTCATTCCTATACACCACTCATACCCCTTTATCAGTGTGGAACAGCAGTGTCATCCAATGGTCTGACAGTTTGAACCATATTGTATATTCTTTCAGAAATCTGCAGAGAGACTCCTAAACCTCATTTCTTATTTATAAGCCAGAGCTAGGATTTGAATGAACATGAGCCAGAGTATCTGCCTGTACAGAAAATTGCTAATACTCACTTCAGAGCTTATAATAGCAACAAATTACTGGAAGAGAACTGAGATACTCCAGTGTTAGAGTAAGAAAGGCAACAACTTTTTAATAGCTACAATAAATTCAGTATCAGAAAACAATTTAGCAAGTTTAGGAAACAGAGTTTGATTGCAGTTAGCAATGCTCTGATTAGCTACAAATATTTCAGCTATTAGGACATCACCGTATTTCATTTACAAATCATGAATGTTCAGGTAACACCAACTATCAAACAGGCAACCCACACAGCAACAACCAAAGAAAATTCAAGGATGCCCAAGTTACAATAGTGTCTTGGGCAGCTTGTCTGGTAACAGAGAACACCTTTTTCAGAAGCAGTTCCAATTTAGCAGTGTTCTGTTTCCTGTTTCAAACCAAGGACACTCAAGTGGGCAGTCAAGCAAGGGTAGATAGCAGGGTACATAGGTGACCAACCCATTCTCCTGCACTGAGAGGACACACTGTGCCAACAAGGTATTCTTGTAACTCATTTATGCCAAATGGTGGCAGCAGAGAAGTGCAAATAGATATAAGCTAAGCCATAACCTGGAAGATATCTACACACCATGGCATACACCTCTGCTTGGAGTGGTTATCTCCAACAAGGACATAGCCCATAAGGAATTAATGCGGCATTAAAGCATTAATATGGCTTCCTGCCCCACCCCAATGAGCTAGTATACAAGGTACCTTAGTGTCTCAGAATTGCTTTAGATTCTTCAGTCCTTATCCACATGTGCACCTTCTGAACATGCAATAAGAGGATGGGGAATGGAGAGCCTTGTTCTGGATGAAGACAATGTCTTTGTCTGAATGATCCAGACAAACTTTTCCATCCTTAAGTCCCTCTGTTACACCTCAACATTTCAAACTTTCTAAGACAGAATACCAGAGACTGAATATGCAGGAAAGCAATAATACATTTCTACTCAATTCATTCATAATATATAGTATATATGTACCCTGTTTTCCTGAAAAATGATAATTTGTCTAATCATGCAGCAAGCCGGGTTCACCATCAGCAAACACAAATACATACATTTTATGCACATACACTCTTCAAGCCAAGGCTCACTGCCTTATTATGCTGGAGACTTGCAGAAACTAGGAGATACTTAGACATACTTCTGAGTTAAAGAAAAGAAGGATAAAAAAGGAATCCAGAGTGTTACTGCAATCCTCGCATCCTACATGCAAAACACAGCGTCCTCCAAACAAAAGGTTGTCAAGCAAGGTATCAGAAAACCAAGCTGAAATTTGAGAATTTGAACTCCAGGTGTAGCCCAAACTGTGTGAACAGAAGGGACAGGGAATTGCAAAATAAAGCAAGATATAAAGACTTGCAGACAATTTATGACCCTAAGACAAACGCATAAAAATGACAAAATGGGACTGAAACGGAACAAAGAGCCTAAGAATTAATGCACAGTAATATCCATGAATGTCAACAGTAACATTCTTTGAAAGACTTTGGAATATGTATCTCAAAGGCAATAGAATTCACAATTGTAACTGCCCATATAAATGCTACTTCTCAGTATTTTTCTTACAAAATTTTACTTACACATAAAATATATTGAGACAAAGCATACTGAATTATTTAGCAATAGACAAAATCCTACACAGGTTTATGTTTTACAGTGAGAATAACATATTAGAGCTTGATTACCAACAATTTTAATGATACTGCAGACTCCAACTACATTCTAATACAATATATTTGAGCATGAATATGTAAATTCCCTGATAAAATTGACATTCTTCTAGCCATTCTGATACAGCACAGTAAAGTATTAAGTGTTGAAAATAAATGTTTTGAAACAAATATAAGCAAAGAAAAGTTAAGCGTAAATACATACAATGAACTGACCTGGCTTGGGAAGCAAGTGACTCAAGAGTTCTGCGTGCAACTGATCTGTATCAAGCACTTCAAAAATCTCATTATGTGTTTGAAAAGGCCAGTATGTAATTTTCAACTGAATAGCCCTTTATGATTTTTCAAATCCTGTAGTATTAATAACTCAACTCTCAAGCCTTTGCTGGAAAAGCCATTTTGAGTGTCTTTAAGGAGAAACTGTTGCATGTTTCCTCAAAGCCTGAGTCTAATTGAAAATCTTAGGACACCTTTTGACTTCTGGATCATCTTCAAGCATCTGCATCAAGCACATGACATATGCATGTAGGTTTGTTTTCTGAGAGTAGCTTCAGTCACTCAAAACCATGTAAGTTAAGCAGTATAGCAGGTATCTTAGTCCCAGTTGTGCAGCTGTGCAATGGAATGAACTTGCATCTTTAGGAAGAACTGCAGGAGGCAGTCTGCATTTTGGAACTGAACGGAACACTCTTGTCCATGCAGTCACCAATGTTACATGCAATCATTAATCAGCCTGATTGCTCTGAATAATCCCATGCAATCTGTTTAAGAGTAAAAGAAACATGAGAGAACACAACAAGTATTTTCAAATATTCCCTTCTGGATTTTTTTGTTCATTTCCAGATGTTCCTTTTTCCACTAATGTGTTTGATTAAAAGCATTTCCTTTCATGACAGGAACTTATGGACTAGAAAAAACACCATTGGCATTGAAGTTCCACCTACAAATCCCAGTTACAGCACAGCCACTGATGTTCTATAGAGCCCCTTACTTGAGTAGCACATGGGACAGCTACTGAATAGCATATGAAGAATGAGAAGAGTGTAAAGGAAAAGGTCCTGACCCAAACAACTGTGACATACAGATCTGATCAATCTCAATTAACTGTAGCTTTGCCAACTTCTAGCACTCACTAAGTAAATTTAATGTTTTCTGTAGTCCTGGATTGTAAAGTCACACAAACATAATGACTTAGGACAATTTTGTCACTGTATTTATGCTTCAGAGTCCCACAGTAAGCTGCAATTGCTATTTATCTTCCCCTCCTGAGAGCACCCACTGGTGAGCAGACTGATCAGCTTCCCTGAGCAACAATCTTTCCTGCAATCAGAATCAGTGGGAGCTGCCATCAGCAAGTGAATCAACTAATTTACAAGTACTTACCTGTGCTGCAGGTCTAAAGTAAGCTCTAATAAGTATTGTGCTGGGTTTGGCTGGGGTAGAGTTAATGCTCTTCATAGTAGCTAGCACAGGGCTATGGCTTGGGTTTGTGCCGGGAACGGGGTGCTTACACAGAGCCAAGGCCTTTTCTGCTTTTCAACCCACCCCACCAGCAAGTTGGCTGAGGGTCACAAGAAGCTGGGAGGGGACACAGCTGTAAGAACTTACCCCCTGACCAAAGGGGTACTCCAAAACAGATGGCATCATGCTTTATATGCAACTGGGGAATCCAGCCTGGAGGCAGGATCACTGCTCAGTAACACACTATGGATTTGGGGGGAGGGGGGGTGTGGCATGTCTAAATTCTGCAGATGGTGAGCAACTGCATTTGTGCATCACTTGTTTTATATATACAAAAATTATTCTCTTCCTCTGTTATCCCAGTAAACCATCTCAACCCATGGGCTGGGCTTTTTTCCATTTTTCTGTCCATCCCACTGGGTAAGCAGCTGCAGGGTACTGAAGTTACCAGTCAGGGCTAAACCACAACAATGCATAGAGAGTCTTCTTCCTGTGGCCAGACTGCTCAACGTGCTCTTCATGCTGTGATCTAAGTATGTTCTCTGACTTGCAAAAGGCACTCTACCCAGACTAACGTGTTAATGGGTAAACAGGAACTTTTTCCCCACACAGTGGAAGTAGCTGATGCCCTGTGGGTTTTTTCATCACATCCAGATCCCTACTCATAAATGCAGATCTCTTCTGCAAATTATGTCATTTAACATTCTGTTTCCAACCACTGCTGTCTGAGCAAATCCCTCAAGCAAATGGATAATAAATGGTTTTCTCAAAACCATTTACAGAAGAGTGTTAATACTATATATTTAAGCCTCATTTAAAACACTCAAACATAAACAAGACTACTTACTCCACTGGATGGCAACAGAACGCTAACATGCTTGCCTGAACAAAGTTCACTCAGGATGTGCAAGCATACAAGACAAGAAAAATGAATTCAAAAAGCTAGCTGCCATCCTACTGGTAACAAACTGAATGACCTTAAGAAAAAGAAATGTGCAGCAAAATAAGTGTTCCCAAGGTGTTCCCAAGTCAGTATCAGCATGAATTAACAGTAAGACAATGCCTAGATGGATGCAAAGAAAGCCTACAGTTTTGATACTACTTGTAAGTGCCTCTTCACAGCCGTTAAGTCTAGCCAATGTGCCTGCTTTCTGTCACGTGTCCTTAGCCCCACTTCGGGAAAATAATGGAAAAGCCTAGATCATGGTCTCCTAAGATCCAATATTTATTTGGCTTATGAGAGCTGTAGCTATATTTACATCATTGATCAGATCTTCAGGAAGGAATGAGTTATGGAAACACCAAAACAGAGTGGTTTGATACAGAATCAGTAGGTTGGAAAGGACCTTAGAGATCAAGTTCAATCATACCCATCCTCTACTATACCATATCCCTAAGCACCTTATCTACCCATCTTTTAAATACATCCAGGGTCAGTGACTGAACCCCACTCCTGTGCCAACACCCCCAGGTCCTTCTCTGCCTGACAGCTCTCCAGCCAGTCTCCCCCAAGCCTGTAGCGCTGCCTGGGGTTGTTGTGTCCAAAGTGCAGGACTCTGCACTTAGCCATGTTAAACCTCAGCCCATTGGTCTCAGCCCATGGATCCAGCCTGTCCAGATCCCTCTGAAGAGCCTCCCTGCCCTCAGGCAGATTGACACTTCCTCCAAGCTTAGTGTCCTCCACAAACCTACCTAGGGAACATTCAATCCATCCATTCACCCACATCACTGATAAAGACATTGAACAGGACTGTCCCCAGGACTGAGCCCTGGAGAACACCACTTGTGACCAGATAGCACAGTAGTATTTGCACAGAAATAAGGCCAGCTTGATAGCAAATTAAGTGGAAGCAGATACAAAGTGATTTTTTTTGTTGTATAGACTTACTCTGTGTCAGGCTGGTAGGCTTAGTTTTATTCTAACACACACATGACATGGGAAAAAAACCCCAAACCAACATTGTAAGTGGATAATGAACGGGAGGACACATTAGACTACTTATCCCTCCCATGAGATTACCATTCCCAGCCAATTCAAAATGACAGTTTAAATGGCTCAGTGTTGTACTGCTATGCCATTTAGTCCAATTGAGCACTTGATGTTTAGCATACAAAATTCACAGCGTAACCTCCTCTCTATTACTTTCTTGCTTTATATAAAATATTGAGAAAGAGCTCTTCTGATGGACTCAGCACTATGCCACTACTCATCCAAAGTTAACACAATATGTGATTCATAAAATACATCCATTTTGTTATCAATAAGTAATTCCAGAGGCATGACAGATGTTTCAAGACCTCATTAGTTGATCATGAAATTCCATCTGGCTGCTAAATTGAAATAAGCCTATTTCTTTTCCTACAAAGACACTCGCAGGCAGACTGTTTGCTTAAAAGAAACACACAATAATAATTGTGTATTGGAAACTTAGGCACTGTATTCATGTGGGGAACTGAATCTCTGGAACCAGGACTGTTGGTAACTGCTCAGCTGGGGATAGGGACCTCCATCACAAGGGTGCTTGCAATGACATCAGTTGGACCAGGTAAGACTCTTCTTGTTTCATGAATTCTTACAGTCCAGCTGGCCTGCGGTCCAACTGGAGCATTCTAGCATTAGAATGACCACTGCTAGTAGTTAAACTATGTACAAAACATCTCCCAGTGACCAAAACCGACTGTATGACCATTCTTCATGTGCAAAACCAGATCTACTGGCTACTTAAGAGTACCTGTGTTCAATGTGGAAAATTCTACAGCAAGAATCACATGGAGGAGTTTCTGAGACTGCCACATGCTCTGCCCAAGGAATCAATCAATACATCTTAAGCATGCAAGTAGTGCCTATTAACTGATCTACATGCACAGTAGGAGTTGCATGGGACTATGCAAACTCTTCACTTGAGGAGCTTTTCTAAGAATTATGAAGGCTTGCTGTGAAGCTGGCCATGTGGGATCAATCATCTTATCCCACTGGTCTCCAGCCTAGACATTGTCCTCTCCAGACAGCCACTGTCTCCTCTGTGTGGAGGCCAGCTGCAGGATTCCTGGACCACTCAGGGAAATGAGCAGTTAGGCTCAGCTGCACCACCCTTACAACTCTATGGGAAACATTAAATTCATCCTTATGTCACAGTTGTTCCTTGAATCCCAAAGGTCTCGCCAAACCTTTTCCTAGATTAAAAGAATAACTTCAAAACATCACTTTGAAGAGGATTACCAGGGTGCTAATGTAGTAAAACCCTTTTTCCTTCTTGAAAGCACACAGTGAATAGGAAGCCTTCTGTGACTCTGGGACACCCTAGCACAATGTCTTAACATTCAGGCATTTGAAAGTTAAGTGTTGTGATGAAAGCCCCAAGGCTTAAAACTCATACTAAGACCACATTGCAAGTTTACACTTCACATGTCTTTAAGTTACACTCAATGTTATTTCAGGCTGTAAATCTGCTAAAAGTTTTCTTTTTTGAGTTGATAGGCTCTACATTTTTGGAGGTTGGGTGGTTTTTTCCTTGTTAGGCTTATTTTCTCTGCCTTTATAAGTTTAAGACACTATATTAAAATAAAATGCTTCCAGCATTTTAGGTAGAGTGGTAATAAGCTTCTGTACATCATGTCAGGATAAGGAGAATAAATAATAGCTCCTGCCTCCTCAATCTCAGAATGATTGAGAAAACAAGTCTGTTGGTTTTGGGTTGAATTAGTAGTTTCCTTTCTTTGTGTGTTTTCTTTGGTTGGTCTTGGTTGTTTTGGGGTGTTTTTTTAAGTGGCCATCATGCACTCTTTCTGGTATAGTTTAATAAAAATTGTGGCATCTCTAAAAATACCAGTCACAGACGAATTAACCTTAATATGTCTAAGTCCAGTCCAAAAGAGTATAAAATGAAAATGCTGCATACCTGAGGCTGAACTGACCACTTTTCATTCAGCTGCCTTATGACTTACTAGCTGTGTTTGTCACTATCTGAATAATAGCAAGATTTATTCTTTAGACAAATGTTAGCATTTTCCTCTCTCATGTTTTTTAGCCTCTTATTCTACAGAAAAAAAATATTAAATGAAACAAAGCCTGCTTGTCTTCAGGCAGTCACAATCACCTCTATAATTCTATAAATATCCTCTGCACAATAACTCATGGCGTATATAAAAGCAATGACAAGGTCACTTACTATGAACAATTCATGATCAGTTACCCAGGCAACAGAAATGTGTGGCAACAAGGGAAAGAGGCACAGTAAAAATTATAGGATGTTTCCATTATGTGACTCCTGTGATTTCTCCAGAGGGTTTACCTAAAAAGTCTCAGACCTCAGATGTTTCTCACTTTCTCCAGCTTTGCACCAATAGGAACTTTGTTTCAGTAGAGTTAATGAAAGTTTATACTAGCATAAAAGAAAACATATTGTTGATAAGGAATTTAATTCTATTCTAAACAATGTTGTCTCTAAATCTAACATGAATTTGATCCATCTCTGTGGATGTCTTCTTAGGAGCTGGAATCCCCAGTTGGCATTCATTGTTAGTTATGAATCATAACTAGTTCACTCTCAACTGATGTTCCCAACTTAAGTCATCCTTCAATTAAAAAAAAAAAAAAAAACAACCACAAATTTGTATGTCAGAGTGGTCTTCCAAGCCTTCAATAGGACCCGAGCAATTAATATAGGACTTTAAAAACTGACTTTCTAACTAGAGGCTCAGAAGCAGCAAAGCTTTTCTGTAAAGCCTGTGGTGCCAGAATGCCTTTTCCAATCTGAATTAATCTCTAGAGCTGAAGTGAGTTCCCACAGCAGAGATCAAGACTCAATGTAGACAAGTACTTCAACCAGCAAAAGCCATCTTCTGTAATCAAGACAGATTCCACCACAGGTATGCGTGCGTCTTGCTGTATCGTGGTCTTAGGAACACATTTCCAAGTCTGTGTACAAAAGAAAAAGGAATGACAAGATAAACAGAGCCCACTTGCAGCCTTCACCACAAATGGCAATGTGTTCAAGGTACCCTAGAAAAGAGAAGCAGCAACAGAGTAGTAGGAAACACAGCCCGAATCCACAGATGAGTCACTGTTACTATGCTGTAAAAACCCCTCTTCTGCATTTGAGAAAAGACAGGCATGACTCCATCACAAGCACACAATAAAGCACTACAGCCCTTGCAAATTGGGAATAAAGAGTCTTCCTCTGTCAATCAGTAACATTTTACTGTGCCCCTCTCCAGCTGCCTGCAAGACAACTATCATGTCAAACCCATACTAGTGAGGAAGGCATAGGTATTGCTTTAAGCTGCAGACCTGCACATACCATGGAATGTATGTCTTAAACTGCTGGCACATTCTCTGCAGTGGCAACGCGTAACATGAAAGTTACAGTGAAGAAGTAATTAATCTATGGATAGCAAACAGAAAAAATGCTTTGTGCTATGAACCAGGTTGAAATTATGTGAAATTAGAGATCTTAATTTCTCAAAGCACCTGATACTGCCCCAAAGAGGCATGGGGACAATTTGGTCTCATTAAAGAAAGAAAGGGATTCTTAAACTATTCAGATAAAAGTTTAGCTTTGGGACACAGACTGATGAAAAACCTGATGGATAAAACCTGAAAAAGGTTTTATTTGGAAGTAAAATTTCAGCAAGAGATTGTAGCATGGTTTCATCAACGTATCATCCCTGCAAAAGGTTATGTAGCCATTCCTATGGATAGCCCAGTCACAGGAAACACAAACTCAACCCAATTCCAATCTGAACAGTGTCCCACAATGGAAGCATGCTGAAAGGCAGAAAGAGGATACCAAGTCCCTTAATTCAAAAGAAAGTATTTTGAGAGCAACCTAGTGGTTGTTCCAGAAAATTACAAACACTGAATGAACATGCAAAGAATAATGAAGCTCAGAGAAGTCTGGATACTTTTGTGCATAAACATGTGACAATTGACGGGAATGTTTGTATCAGTTTGTGTGACAGTTGAAGGGAATTTAGATCACATTAATACTGCAAAGTAAACTTTATAGGAAGCTATACACTGTGAGTTTCCTATGTGATAAGTCAGTACCACTACTTAACTACTACTTACTTTGAGGAAAACATCTGGTTAGTCAAAGACTTCCAGTGCTGCAGAAAACTGTTGCTGAACTTACAGAGAACAATGTTGAAGACTATCGACCTTTTTCACCTTCCCAGGGTAAAGAAAGTAACCATCCTGAAAACAGCATTGGTGGATAGAACAAGAGTCAATGTCCCATTATCTTCAGATAAGAATTTCCTACTTCCTATAAACGTATACTGTTTCCAGTCTTTTATTCTTCTTTATGAAGGCAAGCTGGGGTCTGCAAAGCAAGCCAGCATTAATCCTTTCCATGCACCTCTGCAAATCCTGGAGATTACAGGAAGTTATTGTATTACCTTACTTAGGAGAGTCCAATACTGAAATGCAAATTTGCCAACAAACAGCACAAAGAATTTTGCCTCTATTGCTTCTCCGTGGCTTATCAGCAATTTTAACAATACCATTGTTGTGCTTCTAATTGCTGTACCTCAAATTTAATCCGAGATCTATAAACTGTGTACTAGGAGAACTCTACAGGGTGAATTTATCAAAGAGCTGCCAAAAAATGCCAAGAGAGAAAATGGACTCATATGGATACATTAAGGTATTTTAGGTCCTACAGCACACTGGACAGGACCAAGACAAGACAAGATACCAGTATCAAGATACTAAGATAACAATACCACAACTGCAAGTATTCTGAAATGAAACTGTTATAAAATAAAATGTGTTACTATGGGCAAAAATAGCATAGTCATCACACCTTGTTAAAAGAAAATGTAGCCAAACTGAAAGTGGCTGCAGATTTTTCTTCCCGCTTGTTTAACTTGGAATGATTAGGCTACATTCAGAAAAAGGAAAAATACAGACATGACTACTTCAAATCCAAAACAAATGTTGAATGAATTAGTATTACTATGGCATTAAATCACACTATTAAAGCCGCACCAGTTATGCTAAACAGGGGTAGAGTTAATTAAATTATAAGAGCGTGCTAATGAGATGTAGCAAAAAAGAAGAAAAACTACTTGGGATGAAACTCTTAAATGAGTGTGTTCTCAGTGTTAGCTTCTTTAAAGTACAAGGAAATCCATACTGAAGATCCGCTTCAGAAATAAGCGGCAGCTGTTCTGATCATTCCCTAAATGCTCAATTTGAAAATAAAAGCTATGTGATTAAACTGTCTCCATGATTTGCAGACAGACAGGTTTTACTGCTTAAAGACAGGACAAAACAAGAGAGAAATGAAAAAAGAAAAGGCAAAGGCAATAACTGAATTCCTAAACCCTATCATTATTCTCAAAATGACTCTGGTTTGTTTCTAAAGTTTATATAACCAACAACCTTGTCCAAATTAAGAATGCTAAAAGGCTAAATGAAACTTTTCAACACCAGATTTCCCCTCCTTGATCAGCAGAATATTCCTGACTCACATAATTAAGAAGATCAAGAAGATTATTTTATGCTCTTTGGAAAATGTGACATTAAGTTTGTAATACAAGTGCAATACAGACCCCTTGTATTTCAGACAGAAGATAGATAGATACAGAATAAGGACTAAATTCTACTATAATATCCTATAAACTCTGCATCTAAAAGGAAGAAGATACCCCTTAAAAAAGAAAAAATTATTACATTCTAAGTCAATTTCATGAATAGGACAGGTCTGAGTCTTAATTCTCAAACTCCTGAGCTGGAAAGACTAGAATGAATAGTTTTACGTACTCCAATTTGCAAGGTTTGCTAATTCTCTGCAACTTGTGTCAGAGATGCCACATTTCTCTATCATAAATTCATTTCCTAAAAATAGGCTTGTTTTTCCATTACCAGAAGACACAACCGAGGGGGAGAAAAGTCCTCAGACTGGCTGCTAAACCCACAGATATCCTTTTCTATCCTGTTGTCCTAAACTGCTCCATTGACAGTATAAATCTTCAAGGCTAGATCACTTCTGCCCTTTTCAGTATTTATATCAATAACAAAGAACAAGCCCATGAAACGTGGAAAGTCCTTCCACCCCTTTCACCAATATGAAGATCACAAAATGTAAATAATGAGGGAAGTCTGACAGACTGTTCAGTCAAATTATTTTATCAAAATGCAGCTTTCACCTGTGGAAGGAGATGGGGTACTTCATAAATATCTATAAATCACAACTCTCTCCTGGCATTTTGAAAGGATTTAATAGCAGACGCATTTTTCAGATAACAAAAACTGCATTTTCTCAGTTAAAAAAGGAAACGAAAAGGACAAGAACAAAAGTTTCAATTATTTACTACCCTTGGAAAGGGAAGCATAATCTAATATATGTTTTATTCCATACCTATTTAATCTATTAAATAATAAAATACCAAGTTGAACCCCAACTCCACAAACAAAATCTGATCTTCCTTCTGTTGTCTTAACCATTTAAAGTGTCAGCCCAGGGTCCACAATTAATACTAAGTGCTACAAAATGAGCAAGGTCCAGTTTTGCTTTTCCCCTTTGTATCAATGCACATAGTCCTAAAGACACGTTGCAGATAACTGACTTCAGAATTCTGAAGTGTGCAAAGAACATCTAAATCTTTCTTCTTTTGTCTTCAAAATATTGGGAAAATATTTTCCATAGACACATTTCTTTGTCATGCTAATAAGCCACCCTGGTCAATAGGTTCCTCCAGCGCCAGGCATCTGCAGCATTACAGCAGACTTCACACTGATAAAAAGCCACACCGAAAACATATCACAAAACACACAATCGTCTGTCACTATAAGTTATCCAATTCTAACTACAGGGGGTATTTTTAAGCAGGCAGAATGTAATTGCCTACTTGGAATTCTGCCAAGACACTGGAGCTAATTATTTTTTAAGGATGAATTTAGTGCTTGCATGAAAGCTGATGGATCAATAGCACAAGAAGATGAAGTCAGTTTATTCACAGGCTAGGCATGGTGCTAGCTGTGGTGATACAAAGTCCTCTGCTGTACCCTGACAACACACAATCTCCCTAATATCAGAGGGGGGTATGCACCAGAGCAAGTGTTAAACAACCTCCACTTTTCATAGAAACTACCACGAACATGTGTCCCTACCAGTATGGACCCAAACCAGTGAACAAAACACAGTCTTTCCACCAGAAAAACTATGTTATCTTACCAGAATTCAGATTAGTGACTCACATGCTTAACATGTAATATATTAAAAGGAGACTATTGAATTTAAACATCTCCAGTACTCATTTAGTACTAAAGGAGAGTACTAATGACATTTTGTCAACTGACTGAACCAGCCTGTGCTGTATTACTGATCAAGATGTAAACAGTGTCTAAAATTCCTCTTCTACCTGTTAAATGTTTTAAAAGAACGAATATCATAAGAAGAACTAATCCTGTTCTCAGCTGCGTGACATTGCTGCCTAAAAACATGCACCCTGCATGGGACGCACTAATCTCTCCTTTCATAATTTTCTGACTGTTCCCCAAGAATCACAGATAGTATGAAGTGAAGGCAAAAATTAAGTCTCTCAGGGAATAAAATTTTAAAAAGGGTAGGAAAGCAGGTGCAGATTCTGGCTTAGCATCAGTGTCACAACACCAGCTTCATTCATCATCACCTCGCAACCACACAAAACGGGGGCTATGTGTGTATACATATATGAATTTATTTGTTTTTACAAAATAAGGATTCCTCCTCTATACCTCCAGTATTAAACAGGAAAACTAAAAGGACAGTAGGACAGCAACAAACTTAGTCATCTATGTTACTTATATTAAAAAATCCCAAACAGGTTACATGGCACTTACACATACACACACCACATCCCTGACAGGTATTGGGTGCAGAATCAGCACGTCAGATACAACTTTTTTGAAACTAAAAAGCCTTCTTTATCTACAACTAAAACAACAAAATATTTTCAGCATCTACAATGTTGCTTTTCTTTTTAAGTGCTTTTAAACAAAATCCATGATATAGCATATCATAAGTAAAATGTTTTCAAATAAAAGTGTTCTCTGAATATTTCAGGTTCTAGAAGAATAGCCAGAACTGGGTTTTTTTCCTGTTACTGAAATGACATGAAGACTTTCAAATCCAAATCAAGGAGAAAAGAAATAACAAAAGCTAAATCTGAGACTAAGCTTGCATGCTCTGTTTCAAAATGCAACGTTACAATTCTTCTATGTTAGAATTAAAAAGAGAATCTAGGAAATGACACTGAATAAAACTGACTGTACAAAGCAGAACCATATGGACAACAAACATTGTTATTAACTAGGTTTAAATTCAGTATCTTTACGGTCACTGCACAGACCTCAACTGCTCAAAGACAAGGCATAAATAAGTGACAGCATTCTTCATCCACTGCTAAGAAAATCAGCAAGATGGAACCATGAAACAAATTTCTCAAGTGGTTAATGTAACCAGACAGCAGCTGAATATTAACAGTTATGATTCCTGCCCTGGATGGGATCTCTGGATGGAAATGAGAGGCAGTAGAGCCAAACACGTTACTGATGAAGCACATAGCCTCCTGCAGCTTGTGCACAAGATTCATGCCTGCCATGCAGGGGTCAGGGATCTCTTTCTAGATCTTTCAAAGACAACTGTTCAACTTCCCAATTATCCCACCTAAAAGACAAGGGAGTTGGTAATACTTGCTGGCTTTTTAATAGTGAAAACTAGCTTTTATCACTAGTTAAAGGGAGAATGTGAAGGCTCCTGCTGGAGTTTTTGCCCTCACATAGCAAAGCCCCCCATCATTTTTTCTGGGCTTGGGACAAAGTGCTGCCACATTTTCAGGCAACTACCAACAAACCAGTTGCCCTCTGGTTTTCATTTTCTCAGCATTCAACTGTCACCCTTTCTCCTGTACCACTGTCTTCACACTGACAAAGCATGGCACCAGCACTAAGTCAGAAATGGCAGTGGACCTAAGCTGGATCTAACTTGGTATCTCTTATAAAAAACAGACAGACTGACTGTGTGTTACAGACTCACACTGACACCTGAACTGTGCCAATATTTCCACTAGCAACAGCTGCCCAACCCGTAGCATCCAGTGGTTTACTGAAGCAGGCCAAGATACTGTGATGATCTTCTCAACTGATTTTTCTTCTCACAGAAGACTTTGTCCAGTGCTGCTGAAGCTAGCAGGCAATAGAAGTAGGATCAAGGCAAATATGCATCTTTAAGACTCATCTTGAGGAATGAAAACAAGAACTCACAGATGTTCCATTTAGTTCACACTGCGAAGTGACAATTTACATTTCCTTTCTAAAGAAACCATCTGTAGCAAAAGGTTTACATTTCCTTCTCTCTCGATTTGAATTCACCCTCCTTTTCTTAAATGTCCTCTATGCAGACCAAACAATGCAGGGTTTTTTCCTCAGAGCTAATAATGACACACTGCAAAGTAAAAACAAAATTCTTCAGCAATACTGCCTCATTAGAAGTAATTTATACGACTGCTACAGATGACTGAATCAAAAAGGAATTAGGAAATATTGAAAACATTAAGGAGTACATAGCTTTTTTTATGTCTCCCCCCTCCAAAAAATATATATGCTAGTAATTTTTGAAGGCAAAACTCAGTCTGTCCTCCTACTCAGTTAACTCATTCACTAATGGCTGATTGGAGAAAAGGAAGAAATCATGCAATGGTAGAATGCACACTGCCATTCACAACTTTCATATATACTGGTACAAGTGAGATTATGAAACATAAAAGGAATTGCAACTCCTTTTCCAATCTTTTAGAAAGAAGGGCACAGGCCTTCTACATACAGATTATATACGATAACATTTAAATAAAAACGTGTATATATATGGCATGCATTCATCTACTGAATTCCCTTTCTAGAAGGAATGGTATAGATACTTCTACAGCCTCAGATTCTCTGATCCACATTTTTTCATCCAGTGACAGTAGCTCTGGGTTCACTGAGAATTTCAAAGTCAACTGTCCCTCTCCAAAAAAGTACATCAGCACTGGATTAAGAAATCCAGGCTGAACTCCCTTCTCTGCCCAAGAGGAAAAAAAAATAAGAATTTTAAAAAATCTGCCTATATGCTTCCAGGAGACAGCTCCTAGCTACAGCTTGCACACTATTCTGGATGAAAACATTTGCAACTTTTCACAGTGTTCTACTTGGCTAGAAAAGAAGAAAACTATAATCATGATCCATTAAGAATGACAAGATAGATCCAGTAGAATGTGCTGCTCCCTCAGCACGCACCAGAGCGCCATGCTCTGGTTTTCATCTTATTTTGATTAAAACCATCAGATACTACACTGATTTATCCAGAGAAAAGGGACCAAAACTCTCTCCTCTGTCCCCCATGGCATTATCCAAATGCCAGAGTGACCCTTTTTCCAGCACTTGCCTAAAGGTGAGAGTTTCTGAGAAATCCGATAATTTAGTTATGGTGTGTGCACACAAACCCCACTCTGACCTGCTACCTGAGTTTGCTTAGAAACGTATCTAGATTTTTATTCCAAACTGGGCACAGTGGGGGGTGGGACCAGATGCCCTTTGAAGATCCCTTCCAACCCAAACTAGTTTATGAATATGTGATAAAACATGCAAACTCATACACATACAAAAATACAGCGACTTCTCAGTATGCATAGACAAAAAATTTTAGGCACCACGGGAGAGTTAAGATAATCCTTCATTTTTAAAGTAAAATTTGGAAGCCCAAAACTAAGATGGTTAGAGTTTGTATCAGAGTTCAGGGATCCCAATCTTTTGTGGATTTTTTTTCCAAGAGAATTAGTCATAGGACTGCATGAAAAACTGGGATTGCTGGAAGAACTCAGGTCAAAAAATCTAACTAAGGGGGAAACAAAAGCAATAAAAAACCCAGAACAAACCCAAAATGTAAGTTCCATCTACAGTGACGTTATAATTAAAATAAACTCAGACTTGAAAAGGAAACAGATTACTTCACTATATTTTTAACTAAGCATCTGAGAGTAGATGCTACAGGCTGTAGCATAGAAAGTGTAGTTATTAACCCTAAGCTTGTTTAAAACAAGAAAGGATCTGAATCCTTAGCCAGCAAAAACAAAGGTTTGAGGAAAAAACAAAAAAATTAAAATTAGAGTACCATGTGTTCCAGTTATTTTATACACTTAAAGAGCAAGTGTCCCCTTATGTGAATAGCTATTGTTCAGAATGAATCTGCAAACTAAACTTCTGGTTTGTTGTGCTCCAGCATTTGCTACTAAGGCAATAAATACTGTGGGGAATATGTAGAGCACCATCATTTATGCCAGAAACTTGGAGAATCAACCCCCCCAAGAACTAGGTTGTCCTTCATCCATAAATAGAGGGGGATATGTTATAATTGTATACCCACTGCATAACAAACAATCTTTGTTATTTTACCCATTGAGTTACTGTGCATCTCTGGGCACTCTTTCCGACTCTAAAGTTATAAATAAATGCCCTCCCAGTGGTGACAAGTGATCCTGAAGTCAACTGCACTCATGAAACATACATTATTTAGACAACGAGCATATTACCATATGGTGCTGAAACATTCCTAATCTTGACATACCTTAACTACAGAAAGTACTTCAAAGCAAACAGGAGGAAAAAAAAAAAAATATCATAAGAAGCCCTCTACTAGGAGATTTGCTTCCAAATTGACTCAACTAACGATCATGATGTCCTGCACCCCTGTTACATACTTGTATCTCATTTCAAAACTGATTTTCCTTAAAATATCGGAAAATTCTTGTTTTCCACGTTCATAGTAGCAGGACACAAGTATTTTATTCTAATGCAAATATCAATTTTTATGATCAATTCTCTATAATTCTACTAACGTAACCTCTATCCAGTAAATGCTTGTATTAAAAAAAAAAAGGTCATTCAGAAGCATCTTCTGATAGCTCATAAGACACTCCTTCACAGTGTTACCATAATTTAATGCAAGCCTAACAGGAAAATTGGGTAGAAGATACTATTTTCAATTTTCTAATTACATAGGCTTCCTCTGGGTCTGTGAAAGTACATTATTAGCATTTAGAGATTAAAACACATTACTTAATCGTGATTTCTCTACTACTTGTTAGATCATTGGTCTGGAATATAATCTTCTCTACACAAAGCAACTCATCACAACTGTTCATCTACAACAGTCAACTTGTGACTAAGTAGCATGGTTATAATCCGGCATATTTTTATCTCTAGTTTTCACCATAGTTTTTCTTGCTATTAAACAAAATGCAAATGCACTTGTGTTCAGGGAACCTAACTCCTCACATCACACTGCCCTACTTTCCTGAACTCTGACAGAGAAGCACAGACAAAATCCGTATGAATTTACACCCAAACTCACTCAGCTGTTGCTGATGCTCACTGTTTTAGCTTGGGGAACCCAGACAAGGTCCTGATTCAGTGAAGCATTTTAGCACTCCATCCGACCCTAAATGAGGGTCTCTGATTTCTTAACCACACTGGAAATCTCTGCACAAATAAACTGTTACTTCCAAGATATATCATGAAGAAAACAAAGATTTCCACTTTAAAAAGTACACTTTTATTGTGCCTTGTTACTGCTTTTGCAGATGTGCACTGGAGGAGAAGTAGCTCTAATTCCAGACCAACACTGATGGCTACAGATGGCCCAGCTGCCTCTTCAGATGGTGTTGGCCAGTGTGGCTTCACCGGTATCTGAAAAACTCCAGGCAGTTTTACACCAGCCTAGAGTCAGAGCATTTGAAAGTCAATCTTCATCCATTTTCCTCTTTCAGCAGTGCAGAAGAGAAAGAGCTTGGGCCTACGTTCCACTTGCCAAGTCCACACTTCAGAGTAAACAAAACTCTTCAGACATTCTACCTTCCCATCAACCCTCTCAATTTCTGTGTACGAAGCATTACTTAGGTGATAGAAATGCAGTGCTCAGCTTCCATTCCTGTGACCTAGACCTCTAAGGATCAGCCTGCACTCCCACCATGACTCTGTGAGGGCAACTAGAGAAGCTGCAGAGGGGGTTACATGAGGGACAGTTGAGCCAGGCTACCTTACCTCCTGTTCTTGTCAGGCTTAAAATGAGCAATACCTCCAGGTGTTGGTATTTTGTATTAATATACACCAGATTAAGTCAGTAGGGAAGATAACTGAAGTTGCAGCATATTTTTCACACTTCTGAAGAGATTTTATTCTTTAAAAATTACATTCTGCATGCTGTGTGATCCAACATACTTTAAACAGTACTAGCTTATCATCCTGTTCCGGGTGATCAGTAAACTGGCTTTCTGAAAACTTTAACAATATATTCAGCCAACAGTTATAAGAAAAGTTGAACTTGTTTACAGTCTCACCGAGCTCTGTATCTCATTACTGCTCCTGCCCACAACCCCTGCCTAAAGCTCTGTCTCAAGCACCAGCAACCTAAAATCAGCCCTTCTTACTAGCAACCGTGTTCCAAGCAGCTCAGTGAAACACACTACATTTTTAGAGCTTTACATGGTACCCACTTGCCAAGCCTTCTATCAGCACGACTGGCACTGCCTGTTTAGCCCCAGGAAACAAGCGTTGCATCAGTTTTAGTTCCCATACTATTCACTATTCCAAACTTCACAGCTACATTTTTCCTTCTTACACAAGTCATTGTTTGAAGAAGTTATTCTTCAACTGCATTTGGGAGTATTTAGTTTCCAAACTTTTTTTTCATGCTCTGAATACAAAGGAAAAAAAAGTGTGAGCATATGTATGTACACATGCATATTGTAACCGCCCTTCATTTAAGGCACCAGCATAAGTCGATGTACACTTCTGACTTGAGCCCAAAGCACAAGACATTGCTCTGGTCAGGATATCCCCGCTTCTTTTAGTCACTGAATGTACTTTAAAACTCAGCAAAACAAGACACCAAGAAGGACGTAAAGCCTAATTCCAGAGTATTTTAAAATAGCTTTTTCACATAAAAAAGTCATACAAGAAAAAAACCCCAGCACAGAATTTCTCAGAGATCTGTAGAAGAAATGAAGTATCGTATTTATGAGAGACAGAGTCCCCAGCAAAGCAGGGTTTCTGTGACATACATTAAAACATCAGGTCCATGCAAACATGCCGAGCCCTTACTCCATCTTCGTGAGAAAACAGATAGATGCAAATATCAAAATTTTTTTTAAAAAATTTTAAATTTTTCAAAAAGAAAAATACTAAGATTTATAATTACTCTTTTCTTCCCCGCCCCCCCCTTTTAAAGAGCATCTGAATCTGTACTTAATTCGTGTTTTCAGCTGAGGACCAAAAGCCTAGAACCACCACCTACCCTTCCACAGATCTTGACTTATCATCAGTCCAGGGCACACATGCAGCTCTACAGCGATACACACAACTGCAAACAGGTAGGTATGCTTTTATCTTCACTCATGACCAACAAAGCAGGTAGTGAAAATCTCATGCATGTCATATCACTAAACCTGCCAGGGTGAGAGAAGAAAATACTTCAATTTAGATTTTTCTAACAGTTTCTGATGTTTTCACCCAAAGATCCAGTCTGCTTCAAGTCCCTTCCTTTCTCTAATGTCCAGCTCTCGTTTTGCCCAGAAAAAGAGAAATCCAAATGCTATTTATCTGTACCCAAGAGGCTGACAAAAAATTTTACTGACAGAGGGCGGCACACAAGATGCACGTTGAGTCCAGTGTGCTGTAACTGATGGGATAAATCTCAGAGAACCTGAAATATAAAACTGTTACTGGGAAAATAACCACACCTTATTGCAACCTGGTTATCTATCTAAATCTGAAGAGGAAAGGGAAGAAAGTGTTCTTATGGATAAATGCCAACCGAAAGCCACAGTGAGATCCAGCCTACCCAAAAGGGATGGCCACAGTGAAAACTTTATGGTTATTCCAGGAATTTTCTCTCATGCCTTTTCAAGTCTAGCACTTCAATGCCTAGATCAAATACAGCATTTCTGCCACTACTGTGACACAAATAATGTTTTCCTTCAGTTCCAAAACATATTTCCATGAAAACAACAAAAGAAGCATGTGCAGCACAGAGGCTGGCATTAAATATTTAACTTTCAGCCTTAACGACCTTTTTGTTTGTTTATTGTTCCTGCTTGAGGCTAAGTAGTAAGGCCAGCTCATGAGGCAAAGCTAGTATCAGCCCTTATTTATTATTCAGTTATCAGATGTACTAATCCCACCTCTCTCTCTAAAGCCAGATATGTCACTTTGTAAGAAAGCTCTTACAGATCAGAAACCTAACCTTATCCTGCAAAGAAACCAGGGCTCACACAACTTTTCAGGGGTTTAGCAGTGCATACTGTAAATTCCAAGTATAGGGGGACCTTTATGAGGGAATAAGCTTTGTTTCACCAGGACTAGCTTTCAGATCACAGCCTGACCTTGACAGGCTTCCCCAGAATTACCCGAAAACAGATTTCTAAAGTTGTTGCTTCAACTAGGTGGGACTATAAATACTTTACTAAGTAATTTGGAAGTATAGTTGTAAAAGAATTCCTTCCCCTCACCAGGCAAGGTCAAGATCTTCATATACTGAAGCTGTATGTTACGAGAATTAGCATAATATAGTTTAACCATCTAAGCCTAAAGGAAAACATTTTGTTCCATCTTGTCTAAAAGCCTTTTGTGTTGTATCATTACCTGTTTCTAAGCAAGGCAGAATCCTTAGGTCAGGAAAGCCACTTTAAAAACTTGATGTGGCAAAATGACAAGTGTTCATTTAACTGCTTTTGTAGGCAACTTTGCCACTCAAGTTTCATAGGTAGGCTGACCACGCTCCTCAGTACCCAAACCAACCATCACCGGCTCTAAATACATTTACGTGTCACATGTTACAGAAACATCTATTAGATGTTGGTTCATCAGATTTTATGCAAAATGACCCTTCTGTTCCTCAAATATGGACTCTAATGCAGAAGCTTTGTCTGTAGAGGGAAAAAAAGAGGGGGTGGTGTGTGTGGGGAATTGCCATCAATATCTAACAGGCTGATTAAAGCAGAATATGGGTTTTAACATGGCATCATATTAAATATCCAGTATAACTAATGAAAACTGTGGACAGTGACTTATAATGCTAATATTACAATGTGTTATCACACCTTCTGACAAAGAAAAGCATTTACTAACACATTTGCAGCAGAAAAATCTGTTTATAACACGGGATTTTTTTCCTGTAACAGTTTGACTTGTATGCTTAAATGCCACTTGTTTTGCTTGGCAAACTAAACATAGTAAGAGTTTAGTGTTTATACAGAGTGCATTGGAATGTCAGGTGCTTATTTAATTGCTTTTGTAGCCAATTTCCTTGCCCCTCAAGGCTCATTAGTCAGTCATCTAATCATTCCATACAATAATGCATCCTCTGTGTTTCCTCCTTGGGTTCAGGAATATATCTTTGTCTGTTTCCAACAGTGGTGTCCTTCAGCTGCAACCTTTCTGAGGGTTTTTTGACTGGTTGCCAATGTCAGTGTCTGTTCCACATGGAGGTGGATTTCCCCAACATCTATTAATTCTGCTGTACCATATACTTAGCCATCTGGACAATAAGGTAACAGAAAGAGACTGCTGTTTCATGAAAAATCTGTATGGCCTTGCAAGTAATGGGCTTGTTGCACCTGTCCACCTCACCATTTTACAGAGATGCCAGAAAGAAATAACAGCCAGCCTGCTGCTGTGCTCCCTTCCAACCATTGAGTCAAACTTGCAGTTATGAAAGCTGAAGGAACACAGGAAAGATGGAAAAGCAAAGTGATAGTCTTTGGGGCTCCTGTAAGGCTTGCAGTGCCACCGAGCTGTGCGTTCAGCTGCTCCCAAACACAGCGCGAGGAGTCAGTACTGGGTCTGCTCCTATTTAACATCTGCAGTGATGATGTCCATAAGGGGGCACATTGTGCCTTCAGCAAGTCTGCAGGTGACAGAACTGTGAAGAAAGGCTGGTACACCAGAGGGACCTTGCCAGGCTGGTGAAATGGGCTGACAGAATTGTGCAGTCCTGCACATGGGGAGGAACAACCTCAGCACCAATATGTGCTGGGAGCCAAGGGCTTGAAAAGCAGCTTGGTGGAGAAGGCCCCGGGGATCCCAGCAGACCCCAGGTTGAACAACCAGACATGTGTCCTTGCTGCAAAGAAGGCTCCAAGTACCCTGGGCTGTGTGAGGAGGAGTGCTGCCAACAGGCTGAGGGAAGTGATACTTCCCATCTACTCAGCACTGGGGAGGCCACAGCTGGAGTACCATGTCCAGTCCTGACCTCCCAGTACAAGAGAGATAGAGAGCTACTGGAGAGAGTCCAATTAAGTGCTACTAAATTATCGAAGTCCTAGAGCAGTCCTCTAATAGGAGGAGAGGTGGGAGAGCTGAGATTGCTTAGCCTGGTGAAGAGAAGGGTTGGGGGAATCTTATCAATGTGTACAACAGCCTGAAGGCAGTGTTAAAGGAAGACTGAACCAGGCTCTTTTCAGTGGTGGCCAGAGATAGAACCAGAGACAGCAGCCACAAACTGAAATGTGGGAGGTTCCCTCTGAACATCAGGAAACATTTTTGCACAGAAGGTGACTGAGCACTAGCACAGGTTTCCCAGAAAGTTTGTGGAGTCTTCATTCTTGGAGACATCCAACAGCCATCTGGACACGGTCCTGGGCTTTAGTTGGCCCTTCTTGAGCAGTGGGGTTGGACCACGTGACCTCCAGAGGTCCAAACCTACACCATCCTGTGATTCCTTTCAAGCTACACTGTCTGTAGACACAGAAACACATACACACACGAACTCCAAAACAGCATACAGAAACTCCAAAACAAAGTAACTACCAACAAGCAAAAAAAACATGCTTAGAAGAAAATGAATCATTTGATTCCCAAAATAAATAGCAGACATTTGGAAACTGGTAAGCCAGCAAGTAAACTCCATTTTCAAAGCTGAGTTTCCATTCAGTTAACCAACTAAAAAGTCTTTGGAATCCAGTTTCCAAAGAAATTAACAACGTGTCACTAAATTAAGACAACTTGTTTAGTATTTAAAACTTCAACAAACATTTAGGTAGAATTACTACAAACACTAAATAGCTAAGCACTTTTCCACAGACAGCTGTCCAGCTAACACCAGACTATCAAGAACATCTATTTCTTCTGGTTTGGGGCTGGGGAAAGGGAAAGGACAGAGAAATTATTTTTTCTTCACTGGAATTCTAACAGAATTTGAGCTTGAAAAGCACCCCATTGCTAGCTACTGGGAGCAAGAAATCACCCATGTCATGCTCCTCTGCATGCTACATCCCCATTGCAGTTGCTTCACTCTGCTTTTTATTGCTACGTACACACTGAGCAACACAATAAAACTATTTTCAGTGTTTACTAAATGTTGAGGGTTTGGGTTTTTTTTTTAATTCCACAGCAGACAAGAAATAAGACAACAGGAGTATCACAAGCAATCTACGCACAGTAGAATTTCTGAGAAATATTATTTTGGATTAGAAAACGGTGTAGAACTCTCCTCACAATGGAAGAGTGGCTAGGTTGACGTGTTTTGCAGTAATTATGCCTACTGATGTATTATATTGAGGTGGAGTAATTATCTGGAGTTTCCATTTTTAAACCATGATAGTGTGTTACAGAAACTTCCCAAAAAAAATATAAGTATGGACAAGTGAAACAAATAGCTGCCAACCCCTCCACAACTTCATGCTGAAAGTCACCATGAAAGTAACATTAAATAGGTATAAATACCATGGGGAAGAAAACAGTTCAAGCGTGGGGTTATATTCAGTTTGTAAGAATATCATTTACACAGTGAAGATAAACCTATCTCAGACACCCAAAATCCAAAGGGGTTTACTACAAAACCTCAGATTACATCTCTCAACATATAACGTGCATATCTCAATTTAATAAATAAACCACCAAATATGTCTTGCTTTAACTGCTCCCAAAGGTATTGTTGTCTATCTTTTGGTCCAGTACTGCACAGAACATATCAAACCTTGTTTCAGATCCTAGAGGTTACTCTCAAAGGGAAGAAACAGATATTCTGAATATCCAACTCATCTCAGGGGTGCTCACGCTACCGTCTGCAGCTTACTAAATGCAAATCTGACCACTCTTGAGCACCACGTGTGCCACATGCAAACCAGAATATCACTTGCTGCCAGACCCGGAGGACACTCTGGCTCATTCCCAGTTCAGCAACCTATCTGCTCAGCAATGCAAAACACTGCTCTTCACTAATACACATTTCAGTTCTAGGTCAGTTTGCTGACTTTCAAAGCTTTACATAATGGATCTCAATTCCCCCCTCCCCACAATGAGTTAGACTGCACACACCCCAGCTACATTTCACTGCAGCAGTCTGTTTGCTGGCTAAACTGTGTCCCAGGAAAGGTTATGGAAAACTGAACCTTCAGAGAAGTGGCTGTCAGAAAAAATATTAACAACCAACTCTCCTACTCGAGCTAAATGTGAAACCACTGCTCTGTCCAGCCTTAGCTAATCATCTATATAAAAGGTAAATATCACCTACAGATGAAATAAAAGAGCAGGATTTTATTTCTGCTTTCACCACAGGGAGGGAATACAGACCCATCCTGCAGTAATGAGGTCCACATAACCACACAGTTAGCTTGTTTTAATTAAGTTACTAGCAGTTTTAATAGTCTCCCTACATATGCCACAAAGAATAATGCATTTTATGCTGATTTCTGGGACAGTCACAACCCTGGTGATACATATTCTGAAGAAGAGTGCTACATAGTCTTCTCCATAACTTCTATCCAACAGATCAGAATTATATTACTAAAATATTAAAAAGTCTTTCCTCTCTTGCCCTTTTTCACTCGTAATAAGAGTAAATAATTCTAATACCAAGAGCAGCTAAAAATACTTCTGTATTTTTTTTAATATACCAACATACCTAACAAACTGGGTAAAATAAGTCTGTCTCAGGATGTTGTATCTTTACCTTTGGCCAATGAGTGGCTCCTGCAGGCTCAGTGGATATTCTGTTTGATACCAAACAAATCAACTTACAAACTTCTGAGCCAGAGACAGCCAGGCCTTTGCATAGTGACCACTGTATGATGTCTCCAAGGGATTGAGCTGAATGCCAAAGGCTCATTGACTGTGCTTTTACAGCATAAACAAAAGCCATATAGCCTCGGCTCCAGAAGATTCATTTCCATCTTGCCAGAAGAGATCACTATCCTCACAGCACCAAGGGCTCCAAAAACCCAATCCTGAACCAGTTTTTCTCTTAAAGCCTATGGTGCTTCAGCCCCAGACAGCAGCTGAGCACCACATAACGCTCACTCACTCCCATAGGGCAAACAGAGCTTCCGTGAGTTGGGATAAGGACAGTTCACTGACAAAAATCACCACAGACTTAGAATAATAATGGCCAGTTACACTCACACCCAGTGCTAACACAGAGTACCTTACCAACCAGACAGAGTGCTGCCCAACAGCAAGGACAGACCAACCCACCTACCTGACCTGATGCCCCAGCCACACTCAGACTGTCCTGGACACAACCAGACCCTAGTCTTCCCCAGCGAGCTGCTTTTATGGGGAAGTGATGTCAGGTGGTGTGGAAAACAGCCTGGGGTAACTCAGCTCACCTGTGCTGGCTGCCTGGGGAGGTGAACTCTGGCCTGGCCAGAACCAGGACAAAGGGAAACCCTCTTTGGCCACACACTTCCTTTGGGTACATTAGCCTTACAAAAAACATTTTTCTTACCTGGGAAACCAAGGAATGAAGGCTTCTGGCCTCTATTTCCCCCTCCCTTTTTTTTTAAATGAGGACTAAGCCTCAAAACATTTAACAAGTAAGAAAAAAAAAATCACTGAAGACAGTGAAGAGCCTTATACTCAAAGCTTAAAACACTTAACAATACTGCCTAGACACAGAAAAAAATAGTTTGCCAACAGCTAGGTGAGAAATCATCCTTCCCACTACAAGACCTTGAGTAGGAGAAAACAAACTCATGTGCTGCCTTTTTCTTTTTTAATCTTAACCAGTAACTGCTTACAGACATCCCTGCAGGTGTTTAACTATTTGAAATTAAAATTCACATTAAAAACAGTGCCTCATTTGCAGCTAGGCTGAATACATCACAGATCTGTTGCCAAGATGAAGCAAACTAGCCGCCACATCACATTCTCCAACTTCACTCAAAATGAGCTGAGGCATTCCTCTGACCACCACAAAGAAAACGTGGCAGAGCTGGAGACTTTCAGCATAATCATAAGCAGACAAAAAAAGAGGTATTTTTCTCCTACGCTATGTTGCTTGTAGCAGCACATCTTTAATAAAAACCATATCCTTAATTTAAAAATAAAATTAAACCTTTTTTACATCTCCTGTTAACTGTCTCCATCCCATCTGCAATTCCAAATGCAACTGGACAATATAAAAACAAATATGTTGTCTTTAACCAGGGGGAAGTGGGAGCAGGACTCAGAGTAGAAACATGAATTTGCATTCTGGAGGGCAGCAAACAGCCCCCACCACAACTTGGGGAAACTCCAGCAAGTTTCTTCCAAAACCATTTGGCCATTCAAACACAGCTTACAGTTACCTGAATTACAGATCCATCTGCTCCCCATCTTTAACAAACCACCCTCAGTAGGACTACTCCAAGTGTACTCTCTGAGAGTGACATGGAAGAGACAGAAGTCCCCAAAGGCTGAGGCCCCTGACTCTCAGGCCACTGAGGCTCAGCTCTCTGCCTGCCTCCCCAGCCAATCCCCCATCATTACCAATCTCCTGAAGCTCAGCACATTCTTCCCACCATTATTAACGGAAGAGAACAGTTATAGCATGAAAGGTAACAAACATACAGGTCTTAAGTCATGGTATAGCCAGTGTCCATATCTGGGCGCTGGCAGCAGGGCCTCTGGCAGGGGACACCTGGTTCCTGCCAGTTCCAGCTGGTTCCTGCTGCCGGACGCAGCTCAGCCCCTCAGCCAGGCGGCACCTCTGGGAAAACATGGCTGAGACAGGGCAAAATGCTGCACAGCTCTGAGGAGCAAACAGTGAGAACCAGCCCTGGGGAGAGAGCAGGAGGGGCTGCAGGTGCCAGCGGAGATTCCCCAGCAGCCTGTGGGGAGGCCAGGGTGGAGCAGGGCAAGGGTGTGAGGAGGGAGGAGCAGTGCGGGCTCACCACAGCCACCATTCCCCAACCCCCTGTGCTGTTTGGGCAGGGGAAGAAGGTGGAGTGTTCAGGAACGAAGGAGTGAAGTTGAGTCTGAAAAGAAATACTGGGGGTGGTGATGTGTGTATATTTTCTTTTTTTCTTCATCATCCAATTCTGTTTCAGTTGACAACAAATTAAATCAGGTTGATTTAATTTTGCCCATGAGGACAACTGGTAAATCATCTCCCCATCTTTACCTCAACCCTGGCCACGAGCCAATGTTAACCCACCACACATGGTGACACCTTTACCACACCAGCCAGTCACTTACTGTACTGACATAAAGCCAGTTTGCTTGGTTCTAAAATCATCAACAATATTTTAAGGGAATAGTTTGAAAAGCAAGATTAAGACAGCCTAGCTTCTCAAAATAATCACAATCACATGGCTGACAGACTCATCACTGAGTAACAGCTGCTACTAACAGAGAAACAAGCAGTGTCAGTGCATGTTCCTTAGGTTGTTGGAAAACAAAAGGACTAGCTTCAGGGCTGGCAGGACATTTGTATTACTAGTGACATCTACTTCACCTGTTCTTCTCTATTCATATGTCAAAAGACTGATGGGTTTGGTATCTTTCAAGCAACAGTTAACCCTGTTTCTTTTACCTTGTATCCATTCCACGTGCTTTAGCCAAGCATTGCAAGCAAGAGGAATATGTTTATTGCAGTGCATGTCAAGAATTCCCCATGATGGTCAGCTCACAGTGATGATGAGTCATACCACCTTGCCACCGTGCAGTTTTGACATCTGCTTTTCTAAAGTATTTCTCCAATATTCAGTTCATGTTCTCCTCAAAAATTCTATGAATTCTATTTGGAGAAAAAAAAAGCATATCAACACAGGATAAATTTGGATCGGTGCTCAGGAAGAGCAGTCATCATTTACCTGGAACCTGCAGTTTCAGAATTTAAGTTTCTATTGCTTATTAATGCTTCTAAATCATCTGCACTTAGAATGCAACTGCATTCATGTCACAGCTTTCAGAGCCTATTTTTACACAGTGATCTTCTCTTTTGGGATCACTCTGTTGAACATCCAGTGAGCATCTGGACTTTCAGCAGAAGGACAAAGCACGCAGCAGCGGAGCAGAAGCTGCACACCTGAACATAGACACCAGTGAGGTGATGGGCAGCTGCACCACTTTGGCAGAAGTTGCTGTTTCCATGGTCAGAAAAAAATGGACATGCAAACTTTGGAGGACAAGGGAGAAGTTACCTATTAAGAATGGGAATGTAGGGTTTTGTACAGGTGTGGGTGAGAACATCACAGTGAGATATAAAGTCTACTTGGTTCCTTCCCCCTTCCCAGTGCAATTGAGAGGTCTCTCAGAGACACAGACAGTAAAGGAAGAGGCAAGAGCACAGAGGTAACAATATGCCTCGTGTCCTGGAAAGCCTTGGTGTCAGAAATTAGGAAGGATAAGTAACTGCCAAATTAAAAAAATCTTCAGCTTAAAAGTTGGGTTTTTTTCTGAACTTTACTGTTAAAACTGAACCACAATCAAAATTTTACTGCTAGAGTATTTTATAATCCCTCTACTATTCTGACAACTTCATAATATTCCTGCATACATGAAATAATGTAGCTAAGAGAGAACAGATCTAGGAAGTCTCTAGACTTTCATTACAAGGCTGTCTCCCAAATCACCTTACATGGAAAATTATATCATAGATTTTATAATCCATAGCTTGCCACACTTTCAGCAACCATTTCTGCATACTGCAGCAGGGTTGCTTCTGCCAGGGAGCAAGAAGTATGACATCTGTGAATGTTTCCTGTGGAGTTATCAATTCTATCTTCCTATGACACATCACCTTTACAATCCCTCATCTCACTCCCATGAGGGGGATCATATTTTTCATCTCTTCCATGAAAAAGAATGTATATTGAGAAGCATTCTGTGTCTGGTTTATTGCAGTCTGTTCAACAATTACCATAGGAGATGACTGTTTCCCAGTAAGTTACCTGTCTATTTCCATTGCAGCACCCACTGCCCTTTGCACTGTGTTTCCTCTGTACATTCTGCCCAACAAGCCTCCTGACCAACAGAGTCAGAGAGACACTCTGCTTTTGGGGAAGCTTTTAATACTATCCTTGAAGGACAACTCACAAGCTGTATGTATTGCCTTATGGCACGCAGAGATCTGATTATACTAGTAAAGCCTACCTCTGCATTTGCTTCAATAAAAGCCTACTTAAAATGCTACTTCCAGAAATGTTTTGGGTTGGGGAAAAAGTCTAATATGTTCTATAAAACACATTTAAATGTTTTTGATGGCACATGTTAGCTACAACCCTTGGTTTTTTCAAGGGTGAGGAAAACATCCCAACAAATCTCCTTGTGGATAGTTTCATGGGCTTTTATGAAGAACTAAAGTCTAAATGTTAAGTGTTCAAGGCCAGGTTGGATGGGAATTTAGCCAGCCTGGCCTAGGGATGGTGTCCCTGCCCATGGCAGGGGGCTGGGACTGGATGGGCTTTAAGGTCCCTTCCACCCCAAACCATCCTGTGATTCTATAGCTGAAAATTATCAAGGTCTGTGCCCTTAGATCTATTACATATTGCCAGAAATTTGAAGTTGGATTATTTTTTTGTACTACAGTGACCATATCCATCTAGACTTGCATACAATTCCAAGAAACTTCAAGCGTTTTATAGTTCATTTCAGAGCTTAGATTTATATAAAATACTAAGTTTTGACAAATGAGAATAATTATTGTAAAAGCTGCCATTTTTTTGGAACTTTCCAGACTTCAGACCATTTGTAAACTGCAGCCACCACCCGTATCTATTTCAATCCAGGCAAACAGTCAGGGTTTTGAAGCATGTGTCTGTATAATATCTATCATGGTCTAGAACAGTACCTTCTTACCAGAGCAAAGTACAAAGGGACAACTGGAGTACATGTAAATCTGTACAAGAACATAAAAATTAATTCAAAGCAGCCTTTGACATCTGCAGTCTTTATTAACTAAGCACTTATCTGGAACAGGAAGTATTGTCAGAAGCTTTTTCAATAGCTTTATGATTAATCTCTTCCACAAGGCACAAATGCACACACATCAGAAAGTCTACATTCTAAGACAGATTCAAAGAAAAATACATTTCTAAATAAAGTTTTTAAAGTTACAAGATCATTGTGAATACTCAACCAATAAAAACTGTGTTCAAAATTTATTGTGCTACTTCCTCATTACCCTGACAGCAGGATCACATTTGCCAACATTTACATTTGAAGTACATGGACAAATGAACAACTGAGTCATTCATCTGCTCTCAGCTTACATGTGTCAACATAGAGATTGAGTGAAGGAGCTCTGCAAGCTACAGGTAAATGCTCACATTTGGTATTTTGATTCATCTGGGTATATTATCATAAGAAAACTAGCTCCCTTAATTGACCCATCTGTAAAGCCCACATCTTCATAAAGTTTCCATATACAACAAAGCAGAAGTTGTAGGTCTTTCAGGTTGACCATGAATTTCCGTGAAGTACAGGTCTTAGACCTGTTCTTAAGTATGTTAAAGCACGATGGAGATTCCAGACATTCACAAAGAGCCTGTTTCATGAGTCCAAGGTGCAAAAGCACTGCCAGCTACATAAAGAAATTAATGGCAGCTATATTGTGCAGGTTTTCAAAAGGCATACTCAGGAGGCTGTTAATAAGAACCATCTATCAGAAAGTGCCTACATCACCATGGGAGAAAATATGCCAAAACAATACATGGCACTGCTTCTTATTTTTTTAATTCAGTGGTGGAAAAATACTTACTGTGTTTTATTTTCACTACAAAAAGGAGAAGATAAACAATTTTTGAAACATTACACATACAGACGCTCAAATATCTTAATTTTTCTTTTCTTCTTCCCCCTCCCCCCCCCCCCCAAATGAAAAGAGAACTGTAATTTTCTAATTTCTTCCATTCAGGTCCAGACAAGCAGATTAAATCCTGAATTAAATTATATTGGTGTATCATGCAAAAAGTTGCTTAGAACTGATTTAAGCAAGATACTTAACAGGATTCTGGATGTTTATCAGCATCTCTAGAAATAGCATTAAGGGCAAATACAATAAAACCACTCTCTGAAGACAGAATAGCCTTATTTTCAGAACTACCACCTTACTAGTGTGTATGGTTTTTATTACTCCAGAGATATCTTTCTTATCTGTTTTGCCTGCCTCACTTCTCATTTGCATGATCTGAAAATTATGCAAGCAGTCTGAGATGAGAAGAAACAAGAAGTAAGTCACAATAAATAGGTCTCACGTGAAAAACTCTTTAAGATGACAGAGCTAGAAAAGAAGTTTGAAGAAAGAGAAAACTTAAAATTAACTTCTGCTTGGAAACGTAATTAAAAAAACACAAAATGACAGCTACAGTACTTTCTGACTGTGAATTTCCAAAAAAAAAAAAAAAAACCAACCAAAAAACCAAAACCCCAACAAAAAAACCAAACCCCAACACATCAGGACAAAATTTCTATTAGCTGCCTGAAGAGAAGCTTAAGATAATAGCCATTTGTCGTCAGACAGGATTCTCATCTCTCCTGTCAACACCCAGTACACTGAGGCACTACGTGCTTCAAGTAGCCAAACCTGGAAACTGTGGAGTTTAACCTTCTGGTGCTGGCAGTGCTGGCCAAACTGGACAATGGCCAAAATCATCAGCAGTGAAGTTTCATGTTAGGAGAGAGAGAGAGATGTCTTCTTTGAGGTGCTGAACATCTCTCCTTAAAGAACAGTGCTGACAAACACAAGGAGAAAAAGAAACCCCAAAGCTTCACTGGGATTTTTAATGTCCTCTCCGTGCTACCAGGGTACCAAACTCCCAGGCAAGGATTCAGTTGGATTACCTGTCAGTAGGCTGCAAACTTCCTTCACGGGGGCTATGGGTTCCATCTGCTTGTCCATACCTTCTAAAAGCACCAGCTGCCTACCAGTCTAACAGTGGAACCTCACAACTTCCAACGATGTTTAAGCCACTGCTTTAAAAACTGGGGACAAATTAAGGTCATGAGTACACTAGAGAGTGAATTCTATATCCGTTCCCACTGCATGGTATCATTCTGCACTTAGAGAGTACAAGGGAAAGGCTTCTCCATAATATCACAATGGTATTGAGTTTTGAAATACAAGGAAGACAAGAAACAGCTAATCTGGTTTTGATTACCACGCATAAACAGTGAAAAAATAAAATAATCTCCAAATTAGAGAAACAAATTTGATTAAACACATCAGACTTCAGTCACACCAGCTACGCAAACAGAAAGAAGTGCACCAGCATTTTGAAAATGCCTCGTAATATATGAAGGAAATTATGTTTAAAAAGTTATGCAGAAGAGGAAAAAAAAATGTTCCATTGGAAACTAAGGTGCTATACTACCAATAATACATCCCTATTCAGCAAAGCATTTTGAACTATGTTCTTAAAGTAGAATGCTATGTTTAAACTATGTTCTTAAAGTTCAACACTTACTACTTCCTCACATATTATTTAATTCCAGGAAAATTACTGATTAAATAAAAAAAGGGGGGCTGTATGACAAGAACATACTGACATCTGCTGGCATTGTGTAAATGCTTTGCTCTAAAGATTAGGATTTAATGTCCTCACAGGTTTTTTTTCCTTTCTAATGGGGATGCATAACAAGTTAACACTGTCCAGATCTGCATATGACAAATTAAAATGGTATTCTGTACTGCCAAATGTTAAAGTGGGTTTGACATTTTGCAGCTAAACAGTCTACATAAATATATTTCTCTTCCATATTTGATTTCTAAAGTACCACAGGAAATTATTTTTGCCTAATTTGTATAAAAATGCTCAGTAATAGGGCAAATAATTTTCATTCAAATAATTATTTTGCTAATTTCTTTGCCAACAAAAGATTAGTATTTCCAATTTACTACCCGAAGATGTAAGTACACCTGTCACTCAGGCAAGACTCATAATGGTGCATGTTGTTTCACAGTAATGGTTAGCAAATTGAAGGAAGAGATTTTATTTGTATTAGCACCACAACAAAGGGATACATGTAAAGACAACACACTAATCATCTTGCAAACCACATACTGAAAGCGGTACCTAAATGCACTGGAGAAGATCTCTTATCATTCAGCAAAACCAACATGGGTATTTTGACAACCAGGATAAAGTCCAGAAGACTGAACAGCTTCAAACATACAGCATGTGAAAGGCAGAAATTCTAGTCAGTGCATGCAGGTCTTACAGCAGTTCTAACTCAGCCTCATGTGACTGTGGAATATCCTGTAAATCTTCATGGACTTCTAAATTATTAGTTGGAAAGTGCAGGATATATTCATTTAATGCTTGCTGTTGGAATCACAGCTTAATGTTTCTCCCTTGTGTGTGCTATAGCACAAAATTATGGCTGATAATTTAAACACAAAATAGAAGAATTCAAAATCATGGCTCAGTGTCAGCAACTCGGATGTGTTGCACATACATACTGAGGCATAAATTTAGTATTAGAAACAATGACACAAATCATTAAATGTGAACAATTGCTAAGCTGTGCTTAGTGGAAATCATAAATACTTTCCTCCATATTTCTGCATTCCAAATCAACTGTCAGCTGCAAGGCCCATTCCTTTTATCAGTTCATTAGCTGTAGACGTTTCATAGACATGAAAGGATAAATGAAAATGCCAAATTCACCTCTCTGATTTATTATTTGTGTGTGTATTTGTTGTATGCACTAACCAGCATCTGCATTTCTTAGCTGAGACATACCAGAAGTCACAGTAGATTTTAAGCATGAAAATATACACAGCTCTCTTCCTTGCAAACATTTAACTCAAAGCCTCACAGACTGTTAGCAAGCTAGATGGATGAAGATGTGGCTCTGACAAGAAGCAGCAGCAGTACCAGCTCGTCTGGCTTCCAGCTGTATGCCTCAGCCATGAAGCAATGGTTCACATAACCTACTCAGAGGAAAAAGCCGGCATACACCGAGCTCTTAGGCAAAACAAACATCCACAGCGATGTAAAACCAAGCACCCAACAGCTCGCCGGGGAATGGCACTGACTGGCACTGACCCCGAGAGGCCCAGCAACACAGCTGTAAGTGTTCATGCACCACATGCAGCATCGGCTCAAGAGCAAAGGAATCCAGAAGCAATTTCACAAGAACTACTCACTCTGTAGCAGACACTATCCAATTCACACGTTCAACTACTGGAAAAACCACACAGGTCATCTCATGACATCAGCCGCGCTTTTCTTGTCACCAGCCTGCCTGTCCTTCATAGGTGTGCACACTTCCACAGTCCTAAAATGAGGCATTTCTTACTCTGTCAGCATCGTGCCAGGAAGGACCACCCATACTGGAGTGTCAAACTGCAATAGTACTGTGTTATAACATTCATCTGGAATTCCCTTTCAATTTCCTCATTTAAGACAGTTTTATTAAATTATTTAAATGTCTTATATATTAAACATCAGCAGAGCAAATTATTAACAGGAAAAAGGAAAAAAAAAAAAGGAAGGGGAATATGATATTACCCTAAAATCCTACTGTTTGGAATGCATTGCCAGATTCTTGAAATCAGTAGATGACAACAGCCAGCCTTTCAGCAGCATGTGAGAAAAAACACACCCTCTGGAGACCCCCAAAGCCAGTCTTTGGCTATGGGATCACTGCTTTCTCCCAAGCAACCCAGCACATGCCACCACCAAAGTCACTGCACAAATACGAGGCCTGAGACATTTAAAAAAATAATAATAATAATAAAGTTAGGCCAGCATTTCTTTCCACAGCTCGGAGGACTCAGTGCAATGCTGCTCAGTGGTTCCAGCTCCACTGTGAACTGCTCTGATGGGTACCCGCAAAACTGCCACGGGAGGGAACCCCAGGAGCTCAGATGATAGAAGATTAAGAGATGCTAGCAGTGCTCCTCTTCCCTGCAATGATCAGTATTGTTTCCTGTTGGTTTAAATGAGAGAGGGTCTGTAGCTTTTTAGAGTTACTTTGGAGACCTTCAAAGTAGATGAAACTTGAAACCAAACTATATGGTACTTTAAATAATGTAACAAACAGCAAATGCAGGATGAGGTGTTAGCACAGTGTGAGTCAGCAAGTCATCTTGTATGGCAGTCCAGGAAACACACTGGCCAAGGATGTGCTTCTTGAAAGACAAGTCCCACTAAAGGACATGTGAGGTGCTTGATTTCAACACATCTACAGGAACAAAGAAGCCAATTTACTGCCCACAATTTACCTCAACTAATAAAGACACATCCACTTATGCTACTAGAAAAGCATTCATTTAGAGTCAAATGTAACTCGCATAGCAGTGCACAGCCAGCTACAGGTGCTGAACAGCTGGAGCTTGGCAGTCAGAAGTGGAAAGGAAGAGTTTATCAACTAGCTCACTGTCTCTCAATTTCTACTTTACTTCCATGTGTTTCTTGGGGTCTTGCAGGTATTACTTGCATTATTTTCTTGTGGACAGCCCAATCATGTACGACTAAAGTTTATAATCAAACTGTTCTGAGGACTACAGCAATTGTTGCTTCAATCTAAGTCCTATTTTAATAAACTATTGAGCAACTTTTAAGATATCCACACCTAAGAAAATTTTAAAATAAAAATGAAATGTAAATTTTTCCACATTAGAAATCCACATCCAACCTTTCTGCTTCTTGTACAACCACTGACAAAATATTTAAAGGCTTAAGCAGGGAAAACATTGTAAAATTTACTATCCACTAACATACACTTACTTTAGAAATCGGGATTCAGACTTTAGTCTGCTACTTTGTAACAGTGCAAAATACAAAAGAGAGAAAAGTCTATGCTATTTTTAACATCACAGGAAACGTCCTGGTTTTATTTTGCCTGCTGGAAAGCTCTAATATAGAGAAGCATTATATTGCCCCTTAGATATATTTACTAAAAATTGCATCTGTTTTAAGACATGTACATGAAGCAACACTGATATCAAGAACTAGTCATGCCCTATTATTTTTTTCAACAACATAAAACACCCCAACACAACACAACAAAACCCCAGGAAAACCCCACCACACCAAAGCACCAGGTGCACAACGTCACTGAGACACCTGTGGCACAGCAGCTCATAGCACAGACCCTCACAAGACCATCAGAACTTTAACTCTGTGGTCACCACAGTACAGCAAATCTGCTGCCCAGGTGACAGTGCTGGTTGGAATAAAGGCGCTGGTGCCTGCATTACCATTAACACTGAGAGATTTAATTTCTACCTGCATTACTCTTACTACTGGTAATTACAGACCGTGGAGACAAGTACTCTGCAACCTTCCTCCAAAGCCAAATTATGTAGAATAAGCCTGAAATACGACCACACAGACTTCCCACCACCGCTGCCTGCTGTTTGCCAGGCACTGTATGGTCAACCTCAGCCTCTGGAATCAGAAAGAGAGATACTGGACATTTTGAGGAGGACACAAAAGAACTGGTGCCATAAATATCATGTTGGAATTCTGTGAGCATGTCTGTTTGGGCATGTATTTGCACACATCTGTGACTACAGTAACATATGATATTACTAACATGTGCCAGTTATCAGGGATGCACTGACATACCTTCTTAAAGAAGGATCCTGTCATGGATGTCAACCTGATCCTTCATCTTTTATTGCCCGCTGTAAAAGTACTGATAAAGTCTAAGAAACCCCATGCATCTCCCCAAGCCAGGCAACTGCATACTGTGTGTAACACTGTTATTTGCTGATACACGCCTTCCCCTGGGATTTCTGCCCTCAGCAAACTGAGAAAAATAAACTATCCAAAAATGAGTGAGCAAACCTATTCAAAGCACTCTGAATCCTTGTGTTTGGAACAGCAGCTCCTCCACACCTCAGGGTTATTACAATGCCTCATGCAAACCTTGTTAAAGGACAGCTGCAATACTAGCATGTGTTAATTGCTACTTCTACCTCAGTAGCTCCAGAACCCACAGAGAAGAACAAGCAGGAAAATCAGGAAAAACACACCCTACGGTGGCTACCATGAGACAACCCCAACACTTGTTCAGTTTTTCCAAGTGGAACTAATCCTACCAGATGCAGAGGCCACAAAGCACAGACAGTACCAGCATAGTGCTGGTGTTCAGAGGGGGAAACCCTCAACTGCCCACCTGGCAAAGCTGGCTGCACCCCCAGCAGCAGCATAACTGCACCTAATGAGGGAGCTCTTAGTGTGAGAATATGGCACTTAAAAATGAAAAGCAAAGATTAACTGATTTTTAAAGAAACTGGAATGATACTGTGAGCTCCTGTAACAGAAAGATCGACATCTCTTATTAAAAGATATTTTTCTGACACGCTCATGCCTTGTTTTTTAACTATTTGGGTTTATTTTACTGTATGCTTTTATTATCTTCTCTTGTATCACCCACTATTGCTGTTATGTGTATAAAATCTACAAAGAAATTGTATCTTCCTAAGTTTGATCACTTTAGTTGTTTGTGGTTTAAAACTGTCTCAGATTGCTTCCTTTCACTAAAGACAGGGATGTTACTTTGTGCTCTGGGATGGCAACAAGACCTCCCCATCCTTTTCATCTGCCTGCAAGACAACCCTAGGATCCTCTCTGTATTGCTTGTGGGTACATTGTATCGAAACACCAGCTTCAAATCTAGACTACAGTAAAATATTCAAGTTCCTGCACAGGCAGGTTTGTACATAACAAGATTCCAAGCAATGTGCAAGCCCCTCTTAAAATCCACTGAGGTTCTAACAACACGGCTCTCTCAGGAAAGGTGGTTCTCTGGCTACAATGAAACTGGAGGTTGAATTGATCCACAGGCACAGACACAACTGTGAGGAGGGAAACAACAGCATGGGATAACCTCAGGCTAACCACACTGAAAGGAAAACAAGAAGTGTTATTGCCACGAGCTGGTTACATGCTTTGCTGCAGTGAGATGGCAGCTGCTGAAAACAAAACTATGCTCCACATGATTAAAGGGACCAGACTACCTGACCACATCACCCTGTCTGCCTAGACCAGTATGTCCCAACAAGTACTGATTAACCAGGCAGTTTATGGGATGTGACAGTTCCCAGAGTGAGGATGAAAGATATTGGCACCAAAGCTGACCAGTCTGAAGGCATTTTACAGTGGGAGGGGTTAAGGATGGCTTCAGGATCAGTGAGCACAGGATTTTGGAAAAAGGCTTATCCAGAGCAAAGGATCTGTTTGTGTATAGCAGCCCGGAGTGCTCATGTGTTGGGCTACGAGGTAAACCCAACCTCCCCCTGACAAGTGGGATTTAAGGTTGATGCTTCCCACACAGCATGAGATCCTTAACAACCAGAGATCCAGTACCGACTCAAAACAGAAGCAACACTGTAAACCAGAAACACCACAACAAAAACATGAAACAAGATCATAAACCAAAAACTCACAGATAGGGATCAGGGAGCGGAAGACAGAAAATACGACCTAACCTTGCTTTAAATCAGGGATTTTCACAGGGAAGTGAGTGTGCAAAACATGCAGCATGGACAATTTTGGTATTTGGCAAGAGTTCGATGCTTGTAATGACCAGGGGAAACGCAATCGGTCCCCTGTGGAGGCAGCTGCAGACTAACATGTTATCACAGTGGCAGCAGAGAAGAGGTCATCATGAAGTGAAGGAGCCATTTGGAGAGTGTCCTAAATTAAGGTGTGGGAAAAGGGGGTCTAATATCACAGAAAATCAGGAGGATATCGAGATCCATTAATCTTCCTGCTGGGTCACTCTGTGTGGCTCAATTCAAACTGCACTCTGGGACTTCCTTAGCATTTATATTGTCGCAGACTTAAAATGGGTATCACCATGTGGTAGATGACATTTTAGGTAGCTCATCTTCGATGCTAGAGGAAAGGACATTTAAGTAACTACTCACATACACAGTGGAGTGTTTGTATGGCAGTGAGGATATTGTTCTTTTAAATCCTAGAGCTGCTCTGTAGAGTTTCATTGTAACAAAAGATAATCCATCAGATTATTCCCTGTGACACTCATCAGAGACAACCACCCAGCAGCATGACTTGAAACTGATCCTTCAGTATCTTTTCCTGCCAGAGAAGCAAGACTGTAAGGTCTGTGGTCAAGAACTGCATAGACTGTGCTGCATCCAAAGGAAGGGTGTCACCGAATTACATAAAACTGAAGATGGAAGATCATTCCAAAACCAGTGTTTAAGACTGTATTCTACCTTTTCATATAGGGACTGTTTACAGGATCTCCAATCTGCTAACAAGCTCACTTGATCAGCCGTATATCAGCATAATAATGCATAATCTTAATTTAGGAAAAATTGCTACAAGTTTTATCTTAAGTGTTTTGCTACCTGCAGTGATTATTATGCCATATTTTTAATTAGCTGCCGAGAAAAATAGCTACATGTTTGGGCCACTACTATATGGAAAACCAATACTTGCGAGAAAAGTGCATTGTATTTTTTTTTTGCCAGGGCAGAGAGATCCCAGCACTGGCTCTGCTGAAGAATATGAAGCCCTTCCCTGGGTCAGTGCTGCTCCCTCCCCAAACTATAAAATGCCAGTCCTCTGCAATGTATGGTGAAGTAAATCAGACATCTAAAACCTGTTTAACAAAACAGCAAATGTAAAAGATAAAAGCAGAAACTCGGACACTGGCTATCCAGAGGAAAAGTAATGCCTATTCTTCAGCCAAACTGCTTCTGTGAAAGATAACTATCTTTATACAATGGACAGACATATAAAAGACATTTTTTTCCAAGACAGTAAGACAATTACATGACATTTCAGTTTTAAATCCAGGGCTCTGGATCTGTTTGAAGTTCTCCAAGGCTTACCACTCATTTTGCTACAGAAATAAGAGACTCCACAAGAGATGTCAGTCTTTGTAAGACAACAGTGTTACATATGTAACTGTCTTCTGCATGTGTTTTCTGTAAGATACAGATATTTGAAAGATAAAACACCCAACAGACTGCCTACAGAGCAACCTAGACGCAGGGAAAAAACTGCAGCTGCATTGGGCTGTCTCCCCATGGCAGTATGTATAAATTTACTGCTTTATCTCATGTGATGGTGATGATGTTGATTACAACACAGCAAAACTTTTGTCCTGTTAGTTTTAGCTCAAGTATAGCTGTCCAATACAACTGGATTTTCTTCCACCTGTATACAGGTGTTCTTCCACCTTCTCTACAACTGCTTTACCTGTTACAGTCCTTTGACCTGAAATCACAGCACATCTTCATTTACACCTTCTCCTAAACTACCTACCCACATTTTGACGTACACTTTCAAAACAGTATGCATTCAGAGTTGAAGTTGCATACATCAAGTCTGCATTTCCTCAATTTCTCAGGAAGATGTATTTTCAGCCTGGCTTCTTATCCCTCTGCTCATAGAATTTTCGCTCCCATCTCAGTACAGAGCCTGGACTCTGGGACAGTAAAACCCCTAGAACACCTTCGGATCCAGCAATCAGCTGAGCAAAATCCTACCATCGCCCTCACGTGTTGATACTCTGTTAGACTCTAAAAACTCCAATGGAAAAGTAATTAACAAATGCCCAAAAGTAAAGGAAAAGTTTGAATCACAACTGGCACAGTGACAGACAAGATCAACCAACTACAAAACACAAGAGCAAGCTGAGATTCACCACCTCTTGCTACCATTCGTTTAGTGATCAGGAGGGTGAAACAGTCTCCACCATTTCCTTGTAGTTCCTGTTCTTGGAACCATCATCTCTTCTTTCTATACCCTAAACTTTCTTGGTCAGAGGCTGTACCCTGAATGGTTAAAACCAAGTGTGTTGCAAGCTGAGACAATCAGTGTATTTGTGTCTGTGCTGCCAGTGGGGAAGAGACGCATCCCCGGCAGTTACCGCTGTGCCGTTCACCTCCCAAGTGACCAAGTTCGGTGTCTTTGCTCTCTAATGTGACCCAAGACTTTCAGCTCAGCACCAAGGGTTCCTCATGCCTTTGCAGCTCACATAGAGAGGCAATTATCTTAATGGATACGAGCTTGCTCCATCCTTTTCACAACATCTCCCTGAGTGACTGTGGCCAGTCCCCCGCTGACGGACACTCCCAGTTTGTGGTGCCACATTTCCTGCTCCAGGCAGTTACCTTAATTTTAGGGTACTGAATTGCACAGGTAGGTACTAAAGCATCTGTTTGTCTAGATTGCTCCTGTCAGGGTATTAGCTGCAGTAACATCTGGAGGTTTGGAAACACGGGATGTTAGAACAGCACCCGAGGGTGCAAGATGTTCTGGGGTTTTTAACTGGCCTTGAGGAAACCGTCACAGAGCTTTAGATCTGTGTATGTGTCTTGCATCAGGGCACTGAGCCCAACTTTTACATTTCTGAAAGATACATACTTGTAAAATACCCAACAGTTTCCTCCCCCTTGAGAAGAGCCAAATAGCTGGTACCTTGCAGCACACCTCAGAAATGATCCTGAATTTCTGAACATTCATTAGAAACTCCACTTGTAAATAAACATTTTACTACCATTATTATTTCTCTGCAAGTACAAAATCAGGACCAGAGCAGCCACATTAACCAACACCTACTTGGCAAAAATTAGTATTTCAAAGCACAGCAAGCATATTTTTGGCATTTGATGTAGTTTGATATCTAATTGTAATCCATACTGTCACTCAAACATGACAGTTTCTTTGTGCTCTTCAGCATGTCACATGTGCTTCAGCACTGCTGTTATATACCACCATAAATCCCAGTATCCCAAAAGTATCTTCCCATGTCACATAAGGTTTCCTTTCAGTTTACATCCCTTTTTCAGCACATCACCTTAAAGAACATAGATAAAATGATCTTATTTGCAGTAAATTGTACTGTCTGACACATTAGATTTTAGCAAAAGCTGTGAAGCGCAATAAATACCAATAGAGAACTTCATAAACAGTTTCCTGTTTAATCATAACAGTGTACATTCAAAACAGATGATAAAAAACAGTATCTAATGATCATATATTCAAGAATAAACAGCAGAGTTTGAGAAGTGACATTATACTTTGAAGAAGGATTTGTCTTGCAAAAAAAGAAAGGGGGATTGAAAAATTAAATTATTTTAATCAAAAGGATTTAACTGCTCATAAAAAAGTGCAACTATCAAAGAATTAGAAACAAGGAGGAACAATTAAATAGTAAGAGTCTCTTTAGTGACCTGGGACAAGATCCTCAAAGACAGGAGCTTTTTGCTCTGAGGCAGCATTACAGCTCACATTCTGCACTGTCAAGTCAACAGACATTCTCTGCAGGTTCAGATGACCTCACAACCAAGACCAGAACCAGACAGGCCACCTGTAAGCTTCTGTTTGCTACAGTTTTAAGCCACATCCACTGGCTTGTTGCCTAACCCTTTGGTTTCAGTCAGACGCTACTTAAGGTGCGTAACACCACAGCATCCCCAAACTCCACAAGAAATGGGGAGAGGGAGTTCTGACAGATGCACAGAATAAACACCGTGACAAGGAAGGGATTTCTCTACTATATTTCCCTCCAGCTGCAGTTTTATGTATCAGCCTTCGTTACAGCATTTCAGGCAAATACACCTTTCCAACAGCTGTATGCTTACCATAGCCATGCCTTCTGTAGCAGTAAATACTTCTTCTCGTGGTCAGCACAAGGAACACTAGCTTTACAGTATGTAATGCTTATGATTAGATTTAAAAATTAGACAGTGCCATTTCAAAGCTACAGCATGATAAATTAGCAATAGTGAATTATTTAACTCGGCTGTTGGTCTCTTCTGTCCTTTATTTCCAACTAGCTCAACGTCCCCCGTGCAAGTGAATACTGAACAGCTCTTCTGGTCTTAAACAAAGCTTACAGGTCTGCACAAAAAGAGATCAAGGATACTAGTTGCATTAAATCCCTCCTAAAAACTAAGGAAAAACCTGGTAAAGCCAGCATATATGTAGGGCTGGCAGAGAGGTCCCCCAGACAGCAAGAAAGAATGCTGGGAGACTGACCAGGCAAACCAGAGGGACAGGCAGTCCGGAGGGAACGAGAGAAGATTCTCTCCATAAGAATCAAGTGAGAACATATACTGAGAAGAAAAGAAAAAAAAAAAAAAAGATGAAGGAAAAAGTAGCAGAAAGAAAAAGAGTAGAAAAGTACACAAGCATCCATCAGAGATGACACAGGTATAAGCTGATCCTGCCCTGGGCGGAAAGGCTGACTACATGAGCGGCTGAGTCCCCCTTGGCCTTGCCACTGCATGTTTGGCTTCAAAGGGGCTTTGTGTAGGACGCAGCTTGGGAAGGAAGGAGAAACTTCAAATGCCAGCAGAACTGGCAGCCGTGGCCTAAGGACATAACGTTCCCCCTCCTTTGCAGCAAGTCAGCAGAGCATGTTAGTAAGGGATTACATCCACGCAGAGTGTGTAGGCATCACTCTAACAACTCACAACGCCAGGCATTGGCCCTTGTAATGCTTCACGTGTGCTCACAGTCTGTACTGGGAACAGATCACATTATGCATCCAAGAATTAACAATCCCGGTCTCTTCCTCGACACTTGACTCCTGACTATTTCTGTCATTAAAAGATGCCCTTTCATGAAAACCAGAAACACATCCTCATCACATCAAGGACACTGAGTGCTTCAATTACAAGAACTATAAAAATCATCAACGTACTGTGAATTTTATTCATTACATTTGTCAGCTATATTGCTGATACTCAGTTAAGTACTAATAGAAAAAAAGAAATATAGCCTTGGTGCTATAAACACAGGCTTCATTTCAGGAAATGCCAAATCCTTTGTTTAATGTATTTACCGGCAGAATAAATCATAAATGAAACTTGGGTAGCCAAGCCTGTAAAATCTGCATAAGACAGAGAGGAGATCTGGACTATAATCAGGGGTGCTACATAAAAATAGTTCCCCAAAAACTTAGTAACTCGGAACTACACAAGGAAATAATAAATTGAAAATTCCACAGTTTAAGCTAGTCTAAATCGTGACTACAGTCCTGGTAACTGGAGCATGTGATACCAAATACTTACCTAAAAACTAAATGATCTACTGAGATACACATTGGAAATTCACACACACACACACGCTCTCCCCAACATTCATTTTCTCAAGCAGCTGAGACTGGTCTCTAAAACAATCATTATTTGATTATGAGGAGTAACTCCATTTTAGATTGGAATACAACCATGATCGTCCATCTGTACCACAGAGAAACAAAATCCCACTTCTACTTTGATAGCCCAGATGTGAATTGTTCCCACACTGCTAAATGATAACAAAACATACAGCATCTCCCCTCTCTGATGTATCCCCAAGCCTAGAGTGACAGCAAAGCTGTCATCTCAGAATTCTGGGGACACCATCTCTGGCGCCTGTTGTACTTTATGATCCAATTCATCTTGACTAAGCTGAATCTTATTCAAAGTGAAGAAACAGTCATTACTAGAGAATCTAACATGCTAAGCCGCGTTTGCGATTCAGGGAGCAGACAAACAAGAGCTGAGCATTTGGACAAGCTCTTTCACACTTCGCTGACGTGAATCACTCCAGAGTCAAACTTCAGACCTCGTTCGTTTCACCATCTGCGTGAACCATGTGAAGTTGGCAGCACCATCTCCAAGAGCCACGTTACAGCTTTTGGAGACGTGGGACGTGTGCCACTGTCACACGGCGAGCCCGTGCCTCTGGCTCCACTGCGTACCGCGCGTGGGGGGCACGGAGCGCTGCTTCACCTGCGCCCAGCGCGCACCCGGGCAGCACCGACACTTCTCCTCCGATGGAAGCGCACATGAGAGAATGATGCCATGAATCGCCTACGAAACACGTAAATAGCGATGACTTACAGGCAAGCAGTTTCCCAGCTGCTAAGTACGCGCACCCGTTTGGTCACTAACTCATCTGAAACCCGACTGGCCATTTTTCTCGTTCTTCCTTATTTTCTGAGGCACCTCCCGAGCCCGTCTCCCCGCAGCACCGTGCGGGACGCTTGGCAGGAGGAGAGCTGAGCTCGGGGCACCGCAGCGCGCCCCTACCCGGCACCGCCGCCCGGCGCCGGCCGCTCCAGCCCCCCGACCAGCGCCGCGCCGGCCGCAGCCCCTGGTCCCTGACAGCTTCCCCCCCTCCTTTCCACGGACGCTCCGCGGACGCGCAGCCCTCCGCCCGGGCCGCCCCGGAAACTTTCCGTCCGCGGCGACCGGCGACAGCGGGAGCGCCTCCTTCCCGGGCGGGGAGGGGATGGGAGGGGAGGGCTGGACCGGGCAGGGCGGAGCGGGACCGGCCGCGGCCCCCGCGCACCTGCCGGGATGCTCTGCGCCGAGCGGCCCCACCGCCCCCCAACACCCGCCGCAGGGCCCGGCCGAAACTCACCATAAAGAGGCGAGCGGAGCCCCAGGGTCGCGGCGCTTCTCCCGTCCGGCAAGTGGCAGCGGGACGCGGCTCCCCGCCGCCGCAGCAGCCCCTTCCCCGCGGGCAGCGCCACCGCCCTCACCGCCGCATGCCGCGCCCCCCCGCCGCCGCCCGGCTTCACCCCCCACCCCGGGCTCGCCGTGAACCGGCAGCGGGGCGCTCGGGCCGCCCGCGAGCGGCGGCGAGACCCCGGGGGCCGTCCCCGCCGCGGCGGGTGGAAAGGCGAGCGGGCGGCTTCCCGCTCCTCTCAGCCGCGGCCGGCGGGAGCCCCGCACCGGCCGGCCGGGGACCTTTCCGGGGGCGGAGGCGCCGCCGCTCTCCAGCCGGCGCGCAAAGTGGCTCTGGAGCGGGCGGGCGGGCGGAGGTGACCTTCAAGCCCGGCGGGGCGGGCCGGGGTGGGAGAGCGGCGGGGGGCCGTCGCGCCGAGGGAGGCGGCGGCAGCACCCGGCCGCGCGGGAGCGGCGGCGGAATGCGGCGGGGCGGCGGCGGCACGGAGCCCCCGCTGGCGCCGGGCGGGGGAGCGGGTCTCCCCGCAGGCGGAAGGCACGCCCGCGCCCGGGATTGGCGGCCGCGCGGCGGCGCCCGGGCACCCCGCGGGGCCCCGGAGGCTCGGTCCCCCCCCCCGCGCCGCCAGCATCACCTGCGCGGGGGCACCGGGGGTGCGGGGAGCCGCGGCCGGGCGCTCCGCCGAGGCGGGACCTCCCCCGTTGCCCGGCGGCGCGGTGACAACTTTTGGTCCTCGGCGCAGCGGCGGCCCCGGGCTTGTCCCGGAGCACAGTGCGCGTCCCCGGCCGGGCTGGGCAGGGGCTGTCACATCTGGGCGCGGGAGGGAAACAGCTACGCTCACACACACGCAAAGTGGCACTTGGGAAAAACTGCTGATTAAAACGATGCCCTTGGCGGTCCTCAGCCATCGCTGCCATTCCTCCCCTTCCTCCTGCCCAAGGGGAACCGAATCTTACAAGAATTCCAATGCTCAGCTAATGAGAAGAGCATCCCAACATCCCCGAACACATGAATTACTGTTAAACCAGGCTGACAGCAGCAATTTATGAGAAAGTTTGGGGGGGGAGGAATAAACATCAAGACCTGTCAGAGCGTTGCTTTTGTCCTTTTTGATACGATAGGTATTAATTCAGTAAGGATCAAACATTTTTGTGTTGCTCAACCTTCAGTTACAACAAATTAATGCCACTGAGGATTAATTCAACCTGCAGACTTGTATCAATCACATATGCATACTTTGAGGATAGGACAGATCTGCTACCCCCTACGGTGTAGGTGTGGGGACTTGGTGTATATATAGAAAACAAACCCCCTAATAATACGTGTGGTAATGAGGAAGCAAGCTTTCCATCGGAAGTGTATGAGATTTCAAACAAAAACTTTGCCTGAATGATCACTCTATAAACTGTCATCTGTGCAAATAATAAATACAGCCACAGTATTCTCAAGATCAGGTGTAGTTCAGGTGTACTGTGTACAGAAGTGTCTCAAAAGCACTTACCTATATGCCCGTGCCTCTGCTTTGGGGCACAGCCTGTTTCTTTGCTGTTTTAAGGCCCACAGTGTGACCTTGGCTCCCCTAAATCCCCACCAAGTCACACCAGCTTCTGAGGCTGGGCTGTTTCAAACAAGTTCAGGACCAATTCTTCCTCATCAAACATGGAGCAGTGTTAAACTACCAGCTGGATACCTTTAGCTCCACCGTGTTCCGGTCTGCGAGAGGACTACAGATAACTGTGGAAAGTTAGACATTCGTTTTCAGGGTTAAAATTACCAAATTGCTACAACAGATGGTCTCAAGATGTACGTCCTGCTCTGCGACCTGCGCAGGCTGAGCCCTATTTGTCTCATTTAAAGACCCTCAGGATGGACCTTTAAATCCAGCCTGTGGGTTTCCTGTATTTCCTATTTCAGCCTTCCAATGCTAAATCAACCCAGGGTTTTGGGAGGCTTATGTGTCCAACAAATGTAAACTGAAGGTCAAAACATTATGCTGAAGTTTTTCAAACCACACAAAATGGTTTTACAGTGTACCCACTTGGGTTATTCTTTGCAGTAAAATATCTAAACCCATATTTACTGATTTATAAGTATAAATTAAACACGGCACTGGCAAAATTTCTTTGTCTCTTTCCTAATTTGTATATTGAGGCCCCCTTGCAAGAAAATAATTTTCAACATTTGATTAGATATTGCTGGCTGCACTGGAAGGTTTGTCATATGGCCAAACACCTCCTACTCCATCAGCGATTTTGTTAAGACTGCACTGATAAAAAACTTGAAAGACAAACTTGCATATAAAAAACCACTCCACTTTGCAATACGAGCTGAGCCTTTTTCCAAGTGAAACTTGGAATCTTTGCTGTTAGGTTCCTCAGGGTAAATCCCAGCTCACACAGGACTTAACACCGGATTGATTCCGAGCCTCTTGCCCATAGGCTCAGACACTCACACAGGACCATGCGGTCCCAGGGTTTGGAGCAGAGCAAGAAAGAAAGGGCTTACTGCCTTCCCAGATGGAGCAGCTGTAATTCCTTTCTCTTTTCCATGCATGAGATTTTCATGTATGTTTCACCAAGGATCCAACTTGCAAAGGTATTTCAGTTTCTTTCCCAATCCATAGTCTTTCAGCATCCTCTCACCTGCCTGGGATAATCACTGGCAGTACTTCTCCAGACAGCCAGCAGCATTAGGAACAAAGAATTTGAAACCTTTTTTAAGGTGCAAGAATAATAAACAGGTGAAGCTCATGCAAGTGTGTGAGCTACACTAAAATCCTTCATCAAAGGACACAGAAATCTCACCAACTGCAAGTAATAAAAAGTTACCTTCAAGCATTCGAGCATTCCTGTTGAGAAGCAGGTACTCACTGGAGTATCAAGGACTGCTCACAGGATTAAAACTAAATCATGTCAAGGTGTTTGCTAGTTCCATCTGTCCTTGATTGCAGGAACAGGCGTATATTAAATGACTAGATTGGAGCTTCTCTTTTGGAGTCTCAGTGCCTGAACGTTCTCCTTTTGTACGAGTTCTGCCCCAAAGTTCCTCTCAGGTTGTCATACCTGTTTTCCCTTCGCTCCCTTCACGTGAAAAAACCTCAGACCGTGAGTTTGCCATCACTGTTATGGGTGGGCTCCCAGCTGCAGTTAGCGTTTCAGCTTGGTAGGTGGTCACAGGAAGAAGTAATTGTTGATTAGAAGATGCAACAGATAAACTATGGGCAGAGAAGTAAAAGCCAACAGAGATAGTGTGATATTCTTACACAGGTCAATGGCAGAGCTGGGAACAGCACCCAAATATTCTGTTTTCTGTTGAAGGGCTCCATGCATGACCATATTCTCTTCCCTAAGCATGACATATCCAAATATACCTGTCTGTACATCTCTTAGGCAGTAATGGCATGCAGAAAGGTACCTTGCTATTTATATATCTTTGTAATATACAGTACATTCAAAGCATTTTATAAAAAATAACGTTGGTGATTCTACCCTAAAGTCGTAATTGCATGAAGCCACAATTCACAGTAATTTCTGTAGGAAATGTTTACAAAGGAAATACACAAATTTAAATATAATTGTCTAGCCATGCGCTTAAACAAGTTGTCTTTGGAAGGAGACATTTTCCAATTTAAAGGAAATCATTAATAGCAAGAGAACAAAATAAATGGCAGGTAGTGAAAGGCTCTGTTGAAACACAGTGTTCTGAACCAAGGTTCAGAACAGGTTTTCTTAAAATTTGAAACATTTTTCCCCTATCAAGTAAAATGTCTTCAGAGTTTATTTCCAAATTCTTCTTCTGTTTCTTCAGCTAATATTGGGAATAAAACTGGTGTGCGTTTACTTGGTGTGCACATTTTCCAACCAAGGGGCACCTGATTCTTAAGAAAAATAGATTTTGCACCTTTTGCAAGAAAACAGCAAGGCAAGAGAAAATCTTGTTCTTGAATTCTTGGCTGCTGAACTCTGGAATGCCTTGGAGTAGTGGACTCACCATGCAAAACCCAGAGTTTGAGGAGTGCAGGGTGGAACAGACACATCCTGACCGTCAAAGGAGCCCACCACAATGGCAAGCCTCAGCACGGCCGCGTAAAACTTACTCAACCTAAGAAGCTACTCAGAGTTTCTGGGGTAAAAAGCAATACCTGATGGAACCATTTAAGAAAATTCTTCAATGAGCAGAAGTTTGCCCAGCTTTTGTGAAATATTTTAATCTTCCTGCCTCTTCTTTCATGTACCGTCTGCATCTTTGGAGGCCGCGGTGATGAAGGTTCCCCCAGCTCCCACCTAGGCCATCTGTTTTGTCTGCTGTCAGCCTGTTCAGGTCTCCAAACCCATTGTGGATGTGTGTGGCGACTGGCAGAGAGCAACACACAATTTGAGATGAATTTTAGGTGAAGCCATTTATTAGTTGAAATCACACAGATTATATACCTTTATTACTGCAAACGTGGCCAGCTAAAAAACTGCTAATTGGTTACACACACTGTTCACACCATATTGATTGGTTAGTAATTATAACGAGTCCTGATAAACCTATCTTTCAGCTAAATATTGTTAGTTTACTTTTAATGCCTAAAAGTATCTGCACACCTGCTGTTATGGTTGGTTCTTAACATGTTCCGTTACTCCCAAATACGTTCCCATAACTGCTTCTTGGTTTAGGGCAGCCTGTACCCTTATCAACAAGGCCGCTGTGTTTTGAGAATGTGATTATTAAGATCCTCTCAGCATGAGTAACTTTTCCTCTCTCATGGGAACAGAAGAATATTGTCAGGGCCTAAATCCTGGGAGAAGAGAGCTAGGCCGCCGGCAGGCCTGCTGTCTGCCCCGACAGACGTGCACTCTAAACTTTTATCGTCCCTCTCCCATACGTTTTTGCAAACCAGAAAGCTAACGTCCTTCCTTTCAACTCCCCAGCCTGTGTAGCCTTCTCCTTATGAACCACCTCTCTCTTCAGTGGCACCTGGGCCAATGCAGCAACCACAAGTGCCACAGAGCTCAATTCTGTACCTAGATGCATTTGGGAGGAGCACTGCTAGTGGAAAGTTTGGCTGGGTGCCTGCTGTCTTGTCTTTAGAGGTAATTTGCTGTTCAATACTGTGGTTATATGGGGTAAATAGAGAAGTGATGATTACCACAGGGGGAAAAAAAAAGTTTCATTGCTTGTAAAAAAAGTAAAATAGATCCATGTAAAATAGAAAAAGGACCTAATGAAAGCAGAACTATGGTACGTGGGAGACGATCTGGATGTACAAGATGATTTCTTGAACAAAATAATTGTTCAGAGCAGCAGATTAAGTACATGCTGCAGATGCTGTAACAAAAGAAAAAATCAAAAGTGGTGACAAATTTATTGGACGTCTTCAAAACATAAAGGTTCCACGTATTTGTAAGAAGATATAAATAGTACATACATATTTAATGCTTGAAAAATCGGTGATGTGTTTGCAGTGAAGAACATCCATAACACATCCACAGCCACTACAAATGTATTCCTACATTTTAAGGGCCGTTCATTTCATTACCAGTGGTAAGTGAACACATAAGCCATTTGCAGTGAAATATGGGAGCTTAAAGTAAAGTAAATCCATTTGCGGTGCCGGCAAATGTATTATAAATGTCAGTGCCATAAACACTTCATGAATCATCTTCAAAATAATTACTCATTAGTAGACACTTTGGTAACAATCAACTGATAGTTAACCCCTCAGACATTACCAGGAGGTGTAGCCTTGGAGGATTGGAGAGAGCAGTATCTCCTTCTCTGAAATTCATGACAAAACACAGAAGTCCTGCCACAGGACACAACCGTAAGGAAAGAGACAAAGCACGACACAAAGCTGTACCATTCTGAACGCACACCATCCTGCTGGGGGGTTCTTCTCACCCTCAGACCTCTTCAGCGGGTGTTAATTCTTGATAACATACAGTGTCTTGAGCACTTGCTTTCTGAGGGATGTTTCAAGTGGAGCTGAGTCAGGACAATGATGACAGCTTTGGTGTCTGGGGTAGATTCAATTCGTGATTTGCTTGTGCTTTGTAGAGAGACGATTATTTGCTGTGTATCAAAACCAGCTGGAGTCAGAAGAGTTTAATGTTTGTGCCTTGATGACAAAGGCAGCGTTAACCAGCGGTGCTCTGTTGCTGCTGTCGTTACCTGTTCGTTCATACAGTTCTACATAGGCAGATAACTCTGGGGTACTTTGAAGCTGCTGTTACATTTAGGTTTCAGATTTCAGTCCCAAGTAATAAAATTAACTACACTGTCACGTAGATTTAAGATCTACTTAATTAGAAATTTAAAGTTATTTAGTAGAATCTTTAAGTAGAAAGATAATACTTCCATTTTTAATGCCCTCATCTTAATATCCACAAATTAGAGAGTTTCCAACTTATTTGTGATAAAATGTTAATCTGTTTCCTTTCTCCAGGGAGTTGTTATTCCAAAATACCATTTTTCTTTCTCTCCTTACTTTCACTTAGAGTTTATGCAAAATTCTCTTGAAGAAACATCTCGAAGAAACAACTACATGCCCAACTCCTCAGCATCAACTGATTTCTATCACTGTGCTTTATCTCCAAGTTATTTTGAGAGAGCCTCGGGATTGAAGACTGTTCAGATAGGGCTGATAGCTTATTGCTTTATACGTGGAAAAAAGGTCAGGCTGGTTTAACTGACCTTTCTCGTAGGAAAATTACAGGTTTGCATGTTGTCTTTTTGTTACCCTGTTGGTTCACAGATTAAACATTATCAGGTTCTGGCCTTCCCTTTCCGTTTTCATTTCCATTTATGTTTAGGCAGGGCTACAGCAGTGTCGAGTTCTTTAAAGCCATGATGTAAGCCTTTTTTTCTTTATGGTTTGGGAGGAGGCATGCCCTGCTACTACAGAGCTGCTCTCAAATGGTTTCTTCCCTGTAAAATGAGAACAATGATCCTGACTTTCTTTGAAAAAGAGCTACTAGCCTCTTAAGCTGTAAGCACATGGCCAGGCTGCCAAGGAATTCTGTGCTGGACTGCCCAGACTATGCTGTTCTTGGTCCAAGGAGTTGCACACTCTTCCTAAGGAAATTAATACCGCCACTGGTACAGAAAGGCTTTGTTGTTCTTGCAACCAGTGTGGGTACCTGGACAGAGCAGACGGCCAACTGTTCTTCTCAGGGCTTAAGAATTCACAGCAAAAGTATCTCTACCGGAGAGCCCAGTTAAGCAATTCTCAAAGATACTCAGGGTACGTTGGGTGGTGTCCAGTGCTGTCTTCAATTCTTGCATTGCCATAGTAGGATCTAGAGTGACTGAAGGACTGATGGACAGTTGTGGTTTCTTCCAGTATAACTTCTTTCGATGATGCTGTAATTGATACACTTGTTAATACAGAATTATTAGTAGAGGGTTGGAAGAACTTTTTCCAGGCTTGCAGATTATTCAGTTTATGCTTCCTGAAGTTGTCAGAACAAATGGGTATCTGTAACATCTGTAGAACATGACATCAATTTCATCACAACCTCTAGCTTTTCCCCCTGTATATGGGAGCTAATTGACTGGCAACTGCATTTACATTTATGCAAAACTTAACATTCTTATTTGAAGTATTGACTGAAATACTTGTGCTCAAAGACAGAATCAGAAAAAATCTTCCATGAAAACTCTTTGATTCTCAATGTGCCAGGAGGTGAGTTTCCCACTAGCATTTGTCGTTCAAGAATTGCTGGATTTTAAAACTTCCACCTGTCCTCAGCCTCCCAGCATGGTCTGGCAGCACTCCAGAACTGAAGAGAGCAAATCCTGGTGTGTGGACTAAAGGAATTGACAACTACTTGCCTAACATCACACTTGATTCTATGTTTGACAGCAGAGAAAGAATTTAAAACAGTTTTATCAACAACAAGTACAGACAAGCTATTGTTTAGCCAGAGGAAAGAGAAAGAAATTCCCTGGAAATAATGAAATATTTTCCAAAACATTTAGCTGTGGATCCATATTGCTTTAGATAAGAGAATCAAGCTGAACAGGAGCCCATTGGAAATGAGAAGTAACGGAGGAGAAAACCTGCAGAGGTGTGCTCACTCACGCTGAAGGGCAGAGAGCCTCGGGAAATCCAGGAGCCACAAAAAGTCCCATCAGCCACAATCTCTGACTACACGTCTTCAGGAATTAAACTAGAGTTATAGAAATGGGTAATTTTTTTCTAGTATTTTTATCACCAATGTATTCACATCTCTGCTCTCATATGTGGAATATATATTAGATTCATAAAAATGAATTGAAATTTACTATTTCCTGGATTATCTTCTTCCAGTTAAATCCTCGATTCATAAGGCAATTGCTGAAGATAAATAGAAGTTCATGAATTGTTCATAAACAGCAAAAATTCAAAAGTTAGGGATGAAAAATGTAAGACACACAACCCTTCATCTGTAGGCCACAAATTCAAGTCCAGGTTTGAGATCAGCAACGACTGAGATTCATTTCCATCTTATCACCTGAAGGCTTTCTGGTAGTAGTTCTGAACTCAGTTTGTACCCTCAGTTCCATTTCTGCAGGGTAAGTGGCCACCTACATAATTCACTGGAACTCCAGAACTCATCAGAAACAAGAAGTTGTGGAATTTAAAGTCTCCTTCATCCGTCCAACTGTATAAACAGCACATATGAGCTAATTTTCTAACCTTTCACTAAGCTTTATGTGAAACTAGACATATAGGATTTCTTGCACATTTTTAATAAAATAAAGCTCCTCAAATATCAATAATACACTCCTCTGGAAATACCACCTTCGAGGTTTTTCTGCTCTTTATTGGAAAATGATTAGGAAAACCTTCTCACCGGGGACCTTTGCTACACAACTGTTAAAAAAAATAGTAAAAAGCTTCCCATAAGTGAGTAACTTCCACTTTCTGCTGTTGGGTGGGAACTCTTCAGAGTCAGTCTTACTTGAAAGAAAGTGCAGAGGAAGGCAGCAGGATGTGCCAACATTTATTTTGTGGTTTTCATGTTTCTGGTGCTATGGGTCAGATTAATAGCATTTTTTATAGCATGTGAGACTACATGGAACCAATATTTTTCGTATGCATGAGAGAGCAGACTTGGAGATTGATCCCCACCTTTCCTTTGGCAGGCTGTAAAGAGCACGCAAAGTAATTCCTAGCAAAACTCTCAAGCCACTTCTCTGCAGCATTTTGGCTCTAATGACTTTTAGCCTACGATGTTGTTAAGGACAGCTCCTCTCCAGCATGTCTGAGATGAACAGATGCCCAAGGGGACTAATGCTTAGTTAGACTCTGTACTAAAAATTAAGTGTACATGGATATTCACTACGTTTATTTCTCTAAGTACATCTATGGACCAGGAGTTGTAAAGAAATCCTTTTTTCACTATGATTTTATGCAAATTTCAATACCTCACCCATGCTTAATCTGTCAGAAGGATTTTCCTGAGAAAGCGATTGAAATGAGGCACTTATTTTTTGCTTAAAAGGTCAATCATATCATCACCTGGAGTCCTTAATCAAAACAGCTGGAGGACTTGTACTTATGGACCTGTGTGCACTTGCACAGAACACCACCAGAGAGTAGTGCCTGGTGCCCTATTTGATCACCATTTGCTATACCACATTCATAGCTGCAGCCATCAAAAATTACATCTGTCTGACTCTTGTACTCCTCTTCTTTAGAGCGAGTGAAAGTTCTGCCCACAGGCACTACCTGGTAGCCTACAGCCTGTCCAGACGCAAGCATGTGGGGGTGAAGTTGTCCCTGTGCCAAGTGGTTTAATTTAAAAACCCCAAGCAGTACTCCGTAAGACACCTGTGCTTCCAAAAACCATCGGCACACAAACAGACAGTATCAGACAGTGCTACATGGCTATGCCTGTCTTAATAAAGACAGCACTTTCTGGGCAAGAATTGTGTTGAAGTGATCAGTGACAAGTGATGATGCTCATACCACACTTCGACACAAGCAGAAGACTTCTGAATGTGTATGGAGGGCCAGCCAGTGAGCAGAGAAAATACCACATCAATACACAGATAAAAACAGTGCTTAGTGTGGTATTACAGATTACCTTTGGGAATTGCCTTTATGCAAATAAAGGCCACATGTTAATTGCAGAACTGCTTTAAATATTGCAAGGGATTCAGCAATAATGTTTTTTATAGACTAGAGTCAATAAAAAATAATACTATCTCTTTCAGAACACCACATAAACTTAATTATGAGTTACAGTGTCAATGAACCTATGGCAATTTTACGGTGAGAAGAAGACAGATTGCAATAGGCCAACCAGGACTTGGCATAGCATTAATTTCAGAGAGATTTCCACTGGGCACCTACTACTTCAGAGAACCTCTTGAGGTTACAATTCGTTCCTTGAGGAACCGAGTTTTATAAATCTTACACTGTGCTAAGAGTCAGGCTTCCAAGGGGCTCTTCAGAATGAGGTAGGACCCCAAACCATTTGAAATTCTATAGATTTTATAGAAAAAGTTGTTTGATTAATTTTTAGCAGAATCTGTAAGGTTTTTGACGAAGTGTGGGGGGCCACTGCTAATTTTTGTTTTTAACCTCATTTGATAGATAATTTGTTTCTCCATTAACATTAATTCCTTTAAAATATTTCTAGTGGTTCTGCAATTAATTCGTGCCCTTTATCTGATTGCAGGGAGACTAATTGCTGAATAAGATAATGCTTTTTATGAGGGGGGTGGGGGGAGGAGTTACCTTTAATAAGAAGGCTTTTTGAAAGAGTAGGATTTCACAGCTGTACGGTTCCTGTGGACTGTGATCCATATATAGATACGTCCTGGTGGACAGATGGATGACCATGAGCCAGCAATGTGCCCTCATGGCCAAGAAGGCTGATGGCATCCTGGGGTGTAGTAGAAGGGCTGTGGTTTGTAGGTCAAGAGAGGTCCTTCTCCCCCTCTACTCTGCCCTGGTGAGACCGCACCTGGAATAGTGTGTCCAGTTCTGGGCACCTCAGCTCAAGAAGGCCCAGCACAGGGCCACCAAGGTGATGAAGGGAGTGGAACCTCTTCCTTATGAGGAGAGGCTGAGGGAGCTGGGCCTCTTTAGCTTGGAGAAGAGGAGACTGAGGGGTGACCTTATTTATGTTTATAAATATGTAAAGGGCAAGAGTCAGAAGGACAGAGCCAGGCTCTTCTCAGTGATGGCAGCGATAGGACAAGGGGCAATGGGTGCAAGCTGGAGCAGAGGAAGTTCCATGTGAATGTAAGGAGGAACTTTGTTACTATGAGGGAGATGGAGCACTGGAATAGACTGCCCAGAAGGAGTTGTGGAGTCTCCTTCTCTGGAGACATTCAAAACCCTCTTGGACATGTTCCTGTGTGATTTAGTCTAGATGATCCTGCTCTGGCAGGGGAGTTGGACTAGATGATCTTTCAAGGTCACTTCCAACTCCTAACAGTCTGTGATTCCTGTATAGAAGATTCCAGAAGCACATGAAAGTAGCATTTATATTTTATTCTTACATTTCAGCACAATTAAAATTAAAAAAAAGAAAACCCAAACCCAGACTTGCTGAGTAAATAACAGTTCCCTTGTAACTGGTGAGCAACAGATCCCTGTAACACGATTTCTCTTCCTTCCTCTGTACAGTACCAGACTTGTACTCCAACAGCAGTGATGGGAACCCTCCATTTAGGGGGGTTTGGTAAATACAGGAATGTGATGGTGTAAACATTTTGTTCAATTAATAAAACAGGTGCAGCACATCTGAACTGTGTGGCAATGAAAGCGAAGACCTTTGGCAAGGACCACTGGTTTCTGCAGCATTTGGGGACTTTGTGTCAGCTTCATTTTAAGCTCAGCAATAGAACCATCGATTTAATTAGGTAGGAAACAATGAAAAACTCATGGAAATCGATTTGGGATGCAGAAAGCTTGTATTTCTGGTGAGATTTTCCCCCTGAATTCCTCATTAGCTGACCAGTAATGCTGCCATGTAAGTACCTACATTAAATCCCCATGTTAACACCAGAAAAACTGGAAGACTCACTGTATCTATGAACTGTTAATACAGTTTCCTGCACTTGCAGGAAATCGGTATCACAGAATTTCTCAGCTGTATTCTTGAGGCTCTTGCCAAGCTGTGAAGACCAGCAGGTCGAGGCCTGTTCTCTTACTGCCTCATGCCTCCCTGTTATTTCCCTGTGCCCCAAAGTGGTGGCATAAAACATCCAAAATCCAAGGCAGCCTGTCCATGTTTGATATAAGCTTTTTTTAAGCCTTACATTAACATTAATGGTTAAGTAAAGTGAATGGGAAAGAGCAAAGCAGATCCCAAAAGCTTTTCTAATGCCTCCTCTTCACATATGCCACCCGCTCCGGCAGCCCCTCCACTACCAGAATTTTGCCAGGTAAATCCAGCCCAGCACTGAAGCCTGTTAGCAAATACTTCATGGAGTGACCTCACATGGGTTGCTTTTGAGGTAAATTGTGCAAACTAGCAAAAATGAAGATGGCAGAGTCATTCCTTTGAGAAAATTACTGCATTATGTGCAGCACCCACCATGGTTGTTACCCACAGCTTCACTTTGGCTGTCACTTACTATGGATAAACAATACACCTTTGCACATATCTCTGTCCTGTAAGGAGACCTGACACAAAACCATGGCATATGTTCCATCTTCCACCTCTCTGCTGACTAGAACCATGCACAGTTGAACTGACCATGGCTCACCATGTAAAGCCAACTGTGTTTTGAAGAATCTTCTGTCCTGATCCTGTACCAGACAGGACAACCTTTCACAGATTTCAAATCTGTGTTTGCCATATATGCTTGCCTGCATACCAACAAAGTGAAATGAACTCCATAACAATTAACCTTTATCTGTTAGAAGTCTACCCAACTTCTCCAGTGGGACATATTTCTTCCACAACACTGAAAAACGTATTCTGCCCTCACCCTTTTCTTGATTTTTTTGTCTTCTAGTGCCTTAAATATAAAATTTTTGGACTCATCCTCCTTCTGCTATCTTGCTGTTATCTACATTTCCTCATTTCTGTTTCATAATAGTACCTTTTTTCCCCTCATATTCTACTCTATTTTACATTCTCTTTTTACTAGACAACCTCTCATTAACTGAGTGCCAAGAGTGAAAGTTCCACTGTTTTCACACTCCTGAGTAGCAAAGGGGACAGGAAGTTTTGAAGAGGTCTCATGATTTATGTAATTTCATAGAGCATCAGAAAATAATGAGGTGATGAGAAGTTTGTGAAATACGATGTGAAAGACCATGTGTCAATGTCATCATACTCCAGTTATCCACTCACTAGTCCCCTTTGTATTCCAGTTTTGATCTAATTGCTCCAAGGCTTTTAACAAAAGGGTCACAGTAGACGACTGGACTTCATTTCAGTAAATAAATGGGAAACTTGGCTTCGATTAACATTGGGTTATTATCTTCAGTAGAAGAGTTAATTTCTACCTTGGAAAATTATTTAAACCTCACGAACTTCATGACTGCCATTACTATAAGGAGAATTTTGTTTTCATAAACTTTTCCAAACAAGGCTCAGAAGTACTATAAAACCATCTTTTCACAGTGAGGGTGACAGAGCCCTGGGACAGGCTGCCCAGGGGGGTGTGGAGTCTCCTTCTCTGGAGATATTGAAGCCCCATCTGGACACCAACCTGTGTGACCTGTCCTAGGGACCCTGCTTTGGCAGGGGGGTTGGACTTGATGATCTCTTCCAACCTCTACAATTCTGTGATTCTGTGATCTGAAGTGGGTTAGTAGGCTATCTAAAAATCCTGGAGCTGGAGGAGCACACAATCTGCCTTAGAAACCTTTGAGGAAGAAAATTATTTAACGGAACACACGCAAGTTGCACTATTCTGGGTACCAGGACTTCACCAAGATGAGCTCAGTTCTTGTCAAGGCACCACGTGCTTGGCTGATGGGCTCAGCTCAGTCCTGCCCTGGGGCCGTTGGAGCAGGCCAGGACCAGTTTGGGGTTTTTTCTTAGCCCTTCTGTAGTGGAAAATTGAAAACCACTTTCAATGTGTCAAATTAACACCCAGTAAAACCCCCTCATGCAGAAGAGGGATTCTCTGTCCTTAATCAGAAGTGCAATTATGTGTAAAAACGAGTTTGTGTATTTGCCTTTTTGAAAGCTTTTACTTAACCAGCAATGAACTCCTCATCTGGAAACTAGCAACACGGTGAACTTGCAAGCAACACTAAAAACTCCTATCAAACAGTTTCAAATTTTGACCTTTACCTGATAATCAGATGAAAAATGCCCAATTATAACAGAAATGTCCATTCCTAAGGCTGCCTTATTCATCAAATTTCTGGTTCCAGTCAGAGGAGGTTCTGCCTGTTGTGCCTGCTAGGGTAAACCTGGTTGTTTACAGCCAAGACCAAGCCCTCATAGCCACTTTATATTTTTACAACTTCGTCATACTGTCACAGAATTCCTATCTTATTTATACAGCTGTAGAAAAACCAAATCAGAAGAGTTCCAAAAGCCCATCAAACTGTAAGGCATTCTAAACCAAAAAAAAATCACATCATCACATTATTGTAATGCACACACATACATCTGCTCATTATTAGTTCACAACTCTGCTAAGGTTTGCATTCATGAGACACAACAAACAAAACAACTATAAATTTTAAAAGAATTTAAAATTCTTTTACTACAGCATGCTAATAAATAGAAAGACTATTCTTTGAAAGTAATAGAGCAGAAAAATAAGGCTAGATCTTGTCTCAGGTCATATAAACCATCATTTGAAGACTATCAGTGTGTTTTGGCTGTTAGAGGCAGTGACACAAAACTAATTTATGGTGACCAGGCAGAAGGCACCCAGCCAGAGAAAACCTCCCCGATAATCAATGACAAAAGAGTCACCTCAGTTGAGTTTTCTCTGCAAACTAAGACAGCTTCAATAAAAGCTGCTCACCCAGCTCCCACTCCTCTCTACCAATAAGAGAAAGGCTTGGAAAACTAATTAATCCTGAAATTATGTAGCTTGGTGGAATATTTGCCTGTGATGCAAGTGCCTATGACCCAAAGGTGGGCTCATAATCTACCCAGTGACTACAGGCACATCTGTTGCTCGGTGGTCTGGGTGAGGTTATCACATACACATGCAGCTGCTACACTTTTAGCTGAAAGCATGTGAAGCTGTGGCAAGTTTTGGGGGAAAAGTCAGCTGTGACAAGGAGCAGTTATAAGTCTGATACTGCATGCTTCTGCATTATGCAGGGTTCCAGGTGATTCGCTGGAACATCTTCTGTCTTACAGCAGAGCAACACAGAACTTTGCAAAAGCTGTAAGAATAAATATACATTACTGCTCCCATCAAGAGCTCAGTGCTGCTGTTAATAATCATTCAGGCGAGAATGAAGTAAAGTAGTTAAACCAAAAATGCCTTCCAATTTTGAAATCACTAACTACAGGAATAATTATTTTTATACAACAATCCATAAGCCTCTTACACAAAATTCTCAGACTGGTTCATGCAGGCCCAGCAGACTGCAGAAACTACGTACAGTTTGTAGTTAAATTTAGAATTAGCTTCTCTTTTCAAGAGAAGAAAAAAATCAACAAATACTTAAAATTATAGTTCCCCATCTACTGCACTCTCAGTTAGGTAGTATTTACAATAACACCAAAGCACATGCACAGCTTCTACAGCAAACTACCCAAAACAGTGTTTCATACAGAGAAGGACAAAATCATTGTGATCACACCCTGTTTTGACAGCACTACAGTAACTTCACCCTTAGTAACAAAACAAAAACCAACAATAACAACAAAAAAAGCATGCATAAACTTGGAAAACTTAATGTGCTTTATGGATCCAGCTCACCAGAGAAGGCAATTCGGTCCTGTTCATTAGCATTTGCTTTAAAAAGCAACTCACTTAATGAAATCAGTGAAACAACTTAATGAAATAATAATGGAAGAGAATATACATGTAGTTAGTGACTGCTACATTGTGCTGAAATGACCCAAAAGGTATTTTTGTTTCAGGTAACGTCTGTCCTACTAGTAACTTCCAGAGGTATTAAGGAAGCAGATATCCAGTAAGTGTCCTATGGAATAGAGAAAACATTCCTCTGTGCTCCTCCCCTGCAGTTCATGGCGGTGCCACTGCCCGTCTTTACATCTGCAGTACGTGTGCTATGGTGCTCTCAGCACCAGTAGCACTTTATAATTTCCATAGTAAGAAACACCTTGAGTAAAGTTTACAAGTGGTTTCGTCATTTATAATGCAGCGTGTCTGACAAATAGATCTTGCTGTAGAAAAAAGAAGTATCCTAGATTGCAGCATCGAGTCTAGAATGAACGTCAAAAAGCTACCAGAGTGGAATTCCCTGAGAAACTCTGAAGCACTATTTATATCATCAGCTGTCTTCATTGATTATGAAGCAACTGTCTTTGTAGTACCTAGAGTTAGTTAGTTCTTCAATTGGAAGATAGTGTGTCTTGCATTTTATTGTCGGAAAAATGCCTAGAAATGATCAGTACCAAAGGTGAGCGTGCCATTGCAAGGCACACAGTATTCCCTGGGTTCGTATTGCTGGCAGCTGCTCACAAGAAGACAATGTCTTTGATGGGCTCTGAAATTTGGAATTTCCATTCAACCTCTCACACTAAGCTGGTTCATACTTCTGCAAGGTACCACTCTAAACAAAAAAGAATTTAAAGACATTTCAGATAACCTATTACCTTTGAATATAAGTAAAACTAACCACGACTCTAAGATTTCTGAGTATTAAAGACAGTGAATTTCTGTAGCAAGCATGATTAAACAGAATTATTCAGATCAGATTTTTAAGTAACGAATACATCTGAGTAAAATAGAAGTTGTTCATAAAAAATGAAAGAAGAGCCATACTGGCAAATATCCTTCTGGTACTCAGTTCTCATTATCTGCTGCTGCTGCTTAGCTTGATAAAACGAGCCTTGCACCACTTACAGTAATACTTGTCTTGCACAACTACCACAGGAATTTTGCCATCTATTTCAGCGAATTTAGACTGCTAGATTGTGTTACACAGAAAGAATCTTTACAGCATTGAAGCTGTTCTTCTTGGCCATGATGCCATGATGATCTTTCTCATGTGGGAAAGTGTAACTGAAACGAACAACAGAACAGGACCACTCACAGGAAACTGAGGAGCAAAGGGATGTCCTTGCCCATCTTGGGAGAGTGGAGAAAGGCTGTTGTTAAGGCCAGGTAGATTCCATTTCTGTAAAAGCAGCTGTACCTGGAGACATACAGAAAAGTTCTCCAAGGAGTGGGAAGGAGAAAAATAAAATTTAGTTTTCTCTAAGAGCTTGCACTCTCTTTTACAGTTTGTGCAAATGGTAGACAATAAATTCCTGTTCCTGTAGGTGCATTGGTTTGCCTAGGTAGCCAGCCCAAGCCAACTGGGCTGTTTGGAGAACAAGAGTCTGATCCTGAGAGGTGAGAGGAGGAACCCTCTGCTTAGCTGGATGCTAAGACATAGAACTTCTCAAAGGAAGACTTGCCTCTTTTTTAAAAAAAAATTTCTGAATATTATCTAGTGGTTTCTGTATGCAGGGATTAAAGTAGAGCAAAGCCAGGGCAACAACCATATGTAAATGACACCACGTATTGGTAGTACTTCCCAAGTTACAGGCCACTCCTTGGCCTATACCACACAGATCACAGCACCACCTTCTCTAATACCTTCGACTTAAACTTTCAACACTGATTTATGAGTCACACATTATAAGCTCGCCACTAATTCTCGTTTAATATGGAACCAATAACAAGTTTGGGTTGGCATTGTTCCACAAATTAATTTCACATTTTCATTGAGGAAAAGATACATTAAAAAATAAATTGAAAAAAATCCTGCAGTGGAAGTGAGAGGAAGTCACCCCTACAGTAATCCTATGGCTTCTGTCCCATTTCCACTGATAAATTTCTAACAGATGTATAGGCATGAAGTGCAGCAGAAAATTTCACACTTATATCAATGAGATTAATGGACTATTATCTCATTTCCAAGATTACTTAGAATTGATTTTATGGCCCCTTTCCTCTGACAGGTTTCATGTTCTGATTAAATAAATGCCTTAGCTATAAAACTTCCACCTGAACTTTGCCAGATTTGGGCTGTGTTTTCATAAGGCTTTTTGTGGGAATCATGCTCACATTTGAAGAAGATATTTGCAAGAGCAAACAAATACCAACATCAGTAAGAGTTCATCCTAAACCAGCAACATTAATTGGTGAAATAAATCTTCCATCATAGTCATACGAATTTCCTGTCAGTGCATTTGCACTCTGTAGAGAAGAGCTTGAGAACTTCAGCCCACAAAAGAGGTACCACAACATACCTGGCATGTTATTTTCTCAAAGCTAACATCATATTTTTGCAGTAGTCTTCCCTTTTTTACTTGTCTTATGCAAAAACAGGGATCACCTGGAGAGAGTCCAGCGGAGGCTACAAAGATGATTGAAGGCCTGGAGCATCTCCCCTATGAGGAAAGGCTGAGTGAGCTGGGGCTGTTCAGCCTGGAGAGAAGAAGCCTGAGACAGAATCTTATCAAAGTTTATAAATATCTCAAGTATGAGACACAGGGGGAAATGGCCAGCCTCTTTTCAATGGTGTGTGGGGACAGGACAAGGGGCAATGGCTACAAGTTAGAGCATAGGAAGTTCCACACCAGTATGTGGAGGAACTTTTCCACAGTGAGGGTGAGGGAGCCCTGGGAGAGGCTGCCCAGGGGGGTGTGGAGTCTCCATCTCTGGAGAGATTCCAGCCCCGTCTGGACGCCGCCCTGTGCAATATGAGCTGGGGAGCTGCTTTGATAGGGAGGTTGGACCCAAAGAGCTCTGGAGCTCCCTTCCAACCCCTACAATTCTGTGATCATGCTCCAAGGAAGGAGCCTGGTGCTGATGAACTATCACAGTAGTACATCATCAGGAATCTTGCTTTAACAGTACATTTTAAGGATAAGGTGCTTTAATGATACATTCCGCAGAGTCGGCACCAGCACAAGTTCCATACAAGAACTAGGCTGCACCTTCTGTACTGACTCACTGCTAACACTCCCATATGGCACTACTAAAGTGGAGAACGTAGTCTTAGAATCCTTAAATATAATTATCCTGCACAATACATAAATAAAAAGGAAAAAATAGCATCTATGTTACTCTAATTTGCCTTCACAAAAATGAACTAATGAATCTTCTCATTGTAAACACTTAATTTTAAGATTATTACTGCTTTTGGAAGAGTACCTTCTCTGTGTATATATTTTTGAAATTATATGTGCTTTTGCTGATTAAAACTGGAATAAATGTTGTGCTGGCTGTTTTCATCTAGAAATCGTATATCATATCATAGAAATGTAAATATATCAGAACTATGTTCCTAAGAAAATCAGTATACTATTCATCTGCTCCTGATGGATACTTGGTTGTGGCCATTGTCACAATACATTCCATTTTTATAATACTAAATTATTTTTATTTACTTTCAAAGTGTACTGTGAACACACTGATTATTCTAGTTCTCAGCATACAGTTGCAACTGGTTTTCAAAGTAACGCTGGAAAAAAAGCCTAAACCAAAAGAATGAAGTCTCATCACTATACACAGCCCAGAGTACATACTAATACAGCCCTAGGTACAGAGAGCAGCTTTTTACAACCAGTTGGAACGAAGCTGCTTCTAGATGAGTATCAGTTCTAGGAACAGAATGTGAAGTGGAAATGTGTGGCAAATACTTTGCATTTTGTGTGGGGAGTTTCACACCTTACCAAGCTGGTTTCAAACACAAGCTGTATACCTTGGGGTTCTGAACTCATATCTACTCTGTTAGATAAACCAAGGCTGCTTCGATATTACTCTGCAGACTCAGCTGACATTAACACCCACACACTCCCCAGCTATGCCGCATGCTGTAATTAAATACCTAAGGTGAAACTTGCTTTGCATCTACAAAGGAAGATATATTTGATGACTCAGTATGTGCCAGCAGTTGAAGCTTGCGAGCTACAAATTCCCCAGTCATCTCACACTTCCAGCTGAATTGCAGGCCTGGAGATAAGTCATTTTATAAACACATCTAATCGGATTCTGCTCAGTATGCCGGGCAAATCAGAGGTAGATGAGTATATTGAGAACAGGCATTTGAAATGAATTTCACATATGAAATCAATCTAACAACCAAAAAAATAATGCATTTGGTGACTCATCTGAATGTCAGAACATCACGAACTGAGGAAGGGGGAGAGACTGGAATAACTAAGTCCCAAGAAGTGCGTGACACGTGAGTACAAACAGCCAAAGAAATGTTCCCCTCCCTCTGCTCACAGAGGACCAGTAGGAAGGCAAAAACTAACCAGACAAAAAGAGTAAAGCCTCAAGAGTGCAGAAGGACGTCTGGGAAGATGGAAGAAATAAAAGGCAGCATAACAAAGTCTTGATGGAAAAGTTTAAAGAATTTCATCACCTCCTGTACTTTCCCCAGTCAACGATATAAAGATGACTTGTAGACTAGTGAAAGCAAAAATACATGAGAAAATTATTCACTGTATTTCTTAGATATTCATTGAAACGTAGTACATAGCCTGATATTAAATAGCATTGTGGTTTAGATTCTCCTCAGAGGACTGCTCCTGAGGTACAGCTCTGCTTTAACATGCTTGCTACCTCTTCCATAGAGCAATCAATCACAAGTACTATCCTCCTATCATTAATTGGCAAAAAATAAACTTTAAAATCAAGCCTACCTAGCAGGACTCCCTGACATGAAAAGAAAAAACCGAATCCCTTCTAGAAAAAAACCCCTTCGAGTTGGCCAGATGTCCGGGTTTCAGCTGGGACAGTTACATTTCCCTAGCAGTGGGCGTAGTACTGTGCTTGGGACTGAAGGCAAGGAAGCTGCTGACAACCCACTGAGGTTTTGGTTGTGGCTGGGCAATAATCAAACCACATCAAGGACTGTTCAGCTGCTCACATCACCCTAACGAGTGGCTGGGGGTGCACGAGAGGCTGGGACAGCTGACCCCAGTGACCAAAAGGATGTTCCTGACTGTAGGACATCATGCTCTGTGTATACCTTGGGGAAGCTGGCCAGGGGTTAGGACTGTGGCTCGGGAGCTAGTTGGGCACCGGTCAGTGGGGTGTGAGCAATTGTGCTGCGCATCACCTTGTTCTGCATATTATTTTATCACTCTTGTTGCTGATGATATCATTACCTCCCTTTTCTGTTACATTAAACTGCCTTGATCTCAACCCACGACTTTTACCTTTTTCACTGATTCCTTCCCCCATCCCACTGTGGGGAAGGGCATGTGCTCCTGTGTGGTTGCTGTAGCTGCCTGCTGGGTTCAACTGAACCACCAGGCCAACCTGGCAATGGGAAAAATGCCTCCTTCATAAATGCATCATGTAGACACAGATTCCCAAAGATCTAGCCTTACACTAATTCCAGGGATGTAGAACAGACTTAAGGCTTGAAACATACAGTAAGTTTGCTAAATTTGTGAGTTTTAACATTCAGCTCTGAGTCCTCCTCCCGTACTCAGAAACACTATGTACTTTAAAAAGGTGAATATTAAATCACATAGGTCATTTTTTCAGTCTTTGTTTTGACAGAATTATGAGCCCATCAATAACAAAGAAAATAACTGAATATAAAATGCTTGCAAAGTTTTAGCTGAAAAATGTTCTGCTAAACAAACTCTGATTGTACCTTAAGATCACATTCTATTTTTTCTGATTTAAAAGAAGCAAAAATAAAAATTATGGTCAGGAGTGACAGAGTAACGAAACCACACAAACACATGTGTACCCATGCAGTGGCACAAAAGAAAGGCATCTTCAGTCCCTAGATGTGACAAGTTGGCCTTGTCTGGCTGCCTGATGCCCACCCAGCCACTCTTTCCCCCCAGTTCTTCATCAGGATGGGGAGAAAGTAAGACAGAAATGCTCACAGGTCAGGATGAAAACAGAGAACTGTCATGGGCACAACAGATTTGACTCGGGGAGTGGAGTGCTGCAGCCCCTCTTCCCCTCTCCCCAGGGCTCCAGGGCTGGTTCTCACTGTTTGCTCCTCAGAGCTTTGCAGCATTTTGCCCTGTCTCAGACATGTTTTCCCAGAGGTGCTGCCAGCCTGGCTGAGGGGCTGAGCTGTGCCTGGTGGCTGGGTGGCTGTGTTAGCTTTCTTCCTACCAGCTCAGGGTGCTGTGATTTGGGTCTGTGACCAAAACACCATTGATAATGGACCAATTCTTCATACCTTGTTGCACAGTGCTTACTCAGAGCCAAGGTCTTCTCCGCTGCTCACCCCCGCAGTCTGTGGGCTGGGGGTGCACAAGGAGCTTCCCTCCCTGCCAATGGGAAGCAGTGAATTAATTCCTTATTTTGCTCTGGTTGTGCATGCCACTTCACTTATTTAATTGTCTTTTTCTCAAGTCCTGCTATTGTCTCACCTCGACCCTTGCAGTTCCCTTCTTGCCCATCACTAGGGGTGAGGGAGCCAGCAGCCAGGCTGGGTTGTACCTGCCGTCTGGTGTCAACCCATCACACCAGGTCTCTGCTCACAGAAGGGAGAGATGCCAAGATTCCCCTTCCTTCCCTCCCCCAATACCCTGATTCCTCATTTCCTCCCATCTACAACATTTTCTATTTTTATCCACAGATTTCTGAAAGCAAGTAAAGCCACTACTTTTAGCTCAAACACAGGCTAACTTGCCCACACCTGACCTGCACCATCAATTCTCTCTCATTTTTTTTTTTAATATTGGGAACATTAAGTTTCTCTGCTCTCTGAAGCCATTTCTTTCGGCCTTTCTTTCTCCTACCTTGCCCTGGCATAGTGCTAATATACTTCCCTCTATCTTTACCCACTGTGGATCACAGCTTTCTTACACTGAGGGACTCCAGTGTGCCTGGCAGTTTGAGCATTACCCGACCCTGTACGATAACAGTTTTCTCCAGTATTTCCTTTATCTGTCCTTTGTCCTTATGCAAGCAAACACAAAGGAACCATGGGGCAATGGTGAATTAGGGCCTAAATTTTTATTCTTGTTCTAGATTCTTGATTGGTTTTATTCCACTAGAGGCAAGCTCTCAAGACATAAACAGAATTAAAAATGCATGGACTGAACTTAAAATGTAATACAATAAATGAAATGTGATGCTCTTACTTAATAGCTTTAGCTGTTGAAAGTTCAAAGGCATCCTGTATTTCAATTACAAAATGAAACATTATTTTGTTCAAAGGAAAAACATCCGCTGAGACGCAAAATCCTTTTGGAGATTTTCTTCTACTGTTTCACTATTTTTAACCCAAAACTCCAGGGGAGGTACTATCAAATATCACACTGCTTTGGTTCAACAAACCAGGTTATCAAGATGACCTAATTTAATCTCTAGCTGATGAGGACATTTCCTTGAACAACTGTACACTCCCCAATGGTTTACCTTGCTTTAGTCTATTAAGCAAAGAAAATTAGTTGAGCATATTTCTTTATATTTCTAAAATATCTTAATTAAAAATGCTTTAAGCAACCCTCTTTGAATATTTAGGAAACTTACCTAGCTTAGATGACTTGCTATGGAATAGCCTGATTGAAGACTGCTACACACAGTGACGAAACAACTGCTGAACCAAGTCACAGCACCCTGCAGAGCGTCAAGTGCAGCCATCACAGTACGTGCACCCTGAGGGATTTTATTGTGGTTACTCCAAAGTCTGTTGGATAATTCAGTGTTCGTCTATTTTAAGAAGCTGTGGCACAGAAGATTACAATTGCTGATCACCTGCATATGCACTATAATGTGCACAATCTCTGTTGACAGGTTATACAGGCACAGCCAGAGAAATCCCTACAGTAAACAGTTCATGTAGAGTTTTTTACCCTTTCTTAACTATGTTATCACAGAGGGGTGACCAGCATCACTGATGGGCTCAGTGGGTCGATTTTCAAGCCATCTGAAACTCTCTCTTGCTTGACATGGGGGCATCTCCTGATCTCTTCTCACAGAAGAGATCCCTACGGCCCCCCCACTGTCAAATCCTTGACACATAAGCCCAATACACATGGATAGCAGATAATGGAGAAAAGAACTACTGAGAAACTTAAAGACCTCGGTGAGGTTATTAAGCAATCTCTTTATCACATAAATCATTTACTGCATGTTGCTGTAACTGAATTGGAAGTGCAAAAAGGCAACTTCCACTGCTAGTCTGAATTCTTGAAACGGTAAGGCATGGGACAAACCAAACATTTCTCTTGGTCACACTTCATGCACCAAAAGACCTTCATCAGTTCTACTGAAAAAAAAGTGCCAAGAAAGCAGTGGCCTGGGTGTAAGGGACTGTATAGATACAGTGAGCCAAAACTCCAGAGTCTGTCCAAAAATTACACTTCTGCTACAAATTCTCCAAGCTTGACTCCTGTGACTTAGATGACAGAAAGCAAGAGTCTCCAGAAATTGCCAGTGAAATACACCATGTCCACAGAGCCACTTCCTACTGCTTCTGTCTCCTCCTATAATGACTCTCACGCCGCTAACAAGGGCAAGAGCTCCTCTGAGAAAGGAATGGGGAAGGTGACACCATATGTCCTTCTCTCAACACTGATCTGGAGAAAGCTGGAAGCAAGGCCATGGGGTGGAGATGGAAGAGGGAGGTAGGAGGGGAGAGCTGCAGTTTGCTCACAGCAGCTGTTCCACCTCCCTCATTCCTCTTTCATTTTAGAAGGGAACTAAGCAAATGGAAACAGAGGAAAGTGAAAATATATGCTTACTAGGTGGATCCTGTAATGTATAATATAAATATATTTTCTATGACTGTAGTATTTTAAACTCTTGATACATCGTTTCACATACATTTAGATAATGTTTTTTGGGGGTAAATATATCTACGTATTATTAGCATGCACACACCAAAGCAGCTATGCACTACAATCAGAGTGTAAAAATTGGGTTGAATGGCTGCCAATGAACAATTAAAAGCATTTTAGTTGACCAAGCTTGCAATTTAAATTCATTTGAAGACATTCCCAGTGCATGCTCTGAAGCAATTAAAGTCTGCTGCAGATGCTCCCTTGGATGTAAACAGGACAAGCATTTGTGCTCTTGACTGAAGCATTAAGAAGTTGTTCTGCTCTGCTGATGCTACAAAACCCCATCTAACCAGGGTTATTAGAGGTTGGTGGAACTCTAGAATCCAGAGAGCCATGCTAATAGGTTACTCAGATGGAAGGCAACAGAAAACTGCTTTAATGGGCATGGATCAAATGTGGAGTCATAGTAGTAGGGCAAATCCTTCTTTCCAGTTAGGCTTGTATCAAAAACAGTGTGGCCAGTAGGTCTAGGGAGGTGATTGTGGTCCCTGTACTCAGCATTGGTGAGGCCACACCTCGAATACTGTGTCCAGTTCTGGGCTCCTCACCACAAGAAGGACATGGAGGTCCTGGAGCAAGTCCAGAGAAGGGCAACCAGGCTGGGGAATGGGCTGGAGGGCAAATCCTATGAGGAGCAGCTGAGGGAGCTGGGGCTGTTTAGCTTAGAGAAGAGGAGGCTGAGGGGAGACCTTATCACTGCCTACAACTACCTGAAGGGAGGTTATAGAGAGATAGGTGATGGTCTCTTCAGCCAGGTGACAGGTGATAGGACAAGGGGGAATGGCATGAAGCTGTGCCAGGGCAGGTTTAGATTGGATGTTAGGAAAAAATTTTTTACTGAAAGAGTTGTCAGGGCTGGAACAGACTGCCCAGGGAGGGGCTGAGTCACCTTCCCTGGATGTGTTCAAAAAAAGGATAGATGAAGTACTTAGGGATATGGTTTAGTTTAGGATGTGAATGGTTGGACTCAATGATCTTAAAGGTCTTTTCCAACCTTATTATTCTGTGATTCTGTGAATACAAACAGGAGTGAAAGAAGCCCTCTACCAGGAAAGCCAAGATTGGGGTTTTTTTAAATATGTTACTTTAAATAAAAATAAATTTAAAAAGCTGAAACGTGGTTGGTAGTGGTGGATCTTCCCAACAGTGGCCCTGAAAAAAGATACACTGGTACTGGTGTTAAACTGAGAAAACCCAGTTCAATTGCTTTCTAGGAGGCCAATGGTACCTAGTGGCCACAAAGATGACACAGTGATTCATGGGGAGAATCCCTTCAGGGAAACATGTCTCATATCAGGGCTTTACAGCTCCCAAGTTGGTGGAGAAAGTTCATAACCTTGTATTTCTGCATGGTGGGGAATTCCTGGGCCACAGAGCAATCCTGAGGCTGCAGTTTCTCCTATAGTTGACTGCTAACTACCTTAATCCTGATTTTTCCATTCTTCCACTATTTTTATAAGTAATTTCTTAGCTTAAATGAAAAAACAACCTTTATTAATGAAATATTACTACTTCACTTCTTTGCTATGGTGTAGGATCATTATTCATTCCCTATTTTAGATCAGTTTGGCAGGTCCTTTCTTCCCTATCTATGAAAAACCATATTTTTTTTTTTTCTTCTGGTGATGAAATCAGATCCTACCTAGTGTTGGAAAGTCTAAACCCCAGGCTGAGAGAGAGCTCAAAACCCCTTGTGCTGGCTCGGTTGGTTGGTGGGGTTTGCAGACAGACGCCTGTCTGAACAGGAAGCCACCAACACCGTCCTGTCTACCAGCAGCCTGTGGGAGCACTGAGCACCCCAAAGCTCAGCCACATCACTTAGATTGAGAAAGAGAATCTTCCATACCTGTGAAGTGATAAAAGTCCCATTTGCCTGCTATATGTAAGGCCTTTAGATTCTGTGGAAATAATATTTAAAGGGGCTTAAATAATTGTTCCATAAAGCAAGTAAGGTAACAGCAGACTGCAAGAGAATTCTTCGGAAATGCAGCCCTCACAAGGATGCATTGTTACCAGAGGTAATCAATGAGGGCTCAAACCACCAAGGTCAGTTTTTAGAGACAAATGACCTTCCATACTCTCAGGTTATTCCCCAGATATTCAAATTACCTTATGATACTTTCACCATGTCTTTTTTAATTTAATTTTTTTTTTAAGCACATAAAAGAAGAAAATTGCTCCTCTGTACATTACAGCTGACCAGCCTGAAGAAACACACTGAAGCAAACAGCAGTTTTATAAAGGCAATCTGTTCTCCTGTGCTTTTAAGAAAAATAATTTAAACTGCATGGAAACAGTGCAGAGCAAGCAGGGCTTTTGATTTTTTTTTTTTCTTGCTCCAAATGCGGTGATCCTTTGATAAGAGTGATTGATTGTGTCTGGGTGAGTTTGCTTAATATTTGCTGTGGACACTGTCTTGACTGAGGCTCAATCAATCACTTTGAACAGGAAATCAGGGCTAATGCACTAAAACAATATCTGTTATGCACTCACTTAATCCATCACAATTCTCTTGTGCAGTAGCCCTGTGAGTGGATGCTGACTGAAAATGGATCCTTGAGCTTCTTTTATTAAAAATTTAAAAAAAAAACCCTTGTTCAAATGTTTATAATATTTTAAAGGTACTGGAACCACACTCTGCACCCCAAGTTGAGCTATGTTAAGAAATCTGAAATAAATCACATGGAGTATATCTTTTGAAGGTTTTCAAGTAAAAAACATACATTAAAGTCTGTGAAGCTTGATGTTGCCAGATTTAACAGCAAAACTCCAAGAGCATTCAAACAAGACCAAGCTATCTATTACCTTTGGTAGACTTAAATTCCCATCATTCACCTTAAAATGGCTTCTAACAGCTTTCTAAACTTTTTTCTTTTTGTTAAAAGTGACTGTTAAACTTTAGTATAGTTTATATATTCAATAGTCCCATTTCTTTTAGTTCCTCATAGGTCACGGATAAGCTTTTATGATCAGGAACGTACATCAATATTCCAAACAAGTAGAAATGCACAGAGGATTTGGACATAAAGATTTGAAGTGCCTGTTCACATACCTGACTCAGAATAATAAAACATTTTTATTGGAAATTAAGCCCTTGAATAGAAAAATATGAAATATCTTTATATAAAACCAAGAAACGTATCAAATGCAGATTCTTTTCCTACATTTATCATTCATTTCCTGGTAAATGAGCATTGAAATTAAAAAAAAAAAAAATTAAAATCACAAACTTTAAATCCTGAGGAAGAGCATCTGCTGCAGGCAGGAAAATACAGGAAAATCACCTGAATCACAGATACACTTCTGCAAAGTTCCTCTGGGTTGCTTTTAGGTAACTAGTGTATTATTTCATTATCAGGTTTTATATAGAAAGAGTAAAATGGCTAGAATTAACGATCTGTTTGTTTCTTTGTTACTAAGTATCTGTCTTTGAAATTAAAACTTTCATGTATAATAGCATCATTAGTTCCTCCTCTTCTGCAGAATTTCTGTATTAAAAGGGAGTGCTTAAAATTCTGTAGTAACTTTCAAATCACAGCTACATACGTCAGAATCCCAAGGGAAGCGGGTGATGGAGTGAAACCAACCAGTGTAGAAGCAGACCACAACTCCATGTTCTGGGAAACACAGAGTTACACCCTCCTTTGGCCTTGAAAGCAACCAGACTGGCTCAACAGAATGTTACGTCTCAAGGACAGGTGAAGGGCACAGTGAGCTCAGCTGTTTAAAAGATTGGGGGGTGCACAACCATGCAAAAACATGAAGAAAACATACACCTGTTACTTTCAAGAACAGTCTTACTGCGTATTGTTAAGCTGGTTATTATTGATGTGGTAACTTCTGATGTGTCTTTAGAACTGAATGTCTGTAGCAGGTGAATCACTATATAGAGCAGAAGCTTAGATTTGCCAGTTGGAATAACCCCCAGGGGAAGGGGCAAAACCCTATGGAAGGCATTAGATTTTGTCATACACAGAAGATTGAGTCTAATGACTTAATTTTTCCCATTCTCCAAGTCTTTAGAATTCCTTGTACATTTTCTACTTCCTTTGAGACTTCCTGGTGTGTATGATCATTAAAGTCATACCTGTCCATAGTCCTGTCTGCTTTTACATTCATGTGCCCCTTAGTCCTGCCTATAATGTAATTAATATCTGTAGTTCTCACTCATATAGGTTCCCCTAAGACTGACTGTAGCCAGTCACCAGAGGGAAACTCCAAATTTTCTTCTTTCATTAGATTTCTCTTTGAAGGACACAATCTTGCTGTGTTCTTCAGTCACCCCAAAGTATAACTCCAAATTGTGTTGAGCCAATCTGAAGTCTGACCATTACTGCACACTGGAGTGACAGCAGCTGTTTGACAAGGATTTTTATTTTGGTTTTCTGTTGTGTTCTGGATAACATTTTGTTCAATAGCCTATTGACTTTAGTGATCCAAACCCTCCAGGAAACAATTTGCTGTTGTGAATGGGTTTGTGAATTCTTTTGCATAAATTGATCGGCAAAATGATATCAATGCTCTCTGGAGCTCATGCATGGTGACAGACCTGGAGAAGACAATGTTAATGTAGAGTTAGAAACCTTAAGTATCTTGACTTCATAGCCACAGTGTCAAACCAGAAACATATTTTTGGTTATACACAAAATATTTTAGAATTTCAATTCTTGAAAACCTATTGTATAGGAAATTTTAAGTTTTGTATTAGTCCAGTGAACAGCCATGTTATGAGGACTAGAAACTAAAATGTTTCTCTTACTGCATTGCTGATACTGTCTGGTTTTTTTACTATTACTCTATTATTCAAAGTTGAGGTGCCATAGGCCATGCCTTCAATCTTGGTTTAGAGATTTCTTTATGCCAGTAATTGAATGGTAGGCTTTCTGTCAATTTACTTGTTTGCCGACACCGAGCACTGTCACTAGCTGTGCCTGCAACAATGATTTCTTTGTGACGTGTATGTCACACTCTCCTCCAGGAATTCGTCCAAGGCCAACAATTCACTTCAAATAGTTATTCTGAAAACCACCAGAATGAAAATACTTTGAAATATTATTGCCCTAGGACAAAAACGATGCATTGATTTATCCATGTGTAATTTCTTCCATACCCTCGGTCTCTTGACATATGAATAGAATTTCACCAGTATCACAGATTTAGAGCCATGGCCATAAGGGAACTCAACAGAGGGCAATGGGAAAAGGAGCTATGCATTCTGTGACATAATCAGCACATGTTTAATATTTATATTCTTTAATATTATTGTATATAGTTTTGATTCTTTTTTATTCTATAATTGATATCAACCCAGTGCCATCTGTATCTTCCTGCATGTGGAAACAAAGGAATCAGATGTACATTTACTCCATGTCCTTCATCCTTCATTATAGCGTGGGTCAGGATGCAACATTAGGGCTAAGGGCTCTAATGCTGAAATGGATGGTTGGTTAATAAATTCCATTTTCACCTCTGACCCAAGTAAAAAAGTGGCTTTTCTTCCTTAGCTTACTCTCTGGTCAGAGTTTTGCCCTGTTACACATAATGCAGGCAGACAGGCTGCTCAGAGCAAATGCACCCACAGTGGGGGTGGAGTGTGAGGCATACAGGTAGTTGGGGTTTTACCTATTATGCTCAAAACGCATTTTCTGCCTTTCTGTCCTGTGCATTTAAAGTAAATTCCTGAAAAAGTTTAAAAAGTATTATGCAATATAAATATCTTCTGTATAATAATGCATATGCAGCTGTTAGATTTTTCACTTTGTAGCACTGTAAAAATTACAAGATAAAGGATTACTGCTCCCAGAACACCAAGGTATGAATACCTCATGGCATTAGAATACTAGTGTTCCTGTATGCAAGAGAAATGCAATCCAACCAAAGGCTACAGGTTTTATACTGCTGTTGTGTGAAACACAAAACTGGTATTGTCAGTAAAGATTCCTAAAACGAGTTATTTTTGCTACCTGAAACAAAGGATGTGGGAGCTTTTTTAATTACACCACCTAGCTTGTGGCGTACGAGTGCAGAAGGCATGGGTCTGCTTGTATCTGTGTAAGAGGCCCTTCAAGCCCCTCTCTTCCCACTCCCCTGTAGACATACATTATTCAGCATGCTAGAGACCATCTGGAACCTGCTCCTGAAATAGCCCAGGACTTGATGACCTTCCAGCTAGGCAGCAAAAAACCATTTGTTTGACAAGGGTTTGGGGGAAGGTTATGGGTGTGTTGTTTCTGAAAGGATTAAGCAGGCTATTTTACAGTTTTGATTAATGCTTGATCTAATTTACTGTTTGTATGTGACTGTATTTGATACTGAGAGGTCAGCCACTTTTACTGTTAGGCTTAATGAATGCTTCCAGTGTTTACCACTTAAATACAAATATGCTCATAAACAGTTGGTGCCACCAAGCCTGATTAATGGCCACTGAATGCACTCAGAAGACTCTCGTTGCCGAAGGTGGTGGCTTTTTTGTCACACGGTGACTCTCCTCTTCTAAGACAACAATTAGACTTGTGCAGTATCTATCGTTAACAGCACATCTACATTTCACTGTTAGGCAGCTGTATGAACACTGGGTTTCACTCCAGCTAAATGCTGGCTTGCACCCATGAGATAAGTGATGGACATGAAAACATATATCCTGAAAAGTCATGGATTGTGTAAGCATTTGAAGAATTAAAGCATAAACATGGCAAAATGTTCATTCTACTCTTGCTTCCCTTTCCCTTGCAACTCTCCATGTTTTAAAGGACAGAATTTAAGTGACTGTGTCTATCCCTGGTGGCAAGGGCAGAGCGTTTGGGTGCACTATGAAAGGTGATGAATGATCAATGGTGTGATTAAAAGAACAATGTGTGGAGAACAGGGTATGGTCACAGTGCTGGAACCAGGTTAATGACCTTGCATCAGTTATTTATACGAAATAAATAATTTCAGCATCATGTAGTTTTCATCTGGTTTCTGAGAGTAAAGTAATTTGGTCCCTCATGTAGCCACAAGCAAGGACAATGGATGTGCTACCTGAGTAAATGCCAATATAAGCAGGTGTTGTTCAAAGCAACAAATACACTTTTATACATAGGTATGGTAGAATTTTTGAAAGATATTACATAGCTGACTCCAGGAGATCTATCTGTGCAAACCTGTAGAACAACTGTGTGTTTCTTTGGATTAAAACCCAAGTATTTGCTCTTAAAGCTACAGAAATATGTTCTGCACATCACCCTTTTGCATCAAAAATAATTTCCGTAGGGGTAAAAAAAGATTCTGTGTGGAACTGGAATGATGAAACACACCAAAAAATGAATAAATGAGGAGTCTATATTTTGCTGAGATGGATGAAGAACCCATTTGATAACATGCCTCAGAAACAGATGACTTTCACAGTGTTTCTGCAGAAAGGACTTATCAGGACACTGTGCATGTTCCTTTCTGTCTCCTGAATTATGTTTGTAATGAATTGCTCTGCATATATTTAGAAGTCAGAGACGCCTTATTCCCTCACTGTAATATTTGTCCTTAATCACAGTATTTTTTTGTTCATTTTTATGCCTGTTGGAATCTTTCCTGACGTATTTCTAAAACATACTCATTTGCTAAAAGGAATGAGTAGACATCCATGTGCAGACGCCATGGTGAAATCCAACTCGTTGTGTTCTCTTTCAGCCTTGTTGTGCATAATACCATCAAGATTTCAGGATCTGGAACATGATTTCCCCCTAAGCCAGTCACTACCAATGCAGCTTTTTTTGATGCTGCGTTTCCAGTTTGAGTCTCCCAACAGTTTTCATTTCCAGACCGTTTTTTACCTGCAGTGCTGTCACACCATGCAGTGCCTTGTAACAGGCTCTGTCTCCTGCTGTTTAAGTTGCTTATTTTCCCAAAAGGTTACTTATAAAGTGCAGGTCATGGGGATTAAGTCATGTCGCTCCCATGGAGTACAGCAGGAATTTCACAGCTGAATCCCTGCAAAGTCTTTGGGGAAATGTATTAATTTCTCATGAGTCATTAATCACTTTGCTGACTTCACATGTACAGTAGTAGCCTCAGACATCAACAGTTAAGTACAGCATTTACAATTTCTTAGTCAGAACTAGAAATCACCTTATTTAGTTGACTGAAAGGGAGATTAACAGGTAGACTCCAAGATCTTGAAAACCATCTTGTGACACACGTGCCTTGCTGTTTGCATTCAAACAACTGGCAGGATACAGACCCTTAAATAGTGCTAGGCATCCCTTGAAAAAAGACAACTAAAAGCTATAGCCCCTTAACTCACTGGTAAATTTTGAAAACGCTGTCCACATGATTTGTTCACACAATTAATTCCCAAAATTTCCATGGCTGTTCAAATGCATTTTAATCTTAAGGATGCAGCTTGTGTACCACATCTGAGCTGTATCCTTTCCCATTGCACTTGTACTTAGGAGAAGCATTTTGGGGTTCCACATCTCAAAATGCTTATCTAAACCATTTGCTCATTAGAACTCACGATGCATGCTAGTTTTATCTCTTCCATTGAAGAGCCAAGGAGCAAGCATAAGTTCTTTAGATGTAGTGTATGGGTGAGGCTGCTGCTTTTAAAACAGAGGTCGCTGGTAGAAGTAGTAACAACAATGCGAGTACTGAGAGAAGGGCAGACAACTTGTAATTGCTCAAGTTGTAAGGTTTTCCAGTTCAAACCATCACTATTATTATGGCACAGTTTGGGGGTAAAGAGATTAATCTGGGAGCAGATAGTTACCTTTACACATGTGGAAAGTGAAGGGAATGGGAGGACAGTGATAATACATTGATTAGAAAAATGGGTTTTAGCAAGAATCTTCTTTAGAACAGAGATCTGTTATTTCTACATCAGCCCAGGTTCACAGATCAATTGAGAAATATGTTAATATTAGTCCATGTATTTTCATTTATAGAATGTGCAGTGAAAAATTAATAATAAATACTGTGCAATTTGTGGAAAGTTCTTTCAGACCTAGTGAAACCAGCTACACTGTTTCACCTTCTATGGAGTTATTTTCTTCCTAGCAGCCCCCATGGTTCTGGGATTTGGCTTTGTGGCCAAAACACTGCGCTGACACAGGAGTGCTTTATGTACTTCTGTGTGGTGCTTATACAGCCTCGAGGCCTTTTCTGTGCCTCAGGCTGCCCCAGTAGCCATGGGCTGGGGGTACACAGGGAGCTGGGAGGGAGCAGAGCCCACACAGCTGACCCCCCACAACCAAAGGGATGCTCCTGACCATTTGATGTCATGCTCAGCAATACATGTTGGGTGGGGAAAGAGAGAGGGAGGGGGATGTTCAGAGTTCTGGTGTTTTCTAAGGAACTAGTTTGGTTCTGTGGTACTCAAGAGAAAGATGGGCTAGATGTTACAAACTCCAACACTTCTGAATGTCGTTGAGAGACATTTCCACTATCTTGTACATTTATATGTTTAGTTTTGAAACCAGCTGAAACTTCCTGTACATTAAAAAGCTAAAATACTTTTATAGAACTATCACAGTGATTTGAACCACCTTGAACAACCCAAAGGTTGTTGTTATTTATTCATATAAATAAAATTTTGTTTATATTCAGCCTTTTATTCATACTAATTATAGTTTACATAAAGCAAGAATGTTGAATGACACTAGCAGTATTTTGTGGCTCTACTAGTTTCTTCTTGAAAATAAAGAATTGCTCAGGATTACCAACAAGTTATCAAATAAATGGGGGAAAACCAACCAAGAAACCCCTCTAAATGTATTTTCAGATTCATCAAGAAAAGGCAAGGTGTTATTACATGCAAGAGGCTGCCTACTCTACTCTTCGTGCTTTTGGGTCACCTGAAGAAAAAACCTTTTATAGCACTTGCTACTTTTCAAAATTGCAAGCAGTACATACTGTGTTTCCCAAAACTTTTGAGTCAGAATAAATTCCCTACACAGTTAGTTGCCTTGAACTCTGACCAAGGAGTCTGTACAATTCAGAACACTCTGAACTTAACAACAGAATAACCTGATTTTTTTCCCTCTTCTAAAGCTCTGTAATAAACCATGAAAGGGAAGAATCTGTGGATAAGGGTAACTTCAGGCATCTCTGGCAGGAGCCAGCTGGAAGGGTTGTTTCATTACTCAGCATGGTGTGAAGGTGGAAGCAGACCTTTGTCTGAATCCTTGGGACTAAGAGATGATAAAATGCTCCGCAGTCCCGTGGAGTTAAGCTGCCTGACAAGGTAATCCAGGAGCAAGGAAGGAGCTGTTCAAATCCTCAAATCAATTCTCTGGAAATACGGGAAACAGTTCTACATGAGCTACACCAAGCAACGCTTTTTTGCTGTAAGAAGCAGGTCCCAGCACATAGCAAGACCATGAGAGAGCAGCTTGATTTCTAAAACAGGCGATTCTGATGCATTTGACTTTATTACCGGTTCTCTGTGAGAAGTCCAACTCTGTAAGGGTATTAAAGTAACTGGAGAGGCAGTGAATATATGCATAAGGAGATCCTGACTTCACTACAAACTAGAAGATGTTCCATCCAAATTAGTTTACAGAACTTAAGTTTATAATCTTCTTACAGTCTTCTACCTGTGGATGTGATGATGAATCCCGTGTATTATAATAGAAAGGCAAGAAGCAGAAGCATACTAAGAATCTGAGCCCAACTTCAATTTGTGAAAACTGGTTTGATGGCGTTTGTTTCAACATGTCAAAGCCATTCCTGATATGTGAGAAAAGATACAAAAATATAAAGGATTTACTGGCACATCATATTGACGGCACTGACTTTGACAGATGCCTTTCTGTCAACAGCAGAGCTGGTTTGGGTGTAAATAGAATTCTAAATACCAAGAGAGGAATTTTGAGAAGACTTGAGCTCTTCATTTAGAATTACATGGGTTCTTTTTAAGGCCTCCATATACTGAACTTTCTGAAATTCTCCAAGATGAAATATTTGGAGTTTATTTCTGCCTACAGAAGAGATCTAATTTGGTTTCTAACTGGGCATGGGCAGATTGGAATACTCCAAAGCAGTAGGGAAGTTCAGTTCTGCTTGAGCTAGCATCCAGATTACGAAGAGTCCATAAATGCAAAGACAATGAGGGAGATTTTTAGAGCCTCCCCTTAACAATTGCTCGCAGCTGTTCAGTATAAATGGATGTAGGCTATATCAGCTTATTTTTCATTAATGGTAGCTGCGTAGAGACTGTCAATTGTTTTGGGTTTTTTCTTAGGGATCCTGATTTTAGTGATGAATGACCAAGAGTATTCAAGTGATCAGCGGCTTGATGTAGAGAACATCTGTTACAGAAATTCAGATCTCTAAAAACAAAATATTTTACCTGATTAGATTGACACTGTTACCCATTCAATTTTCTTACATCTTATTCTTTCCTGAGAGTTACACAACCAGACAGCATCATCTCATGACACCAGGCTGCATAACGTAACTGCTTTCATGTACTGTAAAAATATAATAAAGCATCAAACTACAGAGCAGAATTGGGGCAAGAAGCATGCTAGTAGGATAGTTGAATTGAAATAACAATAAAAAGACTAAAATTCTGAGATTTCTTTTTTTCTCTTAGAAAAAGGAGGAAAAATTTATTTTCCAATTCCCTTTTCACAAGTCCAATTTCCCAATCAACATTACCATAAGAATTTTTAGTCAAAGACTGAATAGAATTCTTGAAAATACTATTAACTGCAGCTATTCTGGAGCTATGGCTTCTGAATTAAAGGTCATGACAGTTATGAATGAGGCTACAGGCTTTTTTACATGACTACTTGGACTTATGTCTTCAACAGAAGTGGAAATTTAAACCAGAAATAGGATTGCAACATGACAAATGAATGAAACTAAACTACAGAAAGCAGGGCTAAGAGGAGGTCATTCGTAAGGCAATGCAATGAATTTGTGATGTTGATGTTTTGACAAGTGAATAGATCACTGAAGTCCAATGTCTGACACTAGCAATGTCGTACTTTCTGCAAAGCTTTATCTTAAGAAAACAACACCAAACCTTTCTTCAGAATTTAGTTAGATTGGCTGATTGAACAAGTATTTTATACCAGTACCCTAGACCTTGTTTTCCATCACGAGTTAAATTCTTCTCATTTTCTGACCTTTCTTGATTCTGGCCTTACCTTTGGGCCCATCCAAATTGCATGCATGTCTCTTTTCTCTATCCTTCAGTGTATGTAGGAAGCTTGGCTATCTTCATTACTGGTTTCAAAATAATGCAGAATTAAGTAGGACTTTGTTGTCATATCAAGAAATCAATGATACAATGAAACACTTTTTAATTAGACCATTGTGGTCCTGAACAAACCCTGAATTACAAAGAATAAATAATTGCTTATGGCATTCTCAATGTGTGGTTCACCATAGTGAAAAGGAGGTTATTGACTCAACTGCTAAGTTATGAGAACCAATGAAATCTTGCTGAGTGCAGAAATTCCTTTTTAGCACAGAAAAAAAAAAGTCCAAAACACCCCAAACCAAAACAAAAAACACCCTAACTCCTTTGAACTATTTTAATTAAGGACTACTATGATAAGAAAGAAGTTAGAAAGCTCTTTAGCAGGAAGACAGGCTCCCATCTAAATGTTGACTTATGAAGTCAGCTTTTTTTCAATGATGCTACTGTACTTTGGTCTTTTATTTTCCAAGCCATTAACTTCTAGCACAGTCCTATCTACAGATCTAGGAGAAAAACTGTTGTTAATATTCATGACTTTGAAACATGTGAAAGTCAGGATCACTTAGACTTCTATTCTACTTTTTTTTTTTCCCTTCTTGGCCTAAATTTTAAGAAACAACTGTTTTAACCTTTACATTCAATTTTTCTGCAGGTACAATTCCCCTATCTTAGAGAAGCCACCTTGCCATACCATTTGAAATCTGGCCTTATGAGCTTATTATATTTAAAAGTGTAACTAATTTAACTAGACATTCTTTCAAAAAGTTACTGCTACATTTATTTTAATAATAAAAATATATGGGGAACATGCTAAGGGAAAGCAGTATGTTTAAATGATAATAGAGTAAGAACAGCAATAATATTCTTCAAACACTGTAGAATTATATAGCATTTGCATCAAAGTATGTGGAGATGCAGTAATAACAAGTGGTGGAGATGTAGTATGAGATGAAAGGCCATGAATATTTCTTGCCATTTAAAACAAATACAGCTATAAGAACTTGTATTTGATATGCTGAAGTTCAGCTGCCAAAATTAAGCCATCTGTGCAAAACAAAAAGGAGCATTTGTCCCTCAAGATATTCCATGATAGAAAATGAACAGAGAAGTCTGGGCTCGCTATCTTTAACAGGCATTCAGACTACGTAGTAGGAGTTTCAAAATCCCACTTGGCTTCTCGCTGGATTCATAGGTATCTAAATTCATGAGAAGAATAACACTTCTGCCAGTCTCTGGAGAAAAGCCCTAGCAAAAGCTGAAGTTGTCAGGACACATAAGCTGTTCCATCGTTATTCTTGCTCTATCCATCATTTTCAGTTAAGTGAAAGGTGAGCGTTGGCATTGAGATATAGGCCATTAACTAAGGTTGGGGGAATATAAAAAAAACCCCACAAAACCCCCACCATAATTCCTATGAGCACATATACAGGAAGCAGGAGCAGAAATAAAGCAGCAGCAGCACAGGGAACAGTACAGCTGGGTGCCAGGCAGGGGACAAGCTGCCCCCACGAGCACGAGGTACACGTATGGAAAAAGATTCATGCTGTGCATATGCTTTGGTTTGAAAATGTTAACCCTGGCCTCTCAATTGGATGTGAAACACAAGCTGTAAGGCATCTACACAGACACTGAGAAGAAAGACAACATAAATCCAACCTGGGAGTTGAAACCCCTGAAACGGCAGGTCATTAACTGCAGCGCTGAGCTGCCGGAGCTCATCTGTCCTTTGGCATCTGACAATCCACAGACACTCACTAAGTTTTCCAAATTATAAACAAAAGATCTACAAACTTGTCCTTCTGCAAGTGGCATCTTAATATTTCCTCACAGTATGATTTCCTGTCTGTGGCGTTCCAGTATTGCTGAGGGAAGTACACACAGTTACTGGATGATGTTAACAGGTTACTTGCTGCTCGGACATGCCAGAAGGGAACAGCCAAGGGTATTTTTTCCTGAATTAAGACTAATAAACTGAATTTGCACATTGCTGGAAGGAAACTACTTCCCATGATACCAGATTCCATAGTGGCCTTCTGTAAGGATTTAATTTATTTCCCGTGTATCAAGAGCAGGGGACAAGTGAGTTTCTCAACAGTAAGGACACTCTGTTTTCCAAGAGACATGAAAGACGTATCTCCACCGAGACTTGGCTCATTCACGGTCTACTTGAGAAACAGACAGAAAGAAAAAAGGGTTTGATAAGAGCCAAGTATTAAAGACATCTGAAACTAAATGTGCAATTCTGATTCATTTTCTTTACTGAAGGAATATTAACTTGCCTGTATGAATTTTTAGAAGATGCTATGAGCTCATTTTGATATTAAAGATTCTTTAGGGCACTTTCTATACTTCAGCTCTTATTTTAGTTCAACTTAATTAAAATCTTTTTGAGATTTTCTTCATGAGACATACTTAGCCTTTCAATAACAGAGTACAGATAATTATATCACTCCTTTCTATAACATTTGGAGATGGACTAAACAAGACTGTCAAAATTATTGTGTTAAAATAGTGTCTGCCTTATTATTTTATGCATTGGATAGGCTTGGTGCCACTAGATAAGATCCTGGTGATACTTTTGGCCTTCCTTCAGAATAATACTTGCTCGTATTGCAGCCAATGTATGAAGACACCAGGACTGTGACCATTCTGTGGAGAAACACCTCCCCAGGCCTTGCATGCAAATGACATCCCCTGTATTTTTACAGAAAAGGAATAATACAGCATCAGCCACTGTGAGCTCATCTTGAGGCCACAGCAAGGTCAGAAGTTGATCCACACCAGTTTAAGCCATACCTGTTTAATCCCATCCTATCATCCTAACCATACACCTTGCTTCTAAACGTTGTATGGAGACTTCTACATTTGATACAGAGCTACTTAGTTTTTTGGAAATAAAGACTAAATAATTAAAAAGGTGTATATTTGCACAACTAGATACTTTTATTAACAGTGTGCATGTAAAAAAGGCACAGAAATGTAACTTGCTCTTGTACTGTGTAGGACCAAGTATTTTATGCATATATTATTAAAAAGCCTCAAATCTAAAATATTCCATTGAGTGACTGAACACAGATTTTAGAACAGTCTGGAACACTGGACTGACAGCACTCAACACATGTAAGTGTGAGCATATATTCAGGAGTCTAGATTGGAAGAATTCTGCCGCATACAAATAACCTGGAACATTAAAATGTATGCTTCATCCTCAGCCATCCAAAGGGAATCAGATCGAAGATCTGACTATGTGTTTTCTAAATTAAAAATTCAAATCAGAACATGTGAAGTAGTTTAAAATAATAATTACATGAATTCCAATTAAGTATTACACAGTAATTACAATGAGTGCTATTAGCAAATTAAAAATACAATTTCAGTTAAAGCTACTATCGTGAAACACAGCAACAGACAGGTGCACCCAAACATCAACAAGTGGAAGGGAAATTACAGGTGCTTGTATGCTTTGTATATTGGGAAAAGTGAAATCAACTCACTTCTCCTGGGTTTCTGCTACCTCAGTCATCTCGAGTGTTGCTGTTCATCTGCTTCTGTGGTTTTTATAGACTAAAGTGTTCTTAAAGGATAAACACAGTGCAAAATTCAGGGAACAATTTATGACACAAAACCAATTCAGAAGTAGAAAAGTCTGTATGCACACAGCAGTAACAAACAATTAGAGTTAGTGCTCTATAAAGTTTAGGATTTGTTTTCTAGTATCCGCACCAGGTGCTTTGGAGAACAACACAAGCCACGTCCTGGGTTTAAGGCATGAAATCTGTTTATGAACTGAAGCTTTACCTTTCATAAAAAGCAAAAGAAATAGAGCACACTTCAGATTTAGCTGTCTGTGCATGAAAAGGTAGCAGTCAGCAGCTAAAACACGTGATCACGTTATGAAAATTGTCTTTGAAAAATCCAGCATCACTGGAAATATTTATCTTGAAACTGCTGCAATTTGAGGGGCTATCATTTTGTTTGCTCTGTACCACATGCCAAAAGTGTGATATGGAAAACAGAAATACATGTCCTACATGCACACTGTTGGGCAGCATATAAGATCACCTTTGCTACCCAGACTCTGAAAGTTTCCAACTGTATTGTGAAAAAAGGATAACACATCATATATCTGATGGTAAGCCCAGTTAAACCTCTGGCTAAATGTATTTTTCCTCCAGACTGCTATGCTAACATACCCAAATTCAGTGTTCTGAAGCTTTACTATGTGACATGACTTTTTCCCTTAAAGTATTCCACTAAAGTAATCCAAAATTTCCTTGATTTTTGGTCTGCATAGACTTACTCCACCCCTACACAGTAGAGTTCATTCAGTGTCTCCACATATATTGTCCTCACAAACCCAACTGAAACTAGGGTCCTTCTGATGGAATACTCCAGCCTTGCTACAGAACTAAATAGGGAAGTTGAGGTTTCCCTGAAAGATTTTCATTCTGATGTGACTTTCTATTCCTTTAAGAAATGTTCTGTTCAGTATTCCTAAACTTTTCTTGTCATTAACCTGTTCAATCCTGGTATTTTCCAGGAGATTGGATTCCAAAGCATTCATTCACTAAGGGCCTCAGATTGTTCCACTGCTGCAAATATGAAATTTGTCCATATGACAAATCTGCTGGGAGAAGTGAAACCAGATTCAAACGTGAACAAAGCCTTGGAAGAGTCCTTGTACACGACGTGGAATGTGCATCATTCAGCTTTGCATCGGTGCTCCTTCTCTTTCAGAGAGCCAGAACAAAATTCCTAACAATTTCTCCTTTGCTTTCCTTCCAAATTGCAATGAGTTTTTCCTGTAAAAATCTGATGGGAACTTTCAGGGTCATTATTTGTTTTCTATGTTCCAAAGGTTGCCTAATAAGAACAATGATAGAAGAGAGAAAGGTGAGAATTTTCACCTCAATTTCCTTCACTTTGATTTCTTTTGGGGGACTTGGACTCGATCTCTGGAGGTCCCTTCCAACCCCTAAAATTCTGTGAATAGGCTTTGCTTATAAATCTTTATTTTGTCTACTGGCATTCTTCAGTCCCAGAATGACCTTTGGATGTGCAGAGCATTCAATTCCTATGCAAGTTAGCAGGACATATCATAGAATCATAGAATGGTATGAGTTGGAAGGGACCCCAAGGATCATAGAGCTCCAACCCCCTGCCACAGGCAGGGCCACCAACCTCAAGCCTGGAGCTACACAAGGTTGCCCAGGGCCCCATCCAACCTGGCCTTGAACACTTCCAGGGACAGGGCATCCACCCCCTCTCTGGGCAGCCTGTTCCAGCCCCTCACCACTCTCTCTGTAAAAAACTTCCCCCTAATATCTAATCTAAACCTTCCTTCCTTTAGTTTTAATCCATTCCCCCTTGTCCTGTCATTATCTATCCTTTTAAAAATTTGAATCCCCTCCTGCTTATAAGCTCCCTTCAGGGACTGGCAGGCTGCAATGAGGTCCCCCCACAGCCTTCTCTTCTCCAGGCTGAAGAAGCCCAGCTCCCTCAGCCTCTCTTCATAGGGCAGGTGCTCCAGCCCTCTAAGCCTTGAAAATCAGGTGGCAATCATTGAAAGCCAGATTTCTGACAGCATGGAGGAATGGAGGTTCCCAGCATGGCACAACTGGCTCTGAGGATGTTTCAGCTGGAAAGTATTTTTCTGATTCCAGTCTTGTTATTGTTTTCTCCTTGTACACCCCTGTGAGAAAACCTCTTTGGTGAGGGAGAGGAAACCAAAGGCCTGTCCACATCTTACCGGTTTTGGTCAGGGGCTGGGATGGCTATGTAGTATCTGGTTGTTATGTAAGGCATGGGTCAAAAGCTGTGAGTAGCCCTCAAATGTACAACAGAATTCCTTCACTACATGGTCCAAATCATTAATTATTAACATTAGGATAATACTGTCATGGATTTTCAATAGAAACTCAAAGCATATTGAAGGAAAATGTTTTAACAGAGGAAAAAAAAAAAATCCAAATGACCCTGTTTTTCAGTTCAACAATTTCAGTTCATGTCAACATCCATTTTAAGAGTCAGAGCCACCATACCAGCACAGCCCTGAAAAGCTCAAGGGCCTGTGATTCCACTGAGTCATCTGACTTTAGAGCAGAGGACATCTATTTTAGTTCATCAGACCTTCTAAAATTAACCACGGTTCACAGCTTTGTAAAAATACATTCTAAAAAAAATGGATTTCTACACCCTTGCTGGAAGTCCTCTAAATCTGGATTGCACACTAATAATTACAGTTCCACATTCTGAAGGCTATTCTTGGGGGGTTTGCCTCTTTCCAATAAAATCATAGAAAACAGAAAGCTAACGTTAAGAACAAGCTGAAAGCAACAAGTTGACTTCCACAGTTCTCAGGCATACTAAAGCACTGAATAAAACATACAGCATATCATGGGCAGAAAAGATGCAGCAGGATCTACTTTTGCCTTAACCTTAGCCCTGTTCGATAAGAAAGAGAAATAAGAGCTTTATTAGCAACAGATAAACCTTTAGTTTTACAAAACAAGCACCCTGCACTCATGTCTTCTATTTACAGGGACCAGAGAGGGTTTTCAAGGGATTCTTTTTACATTAGAGATTTGTCATAACTCCACACAGAAGACACTCTGGTCTGGAGCCAGTGTTGGCCTACTTTCTCTGTCCCTTCCAGCATGATACTGAATCCACCTGCTTGCACCTGACAGGTATCTCACAAGGATTGCTTTCTTTTTCTGTTTCTTTCTTCCTTCTTTCTTTCCCAAGTGCACATGTGTATGTACTTGCACACGTATCTTCTACGACTTCATAATTACATTATGATGAAAACTAATTTCTCTTGATACAGCAGTCTTGGTTGACCTTAAACTCTTTATGCCTTGCTACTTCTCTCTTAGATATGCAGAATATCAGAGGGCCAATCAGGACACAGTTTCAGCTCTTATTCCAGTACCTAAAGAGGTCCTACAGGGAAGATGGAGTTACATGGGTAGGGTGGGAAGGACAAGGGAAATGGCCTTAGGGGAAGCTTTAGATTAGTTATAAAGAAGAAATTCTTCTCTAAAAGGGTGAAGAGGCCCTGGCACAGGGTGCCCAGAGAAGCTGGGCCTGCCCCTGGATCCCTGGCAGGGTTCAAAGCCAGGTTGGATGGGGCTTGGGGCACCCCAGGCTGGTGGCAGGTGTCCCTGCCCAGAGCAGGGTTGGGACTAGATGAACTGTAAGCTCCTTTCCAACTCAAACCAGCATGGGACTATATGATAATTCTTGTACTATGAACTAAGGACAGAAGTTCAAGCAACCTTGAGAATAAGCAGCAATGTGGTGTTTTTCTACCCAGCTAAAGCAAACTCACAGCTGGTTGATCACTCCTCCTGGAGTGAGACAGGGGACAGAATCAAAAAGAACAAGGTGAACTCAAGGGCTGAGATGAAGATTGTTTAACACAAAAGAAGAGGAAGATGATTATGATAATAAATGTACAAAATTTACAAAAGAAAAATGGACAAAACAAGCGATGCACAGCACAACTGGTCATTACTGGGATCTGGCACTCAGCTAGCTCCTGAGCTGCACTGCCTCCCAGCCAACTCTCTCAGGTGCATCCACTTCTTCCTCGGAGTCCTAACTTAAGCCAGACCTAGGTATTTAGCACAAAATGGTAAGTCTACAGAGGCTTTCTTTCTCTTTCCATCACGATCCCATGTACACAATCTCTCTGATGTTTTATTCTATTAAAAGAATTGCTAATGGTGGTAGCTTACATCCTCCTGCCTAACATTTACTATTGAAGAAATCCTTCCTTCCTCAACACAGCTGAACAGAAGACAGCTCATGTACTTCCAAGCACTTACAAGTCCAGTTGAGGTTCTTCAGCAGAACAATGCTACCAGGCCATTTTACCCTTACGGTGCCCAGGAATTCCAGTCATTCATATGATTCATGTCTAACTACTCTGGCATCGGTCTCATTTATCAGCGAGCCAACATATCCAGTGTCTTACTATTCAATGTACGTCAGAAACTTGTTTTCATCAAGATACATTACAGGTTTCCACATATGGGGAAGGTTACGGTCATACAGACTTTCCCACAATAAATTCCTGCAGCTAAGTTGGGTTATTGCTTTTTGTGTATTTTCACTTCTTCACATCCACCTGCTTTGAGGTTATCCTCTCAAGGTTTTTTCCATTTATTTCAAAATTATAATTACTAGAGGATGTTTTGATTTTACACTAAAGCCCTTTACAGGGACATACAAACCTCAGTATTAAAGTTAATAAAGGTAAACAAACAAGAGCTTTTGTGAGCCTGGTGAACACAAAAGAAGAAAGCTGAGCTGGGCAGAAAAAGGACAGAAAAATGCCAATCGAAGTATTTTTCCCCAAATTTCAAGAAGTCTACAGATTCATTCATTCATTCCCTATGTAGTCAGTTATCTGTATCTCTTGCAATTGTAAATTAAAGAAATACTGGCTCAAGAAACTTCAGTTACAGATTCTTATCAATGTTAAAAAAAAAATCTATCCCATATATCTTCCTGAAAAATCCTAAAGTAATTATGTTGAGGTCTAATTTGGTTTGGTCTTTGGTTTTATGTTGTACAGCACAATAGAATTCATGGATTTTATCCATACAATTTATGTGCATTGGGATAAGAAAAACAAGTGCATGTAATTCACAAATTTACTCAGTTAGGAGGTTCAGAAACCACACTAAAATATTTCAATCAGTCTACACTACATAAAGTAACTTAGAAGTTTCTCTGAGAAACAATTTTCAGGGCACCAGTGGAAGTAGCATTTACATGCAATATTATAAACCACGGTCACTTTAAATCCTGTATTCCCACTCTTATTAAACCACTGCTAAGAGGAATCCTGCTGCTAAAATAGCATGGTTCTTGAAGTGCAATATCATTACCTAATGATTTTGAAAGAGTCTTATTTTTCAAAGTGAGAGGGAAACAGAGATGTATGAGTTGCATAAGTACCCCAGCAAAGTCAGACCCAACATGTAAAGCAGTGTGGGGAAGGGAAATGAACACACCACCTCAGATGAGATCACTGTGACAAACACTGCGCTACAGCTGCCATCCTGATCGGGATTTTCCAGTGCTTCCTGACAGAACCAGAAACATGACTCGTGAGTTATAATTCGAGACGTGTTTATATCTTAACAGACTACAGAAGCTGCAGCCATTCAGCTCACAGACGCCAATGCCCACTGATGGTCACTCACAGGAGTCATCAGGACATTCTTGTACTCTAACTGGTCTGGCCTGTTTTAAAAATAAGCAATTTAATTCCACTTTCCAATATTTTGCCAAGCATCATGAGAGTTCTGCTTTTCCTCCTGCCATTAATTTCATTAGAGCCAGCAGTTCAATGGCTACCACACCATTCCTGAAATGCAGGCAGGGTAATCCCCAGAGCTGTTCGCTTTGGTCAGCAGTTACACTAAATCAAACCATGGAAAAGTAATAATTCCTACCTCTGTGCAGAAAAACCTGTTGCTGCTCTAATTTGTATTTATACAACTTTATCACATCGTGCTGACAGTGCAGCGGGAGCGCAACGCAGCGCTGGGTGTGTATTTCATCTCAGAAAAACAATTCGGAGAGATTTGCTGCCTTATTACAGCTTCGTTAGAGAGGAACAAAAAGACACATATAACTGCCTAAAACCCTAAAAGGCTTTCAGAGCACGGACACTGCTGGAACATAGAAGTGCTTGGAAGAGCTCCTCAGATGGCCACATGCAACTCCAAATTCCCTTCGTGGAGAACATCAAGATAGTTATTTCATGAAAGCCATCCTATAGGAATAATGCAAACCAGGTGTAATGGAATCAAGAGTTTGGACTCTGATTGATACAGGCATAAATCAAACTTTAAACTAAATACCCATTTTAATCTAAATGCTGTTAAATTCTAGTTCTTCCCCATCTGCTTTTGTTGTTTCCCATGGAAGCCCCACTTGACACCCAAAGCTCATGGAAATGTAGGATGACATACATGCTGTTTCATCTGTCCAGCTTATGTGGGGTAGGACAGGACTGTCTCTGTGGGTAGATGCACATTTGCATCTTTCCCAGGAGTGCTGGATGAACACAGAGCTGGTACCCACAGACTGATGTGCATGCTTATGGCAGGATTTCCACATATACTGAAAGACGTTGAGAACTGCAAAATACCTACCCTCACACAAGGTGATAATTATGTCTATCCAGCTACCATTCTAATAAAGTACTGACTAGGCTAATACCCTCCATACTATTCAGAAGTCATGTTTAAAGTACCAAAACTTAACTTGCAAAGGAAATTACAGCAAGGTGTTTGTGCTCTGAATCCTTCTTACCAACCCAAGCCCTATTTCTTCCCCACCACGCTGTCTCAACCAGACTCTTTGCGGGAACAAACTTTCTCCCTTGCAGTTTTCTCCTGTTTATAGAGAACTCCTTATGTTCCTCAATGCACTATTACTATTCAGATGAAAAACTGCATGATGAGCTCGGTGATATAGCTGCCTGAGCATGAGCTTTGTGAAGGTTATACTGCTGTCTAGCAACTTGCCCTGTCTCTCAAATAGACCTGCAAAACTGGTGAACCTCTTGCCTTTTTAGGCAAGTAGCACAAGGCAGCAGAGTCAAACATTTTGAATTGCTGGAAATTTCCAATCCTTCTAAGCCATTCTGATGTGAAAAGTGTTAAATATGTACCCCGTGAAAGCAGCATGTTAAATCACATAGCCACATTACTTCAGTACCAACAAAAGCAGGTAGCTCAAATTCCTGAGTGATTTGCAACAGTACAAGATGATCAAAGAAATACATGAAATCACTATTTTTTTAAATATACCAAAGGAAGATGGGCTATGATAGCCTAGAAAAGAAGTTCATTACATTTCCCCGTGCATTTACATTGTTTATGGGTTTCTAAGCCTGAGTAAATAAGCCGACACTAAATAAAAGCAGTCAGAAAGCTGTCATCATGACCTGGTACAAACTTCCTTTAGGTTTAGATTTACCTGCTCTTTGTACCTCAATTCAATTCCAAAGAGTCAAAACTCCTTTACAACCTCATCTTCCATAATGGAATAAATCAACCCATGGCATTTAACAGAGAAAAGAAAAATAAGACTAAACACAATACAAGTATGTAGGAAGGAATAGTACAGAGAAGGTCTGTTTCTGGTTATACTTCATGTGTGCAGCCACCGAAGTAGCAATAATCATCTTGTAATAAGAAAAAAATCTCCTATTAACTATCAGCACGTAATACAGGGGTGGGCACAGTTAGGTTTGGCAATGAGGGTGAGGAGCTTAATGTCATCCAAGGTTTAATTCCTGATTCTACATCATTTCTATGAAAAATTTACTGCTTGATTTTTTTTACAAGTGAAACTGTCAGCCTTCTCCTTAATTGATATCTAGAGAAGATCCTTTGGTTGAAAATAAGTTTTTATTTCCTTCCTTTTCCATAGGTATTTTAAAGTATCACAGTTTAAATGGCACAGCAGAGTGATCTACTGGTTTTGTAGAAAGGGCACCTCTATGTAATTGCATCAAATCGGCTCATGACACGTTTATTGATAAGATGGATGTAGATAATGTTTGTGTGTTCAATAATCTTCTTTGGCTATTATTGTATCTGTAGCATGGAATTGTGGTTAGAAGAAGAACAGATTCAGCCCTTGATTGTGGATAAAAATGACTGAGAGGATGAAACAATGAAGAAAGAATTTTGCATGTCTGTATTGAACAGAAAATCTTTTCTTTGTAAATAGCACCCCAATGTTTTAGGCCTTTTGTATTTTTGTCAGGCAAAATAATAGTAATTAGTAATCAGAAAATAAGCATGAACTGAAAGGTTGGGGAGTTCCCAGGCGATACAGATACACTTACTTACAAGTCACCAGTTGCCTTTGAGTTGGACCAATACAGATTTTCCAGGCTCCACTGAGCCAAGAGCTGGTCATTTTACCCAATGTTCATTTTCAGGAGGAAAACATCTCGTCTCACCCACAGCTTCTTGTGTGAGCGCCATAGTGCCTTGGAAATGCAGTGTTGTCCTTTCAGTGTGGGTGAGGTTTGAAATGGTCAACAAGCATCCGCGTGGTCTTGAATGAGAGCTACTGCATGAGGTCATGTCCTTGCTCACAGTTTGCAAAGGGAACATCCTTACTTTAGCAGTTTATCTTGAAGTCATGGCTAGGTGAACTTTTCCATTGTTATTAAAAAGCAAACAGTTTGGGTTTTTCCCTACTTTTTAAAATTAAAAGCATTCTTTCAGCTATTTCACAAGTATGATATAATTTGGCAAATATTTGCTTGTCAACAAAAAATATTAATGAAGAAATAATCAAAAAGAAGCAAGAGGGATGAAGCCAACTGCATGGGGCACTTAAGAATTAGAAAAGCCGGATTAAAATCTCTCTGCTACATAAAGTCAAAGCATCTCCTATGCCAACTGTTGTCCTAATTCTGAATTACATGTTCTCTACTGCCTCCCTAGCCCAAAAATTGTTTTATTAGAAAGTAACTGGCTCAAAGATCAAAAGAAGGAAAGGCCACAGTTGTTCTGTAGTACCCTGTATTCCTACAGTGAACATGTTCCAATTTGTGCCCTATTTGTTATGAAATGATCAGCTTCAACACCAGACTCTGCCTTCTGGACAGCACAGGGCACTGCTTGCTACCTAGGACTTAACTTCAACCCACTCTACTTTGATGCGGTTTCCTGACATCTGTGGAGGAAAGCTATAGCTGGCACCTGGCTCAGTGTGGGCTGGCCAAGGTGCTTTGCTTGATCTGCCTTCTCCTCAAGTGGAGCAGGAGACCCCCCTGTGGTGCCACAGGTCACCAGGCTCCACCCTTCCCATGCCCAGAGGTCAGACTTCCTTTTCCACTGGGGATAGACTCTGCATCCAAAGTGGTTCCAGCTCTGCAGGCTCAGGGGCAAGGTCTCCCTTCCCTCTCTTTGCAAACCAGGTTACATAGACCCCAAAGTTAATCAGAGACTATGCATAACCCAAAGGACAGCTGTGTAAATTGCCCTGACAGCACGGGAAGAGAAAGATTTTCCCCGTGTTTTGCCCAAGAACATATTATGAGTACATAGATATATACTGTTATGGATGGGAACAGGGTAGCCTGCTGAAAACCCAGTCATCACGATAAACCGTGACAGGAAAAAAAATTCCTCAGCTGAAGGCAAAAAAATCACACAGCAGACATGAGAAAACGAGACACCCTTCTTAATATGCATTTAAAAAATTAAGCTTCTGAAAGAGTACATCGGCAGCAGCCATTTACTTTATCTGTTCATTTGGGAGCACATTGAGAAGCAGCTTTTCAATCTGAAGGATCAGATCTGACACAATTCATCAGACAATAACAGTGAAATCAAAAAGACAGTAACTGGAAAATGTAATCCTCCCCTGAAATTTTCTCCAGCTCACCATCTGCTTCCATTCTATTACATCCCACTGGGGACTCACTGTCTTGCAACATCTCCTCTGGGCAGAGCTGCCGCAGATGTAGAGGCAGGACTGATGGCTTCGCTGCACCACTCGAATGGCAGCCTTTGGGTGACACGAAACCACCAGCAAAGGAGAAACTGAACCACGCGACACACCAGCGATGGCAGGCCCAGCACCAACACCAAGCACGTGCCTACAGAAAGCAGCCAGGCTCCTCCCTGAGGGACAAGAGCAGGACTGAGCCACCCCAATGGAAAATTCACAAGTGTTTAACTGCAGAGGTGATTTCCTCCCAACGCCCCCAAACGCATGCATTCCCCCCGGCTGTCAGCACTACCTTGCTGACACAAAAATGCATTGTTGGTGCAAGAGATTTGTCTGTAAGCACCCTGGCATGAGTTCCTGTCTTTGAGGGAAGGCACTCTGAGCCATCTGGAAAGAACAGCAGCCCAGCGGTACCTACTGAAATGAAATTTTCTGTCTCCCACAACGTGAGGAAACAGAAGTGGTGGAAATTGTTTTAAAAGAGACAATCCCTACAGCACAGAAAGAACAAAAGGGATTCTGAGTCTCTAACAGTAATCCATGAGAGTTTAGAACATTTCAAGTAATGTAAATATATTGCCAAAGGTTATTCTTTCTAGAGTGACTTTTACCCCTTCCCTACACCCAAACCTGTGCAGCATATGGCATATACCTGTCGGATGCGATAGCGTGGGAAGAAAAAGAATTGTGGTTTTCCATTAATTTGTTCTTGACTCTCAAAACTCAAAGTGCACATTCTCTAAATGGTATGTGTAAGCGAACACTGCTGCTTCCAAAGAGTGTCTCTTCAGCAATAAAGGAGCAAAGGAGGAGCTGTTTAACTTACTCCTCTGAGCTTCAGCTGCAGCTGAGTTCAATGTGCTAGAAACATGACTCCTAAATGCCTCACCCATGCTCTAAGCTCTGGAGAAGCGACCTGGGTGATGTCCAGGGAAGGCACCTGAGGTGGTTCAGCCCAGTAGCTACTGAGCACCCTGCACCACACGCTCACCCCATCCCAGAGGAGAAACACAAAGCCCCACGGGTCAGGATAAGGACAGCTGGTGACACAAACCCCGAGAGGGGAACAGCAGAGCCCTGACAGAATACACACACACAGAGTGACAACACAGAGTGACAACACAGAGTGCTTTACCCACCCCATGAGGTGATAACACAGAGCAGTGACCAACGTGATGATCCAATGCCCAGCCACACATGGTTCCAGCCCCCCCCCGCCAAGCCCCTCTCACAGGGGGATGTCCCATGGTGTGGAAACACCCTTGGCCAGCTTGGCTCACCTGGGCTGGCTGCTTGGGGAAGCCTGCTGGAACCAGGACAGAAACAACTAACTTTCTAGATTAAAAATCCTATTTTTTTATGTATTCAACATTTCTTCAAACAGCTCTCTGGTCTGGGGTCCTACCTAAAAACGGCAGAAATGTGCTGGGGCGGTTTAAGTGAACACCTTTGCTCAAAAATACCTCTCCTAAACTCCAGTACAGCCACATCATTACCTTCTTTCAGCAAAACAGCTACACTGATACCAAATGGTCAAGTGGCATTGTTCAAGTCAGAATTGTGCACAGCAGTTTCTCCTATTAAGCCATAATCCTTCAGGAACCAACAATTCCTGACAGCGTTGTGATAATGTTTACTAGAGTTCTACACACTCAGAATAGTCTGCAATGGTTCTTCCATGCCTCATGTTTGCTGCTAGCAACATACATTCAGCAGTGTCTGTAACAACCCTGCTCATCACATCACTCTAAATCCTAAAATGTTTTAAACTCTCAATGACCTCCTTTAGATTCCACCAGGAGAAACCCTTCTTCACAGCTTGCAAATAACCAACTAAAATCTAAAATCACTGAAAGCCATCATCATACTTTATATTCTGCAGAGGCGTGGTCAAGGGACTAACAACAAGGAATTTACCCAAAACTCCATCTTTTTTTTTCCTGGTCACTTTTTACTGTTGTTGTTGGGTTGCTTTATTCCTTACGTCTAACTCCTCTGATCACTTCAAAATACATAAATAAATTTCAAGCCAAGTGAGGGAAAGCAATTCAGGTTACTATTCATATTTTAAGATATGTTAAAATATGTTAAAATTAATTTGCTCTTTTATTAAACTGCTAGAACAGCCAAATGCTGAAATGCTTGCACCTGATTTTTGTAAAAGGTCTTGTTGATTTTTCACAACAAAAAGTTCCTAGCTTCCTACTTAGCAAAAAAGGGGAAATATTCAAAGTGAAAACAAAGTATGCTTAATGAGTAACTTTCAACTGACTGAATTATTGCTGTCTCAGAGTGGGTAAACTAAAGTGGAGAACAAATAGTTTTTACAACAGCTGGCACAGATACTATGTAAGAACAACAGAAACCTCCTGAAATCTTTACAAATCCATTTGAAAACCCTTCTGTCAGATTCATTTCAGTTTCTTCTCAGTTTCTTGAGCTCTGGAAGCCTCCAGGGGCTTTGTGGCCATAGAAAGCCTGTGAGAATACATCAGTTTAGAAAGATATGGGATTATATGGATTCTTTTTTATTATTATTATGTAATCTACTCTAAGGTCTGTCTTTAATTTCTTACAACGCAATTAACATGTATCTATTGAGCCTTTCAACTCCTGATATGGTAATACCTTACTTATATTGGAATGTGGATAAAACCCCACCCAGCCTGTTCCAAACACAAGAATGTTTGGTTTAGTTGTTATTTTTCTGATCAAATTATTATTCTGCCTGTGTAATGCAAAGCATAATTATACTCAATTAATTGGAAAATTGTGTTCCTCACTTTGCACATTTTTGGTACATACTTTATTTTCTTCAAAACTTCTTGCAAACCAAGATGCTTTGGGAAAACATTTAAAAATTATAAAACCTCCAGAGCAGCTTTTCTCATCCACATTCAGAAGCATTTCTTAAGGAAGACGTCTACCAGGATGATTTGTTTAGGTGTCAGAATGTCCATTTTAACCCAAGAACAAACTCATTACTTGGAATTTTAAAATATCCCAGCAGAATATTATTTTTTTACCTTTCAAAATTCGCCAGCTGCGGTTCGCCCCCTGCATCCTCCCCCTGCTGCGTGCTGTAAATCAATAGGGCATTTGGCACACAGCTCTGCTCATTCAGATGGGTTTGATAACACCAGCAACTAAATTAAGTACCATGCTTGCTGTTGTTTTCAAGGGTTACCACCTAGAACACTCTCCTGAACATGGTGCTGACAGCAGGGGCAGGAGTGGGGCAATATCTGGAACACGGCCTATCTGGAGTGCCAGGCACGAGAGGTAGATCAGTGGGAGGTAACCCTAAAAGGAGCACAGGCCTGAGGCAGCAGAGACTACATGACTCCTTGGGACTCACACACAGTTAAGGTTGGAAAAGGACTTTAAGATCAAGTCCAGCTGTAAAGCCAACAGTGCCAAGTCCCACTCAGCCACGTCCCTAAGCACCATGTCTACCTGTGAGAATCCACCACTGAGGACAGAAGGACTCCTGGCTCTATTATGGCAGTGAGTGTCGTCAGAGGCTTGAAATCTAATCAATTTTAGCATTGCTTTATCATAATTTTAATAGCTGATTTCTGGGATCACATCATTAGCTTATGTAAATTTGTATTTTAATGAGCCCCACCTTTCCTGAGGACTCCCAGGTCAGGCCAGTACCTGACAGCTACTACACATTTTTACTTTTTAAGTAACTTGTATATTCTACGCCACATTAAAAATTACAGGACTGCTGAAGATAGGAGACAGCTACTCAATAGGGCACTGTTCTCCAGTCTAATTTTTCAGAAGTGTCACCGGACATGTCCCCTGCTATGGTTGCCAGTAACTAGCTTTTAATGAGCTGTTTATGCCAGTCACCAGGAAGGGCCCTGTAGCTCCCAGAGCTCAAGAATTCTGATGATATTCAGTAAATGGCAGGTGACCTCATCCAGATCAGAGCATGTATCAATATCCACTGATTTTCAAAGAGACCAATTCACAGCCTTGCAATAATAAAAAATAAATCCTATCATCCTCAGTCATTTTTTCCCCTTAAACTTCACCTTTGCTGCAATACCTCCCATCCCATTAATAAACGTTAGGTTGTGGATGTGTTATGCCTACAGACACATCTTCTTGTCATCCCTTATCTGGTATTTAGATCATAAGCTTTATGAGGCAAAGTCTGTGTTTTCTGGACTGATTTTATATAGCAGAGAGCTCACAGGCTGAACTCAGAACTGGCTCCTAGGAATCATGGCTAATGATAAAAGTAACAGTGGTAATAACAATGAGTATGCTGTATCGATGATATCATCGTTACTCTCTGATCATTTTCATCCTTTCAAAAATCAATGCCTGGCAATTATTCTAAAACATACAGGGGATGCATCATTTTCTAATAACCCTACAAATGTGTGTCTTGATTAAACAAAGAGACAAATTCAGCTCCAACAAAGCATGAAATATTCTGTAATGTTTTCATTATGAGGTTACATACTGAGGTTGTTCATTAGATAGACTAAATAAGTAGACAATAAATAAAAACAGAGAGAGAAATGTTCAAGGCACCAATGTAAGCTCAGCAGTGCTTGGCATTTTCCTTTGATAATCACTCTTTGCAACCCTTCTGGGTTTTCCATGCTGGGAGGCCGCTGCCTCCCTCTGTCAGAGAGCCAGGACAGGATGGGTCAGGAGGGGCAGCTTCAGCTGTCCAAAGCAGTGGCCCGATCAGCGCGGCTGCTGGCTTTCTGCCTCCCTGGGCTGGGGCAGTGTCAGGGGCTTCGCTGCCAAGCCCCAATGGGGTCGTGATACTCTTCATGTTTTATAGAGAGAAATCTGACTGTTCTCCCTCTGAGTCTTGGCTTGTGTACAATTAGTTGAAGACCAAAGATGGAAAGCTAGTATAAAATACATCCTCTCCTTCGCCATGTCTGCACTCTCTCCCATGTAAGCAAGCTGGGCTCACCACCTATTTCTTACTGTTAAGTAATGATGATAGCAACAGATATTTTTCTGGGATATATACATGGATATACACATAGCTGTAACATTAAGCAGCATTAGTATGCTTCTTCCTTTGCCTATCATTTGCTATGAAAGAAAAACATGGGGATAATATATACAGAGCTGTTAAGAGCATGTGTATTTCCTGAATGCACTCATTTTGATGGTATTCATCATCATTAACCACAAGGTTTGCTTCCCTTTCTTTTTATTTTAGCGAAGAGAGCTTTCTCACTATTTGCACTTCCACAGATTTTGATCCTCCCACCAGTGCACTAGCTGGATTCAACGAGTGAATTTAAAGTACAGAAATATGTACATAAATATTCATTTCTTTAGGCTGTTTTCACCTCCCTCCCCCTCCAAAAAAGACTAATGACTATAGTCAGCGGATTAAGACACAGTCAGAACAAGAAGGATGGAAAGAAATTAGATATCAGCTTCTCATTCACTAAGTGACACAGTGCAGTGACCTTGTGTCTTTTAGGACTGAAGACCCGTTAATGCTTCAATCAGCTGCTCCTTTGTAACATCTCGAGGACATGAGGTCTAGTTGTATAAATGATGTGTAGCCCAGGCACTGCTCTGGTGCTGAAAGCATTTTGGAGCATTTAGGAGCGCAGAGACACATCCCCGATAGAAATTAAAGTACCTAAGAACTTGTGTTTTGTTGGGGTTTGGGTTTTTTAAATGTAAAATAAACAAAACCAAATATCCCTTTTTTCCCCTCAACTAACAGCTATTATTTCTAAATCTTTGCAAATATGACGTATTAGATTGCTCTCTCGCTGCTCTACCAGAAACAGGCACCTGCAGACTAGTTAAAACAAGTATAAAATTATTTTCATGCTTCTGCTTACAAAGAATTTATAATCCATTGTGCAGCACTGCACATGGTAGTATCTCTGAGGTCATTCTTACTAGCTGGTGACAGCACTCTGAACGTAGAAGCTATATGTCTACAAATATGTCAAGTTTTACACAGTTCTTGAGCGGTGACTATGTGAAGTGGGCAGAAGAAGAAAAATCAGAAATGTAGGGCTGCATTAAGTGTCACGTTTTAGAAGGGACAAACTCACTGTCCTGTTTCTGTAGAAAGAGTGACAGACTTCTCTTGCCCTTCCTCTGCAGCTGTGATTATCCTTCCAGATATACACCTGCACCTGTAAATTAAACCTTACTTCATTGGACACCTGGTTCCATGAGAGAGCTCAGCAGGAATTTTTTGATTATTTTAATGGACACAGAATGAAAGTAGAGTAACTACTACAGAATTCTTGGGTGGATCTCTCTCAAAATATTCCTTTTGTTGGCATAAACCTCAGAAAATTTCCTAAAAGTTTACTTGGCAATGAAAATTCCCATTTCAAAAAAATGCCTCAGCTAGTTCTTCCAGAAGTCACTGATGCCCAGTGAAGTTAAATGACTGCTCAGTCATTAGTTCACTTAGTTCCCTTCAGACCCTTAATATTACATGTGAGAGACATTTCATATAATGTCATCAACTGCAATGGTTCACGAGGACATGTAAGAAAAATAACTTAAGGAATGTAGAGGGAGATTTTCAGGGAATAAAGAACCTCAACATGATTTTAAAATGAATGGGAGTTGGGTGCTTAACACATACCTCGGTCTGTATTTCCTCTATAAGCAGTTGAACAATTAGATGACATGAAAATAATGTTAATAGCCATCCACTGCCAACGTAAGCTAGAAATCACAATGCTTTTGAAAACAGACAGCTCAGGTAAGCTCTTTCTACTGTTCCTCTTCATTTTTGACAGGAGGATACTTCTTATTATCCAACAACATTGGAAAAGGCTTTTTCTCCCACTAGCTGTATCAGATTGCACTTTTCTATCACTTTCTCTCTTCACCCCACTTAGTGATGACTGCTTTTTGGCAAACATCTGCAATAAAACAGCTTCTCTTCTATGAAGCAAAATAAACAACACATGGTGCATTTAATGCAACCAGCCATCTCTCTCTTCAAATGACTTTCACTGCATTTTCTCCTGAGAGTAAGCAGCAGCTGTGTTTAACGAGCTGGAAGAAAAGATCAATAAAATATATATATGCATGTTGCTTAAGTATCTCTTTACATATATGTAGACATGAAAGCAGCTCATGGTGTTTATCTTCAGGATCTTACAAAAGCAAAGCACCTCACAGATTCCAAACAACAAGATTCCTCACAGGGAAATAATTAATTCCTGAGTATTTTTAAGTTATTTTAAAGTTATTTTTCAAAACTGTAGTTTGTTCCAGTACAGATGACCAGAGACAGTACCGAGGATGTCTGCCTGGCTGGGCAGAGTTCATTCTTGCCCCTTGTCTGTTCGGATACTGTTGTTCTGCTAGTTCACAAGGGAGAATTGTCTCTCTGAATCAGCTGCTAGCTACTCTATATACCTTATTAATGCAAATAAACAGTAGAAAATTACAAAACAAGAGGGGTGAGAAGCTGCTAAACCCCAATATTTTTGAGAGAAATTCCTAGGGAATACTACAGAATTTGCCTACTGAAGTAAACCCAAGGCATTTCCATGTAGCAACTGCTGGTACCAGGACCCACCTCCAAAGACTTGTATGACACCATCCAGTCCTACCAAAACACTGGTTTTTTTATCTGTATATTTATTCTCAGGCCTTTTCTTAGCCCCTGAAAACGTTTTTTAAACCGATGTTCTAAAAAAAAAAGAGTGCCAGAAAGGCACAAGGTTACTCCATCACTGTACAAGGGCCATTTGAGCATCATTAGCCCAATCAAGGAGATTCTCAAAATTGACAGAGAAAATGTGAAATGCTCTCAAGGAAGAATATAGAAGCAGAGCACAGCTTAGAGTAACAGCTCCAAGTTTCTAATTGCACTCTTGGAAAGCATCCTGCCAATAAGGTGCTTAAATTACTACAGCAGGATAATGATCATCAAACTAGTTTGGAGGCATCTGGGATTGTGACTTGAAAGAATCAAGCATCTTGGCTCTATTCTTTCATGTTCATGTACGCATCTGAAAAAGCTGAGTCGATCCTTTCAAAAGCAAAGTTAATGAATAAAAGTGTAACAGCCAAGAATTTATTAAACGTTAAGAAAAGGATCAGAGCAAATGATCCAAATGCTATCTCTGTAAGAGGAAAAGCAATGTCTAATTAGCTGTGGCTTTGCACCATAATACAGAATCCACCAGCACACCTTTGGATTGGCTTCCAGATAAAAAGCATTCCTGAAGTGTTCATAAGAAAATAAAATTTGTCACATGCTGAATTAAATCACTGACGACTCAAAGCCTGGAGGTCTGTTACCTAAAAAAGTAGGGAATCACCGTCTGAGTCCTCAGAATAAAGAGAAAAACCTTTGCACTACATTAAGTAAAGCAGAACGCCTCAGGTGAAAAATAAAATGCTTTTTCTGAATGTCTGTATAGCATAAGTATTAACAAAAAGTCTTTGAAGGGGCAGGCAGTAAGTATATTAACAGTGCCCTACTCCAGTTCCCAGAACTAATACTGAAATTAAAATAATGCCAGTGATCCCATTATCTATGGAGTCAGTCCTACCAGAACTGGGGGTTCCACCTAAAGTTCAGACCCTGGATGACAAGGGAAGAGATGGGGAAACAGCATCCTTTACATGTTCCAGAGATGGCAGTGGGCTGGAGCAGCACTGAGTTACACATGACAAAGTACAATTTTGTTCTCACAGCTTCGAGCTCTGCCTGAGCTGTACAGCAAGAAATTGAAAATTCTCATTAACTCACTTCTGGAAGAGAGCAGAATCTCCCAGAGATGGATTTAAATTTAATTGTTTGTGAAGAACATCAGGACCCAAACACAGCAGTTTAAAGGGAAGTGAACAGCTTTCAATTTACCTTGCAGTCTATTATGATCCCAGGCTGCTGATACAGAAACTTCTGTACTCTGGCATCTCCATGGAGTCACTGTGGCAAGACACAGTGGGGCTTAGTCACTCAGCACATTCACCGGTACCAGCGGGAGAGCAGAGGGCACCCTCACCCCTGCCACCCCTGAACAGAACAAGAGCTCATGAGCACTGAGCTGCCATCCCCATATATTCTTTTTACAGGATATGAAGGAGGAGGCAAACATCATCCAAAGAGCAAAAATATTTCTGTTACATTCCACTTCTATGCTACAAACCACCAACTGGGTTAAAGAAACCCCAAATAGCTCCTCTTGCATACTTAACAGCTTCCATAGGGCTTCCAGAGACAGAGGGCAGATTTCCATCACTCTCACAGAAACAGTAGGGAACTGAGCAACTTGAGAAGCCCCTCTCTTGCCTGGAAAGATGAGCTGATTTACCTTGCTCCTTCCATTCTCTTAAGGTAGAGGACAGACAGTTCTGCTCAGATAAAGTATTGCCTTGTTTGTATGCAGAACTTGAGACTTGGGTGACACCATAGTTCAGGATGGCTTTGAAGCTGTCATTATAAAGAACTCTGTTTTAAAGGATTTTCTTCTTTTAAATTCCAAGTCCCAGTGAAAGCCAGTTAGATCTGAGTTTCTGCAGACAAAGGAAGTTTTCAAACTCTACTCTTTGTCCTTATAATGAGCCTAATAAGTTAGTCACACACTGGTGGCATTTGCTGCATTGTTTTACACAGCTGTAATAATTGTGTCTCTCCATTTGATTATATAGTACTTGGTAAGGCTTATCGCTGAATAGCAATGACGTCAACTTACATCTCACAGTGAAAGTGAGACCAGTGACTCTAATTTGTATACCATTTAGTATCCACACAGAACTTTCAAGTGGATTTTGAGCCATTTCTCTAGCAGTAATGCAAATTGATCTCATTTTGGCTGTGATTTCTGGTTTTAGCTCCGACCAAGGCACTTCCATGGTGTGTAAAGTTCTTCTAGCAAGTAAGTGAACTCAATACAGTCAGGGTGTCCTTGTCATTTGTCATGAGATATTTCATCAGTATCAACTATTCTATTTGAGCCTTCGTTCCAGAGTTTAGTGTGTCCTCTGGTACCAGTACAGTATACAATATTTTCTCTTACTGGGGAGATGACAGAACTGACAAACAATACATATTTTTAATCGTCTAAATAACTATTTTTGCCTCTCAGTCAATAATTCTTGGTAAATTGTAAAACTGAGATTTATCATGTTAAAGGACAGAAATTAATGTATCTGATACAGAATTTAGACTGCCAAATAAAGAAAACAAACTAGTTTTCAGGAACCAGTGTGGGGGAATGACGCTAAAGAGCGGCTACAGACATGTTCATCCCTTGTTGAGGAAAGGAATTTTCTCAACAACTTTCTGAATTGCAAGCTCAAGCACTTCCAGCTCAGTCAATATTCTTAACCCGAGTTTCTTCCTCATTCACAATGCTTTGAAAATCAAAGGTGTACTAAAAGCCCCTGTTTGTCAGTGGGTACAGAAGCAACAATGTAGGGTTTCTCCCTTATTCAGCCAGGGAATGTGTCCTGCTTCAGCATCTCATCCAACACGGAAGAGGAGACAGAAGAACACAGCCCCATTTTTGCAGAAGGAATGATAATGTATGCTTTGGCCTTGCATTTTAAAACAGGAAGAAGTGAGCACTATATTTCATCAGTAAACAGTTAAAAATTAAAATCTCATTTATTGCAGCACCCTAGAAAAGATTGAAGGGAATCTACATAAAACCAATAACATGCTATCAAATCAGAGTGCGATTTCCTAATGTATTCAGTTAATTTAACAGTACTGTTATTGCTCTCTTCACAATATCGTGCTGTAGACCAAAATTACCAATGCACTTCAGTTCTGCACATGTGTACTTTCAGTGTTACACCACCAGAGGTGTGTACTTAAACAGGTATTTAACCACTTTACCCAGTGAGCCTTAACACACGGCTGCCACAGGCAGAATAAAATGTGCTTGATTAAGAAAACTCTGGAGGGAATCTCAAAATTAGCCTCTTAATGACTCTTCTAATTTTAAAAATGATATGCGAAAGTTAAAGAAATTATAAAAAATGAACCACCTTACAATGTGTGCTTTTATTGGGTCTTTGATTAACTGAAATCTGAGAAGGGATGACCCATGAATAATTGTCAGTTCATTTTAAAACTTTCACTCTTTCAATCTTGCTATTCAGTCTCACTGAACTTTTAAAGTGCTTAATTAAAAAAATGATTGGACCGAATCTTCAAAATCATTCTGTAGACCTTGAATGCAGAATTAGAGCAAGTGATCAGGCACCTTATTCCACTAAAAGCGTGTAAGTGTGGGGGAAATCACTCAATTTTTAATATTTTTTTAAAGCCCTCTTCTCCATTGGGATCATGCTATTCTGTTTATAAAGACAGCCAGCCACAGCTCTAAGCATTTCCATTGTTATATACCTGAAATACATAGGTCTAAAGGGACATGTGAACATCCACATTTATTTTCCTACTGCTTTCCCTTATTTTCCTCTCGGGTATGTTTGTTCTACTCCCTGACCAAAGCTTTCAGGCAGCTCTTGATAGCTCAGCCCTAAGCTCGAGCCCCTCTGATTTCCTCCAGTAGGCTGGTGTTTTGTCCTGTCTGGGCTCTCAGTAACAAAGGAGGATTCCCAGGACAACCCTGGTTCTTTTCCCACCACAACCACGTCTCCCTAGCAGACTCTGCCCAATTTCAGCCAAAACCATAGTAATTCCTTTGGTGTCTTTCAGGATGTACTTTTGTTTGCACAGATTATCCTCTTAACATGATGAATGTTACAATCTACAGTTTATGAGATGAAAGCATGACTCAATATAAACTGCCAAATAAGAGCATCTCATGTGATTAGTATGAAAACTTGGGTTTTCTTCTGTTTAAAGGTTCTTTGACTAATGTTAATAAATTGGTAGAACCAACTGAAGAACTTGCAATGAATAACTTCTCTGATGGAGGGAGCAGCATTCCATAGCTGTGGTTCGTCAGTGAGCAAACTGATTTCCATGAATGTCCTCGTTACACAAAAACACTTGATGATTTAGCTTTGCACACTTCCCTGCACTGGCAGAGTGGAAAAACAAGTTTGATCACTGCTCAGTATGTGAACACAGCAGTTAGTCAGAAACTGTCTTGTAGTGTCCACTGACAGCAGGCAAACAGTTTTCCTACATGATGCTTCCAGCAGGTCAGCCCCAGAGGGCACAGTTATTCTTTCCCTTTCTCAGTGCCAGTGACCAGGACTGAAGCTTCAAAGTTCACTTCTCATTAACTCACCCAAATATCTTTCTGAAACATAAATGTGAAGAGGAAACATTTGAGCTGAACAAAATGGCATTGCTGCTCTAGTACTACATCAATAATTATTAGCAACTATTATTACTTTTATGTCCCGTTTCAGCACATTGGTACTTAAAAGCTGACTGCACAGCTCAGGTATTCATGGCCACATGGAATGAGAAACGCCAAGCTACCAGCACAGCTGAAATTCTAGGCTATGCTGTGCAAATTGCTTGGGCATGTGCTTTAGTCCATTAAAATCAACTCTGCATGAAATACTAAAAAACCCCAAACACGTGCAATCTTTCCACAGCTAGAGGATGGCCAGTTTTAATCAATGTCACTTTCACAGCTCAAGATATCTTATTTATTTAAATATTTCAACTCTTCCCTTTTGAATGGGCAGTACAGGATGTTTTGCTTATTTTCTTTGTTTACCACTTCTCTTTCTCATTCAGGGTTTTAGGAACCAGTGAACCTCTTTCATTGTCCCTCTCCCCTACTCCATGAGAATATTAACTCTGTTGCCAGGTCAGTTCTGGCAGTCTGATGTCAACTCCCCTACCTCTACACATTTCCTAATAAGATTTTTAGAATAAAAAAGATAAACAAAATCATTACACCTTTTTGCACATTGCCAGAAAAAACCCACATTACTGCACTGACTTGAAAGTCCAAGTAAGCAAATAGGAAATGATTATACCCTTATATATTCAGGTTTTGATATTCTGGCTGGCACACTGTGACATTGTAAACATGTTCTGCTTTGCAATGCTCCGAGATGAAACGTAAGGAAATTTTAGAACTTCTTATGTATGGAGATTCATTGACAAGAAACTCAAAAACCTCTCTATGCAGACTTTATTTTATCACTAAGTTTAATTAATGTTGCCTTCAACCTTGATCTAGATAATTCTTTCCCTTGGGATGAGGATGAGGGGAAATCATTCAGCAAGAAAAAGAAAACTTTACAGCTCTGAAAAATAAACTTTTAATTAAGACCAAGAAAACCAAACCAATCACAAAATCTAAACTCAAGACAGAGATAAAATGGAGTCATTTGCATTTGCTAGTTTAACTTCAAACTACCTGCAATCAATGCACAGGTTGTCTGAATGCTAAATTTCTGCACACGATGCAAAACAGGTTTGGCGCTGAGCCTAGCAGTAAATTTTAGCTAACGCTTCAGCCACTTCCAACTTAAATTCTGGTGAGAATTAGAGTCCAAAACCTATGCCAGCCTACATACAGATGGAAATTCTTGGAGGTTTAGATGACTGGGAAGGTTTCAATGAGAAATATAAAATGTAAAACAAAGGCTAGATCAGGGCACCCTGGATGTCCACGGAGCTCCGTAGCAAGCAGAAGATGCCAAGGAAAAAGTGCAGGAACAGGGCTGCCATTCAGTGCTAATTCCTTGTTATTTGTAGCCTGAGGACTTCCTCACATTTCAGTGTCTTAACATTTAAATCATCTTGACAGATTTCTCTTGCATAAATTTGTCTGGTCTCATTTTGAGTTGTAAACTTTATCAACAATAAAACCTATCAGTAAGCCACTCCATGGGTTAATTACAAGTTCTGTTAATAACCAGCTCCTTTTGTTTGGAATCTGCTGTGTGTTGGCTTCACTTGGTGTGTCCTAATCCTTGCAATGGAAGAGACAATTAACTATCATTTCCTATTTAATCCTCTCCATTTCACTCAGGTTTTATAGGTCTTTGTCATAAGCTCCCTCAGACACCTTTTCTTCTAGGCTGGAGAGTCTTTTGGGGCTTTGTTGTTTCTCATGTAGAAGCTCACTGATAATATCGTTTACCCATGCCTAGTCTCCATGCAAACTCCACACATGTGTCTCGAGTTTCACTAAAGTCAACTGAAGGAGAAAAATAAAGCATGAGGTTGAAGAGCACTTGAGAGAACACCACATGATTAAGGGTAGCCAGCACAGATTTAGGCAGGGGAGGTTATGTTCAACTAATCTCCTTGAGTTCTTTAAAGATACCACTGCTGTGACAGATAAGAGAAATACCATGGTTGTAGTGCATTTGGTTTTTCAAAATAATCTGAAAAAATCCACATCAGATATAAATGGCTAGGAGTCATGGACTGGAAGGTAAAAATAGGGCACTGGGTACAGAACCGGTGACAGAGCAGGAGAAAGGAGGTGATGATTCCAGTTTATGTACCTTACACAACACCTTTCCCATGGAATTAGCCCACATTCGTCTCCAGTTGTGCTACTGTAACCATCATTGCTGGTTCAATACAGCCATCAGTGGAGCACCACACAACAGACATAACCCAACTGCAGAGTCAGCATATAACAGGTTTTACAGGAAGCTGCTGATTAATTTTATCTGATTGAAATGAGAGGAAGGTCTGTGTGCCCATGTCGGGACACTACTTTAGACAGGGGTCTGACCAACATTTCCTCCAAAGGGCCACAGGCAGACAGCAAATACACCAGACTTCTGCATTTCTCACCCATCCCAGCAGCCTGACATGAGGCTATCAAGGCAAGGACACTTCCTCCTTTTTGCCCAAATGAGGAAAATTGAGCAGTATGACTTAGTTTATGCTGCAGTTTGGGGTTGGTTTTTTTTAATGGCAAGACTGTCACATTATGCAAATCTATGGGTATTTAATGTACCATCCTCAAACCACTTGGATACTGACATGAAGCAATGGAGGGATAATTACAGCTTATAAGAAAAGGAACAGAGAAATATTCCCCTATTGAGTAATATAAATTCAACACTAATAAGTAGTGATTAGTATCACACAAGTAGAGCTGTGTAAATTAAGCAGGAAAAAGTATTTAAAGATCCATTTGAGTTTCCAGAGGAATTATTTTCACCCATGTTATACAGTGCTGGATGCTCAGTTTCATAAAAAATTAAAGCTGTTGTGTTTTACTACAGAAACATAGTCTATGAAGAGGAAGTTTTTAAGTTTCATTAGACAGAGATTTTACTGAAAACAAGTTTTAAATCTACACCAAATATATTCACATAGGTGCTCAGGTACCCAACCAATTAAGGTCTGGGAAGCCCATTCCATCTAAATCAATCACTGCAATAATCAAGCTCAAATTTCTAATATTTATAACAAAGTTTAAGAAAAACATTTCTCAGAAACATTTGAATAATTAATACACAGATGAGAGAATCTCAAGCCATTCTGCAAGCTGAAAAAACCATTTTCCATGAATTATTCATTTAGTTCTGCATACAACTCTTTTCCTTAACCCAAGAGGATTTACTCTTTAGGTGATTATCTTCTACTGTGGCTCTGCTACACTGCAGCTTAAGTGATACTGTGTTTATAACTTCAGATCCCAGGAGTACTACAACCATTAAGTACTTAAAAACACAAAAAAAAACCCACAGCAAAGGAGGGCAGATGTTTGGACTATTCTATTCCACCACAACCTAGCTGACTGCCATTAGCTGAGATGAGAAGATGAATTGCCCCCTACATCCTCTTACTGAAAAGGTATTTTAACTGAAACACCAGCTCCAAGGCATTCAAGACACTGCAAGAGGTCATTCTGTAAGTATAGAAAGGACCTTGTTATTTCGCCCTTCAGAGCACTTCGGTGTATGGATGAAGTGTATGTATGTTGTAAACCTGCTAGGAAGCTTACATGCCTTTTTTTTCTTTTTAAATCTGCTGGGCAGCACAGAAATCTTACACTGAAATCCTAGTTGTTCCTTATTAACACAGATTAGCATTCTCTGGTTTTAAAACAAAAACGAGATGACCTGCTAAAATTTGTTTACTGATGCAGCAGTAACGAATTACTGCTCAGAAACAGCAAGACTGAAAAGCAACAACTTATGTTAAGAAAAAAGCCAGAACAAACACAACAACTGAAATGTATTGTCACATTTTCATTTTCTCTCTTCTTCCACAGCACACCCTTCCCCCTTCCCTTCTCTGTAAATTAACTGCTGCTTCATCATCAAATGGAGATGCAACTCTTCTCCAGAAATCTGTGTAACAAAGGGATACTGGAATTTGTGCTGAATGCAGAAAAAAAAATAACAAAACAATGATATAAAAGCATCCACGAAGTGCATACATCAAAGTCAAAAGAAATCTTTGTATTCTGCTGGTAATGCTTACAAGGTAAAGTGGCATGCAGATTTCTTATTTAATAAATTCCCACAGAAAATTAGTTTTTCACAGTGGGAAGAATTTCAAGGCTTGCTGCGATGAACAGGCAGGATCTAATCACTGTTCAGGCTTTGTAGATACACTAGGGCTTGCAGATATTTGAATGATCCAATTATTCTGTTGAGGCACAATCACCTTACCTGCATACTAATCAAGTGATATGCCAACATGAAACAACTCTGGCTTTTCTGGAAACTTAGACATATTCGGCTCCCTGGTTGACCTTCTGCCAATTATATTCATTTCTATTCTATTAGCTCAGCTTTTGCCCAAAGGTGACATATGCACAAATCTATAGGGAAAATTGCCTAAATCAACTTTCCACTGCACATGATGCAGAATAGTTGCTCAGTGAGGTGAATACAAGGCATTAATTCTAAAGCTGGATGCAATTGTACACTAAATGGCAATGAATTTTTCAGATGAGAAACCTCTTCAGGAACTGTAAAGTTACATTCCATAAAAGTGAGAGGATTCTGATCCTTAGAAGAAACAAAATCAATTACTTGGCTTTATACATTGTGAATGACAACACAAAATGAGGATGAGCAGAGCCTAGATAATTTCTGCTGTATCAGTATTTAGAGTGAATATTGACTGCTGGGTTTCCCTTGCTGGGGGCAGGGAGGAGATTCCTCCCCAGATCCCAGCTTTATACTCTTCTACTCTGACTCTTTGTGGCTATAGACTGAGATACTGGTAAATGTCCAGGATATGCTAGTGGTAGAATTCTGTATCAGAACAGAGATTTTCATTTGAACACTACATTCTAAAGCTACGTTTCATTACAAAATTATTCATTGTCTAGATTTTCCAATAACAGCTTTCTCCTCAAAAAACAATTGAAACCTTTTAAATGTTTAGCAATATCTATTCCAGATAGCCATCTCAATTTCTAAAAATCCCCAGCATTTTGTCAGCACATTTCTGATGCTCATAAACCTAGAAAATGTAACAAAAGCCACAGCATTTTTTTCAGGCCTAAATCTACCCGGTTTTTATTTCTAGCTTAGAGATACACTATATGATTACACCTTTTTATTCCAGCTGTAATGGTGTTTGCATTGAGTGTCTGCTCTTTCAAGAAATATATGACCCCACACAAAGTTGCACGTCAACAGGGAACAGAGGATAACAGAGGACTTTGAGAGGATCAGAAGGCATCGCAGTGCCAAACCATTAACCTTGGAGCTTGTCATTAACCAAAGTGACAGTATTAGTAGCTGGAGATGATGTGGTACAAACACCTAACCAAGGCACAGCTGTAAGTATGAAATATTGCTGATGGTTAACAGGACATATTATTGAGTGTTAGTGCCTTCACAGAAAACTCCCTAATTTCTCTTTAGTATCAACTTTGAGTTGTCATTAGCATTTTAACCTCTCCTAAAGGGAAAGGGCAGCTAGCCAGGCCAGCACAGTGCTCATGACTAAGTACATGCACAGTGTCATGACTCCTCCATCAGGAATTGCTCCTGCAGCTCTACAACTCCTCAACATGAAGTTGGCAACATTCATCCGTATTACTCCTGCAAAGCTTCACCTAGGGCACCAGACCAGGCAGAGACATTCTCCTGTGCCGGTAATTACCGTATCACTAGTTGTTTTAAATACTCCAAGGCACTCTTCAGGAGAATTTTGCTTCATTAAACAAGAGATAAAAGGCAGACAGTTTTATGCTTTCCTTCAATTTCTTTTTTCAGACAAGGAGCTTGTTCAAGGTAGCATGGGAAAATAGCTTCAAGAACAATACGAGGTGAATTTCTATTGCTTTTTGTCCTGTGAGCTTCTCAGAAAAGAAAAAGAAAGATTCTCTGCGAGAGTTGACTTTGTAGAATAACAGCAATGAAGGAACACGGGAGGAGGACAGATGGGTAAGATGCACATGCTCTCTTAACAACAAAAGAACACATTGCTTATTTATTTTTCACGGCCATTTGTAATATGTGATTGTTCCCATGATGAGTTTTCCCAAGGAGAATAGAAAATGCTTGCAACTGGGGAAAAAATGCTCAAGTACTGCGTATTTCCCAAATATAAGTTTCTTTTCTGAAAAAAAAAAATTCTGAAAAAAATCCATACAATTGTTTCTGCAGCTGCGGACTACCATTTAAATAAATAAAATCAGGTACAATTCTGTCACCTCCTTACATAACTGACACTTATCACAGCAGACAAGAAAATCCATTCATTGTAGAACTCAAGTTATTCCAAAATTTTAATAGCCATTATGAAAAACAAGATGTGTTTGTCTCCTGTATAGGATTCACTGAGAAATTCCAACAGTTCTAGCTGTTGAACTAAAGACTAGCTGAACAGCAAGCTCTATTTGTAAAGTATCATATCCCTGTGAGATTAATCTACACAAATCTAGATGTCAAGTGACTAAAGAGAGGGTAGTCAATTTTACCCACTTTGTCATTTTGTCTGGATGACCTCTTCTTTAAAATTGCTACTTAACCATATGCCCTGTTATTTTATAGAATACATTTGCTTTTTATTGCAGGAGAAAGATTGTTCACTTGCTGCTGCACCCAAAAATACATTCTTGTGAACACTTATCTTTTTGCTAAGTCTGTATTTTAAGTTTCAAAGTAGAATATAGAAAAAGTCATTTCCAGATGATCTTGAAACAACTAAAAATTATGTGAATTTCCTATATACATTTCATGTAGTATTAAAACATGTCATTCCATGTACTTTCAGAGCAGACCTTTCCTTTGCTATGCAAAGGAATTTAAACCAGAATAGGTGTCTGCACAGCTTGACTGAACTGAGCAACTGAGCTGAGGCACAGCAGAATAAGCTCATACAAGCATCCAACAGAATCTGCACATCAAAGGCAGGTCTGAGATTATGTATGACTAGAATGAGTTCTCATATATTGTCTAATGCAATGTTTGCTACAAAAATAACTTGTAGAATAATCAAGCAATCAGAAGTTGTCAAAGTAGGTCTCCATAGCTCCAAGTGCTTATAGGTTAGATTTGAGAGATAGGAATGATCCTGTGATAGAAGTGAAGACAGCATGGCCCAGCAATCAGGGCAGACATCTCTGCGCTCTCATAAGCATCGCAGATGTTTGGAGAGCTGAATTAGTGCCATGAATTCAGAAGTGAAGAACTTTGTGAGAGAGCAAGTACATAATTCATTGCTCTACAAGCAATGCCATAAATCACAGCCATTTACTTCTCACCAGAAAGAACTGTCACTTGGGCATCCTGGGTACACAGTGCCAAGCATGGGCTGTAGCCTCAGCATTTTGCTGAGCACAGCAGTGACCCACAGAGATGTAGGGGCAGCACCCTCCAGCTTGCAGGATGCTTCTCTCTTGGTTCAAGGTTTAGAAAAGCTTTAAGGCAGTCCTCATCCAAGACAAAGGGGCATGCACCCACAGGTGAACACACAATAAACATCAGAGTTTTGCCCATGGGCAAGAAAAAAAGGGCATATTTCAAGCATTGGTCAATGACCTGCATGAAATGAATACTAAATCAGGAAGCTGTGCCTCATGCTACTTTTCCTGTGGGAAGAGCCACCGCTGGAGTTCTGGCCACCAGAGGCACTATGCAGAACAGAAGGTAGAATCTGAACTAGTCCTATTTACCCAATGAGGGACACTTGTTGTGTAAGAACACATTCCTGTCCAGCACCTGTAATCATCACTAAAGGACATCAGTTTAATACTTTTTTCTATAACACATACGAAATGTCAGTTCTATTCTAGAATACAAACCAAATCTGAATGGAAGTTAGATTAAGTTTATCCATTATTAATTACAACAATTAAAATATTTGCTTTGCAAAGCTAAGTTGGACTGTTTCTTTTGATGAGAAAAACATCTAGCCTCCAAAATTTCCAGGCAAATTTTACAGTTTTCAGTTGTGAAGGTAGTTTTTAAAAATCCAGGCTATTAGTCTACGTGTGCTGATGATATGATTTCTAACAATTTTGAGTTTTCATTCACAGTACAACTATGTGCCATCCAAAACAGTATTGAGCACAGCTGAAACCAGAGTCCCATTGCTTCTGTCACCTAACCAAACCCAAGAGTTTCTTCCTGAGGCTCCCAGATAGAGCAGCTCTGGTTGGTGTGGTGGGGCTGCACACGGGTGTGCAAAACCCTGAGCAGAGTGATACTCTGAGTTTTAAAATAATTTGATTTCTTGTGTTACATTAAGTGATTGTGAGGCCAGGATTGCTACTAAATGTGTTCTGTGTACTGTACTGCACAGGGCTTGGCTTTCCTTTCCTACCAAGTTCCTTTACTGCCCTCAAACTCCATTTACATGATATCACAAACAAGCCTGGCCCCAGGCATTTCAACACTGCTACACACCCAAGATGCTCATGACAGCCCCATTGTTCAACTTCACCCATCCAATTCCTCATCCTCACAGGTGAAAGAAAAAGCAGTTTGTTTCCATGACAGTAGCAGGACAATTAGCTGCTCCATATTAAAATGGCATTTCTAAAATTTCTATAGCAACAGAAGTCAGTCAATGGTATGACTGAAAATAACATGCAGGCAAAGCACAGGAACCTGCATTTTTAGATACTTTGGGTGAATTCTGAGCTCTAAACCTACAGTTCAGAACTACTTGTATATCTCTTTGCCTGTGAGCTAGTGCACTAAAGGAACACCACTTCCCAAATACTGCTCCAAAATGTTCTGACAAGTATTAGGCATTCAAGAGTGATTTAAGTGGCACTTCAAAACCCGTAGTTAGCTCTATCTAGACATTAAATAGACAAGAGAAGGGATAAGGAAAGTCTGCATACACATCTATGTAGCCAAAGGAGCAAGCAAATACTAAATGTTCTCTACCTCACACAAGACAATAGACATATTCCTAAAAAGAACTCTGCTGTTATCAGAATTATAACAGGGAATGACCTCTTGATACAGCTGTGAGAAATAACTAAATTGTTAATGCCATTCCTTGAAGTAGAGCTCAGGATCTATTTTGACTCTACATAAAAGGTTTCACTGGACATTTTATATTCGTTAAAAATAACTGCAATTCTCAACATTGAAGCAAAACTTTTGTTGTGAAATTTAAATTTAATTTAAAGTATTTATTGATTGTTGAAACATTTGCTGAATAAAATGCTGATCCTTGAATAAGAAGAATTTAATGTTTGCTCACAATTCTTGTTCAATAGGAACAGGCTATAAGATTGGAAAATAAAACAATGAAATATTTTAGTTGCACACTTGTTGGTCTCTTCCTTCCATGATTGCCTGCTAGCTGTCAGACAACTTGCCACATTGTTTGCAGATTTACCAACAAGTAGTACAAAACGTAAACGCAAGCCCCTAAATATTGTCTGTTATCAGACTGAGCTCAGGGACACAGGAAGGAAGAAACCAGCTCCCTTTCCACACAGGATTACAAAGCAGCAAAACACTAATCAATCATTTTCTACCAGGTTATATATATGTATCCCAATAGCCAGATTATCTTTCTTAATGTGCTTGATTTAGACTGCTTTCTCAGAAAGAATTTCAGGGGGAGAAAGATTTTTTTTCTCTTTTTTTTTTAAAGAGAACCTGTAACAGAGGTCACAGCCCCTGGAACAGAAATGGTTTGCTGCCTCAAGTATCACACAAACACCAGCTAACAGATAACCACAGAGGTTGTTTTGGTTTCCAAGTCCCACCTGAGTACTTCAGGTTCCCAGGCAAAGCACCCATGGCCACTGTGGATGTGTCAGTAGTAACCTGTAACTTCAGGAAGGTTAGCCAGGTGGCCTGGCTTGGATGTAACGTAGGGAAACACCAGCAGATGAATCCAGCCATAACTGCATCTCCCCTGGCCCTGGACTGGGTACCCTGGGAAAGCAGCTGCAGCAGCAGGCACCTTCTGTCTGCAGAGTCCTTCTACCCACTATAGCAATTCACAGGCACCACCACAGCACAGGAACAAGAACACCCACAGTGCAAACACTGCTCCTTTCAAGGCTTGAACAAACACCTTGTGGCTTAGGTATCACAGTGCCACCCACCTACAGCCTGCCACCCTAAACCCCAGCAGGGGGAAGGGATTAACTATCCCTGCCCCTTCTCCCAATCCCCAAAGTTACACTTTAGATGCCATGTGCTATGTTCTTTAGTTTGGACCCGTTATGCTGCTATACTGTACAACACCCATGTTACATAATGTAATTGTATCCTTTAATTCTAGAACTTCCACAAAAAGAAATGTCAGGGTGTTTTGTTCATTTCTTCCTTTACTCATTTGTAAAAGTTTACCTCCTCAGTCACACAGATATTGTGCCACCCAGTGAAGGAAATAAATATTTTTTAAAACCCCTTGCTTAGCTTTAATTTTGATCTTTATGTGTGACTGCAATAGCAATTGCTGTTCCCCCAACAGCTGCCTGATACGGATTTTGTCAGTCTGTACATCTGAACATCAGCATTCATTTTACACACTGTCACCCATCCCACCAGGCAGTTTTAGTGCCCTGACACGCTGCCTAACGCTTTAAACCCCAGAGAAAAGCAGATAAGCAATGAACACCACAGGCATAGCACGGACTCTCAAGTGAACATTTCTTGATGAAAGGAAAGACAATAACTTTACAAACGTTTTCATAACAACAATCCAAATCCTTATGAGTCACAGCAGAGGAAACATGCCACAGATTCCTGTGAAATATTTAACTTATCACTTTTCAACCAAAGAAATGGAACCATGCTCCAAATCACCAACTCACCCAACTGTTACCAGGGAAATTTGCAATGACAGGAAAAAACAATTGACAACTCTTTGGCTTATTTCACTTTGCAGAGCTACCGGTACCCTCCCAGTGTTATTCATGCAGCATTTCCACTAGGAGGTTGGCTGATTTCTGCTCTTTTCCAATCTTCTTCCTTTGCCTAATTAAAGCAGAGAACCCAGCTGTCTCCCCCTCTGCTTCAGAGAGCTAAGGGAAGGGCTCCAGGAAAGTCACTCTTCAGGGACTCCACAGAGATAGGAAGGGTCTAAAATTTGGGAATTTAATTCTCAAGCTCTGGATTTCTTAGAGCTAAAGACACAAGGAGTTTTGCAAGTTATGTCAGAGCATGGTCCAAATCCCAAATTTTGGTCTGATGAGCCCAACACATTGAACACTGATGTGCTCACAGGAAGATATGGGTGTCATTAGCTGCCCTGCATTCCCTGCCTGCAACCAGAGCCTGACCACGCTTTCCCCAAGGCGGGCTCACAGATGCACCGTGGAACAGCCAGTGCCCAACTGTTGGGACTGAGTGCAACAGCAGCAGTTCTCAACAGCTCTCCTCTCAGAGGATACCAGGTATGACTCAGAAGTATGGAGCCACACTGAGTCTTGCAAGAGCTTTCTGCTTCCCCTTTGTTCCTATGGATGGGTTGCAATGTTAATTTGGTGACAGCATGATCAAGAGATCCTGTTCTTTCTAGGAAAGGAGATGGCTGCAAAGCCATTCACTGCTCAGAGGCTACATCTGCCACCATCAGTAACGCATGTTTGCCTACTCTTACCTTGCAACACGTGGCAGGAATCACAGAATCACAAGGTTGGAAGAAACCTTTAAGATCATGGAGTCCAACTGTTCCCATCCTATGCTAAACCATATCCCTGAGCACCTCATCTACCCTTTTTAGACGCATCCAGGGTTGGTGACTCAACCCCTCCCTGGGCAGCCTGTTCCAGCCCTGACAACTCTTTCAGCAAAAATTTTTTTCCTAACATCTAATCTGAATCTGCCCTGGCACAGCTTCATGCCATTCCCCCTTGGTCTCTTCAGCCAGGTGACAGGAGATAGGACATCTTCCACTTCTCTATAACCTCCTTTCAGGTAGTTGTAGGTGGCGATAAGGCCTCCCCTTAGCCTCCTCTTCTCAAGACTAAACATCCCCAGCTCCCTCAGCTGCTCCTCATGTTTTGCCCTCCAAATAAGAACTGAATATAATCATCAGGTTTTGTGGACTCAACCAAAAAGCATTTCAAAATATCTGTGCATCACAGAATCTGTTCTACAGATTTTCCAGACTGACTTCAAACATCATTTTCCCAGGAAAGCTAGAATAAGCTGCTGTCTCTGGAAAACACTGTGATTCTGCCACCTGTGTCTTTCTCCTTAATTGCCCATGTGAAATGCATGCATCTGCACAGCTGAGACTGCAAAAGACAAGCAACAAGCAAAGCACAGGGCTGTTACCAGCATCTGCCAGCAAGGCCTACATCATCTCAGCAGGGCTTTATATTCTCAGCAATGTCTCCAAAGGAGGACAGGGCAATGGGAAGGCAGAAAATAGGGCTGGGTGTGCAATGGCCCACTGCAGCACTCCAAGCCTCTCAGGCTGTCATTGTAGACCTGCTTTGCCTTTATTGCAGGATGAGGGAAACTGAGGCACGGAGCAGCTGCTGGGAGATGCAGTGAGGTTCTCTTACCTACAGCTGGGATTTTGCTGCCCCCACCAGTTGGCAACTACCTAGGTGCTTGTGCCTGAAGCTGTCCACGGTAAATCTGCCTGAAGGAGTTGAAGCTCATTAGAAAAAAGGCAGTAAACATTTGGCTGTTGATCTAGGAGAGGCGGCCTTACTGCATGACAAAAGATGCAAAGGGAACTACTGGAAACTGTATATTCACTAATGAACTTCATTCTAATAATCATATGTTAAATACAAATGTCAACAACTGGATTCCAAGCTATCCTCAATTTCATCAGTGCAATGGTCAGTGCAAGCTACTGTCTCCAAAGATAAATATTTAAAATAAAAATAGAAGTGCCAGAGCAGAGAAATGCATACTTTGTAAATCCAATTAAATAAAATCCCCAGGATAGACTTTATAGTGGTGATATCCCAGTAGTATTTCTGTTCACTTCTGTATTAAATCAGATCAATATAGGAATTTACTTATAACTGATTTTTGAGACTTCTAAGCAATACACAAGAGCATAAGTTCCCTGTGAACACAGAGAAAAGCAGGTACTTCAGTTAGGAATGATACAGCGATGATCTTAATTTTACAGTATGGAAAATTCCCTGTCCTTGAGAGAAATGACACACCTCTATAAACAGTATTCCTTCACTGGCACAGCCAAGTTGTTACAACTTCCTAACATAAAGGTCAAAAGTAGTTAATTACACCAAATCCATGTTTACCAATGTGCCGAGGCTTAAATAATAGATGTTTGGTAGTGACACTGTCACATACAACCCTGATCTCTATTCTTTTAAATACATTTGGTGCTAAATAGACCAAAAGGAACTTTGTTATTATTTTGCTTGGAAATTAGGCTCATTATTTAGCTGCTTAAAAGCAGATTGTGTCCCATGTCATGAGAAGATGCTCACAAGTTTGGTACTACCTTGGGATGATGTGACATATGCAAGGGAGAGTCTCTCCTCCTTTCCATTAGAAGTTCCATTAAATGAGATCATAAATAGATGCTGCTTTTAACCATGTGCAGATCACAATATCTTTTGTAGGTAGAAGAATTAACTCCCATTATACATCTCAGTTTAAGACCCACAGTGCTGGAATATTTCAGAGGAAGTTGAACATCTGCCCTCAATGCATCCATCATCGACACCGCACTGCCTGGTCTGGATTAACAGGATTCAGATTAAAAGTCATTCCCTGATCCTTCTCTTTGAGAGGGAAATATCTATGCATTTAAAGCATCATCTGCTTTATTCCTTAGAGTTCAAACTCTTCACTCATCAGAGCAGCTTATCTGCAGTCCTAGACAAGTGGTAGAAACATCCAAAATTATGTGCAAAAAGTAAATTGGTAAAAGAAATAAGTGACAGTGATCAATAGAGTAAAAAAATGCAATCAAAGTCTGAATGGTGTAAAGATAAAATGCATCCTAATTCCGTAGTGTGCCAGAACAGTTTTCATGTTGCTTTGATCTATTCCATATTTTACACTCCATTTTAAAATGTGCTTAGTATGGTATTTACCTGGGCAGAGTTATGATCCCCCAGGAAATACTTATCTCATTTATAAAGTTGAAACAACTTTACTTTAAGGCAAGAGAATACATTCTTTACAATATTTTTATGAAAAATTATCACTTGGCCAAGAAAGTGAAAAGTTGTAAGGTAAAACATTCAATTGAAAGTGAGTCACACTGCTATGTGTTTACAAAGTAGACTGCAAGTCAGTGAACTGAAAACCCAAAAGTTAATTGTGCCCACAGATACAAATAACACTTCTTCTTTTTCATTTAGTCTTAGAAGTATTTCAGTTGCAGTCTACTTCTTATGTTATGTCTCTGAAAGGCCTCAGCTTCAAGGTCTGCTTCACTAATTACGCATAATTTTGATTTGTTAAACATTCCTTCTTTTCACAAATTCACTCTTATCAGTCCATCTTAAAGCAAGCAAGAAAGAAGCAGCCTCTGAAAAACCCCAACTTATTTCTGTCTTTGATTGCCTCGTTCAGAATTTCTTCTTTTCCTGGGAGTACTAATGGAAGAACAGAGTTTGGCTTTTTGATGGGAAGACAGTGAAATCCCTTCCCACTGCCAGCTCAGGGAAATGTCTTTGAGTCAGGGAGCAACTACTGAAAATCCCCACAGAGCACTGAAAAGAGGTTGGCCAAAAATACTGTATCCTAGCTTACTCAGTCTAGAAAGTAGACTAAAAAGAATACATAGAAAGCACAGTTAATTGAGAGATCTGTTTTCTTCTACAACAGGAGTAAATCCCACAAGCAGTCAAATAAAAACGCCTGACACTGGTGATTTTGGCCGTGGAGCTGCAGCAGAAGAGGACTGCTGGCATACTGTGCTGGCAGCTACAGGAGTCTGTGGGCTCCAATATGGATAACCTGAGCTTTCTTCACTAGTAGTACAGGAAAAAAGACTGGGCAACCTACTAATAGCCTGAAAAGCTGCCACAGGGATCTCTTTCTTTTACTAGACCTCCACTAGTGGGGAGAAAAAATAATAAATGAAAGCAATCCTGCCTGCTTGAAGAGTTTTTTCCAAGACAAAGGCTTTTTTAGTCTTTCATCTCACTGTTCCTACTATGTGTCTGGAAGATTGTAAATAAGACTAATAACAGGAGGGGAAATTACTTCAATGAAAAGTAATATTCTGCAGTGAAAGGACTTCTGGGCTTCTTATTTCTTCCCCCAACCATCATCTCATCTTAATATGGTCCACAATCTCCAGGGAAACTTTGATGGTAGCAATGATTATTCATCAGGAACAAGCCATTAAATCACCTCACTTGCAAATCTATTTTTATTCTCCAAACAAAGTGGGAAATGTTAAAGAAATACCACAAATGACAATAACCATACTAATTTTTAAAGTAATTATTTTCAGATCATTAAAGTGCCATCATTAACCTGAACATGTTGACATTTGCTTTTGAGAGCTGCATGACTTTTAACCTGACCATGTCTTTGTCCACACGCTGCTAAAGCCTCTCTGTCTCCAGAAATGACAACTGAAGCACCACCTCATTCTGGGTACTCTGACCATATATTTACTGTGGTCTACAGTGTGCCAGCTGACAACCACGCAAGCACAGGAATATTATTTTCCCATGAAGGAAAACATTACCAAATTGCATTACTGTGCTAAAGTGAGAAAATAAAACTTATTTAGAAAAAGAATACTTAGTGAGATTTACTAATTAAAATTATTTGGACTTTCTTTGCATTATAAATACCTCTGAAGAAGCACACCAGGTAGTACAGTATCTAGTCCATGCAAATTTATCAGCTTTGAGCTTTAACCCTACAACTGTCAGCTCTGATTGGAAAAATTACCTTCAAGGTTTTGTAGCAAGAAGTGATTAAGTGCATTTACAAAGTGAGGACATGAGTTCCCAAGCTACCTAACATCAATTAAAGGAGGCCAAATTAAATCGATGTTCTAATTCCACAAAATTAATGGTAACTTTTTTTTAATAGATGTAACAACATTTCCCTGAGGTCCTGTAATAAATTCTTATCACAGCAACTCATGTAGAAACAAAACGGTTACCTATCCATGAAAATCCAATGTTTAAAATCAGTTACGGGAATGATGACAGTAAAGTTCCTACTGGCTTCTGTGAACATCTGGGCATTCTAAATTTTATTTGTTGTTTCAGAGTTCTTCACTAAACACTAGGAAAGCATGAAGGAAAACACATTCTTATTCATTATGGAAATACTCAGGAAAAACTAATTTTTCATATTAGTTCATTTTAAATAGAACATTCCTCTAAACTCATGGGATCAGGAGCTAATTAAGGTTACTTGTAATTACTTTTAATAAAAATGCAATCATATGTCTTCACTGTACAACATTTTATAAAATGTAAAAGGGATTTTTGACACTTTTTGTTTTTAAAGAATGTGACTACATAAACCAAATACTTCAATTTTCCACATGACCAGTCCTGGCTCAAGAGCTGATGCAACTGATGCAACTCTGGGATATGGCTGTCAGTTAGGAGGGCAGAATTAGAACATGGATCACATTGTGAAGTCTGGTATTAAAATTCTGACATAAGCAGGATGTGGACACTTACATAGCTGAATTTGGGGTCTTTATTTAAAAAACCCCAAAAACCAAACAAAAAACCCAAACCACAGGCCATGTTCTGCAGGAACAGAAGCACATCTGAAGACACCCTGCACAAGAAAACAAAACCAGAAGATCCAGGGACTAAAATTCAGCTGACCACTCGAAGCCTTGTTTCTGCAGTTGGGGCCACAGTGTGCTTGATTAATTGCTTAAAATATTTTGTAATATTACACTTCTCTAGTGTTATCTATGGCACAGCAATTTGCACATTGAGAAAATTTAAAGGAAGTACAAATACACGTCAACATGAGAACAACCCCAGCGTTGAAAATAAATCTATCCCTTAAATTCAAATCACTACCCTAAAAGTCTACTTAAAAAAACCCCAACAACATGTAACTGTTAGAATGAGAAAAAATACAAACTGAGTATTTGCAAATCCAAAAAGAAAACTAGACCATCTAATGCAGAGGCAGAAAATTCTAACATTGTACTATGATAATATATTTGATGGCATTTCAGTGCCAGCCTTAGAAGTATGAGCCACTGACTACCTGCTCTCTTTATGGACAATACAGAGACCGGATCAGAGGGATTTTAGATGCAGTCTTGCAATCTAGTATCTCATGTGAAGCCTCTGTCATTTACAGCAACACATCTTGGTGAGACTGGCAGTTGGTGCTAAGGAATTAAGCGCCAAATCACTAAACTTTCACTTTCTCACTACCATAATGCACTTAGAATGATTAGAAGAAACATGTTTGACTGCTCTACATGACACTCTCAATTTGTTATTTAAATTATTCTGTGAAGAGCCATAGACCTAACTTGCCACCAGTTACAGCCACTTCCACAAGTACTTGTTACTGCCATTCCAGGTCCTGGTGAGTTTTCTGTAACATCTCCTAAAACACTATACTGACCAGTAGAGAATCATCATTGAATACATCATCCATAAAACAATGAATAGCATGTTTATTAAAAGTTTGAGACGGGATTAAATTAGTTGCCCTTGTTTGGCTTAATCTGCTACTATGATTCTCTTCTGAAAAGCAGGCTTCAAAACTAACTTGGAAACAGCATTAAATCAGCTTCTTGGGTTAAATCAATGCATGAAAAACTACTGAACATAATACAGTCATTGGGACACTGACTTTATAAATTAAGTATATTCTTCCTGTTGATTTAAAGAGATGTTTTGTAACAGAGGTTTTCTAGTGATGCATCATAATTAACTAAACATCATAGATACCTCCCCCTAGAACATTCATCTGATCTCTCAATTATCGGTGCCTTTACCAACAAGTACTCATCTGTGTTTATCTGTAGATGCCCTTCTGCTATTTGCCAGAATATACTAGCTAGAGCTCAAATGCTATGCTGTTTTCAATCACAATTTTTTGAAAAAAATCATACTGTATGCAAAGAACTGCTCAGCTGGGAGCTACTCTGCCTCCCCAGAGAAGTTTCAGCATGAAGATTCACCCCATCCAGAGCAGAAAATAAATTCTCTTGTTATGTTTGAAGTCTAAGAATGTAAAGTCTGCAGAAAAAAAGTAATTGAGATTGAACTCGCTGAGCTTGTCTAGATGATGTGGAATCTGCTCTGAATTTCTTCCAATCCTACAACAACATTCACCTTGTCCTTTGGGCATAAGGGGCGCTCAGGAAGAAGAAAATGAGATACAGCAAGATACTTTCAGACCAGCTGCAGAGAGTTAGTCTGTTCTGTTATGGGCACCCTCTAAAAATGGTTCTGAAGACTTTAGCCTGGTCTCCAAATCATAAACTCCCAATAAAGCACCAAGTATCCCCGAGTTAGGAAAACACTTCAGTCATTCTGCAAATAATTCATCATAACGAGAACAAACCAATTCCATTACTAGAGACACTTGGACACTCTTTATCAGACTGCTATTTCAATGGCAAAGAAATGTGGAACTGCTGGGGGTTGGGGGATGTGTCTCAAGAGGCTAACACAAACCCTGGGCTGCCCTCTGCCATTTGCCCTGTTACCAGGTGGAAGATGCAGATCTTCCTCTATATCCATTAACACAAAATTTTTTCACACATAACAGAAATATTTTAATTGTGCCATCTGAGACACCACAAGACTGGAGGGGGTAGAAGAAAAGATTTTTTGGGTATGCCTTATTGACTATTCTAAGTTGTTATAACTGAGAATTAGGACTGTGAACCCATAGCCCTTTCTCAAAGGACCATGGTGGTTCAGCCCCAGACAGTAGCTGAGCACCACAGGCCACTCACTCCCTCAGGAGAGACAGACCCACCCTCCATTGGCTGGGACAAGGACAGTTCACTGACAAAAAAATCACCAAGAATGTAGAACAATAATGGCCAGTTACACTCACGCCCAGTGCTAACACAGAGTACCTTACTGACCCGACAATTACAGTACTTCCCAACAGCAAGGACCCACCAACGATTGGACCTACCTGACCCAATGCCCTGGCCACACTCAGACTACCCTGGAGGCAACAAACCCATGCCCCTTCCCAACCAGCCCCTTTTATGAAGAAGTGGTGTGATGTGGTGAGGAAAACAGCTCAGGCTGACAGCTCACCTGGGCTAACTCAGCTCACTTGGGCTAACTCAGCTCACCTGTGCTTGGGGAGGTGAACTCTGGCCTAGACAGAACCAAGACAAAGACATACAATGTGAATGGTCAACAGCTCTTTTTTGAGGTCTCCTAGTGAAGAAAAGGCATCTCAAAACAAAAAACCATTTGGCTTTCCTTTTGAATTAACTTATGCAAAACCTAGTTTTTACAAACCCATTATTTGTCCCAAGCACAATACCAGAGCACTCCAACTTTTGCAGTCAATATTTTCACACTGATAGAAAACGACATTACTTGTGCACTTCAATGAGATGTTTTTATTTGTTTTCTCCAGCTACTTACATTTTGTTCATAAACCTTTGCCAGAATATGTTTTGCCTGTTTCTTGCACAATGTTCAGTAGCAGTACAAGGCTTAATTAATAAGAAACACAGTGCCTTCTATATTTTTACATAATACAGTTTTTAATAATGTCTTATGCAGCCACTACAGTGCTACTAGTCAAGTGCCTTTGTAAAGTAGGACTTACTCTTTTGCTGATGGGACAGGCTTATTTCTCTGTGTATGATCAAGCACTGCCTCACTTCAAATATCAGTATCCCTGCATTTTTGACTCATACAAAGAAATAGAGTATGCTGATAATACTTGTGCTTGGATATGTGCATGCACCTAGAAGGCATCACTGTTACATTAACTGCAGCTCTCAGACAGTAAATGACAAAACTGATCACAGTTAATACTTCAACAGATGTCAAACCAAGTTACCTGCAATACGCTGAGAGGTGCCTAGCTGTGCTTCAGACTGAGAGCTCTTTCCTGGCCCTTTAAAGGTAGAAAACATGACTGAGGAAAAGACCAAAACCAGAGAGGGCTACACTGCATTACAGTAATTAAAGCATTACTTTGCCCAACTAAACTGCTGGAAAAATTTTCTTTTCGGCCAATCATTGCAGTTCCCAGGCCAAAGGAACTTTTTCCTTCTCTAACAGTGAGGTATGGGGACTCATAATTAATAATTTAGACTCTTCTTTATATGCCAAAGCTCCTGCCACCTTCTACCTAAATTAACATCCCATTCACTGCTCTTGAAAATTGGCACAGTTCCATTAAGGGACAGCTCCATTAAAGGTTATGAAGCTCTGCCAATTTCCATGGCAGAGAACTTGGCTTGAGGTTTGTTTAAAGGTTATAAGCTTTGCCTGCAGAGATTCAAATTCCACGTGGAATTCAGGTAGTCTTTAATTTATACAGCTCCTTTTGTCAGCCAAAAGGTCTTTACTTTAGACTATCGATGAAATAGAACAATGAAAGTTTGAACCACATTTCTATTTTTTTACAGGTACCTTGGAAAAGAACTTCTTTATCACATTATTGTACTGATGAAACTCCACCTTTTCCCACTGCTGTTCTGAATTGTTTTTGTTCAATATCAAGAAAAAACTCCCCCCCCCCCATGCCAATTATAGAACTAAAAGGAAAAAAAAGCTTTATTCACTAGACTTCCCAATAATGACATTTCCAGTGTAGGTTTTCAATGTACAAATGGAACAGCCAACCGCACTCATGATAACCTGATTTAGAATACTTAGTCAAAGAAAGAGAACAGTCCCAAAACAAATTTCACTAGGTCTTAGGATGGAAGAAAACCCTCATAAGCATAAAAAAACCTTCCTTTGAAACAGGTGGCTTCTTATTTTAAATAACCAATGGTGAATACTAAGGTATTTTCAACTAAAACTTCCTTCTTATTTTTTTTCCTGTGATTACACTTTCTTTGCTAACTTGCATTTCATAAACGTAACAATTGTTGCAAATGATTTTTCACAGTATATGACCAGGAGATGCATATAATTTTAATGGAAAGAGCATGGAAAAGCCTTCTTAATGTTAATCCTTGCAGAAGGAAGAGATTTATCTTCAAACAAAGATCTACTTAAAGATGTTAGTGACAGCTGAGGAATTTATCTCCAATTCTTTTTGCCTGTGGTGTTCCACATTGTTATTTTTCCCACAGCAAAATGCAAGAAGCAAACTAAGATGTCATATACATAATATAGAGATAAAAAATGACCCTATTTCCATGTCCATGTGATAAATGGAATGAAAGTTCAGTGAACACATATTTGCACATTAATTGAACTGCATGATTCTGTCCTGTTCCATCAAGTCACTACTGTATGTACTACAGGAATTTTTTCCCCAGGAATCATTAAACCAACTTTATCCCTCAAACACATACACATTTTCACCTATTTATCTTTTCGCCTTGCCAAGATATGGAAAAAAAAGTTACCTCTCCATATTCACATGACTGAAACCCCATACACATGAATTCATATATTACTACATCACATTAATATGATGAGAATCTGAATTGTGTCACCATTCACTGCAATAATCAGAGAGTAAAGGTACCTGATCAATTTTTGTAGCCTATAAATATTTAGGAGACATTCAAGCTTTGAAAATATTAGATCTTCTCTTAGAAATCAAGTTTCCTTTGGCTGATTTAATCATCAAGATCAATATGGCACATCTGTAGTTCTGACAGTATGATACTCCTGAAATTCTCAACAAAAGGACTGAGAGAATGTGATTAATACAGCATCTTTAAAATCTTCATCAAACATGTTAAGATTCTCAAATAGGCAGTGAAAACTGAGAACATTTAGCAAGAAGACATTGAAGTAAACAATAAACAAAATGCCCTTTCAAGTCAAGACTAACCCTTTGGTGAGACAAGCTATTAATTTCTGTTGCCATGAAATTACTGATGCACATCACTGAAGCCTCTTCTGGACCCCCATATTCAGAAAAATGTGTGCATGCCTGTATACACACACAAAAAAGGCATACATGATGGTTCTCGGTTGTCATTATTTTATTAAATCTACTTCTCTTCAGAAGCCTCTGTCAGAGGCCTGTCCAAATAGATTCACAGGTTTGAGGGTGGGGAGTAGTGCAATCTCTCGATCCTTGCAGGAAAATTTCCATTTCAGATTTACTGGTGTAGATCAGTCTAAACAGCCTTGTCAGAACTCGTGTAGATCTGGGTAAGAGCACTTCCCCTTTGATAGCACACTGTCCAAAGTCCAATGAGATCTCATCCTGAACAAGAAGCCAGGATTATGTCACACTATGTTCCATGAACAACTCTGGAGTCCTTACCAAAGGCACTGAGCAGCCCTTGAGTGATAAGAGCACAGAGAGAAGCTTAGGAAAAACTTAGCAAAGCAGACCTTGAAAGAAATGTTCTAAAAAAACTACCAACCAACCTAACCAAACAACTAAAAGGCTGTTCCAGAGAGAAGAGATTTTATTAGGGAATATCGTGCATCTTTAAATGAAACCAGTTTAGGTAACTGACTTAGTCCACGGGCCATTTCTGTACATACATTTTAAAAAAACCCAAGTGTGAAACCTATGTAGGCAATCGAGCCTCAGCTATCTGAGCCACATGCAAGAATCTGCATGGCATAGTAACAATAAATATTTTAGTCAACAAATATTATGATCTTGTTTTGCAGTTGCTCTCCTAGAAGCACCACGAAGGCATGTACACCTTCAGACTGTACTGGGACAGAAGAATAAAAAAAAAAAGGTAACTGTAGAGAGTTTTGTGGAATCATGGCTGGTGGCCAAAAGCCATGAGCTTGATACAATGAAATTGGTCAAGCAGTAAGGATGTGAGAAATGTGGTGGATGTAACAAAGACGTTATATCTTTGAGATAGTAAGGTATGTGAAGGAGGAACTAAGCTCGGGGGAAGGAGCCATAGGCATTCGGAGTATGTGCCAATATGGGCAGAGATGTTCTTTTATCTTGAACCAATTAGGAGCTCAATTTTTGCAATATGCATAAGCTAATTATTGTAACCATAAAAGTGCGATGTGTAACCGAATAAAGTTGAGGCTTGCTGGACATCATCGGATGTGGCTGTCTCCCCGTCAAATTTCCACAGGTAACTTTGAAGAGCTTAGAAGACCCAAGCTTTTGTCACTGGAAGTGAGTAAAGACAATTTATGTGACCTAGTCTTTGCCAAACTGGATGACAGCTAATGCCTAGTACTTAAAGGAGGCTATGTTCCAGTCATACCTTTTATAAATGCTCTTTTTAATAATACATAATCAGCAAATTAGTCAACTGGTTATGTCTAAACTGATGTATTATATGATTCAATATATTTGGGGTTCTATGAAAGTTTCTAATTTCCATTCATTATCTTTCGTTGAACTATTTGCTTTTCAATGGTAAGAAGCTTCTGCTTCTATGAGTAAAGTAGTCCCCAAACCATAAATTATATCCTACAGTTTTGACATCATTTATTTTCATAGCATTATACATGCCAACCTTTTGACTACTCAAGATCAAAAGAGTTGCTCTCCAGGCTCATATTTCACTATAGCTCTCATATTTTATGCAGCAAATTAGGTTTTACAGTAGCAGCTACAGCAAGACTGTCTCTCGCATTGCACAGCTTAAAATTACTGTAGAGGATTTCATATTGAAGGAGCACGATCCTAGAAATTCACACTCAAGTAAAAAATGGATGAAAACTTTCTATAATTCCTTCCCATCCATTTTGTACAGTATTTATGCATATATATGCAACTAATGTGGTTAAAGCTTCAAACTATAAAGGTAGGCAGGATTGTGCCTTTGGTAATAAAAGTTGGAGGGGAATCTAGCAAATACTAATGAAGACCCATATTTTAAGTGTTCAGAGGGGGATGCACTCAAATCACGTTCAAAGGTCACCTACCAGGCACACCCTGCTATGAATTTCTTTTCTGCCACATTTGGAATGTCCATATTAACTTGTCAAGGTAATTGCTACAGCTGGGACTTCCCATCACTGGCAATCAAGAGTTCATTAGGTAGCTGAAGGTACAGGTAGGTGCTCAGCAGGATTTCTATGCAACACTGAATTACCCCTAGACACCTTTCCATGGGAGTTCAGGCCCTTACTCAGATTATACAATTGTAAAATACTTTTCAGTGGAAATTACTCATGGGTAAACATCACAATAACAACTTCTGCAGTAATGGCTGTTCTAAAGACTTTACTAGGAAAAATTTGACACATAATTCTTTAATTTTCACTTTAAATTATTACTATTTTTAGGAGTGATATAATAAAAATTTAACAATTGGTTGCATTTAGTGAAACTAATGATACCTGCCTATATGCAACTTGCAACAGCTTATGACTCAGTCCAATTTGAAGGCCATTTTAACAGATCAAGCAAAAAAGACTTTACTGTAAATAATTACTGTGTTGATAAATTCTGAAGTCCTGCTACAAACTGTAGAGATGGCAAAACCCTTTAAATAATCATCATGATTATATATCACTATACATATATACATGTAGCCTATACAAGGCTATGTAAGCTGCACTTGTAAAGAAATCGCTACTGTTGTTTGAAACACAAATAGTTTCTTGCTCTAAATAAATATTGATGCATCAGAAAAGGGAAAGGCTATAATCCATTCATTCATTCTGAAAGAACAATCTGAAGATAGAAATGGAAATGTCTTCTGTCCTGAGCACATACTTACCCTGGAGTGATGGCAGACTAGGTCCTTGCATGTTAAGTGTGCTTTGGAAAATAAAGTAGGACAGAAGCTAGGAAGACTGAATGACAAGCTTGTATCTACCACAGATTTTTTTATACACCACCTGCAACTTTTCCCAAAAAAAAACCATCCCAACAAAGTATTCATGCTACCCCAAATAGTTTCCATTGCAGGTCAAGTGAGAGGATTCTGCCCCTCTGCTCTGCTCTCATGAGACCCAACCTGGAGCCCTGCGTCCAGCTCTGGGGTCCTCAGTACAAGAAGGACATGGGGCTGTTGGTGTGAATCCAGAAGAGGCCACAAAGATGATTGGGAGCTGGAGCACCTCTGCTCTGTAGACAGGCTGAGACACTCAGGCTTGTTCAGCCTGGAGAAGAGAAGCCTGTGGGGAGACCTTATAGCATCCTTCCAATACCTGAAAGGCCTACAGGAAACCTGGAGATGGACTGTGTCAGGAGTGTAGTGATAGTACAAGGGGGAATGGGTTTAAACTGAAGGAGGGTAGATTTAGATGAGATACTAGGAAGACATTCTTCACGGTGAGAGGGGGGAGGCCCTGGCACAGGGTGCCCAGAGAAGCTGGGGCTGCTCCTGAATACCTGGCAGGTCTCAAGGACACATTGGACGGGGCTTTGGGCACCCTGGGCTGGGGAGGTGTGTGTCCCTGCCCATGCTCAACTCACTCTAGGATACTATGACACTTGGGATACTATGATAGCATAGTTTTCCCATAGAAATAATTCAGCCAGCTAACAGGATTTAAAAATTACTCATATGCTAGGAAAAATCATTAAGCCTGCTAGTAACAGAGCACACTACAAGCTATTGAAACAAGAATGTTAGAGAGTATTTTCTTAGAAAGCTCTGCTATCTGTTTACTCTTTAAGTGACTCTTAAAAAACAAATTAGTTTACTCTGACATTAAAACTAGGAAAATCAGATAGTATGGTCCTGCTGGCAACAAAAACCCAGGGCTTGACTACTGACCTGCTGCCAGACTTTCTTCATTTCACTCTAGCTATTTTATGTACTATCTCTGCAAGACCTTTGAAATACTGTATAACACATGCCTGTACACAACCTGAAAGACTAGAATTCACACTGGGGTCACTAGGCATCAGTGTAATGTAAACAGATGATAATATCCACAGTCACAAACATTCTGAATGGCTTTCAGACTGCATGTATCTGCTTAAGACACCTTGACTATATTCATCATTCATGAAAACTTGTTTCCACAAGTATACATGCATTTTCATAAACATTTTACAAATAACAAAAATAAAACCATTATCCATCCTGTCAGGATTTTTGTTCACTCTCCATCTCACACACAGGGCAGCCAAAGGGCCACTGAAGTCTAATATATGTATTGGCCTTTTCAGAAACACACTATTCACCAGGCCTGACAATCTCCATCCATGTAAGGGAAGTGGAGGGCTTAATAATGATATTTCTTGGTAGTCAAGGACCTTATGGATTGCAGTTTTGTTATCATTAGAGCCATATTCTGTGCTTTATTCTGAGGTTTTCCTTAAACTCTGACCTAACAACCTCCTTGGCATTGGCTTCAAGCTGATCTTCCTTTCCAGTTTTATTGAGACTTATTGGCAGCCTTTTCATAATGAGAGTTAAAAAAGACTGCCTTGACATTCCTCATGCAAAAGCAGGCAAGGAACTTACACACAGTTATATAAACTAGTATTTCAACCAGGCATTACCTCCAGCTTCTCACAAGAAGACAGACGTGAACTTCACTGTATCATTCATCCAAATGTTGGGGAGGAAAACAGGAATCACAAGCTGCTTTCTGTTCTCTATTGTGGCAACAACTTTTGTTTCCAAAAGGAAAAGGAACAAAATCCAGCTGGAGGCCGGTCATGAGTGGCGTCCCCCAGGGCTCAGTCCTGGCTCCAGTCTTGTTGAACATCTTGATCAATGATCTCAACGAAGGGATTGAATGCTCCCTCACTAAGTTTGCAGATGACACTAAACTAGGAGGAAGTGTTGATCTGCCTGAGGGTAGGGAGGCTCTTCAGAGGGATCTGAACAGACTGGACCAATGGGCTGAGTCCAATGGGATGAAGTTTAACAAGGCCAAGTGTAGAGTGCTGCACATGGGACATAATAACCCCATGCAGCGCTACAGGCTTGGGGGGGACTGGCTGGAGAGCTGACAGGCAGAGAAGGACCTGGGGGTGTTGGTTGACTGCAGACTGAATATGAGTCAGCAGTGTGCCCAGGCGGCCAAGAAGGCCAATGGCATCTTGGCTTGTATCAAAAACAGTGTGGCCAGTAGGTCTGGGGAGGGGATTGTGCCCCTGTACTCCGCATTGGTGAGGCCACATCTCGAGTGCTGGGTCCAGTTCTGGGCTCCTCACCATAAGAAGGACATGGAGGTCCTGGAGCGAGTCCAGACAAGGGCAACCAGGCTGGGGAACGGGCTGGAGGGCAAATCCTATGAGGAGCAGCTGAGGGAGCTGGGGCTGTTTAGCCTAGAGAAGAGGAGGCTGAGGGGAGACCTTATCACCACCTACAACTGTCTGAAGGGAGGTTATAGAGAGGTAGGTGATGGTCTCTGCAGCCAGGTGATAGGACAAGGGGCAATAGGCTCAAGCTGTGCCAGGGCAGGTTTAGATTAGTTACTAGAAAAAATTTTTTACTGAAAGAGTTGTCAGAGCCTGGAACGGGCTGCCCAGGGAGGGGGTTGAGTCACCTTCCCTGGATGTGTTCAAAAAAGGGTAGATGTATTACTTAGGGATATGGTTTAGTTTAGGATGCGAATGGTTGGACTTGATGATCTTAAAGGTCTTTTCCAACCTTGTTATTCTGTGATTCTGTGAAACTCTGCTTTCCCCCAACATAAAGATTATTTATACTTATGACTAATTAGAAAGGACACTCTGGAAAACTTCATGTAGTTTACTAAATGAGGTGTCTTTTGAAGGGATAAATGTGTATTCAAAAAAGTAATACAGGGACTAGACAGCCATTGACCTGTATTAGAGAGTCAGCTGACCTGAACAAGGTCATTCCTCAAATTGCTATGTTAAATATTGTGTATGTTATGTCAATTTATACAGTCTATGAGTTTGTTTCTGAGACTGTTCTCAGGCCCATTTTATAATGACATTAACATGATCCATTATGTATTGGACTCTGCAAGACACCTGAGTAATTTGTGGTAAAAACATTTGTATTTGACTACCTATGCACAAATTTGTCTTTTTTGAGACACTTCTAACTTGCTTATTTACAACACCATGACACTGAAAGCAATTAGTTCAATTAGGATTTAGCAATTATTCATGGGAGGCTTGCCTGCCTATAGCTTTGACTGTCACTGTTTGTTGCCCCTTCATGTTAAAAGATGGAAGAAAGCTCTTTGGATTACTTGACAGCTTCTCTTAGATGTATTTGTTTCTCTACAGTTGGTCCATGGCAACCAGCATTTGGGAAAAAAAACCAAACCCAAGTTGTTTGTATCTTCCTAAAACATTCAATAGTAATAGTGACATGTTAAGTTTTCATTCAGACTTCATGTAAAATTGGGTAAGGGAACACAGATATGGCAACTAAGAAGAAAATGATGAATAACCAATTTTCAAGACCACTTGGACCAACAATTCAAGAAGAACCAAACAGCAGTTCTAATAAAAGATCTCAAAAAACAAACATATGTACATTTTTTTTCTGAAATCACAGATGAGAGATCTTGCAATGAAAGCACTAAGCAGTAGCAAAGAACTGAGGAGCTCAGAGGAGTTAACACATGATACAAAGGTAAGCCAGGACAAGGCTCTTTTGGCTTCTACCTTTCTCAGAACTGTTCATGTAGAGCTAAAAGTTAAAAGCGAGCAAACAAAAAATCAAGCAAAGCATGAGGCCTCTATTCTCAGTCCTCAGGAAATGTTTTTTGTGTCATCCACACAATGTTATTTAGGACATTTTGGTCTAAAAATACACCAAAACTGTACTATGTTATGCATAATACACAGTGCGCTACATAGGTCCCAGGAAGAAATAGTGGTAGGTTTGTCATTGTCTCAAAGGAGCCATTTCCCTCAAGTTGAAAGTTGTCTCTAATTCAAAAGCTCAGCCAGTTCTAGATGCTTATCCTTCTTTTTAGTTGTTATTCTTGTGAGTTATTCCACTGAATTCAGTAGGACTACTTACAGACAGCACTACTACCCCCATTCAGGAAATTACTTCATTATCCTTTACGTTCAATTAGGATTGTCCCTGCATTGGGGACCTTTGGCATTTTCTCCCAGTACTTTCACAAATAGGAGAAAAAGCATTTAATGCTAACCTCTTAAATGCAGATTTGTGCCTACAAAGTCAGCTGGTCCGTGGGCTGAAGCACAAAGGCCAGCTGCTAAGGTTTTTACAGAACCATCAAATGTTTTAACTCTTAGAAGGTTTGCAAACGGTGCAAGTACTAACGAAGGAAACAAGACAAAGGAGCAGCTCAGAAACTTGTATCTAGAATTTTACACACAGAAAAGGAAAAAGTATGTAGGAATACTTTGCAAATAAATGAGAAAACAGGCTTTATAACGCAGCAAAATTGATAGTAAGACCTGTACACTGACAAAGCTAAGCCCCAAAGAATCCTACTACAAAACAAGGAACTGAAAGTGACTATTTATTAGCAGGCTCTATCAATAAAAGAGCAACAGGCATTTAAGTACAACAGTGAAAACGCAGGTACAAATCCTACTCCTGAAACTCTCTGAGACAGGCCAAATATGCAATTGAATCAGACCAGCAAAATTGAACACTAATATTGCAGTCTTAATCTAAATAAAAATGAATTATGTCATTCTTTTCCATAATGCAAGTGAACTTGTGTCCTTGTTCTTTAAAGTAACCAGCACAGTTTATCTATTCTCTTTAATAATGCAATTTAATTTACCAAAGGTTCATATTAAAAATTTATCTGACTACAGCAGTTAGAGTCACCTAGACATTTTGTCATAGTTAAACATTAGCTTTGGAGTACATCACAAACTCCCTACTGTGAGTCTGAGACCTGTTTCATATAGAAACGCTCCAAGCTTCCAATTGACTTTACATTTAAATGAGTCAGGAACTGTGCACTGAATAAAAATGTCTGTCAGTTAAAAAGTGCGGTGCAGCACATCTTAATGGTCACAAAGGACTTCCATTTTGGCTTTAGCAAGCAATTATTCAAAATATAATCCATTTTCACCTCTAAGAATGGTGTTAGACCCATAAGGGCCATGTAAAACACTCACAGTTGAACAGAAAAGCTAACAAAAAGAAGGTGACTCCAAAATCTAAGCTATAGCAACGTCAAGCACCCAATGCAGGCGACACACAATACAGTGAATCTCATTCCAGAATTTAACAAGAATTCAGCAAGTATCATTCTGCCATAAAACCAAACTTCTCTCTTGTGCCCCAGCCTGTTTAAATTGCTCCTGTCATACGGTACCAGATAAGTGAGGCAAGCTAGGTGTAGGCTTGGAAGGAGTGAATACCAGCCACCAGAAACAGCTTTGGAGCAGGTACAATACCTTCTCTGCTGCAGAGCAAGGGAGAAAAATTGATGGGCACAGGGAAAAGGTCAGATAGTCACCTTCTGTTGCTGTGGAATTACAACACATGCTTAACAAAACTCTGAACTATGTGGTTTCAGTGCCATAGAAATCTTCACAAAAACCTACATAATGATGAAACTTTCCTAGGAGGACTTTAGCAGCTTAAACATTGTTGTAACAAGACAAGAATTCCAAGGATTGGCTCATTAAGCACCAGAAGCAGCATAAGTGCCATAGCGAAGTCTGTTAAATTTCCACCCAGAACTGTGAGCCAGCTAGCCTCACAATCAAACCCACAGGCAGCTGCTTAACATTCCCCCAGTGTAAGGCAGCTTTTCCTACCACAGGTCTGCTGGCAGCCAGTGTTGTCACAACCTGAAAATTACAGGGAAAATGCATTAGTATTGATTCAACCAAACAGGAGTGGGATTAATTTGCTTTTGAGGTAACTGACATGAATTGGTTGTTGTGGCTTGAGGGAAGGGAACTGAAGAGAACTGTCTTTCACACTGTGGGGAGACTATTCCCTGACATGCTCACATGTGTCAGAAGGCAAACCCAGGGACACATTAAGAGTAAAGGAATATTCAGGAATATTGGGTAAAACATCCAAACATACCAAAAGAGAACTGGAAAAACATTTTTTAATTTTTTACTAGTTTTGTGTTTTGTTTCTGAACAGAAACGGCAAGTAATGAGACTAGAAGAGATTCTCACACATCGAGACATGATTACCAGGATCCCCCTTGGAAACAAGCCAGCTTAGTTTCATGGTGCTAGAAGCAACAGGGAGTTTGGAGAACACATTCCATATAAACTGTGGCAAAGACAAGTTTGCCAGCTGCTTCTCACCAGTGATGTAGGGCAATGGGTGCAGGTGTCCAGATTTTCGCAGCTGCGGGGGCACTCACGGGAAGAATCCAGGCCCTGTTCCAGTTCTGCCTTACAGCTACTAAAGCTGGGCTTAGTACAAACGTACTCATCTCCTGAACAGCCCTGGACTGCAGTGACTACTTCTTTCTGCCACTCAAGGAATTAAACTGAACTTTGTATCTCTCTAGCTTTAGATACCAAACCATAAATAAGTCAACTACTATCACAGACTTGCATAAAATTCAATGGAGGCCACATAATTGTCCCTTATATTAAAGTAACTTTAACTCAAGCACTTCCAATAGGCACAGATAACTATTATTGTTATAGGTCAAACACCAGACACAAAGTTAATAAGCTATGAAGGCTGTTAAACTATGTTTGTAAACCTAAAATCTTTGTTAGAACCTTCTGTCACAGCGTTGTCACAACTTTACTAGGTTGAAAAATCCTTAATAATCTCCTCAGAAATTTAAGACTGACACCTAGCTATAATTCTGTCTGCATGAGAACAGATTGATCTTTTTTTTTTGGTTCTAATAATGACTTTTAAACGCTATCACCACTTCCCCCCAGCTTTTTGGAGCAGGAGTGACCAAGGCTTGCGCTGAGAGGAAGGAGAGCACAACTTATCCAGTGGAGCTCAGCCTCTTTACCAAAAAAGACAATTTGTGTGCAGAGCCCTGTTCAATGGAAGACATCTGTGGATTCCTCAAAAAATGATTTCAAAGGAATTTCTGAATGGAAATGAACTCCTGTCACATCACAAAAAGGCACCTGCAATCACAAACAGTTATTTAATTTAACCTGATTCAGAAACAGATTCAACTCCATTTGAAATGTGTATCTTTTGTCACTAATAGGATTTTTGAAGGCTGTTCAAGAATTTCTCTCACCCAAGCAGAACTTATCTTATTTAAATTCCATTTATTTACAAACAACCCATCACATCTCTTTTTGTTATTCCTCTTCATCAAGATTCTTTAGCACTAGCAGTTATTTTTCCTTTCCAACATGAGCCTTACGTTAAAGTCATCACATCCATTCTCTCCTAGCATCTCATCAGGCTTTACATGGCATGCTGTCAGTGCTCCCTTAAAAGGTCTTTCTACTGATAGACTTGGTAGAGTTACACTCTACTCACTGCAATTTAATGACATCTTTCCTGGAGGCAAATGATTAAAAACATATATTGGAGCTGATATACCTCCAACCCAGCTTCATCTGAAACACTAGAATCCGAAGGGGAGTTTGCCACAGCTCTCAAAAATCCTGCTCTAAACCACCTTTCATAGGTGCCTCTCCACATAAGCAATGTGAGTATAACCGAACTCGCTAATGCCTTGCAACCTAATTACACACCCTTCTATTTTAATAACTCACCTTCTATGTCCAAAGTCTGTATTTCCCTTTTATACAGGTCTATTTTCCTGTCTCTTTACAGTCATTCAAGTGGGAAACTGCACTTTTGGACATACTTTGCCTGTATCTTTCTTCTCCAAGTTACTATCTGATAAATCCCTGTTCAGTGGTTGCATTCTGTGTTAGGAACAGTGTTAGTTCCTAGAAACATAACCTTTTACTTGATATTACTAACATTAATTCACTTCTTTTATTTCAATCCGCTGGACCATCCATCTCTTCCTGGATAACATAACGGGCTCTTCTGCATTAGCAATTCCACCCAGCTTTCCGTTTTCATCAAATTTCATTAGCACATTCTTATGCCAAGCATACCAATGAAAAATTACCAAATAGCTCAATACAGTGACACTGCTAAGAAAAGCGTTACTCTGAGCTGACACCTGTACAGCAGGGCAGGCTGCCAGGCAGTCACACCGGAGTTACGCTACTGACACACTCGCTTCTCCAGCCCCTACCCCCAGAACACAGAACTGCATTGCATCCAGGCAGGACACAGTGAGTCATCTCACATCCTGAGACATCCCTGAAAACTCTCTAACACGAGCCTTATTCCAGAGGGACCATAATCTCTAACAGTATACTCATCACTACAGAAAAGAAGGCAGAGATGGAGTGTTTCTAGTGAAAATAATGGCATTCCTCAAGCTAATGCTTAATTAATAAACAGTAAAACACATTAATTTATAGGTCAAATAACACTCATGAAATTAATGAGCTGAATGTTGTTAGTCTGTGAAGACCTCAAAATTATCTGAAAGTTTTAAAAGAGACTGTTATTTAGGTTTGTGTGTCTTAATGCAGTGAATCACCATTCTGTTTGCATGGCTGATTTCTCCCTTCCCCTCACTGCTACCCTCCTCCCCCAGAGCCTGAAACCTGTAATTTCTAGACCAGCAGCTGTATTTTCTGTCATGTTTGAGAAGTCAGTGAATGAAGACACAAGAGTAGCATGATGTGTATGACAAAGAAGAGCAGTTCGGAAGTCGTTCTTTGCTGCAGGGTTTTGCAAAAGCTGTCTGTATGTCACAGTGTGATTGCTCAATTAAATCCTCGGAGAAGGTACTGCCAAGAATCAAGCTTCTAAAGCGGAGCACCCACTGTGATCTGCAGCCAAGTCACCCGAGACACAAAGTCACTTTATTCATACCTATCCTGGGCAATCCTGGGTAAGGAAGTACCTATAATTATTTCTTGAAAATAAGTTAATTGGTACAGAAGGGAGGGAGTGGGGACAAGCCAAGGGGAGGAGCAGAGAGCAGGAACTGGAGGGCAGACAACGTGCCTGTCACAGCCAGTTGATCTTGTTCTATAAGCCTGGTAGCTCCCTTTGTACATCACCCTACCTGCAGTGGCCGACCGTTCATAGCAATGATGGCTCTGTCCCTCTGACACTTCATGTGCTAGTTAAGAATGCAGTAATTTCATCCACAGAAATCCCAGCTTGGGTGAGGGATGCCTGACTTTCTCCACAATAATCCCTCTGTGACACAAAAATATTTGGCTTTGTGTCACTTTCTCAGGAAAGCTGCAATTTATATTTCTTGTGCCAGAAGCTATACATGACTGACAGAAAGCATCCTTAAAAATGGCTTTTTTACTACTGGTGAAAGTTGCACTCCATTCAGAACTTGCCGTTCTACAAAAGGAATCCCATGAACACTGACAAAACTGTAGTTACAGTGATAACACCCACATACAGCACAGTCTTTTAAACTGTGGGTACTGGTTTTAGGGTTTAGAAAGGTCTTATCTTGATGTGTATGCATACATAGTTCCCAATCTCCAGAATTAATTAAAAGCACAGTATTTGCCATTCTCAAGCAGTATCCAAAGAGTCGCTATTTGTTACATATCTCAAGCCAGCACCACACCACAAAGAAATAAAGGGAACCTTCTAGAATGAAGAAAGCTCCTGAAACGTGAAACGGGAAGGTTTGTTTAATGTCATTTTTATATTAAATATATATGAAATTCCATGTGTAAAAGCACAAAGATGCAAAAGCAGGAAAATCTGAACGTCCAGGACTCCTTTGGAGCCAGGACTCTCAGGTACCACTTGCCTGACCATCAGTAACTCTTCTCTGAATTGTCTGTCCCACCAGCATGTGACACCCTGGTTCTGTGCTACTCATTTTTCTAGAGAAGATATTTTCTTCTTAATTTTTTCAGCTTCTCACATCAATATACAGGTACATTTTAAAACCCAGAGCTTTCACCTTCAGTAACTTTCCACCTTCCTAGGTTCCCATGGACTGAGAAACAGAAGGGTTACTTCAGTCCTGGCCCAGGAAAGGAAACGCATGGGAGTCCTTCGCTGCCTGCTCTTGTTGAGTCCATCTTTCATGCTCACATAAGGCATCCACATGTCCTACACTGCAAGAACGCTCATTGAAAGAGCTACAACGAAAGGTCCTCCAGTTGAGTGAGCAGCTTCTCTGTGCTTAACTGTGAACATCATTTGTTTCCAAAACAGGATCAAAAAACCCCAAAAGGCTTCAAATAAGCATTCACAATAAGCTTCAGAAAAACAACTCCAGCACTTTGGCCTTTAGAATTATTTTTTTTCCTAATATTAGGCAGAGAGGATTTTGAGAATGAAGAAAATATATAAACCCAGAATAAAAAAGAATAACAAAACTGGAATTGTCAATGACAGGACAGAAGTGGCCTTATTTCTTTTTCTTCCACCACTGACATTAATAAGTGACTTGAGACCTGCAACGGCCAGATATTCTAAGAATTAATTTTATTAGAATACGGCTTTTGATGTATGTAAGCCACCTCTCGTGTTCTTGTGGGGCTGTCAGAAGACAAACATGAGTTTCATTCATGTCACACAGTATGATTGAACTTTTGTGTAGCACAGAGTGGAACATCTGGCTGAATGTGCAGCTCACGTTTTGTTCAAACTCTGCCCTGAGAGTTAGGGAACTGAGAGGCAGTGAGTCAAGTTACATTTTTAGAGGCAAAGTTGCATTTCTTAGACATAAAATGCCTGAAGAGACAGTATCACTTTCTCCAAGCAACACCTCCATGGCTGAAGCAGCCCTGAAATTACTGCAGCAAACACACCTAAAAGATAATTAAGATTTGGACTGACAAGGTCAAGGGCAGAATTTGACACAGTTTTGTGAATGGCTTGGCATTCATCTAAACAAATGTGAACTACTTCTCTTCAAGGCTTGTCTCACTGAGCTTTGGCAGTTTTAATTACAATTTGTAATTGTAATTTGTCTTTTGTGTCCAGTTCTGGGCTCCCTGGGATAAAAAAGACAGGGATCTCCTGGAGAGAGTCCAGAGGAGGCTACAGAGATGATTAAGGGCCTGGAACATCTCCCGTGTGAGGAAAGGCTGAGTGAGCTGGGGCTGTTCAGCCTGGAGAAAAGAAGACTGAGGGGGGACCTAATTAATGTTTATAAATATCTTAAGTATGGGATGCAGGGGGAATTGGCCAGCCCCTTTTCAGTGTCTGTGGGGACAGGACAAGGGGCAATGGCTGCAAATTGGAGCACAGGAAGTTCCACACCAACATGGGGAAGAACTTTTACACAGTGAGGGTGAGGGAGCCCTGGGACAGGCTGCCCAGGGAGGTGGTGGAGTCTCCTTCTCTGGAGATATTCAAGACTCGTCTGGACGCCGCCCTGTGCAATGTGAGCTGGGGAGCTGCTTTGGCAGGGGGGTTGGACCCGATGATCTCTCGAGGTCCCTTCCAACCCCTGTGATTCTGTGATTCTATGATTTGACAACCACAGTGGTACCCTTTTACTAATTTCTGAATTTACCTGTGGCTGGGGACAGATAAAGACTGATTGCCCATTAGATTTTCCCCTTTTTGATATGCCTAGAGCACTCCCTAGTCCGACTTCTCAGGATTCAGGCAGGTTTCTGATTGTGATTCACAGTCTGTGCCGCTGAAGAAATTTTAGCTGTTGGAGCTATTTTGTGTCAGGTGTGTGATGAAACCAGCCTTATGCTGTGTGTTCTTCACCACCTCTACACTCCGTTATGTGAACAAGTCCCTGCACAGGTTCTCTGTGCTAAACAGCAGCAGTGGAATGGGGGTGGGAGAAGAAAAAAACAACCAACAACACCCTCAGTAATATCACAAGGTAACCTCTGATGCTGCTAGTGTTGACAAAATTAAGACAATAAGCAAAACCAAACTGTAATACTTTACTTCGTAAAGCAGCATGAAACATGAAATTCTCACAGATCTAGCCAAAGTTACTGAAGTAATCATGGAGTTATAGATCTAAATTTTTCTTTTAACACATTTAAACATTCAATCATAAACACAGGAAGAAAGGCAGGCAGGAGGTACCATTTTCTTGCTAAGTCAGTTATGATTCACTCATCTCCTTTTTGCTTTCTAAAAACAACTCTGGAAAGAAAAGTAAAATTCACTTTTACATCCACATTCCTTGAACTACCAAGAAACTCTGCACATCCACTTATATATCTATTCCCAGGTCCCAGAGTGTTTAGGTATCAGGAAGGTGGAACTTGATCCAAAAATGTTAACTCACATAGGTTGGTTTTATTAATTTGTGTTCTTAATTTTATTCTAATTGATGCTCAGACAAAGCTCTGTTAAAAAAAAATAAATATTGGGTTAAAGTCTTGAATATATTCTTAAGCTGGCTATGAAAGCTTTAAGAGGTCTATTTATAGCCACTCCTCCCTTCACAACAGTAAGCAAGCTGGCCAAATTGAGCTCTCTAGAAGACAGAAATTTTGGTGTACTCTCATAAGGAATATCCTGGGAAGTGAAAACAAGCAACTAGTTTCAAAAGCTGAAGTTAATTTCTAAATGTCATCTGTAGATTAGCCAGCTAGTGAAATCATAGAATCATAGAATGGTATGAGTTGGAAGGGACCCCAAGGATCACAGAGCTCCAACCCCCCTGACACAGGCAGGGCCACCAACCTCAGGCCTGGATCTACACAAGGTTGCCCAGGGCCCCATCCAACCTGGCCTTGAACACTTCCAGGGACAGGACATCCACTACCTCTCTGGGCAGCCTGTTCCAGCACCTCACCACTCTTTCTGTAAAAACTTCCCCCTAATATCTAATCTAAACCTTCCTTCCTTTAGTTTTAATCCATTCCCCCTTGTCCTGTCATTGTCTATCCTTTTAAAATGTTGAATCCTCTCCTGCTTATAAGCTCCCTTCATGTACTGGAAGGCTGCAATGAGGTCCCCCCACAGCCTTCTCTTCTCCAGACTGAACAAGCCCAGCTCCCTCAGCCTCTCTTCATAGGGCAGGTGCTCCAGCCCTCTGATCATCTTCGAAATACATGTGCACACACACACACAGAGAAGTGCATAAGCCTCATAAACCAGAGCTGATGGGCCATGGGCAAGTGAGGCTGCTCAGGGAAATTAGGGCTCGCCAGTGCCTTCAGGGGTCACCCCAAGCTGGGGTGCTGCTGAGATGGACTTCTCAGCACCGAAGCCAGCCAGTTCATGGCTGTGTTGTCTTTCAGGTCATGGTCCCACAGACATTTCATTCTATTGTACAGTAGCTCTGCCATGGCAAGGCACTATCGTATCTGCCTCCTGCTCTCTGCCATTCTTCCTGCCGGGAGCAGGGATCGCTGCTCAGAAACAGACTGGGCATCTGGAGGTTACTGGTTTTGGGGTGATTTGGTTTTTTCTTTTCTTTTTTGTTCATGTGATGAGACCTGGCATTTGTGCATCACTTGTTTTATATTTACTACCATTATTACTCTTCTCTTCCTTTGTTATTTGATTAAACTTCTTTATCTCAACCCACAAGGTTTGGGGGTTTTTTCCATTCTCTTCTTCATCCCCTTGGGGAGTGAGAAGTGAGAGAGTGACTGCACAGTCCTCAGCTGCCAGGCAGGTTTAAACCATGATGGTGGGTACACCCCAAAATGGGCAGGGACCTCAGTAGACTTAAAACTACCCAAGTCCTCTGCCCCACTGAAGTCATGTGGGTGAAATGCTCTTCTTCAATACTTGCTCCTGCAAACACATCTGAGAAGTTACTTGACTGCACCGCAGGGCCAGCTCTCTGGGTCTTCCAAAACACTAAACATAATATTCTATCTATGGCCGCCACACATGACTGCCCATTTAAAAAATCCAATATATTAAAGATATACATGGGTGGAATATGCTGAGTGGAGAACATGTAGAATCAAGACTCATATTTCACAGATATGTATCTTTAATTAAATTTTGCTCAGTTTACTTGCTGCTACGGACAACAGCATTAGATTATTCCAAATTTATGGAAACTCAGTAAGCATATGGACAACGATTTTAGCAGTAGCAAAAAATAAATCTGCCCTTGACTACTTCATAACAGTACTTGTGATGCTCAGTTGATATTGGTTAACTGTTAAAGACATTTCAAATAAATTTGCTATATAAATCAGAATGCAAAATGCAGCGTAGTTATCGTGGGTAATTCACCTCCTGTATGACACTTTCAGTCATAACAGTTTTTAAAGTTTCTGTAGGGTAACCAATGTAAAGTCTGCTAAATAAGTAAATAAATAGAAAACTCCCCAAATATTTGTTTTAAATAACACATACAATACTTTTCACGCAGTGTGCTGCAGAGTAATGTGTTTGTTACAAAGAGGTTTGAAAAGGACATAGTTTTCTCTTTGAAATTTGGACTCACTTTTACAAAGAGCTTGTCCTGGGCAGAACTTGCAAAATGTTTCCTCTTTAATATTTAAAATAAGTCCCATTACTCTCATAACGAGAAAAAATATCAGTGGTAATAAGTTGACCTTAAAAAGTACAGTTTTTGTTAGCAGTAAAAATGTATGCACTTTGTTAGCTTTCCTTTTATAAGTAAAGCTAAGCAAATGCTTTCATCAAAATATCCACATGCACTGCTTCTTTATAACCTGGGAAAATCTCTGTAGTTTCCATCAGCTAACCAAAACAAAGATTTCACACTTCTTACACAGTAGTAGTTGATGAAAAATCCAGAGCCTAACTGCAATAAACTGTTTCTGAAACTCGATGTGAACAAAGCATTTTCAAGTAAGCTGCTGAGCCACTACAGCTTTTCCACGGTGAAAAATTACATCAACGTTCCCTGCTTACTGTCTTAACTTAGCAAGCAGAATATTAACTAGAATATAAATATTAACACAAAGATCTCTGGTGATATTTTTTTTTCCATGTGTCAATAATTCTGTAAAGCTGTACTGAGAACTGAGGCAGGAGGACTGAAGGAAAAGCTCTGAAACAATTCCCTTACTCTCCCTGCCCCGTGACAGCCCAGCAGCGCTACTAGCACTGTTCATTTCACCTAGGAGCAATAAACTTACTTTTTTTGGAATGATTATGCCAGAATGATATAAAAATAGATGATGAAGCAAAAATGAGATAGATTTAGCTCCAGTGCCCTGCAGTAGCTGCCATAACTGCAGAGCTAGCTCATTACTGAAGTCAGTCCCTTGAGTCCACCGCGTCCCGGCTAAGCGACAGTAATAGAAAGCAGCTGTATGAGGACATGAGGTCAGCAGAATCATTAGCCCTTAAAATCGCATCACCATCGTTCCTTGTTGGCAGCAAGGCTTCCACACACCACCGGGCTTCTAAACACCAGGTCAAACATTATGATGAACTTGACCCACCAGCTCCATTAACAAGGACCTGTGGCCCAGTGCTCCCAGGAACCCGCATCTCCAGCACCCCACAGAGTTTAATGAGTTTCAGTGCTGCCCCGGTGCCCTCACCCCCTCCAGCCTGGCCTGCCCTGAGACCGGGTGATGCTGACTGGGAAGGCGGCCCAAGGGAACGCCCTGTTTCCTGATGCTCCTCGCAGCCTGTTGTGTAACAGCCACAACCGCCTCTGCTGGGAAAAGACATGTTGTGTAAGGATGCAGTAGCAGTGACAAATCCCAAACGTCACCACCTCACCGGCAGCACAGAGATGACGCTACAAAGAGACAACGCTACAGGCAACACCAGCCACATGCCAGGCGGAGCAAGAGATGTGTGAGCAGGCTGTGCACAAGGGACTGGCTGGTTCAAAGCACACAGAGCTGCCTCTGCTGGGTCTGGGCAGCAGCAGGAACCCTTAGCCCCCCCTGGTTTCCCTGCTCAGAGCTTGGGTGTACTGGACTGGGAGCAGCAGGTCCTGGGTTCCCAGGTTCCAATAGGCTGTGCAAGGTGACTGTTGTTGTGCAGGAAGAAGCCCAAGAGACTCAGGCTGGGGCCTCAGGTGACAGCCCTGTGCAGTGCCATGGCCAGCCCTGCTTCAACAGTTCCCTGGCCGAAGGCCTGGCCTAGGTCCTGGGAAAGGGCCATATTCCCAGTGGATGGGCTGCCTCCCATCTCACCTAAACAGCTGTGCTGTGAGGCACAGAAATGAAGACAAAGTTCTTTGCCAACACTCCCATGTGTTCTGATTAAAAAGGTAGCCTGTGAAATCAGCCAAGGTTTTCTCAGTTCTGCCTTTCAGTGGGGTGAGCCAAAGCGTCCCCAGTGCACCCAATGTTTCTACAGCACTTCAGCAAAGCAAGGGCCCTGCCTCAGCTGTCGTGATGAGCTTCAGTCAGAAAAGCAACAACCCTTCTATCAATGTCAAAGACTAAATAAGTTTGACTATATGCTGATGTTCTTCAAATTGTTTCTACTAGCAGTAGTTCTGGATGGTTTGTTTTGGGGAAATTAATGATGATACACCAAGGTCGTTGCACCTCTGCTGTAGTGAACAGATGTTAACATATTAACACCACCTTCCTGCACCACACTAAAGCAGAGATACTCCTGGTTGTCATTGTATGAGGTGAAGCAAAACCAGCCTAATAAAAAAACCCAGCCTAATATATTCAGTCTAAAATGCAAACAGTTAAAGAAAAGAGCCACTGCACCTCCAAAAGCCGTTACTCTCTATCATCCCCATCAAAACACACCACTTGTCTTTTTAAATCAACCCAAACCTAGCAGAACAATAAGATACCAAATCTATTTTTTTTTTCCTCTCAGCAGTATAGACCATTTTCAATGCCATTTGTAAGCTGCCTATTTATTCCTGACATTCACAGCATGAGTATATCTCCAGTTCATGTTGCTCTGTTACACTGAGGTAGAAATAACCAAGGATTTTTTTCATCTTTTTCCTGGGAGGATTCAGAGCTGGTTGTGTTATCCATCGCTCCGTTAAACTGGTATGAGATTATTGCAGTAAACTCGGTATAGGAGTAAGACATAAATACTTCTAAAGCCTACAGTTAGTAGGGAAGGCAGTAGCTTGCTGACTGAGAGTGAGGACTGGTGTAAGTTTATGTACAAAGGTAAAATATCAGTCATCTTCACTCATAAATCCCTCTTGTTTGGGTATTCTTCAAACCAAAGGTCTTTCCTCTTCTCTAAACCTTCTGTGCTACCATGGCAGTCTCAGAGGGCTGAGGTCCTTGTCTAAGCTTCCCATTTCTGCTTAAATAGCAAATTGCTGTCAGGATATTTTAAGCAAGGCAACATTTCCCACCTAGCCCACCAGAGCCTGCTCCTGGTGATCTTTGGGATATGCTGCAAAAGACGACTTCCCTCCTCAAGCTGTCCTGGGGAAGGGGTCTGCAGAGAGCAATCCACCTAGAGAGTGTGTACCCCTCCAGAGGGCAACTAAGATTTACAACTGACAGTATTGGCTTCTGTGGAAAGAATGTGCCTGGCCTAAAGCAGACAGGAATGCTGGACTGATTAACACTTTCTTCTTAACAGTCTCGTAGCAACAACACGTTTGACAGTGCATTAGAAAAAGAGCTGGGGATAGATGGGTATTGTGAAAGCAGGGGGGTGTTTCACCTTGATTAAGCAACACACAGGCCCTTCATGGGGAAGTTGAAGATTTTTCTTCACTATTGGTTAAGTTTTAACTTGCTTTCTGTCAACTAATTTTATTATAATTGGAGGATATTACTAGAAAATGAATTCCATTAAAGGCCCCAGTGCACTATGAGTTAGCTACAAAGAAGGTAAGTGCCACATGTCAGAAAATTCAGAATTTTGAGCTACATTTTTAAATACCTAACTCCTGACAAACTCCTTTCCCAGCTGTAGCTGGGAAATGGATAGCAATTCTTTCATCATTCTGGCCCCAAACCAGGGACTTAACATCAGCACAGCTTGAAAGTCCATTTAAACTGTGACAGGGCTGTAAAAAGCTCTTAGCATACACATTTCCTAAGAGAAATTCTCATCGGTCTCTAAGCTACAGCTGTTGTTTATTCAATACAGATAGGCATAAGAAGTAAAAGAGATGTACCACTCAGTGTCTCAAACCTATGTGTAAAGCTATTTAATTTTTTTTACTCTGATTTCCCATTATTATTAGTAGGTTTATACCTGTCTCTTAGCTGCATGTTTAATACTGGCAAGCTTTCTTTGCTGTGTACTGTGAGAGTCAATAGATGTGAAATTTCACCCATAAATGCTCCCTCAGCGCAGTTATGCTCTCAGGGTGGTACCTGAGCTAACTTCACAGCCTCCTCTGGCACTTCTGACCATTAACCAGAGCTCGCTGACACAACAGGTATTAGAATTCTTAACATTTATGAATATTAAGAGTCTTAATCCTTGGAGTGAAAGATCGCAGCAAGGGATGCTTACAATTTCCTAGGGCAGTAAGGAAATAGTGCTATTTAAATTCTGTGAAATGCTTTAAATGTGAACACTACTGAAAGCCTTCACTAAGCAGCAGAAACCGTCAATACGCAACATCTATCCTCTTCATAAGATGCTCACTTGGCTTTAAAGGTATGGTTAAAAAGCTGGATATATCATATTCTGTATACTTCAGAATTTAAGTCTAAGTATAATAATATCCAGTTACAAGTGAAGTTACAATTTATTAATTCCATGTGAAATCTTTTCAATTACAATGTACGTTTTAAACACCCTTGCTCAAAATCTCCACTACTACAGTCAGACCTTGTTGAAAAGCCTTTGCAGACTGGAAAAGTGGTGTTCAACTGCTTCCAGTTCTGTTTTATCCAGAGAAAACTACAGATCATGGAATAACATCTTCTGACAATATTTTTTTTCATTTTGATGAAATAAATAAAAAAGGGGGAGTTGGGGGGAGCAAGCTTTCTGAAGGAGTACCAGAACTGAAGGTGACCTCCTGGCATCTCAATTTCCATTTCCATTTTTTGCAATGTTCTTATGTTACCATATAAACAAAATTCTAGCAGACAAATGAGGACTCTTCACTTACTTCAGCCAACTCTGCTTGACCTGTATGCTGATCTCAATCCAAGTATGGCTCTTTCAAAGCAGATGAAAGCTCTCCTGCCTGTGAACCTTGAATCAGGTCCTTACATCTGTTTAGACTGAGGCAACATTACAGGGGTCCATCAGATCAAGATGATAACCCAGAGAAAAATAAAAAAAAAATATTCTGTAGAAAGAAGTTACATCAATATAAACCACATGTAAATTCAGTTTCATTCAAAGGAGACTTCAGTGGTAGGTTGCCATCTTAAAATAAAAGAAACCAGAAGTAACAAAGAAAGCACTGAAGGCCATCCAGACTGGATCCAGGACCACAAGTAGCACCGACATGAAAATGAGGTGTGCTTTGGCTGCTGGAAAGCTATATTGTACATAACTTGTGTGTATAGATACTGCCTGCTCAACTTTTACCTCTGATATTTAATTACAAGGGAGGTGACTGGTTTAAACAACGGCCAAGTTATCTGGGGATGTTTTGGGAGTAAACAAAAAAAATGAAAACAAAACCTGTATCAAAGCAAACAACACTGAGGTCACCAGACTAAAGGAATTTGTTTATGAAACTTTGGCAATGTTTGGTATGAGTCCTGGCTTCACAGGCAATCTCTATTTAGCTGTTACTAAGAAACAAACCACACAAGAGTTCTGTTTTTCACTTTGTTGTTCTGAATAATCATCATCATTATTTCACTGCCTAATAAAATGAGGCTGTCACCTTGATTTGATGTCACCGCTTCTTAGGTATTTGTTATCCCTGCAGGGATGTCCATCTTTGCTGGGGTACTGAGCCAGCCCAACACCCTACAAAGTCCAGAAGGTTTAGAGAAGAGGAAAGACCTTTGGTTTGAAGAATACCCAACAAACCCCTTGCAAAAAGGGATGAGCTGCTAGGGCTGACAAGCTGATCCTCCTCCAAAAGCAGAACAGGCAGTACCTGATAGAGGTAAATTGTGACCCAGATATTAATCTGAATCTCCATTCTAGGGCTGAGGGAAATTTAGAAACGGAGACAATCCAGAGATCCAAGAAAATGGTAAACGACTCTCAAGTCTTAGTTCTGTGGGTAGGCATAAAGGTAGGTGTTGCTTGGAATTACTCCCCTGTGGAAATCCTACAGCATTAAAATTTACTCTGAGATTTCTCTGGGTATTTGTGTTACTGACACCCTTCTTACACTGTGATTGCTTTAAAATGACTTGTCTCTATGTACCAGTGTTCCCATCAGTCCATATTGTTAATTTTTTATTTCTCAATCAAGAATTCATGGAGGTTAGTATGACATTGCTGCAAATATCCTCACAGTCTAGCAATGTAAATAATGGATATGGCTCCAGAAATACCAACCAGCCTCTTATTGTTCTGGGAAACTTAAATCATGGCTGCCTGAGCTCACCTCCTAGTAAACAAATGGGCTTCTCTCTGCACTGCAGTACATCCCCCATCTTTCAAGGAAATTAAGTGTGTCATTGAAATGACTGTAGTTTTGGTAAGTGCACACAGATATTTAATTGTGACAAAACTTGCAAAGATGCACTGAATGCAACTGTTTTCTTCTCTTTAACTAAGAAATTTGAAAATGCTAACATGTTCAGAAGCTCTAGTGAAGTTTAACACATAGTTAATGTGTTTCATTAAACTACATATCAACCTTTTACATTTCTCCCAATTTCTGCCATTTATTTAAAAGTCCTATAGTGAACAAACATAATTGAGGACCTGTTTGTTCCTCCCACTTTCCATTTAACCTCAGTGATTCTAGCCTCTCATCTCTTTTGGCACAAAAAAGCATTTGTACAGTATTACAACAAAACATATTTACTAGATTTCCAGTAATTAATTTTCTATGAATCTTTCAGCCTGAAAGAAAAAAAAACCAAAAACCCTACAACATTTCTGCATGAAAAATGTATTATATTTTCTCCATTTCCTTACAAATTTACATTCTGAGCTCATCTGTCCCACATATTCTTTATGGATAATGAGGAAGGCATCTTCACTAAGCTGTCACTGTAGAAGTGAAATGTTTACAGTGTGTGCCTTGGAGATGCTGGCAGCTTAGATTCTAAGAATACTTTCTTATTCATGACAATAAGCATTGCCCTAAATTTCTCTTACACATGAACAGAAAAACAGTGATCTGAAAAATCCTTGAACTTTGTTTACCCCTAGTAATGCTGTTTTAAGAAATGTTAGTTTAGATACATCACACTCATGACGTTTCATGAGAAGTGACAAAGACTGTTAACCACCCTAATACCTTGCAGAACCTCCTTTGAAACTGCAAATATTTCTTAATTAATGAAGAGATAAATATCTTCATTATGAAGCTAATGAGCAAAATACCCATCATATGACTTTCAAATGTATTTTTCCACCATATTTATTCTGTAAAATTTTGGGGATACATTACTGACTTTTAAAAATAAAAGAAACCTCAGACATGAATCTCCTGACAACTTTGAGCAGGAGACTTGACTAATTATTGAAAAATATCTCCCTGTAATCAACTCTCTGAAGTAATTCTTCAGCAAAGTACATAAGAAGATACCTGGTGTAAAGACTATTTGCAGGTTTTGTTTCTGTGCACATGTCCAGTCACAGGCTTACAGTGACGTGCTTAAGCCTGCAGGCTTTATTGAACCAGGTCCTGGGGAAAAAAGGCATCTTTTATCCTTCGTTCTTAGCAAACCTCACATAGTTTGACTATGTCTTTGAAATAGGACCAAAAGAATCTCACACAAGATCTTCTTTCACTGAAGCCGTAATATACGATTCATGTAGATGCAGTTAGAAGGTTACTCCTGGCAAGTTTGGAACTTGTGCTGTAAAATACATAAAGAAATGACATGAACCTTCTGACCAGAATGACTAAAGGTGCCCGTGTACAGCCTTCTGCAAACCCTTCCTTCCTACACCTAGCTCTTCAATTAACCTGAGCATACTCAAACCTCTGTAATCAATCAAATTTCCAAGTGTAATTATTAACATAGTCTTTAATTAAATGGATTAGATCATTTGCACACATTCTAAAGAAAAGTCAGCTATTGAATGCTGATGGTTCAAATACTTCCAATGTGGTTCTGATTTCTGATTTAGAACAATCTGGAATCTCAAAGGTCTTTTGGATTTCTTTTGCTCCTGTAACAATATCATTGTGCCAACACATCAGGCCGAAACTCTTGCTTTCCTCTAAACAAAAATCTGCAGATTGTCCTGGTTCTGGCCAGGCCAGAGTCAACCTCCCCAAGCAGCCAGCACAGGTGAGCTGAGTCATCCTGGGCTGTTTCCACATCACCTGACATCACTTCCCCATAAAAGGGGCTTGGTGAGAGAGGTGATTAGGCACAGCTCTGACAACAACAGTTCTCTTTTTGGCCAACTGAGCTGGCCAGAACCAGCACCCAGATGTAGACATCCCTGTATAAAATTAGTCTTTTTTCTTCCCTACAGTCACTATTACTAAATGAATAAAAACTACATTTTCAGAGTATTATTACTCCAAAAGGACAATTGGGAGGAACTGCTTTTTGTAGAATGCAGCAACTTTGGCCATTGTAGGTACTCTAGTTGAGTAACTTTGACATTTCAACAGTTTTATTGCTTACGTAATTTCTTCTGGAAAACTCTATCAGGCAAAAATATTTTTGTTATATAAAATGCTGCTACAATGGGTGGAAGAGCAATACTAAACCATATCAAAATCCCAATCTGAAGCCAAGTTGTTATCAGACAAGTAACAGTAACAATTAACCTGTGATTCAGTAATACTTTTAATATTTTTTCTAACTTAATAGGAACTTAAACAATTTAAAACCACTCACCAATGGTATAGCCCCACAGCTGCCTTAAATCTTCACATCAACTTCTTGTAAGCAAATCTCATGTATCTGAACTGGTAATTCTGCATAAGCAAACTCTGAATTCCCATATTCTCTCCATTTTTGTTTGTTCATCAACACGCTGTATAGTGAATGGAAAAGTACTTTACGAATAACAGCATCCAAGGGCCAGAGAAAGAAGTTCTCTGTTCTGTGGCAACCTCTCAACTTCTGAAGGTTAAGTACAGTGTAAATAATCAGCAGCAAAAGAAAAAAAAAGGAAGGGTTTTGTGTAAGCCATGGAAAATGGCACGTATTATTTCTTTTTGTAAACCTAATGTCCTCTGCCTGTTGTGGAACACAATTTAGAGTAATTATAGCAACAGTCAGGAGACAAATTATTATAACAGATTCTCATACAATAGCGTGAAATCTTCAGAACTGTTAAGAACCCTGACAGATACAACAAAATCAAAGCAAGCAAGCAACTAGCAGGAGATGCAGTAAAGCTAAAAAGGTGGTACAAGGCAATCAATTATTATCTTTAGCCTTAGTTTTGTAGGTCTGTGTTCTCTATTTGCAAATAACAGAGATGCACATATCTTGAATCTTGTGTGAAGAAACCAAGTAGTCTGTTTTCCCATCTGTTTATCCTCTCAGGTCCAAAATCAAAAGAAAAAAAGTGTATGCTCCAGTTGTAAGTTCAGTTGGAGTGCCTGATTCAGACTCAAACTGATGCAGCAAAGTTAGCAGCCTTCTGCACTGGGCTTTAATTAAGATCCCCATGAAATTTAGCTTCAGTCCTCTGAGTCTGAGACTCCAATCATCCCCATATCACCATACAGGAAAACCCATTGCTCCTGATCCATGAGACCACCATAATGACCCACAAATAAAAGAGGTCTAACAAAACACCAAAGAAAAATTTAAAATAAAAATTAGGCCTTAATTTGCCTTAGAAAGAAAAAATTAATGACCACCCTCACCCCTTACAGAACAAGCAGCAAGGCATTCTCTGCTTTCTGGTCACTAAGGAACTTTGATAGAAAAATTTGGGGTAAATATCTTCTACAGGAACTGATTCAATCTGAATCTCTCTAAACTTAGAGCATGATGCAAATTCCAGCTTTTTATTATAAAAAAAATTCCCTCATCCCTCCCTACCTAGGAGGAGATTAGAAAGACATACTTCATAGAAAGTGTTACACCATTATTTTTACTGCAGCGTATGCTACATAAAACCTATTGTCAGAGAAACGCTTCACATTTTTCTCCACAGTTGTTTTTCTGTGTAAAGCAAACTCAGAATTATTAAAATAGTTTCCTTGATTTCCCCATTGCAAAGGATACCAGGACAGTCTGACTAGTAGAAAACATATGTTATTGATTTTTCTGGTATTCTTACTTGTGAGGACTCATATTCAATTTCTTCTTTCATGGTGGGAACCATTGATAGCTATTATCATGTCTGAAAGAGAGATAATTGTGTCTTCTCTGTATTACTCCCCTGTACTCACAATTAACATGCTACTCGCTATTGTGGAAACCTTGTAAGGCAGCTTGTAATACAGGAGTGAGAAAACCAGAAAACTTTCATCATTGCCAAAACAACTATGTCTATCCAAATGATGCCAACAGACACAATTCCAAATGCTCATGTAAATAAAGATGTAAATCCAGGAATGAAGTAGCACAAAGATAAATTTTCTTAAGGCTGATTATAGGAAAACTTCCTTATTGTAATTGTAGACAATTATTGTGGGCATAGGATTTGATTACCAGAACAAATCTATCAATTATGTATCAATTTGTGTACAAAAAACCTGCTTACATCCAACCTCTAACTTCTTTACCATCATCTAAAGCAAAACTATAGAATTTTCAAGTCCCAAAAGGACTCACTACCTCCATTATATGTGAGTTACTTCTTTTCCCACCTTAAATCCAGCTTATTTCACACCACTAGTGTAGAGAATTATCAGGTAGAAATGTAGCTGAAGAGCAAGGAGATCCAGCTGTTGGGTGAACTGGAGGCAGAAAGTGCCACATGTGCCACCAACAGACTCAATCTGGGAAGCACAGTCACCTCATAGTGATCGTTAAGTAACTGTCCTGGAATAACTCTGCTTATGTGATGAGGGAAATCAGCTACAGCAATTCAGAAAAGTTTCTAAACTAAGAAGTGAAGTTACACACTTCCCTGAATAACTTCGAGAACTGAAGAATTATTAAACAAAGTGCTTTTTTCTGCCATCAGCCTGTACTAGTTTTCCTCTTCATGCTGTCAAATTACCTTCTTTTAGTCTGTGGCGCTTACGCCATTTCCAACAGTTGCACTTGCATATCAATGAGCTGCCACACAGCTCTTGTAATTACCTTGCAGAGGTTGCTGCACTCTCTCCCACATACCATTTCTCTCCATGAACATCCCCTGTCTTTGTGTCGTGGTTTTGCCCCGGCCGAGGGCCGCACCCCACACAGTCGCTTGTACTTTTAAAAGGAAGGGGGAGGGAAAGTTGGGGGAGGGGAAAAAGGGAAGGAAGAAGGAGGAAAAGAAACCACAACCTAGAAACCAGAACCACGCAGGTTGGGATAAGGATAGTTTACTAAACAATAACAGAAAACTAGATATAACAATAACAGAAGTTTAAAGTACAAAATAGATGAAACTGGTGATACACAATGCAGTTTCTCACCAAACCACAGAACCCAGGCCGCACAGCTTAGAGCCGTCCCCGAACCCGGAAACTGCCCGTCCTGGTGTTGTCTCCTCCTCTTCCCCCCAGTCCCCCTTTATACTGAGCATGACGTAACTGGCATGGAATATTCTCTTTGGCCAGTTCGGGTCACCTGTCCTGGCTACGTCCCCTCCTTTCTCACTAGTAAGGAAGTATGCAGAGCTGAGAAAGGTCCTTGATTGCCCGGCAACAACTAGAAACATCAGGGTGCTATCAGCACTGTTCTCATCCTAACACCCAAACATGGCATTCCATCCACTGCTAAAAATAATTAACTCCATCATAGCTGAAACCAGGACATTATCCACCCCTTATTCCATACCATTTACGTCATGACCAGATCCAACAATTTTCTTTAGGTACAATCAGTTTCGTGTTTCACATACCCATATATATATGTACACATGTATGCACACATACGTGCATACAGATCTTATTCCCTCAGTCTGTGAATCATCCCTCTGAAGTTGTTGAGTTCATTTAGTCCATGATTTTCAGGCTCCATTTGTCGTAACAGTTTCTCAGGATAATTGTATGTTCCATTGGCTCGTTGCATGCTGCATCTCAGGCTCTTGACTGATACACCTGGCATGGTCCATGCTCATAGTCTGTGGGTCAGAGTTTATTTTCAAAGGGAGAAAAAAAAAGTTCTTAAGAGGCCAGGCTTCGGTTCCATCATCATGGCACTCATTCTTCATTAACTTGTATGACTCCGGCTATAATGCTATGGTACAACATACAGCAATCATAACAATAATGAATATACAATAATGGGTTATTTGGCAATTATTATAATTTCTACTCTATTAATTATATTGGCTATCATAATAATAATGAATATACAATAATGGGTTATTTGGCAATTATTATAATTTCTACTCTATCAGTTATATTGGCTATTCTCACCCAAAATCAAATCCCCTTGAGGTACACATCGAACTTCTCCATCCCTCTGCATTACCCACCAAGTACAGCCAGGTCCTTGAGCAAAAACAATTCCAGACATGGGTTTACCTTTGCCTGAAGCAGGGATGACCCAAACTCTCTTTCCCAATACACTCTTCATATGCACTACTGGGACTCCGTCTCCCTCTACAGTACGTGGAAATTTTGCCTGGGCAGGGCCAGCCCGATTGGTAGATCCCCTAGAGTTAACTAACCATGTGGCTTTGGCCAAATGTGTATCCCAATGCTTGAATGTCCCACCACACATTGCTTTCAGTGTAGTTTTTAAAAGTCCATTATATCGTTCAATTTTCCCAGAGGCCGGTGCATGATAAGGAATGTGGTACACCCACTCAATGCCATGCTCTTTGGCCCAGGTGTCTATAAGAGTGTTTCGGAAATGAGTCCCATTGTCTGACTCGATTCTTTCTGGAGTACCATGTCGCCAGAGGACTTGCCTTTCAAGGCCCAGAATTGTATTTCGAGCAGTGGCATGGGGTACGGGATATGTTTCTAGCCAGCCGGTAGTTGCCTCCACCATTGTAAGCACATAACGTTTGCCATGGCGGGTTTGTGGGAGGGTGATGTAATCAATCTGCCAAGCCTCCCCATATTTATATTTCATCCACCGTCCTCCATACCAAAGGGGCTTTAACCGCTTAGCTTGCTTGATTGCAGCACATGTCTCACATTCGTGGACAACTTGTGCGATGGCGTCCATGGTCAGGTCCACCCCTCGATCCCGAGCCCATCTATATGTTGCATCTCTCCCTTGATGACCCGAGGTATCATGAGCCCATCGAGCTAGGAATAATTCACCCTTATGTTGCCAGTCTAGATCTACCTGAGCCACTTTAATCCTAGCAGCCTTATCTACCTGATGGTTGTTTTCATGTTCCTCCATGGCCCGACTCTTAGGTACATGGGCGTCGACATGACGTACCTTTACAACAAGTTTCTCTAACCGAGCAGAGATATCTTGCCATAAGTCATCAGCCCATATAGGTTTGCCTCTACGCTGCCAGTTGTTCTTTTTCCACTGCTGCAACCACCCCCACAGGGCATTCGCCACCATCCATGAATCAGTATAAAGGTAGAGCCTTGGCCACTTTTCTCTCTCAGCAATGTCCAGGGCTAACTGGATGGCCTTCACCTCAGCGAACTGGCTTGATTCACCTTTTCCTTCAGTGGCTTCTGCTACTCTTCTTATAGGGCTCCATACAGCAGCTTTCCATCTCCGATGCTTACCCACAATGCGACAAGACCCATCAGTGAACAGGGCATATCGCTTCTCATTCTCTGGCAGTTCGTTGTAGGGTGGGGCTTCTTCAGCGCGTGTTACCTCCTCATCCTCTGGTGACATCCCAAAATCTTTGCCTTCTGGCCAGTCTGTGATCACCTCCACGATTCCTGGGCGATTGGGGTTTCCTATTCGAGCCCGCTGTGTAATTAGTGCAACCCACTTGCTCCACGTAGCATCAGTGGCATGGTGTGTAGAAGGAACCTTCCCTTTGAACATCCAGCCCAGCACCGGCAGTCGGGGTGCCAGGAGGAGCTGGGCTTCAGTTCCAATCACTTCTGAGGCGGCTCGAACCCCTTCATAGGCGGCCAGTATTTCCTTTTCTGTTGGAGTATAATTGGCCTCAGATCCTTTGTAGGCCCGACTCCAAAACCCCAACGGTCGACCTCGAGTCTCCCCTTGTGCTTTCTGCCAGAGACTCCAGGTCGGGCCGTTCTCCCCAGCTGCAGTGTAAAGCACATTTTTAATATCTGTCCCTGTCCGGACAGGCCCAAGGGCCACTGCATGGACTATCTCGCGTTTGATCTGCTCAAAGGCTTGCTGTTGCTCAGGGCCCCATTGGAAATCATTCTTCTTTCGAGTTACATGGTAGAGTGGGCTCACAATGAGACTGTAGTTTGGGACATGCAGTCGCCAAAAACCTATAACACCTAAGAAAGCTTGTGTTTCCTTTTTGTTGCTTGGTGGAGACATAGCTGCTATTTTATTAATAATGTCCATTGGGATCTGACGACGCCCATCCTGCCATTTTATTCCTAAAAACTGGATTTCTCGCGTAGGCCCCTTGACTTTACTTCGTTTTATAGCAAAACCGGCTTCTAAAAGGATTTTAATTACCCTGTTTCCTTTTTCAAAAACTTCCTCTGCTGTGTTGCCCCATACAATGATATCATCAATATACTGCAGGTGCTCTGGTGCATCACCCTTTTCCAGTGTATTCTGGATTAGTCCATGGCAGATGGTGGGGCTATGTTTCCACCCCTGGGGCAGACGATTCCACGTGTATTGGATGCCTCTCCAGGTGAAAGCAAACTGTGGCCTGCACTCTGGCGCCAGTGGGATCGAGAAGAAAGCATTCGCAATGTCGATTGTGGCGTACCACTTGGCTGCCTTCGATTCCAATTCATACTGGAGCTCTAACATGTCTGGCACAGCAGCACTCATACCTGGAGTGACTTCATTTAGGCCACGATAATCTACTGTCAGCCTCCACTCTCCATTGGACTTCCTCACTGGCCATATGGGACTATTAAAGGGTGAGTGGGTTCGGCTGATCACTCCCTGATTCTCCAGTTGACGAATCAACTTATGGATGGGAATCAGGGAATCTCGGTTAGTACGGTATTGTCGTCTGTGCACCGTCGTCGTAGCAACTGGCACTTGCTGTTCTTCAACCTTCAACAACCCCACAACAGCAGAGTCCTCCGAGAGTCCAGGCAAGGCACACAGTTGTTCAATTCCTTCTGTTTCCAAAGCAGCTATTCCAAAAGCCCATCGGTACCCTTTTGGGTCTTTAAAATACCCTCTACGTAGATAATCTATACCTAAAATGCACGGAGCTTCTGGACCAGTCACAATGGGGTGTTTTTCCCAGTCCTTCCCAGTTAGGCTCACCTCAGCCTCTAGCACAGTTAGTTGTTGGGATCCCCCTGTCACTCCAGAAATACAAACGGGTTCTACCCCTTCATGATTCGATGGCATTAGAGTACACTGGGCACCAGTATCCACCAGAGCTTTGTACTCTTGTGGATCTGACGTGCCAGGCCATCGGATCCACACAGTCCAATAAACCCGATTATCCCTCTCCTCCACCTGGCTGGAGGCAGGGCCCCTCTATTGCTGCTGATCATATTTGTTTTCCACTGGTTGCATAAAGGACTTAGAGGTCCCTTCAAGAGGATCAGAGACATCAGACATATAGGTAGGCCTTCCAGTTGGTCTAGGGAACTGCCCAGTAGAAACTGGTGCAGCCTTCTTCCTGGCAGAATCTCGTTGTGCGAATGTTTTACCCCGCAGCTCATTTACTCGTGCTCGAAGGGCTGAGGTGGGCTGCATATCCCATTCCCTCATGTCCTCTCCATGATCAAGCAGGTAAAACCACAATGTACGTCGTGGTGTGTATTCTCCCTCTTGGAAGGGTGGACGCTTTCTCCCAGTAGCTGCAACATTGCTCCATACGGGTTGGGAGTTGGACACATTGTTGTCAAGTCGTTGAACCAGTTTTTCTACTGCTGCAATGACGGAGAGGGAAACACTGTCTTGGTATTTCCTGAGTCGGCAGGCCACCTCATTTACGGTTGGTGGATCCATATCAGTCCAGTCAATTACTGCCAGTGAATTGGTGTACCCTGCTGGTGCACTTCGTACAACCTTACGCCACATAGCTGGAGTGCATAGGACTTCATCGGGATCAGCGGGAAGCCGTGAATTGTCCAGATCATAATAAATTATCTCCCGTACAGCTAATTCTCTCAGGTGCTGGATAGCTGTCTCTATGCTGTTACCCTTGGGTGTCTGACATGTAATATATTCCTTTATGGGATATCTTTCCTGCACACTTGACAGTAGTCGCCTCCAGAGGCTGAGGACTTCCGGCCTCCTCCCAATTGCTTTGTCAATTCCTCCTTCTCTAGCTAGGGATCCCAACTGCTTGGCCTCTCTGCCTTCTAACTCCAAACTATTGGCCCCGTGATCCCAACATCGGAGCAACCAAGTGATAATGTGCTCACTTGGGTGGCGGGTGAAATCTTTTCGAATCTCACGCAGCTCACTCAAAGTCAGGGATCGGGTAACAATCTCTGGTTCTGCCTCCTCCTGATATCCTCGAGATGGCCCTGGTTGATCATCATCATCATCCGTCACTGTGCGAACTGATTTCTTTGTGCATTTCCTCTTTTGTACGGGAGCAACAGACACTGGTGTGGGTTGGTTTTTCTGATCATCTGCAGTGTCTGCTGTAGAGATTACAGTAGCTGCAGTGTCGGTCACAGGGGTTGCAGTAGCTGCAGTGTCAGCCCCAGTGGTTGCAGCAGCTATAGTATCTGCCAGTCTGTTTCCTTTCCCTTCTCCCTGACAGTGCTGACAGTGCTGACAATGCTGCCTGCTATCAAGCAGTGTTTGATAAATAGTGGCCAGAGCCCAGCACAGTGCAGTAAGGTGTCCATCTCTGGGAAACCTACAGCAATTTTTCTTTAGGTATGCAGTCACTTGATCGGGGTCTTGTAGCTGTTCAGGAGTGAAGTTCCAAACCATCGGGCGTGAGAAAGTACCTAGGTACTTGCCCATACTTTGCCACATGCCCTGCCACTCGTGATTATTCTGTCTCGGAGAAAGCTCTTCAGTGGTATTCATAAACCTATGCTTGATATATAACAAAAACTGAACCATCTGCCCCAAACCTACCAATAGCAAAATGCTAGTTTGAATATCCCAGAGATATTGAAGGTTTTCAAAAATTGTCATAAGAGCTGTTGTATTTAGCCCAAAGGAAAAGAAAGCAGTGCTGTTATTAACCCCTCCCTGTCCAAAGAATGGACAGGACAGCAAAACCTCATACAAGTACCAGATTAAGCTCATGGTCATCGATATTATTGTATCATAGACCGATATCATAAAATACACTATAATGAAGTATGGGAACAAATATGGGAGCCGCAGACCTGAGAGAGTAAAGAATCCTGCCAGGATTGTATACAGCATGCGGTGGTTTTGATACCACAGCCTTGTGAATAAATACCACAGCATCGTGACCAGGGATTGCTTAAACAACAGTGCTTATCTTAATTGCGATAGTTAGGGTCAGATCTACCGTTATCCCAACCGTTCGTGCCCCACGTTGGGCGCCAAAATGACTGTCGTGGTTTTGCCCCGGCCGAGGGCCGCACCCCACACAGTCGCTTGTACTTTTAAAAGGAAGGGGGAGGGAAAGTTGGGGGAGGGGAAAAAGGGAAGGAAGAAGGAGGAAAAGAAACCACAACCTAGAAACCAGAACCACGCAGGTTGGGATAAGGATAGTTTACTAAACAATAACAGAAAACTAGATATAACAATAACAGAAGTTTAAAGTACAAAATAGATGAAACTGGTGATACACAATGCAGTTTCTCACCAAACCACAGAACCCAGGCCGCACAGCTTAGAGCCGTCCCCGAACCCGGAAACTGCCCGTCCTGGTGTTGTCTCCTCCTCTTCCCCCCAGTCCCCCTTTATACTGAGCATGACGTAACTGGCATGGAATATTCTCTTTGGCCAGTTCGGGTCACCTGTCCTGGCTACGTCCCCTCCTTTCTCACTAGTAAGGAAGTATGCAGAGCTGAGAAAGGTCCTTGATTGCCCGGCAACAACTAGAAACATCAGGGTGCTATCAGCACTGTTCTCATCCTAACACCCAAACATGGCATTCCATCCACTGCTAAAAATAATTAACTCCATCATAGCTGAAACCAGGACACTTTGCAAGGAGAGGCTGCCCAGAGCTCAGTAGGACAGCAACAGAGAACCCCAAAACAGAAAGAGAGGTTCTACAAATTCATTTTACACTGGCCTAAGAATCTACCCAGAATTTGCTCCCCTTGTGTATTCTGCAGTTTGCTATTATCTGCATGTCCTCTGAGCATGCCAGCAGCCCTTTGCTCTGGTCTCCTGGCCTTATACTTCCAAAAGGCAGCAGACCTGAGCACTTATGGTGGCCAGTGCAAACAGCCTGAAAGCCGTAGTTCAGCAATGCCTTTCTCTTAAGTGGAGTAGTAGCTGTTGGTCAGACAGACCACTGAAGTTGGGAACAGCTTCAGCAGTCCAATTTGGGTCTTCTTCCATGCTTGTCAGAAATATCATGTTGAGGAATTAATTTCTTTTCATCCATTTGCTTTCCACAGACTGGCTACAAAATAAAGAAATTATATGCTTAAAGAGTTTCTGGTGGCCTGTCGCATTGCTTTGGTCAGGGTTGCCTCTGTCAGTATTGTGCTGGTTTTTCAGCTATCTACTTAGAACTTAATGGTGACCCCAAAAAGAAATTTTGGGGCATAAATATGGAAAATGAGCTCCACCATCCCTCCTCCTCCCCTCTCTGTCATTAGTCTTCACAAACAATTGGGAACAACACTCAGTACAGTACATGCAGATTCAGAATTAAAGAAAAGTAAACAGTAGAGTGTCAAAATCCATGTATTTCACAGAATCACAGAATCATAGGGGTTGGAAGGGACCTCGAGAGATCATCGGGTCCAACCCCCCTGCCAAAGCAGCTCCCCAGCTCATATTGCACAGGTCGGCATCCAGACGAGTCTTGAATATCTCCAGAGAAGGAGACTCCACACCTCCCTGGGCAGCCTGTCCCAGGGCTCCCTCACCCTCACTGGGGAAAAGTTCTTCCCCATGTTGATGTGGAACTTCCTGTTCTCCAATTTACAGCCATTGCCCCTTGTCCTGTCCCCACAGACACAGAAAAAGGGTTGGCCAATTCCCCCTGCATCCCATACTTAAGATATTTATAAACATTAATTAGGTCCCCCCTCAGTCTTCTCTTCTCCAGGCTGAACAGCCCCAGCTCACTCAAGCCTTTCCTCATACGGGAGATGCTCCAGGCCCTTAATCATCTCCGTAGCCTCCTCTGGACTCTGCCCAGGAGATCCCTGTCTTTTTTATACCAGGAAGCCCAGAACTCTCATCTGAAACAGCTGAATAAAAGGCCTCTTTCAACCAGACGTAACTAACATTGTTTGGGGGGAATCACTATAAATGAACTATTTGATTGGAGGGGGGGGGAAATTGGTTAGACAGAAGGTGTTTCAAATTATAATCAAAAAATAATTAGAAAAAGGAACAAGCCAAAGGACAAACATCTGTGATAGAAGGATGTGACGAGATAAACAAATCCTGTCTATGACAGTTAATTTCAGTTAAGATCAGAATCCTGCTGGGCTACATTTGGAGTAGTCTGTAAACACTTGGAGGGGGGAGCAAACTTACATTGATATCAGTGTGAATCAACAACTAAAAGATTGGGAAATCAAACCAAAGACACTGAAAATATCAGATTTCAACAAAACACCACAAACCCGGGATAACAAATAATAGTAAAAGGAAACTACAAGAGATGAACACAGCAAGAGTTGCTCAGCAGTCATGAGGCAAGAAGACAGAGAAACAAATATACTGGTAAGCCAGATGGGAAGGACCAGCATTTGTCAGCACTGAGATAACACTACATGAAGCTAAAAAGGGAACAGCAGTCACGGCTAGAGAGGAATGATGTCAATTCTTCTCCCTGGCTGCGGGTTACATGCTGAGCTCCAACCCCACGGGATGTTCACATAGCTTCCCAGTGCCCAAAGGGGTCATGCCTACCATAGCTAAAGAGACTGAGGCATGGAACCCTCTTGGGAAGCCAGGCAGTGAGGAGAAGCGAGGACAGCACTGAGCACTCGACCCTAGGAAATCCTTCTTGTGACTTCCCTTTCCTTCCTCTCTCATTCATGAGTGAAGTCCAGCAGAGCAGTTGATAAAGGTAAAATTCACTGTGGGGAAAAAAGAGAGAGAAGGATTCATGCAGTCCCAATCTCCTAATTGCCCTGTTTCCTTTATACCTCACTTAACACCAAGACAAGATGCTCACCTGCATGGACTATAGCCTACAGATACACTCTGTGCAAATACACTACTGCAAATAGTAATCAAGGCAAAACAGCACTGTAATTTCAGCTGTTGGGTTAACGTGTTTAATTTACATCATGAAGGTGATTAAATAATTCTTAATGCACACTTTGTTCGATGGACGTTGCAGAGAGTAACAGCATCAGGGCGTAGAGAACCATTGCACTCTTCCTAATTGAGTTACTTACTGAAACAAATCTCTCAACATGTTTGTGATTAATTCTTCAGCTGAGTTGAAGTTTGTTTGTGAGCAGTCTCAGTTGAAGATACAAATCAATTATATGAGCAGACACAAAATAAGTGTTATTATTAGCCCTATATGGATGATCAAAGTTGAAATTCACTTTCTGCAAATATTCTGAACTATTTGTTGAAACCCTGGTGCCAGCGTGTTCCCTGAATACCGGTAAGCTGTTCTGCTAGAGTATTTGTGAAAAGCAAACACAAAGCAGGTGCACATGAACTCTGATCAAATTTGTTCAAAACTTGAAGGAAATACTAATGGTAGAAGATGGGGAGAAGCGTGTTTGCTGTATCTGGCTAACTGCAATTGCAATTCTGCTCCAGTCAAACCAGGAGAATTAAGCAAAAGACAGAAAAATCTGGCAGGAGGCTGGAGCAAAGTAACTGTTGTTAAAGAGAAAGAATAAGGTTCTAGTGGTAATGTAAACAGAGCTAATAATGTAACGTTACTACAACACCAAAACTCCAAATACAGAAATCCAGAGCAAGATCCTGTTATTAATATACAAACTTAGTGAGGACAACTAATTAATTACTAATGAAATTATGTTAATAAAAGGATGCAAAGACAATTAATTTAAGTACTAAATTTAACTCCAGCTCTAAGAACATGAATTTGGTTTGAGCAGAAACAAATCAGAATTCTGGTAAAGTACATACTATTGGGGTCTGGATTTTCAGCACCAGGCAGCAGCTCATAGCTGTTAAACTGCTATCAGCTATTCCAAAAATTTTTAGGAGTGTGATGGTTTAGCCCTGGCTGGAGGCCAGACGCCCACCAAAGCCCCTCTATCACTCCTCTTTTCAGTTGCACTGTGTGGCCTGCAGAGAGCTTCTGGCTGCTTCTTACAGCAGCCACCCCTGCAGCACCCCTCCTCCACCAGAACAAGGTGTTTCATAGTACGTGTAAATATATACATAGCTTTGAGGTAAAGTTCACTGACATTTCAATTGCATTCCCATTTAACTAAACCTAAAATGAATTAGGTTAAATATAATGGAATAAAACTAGAGACTACAGAGACTATAACTGATCAAGAATGTTTGGTTTGGAGCTAGTGGAGAGAAAACAAAAAGCCACCTTTACTTAAGAAGTGGCTACTTTACCTTGGAACACTTCCAGAGTGATAAATAACCTTATTTAAGGAACATAGTTCGATGCTAATTGCCAGCTTATGCAAACATCAAAAGAAGCAGAAGAGTTAAGGGTAGAATAGTTACAATTATCTCCAGAAGACATGAATACCTGTCCTTGAGAAGGTGAATACAATGGATAAAACATTTCTTCTACATGAAGAAATTACCAGTATCTTCCTTATAAATCCTAAGGTTTTGGTTTCATCAATAAATGATTTGACTTAAAGTTTCTAAAGGTTGTTTAAATATTCTTCAGTACTAAGATATCATTTACTGACCTGAGACCTGGTCTTTGACTAGCCTATTAGACTTTCAGCTAGATTCTCAACAACCCAATGGCTATTTCCAAGGAGCACAGATATACAGAGAGGAACTGACCTGTCAGAGGCAACAGTATCTTCATTGCATTCTCTGAACTGGGTGAGACTTGGGGGTCTACTGGTTAACCCAGGTACACTACCCCAGTGTGACAGGTGCGATAGCAGGCACTTCACAGAATCACAAGGTTGGAAAAGACCTTTAAGATCATCAAGTCCAACCATTCTCATCCTAAACTAAACCATATCCCTGAGCACCTCATCTACCCTTTTTTTGAACACATCCAGGGAAGGTGACTCAGCCCCTCCCTGGGCAGCCTGTTCCAGGCCCTGACAACTCTTTCAGTAAAAAATTTTTTCTAATAACTAATCTAAACCTGCCCTGGCACAGCTTGAGCCCATTGTCCCTTGTCCTATCACCTGCTACTTGGCTGAAGAGACCATCGCCCAGCTCTCTACACCCTCCCTTCAGGTAGTTGTAGGCGGTGATAAGATCTCCCCTCAGCCTCCTCTTCTCTAAGCTAAACAGCCCCAGCTCCCTCAGCTGCTCCTCATAGGATTTGCCCTCCAGCCCGTTCCCCAGCCTGGTTGCCCTTGTCTGGACTCGCTCCAGGACCTCCATGTCCTTCTTGTGGTGAGGAGCCCAGAACTGGACACAGTACTTCAGGTGTGGCCTCACCAATGCGGAGTACAGGGGCACAATCCCCTCCCCTAACCTACTGGCCATACTATTTTTGATACAAGCCAGGATGCCATTGGCCTTCCTGGACAACCTGGACCAAAAGTTACTCAAGAGATGGAACAAAAATATTGCTAGGTAATTAAATCAATTAAAATTTGTCACAGCATTTTAATAAAATAAGTAGTGTCTTCACAGGATTTTGGGATAGGCTTTACAAGAGCTTCCAGTCCGGTCAGTATACAGCACTTCGTTGTATACTGTACAGGACCACGTATCTTTCTCCTGTAGTAAACATACACTGTGGGCAGCCTAAAAAACTGGAAAATATGAAAAAACCTGCTGGGGCTGCCAAATTTTCAGATTAAATTAATTTCTTTACTAAAGTGGTGGATTTTACTCTATGGTGACTTTCAGAAAACATATATAGAGCTTTTGCAATCCATTTTATTTTTAACCAGTACTTAAAGCTTAAGGGATTTTGAGAGCAGAGTACTGAAATCTAGCTAGGCCTTCCTTATTAAAAGGAGGCAAACCTTCAATAATTAGCTCTTCCCCTTAATGCATTTTGGTTCTCATTACAAACAAAGTGCTATGCTAATATACCTTGTGTTGCAAATGTCTCACAATTCCTGCTAATCAAATTAAACTCAATTCTCAGCAAATAGACTCTCAATGCAGTTAATGGAAAACAAGGAACAGCGCTACTTTGTCTGAGAATGGGTCATTACCACAAGTTCCTAATTACAAGTACCTTAATGCCTAATGTAAAGCACAGTCCTATATGGGCTCTTAAGAATTAAAGCTGTAGCAAGATCAAATATTTGATGTGTCCTTGATTTTTTTATATGTACATTTGAATACATGCAAAGTAAAGCATCAAAGAGGGAAAGAGCAAACCTGCAAAATACAAAGATTCATTCACTTATCCTTTGAAATGTATAATAATAATAATTTATGCATTTTATGAGACTGCAGAGAAAAACTTTGACCCCAGACACATTCTGAAACCAGTTTTAATTTGCCTCCTCCACTACCCTCTTGATAGAGGATGTTTCACACCTACTAGTTAATGAAAGATTATTACTTTCCTCTGGAGTAAGTCGCAAATACAACCAAGGTTAAAGCAAAGGACATTCGTTCTGAATTAGTTTATATGATGGCATCAAACATGAACACAGGTGATTGATGACATATTGCTATTACTGCACCAAGCATTTATCAATACCACACTGTGAATTGTTTTCTGTATCAGTTCTCTTATTGTAAGGTATATTTTATCAAATTTACTTAACTGAAGAAAATGCATAGAGAAGAGCACTGGAAACATCAGAAGGCATAATAAATCACAGTAACCAAATCACAAAATACAGAGTTCTGCTGTTCTGAATGACTTCATAGTTAGTGGCTGCATTTTTTTTTCTCCGAGGTTTCAGAAACAATCTGCCAGAATGGCTATTGCACCTAATGCAGCCCATAATGCAAGGCTCTTCTGCAGCCCAAAGGACTGGGCTACACCTCAACCAAGTCCTACAGAGCTTATTTCAAATGCTATTATGACTAAACCAGATTGTTTCACTAAATAAAAAAACAAATTCAATTTTCCTGAAAATATTTTGCATGTATTCATTTTCCTAGAGAATTATTACCCAAACTTTTGAAACCTTCAGTAGGATGAATGCTCTGGCTAACTGTGGATATAAAGAATTTATATTAAATCATATGTTGTGCCATTGTAAAGCTTTATGATGTTCCATTTGCAAAATTGCTAAACGTTGTTGTTAGATTCATACTGTCTCTTCTCATTCCCATTATTATTAATGCAACATGTGGCTGCCCCTATTCCCCTGAGACCACAGATTCTGTAAGAGCTAAGCTCTTATTTCTGTAGCTTTGTAGTTGTCCTCTCCCTGAAGGGCACACAAGCACAGAGCGGGAATTAAGGCTATTTGAAAGAAAATTAGTTCCTATTTGGCTATCTACAGCACTGGGGAGAACGCAGGCTCTGGAGAATCCCCTCTCTCACACTGATCTTGTCCTGGGCCTCATAAAACATAAAGTATTGTTGTGAATTTGCAAACCACAGACAATAAATGGCAGTTCCTCCTCCACCTCCCTCCCCCCAACTTTTGTTCACGTTTACAACAAAAAGGTAGAACATTATAACTAGCAACAGAAGGGATTTCTGCTACTACTATGTTCTACTGTGCTCATCTACTGTGCACGTTTAGAGCTCAGCCAGGTTGAGCAGTATTTACTTCAAGTTACTACACAAAGCAAATGGGAACTGAGATAGATATCCCCTCCTCTGACAAAGACAGGGAAGGATTAGAATGGTTCTTTAGAAGAAGGGACCTCAGGATTAGGGGTTAAATGGGTAAATTTGAGGAATAACCAACTTTAATGACAGAAGACTTTCCAAACGTGAGCCCTAAAAGTTCAACTAGCAGAAGTCAAGCTCAAAGAACACAACGCCTACTATTTTTCAAGTCTCCTATTTTATATATGTCTATAAAGAGTGTTTCTTTATAAACATGTGTTATCATATTGACTGGATGCTCTTTTCAATCTTAAATGCGTTTATACACTTTTGCGCTGAAGTCTGGAACAAGAGAAATAAAGGAAATTTATAAGAAAAATGCTTCCATATTTAACACAAAAGGACCTACTCTTTCTATTACTCCTGATGATTCTTTTTAACTAGTTTCAAAACTGTTAAAATATCTACTAGGTTGCTGCTAAACTGCTGTAAGTCCCCAGACAACAAATACTATGGAAGCAGCAGAACTTCATGGAATCATCAAAATGTTTATGCTGGAAAAGACCTTTAAGACCACCAGGTCCAACCATTAACCCAGCACGGACAAGTCCAACCACCAAACCATGTCTGCAAGCACCACATCCACACATCTTTTAAATCTCTCCAGGGATGGTGACTCCACCACTCCCCTGGGCAGCCTGTTCCACTGACTGACAAACATTTGGGTGAAGACATTTTTCCTAATATCCAATCTAAATGTCCACTGCTGCAACTTGAGGCCATTTCCACTTCTATTGCTTGTTACGTGGGGGAAGAGGCCAACCTGGCCAGAGCCTCCTTTCAGGCAGCTACAGAGAACAATAAGGTCTTCCCTCAGCTACTCTTCTCCAGGCTGAACAGCCCCAGCTCCCTTAGCTGCTCCCCATCAGACCCTTCACCACCTTCGCTGCCTTTCTCTGGACATGCTCCAGCACCTTAATGTCCTTGTAGTGAGGGGCAGAAACCTGAACACAAGACTCGAGGTGTAGCCTCCCCAGTGCCCAGTACAGGGGATGGCCCCTGCCCTGGTCCTTCTGGCCACACCATCGCTGGTAAAAGCAAGGATGCTGTTGACCTTCTTGGCCACCTGGGCACACTGACAACTCATATTTGTCCCATTGACAACCAGCACCCCCAGGTCCTTTTTCACCAGGCAGCTTTCCAACCGCTCTGCCCAAAGCCTGTAGCACTGCTGTTGAGACCCAAGGGCAGGACCCAGCATTGAGCCTTGTTGAACCTCAGACAGCTGAATTGTTGATAGTTCGCCCCAACTCCTTGGGTCTGTCCACATAGCCAGGTTTTTACCCAGCGAAGAGTGCACCTGTCCAATCCATGAGCACCCAGTTTCTTCAGGAGAATGCTGTAGGAAACAGTGTCCAAGGCTTTAATAAAGTGCAAGTAGGCAACATCCACAGCCTTTCCCTCATCCACTAAGTGGGTCACTTTGTCATAGCAGGAGACCAGGCTGGACAAGCATCATTACTGATGAGGTTTTTGAAGTTGGATACACCATAATGTTCTTTTTGGCCAGACCTACTAACAAGATTAGACTTGTGTACCAAGCACTTCTGGAAATACTGAGTTGGTAGGAAGACAGACACAACCCTGACACTGTATCGAATGTTCTTCCGCATTCCAAATCCTTCAGAAAACACAAGAAAAAGGAGGGAGAATTTCAAGATATTCTCGTGGCACCTCTATCTGTTTTTCTGATGTTAATGCTTACAATCACCTCATTACACTTTAGAAAGATAATCACGGTGAATATTTTCAGTATCTCTTCTTTTTCTGGTCTATCAATTTGTGAATGCTTTTTATTTTCTACTCTAGACAGATAAGGCACTAAAATATTCCAAAGATCGATTTCTGAAAACAAGGAGAACTTTCCCCCTCCCCTGCAAGATAACAATGAGAACTAATATAGAAACTTGTTTCTTCAGAATCACCAGACCAGTCAGTTCTGCTTTCTTTTAAAATGCTCCTTATGTCTCTCTGGAGTATTTGACTATAGAACTAGAAGGAATCCATTTCTAACAAGGTTTGATGAGATCTTATAATAGGAGCATCATTAAAAAGTTGGTGAATATGTGCTATTTCTGATAAATGTATTGCTACATCTGGAGCTAAATCCTCCTAAGATACACAACTTAAAGTTTCTGACATTAGCTAAGGGGACCACCTATTCTAAATTTTCTGAAGAATTTTTCATTTTATCCAGATTCCATGCATTTTTTAATGCAACTTTTTTCCAAAGTAATATTTTGTAGTTCTGGAATTTTTGACCCTCAGTGATACACAGCAAGTCACCCATTCTTGCCTTTCTCCTTTTCACTAACTTACATCCCATGGGAATATTCTATAGTTTATTTTCCACAGAAAAGCAGTGTTGACAATACAGAGAGAAAAAAACATGCTCTTGTATCAAAACCAGATAGGGTTTCAATTAGAATGCTTTTCACTTGCACTGGCCGTTTCTCTGTAAGCAGCACTCACTGTTTCTCATTGCTCAGTACTCCTAGTCATAACAAAAACACTAAACACCATATCTCACCTACCTGCAATTCAAAATATTACGCAAATGGTTTGCAGCCTACTTGTAAAACACCCTCTGTCCATTGCCAAAACAGGTATAACTTTCACCCTCCTTACTACAGTTTGTAGTAGTTTTATAAAAATTTTTGGTAAAAGACACTGGACTGAAATTCCAACCTGAAAATAAAGAAAGACCATGTTTCTTTCTGGATCATCTTCAAAATCAAAGACGAACCTTAATAGGCAAGTCAAGGCAAACCTCATGGTCCAAAGCTGTCCATAAAGATTGTTTGCAATTGCTTCATTAGCAATTGCAAATTGTTTTAGTTCTAAACAAGTGTGTGTTAGATACATATGATCCGCTAGCTGTATTTTAGATTAAGTGGAAAACCATCCAACAAAAGCGATCAAAAACTTTTAAATAGATTCTTAATATTGAATATAATTCAGATCCTGCAAATAAATACCAAAATTTTCCTTCCTTTTCTCAAACAGCCCCACCAAAACTTACAAAATATTAAATTACATAGGTAATAGTTATATTTGTGCCTGATTATTAATATTAGCTCAGGTTGGTAGATTTTACTGACATACATATCAACACTAACCAAAAGAATCCCACTGGGAAACATTACAAAAGCACATTCTTTCTAGAGCAGGCACAATGATTTTTCACGCCTAAACCTGGTAGTCTCAGCAAAAAAGAGACTATGTGAAACATAAAATAGTTTACTATGAGAATCATTGTCATTATTCATATCCTCTTCTTTTTTCCTGTGTTTTGATACAGGCCTTGCACATATTAAATTGGGCTTTTTTAAAAAGCACCAACCACTACAAATAAAACCACTTCCTAATCTTAGAATTATATACAAGCTACTGCTATTTGCTCAGACATTAGTACTGATGCGGTTTTTTACCCAAATCTTAATTTTTAAAAGTTGAAGTACTTCATTTTTCATGTCTCCAAGTACTTATCTTCTGTTCCTGCAAGTTACAACAAACTGAAGAACAAAGAGTGAACTGTCCACTGCTTCAACCTAACTCTGGTGTTTTGTACTTCATCACCAGAAGATGAATGCTAACTGTTCCACCAAGATCACACTGACTGTTCTGTTTTATTCCATGTTTCTGCTTTCCAAATAGTCCAACCTTTTGTGCTATTTCCATCAGAAATGGGGGGCTATTACAAAACGCAATTTTACTTTACAGCTTTGTTAGGTATGGGATATATCCACATCTGAGAAGGGGAACCAATAAATTATACTCAGTAAGAATGTGAATCCAAATATTTATTTGTGTTTCTACCAACTACTGGGTAGCAAAGGTTTACTGTAGATCAGCAGAATTGTATCATTAAATGATCTACCAAGAAGTAGAGGCACACAGTCAGCGATGACTTTAGATACCTTTCAGAAACAGATTTGCTTTCACCTTGTTTGCTGTCAGTGCACAGCCCTAATTTTCTTTTGGGTAATTTCAAATTGTTCCAGCTGCAATATCTCTTATTCCCACTAGCATTAATAAAGAAGATCTGTATAATTTTAGTTACTTCCTTTGAAACAGACTGAAAGCTCTGTAAGAAAGATAATTTCAATGAATTATTTATATGCAAACAAAAAGAACTTCAGCACATCACCTTTCCCTCTTTCCAGACTTCTCTATGAATGACTCTCCAACTCCTGCCATGGATTCACTCCTCGGGGGAGAATTCCTGGCCTACAAACTCTTTGATTTAAACACTGCAGCACTACCTGAAGACTGAGTGATTTCCATAAATGGTCTTGAACTCTGCAGTTCGTTCCTAAACATGAGATAATTGAGCTCAGACTTCTTAACCCACAGGAGGAAGCTCATTTACTTTCTCAGACATCTGAGAAAGAAGTGAAGGGAGAATTACAGGTTGATTTTAGTGAGTTACCTCAGAGTGAGTGCCAACAAGCATTGGAACATAGTTTGATTGCAATTCATTTTCTAATACAAATAGTCATATAATTCCCAGGCACATATTGTTAAGTCACTGCTAATTACATACAATAAATTAGTGATACAATCTCACTAATATATTAATACAAGGGAACATGTTGCAAATATTGGGTTGCTGTGTAACTGACAGGGTAAAGGAGAGGTATTAATTTTGTGTGTATACCAAATAACAACACAAGCTTGACTTTCAAAGTCACTCTTGCTTTTGATGATGATAGAGAATTACAGTGAAGTTTGCTTGCAGGTGATTCCAAACCAAAAAGGGGTCAAATTATTAAAAGATCAGTAGCAAGAACAAAGTGTGTTTTCAGAGAAGAAGCACAAATGTATGCACACCACAGCCGTAGTTGTACAAGTTGTCAAAGAAGTACATTTCCCCCTTTTAATCTGCTCAGAGTGTCACTGGGCCTCATCGCTACTTCTAAAATATGACGACACGTTAAATAAATAATAGCTAGATCTCTAAACTCATCAGAAGAAAATATTCTCCCTTTTCCATGTCTTAGCACCTTAAACAAACCTTGAGTTGTCTGCTAGTAATTCCACATAGGTTTCATCTTTGCTGTCACTGTTTTACCCATAAAGTGTCTTGTTGTAAAGCACCGGAGACTTCAGAGACTTAAACCAATATAAAAATCTCTGCAGTATGAAGTAATTTTATGTCACTACTCTGGTTATTTCAGAATTGGCTGCAAATAAGTGCCTGAGGATGATTTAATGTGTCCTCGACATCCACGGCCATGGTTAAACAAAGTAAACACATCAGTCTTTAGGCAGTTATTTATAACTGGAAGAAAAGCACAAAACAGCCACGATAAACACAGGGCTGGAAAATATTCTGAGGAGAAACTGCTAAAAGTATCTGAAAAGGTCTTTGTTCGCATATTGCTGTATTCCATTTCTCAGTAAAATAAAATCCCAATGACCATCCACAAGAGGAGTTATTAGAACTAAAATCACTGCTTCCAAATAAGATCCCAAGATACCACTGCTCAAGTGGAAATTCAAATCTGATTACACACCAGCAACTTGTACTTCTACTGCATTTTTAAAATAGAATAACCAGCCATCAGAGCTTGCAGAAAAAAGATGGAAAAACACAAAGGCTGGTAACTCATTTGTGATAATTTGGCCCCTGCAGTGATAACTGCATCGGCGACCCAAGCTTTTCAGCACTGACACCATTCTCTTTTAAATCTGCTGGAAGAGATGGTATTTACCTTGCTTGTCTAAACTCAATTCTTTCAGCAGATGCTGGTGCATGACCCCTGAACTGGGACTTTCTCTAGAGCCTAGACTGAGGACTTGCTGTCAATGAGATGTGTAACCCAGCGATACAGATATTCAAGAAGGTCGCCTTCTGTCTTGCATCAATAAGTGGTTTGTTTGTAATGAGGCCAAACTGAAAGACCTGTTTACATAACTGCAAGGAGAAATTGATTCAGGAGACACCATCCTAACACAGGACTGGGTGGCAGTTTGATAAACTGGATTGATGTCAAGGTCTTTTGTATGCTTTTCACTGATCTGTGTTTGCAGCAAGAGGAGAAGATGACTGAGATAACTGAAAGTGCTGGGTGGATACCTTCATCCAACATGCTAGAAACTGCTTGAGCAATGACATAATCTCACACCACAGGACTATGAGACACCACTGTAACCAACAGGCCACCACTCCAATTAAGTCTTCTTGTTAGAACACAAAACAGGATATTTCAGCGTAGAGGCTTCTGGTTGCTATGCAGCAATGGCCCTCGCAGACTTGAGAAGGCAGACACAGTATCTTGCCTAGGTAGTTTCCCTGGGGACATGCCAGGAAGCGTTCTTCTGAGGAAGAACCACCTTTTCATGAATTCTGAGTCTCAGGATTTGTTTAAGAAAAAGATTAGTGGCGTTCACATTTGGCCAAACTGACAACTTACATTCTCACCTACTAGTTACTCAGATAATTGAAAAACGTTCCCAGATAGAGTCAGGCATCATAATGACCAACATCTAGTAAACCTAAACAACAGCAACAAAAACCCTAACAAAAACCACCACCAAACAACTAAAAAAAATCCTTTTGGATTTCTTCTCTTTTAGGGACAGGGGTTTTTGTGTATTTACCATAAACCTCTATTGAGCTGGAGAGAGAAAATTTGGCTGATATCATGGAGTTCCATTTTTCTGTTGAATGTCACCTCTTTAATTAAGAGATCAGAAACACTTTATTCTCATTCATGTAGTCCTTGCACACTACACTTTACCTGTGGGAATTCTGGAAGAACTCTTCTTTGCGTAAGCAGTAGCCAAAATTTTCCTCTGAGCAGTGCTGTTGCATGCTTAGAAATACCAAGTCTTAAGATAAGAAAGTCATGATGAGCTCAAAGAACTGATTATTCCCAGGCATGAAAAATAAGCTACTGGAAACAATTTTCCTAAATTCTATCTGTAGCTCTGTTGTAATTTTCTGGCTGAGAGAGATGTCTGGAAACCAGCACTGCTTCTCCTATCTTAGCATAAGATTGCTGTACCCAATCCGAGGACAGTCGGTCTTATTTTAGTATTAACAAAGTAGACTGTAATATTGGAAAGCATGCCTATGGCAGCATAGCCTTTATTTAAAGTTTAACTAGCATCTCTTTTGTTATCAGCTCTGGGCAGCCTCAAACCATAAATATAAACTTTAACAATAAACGTATTCCTTCGTATAGCTTTGTGGTTTCCTCTCGACTGGGATTCAAACAAGCACTGGACTTAGGTACATAAGCTTAATTGACTTTCAAAAAGAGATGAGCATTTATTCCATCTAGGCTTTTCTGGTAATACCACCCTTTGTAACTCAGGTTTGTGTACACAATGTTTAACTTGGAGGGAGGAGCTGAAACTAGGAGTATATTAAATCACTATCTTATTCTGTCCTTTACAGAAAAGTTTTTAGAAAAACTTCGCACATACTTCCTGTAAAATTAAATTTAAGAATTCTCAGAAGAACCTGAATCCTACATACTGTTTTCTTTGTATTGATTTTCTGCAGCATCACATTGAACTGCAGAGGAGACTTGTGATTTAATGGCACTTACATTTCATATGAATTTCTAACATGAGGAACGTACCAACCTTTATAACTTTGCCCATTCCTTTTTTTAGCTTATAGTTTATTTTATCTTTCTTCTCATAGGCCCACTTTATCTGTCCTCCCTTGCTCGTAGTCCAAGTCCTACAAGGTCGTGACAGCAACTCCCATATTGAGCAAGACCCTGGAAACAGGTAACAGTCAGTGCAATTGATCCCTGATGAGCAGGGGGATATTTCCATCTAAATGAGCAGACTGAGCTTTGTCGCTCCCATTAAGGTTAATGGGGGTTATATAGCTCAGTCCTGGTGTATCATAACAAATGCCTGCCCCCTTCACAGTTTGGATGGAGGAAAAAATGTTTTCAGAAGAGAAAAGAAAAAAAAGAATCACAATTTAGAAACAAAAGTTGTTCCATGTTTCTCCACTAACTTTCAAAAGTGTGAAAGCAGCACATTTCTCCACTTTTCACCTCATCTGCAAAAGTCTTCACGTTAGTGAGAGTTCTATGAGAGCCATTAAAAATCTGTCAGAGAAGTGCTGGTCATGGCAAAACCATTTTTCAGCAGCTGTCAATTTCCCCAAATATCCATCAGCGCTGCCAGGCACAACAAGGGATTCCTCATTCAGAGCATGTCATCTCTGATTGTGAATGTCACGACGGAAATGCCTGCTAAGCGCATGGGGCTGCCAAGTGATGCTCAGACACAGAAAGGAGAGGGGGAATGCCACTCTGATGGGGGAGCAGAGAAGGGCCAGGGATGTTTTTTACAGTTACCTGAAGACCAACAGCCTCTCTTGATCCTGAGCTGAGCTTGGGGCTAGGCTACAGAGAAAGCAGCAAGGTGTAACTGAGGGAAGAGAATGCGAATCTCATGTATTAGAAGAACTGATGGTAAGGTTGGATGTTTGAAGAGAGTAGGTTCTTGGTTTGGGGTTTGTAAGCTCCAGGTATAATTTAGAAGTGTGCTTGGGTAGCCAAGAAGGCTGACAGCATTGTGGCTTGTATCTGCAGTGAGATATGAGAATTTCAGACCTTTGTTTTGGATTAAGACGAATTATACTCAGGAAGAAAGGTTATCATTAAGGAAATCATTCCTTGTCTTCTCTCCTTATTCCTACGCCCACGACACAAGTTGAGAAATACTTTAAAGCAGACAAAAATCCTGTAAACAGCAGTTAATCCAGCTGGCCATGTGCTGACCAAAAGAAAGTTGCTCACTACAAATCAAGATTCCCTTCAAAGCGATTGCGATAACAACATCTCGGCTGGCACCAGGCAGCTCTGTGTTCTGACGCTGATACCACACAGCATTTAAATACCTGCTTAACTTTAAGCTCGTGGCTTTAAGCACATGGCATTAACTGTAATGAGCATTCTTGTATTCTTAATCACATACTTGGATTCATTGCCAGAGCAGGCATGAAGAAATAATGGGCCGTATCTTCAGTTTGTGTAAATTGCTGTGACTTAATTGAAATGAATAGAGTTGTGTCACAGAATCACAGAATTATCAAGGTTGGAAAAGACCTAGAAGATCATCCAGTCCAACCATTCACCTATTACTACTAGCTCCCACTAAACCATATCCCTCAATACAACATCCAGTCTTTCCTTGAACACCCCCAGGGTTGGTGACTCCACCACCTCCCTGGGCAGTGCATTCCAGTGCCTGACTACCCTTTCTGAGAAGTAGTGCTTCCTAATGTCGAGCCTGAATCTCCCCTGGCGCAGCTTGCTACCATTCCCTCTAGTTCTGTCACTGCCTACACGGGAGAAGAGGCCGACCCCCAGCTCACTACAACCTCCCTGCAGGAAGTTATAGAGAGCTATAAGGTCTCCCCTAAGCCTCCTCTTCTCCAGGCTGAACAATCCCAGCTTCCTCAGACGCTCCTCGTAAGGCCTGTGTTCCAGACCCCTCACCAGCTTAGTAGCCCTCCTCTGAACGCGTTCCAGAGCCTCAATGTCTTTCCTGTAGTGAGGGGCCCAAAACTGAACACAGTACTCGAGATGCGGCCTCACAAGTGCTGAGTACAGGGGGACAATTACCTCCCTGCTCCTACTAGTAACACTATTTTTGATGCAAGCCAGGATGCCTTTGGCCTTCTTGGCCACCCGCGCACACTGTCGGCTCATGTTCAGCCGTGCATCAATCAGTACCCCCAGGTCCATTTCCTCCACACAGTCCTCCAGCCACTCCGCCCCAAGCCTATAGCGCTGCCTGGGGTTGTTGTGGCCAAAGTGCAGGACTCGACATTTGCTCTTGTTGAACCTCATGCCATTGGCTTCAGCCCAGCTCTCCAGCCTGTCCAGATCCCTCTGTAGGGCCTCGCTACCCCCAGGCAGATCCACACTCCCAGCCAATTTAGTGTCATCTGCAAACTTACTGAGGGTGCACTCAATGCCCTCATCTAGGTCATCAATAAAGATATTGAAGAGGACAGGCCCCAGCACCGACCCCTGGGGAACACCACTCGTGACCGGTCGCCAGCTGGATTTAACTCCATTTACTACCACTCTCTGAGCCCGGCCCTCCAGCCAGCTCCTTACCCAGCCGAGGGTGTACCCATCCAAGCCACGGGCTGCCAGCTTCTGCAGGAGAATACTGTGGGAGACAGTGTCAAAGGCTTTGCTGAAGTCTAGGTAGACCACATCAACAGCCTTTCCCTCATCCAGCAGATGGGTCACTAGATCATAGAAGGAGATCAGGTTGGTCAAACAGGACCTGCCCTTCATGAACCCATGCTGGCTAGGCCTGATCCCCCGGCCATCCCGCACATACCGCATGATCTCCCTCAAGACTATCTGTTCCATAACCTTCCCTGGAACCGAGGTCAGGCTAACAGGCCTGTAGTTCCCCGGATCCTCCTTACAACCTTTCTTGTAAATGGGAGTCACATTGGCAAGCCTCCAGTCTTCTGGGACCTCACCAGTCAGCAAGGAGGACTGATAGATAATGGAAAGCGGCTCGGCTACCACCTCTGCCAGTTCCCTCAGCACTCTCAGGTGGATCTCATCCGGCCCCATGGACTTGTGGCAGTCCAGTTGGAGTAGGAAGTCTCTGACTGTTTCTGTGTCAAGTCATACCAGCTGATACCAGATCCCAGGGGCTCAAATCTCGCAAAGCGTAAGTCAGCCCCCAGTGCAGCTGTTCCTGCAGAGCTGTTGCTCTCAAACTATCAAACTCCTCTCTGCCTTTCCACCAAGCAGGAGTTAATGACCATGTATCTTTTTGCTGAGGCATCAAGGATAACCCCATGCCTTAGACAACACACTTGTTTTCTCAGTAGAGGATTCTATTGTCAAGGCTGTGTGTGAGTTACTACTGAGAGCATGTTGACTGTCATATTTCACTGCAGAGCCACTGTGGAATGGTAAACTCTAGCTTACTGTTTTGCCGGGTGCCTTATAGCTTTGGCATGTGACATTTCAAAGAGAAAACAGATTAATTTGCTTTTAAAGAGACTTTATTTAGATTATTTAAGTCTCATCTTTCTTTTTTTCTTGTTGGGTAATTCAAGAGTCTCTCCAATAGGATCATAACCTTGTGCCAAAAGGACAAGGGTCCTTGCTGTTCTGCATAACAAGGCTTGGGGACTCCTGGTGCGTGGCTACTCACAGAAGCCAGAGCAAAGGCCTTCTGTTAAGGCTAGCAGTGGTCGTGCTGCAGAACAGGAGCTGTCTTCCCAAAAGTAACACCCACTCCGAGAGAGGCACAAGCTCCTGGAGGAGGCAGGAGGCACAAGGCCCCACCTGGAGTATTGTGTCCGGTTCTGGGCTCCCTGGTATAAAAAAGACAGGGATCTCCTGGAGAGAGTCCAGAGAAGGGCTACGAAGATGATTAAGGGCCTGGAGCATCTCCCCTGTGAGGAAAGGCTGAGTGAGCTGGGACTGTTCAGTCTGGGGAAAAGAAGAGCTAGGCAGCTGCTTTGGCAGGGGGGTTGGACCCAATGATCTCTCAAGGTCCCTTCTAACCCCAACGATTCTGTGATTCTGTGATTCCTTGCTATGCCGTGTTCTGATTCCCATGTGATCCTTAAGTTTACTGAATACTTTTCCATTTAGAGGGTGATTTGAAGCTTGGTGTGGTCCTTCCCCCACTCAGCAGCACAGAGAACCAAGATGTATAACACGGGCACCAAGTAAAATGTCTGAAGTTAAATAGCACAGCTCTCCTGTCATAAGATACTTAGCTTCAAAATTGCAGTTAGATATTGAGTTAATGAGCTACATATGTTGCTATATCGAGGAGAAAGGCCTAAGAGTTTTAGTGACTGAAATTCCTCATGGAAATCATTCCTGGTCACCTTGTGTAGAGAGACCATCTCGAGAAGATGGCAAAGGTTAGAGTAACCAATGGCTGGCTTGTGTGGCACAGTGCTTGCTGCTCCCAGAGAACAGCGCTGCAAGGTGCTTAAATAATAACCACCAATAATGAGCAAACATTAGCCTCACTTTTCTACTGTCATGTCAGGTGTGAGACAGGAAAACTCAGCAAACACACAGAAAACAACAGCAGAAGAATAAGATGGTCTTAGTGCCAGATACCTGGCATGAAATGAACAGGAATGAAATGTCCAGTCCCTCTGATCTGTTGGTATTTCAATTTTACTTCCTCTCCACTACATTTTATGGTACTTCTTTACAGAAGGGATAGAATGGGACAAAACACCTGAGGCACTTTTGCTTCCTTATTATATATATTATTATATATCTAAACTTCCATTAGTATTTTCATTAGAATGCACATGTATTGTAAACTAATCCTTTATTACAGAAAGGTTTTAAGGATGAACAATACAAACTAAAATGCTGAGAAGCTCTTCAGTGTTTCCTACTTTAAGACTGGCTCTTTCTATCTCTGTTCAGGATTTCGTGTTACCCTCTGCTCCTGCACCCATCTAAAAGGAGACCATACACTCCCCAGGGTAAGCATTGTGCTACGTTCCCTGCCAAACGCCTGCTGCCATTTAGATGCTTGACAAAAATAATAATGAAACGTTGTCATATATCTGCTTTCATGTGTAAACCTCCTATGAAAGCATTACCAAAATGATATGGATGGCGGAGATAGCAGCCAGCCTGTGTTAATGACTGACCACACCAGATGTTTCCCTGTGTTACTCGCACACTGGTTTTGCTGTTTCTTTATTGTTTATAAATCTGTTGGGTTTGACCATTATATCAGTATTTCTTTCCTAATTAGCCTCTGAACCCAGTTCCCATAGGAAGGAATAAGAAGTGCAGTCCTGATATCCCAACCACCACTGCATCCAGCACACATATGGGTTCTATTCGATGAGTCACTGCCCTAATGATAGCTAAGCATATTACTGCCTAGAAAATTAACTCACACACTGTGAATAATCACAGGAAAGAAATTTGTTTTGCTACAAGGTTGTTTTCCAGCTGTTTTAATGCAGACGATTTTTTCCTGAAACACAAATTGGAAAAAAAAAGGGGAGGGGGGGGGAGAAAGAAAGAAAAAGACTTTGAAAATCTGCATAATTTGAAAGTGCTTAATGTAAATTAGATAGATCAGCCTAATTTTATTTCAGTACTTTTTAATTGCATTTATAATTAGTAAAATACATTAATGTGCTACACAGAAGGTCAGGAGTTCTGTTGAAAGAATCTAATTAAAATGCTCTACTGCATTTATGTCAGACATGCGCTCAGTAACCTTGAGGCCTTCCTGCAGCAGCAAAGGAGGTTTGCTTCTTCTGTTATTCGTAACTTTTGCCTCCAACAGAAAAGGCATGACTGTATGAGTAGCATGTGTAGCATAAGGATTCTCATCTCTCACCCTAGCTGCACAACACGCTAATTATGATGGTTTGATCCATTTTGCATCGCACTTTCTTGTGACAGACTAGTAAATAAAACCAGGTTGGTTCCCTTTATAATGAGGACTTTTAGATGCCCACCTGCTGCCCAGCTTTTCCCTCTTAGCGGCCCTGAATCAAATTGTGTAACATATAATTGACAAACAGAGAAGGATCTGAAGCTGGTGCCAGCCAGCAATGTGAGTACATGTGGTGTAAGGTATTTATCCTGACACCTGAATCCACTAGCAGCACGTATTTAAAAAGAAAAAAGAAGAAGAAGAGAAGCTTACAGCCACAGTCAGCAAGCAATAATTAGCGATGCTAATTTTTCTACTTAGAACTCATATCGTGATTTTATTACATTTAAATTATACATGCTCAGGTGTTCAGATGCTCTCCTTTCATCCCGCTCTTAGGTGGTAAAACATCATTAACATCCTTCCAGCACTGGCATGATTGCTCAGGAAGATGAGAGATCTCTGCCTCACCAAGTTTTACACATACTCCTGCAACAGGCCTGAGCAAAGCCAATGGGAGACAGGAAAGGGAGATACACACAGGGTATTTCACACAGGCCGTTACCCCAGCCTTTGTCTCCACTAGTAACATAACTTTCAAGTTTTGGAATAATGACTGGAATTATAAATTCCTGAGATGTCAGCTCTGCCTGCAACAAGAAGAAAAGTTATCTCAGCCTTCAATAGGAAGAAAAACATGAGAAGAGTGATTGCTCCTTCTCAGGATGAAACACCGAAGCTTTCAAAGATTTGTTGCTTCATACCAGCCATAAAGGTTGGTCAGCATCTCTGATCACTGTTTATTGTCCCAAACATCATAGGACAGGAAACAAGCTATGAGGTATATAGCGTAAGTAGGCTAAAACTTAAGTAAAAACCAGGAACATTCATTCCTTTCTTTTATAACCTCTCCCCATAGTTGTAAAGCAGCCATCAGCTCCTGTGGAAAGACCTCTAATAATTTTGAAATACAAAAAAAGATTATATGTTTCACTCACAATCTGCTCTTACCTGCTGGCACTGAAGAGACTGAAGTCTTTTCTGAACTAAAAGAATGGCAAAAGGCTGCTGGAACCGGGGGGACTGCACTGCTGCTGGCCTACGGGACACAGTTGGCACAGATGCCCAGTTAGTTGGATGCAAACTTTTGACAACTAGCAACCATGAGAGCAGAACATGTGAACTGGCAATGGAGTGTGAAGAGAACCATCTCTGCAGAGTAACAAGAGAGGAAGACAAGAAACCTTGGAAGCTGCAGGCCAGGGAGAGAAGTAACACTCACTCACCTAAGTTTTGCTTTGCCACTCTAACATAACTCCAAATATTGTGTCAGAGCTGGCAGATAAGCACTGGCTTGCTTTGCAATGTCTGTCCTGAATTGCTGGCAGAACTGTCAACCATATCACTTCCTGTTGGCGTCCAGCATCTAGCAGGGGACCAAACTCATTTGGATTCCACAAAGAAATAAAGGGCTACAGAAGCCAGATGGCCCAATCCCAAAATAGTTCAGCTTCATGGCTTGCACTTTCAGAGACACGGAGAGCTCGGCACTGGGCCAGAGGAGGGAACGCTCCCCAGACATCCCCAGGAAGGCTGGGAGCAAAGCCTGCTACCCCAAACCATGAACGCCACCTCCTCCATTACCCTCACCCCCGACCCATCACGAGAACTGCAGCAGTAGCTCTAGGCTTTTGTCAGAGTTGCTGCATGATGCATGAATAGTTGCCAGTCATAGAATCATAGGATGGTTTCAGTTGGAAAAAACCTTCAAGATCATTGAGTCCATCCATCCAGCCCTACCAGGTCCAACACTAGACCATGTCACCAAGTACAACATCTACTCTTCTTTTAAACATCTCCAGGGAAGGTGACTCAACCCCTCCCTGGACAGCCTGTTACAATATCTGACAGCCCTTTCAGTGAAGAAATTCTTCCTAACATCCAACCTAATCTTCCCCGACACAACTTCAGACTGTTTCCTTTTGTCCATGCACTGTAATGAAATCTCCCCTAATCCTCATTCACCAGTGAATCTCAGCTTCTCCACTGAACCAGCAGCACAGGGGACCCATGGCTAGGAGACAGCAGAAAGCCCGTGCTCAAAGTAATGGTTCATTTTCCTAAGCCAAATATTTTTGGTTGCTGCCTGCATCGCAAGATAATTAATATGCAAAGAGGGTTGAGGCTGATGCCAATGTCCAATACACCAATGTGCAGGAAATTAAAATTAATTTGGACAAGAGGAACAGAAAGCTTCTCAGCACTGTACAACTTAGTTGTAATTGCTTATATCATCTAAAAGGGCAGAGGATTCTTTTAAATGCATGTTCATTTGGCCATGCATAAATAAAGCACAAACTGTACTGAGAACAGTATTAATCCTTGTTCTTGTCCCTAGACCACAGACCAACAAATCATTGACACCGTTCCCAAGATGACATAGCACATAAATTCAGCATTTTGTACATCTGTGATTGACACAAGTGATCAGGTTGTCAAATACAGGTCATCTTGTTCCCCAGCATCCAGAATTACTGCATCTTCCAGGCGTCCAGAATTCACTGCTGAGCATCCTTCAGTTGAAAGACAGAAAAAAAATAGCTTAAAAATAATTGAACTTCACTTACATAATCTACTCTAAAGTGACGAACAGTAAGTACTCCTGGGTGAACTAATCCCAACTGTACACATTTATTCCTAGTAAAGATTGCTAAGGTAGCATCTCTGAAAGTGAAAGCTAACCTCAAAGAAGTTTCACATCCAGCCATAAGGTCTATGGGGGTTTTTAAAAGTCACATAATTAAAAAGGGGGAGTGGGGGGATGATATAAATTTTCATTAGATTTTAAATATCAACATAAGGCAGACACAGATTATCACGATGCCTTAATTGTGCTAAAACCATGAACAATGTGCTGAAATTTTGCAAGGATCTGTCTTCATGGTAATCTAACTCAGAAATACTGATTCATTTAGGGAAAAACACAATTAGCTTCTCAACACTCACCAAGCTGATCACTTTCCAAAAATGTGATATAAACAGAAGAGGACATACAAGTCACTCTCCTTGCAAGAGCGTAGTGAGATCTGCAGAACAGAGAAGGAAGCAAAACCCCTGGGTTAGGCAAACACAACCCTCCAAACCTTGCCTTTCCAGCCCATAATATACAGAGGGTTTAATAAGAAAAATACCATCTGACAGAAGTATGATATTCGTCTTTTTCCCCCGAGTGACTCAAACTGCTGTTCTAGGAGTGCTATTGTCTCCCTCCGAATCGAGACGTCGATTTCTCATTACCCACACAGGCACCAGGTCAATGTTACAGCTAATGAATGTCTGCTGGTGCAAATGCTTATTGTATCTTAGGCTAATTCTAGTAAAATTTAAATGGTCTATTAATTTTCTTAATAAATTTAGATATGGCTTCTGACTGCAATCTGTCTTTGATTAGCTAACAAAAGTGTATGAAGATCCTGCCAAGCTGATGGTTCAGAATATTTCAAGTGAACCATCATCTCTGTGAAAAAAAAAAAAAACCCAAAACCAAATCTATGAACTTCTCTTTAATACAGACCTTTAAATATGGTGTGGCTCCTCAGGTCATATCTGCCCAGGCCTTCTCAGTCCTGCTTCATCTGGACTTCTTAAAAGTAATGCAACCAATTCCTGGAAAGTCTCAAATGTGCAGGTATGTTCTGGCCTCAGCCTAGAGTTCAGCAGTTTTCATTTGGGCATCTGAAAAACTTTTTTCTTCTTTAGACCCAGTAAGGCTTAACCATTTGCTCCAGAAAACACATATTTCAGCCAGAGGAGCTGCATATCTGAGGGTACCATAGTGTGGAGCCCACAAAGTGGTCAGTCCCAAAAGAGAAGATTCATTCTGCTGACTTCAGACTTTGACATGGCTTAGCATCCCTCCCTACTCAAAAATGAAGAGACACATTCAAAGAATGATTCATCTGACCTCTCTTAGACATGTACCTCAAGGAAAATTCTATCATGGAAAAGCTACTTCTGGAATGACTGGAGAAGGGTAGTCCAATCAGACGTAGATGTATGCAAGAGAAGTTATTCACAGAGATGACTTCTTCTCAAGACTTACATCGCATAGGACCGAAGTAACAACTTTGTCCACATAGGACTGCAAATATTCATTCATTGTTGTTACTGTGTTATTTCTAACTGGCCATATTGAGGTGGGGGTAGGAAGGGGTAAAAAATAATATCATAATCTTCTAGAATCATCAGGGGAAAGAGATCTTCCCTGTGAGATCATGAAGAGTATAGCTAGCTTATTAAACCAAACCATGGGGGGACTGTCTATTGAGAAGATACATCCAAAAAATACACAAGAAAAATGAAGACCAGAGAAGAGGAAAAGCTATTTGAACTAAAAATCACTGTGTAAAAACAGATGAAGAATAAGTTCAGGATCCCTAAGAAAAGGGTATCACCACCAAGGAAGCAAGCCTTTGACACAATCTTCCAGAAGCAGCAAATGGTGGAGTTTTGTAAGTTTATATGACCTCTACCAGAGAGGACAGGGCTAGACCCTTTTTGAGTCTACCTTTTCTCTTCAGATCATTTTCTAATGATGATAAAACACAAACCCAAGGCAGTGGATGACAAGGAGGTGAACCTACAAGCTGTGTTATTTTTTTGGTGCACCCAGTGGGAGAAAAGTCCAGTGGTACTATTAAAGGAGCCACTGCAAACTTTTTATCTTTGCTTGCAAAGAATCTAGATCCCTCTAAATGTGACCAGAATCAGAATAAAGTAGTCCTGTACTATACTGTCACACCAAAAAATCCCAGAACTATTAATATAAATTTTTCAGTCATTACTTGTATCACTCATTGAGCAAAATCAGCACAAAGGTGGAAATGATGATCTAACCCCAGATCCAAGCATCTCAAGGAAGTGGATCTGTGAAGACAGACAATGTCCAGCTTTCCTCAGCACAGTGGTACAAAGGTTCACAGTAAAATAAATGTTTCTCAGCCTTAATTATCTCTGAACTGGGTTTTTGGGTGGGTTTTCTTCTTACATTTTAATTACAGCTTACAACTATGATTCTCCTGCTGGTAGTTGTAATCAAAACTGCAAACTGATTAAATGATGCACCCTATGCCACCGGACAGCATTCCTAGATCCCAGTATAAAAGGCAATAAGCCAATACAAGGGTTTGATATGCAAACAATACTGACACTCTTTCAGTTCAGAACATTCAAACCAGGTCTCACTACCTTCCCAGCCACATACAAGCTTAACATCATGCCACATGTCCATCTCCTCTGGTACCAGTCGTGTTTCCCACTACCCATGGCTGCTCCTCTCCACCACAAGCCATGTGTGTGGCGCCAGCTGCCCCCAGCACTGAGAAGCACCCAGCTGCGTTGGTCAGGGATAGCCCCACACGTTACACCATTACAGATTCCTGAGTGCCATCTACTGGCACTTTCACCGTTAACTAAACCTAATGGAAAATCTAGGTTCCCTGTCAAAATCTGAGACGTGTATGTTCATTTCCCTTCCACATCATCCCATACGAAGTTTAGACAAATGCTAACATATAGTCCCCCCACTCCCTCCTATGATGTATTGAACTGCAAAAGAAATGTTATGATTCTTTCAATTCAGATACACACATCTCAATGTCAAAATCAACTGAAACATTTTACTTAGTTCAAGATTGAAATGTGTCTGGCTGAACTGATTTGGTGCCTTATGGGCGTGAATCACACGCCCATTCTCTTACAAAAATGACTGTTCTCTGCTGGGCCTATGTATACCATGATATGTTGTGACAACATTTTGGGGGAACAGATTGGTGGTTTTTGTAAAGCACAGTCCAGATAAGGAGTCCAGATAAGGAGCTGTATGAATATATGAAGAGTAGAAATTATAAGCCATGTGGACAAATATCTAGGCAAATAACATTTGCCTTATCCAGGAGATTGGTATAGAGGAGCTCAGGCCCTTCTGAAGGACAAAGAAGCTCAAAGCAGCTTGCAGGTCTTTCAGGACTAAGCCCTCCAAGCACACCAGTCCATCCCACGAGTCAGGAAAAGGAATAGACGTCGGAGGACACTGATGGCTAAGCAGGCAAGTCGTGACTGATCTCCAACAAAACAGGATGTACAACGGAGGTGGAAGCAAAGACAGGCTACAAGGGAGGAAGACAGATGAGCTCATTGCTCAGTCATGCAGGAAGGGTGTCAGGAAAGCCAAACCCAGGAAGAGTTGTCCTGGATTTACAAAGAGAAATCATACCTGGCCACATGGACTGAGCTAAAATGAATAGAAAATTGGACTAGGGACTTCCCACAGTTCCTTCCAATCTCAGTAGATCTGTAATACTATGACATTTGTTACTTAGAAAGCACGCTACAGGGTGAACACAAAAAAAACCGCATAAAGAAACACCCCAACACCTCACAGGAACAAAAAATCTAACCAACATCCCCCATCTGCCCACAAACATCTCCACTTTTTAAAATGGTGGGGGGGAGGGGGGAGGAGGGGAGGGGGGAGAAGGGGGAAGAGTGGATCTTTTTCAAAACCCACAAAAGAGGACAAATCTGAACAACTTTCTGACTGGCGTTAAGAGGAGAACACAACGGACAATCTCCTGCCAAGCATTTGATATGGCAAGCCCACCAAAAAGATGAAAATCTTTTGGCAGAAGTCTCTCTCATTTAAGCTGCTCCAAGACTTTTCCACAATTTCATAAATCAAAATGGCAGATTAGCAGATGGATGGGGGAAAAAAGCAAAACTCTTCAAGACAGAAGTCTGTTTAGTAGAAAGATATTCAGTGGCTCCTTCCCTGCCCGAATGGGTGCCTTTCTCGTTAACACTCTGCTTGTTACAAATAGAACTTAATGAGTTTGTTGATTCCTTCAAAAGTTGTTTTAGTCATGAGATATGTTTGGCATCTTTCTCCCCTCTTGCACAGTACATCTATTAACTAGTTAAAAAGCACCCGACACTTGAAGTTCAGGAGCTGTACTTTTGCTCGGGCTTCATGATTGCCAACCGTAATCAGGGAGTTAGCTCATAAACAATGTGAGTTAGCAACTCCGGTCAATAAATAGAAATTTAAGTGGATTGAAATAAAAGACACTTCAAAAGACAGCCACAGCATACTTCAAAAGAAGTGTTCCTGACTCGGGAGTAGGCAAACTCTCAGGAATTTTAGGCCACGTTTGTCTGAAATGAACCACGCCCTCAGTCTGTCACGATACCAGCATCTCCCCATCCACGGAACAAGGTGAGAAAACCCCCTCCCACTCAAACAACTCACTCTACATGGATTCTGAGGCTAACCAAAACACCAAGAACACACACATTTTAAGTGTTACTGCACAGCCTCTTAATAACCAGTAAAATCCAATGACTCAACACTGGGGACAGGCAGAGAGGTAAACTGTAAAGAAACAACATTCTGCGCTGCGTGTTGGAAGACAGAAAAGCTACAGAAGACAGTAGCTGCAACACCTGTAAGACCTACCATACAAGTCCAATTTTGCTCAAAATATCAAGGAATAGAAATCTAATGATACATGCTTCAGGTTTTGTAAGATGTATTTTCATTAGAAAACTCAAAGTTAGAAAACCCCAAGAAAAAGCCCAAACCAAACCAAACAATCTTAAGTCCTGACAGGCAGGGGAGAATCAAACTGAGAACAAGATTTACAAAAACTACTGCTGTTTAAATGATCTTCCTTAGAAATATCTGGATTAGGGATTTTATAGAAAGAGTTTACTTTTCATTAGAGTATTTAGTCTTTGGTTGCTGATGTTCAAAAATTAAATGCCCCAAGCCCAGCCTATTTCAGATTAACCATATTCTACATCCCCTGAACTCCACAGCATGAAAACTACTTTGGTTCTGTTCTTTTTCCTCTAAAGCCATAACAGCAACCAAAACCTCCTCACCAGCAAACCTACACGTACAACATGGGAGCATCTGCACAAATTTCTGCCTCAACTTCCATTCTTGAGGGTAACAGAACTACTCTAAAGCTATGACTTTTATTTGTTTATCATAGTTAACTTTGCAATGCTGAGGGTTATAAGCATATTATTGTGCTAGGTAGTAGGAGCTGATATTGTACACATAGCTTTTCAAAGGCTTTCTTTCCACATGTTATTGGAAAAAGAGCAGTTTCTTTAACCAGATAACCTTATAATACAGGCACATTATATATCAGACCCTTTCCAAAGGACAATCTAGTAATCTGGAAATAATTTGGTCATTTTTAGCAGCACTGCCTACTTTCTCGGAGACCTTTCAGGGTTGCTTTTGATTATTTTTCCCCCTTAGTTGGCTATCAGCATACTTATAAGCATAATTAATTCATACTTTGGACTCTCAGGATTATGAAATATTATAGAATGGCAGCGCTAAGACAAAATGCTCTAATTCACCAGCTGTCATGTATTTAATTAGAGATTCTGATGAATCTTTCCTACTTAGATGAGCCTTCATACTTTGTATTCTATTAAAAAAAAAAAGAGAGACAGACAGACAGAAAGGACTTGTTTTGTATCTGGACTCCAGGACTGTAACAAACTTTTTATTAGCACAGCAGGCTTCTCTATAACACTGATGTTAGACCTGTAGTCAAACAACTTGCCAGCTGCCAGCACTGGCATTTTCAGAGAAGCAGGAGTGCAGGGGGAAGGCTCAAAAAGTGAGGCATCTGTTCTGCAGGGACAGAAAGGGTGGGGAGAGTTCTCCCCAGAAGCAGGCAAACTTCCTGAATTTCCATCCTCTCTGCATCTTGCCCCATCCAGATATTCACAGAGGTTAAACCAACAAAAGTCTTTCCACACACACAAAAATTTAAACTGGTTTTCCTTTGAGACCTCCCAAAAAAGTTTGATATTGTTGCACTCTCAGTGAAGTCAGGATACTCAGCAAGAAATAAACCGAGAAATGTCTCTCAACGGATCTGAGAGTCAGAGGTGACCTTTGTGTACATCATATTAGCTGCAGCACATGGAACAAAAAGGGCAGAAGGTGAGGTTATAAAGTTGATTATTTATGCTATTGTGAGACACACTTTTTGCATGAGAATTTCTCTTCTCATAATGCCAGTGTGCAATGCACAAGCATTATCTTCATCCTAAATAAGAACAGTACTCCTCTGACACTGGAATGCAGTTAGGACTACATAAATACTTTAATTTTTAGATTTTTCTTTTCAAACAGGTTGTATAGTGTCTTTAGTACAAATCATTCCAGTAGAAAAAAAAATATGCTAATGTAATAGTTTTATCTTCAATCTTATTTCTTCCCATCAGCATGCATATTAACTAACTGCTTCAACCCTCCATTTTATTTAGGTTTGGCAAGCCTGACTCCCCCATGAAAATAAAAGTAACGTTCAATGGTGTAATGACAAATCAGAAACACTGATGGAAGGAAAACCTTGGAAGGAGATCTGATGGAATTGAGTGGAAGGAGAGGGCAGGGAGAAAACAGGCACAATTTTTTTAGAGAGAACCTTAAATATTGTGCTCATTTTGGTTTTCCTCTATTAAATAGCCCTACCAAAGCGATGTAGTTCTTGATGTACTGCAGATCCTTATCTTAGGTTAGGCTAGGAATCATTCAGTATTAATTATTAATGAATTAGCATTATCCATCACTGCTCCCATTAAAGGCAATGTATGATTCAATATTTAAAAGGAGAAAAAAAATTCAAACCTGGAGCATTTCCTTGTTAAAGGACTGTGAGGGGAGAAAACAAACCACAGAGGGGTAGAAGAATTGTTCTTTAGTGCATCCCTCTGCAGTAAAAGCGTAATGATTGTGGAGCTCCAAGCACAAAGAGGTACTATTTTTCTGGTTGCTGCCTAAAATAAGCTGTCTTATGGGGGTGGGCAGAAGGAGCTTAAAGGACATCTTAAGTTTATAATCAGTATAAAACAAAGTCCCTGGAAAAATTACTCACCCAATTACCAAGGCTTTGCAAATAGGAGTGGCAGCACACTACAGGCTGCATGGGAATTCCATTTCTAGTGCTGTGAGCGTTTGAGGCACCCTGCCTCCCCCAACAGGAGCACTGCCCTTACCCTTTCTTTCCTCTTGCTCTCTCCTCCTGCCACAGGGCTCTGTGGCACAGCGAGGCTTGGATACCCATCCTGCAGCAGAACTGAAGATGACAGCTTCACAGTTATCTACATAACAGTCAGTTGGATAAACCACCGGACTTCCCAGCACTGTGGTGTCCTTGGCTGCTTGTAACGCAGGTACTGGGCTGCCAGCAGTCCCCAGACCCAGCCAATGATGAATCTCACCAAAATCTGAACTTCAGAAGGTGGTGGCTCATGGTGCTCTCCAAACCCACCAGCTACAGAGGAGAGTCGGTGTTTGCACAGGGAGACAGGCAGCCTGGAGCCTTCACGTGGGATGCAGGGTTACAAAATGTTGAGGATCCTAAAATCTTCTTTATTTCAATCAGCTAATGCAGGACAGGGCATGGAACTGGACGGAGCGAGTGAGATGGTAAAGGGGCACATAGTTTGCCTGTCTGGTGTCTCTCAAACCTTTTAGTGAAACACGTTCTTGGCTCTTGTATCAGATTAACAGCACCCTATCTTAGGGCTGATGCCCTCTCAGACAGAGTAGAACTCAGAGAGTGATATTTAAACCCAACACACTTTCCCATAAGCCATTCAAGACTGTTTTGCCCAGCATCTGCCTGTACAATACTGTGCATGCTGCAGCGAACCTGACGCACACTGGATGATCTTAAAGGGTTTTTCCAGCCACAATGATTCTATCTGTGACTCCACCACAGTGTGAAAGGGCACCAGCACCACATCAGCAGCTGGCACAGAAAGTGACTTGCTGTTGCAGCACCCCAAGACACCAGGTGACAGTTGTCAGAATTAATTCATTGTGCCCTTGAGCTGGAACAAGAGCTGGGTTGGAACCAGACTACTTCCACAGCAGGGCCGGGTGATGGTCAAGGGGAGCAATTCAGCCTTGGACATGAAGGGATGTTAAGTTGTAGGGGAGAAAAAGTCTTACCATTGCTATTGCTTCCTGAGAAAGAAATATCCTTATCGCCATGTAATTCAGGAAAATAGCTTTACCAAGGCTAGAACACACACAGTGACTTGGAATCATTTATTGTATTCAGTAAATGAGAAAGATTTTAAAATCTGCTTTTGTTTTCCTGACAAAAAAGTTGATGGGTATCAGTTATCTATGAGGACAGTCTGATCATGGCAAACACTTGTATACTGCATTTTAAATAATGCATCAGGTCTATTAATTAGCTAGTGCAATACTTAGCCCTTTGCCACTGAAAGCCAAATCCACAGGCCACACCATCCCTGCCCCACTCCTGCTCCAAATATTCACTTGCAGTAACAGAGAATCTTGCTTTCACTAAGGCCAAGAGTTTCTTATCTTTTTTATTATTATTATTTTATGTATATTACAGTGCATCTCCAAAGCATGAAATCTGTCTAAAATTTAACAACCATGTACCTTGCAGATAACAGATTAGGCCATAGCCTCAAATCTGTATGATTTCGTGCTTCAGATTATGGTGCCATGTGGAAACATACCAGCAGGCTTTTACAGTGATGCATCAGAGAAAACTTTTTAGCACAAAGATAGCACTCCTTATTAAGGAGAACTCTCTTTTTCAACAACTTTGGGTTTGTGTTTCAAATTCCATTTGTTATGGTCTAGAATTATTATGGAAATCTAAAACAACAGCAGTATTTTCTGGCATGGGACCTCCTCAGAAAGTTGTATCCTCCTGTTCCAACAAAACTTCCAATTTCTTTGTCTTTTCTTATTATATCTGAAAATGTTACTTGTAAAGAAAAAGCATGTTTTCTCCCTGTCTATTGGAAAAGCCTGGAATTTTGCATTAAGCTGAAAACCATGAAATGGCTGGAAGCTGAATGTGGTGCATCAACCCATGATATATATCTATAAACAGCACTTACCTGGTGTGTCTTTTTCACTTGCAATTCAAAATATTTCATGCTGACTGGAAATAACAAAGAACTACAGATACACATAAAGACATACCCAAATTTTAGCTGAGAAACATAAAAAAATGTAACTTTGTCACCAAATATTACAGATTGGTCCATCTCAGATATTAATACCCAAATTCATCTCCTTTATGTAAACTTCAATCTGTTCCCATGGATCCAACAGATGATTCACATGATTCAGTCAGTGGCAAAGTGGAGCCCAACACCCCAGGTCCTGAATTTCCAGTTTCAGTGAGAGAATCAACTTCAGGATCAGACCTCAGGAAGATGTATTACAGACAGAAACATGTTGCTAAACAATACTCCACAGAGTTTCCAAGACACTACTGTACCATTTGATAGTCCCATTATTACTGCTAGAGTTTTTCCTGCAGCAATGCGACATGCAATGCTCTTCCACCGATCCCTGTATCACATCATCTATTTAAATACTATCCTAAAATACTTATTCTCGGAACATTACTCTCTTTCTTTTCTCTTCATCACCTGCCCCACTCCTTGCCCATGGTGTGCAAACCAGCAGTGCTGGAACAGGATCATTCATTACACTTCAGAATGAACAAATGTGCAATTTGTTTCCATGATGCAGTTGGTAATTTGCATCACAAAAGTAGTAGATCCCTCAAAAATTCTTCCACAAAGCTGGCATTTAAAATGTTCTTTGTCAGTTTATTTGAAGACTAATCTCACCAACAAGCCCTTTGAAGGAAACTGTGGCCTCCTGTTAGCTCTCACGCAGAAGACAGTGCTGTCAGAAACTATGAATACATGATAGTCTTTAATTTTAATGACCCCTTTCAAGGGATATTTGAAAGGCAGAATTTGATAGTATTAAGCCTATTTAATATAGTCCAATGTTTTGCAATTGCATCATTATTTACATGAGCTATGGGCACCTCTCAAAGAGTGGAAGCTCTACGATAGAGTTTACAGTATGTCTGTAGGGCAAAGCAAAGGCAGGCAAGCATTTCCTTGAGTCGAGGTGACAGCCCTGCGAGGAGCCAAGGGACAGCACTGCTACACAAGGATTTTTCTGGCAGTACGGTACAGAAAAAGGACCCAACACGCCTGCATGCATCCCCAGAATCACAAGGTTGGAAAAGACCTTTAAGGTCATCAAGTCCAACCATTCTCATCCTAAACTAAACCATATCCCTAAGTATCTCATCTACCCTTTTTTGAACACATCCAGGGAAGGTGACTCAGCCCCTCCCTGGGCAGCCTGTTCCAGGCCCTGACAACTCTTTCAGTAAAAAATTTTTTCTAACATCCAATCTAAACCTGCCCTGGCACAGCTTGAGCCCATTCCCCCTTGTCCTATCACCTGTCACCTGGCTGAAGAGACCATCACCTATCTCTCTATAACCTCCCTTCAGGTAGTTGTAGGTGGTGATAAGGTCTCCCCTCAGCCTCCTCTTCTCTAAGCTAAACAGCCCCAGCTCCCTCAGCTGCTCCTCAGAGGATTTGCCCTCCAGCCCCTTCACCAGCCTGGTTGCCCTTCTCTGGACTCGCTCCAGGACCTCAATGTCCTTCTTATGGTGAGGAGCCCAGAACTGGACCCAGCACTCGAGGTGTGGCCTCACCAATGCCGAGTACAGGGGCACAATCACTTCCCTAGACCTACTGGCCACACTGTTTTTGATACAAGCCAAGATGCCCTTGGATTTCCTGGCCGCCTGGGCACACTGCTGACTCATATTCCCCGTTTCATTACAAAGAGATACACAAGATTTAAGAACAAGTCATGGACCTTACTAGATCTAGAAAGTTGGGGTTTGGTTGGGGTTTCGTGGTTTGTTTTTTTAAAGGGAATGTATTCTACAACACAGTGGTGCTTGAACTGGGATGGTACTGGGGAATACTGTGGTTTGCTTGAAAGGCATTTGCTCTGCTGCTCTGGTGAATAAACAGGGAAAAGAAAATTCTTTCAGATTCTATCTAAGAACACTTTTGATTGATTAACACTTTTCTCTGAAGTGTAATAAGCAAACCCTTATGGAGGAAAACCTTTTGCTTTGCTGTCCCCAAAACAATAACCCATGAGAACACTTGTCTGCCTCTCAGTGTGTTTATGGAATGAACGAAGGCTCCAGGAAAAAAACGTGATGTTTCTTTGAAGAAATAGATGAGAAGGGTTACATGTATGATCAGTAAAAGAGTTTTAGAATGCACAGAATGAATTTTGCGGTTTGTAAAATCCTGGCTCTGTGAATAATAATTAGTTTATGTATAAATCATACTCAGAAATATTTATGATGAAACTTCCATTCAAAATAAAACAGACAAATGTCTTTAACCTAATGAAATTGCATAGTAAATTATTTCCAAGAACATTCCAATGTCAAGGTAACTCACTTAATTATCCATTATCATAGAAATGTAGGCATAATGTTAATTAAAATGAAGGGGCAAAACCATTTCCATTTTTTATTAAGATCCATTGGCCTCTTGAACAGCTATTAGCCTTGCTTTCAGGGTTAGGTGGAGGACAAAATTTGCCCTGGTAGGCAGACCATTGCAAGCCAGTTTCAACAGCTCAGGAACTACAATGTCACAATGAGAGGCAATTGAAAAACTATCTGCAAGCCATTTGTATTGACAGCACACAGGAAGCTTTTGTCCGACACCATCATTTCTGCAGTGTACTCTGCAGCTGCAGTGCACAGTCACCTCAAACAATGAAAAGAATTACCCACGCCTGCAGCTGAGAATACAAATATACCTGCACACCGCCGGCAGCTCTCAGCCACATTCTGCAAACAAAATCTTCCAGCAGTGCACTCGCCTTAGTCAGAACTTTGTCAGTTTAATTATACAGCTTGTACATGCAGATATTTATTTTAGGAGTAGATTATCATATGCTGTAGGAAATTTTACCTTCAGGGCTGAGCAGCAGAGACGAAGGGGAGCGAGAGGCCTATGTACGTTAGAATGCACATTATACAACGCCGGTTAAAGTCAACCCCGTAGAGTAGAGTAGCTGTAGAAATAAAATGGCAATTTTGGGAGACTTTTGTATTCCCTTGTGCCTGTACGTTTAGTTACAGTTCCAAAGGAGATGAGTTCTGCATACGTCTAGTACTGCTGTTATAAATCAGCAAAGGTCTTTTGCACATTAGCTGCAGATCCACAGAGCACGAAATGCTGCTCTTCCCACGATAACCACTGCCTACACTGATGTGGCAGGCAATAGCTAAAGCAACAGAACAACATCACTACTTGGACTCTGCTGGCATCCTCCTGAAGATTATTTTCCAAAATATATTTTTATCTAGACAGGTTGGTGATACTATTTCACCAAACATGTACATTTGGGACACAAAGGCCTGTAAAATTTCATTTTACATATCCTTCCCTTTTTTTGCCTTTCAAAGACTTTTCTAAGACTGCAAAAAATAAGACCTACATTTTTCCAGTAAAACATTTGCTTAATTGATTTGAATGATTGAGGCAGCAGCACTCAGCCTCATGCAAAACTGATGTACTGCAAAGAACTAAATCCAGTAATTTTTGTTTTGTTCCACATTTAGTTCCTTACCATTTTATCCATAAATCCCATTCATTAATCCAGAGTTACATATAGATTACTACTGTTATTCTTTTGATCTCTAGTTTTCAAGGTATACATTGTAGAGTGAAATAAAAGGGAACAGTGACATGGTTGATGGGGTCTACTCTTGGTGAAGCTCGTAGCTTATTGTCATTCAATGGTTCTAGGGTACACACCTTCCATTTTGATTTTTACTGTAACAATTAATATTTGAAATATATCAATGAACACCGCAGGTGTTATATAGCATATTATTGAGCAGTAAGTACTCTATCTAAAAGTGTTCAGACATATAGAGACTTAAGATTTTATTCATAAAGCATTCTTCCAGATTTTCACTTTATCACAACATGTTATTGTCAGACTGGCTAAAAACCTGCTCATCTTATGCACATTAATTCCACTCTTATTAACATTAGAGGGATTTTCATGAGTAAAGTGTTTCATGAAATTTAAAACATATATTACTTCCTTCAGTCCTTCCAATGGTGAATTATAACTGCTTTAATAATTCAGAATGGCATAAAAAAGAATCTAAGGTAATAACCAACTTGCATGCTACCTACCACATATTGCACTTTAAAAGTAATCAGGGAGAGATTAATTAACCAAATCTTCTTTTTCTGACAAAAAAAAAGACAACACAGTAGAGGACAGCCAAAAGTTTCATGGATGTGTAGCAATAGTTCTAAATAGTTTGAATAATCCTTTTCCATATACCTAATAGACCTCCAAAAAAATGCAATGTATCACTGTAATTTTCTAAATGTTTAAACCTCTGAATTTTAATTCAGAATTACTCTTCAGTATTATATTACAAAAGCGTGGTTTGGTTTGCTTTTTTGTTTAAATCAAGACTATTAGTTTTCTGCCTCCCTAGAATAAGCTTATGTTTGGGTTGGGGTTTCACCCCAGTTTTGTAGCAAACAAATTCCTGGATTTAATTTGGAATCCTGCTAAATTAAGGGGGGGGAGAGGGAGAAATATAATTTTGTAGCACAGCACTAACCACAATGCTAAAAAAACCCAAACCTACATGTGAAATAGAATCATCTATGGGTTTAGATGCTACTATGCCACAAATACAATTTTGGAATGGACAGCAGTTACAGAAACAGGAATAGTGCTGAAAAAAATCAAAATTCTAATATGCAAACACACACACAGGGTTTCAGCACATGAACACCACGGAAAGTGTGGGAAAACCCATCAGTGAACCTGGAAAGGTGGACCTGAGTAACAACAAACACATGCTAAGGAGACTCTCTTCAGCTCTCCGCACACCCGGTCAGGCTGCTCTTCAAGCTACACCAGGGCAGGCTTTTGTAGGAGGGAGATGTCCTGGCCACTCTTCTTTCCCATAACCCCATGGGGCCTGAGGAGATAACAGGACAGGTGTCTTCCAGAGCACTCACGGTTGCTTTCCAACCCTTGGGCTGACTTGTGCAGCACCTTAAGCGCTTCCTCAGCAGCCACCCTGTAGCCCACCGAGGCTTGTGGCAAGTGGGCACAGGAAGCCTCTTGCTGTGTGGTCAGGCACAGTGGTGGAACAGCAGCTTTCCCATGCCCTGTACAGGATTTGTGCAGCATTTTGTCTCTAATAATCAAGTTAATCACATCTGAAGGATTCTTACAATACCGTGTTTCGGTCCTCAATTTGTAGGATTCCTGTTTCCATGGTTACTCACCCAGTCCACATTTCAAAAGTGCCACAGTAAAACAATGATAAAAATGAGCCAACTTCATGTAATACAAGTCACGGCACATCTAACAACCTTCCTTCTCCTTTCAATCCCCCCCTCCCTGCATGCTTTACAAAGCTCTCAGATTTCTGGCTATACACAGCCTCTCAAGGCAGACAAACACCTCTTTTATTGAAAATGCCCAATTATTGGACAAATTTCTTGTCTCCCTCCCCCAAGTAACTTTGCAACTCCCGTATACATCTAACAATAAGGTGCAACAGTTGCTATAGCAACATTAATCTAGGAATAAATAGCACAATATTGCTTCTAAATCCTTTCAACAGAAGAAAAAAAAGCAAAAATAAAAAAAATGAGCACACTCTGGATTAAAGGCATTATTTATTTAGGAGCCTTCATAGACTGTTATTTATATTCAAAACCACTAGCTAGTTTTGGTGCAGCATTCTGTCTTCTCCAAATAATCAGGGCTACATCGAATAAACAAGGTATTCTAGTTGCACTAGTGCTATGATCTCATTTGTCAGAAGGACATGACTGACAGCGCTAAATTGATGGAAAAACACGCTACATACCTTGAGGGCATCAACAGGCTTCAGAACTCTGTGTAACCCCACCACGGACTAAGGCCCAGGGGCCTGGGAGCTCTCGTTGAGCCTAGGCCCTTGCCCCTGCCTATTGCCTGAGCCAGCTTGCAGGCAGGCTGACATGAAGTTGCCAAACGTCTTGGTGCACTTTTGTTCCAAACAAAAATGTCCCTTAGCTGGGACTGAATACTCAGAGGGGAAGTTCTGCTTTAAACTCCATTGCTGAATTTTGTTTCTGTGGCAGAGACACTCAGGGTCTGTTTAAAACTAAACCAACAACCAAATGTGGTTGTTGGGAGCTCTGCACAGGGCAGTGACTGCCCAAGGAAATGAATCTCCTGAACAAGCTCACTAGTGTGTGTCCACACCATGCAAGGCGTCTCCAGGCCAGGCATGCTGCAATCCCATCTCCAGGTGGACCAGGTAAGACCCCCAAAGCATTGCTCTGATGAATTCTTCTATGCTGCTGGCCTCTGGTCCTAACGACCACTCCAGTAAACACACGACACCTTCCTGATCTCAGGCCCCTTGTAAAACATCCAGCTACCCCAACCACGTACAAAGACCTGTCCTGTGTCACTGCTCCTGCAGCTACAGGACAGCCTGTACTGACTGCTTAACGAGTACCTTATGTGTGTATACGTGGGTCACTCTGCAGCAGGAACCCCCAAAGAGAGTCTCTGGGACTGCCAGCTTCTCCACCTGGGGAGTTATTCGAGACAGTGAGGTGCTGAGCTGGTGTGTGCACTGCAGGAGCTGCTGGGGGGAATCTAAGACTGTCCAAAATTTCCCCCCAAGAGCGGTCCCAGAGCTGTTAGTTGCTTTACTGGGAAGGCTGTGGGATGTTCAATCAATCAAGTCAGGCCAACTTCTCAAACCCTCCCATCTTCTCAGTTACCAAAGACTGAGCTGGGGAGTTCCTGGCCCGCACAAGGTCTGAGGACTGAAGAGCAGTGGGTGTGCACACAGGCTCGGCCCTGAGGCCAGCTACAGCCCAGCCCTTGTTACAGCACCAGCCTGAACGTTGGCCTTGCTTCCGACTCAGAGTAATTGCCATGGCTCTCGCCACACTTCCTATGCTAATAGAGTAAAATTTAAATAGAACTGGCAGGCTGGAACAATTATCACAGTGTTTAAAGGAAGTTCAGATTAGATGAATATTTACTGAAGAAGGATCTCAAAGTAATAAAAACTAGAGGTTATGTAAAAATCCACAGTGAACTATGGTAAGGAATTCACCACGGATGAATTGTCGGTTATTATGCAACCAAAATTATTCTCAGCATACCAATGGTACAAACAGCACAAGATGGGCACTGTTACAGTAATTCTGATTGTTATGTTTTGTTGCATTTCATCTGCATTTGCCAAGTCAGTTTTTGTCACTCTGAGTTTCACCCTAAGGCAAACTCCAGGCTCAGGAGCACAACATTACTGGTTTTCCACACGAGAGCATGCATTGGCAGACATCAGTTTGACTGTGCTCAAACTACTGCACTTTCCAAACATAGCCTTTTGCACAAATATGCAAAGAGCAACTAGGCAGCTTCATACACAACTTTTCAGAAGCCCAGGTAACTGCAAAGAGATCTGCTTGCACACTTTTCTGCAATAAATCCTCTCTGCCCATATGTACAAGCAGTAGAGAGAAAAATCACATTAAGACAATGAATAAACATTGCAGACAGACAAGTTCAAACCACTGAGGATTGTGTGATGAGCATCTTGTGACCACAGATTGAACGTGATCATTACCTGAATGTGATCACACACTGTGACACACTGGACTCAAATGTCCAGCATCAGGTGGGAATGCAGGAGTGCTGGTGTCCCCTCAGTCCCTGAAACGAGTCTCCTGCTCGTTACAGGCAATGCAAAGGACATCAGAAAAGTTCTGTAAGGCATGCAAAACACTTTTTCTACATATTTCTAATTAATATAGCCCAAAATTTCTTCCCTGAAAGCCTACAACCCACTGCAAGAGGAAAATCACAATTGCAATATGCCACAGGAAGAAAGCAAGTTGCAAACTCGAACAAAGAAAGTTGTTCAAGTTGCATGGGGAAGCAGCTCACCCAGACACACACCAAATCAGGTCACTGCAATCCTTCAAAATACTTGGTTTCTTTTTTAAAAGGGTTATGTGAAAATTTTGACTTTTTAATAATATTCCAATTTGGAATGAAGACTGATCAAAACATTGGATGTTCCATCACAATTTCTGATGAGCTGTTAAAGGTAAGTTCAGTTTATACAAGATGACATCTCTAAAAGGGACAATGCATTGGTCTGTTTGCAGTGAAAGACCAGTCTGACCAAATTCACCACAAAGAAAAGTACCAATTAGCTTTCGAGTGCTGTGCATTTTCAGTCCTTATTACATTTCTCCAGAGTCTGGATTTTCAGGTTTATACACTTTTACAAGAGGCAAAAGCAAAATGCTGAATCTTGGAGTATTGAAGGAGCTCTACTTTTCTTATTTAATTGCAAAAATCCTAATACCAGTGCCTGCCAGTGTTTATACTCTCAGCTGGGGATAAGATAAAGAGTTCCTAAAGCTGAGAGGAGCAAAAGTAGCCAATGGTGGTGGGAGGAGGGGGGAGAAAAATAAAGCTACCAAAAAGAAAAGAAATAGCATATGTAAATGTCCAAGTGAATTAAACAATTGTATTGGATTTCATGTCCCGTTCCAAAAGCCCTTGTATCACTGCTCACAAAGTAGTAAATCACAGGCTCACAGAATGATGGGGATTGGCATGGACCTCTGGAGATCACCCAGCCCAACCCGTGCCAAAGCAGGATTCCCTCAAGCAGGCTGCACAGGACAGCACCCAGTATCACGGTGTTTGAAGGTCTCCAGAGATGGAGACTCTCCAACCTCTCTGGGCAGCCTGGCCCAGGGCTCTGCCATCCTCCCAGGAAAGAAGTTCCTCCTCAGGGTTAGGAAGAACTTTCTCTATTCCAGTTTGTGCCTATGTCTTCTTGTCCTGTCCCTCGGCACCACTGAACAAAGACTGACCCATCCTCCTGAGCCCACCCCTCAAGGATTTATTAGTATTGAATAAGGAAGCTACACACAGAAAGCGCAAGATAACTCTGATAGCAGTCTTCCAGTCCCTCAAGGGGCTCCAGGAGAGCTGGAGAGGGGCTGGTGCCAAGGGCAGCTAGGGACAGGCACAGGGGAACAGCCTTCAGCTGCAGGAGGGCAGCCAGAGAAAGGGGCTGGGAAGCAGAAATCCTTCCCAGGGGTGGGGGAGGCCCTGACACAGGGTGCCCAGAGAAGCTGGGGCTGCCCCAGGATCCCTGGCAGGGTTCAAGGCCAGGTTAGATGGGGCTTGCACCACCCTGGGCTCGTGGGGGATGTTCCTGCTCATGGGGGCGGTTCTGAGGGCCCTTCCCACTCAAACCAGTCTGGGGTTCTATGATATCACTACAGATCAGACATTACTGCTGTGTTGTATAAAGAATTTAGATACAGTTCTAGCCGATGGCTGTTTCCTGCTTTGTATGGAAATGATCTGGGATTCTTTCTTAAATAAACAAAGCTCATACTGCATTACATCTCATGTCATTAGAACATGATGTATCTGAAAACACACTGGAAGTTTTCACCACACAGCAGTATGAAGCTTGGCATACCACGAGCAGCATCGTCATTAAATGCACTTTGTTGTTTTTCATATAACTCTATCACACAATTGTACACTACACAGTTTGAGTCCACAACTGTCTGTTGCATGATAAAACGCTCTGATATATGAAATTACCTCAGCTAATACACTTAGCAAAACCTGGAGCTTTTCAAATAATATTTTCATTTTTTAATTTTTTTTTTTGTAAATGTGGTACTTAAGTCTGTTAATAGATGTGCAGCCTCCACAGTAAGCATTTTGGCACATCCATATACTTTTAGTCTTTAGTATTACTAATTATGTCTTATTATTTTCAGCATCATCTTTGTCACAATAAGGGAAACTTGCACAAATGCTGAGCCTAAATGATTTCTGCAGTTCAAAATTTCCCACTATTGCGTGCAAATGTATAGCAAAGCATTAAATCTCTGCTATTTAATTGGGGAGTTCTCTAACAACACATAACAGAGTTTTCCTCTAGACTATAAATAGTGGAAACCTGTTTACTGGGCAAAAGTATAATTCCTAGTGCAACTGTCAACAGCAATCATGTTTTTGTTCATTACGTAGAATAGCTAAAAACAATTATGATTTATTTCTTATTAGCTGTGATAACAAACGGTTTGGTATTAATGAAATGTGAAAACAGGAAAGTGTAGTTGCAATTAGTATGCAGAAAGCAATTTCCATTTGTTTATATAAACATGATTCCCAGCTCCCCTATTCAGCTAATCCTTAAATCCAATCTTAAATGATTTTTAAAGTTTTTGAAACTCCTATCAGTGCGAGCTGTGGGAATCACCTTTTGAATTCTATCTGAGCTCCAGTAACTGCTCCCAAAACACCAGTGTATTGTCCCTGAAGACCTCTTTAGTTCAAACAATCCCACTGAGATGCACATTGTGCTTCTAGCAGCATTCAGCAGAAAGAACAACCACCTACTTTGGCCTCAACCTAGCACAAAGCAACCTTGGCAAAACCTGTCCTGGCCATCTCCAGGGCCTGTGCTTCATGGACAGCCACGGGTTTGTCCATTTTGCTCAGAGATGCCCATCCCATGTGTCCCTGCAGCCATGGCAGGGCCCTGCTCCAAGGATGCTGGGAACAGCTTAGCAACTCGTCATATGGGAATGATACCACAAAGGATGAGAACTAATTGATCCCCAACTCCATGGGAATGATGGGGGAGTAGGGAAGAGCCTTGAGGGAAGGGGGAAATTGAGATGGATTGACAGGCTGCTGATGCCAAAGGAGTGGCAGAGGAGCCGCTTTCCCCACGACACCTCTCACCAACACAGAGGGAAAGGGAATTTCTGTGTCATTACATCTGCCAGGGCTGCTCCTGCCAGAGACAAAGCAGCATTTGTTCTTCATGCAATATGCTCCTCTGAAAGGCAGCGACTGGATCTGGTGGAAACTGTGAAGGAGTGTGAATGCTGCAAATGCTCCTTCTCTCAGGAGACGATTGGACCTCAGGGTGATGTATGAAAAAGAAACCAGTTCCCCTAATCCTGCGGGCCAAGAGACACCAGTTTGCTGACACACGGTTTTGACTAGAGCCAAGGGAAGGATGTGTACAGTAACTCCTACTTCAGTTCTGGTTTGCTGAGTCTCTTGGATTCTTTACTGTTAAGAAGTACCCACTATTCCAGCATAACTTGGCTTTTGTGGGTTTGAAGGGCTCTTTCTCTTCCTTAAGTAGCTCACTAGAAAGAACATATGTAGGCAGATGTGGTTTAATACTTGTGAAGGGGGGTTCCCTCTCAGTGCCTGACGTTGGACTCCAGCTCTAGTCATAGATCTCACAAGCACCAGGGATTGTTATAGGCAATGCCCTTCACCAGCAGAGTTATGGTAAAGCCAAATGCAGCCCAAAACACACATTTCAAACAACACTTGCTTCTCATCTTTTCATTAAACCCAAATCCAGAGTTTCTCCAACTTTGAAATGTTTCCAAAGCTTTTTAGATCCCAAAAGAACCAGGCTATTTTCTGCCAAATCAGCCTCATTTTCAAAGAAGTGTTCCAAGCCTTTACACAATAATAATTGCTGAATAATACCTTTCTCATTCAAACCTCTGCCACTAAGAGTAGTAATAAATTCACAGGTAGGAGGCATGATGAACATTCCCAAAACTGGATTTTTCTGTCTTGAATGAAGTGAAGAGTTTATAACTCAAGGAAGGTGATGGCACTAATAAATTATAAAGGCCTCTTCTCAAGAGTGGGATTAATCTTACATATCATAAATACTGATTAGATATTCTATACACAATATGGAAATAAAATGATAGGTTTATTCATTCTAATCTTGTGAATTATGTTGAAGCTGATTTAAGGTCACGTGATATCAAATCAGTAGGCCATGATAGAAAGCATTTCTAAACAGGATATACATCATGGCTACAGCAGAGAGTGAGAGAAGCCACTGACAAATCTACAGCATCCCTTACCTACTGCCAATGAAAACCAGATCATTTCATTCAGCATGGAGCTGACAAGGTCATGGCCATTGGGCCAAACATGCATCAGGAGTTAAGATGTAAGAGTACAGGGAGATACTGTTAAGATAATAGAATGCAATGAAAACACTGTTGTACAAGCTTTATCTTCTGTGTAACAAATACTGCCTGAAATCACCAAGAATTATTCTTCAAAAAGTATCCAAACTTGGCTTTAAAAGGCATCCAGATCTGGTTTTAACATTCCTAACAGTAGAGAATTTTCCATAAGCTTTCTTGGAAGATTCTCCCAAAGGACTGGGAAATTTACACCATTTTTTTCCAAAAATCAAACTCTCTTCTGGCAGACTGGAAGACCCCCATTAGCAAAGTTTCATTTCTGATGCAGTTACTTATCATTTGTGATCCTGTAACCTCTTTCTGGTTAACCTCATCAGATTTTGCTCCCGGAATCTCTCTCTAACAATTGAAAGTGAAGGGTAATTTAAGTAGGCTGAAAGTAATTACCTCAGTTCATCAGAACCATGGTGCTAACAAGCCACTTTGTATGGAAAGTCTGGCAGCATCATTAATGACCACAAGCCCTCTAGGTCTCCGAATTTTGACTCTAAAGAGAGCTCTGAGTAGAGCAGCACCTCTGTGAACTATGCTGGGACACAGGTATATTACTTACTAATTTTGTGACAAAAAGTTCTCTTTCCTGAAATCCAGCTTTGCTTTTGACTTTGCCAGGAGCACCTGACTGACCTTCCTTTCTCATCAGCTTGTGAAGCTTCCCGTTGTGTGGCTGGGTGTGCGTTAAAAAGCCCCGCAGTCCAACTCTGTGATGACAGATGCAGTACCAGTGTCCCAACATTGAAATCTTGAAGTAGTTTTAAGGTACATTTGTCGTTTTGTGGGACACTTTGTCACCACGCTGCAATCTCTATCTTCAGAACAGCTCATATCAAACTGTAGTATCAAATAAAGATGCTTATAACAGTATAAGTGAATATTTTACTTTTTCAATCTTTCCCTTTGCTTCACTTTTGCAACACTCTCCCCTTTCTTTCACTATACAGAAATACAATTGTTAGTAAACATAGTGAAAGGTGATTGCTAATACAGGCTGACTGCTTGATACCGCACAGGAACTCTTGTAACTCATTCAGTTTTTCTTAGGTGTTACTAGGGGAGCTCTTGAAAATACACAAGTATAAGCTACTGACACGTGCACGTTCCTCACACATTATGTATAAATATATTGCACATCTTCTCTCTATATATAAATATATTTTGCATTTGGTTATGTCTGCCATTTAATGAGTAATCGGTTGAAAAGAGAACATCTCTGGAATGTCCATCATATACCATGATTGCTCACAAGAGCCAGCAATTCCTTGATACCTCTCCTGATCAATGACTGCAATCCCCATAGGATTATTACTCTCCCAACTGCAGCCATGGTTCGTCACACTCTATTTGGACCACCCAGAGTCTGGATGCTACCGAGTCTTCACATGCAGCAGCTCAGGTCTGAAGGAAAGCACTTCTAGGGTGAACTGATAGAGCAGCCATACTGACAGATTTATCACAAATCTGATTTAACACTGAAAAAACCTGAAGACTAAAGGATCTTTAAATAATCTTAAACACTGAGTGTTCAGAACTGTCATTTTTTTAACTTTACTAGTTAACAAACTAACACTCCCATCCTGCAAAGTGTAGTATTAAAACACTTGCCAACACATAAACCAAAGCTGACCAGCTGTAGCTCTCTCTCGTCCCTGTCATAAGCTTCCTCTCAGGTTAGCAGTGTATCAGGCCTGCACAGCCCAGCTCTGCCCTTGCACCACTGCCTAAGCTTCATGGAGAGTGCCTGGAAAGAGCTGTAAGAAAGTCTGTGGAGAGTTAAGGAAGGTAAAAATTGGAGAGAGAAATAGGACTCTTGAGATGGAATCAAGGGTCTAAAAGGAAAAATATCAACAGAGAGAAGTATTTTTGCCAGGGGAGGGGGAGAAAAGAAAAAAGGAAGAACCCAAAGGTGAAGGCCAGCCAGCCCAGGTAGGCTACTCTGGAGGAGCTGGGGAGTTGGATGGTAATGCCCACACCATCAGTTTCAACTGACCTTGTGAAAAAGAGCAGATTGGCAGCACAGCCTGTCCCAGAGAGTGGTGCAGAGGAACCCCTCCTCTCCTGACTGATGCCTGCTGGGACAGCAAAGCCCCTTCAGTTGCCTTAGGAAGAATCTAGATATTAATTCTTATTCAAAGAGCTTGTTATATGCTGTCTATATTTTGAGTGCTAACCAATAACTAATTCCTTTATAATTCTGTTTTGTATACTATGCTTTACTTTGAACTTGTTTGAAGTGGTCTGAGCAAATGAAACCCAAAAGTGGGGCATAACAGTTTGTGTCACCCAAATTACTGAATTTATGGAAAGCAGATAAAAACATTTATTCCCTTGCCTACATCTTAGATTTAACAAAAGTTTCTACTCCAAGTTTCACTTTCAGCATAAAATATGCCCTTGTGGAAGCTGTTACAAATGTCAACACTTTAAGGAGCATGAATTTATGGTGGCATTGAATTTTAATGGCACTATAAATGTCTATAGTAATGGTGATATATCTGTTGCAATAAATTGCTATGGAGAAATATAAAAATAAATGTAAGATAAAAGATTGTATATAAAATATGTTTTTACATACTCTTTAATGATTAAAAATCATAGAAAACTAGATGTTATAAATCACTGAAAACTGCTAGTGTATTTTACATGCTGTTTTACTTGTATAACATACAGATGTTATTCCTTGGTCAGAAATTGCACCAGTTTTAATGAGGACAATCCAGATGATTTTTTTGTTGACTTGAAAAAAATCTAATTGACATTAAGGATCATGGAAATACTGATATTAATGGCCCTCGTTACCGAAGCCATGCCTGAAGGGAAATTTATGGAATTCCACCATCAGCGCTTGGTAACGCTTCCTACCTGCTCCTGTCCCTCACACCGCTCCCCATTATTCACCACGGCTCACCTTGTTTTGGTTGAGGAGAACTGGTCACAGGACAAAGGTACTGTCACATTACAGTGGAAGGAAAACTTAAACCCAAGGAATTTACATACATCCAGAAGCATAGACAGCATTTTCTCCGTGTAGGTCAAAAGTAGTGTTTGGTATAATGAATGACCAGTCTACACTTCCATTAATTCACTGTCTTAAAAACCTTTATGTCCTTGATTTATTTTCTTAGAATGAGGGCAGCTGGAAATTATGAGATTGTTCCTTGACAGTCACTGAAGTTGACATCAATAAAAAAACCCTACCCATCCAGGAATATCAGTGGAGAGGGGAAAACAAACCAACAAAACAAACAAAAAGCCCACAGAAGAAATGGAACTTGGTCAGGAATGAAAACCAATCAGGAGAACAACAAGAATCCCAGTACATGCTAGGGAGAAGTCACTGGGCAGGGGTCTGGGGGCATTGTTTGGGGTTGGTTATATTTATTACAGTCACTTTAAACACAAGAATCATGTTTTCTCTAAATTGCAGTAGCAAAGCATTCCTTGAAGCCCCTGAGATATGAAAGCTGACCTAGAAGACTGAGCAATGATTATGTAATTCACGTGAATGGAGGTTTCTAAGGACTGAATGAATCTGAGTCCACGCTCTACGCTTATTTTGCACAAGGAGACCTGAGCTATAGATGTCAGGGCAGCAGAGTACCTCCAGCAGGACAAACTGCAAACCTGATCCCTGCCTTGCCCATCGTGTTGAAGATAAAACCAGGGTTAATGAGATTAAACAGACCATGACTTGATGATCAGTGATACTTGTGTTTAACATATAACAGCAAGACCCAAGTAATGAATGGAAGCAGTCTAGATGTTGCCAGCTAAATAAATCACTGTGAATGAAACTCCAAGGACCTGACAGAGCACTGTGGGCTGGTGCCAGGTGCAGAGTTGGAAAGGTCTTGGTAAAGTTTCTCCTGCAGCTCAGGAATCACAGCTAGGAGGTTGAAGCAGTAGGAGTTTTGGAGTAGGGACTGTGCTTACCTCACAGTGTCATGAAAGCACCTTCTGTGCCGGTGTATTCTGTAGATACCTGTGGATTTGGATAGAGAAAAATTTGCCAGCACACAGCACTGGAAAAGTATGCGTGAAAGTCTCCCTAGAGGAGATCAGCTCCAGAGACCAGTGATTCTGTTGGATCTGCAAGAGCTGATAGACTGAATGTCTGCCAAATCTGTACGAGGCCACCAGCATACACCAGCATCAACACGTTGCACCACCTGGACCACATCCAAGGAGACAGCGGCTGCTCTACACGCGCACAGACTACAAGATGGTGGTGGAGGGATTTTCTGGACATCGACTTGCAAGCTACTGGTATGGCATCAGTATGGGGTGTCACTCTTGACAGGCCTTCCATGTGATGGAGATTACTTGAGAAATTCTAATCCCAAAGCATCTTTTTTTTTCTCTTGGGTGTTTCTCCTGGACATTGTGCAGGTAAGTTTGAAGAATCCCTGGAACTGACTGGATGATTGTCTCTTAACGTCAGATCTTTAGGATGATATATTCAGGACTGATTCAAATTTAGCCTTAAGAAAACTGGGAAAGCAGGATTTAGCCAATGCAAAATGCTTTTTATAATTCTGCTTTAGTTGTTTCTATCCCTAGAAACAGTAATCATTGAAACACAGACACTTGCAATCAACTTATCAGAGGGACAATCTCACCACGAAGATCACTGCTGACCTAAGATAGGTGAAGGTACCAGTTACAAATGCATGAAGATAATAAAACAGAGGTTGAAGGAAAAAGTGCAGGAAGGAGCAAATTTAAGCTTTCCAACAAATCCTCTATTAAAAGCAAGTTGTGGGCTGATTGACAAATGCCTGCAGATACTGAGTTCAAATTACTGTTATTTACACTGCATACTCTTGATTCTCATATTGGCATCTGGTACCACATGTTTTCTGCAACCTGATTGCAAGAGAAAGGGTACAGTCCATGTAAAACACTACACACTCATTTTCTGTGGCAGTTATCACTTCACCTCTTACGCCTCTTCTTATTTCTTTCCCATCCCTCACAGGAAAAGGAAGACAATCATATCACTTCCTCAAGACTTACACAACTGAGAAATTTGTATTTGGTAACTTTTTACATTATGTATTTCCTTATCTTCCACATGATACTTGATACTCGGGGAATACTATGAACATTAGCTCTTTCCCCAGAGAAAGTGTGTATGTGGAAATCTGTCTTCAAAATGCCAACTTAGTATGACAAAGATTTTTAAGACAGACCAAAAGTTTTAATTGGTATATTACTGTAAGAACCAATGTTAACTGTTGGCTACATTTTTAAACCTCCATTCTGCTTCTTAGTGTGATTAATTTTTAAATTTAAAGGATAAACCTTAAGTTATTAATAACTGAAATTTCATTTTCTCAGTATTAAATACAGGCATATTCTTATTACAGGTAAAGAGAAACAGCTAGCTGGCACATGGGATGTTTTATTAACACACCACGGATGGCATATAGCAACTTTCACTGCTTAAAAGGAATCATTTCCCTGCTGAGAGATAAGAGTTTCTCACAAATGGAGCTTAACACCACGCAGTCACTCTCTCTGGGGCAGGGCAGGTAGAAAACCAAAGGCAAACCTAGTGGGTTGGGGTAAGGATAGTTTATAGGGACAGCAGAGAGAGAGATCACAGCAATGGGACTTTACAGCACAATACACCAAGCTGGTGATACATGATGCAGGTTCTCACTGAACTGCACACATGATACTGTACAGCTCAGAGCTGTCCCAAAGCTGGACCATACCCAGACCACTAATGCTGGAGCCGAGTGTTCCTTCCCCACCAGCCCATCTTTGTGCTGAGCATGACGTCATAGTATGGAATACCCTCTTTGGCCAGTTTGGGTCACCTGTCCTGGCTGTGTCCCCTCCCAGCTTCCTTGGTTTTCCACCCACCCTTCTCGTTAGCAGGGCAGGATGAACAGTGGAAACATCCCTGACTGCTTGGCAGCAACTAAACCATCCCTGTGTTCTCAGCACTGCTCTCATCCCAACTCCCAAACACAGCATCCACCTGCTGCTAGAAAGAAAATGAACTCTATTCCAGCTGAACCCAGGACAGTTATGACAAGTATTTCAAACACAGTAGTTTCTCCTTAAAGAATATTCTTCTGTCATGCATAAGGATTCCAAATCAAGGCTCCAAGTTCTCTAGAAAACCTCCTTCTGTGCTTGAAGAAAGCTCATGCAAATATAAAATAATATTATACCACAACCATAACCTTGGTATTCTTTCGACAAGATCACAGAATCACAGAGGTTGGAAGGGACCTCCAGAGATCATCGGGTCCAACCCCCCTGCCAAAGCAGGTTCCCTAGGACAGGTATCACGGGTATGTGTCCAGACAGGTCTTGAATATCTCCAGAAAGAGGCAACAAGGTGACAATATGGAATTATTTTCTTACTTCAATATTCTCATTAATTTAATTTTGTTCACAATTTCATTGCATTTTGTTTTCTTGGGCATATTGATATTTCCACCTCATATAAAATCCAAGAGGGCTCTAGTCAACCAGGATGAAACAGATCCAGGGAGGGATATGGAAACAGTCTGTCAGAGGAAATGGATGAATTATAAACTGCTGTCCTTATATGCACAAAGCTATTCTAATAGAACCTGAGAATAATTTAATTTTTTAAAATATATCATGAAAACTTTCTACCATATACAGCCACTTTGGAGCGATGACAACACCTTTTATTCCATGATAGCAGAAAAACAACCAAACAAAAAAATCCCCAACAAAAAGCTCCTCCATAAAACCTAACAAAAGCCCCAAAAAGAGCAACCCTCCCAGAAAAACACAAGCCATGAAAATGAGCCCCCAAAAATGGAGACCATGGAAAAAGATAATTTATTCAAACTACTGAATTTTGCCATAAGTAGCAACGGATGGGAACTGTGGCTTTACACAAATTAAATGAGATCACAGACAAAAGAGTATCAGCACCACCAGCAAATGAGTAAACGGGGAGTTTTTCCTGCACTTTGAAGCCAATAAATTGCTGCCATTGAAGTTTATGTGTGGCACAAAGAAGCAGTCAGCTTAGATAGGAACGTCATTATAGTGATGTATTTGAACGACCTGCTGTCATGAGCCAAGGTGATGCATCTTATCTTGATGTAAAGCAAGGTGCTAAAGTTTCTGCTAGAGCTTTTAGAGAACCTGGTCATGTAGGCCAACCCCAGTAGGCAGCTAGGCACCAGGCAGCTGCTCACTCACCCCCCGCAGCGGGGTCGGGGGGAATCAGATGGGCATATGTAAGAATTCCTAACTCATGGCTTGTGATAAAGAGAGCTTTATAGGCAAAGCAAAGCAGCACGCCCAAGCAAAGCAGCATGAGGAATTCACCCTGCACTTCCCATCTGCAGGCAGGTGTTCCACCATCCCCTGGCAAGCAGGGCTTCATGGCACGAGTGGGGACTTGGGAAGATGAACACCAGAACTCTGAACATCCCCCTCCTCCCTTTCTCTTTCCCTACCCAACATGTATTGCTGAGCACGACATCAAATGGTCAGGAGCATCCCTTTGGTTGTGGGGGGTCAGCTGTGTGGGCTCTGCACCCTCCCAGCTCCCTGTGCACCCCCAGCCCACGGCTGCTGGGGCAGCCTGACGCACAGACTCATAGCATCATCAAGGTTGGAAAAGACCTTCAATATCAAGTCCAACCATCAGCCCTATACCACTATAGCCTCTAAAGCATCTCCCGAAGCACCACATGTACCCGGTTTTTGAACATCCCCAGGAACGTCTCCCCACCTCCCTGGGCAACCTGTTCCAATGCTTCACCACTCCTTTTGGAGAATAAATTTTTCCTAATATGCAGTCTGAAATGGCCTTGAGGCTGTGTAAGCACTGCTCAGCAGTAAATTAAACATTCCTGTGGTATCAACAGCGTTTTGGTCACAAATCCAAATCACACAAGCACACAGTTACTATGAAGTAAATGAACTCCATCTCTGGGAATTGCACCCAAGAGGTTAAAAACACCAGTGTCCATCCGTTTATCTCTCATACAGATATTGTGGATGGATGTAGATCCACAAGGTAGGTGTGAGAAGCAGGTGGAGGAGGAGTTGGGACGGCCCAGTTTTGGGTAGAGACTGCGGAATAAGCAGATAAGACATTTTCTACACAGAATTTTGAAGGCCACAGTGCCCAGAGTGAGACCTTTGGCTTCATTAACTGCAAAATGAATATTAAAGTTGACATCCTTAAGTGTGCTAATGAGCAAAAAGCAGTACATGCTAAACATGGATGACTGTAGTATTCGACTCTCTGCCGAAATAATGTTAAAAGTCACCCCTGGGAGGGACCTGGTAAGGTTGGGATATAAGTGGGATGGAAGATGTTACCCCTTGGGGGAGAGAAGAAATTGAAGAACCTGAAGAGGCAGTTGACAGACTGTGCTCCTTCTCTTCCACACACAATAGGAATGCCTTCTTGGTGCAATGATTTCACTTCTTTGGTAAGAATACCCCCGAAAAGTATTTTGCTGACATTATAATTATAATCACAGTCATGTATTAGTGGTATTGCAGAAAGTGCATTTACCAGTGGCAACGCCAAATTCTTTATATTATCACTTCAATAAACTTTCTGTTAGTTTCAACTTTGCAAAACTGTCTCAGTTAAAGTCCTCTGGGGGCTCTGACAGACAAACATCGACTCTCATATGTGGTTGTATAGGAGGTTAGAAAGAGAGGGGTCCTTTCTGAGCCTGGTGACTCAGCAGGAAGGCCCCCCTTTTATGTAACACCATCCCAGCCAGAGCCATTACAGCTCGATGGTCAAATAATGGGGCATAACCTGTATTACAGAACTGAACTTGCTCTACTTCAAAAGCAAGAAAAGGAAAAAAGGACTGTAGACATGTTTTATGGTCAGGATATCAACTGCTTTATGATGATAGCCTGAGCACTTTGGGGAAAGTTTAAAGGTGTGGTGAGACAGCACGTGACATGGGATGTTTCTGATCAGCTATTCACCTGCACTCGGATGTGATTATATTTTTTGCTATTGTTACCTAACATTGTAGTTAGCAAACCCAAGAACATGTGTGGAGAACTTTATGTATGCACATCTTTAATTTTGGTCAGTATCTACACACGTCGTCTCATTCGGCTGCTAGGAATACATCTGACAACTTACTCTTAGAAAAGATTTTTCAAATCAAGAATGCTCATTTGCTCCAAAAACATAATGAATAGGTAATAAGGTTATTTTTAAAAGACATTTTAGGTAGAAGATAATTATTTTTGCCTTCCCTGTGCAACAGCAAAGGATTTTAAAAAGTTAATAAAAATCTGTCTCTAAATACAACGTTTCAAACTGGAGCTTCTACAATACTCTTGTAACTACTGCAAGGAAGTGCTCACTACCAGATTTACTACAAGACTTAAATAAGGGAACGATCATATATTTGCATGAAGACCAGGAATTGGCTTTGTTTTTGAGTCTTTACCTGATTCCAGTTGCTCTCTCAGTTTGGACAGAAGCATTGTGCACGTGCTCACATTGGCATGCTTTACATCCCCTGCCACACTGGCCTGTGCTTACAGAGGAAAAGAGTCAAGTCAGCATGCTGCCCATTACCTTTAGGAAAGGAAACTCGTAGATTTGAAAAAGCAATTCTTCAGTCCTGTTCATCATGTGGAAACCTTGGCAGAAACCCCCAGGGAACCAAGAACCTTGTTTTAAATGAATAGGCAGGTGTCAATTTAGCTAGACCAATTTCCTGAAACAACTGCTTGTACTAACTAGTCAAAAGAAAGGACATTGATACAGCATGAAAGTTAAAAAGAGAAACTACTCACAGTTCTCAGTAAGTTAAATCCAGACCTGAAACTGAGTGCTAAACTTTCCAGTAAACTATGGGACCGAGTCAGATGCATGCACATCACTTCCCTCTCCTCAGCTCATTTTACACAATGGCTTCTCAGCTGACCTAGTGTTTAAGCATCTCTTTTGTCAAAACAGCCAGAGCACAAAACAAAGCTTTGAGATGGAACATCTTACAGCTGGACACACTGCTACAGCCTTGTGGAGTCATCCAATCAGTACGTGTCTGTGAAAAGAGCCCATCTACATGGAGCCCAGGAGGAGGGCCTGGGTGTTTATTTGGGGAAACATTTCCAGGTAAAGCACTAAGAGGAACCCTGTTTTCCCCATTATTCTGATGAGTAAAGGAAAAGATCTTTCTCATCAGTTATGCTACAGACTCGAAATTGGTTATACGTAAAGTAACCTATTTGGTGGCAGTTGTCACAACTTCCCTGCTACTCACATAGCAGAGAGTTCTTCGGATGCTTGCCCTAAGATCAGCATTTATAGAACACCATCTGGTACTTCACAGTGATCAAGTTTTGCTGCAACCAACATACCACAAGGCCTTGTTTCCCTAAATATAGAAGTGTTAAAATTATCCACAGTGTTATTCATCTATTGCACTGAACTAAATAGTGCTCCCACTGATTTGTGATTTTTGGTTATTGTTTTCTTAAAATGTACTCACAGGGTAAAATTTTGCCATTTCAAGAGAGTGTGTGATGACAGCTATACATAGACACTCTTGGACTGCTGGTTTCAGCAGTGTCTGAAATAGAAATTCCTGAGCAGCAGAAATAGAAATTCCTAAGTGGCAGTTTGAGAATCAAAATTTTTGGAGGGCACGTGACCAAAGTTCACGACTGCTCTGCTATTTGCACTTCTGTCACAAACCAGAATGTCCTCTTGGTCACAAGTCAGAGGCAGACCAAAAGGTCAAAACACAGAAAACTCTGTGTGCATACAAAGATAGATTGAGCATCTTGGGTCCAGAGCTCTCAGTTCTGCAGGTTTCCTCAGAAAAGAATGGAGAAAAGAAATTATACCCAAACCCATTTCCTAACTTCTTAATAATACCACTCAGACACTACACCACACGCAGCAGCAGTGTGTGAAGACAACTGGAGAAGGCTGGAGAAGACAACTAAGTTTACCATAAGCTGTTGTGGTCACGATACATCCACCAACCCAGTGTATTCAGTAGTACCCAATCCAGAATGCAAAACCAACAAATGCATGGAGAGAAATGTAGAGAAGCTTCTGCCAAGCTGTAGGAGGCACAAGTAAAAATGGCATCGAAGGAAATGAACAAGTGGTCCATTTTTGGAAGGGAAGAACAATATTTCTATCCCTCCGAGTCCTCACAGGTTCCAAAAGCCTCTGAGCACCAAGAAGCCACATGCTAAGTCCGTAAGGAGGAACAAGCGTACGTATTATCACCGGAATGCAAATGCATGAGGGAAGGCCAGGAAGCATTCATGTTGAGATAACTTACAGAATGACATGTCTGGAGAGGAGAGAGGGCTGCAGCTATCAATGCAATTCAGCAACTCCAAACAGAGACAGAGGGCATGCTGGAGGGCACGACATTCATGACTCTCGGACCTAGGAAGGCCTCTTTCCAATTGATGTCAGGATTACACATCCTGAGAGTACAGGCAGCTTCTGGTTTTGGTTTTTATTGGGGATACGCGCTGCAAATGCACTCATCAGCCTATCAGTATTGGCATGAAGTATGGGGTAGTTCAGATAATCTTTTCTTATGTGCAAGATACTCTAAATTATTTCCTTTACCTATGCAAAACTTTTCAGAAAGCACTTTTGTTTGAAAGCAGCTAAGCTCAAATGGCTTCCAACAGACAGACTTCCCGAGTTGTTTTTGTTCTTTTCCTCTGAGTAATGATCAAAAATTGAGGTGGCTAACAATACACCTATGAGGAATGTTCAAAACTCCCAGGATTATCTGTGATGGTAAGTCAATGAAATTTAGTCTGATTAGTGATTTAATTACAGCTAAGAAATGTTTTTTGAAGTTACTCATAGATTAATCCCATTTTATTCCCTAGCAGTGCTGTAGGTGAATTCAGTCTGATGCACTAAAAATACATCACTGCAAGAGTAGAATGATTTGCATTTAGATTTTTTTCAACATTGATTTAAGCAGGTCAATTTACATATTTTCTCTTTAGGTTAGTCAAGGGTTTTGGGGGGTTTTATTTTAGCTCTAGAACAAGATATAGCTACGCTACAAACACTTCCAATTTCATCTGGCGTTCTACAGATGGGACTAGCATACAATGCATGTTAACATCAGGATAACACCTTTTCCTTCAATTAACCTTTACTGCAAGAACAACCTGAGTAGCCATTCAAGGAGAAACACATCAGGGACTCTCACCTTCAGATGATGCATGTAAGGCAAGGTTATCGCCTCATATCCTCTGACCTACCAGCTACAAGAATTGCCATTATCTACACACCCCTACTCATTACCTACGTGTGTGCTTACTGTGTGAGACAAGACAATGATGTCTTTTGGGCAAAGGAGAAAAGGGAAATGTACCGCTGATGTGGAGAGGTTCCCACGTGACCCCATGGGGTTTCTGTATGAGAAGGTGCACCTACATGGCATTGGGCATGAACAAACTCATTTCACCTACAGGTTAGAAGCCACGCTTATTGCAGTCACAAATGAGATTAATTACACCTTCATGACTTCAAATAAGCAGTTAGTTTTCACATTACTGTATCTGTCCCCCCCAGCCCCTCAATATTCCTTGGAAATAACTGTAAATTTTTATGCCTCATTTCGTGGGTTTCCATCATTAAAAAAATCATAAAAAGTCAGTAACTTTGGAAATTTCTCACATTGCCATCATTTGGTACATAACTAAAGTGCATGACCAAGATTTCAATGACAGCCTTCTCAGTCCTGCTGCCTGGAGTCTTTTTACATTAAGACATTCCAAAAAGTGTAAACTCGATGCAGGAAATATAAAATTAGCAAATACTGCATCCATAGTACTTGGATCCATGAAATAAAGTATGAGATCACTGCTTTATTTCAATAAATGTAACATGACGGATCTGTACCCTTCAGCTGAAATCGCAGCCCAGCTGCAATGCCTGGTGATGCATGTGTTGTTAGAGATCCCTCATAACAAAACTCTCAGTCCAAACATACGTGATTGCTAAGAGATTTCTTGATCCCCCCAACAAGTTTACTTCCTTCTGCACAATGGGGTTTGGATCTTAGTATGCAATGCCCTCACCAGTGTCACTGCACTGAAGAAGCCACAAAACAGAGTAAGCACTAGATAAGAATATACAGTACAAGTTAAGCAGTTCGAGGAGGGGATGCAGTAATGTGCTTTAAAGGGAGAAAAAAAAGTAGAAAAAAAACAGTGATAAAAAACGGTAAAAGGAGAGAGGTATGATTGAAAGCACACACTGGGATTATTTAGCGCACTTACAGCTGCCTAGATCAGTCAGAAAGTTAGAGACAGCCCCAGTGGGACATACTGAAATATCATTTATCATTTTTTGAAGTGTGGAGATGCGTTTGGCAAGCCTACAATGCTGTACACCTACTCCCTGCACAATAGTACTGGGCAAAACTGGTATCAAAGACAACACAAACTACAATGCAATTAAATAAAACCAAGACCTGCAGGCTTCAGTTATCATGTCATACCAACTGACCAGCATGCTAAGATGTCTGTAATATTTGCACACATGCATCTCAAACTTCCTCACTGCAATACATGCACTCGGGCGGTACGCAGCCCTGTCCCAACATGACTCTGTAAATCCCCTCAGGTGTTTGTGGGAGCACATGTCCTGTCCCGTGTGCAACACAGGGACACCGCACTCCTCTCTTAAAGGTCTGTTTCCACAGGAACAACTTGCCCTGTTCCTGTTCCAATGCCCTGTTCATCCTCTGACAGATAGCTGCTCCTTTCAAGGCCGAATGCTTCAATAGGCTTCAACAGGCTATGCCCTATCACTGAAAAAGTTTCCTTTCTCCCTTAACCAGAGGTTAGTTAATAACTTGATTCTTCAGAGTTATTAACATCTTTGAGGTACTTGGTAATTCACATGTTCATATTCTAATCTGGTTAGTTCTGGTAGCCAGCTGGGGTCTGACAAAGAGCTCTTACCCAAGGGAAGCTATAGGGAATGGTCATGACTCCTTCACTGATGTGAGCAACCTCGGGAGTGGACCTAGCAGCTGATGGAACATTACATCATGGTATCCTTTCCTCCTTTGTGGTGATTCCCCATGCTATGCAGGGCTTGTGATTATGAACTGAAGGAACAACGATACATTCCTTCCTGTGAAAACAGGGATGATAAATTACCAACACATTCATCTAAAAAAATCCTTCTAGCACTGCAATTGAAGTAAATAATCTAAACCCTCAAAACTCAGCACAATAAACTCAGCTTTCTTTAGAATAGGGTCCTTCCAAAATTGCTTCACAGGTGGGACAACACAGTTGCAAAACTGCTCCTTAAGGTACCTCTTCAGCTTTAAAAGGTCACTATCAATCCTAATATTAATTCCTTACATACAAAGAAACCCAAAACCTCAAGCTTGCCCCAAAAAGTCCAAAGAGAATCATAGAATCACAGAATCTTCTGAGTTGGAAGGGGCCCATCAAGGACTTGATAAGGATCATCAAGTCCAACTCCTGGCTCCACAGAGGGCCAGCCATGTCAGAACATGGGACTGAGTGCATCAGAAGATTCAAACAAAACCTGGATATTATGTACACTGCATACACTTTTAAAAACATCTTCCCGCTGAAGCATTTCTAGCCAATATGATTAGCAAAGTACAGAAGTATCCGGTTAGATACCCCTTACCCAGGTAACACTCATGTTGGTCATGCAATTTACACTGGTATTTATAGTAGTTTAACCATGTGTCTTTATCTGAAAATGAGTGAGATGCTTTGTGCATGTTTATCTGCCATAAAATCCATCAAGCCTGGAATATTTCACTTAAAAGTGTGAGCATTTAAAGTTGCTATATTTCTTCCCTAAATAATAGCTTGGAATTCACTACTAAGCTTTGCACGACCTGTAGCACCTTCAAAGGCAAGCTACAGATGGTGCCCCTTGGCTTGCTTACACAAGAGAGGTCGACTTGCATAAATTACCGGCACATTTAGGATCACTCCTACCTGCACTCCAATTTGTTTTGTGCCAGTATATCTTAATGATTTAAACAACTGTAAAATTACATACCCAAGAACCAAGACACAAGTTTTCAGGTCTGTCTTTATGGTCAGGGATGGACTCTTCTCAGTTGCCAGTGCTACTGTAAAATAATCAACCTGAAGTTAAGCATCAATCCTTCACTGAGGTTCCTAAAACTCAGATCCAGCCAGCTGCACTTTCTGACCTTTAAACTTGCAAGTTTGTTTTTAAAATATACTAGGTAAAAAAAAAATATTCAAATTTTACATGAAAGGAAAAAAAAATATGAAAATCGACATTTTATGTGTCTTTTTCATTCCTGGTTACTCTTTTGATAACCGTGATGAGAAGAATAAAACAGCAATCATTATCCAGTCCTCAGGAATCAGAACTGGCTTTGATTCAGTGCACATTTAACTCTGTCTTTGATTTTCTTCTCTCTAGTGGGCAAATATCTGACAAATCCTGAATTTAAGCATGATAACAAAATAGAACAATTAAGATTTCCATTTAACAAAGCAAGGTATTCTTCAGGAAATAATCTTCCTTTTTCAGAGGAAGATTATTTTCATGTTCACACAGCTTCTTCTCAATGTTATCCCCATCTTTGAGCCCAAACCCTGGTGCCAGCTGAGCCTTTGAAAAAGCCCTCTCAAACACTATACTCACAGCCACATTCCCTGGGCAGCCTACACTGGGACAGACCCTCAAGGGACTCAAGGCTTTGAATGAATCCAGTGAATGCCAACAGAACAAAATAATCCAGAGATAGCAGCACTGAACTTACTCCCGCTCAGAGTTCAGAGATGGATTCTCTGGGTATCAAAAAATACCCAAAAAAAACCTGGCATCATGGGCAAGGTTACTACACAGAAACAAAAAAGCAAAAAGTAAAGCAGAAGGAAAAAGGAAGTAGGAAGGGAAGACTTGGAAACCAATGAATCCTTCACCAAAAGTCCTCCCTTTGAGTAAGAGGATGACCACATGTTAAGGCCATATCCTTGCCAGCTGCACTGCCGAGAAACAAGGCATTAAGGAGCAGACCATCTCATACTGCACTCCCCTTGATTCTTCTATGGCCTTTCCCAACTTGAAGGATAATACACAGGAAGAGGCTAAACGACAGATGTGGCCTAACAACCGTGAGAAAACTGGGGAGAATGGAGAGCACAGGTCTGCAAGAAAATAAAACCAGACATTTAGTTTTTACAAGCAATGTTTACCGAGAATATTAAAATATTGTATCCTTCTGAGTAACACAGCCTCATTCAGGAGCAAAGTACTTAATGTATTTCAAAGTGCCATTCACATTATTACCATTCCAGATCGATTTATGATAATTAAAATCACTCTACTGTATCTGATCGTTATATGTGTTTGCATGTGTATAAAACTATGCCTTTTTTTTTGGGGGGCGGGGGGGTCAGGGCTACAGGTTTTCATTGAAATAATTGTACTATACAGCTACTTAACATAATTCCCCTCCAGGTACAAGCTGGAGCGATAATGTTATTACTTTGGAATAACACTTAGAAGAACTGTACACTCAGGAGCAAAGAGCTGCTTCACTGTGATGAAATAGATAAATTGATGCTACTCCGGGTGCAATCAAGAGATATGATACCGAGCCTGCATCTATTACCATAGCATCAAAATCCTGTGATATAATCATGGCTGCAGCCCTCTGATGTAACTGTATTTCTAGATTACCGATAGGAAATCAAAATCAAAACACAAAAGGCAAAAACTGCAATAGGAGTTAAGAACCTGGAGTAAGAATTAAACAGATACTTAAATTTTAAGATGCAAACTTAAGAGCCCTACCTAAAGGAAATAACACAACCGGATATACATACAAATAACACACACACACACCACCACCCCCGACAACTAATGAATTAACCAAATAATGTAAAACCACTGTTACTACATTTTGGCTGTCAGATCCTCAGGGCCTGGAGAACAGTTGTGCATTGTTTTTTTTTCCCTTGGCGCAGAACAGTGTGTGCTCTATCCCAAACCCAAACCCTGTGTTCATCCATGATCTGTTTCCTATGTATCTCACTGCTTTCTCCCAGAAAAACGTTCAGAGGGATTTTCTAGCTCACTGTGACGCAGTCCCAGCAGGCGTGATACCCATGCCCAGTCTGAGCCCCTTGGCTAGACCCCACCTCTAGTGCGGGGATCCAGCCCTTTACATGAGTTGGACTTTAGTCAAGACACAAGGCGCTACGAAACAAGTGTCAAACAACATTTCCATTTCCATGATAACAGTTCTTGCTCCGAAGTATTCAACCCAGAGGCTGCAGCTCCAAGCCTTGCAAACCACAAACCCACCGGTTTCCCTCCTCACCCCCATCTATCCTAATTCAGATGGGTCTCTTCTCTATAAACCACAGGTATTCCTAGGGCATCCCTCATCACCCTCTTACAGCCACGCATGCAGAAATATTGAGCCTCCTCAGGCACATCCTCAAAAATGTAACTAAACTACTGAATAAAATTTGATCTCCCTGTGAGCGCCCCATTTCAAACAGAAAGAGGGACTTTGGTTTTGATGCCCATCCCCAGGAGAGGATGTAATCACTGGGACCTTTGAAAAGGTAAACATGCCTCCTGGTACCTAGATATTAATACAAGTTGGAGAAAAAAGAGCTGTGATTTGCAATAAAGGGCCAAGCCCCATCCCTTGGATGAGGGGGCTAACTTCTCCAGACAGGAATCCAATGCCCCATACTTTATAAGACAGCACACACAGAGCTCTAGTCTCTCCTTTAGGCAACAGGTGCATGAAAGACCTTCACCACAGTGACTAATTTTTGTTGCTCCAGCTTAGCCTCTTTGAGGATTTAAGTCTACATGACCTTGCCCAGGTCACATAATACTTTCCCGCACAGCAAGAAGTAAAGGCTGACACCATAGTAACCCAAATCTCAGCCTGAAACCATGGTAACAGGATCATCTTGCTTCAGGCATGCTACCTTAGGTACCAAGCACAATTTCAAAATATTCAAATTGAAATAAACTGCTTTCAAGCAAATCAATTTTCTGACACCGATTCCTTCAAATTATTACAGCAGAGATTTCCAAGATGGCCCATAGCTCCCATTAAATCCTTTAAGGCTAAACTCTTAGAAATGGTTGGCCATTTATCTTGCTGCATCAAAGAAGTGCAGGTACTTAGAAAACTCTGTCCTAAAATTCCCTTTAAACAGAGGTACAGAAAGATGGAAGGGTTTCCATCTGTTCACCTGTGGATATTCTTAAAAGCCTTTTATGTGAGTTTCTCCTTTAATATAGAAAAATGCTACCGAAAGTGCCCCCAGTTGCGCAGTCTCACCAAAATGAAGTAAAAAATACGAAGAAAAAGCCTTTTTGCACTGACCAGCTCCTTTCATTTTTATCAATCTTAAGGTTATTTGTAGCACTAATAAGCACAAGATTGCTGCTTTCAGTTTTATTAATCTTAGGGTTATTTGTAGAAATAACAAGTCCAAATTCTTCTGACAGAAAAGTGATTTTCATGTGATTTATTTTTTTTTTCCTTTAAGCAACTGGTAATGCAGTAAAAAAAGGTAACCTTATGCTCCAAGCTTTTCTGCAGGCAATATACAAATTTATGACTGATAAGCCTACATTTTGTCTGGCGTGAATAAAATAATGCTGGGATCACAGAACGGTGTGTCTCATGGATAAAATCACAGAATACTCATAGCTCTGCACAGATGTTTCCTAAGGGAAATGGGCAGCGGGATGGGTATACACCTGTAAATAAGAAAATGGGACAGAGGGAGCAGTCCTGGCTGGAACTGGGATGATAGCTAATCCAGTGACCATTTATGCAAATGTGGAGGTCATTCCTATGTATTTAGCAATTCATTAACTGCGGCAGAAGACACAGTTGAACACAGGGGTATTTTCTATGCAGAACACCAGGAGAGTTCGTGGTAACTTCACGCCAGATGGTTTTATAAGGTATTTAACTGCCTGACTCCCACTGAATTATTACGGAACGGGTTGCCAGTAGGGAAAATCTTTCCCTAATGAAAGCTGGTAGATGTTTTAAACCAAGAGAGTTTCTTTTTGGGAAATAAAATATTAACAATCTCTAATGCAATTGTCAATATTTTATCTACATAGACATCAAATCCTTTTGCATATAGTACCATTTTATTGACATTAGCCTCTCACAAGCAGTAACACATGTTAATTATGCATTGCCTAGTATATCTCTTCACTGCTTACAGCCTTTCTTCTTGATATATATCCTTGGTTTCTTATATTGTTAGGATGGGGAAGAGGTGCATCCTGCTTAACTTCAGCCCACTCATTTAAAAAGTACTTCTTCCAGTCTCTCTCTTTGATCTTTATATATATATATAAATATATATATACTTAATACTACATAGCTCTAATGCAAACAGTCTATATACAGAATCTACATCAAATGCACAAGATATTCACCTGCCAAAAACCTGTATGGAGGAACAGACACTATAGAGAAGCAGGAAAAGATAACTAAGTTGTACGTTCACCCTTTAGTAGAGAAGTATGATGTGCCTGGGCAGTTCATTAATAGCAAAAGTACCTGAAAAGCGAGACCTGTCTAAGCCTGTTATTTGGGGATTTGGGGAAAATACAATTCTGTTAAGAAATAAGTAAATGAAAGAAAAAACTCATTTATTTTTTAAATAACTATTTTCTGTTTGTCTGAAAGACACACTAAGCAGTCAGCCAGCCATTCGATGATATTCAAAAAGATCACTGGACTGAAACCTACAGTAATATCAATATTATCATCTGATTAACAACAGCTACCAAAGTATCATGAATTCAGTAAGGTACTGGAAGAATTTTCTCTCCTCACAGACTTCTTCAGTTCTGTGTAAAAAAAGTCAAATGAGAAGGAGCATCTTCAGCTGCACAGTATGTCCTGATGAGCTGGGATAAGCCGGGATTGCACCCACTTGAAATATATATACACACATACAAATAATTGTAGTGAGTGTATATATAAACACACTAAAAACATAAATAAAATATACTCCAGCTGTGACCTAGCTCTTCAGCAGTGAGGAAGGATCTCATTCCTATGGATAGCATAACGGGGTTCTCCCCAGTTGAAAGATGATTTTCAGAAACATTTCTTCTTCTGAGCATCACATTTATGCCTATTTTAATGCTTTTTAATGTTTAATGCAATTTTAATGTTTTTAACAGACCTGTCAACACTACTGCAGTCAATGACCAGGACTATCTTATTCACTGTGCGCTACCCACTCCCAGCCCACACTGTGTCCCCCACTGCTGGTCCTGGGAAGCCTGTCACATTAGCTAACACTGGTGGTGCTTTCTGTCGGCATCAAGTTGCCTAAATAGTGTATGAATACACTGTGACCTCTATATACACACCTATTAGTGGCTAAAAACCTCCCCTCCCTCCAGTTTTAGAATGACATTGTACCCATTTGAGCTTTTTTTATGTCAAATTTATTTGCAGGTAAACACAAAACAAACCTGATGAGTCTCTGGCAAACAAGGTGTTTCAGGCAACGATGAATAGAAATTGCAATCTGACAGGTTAGCTCTTCTGCACGAGTTCTGAAGCTGCTATTATGGTTGGAAAAACATTTATGCAAACTGCTCAGAAATTCGCCTTGGTCTACTGCCCATCCAATATCTTATTTCTCTGATGGAGTCTCATTTCAATGTAATCATATTCCCAGTAAAAATTGAATAGTGCAGGAATGGGAGATTCAACACAAGTTATTCAGTTCAAAATATATGAAACACTATCAAACTTGGCCATAGGGCTTCTCAGGAGGGGGAAGGGAATGTTTACTCAACTACATTTAAAATACATTTCATGTGAAATTTTGATTTTATAGAAAATATCCCTGCTGATCCCTCTGCCAACTCCTTCTGTAGTAAACATGATCTGGTGGAAACGTAAGACTTATTTAAAATCCTAAAAGGTAATTAAAGCTGAGACGGTCCAGAAATATATTTTTAAAAAAGAGAGAGAGAAGAAAGGAAGAAAAAAAATAAAAGCAGATCACCAATGGTTCCTCTGTGCCTAAGGGAAGTTTTAATTAAAAGTCACAGGAGAATAATCTGCAAGAAACAAAAATGAAACGGCTGCTGTTAATTTGCCTAGGTCTCAAACAGATGAACAGTAAATACGCAACAGCTAAAGTTGCTGTGATTTTGTTCATTTTAACACTTACTGGGAGATGTGCTCACCGGTCTGCTTCCTCCCGAGTGCTCCTTGGCAATGCAAAGCCTTTGCTCTCCCAAGGATGGGGCTGCGAGCTCCAGCAATGACAGTTTTTCTCCTCTGTAGCATATGCTGAGCCTTAGGTCAAGTTGCACAGATTTTCACCAGACCGCCAACTCCTCTGGCAGGGGGAAGGATTCCAGCTCATCGTCCGCAAGCAACAGCAAAAGAACCTTGAAGCGGCCTGGGTAAGGAACTCCCCTTTCCTCAGGCCAACTGCCTGCTGAGGCTCTGCTCTCGCGCTTGGGCGCAGTCCTGGGGCCTCGCATTGCCCCACAGAGACATGGAAGCGACAATTGCCTTCCCTGGCTCTGTATTCCAAGCAGCAGAAGGAAGGGGAAGGATTCTCCCCCTCTTTGCTCTCTCCAAGTTCTCTGTCTTCATCACTCAACTGCAATTTGCAACTCTATGGCTCCACCAGGTCCCCCAGGCGTGACGACACAACTACCTGCTACACTCCTAACCCCAAACTTGCAATGGTAACGCAGAACAGGGGTTTAACCCCGTATATCCATCATGGACGTGAACCCCAGCAACTGCCATGAGCAGCTGCTGTCCTTTCTTCTCCTGGCCTGCATGAGCCCTGCTAAGTGGGAAATAAAGGAACTTGGGATGTAACCCTTGCTGCAGGAAGAAGGAAGTACAGGGTACTGCTTGCATGCAGACTTACCAGAGCTACATTAACTTGCTAACTAGATTAATAACCACCAGATATTTCATTTCTGTCCTGCAAAGGGCGAATTTCATCATGGGTGAAAATTGACCATTTGTATCTGCTCAGAGATCTTACCCCAGCTGACCTCTAACCCACTGACACCACAGATAAAATCTGGCAAAACCATCCCTTTTTCAAATTAATTTTTAGTACTTTCTTCTCTGCATTCGCAACAAAGAAAATCACATCTATTTTGGGCCTTCTTCTTGTTATACAAGTAAAAATCTCTACTCCTATTTATCTACATCCACAGTAATTTTAACAGGAGGGCAACTCCACTTGTAATTCAGACATTTCCAGATAAAATGAGCAGAAAATCAGTTCTTCCTACGGTGCTTGCTGAATTGTGCTATTATCCTACACACAGCAGGTGCCAATTTTTACAAAATCATGAAGTGTCACAATTATAAGCAGAATTACTTGTTAAAATTTAAGAAGCAGATAAATAGCAAACAGGAATGTTGATTACCCAACAAATGTAGAAAAAAGGAGAAATATCTGTGTCTGATGAGACTGGGGTATTTTTTTTTGTTCGAAGGAGCAAGAATGTATTTCTTTAAAACGTAATGTCCGCTTTAGAATATTTTTAAAGACTATTATTTTAAGTGTTTCTTAAGCTACCTATATAAGCATTTTTCCTCCAAAACATTTACAGACACTATCATTAACTGTCGTGGCACTGAAAAACAGAGATGCTGCATCCCCTTACACTGCTTGGAAGCTGTTTGGAGAAAGCTGACAGGAAAGCGAAGCAGCAGTGTTGGAAAGTGGCCCTGCCATACTCTTCTAGCTCATTTGCTGCTGTTCTTGCCTTCCTGCTGTAAGAAACCTCTTACATGGGAAGTCCTGAATCCCAAACTACCAGCATGGTGCAGAACTGGTACAGCCATGGGAAAATATTGAGACAAAGGCAGGTGTGACTGAGCCAAAAGCCTTGCTCCTGCTTCTTGCCATGAGCCAGCAATGTGCCCTCATGGCCAAGAAGGCCAAAGGCATCCTGGGGTGTATTAGAAGGGCTGTGGTTTCTAGGTCAAAAGAGAGCCTTCTCCCGCTCTACTCTGCCCCGGTGAGATGGCACCTGGAATGTTGTGTCCAGTTCCGGGCACCTCAGCTCAAGAAGGACACAGAACTCCTTGAAAGAGCCAGCACAGGGCCACCAAGATGATGAAGGGAGCGGAATCTCTTCCTTATGGTGAGAGGCTGAGGGAGCTGGAGGTCTTCAGCCTGGAGAAGAGGCGACTGAGGGGTGACCTCATCCATGTCGTAAATATGTAAAGGGTGAGTGTCAGTAGGATGGAGCCAGGCTCTTCTCAGTGACAGCAGCGATAGGACAAGGGGCAACGGGTGCAAGTTGGAGCAGAGGAGTTTTCATGTGAACATAAGGAAAAACTTTTTCACCATGAGGGTGACAGAGCCCTGGGACAGGCTGCTGAGAGAGAGGTTGGGGAGTCTCCTTCTCTGGAGACATTCAAAACCCACCTGGACGTGTTCCTGTGTGACCTAATCTAGGTGATCCTGCTCTGGCAGGGGAGGTTGGACTAGATGGTCTTTCAAGGTCCCTGCCAACCCCTAACATTCTGTGATTCTGTGAACCACTGTCTATCTCACAACTACAAGTTCCTAAGACACAGGGGAAGGGATGTGAAGACAGGCAGAAGTGGAAACCTTCCTTCTTCGCAACATTCATAAATCATGCCTTAAGTATTGTCGTTCATTCAACACCTACAAGAAATTAATCAAGACCAGTCAGATGTGACATCAGTAGGATCACCCTGCCATGTACATGCCCTACGCCTCATCCTCCTGCCCCACCGACACTTGCACTGCCCTCACCGGATCCTTTGGTTCTAGAGGGAGACCCCAGCCAGGAAATAAAACCTCTGCCACCAGTCCCTGTCCTGGTATCTCACAGATCCATCCTCCATACGTGATTATATGCAAGTACATCAATATTGCCACTGAAGTCTCTGAGAACACTCTAATGCCAAAGGTATACCAGCACTTTACCCCTGAATCTGGCTGCCTTCACCAGCAGCCACCTCCCAGGTCCACACTCCACTTTCCCATTTGCTTTGGTTGTTCCCACCTTTCCCACCAGAAAGGCAGAAAGCCCTTCTCCAAACATTTCTGGTCATCTCCGCTGACATCTGTCCAGAACAAAATGCTTTGGTGAGTCAGGCCTCTACCCTTCTATCACTTTGATTTTACAAGATCTTAGTCTTTACCTGAAAATCTTGTAACCCTCAAATTCCATTGCATCTTGTGCCGCTAAGTTTATTCTCTGTGTCCTATGTAAAGGTGGTAATTCAGCCTACGTCCCTTGTGCATTTCCCTTGCATTAACTTGCACAAAATCAGGTGCTAAACACAACACTGTCACAAAAGTCATACTGACTATAACACACTGAAGCTTGTCCTGATCCACTACTCTGCTTTGTAGAGCCGCTGCGTATGCTAGAAACTGCTCATTAGTACTTGGACGATTACCAGGGTTAAGCAATGTACAGACCCTTTTGCCACAATTTATCCCCATCACCAGTAATGCAGGAGGTGGCAGAGCACAGCTTTATGTATGAATTGACATATGACTCAATGTCTTTTGTTCAACAGAAGGAACATGTAACCATCCGTATAGGGGCTCTGATGGTGAAACAGCCAGAAGGAAGAGGGTGCAGATCCTCCACAGGACTTTAACTGCCTTCTCCTCTGACAGTAAACATTAGGATAGTTACAGGAAGAGTTTTCAAGCTAAACTGAGGCCCAGAGAAAAAAGAAAAAAGTCATAGTGGAGAAGATGAGCAGTTCACTCCCCTGGTTCTACTGCTGTCAGCTGCTTTGAGGGACCTCTGCCAGAACAGCCTCTCAGATACAACCCCCAACTGCTTAATTACAGACCATCATCCCCACTGAGGAAGCATTCTTTCCACCCTCTGTAAGAATGAAACTGTTTTAATCCTCTGGTACACTGAAGAACTCAGAAGGACAAACATCATCCTGAGCTGAAATAGCTCCAGTTTTTAAATAAAAGCTCAGCTCAGTTTTGTGAATTCAAGTTTGAAAAATTCTGCAAGATTCAGGAAGAACAGGACACACAAGATAAATAAGGCCTTTGTGTCAGCATGAGCATTCATTTAACACACAAAAACCAAATCCACCTTTCCCAGAACGGGCACACCAGCCAACAGCATGCTGGTTCCCATTTGAACCAAGGCATGGATACCCAATGTGGGGTAAGGAACACAGCACCCAACCACTTAGCTACATATCCATTTGACACACAGACCTGCAGGCTCAGCGATACATGCTCCACAGAGTACACCCCAACATCTACCTCTCACCGCCTGCATTTAACTCCTGGAGATATGTGGCTGTGGGGCATTGGCACCAGCTGGTAGCCAAGCACCCATCCAACTGCTCGGTCAATCCCTGGGTGCTCAGGAAGAAAACAGAAGAACAAGAGTGAGAAAACCCATGGATTGAAATAAAGACAGGGAAACCCCTCTGCTCCAGGCAAAACACACCTTGCAGAATCTGGCTTAATTTATTGCCAGTGAACATAAATCGTATCTCCCCCTTCTTATCACCATAGGTTATGCTCAGTCCCCAAGTCTATAGTTGCCTGACCAATCTAGTGGCTTTCTATAATGGAGTGACTGCATCAGTGGACAAGGGAAGAGCTACAGATGTCATCTATCTGGATTTTTGCAAGGCCTTTGACACGGTCCCCCACAATATCCTTCTGTCTAAGTTGGAAATATATGGATTTGATGGGTGGGCTGTTCAGTGTATAAGGAATTGGCTGAACGGTCACATCTAGAGGGTGGTGGTCAATGGCTCCAAGCCCAGATGGAGGACAGTGACAAGCAGTATCCCTCAAGGGTCAGTACTGGGACCAGTGCTGTTTAATATCTTTATTAACAATATTGACTGTGGGATTGAGTGCAACCTCAGCAAGTTTGCTGATGAGACAAAGCTGGGTGGTGAGATTAACATGCCAAAGGGATGGGATGCCATCCAGAAGGACCTGGACAGGCTGGAGAAGAGGGCCCAGGTGAACCACATGAGGTTCGACAAAGCCAAGTGCAGGGTCCTGCACCAGGGTCTGGATAACCCCCGTTATCCATACAGGTTAGGAGATGATGTGCTGGAAAGCAACCCTGACAAAAAGGACTTGGGAGTTCTCGTGGATGAGAAGCTGAACATGAGCCACCAATGTGCATCTGCAGCCCAGAAGGCCAACCGCAGCCTGGGCTGCATCACAAGAAGAGCAGCCAGCAGGTTGAGAGAGGGGATTCTGCCCCTCTGCTCTGGGGAGACCTCCCCTGCAGGGCTGTGTCCAGCTTTGGAGCCCTCAGCACAAGAAGGACATGGGGGGGGCCACAAAAATGATCCAAGAGCTGGAGCACCTCTCCTATGAAGCCAGGCTGAGAGAGCTGGGCTGGTTCAGCCTGGAGAAGAGAAGGTTCTGGGGGGACCTTATAGCAGCCTGACAGTCCCTGAAAGGTGTCTGTAAGAAAGCTGGGAAGAACTGTTCCCAAGGGCATGGAGTGATAGGACGAGGGGTGATGGTTTTATACTAGAAAAGGGGAGATTTATGTTGGATGTCAGGAAAAAGTTCTTCAATATCAGGGTGGTGGATCACTGGCACAGGTTACCCAGAGAGGTGGTGGAGGCCCCATCCCTGGAGACATTCATGGTCAGAGGCTTGACGGGGCTTTGAGTGACCTTATCTAGTGAAGATGTCCCTGCTCACTGCAGGGGGTTGGACTAGATGGCCTTTGAAGATCCCTTCCAATCTAACGTGTTCTATGATTCTATGTTCTCTCAAATATACATCTGCTGTTGTTATACAGTTTATATTTTTCCTGGAAAAGCAAAGGAAATGACTGAGCTTTCCACCATTCTGTGGTGACATTCCTTTGTGTGTGTGACTTCTGTTCATGCACTTACAGCCTGACAGGAACAAGAGAGGCAAATATCTTCAAGCAAAGTGAGTTTAAAAATAAAGAGACAGATTACTGATATCTTTATACACAGTTTGTAATGAACACACAAAAGGAGAGAGAATCTGACAGAAGGAGCAAACATGCTACTAGATCACAGTGGAGAAAGAAGGCTTCTGGTCTACCAGAGCTGACACCTTAATTAGGCAATTAAAACTATTAAGCATGGACAAAGCTCCAGGCCTAGATGAATTACAACCAAGGTATCTGTAGAGAAATGGTATGGGGAAAAGGAAAGCCCTTGGCACGATTTGTGATAACTTACTAAGCAAGGGAGTGTAAGAGACCTGGAGGAGCAACTAATGTAATTCTTGCTAGTTTAAAAGGTTCCAAGACCCCAGAAAGCCCAAGCTTCTTATCTTGAACTCAGCTATGCAGAAGTCGGAAAATTATTAAACCAGATTTAGAAATGCATGACTTGGGAGAGCATGAGCACAGGCTGAGTACATAGAAAAAGGAGGTCAGGACAGACAAATTTACTTTAACTCATTGAGTGTGTTACCTTCCCAGAGACAACAGCAAAGCAACAGACAAGTTATCTGGAATTCAGAAAAACATGTGATGCTGGGCCACAAAGCAGATAGATTCAAAATCATAGTGCGTGTGTTTTCAAGAAGAACTGACAAAACAAATTCAAACAGATTCAAAGAGACCTATCAGAAAGGAGCAGCCCAGCTGCTGAGCAAGGAGCAGGGAACTGAAGCTGCTGGGAACATCACAACTGACAAGTTTAGATTATTTTCTGGAGTTGTGACCTTGGAAGTGTTATCCTCAGAATTATTGCATTTGCTGATGGCACTCAATTTCTAAGGCAACAAAAACAGAGAAGCACAAGCAATGTCTGAATGGCCTGGATAATTTAGGGTTACAGCCTTATCCATAGCTCACATACTCCTCTCAAAGAGTGAGAGTGGGCACCTGAAGTTATCCCACAGGAACTAGAAAGGGACAGCACAGAATACATGTAAAGGGGAAAAATGAGACAACACACAAAAAAATCATCTGCTAGCTAATTACAGAGAAAAAGCAATCAAGTTGGGGGTGATTTACCGTGAAAAGTATACAGAAAAGAATGGAAAATTGTTCTAGAAAAACATAATAGGACATCACTTAAGAGAATCCTAGCCAGGCTGAGCAATGACCAAGTTATTGAGCAGTTTCCCTGCTCCAATACTGGTGGATAAATCTCCAGAAAGAAAATGCATTTTGATTAAATCCTGAAGAAAGCTCCATTCTCTGGACAAAGTCTGTGAAGTCTGTCCAGAAATTAGCCAACTTCTAGACTCAAAATTCTAACCACTGATACTTTAACTTCTATATTGGATGAAAATTATAATTATTAAATTACATGCTGTTTGATTTTGGGTTTTTTTAAGGGTCTCATATTTGGTTTAATTATATATTGAGCTACAATTCTGGGGAGACAATCTTAGTTTTGTCCGAATTATATAGGGATGAGATGAGAGAGAGGAAATAAGAGATTAACATTTTAGCATCAGAGTTTATAGAAAATTTAAAAGTTCTAGAGAAAATAATTTCTTAGGATTACTGAAGAGAAAGCAAAACTTGGAAGTAAAATACTGTCTGTGACAGGAACTAATAAAAAAAATATGGCTGCTTTTCTATTGTAATATAACTCAGCATATCCAGCATGAGAATAAATGAGGAATAGAGAATGTGAGATGAAGCTGAGTTGGCGGCTGGAGAAGGAGGGAAGTAGGGTTTGGGGATTCAAAAAAAAAAATGAAGGTATATAAACTAATCTGCTTCTCTGGGGGGAAAGGCATGCTTTGATGAATCCATAGTTTTATCTTGTCCTATAAAGATAATACTGTATGTTTATTTTTTATGTGGCTAGACAATAGGATTTCCTGCCAAGGCACCACAGAAAACAGCCAGCGAGCTGATTTGAATGGCCTGAGGCACAGCCTCTGACTGCAGAACAAGGAATTCATTAACTGCTGGTAAAAGGCTTCAGTCAAAAACATTTTAGGGGAGAATTTGGATTACTGGATTTGCAACTTCGCACATGTAATTACATCTTTCATGTTAATGAAATCCTTATGCCATTCAACTTTGATTCATTCAATAATTGCCATGTATCACAGTGGACAATCAGACACGAAGGCTTAACCTTCAGCAGGTGCCATTAGCGTCCAAGTGGCAGCATATGTTAACCTCTGCCATCATGTGAATGTTCAGGTTGTGTACTGCCCTGAGTCTGCTGATTTTACTGTTTATTATGTCCTTACCTTCACTAGCAAAGCTTACAGTGATAATTTTGGCAGAGCTGTTGCCTAATGACTTTCAAATATAATTAAAACCATATTTTGATATAAACTGTATTGCCAAAGTCAAATATATACCAGCTAAGTGAAATTAACCTTCAAGTGATACTTGAATAACAGTAAACCACAAGGGTATGTAAGAGATTAGATATACTGTAGTTTAATTATGTTACAATAATTCACCTCATTAATCTCCTAGGAAACAATAACCACAACAGTTAAATACGGTAATTAACAAACCCTATTTCAAACTTAATTTTAATTTTATATGACTTTGCATTATCCAGTGCAATTATATAAAAGACAAACAAAAGATAAAGCAAATATTAAATTCTCTGGAGAAGACATCAAAAATATCCTCACCTCTAACCCGTGACAGAAAGGAAACAAAGCCAGCTCTACTTGGGGCAGAGATTGGGACAGAAATAAGTCCAACAGCTCCACTTGATCTGCAAACAACCTCAGGACCTACCAGTTCACAGCTTCTCCATGGACGTTTCTGGTTCCCTGCTATCAATATTCCTGATTGAAGCAACCCTTCCCTGTGAGGACTGCCAGTCTGGATAACACAATGCAGCTTCATGATGGCTATTACCATGCACGTGGGGTTTCCCCCTCATTCAAATTACGTGCAGAAACAAATCTGTCTCATTGCACTTGCCAAAGGCCTTAAATTCCCCAAAGCTGCTTTCGCTACTTGGAGTGTTACACTTGCTATCGTGGGTACCAAGAGACGAAACGCTGCGATCTTCAGGGATCACAAGATCCCACCATATACACAGAAAAGGTTTCTTTGTGTCTGCAATGCCGCGGGGCAGCTGACTGTACCAGGAATGCTGTGACCCAGAGGACAGGTGAAGGTAGGAGAAGGTTCTGTAGGTAAAAACATCCCTACAGCATGAGTACCTGGGCACTGTAGCCTTACACGAGGCTCTTAGGGTGTGGTGAGGGATCACAAATATAATGGCACAGAGAAAAAGAAACTGATACAAGGGAAGCCCCTCAGATGGGCAAGATAAGGCAGGCACTCAGATGAAAACTCAAGACGGTGACGGCATCAAAGGAGTTCAGCAGGTAGCTGCGGAGAAGCGCTCTCAGCTCGCTCAACACACACTCAAACAGCAGTTTCTGGGGGATATTCTATTTGTTTACGAGATTAGCAGAGTTAGTCTTTGTATTTAATGAGTTCCTAACAACCGCAGGTAGTTTCCTTGTGGATTAAGGCAAATGTCACTTAGCTTATGGCTGCAAATCAAAACCTCCTATATTAAAATTTTCCATATTGATCATAATCCTCATTCAATTACAAATAAGAGGTAAAGTGTTTGCCTTGATTACTTTGATTTTAGCTTTTTAACAGGTGTCACATCCCACAAAACTTCAAACTGCACTCCGATGACTTCACTTCTGCTTTTTGACCTTTTTTTCTTTACAGCTCTCCAAGGAGAAAATGAGATAACTTTATAAAATCAGCAAGTAATAAACAAGAAGCTCATGATCTCATAGAACAAAAAGTAACAGCACTGAGAAAGCCATGTTCAAAAAATGTAAGCGTTGCAGAGAGAATAAAACTCATTCATTTATAACATTTTTCCATTAAAACAATGTAATAACTACTGAAGTACAAATGATGTATGAGTGTATCCTTGAAGAAGATATTCTGTACATCTGATAAATCATAAATACTGTAGAATGCACCTCAGGCAGAACAAGCACATCTTTGCGTGATCCTGGAAAATACAGTGTATATGAAGATGAGTTATGAAGGTGAACAAGTTTAATATATCTAGTTGCCTGGTGGACACCCACAATTTGCAATTTAATCATCCACAAGTTATGGTGTATTCATAATTGTATTAGACTTTGAAATAAGGCAATACCAGTTATATTAAGCTTAAAAAAAATAGCTCGCCTTTTCAGGTTTATGATAATTTATAAAGGAAATAGTAGTTACAAGCAAGGTGAATTAAAGCATTAGAGCTGCACTGAACAAAAAGACAGTATATTGCAGGCAGATTCTTGAATCCACAACCTAGAGCAACATTTTTATCCCTGTCATCTTTTATATACTCCAGATGTATAGAAGGAGAAATACTCCAGCACTGTCACTCTCTAAGACTGGCAAGATTTTATTAATTTTTTTCTGCAAGCTGTTGTTAAGAATATCAAGACTTTCAGAGGGAAAGAGAATTGATCAGTATTAAACCTCTACTTAACAACTAGAAGCACAGGCATTATGCCTACGGACCCAGATCCTGGGAAAATTAGATTATACCAGAATCTCTATTTTCTCATCACTGAACTAGGTACAGAAGGTTACCTTCATATGTTAGTGGCTTTGGCACTCACCTGGAATAAAGCACAATGGTTTTATAGTGCTTTTTTTTTTTTTAAAGAAACATTTCAACACTTAGGAAATAAATGAAGCACTTAAAGAGTGAGAGAAATCATACTATAATAAACCACGCTAGTGCACATTTTTGGAAGTAACAGACCTTGGATCAAATCTCTAATGTGAATCAAGCAGACATTTAAACATGATTTTCCTAGCTTATATAAAGTAAAACAGAGACTGAAGGAGACATTTCCTTGGCACTACAGCTATCCTTTTTCAGCAGGACATCCATATTTCATCCTGACGATCAAGGGCTAAACTGAAAGAAGAGGCAAAGGAGAGCCCTGCAGGATGGCAGAAAATTGCCTTCATGCACCAAAATTCAAGCTAGGAGCTGCTCTCCAATTGCATCTGTAGAAGAGGGCTCTCCAGCCTTCTGGGCTGGAGAATCAGGTCCTCACCAGCTCCCTGGTGCAAAGCTGGGCAGTGCCGAATGAAAAGCTGCATCCCTCTCAGTACACTTGTAGGCAGACACTGAAAGCAAAAACATCCAGAGAGGTCTCACCTGATTGAAATCAACAGTGGAAGGCAGCTTGCAATAGTTCTGAATTTCTGGTCCCTTTTGCCAGAGGGATAGTGGCTTCATATATATTTCATTTTGTTTTAAATAAGTTTGAGCAAATGAAACCTAGTACCTATGATTCTTTACCTAAAGATGTTTATAAATGTTTTCAAGCATGGGAGAATATACTCATCAAGGACAGCAAGCAGGCTCACTCCCTTTCCTGCAAAAGGTTGGACCAGATGATCTCTCAAGGTCCCTTCCAACCAGGGCTGTTCTATGGTTCTATGGTTTTTCCCTCAGAAGCTACTGAATAGCAGCATGGACTACATTCCTGCAGATGCTGCAGTAAAAAGGAGGAAAAAAAAGGTAGCTAACAGAGAATTCCTGTTAACTCTGAAATATTCTTGCTCTATTATCAGTGAAAGCTTTTTAAAAAACCCACTATAACATAGAGTCCTCTCATTTCTCCCCAAAAGACAATCATATAACAAGATCTCTAATAAAAAAGGAAAAGATTAATTGGAGAGCTGCCTTGAGAGACCAAATGTTCCAGACCTGACAGTTTTATAATGTAAGTAATTAGGGCAACATTACGAGTTATGTTATCACAGCCAGCAGCATGATCAGCAATTGTTTGTATTTCAGGGTCTATTCATGACTACAGTACACAGAAAGCAGAGCACTAAAAGCAGATGAAACAGATGTTGATGGAATAGAGCTGACTTCTCAGCTGAATGCTGTTCTCACCCTGCCAATGCCTTCAGTGTATTTATCTTCATTGAAAGAAATTTAATCTTCAATAAAAAGAAAAACAAACTGTTGCCTACCAATGCAGGCTGTAGGAGTTAACACAGAACAGGCTTCTGCAGATGTCAGATCACATCAGCTTCCTTTGCAAAGTGAAAATTAAAGATGAACACAGCAGTTCAGGGATGGGGAATGAACCCAATGTGCACTAACTTCTACTCCTTTCTACAACTATCTGAGCCACCCTTCTGCTCCTTTCCCACAGCCACCCTGGTTCTGGTGGGGGACACGCGGGGCTCCCTGCTCAGTGTGGGCACAGTAGCTGCAAAGAAACAGGAGCTCGAACACCCAACAGATACACAGCCTGTGCTCCTGCACTGGCAATGTCAAAGCCAACGACTGTTTGCCAGAGGAAACAGTGGAAAGAGCAGAAAAAAGAAATCGGCTTGAAAACAAATATCCAAGACGCATGAAAATTGGTAACAAAGCAGAGAGAGAAGGTGACACATCCTCAGCCGGGCGCCAGGGAGACATTTCACCAGAAGTACCCCCAATGATATAAAAAGCCCCCCCAAGCCTGAAGGAGGTGGGATGGCATTACCTGACAACAAGGGGGGTGTGCACGACAGGGCAAGGGTGTAAGGGGGATTAGGAACCTTGAGGGATACGTTATGGAAAGGCCTTTAGAAATCTGTTGCTACACATCAGTATTTCACAAGCACCCACGTATTGTGGTTTATCTGTGGTATGGTTGATTGGTTTTGAATGTGTAGCTCACTGATTGCCAGTTAATTACATGCCATTAATAAAGCGATAAACTGCTTTGATTTGGATTAAATAACAAATTGCAGGTTTTTCTCTATGACAGTTGTTATTTTTTTATCAAATCATAGTATTTACTTATTTAGCTTTCTTTTCTTCTTACTTCTGTACCTGTTTGAGACCACAGCTAGCATCATACATTCGAAGAAATTAATTTGGGTTGAACTGAAACATGTTTTGTAATCAATTCTATTTTTGCCTTTGGCAAATGAAAACTTGGCAAGCACCTCCATATATATAGTAAAACAGAGGATGCTTATCAAAACCACAATTATAAATATTACACATGGTTTGTCTTCCCTCAAGATAAGTAGTCATGTATCTGATCCCAAAGCCCATGAAAATCTCTACAAATGCTTCCCTATACCAAGAGGAAACACATGATCTCAGCTAAGAAACAACATACTACAAAAGCACAGCAGAGACATTACATACCACATGGGCTGAAACGTGCTCAGTCCAAAAAACAAGTATAGGGGGACAGGGATATGTGGTTTCGCCTCAGCCCAGAACCGGCTTCTACAGCAATATCTTGCCATCAGTCCACACCCCAGGTGGCTTTGCCTCCACACTGCCAGTTGCTCTGTTTTCACTGATGCAACCACCCCCACAGGGCATTGGCCACCATCCATGAGTCAGTATAGAGGTAGAGCATTGGCTACTTTTCTCCTTCAGCAATGCCCAGAGCTAAGTGGATGGCTTCACCTTGGCAAACTGCTTGATTCACCTTTCTCAGTGGCTTCTGCGACTCGTCAAGTAGGACTCCATACAGCAGCCTTCCATCTCCAATACTTTCCCAGGACAGGGAACTTTCACAGACACATCAAGAAAGAAATTGCCATTCCTTCTCTAGTTGCTGAGTGTGTAGAGAAGGAAAGTTAAAGAGATAAACAGTCTTTTCACTTTCATAGAATCATAGGGGTTGGAAGGGACCTCGAGAGCTCATTGGGTACAACCTCCCTGCCAAAGCAGCTCCCCAGCTCATACTGCACAGGGCAGCGTCCAGATGGGGCTGCAATATCTCCAGAGATGGAGACTCCACCACCCCCCTGGGCAGCCTGTCCCAGGGCTCCCTCACCCTCACTGGGGAAAAGTTCCTCCGCATGTTGGTGTGGAACTTCCTATGCTCTAACTTGCAGCCATTGCCCCTTGTCCTGTCCCCACAGACACTGAAAAGGGGTTGGCCAATTCCCCCTGCATCCCATACTTAAGATATTTATAAACATTAATTAGATCCCCCCTCAGTCTTCTTCTCTCCAGGCTGAACAGCCCCAGCTCACTCAGCCTTTCCTCACAGGGGAGATGCTCCAGGCCCTTAATCATCTCCGTAGCCTCCTCTGGACTCTCTCCAGGAGATCCCTGTCTTTTTTATACCAAGGAGCCCAGCACTGGACACAACACTCCAGGTGGGGCCTGACCAGGGCAGAGCAAAGAGGGAGGATCAACTCCTTAGACCTGCTGGCCATACTCTTCCTGATGCATCCCAGAATCCCATTGTCTCTCAGCCCCCAGGGCACACTGCTGGCTCATAGCCAACCTGTCATCTACCAGGACCCCCAGGTCCTTCTCTACAGAGCTCTTCTCCAGCAGGTCACCCCCAGCCTGTACTGATTCAAGCGGTTAGTCCTTCCCAGGTGCAAGACTCTACTCTTGCTTTTATTAAACCTCATCTGGTTTCTCCCTGCCCAGCTTTTCCAGCCTGTCCAGGTCTCGCTGGATGGCAGCGCAGTGTCCTGTGTGTCAGCCACCCCTCCCAGCTCTGGATCATCGGGTACTTGCTGAGGGTGGATGCTATTCCCTCATCAAGGTCGTCGATGAAGATATTAAACAGGACTGGACCCAACACCGAGCACTTTGCAATCGTTTTCTAAAGCATCTTGTAAAATTCCTGCTTTTACCCTTGATGTGCCATTGGCTTGACAGATTTTTATCAAGTATATGTTTGATAAAATGTAGGAACCAAGGGCAAGATTACTGTTTTAAAGAGAAGATCCCCAAGTTCTCAAAAATTATGCTTTATATCTGATTCTTTTATTCCTGCGCCTCACAACAGTGGTAAGAAAGTAGAGGCCTAGTCTTATTTCAGGAGTACTACAGTTGTCAAAGGAGAAAAGCAGCATAAAACATTGTTAGTATGTTCTCACTTTCTGAAAGAAAGAAAAAAATAACCAAAAGCCCAGCAGTTCTCAGATTACACTGTCCATGTAGTTTTCTATTTGGAATAATTTCAACCTTGGCCTTAACCATTTCTTATATCTCAACCATCAACCGAAAAAGAGTTATCACACCAGAGGGAGAACTAAAAATCACAAAAATAATCCCTTATTGGAAAAGCAAACTACCTAAAAAGTAGCTGATTTAAGTTGGTTAGGTAATTAATGCCCCTAAATGAAATTAATTGAACTTACAGCTTTATTTTACATTTCAGGAAATCTCCAGAGAAAATTAAAGCAATGCAAGTTTTAAATATTAAAAGCTACCATTTCTTGCAAAGTATTCTAGCCAAAATGGTGGTATAAACAAACTCCTTGGGAAAATACATCTTTAATGAAGAACTTATATGAAAACTACATTTTAAATCATCCTTCTGATATATTAGTCACACTAGGATTATTAACAACCTCAGGAAAACATGGGGAGAGGAGAAGAAAAAAATCACAGTTGATGCTGCAGGAGTAACATGAGCTGAGGTGAAACACAAAATTGCCAACACAGGCATTGACAGTTGAGGCAAAGAGATAACCTTTAGTACCTGTTCAGGTGAAGGACAAGTCTGGGATAATTATTTAAGACAAAAGTCTATGTTCATTAAAACCTTTCCTTACCACTCACATGGCAGCAAGCCATGTTTCTGGCCTCGTGTTGCTTCCTGGGCTGTCCCATGAGGGGCAACTCATGTGCACCATGAGCCCAACTGAGCGTGGATACATTCAACGCTAAACTGCACTGTACCAACTCAGGTCAGGATTGTCAGTGTCAGACCAGGCTCAGGCCTCCAGCTGGCAGCAAAAAGCAAGCTGTCCCTTCCCAACACCGAGAAAAGGAGTACTACTTCTTTTCTTGCTGACATCCATGCAGCTGGGACACCCTGCCCACGCAGGTCCTTGCTCTGCAGCCACTGCTGCTCACTCCGAGCCAGGTGGAGCTACAGGCAAATGTCTGTAGGCTCCTATGTGATCAGAGCTTCCTATCAGCCCTCTTTATCACCTTGGCTTACAGAAGATCCTGCACTGGATGAGAAGGGATCATAAAACATTTATGGGTTTGAGCAGGTTGAATTTCTTTTCCCCTTTCTAACTGATGAAGCAATTCAAATTCTTTAACAACTTATGGTAACTCACGGCAAGTTTTAATACTCTGATCTAGATTGAGAGTTGAGGTTGATCTTTGACTTCTACTCAAGCCATTGAAGAGGACATCCAAGTGGATAAATAACCTGTTATATCAATTCTCTCATCAAAATATTTTAGAGGGACTTTTTGTTCCAGAGAATCAGGTCCTAACAGCTTCTTCGGTCCTTACATTACAGGTAGGAAAATGCATCAAGGTGATGCACACCACGACACCAGCAGTGCCTTGTTTTATAGTTGAACTAAAGGTTCAAAATAATTTAAACAAAGAAAAGTAAATAATGTAGCGATTATTCATCTCAATGGAATACTACTGTAACCACCAAGTAATTACAAGGACTGATATTTATTAGTATGCAAAGGAGCTAGATCTGTTTTGCTTCCAGAGCAGCTCAAAGGATAAAAAGCACTACACATTATAATAAATCACACACAAAAATTCCCTGTTTGTTTCAGCAAACATCTTTACTCTGGAGGCACAGAGTGCAGAGCTTCTTCCTGAGAATACAAAAAAAAAAGTCAGTTTAATTTATATTTCCAGTGATGCATTGTGCCTTCAGAGCTCATTCGGTGGAAAAAGTACAAAGGTTTCAGTTTACAGAAGTTTTGTCAAAATGATTACAGAAGTTGTCATGGAACAATTTCCAAAACAAACTGTGTTATTTTCCTTTTATGGTCCCCTTGACATTTTTAGTTCTTTAGTGGTGGCATAAGTTTCTGTTTTCACATGAGCAGCAGTGATTTCTCTGATAAACAGCAAAAGTTAAAAAAAAGAATCACAGGCATCTGTGAGTGCATTGCAATGCCAATATTGCTAACTACTGCGTGTTTGTGTGTATAAATGTATATGTATAGAAGCAAGAAACAAAATAACAGAGGGAAGAAGACATTTTTAAGGTGTTTTAGATACTGCTTCTTATCTAAAACATTACTGACAAGCTGACTTTAGCCTCTGTGTATGCATCATTGCCGTCCCATTTTGAGCAAATGGCAGTACAAAAATTATATATATATACTCTCAGAAGCCACACAAAGAAATGGTGAACTGTAAAATAAAATCCTAGTGACTCATTCTAGCAAGATATGAAGAAAGGATACATCCTCAAAGAAAGCATGGGTCTACTGCATGAAAATAAAGTCAGCTGTTTAAACAATGAGGTCAACTGTTTGCCACTTGCTCATCTGTTTAAAAGAGTTAAATCAAGATATTAGAGAAGGAGGAAGGAATTTTATATAAATAAGGCATTCTCTTCATAAAGATAATGAGAAATTAATGGGTTTTTTTAAATGTAATTGCTTGCAGTCATGTCAGAGAATCTTTGGGAAGCCTCTAAAAGGCTCAGATTGCATGTAGTTCCCTCACATGGCAATGGACAGGGTATCTATCAGAACTATTACCTGCGCTACAAATCTGTAGCCTGTCAGACAAAAGGAAATCCCAGGGGACACACATCCTGCTGTGCTTCTAAGATGAGTTATTCACTGTCTGTGTAAGTTGAAAGAAAAAGAACTTTGAAACATCTTGGTGCTTAAAGAGTTTTGGCACCAGACCCGAGAGACACTACTGTCAAATTACCCTTTTAAAGCAGAAACTAAGGAGACTTGGTTTCCCAGAGCTGTCTGCTGGACAAGTCACTCACACTGCTTCCCCAGCCTGCCTCATTCATCTTCTGGCTTCACAAAGAGAGCCCAGAATTAAATAGCCGGTTTCCAGTTTCCACACTATTCCACTTCCCTTTGCATTTAGACCTGCTTTCACTTCCAGTTCAGAGCCACAGAATGGCACAGCTTGGGAAGGAGCCCCAGACGCCATCCAGTCCAGCCTGCTTTAGGCTGGTCTAGTCAGAGCAGGTTGCTCAGAAATAGCCCGGTGCAGTTCTGAATATCTCTAAGAACTGAGACTCTTTCCCCCTGCCTGGACAATCTGTTCCAGCTTTTGACCAATTTCAGGATAAAAATGTTTTCCTTATCTATATGGAACTTCCCGTGTTCCAGCTTCTGTCCTTGGACTACCCAGCTGCCATGCACACCCCTCGTAGTAAAATCACAGCAGCATTAGCAAGCTGCCCACGTGCATATGCAAGATTGCAACAAGTTCATACCACTCCACTGCTGAGCACAGGTCACCACATCTTTACTAACATCAGTATTACCCAGGCTGCAGGTACACAAGAAGTAGACCTGCACCGTGCTATGCTAAAATCGGTCTCTAGATAGAGTAACTGACACCTGTCTACAACAGAACAGATAACCTGCCAGCATTACCCATTTTCCACTGATGAAATCCCAAATCTAGCCCTGCCATATACTTCTACTGTGTTGTTAAGCATACTCGCTGTTTGGTAAGTCTTAGCAGGAAAGACTGACCATCCCCTTCCCAAACACTTCATCCCATACAGGACCAGCAAGGGCACCTTGACTTAACAAGTTTACACCAGGTCTTAAAATAGCTGATACAATGAAACCAAAGAACTCCCGGGAGAGAAACCTAGGAGAAGCATAGCTAAATCCTGTTCTCTGTACCAAAGACTGTCAGAATAATGAAAAAAGTGAGATCATGATGTCCAGTAAATGCCACTGGTTTTTAAAGTCTGCTTCTCTGAGGTTTAGCAACTGTAAATATAAATTGTTTGTGTACATGTCTATCAAACACCTACATTTCCAAGATACTAGAAGTATACTATTAGTATATAGAAACGTCCTAATATACTTCTAGTAGATAACTAATTGCTTGCATTGTTTTCACAGAACACAGGTATAGATATGGCTCACTCTTAAGCCCATGCAGAAATTCATTTGAGCTTCAAGCCCCAGTGACCACTGAGAGAAGCTGAAGGACATCCAGTACCTTTCATGAATTACAACACAAGTAAACAAAAGCCTTAGTTAACAAACAGCTCCGTGTGGAAAGTCTGCACCCCACACATAGGCAAAGGGTTTGGGGAACCCTTTTTTGAGGGGTACTTAGGAAATACAAATAGGATCTGTCACCTTCCATGAAATGCTGCTGTGGCCTCTGTAACACTCCCCAGGCCAGCGCATGATCTGTAAGTTAAGAGGGATCATTTTAAGCAGGAGCTCCATGTACTTCTCACAGGCCGGGACAGAGTGTGCCTCTGGCGGGTCCTTAACTTCCTGAATCACAGAATCACAGAATCACAGAATTGTAGGGGTTGGAAGGGACCTCGAGAGATCATCGGGTCCAACCCCCCTGCCAAAGCAGGCTCCCTAGCTCATATTGCTCAGATAGGCGTCCAGGCGGGTCTTGAATATCTCCAGTGAAGGAGACTCCACCACCCCCCTGGGCAGCCTGTCCCAGGGCTCAGTCACCCTCACTGTGAAAAAGTTCTTCCGCATGTTGGTGCGGAACTTCCTATGCTCCAACTTGCAGCCATTGCCCCTTGTCCTATCCCCACAGACCACTGAAAAGGGGCTGGCTGATTCCCCCTGCATCCCCTGCTTCAGATAATTATAAACTTTGATTAGGTCCCCCCTTAGTCTTCTCTTCTCCAGGCTGAACAGTCCCAGCTTACTCAGCCTTTCCTCATAGGGGAGATGCTCTAGGCCCTTAATCATCTTCGTAGCCCTTCTTTGAACTCTCTCCAGGAGATCCCTGAAGATGCTCCCTGCATACACAGGTAGACTGCTATAATTAGTACCTACATGAAACTCCTGCCATGCTGTTCTTTTTCCAGTGGATGAAACAAATCCACATCAAAATACACTGGAATTGCCTGTTTCTACAAACCCAGCTAAACCCTGTAGGTCTGTAGGCTTAGAGCTACTGCCACCCAGAAACTGAGAAGCTTTATTTGAGTATCTCATTTGGAACATGGCATAATACAAGATGACAAATAAAAGCTTTGAGTATTCTTCCTGTTCCTCCCTCCCTAAATTAAAACAAACAAAAAAAACCCCAAACAAACAAAAAAATTCTGTCAGAACATTAAGCAAGCAATCACATTCCCCTCTTTGCTACTTGTGTGCAGATTTACCCTGGCCTTAGTGGGGTTCCTATCATACCTCAGAACATGAGAGACTGAAACCAGCCAGAAGGTTTGCAGGAGGAAAGATGATCCAATATAAATATTTGTCAAATGACATGAATATAAAGGGGGGGTCTCTACATGGGCAAAGTTTTAGAAATATAAATAAAGGAAACATCAGTAACTTCATGACAAGACAAAACACTGATAATTAAATGATTTTAATAGTATGTCAAGATGAGGAATAACAGTCTTGGGAAATGAGACTGGTAAATTATTATCCCTCAGGCTTGTTCTGCACATTGTTGTTCAAGTGTGAAAAAGACAATATGCAAACTCCTTAGCCATATATTTAGCTTTAACACAGTATTATTGCCCGCAGCTCCAGTGCTAACATCTTCAGGTCTCACCCTGGTGAGGAAGATTTAGAACAAGCAAGTACCCAACTTAAGAAGGACATACCAATCTTTATGGCTGCATGGATTATTTTAAAACCTTAAAATTCGCCCCTCTATAGAAATACTTCTTCCCTTGTCATTTTCCAACACACAGTTGGACATCACCTTCAAAATCACTGTAGAACAGACAATGAATTATGTGAATACATAACAAATGTGTGATGCATAGTTATTGAAAAACACATTGCTATAGATTTCCTGTCAGGCAATGTTGTAATTTGTGACCTCCCTGGCTCTTCAGGGTACCTACAATAGACAGCCCTCTATCTGATTTCATCAGAAAAACAGATAAGAGGACCTACCTTTGCAATAAAATACGACACATACACTAGTTCTGCAATCAGTTACAGTATTCAACCCAACTGATAACACCACTAGTATGCTTATCTAAGAGAACAAAATAATCTACTATTAACATCCATTTCTTCTAGATAAATAAAAATCTTTGGATTAACGCTTCATTTTTATATTTGGACTACTCCATAGTGTAATACAAACCCTCTGTTACAGTCAATTCCAATAGCCACATACTTAATTATTGATGCACTGTACATTTTTATCTTAGATATTCTAGATATTTTTACCTTAGAAATTTTGCTAGCAAAGTATTTTTAAAAAATTAGCAAACATTTAGTTTATTTGCAAGTTTAAGAGACAACCAAAGGAAAAAGAGACAGAGAGAACAGGGGAAGTAATAGCCAAAAGGATTGTTTTTTCTCATATAAAAACTCATCTTTACCATCCATGCAGAACAGCCTATATCCTTATCTGCAAGTGGTTCAAGTGTTCCAATTTAAAGCACAGTTGAAACAAACCATAATATTTTGGAGGGCTCTGCTGTTGTTTCCTGGGGTATTTTTAAAATATTCTTGAAATTTACATGCTTTATCAAGAAGTCAAATACTCTTATAGTGTGAAGTGATGGAAAGATTTTCATTCGTTATCTATCCTTGTAACATTGTAAGAGTACTTGGGACATATTACACCATCACTGATAACATACCAATCCAAGCCAATTGAGAGCTAAGAGTGACTGCCAGTGCTGTAAATGGATTTTCTGTGCTAGCTTGGATATCTTCTTCAGCAAAGCTTTCAAAAATACTTCAAGTAGTTTCTGAAATCCAACAGGAATTGTGTTTTGAACTCCCCAGGTTCCTATACTCTTGACAATATCATTCATAACAGGTTATTTTCTCTATGTGTTTCTTTACATTTCTGTCCCAATACATGACATTATAAGAGAGGGTTTGTCTCTTATAATACAGGCAGATATGGATGTAGATATTCATAGTGTGTATATAAATATATATACATACACACATTCATATATAAATACATAGATATCACAACTGAAACAGTACAGCCTTGCTTTCTAATGAAAAAATCTGGATTAGACAATTAGGATCAATTTCTTTAACCCTGTAAATCTGGAACTAGTTGCCACTTATAATCCTTTCTTATAAATACTCAAGGCCAACCCCCAAGGTCAATCAGAAGCTCAAATGTCTGCATGATTTACTGAGTTTCTCAATTCATTTGACTGCAGTATAGGTTTTTGACAGACATGAAATCTATTTTGAATATAAACGGACGTGATAGAACTCAAATATGCAAACCACACAAATATATTTCAATCCTAGAAGTATAAAAATTAATTTGTTGTGTACAGTAATTGGATTCCTTTGCACAGATTATTTATTGCACATATGTCAGTAGAATATGCATGTTAATACTTTGAATATTTCTACATATGCTTTTTCCTCTCACAAAAGATATTTTGCCTCTCCTTGCTTTTGTGGAGATTCTTTATCCTTTATTAATTGTAAAATCTCTCAATAAGAGCAGTGAATTCTTCACTCACAATTATTTTTAACTATTTTTTCATGTCCTGGTGAATCTAACAGCTTAAAAGATTTGGCTTCAACTGCACTTTTTGAACCTCCTGTCCTTATAATTATAGACACATTTTCCTAATAGGATTTCCAATTTGATGTGCCCTGAGCTTCCATGCCAGAAGGATTACTTAAATTGTTGAAATTTAATTCTAAATCATTGTGGGTTTGATCACATAGCTGAAGAGCCTTTACTGCATATTGTACAGGGACATGTCACACGGGCCTTTTTCACATCAGAAAGTTTAGAAAAACAGCATTTGCAAGGCAAGCTGATAATACTTTAGGTTTGGGGACATTAGGTCTTAATACCATGGTTTTAATATCACTGTTTCACATATTTCTATTTAAGGAAATTTTGTAAGCATCAAGAACAAGCCATTCCTAGGTCTCTAAATCTGGAAGCCAGAATGAGGATGAATAACAAAGCAGTTTATCAGATTTATCACTTTGCTGGCATCTATCCTACCAGGGAATCAGATCCGCTGGCAAGAATACTTACGGGCTGGGACAAGGACTTTGTTCCTTTTGCAGTAGGCACAAGAGGGGAAAAAAAACACTTCAGTGTGAGGAGCCTGGAAGAGTAACAAGGAAAAACACAAGGAACATATGATCTAATAAGAATATATGACACAAGCATCCTGTTGATGACAGGAAAGATTTTCAGATGATTAAAGAGCCAACACCAATAGTCCAAGGGAACTACCTGTCCTTTAGAAAGGTATGGTGTTAGTCTTGCACATTTAGTGCCACTAAAAGAACCCACCGTCCCACAGTCATTAAACAATAATACCTGCAGTCTGATCTCTTGTGTAAAACTCCCAAGTTTCATTCAACATTATCTGTACCAAACCCATAACTTCTATTGAAGCTCAAGGCTGTCTCATCAAAAGTAACTGGATGCTCCTACTTCAAGTGCAAATTTTAATCTTTTAAGACATGAACTTATTCCTTGAAAAAATTAAAACGGAAAAGTTTTTATTAAACACCTCTAGCATAATCCTATAGAAATTCTGACCTTTCCTTCTAAAATAAAATTCCATATTCCACAAAGCCAGTATTTATCTTATGGACTGCTTAAAAGTTAAACCTCTTTTGTGATCCCTGAATTCCTACAGGACAGCTCCATAGAGCTCCTACATGAAAATGAAGTGTCTATATCTCTTCTACAGGATCACTGTGAAGAGTTTAAATTTATTGTTATTGCCCAGTTTGTCAGAATTGACATTGGGTATTTTAGAAAGTTGAGATTTGGCTTCAGTCCCTTCAACAGCCCTTTTTGAGTTATTTTTTCTACTCTTTGTTTAGCTGTATCCAGTCTTCCCTTCACTAAGCACGTACAGATTGGAGTCCAGAGGAGGAGGGCCACCAAGGTGGCTACAGGGCTACAATACAAGACACCAGAGACTGGTTTATTCAGCCTGAAGCTAAAAAACTTCCGGGTCCACATTTCCTTAGGTGAGGTTATATAGACAGAAGTATTAGATTCTCCTCAAACACACCCAGGAAAAGGCTGAGAGGCAACAGGCACATGTTCCAAGAAAATCAGTGCTGATCAATTTTCAGGAAAAAATTTCTGCATAATTAGGAATGTAAACTTGCCCCACTAGTCTGTGGAATGCCTGTGCATTGGGGGTGATCCAAACCCAGCAGGACACAAGCCTGAGTGCCATGATCTAACTCCAGTATGAACTAGATTACTTCCCAAGGTCCCTTCTGAGTAAGGTTAGGAAATAGTCAAGGAAAATTTATTATACTCCCTGGATTAGCCCAACCCATTTCTAAAAAACGTGATCCATGTGTTCACTTTATTTTTTATATCTCCCAGGCTGAAGTTCCCACACTTTTCGTGTTTAGCGGCTGCCTCTGTATTTCAGAGTGGGCAAGGACTAATAATCACACTTCTGTGCAGGCTCAGGATATTTCACGCCATCTGTGAAGATCATACTCATTGCAGAATTTTCCAGGGTAAGTGCAATGCCAGTTCTTTCAGTAATCACCAGCTGTAAGTATGAACATTGATGACAGCAGCATTTCTAGTGGAGTCCCAGGTCTGTACAGGCGCTTTGGCAATTCATCGCTCGTACTTAATGCAAACTTCTACTGGCAATACTGGAACTTACATATTTGATTTCTCTCTGATTTCTTCAGAACACTTTCTATGTTTAGCCTTGTCTACCATTGTGCTAGCTGTTCTGACAGTAACATGCTTGTCTTTTCAAATGAAAAGGGTTTTACCAACACATGAAGCAGCTTGAGTGGGAGTCACCAGCACAGAAACTCACTGTGCTGGAAAGTTACCAGCTGTTACTACCGAGGGAACGGGGAAACACATCAGTTAAGATATGGGCAGAAACTTAGCATCAAATATTTTCAACTCAGAATTAAGACAAGTTTTGAAATACAGATATTGCCCATGCAACAGGAATTCTGACCAGCCCTAAAAGCAGGATTTTCCTTTGAGATAAACAGAGACAAAGCAAAACACGTCAAAACCTTCAGGAGCCATCCTTAACAATATCCCTCAAATCTGGTCTGTCTTACCTTTTCTCTGAAATTATAGCAGCGTTAGAAAACCACATAGGTGAGATTTGAGCCTTTTATCAATTTATCTTCTACTCCTTGGCAGGTGATGTCCAAATTTCTACTCTCCATGTACTCCTTTCTCTGCAATATTCATTATTGTACTCTCTGTGGGTTCACTGTGGATCCCATCTCCTATCTGAAATGTCTCCATAGCTTGAAGTTTTCTATTTCAACTCTAGTGTCTCTCTGAACCGTTAGTTAAAGATGATGTAAGAAACTGGGAAATTATTTGGAAAAAAAAAAAAGCAAACATTTTCCCCATAAGTAATTACCTGAAATTTGCATGATTTCTGAATTTAATTCCTCAGGTTAAAAACAAACAAGAAATTTTAAAATGGATGTTTTAAAAATAAACAAAAAATGTTGGAAGACAATTTTTTGATCTGGCCTCTGTCAGATGAGACATGGGGTATCCCCACACTGAGGACAACTGCTGCCCAGCTAAGGCCCTGCTTCCCAGGAAGTGGCTGGACATTGTCTGCTGATGGGAAGTTGAGAGTAAATCTTCTGTTTTGCCTTGGCTTTTTCCATTGAGCTGTCTTTATCCCAAACCAAGAGTTTTTCATCTTATTTTCTCCGCCTGTCCTGCTGAGGAAGGAGAGTGAGAGACCAGCTGGGTGAGCACCTGGTGTCCAGCCAAGGTCAACCCAATACAAATGTAAAATAAGCGATTAATTTATAATGAACTATTAATTATTTTTAAAGCTATTAAAACTGCTGGGTGTTTCTTAAAGGGTGGCTGGCCATGCTGGACGATTTCAATTTCTCTGGATATGCGCAGCTGTTAATTGAAAACTGGTGAACAGGACGTAGCTCACTAAATGACTGTAAGACAAATTTTCCCTATCCCCATGTGAAATCTTCTCCTAGTGACAGTGACACTTACAAGCAGGGATCAAGCACTCCTCCTTTCCGTCAAAAGGAATTTATGAGCCTACTTTGCACAACTAAAGTTTAATTTCACTTTTTATACAGTTATAATCACCAGTTGTGGTATTTCTTAAAACCAATAATGGATTGAGCATTCTCCTTTGTGATAATTCAACATATTAAGTGCAAACCCCATCAGGAAATGATCTCAATGAATAATATGTCAAAATAATGCAATGCACTTTAGCTCATATTCCGCTGATGGATTTAAAACCAGTCTTTAGGAAATGATAATGTTGTTTTGAAGATGAATCTACTTATAAGAGACACACTATGACAAATGATTTCTTTTCAGACCAGCAATTTATAAAGGCCAGGTGGAAGATGATATAAACTTAATGAAAGTTTGAAAACATAACAGGACTGAAGACAGTGCATCAATTTCTGAACTTCCAATCAAGGAGGTGATGTCCTTAATGGTTTTTTGGAGCTCTGCCTCTCAGAGCTATAATGTTAAACTATCCAGCTCATGCAGCTCCAATCTTTTCCAGTCTCACTTTTCTCCCCAGTGTGAAATTATGAAATCCATTTATCTTCACCCAGTAGAATACTCTAGTTAGACACACAAAACATGCTGCTATCAAGGAAACAAAGTGCACTGGAAAGCCTTCCAATATATTTATTAACTGTTTAGGGGTTCTTTATTAGGGAAATAATATAAACTCAGCTTCTACAGAATCCCCAAGGATTCACAGGTAATTGACTGAAGTATATTATTGCAATGAACACTGTAAAAACAAAATTTACTTTCACCATGAGGGAAATACCAAATTTTCACCATGAGGGAAATATCAAATTTTTTATCTCAGAAAGTAGTACAAACCAAATCCTGATTCTGAGAACACACTCCCCATCCACACTACTGAATTTCATCATATACATCCTCTGAAATGACCAGGAGATGGTAATAACTTTGATTGGTAATAACCAATATTAATGTAGACCAACTTCTTCCAGGGACCCAAAGCTCCACCCACACAGGATACTTGAAGCAATGGGGCCAAAATCTCAGGAGGAATTAATGCTGCTATTACATCTTCAACTGATACCTTCTGATACCATCATCATCATCACCACCTGAGTTAAAACTAGGTTTGCTGTTTCCTACTCCTAATGCTTCGTTCAGAACAAAACCAGTGTCCAACTGGTAGTAAGCAAGTAGAATGAGCAGGGAGCAAGGACCACGCTTACTCACCATATTGTGAAATATATGCTAACATGTCATCAAGTAATTGAAGAAACCTGTCTCAAATAGAGAGGTTTGCAGAAACAAGCAGCTGAATTCAATGAACACATGTATGCCTGTTCACAGTTCAGCCACCCTGCTGGGAACTGCTGCCATCTTCTAAAATTCAAACATTTAAAAGCCCAGATGACCAGAATTGTTCAGACACATGGCTGTCAGTTATGCTTTGCAATAAATGGAATCTTTCCCAGAATCTAGCATCAGTTTCAATTTTTTCTCTCAATTTTTATTATTACTCTGTTAATTCAACAACTGACAGAAACAAACCCCCTGAATTTCATATTAAGGGTCCATTTAGTTAATGATAGACTAAAAAGTCTTTAACTCTGAAGTAACTAAGTTACTGTAATTTTTACAACCTTTGAATATAGTCTTAATATTTATTTGCATTACCATAACATACAATATCTTCAGTTTTAGCCTAAAATGCTTTTGTCCTATGTTACAAATGCAATGGACCCAGATCACTATTTACACAGAATCACAGAAATATTTAGGTTGAAAAAGACCTCAAAGATCATCTAGTCCAGCTGTCCCCCTACCACCTATATTACTAAATCATGTCCTGAAATACCTCATCCAACCTTTCCTTCAACACCCTTAGGCACGGTGACTCCACCACCTCCCTGGACCTGTTCCAAAGCCCAACACTCTAAAGGAATAGATAAAAAGACACAAACACCAAAGGAAAAACCAGTTCAGCAATGACAGCATTTGCAGTTTGTCTACTGTCAACTTTTCAATTCTCTCAGCAAAGCAAATGAATCCTGAAAAGTACTCAGCTGGCTTTGCAGGTGTGTACTGTCTGAGTTTCAGTACCAACTTACTGAATGAGAGATGATAGGCAAGACAGAACCATGCCTCCTATCAGTCTTGAAAGGGAAGATATGCACAGCATGTGATCACTAGGCAAGAGTAATTAGTAGAGTGATGCAGAATGGGATAAATGGGAAGTTCAAGAAGAAGGGTTAACTTTTTTTCTCCTCCACTTTCTCTCTCCCTCAAGAATTCTTTGATTACAAATAAAAGACAGACATACAGCACTGAAGGAAATGAGTAAGCTAGAAGATAAGCAGAGAAGCAAGGGTGAATCCAGAGAAGAGGGATGTTGAACAAGTGAGAAACAGAACTGCTGAGAAACCTCTGTATCTGTGACAAAGGAAGCCATCTGAACAGCAGGGAATACATGACTGAATAACTCAATATGACCACAGAAAATAAAAATCTAATATTCATGTGTACTGTTTCTACTACCAGCAGGTCACTCAAGTTCCTCAGAAAAATGTAGCCCAGACCTCTGTTATCTAGCCTGATCTGTTCACCTGTGTAAATCACAGAACCCCAATCTATAAATGACACCACATCTAGAGACCTAGAGCTCTTCCTACAGAATATACTTGTAATGTTCATGGCAGCATGGCTCCTCTGAACAAAGGGTGTGATCCTCCCTTTGTGCCCACAGGCTCCCACTCTCCAAAACTCCCAGCTGGCTATTAGGCTCATCTTAACCAGAACCTGTCATTTTTAGCACTCCATCTTCCCAGGGGAAGAGAGGAAGGATATGGCCACATGGAAATCCGCTAAATGATAATGGAAATTTTGACATTCTAACAACTTAAGTCAAAAGAATGTGGTGATACAAGGCTAAATAAATGGGAAAATAAAAGATGACAAAAAGAAATATAACTTTTAGAATACAAAAGTCTTTGTCATTGAATCAATTACAGTGAAATTATAGAATTATAATTGAATCAATTACAACATCCCAAAAGAAGCAGCACGGCTTCTTTTCAGGAACTTCTTTGTATTTTATGATCCAGTATAAAACACTAGGTTAACATGTAGTTTAAATTGTGATGTTTATAAAACTGGGAAAATATAATAATTCACAGAAATCTGCTGAACTACCCTTTGTCCATCTTTAAGAGCCAAGCAGATACCTATTTATACTGTAAGAAGTATTATATTATAAAAAAAGTAGGGAAACACAATGGCAAGCTTTGAACCTTCCTAAAGTGCTAAAATGTAAAAATATCTCTAAGAAAGCATTTTTCAGAATGCACTCACTAGAAAACGTTTTAAGAAAATCACAAGATGTGTGTAAACTTTTCACCCCCAAAAAAGGACTTGCCAACCTAGAAAGGTGTGTTTGCTCTAACACTACTGGAAATGTGAAAAAAAAATATCTAGCTAAATTAGTAATATGCATGAAATACAGTTTTACCATTTTTGTTTTCCTTTTTGAGTTCTGTGAGATAGGAAATCAGCAAGAGACCATCATTACGAGCAATGAGACAATGAGGACAATCCCTGGAGTTGATAACCTTTTGTAAACATCTAGACACCTTCAAGAATCCCTCTCTCATCCACACAGAACTTGGGTAATAGTGACAGGCGCTGCAGCCATGCAGAAAGTCAGCATCTGTCTCAAAACTCCTGTGGATGTAATCTTCCTAATCAACATCAGAATTGACATTATTGTGTAAGCTCATGTAGTCACATTTCCAGCTGAACTAAGGAGCCACATCATACAGAAACTTAAATGGAGAGCAGAAAAGCCACAAAGGCAGAGTTCATCAAATACTTGGCCACATTCCCTTAATCCTTCTCCCTCAGCTGTGCAAATCTGTGAGCAGATGACCGTGTGGACAAAACTCTCTGTAACAGTCCAAAACCTCCACAGAAACTACAGGGTCCAGCCAGTAGTAAGTACTTCAGCACCTGACTCTCTTATTGGCACTCATGTACCCCTCGCTTCCGATGCATCTCCCATTTGCAGTGAAACCAAAACTAATTCACCTGAAGACTGTTTCAGTATGCTTTACATATCCAAGAGTTGAGATTTCCTCAAAAATTGAAATAAAACACCTATGAAATGTAAAGTGCTATATAAATACATGTCAATCTTGAATTTTTCTGGCTAAAATTTAAAAAAGCCATGTCGGCATTTCATCAAATAATGGTTTGTTTTCATTTTTTTTAATTACCTCATTTCAAAACTGGAAATATTGATAATTTCAATTACTTATAATTGTGTTAAAACAAAATTATTTGAAACACACTAAATGTGTTTGGACCTTTTTATAGCTTTCTGTTTTCCAGAAATTTATATCTTTGTTTAGGAACAAAACGCCAAGTGAAAATAGAGCAATACAGTAAGAAAATACTCTCTACACATTCCTTCAACTCCCCACAGGTACACGCCAGCAGTTCTGTATTCCTACATTTTTCTAGGTTACCATGGTTATCTGCTTTCTTTACTTCTTGTAGCCAGAAATTTAAAAAAAAAAAAGAAAGAAAAATCAGGAAAAATACATATTCTGCCACATCCTATAATTCCCTTCTTCACAGTAGCTTTGAAGTATGAGTGCAAAAGGGCAGTATGATTCACACGCCCTGGACGACATTAGAGACGTCACGTTATTGGGAGGGTCTATAAGCAGAATGATCTTCTTAGCTACATTTTAGAGCCATATGGACAGTGATCAGCACTTACCAGTTAAAATGGTTGCACGATAATTTTTTAATTCTCGGACCCCGACGGAGGCCAACAGTGCGCAGGCAATGATAAGGCTCTTAATGCATGCAAATTTGCAAGGCATGATGCATTTAATAATCCCTCATCTGAGTAAGTTGTAAAGAAGCCAGCAGGAGGAATAATTAATTTACATTAATAGCTCTCAGTGTGGTTTGCTATAGTGCCCGAGTTTAAAAAAAAAAATAATAATCTGGAGAGCTGGAAGTAAGAGTTCACTCTGCAACAACTATTTGCATTCTGATTCTCTGAAAACCTGTAAGTGCATAATTAGATATCAAATACTTGGTACATTTAACAGAAAGCAAGATGTGCCAGCAGCAAACTATAGTAACAGCAATTTGCCAAAGAGTGGCAAAAACTGCTTCTCAGAGGCAGTGAGTTTACAATTATGGAATCATTTCCGAGTGAGTCCTCGTTATCCTGCTTGATGGCAACTGATGGATCATACTCATAAAAAGCCTTTTCAGGTAGAAATAGTGATGGAAGCATTGTATCACAATATGATACACCACATTAGCCTTCTGAACTTCACGCCTTTTTAATAACACCTTGAAAATTACAATAAGTCAGAATAATTCATACTCAAAACCATGGTCTTTCAGTGTCGACTTTCTCAGTTTCATTTAGTTCACATTTAGCTCCACCCTTACGCTTTGTAATCAGGACATATATCTTTTGATAAATGACAATTATGATAAAGCAGACTCTACCAATAGATAGAAGTCCCACATAAATAATCTCAAATAATTCTGTTTAGCACATCCCCCAATTCTGAGCCATAAGGGCTCTCAACATCATCATTCCATTCTAATAATGTATGACTCAAGACACAACTCAATGTGACCATGTATGAAGTTGGAAAGTGGTGCCTTTAGTTCAAATCACACAGTTCCAAGCGATCACAGAATCATAGAATGGTGTGAGTTGGAAGGGACCCCAAGGATCATAGAGCTCCAACCCCCCTGCCACAGGCAGGGCCACCAACCTCAGGCCTGGATCTACACTAGGTTGCCCAGGGCCCCATCCAACCTGGCCTTGAACACTTCCAGGGACGGGGCATCCACCCCCTCTCTCTGGGCAGCCTGTTCCAGCACCTCACCACTCTTTCTGTAAAATATAAGAGAACTCATTTGATTCTCGATGCCACAGGGTGTGTTTTGCCTTCCACTATGGAAAAAGTTTTACAGATGACATTGTAGTAGGTGTTATGTTCAGAACTCAAGCCTTTTGTGTCATCTGGTGCACAACTGCAGTAGTCAGTGAGTTTAACTGCTGAATGTTTCCATTTCTTTCTAATGAAAACAATATGCTTACAATCTGTTCTGCATTAATCACTGGTCCAGAGGGCTGAACTACACTTTTCTACCTATGGCAGATATTATCTTAACAGGATACAGCATTGAAGGGAACGAGTGGGATGAAAGATGTGACATGGTAAGGTCAGGTAGGTTGCTCCCGAGGAAAAGGTAATGCAAAGCATCCACACTAGAAGAAAAGGTGATGGTTAGGTAATGTCCACTGTCATTTAATTCCTTTGTCTTGCATAGAGAAATAAGATGTGAGGAGAGAGGTGTCAGGAATGCTAGCAGTCTGTACAAATGGAGATAAATATTGAGCATGCCTTTCTGGTTACATGGCAGGAATCACCTCAACGGCTGCATCCAGGCTGATACATGCCTGCATACCCAAGGAAAGGTACAGCCTGGTTTGAACATCAGGAGGTACTTTATCACACTCCCCTTCTTTTGAAGGCCTTGTGCTTTAGTATGCTTTTTCAGGATGCACCTGATGGTATGACTAGCAGCAAGGATGTTCAAGGAACTATGAACCAAACTAATGAATGACCTCAGGGGAAAACAAACAAAACCCTTCTAGGTGGAGAAGTTTTAATTCAATCACATTTTATAACTTGTTCTTAAACAGTGGGACCTTTGGTTTTTTCACTCCCTGTGCCTTTTCAGGTTTTGATTTCATTACCAGTCACCTCTCCATCTTTCAGACACTTCCCACTGCTCACGACCTTGTGCAGAAAGAAAGAACAGTAATTCTCATACATTACCGTGCTGCCTCTCAAGGTGCAGAAAGATCTCATTATCTGTTCCATACCAGTTTATAAACCCTGACTATTCATCCAATGATACAAGTTGAGCTTTATAAATGCAAGAGACAGTGTCACAGACCTTATAGTCATTAAGTTTCATTTATTGTAGCATTTGTTTACTATTTTACTTTTGCAAACTGGTGCTTAAACCACCTCATATGAGACTATTGGAATTCAAGGTCAGGGCAGGCTGGCCACATGCAGCTTGCTCTGGGACAGTGGTGGTGAAAACATGGAAGGATACTTTCGAGTGAGATGATTATGCAAACGTATGCTTTTCTGTGAACATATACATTCATATTCCTGGGAAACAGACTGAACAAACTATAAGCCTGCTATACACTCCTACTTTCAGAAAAGTCTTAATTAAAAAGCTAACACAATCAGGACTTACTGCTTCACATTAATACTAATTTCAATTAGAGTCCTTAAAAGCATTATGTTCTCATATGTAGCTTTCTTAAAGGCTTTAGGAATCCTTGTAGCACACTAGAAAGGCTTCATGTAAAGAAGTCCTTACTGATTCTGTGCCACTGACTCCATAGAGTATTGTTGATGATACTGGTTGAATGCTGAGCTACTGTAAGTAGCCAGAGAAGGACCTACACCAGCCAAAAGTCAGATAGGAATTGCCCCTGAATGGAGTGATGAAAAGAAAGAATCACCAGTCACACCTGCGGACTGATAAATAGGGAATATTAGTGTTGACTCATGTTTACAAAATAAAGATTTGCATTATTTAATTTTTATTCCCCTGTAACATGGAACTTTTTTGGCATATGGGTCAAGTTTTGATTAAAGAAATTTAAGTCAGAGCTGTATACTCTGTAAGCATACTAACAGCCTCATGCATGACAAAGAACTTCAGGGGTTTGCCATGTACTATGCAGAATGCATCCATATTTAAATGTCAAATAATAGAGAGCATATTGCATCCTTAATCAAGTTGTTTGAAGGCTAAACTACTTTTGCTCTTACAATATCTACATCTTTTCTGTTGTCTGAATTGAAGTTTTACTCAGGGATCTTGTTCTCAAGGGACCTCCTTACAGGGGTATTAGAAGACCCTCGTCAAATCATCTTAGGTATATGCAAACTAAATAGATTTACTTACTTCTACTGTGTTTTTGCAGGCCTCAACTAATTCCTTTTGCTTTCTTCTGTATAGATTTCAGCATGGCCACACACAGTTATGGTAAAATTATTTTGCCTTTACAGTAGCCACCTCTCTAATGTAAGATATACATAGGGTTTTTCTAAACTGCAACTGACACTTCTTCCAGATTGCTAAATTACTGTCTATGATGGGAAATGCTTTGTAAATATTCATTTAGAAATACAATAAAAAAATCAAAGTAAGAACATTAGATTCAAATGTATTGTGGTACGATTGGGTGAGGTTGGGGGGGGAGAATATACCAACATTAAAAAAAAGTTGGCTTTGCAACACATCCAAATTACACAACAGTAGGAAATGCCAGACCCTACTGGCACAATGGCATAAATGATTATAATGAGATTCTGTAGAAGATAAAAAAATTTGCAATTCTGTAGTCTGCGATGGCCAAGAGACTATAATTGCTTTCTAGTGGTCACCTCAACATTAAATATTAAATACAGAAAGGAGAACATGAATTGAATTTGTAACACAAGGATAAGCAAAATAATAGAAATACATCCTAACCAGTTTGGCTTCCCTTTCCCACACCAACTACTGAAACCATAACTAATCCTATGACTACAGGACTAGCCATGTTGCTGAAATGAACCCCATGCTTGCACATGGATGAAACAGCACCAGGGTCCTACTCCCAGCTGCCTTGAAAGGAACTCTGTTCTCAGGCAAGAGTAAGAAAGTTAAGCTTATATAAACAGCACTCAAGCAAAATCATATCTTTCAGTACAAGAAAGCTAGAGGCACAGCATTCACAGAGGGAAGTTGCAGATCACTGAATTTATTCCCTGCCTCGCTGTGTTACAGCTTGGAATTAGAACCTGAAGGCCTAACCTAAAATACAAACACAATTATAGTCAAAGACTAATCCTTAATCCTTGAGGCTTACTCATGTCGCAGAACATTGTTGTTCTCCAAAGTTTTTGCACCAGGAGACAAACTGCAGAGATGAAGTTGAGGGCTTGCAGATGGTTTGGGAAGGAATGGAGAAAACATTCCTAGTTTCTGGTATTCAGCTGGGGAATAAAATAACATTTGTAGATCCCAAAGCATCTATAATTTGTATATGAACCCAAAGCATATCAATTTAACAGCATTAGGGGAAATAAAAGTGAACCACTGGGACAGAATAACAAGTCGGGAAGCAGCTGACAGAAAATTTTGGGGGTGTTTTGGTTTTTTGCTTTAACATAGATAGGTTGACATAATAGTAGCCAACTACCATGCATTAAAAGAGAATTTAACAAAACCAGTTACTCTTAGATAAGTTATAAAACTTTTAGGGAATTTTTTTGTATGATGCTTGATACCAAACTCTGAAACCTGATTTGACTTCCAAAGCAAGGAAGTGCAGCCCTGATGAGAATTACAAACCCCAGAACCTTCCATCTTTCTATCTCTGCACATCAATGGCCCTGAACACATCTCAGTATTTTAGATGCCCAGCTGAAACCACCCCTGCTCCTTACAGTGACACATACCAGCTCAAACACTGAGTCAACCCAACCCAAAGCACTGCTGACTTCAATTTGTTGCTCTATTCAAACGCCATCAAATCGACAGCAACATTCTACTGAGGTTGAGTCTTGGAAAAGTCATATTGGTCAAACAGGTGCCAGGATCACCTCAGTGTCTGAGCAAGAGCCCACTGGAGGCAGCACTGCTTTCCAAAGGCTTTGGATGTACCTCACACAAAGAAACGGGACCATATGAAGTATTGCATTAGGTAATCTTAAGGAAAGGTTAAAGAAAGATACATTCAGCTCTACGGTTGAATAAAATAAAGTGGGGTAAAAATATATCAGAAGTAGATTCTGTAGACATATTTTTGGCTGCCTTTCTGTCCTGATCTAAACTGAAGTAAACTACAAAGGCAATTATTTTCAGACATGCATTCTTACTTTTAGATCCTATGAATGGGACAAAACTATTTCTTGGCTTTGTGGATTTCTAAAATACTTGTTAAGTCTTACATTTCAGCTTACATCACTCTGCTGCAAAGCTGTAGTTCTTCAAAGTAATTAGCAACATTACTACTAATAATCATTACGATGTTTTGCTTCTCATGAAAATAATCTTTTTCAACACTGAAACCTGTATTTCAGATTAAAACAGTGCTTTGATCACAAATTTTTTGAACCACATTCATTTCCAGTTTCTATCAGCCAAAATAAATTTGGCTACCTTATTTGATTATAGAGTAACAGCACACAACTTTGGTTTCACTTGGGAATTCTTGAGAAAAATAAAGGGTCATTTTTCAGACAAGCACAATAGATTAAAAGCTGAAATAGAAGAGATACCCTTCTCTTCCATCTTTTGAAGTGTTCTCAAAACCTTTCCTGTCATATTGATGATCCACTTAAACTTCTTCATCTCAATCTGATTACTTTGTTCACATTGCTTCAGAGATTAGCCCGAAAATAGATGTTTTAGCCATACTGTTCAGCAAATGCCAAGAGCTCATCTTCATAACATCAGTGCTATGTGATTGCTTCCTTACATCATATTTCCACAAGTGGTGGATTATACAGCCCACTGTAAAATCCACTTATGTTACCATGACCAAGGGGAATTTTATTGTCATAAAGCCTACATGCATTTTAATCAGTTGAGTTTACTAAAAAACAGCTTCAAAGAAGAAATGTCCGTAATTCTGTTTCCACAACAGATGTAATTAATCATAAATCTCAAGGCAGATGGAACTGTTGTATGGGCTTGGAAGTCTCTGTGCTACTTCCAAAACCATTGCATTTGCTGTTTTGTGATACAGCAAAACAAACAAAAATTGCTTGGTATTCAAGTTCAATTTTTGTGTTTATGTTTATAAATCTATTCTGCCCTCAGTGGTTTCTGTTTTTCTTATTATTTGGCTTAAAGGATAGCTTTGACTAGGATTAAGACAGCTGTGTTTTGAGCATTGCCAGTTGTCTTCAGTTTAACATACTTATCCTGATCCATTATTGTGCTGCTAGTCCACCGTGAATACTGGGATATCCGGCAGTCACTATTCCTCTTGGGGTTTTCCCTACCTGTATTTCTCTTTCTATCCACCTGCACATCTCAACACAGCATTTACTTCTAGTTTAAACGCTGTAATGACCAGTCTTGTACCTGCTGCAGGTTGAATGGCCAGGGTTTGGGTGTTGAGGCTGGAATAAATAATGCCCTGAACAGAATCATATTTTACAAGAAGCTGCATCTGTTATGTCATGCTGATTGTTATGATTCTGAAATAACAAAGATCCTTGTGCAGTCAACTAAAAACTGTTGTTGTTTGGTCTTCAACCTGCATCACTGACAAGTTTCTTTTCATAAAGGAACATCAAGTCCAGGAACTCATGAGGAACTGACTGAAACCCCCATTCCCCCAGTCCCTGCCCCTCCCTGTGCCACAATGGGGGGAAGAAGGGAGCAAAATTCTGACTAAAGTGAAGTCTGAAAAGAAGGGAGGGGTGGGGGGAGGTGCTTTAAGATCTGGTAGTGCTTCTCATTACCCGACTGTGGTGTCACTGGGGGTGCAGGGCAGGGCCATCAATCAGAGAGTTTCCTTTCCTTTATTCTGTGTTGAGTCTGTTCTGCCCACGATGCTGATTGCAGAATGATCTCTCCTTGGCCTTATCTCCACTCCTGAGCCTTGCAATATGTATTTTCTTCCCTGTCCAGCTGAGAAGGGGAGTGATAGAGAAGCTTTGGTGGATGTCTGGCCTCCAGCTAGGGTTCAAACCACCACACAGAGGCACAGCTTCCATTTGCATACAAAATAGTTTCCCTTGATTTAAAAATAAATGTAAAAAAAAAGTCGTGAAAACCTGGCAGTTTCTCTTTAAATATTTCAGAAATGTATTTATTGATTAAAGTATTCTATACTCAATTCTGTGCAATCAGCAAAATTACCATTACTAATAACATCCCTCACTCAATCACAAAATGCTAAGGCTATGAAAAAATTAAATTTGTATTGGCTTCTAAGCATTAATGCTAAAATAAACACTTCAGCAATAAACATTTCAGCTAAGTGGCACTCCAATCTTTCCTATAACCCTGAGGAAAAGTAAATGTTCATGAACTGTTTTCAGGGATTTTGCCCATATATGAGAGGAGTTAGAATTGCAGAAAGTGCTGTTCATCTGCTTTTCCATTAAAACTCACAGGCACAGCAGTTTTTCCCAAAGTCTAAGTCTCTCCATTCCAGGTTGGTGTCAGCCCTTAAGTGAGTTTATAAAGTTCTAAATAAAAAATAATAAATCTGGAAGTTCTACAGACACACCTTTTTTTTTAAGAAAATCTTCCCAAATTGCTTGATCAGGCTCTGCACATTTTCTCTTGAAACACTGGTTCAATAGTTTAAAGCAGGGCATTTTAACCATTTGAAATTTTAGAAAAATATACACTAAAGAAATTTTAAAATAAAACACTGTAGAAATACACTCCAGAAATCTGAATTACTTCTGTCCCTTTTTGTATTAAACTACTTCATTTCTGAACTGCCTAGCACCAGTAAAATCTCAGAAACTTAACACCTCTGCTGAAAATACTAATCTGGAACAAAACATGGGGTTTGAGCAGCGCTTAACCCATTCGAGAACCAGCATCGGCATGCCTGGCTGTGGAAGCCTCTCTCCGTGAAGGCAGACACAAATCCTGCATAAACATCTACCCCAGGGGCTCCCAGGCCCAGTTTCAGGCAAACAGAACAGCTGCTACTTCACATCAACAGCATTAGAATTAAATCCTTAAGGTGAGAAGGCACTTTAGGGCTTCAGTGATGAGGTCCTAAAGGAGGACTGCAGTGAACTCTGCAAACATGGCAAGAAAACTTCATTCTTTCCATTTCCTTGCCATGGAAAATGAAGATCAGAAGACTCTGTGATAAGCAAATTGTTCTCTAGGTTATTTTGCAAATGTTCCCAGAATTCAGTTCTCAAATCTAATCTAACCTTGTGATTTCAACTCCCAACAATTCTTAAATGAAAAGTTTACAAGATGGAGTGCATACATTGTTTCTAATTATTTTACAATTACCTAGTTTGAAGTTAATTACATCCTCGGTCAGGACAACCCAGTTCACTACCACTAATTTACCTCAATTATTCAAATGGATTTCATTGATTTTTAATGCATTACTCAAATGCAAATATAGATCAAGCCTGATGATTTCCTTTTGCAAGCGAAAGACCGCTTATGATTTGCATAACTTTGTGAAGACTTTTCTTCATTAAAAATAATGACAACAAATTTTAAATGGACTTGCTATTAATAAAATGCTTTTCTTTGTTTTTTTTTCTTTTTTAAATATTCAGGCTCAAAGCTCAACCTTGCAAATAGCCGAGAACTCTTGGCAGAGCTCACTAACAGTGGCAGAGTACCATCTTTCCTTCGTAGTGGTTTTTAACTTGTTCCATTTGTGGAAGATAATAAATTTTCCAGTGGAGAGGAAGCCCTTGTATAGCAAATGTAAGCATCCTGAGCACAAGAATGGTTTACATAGGTTTTATTGTATATGCCTTACAACAGCCTGCAGACACCCTGAAAAACATTCCGTAGAAAATCAGCAGCATGCAACTTTGATTTCTAATTCTCTGGGGAAAAAAGCAATACTTGCATAGAACCCAACCCCAATGTCCAGCTCTACTAATGACTCAGATAAATCCCACTGAATTAATTTGGTTTTATTATACCAAAATTCTCGATTGCAATGTGAGGGTTATTTATGAAGCAGAGATCCTGTACTGAACAGCACTGCCAAAGAGGCAAGTGCTACTATTGATGAATTAACTGTGGCAACAGATGCTTAAAAACAAAAACAAGATTTAAAAAATTCAAAGCTTGCTCTAGAAACAGTGTTCCATTCACCGGGATCTGCATTAGCACTTTGATAACAAATCCAACAAACTCTGCATTTCTTTAGAGGGAACAGAGAACAGCTTGTCTCCACAGCTATTATAATTACCACCAAACTGCACTGGAAACTTGGCAATTTTGAATTTCATAACACCCATGACTGACACTCCTAATTAATACTATTGTTTTTCTCCTCTGGCTGGGTTTCCTGAATGGCAACCTGCAGAGCGTACACTAAAAGCAGGCGTCACAGAAAAGAACATCAGTGTTAATCGCGAGCAGAGATACATTCAATGCCTCGGTAAAGAGTCCAGAACAGGACAGCATTCCTGCAAGTCATGGATCAGCATTCCTGCAAGTAATGGATCCTTGCAGTCTGATCATCTTTATCTTCCTACACTACTAAGATGATAATCTGCCTTCTCCTGTGTCCTTGCCCCTGAATTTCAGTGCCGCAGTGGCTAAAGTGAGTTACCACCTCTCCTTGTCATACTGCTTTGAAATTTGTACCTGGAAGAACCTTCCAGAAGAGGAAAGCAAAAACTGCCTAATGAAGACACAATGCAAAACATGCTGCTGGTTAGTCTCCAAGTAATTCCAGTACCTTTTTTGTTTTCCTTTTTGTTGAGTTAGTGCAGATCTAAGGCCAGGAAAACTCATTACAGTTATGCATTTCATTCACGTTGGTTCACACTGGGCACATCTCTAACACACAGCAGAGATCAAGGATCTCCAAGGTCTCCCAAACCAACTCCAGACACAGACTCAGCACATTCCAAAGTAACATCAGCACCAAGCTGGCATCTCCCTGCGCTTCATTTACAAGCAGAGCTGGTACTTATTTCTGCACAGCTCTGTACTGAAGGTATCTCTAAGATATTAATGGTTACTGGATTCATGGCTGGAGATTGTGTGGCAAGATAAAATGTATTTAATTCATTAAAAAACTACTTGAGAAATGCTAACCTTGCCTTTTTACCTTTCATTTTGAAAAAGTTTCTTGATGCAGTTGGGGAAAAATGAGAGAAAGGAAGAGGGATAATGTGAAAAGTAACTAAAAGGACTATTAGAGATGGTCAGAAAACTATTGCTTTTATAAATGCTGTATTGATTTGGCTTCACAAACCATCCAAAATGTGTTACCTTTAAGTTGAAACCAAAGCATCCTACAAACCCACAATGTCTTAGTTTGCCTAGCCCCGAGGCTGGACAAAACAGAATTACTTCTATCTTTACTATCTTTAGTTGTGCCAAGCTGCACAAGTTGGGTTTAATTTCCCACACAGATTTCCAGCAGGCCAGACATTAACACCTCTAAGTTTCAGACCCAAAATTTAGCATATTGGTTTTGACAGATATAAGCTGAAATAAAATTACAACCAACGTAGCTGTGACTCTACTGTACATGTTCTATATGCTGATCAAAAATGTCTGAAGCAGAATACTCAACATAAAACTAATACTGACTATATACAAATAACAGCCACTATCGACATCCAGAGGCATGTAATGTAGATGATTCACTTGACCACATGTATTTCTTTTCTAAATTGGACAGTTCTTCAATGCTAGATCCACAGTCACAGATGTCCCACTAAAATAAATTTGATAAAAAATGTATTGCAGTCTCTTGGAACTTGTAATCTAAGGACTTAAATACATTTCTAGCTACAGTGAATTGGAAAGGACTGTAAAGCATTTAAATAGAGATGTAGAGACTTAAGTTTAAATGTTGGATGATAGAAGCGTGTATGGAAATCTCAGTGTGTCTTCTGTAGAAACTCTGCAGACTGCTTTCAAATTTCTCACTTCCATGAGAACCAACAAAACCAAAATAGAATAGCATGGCTTGGAAATGATGGATGCAACTGTTGGAGTCTGTGCTGCGGGACTATTCACTGAAACTAATCTACGTATGATTGATTGCAAAATCTGTTCTTTTGTAGATTGTGCAGAAAATGGATTTTTTTCTAGCCCATGGAAATGTTAAAGATATCAAAATGTGCTTGCTTACTGAGTCTCAGAAAAATGTCACCATTTTCAATGCACCAAATTCGTCAGCTTAAGTCAATCAGTATGCTTTGTTAAATAGTTTTGATAGGCTTCTGAGTTATATTGCACTGTCTCTTTTTTTAAACGTGTTTCTAAATTGAATTGAAATTTCAAAACAGAATAATTAAATCAACTTGGGGGAAAAAAGGTGTGGTTTGAAAAAATCCATAGAATAAAGTGGATGCTTTCATAACTTCAGAACTTTTCTCTGAAGCTTCTGAGTTGGGAGAGTTACTGTAGCACACTCTCTCTTGTTTATGGTTTCCAGTTCTGCCAGTTGTTATTTTTAGTTAAAATGCCTTTACAAAAATTTCTACACACGTCTTTTCGCTTCACTTTCAAATCCTATAGGGAAGTAGAAGGGTGCCATATACACTTAATCCCTGCAACTGCTTTATACCTTGCAAATACACAGCAGTGTCCAATACAGATTTTGGGTTGGATGCTTTCCTGTTATCACAAGGTCATTAAGTCAGTACAGCATCTGAAGACACAAAAGTCTGTGCACATCTGAAGTCTTTTTTTTTGTTTGGTCTGCAGTGTCATCTTCATCAAAGTCTACGAAGAGCTTGGAAGAGGCTGCAGCCCCCTGGTAGCCCTGTGCTTGGAGGTGTGTGGTTTGAGAAATGCTTTTATCGGGAAAAGTGTCACAAAAATTTCTTTCTGAACCTCATCAGGTTCCGTGCTTTGGTATCAATTCTTTCCTAGAAACACTGGCGGCTTCAGTATCTCTCGTAAAACTCTGACAGCCCTGAGCATGTGGCAGTTCTAATGATCTTTGTCTTATCCCTTTCACCTCATGACACATTTTACCCTCACTCTTCGCTCTCGATACTGCCACATCCACAGTCCCCTTTCTGCAAATCCCTCTGAAAACCCAGCGCAGCTGACAGCAGCCGCTCTCTTTCCTTTCTCTTTGGATGTGCTGTGGGAGATGTACTTCTCCATGGCAGAGACAGACTGTCCCTTAAGACCTCTTTGGTGGCTAGATCACAACAAGAATGACAGACGTGACACTGGGGACAAGAACATATATTTTCATTGGGTTCTGGAGAAAATATTTGTAATTCAAAAGCATTCTTTTTTTTGATTTGGCTGTGAGAGAGACTCTGTACTCCAGGATTTATTGCCTAAAAGATTTAAAGAAAATGAAATACTAAATTAAAAAAAAAAACCAAAACAAACCCAAAACAACCCACTTAAACAAAACAAATAAAGAAACCCAAAGTTAATTTAAAGCATAATACCAGTAATGAAACAAACCATTAACAACAATAACCTGATCCTTTTGCCCTTTCTGCTTTTCCCTGGTGTTCTCCAGTTTTTGTTTTTTCCTTGACTCTAATTGTTCGTTCTAACACTATTCCTTCCATTCATTCTGTATTTATCCAAAGGCATATGAAGAATAAGCTTTTTTACCTCTTGCCATTTGTCTTCTTTTAATAAAGTGAAACTGTGTATATGGAAAACGTCTGTAGTCAAATGCATGATGTTTTCAGCAATGGGTTGGGAAAATGTCTTTACCCATTTAGATGAAGATGAATAAGAGAAGGTTATGGTTTTCAGAGGAAGCTGTTGTTTCTCAGTTTTACAATGCTAGTTGCATGGTGAGGAAAGGGTGAAAATTCACAGGTCACTGAGATTCCTACAGCGATAAGGAGGCTGCTCGGATTAGACTAGACTGCAGGTACAAGCCTGCACTAACTCCAGGGAGAAGGTGTAAAGTTACCTGGCGAGGGCAGGAAGTTTTTCATTGTAACATCATAAACATCTCCACCAGATAAACTGATGTTGGAGAAGAAATAGGGTAAAACAACAGGAAAAAGAGAAATGTATGGACCTGCAGGAGATGACCAAGCCACAGACTTAAGTCACAAAAGACAGCACTAGGAGGTTACACAAGACGATTCCAGTAAAGATCCATGCAGAGCTGAGCTTCAGCTTTTCTTGCTTCGTGGAAGAATGCAAGTATAAAACCATGCTTAGTGAAAATCAGGGCTTAGAAGGCCAAATCTTTTTCTCAGTACATGGATCCAAACCTGTAGTTTACCTGACTGCTAGACAGATGTTTTAACAGGACACTTTCCAAAGCAGTAATCACAGCACAGTAACAAGCACTCAGGGACGCTGCAACCAACCTCAGGAATCACCCGCAGAAAGCAATGAAGCACAAGTACGACCCTCCCGATGAACACTGCCCTAACTCAGAGTCTCAACTGTAAGCCAAAAATGTGCCACATGGATTTTATCTTTTTATATAGACAAGCATTTAAAATGCTAACACAAACAGCATGCAGAGAAACACGGGTGCTTCTGAAGCACCACAGCATTCCAGAAGCGCAGGGAAGCTCTCACGGGTTTTTGGATAGGTGTGTGTTGAACCTCCTGCACGTGTTAAAACCGGTATCAGTTGCAGAGTCATGTTCAGGGTGCAGCTTTGCTCAGCTCTGGCTAAACCCTCCAATTTCTTACCCACTATGTTTCACACAGTCACAAATTCTGTATTAAACCTCATCCTTCCACTTCTGAATGCTGGTTACAATTCTGTTTTCATTTGCCTGGGCTTCAGCTGCAGCAATATATAAGGTCAGCTTGGTATCTCTCCTACTGTATGTTATACTCTGTATCATCTTTCTAGATATACGCTGTTCCTTTCAGTCTCATTCACCCTTGCTGGCACTGTTCATATCTCATGAGATAATTTGTGACAATTTACAGATGCTTGCTTTATCAGCTTAGTTTCACATAGTTATTTCCAGCACATTCTCTGCATTGTGTATGTAAAAAGTAACAAACTATAGTAAAACATGTGTGTTAGTTCTGAATACAACAAAGACATTAATACAAGTTCACTTCACAGTCTGACAGAGAAGGGAAAAAAAAAAAGGACAAAATCAAAATATTATGAATATTACTTAATGACAAAAAACACTTGTAAAACCCTAAACAGTAGCTACAAACTTGTGCAAGTATACATTACTGCACTTCAGGACAAATATGCCTCAGACATGGGAGCCATTATTTCATTTTTATTTTAGATCCAGTGTTCTTATGCACGTGTCAGTTATCATAACACAGGCTGATGGTCAGGTCTAAACTGTCACCCACGTTCAACAGTGTTTCCTTCAAAAAGCTCCATTGTGTGATATGACAGTTAAACACTCTCTGCTCTCATAACAACTGCACTTTGGGGAAGAATTGGGCTTTTAAGAATTACCTGTTTAATATATCCCTTTGAAAGTACCTATTTCGAAAAAAAAACCTAGAGCGAAGCAATTGTGTTGATAGGGATCATTTCATCTGTGTTCAGCAGTATTGAGAGCTGTGCTGCCATGGGAATTACGGTTCTTCATGGCTAATCATAAGAGCACTAGTAGCATGGGTCTCTATTCATGAGAAGAGACTGTTCATCCTGAAGAGGTTTGACTACCTTGAGAGCCAGAAAGAAATGCATTCACAAATTCAGTACCACAAACCGGGAGACAAATTAGCTGCAGCTCCTAATTTCCACTTGGAAAAAAATAAAACTCTAGGAAACCCCTAATTAAGCTTCTTCCCCTAATTGAATAAGTTCATCCTCAAATGAAATAAGGCAGCCCACAACCATTAGTAAGTACAGATCACAACCTGTATGCAAGTGACACTTCAACTCATTCCTTTCCACAAAGCCTACAGGAGGCTCCAGCCAGCTGCCTGAGCTGGTGCACTGCTGCTACCCAGCCTTCAAAAGAGCATCAGATTTAATTTTCACCGACAGACATTAAAGCAAGCTTTTTAAGTGGAATATGAGGAATCACTACTGGAAAGTAGGACAGGTATATCAGGGGATCTAAATGCAAGTCTGTTCCTTCTCAGGAACCCAGTTTGAAAATTTTACCCTTTGCTTTTCTTCGTGTCTTTCATAGTACATCATAAAAATAGTCTTACGTGGTAGAACTGCTTTAGAATTAAAGACTTGTATTTCTGCTCTCTTGCTCATGCACTGCCCAATAAATAAGCACAAATGTTTGTTACTCTTTCTACTTTATTAGTGGGATCATGCCCAGTTCAGGAGAACACTGCAAATAATTATAACTCACAGTTCATCACCCCGCCTGTCCTCATCTTTTCTCAGCCTCTTCCATTGCTTTTTGTTCCCTCCTGACTGCCAGCTGCTGGTACAGGTGTCACTTCCTGGCAGATGTTTTCACAAACCCCACAATTAGTATCTACCCACAGAGGAGACCGTGACAGAGGTGACTACACAAAGCCAGACTTCAAAGTACAAGAGGCTAAATAAGATTCTCTTGCTCCCCGAACATAGGTTTACTTGATGTAAATTTCTTGTAGGTGACTGTTTCATTGTCATTATTCTTTTTAAGATAAAAGAATAAGTCAAATAACTCCTTTTAAAACAGGCACATAGTAATGTATTAAAGAGGGATAAGGAACTCAATACTACAGCCAAGAAGGACACGTAAGAAGAAGAATGGGAGGGCTGTGGTCAGTCCATAGCAGCTCCTGCCTCCTTCCAGAGGCTGCAGGACAAACCCAGCCCTCCATGGGAGGGCCTGCCCCACCACAGCTCTCCAGGGGCTGCCCTATTCTCCAGGTGACACTCGCCTCCCTGGCACAGGGTCCTCCGTGCACTCCCATATATAATCCCTGCTCCTCTGTAGTGTCCCCATGCATCAGGGGAACCTCTGCTCTGGCACCTGCAGCCCTTCCTGCCCTCCCTCCCGGCTGATCACAGGGCTGGGGTTCCCCTCTCTGTGGAAAACCGTCTGTGCAGTGGTTTGCCCTTTCTTACATCACAAACTGAGCGGAAGCCCAGGGCAGCTCAGCCTCTCCTCACCAAGGCCTCCCCCAGCTCCCCAGTTACCAAACCTTCCCATGGACACCGGATGCAGAGCCGCCCATCCTGCCAGGCCACCCCAGGAGCAAAGGCTTCTGCTTTGAGCTGTGACAGAGTGTAGTATAACTAACTAAACAGGAGGTGAGAGGTGAATACAAAATCTACAATATTCCACTGTGCTGAAGTTCTGATCTTGCTCTATTTTAAACCATCATTGCTCCCTGAACATCCACGCTAGTGTAAGACACTATGATACCAACAAGCCCTGTACCACTACAAGAGCTTTAATGTTTTAACGAGGTTCAAAACATTACCTCTCTCAGCATTTGAAAATATGGAAATAATTAAGCCTGATTTTCTTCAAAGCTTTCCAGCCTCCTAATGAGGTCTAATGAATTCAGCTGGAAGATTTAACAACAGGTGCCTTTGCATTATGAGGCCACAAATGGCACCTGCAAATCTTTCCCTGGAGAAAGCTAAGAACAGCCTTGGTGCTGCTCCCCCAGCTCCAGCTGCCTTGCCAAATAAACACAGGGTGCTGTGCAACAAGCCCAGCCCCAGCCTCCACACACCGCCTATCACAAGCACTGAGATATTCTCATAACATCCATGCAGTTCCTGATTGTTAGTTCAATGCAGACTGCTTGATGCAGGTTGCTAGGATTGTTTTTATCCCTTTGGTTGAGAGTCTGCAGTAAAAGCATTGCAGGAGAGGCTCCCAGCTGCTGCTCTGCAGAGGAATGCATCACCACAGTGAGCACACAGGCTGAGAGGTCACATAACATTCTCGCTATCACACAGGAAAAATCAGAAGTGGTCCTGCAGCTCAGGCCAGTCCTAAATCCAAGAGACTGCCCTCCTCCTTCGAAGTGAGTAGGTGAGCTCCTTTCCCCACAATGCAAGACTTGGTTTTTGACCCCAGCCTTTTCCTCTGAGATGACAGATGTCCCAGAAGTATGACTGAGGTGCCACTGAGGGAACGGGATGAATTCAGAAAGAAGGATCTCAGAGTACAATGCCCTTGTGGCTTCACAGGAGGTAACAGATTGCCTAGGACAGTTCACAGACCCACGGTGACAGCTAGCTCAACGATGAAGAAGCAAACTTGAGTGACCCTACAAATCCAGAACAGAGCCTCTGTGAGTGGTTCAGTGGCTGTTGGTGCTCACCTCTATTTCAGCTGAACCCAAGGCATTTCCTTTTCTGCCTAGATGATGATCTGCTGTGTCCAAGGGCTCTTACTCTTGTCTCTGTTTAATCCCAGGGAAGGCAATTTCTCAGCATTTATTTCTTTCTCTTAGCAAGCAAATGGACTAGTGAGAGCTCACAGGGAAACAGCTGTTAAAAATTGGTGCTGACACTCACAAACTATTTTGTTACCCATGACAGCAGCTCAAGGGAGTCTCCTGAGGAATCTCCTGAGGAATTTCTGGAGAAAACAGATATGGCTGGTCTCATTACTAATTACAAAAAGAATTATGCCCCTGCATTTTAGTCCCTATCCCCATAGATCCCCATAGCTACAACCTTCTCAAATGACAACTAAAGGCACTCACACACAAAAGCAAAGCAAGGTCTTTTTCATTGTTTAAATCGGTTCTTTTCTCAGCTTCAAACTCATCTAACTTTCATGCTTAGTTTGTCTCCATGAGACCTATGTGCTTTCCTGCTTCAAGCTCCTGATGCAAGAAAGAAGACTCCCTCACAGATATCTGTTCCCCAGGCCCCTGCGCCTATGACTTTGCAGGCAGCCCTTTCTGATCCACTCTGGGTATAGCGGTCCAGCTATTTACCTCCTGTATTCCCATGTCAGCATTTTACTCAGAGAAAATCTCCAGCTGTGCCTCAACCTAAAAGTTTCTAATTCTTCTCCTCAAGCACTGAACACATTCCTGCCCACCCACATCTAACTTCTCATCTTGACCTACAGAAAGGTAAAGGCATATTTACCTGAGACAGTCAAAAGACACAGAGATGGAAAATAAGAGTTAAAATCTCAATTTAGTGATGGTTGTTGTATTATAAGTCCTTTTATTAAAAGAATTCATTGTTTTAATCATAAATGACACCCACAAAAATATAAGACATTAAATATACTCAGGAAAAATACATCCATAATACCCAAAAGACAGCCACCCCCCTCCCCACAGTCCTAGCCAGAAGACTCCTCCTTGCTCTGTACAAGCACCATGAGCAGCAGTAGCACCATGGTGGTTGTTCAGTTGTTGTGGCCCATTCCACTCACAGCTCTGGAAGGTGCAGTGGCTGAGTATGATTAATCAGAGTCTCTGTGCTGCAGGAGCCAATGGAAGGCACAGTGCTAAGCATTTTTCAAAAATGAATAATAACCCAGGTACCTGGCACCTGCGTGTGAAGTGAAGCATTACAAACAAATGAGGAGTAATAGAGCTTACTGGGCATAAAATGTTATTGTTTTATAAAAAAAGTGCAGAATAAGCAAACTAGAAGTAATCACCCTGAGCACTTCTACCAACTAAATAACCTTTAAACTTTCTGAGGTCCTACAAAAAAACATGATTGATTAGCATCTGCATGAGTCTGTAAAGGGGAACAGGACATACATACTTAGAAGTGATATTAGAAATTTAGTCCTTCCTTAGCTATGTTACTGTTCAAATATTAAAAACATTAAGTTAACTATTTTAATGGTCCATCTCTTGCTATTGTGTTTCCTGAGCTATTAAAGTGCTTGGAGAAATATTATTCAGGCTTTAGGTATTTGCCAAATTAATGTCTGGAGACCGCCAGGCATTTTAAAAAGAAATGCCAATTAATTGTTTCCTTATATTGCACATTATTTAATATACTTTGCTAGAGATCCATCTTGCTAACAGTCCCCCCTGCTTGGAATTTTAAATAAAGAGGAAAAAAAAAGAACCTTTAAAGGAAACCAAGGCTGATACATATGCAGATGGCTGGCTTATGGCTGGAGAGTAAGGCTAGCAGTCCCTGCATTTGCTAGGTAAAACTTTGCCAATTTGCTGATAGCAAACTCCAGAGAGTTGGAAATCATATTTTGGCATACATACAGCTACATTAATCCTGAACTAGAAATCAAAATTGAACTTGGATTCATCATTAGCAATTTATCAATTGTAGCAGACAATATTGCTGGTATCATATGTCCCTATTTGTTTTCTTATTTTTTTCCATCTGCTTTAATGGAACATAAACATCCTTAGCTCAAATCTCCCTTCTGGTGTGTCCTAATGTATAGAAAACTTTAGGCTCTGTTTGGTAGCAATACCTCACTTTACACTAAGAACAAAGATGAACTGTATCAGTCACTAATTCCAGCCACTGTAGAGTAAATTCCACTTGAAAAGGAGAATGAATTCACAGTACACATGGACCAGCATCTAGGAAAAAAGCATCACTGACAGTATTTAGATTCCTGAACTATAGCACCTTTATGTTAAGTCCAAGGGCTTGGATTATTTTTTTGTGGATGTCTATTCCATATGTGGACTTAGAAGAGATCAGCAGAGTAGGCAGAGTTGAGAGACTAAAAGGTGCTGATCTTCAGACTGCTGGGAGTTCAGAAAGTTGAAAATTTGGAAATTTTTTGCTTTTGTAAGTCACGTGCTGCAGGGAAAGCAAAGCCAATCTTTCCAACTCCCTTATTGCTATGAGAAATTTAAGAGAAGAGCAGAACTAAACCTGGAGAATGCAAGCCAAGAGCTAAATGTTTATGTTGGAAAACCGATGAGTATGAAAATCTGAGCTATCTTCTTTCTCCTGAAATTAAAGTCAGTTTTTAAAGGCTTTTTAGAAAACAATGCAGCACGACTCGACTCTGAGAGAAGTTGGGTATTTAGTAGGCTGACTGACGTGAGGGGTTGAATTTGCATTTGGCATACTTTAAATGTTCAAGCTGAAAGGAGTGAAAGCCTTTGTTTTGAAACACAAAAATATCACACTGTGGAGAAAGAGAGAGAAAGAGAATGAAAACAACTGAATGATGGATTGAGAGATAAACATTGCACATTATTGTTTATTCAAGCAGCTAGCAGCACTAAATAAGGTTTTCCTAATATCATTACTGTGGTGATTAACATCCTTTTTCACACTTAAAAATCATTCCTGAAACTCAGAAGTGAATTGATGTCTCCCCACTATAATTAATTACTCCACATTTAATTGCAGGAAGCTGCTTGCTTTTTCAACTCTGCACTTGCAAAGTAGTGGCTTAATTCTGCTCCCTTTCAGCTCTGTTCTACATGGGACCGGTGGAGGCTGGGGTGTCAGGATGATGAAGGACCTGCCCCTAGCCTTCTCTCTCTGTAAAGCAAGCAGCTCGGGTCTGCCTCCTACATCTCTGCCTCGGGAGGGGGAAAGCAGCCAGCTCTGAGTTTTAAGTAAGGAACCAGAGAGGACAGACAGGATCGTAAAAAAATAGTCGCTGTGGTTTAACAAGCACAGCCAAGCGTTCTGCTGCCTGTAATGAAAACGGTGTCCTGAGAGTGTCTGAGCGGTTATAAGATCACAGGGGTCACCTGGGCTACACTCCATCACATCAGTATGAGGGAGAAAATTCCTGAAAGTAAGAAAAATGGAGCCTAAAGATTGCTGAGGAGACAGCAAGAATACCACGTTTTGATTCCCATACTTCGCTGGGGGTTTGTCAAGCTGCTGCTAGACAGGGAGAGAACAGAGGAGTGGTGCTGGCGTTTCCTGTTCAGCTGCTACGAGCACTACTTGGCATGTGCAAATAATCAACTGAAATGGCATAAATGTGCAAATAATCAACTGAATTCTGACAGTCGTGTTCTTTCTGTTCCTGTTGTGATACACTGCTTCAACACCAGCAACAGCGGTATGGTCAGTGGCACTCCTTATATACCACATATAGAAACAACTGTGATAAACTACAGTAGCGAAGTTAAAAAAGCAAAGTGGATCCCACATCTGTAACTAAAGAAAGTCTGGGCATTATTCAGAATTGAACCAGCTTGAAATATTTCTGTATTTCCTGTGGCAACTCAGCACTTAGCAAAATCTATAATATAAATTTGAGTTTTGTTAAAACCAGAAACACCTCGATGCATTTTTCTGAGCTAGTAAGTTCATTTAACATGACTGAATCAAAAACATAAAAAAAAAATGCAGATCACCACTGCATCACATCAAATCAGCTTGTTCTGTCTCCGCCCAAGGATGACTTCCCTTCAGTAGCTTCATTCAGCAAAGCACACGACAGGGCATACAGCCCCTATTAAGACATTGCTGAGATGTTTTCTCTGCCACTGGAACAATGTTTGAAAGAACACAAAATTGGCTTTCAGATCCCAACCTGCATCCAATTCCCTGTGCACAGATAACAGGAAACTAGTTTACATACAGCCACATACGTGCATGTAACACTCTCTAGAAATAATCACTTCTTTCTTGTGTTGATGAGATACTGAAAAAGCCCTTGGGGCACGGAGTACTGAACTCATTGCTTTTTATTATTTACCTTCCCACTTGAGCTTAATTTGAACATCCTAACCTATAAATACAGGCAGCACAGAGGAAAGAAAAATGCAGGTTTTAACAGATAGTTCTACTTAAAATCCTTCTGCTACCTAATGGATGCATTTAAGAGAGACAAGCTCTTCTCAGAGGCGCACAGTGAGAAGACAAGCACAGCAACAGACATGGCCTGGAATACAGGAGCTTCTGCCTGGATAGAAGGAAACTAAATCTAATCAGGAAGATGGTCAAGCACTGGAAGAGAGGCCCAGAGGGACTGTGGGATACCCAGCCTTGGGGATACTCGCACTCAGTCCCATGGAGCTCAGCGCATGAAGAGAAGAATGAATAAGCAAGTATAAAATGAGCATCTGCATATCTGATAATTTCCAATTCTTTTAGTGTCTTGTTTCAGCCAAGAATCAAAACCCAGTTGTGCTGAATCCCAAAGCCAAGATAACCTCATCACCCTGAAGTGCTTACAAAGTGAACCTCTGGTGGCAAACCTGCTGATACAACACACAGTGAAAAAGCACAGATTGACAATGAAACCGCTCTGAACAGAGACATAAGCATCCCATCCTACACAACATAATTAATTCATCACCTTATCCAAAAATTCAACAATCATTTCAGTATGTTGAAGTGTCTTCAAAGAATGAAGCCTTTGTGTAAGAAGAATGTGTTTTCAGCATCAGACTTCAGCGAGGACTGAAGACAAAAGCTAAAGGTGTACTGGTTAAAGAACCTTGTCATGGGCTCATATTGAAATAATAAGGCTGTCAATGGATGTCAATTAAAGGCATAATTATCCTTACTGAAAACTGTTTAATACCTGCAGGCTGGGATTCTCATTCTCTTGCATGTTCCCTCTTCATATTAAAAAAACACTTCTGCATTTATAAATGCTGTTACTCAAACTCTCTTCCCCCCACTCTGTAGCTGCGTATTTTACTATTGCAATGGATTAGAAATCATAGCTTTCTAAAACACAAAGAACAGTGTCCTAAGAACTACTTCCTCTTCTAAAACGCTAATTGTCCTTAGATAAATAAGCATTCTTGTCATATATCAATTTATTTTAAAGGAGAAAAATCAAGAACCCAAAGAAAACAAACTATGCACATACTTAGACTACAATAATACAAAATTGTACCTTTTGAAAAGCTTTGATTGTTCCCTTACCATGAACTTTTGCCTTTTTGAATTGCTAATTCAGTTAATGGGTTCATTTTGCTCTGAAATTTGCATAATGAAAATTGCCAGCCTTACAAGGTCCTCCATGCACAACACAGTTTGCATATTTTGTTACAAAGGTTGCATTTCACATTGGGAAATAGTAGGATGTCTTGAAAAGGTAAAAATGTAAGAAGCTACATTAGGGTCGGTGGTGTAACAGTACTTGTTAGCATTTTTAAAAGAAAGCATGAAGATCTGCATTTATTTTTATTCAATTTGTTTATTAATACAACAAACCCCAACCCTAAAGTAAGGCTGTAATTGCTGCTTTGTCTTTCAGACTAGCCATAGAGTAGCCAGACAGCCTGATGGAGCTGGAACTTTGGCCACCACAGTAGGACATGGAGTGGAACTGCAAAGCCTCGTCATAACTCTGTGGAAGGTAATGTTTCAGCTAGGTTTCCAGAGACTGTTCTCTGTGAAAGGCCGTGTTTGACATCTGCATGACAGAGAATGGGGGGGAAATCATACCATGAATCATGCACAGCAGAAACCACACCTTCGCTCTTGATTTGTTCACCACCTAGCAGAAGCTTGTCTTGGCACAGGTTTGAGGCTCCAATGTCTCACAGGAATGTGAATGGACAGAAGACCTACCTGCAGATTTTAATGCTAAAGAAGATAATTTCTAGAAACTGGCTTTTTTGTTTTAAACCATATATAAAAATAAATATAAAATTAGAACACCTTCCTTCTGTTTCCAAATAAGTCAATGACACAAGTGCACCCAGAGGGTGGATTCAGATACATGGATTTCGTATGGTATAACATATAAATCAAGTCTTGCCAAAGACAGGGACTGAAAATCAGAAATATTCACACAGCCCTGGCAGTCACAAAGCCACATGTTCATTAAGTTAACCAAGATTTTCTTCTAACCTCTAGTTCTGTGTTGGAAAGACAGCCTTACATCATCACCAGAACCAAGCACGCAACAATGCCTAAGCAACAACCTGACAGCGGTGGCTTTATTCGACTGTACAGGACCTTCTGGGATTAACATATCATAACGCTGTGTTGGACTTCAACAAGATTACTGTAAAACATCTTCTCTAGGAAGGACCAAGAACAATCCAAGTGGGCGGATGCCCATTGGAATAGATTCTCACAGAGCCCAGAAGACCCTTGAAGGCATGGCATCACAGAGGAAACCTGGGTACCTGTGCATTCTGTATTACTTTTAGCCTAGGGTAAGCAATCTCAACTGGTAGCGGGGCTTTACTGCACCAGAGGGTGAGAAAAAGATTAACAGGCTTTCTTTTCAGTTTCTTTCTTCCCCCTTTTCAGACAACCATTCCTACACAAAAAGCCTTCCAAGCATCCTGGGTCACACGGCAGGGGAAGCAGGTCCATACCAGCTGTGGTGGCTATGGAGAACCCCTTCAAGCAGCACATCCAAATGGAGTAGCTAGTACAACCTGCAAAGCAGCCAAGACAGGCACTTTGGACTTCATAGTCCACCAGCAGTTTTAGAAGCCCTGAAGCACCAGCAGCTCTCAGGCCAATGTCACATGTCCAAATAATAATAATATAATACAGATATTATACAAAATGTACTTTATGAAGCAAATAAATAATATTCTTTAAGCCCCTTAACCATCCCAATATCAGAATACATATTGAATAGGAAATCTCAATCCAAATAACTAGAGCCTTATGCACTTTAGCATGAAATGTAATTTTTGAATTACAGAGTTTCTGAAAGCAACTGTTTGTATTGTTAGAGGGGCTGTCTAATACAACACATAAGCATGAGAAACTACATGGTGCTAGAAGAATGCAGTGCTCTGAGTTGTAATTGTCATAGCCCAGCTTCACAGATACAATAGAGCAAACCTTTAGAAAAGGTTATCCATAGTTCTTGCTGTGAAAACAGTATGGAGGGGTGGGGGGGAAGGACCCAAATAGTCTACTGTCTATATAATTACCAATTCTTAAGTGTAAATTCATCTGTTTGTCCACTTCGAACCACTGAAAGATGTGTGTCTGTAATGCCACAGACCCATTCACATACAGAGACTGCCATCTCAGAAGCTGCCAATGGAAGTTGCATCAAGGTTTTCATTTCAGTATCACATTTGAAATGATTGCTGTTCTACAGTATTGCTCTTATCCCCTTTTAAAATGGATCAACCTTAATCTTTTTATTTCAATGGTATGATTTTACGTACTTCAGAGAGAAAACACCACAAAACAATATTCCCTATCTCTTACATACCGTAATTCTAAATTTGGAATCAGTCTTCAGCATTCTGCTCTACAACTGGCTCAGCCATCGCTACTGCATCTCATTGTTTGTGCTTTGTATATCCACAGAGTGCTTTCCTAGTATTATCGATGCAGTCTTGTTACAGCAAGATTTCAATGGGTCAATACAAACCATCAGTCTGAAACAGCGAGGACTCAAAGACCGAGGAGGGCAAACTCTTATCAACAGTATCTTTCTTGATTTATTGGAACACAGATGTGATAAACAGGACGTACAGTTCATAAAAAGTGGCACGGTGCTTTTCTAGGATCATAGAGTACCTGCCAAGCTCCAGAGGCTTTTGGAATGGGAGGTCTTTGAGAGGAAAGCAGGTCCCAGATGCCTAGCTATAGGCACAGCATGCACTAGGAATGTTTGTTGTTCTTGGACTCGGTTCTAAATGTTCTGAGTTCTGTATAAATGCAGAATATGTGTGTCCTAAAAAGCTCTTTCAAAAGATACCTGACCCACATGCAGCCTTTTCATATTATATAAAAGCACCATCACGTCCAGAAAAGAAGTTCTGGCATTAACAATGCTTTCTTTGGGCAAAAAGAAGAAATACATTCCTTCTTTGGTGTTACATCTAGGTGCTTTCATAACTGTAAGACAGCACAACTGGCTGGACTGATAGCATGCATCACTAACAGGTCACCCACCATGCAGAAACAAATGCTCTGTAAAAATGATCAGGTGCAAGTTCTTACACATCAAGAGACAAAAACCTTCAATCCTCCATTCCAGCCTTGAAATGGTATTCCTAACCAAAACAAGAAAAACAACACTGGAAACAATTCTTCTAGTGTATTTCTTCTCTAAAGGGCTTGGACAAGGCTGGGAGGATTACGGAGTAAGTAGAAAACAGACAGAAGCAGAGCGTATGAATGAACCATGTGTGCACACACTCCCCTGTCCTTATTAGCTCTGCAGCAATTTTTCAAAAACACTGTTGACACCATAACAGTCCCTGGGGAGAACATGTTAACTAAAGGGATAGCAGCTTCATTTATCAACAGTGGGACAGCAAATTTGCCTGTAGAAATTATGCCAACCTGCTAATACAGCTAATCAGGAACTGGTAAAATCAAGTTATGCTGTAAAAAGTCAAGGTCAAATTCCAGGATTTTGCTATAATTACTGGAGCTTTCAGAGATGTTCTTTCCAGAGAGTATGTTCTACAAACCTACTAAGCACAGCAGACATTGGGTTGAAAAGACCAGAAAGAGAGTAGTCTAACAGCACTGCATAAGCAAGCACTTTTCTTTGAAAAACCCAAACTGCCCTATCCAATGCTGGAAAAATAAAGGAAGTTGCAAAGGTTTTGTCCATAAAGACTGGATGATACCAGCACAGAGATCCTCTGCTACACCTGAACTGGGAAACAATGCTAAAATACTGTGTGTTCACACACTGAACTTGAACTCCAGTTAACTTCCATTTAGAAGTACAGTTCCTCAGATAATCAAGGAATTCCTCAGATAATTCTGTATTTTTTAGAAAAAAACCAAACATCCCAGGCAAAGGGAATCAGATGAAAAAGCACCACCAATGTGTGAGAACAGGACCTCTGTAATCACACCTCATCTGTACCATTCACTTTCAGGCTTGTTATTCACAATGCGGAGAAGATGGAATAAAATTGTCCTTGTTTTGACAGGGCATGTAAAATCTATGCCTTTGCAAACACAGCATAAGTTTTTCTTGTTCTTCTTTTGGTTGCATTGGGTTGTACATGCAGATGAGACTTTTGAAACTATCAGTCTGACCACGCAGAGCCCTTGCTAAGCCAGTATGACACAGCTTTCTCTGTCTACATCTCACAGTTGGAAAGGAAACTGGAATTTAACTACCTTCAAGGTATCTGACAAGCCATCATGGTTTTTCCCTTTGCAAAACCCAAAATCATGCTGTTTGTTTTGCTAATAAGTTTCTACCTGTTTTCCATTTATTCTAGTCAATTAGGATGATGAGCTGGGTAGGCTTCCAGTTACCTCTAGAAAAGGAGTTCCTACCTAGGATCGGATGGCACTCTTGTGCAGTTTTCTCTTATAGATGCAGTTGGTAATAGGGCATTTCACCACATTCTTTATATATTGGCCAGGTTCCTAAACAAAGGCAATCAATTCATTCCACTCTCCTCTACCACTCCTGACAGCTTTTCAGAGTGACCAGCAATAATTCTGGCAAACGCCACGTACCCAGCTCCACAGTGCAATGGGTCTGTCCAAGCATCACGTAGAGATCAGATTCACTGTGACATCAGTTGCATGCTAGCTCTGAAGCTGCGAATAACACACAGATAATATGAGGATTTGCAGAAAATACTGATACTGTAGTCAGATTAGCAAGCAGAACTACCCTGATGCCTGCAGGTCTAGATCTCCTCCTAGAAAAACAAATACATATGCATTAACATATTACACAGGGTAAATCCAGGACCCTGGGATTCACATATTAAAAGTGCCTACATAAGGGCATTCCCTTGTCAGATTTTGATGTCAGTTTGTGCTCAAGGCCCTTATACCTTTTTACTATGAAGAATAAAATACAAGTTTCAACTTCTTTTAAAGGGGAAAAGAATACAAGCATGGAAAGCTGCCATATATGGCAGAATGAACTAAGTCAAAACTTCCTCATGCATTTAGTCTTACTCCAAAAGCACTTCCTAACACATTCCTTCAAGAAAAGGAGAAATGTTCAGAAAGGTCAAATCCTGGGTAGGAAAAAAAAAATTTAAAAATCAAGTAGGATGTATCTTATGCCTTTGCTAAGTCTGCAGAAAGATAAAATATTGAAACAACAGCCCTCCTCATTGACACATGCTCCTGTTGGTGTAAATGAGCATTAGTTTGCCTGTATATCAGTGGCTGGGGTGCACAGAATACTGAGATGTAAACACATCCAAGACTGTATGGTGACTAAATGGCTTTGTCAGAAAGAATCCTTTTGCGTTCTGCAATCTGCTGGTACAACTGAGAGTTACAGCCAGTCTACGGGTGTGTAGAAATCGCAACTGTGGGTTCACCAGAATCCATAACACACAGTGACAGAGAGACTTTATCCTCTAAATTTCTCTACTTTATTACAGGTTACCACAAATACTGCAAAAATCACCTACCAGGACTAGTTTTTGCAATTACTGATCTCCTTGGTATGAGCAGTGGCCCCTCTGTCAATACATTTAATCTAAACTTCCAAAACGTCTATAACAATTTGGGGCAGGATTTTCACCAAACCCAAGACCACTGGTTGCACTGGCACAAAGCAGAGCTGTGTAGCTGCAACAAATGACTTTTTCCTGCTATGGTCATTCCCTGTGGCAAATCAAGGCTGCCTGGTTCATGTCCCACAATGAAGGGCCACTGGCCACATCCCAGCATAGAACATTTCCAAGCAGGTCTGACTTCCACTTCAGCTTTTAATCATAGAATACAGGAGATATGTATGTGACAGTGGTTCTGTCCCAAGTCTTTCAGCTATGAATAAGTGTTCTAACCAAGAGTGAGAGATATGTCAGCTCAAGGCCCAAGGAATTCACAAAGGCATATTTAGGACTCAAGAAAAAAGATAAGACAACTCCTAAAATTAACATTAATAGCGAGCTCACAGTGTCATCTGAAACCATTTTTAAGGTATTAGGGACATAATACCTGAAAGATACAAATGTTTCTTTCATGAATACTTCATATAAAGTAGCTTCTAGTGTCAGGGTTATTCCCAGAAATCACACACAACAGGCTGATCTCACACACAAGCACCCGGGCAGGCAAACCAAACTGTGGCAACAGGCTCCTCATAATATATTTAAATATTTACTCCCCATGATTAAGACACACTGAAGGCAGACATACAGCAAAATTTCACCCTCTCTGGGAAGATATTATCACCTACTGCTGGGCTAAGTTTCAGTTGTTCACCTTGGACATTAAGAAATAGATGTCCCAGAGCTTTGCAAAGCAGTTCCCTTGAAAGCTACAGAGACATCATTAGGGGTTTTCCGTGCCTACCTAAACTCTAGGAACATTGGTGTCATCTGTCACTGGATGGAAATTCACAGAGCAAACTCTCCCAGGTAAAATACCTTGGAACACACCCCCCCCAACCTTCCCCACGCCTCTGCAGCTGTTTGACAGCCCATGGTGAAAATATTCTCTGGGTGCATCAGGATGTGATTTGTTAGCTGCTGTACATGAGGAAAAGCAAAAACCAACTCATCTAAACACTGATATTAGGAGAAATAATCTTATACCATTATTTTGCAAGTTCTATTCCAACCATAATTTTATTTCATACATATAAAATTTCAAAAGAGTTAAAAGAAATAGGCCAAAAGACACAGATGGCAAACGGGTCACCTGACCTCTTGCCTTCGAATGCAGTGCTCTAGCCAGTGTATTTCTGCACTAAAACAGCAGAGCCTTTTTAGCCAGAAAATAGGAAATATTTATCAAAACTTTGAAAATGTTTGCTGGTTTTATACTGTTCCAGGATTGGCTTGCCAAAGCACTGACTTCCCACCCAGCTAGGGTTACAAATTCTTACAACTCGGTTTGTAAATAAAAAGACTTTTTTTTCATAGAACCCCTGACTGGTTTAGGTGAACAGGGTCCTCAAACCTCCCCTGCCATGGGCAGGGACCCCCCACAACAGCCCAGGTGCCCAAAGCCCCATCCAACCCAGCCTTGAACACTTCTAGGGATCCAGGGGCAGTCCCTGCTTCCCTGGGCACCCTGTGCCAGGACCTCCCCACTCCCCAGAAAGGATTTCTGCCTCCCAGCCCCTCTCCAGCTGCCCTCCTGCAGCTGAAGGCCTGGGCCTGTCCCTCCCTGTCCTTGGCACCTGCCCCTCTCCTTGGCACCTGCCCCTCTCCAGCTTTCCTGAAGCCCCTCAAGGCACTGGAAGGGGGTCGTAGCTATCCCGCAGCCTTCTCTTCTCCAGGCTGAACCACCCCAGCTCACTCAGCCCATCTCCAGAGCAGAGTGGCTCCAGGCATTTTTAATTTCAAAATACCAATTCTACATTAAGTATAAAACTCTAATTAAAAAATGTTAAAACAGTATAATTTGACTGAAAGTGGAAAAACTTTTTGCAAGCTTAAAAGATAATTTGACTTTAGTTAACTTTAATTAACTTTTATACCTGCACTCAACCAATGAGCCAAGGGGTAAGATTAGCTACAGTATATCATGCTAATGGGAGTTCAATATTTATTATTTATCCTAGAATTCTGTAGGAATTAATTCATTTAGTGAGCAAACAGGCATTATGAATATTAGATTTTCAACACCACAGATATTTATAACACTGGAAGTAAACAGAGATCTTTAATTGTGAGGCAAGAGGTTGTCATTTTTCCCCCTGAGTATTTTTTTTCTTCTACACTGATGCTTTTTATCTTAAAACTGTTGTCTCACTGATTCAGACCTAAAACACTGCTCACTCTGTAGGCTGGAATCGATGTAAGCCTGTCTTACCGAGACACATCGCTTGTCTACATGGGTAATTCTGCTGCAGGTAGTCACTCATTTCACACCACCTTTTTGTTCTTAATCCTTCATTAGTCACTGCTCTGTTTCACTAGTTGGCTTTTTTAAAACCCCATTTGATTTTAGATCTATGGCCTAATTGTAGGCAATTAATTTTCCAGCAGTATTAGATTCAAAACTGGTGTTTTAAGCTCTTGGAGATACTGAAAGGGAACTACACCATTCATTGCTGCTATTAGGGCATTTATGGATCATATTCCAGTCTTGAGTCCTGGTTTCTTGCATTCATTCCAGTGACTCACGTTTTGTTGCTACACTCATGAAGCGTTTTATTAAATGGAGATTGAATAACAAACACCCACACTCTGGCACATCCATTCTGGGCCTCGCGGTTTTATTTTCCTCTTTACTGGTCCTTTTGCGCGTTTGTTTATCATATCTCAGATGCTTGAGGCCTTGATAACATCATTATAGAAATGTTTAATCAAACCCACAGTTTACTCTGACAATATTTGGCATTAGTAACAGCTATAACTCACTATAAAACATTAAGCTGGCAAGCTTATTCGTGAGAGATTTTTCAGGGTTTTTTTAAATAATCGAAAATCCTGCAGCATAAAACAGATATTTAGATACATACTGTAATTCTGAATCATTGTGCTGTGGCTTTGTGTATACAAATAACAAGAATCAGCAGATTTCTTTCAGTGTTACATATAAAAATTAAAACAGTAGCAACTCTGAAAACCTGTATATTGCCCACGTAGGCAGAAGCCCCATTCAACCGGATGATCAAGAGGAAGAAGTAAAGATACTGCTGATACCAAAAAGATGGGCAGGTTCAAAAGCTGCTTAGAGAAAAATCTGAGGAAAAGTGTTTATTACAAGTTGTTAAAGGCAAAAATAGTGTCTTCCTTAACATTATATTTAAGTCATAACATGGAGAAATTTAGGAACACGGTAAAGATTATGGCACATCTGCTTATTCTTATAGGTTTATGATACCTGCTACTGGCCATATTAAAATAAAGCATCATTCAGGAGAGTCTCACCAAGTATAACCATTGTCATGCTCTTAACAATTTCCATCTTATTTAGGCAGGAAATTACTAGTAGTTTTCTTAGGGTGTAAATGGGAAAACACTGATGAGCAACATGCAGAATCTACAATTGCTTCAATTACTCCCATAAACCTTCCTTTCTTAAAAGCACCCATACCACAAGATTGCTTCTGGAGGCTTATTTCTTCCTGCCTTCTTTTTAATACTATTCTGCATTAAATAGATATTTAGCTATTTTCTCAGAAGCAAACCTATCTCTCAACATATACACTTCCTTCATAGTTCCCGTGGAACTACAGGAACTGTCAACAAAAGAGAGGATCGATACTTCTGAAAGAAATAAAAAAGATAGTATTTTGATTTACAAATGATAGAATTATCAGAGTCTATTTTCAGCCATTTGGTCTTTCACCTGAAAGCACTGAGACTGCCAGAACCTCCAAATATAGTAACTGCAAATTAAACTGTTCTTTTTTTATGCATATAATATGTATTTGGCAAACTCATTTACATGCAAAGCCACATTATGTGTCTTTTCAACAGGTACACCCCAAATCCTTATTTGGGATCTGATAGATTACTTAGGGCTAAAAAGTTAGCCTGTTACAAAATGCTTTGTACTCTCAGACTGTTAGCATGCTTCAGGCCAAGAGTATCTTCAAGTACTCTGCAATACGAGGCCATCTATGAGATCACTTCTGTTATCTCCCCTTTTGCAAGTGGTGCCCCTTTCTAGAGGCACAGCTGGTATGAGGGCATTCTGTTCTCTCTGAAGGAAACAAGAAGAGGGTGGCACAGAGAGGCAGAGGATGTGTTCCAGACTTTGTTAAGTTGAGCTCTGAAGATACCAATTTTATAGCCTGTAAAACTCAGGAGCATTTGACAGTGCTAAAGACATGGAAATGTTCCTCGCACTCTCCAGCTAACACAGCCTAGAGGACAGTGTTCACTGGGTGCTCTCAGGTAGCCCACCATGAAGATTACTTCTGAAACTGAACGGAACTGTATCAGACACGACCTTCCCAGGATGCAGGGAGACATCCCTCTTCCAAACCAGACCTGGTTTTCTCCAGGGAAATCAGAAACCAGCAAACAACACATGTCTTTCAACAGCGTGTTTTATTTAAGGTGCATATACCTAATTTCAATCTCTGTCAACTTGGTGCTTTCACAGTAAATGAAAAATAACTGTCCTGACAAATAATAAACCACAGTTGGTTTATGCACCTAGTATTTCTAAGCAACAGCTCAGTAAAAATTCCTATTTTCTTCCAATAAGGAACGAAAAAAATATGCAAATACTCACAAGCTTTATCTGTTGGTTTGGGGTTTTTAAAGGAAAAAACTCAAATGTCCTATATTCAAAATAGCTTCTCTTTTACTACCTATATTCTTTGCCAGGTAAGAGCAGAACTGCTAAAATACTATGCCACCAAACTGACCAAGGAAGGCTCTTGCTGACCAGAGAGACCAGACAGTACGACAAGAGGGAACGGCTGCAAGTTGCACCAGGGGAGGTTCAGGTTAGAAATGAGGAGAAATTTCAACTCAGAAAGAGTGGTTGGGTGTTGGAACAGGTTGCCCAGGCAGGTGGTAGAGTCACCATCCCTCGGGGTGTTCAAGGAAAGGTTGGATGAGGTACCTGGGGGACATGGTTTAGTGAGTGACATAGATGGTAGAGGGACGGTTGGACTAAATTATCTTGGAGGTCTTTTCCAACGTTTATGACTCCATGGCTTTATGATTCGGAAGCAGCAGCAGCAGCAGCATATGCCTTCACAAAGCCAAGCCAGGGGCAAGCAGAGCAAGGAAAGGAACTGACCACCAGCATCGCTCCCGCGTTTAATACAGCAGAAGATGAACCTAGAGTCAAACGTTTTCTCAGACAGATCCCATCTGAGTGATGACGGCTGAATTTCTGTTCTAAGGTACAATCTTCGAGACCACAAATCGAGGAAAACCAATTTCTGTAAAGACATTGTGAACCACAGCTTCCCCCAAAGTGTCACTAGGTGGCATCTTGTCATCACACTTTAAATCCCGGAGTTCTCCCCGCCGGCATTCCTCTATGAGGAACACTAAACAGTAAGCATCCTGAGGAGACTGCAGTTTACTCTCAATCCCGGTTTTACCATTCCACAACCCACACTGCCCTCCTGGAAGTCACCGCAAAACCGGTAGAAACGTAATATTCATAAGCTGGCTCCTACAGTGCAATGCCTACACCAACATGAGAGCCAGGCTGAGAGGGAGTTAAAAGGGGCCCTGTGAAGCGGGGGGGCTTAGGTTGGTTTGGGGATTTTTCTAATTTATATGTCCCAGCTGTAGGAATTCTGACAGGTTGCTTATTGCTTCCATTCAGAAGCAGGTTTTCCAGCTTTTTGTTTAAAAATTCTGGGATTTGATAATTTACAAACATCATTAATGAGCAGATGTCATGGTTTAACCACAGCGTGTCACCACACAGTCACTTGTGCTCCTTTGCCCCCTCAAGGGATGGGGAAGAGAATGAGAAAAAACCCACAAAAACCCAAGCAACATAAAACCCCAACTCATAGGTTGAAGTACAGAAGCTTAATAAGATACCAAAGGAAGAAAATAATAACAGTAGTAATTATATACATAAAAACAAGTGCTGTAGTTTTGTGTGGCTGTGTTCTGGTGGAAGAGGGGGGCTGCAGGGGTGTCTGCTGCAAGAAGCAGCCAGAAGCTCTCTGCAGGCCCCACAGAACAAACACCAGCCAGCTCAAGGATGGAGTTGTTGCTGACTGAGGCTGAGCCCATCAGCAATGATCACAGCCCCTCTGGGAATCACAGTGAAGAGAAAAAACCACACACAGACACTTTTTATCCCCAGAAAAGGGAGTGAGATGATGTAAGAATCTAAGAAACTCTGCAGACACAAAGGTCAGTAAAAAACAGGGAGCAGAGATACCCCAGGTGCAGGAGAGAAAGATGCCCCTGCAGCCTATGGAGAAACCCATGCTGGAGTGGGTGTCCCCCCACAGCCCATGGAAGATGATGGGGAACAGAAACCCCACCTGCAGCCCATGGAGAGGCCCCACGCTGGAGCAAGTGGAGACAGGCTGTGACCTGCATTGGAACAAGCCTCTGCCAATGATGCATAAATGCAATTGCTAACCACATGAAAAAAAGGAGGAAAAAAACAACCCCAAAACAACTAGACCCCACCCCAAAACAAAAATCCTCACGACACCCAGTCTGTTTCTGAGCAGCAACCCCATCTTCCAGGCTCATGTCCCCAGCTCCATGGCAGGAAGGTCCCTTTGGCCAGGCTGGCTCAGCTCACCCTTAATCCAGAGCACAGCACTGTACAGCTACTAGAAGGAAAATCAACTGTCTCAGCCAAAACCAGGACACCTTGGGACCAAGAGGCCAGTGGTTATCTGGGGGACACCATAAAAAACATGACCAGCACATCAAGGGAGGTTCTTCTGCCCCTCTGCTCTTCCCTGGTGAGGCCAAAGATGGAGTTCTGTGTCCAGTTCTGGGCTCCCCAGTTCAAGAAAGATAAAGAACTACTGGAGAAAGTCCAGTGGAGGGTATGGGGATGATGAGGGGCCTAGATCATCTTTCAAATGCAGAAAGGCTGAGAGAGCTGGGGCTGTTTAGCCTATAGGAGAGAACGTGAGTAACAAAGCAAAGAAAGACTTACACAGACACTCAGCCTACTCAGAAATGTCTTCTGCACTGGATATGCCTTCCCTCTTCGCATTGAGGTACATTCCAACCCCAGCTTTTCTTCCCACACCAAACTCATGAATGTTGAAAACCGAGGATCACAGAATCACAAGGTTGGAAGAGACTTTTAAGATCATCAAGTCCAACCGTTCCTGTCCTAAGCTAAACCAGATCCCTAAGTACCTGATCATTTTTTGAACACACCCAGGGAAGGTGACTCAGCCCCTCCCTGGGCAGCCTGTTCCAGGCCCTGACAACTCTTTCAGCAAAAAATGTTTTTCTAACATCTAATCTGAAACTTTACCTGTTGTTTCAGTAACCCTCTTGATTCAAAGCAGGTTAGCATTTGAATTTCCAGGTATTGGAAATTCCTTATTCTTACTTTATTCAGACTTTTAACTCATTGACTAAGCTGAACTTCTGATAGCAAGCAGAAGGCTGCTAAGAGAACAAGGCCTTGCTTAGTATAATCTATACTGCCACCCAAAACGACCCCAAACTTTGCTTTAATACAATGAAAAAGCAAGTAAACCTCTCAACTAGTCTAGATATCTGCTTTTCTAGGAATAACGGAATAGCTACAACGTTGTAGACATCCACAGCATTACAGCTCTAGGCAGGGCTGACCCCCAATAACAAAAAAGCACCCAGGTCTGCACCTGCTTTAATAGTAGCGCCCAAGCCATAACCTGATGGAAGGGGCAAAGGCCACCGCTGTGTCACAGGAGTTCTGAGAATGCAAGAATAACTGAGTTGTCTTCATTTCACTGATCGTTCAGTAACACTTATTATTTCAGGTTTTTCTCTATACAGCCTACAGTAGTAACACTATCTCATCTAAATTATGTTGGGATGTTTCGAGGAGCCTATTTCCAGGTAACAAGGACTGCACCTCCAGCCATTGGCCAACTCATCAGATGGGATTAAAAAAACCACAGCCATGTGCAATAATAAGCAGCAGCAACACTGTAAACAAACGAAGACATCAGGAATAAGTCAAGATTCTTTAACAGCTTCTGACTTTTCCTGTCTGCTGCAGAGTAACAGATTTCATGCCCCTGGATACTCAAAAGCAGACAGACGCTGTGATGTAAAACTTGACAAAATCTTTCCACATTAAGCATCTCAGGTAAAATTTTGACCTCATTCTGAATTCAGTTCACATACAGTGAGACCTATAAAATACTTTCAGATCCACCTGACAGAGCTGTATGGAACTTTCCTAGTTTGCATCAATTCTGTAGATTAGACTGAGAATTAAAAGAAAAAAGATTAGCGTTTTCCCCAGACATTTTTTAATTCTGCTAAATAAGGTCAGTTCTACAGTATCCTACTGATACCTGCACAACACGCTTTACTTCTCCCCTGCACAAAAGACTCTCCCCCCCTGCCCAACATATCATCAAAGTGCTCTGTGACGATGCTTAGGGAGGAGTTGTTCTTTCTTTCAATTCTAACCTTGTCCCTGGCAGTGACGTATTTATTTTTGGAAGAATGCTGGTGCTAAGATACATCCCGTTCAATAGAAATTTAAGATTTAAAAAAATCCATTTTTTGCCAGCTATTATCTCCAGTTAATAGATATCTCTCCCGCAGCTGCAGCAGAGATAAGGTAATTTCAGGTAGCAAGCACATTTCTATTCAGCTCACAGGCAGCAATTCTTGCTGCAGTTTTATTTCTCAGCAAAAATCATTGTTGTCCCTGTGGAATTATCCTGAAGGGCCCTATTTTACTCCTAGTACCTTTTCTCAACATCGCTTGATTAAAAACAGTACATGATATTTGTTATCAAATATCAATATACAGACAAGAATTTGAGACATGGAGAGGGAGGAAAAGGCAAAGCTGCTTTAGAAACCGTATCCCCTTAAACAAGCAGGAATGAGATTCTAAGGTAGCCTGGGAGAGGAGCATGAAGCTGCAGATAAAAGTGTACAGTACTGGGAGGAAGCTGTAGGAAAAGGGACAAAGACAGCAGCATTCTTACCCAGGTACAGCCCTCCAGACTCTGGCAACCAGTAAGGAAGCTTGACAGCTTCCTAAAGCTTCCCCATAGTCATTTCTTTAGATACATTTTCTCAGCTCCAGAGGTTAAACTGATTGCCTGATGAGATTCAAGAACAAAAGAAAGGTTTTAAAAGGCACCATCACTCACCTTAGTGAAAACATCTTGAATTATTTAGCAAACAATCTATTAAGCAGTTATACCTATCAAGAAACATGAAGTTTGATGGATCTGATTCACCACCAAGTTACCACTGTAGTCTTATATCACTGCAACTCCAGCCATCTCAATTATATAACAGAAGTAAATTCAGTCTACGAGTTTCAGCTGCATTAGACTTTCATATAGGATCTGTCACTAAGAGCAGGAAAAGCAGCCAACAATTATTTAAAAAAAAAAAGCACCCTGGAAATCAGTAATTCAGGCTTTGGAATTGGGGCACTGCTCAATAATTCATTATTAGATCCGTTTGAATTCTCATCTGTCAACTCTCCTTTTATTACCAGATTGTTCTATAAACAATGATCTGGCAACACATTTGAAAAATCTATGTATTCCTTCTCATCCATCACAGCACACAATTTTCCAAGCAACAACAGAGACAGTGTAATTTCAAGAGAAATAAGCTCAACTCTTAACTCATTATTTTTTATGCCCTGGTTGTGTGGCATCAGAAATATCACAGAAAACATTAAACCCTTTCTCTTTCCATCACAACCCTCTTCAGCAGGCCAAAATACATGGCTAAGCTTGCCTTTATAACTTTCCCCCTCACCCAAAATAAGTGAAAAAGCAATAATTAAAAGTCTGCAAGTTACTGAGGCTCAAACAAGACAACTGACATCCTGGTTGAAGAACCAAGGTTGAGAACACTACAGGCAACAGCAATCAAAGGCTTCAATCATAAAGTGAAATAAATTGGGGGATGGAATGATAATCAGAACTTTCAAGGTTACATTTGTCCAACAAATTCCCCCTTCTCCCCTCCCTCTTTCTTCTGAGGGGAAGAACAGGTCTTTCCATATACAATGACAGAAGCTGTTACAAGCACATTCTGCACTTGTTGCAGACCTTCTATTTTAGAAAATACATTCAGCCAGATAAAAACACTACATCATTCTTCAAAACATGCATTTTTAACCAATAAATACCTAATTTCGATGCAAATATATGAAGCACAAAGTCAAGCTTCTAAAAATAAGCCTTCACCTCCCAAAGCATTATTTCACAAGTTAACTTTTGACAAACTAACAGGAAGGCTGCAAAAACATAGCATATGGGGTAAAACAGGATTCTTTCAAATCATCATCATCAGAAACATCAACATTTTTTTGTATGTGATTTCGTCTTTCAAGATATTTTTATATGCATGTGCCCATGCCTGAGCAGTTTCAAAAGGCAGTGATGTCTCACTGGAGACAGCATTCATTTGGGAGAAGTCCAACCACCTCCTCCTTCCAAGGAACTTTTCATGTTTAAGGTTCATATTTAAAATTGCATTAATAATGCCTGTAAACAGGAATAAAAGGGTTTGCTAAGTACTTGAAATATCGTGTATTTCAACCTCAAGTCTCAGTTTAGATAATCAGAAGAAAAGAAATAGCCACAAAACTGCCCCGAAACCAAAATGTGCTTAGAGTGAAGTAATGCAACTATTGGGAGCATCCCTCCAGTGACTTACAAAGGGCATATTAGTGTTTCAGAGGGACAAAAAGGATTTAAGGGACTTGACTGCAACGTATGATGACCTCTTTGTGACATCAAACAGGGCTAAGGATCATCAGCACCTTTGTAAATGGGGCTAACACCTCAGCAAAAACTTATGTTACACTTATTTCCTGACAAGTGAGAATATTATACGGAAAATGAAGAAGGATGGGTACAGCACAGACAGAGACTATTTCTCTATGATTCTGTGATTTAGCCAATATCAGGTAGTTCCTCTTGGTCCAGTCCTGCTGTTTACAAGCAAGCAGTGACATCATTTTGTGAGCACTTGGGCCTCACATGCTACAGAACTTGTCCAAACTTTCCCTTTTTTTGCTGTATCTTACCCCCACTGAGGGCATCATTGCAATAGGACTGCAGGGGCTTGACATTGTACCCACCCCACAGCTCACTTGGGTGCTACGCTCTCTGAGGGCACTGAGCAAGCCAAGCCCATATGTTGATACGATACAGGTAGTAGCACACAAGACAATTTCCCTGGGTTGTTAATTAGATTGTTAATGACTGTAATCAGTTTTATTCAGTTTGGTAAAAGAGATTTTTGCTGTACTACATATTCAAGCATTAAAGAGCATTTAAGCAAATTCAAGTACGGTCACTTCAAAAGCAGCAAGGTGTCACAGGCAAAAATTGGTTCCAGTGATTGATGACTGAAAAAATTTAAAAGAAGATCTAAACTCAGTTCCAGAATCTAATCTATTCAGCAAAATGCTTCTACTTACTGGACCTTGAGGACTGTTCTTGGCACTGGAAACCAGAGTCATAACATCAGATTTATAGTCCTGAAGAAAGAGAGGAGGGGGAAGAAAAAAAAAAAAAAATCAGATTAAACAGAATAGTTTGCACTTAACAGGAATAAAGATCAACATTGAGCACCACTACAATTAGGCTCAGAGGAGCCATTAGTAAAACATTTGATTACAGAGATTTTCATTGCCACTCATCTCATGTATTAGACCCTCTTTACTAAATGACACACTTTTATGGTTTTATTATAATGATCCCCAAGAAAGCTGGTATTCTTATCCCTGTAGTGGAAGGGTGTGGGTGGGAAGGGCAGGCTGATGATACCATCATCAAATCACAGACTGTGTTAGGTTGGGAGGCACCTTTAAAGGTTATCTAGTCCACCCCCCTGCAGTGACCAGGGACACCTTTGATAAATCCTAAATTCATCAAAAAAAAAATTATAAAGCCATTGACTTTCTAAAGCTCAGACAAAAAGTCCAGTACGCTTCCTGAACTAGGTCTGCATGGCCTTGTCATGAAAGTTCTGATGACAGTTTCTCAGCCAGCTGAACTTCTCTTGGTATCCCATGAAAACCAACTCCCTATTCCATTAGAAGGACCCGGGTTTGTTTTGAGCTGCACAGGCAGGCAGGCTCATGGCTGTGCTGGCTCAGCATCCCCACAGACAGGTCTACATTAGGGTCTGCCCTAAAGCAATGGGAAATTCCTAGCTTTCTGTTGCTCCTGAAGCTTCTCCTGGCATTCCCCAGCTGTGGACACAAAGCGGTTTGGGGCTTGGGCCCATCTGAATTCTTTTGCAGTTACAGCCCAGAATACAGGGAAAGGGGGGAAAACAAACACAAAAAAAAAGAAGAAAAAAAGGGATATTACTGTAATACAGACAGTGTGAGAGTGAGCTGACTACGCTGCCGTTAATACACTACAGAAACCAGGGCATAGGGAGGTTTTTTAATAGGTGATAAAGTGCCACAGGATCTAAATACAGACACAGTAAATACAAGTCCAAGACTCAAGCTGATGACTGAAACAGCGTTACATTTTAAAGAATATGCTAGAAAGCAGTTAGCATGTTAATTTTTTGTCTCTCCCCTGGTGAATGCAGCATGTACACTCCTATTTCTGCTTTGAAAAGTTCTCCCTGGGGTAGCCTCCTCTTGTCTTGCCTTTCCAGTCGATAAGATCAGCTTTGCATGTCGAAGTGAAGCTACCACAGTTCCTCCAACTGTTTGGGAATGAAAGTCTGATAAGCTGAAATTGAGGCATGTCTGGTAAAGACAGCAGAGAGTAACTGCTGTGAACTTCTTTTAATTATTATTATTATTTTGAAGTATGCCTCCAGATAATAAGCTTCTAGATCTTTTATTTATAGGAGGTGTGCTATGATCCAGCAGCCAGAATGTATTTTGGAGAGTTCATAGGAAGTCTCTGGCACTGCACTGCATGACCTTTACACATCTCACTCCTCTACATCCCAGTTTACCCTCTAATGTGTGGCAGACTATACCACTTTCTCATCTAAAAAGAAGCATAATTTCTGTTTAAAAAAAGGACAGCTTTCACAGAAACACAGCAGCTTGAAGAGTTACATTTGCCACTGACACACGGAAAGGATTTAAAGGCTACAGAAATCAACACCTCCAGTGGCATCAAAATTATCCAAATTATTTTTAAATTTTCCTCAGTGTATTACAAGCCAAGTCGAATGGCCTCCTTATGCAGTGAGCATCCACTGAGCATCCTAGTCCCTGAGAAGTATAAATAGGAACATCAGTTGGTCTCAGTTCATCTTATCCACTGTCTGCATTGACCTCTTCAGAGGAAATGCTAAGAAACAGAGTTTAGAAGACAGAGATGCCTAAGTACCATCAAAATCAGCCAACAAATTCTTGCTGCCCAATCACATCCGTTTCCCACAAAGGTCTGTGTTTGCTTTTGTCTGCTGTGAGAAGCTGTAAGCTCTGGGACTGACATCAAACAAAACCACCAGATAAATCATCTGTTCCATTTCCCAGCATCTGCATCATTTAGTAGCACTTCCACATCCTTACTCACCACCGTATCACTGATAAGCTGTATGTTTTCTACCTTTACAGGGTATCTTCACATTTAATCCTTTCACTCTCCTGCTTTCATCCCTGCCTTCACCTCAGCTGCTCTGCCTTGCTGCCCCCACCCACTGCTCAGCCACCCCAGACCCATCTTCCTACTTCGGCTTTATTACGCGCATCATACAAACAGGATGGGCACAGGCAGGCAGCTGAAGGTACGTTCAACTATTCATATTCCGTGCCCATTACCTTCCGCTCTGTCTCCTAATTAGCATGCTCCTTCTTGTAACAGAGCTATCATGCAGTAGGCTGCACAGCTGACCTGAAGACCAGCGTTTCACAGTACGGGTGCAGAGCCCTGTACCCCTTCAGAGCCCACAAGCAAACCATTCTGTGGGGGTGCTGCTCTTGGGAAAGCCTCTCGGGGAGGCAGGCTGGCAGACAGACAGACAGCAGATTTCATTCTATACCACTCTTTTCCAGAAGGCAATGCCCTGAGTTCCAAATAAATATGCCATTTTAAACAGGCACTTTGCAAATACACTTTCCCACACACACACACAGCTTATTTCCAAGAGCTGCACAGCTCTGTGACCCAGCATCAAATTAATAAACAGCTCTGAACCAGTGTTGCATATGGGACACCTCCCTGGAACACTCGCAGTGTGCTCCATGTTAACAACATGCCTGCCACCAGTGATAATCCTGGGCACACTGAGCTGGGAAACAAAGGCAAAATTAGCAAAACCCCTCAGGCAAAGGTTATTTTTAGGGGGATAGAGAATTCCCACAATAGCTCAAACTAATCTAAGCCCGCTAGCAAGAGCCCGAGTCCCTTCCCCTGCAGTGCCAGAAGCCTGGCCTGGCCAGACTGGTATCTGCCAGACACCAATCTTCCCCCTTGTATTGCAAAGATGGAAATAATCATTCACTCACTGCAGCTGCTGTACCAGCATTCAGGTGCAGCTTTGCAGTAGACAAAAGAGATGGATGCTCTGCTCCCAGCCCCAGGTGATCACAGTGATTTCCACACTAAAGAGTTTCCTAGACACATCCTGTATTTAAAGCAAACCCCCCAAAAATGTTTTGTGGGGTTGCATTCACACTCATGTCCAAGGTAATATATCTCATGTATGTTCAGGTTATGCAAATTGTTATGCCACTGACAAACCCTGTAACTATGGCCTTGTCTTACTGTCTATGGGAAATGGAAATCGTGTCACTTCAGCACCACAGCATTCGTGGCAGCACAAAGAGAATCTCCCCCCCCCTCCTACAGAGCAATACCTCCAGTTCCTGTCAGTGCCTCCTCCAGGTAACCTCTTTTAGGTCTCTTGTTTCTGTAACCATGTGCAGTTTGAGATGATTCCTGCTAGGTACTCAGAGGTGGCACTGCAACAACCATTTACTGACTGTGACCAAGGTCTGCACTGGGCAGATGTGCTGCCTCCACATCAGGTTTTACAGAAGTTTATTATGATTTCTTCTTCTCTCCACCTGCCCTTTCAGAAGTCATGAAGTGGCATTAAAACACTCCCTAAATTTTGCATTGGGCACACCCTTCTCCCCACCTGTCCAACTGAAAGTTTAGAGTAAGTGCCAGCTTACAGACATTACTATCTGTTCTGCTTCTAATGGGAAAAATAAATTTGGGCAGTCTTTCCCCAGTGTTAAAAGTCTTAGCTACTCCCTGGGGGTAGAAAGAATCAATGCAAGTAAGATCCATATTTTCTTTCTTGGAACACTACTACTTCCAGCAATTTATTTGACTGACTATGCCTTCTATTACCATGTAAATTGTTTCAGGCTGCAGGAAAAAAATGTATTAATCTCCCCTCAGTAAGTCATAAAATAAAGAAATCAATTTCAAGGTCAATTTAGTCTAAATAACACCTGCTGCCCTTTTTGTAACATGCAGACTCCTCTGAAACACTAAGTTGCTGTCTATAAAGACATCAATATGTGATGTTTCACATAAATCAGGGTAATGTATAGTACAGTACAGCCTGTTTGCAGTGTACGATCTGCAGCTTGGAAAGAGATTCAAAATAGGTCCCTTGTTATACATTTTCACAGAACCACAGGGTTGGAAAAGACCTTTGAGATCGAGTCCACCGTACCCATTCTCTACTAACCCATATCCCTGAGCACCTCATCTACCCAGCTTTTAAATGCATCCAGGGTCAGTGACTCAACCCCCTCCCTAGAAGCCTGTATCAATGCACAAGCATGAGGCTTTATAAGAGAAAAGTAAAGCTGAGGAAACTCTTGTCTCTGTAAGGTTCTACAGGCAGCTTGTGTCACGTAAGGTTGGGGGGGGGTGTCAAGGGATCCTCAGCTCTGTGCAGAAAGCATTGAGACCCACAGGGTGGGCCTCAGAGCACAAACATGGGCCCAGGGGGTACTAGACACCAGAAGGTATCTTTGTTCCTTCCAGTGGGAAGAGAAATGGAATGAGAAGGAAAGCAAGCAATGGTGGGTTTGCCTCTCCAAACCATAAATTCAAGAAAGGAAAATGACTTGAAAATTCCTCTCTTCTCGCACAGAGGGAAAAGTTTTAAGTGGAGATTTTACTTTACTGGGGGGGAGGGAGGGCAGTAAAAAACAGCTTTTCTTCTGTTTCCCTGGTATCTTTTCATGGCAGCTGGAGTCTGTATTTGATCAGTCTGCAGATCCTGTATGATCACTGTTATCGGCAGAAAGGACACTCACGCTGGGAGTGTAATAAGCAGCAATTTATTTAGAGAGAAAGAAAAGCAGCGCTGGGCGAGCAGGGACCGGAGTCTCACTGCACCGCGCAGAGGAGAGGTGGGCTACAGATATTTATACTCAGTGACAAACAAAGTAATATATTTTTCAAGCTATCTAGCCATCTTTATGGTCGACAGACACAATTCCATGTATATTCATTTCATCATCTTCTGATCCAATCATTAACTAGGATTTGTTTCAGTCCGCTGATGCGTCTTGTGGTCAGTTTCGGAGGGCAGGTGTTATGCTCCAGGTGGTTCTTTCAAGTTTGTTTGATCGTACCAATACAAGCATAAAGTTTCTTACAAAAAATCTCTTAGGGTAGGTTTCACATTAACACAAGCATGGAGATACTAAGATCTAAAGATTCGCAAGTACAATCACATTTGTTTAAGCTTATGCGAGCATAAAAGTTCTCAAGGAGATCCTTTCAAGATTAATCCAACAAATTTTTTACAATGATCATGTTTGTGAGTTTCCCAGGAGAAGAATCAGCAAACGTTGGTGACAATTCCACCCCTTTTCTTTTGATTACCTGTTTGCTGATTCCATAGCCCGAATAGTGAGAATTTCGACTCGGTCTATTCTCTGTTTAAAGTCACTATCTTATTCAATATGCAAGGTCCAAAAGTTAATATAAGGATCAAGATAATTACAGGTCCAGCAATTGTTGACAGCAAAGTGGTGAGCCAAGGTGACCACTTGAACCAATTCTCATACCAAGGGGCCTGGGACTCTCTCTCCCTTTTCCTTTGTTCTAATCGTTCCCGTACTTTTGCTAAAGAATCTCGAACTATCCCGGTATGATCAGCATAGAAACAGCATTCTTCTCCTAAAGCTACACACAGTCCTCCTTCCCTTAGAAATATTAAATCCAGACCCCTTCTGTTTTGCAATACTACTTCTGATAAAGAAGTTAACGATTTTTCAAGGTAAGAGATTGATTTTTCTAACTGTGCCAAGTCCTCGTCTACAGCTGCCTGAAGTGCGAATAGTCCCTTTTGTTGCAATATTATTGAAGTAGTTCCTATACCGACTCCAACTATGCTGAGGCCCACCAAGGTGGCTACGGTGAGGGCTGTTATAGGTTCTCTTTTATACCTTAATAGATCCCCTTCCTGGTTGCTCATGACTTCGGTTGAGGAGTGTATCAATATTCGTGGCATTATTGTGACTTGGACACAAAATTCAAGTTTGTTATATACTATAAAAAGAGATAAACAGGGTTGGAGCCCAGATATCGAGCAAATCCACCAGGTCCCATTATTAGGAATAGCCCATTTCCACTTGGTAGCTGGGAGAGTGGTCTCATTCCAAGTTAGAGTTACATTACAAGGGTTTTGCTTATTGGCTGGAACCTTTCCTATACATTGTCCTTTTCCTGTTATTTCTTGTAGGGTGAGTTTGGCCTTTTGTTGGTCAGCATTTATCCAGCTACACTGAGGAGGTAGAGTCATGTTTCCTACTGAACAGGAAAGAGGGGTTGCTATACCTTCATAATAAGGGGGCCTTATTCCATAACAGAACCAACAATCATTAGTGATGTTAGGATGTGTGTGATTAATTACAATGAAGGCCGCTTTCATTAGAGTCCATAGGGAATCCCTATCCCCAAATGTCGAATTTTCGGGTTTTATAACAGGTTTAATTGAAGTTTCTAGAGGAACTGGAAGTTGGGTGACTGAGGGGCGGGGTTTGACTGACATCACTTGGCTGGGCCCTACAGTCAAGGAAGGTAAAGATAGCTTCTTCTTCTGGATAGAAAAGAATCCTCCTGGGTCTCTTCCGTTAACATAGTACCTTAGGCCCCAAGTTTTCCCTATAAGCCACGTAGAGTCCCCATATCTGTTCACAAGTAAGCTTATACTGCCATTGGAGTACCATTTTACAGATAGGAATTGGTCCGGCTCGGTGGGAGACCAGGCTGATGCTATTGTTTCACAGCCCCAATATCCACAAAAATATTCTCCGGGTTGGTTACATGATCGTTTTAACAACTTTGTTTTCTGAGCCACTTCCAGTACCTTTCAGAATCCATTCGTATGGTTGATGGCTAATTCCACAAGGAGATAGGAGGACCTCAAGAATAAGGAAAAGCAGTCTGCCCCACATGTTTTACTGGCTTTGCCCTTCCTCCGTCTACCCTGGGCAGAAGGGCAACCGGGTAACGTTCTTCTCGGCAACAACTCAGTGTCTTCAGGGGCGGCCTGTTCCTATTCACTCCTTCCTTTCTCCCTTCTGCGAATGGATTTTTGTTTTAGGTATTGCATTTGCTCAGTTTCCAGCGAAATTGTTTTTTTTACACTTGGTGACTATCTTAATTCGGTTAATTTCAAAAATTCCCACCAATACGGTATTAACAATTCCCATCCGCAAAAGAGAGTAAGTATATTTTCCTGTCCTGATCCGTAATTTCGATGTTGTCTACAATATATGCAATAAGCCTGTCTAAACCGGGAAGTACAATTCCAAATCTGTTTACAATTATAACAGATACATTGGACCCAGGCCTCGTGGCCCGATAAAGGATGTTTCAAACAGGGTATTCGTCTGGGCAATATAGATTGGGTTGGGATTCCAGTCTCAATATCACATCACAAGGCTAAAGTCCGTCCTTCCTCACAGGCCCTATAAAGGCCTCCTTTTTTCCCCTAGATATGGTATTCTCCCCTGTACCCAGGAGACATACGATACCCTCCATAATGATTCGTAGGTCAGCAGTCCAAACCAAAGTTTAAGTTTTTCTCCCTCGTTCATTCATTCAGTTTGTCGTTTTAGGGTGATCCTCAGGGAGTCTGGATGATGGGTCGACGTCCATTTGTCTACTGAGGTTGTTTTCTTTACCCTGCTAGCGTGAGTCCACCCCTTTTCTTTCGTCCGTATCGCAGAATCTGTTGTAAGCAAAACGAGATAAGGTCCCTCCCATCAGGGAGTCAAATTAGTTTCTTTCCAGGATTTTATTAATACCTGGTCTCCTGGTTGTATACGATGTATGGCCAAGTCCAGCGGGGGCCTTTGAGTTGTTAATCCCTTTTTCCTAAGTTGTTCTCGTCTCTTATTTAAGATATTTAGATAGCTTTCCAAATTTCTATCACTCAAGTTAGATGAATCAGGATTTTGTCCAAAATCATAAGGCATCCCATACAGGATTTCGCAAGGGGAAAGGCCAACATCAGCTCGGGGGTGAGTTCTTATTTGTAAGAGTGCCAGGGGTAGACACCTAAGCCAATTTAATCCTGTTTCTAACATGAGTTTTGTGAGGTATTTTTTAATTTCTCCATTCATTCTCTCTACTCTACCCGAACTCTGGGGATGATATGGAGTATGAAGTTCCCACTTGATTCCTAAGGCTTGGGATAGATTCTGGATTACTTGGGAGGTAAAGTGGGGTCCCCGATCTGAATCTATCGACCATACTACTCCGTATCGAGGGATGATTTCCTCCAAGAGTATTTTAGCTACGACTTGTGCAGTTGCTCTGGAGGTGGGATAAGCTTCAAGGAAGTGGGTGAAGTGATCCACTATGACTAATAAATATCGGTATCTGCCTTGTTTCGGTAAGTCTGCAAAATCTATCTGTATCCTTTCAAAAGGTCGCTTAGACAAGTCTCGCCCTCCTGGTATTTTTTCTCTAAAATTTCTCTTGTTGACCCGTTGGCAAATTAAACAGCCCATAATTATTCTTTTGGCTAATGTATATATTCCAATAGCAGCAAATTTTGTTTCAAAATAGTCTACCAAAGACTGTGTGGCCCAATGAGTTTTTTGGTGTAACTTATTAAGAAAATTCCATGCTTCCCCTTTTGGCAACACCTGTCGTCCATCTGGGAGGAACCACTGTCCCTGTTTTTGATTAATTCCCATTTCTCTAAGTTTTTCCTCTTCCTGTTTGGTAAATTTGCATTCGGTTTGTGTCTGTGTTTCTACTTTTTTTTTCTTCTCGGGCATCGGACTCTCTCGTATCGTTAAGAGGGCTGCCCGTTTGGCCTCTAAATCTGCCAGATTATTGCCTCGTACTATTGGGGATAGGCCCTTTTGATGACCTTTAACATGCACCATAGCTATTCTTTTAGGGCCCCGGAGTGCCTTTAAGACCTCCTTTATCAGTTGTTCATGAATCAGTCCCTTTCCTCGGGTGTTAATTAGTCCTCGTTCTTCCCAAATTTTTCCGAATACATGGACTACCCCGTATGCATATTTTGAATCTGTATAAATAGTCCCCTTTCTTCATTTGTAAATAATACTTTCAAGATCGCTTCTAATTCGTCCCAGGTGTATATACTAGGACCTAAGAACTGATCTAATTTATCCGCCACTCCTAGCGGATCATCCAAAAGACGTCCCATCTCCTTTTTGAATTCCCTTACGTCACCGCTGTTTAATGGTATAGATACATACCCTATACCCGGTTGTGGTCCCCCCATGGGTGCTTCTCGTAAGGGAAAGAGTCCCTGAGCTGCCTCTGTCCAAGGAAATCTCCTTGTACGAGGTCTATTTATAGGGGAACTTGGTGGGGGTGATGGGGCCGAGGGGTCTCCTACATAAGGAGGAGGGTAAATCAACTCGTTAGAGTTCCTCCTCCTTGGCTTAGTTCCTAAAGAATGAATCGTCGCTATCTTGTCATCTTTAGAAGCGACTATCCACAGAAAGGCATACTGACTCTCCTCTTGACTATAAGGGGTCTTATTATTCACATAAAAATTAAGGGCTTGACATATCCAGTCCTCAAAGGAACCAAATCGAGGCCAAAAGATATTTTTCCCAATTTCCTTTTCCCCCATGTGTATACACAATAATGAATCATCTTTTCTTTTGATTTTCCCCTTCGAATCAAGGATTCTCCCCAATGACGTATCATTAATCCTAATGGACTTTCTGGGGGAACTTTAGGGTCGGGGATTCCCTTAGATTTACCATTTTCCTGACCCATTTGAAGGGGGGTATTACTGAACGGAAACGCAATGACTTATCAGTACCTTCGGAAAGACCGGAACCGTGAGATTTATGTACTGAATGTCAGAAAGCTCGCGCTAGCTCTCGAGCTTCTTCGTTCGGTATCCCGACCTATTTAAGGGGGGGTATTCCCGAACGGAAACGCAAGGACTTACCAGTACCTTCGGAAAGACCGGAACCGTAAAAGTTACGTACTGGTCGTCAAAGTACTCGCTCTTCTCGTCGAGCCTCTTCGTTCGGTATCTTCGTGCACGGGAATCAAATTTCTTTCTTTCTCTCTGCCGTTCGGAAAATCCGGGACTGACCAGCCGGGGAACTTCCTCAGGTCCACCCAGAAAGTCGGGTAGGGCGCCTCCCTGTAGAAGTACTTGGCTGTCAGTTACCGGATCCGAGTCACAGCACCAAAGTTGTTATCGGCAGAAAGGACACTCACGCTGGGAGTGTAATAAGCAGCAATTTATTTAGAGAGAAAGAAAAGCAGCGCTGGGCGAGCAGGGACCGGAGTCTCACTGCACCGCGCAGAGGAGAGGTGGGCTACAGATATTTATACTCAGTGACAAACAAAGTAATATATTTTTCAAGCTATCTAGCCATCTTTATGGTCGACAGACACAATTCCATGTATATTCATTTCATCATCTTCTGATCCAATCATTAACTAGGATTTGTTTCAGTCCGCTGATGCGTCTTGTGGTCAGTTTCGGAGGGCAGGTGTTATGCTCCAGGTGGTTCTTTCAAGTTTGTTTGATCGTACCAATACAAGCATAAAGTTTCTTACAAAAAATCTCTTAGGGTAGGTTTCACATTAACACAAGCATGGAGATACTAAGATCTAAAGATTCGCAAGTACAATCACATTTGTTTAAGCTTATGCGAGCATAAAAGTTCTCAAGGAGATCCTTTCAAGATTAATCCAACAAATTTTTTACAATGATCATGTTTGTGAGTTTCCCAGGAGAAGAATCAGCAAACGTTGGTGACAATCACATGTGTACTGCTTCCTGAAACGTTTGCCTGGAACTGTTACCTGTCTGGAACCTAACAGAGAAGTCACAAAGCCATGGCACTGGGTGGACCGGTGAGCATGCACCTCCTCCCTGTGGTAGTGCTTTCCAGTAAGGCAAACACAACCAGTCTGCCTGTCCCAGGTACCACTCACTGCAGCACGGGTGCCTCTATCCACGCAGAGTCCCTGACAGGGATGGAGTAATTCGGAGCCGTTCGGTAGTCAGGAAGGGTAAGTTATCTGGAGCCAACCTGGATTTCAGGGAAAGGCTTCTCTTCCACAAACAGCCAAGACACTCCAGGCCTTCGCAGCACCTGTAGGTTGAGGAACATGCTATCTGTTCCTCATGTCACATCTAAAATGATGAAGGGTACTTTTCATTGCAGCTTTTTTGGTTCTTCCCCAGATCCTCCAACAGAAGAGAATCAATACCCAAGCAGCAAAAGATCCTCACTTGAGCAAGTAGTCAGATATTCCAGAAAGGGGATTCCATATTTCTGCAAGACTTCTCTAATACAAATAATACAATGTCTTAAAGGCTTCTGAAGAGAACTGAAAACATCAGGATGCACAAGGCTGAGCAGACAGCAAACTGAAATCAGTTTACAGAAGATAAAGATGATACAAAAGATGATTTAACAGCAAGCACCATTTAAACCATGAAGAGATGCTAGCTCCCCTAACAACTTCATATATTCTCAACAAGGAATCTCCCAATGGGTTTGGCCAGGCACACCAAGAATGATGCTCCTACATGGAGTGCCACAACAGCAGAATTCTCCCTCTTACAGCTAATGGGCAAGGGGTGCCAAGAGCCTTTCCACACTGCATTGTGGGGTAGGTCTGGCCAGTACTGACAGGGGCTTCATTCCCTATTCTACAGCACAGAAATACATCCCTACTGTACACAAAGAAGAAAAAAAACCCCAAAATTACGTTATTTAAAGCAGGACTACTAACCAGACAATAATATGCTTATTTCACAATTCAAAATTAGCAGTGGAACGTGGAACAATTTTGAATAAGTAGTCTTTATATGTATTCAACTTTAAATTTAAGATATCTGGGAGAAAAAATTTCACTGAAAATAATCAAAAATCCTTTAATTAACTCTAATATTTGCATATATTCACATATATTATGATATTATACAAGTGAAAATGATCTTTAAATAAAACATTAGTAAGGAATGCTTCCCTTTCCCAACAGATGGCACTCAGTGAATCAAATCAAAGGTTACTTAGAAATAAATTTTAAAACACAAATTCACAGAACAATCTATCATTTGCTGGATATTGGGAAATTTTTATTTATTGTATATAAGAAAATTTTTCATTGACGACTCCATGGTCCTGAATTACATTTAATGTAGATCACGCTGAGAAATCTCACTGTCACGAGCCAAAGAAAATGGTTATGTGTCAGGAGCTGCCAACATACTTAGAGATTCAATGAGTCAAGAAACAAATATGAGATTTACTAGAACTGATAAGCATATTAATGTTCTATCATGTAAAAATTATACAAATACTCATTTTGCAGTTGAATGTGTCTAATAACATGAGATTGCACAGTAGAAAAATAAATAGAAGTCTGGAATGGCTAATCAAGAGCCCAAAAGATTTGGAATGTAAGGAAAGAGTTGCTTTTCTAAAAATGGTGTATTTGTTAAGGTTAAAGAGAACAGATGTAACACCAACATCAGGGATGCACAGCAGGAAAGAGTAATTTAAGAAATAAAAAAGAAACCTTTTTTCCCAACAGGAAATTATCTTTTCAGTATGCCAAGCAGGAGCTTCAAAATGCCAAGCAATGAAGCTCTGGAAAGAATATGGGGAGATGTTTCCTGAAAATGAAGAATGTAAGCAACACAAAAGGAAACCTGGACTATTCCTAACTGCACCTGCTCAACTGAATTGCTAAATGCTTCCCAGTCCTCAAACAGCCAGTGAAGTGGGCAGATTACTTGCAGATCTGCAGTGAAATCAAGTGAAGGAAAAGACAAAACCACTTGAGAGTTAAATAAATACTTCCAAAATGTAGTCACAAAGAAAAGCGCTAAGATGACATTGCCTATTTATCTCCTGAGTAGAATTACTTTAGGTTTGCTGAGGCAGAATCTTTCTGTAACCTACAAGTCTCTCAGGGACGTTTATCTAGGAGTGTTAAAAGACAATCAGGAACAGAATCTGCAGAGTGATGATAATCATCACTGAGGTCTCTCAGTTTGAAGAGTTCATCCTTGCACTGTAATAGCCAGTAAACACCCCCACATATCTTGGAAAATCAGCACTGCCCTTGGGCACAGGTAGTACTGATTGCTAGACCTCCTCAAAGTACAAAATCTTAGCTCAGTTCAGATAAGAAATAAAAACTTGCTGCCTTTGTTGGAAGCTAAGAGAAACCCAGCTGGGCTGTAATTCCACTTAAAACAGCCACATATATTGTCTCCAATGACTCCTGGTTTGCACCAGCTGAAGCAAAAAGCACTGTGCTAGAAATCTCAGAAACATACTCCCATTGCACTCCATCCCTGAAACATACCATCAGGAATTATTACATTCACAAACCCACCAACATTTCTTTAACTGAATTGAAAGACAAAGTTCAGACACAGAAATGTATCCTGATTTACTTTTTTCTTTTCCCCGGCACAGGAAGTTTTCTTATACTACATATTTTTGATCAATGATGGTTTTCAGATTTATTTCTCCAGAGTCTTCTACCTGCCTTGTCCCAGAAACAGAAAACGCTGTCTGCAAAAGGTACTTTTAATGTGACTCTGTGGCACCTGTTAGAATCATAGAATGGCATGGGTTGGAAGGGACCCCAAGGATCACAGAGTTCCAACCCCCTGCCACAGGCAGGGCCACCAACCTCCAAGCCTGGATCTACACAAAATTGCCCAGGACCCCATCCAACCCGGCCTTGCCTAATGGCCTCAATCTGTTAGGATGGAGCTACACACAGATCTAATTTAATATCTAAGTGGCATCAAGATCTGTTAATGGCAGAGCATTCATGTTCTGCCAACGGCAATGTATTTTAAATCCCTTACCTTCTCCTACCCCAGAGTGCTTCCATGAGTTAAGTTATATGCAGGTTTCCAGGGTTGACACTTCAGAAGATAATCAAATATAACTTCATTATCATGTTACAAGGAATAATTACATGAATCTTTAAAGTTTACAGTTAAATTACAATAATTACTTACTATAAGAGTCACTGGTACCTACACGCACTCTTTCATAGAAAGAGCCAGCTTTGCCCACCATTGATGTGTTTCACGCCCCCCTATATACACCTAGATGGCAGTATGGAAGAGGCAGTAAGGCCTGCTCTGTATGGACTGCTGTCACACCAACACGGCAGCTTTGACACAGAAAACACATCCTTCACTGCTGTGGAAAATCAGACATTTATACAAGCTAACAGATGTCTGCACACCCCTCTCCTCTTTAAGTGGCCTTCAGAGACACCGTGACAGCTTCCAGCCCTGTACAGCATCACTCAGCTTCCAAAAGTCTTACCATTTTCCTTCCTGCTCACAGCAATATTGCACCACAGATTCTGCACCCATGACTTAAATGTTAAGGACTCATAAAGATAGATAGATGCTAAGTATCAAAGTGTTCCACCCCATGCCATGACATTTGATAGGCAACCTTCCTTCTCCTCCTAGAGCAGCGTGGTGTTTGGTAGTTCTTCCCAAGAGCATTTTAACCCTAAGTCTGCCTTATTCAGAACAAATTCCACTGTATGTACCACCTGTTATTTTTTAATATGTTATAACTATAATAAATGTTCTCAGAGTGTGGTTTCAGTGAACAGCTGCAATTACAAGCCACCTTCTGCTCTGAACACTTGCTGTTTTAGCAGAGATTTCTTATAGGACTGAAAGAAAACTACAGTTATGTATTTCAATCTTTGTTATACCACTATTATTCATGTTATTTTTCAGGATGGTTGACGAGGCCTGAAAATAACAGGAGATTTCTTCTTTTTATTGAAGAAATACATAGAAATGCAAACAAAAGTGAGGAAATCAATTCAAAATCCTAGGATAGCTCTCCAATAAATACAAGTAAAATGAAAATTCAGTTGCATACAGCTATTACATGCTCATATAATTCTCTGGCAAGATAACACTGTGTTTATTTCTGTCAGTGTTAGATGAGGAATGCTCTATCAGTTGGAACTGGATTACAAAAATAAGATTCAATTTAAGAATAAATGGCATGAGTCCTGAGGGCAATTTAAAATTTGTATATTTAAGAAAAATAAATCTACAGCGCTTCCAAGAAATAATACTTTGCACAGGAAGTTTATGAAGGTATACAAGCTATGAAATTATGTAGATAGCACAAACATGCAACAATAAGCATCAGTTTCAGAGAACCAGCAGTAAAAAGATTGTAACAATAGAAAAGGAAGGCAATAAAAAGCAGATGCTCTGAGCAAGTACTGTAACTTGCAGAGAATTAAATGCACAAAAAATAGAATTTAAGGCAAAATTCTTGTATCTCTTCCCCACAACGAACTCCCTCCTCTCTGCCACTGGGTCAGGTCTGTTTCACAGAATCACCAGGTTGGAAAAGACCTTTAAGATCATCAAGTCCAACCATTCACATACTAAACTAAACCATATCCCTAAGTACTTCATCTACCCTTTTTTTGAACACATCCAGGGAAGGTGACTCAGCCCCTCCCTGGGCAGCCTGTTCCAGGCCCTGACAACTCTTTCAGCGAAAAATGTTTTTCTAATATCCAATCTGCCCCTGCCCTGGCACAGCTTCATGCCATTCCCCCTTGTCCTATCACCTGTCACCTGGCTGAAGAGACCATCACCCACCTCTCTACAACCTCCCTTCAGGTAGTTTTAGGTGGTGATAAGGTCTCCCCTCAGCCTCCTCTTCTCTAGGCTAAACAGCCCCAGCTCCCTCAGCTGCTCCTCAGAGGATTTGCCCTCCATCCCCTTCACCAGCCTGGTTGCCCTTCTCTGGACTCGCTCCAGGACCTCAATGTCCTTCTTGTGGTGAGGAGCCCAGAACTGGACACAGCACTCGAGGTGCAGCCTCACCAATGCCCAGTACAGGGCAATGCCGAGTACAGCGTGTTGTTTCCCCAACGCGCTACAGAAACTGGAGTAACAGCAGTCAAATGAGTTCTGCAAGAATTTCCAACGTCTCTGTAGTGCTTTAAGATTCTACAACTTAGAGGAAAAACACTGCATTTCTCATGACTGTGTCAGAAACTGAATGAGAACGTCCCCTGTTAGCACTCTGTGCTGTACACTTATGGCCTTTTCATAAAGATCTCTCCTCCAATTTGGCAGTGTGGAAGTGAAACCCCAACTTGGGCAGAGAAAGCAGCTGCATTGAAATCTATGACCTATAGAAAGAGTCTGAATTTTGTCACTGTTTCAAGACCACAAACACATGCCAAGTTTGAATCTCCACATAAATCCCTTCTCTTGCTAACAACTTGCTTAAAAGACAGCATCCACCTTTTCAAAGCTATTTAACTGACAGTTACAATATGCATTGAAATGTGCCATCAGCAAACTTCCAGCTTTCAGGGAACAACAAATTCAGGTCCACAAAATCCTGATGAGCCTAAATTGAAACTCCAGAGAAGTGGGGAATTCTTCCAGGGACTCATTCTCAAGCGGAAGACTAGCAATGGGATGGCCTACCCAGACACAAGCCTAGTTCAGAGGCATCATAATTTGGTATTTTTCCATTTTTTTTTAATCAGTGAAACAGTTCAGAGCCGAATTGATTGTCTCTTATTCAAACATACTCCCTTTCACAGGCACCAGCCCTTGCCAAGAAGCAATTCCATGATGCAGATATTTCTAACTGACAGGGAGATTTTCTACTAGTTTGGAGTCTCCAGTATTCATTGCCCCTGTTTAGAATGAATTCCTCAACCCAAAGTTGTAGGCAGAGCACATACCAGTATCACTACTGGAAACACAAGAGCACATGCTTATTGGATGGTGGCTTGACTTCCCTTTGGCCAGATGGAGAAACCTTCATGAGCATGAGGTCCTGCACCTTGTCTCTAGCACATTGCATGTTCCTGAGACCAAGCCCACCTCACTACAACCACCTTTTAGGTAAGTTGTAGAGAGTGATTAGGTCTTCCCTCAGTCTCCTTTTCTCCAGACTAAACAATCCCAGCTCCCTCAGCCACTCCTCATAAAACTTGTCTTCTAAACCCTTCACCAGCCTCATTGCCCATCTCTGGGCACATTCAAGCATCTCAATGTCCTTTAGAAACTTTCTTCAATTAAAGGTCTTTCTACTAGGTGGCAAAGCAATGCTAGCTCTTTAGAGCTTTCAATCTTTGCTTTGTGAAACAAGGATCCTAACTCAGCAAATTTGAACAGGAGATTTGTGTGCTGCATTATTACCACCAGTTGCATCATTTTCCACCTATCTATTATCAGATGCCCTTTTTGTCTTTCTCCACTGTTTTGGATTTTTAAATAGAAAGTATAAAACTGAACCCAGTCCTCAGATACAGACACCGCAAGAACTCCTACAGTAGCATAATAATATTCTTACTTTTATTCTCCAGTCTTTCCATAAGAAAGACTTTCTTCTCCTTGTAAGGCACCATGCAGCCTTCCAGGAGGAGATTTATCATACTTTGCAGCAGACTCTGCAGACCCCAAGTGCTCACTGGTCTGCCCCATTACAGGAGTTGCTCAAAGGGAAAAAATGCACCTCCCAGTTGCAGGAGAGGTTCCACCTTGTGTATGCAACAGTCACACAGGCTTTTCCTGGGGCTCCCAGCACTTCAGTCCTTACAGCACTGGCAGCTCTTCAATATACCGTACACTGTGGTGCACAGCAGACAGAATTGTAGAATCACAGAAGAGTTTGGGTTGGAAGGGACCTTAAAATTCAAGTTCCAACCCCCTGCCATGGGCATGGGCACCCGAGCTCCAGACACAAACTAGTCCTGACATAAGAGTACCATTAGCTCTTGTATGCTAGGAAGATCCACTGCTAAAAACTAACATTTTTAGAGTTTGTGCCCATCATCACATATTTCTCTGAGATTACAAGAAGGAAAAAGGGAGAAAGAGTACCACCAAAAAAAGGGGGGGAGGATAAAAAAGAGGGAGAAAAAAAAAGGTAAAACCCCCAGTGATTTTACCATAAGTGGGTTTGCAAATGAGATGATACCGAGCTATAAATTTCAGCACTTGCTTGGCTTTAATAAACCAAACTGAACATAATACCAATTCATTACTGCACTGGAAACGGAGCATGGAAATACAGATGGGAAGGAAACATCAACCCATGATGTGCAGCAGTCAGTCTGCTCAGAGAACTGTGAGCCCAGCATTCACATCAGAGCATCCACACACACACTGTTACAGCACAAAGGCCAAACTGCAGCATCTGCTCTTGTATTTTGGGTTGTGGATCTGCTGTGCGCATCACTTGGGGTGCCGCTTCCTGCAGCGGGGAACAGACCCTTGCGTCAGGTTGCAGTTCCCCAGGGCCACACCACAGCCTGACATTGCTGTGGGTGTGTCTGCTTCTGCAGACCCACAGAAATAGTTCGATTCAAGTTTCAGGTGACCTGTATTTGATCCGTTGTGTTGCGTGCCCAAACATCACTCCCGCACAGGAGGCGCACGTCAGCAGCCAGTCCTGACTCCTGGTGCTCTGGTCGGCTTCAAGCACAGTGTCTGCTCACTGCCTTCTTCCAAAGCTGCATTCCCATGGGAAGTTACCCTACCTGGGGCCTCTGCTGTTATCTGAGGTTTAACAATTGTTAAACTGGAGTCACTGGATTACAAATCAAATGACATCTCATTAAATAAAACCCCAGCAATATCAGAGCTCGTGGTTTGGCAGAAGTACTGACTGTGCCCCTGAGGACAGCACACTGATTGAAATGCACAGAGCCAAAAAACCTCATTTCCCAAAGAAAACAATTTTCTTTACATGTAACAAAGTTCCCATGAGTTGAGTAACAACAGTTTACAAATAACCTGTGTCTGTAGTAGAAGATGGCTTCCACTTGCTGCGTGTACACTCTCTACAGAGGCACGTTTCTTATTTTGTCCTCTTACTCCTCTGCTCCTCAGCTATCCAAGCATCAGAAGCAATGAAAGAGATTGCTGTCTTAAAGGAAAAAGAATCCTACCTGCAGATTGTGGGACTTGATACTAGGAGCCATAATACCCTTTTATATTCAGCAAGTACTGCTCGCACTGGAAGCCTCCAACATCCCGTGCTTGCAGTACAGCTGCCTGAAGGTGTAAACCTGAGTTTAATGCTAAGTCTACATTACATTTTTCACCAGCACAGCTACACAGTTAAATCACCTAGTGCTGTAGGAGAGACTTGCTGTACTTCCCAGCTTTGTTTTTACTGGAGGGAAGGTTGAGCTGTGAAATCAGGCACCAGTATTCACACCTTTTACGATGCAGGGAGCTGCCTGCATGGTTAGGGGAGGGAGAGGCAATGACGAGGGGTTAAAATCTGTTTAACCGAGTCCCCCACAGAACACGAAGACTACTACAGAAGTATTGGTACACCAGTAGTATGGCTGCTCTCTAATCTCCCAGGTTCAAACAGTACATAATACTGGGAGTAAGACATCCATCCAAACTGCTTCACCCCTACTCTAAGTCCCCAGAGCCTTTCCCAGGCGTTTATCATGGAACTGGAAACCAATCGCTATGAAAAATCAGGAGGTGGTTTGTGTGTGTTTGATTCAGAAATATATATATATTTTTAGGATGAGTTCTTGTTGCGTTTCAATGGTATCTTTGAAATCACTTGGCAATAACACACACATTTTATAAAAGCTCATGAGAGTAGCAGTCCAAATAAAGTGTTAATAAGATCTCTGTGAACACCAAGGTTCTCTCCCTCTCAAATTAGACCACCAAAATCTCAAATAAGGTGCCAGTCGTCAATTTCAAAGCGTCATATGTTGGCTTCACTCTCATTTCAACCTTCCCCCAGCTCCTCTCTCTTTAAACAGCAGCTATGTGTCTGCTCGGGAACAGCAAGAAGTGAATCTTCTTCCCAGCGCATTTTGTGCTCACTTTGCCAAGTCATACTGTGAATCTGCCTAACAAGGATTTACAAGTCAATTGATACAGTGGTTACATCTGACACACATCAGTCATCCTGTCCTGCTGATGGACCAGGCAAGTTCACTGCGAGATGCACTGGCAGTTTCTAAGGCGCTGCCTTACCCAAACAGAAGCAGGCTAATAGCAGTGCCAAGTTGTCACTCTATTTATCAACAAGAGGGAATAATTTTTAGGAAAATAATAATAAGCCCTCCTCACAATACTAATGCTAAATGACCTGAAAAACCTTCCTAAGGGCCTGAAGCCACAGAACAAAGTTTCATTTTATCTTCATAGATCTGACAGCTCAATTTCCCAAGTTCCTGGGGACTTTCAGCAGTGCTGAACAGAGGCAGTAACAAATGTCAGTGTTTACTTTCAGATCTCTTTGTTAAAGCTCTCTGTACTCAGCAGTCTCTTTAATAACATTCCTTAGGCACAAGCAAAGCATGTTCTGCATAAAGCAATAGGGAGTGACTCAGCAGAGCGTGTCTATGATGTTTAAACAAGATGGGATTGCTGTATTTAACTAACATATGCTGAAGGTTTTCTAATGCGAATTCAAACTCCTCAGCTCAATGTGACCATAAATTATCATTTGAAATACATTCTAAAACTTTTCAGATTCAGTCATTTCCCACAAAGCTCTCCCTAATTCTGCACAATCACTCCAGAAGCAAAGCATCCTTCCTTCTCTGCAGGAGTTAGCAGTAAATAATCTTCAACACCACCAATACCACCCCTAATGTTCCCCAGATTTTTTTGATTTTTTTTTCCCCCAAAATCTGTTCTCCAACATCATCCCTACAGAGATGCTCTACAATGACAAATAGTACCAAGGATCCAAGTGTCACCTGCTGTAATCCACATCCCCTGGGGTGTGCAGGCACCATTTGGATGTTGTTACCTGCATCACATGCTTATGGGCATACAGGAGTATGAAAAGGGCTCTCACTGGTACCTCAAGAAAAAAGAAACATGCAGACAAACAGAAAGTAGCCATAATTATGGCATCAAGGAAAGATTCTGTCCGAGGTTTAGTTTCCTCTCTCTCTATCCTCCAGTACTATTTCATACCTTTTTAGTTTAAGGAAAATTTAGAGAGAGAGATTTTTCCTTTCCGTGGCAGAACCCCACAGCATTAACACTGTCCTTTCAACAGACCAACGGACTGCTTGCTACTTTACATCTTGGTGGCACAGAGCACAGCTAAGGTCCAGAACATGGAGTCTTCCCACACAAGGTCTCATAACTAACGGGTGACAGTGTACCAATGCAGCAAGTGCCACAGCGAAACCGTAAGGTTGAGGTAGCTGCTACCCTTCCGTGCTATGCAATTATTCCCTTGTGAGCACCAAGCAGGAAAGAACCAGGTGGGGTACCCCCCTTGGAGAGGTGAGAGACTGCATTTTTCAGGTCACTGTACCCCCAGGCTTAGCTTTGCATTTTCACTCCATGTGCTCTGGTGTATTCAAGTCACCTAACCTACCCAAATTTCCTGCATTCCTGATGTCAAATGACACAGATCTCAATGAATTTTTTTCATCTTCCAGAAAATATCAACAAAAGAAAACAACATTTCAGTTTGGGGATGTGGTCATTTTGTTGTTTTCTTATTAACACAGTATGGCGTAGGGAATTTTGACAGCATTTCTCTCACTTGCCTCCTGTAAGGTATTAATCTTATCACTGCTCTACCTGTCCTCATGCATTTTGGAAATTTATCTTGATGTGTTGGAACTCGTCACATCACTGCGACTGGCCAGAGGAGGTTTTTCTCATCACAATACCAACAGAACAACAACGGTTAGAAACTGCTTGGGCTGAACCCTTTCTGTTTAGTATGTATGCTTTTTCAGCAGTAAAAAAAAAAAATCAATGGATATTGTTAGTTCAGCTAGAAAATGTATTTATCAAGCAATCAAATATCAAGTACACAATGAGCAGGGAGATATTTCTGTCCATCCCACGTCCAGATCACGTTTGTATTATGTGCCCATTGGCTGTAGCCAACTAAACAAAAGCAATTGCCAAGATCAGTGAATTATTCTCAAGCATTAGCTTTACCTACGAATCCATACTGGTAGTTTGCATGAGTCAGCTGCCTTGACTGAATGTTTGTGGTTCGTTTTGTGGGTTTTATTTTTTTAATTGCATATGTTCTGTTTCACAAGGAGGAAACATCACCTTTGAAAGGCCTGCTGCCAGTGCATCTGTGTATTGTTACACAGATTGTTTAAACTTCACCAGGTACACAGAAATCTCTGGTCTCAAACATCTACATGGTAATACCAATATTTTGACTATTAAATTACAGTGTTGCTTAAATATCCACTGTCATTATAAATACTTTTCTGATTTTATCTCAGTTTCAAACACTAAAATGTGTCTTTTTTTAAAAAGGGCATTTGCATACAGTTCAGATCTTGCATCAGCCACTCAGATAAAAGGAAGCAAACCAAAGATTTGAGAAGGTATTTGCAAAACATATAGTGTGCTGCTTTGCTGCCACCTTTCCTGCAGAAGCTGCTGACAGATTCTAATCTTACAATGTTCATTATAAAACACTTATAAATTATAAAACATCAACTGATAATAAAGCATCAACTGCTAAGCATAAACATGGTGCATGTTCTCTTCTTGTGTGCATTAAGGACTTTAGGTAAGGTGGCTACTCATGCCTTACAGCTAAAAATCTGAATCCAGCTGGATCCGAATTGGGGGATGAGGTTTGGCACTGCTACCAGTCTAGAAGTGTCATGGGTACCTATTACCCAGCTTTTGTAGTGATTACAGAAAGGAGCAAATCAGACTACGCCCAGAATGATTGTATCAGAACCATAAAGAAAATAACACTTCTCTAATCCCAGCCACCTCCCCCTTCCTCCAGCCTCCACCTTTCTTCAGGCCGCAAACATCCCCTGGATGTAAGACAAGGCTTCGGTTCTGCTTGGTACTTGGACCTGGCCTGATGGAAATGTTTTCAGAACAAGCAAAAAAAACTGCACATTAGCATTCACATCTGGTCCTCGAAATGCTTCATCTGCTGAATGGGAAACATTAAAGGGATATAGCAAAAAGGAGAAGAGCTGAATAGCTACAGCTTCTTTCCAATGAAATGAAGGCTTTTTGCTTCTTCCACAAGTGAACAAAGGACATTTTCAGCTTTATATTTTGGGCAGGGTTAACTCTGATTTAGACATTGTCTTCAAACTGTTTATATTCCATTCAACAGAAGTATTTATTAGGGACATAAACAAGCAGTGCAGTGAAACCATCTGTAATATTCACTCAGCGCATCGTGTGGGACGTGACAGAATACACTACCAGATACACTAATAACCATATCTGTGTGACACAGAAGCAGTTCCTACAAGTATTCATACTCTGCATATTTTCAAATCAAGAAGTGAATTACCAAATTCAAACTACCATATAATTTACTGCATTTAAATATTCCCATATTTGGAGACAAGCAAAAGACAACAGGCAGATGCAGGGAGGTTAGGCACCAGGTTCAAAACAACTCGAAGTATGGCCACAGCTTCCAGCCCACAGTAAATTAAGAAAAAGATTTCACTTTAGGATTTATGTCTACAAATATGTGATATATAGTAGTAAATAGAAACCTACGTCAAATAATTAACTAGGAATTAAACTCTATAGCATGTCTATACATACCCCCAGCACAGCAGCAACATGGTATCTGTCTAGCTCTTCAGCAAAACCACAGACACTTCTTTGTCTGACAAATTAAAACTGATGTAATGTAGGTTGCAGTTTGGGTGGGGGTTTTCTGGGTGGTTTGGTGTTTTTTTGGACTGATAATTCATTTCCATTGTGCTGAATATCCTCAGCATTGTCCTTCTATAATTATAATTAAAATCATTGTTAAACCTACTGAATAGGAAACAACGAGGCCCAAGATTGAACTAAATCCAAATCCTTGAAGACCACAAGTAATCATATTCCCTATTAAGATACTTCTCCTGCTATCAGAGCCAGCAATAAATGGCACTCTTTCCCAACACTGTGTCTCCACTTTCAAGTACAGCAATGGCAATGCTTTGCTTTTCCTTCCCTTCCACCTGCAGTCCAAGACTTGGCCTCACAGTTTCTCATCACTCACATCTAAAGCTGATGCACTGAAGCTTTACAGTTGGCGTTGGCAGCGTGGGATGTGGGAAACCGACCATGCTCCGTGCAGCAAGCACGACGGTTACACACCAGGAACAGCAAGCTCCACAAGGCAGAGATGGTAAGAATTTTAGTAACAGAGACCGATGGCAAGGGTGTATTTGCTTTTAAATAAGACATCTGAATCAACTGCTTCATCTCGAGTCAAACCCTAAAGCCCAGAGCAGCCTTCTGACTGAAAAGAGGTACTCGGGGATAATTACAGGTGGCCTTGTGATTGTACATAGTCAGACTTCAACAAAAGCAACTGCTTTGGGCTCAAAGTTCATCATAACTATTTTCCCCATAACTAATTGATTGTCCAAGGTTTTAAAAATCTATCTCTAAATTACAGATCCCAAGGGAGTTAACTGCAACTAGTTTAGTCAATTAGAGGTGGGTTTGGCTTTATTTTTTGTTTAAAAATAAAATCCCACTTTTGGATTTCCAGCTCAAGGCTTGAAATTTAATGAAAATAAGTAGACAAGAGAATATTAGGGGTTTTAGTGCCTACTGAAAATAGTGGTTTTGTTAAGCTATTTGGCCAAGAACTACTTCCAAATACTAGTACATTCAAAAAAGGAGAGAAATAGGACCAAAGACAAAAGAATATACAAAAAAAAAATCAAGCAATGGAGGCAGAACAGTAAGACAGTCAATTAACTTGATAAAGCAAGATATACAACTCAAGTCACTCCATAGAGCCATCCATCTAACCCCTTTTTTAAAGCCTTCAGTTATGAAAATTTCACTTCCCCCAACTCTTTTATTGCTTTTCTTAAATTTAAGCTTTCAGTTAGAAAGCTTTTCTTCATGCCAAATCTAGATCTCTCGTGCTACAATTTGAACACATTACCTTGTGATTTTTTCCCCTGTGGATCTGCATTATTGTCATTACCTGAATTGCTGAAGCAACCTTCTGTGCATCTGAAGACTGCTAATACATCTTCACACATCTTTTTCCTCTTAGGCTCAGGAACCTTCAGTTTTTCAACCTTAACTCACAGACAATACTACAGCATACAAGAGTCACTATCTTACAGACATTTAGGGGGGAGGTGGCATAGCAGGAGTTGAAGTTAAGCCAGAACACCATGCTACTGTTTAGACATGAAAGATTTGGATGTTGTCAACAGTTTTGGGAAGTGGCATAGCACCTGAACTATTAATATTTATACACAGAGACAGCCATGCACACACATATGGAGACATCTCTGCTTCTGTGATATTTTAACAGTGGTGGAACAAACTTTAAAGGGTCTCCACACCGCTGTATTTTAACATGTGCACATGTAGCCAAGCCAGCCCTCTGAACTAGAGGCGAGTTCGAGTGCAATTTTAGTGTCAAAATTCCCAAAGATTAGGTTTATTCAGCTTTCAGAAGCTGGTTAATTTATTCAAGTCTAGAAAGCAACAACCACAGATGGCAGCTTCTGGCTCCAGTACCAAACCCCCAGTTGCAATTCCCTTCAGCTGCAGAGTCTTCATTTGGCCCATAATACCAGAGACAGCTGTGAAACATCGAATCTGGTGGGTCTTTCAGATTATAAACTCAAAGTATTTAGTTACTCTCAACTCTCTACTTGGAGGTTCTGGGTGTATTTGTGTGGCTGAGAAGTAGTGATTCTCTGAGTGAAGGACCTGGGAAAAACACATTGTTTTCCATGTCCTAGAGTCAAGTTCCTTACTCCCACCCTTGATAGCAGCTCCCCTCCCCTCTTAACAGGCAAGCACGCTGCTGTAGATGAAAATATGCTCACCCAGATGCAGACAGTGCTTTTATTTGTAGAAATAACTCTTTAAACACAAACGAGCAACTAAAGACAGCAACGAGCAAACACATTACCTGTCCTTTCCTGCTTTGGGCACAGAAATAGCAACCCAGCAGGAGAAATACTTAAGTCCAGTGAGCTAATGAGCAGACTATTCTTGTATAACAAAATCCAGAGGAGCCTGTACTCGCATTACCTTCACTGTTTTACCCACAGTACCTGCACTACTGTTACTTGAACTCTACATACACCTAAGCTCTACCTACTGATTTTAATATATCAACACCACCGTTCCTAAAGTTTTCTTCATGCAAGAGCAGTCAGATGTTAGACATGAGGCAGGCAGTGACAGGACGGAGTCCTTCACCCATGGCCTTTTAAAACCTGGTCAACTTTGCAAAGTTGACATAACTAAATTCCTGAGAGAAGCTGAGCACCAAAAAACAACTTAGGGAACTAAAAGGAAAGGTACTCTCAAGTTATGTATTGGCTTTCCTAATGAACTTTTTTCCCAGCCCCAAACCAGACATATTCTGCACTACAATCAGTGGTGTCCCAGCAATTTACTTACAGCTGTGAATACCCAACATGTTTTAATTCTATGTTCACTAGCAGCAAACAGTTTAAGGGGAAAAAAATTTCCTACTCAGTATCCAGAGAAACAATTTTAATTACTATCACATTTAATTAGTTTTCTTCGGGGTTCAGGTGTCTTTGAAGCCACAGAACACCGAAGCAAAGCACACTCTCGGTCAGCCCGACCAGCAGCATCACATCCTGAGCAAAGTCACCAGAGGACCGACTGCCACATTCGCCTTCTGAAAGCGGGGATGTACAGGGGCCTCTGCAGAGAAATCGGGGCTCCACCACGCTTGACATCAATACTGGTCTTGGATAACAAACACAAAGGGAAACCAACAGTAGGTAGAAAAATGAGGTTGGGAAAACAATAAAGAGATTAAATCTAGTAAAACAAGTAACTGCTAAAGCCACCAGCTGTCCAGCCACAGCAGGAGTACTGTTGGCACCGCAGCCGAGTTGAGTTTTTACACAGTACTTGCAGAACATTTGGGGGGGAACCCCCCCTCCTCCTGTCTTCTCAAATAAGAAAAAACGTTCAGTAATGCACATTGCCCAAGAAATACAGGTAAGCTCTCAGTTAAATTACATTTAATGCTCCATGTGCTAAGAGAAGAGCTTTGTAGCTGATGTGAAGAAGAAAATTCGTAAGCATAGGAGAGTGTTCTTAAAGGCAGAATTCACATTTCCAGGCACTCATCTAAATGGACCCGACTTCCTCACATGGATCTAGGCCCTGAGGTTACAGTGACCCTTCCTATTCCATATGGATTCTCTCTCATAGGGGTTCAGGCTGCATGCTAGAAGAAAAAGGCACTTTCCTGAAAATGCCATTGCAGGTGACCTGGCCTGTCTGAGACACATCAGGAAAGGGGCATTAGGAAGAGATGCCTTCATTATAGTGCCAACTGGGCAGAACGGAGTCCACTAGGAGTCTGGAAAGATAATTAAGAAGCTGGTTTGGTTGATTCTGAGTTTAAATTGACATCTACTCCAGGACATTAGACAGGCAGGCAGAGATTCAGTCCTCCTGCTATAGTTCTTATGTTTCTGTGGAGCGTTGCATAGTTGTAGCCCCAGCTTTTGTCTTTCACCTCTTGTTCAGGCAGATTGCCAAAACTGTATGGTACAAGCACACACAGAATGTCAGATAGCAACAGCCACAGTCAAGGAGCCATTGCAACTAACTGGTAAATTTTGCTGCTAGCACCATAAACTCATTGGGAAGGAAATTCTTAGTCATTTCTTCAAGTTTCTGTAACAGTATAGAGTCCTCAAATTCTTGGTTGAAAAATCCCAGAATATTTCATTCTTGGGGTTTCACAGTAACTGTGTGATCTGTCCCAGTCTCACCTTCCACAGCCGCGCACCTGGTACTCCCACCTCTGCTGGGCCTGAGCCTACCAGCACAGTACTTGGTGCTAACTGGGGCACGGGAGTTCTGTTGGGAGAGAATATAAAGAAACTAACATCTAAATAATGTGACAATAAAGGTTGTACTCTATTGCATTGGAGGTTTTGATTGGTTTTTACAAGGCAATTTTCATTTTCACTGAACTATTTTACTCCAGAATTGCCGAATGCTGAAGCATCACAAACCCATTATCCATTCCTGGATCACTTCATTCTGCAGGTACTGTTGGCTTCTTAAATGGCATCTGCAGCTTGCCAAACTGACTATAAACATAGATCCTTAGGAACCATTAGGTCTTTTAGAAATATTTAGGCCATTTTAAAAAGCTTTGTTATTTAGCTTCTAATGGCTCCATCAGGACCATTCAATCTATCAGGTAAATAGGTCTTCAGAATTATTATTTTTTAACCATGTATTAGTGGTTCCTAATGACTCTGAAGATGCTGTTACACTTCATTGAGTATGCTCTTAAAGCATATTGGTATGCACAGTAAAATGTATATAAATACATGTGGTTTTACCACTTTGGGATGTTGTTTGTTTTCAGAGTTAAAAGGCCATTTAATGTGTTTCCTAAAATAATCAAAATCATATAATTAGGGCAAGTTAAAGAGCAACCATTTCAAGTGTACACATTAAGTGACTTTGTTTCCTCTGTCCCACAATCCTTTGCTAAATAGGAACAGTACTTTTATAAATAGGCAAAACCACTTTGAAATCTATAATCCCTTTTCTCATAGCCTACCAGCAGCACACAAAATTCCTCCTACCCAGTAGGCCATGCACTGCATTAAAAATGCTATAAACAATGTTACATCATTTGGATAAAAATAACGGTCACCTAATAAAATTAGCATTATAAATCTAATTGTGATTTCATCCCCATCTGGAAACCTGGCTTAAAATAATCATTAGGTTGGGGAGTTTGGTGGGGGTTGTGTTGGGTTTTTTGGTAGCCAAAACCAGTCTAAGGCAGGACCCTGATGCTACCTGCATAATTACAGTTCAGTCCACTCAGCACACTGTGGGGAAAAAAGGAATCACATTCATGCCTTTAATTTGGGAGTAGAAAGGAAGCAAAAATATCTGAGTTCACTGCAGAGACAAATAGGTGAACTTATGCCTATTGTATCCTAGACTAATTGGGATATGAACTCTGTCTTCACAGGAAGGTGGGTGGTTTGGCTTTGATCCAGAAGTGAGTGTGCACAAACAGACCTTGCAGACAGATGCTATAGCTCCTGTCCTGAGCACAGTTAAAGTGAAGTCAGAGGAAATGGCTTTAAGAAAAGTTCCCAAGGATTAAAAGTGAACTACAGCTTTACTTAATTCCCAAACTGAGTAAGAGAAAAAATTCAAAGCAAAACAGCAGCTTATTTTTCACTGGTACATGAAGGGAGAGCTGTAAGAAAAGGTCAATAACACCAGGAAACAATAGTCTAGTGGACAATGATGTGTATATTAGCAAATATTGTTGTCAATATTTCCTCCAGTCAGTTACTGCCTACCTCTGCCCAAAGTCAGCACATGCACAGGTTCAGTCTGCTTCTCTGCCACAGTAAATCCCCGGATGGGATTGCCAGTGATGTGCCCACCGTGGCAGCTGCTGCACTGACATGTCAGAAGTCAAAACAATGCAGATTGTCCCTATTTCTGCCATGACCCATAACTCACTCTGTAGTTCGATCTACCATTGAAATATCCCTGTTGTATTTTAGAAGGTGCTTGATACATATTAAAAATATGTTATTTATAAAATACAAGATATATAAATATACATTTTCTATAACTACATCTTATGAGTACAGAACATAATTATAAACAGTAAAGAACAAACCTCAAAGTTCAAGGCACATCGAAACAGAACACTGAAATGCCCTTTTTTAAGCAAGGATGCAATTTCCCTTCACTTTTTGCCCAAAATGAAGTCTCAATGGACTGATCTTTCAAACTATATCTACTTTCCTCTAGTTTACTATGCCACAACTGCACTGAAGTTAATGAAAGATCCCATAGGTAAGTTTTATACACTGTGGTGGCCCAATCATCCAAATTTGGTTTGGCTCACAAATTCTTTTATAAGTATGGGAAGTCACAAGAAACCCTACTATGCAACTGGAAACACATACGTGAAGTTTAGTGACTGGAGGATTTGGCCCTCAGTTGATTAATATAGACATCTATAGGACATATGAAACTCCTAGCAATCAGGCTCTCACTACAAGGAGGACATTGAGATGCTTGAGCATGTCCAGAGATGGGCAATGAAGCTGGTGAAGGGTTTAAAAGACAAGTCTTATGAGGAGAGGCTGAGGGAGCTGGGATTGTTTAGTCTGGAGGAGACCTCATCATTCCCTACAACTACCTAAAAGGTGGTTGTAGTGAGGTGGGGAGTTGGTGTCTGTGGTAGCTAGCGACAGGACAAGAGGAAATGGTCTCAAGTTGCATCAGGGGAAGTTTAGGTTGGATATTAAGAAAATTTCTTCTCTGAAAGGGTTGTCAGCCCAGGCTGCCCAGGGAGGTGGTTGAGTCACCAACCCTGGAGGTGTTTAGAAGAGTAGATGTTGAACTTGGTGACATGGTCCATTGTTGGACCCTGTAGGGCTGGACAGATGGTTGGACTCGCTCTTGAACCTCTTTTCCAACTGAAACTGTTCTATGAGTCTATTTTTGATGGGTGAAGCTATAGAAGCCCTGCAGCAGAATCATCCTAACTTATATGATCTCCATCTGTTTGCTATTGATTTTTCTTACACAGCAGTAAGTTTTGATTAACTTCAGTAATAGCAATGAGTGCCTCAAAATCTCTTGAATTGATCACACATAAGGATTTCCTGTTAACTAGAAATTAAAAATATATTTCTTCCAGTATCGCAATTAAGAAATGCCTCCCTCCTTGCAAAGGTGTAAATGAAGAGACTGTAGTCTTCTACTAACCATTTTGTTGACTTGGAAGGGTCATTAGGACCACATCTCCCCAACTGGTCACCCAGCCAGGGTGAGAAGGGTTTGTGTTAACACATCTGCACAGCACTGGGTGTCCTTCAGAGGCTGCGCAGCTCAGCTTGTTACAGGCAGCAGAAGATACTACACTTGTGTGAGCTGAGAAGTACACATACCAACAGTAACCCAACAAAATAAACACTCACAAGCAAAGCTTTTGAAATAAAAGCTGCCACAGTAGATGGTGGAAGGTGTCATGTCACACAAACATATGCCAAAAGCTTTTTTGTCAGCTCTGATATCTATAAAATTAATTGATTTGAAATATTTTGTGTCTTCTGAACTATAACTTTCTGCAGATGCTGTGAATCTTCTATTTTACAGGCCTTTTCAGAGAAATTCAGCTCAAGGAGGGGAAATATAGATTAGACCTAAGGCAGGAATCCTTCCCAGGGTGGGGTGAGGCCCTGGCACAGGGTGCCCAGAGAAGCTGGGGCTGCCCCTGGATCCCTGGCAGGATTCAAGGCCAGGTTGGATGGGGCTTTGGGCATCCTGGGCTGTGGGGGGTGTCCCTGCCCATGGCAGAGGTGGTGCTGTATGATCTCTGAGGGCCCTGCCCACCCAAACTAGCCTGGGGTTCTATGAAATTAGAGAACTTCAGCAACTGCAGGCAAGTTCAGAAGGGCCATACACTGTCAGGTAAGGTCACAGCACAAAGAGAAAAAGGACTGAATTACTGTTAAGAATGTTCATGCCTAAACACACCAAACAAAGCAATGATAAACTGCCTTAATGAAGGTAAGTCAAAATTACAAGTTTTTAAGAATTGTCCCTAGAGCAGAACAAGACAGTTTACCTTCATATCAGTTTGTACCTAATTAAGAAAAAACTGCCCTTTGCCTGGCTATATTAATCAGACCTGTCAGCATTCAGTCCACATCCCCACCGTTCCAAGCTGAAGTCTGCTTATTAGACCTGGCAACAGTTTTTTTTCCTTCTTCAATGAAAAGAGTAAAACAAACACACTTTGAGGTTGTTCGGTCAGTTGATTGGGTTGGGTTTTTTAATCTAAAGCTATTACAGTTATTTTAATCAGAACTTTTGGTTAGTAGCACACATTTCTGGCTACAGCGAAATGACCCCATGAATTGTTACTCAATTCAACTCTAGAAAGAAACGTCTATTTAAAATAAAACTAAACCATAGGATTATTCTTTCATTTAGGCTTCATGGTGACATTTGCAAATGAAAAAGGGAAAATAATTTCAAAATTGCTGAAATATATTAATCAGTATTTTCAAACCATGGGCAGAGAGAGACCAAAAGACCAACATGGGAATAGTGCTGACCAAAGAAGAACCACTGCTGGGTTAAGAATGAAGTAAATGGCCACACAACTTCTTTCTTCATCCCTGTCACCAACAATCCCACCAGTAACTCCCACTGCCCTTCTCAGAAAGCAAATGTGAACAATCACAATCCACACAGACAACTACTCCAGCTGCTAACACTGCTTAGCTGCCAGTTAACTGCCAAAGAGACAAGATCACTGCTGCCTAAGTGGCAGCGGTGGTTGTTTTCCATGTTAAGCCAGTAACACTGAAAGAGATGGACAAGACTCTGCTTCAACTTCTCACAATAGTTAAACACAAAAAAACCTTCAAGTCTGGCTTTGGTTCCTATAGATGCTTCCTGCTTTAACCTAGTCTGGTTTGAAAGCTTTGTTGCTAAAGGATAACCAAATTAGAAGCATAGACAGTCTCCTCAAACTTCACAGCCTCTACTGCAGCACATAGAGCAAAGAATCAAGAGCAGGTTTGTTTTACTTAAGTTTTTGCTAACACCCTTTGTAATCTGTAGTTCTGAGAGAATCATCCTCCAGCTATTATTTCCTGTGTGCCTGATATAGTTCTAAACTGACAAACACAACATCCTAAGACCATCTGATCGCTGTTCCGGCTCTAGTCACTCCCAGCTTCTAAGGACTGAGTTCACCATACAAGCTCTTCTAAATGCAAGTATCTCCATGCTCTGGTATGCAAGCAATAAATACTTCAGTGTCAGTGCCTTGCAGCTGAAGGATAACTTTCCAAACACCTCCATGTTTCATAATGGTTATCTGAAATGACATTTTCCTCCTTCTGTTTGATGAGCATAAGTTCATGGGGTTTTTTCAGACATTTGTTCAACAAAAGTCTGATGCTACAGTCCAGATCGCTGTAACTTACAGTTTCCTCTCTCTCTTCAACATTCCACATTTTAAAGTGTTAAAATATCTCTTCCATAGTATTCTCTAAAACCATCATCAGAATGGCATTGAAATCCACCACAGAAAGAAGTCTCGCACCATTTCAAAGCAGTCAACAGAAGATCTCCCTCTGGTATACACTCTGGGTAGCAAATGATGTGTATCTTGAGAGAAATATCGAGGAATCAATGCTAGAGATCAATCACTTAAAAGAAATCCAGTCATTTGGGACAGTATCTCTCACAGAGCAGAAAGCAACTCAGCTAAGGAACCGCTCTGCGCACAACCCACATTCGTATGCAGATGGTTATGCAGGAGTTCATCTATAATATATCTCAGGAGATACTGTAGCTTGCATGCAGTTATTTAAATAGTTTGGGGTCTTTGCAAGAGAGATTTACTCTTGCTCTCCCCACATTTTATTATGGAAGGTTTATCAGCAATATTAAAGTTTAATTCCCCCAAAGCAGTGCATTAATACATTCATAAACTTTAATACCCAGAGCTTTGTGCCCACCTTCATCATATATTGAACACAATTGTTAAAGAGCGGTTCCATACTCTCCTGTATTCTTTTTCATAATAAAGGGATTTCAGAAATGCTTCAGAAGCATAGAGTCATTTTGATGCACTACATTTTGCTTAATTTTAAGTGTCTGCCATGCAGAAAATTGAGTTTTATGGTTTTCAGAGTAAAAACAAAGAGTGCAGACCCTTAGCTCTCACAGCTCATTCTTTGCAAGCAATTTTGCTAATCATGTGTGGAACTTTTGGTACATTTATTATTTATTGCTTGCCCCTAAAGCCCACTTTCAAGTTCACACATAATCATCTGGGTTTATGCCCTTTCATTATTTAAAAGTCATCTATTGCTTTGTGTAATAAACTTAATGTTGGGAGTCATTTCCCATTAAAGATCAGCACTGTAAATAGTTCTAACAGGCCAATGCCTGAGAGTCCCCTGTGCTGCTCACACATACCAAGGGATCAGGAAGAAGAATGAACCTGCTTTATTAAGCAGCCAATTAGCACGATGGCACATTGTGACATTTTTCCTTATGCATTCTGTGCACTGAGAGGTGGTGGCACCCAATGACACAGATTACAGACATCCAACACTAAAGGAGGAAGGAAGGACGTTTAAAAAAGGGGAAAAGGGGGAAATTTCGCCACAATGAAAGAATGGAAGCAACAGCCTTATTAGAGACCTGGGTGCAGGGGGTGGGAATAAAAGTGCTCCCAGAGTCATTATCATTAGCCAGAGTTGCTGCTGCTCTGACTTTGATACCATGGCACACACAGAAGCAAAGAGATGGAATTCAGAAATTATCAGGAGAGCTTTAAAGCTGGCTTTTAGTATCTGACACAGGATATATCAAGAACCAACACTGCCAGACACACAAAAACAAACCCAACTGTCTATGAGTGAAACCTTAATTCAATATATAATTTATATAATTTAGTTTCTGCTGCCTATAATTGCTTTAATCCTCAAGAACATCTGGCAGGCACCAAGAGGAAAAAACAAACATACTTAGGACAGCAGCAGAGATTTAATTGATTTTTAAGATCTTTGTATTTTATTTAGCTTCTGCTGCCATCTACAGTAATCAGCACAAATCTGCACAAAGGCCAGGCACAGCACTCAGGGCAACCAAATAAACCCTCAGCACAGTACCAAGCTGGGCTGGAAGGACACCAGGGGCCTTTCACTGCCACTGGAGGATCTCATGAACCCTCTTAGTAGATAAACTCCCCCTCCTCTCACTTGGGGCCCAAAACTTCATTTACAGCTGTTCATCAGCTCTGTAAATGAATTAACTCACCCACATGGCACACAGATACAAGCTTAGACTTTGTGAGTCCATAGATCCTCAAAGCAGTGGTACTGGCCATGACCAAAGTTCTAACTTCTCTGTATAATGTTACCACACAAGTGCTAACTTGATTCGGTTTCTAATTTTTCCATATGGTCATGTCATGAAGATGTGGCAACCATAAAGAATTAATTTGGTTAGCCTTGTGTAATCCAAGTATTTTTCACTAGTTATCTAAATTAAATGAATTTTTTTACATCTCAGATAACACCAAGTAATGCTGCACTTCTTCCAATAACCTGTGCATCTGATAAAAACTGCTTGCTGCACAAAGCAATATGCCCAGGGCACACTAGTAATTTTTGGAAGATGAAACGAGACTCCAAATAAGAATGCAGCATCTATTTTAATGTTAAAATTAACTTACAAATAAGTATTTTGAAAAGGCACTAGAGCTTAGACCCTAGCTTACATTTTCAGCAACTAAGGCTTGATTTCTAGTTCTTTGAGTCCCATAACAGTCCCACTGGGATTTTTGTCTCAGCATTGTCAGCACTGTGCAGCAGCATCTGAAGCTGCACAAACCCTAAACTCCACTTTCTGAACATACCAAGTCAAATCCTTTTTTTTTTCCTCCTGAGATTTGCAGCTTTTCTTTTGGAATTTCTGCTGCTCCCACAGTTGGCAGGTTTGTCCCATCTACTACATAATGACACCCATCTTGTTTTTAGTCTGAGCACAAGCCACCTGTAGTGTCGCTGAGGAGTAACATCCTGAAAAATTACTTTCCAAGCTATATGCTTACTAAGAGATGGGCTCTCCTGCAGCTTCACTGCACTCTTAACCTGCTGATGGACAGGCTGGGACAGGCTCAGAGTGATCACTGCCATGGAAGGCATGACTATCGCCTTGTCACAGAGTGAGCATCTTTGTTCAAATCCAGTGTTCTCAGGTGAACCTTCAGGAAACATTACCCAAAGACACTACTGAAACATCAGCTTTGTTCACTTTTCCAGCCCTATGACAGAGTCAGTATTCAAGCTTAGACAGAAAAAGTACAGAAATTATTTCTGAGGGCCTAAGGAACCCTTTTTCCTTACTTATAAGGAGGCCTTTTGATTATAAGGAAAACTTTTTTATTCTTACTCATAACACTGTATTTGGTACTTAACAACTGGATATCGATCACTGGAAGGATGAAAAACTTGTTCATTTGAACTTGTGCCCTAACATTGCCAACTGACAAAGATGCCGAGCATTAGCTGGACTGTGACACCTAATTTAAGCCACAACAAAATCTTCTGAAGATCAGCAATGTGAAAGCAAGCACATCTCCTGTAGCTAGCTGTTAGCACACATGGGAAGGATTTTACTACATTGCCACTACAGATGCCCTCAGAGGTCCCCGTCTGTGACACTGCAGGCAGTGCTTGGCCACTGCAGCTGCCTCAAAGCAAGAAAATCTCCAAAAAGTAAAGAAATAAGAGTCAGAGCCCAAACCAAATGACCCTGCTGTAGCTCTTAACACAGAGCAGAGCAGCAGCCTCATTTGTGCCATTCTGCCAGTAGCTGCAATCAGTTCCAGGGGACTTACAGTTCAGGTTTGTTGTGATTAAAGCTGTTATACACTTGTGACATACTCGAGTCACAGACTAATGTGTCACACATCCAGCAAACCACAAAATATGTGGCATAAATAGAAGTTTCTATTGAAACTGTGCTAAAACCATTTTACTTCTTGGAAACACACCTGAAAACATGTGAAGGTGGTGGCTGGACATCTTGTGGCTGAAGTGGTTCTCTGGTACTGCTGAAGCCTGTCATTAGTTACTAATTCTTTCCTAACACAGTGCTACTGAAGTAAGTTCATCCATTTCAGCCCCTAGTTGTAGAAAAGACTTTTTCCTTAAGCATCCACTTTATGATGAACTCGCTTAATTATTTTTTAATGTCTTTATAGAGCATGCCCTGTAATCGGCTTGCTGCCTTCATCAATTAAGACCAAAGTAGGATGCCTACTGCGTGTGGTTTTGCTTCAGAGGAAGCTTGCAAAGCTATTTTTCTTCCCAAGAAGCTGACAAAAAGCCTCGGAGTTGGACAGCCTGAGAACTCTACAAAATGCTGCAAATACCAGAATTTCAACAGGCTGAATATTTTCATGCAGCTACTCAGTGAAGAACAGTCATGCTAAGACTGTAAAGAAAAAAGTCTCAAAGGAAAACATTACTTACAAATCTGTTTGTGGCTCCTGATAAAATTAAATATATTATAATTAAAAGCACATTAAAATAAAACTGTGCTAAGAATAAGCCACTAGCAATGGCCTACATTTGATAGAGGTATCAGACAAATTTGGGGATCTGATTGCAGTCAGAGATGCCCACGAGTGTCAGGAAAGCAAGCAGCTCTGCCAGCTATTGCTCATTTTATAAAAAGCAAGTAAAAGAAAAAATCCAAGGGCATCAAAATCTTCAGCAGCTTTAAACAGCTCCAGTAAATGCCTCTGATCAGAAAAGAAATACAAGCTGGCAAGCTTCTTACCAGCATTTGGGGGCCAGGGGAGAAGGTGAGGTGGGGGGGTGGGGTTTTGTTTTGATTTGTCACAGAATTGCTCTCTATAGCTTGCCATGGTCATAATTAAGATCATTAATTGGAGCAGGAATAACTGCTAATAGCATTTTGCTTGCTTTAAGAAGTTGTTCAAAGCCTTTTCTTTATTCTCTTTGGTTTTTGATGAGGTACCAATGCCTGAGTACAAAACATCCCTACTCAGAAGAATCTGCATTCTATACACACTCCACAAGCCACTGAGCATTGCTCCAGTTGCAACCTCCAGTAATGAATGTGCTAAATTTTTTAGGATTAAAATAATATGAAAATAACAAATATCCTTAGCAGAAATGGCTTGATTCTGAAATTCATGGGGTAAAATGGGAAGTGAAGAGAGGTACATTTTATCTTGGTTGACAAATACCAACGAATAGCTGCAGCTCTGTGCTTAGGTGCTGCTAGCACACTATCATCCATCATCATCATCCAACTGTCTTGGTTGAGAGGGACCTTTCAGATCAACTCACACGAAATGAGAATACAGAAAGTCTTCAGCCCAGTTGGCTACAAAAACATTCCCAGTGTTCCCTGGAAATTCATAAAGTCACAGAATGCTTCGGGTTGGAAGGCACCTTAAAGATGATCAAGTTCCAACCCCCTGCCATGGGCAGGGACACCTTCACTAGACCAGGCTGCTGAGGCCTGTATCAGATGATACATATCAGTGGTAGCTTCCACAGAGACAAGAGCATGTATGTTGGGGGAATTTTAACAAATCGACAGCATCATTAAAACTCAGACATGGATAAACAGCAAGTAGCTGTACCAAACTTGTACATTTGGGGAAAAACACCTCTTCCAAAGTATGTTGAATTCTTAACATAGCATGCAGAAAGTAATTATTACCAATTTCAAAAGATAACAGTTCTGATGAAATACAAGTTAAAAGGCTATCCAAGATATGAAGCATTACTGAAGTGGTACCTACAACTTTCCTTTTACGCTTTCCCTCGTGTCACCATGTTGAAACATCACCCCTTTCTCTAGAGTACTTTCAGGTTGGTCAATGAGCAGACCCTTCATACCTTCAACAAGCTCCAGTCTGGGGCCTAGATCCGATTAGGTGAGCAAACCAAAGAATGGATCAGTGCCCTAGGAGGTCCTGCTGCTACAGGCTTTGGCCTCCAAGTAAAAATACACAACCATAAAGGTACAGCACCAGCTGACAGAATGCACTGAAGCAGCATAGTTGGAAAAGCTTTGGGGGACGATGATTTATGGATCGTAAGATATAATCCTGGAGGTAAAAAGGTGAGCATACCTAGAGAAAAAGAAAATTCTTCCAGAAATATCAGACAATGAGAGCAAACCAAAGACCCTGAGGGTGATTTTTCATTTACTCCAGTGGCATATGGCTGGACCTACAAGGAACCCCCAAACAAGTACAGGGAGAACCAAAGTGAATAGAAAAGGTTGCAGACATCTGTTTCCAGAAAAAGCCAAAATTTTCTAACAAATTCCATAGAAGTAGCTTGCACAAATGGATGCATCTCATATAGAACACAATTGTGTATATCATATATACACATGCATGTAATCTGCCTCCTGTCTTCACAGCTGCTAGTGCTGTCATCATGACACAAATGCAGTCCTAACTGCATATCACTATAACAAACTGGACAGATGTTTATTAAACCAAGGACAAATCAGTGACTCTTATTTTCTGATTCAAGTTAGAACCTACAAATAACTTCTGGAGAGCAAACCTTCACAGATTTGTCAGTGATGAGGAGACAGAACAACTACTCGAAGCAGAAGCCCTGCTTCCAGCTCCCCCAGGGCATGAGATGGCTACAACTGAACATGGTTGGTCACCTGTTGGCATCATGAGTGGACACTGGCCCTGAACAGAGGGCTGTCCAAAGCTAACCAAGACATACAGATGCTCATCTACATCTACAGAAGTAATTGCTCAGCAGGTTTTGTTATGAGGTGACCAGTAAGGATTTGAGTTAGACCCAAACAAGAAGGTGCTGATGGATGCTCTATTTCTCTAGGATCAGGATTAGAAACAATCAAGTTATCACCTCTAATGTGACACAGCGTGATTAACTTTTGTATTTTAGATGCAATATCTTGACTCAGAAATCTTGCCTAACACGCTCAAGAGCAGAGGGCTTTGAGACAGCACCTTCCCATTCTGTATCATGTCCTGGCAGCAAGCTGACACCATTTTAAATGTACTGAGCAATTTGAAAGGTTTCCAGATAGCAGGGATTTAAATGTACTTTCTGAGCTGAGATTTGCTCATCTTTTCCACTCCATTATCAAAAAAACCCCAAAAACCACACAACAGAAAATCATTACTCCCATTATAATTACAAATGTTCTCATTTGGAGAAGGGTGAAAGCCGTACACTGGAGCTGCACTAAGAAATGTGCAACCATCAGTCATATACCACCAAATAATCATACTGGTGGGGTAAGTTAAGGTGTGTTTTGCAAGTAAATCTAGCTACAAAGCATAACACAAGTAGGAAATCTCTTTAATCTCCAGCTGCAGAGCAGGGAACAGGAGGGAACTGCTCCAAGTGATTCTTTACACCACAATTTATAACAAGCAAAAGCCAAAACAAAGAGTTAATAAAAGATTAGAAACATTTACAAGAACATTCCACAGGAAATAAAAAGTGGTATTATAGCTGTAGCTGCCTTATCACACTAGCCCAAATCCGCTTCATAGGCTGCTTCCCTACATCCTTTTTACTCCCTGCAGCTACAAACGAGTCTTGGTGATTAATTCCATCTTCACAGCAGCAGCAAAAAGAAAAGTTCTGCAATAGGAGGGGCAAACAGGGGACAAAGTGGGAGAACCAGCAGAGAGAGTGTAACTGCGCTTTCCAGTAGTTACAGCTTATATTAGAAAGAATCTCAGATGGGAAGAAAAGTTTTGAAACATTAAACTTTAATGACTAGATCAAACGTATTGCTGTTTCAACTGTAAGATAAGCCTCATAGGAGAGAAAGGCAAGTTGTACCATCCATCTCACCAAGCAGATATTGTCGTTCACGTTCTGCACTTATTACATTTTACCCACTGTGTCTGTACACGAAAAACACCCCAGTGATATCAATCAATGCCAGGACAAAAAGGGAAGTAAAAGCCTTCCAAAGTTCCTTTCGTCTGAGAGAAGCTGGTTTCCACAGAATCTGTTCATGCTGCTGCTCCCTCCCATGCCAGGGTACTGCCACACAGCCAGGAGCTCGTGTCACCGTGCAGAGAGCCTCCATAAAAGGAAAAGGGCACCACAGACCTGTTCAGTGTTGCAGGTGGAAACTTGAGCCAAAAAGCTGTCAGAAGACAGGTCTGCAACACCCTGCCATCTTTTCCCCAGTACCCACAGTGCCACATAACACTGCCCAAAGGGGCAGCCCCCAGGACAAACCCTTCCACAGATCATTAACATCTGTTTTCTTCCCACAGCTGATTATGATTTAAGTACTTCAGACATTTCTGCTCAACATTTAGAATAAACTCCATTTGGTGGTGTAGATAGGACCACACTGGGAGGAACAGCTGCTACACCAGAGAGGAGAAACACTTTTTGCATTTGGCCTTTCATGAAAGACTGGAAAAATACAGTGAAATTAGCTAGAACATAATGACAGCAGCACACAGCTCTAGCAGTAACCCGGCCTCGTGATGTGTGCTCTTCCTAATATCAGCTAGTGGCCTTGTGCCCAAAATTACTGCTTCTCAGGAGACTCTTAATGTTCTGCAGCCTTGGAACCCTTGAGGTATCACAGCCAGAGAGGCAGCTCCACTTCAGCACAGCACACCTGTCCTGCTTGGATTAGAAACAGAGCATGACATTAGCGGTCAGAGCTGCTCCCAAAAGCACAGGAGAGACACAGGAGGCACGCAGCACCCAAACAGCTACTTGCACTTTGAGAACAAGAGGGGTATTCACTTAGTGCCCCAGTTTGGGCCACAAATGAGAGGACCTTTAAGTGGTGCCCTTTCATTCAACTGGAAACTAATGAAGATTTTTCTCCCTGGAATCTGCCTTCTGAACCCTTTAGGATTTCATCTCCAAATTCAGATCCTCAGAAGCACTTGAATGACTAACTTGGGGTTTAATTTATGCTTCCATATTATTTTGCTAATTACTTAGGTCAAAACCCTGATTTATCTATAGGTACCCAGGCATGATGGGATCTGCCCACACACTTCCAGTCCAAATGGTGAACAAGAGTAGAATTGTCTAAAATACCAAAGCATCTTATCAAACCTCCTGAAAGTCAGTGATACTTAGGAACTTCTGAAAAATTGTACTACAGAGAAAAAAAATAATCTACTAATACCTTGGGGCCTGGTTATCCATGTAATGATGTTACCTGGGAATAATCCCTTTCTCTTCTCTTGCCTTTTAGCCTCTGTTTCCCACTCCACAAGTTCCATTCTACTCCCTGAGTTCCCAAGCACAGTATCTATAAACTTCCAGATGGCTTCTTGTCACAATCAAGCAAATTTTTATCAATGTGAAACTCAGATGTGGAAGGATGAAATAGGTTTGGGAATGCTACTTTGCAGACTTACCAATTTAAAAATGCGTTTCAGGCCATTTCATAGGCTGAACTGGAAACAAGAGTGTCAGCGAAGAGCCCAGCAGGACAGAGAAGGTCTATTTCTGTCCTGGCTTTAATTAATTGCAGTGGCACAACTTGGTTAAAATCCTTAGCAGGCATGCCCTTCACTGTGTGTATGTAAAGAACTAGTTAGCAACTGTGCTAGCACACAGTGATCAAGATTATTCAACTCTAGGTTTCTGGCACTCATAAAACTCACTTTTTGAACACTCAAAATTGGTTTCTACTGGCCATCTTTTATATCAGTTGTTAGCACTTAAATGCCACAAGAGCTTCCAGCATGAGTAAGCAACACCATTTAGAAAATCCATTTACTTTGGCTGTACCAGCAATCTTACTTCATTCTTTTTTATGAACATTTTAGGAAACAGATTTTACTTATATGGGAATAACCACAGAGATCAAATAGTAAGTTAATACACTCAAGCCTGCAGAGAAGTAATATATTTTAGATAGGTGGAATAACACTCAACTGAATAGCCAGAGCTGTGGCACAGAGGTATTTATCCAGAGATGAATCTAACTGCAGCTTCCACCATAACAAGCATACACATGTCATCAGTGCGAACGGGAGCATGTCAAGTACAATGCAATGATTACATGGATATATTTGGATAAACTTTTTAAATGAGTGTTGTTTTAGACCTTCCATCCCTACCTACTTTCTACTTCCCCTAATCTGACACTTAGTCCCAAGTCAAAATTCACTCGAGCAGTGAGTTTAATTTGGAAGATAAAGAAGCTTTTTAGCTTCTGCTTTTATAGACAACCCTTGAGACCATCAAGTCCAACCATACCCATCCTTTACAAAACCGTATCCCTGAGCACCTCATCCACCCATCTTTTAAATATACCCAGGGACAATGACTCAACCCCCTCCCTGGGCAGCCTGTTCCAGTGCCTGATAATACTTTTGGGGAAGAACTTTTCCCTAATGTCTGATCTGAACCTGCCCTGGCACAGCTTGACCCCATCCACCTCGTCCCATCACCTGTTGCTTGGGTGAAGAGACCAACACCAAGCTCTCTACAACATCCTTTCAGGTAACTGTAGGCAGTGATAAGGTCTCCCCTCAGCCTCCTCTTCTCAAGACTAAACATCCCCAGTTCCTTCAGCCGCTCTTCAGCCCCTTCCCCAGTCTGGTTGCCCTTCTCTGAGCACGCTCCAGGACCTCAATGCCTTTTTTATAGTGAGGGGCCCAAAACTGAACACAGTATTTGAAGTGTGGCCTCACCAATCCGGAGTACAGGGGCACAATCACTTCTGTGGACCTGCTGGCCACACTGTTTCTCATACCAACCAAGATGCCATTGGCCTTCCTGGGCACACTGATGGCTCATATTCAGTCTGCAGTCACCCAACACCCCCAGGACCTTCTCTGCCAGGCAGCTTTCTAACCACTCTTCCCCAAGCCTGAAGCACTGCACAGGGTTATGTCCCAAGTGCCAGGCTCTCCTTGCTGAACCTCATCCCCTTGGTCTCAGCCCATGGATCCAGCCTGTCCAGATCCCTCTGAAGAGCCTCCCTCCCTTCAGGCAGATCGACAGTTCCTCCCAGCTTAGTGTTATCGAGGCAACATTCGATCCCTTCACCCAGGTCACTGATAAAGACACCGAACAGGACTGGCCCCAGGACTGAGCCCTGGAGAACACCCCTTGCAGCCCCAACCACCGCAACTCTGGGCCCGTGCGCCCCGCACGGCCCGTGCCAGCCGGCGCACCTCGCGCGGTGCCCTGCAGAGGGCACGTTTGCTTTGGGAATGGTGCCGCATCCATCCCCTGCCCAGCGCCTTCAGCTCCCAGCCCCGCCAGCTCGCACTGAAGGCAGATTTATCGATGAGCCCAGCTCCGGTCTCCACAAGACAAATGCTGTAACGGCTTCTGCCAGCCCGATTTGTGCCAGCGTTCCTCGCCCCGTTTTCTGGAGGCAGCCGCCTGCTATAAACCTGTTTTGCTCGGTGCCCCTTGCAATTTTATGAGAGAATCATTTAAAAACTGACAGATCTGCTCTGCACACTGTGAAACCCCGACCCGTCCTTTCCATGGCACCGTTCGGAAAGAGCGGCTCTGCTCACTAGAGAGACAATGCTGTGGACATATTGCTACACTCAACATACCATTACTACTTTCTTCTCCCCATGGAGCTTTCACTTCCCTTTTCTCAAGGCTTTTACATGACTTTTTTTAAATACAGGTTTCTGGCTTTTTTTACTGACCCATAGAGTTACTCCATGATAACATCAGTTCCTCCCCAGCCCTCACTGCATTACAGGATGCCCGCAGTGCAATGGAGAGGATATTTAACTCTTCACCTGAAAGGACTTTGCTCCAAGATCAACAACACTTTCTGGACCAAAACTTTGGGGAAACCTCTGCCTAGCAGCACCAGCAACATCTTTTAGAACTGCAGATACCCTAAGTTCTAGTCTTAAATGGTTCAAACACACAGAGCACAGCAGAAGGAAGAAATAGGAGGGAGGAAGGGATACATGTGTGGGAAAGGATTAAACTAAACAAGGTGTTTGAAGGAAATCATTAGGAGATCACCACACAGCAGAGGTAAGCTTCAGGATGCACACCTTCCAGAAGGATTTTGTATTCCAGACACAGTCTTCTAGACCTGCATATTTGAATGTTACACTAGTCCAGTATAAATAGCAAGGCTCTGCTGCACTTCAGGGTGAATTAAAGAGCAGAGATTGTCCTGGTATATTAACAAACGCATGACATCATATGCTGCTGTCATCTGTTTAGCAGATATATACAGCCACAGAGCCACTTGCTGCTAACTCCAAGGAGGAAAGGCCCCAGCTTGCCTGGCCCAGAACCAAGCGACCAGCACAACTCAGTTCAGCCTAAGTGAGCTGAGCTCAGTCGATGAGTATTTCTCTCTCCCATGCCCTTCAGAGGGCAGTGCCGCACACGGACAACCCGTCCTTTCCTTCGCAGCGTATCCATCACAGAGCTGATTTCAGGCACTCTAAAGAATCCCTTTGTATTCTAGGAAGCTGTTTCTCACCTTCCTCCGGATGGCAGCTACACTATGCTTAATCCATCACATTTGTAGCTGTCTACTGCCAAGAAGCAAACACTTCACTGAGTATTTTATAGCTATTGCATTTTGCAGACACACACTGTGACTACCTAGATCAGAATAAATAATGGCAATAAAAATAAAGACTTCAGTGATTTGATTGTCTTAAGCACATCCAAACCCTCTCACTTTGGAAATAAGACAAGACATGAAGACAAGGTGCATGCCTGCCATTTTACACAGCAAGAACCTGCCTTTATGCAGCCTGCTTTCCTTCTATATAAACTAATGCCAGGCCCTGAGGTGGCACGATTAATCTCTATCATTCAAGGTACTTTCTCTTACTGCAACCAAGTCAGTAAAATAAACTGGTTGGGTTATTAACAGGATTCTGTTGTGAAAATAATCGCTCTATTCATTAGGTGCTGCGCTGAGCGGAGAGACCTGGAATAGAGATGGGATGGCTATATTAGAAACAAAGCCAGGAAAACTCAGACTGAAAATGGCATTTCCCAGACTATCTGCACTTCCCAGGCTGGTTACTTGTACGCAGGAGATGCGAGTAAAAGAGTGTACACATTAGTGTTGAAATAAACAGCCTAGACGAGGTACTGATTAAAAAAATGTCAATTAATCCAGAAGTCCATGGTACTGTGGTAACAAAAGTCCATCATTTCAATGCTATAATGAAGTTTTGGCAAGGGTGCACAAGTAATTTGAACACACTAAGGAAAAATATCAGATCAGACCACTGACTGACTTCATTTCTCCAACTTCTACACACTGACTTGTTTATCTGCAGGTGGGGGGGAGGGGGAAGTATTACAAGAGACACATTCACCATTCAGTGGTCACTTCTCACAGCTTTATCACAACCCATCCAGAACAAGTTTGATCAAATAACCATCGCTACAACCCAACGAAAGCAGCAACAGGGAGTGAACCAGCTGAACCAAGAGCAGTTGCTCATCCCACCACCAGAGAGCTGCAGATGTCCTTGCAGCAGCACAGCATGCTTTGCCATCAAGAGGCACACAGATAAATTTCAGGTGTTAAATTCCTGGGAGTTTAAAACTGCCAAACTACATACACTGGTCAAAATTTTTAGATCCATGAAATAACTGGAGGACTATAGTGGAATGCATGGAAAAGCAAAAGACAAACAAAAGCAGGTACTAGTGAAAGGTTGGTGCTGTGAGGGACAGGAGAAAGAAAATTCCTAAGGACTGGGTTGAGTCAGAAACAAACCACATTTTTCCTGCCCTTCATCCTCTGTAACTCTTCCAGACACATGAGGGATTCAGATCTTACAGCTCTGCTCTTCAACTATTTCAGAAGCTCAGACTGTGGACTCAAAGCAATCTTACACACAAGATTTTAAAACACAACCACCACCCCTGCACACCATAAAGACCAAAACAGTACTGATTGCTTCTAGGCGTATACAAGAATATCAGTTCTTGGTCACAAAGCTTTTACAAAACCAAAGTACAGCCCTAACCATAAAACTCCTAAATATTTGGGTCTACCTAAATGCAGCAACCAAAGGTAGCATCAGGGAATCAGAACTGCAATCTCTAGCACAAGAAGTGCTAGGTCATTGCATCAAATGATGCCTCAGAATTAGCACCTCAATTACTGACACACACCACAGGGTCCAAAGTCACACTTGATGAAATATTCAAAGTACCAAGTGAAATACTTGGGCATTGTGTGCCAAAATTCCTTAGCAGAGTTACAAATTTCAGCAAGAATAAAAATCACAGAGCAGTAGGAGTTGGCAGGGATGTCTGGAGATCATCCAGTCTCACCCCTGCCCGAGCAGGATCACCTCAAGCAGGCTGCACAGGACAGCGCCCAGGATCACAGGGTTTGAAGGTCTCCAGAGATGGAGACTCCCCAGCCTCTCTGGGCAGCCTGTCCCAGGGCTCTGCCACCCTCCCAGAAAAGAAGTTCCTCCTCATGGTTAGGTGGAACTTCTATTCCAGTCTGTGCCCATCACGTCTTGTCCTGTCCCTCAGCACCACTGAACAAAGACTGACCCATCCTCCTGAACCCACCCCCTCAAGGATTTATCAGCATTTATAAGATCCCCCCTCAGCCTTCTCTGGGATAAAAAGCCCCAAGTCCCTCAGCTGCTCTCTGTAATAGAGATGTTCTAGTCCCCTCATTGCCCCTGTCCTTCTTGACCCAGGGAGCCCTGCACTGCACACAATATTCCAGATGAGGCCTCACCAGAGCAGAGCAGGGGGGCAGGAGAGTTTCCCTTGACCTGCTGCCCACATTTCTCTTGATACCCCCTGGATGCCATTGGCTTTTATAGCCATGAGAGCACACTGCTGGCTCATGGTCAACTTGCTGTCCCCCAGCACTCCCAGGTCTTTTTCCACAGAGCTGCTTCCCAGCAGGTCACCCCTAACCTCTACTGGTGCCCAGGCTTATTCCTCCCTGGATGACAAGGAAAACTTGTGAACTCTTTACTCAAATTCTGATTTGGATCCAGATTTTTATTTAGAAATGCTAAAAAATTTTCATTCCAGACATACTGTCTGCATTCCTAATTCTAACAGCTCATAAAAGGAACATTCATAATGAATTATTACAGAGTTACAGAGCTGCATTTTAGCAATAAACTGTGTAACAGGAAATATTTCCTTCATAATGGCAAGAATGTAATCTTTTATAGCCCTTATCCCACCAGTAACAAAGTGCTTTGATCTCCAAAATTAGAGAAAGAAAAAGCAAGCTTTAAGAATAGAATTGTTCTTTACTAGAACTCTTCTTCACTTAAATTGTTCCGTTTAAGTGAGCGATTAAACCCCCCACAATACAGGCAATGTTGTTCCTTCAACCCTTTCAGTATCTGGAGTCAGATAAAGGAATCTGATGACTTTGTTTGCTCAGTCCCAAAGATGAAGAATGAATGATCCTAAGGCATAAGCCACAGATACCTGGCTTGTATCTCAGCATACTGTAGACAAAACAGGAGAAGCAAATATCACCTCCATGCCTCGACTTCTCATTAAAAAAATTAATTACATAAAGGTGTATTAACAGTTACATAACACCTGGCTATTGTTACAAGTCTTGTAGAAACCTATGTTAGACTATATCTGTTCTGGACAGTTTGCATTATAGATAAAAGCATAAAAATCAATTGTGGATGGAACAATTTTTCTACTAATTAAATCACTGGCTAATCAAATTTTCTCTACCCATATCCCCATACAGCTGTGAAGAGACTGACCCCAGGAGACTCATTTGTACACATCTGCATCACACAGCTACAGGTCAGAAGAATTCTATGGCAAGTGCACACAGTGGTGATGTAACAGGGAGAGAATTCACAACCCTGAGTCTCCCACCCAACCCACTCTAGGTGGATTCCTTATTTTGAAGGTAATGTTCCTGAAGTGCTACTTCTGAAGAAGAAAACCCCACAAACCAAAGCCACCAAACACTCAGCACTTCCAGCTTCCCACATAGTGAAAGGATGCCCATGGATTCACAAGGCAGCAGTTCCAGTGGGTGCTCTTCAGAAACCAGTGGTGATCAGTACCTTGTAACACTCCCCTTCATCCATAGAAAAAGAACATCATTTATGATTGCTGTTTAGTCACAATTTTTCTTGATTAAAGCCTCCCTCTTCTCACTGGAACAGCATTCATTACTGACATTCACCCAAAGAAATCCCATCTTCCAATTTCAACCACCCTGAACTACTTAATACAGAAACAGCTCCACTGCTCTAGGGTCATGCTTTCCAAAGACATTCACTTTGGGAGGGGAAATGTCTTCTTGACTCAAAATATGTGGAACAAACTAGCTTTTGGAACTGGGTGTACAAAATACTCTTCTGTATTATTATGAGATGTTCTCTCAGAATCAGGCTCAAGAGATTGCAATTAAGATTCCATTTGGAAAATTAGCAGACATCTGAGGTTGTTTTCATAGAGATCATTAAAGGAACATCATACAATAAAGATCTGTTTGCAAACAAATAGTTACTGTAGTATGCTAAAGGACAACAGTAAGTGAGGTAGCAACAGACAGTGCTCAAGAACATGCAGAATTATTTGTGGTGTTTGTGGGATCAATAAAACAACTTCTTACCCTACACTACAGGTAGCTTATATGTCATGGTTTCCATATTTGTTTGTTTTCCCCAAATATACATGGTGTGTATAACTTTCTACCCAACATGACACTTTCAAAGCCTTCCTAGAGTTCAGCCTCACACAGTTCACAGGGATATGTCCAAGCTGAATCGCTCACAAAGTACTAGCAAAAATTATTTGGATTATAACTTTGCATCACAACTTCCACATCTCAACTAACACAGGCATCATTCTGCTTCCCAGCCCACGCTGATCCTTTTGCTTAGCATCAAGGCAAAGCAGTCAGCAAAGCAATATTAGAGACTACCTGCAGCATTGTTCTCAGTACTTACCAAGTATTAAACTGGAAGGAGTCTAAAGGAGGGCCACTAAGATTGTTGGGATGCTGAACAACATGGTATAGTAGGAGAGACTGAGTGAGATAGGTTTGTTCACCTGGAGAAGGTTATCAGAGGAATCTAGTTGTAGTTTACCACTGTGGAAGAGCAGGTCAGGCTCTCAGGGACATGGCCAAAGAGCACAAGGCAGCAGTCGCAGCCTGCAACCTGGAAAGCTCCAAATAGACACAAGGGGGACAAAGCTTTCCAGTGGGGTGGCTTAGCACTGGAATAGGTTTCTCAGAAGGGGTTATGGACTCGCCATCTCTGGATATTCATTGGATCAAAACTTGATCAGACAAGGTCCTGACAACTTGTTCTGAGTTTGAAGTTAGACCTGCTTTGAACAGCAGTTGTACCTGATGATAGCCAGGAGTTTCTTATAATCTGAATCTATTATTTCAGTTTACTTTAAATTGCCATGGCCTTCACTCTGAAAAACAAATTACCTCCAGGATTAGAAATTGTAACATTTTTTAAAAATGAAGACACTACAAAAGAATTAATACTGGAGATGAAATAATTCTGAAAACAAACATACAAGCCACAGTAAGACATGGATAGAAATCCAAACAGTGTTATTACAAAGCATTCTAGAAAACCATCTTGAGCACACCCAGCTGGTGATGCCTAAAGAGCATAGATTAGAGTCCATGCTCAGGAACTCCAGCTGGCACTTGGTACGACTGACTGCTCTACTGTAGTGACCGGGCTAGGCAAGCAAAATGTGACTATTCAAATAAGAACCCTAAACATCTGAAGCCCCTTGTGTAATAACAGATGCTTTTGAGCAGAGTTTTTGCAGGTTTTGATGTGACTCAGAAGAGATTTACCCATAGATCAGATTGTCCCATAAGCTGTTCCTGGTTCTCCTGATTTCAGTTTTAGCCTTTCCTATTTGATAAAGCTTAATAAGTTTATGTAACAAAATAGGGAAAACCAGAGTCAACTTAGTATGCTGAAGTCCCAGCTATCTAAGAGAACCCCACAAACAAGTCACTCTCAAATCACTTTTCTGTATTACAAAGACTTCTGATGGCTCCATCCAAACCTTGCATAGGTTCCACTCAGCACTGGACAGCACTCAGGGCTTGTAGGGACCCAGGAAGTTCCAGGCAGCCCCTGTGCTGCAGCCACCTGCCAGCTCTGCACACAACTGAATCCAGATGGTCCAAAACCTGAATTCTCCAGGTCAGGAAGAGTCAAATAAGATCGAACTAACTGTGTCTTGGGCTGCACCCAAAGCAGTGTGGCCAGGAGGGCAAGGGAGAGTATTTTCCCCCTCTGCCCCACTCTGGGACAGAGACCCCCCTGCAGTACTGTGTCCAGCTCAGGGGTCCCCAGGACAAGGAGGACATGGAGCTGTTGGAGCGAGTCCAGAGGAGACCACAGAGATGATCCAAGGGCTGGAGCCCCTCTGCACTGGACCAGGCTGACAGAGCTGGGGTGGTTCAGCCCAGAGAAGAGAAGGCTGTGGCAAGAGCTCCAAGCCCCTTCCCATCCCTTGAGGGGCTCCAGGAGAGTGGGAGAGGGGCTGGTGCCAAGGGCAGGAAGGGCCAGGCTCAGGGGAACAGCCTTCAGCTGCAGGAGGGCAGCTGCAGAGGGGCTGGGAGGAAAAAATCCTTCCCGCTGAGTGGGGAGGCCCTGGCACAGGGTGCCTAGAGAAGCTGGGGCTGCCCCTAGATCCATGTCAGGGTTCAAAGCCAGGTTGGATGGGGCTTGGGGCACCCTGGGCTGGGTGTAGGTGTCTCTGCCCATGGCAGGGAGGCACTAGGGAGATCTGAGGGTCCTTCCAAACAAAACTATTCTGTGAATCAAAACTGCCTCTCAGACTGAAACAGATTATTACATCCAAGTGGATGTAAAAAAAAGAGTTAAATCCTGATTACTACAGAAGCATTTAAAAGATATTCTCATTTATTTATTAAAACTTGGATGCACACTGTACCCTAGCAGAGCAGCCATTCTGCTGTCAGCTTTGCCTTTCCTTCCTCTGGATTATCTCTACCCTTTCACATGCCCTGCTCTTCCCCCAGTTATGCGCTTCAGTAAAATGATGACCGTTTTAGCAGAACTTTTTTCCTATAATTCATTTCCCTGGAGAATCATAAGGTGGGATAAGATTGAGAACACAGAAAATATTAATTCTGAGCTGTTAAACCTGAGGACAAAATTCAGACTTTACAGCCTAATAAAACACATTCAGGTTCTGCATTTTGTGGCACTGGGAACACAGGAATCCAGGGAGAAAGGCAGGAGGCTGTTTCCTTTGTGTGATTCAGGGCTGATCGCTGCATCCCCACATGCAGCACTTACCAGCAACAAGAACTGCAAATACAGGGATCTTCAAAGTTAAATAGCAAACTTAGTCTCTGGCTCCTGTTAGACTCAATGCAAACTGCACAGTTAAGTGGTCAAAAACTTCTGGAATAACACTTCTCCATTGGAATTTCACATAGTAATAGCAATTGAACTGCTTCTTGGGGACCTAAAGGCAGCTACTGCAAGGTCAGACATATTCCACAGCCTTTTTCATGCCTCCCAGGCCTGGAGAATTTGTAATACAAGTAAAGTTCTAAAAATCCCTTGAAGGACTTGTTCTCATTCAACTTTTTAAAATGTTAACACAAGCATGCCAGTGTGCAGGGTTGTCTCATTCCATGGAGCTCCAAAGCAAATGCTAAACACTACTTCCACATCTGCCCTGCTCAGCTGCCCTGCTCTCTCCCACCACAGTTTCCAATGCCTTCACCTGAGTTCATCCAGCCAGGACCTCAGCTGCATCACCCTGTGCGTGCTGACTCTCATAAAGCTCTGTGTGTGTCCTGCCAACCAATTCAGAATGATTTGTAGTCTGTCAGCAGATGCATCTGCTCTCCAGTTTACAACTGCAGAGGAGATCCTGACTCCATTCCACTGCAGGCCTGCAAATGATAGCACTTCCAAACCCTCTGTGAGAAAACACTTCACTCCAGTATGATCCAACCAGTGCATCGTGCACCTAATCCAGGGTGATGGGAGGTGTATGGAGGCAGGACAACTGTGCCAGCAGCTGCCTCTGCCCCACACCCAAATACCTCCTAGGTCTGGAAGGCATCCTGCTGCTGCTGGTGCAGGGAAGGGGAGGAAGGAGAGAGGGGTAGACAGAAACTGATGGGAAAGTGGAGTTTCCTGCTGCTTCAGAGGCAGCTGTTTGCCAGGGGATAGGAAGGAGGTTGGTACTGCTGGGACTACAATGTGGTCCTGGACATGGCTGAAGAGCTCTGGCTTACCAGATGGAGATGGCCAAGCTTTCCCTCTGGTCCCTCTTAGATTTTTTTGAAGGCCATAGTCTCCCCCTCCACCTTCCTCTTTCCCCATCTCCATCTGGTGTCACTGTTCATATCACAGAATTCTGAGACACAAATGATAGATTTTCAATCGCTATTATATACTGTCAGTCATCTTTCACATGTGCACACAGGAGTCCATGAGACTACAGCTGGATGCAGAGGAAGACAGGTGGCCTGCACTTCTAGGCTTTGGCTAAGAAGTTCCAGGAAAGATGTCAGGCAGCTGTGTAAGTGCTGTGATCTGGCTAATCTGAACACTAGTCTGCATCACACATTGCATATTTCTAATTTCCTCTGCTAATGCCACCTGCCACCTTATTATCTGTTTCCCTCTATGAATCAGGCAGCGCTGTGGCTGACCGCCTGCTGTATACATCCTTAGGCCTCACAAAAGTGGCTGAGACCTTGAGTGCCAACTCAGAAACAGCTCAGACTGCCCTTCTAGACTCCTCCTGCAAACCACACCAAGTTTTAGCCCTTTGTGAGCCTCACTCTCATACTTCACACACAGAAGTTATACAAATGAACAAACATGAAACTAATAAAACTGGCTGTTACTGCAGTGCCACAGATACTGAGTGAGCTCCTGAACTGAGGGGTCCCAGCTAGAACATTAGGGATAGGGCAGTTGTATTTTTTAGTGCTTTCTCACTCTTTGGAAAAGGCAAAAATAGATACCTAAGCAGGAGAAGGCTACAAACTCTCACAGCCTGCATCTCTGGAGAACAATGGAAGATTTCAAACCCTTTGTTAATTCCAGGTATGATTACTCAGGCACAGAGGAAAGGCAAAGCCTGACATTTGGTATCATTTCCTAGACCAAAGCACAGCCTTTCACTAAAATAAAATCAATGCCCAACTCCCAACAAAAAGGCAGCATGTACAGCACAGCACACTTGGGAACCAGCTTCAATAAATGACCCATGGCTGCAATTCAGTGCAACGAGCAACACTTAGAAGTGTCTGTGAAAGGGCCTCCACGGCTAACCAGAGGGTATGGATAAGTGAGAGGGAAACATCAATTGGGCAATGGAGGGAAACCACTAAAAAAACTTAAATTAACTTATACAGTGAGAAAAATTTGAGGAATCTGGCTCTGCAAACAGTTCCTGCACTTCCACATTTTATTTTAGTTATGCTTCTTGCAAAGCTGGGTGAAACACTAATACCCCAAATATCCATCTTTTATGAAGGGTATGCATAGTAATTTGTCTTTAGTAAACTGTGATACATCTAGCTTACTGAAAAAGTGTTTGCTCATTAGGGAAAATGAGCAAAAGCATGGTGAGCTCAGCATTACATGTGGCCACGCTCAGTCTGTTGAGCAGGGCCCTTTGTCTGGCTGGTACTGTAGAAGTATCAACTTAATCCCAGCAAAGGTACAAGTTGACAGTGCAAATGGTATTGTGTTACCTCTCCAAAAACACAATAAGAGGGACTGCAAACTCCTGAGGCATGCAAGCAACAGAGGTAACTCATTTAACACACATAAACATACTCACGTATATTCTAGCTGAGACTACTGTTCCTCAAGTAAATACAGCAGTAAGATACAGCCACAGCTATGCCTGCCCCTCATATAGTGTGTGTTACTTAAACAGAAAAGCAGAAAAGAAACAGACTCAATGTTAAGATGGGAAGCTGGAGTAATAACTGAAGACCAAAAGAAGCATTAAAAGCTTTTCAGACCCAGTGGGAAAAACTGCACTGAATACCAGACCTAGTGGTGAGAGAAGCACTACATGGAGGCGGTTATCAGATGTGAGCAATGGAATACCAAACCCAAAGGAATCTGGAGTTCTGACAAAGCTCACAATGACCATCCTTGGTGGTTAGAGAGTATGATTGTACCAGCAACCCTGAAACCCTGCATGGAAAGCATGGCATCACATCTCAAAGCACCACTGCAAGTCAAAAATCACAGTGCCTCCAGGTTACTTTACACTCTAGTAATTCAACAGCTCCTTTTCATCACTCTTCTCCTTTCCAAGACATTTATTAGGACTTGAGCTACCTAATTGCCATCCTAATTTACATCTACTTTGAAAACAGCTTTATTGTACTGCATACTATATTTAATCATTTGTCACTGCAACTTTAATTACCAGTCTTAATATGGAAAATTTCTCACAGATGCTGATAATTTAAGCAGGAAAAGCAGTAACCACATCTGTTAGCACAGTCATGCCGTGCAGCATCAGCTGGAGGGCCTATGAAGACTGGTGCATCTCCAGTTAGCTCCTGATATGATGGACTGACAGAGGCATGTGCTGGATAGATGTAATTTCTGCTGTTAGTCTTGGAGCCAAGTAAATTAACTAAATGATTTGTCAGTGTCTTAACTATTTGGGTTGTTGACAGGAAACTAGCATTCATCAGTAAATAAAAATGCAACCTAGTTACTTTTTGAGGAAGAAAAGACATCAGAGAACTGAAATGTAGAAGCATGACTGGCAGCCTTTATATATGGCAAGATCTTCATTTTCAACTCAGAAATTGAGAGCAGAGCTCAGAAATTTCCATTTTGGCCTTTGGGTATTTTTTCTAGTAACTACAATAATTTTGGATTTAAGAATCTCAGAAGGAAAAAAAAATTAACCAATCACAGCCAGCCATCTCAACTCTGCTGTGGGGGTTTTTTCCCCATTAGCACTACCCTTTGTTTATTGAGGGTAGGAATTCATTCCGATTGCACTTGGGGCCCTTTTCATAAAGGAGTAATTATCATTACATTGCAGTAATTTAAATTAGTATACAATAAAGCACTACACAATATCTGTGAGTCATCGTGTTTTCTCCAAAGTGATGCACAATGGGCATCTACCATTCTGCATGAAGGGAGCATGCCACTCCAAAATATAGTGCAGTCAGCAGGAAAATGAGCACGAGCTCTACTGAACACATTAAGTGCACAAATAAAAGGAAAAAATTAGAAAATGAAAGCGTGGCAGCATATGCTGTAATTGATTCTTGCAAGTCCTGCAGTTTTCTTAGGTGCTCACTAAAACAATTCTGCAGAGCAATTACTGCATGGAATAAAACTGTTTTCAAGCTTAGCTCACCTCTTACCTCAGGAAACCTTTTAACAAAGTTCTAAAAATCTGGGTGGAGTAGAGTAGCAAATTTTTTTCAATTTTTTTTTTTAAGATCCTTTTCACTAAGGTAGAATATATGGTGCAGGTATTGTTACAGAGCAGGTTTAACTTCAAGCAGCAGGCCCAAAAGAACAACAGCCTTCACAAAACTGCTGTTTGAGGCATGTCATTTCTGCCTGGAGTTTCAAAACAAGGACAGTTTGATTGGAGAAAGAAATCCCCTCTGATAGTTACACGTCTTGATTTTAATTAAGAAGATTCCCTCTCACAAATCATTAAAATAAACAAATCTTACCAGCAAACCATAATGAAAGAGCAACAGAAAATGTCCATGCCTTTCATCTTTTCTGGACAGAACAATAACTACAAAAATCAATCCTGCAAGAAAACGTGATGTTTCCATGAATAAAGTTTTCATACAAGATTCTCAGAGCTTCCCAAGGAACATGGATACCCCATTTCATGGCTGTACATAACTTCCTAGTTTTACTGTGGAAAAAGTATTATTCCAGTGGAGGGGAACCCCTGTTACTGACAGAAGTAACAGATGGGGAAAACCAGAGCATTCTTCTCATGCTTTTTTCAGACCATGGCTGGGACTATACACATTCCAGTTAGCTCAAGGACTCATCCAGGTTAAGTGGTTTTAACCAGGAAAATCTGTGTGGCTATCTATTCTCACCCCACAGAACTTCAAGAACAGGCTTCCACTGAACACCTCAGCACTTCAATGGATGAACAACTAGCTTTAAGTCCAGGACCACATAATACTGGTCTTGCAAACAATAACTCCTTGTGCTGCTGGCCATCGGGAATTCCTGGCCAGATTTCTTTACTGCTCTGTAAAGGCTGTTCCATTTTGCACCATAAGTAAATGTTCCCATGCCAGAAACAGATTAAACAACCCCATGACCAATGATGAAAGCAGGGAGAGGAATGAAACCACTATAAAGGGTGGAGAAAACAGCCATTGATACTGCATGTAATAACATTTGGTGCTTTATGCTAAATAATTACTGGATCAAGGGCTTACTTTTGTCTGATTTAATAAATATTATTATACAGTGTTTCTTTTTTCACTCTTGTGACTGACCACATCTGGAAACAGGTCAGTGAGGGTCCTCTCCTTACCACTCCCCCAGCACACGACATGCCAGCAGTGGCCTAGCGTCTTCCTTCCTTCTCCCCCAAGCAGGACACCCCACAGCACCCAGCTGTGATAGATAGGACCGTGTAGACACAGAACTGTCCAACAGTAGGATACAAGCTCCTGTCCGGGCTCCACCTGATTTATGGCGCATCCCTAGCAGGGCCTGTGGAAGCAACGTGTTACCCACAGTAGACAGAGAGCACTGAAGTCAATTATTCACACAAGCCTGTGGTATCCAATGGGATGAGACAGAGTCCTGTGGGAGCAGGCCAAAGTCGTTCTGAGGTTGCTCTCTATCATCTCTGAAAGTTCACAGCTACCAGGGGAGGACTGACTACCGGAAAGACAGATGAACCACCAGGCCTCAAACTAGGGCAAGTATAGAAACCTTCAGAGGTTGTTCCTATCTAAAATTACTCTCTAATTTCAGCTGCAGTCCTCACCCCTTAGGTTTGTTTTCTAACAAGGAGATAAATTAGGTCCACCTAAGCAGCATGACACTCCTTCCACCTTGTAATTCTGTAATGAACAGGTACAGAAATGGATGGTTTTGGTAATCTTCAGTCAATATGGCAGAGTATTTGAGCTTAATTTAACTGAACTCTTTCTTCCCTGTGAAAATCTTCCTATTCCCAAATTATTCCCTTCTGCTGCTGTTCTGCTCAACTGCTGGTGGATGCAGCCCTAAATTTAAGAGGTGAAATTTACTTGTTCTGTACCAGAACAATAGCCCTAACATGATCTTTCCATGGCAACAGGTCAGAGCAGTGGCAGAAGAACAAGCCAGTTGCATTGCCAGCTCACAGAAAGTTGTTTCCTAAGTAGCAACCACTCCTATATAAGGACAGTAAGGGGGCTATAGGGCTAACATTGCCTGTATGGCCTCCTCATCTAACCACAGGTTAATCCAAACCTGTCTTTAAACTGCAAAACACATGCTGCAGGAATAGGGCACTGCAACCCTACCACAGCCAGCAGTACCTGCCTCATGGGTTCAAAACAGACTCGCTCATCTTTGATTTCATGCAATTTCTCTGCTTGACAGATCTGGAGTTTGGCACTTGGGCTCTGTGCTTCATAGTAAGCCAATGCAAAAAGAACCTGCCAGGCATTAAGAAGAGATCCCATTCTTTCTGCTGCCTCTATAGATTTCACTGTACAGATTCCACTTAGGTCTCCACTGAGTTCATGGATTGCCCAGGCACTCCAATAACTTGCTTTCTATCTCATTAGCCAAGCAATTTATATACATGATAAAATGCTTCAGTCTTGACACTAATTCTTGCAAAATTGTACATTGGTATTAATTTTACTTCCTAGATTTTAATTGAAGAGAGTATATTTTGTCACAAGGGAAATAAACCGTTAGTTCTTCTATCAAACAGCCATGTGGCTTCATTAGAAATTACATTAGTTCCTCATTAAGCAACAATAATAGCGCAGAGCTGGGATCAATAAAACATACGTTGCCCTGAGGTGTTGAATAGCGTGGTTCAATTATACTCTCATGGGCCAAATACCTCAAGATTCAGTACTAAAAACCCCAAAGTTTTGTGCAATATTTGATAAATGTCTTTTTATTTTCAAAAAGTATAGATTTGGATTGTAATGAAGTGCACATGCTCAGCCACAACTCTGCATCCTCCAAGGGAAAAAATAAGAATTAAGAACTTGCACCATTAAAAGAACTGCCCCACAAACCTACAGTACCTGTAGCTTCAGTGTCTTCAGAACTGACAGAAGTACCCAAGATCCACACGTACAGAATAAGGCACTGAACATGGTAGGCAGCACCTTCGCTGCACCGTTTGACAACATACTAGCACTTGTCCAAGGGTCAGCTGGTAAATACAACCAATCCCTAACACCAGCTGTCAGGGAAGGAGGCAGAGTCAGGTTCCTCCCTGGGAAGAGTCCAAGTCTATGCATCATTACACCCCAGGACAGGAGAACAGTCCACTGCTGCTTTCTGAGGGCATGAAATGTTTAAAGCATGACAACAGGCAAAGATAAAATTGCAGAGATAAAGTTCAACTAAGGATTGTGCTTTTGTTCACACTCGTGTTACTTCAGACACATAACCAAGTCAAACCAGAAAGGTTCTGCAAGGAATGGGGCAAAACGTCTCTGTCAACTACCCTCTCTGTTGTCCAAGGACCATTCCTTTTCCATCTGCATTGCCAGATAGAACACCACAGAGAAAAGTGCTGATTTGGGTTCTGCCTATGCTGTAACCCAGCAGTCCCTGCTCTCTAACTCCCTCCCCTAGCACTTCATGGGTCTTCCCTGCACATGGGAGTTTCAGGCAGAGAAGCTGCATCTTGACACTCACACTTGGAAGATCACTTGAATGTGTTTAGTGTTAATATGGCTAAACCTGGTATTATGGCTGGATTTCCTAATCTGAATGATAACAAACACTGCTCCTACTCTCTTATCAAAGGTACATTAACTTACTCTGTAACAACACACTGGCCTGAGCTGTCAGCAGGCATGAAGCAGTTCATTAACAAGGTGGAGAAAAAAACCCAGAACGCCCCAAAACAAAACCAAATTCCAACTGGTGTGTGCACTTCAAAGAGCTGAGAGAATCAGTAGCTGGGGATTCTGGATATACCAAATGCCTTCTCCTCCCCCAATTGATAGCACTCAGCCATAGGTTTGGCTGTTCTTTTTTGAAATAATGTGGCATAATCAACATTTCTAAGTATCTTAAGACTTTGGTAGCCCATACAAATCGGGGAAATCCCCCACACTATCAAGTTCAAAGTTGTACACCTGTGGGCAAATCCATAGATCAGACTAAGGATTAAATTAACTGGATCCACTAACAACAATACCAACACTTAGTGTTCCATGTATTCCTGTGCAAAGTGTCTAAACTTGAAATGGGACTTCAATAGTAGCAAAACACAATCAGAAAATACAGTTACTTTGTATTTCCTTTATGAAATTTAAAATCTCCTCTATTTGTGAAGCCTCCTCTCATTATTAGTTAACAATAAACATTATTAACTGTTATTGGGACATTTCATATGACTACAATGAGTACATGTTTGACCTCTCCCTCATACTCCTTCATTTATGCATACTGCTATATGCAAAATTAAACGTAGAATATACTTACAAACTTACATATGTCAACCTTAGAGAAGCAAAGATACAAAAAGTTAGTGACATAATTAAGAAAAAAAGCAAACCATGATCCTTAGCTGCTACTGCAGAAGAACTTTTACACGGTGAGGGAGCCCTGGGACAGGCTGCCCAGGGGGTGTGGAGTCTCCTTCTCTGGAGATATTCAAGACTCATCTGGACGCCGACCTGTGCAATGTGAGCTGGGGAGCTGCTTTGGCAGGGGGGTTGGACCCGATGGGCTCTCAAGGTCCCTTCCAACCCCTGTGATTCTGTGATACTGTATCTACAGCATATTCTGACATGATTTCATGCCATTGATATCATCAATGGTTATACTTTAGGAAATGAAACATCATCATAAAGTTCCAACACAGACACACTGGGTAGCTGCAGGGAAAGCCACAGTCGTGGAAAGAAACTGATCTCTCATTTTAAATGCATCACTTATGGTGTAAATGGGTTCCAAATTACTGACCAGAGGGATGGAAACAACGGAACTATACAAATAATATCAAAGAGATGAACTCAGGCTCTCAGGAGAACTGAAAAGAAAAAAGTGTCACTTCCCTGAAAACTAAATGGATGTCATGTTTTAAAAAAGGTTTGGTTTTATGTTGTTCTGATTTCTTTCTTTCAAGCTATACTCTATTAGACAGAGGCAGAAAACAAGGGGAAAACCCCAAAGTGTGCAGTTTCTACTTGACCTACATTGTTCCAGTTGTTCAAGCAGAGGCAATTACAATTATAATCCATCTACCTGTCCTTAAGCTGTCTCCTTCTATACAACTTGCCAAATCTCAGACATGCACATAGATGCTGATACACAAATGGCATTGGTTTTGACATGCAGGAGGCTGCAGTAGTTGTGATGAAATACAGCAATAGCTCTATTTTATTTTACACAAGGCTCAAAAGATTCTATTTCTTCATCACATGGGAGAAAACTGGGGGACAGTAGAGAGGGGAGTGATGCAAAAAAGAAAAATTCTCAACCAAAAGGGACAGAGAGAAACAAAAGAAACAGAACTACTAAGGGATCCCTTCCCATCAGGTCACACAACATTAAGCACGAAAATTCATGTAGGACTGCATTTAGAGTAACAGAAAAAACCTACAGGATTCTCATTTCAAAGTCATAGGACTTAAAAAGGCTTTAATTATTAAAAGTAATATGATGTTTATGATCTTTACTTGTGTCTTAATTCACAAGCTTTCCCTCTCCCTCCCACCACCCAGTAACTAAAAAATTTAAAAGGTTTTTTCCCCAAATTATCATTCAACCTCTGAACTCCAATTACTGTTCTTTGACAAAAAAAGGACAAAATAAACCACGTCCTGGGATTCTTCAAAACCTGCAGTTGTTAATGCACCAGTCCCTAACTGCTTGTATCTAGAAAGTCTGGATATGTTGAAAGCTTTTTCAAGAAGTGGAATAAAAGTTCTCAGGTATCTTAACAGCTAACTGGGCAGACCCACAGACCAAGCACCTATTTCTCTCTCCCTTAACTAATTCAGCTATTTAAAGATAAAGTATTGTTACCAAAACACCACTGATCTGGTTTCTTTGGGTGAAGCCAATCCTTGGGTATTTTTTGAGATTCAGGGTCTATGAAGCATACTCAAACCTCACACTTCCAACATGCTAGCCACCCAGTTTCCCCCCCTCTTCTCTCAGTATCATTATGGTACAACAGGGCAGCTTCAATACCTCAACTGCAAAACTGTAAACATGCATTACAGAGATTCTTGCTGTGCTCAGAAACCCTGACTCAGAATGTGGTGTCACTGCCTGTCTAGCTACTGTTCAAACACATGGCAAGAGACAGCCTATGGTCTGATGAGTTTATAAACTAGACATGACAAACAAAGTGTGAAGAAGTGACTTGCTCAAGGACATTGAGCAGATCGGCAGCAGAAGAGCAAAGAGAACCCAGGTTTCCTGACTGCCAGTTTGGTGTCCTACTCAGTAAATCAGACTGTCTCTGGAAAGAAAAAAGTAGTATCATGATTCTGCAACTGTAGTAATTCCTTCCCTTTTAATCAGTTTCAACACAATTTACCCCTAAGGAAAACACTCTAGAGGTCCAGTTCCCAAGAACAAATCATTAAGCAGGTCCTACTAGGAGAGCAAACAAACATGATACTGAAACTTGGAGTGCTGAACAAAAACCCTACCCTTAAAAATAAAACAACTGAAAAAAAAAAAAAATCAGGAAAATTTTTTTCCTCCCACTTTGGAACAGGCACACCCTTCCTCCCAAACCCATGTTCTGTCTTTCCTCTCCAAACCATTTTCTGTATGTAGAAGCAGAACCTTGCCATTGTATATTGTTAGCACCATTAGTCAAGACACATACCTGTTCTTTACAATTTTGTTTTTTAATGGTCTCGTGCATTGCAGTTTCCCCACAAAGCAAACAACCCATGCTTAATGAAGCACTTCATCTGCATTTAAAACATGACTGCTCTGTGTTTGGCCAGGTGTCAAAATATCCCTGTTGAAATGTGCATGCATTAGAAATTCACCTGTTCCAGAAGAAATTTCTTTCTGCCCTTTTATTTTTGAGCAGATAATTGAGGTTTGTTTTGATGTAGGTTTGTAATTATTTTGCTCCTTCTGTCTCTGAAATGCTGTAAACTGACTCACAACTGGATTGCTCCACAACATTCCTTGTTATGAGGTCAAAACTAAGTTAGAGGCAGGGCCTGATAAGGATCACTTCCTTTCCCAAACCACACAGCCCTTTGGCACATCCAACCAGCAGAGCATCATTAGATGGCATCATCGTTGTGCTGTAAGACTGTCTGCAGACTTCAATTACAGCAGCTTGAAATCCATCCTTCCTGTTCATGAGCTGTAAGAGTCTGTGCTTGGTCCTTGTGACTTGACAGTGGAAAGAAAGTCTCCAAAACTGCCCCGAGCCAGGCATTCTGCTCAGAAGCTGCTTTTCTGCTCATCCATCAGGATGGGGGTCATGGGCTGAGGTCAGAGCAGCAGCATCCACCAACACATCCCTGTCTGCTTGGTCCATTAAGAGCTACAGATGAGGATGGCTTCACCAAGTCTCTAGATCGACTGGAGACACGACATGAAGAGCACTGAAATACAAATGTCTTTCCTGCCCAGCTCTCAGTGTTCAGTTTACTGAGCTGAAGCTTGAACTTTGCACAACAGGGAGATCTGCAGAGACATTCACTCTGAATTGGAAAAACTCCAGTTGGATTTCTTCCTTGTTTTTCTTAGTTCTGCCATAAGAAAAAGCAGCACCATTGGAGAGGTGTAACAAAGACATAGACCTTGCCCCACACAAAGACCATGACTTCAAGAGAGAGCAATGCAGTTCTTGGTACTCACTACAGACTAAAATCTATGTTTACAGACTGCCTCAGACACTGAGGAGCAGTTAAAGGTCACAGTTGATTGCACAGCACTGCTCATAACAGACCACTTCTAAGAGGAAAGACAGCCTGTCAATTTAGCCTTTTTCTTGTTACCACTAACAGCAAAGACGAGGCAGTCTGCTGGCTTTTGAGGAAGAAAGCAGGCAGATTCTTAGAAATAGTATTCTCACATCACTACCTAAAATTCAAATACTGATGTTTTCTGGTTGTTTTTAAGTTAGCTGAATTCAAAGTTCTAAGTACAATAATCAGTGAGTACAGCCACGTGTTCTCTTTCACTTCACTGTAAATTTAATGAGGTGACACAGGAGCCTTGTTATGTTCCCACTGCACATGCACACAGAATGAGAAGTCCTCTGGATGTATACAAATGACTACTGAACAATATTTTGAAAATTAAACAGGATTAGAGCTCCAAGATGTCAAATAAATGGAATCTAGTACACTGAAAACAGTGGAGTTTAAAAGCATCCTTAAAGCTCAGGTCTAAATGGTCTCTTGTATTGGTTTGCTGAGTAAAGGGACTTCATTAAACAAACACATCCATTAAACATCTTTTCAATGTCATCAAGTATCATCACAAAAGGTCTGAATAATCAATCCTTTTTTCCTTGTATGATTTTACATATATACACACTTTTTATGTCAAGAGCTGCTGCTTTTATTTTCTGTTAATCTCTGCCAACAGTTCATCCATTACTGCACCTTCTCAACAACCTTGCATCATGTCTCTTACGATTTAACTTTCACAGAACTTGCACTAATTTCACTGATGGAGCCTGATTATTAAAAATGCCTTCTCTTTATTAGAAGAATAAAGAATCCTCAAATTAACCCCCATTGTACTACTCGCCCATCTTGCTCCTAGGCATTACAAGAGACTTAAGTGGGGGAAAAAAGTGTTCTTTGAGTGTTTAAAGGCAATTTAACTTACTGGCAGGAACATCCCATATTAAATACTAGGTTGTAAATACCAAGTGGCAATGTGTTGTAAATTGACCCAATTAAGTAAGGCCTACCCTTACTGTTTTAACTATAACTCTTCAGAGGTTTATGAAACTGTTACACAAACACTGATTACATGCAGCTTGAGAGGGAAACAGAAAATGAACAATGAATATTCTACAATTATCAGCCTCTTATTCTGCTGTTGCAAGTAATGCCTGTGAAGTCAGGGAATTTATTAACTCCAGTAAATTTGGATTAATATCATGCCTGGGAGGCATCAACTGCACAACATGCTGAAACACTGGTTAAAAAACCTTCAGGAGATATATTTGGATGTGGTTTTAATAAAAATCTGGATTATGGTTAAGAGGCTTAAATCATCAGGAGGGAGTCCATAGACAGGTTCACGATTTTGCTTAGAAACTAGCTAGGGACTTTGATTAAAAAGAAAAACTGTAGCTGAGAAGCACCCAACTTCTAAAAATTATTATGAATTTTAGTACTTATCAGTATCTGGCAGTCAAAACCTAAGTGGGGAGATGAGATGAGCTTCAACTATGCTGTTCCATTCACATATCAGGCAAAAATTAATGCAGCAGATATTCATGACTGTTTCTAAGGGCTTCTAAAGACAAAGTCATCCAGGTCCAAGGGGATTTCTGAATCTCAGAGCAGGGTTACACCAGGTAGATCTCTGAAACTGCCAAGCATGGAAACTCCAAAGCTTCTCGGGGCAACTTGTTCCAATGCTTCATTCTTCTTGCAGCGAGTTTAAATTTTTTTTCCTTAAACAAGCAGCAGGTGAAGAGGAGTACCAGTTTCCATAGATCCACTGGCTGCAGATGCAGCACAGGATGCTGCTTATCCTTCATCACTGCCAGAACAGAGAGCAGACTCACACTGAACCTTCTGCCCACCAGAATCCCTAGTCTTCCTCAGCAGACCTGCTACCCAGCCAGCCAGCCCCCAGCAGGTACCACAGCAGGGTTTAGCCCATTTCAGCTGCATGAATTTGTATTTGCCTTGTCCATCTCCATGAGATTCCCATTCCTCCAGCCTCTCTAGATCCCTCTGAAAGACAGCCCTTCCATCCATTAACTGCACCCCAATTTCATGTCATGTGAACATGATGAGAGTCCATCCCATTGCCCCCTCCAGATCACTGACAAAGCTCTCAAATCTAACAGTTCCAAGAGAGACCTCCAAGGGCTACACTCAGAACTGGCTCCAGCATGGAGAGTTAGCAGTGGAAATGTAACAAAGCACTTCTCTCAATTTGCTGCAATTTTACTTCACAGATAACCCTCATGCATGTTCTGGTTAATGTTAAATAAAGCTAGTTTCGTTCAATCATAAATTAATAAATAATACACTGCCTAGGGTCAGTCTGTGATAAGTAGGTGCAAAATTAATTTTAGCAGAGACAGATTTGTTCCACTTGTGACTGTTTCACAGTACAAAATGCAAATGCAGGGACAGGGGTGGGAGTTCTACAGTCATTCCATGACAGATTACAGCAGCAGGGCACAGACTGGCCTCCGTAAATAACGGCTGCCACTATCACAAGCCTCCCTCAAATGTGCTAATTACATCCTGTTATCAAACGATGATGCAATTAGCCAGGGTCACCATTTCTGCTACACTGCATGCTCTTTTGGTAGCCTAAAAGCATAAATTTAGATATATTCTTCCTGCTTAAATTTCCAAAGTCATGAAATACAAAAAGCTTCCTCCATGCACTGCCATGACTTAGGGCTTCTTCTTGCCTATCTAAAACCTGCAGATCACACAGGCCTATAAATTACTTGAGGTTAAGCAAATGTGGCAATTTATCAGAGACCTTGTACACATCTTGAAAGCTTTTTCTCAAATTCAGAAGATGACATAATTTGAAGGATGTAATCTTCTTTCTCAGATCAAGTCATACCGGTGCATTTTCCTGGGGTCTCAATTGCTATAAATCACAATAGCTTCATTAATTTGAAAAGATTCTACATGACAGTTTTGCCTCGCACATTAAGAATGGTTTGTTTGTGAACTTGTCAAGTGTAACTGCTACTGCCTCTGACTTTTTCCTCATCAAGAAGTCTGCTGAGCTTTCATACACATTAATACTGCAGTTTCCCAAACCTTTGTCACACTCAGAGTAATTAATTCCCCAAAGAGTTTCCTTTAGGCATTCAGATGTAAGCTTTGAACCTTTAAGACAAAGACACCTGTAGCCTTCAGACCACCACCTCCTGAAATAAGTTTAAAAAATTTTAACACCTCACCCCTCAGCTTTCCTTTCCATGGGCACAAGAACTAGTATGCAATTCCTTAATATTTGACAGCTACACCAAAACAGTGGCTTAACAAACACAAATATTTGTAATAGAAAGGACCAAATAGTTACAGGCACACTGGTAGACACCAAACATACTTGAAAATACTGGAAATAAGCAGAGTGACAGCAGAACCCAAAGCAGTACTGGGCACTTCCAGACATCTGGATATACTTCCATCTTACAGGGTTCAAATAAAGCTGAAAAAATGCCATTTCAGTCAGCATCAGGAACTCCAGCTGACTGAGCAGAACTGAACTTTAAAAGCTCTACAGAGCCTAGGATCTTATCCCTGGGCACCTGCACTGCAGTATTTACAACTTACACTTCCAAAACTAGAACATTATGGAATAAAGCAAGTTAATTCACACCAATATGGGCAAGCTGGGGAACACATTAAAAACAAAAACTACTGGTCTATGTAAAATGCAAGCTCTTTCTTCTGTAGTTAGATCAACATATAATAATAGTGGGGGAAAAAAGCCTTATATCCTAACTCACCGCCACTGCTTGAAAAGACAAGGCGTCCAGTGTGGCAAGAAGTCAGTTGGTGTCCATGTCATCTGGACAAGACATGCCATTAGCCCATAATGCAGGGATGCTCACATCCACCTTGGACAACATTTGCAGTTGTTTTAACAAGTGAGATGTTATCACAGTACCACTGGCAGACCCTCATGGCACAGGTTTTCTGCGTACTTGGTGCTAGATATTCAGAACAAAAGAAACAGGTCCTGCCTTGAACAGCTTCTAACTTAAGGAGTAAGGACAGACAGAGAATAAGAGAATGAAATGCTACAACCACAAGTTTACAAATAAAGAACTCAATCAAGAAGATTAAACCTTTTGCCCAAGATCACACAGACACTGAGTGGTAGGAACCTGTTTCCTGCCGTTGTAGTTTTATGCGGCTGGGTTCTAGTGGAGGGGTGGGCTGCAGGGGTGGCTGCTTGCAAGAAGCTGGGGTAGGTAGGTGGGTGACAAGATGGGGTTTTAAAATAAATAAATAAATAAACAGCTGGGTGGGCAGGCCCAAGCAGTAGTAGTTATGGGTTGTTCTGTACCTGGAAGCTGGAGTATGACCAGATCTGCAATGAGCCCTGTCCCGTTTAACATCCTTGTGAAGCATCTGGAGAAGGCAACAGGGTGTCTCATGACAGGAGTCTGGGTGGGAGGTAGAGTCCCTCAGTGCACCCTAGGTCACAGCCACCCCTCAGAAGGGCCAGGGCAGGCTGAGTGGGACAACAGGAAAGTCCTGAAATTCAACAGGAGAAATCAGAGGTGCACTCAGGGAAGGACAAACTCCTTGCAGGTACACCACCTGAGAGCAGCAGTGCTGCTTAGGCTCAAAGTCTTTGTGGGCAGCAAACTGAACAGGAGCCAGCAGTGTCTCTCTGTAGCTAAGATGACCAATGTTACCCCAAATACACAGCTGGCTGCTGGCTGCTCCCAGGCCCATCTTCTCTTTGGCAATCAGTACATGGTTACCAGAGGCAAACTGAACCCCAAACTTTGTTAAGCAGTGCACCATATCTCCCTTTCACCATATTTAAACAGTGCACTTTCACAGAGCTTAGCCTGCAGTTTCATCTTATTACACAGAGAGAAATCATTTCCTTTTCAATCAAGCTAAACTTCACATAGCTGAGTTAAGAAACACAGCACAGTACAAAGCAGTAAATTTACTGTAATACATTTGGTCTGAGCAAAACAATGATGACAAACTGCTCAACACAATTTACATGTTCCCAAGAAAGCACAGAAAACTTATAGAAGCATAATTCAATCTTACTACCTTACTTGAATAGATAAGAGATTAGCTGATGTCTAAATTAGTATATAAAGTGTTTTCATAACAATAAACCTACCTCCCACCACAAAGGCTCTGAAATGCACTTTGTCAAGATTCTTTTCAGATGGTAAGAGCAGATTATATGAAAGCTCACTAACACAGAAATAAAGCAAGAACTTGGCTACATTGGTCAGAACCAACAACATCAAGAGTGGGCTAAAGATGATGATTGAAAAAATAAGGGGTTGATTATTACCTGCCATTTTTAAGTTGTTCAGAGAGTACAAAAAGCTGTTCAGTGAAATAAGTATACTCCTGCAATTAGATGCATTTGAAGACAGATTATATATGACAATGGAAAAGTATCTTTAGCATCTAGCAGCTTGTTACTACAGGATCTAGACAAGGAGTTTAAGATAGGTCTTTCTAGTCCTACCACATATGTAGTCCTGCATGTATCTCATTTCTTACTACTACGTTCACCACACATTTCAGGATATGAGGATTATCTAGTGGGCAACACATTAAGATAGTAATGCAGTTAGCTTCAAAAACAACCACCACCCCCAACGCAACCCAGTAGAAAAGTCACTGAAACATTGAATAAGGTTGTTCATAGTTTGGTCCAGCACTAGATCCAGTGACACTAACAAGCTTTTTCCCAAAATGACAAATGTTACAGTGTGTGATAGTTATTACAGTATTCATTAATTAAACTTAGAAGAAAAGGATCTGATGACAACAGAATCAAAAATCCAGGGGCTTTGGATAAGCAACTTGATTTTCTCTAGTTGTCAAATGGGTAAAGTAGTTCAAAGTATGTGAAAGAATTAAATCTGTCAGTTGGAGTTCTTGGTTATGGATTGTATGATTAGGCACAACTTTTGACAAGTACCTCCACTCTACAGCTCTTAACTGCACAGAACTATCACCTCAAAGCCCCCAGTCCAGGGCTACCACATGTCATGGCCAGTCACCAGCGACATGATTGCTAGATGTGGTAATATGGAGAATTTTGAATTATACATGTCACAGCTAGTGCAAGGACAGAAGCTGTGATTCTTTCAAAGAGAAGCTCAGCAGAAGGCAGGATGCCTTCCCTTGCTCAGAGACAAGATGTCATTGATCAGACGTCCAGCAATATTGTGTAATTTTAAAGTCAGCATCTCCTGGCAACTCAGCATATTTGAATTCTAATCTAAGGAAAAAAGCCCAAGACCAACCATGCACTTCCATGGTCACCAAACCTCAATCTAAGTAACTTCATAAACAGAAATCTCTCTAGAGAACTTGTGTTTTAAAGAATACCCACCAGAAGCAAAGCTGAAAAAGCAGCACTGCATCTCAAAGGCACAACATGCCGTGCCTGCCAAGCAGGGTCACAGCACAGCAACACCAACTGGGCTGGAAGCAGAGTATGTTAACCCACAGCCAACCCTGCACCAGGCAAAGACACCAGCAGTGGTTTTACTCCCCTAATAAGGTTGGCACTCTGGACATTAGACTTCACTCAGCACTGAACGCAGGACAGATGTAAGATTCTAGAAGAAAATAAATAATATTCTAGCTAGAATATGATACATATATTCTAAGTTATTATTTTCTATCTAGAATATTAAACTATCCCATAGATATTCTAGATAGATTATTATGCATTCCAGTGAAATATTCCAGATAGAAGATAACTCAGAAGAAGCAAGTGACACCAGCAGCCAGAAAGGTGGCCTGGTTAGAAGGGGCAAAACTTAAAAAATGAATTGCTGAGCAAAAGAAGATACTTGTCAGCCTGGGACCTAGTCATGGGGACAGAAACATCCTTGAAAAGTACAGCTGGTCTCTTTGAAGTACAGCTGTGGTACCTAGAAACTGAAGACATTCTCCAATACCACTGGTGAGTGCAAAAAAACCCCTAGGAAACTAATAAAAACTGTCTGAAAAAGTGGAAAAATTGATACTGTATTACTGATACCAATTTGTAAGAGCTTGAGACAAATATATTTACTTTATACATTGTAGGCACACTCACTAGTGGAAATTTCTGTGGTATTTGTGGTAATCAGTAGTAAGGCAGAGAAGTTTAGGGAAGCAAAGCCTCTGTTCCTGGGTGTTACGGAATCCTCTGAACCCATGGCCAAGATCTTCATGCACCCACAGAGTGAGAAATCCTTTAGGTTGTGCCAGCAAGTTCAGACAGGCAAGCATCTGGGGTGAAATCAGTGTACAAGATGGCACACAAAAAAGGCATCAGAAAAAAATGAAAGCAAAGAAAATGTTCACCAAAATAAGCACTAAACAAAGTGGGACCTCTTAGGACCTTATTTTTCCCTTGAGTTAGGCACACAGCTAGACTTCCAAAAGACAACTCTGGGTTTTGTACATATACACATACCGGAAATATTTAAAATTCAGAGCTCTTTATACTCTCCTATATAGAGTGAGCACTCTTGAGATGGAAGAAATCAAATCTGAAAGCCCTTCAGATTGATAAAATTTCTATATATTATTTCAAGCCTACTCTGAATAGCTCCTACTTGCCTTGAACAAGGACAATTTAACTACTTTAACAGGGTAAAAGGGATTTGAGAGTACTTCAGCAGAATTAGAACAATTACGTGCATTAGGCCACTATAGGAGCTTAAAGCACTGTAATGGGATAAAGAAGAATTTAAGTGCTGTGCACTATAGGACAGTTTAAAAAATGGATCATTTGATAAAGATTTAAACTAAGTTAATGGATACAGCAACAATTATCTACAGACTGCATTGCTAGAAACAGATTTAGACAATCTTCCTTGCATGAATTCATGGGAAAAGATTTTATTGCTACAGTGTGCTGTCCAGAGTTAACATTTTAGTGAACTAACTCTCTTCCCAAACCAGCACTAAATTAGCACAGATCCACCCCATACATCTAATGTAGCTTAGGTGGTTTCTAGTTTTTTTTAATCACTTAACAATGGTAGCATTTTTTTCAAGTGACATCATTAGCAGGAATCTGCCAGTGTTCTTCCTCAGCCAAATTTCACTGCACAGATCACTTCAGCATGAACAAAGAACAGAGGAGAGGAGAAAATTAATTAGTTTGATGGTTTCTTCTCTCCCCTGCACACACAGAGTAGGTACAGCTTGCAGAGTAGGTACAGTTATGAAAGTATATGGGAAGAGGATCTTGCTGCAGGTTTTCCTCTTTAAACCACGCAGGTCCTTCTCATAGCTTCTGAACAGAGCTACCAGCTCTTCATGTCTAAGGTTACTGCCATGGCTCTGTGCATAAGGTAGTGTACCACCAGACTCATGAAGGTGTTACAGCTTGGTTAGAGCTGACCAAGATGCTGATCGAAAGGGAGAGCAAGCAAGGAGACAATTTGCTGCTAAGTTTTTGGCACCAGGTGAGGGACTTGCTTCAGAATAATCTCTCTCAGTTATCCCCTACACAGATGCAGTGATTAATCTGCTCCACTGTTTCCTCTTAATGCTCCTAAGGTCTGGTAGGGAACAGGGGCAGGGCAGGTAAATGACCTAATGTCTTTAGAGAAGGAAATGACCTGGAAGTACTCCCACCAGTAGTGAAGTTGATGGTGAAAGATCTTTGTAAAACATGGAACCTTACATGTTTTGAGGATCTCAACACATTTTAAACATCTTGTTTCAGAAGACACACAATTCTCCCATCTGAAAATGATGCCTCTGTTGCATCTGAAATTGGATATGAGAGAAGGTGGGTGGCAAAAATGAAATAAAAGTCAAAAAAGTCAGTCTGTTAGCAAATTCTTGGTTTAGAATTTCAAGTATTGGAAACTTCCAAGTTAGGTTTCCAGCCAACACCTAACACTTCACAAATGAGGTGTAACATCTCATAGAAAAAACATTTCTGATTTATAAATCTATTCCTGTTATTGTGAAGAGGTGTATATAAACCACACTGGTACTGTTTCACAGAATGCTCCCACAGCCTTTAGTCATATAACCTTCCCAAAGAGCAGTACCAAGGTCTTCCTCTTACAAGCATCCAATTTAAATCAATTTTTGTTGAGACATTTTTAAACAAGAAACATATCGACTGCCATATACTGAACACATTAAGGGAAAGCTGCATAAATATATTTAAATCCAAACCTATGTCACTCACTGAACATTAATTATTGACAGAGTTTCTACCTGCATTTAGCTTTGTGGTGTAGAGCTGAGGTCTGAATCCTGTAGTTTGAGCGCAATGAAGTCAGCACGAAACCAACGAGTGCTCCATGAAATGAAGAATGTGGGGAAGACCTGGACATTTATTCTTACATTAACAACCGTGGGATGGTTCTGAAAGTACCAACTTTGTACATACTTGCATAATACATTTTAAACTTCAGAGAGAAAGCAGCGACTTCCCTTGCCAGTCGTCCCATCTGAATCGCACTCACTGTATTGCCCAAAATGTCAAGCTCATGTCTCTGCTTTTATTACCACACCAGGCTGTGGTCACTAAATTATGTTCAGATACATTGACCTCCTTCAATAGGGACTAAGGAAACACCACAAGAAACTAACACTAAACTTATAATTCAATCAAGAATAAAATGTGACTGATTAAATCTTAGTTAACAGTTTGCAAAAGGCTGCTGAATGTCATGTGGCATATCCATCTTAATTATCTGACTGCTCTATCACTGTTTGCACAAGGGAAAAGCTTTGTGCAAACATTCAACTGCTTTTCATTTCTTCCTTCCACTTCTCTTCCATTTTTCACAGAGCACAAACCCACTCCAGTTTCCTAGTCATTAAGACAGCCGTATTTGATTGCTTTAAAGAGGTTGTTTTCTTCATGTTCATTTTGTTCTCTGCTCTTGCTCATATCTAGACATATCACACCCACCTACACTTGCAGACTTATTCGTTCCAAACCATGCTGCCATCAGGCATGTGAGCCCAAAGAATTAGTCACTTCCAGGCCACCTGAAGATGTGCTGCTCAAGTTGCTAAAGCTGCAGAACACAAACAATCTGGGTAGACTTCCTTAACACTGCACCAAAGTTCAAGACACATTTACACTACATTCACTGTCACATTCTATCAGCCACCACTGAGTTCTCTTAGGAGATTGATCTCCTAAAAAGATCATTTTAAACCTGCAAGTCCATGCAGTCTTATTCCATGAGCAGCAGCAGGAATTCATTAAGTAACTTAGCAGGCCTAAATTTTTGAAAGTATGGAATCTATTCTTCCCTGATTTTCCTTCCAGCAGGAAGTTTAAGCAGATACTCTAAGTAATTGCTTTATCTTCAGACATGTTGCTGTAACTGCATAATTCAGCAACTGGCAACAAGAAGAAACTCTTTATAACATAGGTTCTTAGTTCAGTTTAAATTTTGGTCAAGAACTTGACTTCTGTTGAAGTGTTGACAGATTATTTCAGACTTCTTTCATGCCTGCTGCTTATGCAGAATAAGGAGAGCAACGTGAGCTATGCACCAGTGACCACGTAAAGCACCTGCAGCATGCAGAGCATAATTTCTGGGTATGAGACTCCTGATAAAAACTGGACAGTAAGATCAAAGTAAATATTTGTCTCTGGTGAGCTCTTCAAGCTGTTGAAGAGAGCTAAGTAGGCACAATCTAGCTGAACATAAATGTATTTTTCTTTGACCAATTAAGTAGCTCCATTTGTGTGTGACCTGAGACTCCCAAACCCTAATACTGCCAGAAGAAAGGGGTCTGTGCACTGTAGAGCTTCTACTGGACTCAGCTGTAATTAAAAGTGCTTCAACACTTTTGAGGATTTAACCCAAATTATCTGAGTTTCCAATTTCAACACACTACCATCTATCTGGAGGGTTTCCCTCTCCCACCAGTAAAGCCACCCAGTGGTAGTTGTAGATTACAGACAGTTTTTGTACTGCTGATAGCTGTTGGTAAACTCAGACCTCAAATTAAACAGACACCATCACCACAGATAGCAGACTCCTAGTGAGATCTCTTGCCACTCTCAATACTTCAACTTTAAGTATGATTTTCCACAGAAAACCAAAAACCAAAACACTTCGGTCATGGATGCCCTCTCAGAAGAAATCACTTTGAAGAATACAGAACTAAAGTCTGCAGTTACACATGTGCAAAACCCACTAAGCTGGACAGAAAGAATGCATATGGTTGCAAGGATAAAATCTGTGTCCCTCTGTCCCTTTCACCTTTTTCAAAATTCAGGCCTCAAAGCCCACCATACTTTTTGCCTCCACATAGTATGATCATAAGTATTGCCAGCCAGTCCAGGGAGGGGATTGTCCTGCTCTGCACTGAGGCAGCCTCACCTTGAATACTGGGTGCAGTTTTGGGTGCCACAGGATGAGAGGGACACAACTGTTGGCAAGTGTCCAAAGGAGGGCAGTGAGGATGGGGAAGGGTCTGGAGGGGAACCCTTACAAGGAGAGGCTGAAGTCCCTTTGTTGGTTCAACCTGAAGAGGAGGCTGAGGGCAGATCTCATGGTGGTCTGTGGCGTCCTGACAAGGGGAACAAAGGGGCAGGTGCTGATCACCTCCTTGGTGACCAGGGATAGAACCTGAGGAAACAGCATGAAGCTGTGACAGGGGAGGTTTAGGTTGGATGTTAGGAAGAGGTTCTGTACTGAGAGGGGATCAGGCCCTGGGACAGGACAGGACCCCAGGGAAGGGGTCACAGCCCCGAACTGGGCTGAGGTCAAGAAGTGTCTGGACAATGACCTCAGTCCTGCACTCTGACTTGGTTGGGCCTGTGTGGACTCAATGGTCCTCATGGGTCCCTTCCAGCTCAGAAGATTCTAGGATTCTAGGGTGCTATATACAGACACTGGCAGCAGTGACCTGGTTGTGCCTGTGTGCCCACAAGGTATGTTTTTCTTCAAATGGTTTGTTATTTTTGAAAGAATAAGCTATTCTGTGACCCTGAAACAAGGCTGCACGTGTCATTAGATTGTACTAATAAAATATTTATAAGAAAACCACAGCTTAAAGGTTGCTGCAAACCTGCTTTAACAGGGGTCCTCAACAGTACAAGCACAGATGATAGCCGAGACCTTGAGAGTGCTGAGATGGCACTATAAAGGCCCCAAGGCTATAAACACAAACGATTACTGCTCATAAGAGAAACATAACCCTGAGAGCTGAGTAAAACTGGCCTCAGAGGTCACAAAGGGACCAAAGGAAGAACGAATCTAACATACGTAAAACATACAATGAGTTTAACTTGGCTATAACTGATTGGTAACCCTTTGAGAACGAGCAAATGGATTGTAGCAGCAAACACAAAGCCAGTCCCATGCAGACCCGAAGCATAAGAAGGAAGAACTCCCTGTTGGCAGTTTCATACTCCTCCTGTTGAGTACCCTGGGACACTGCTTCCACATAAGCAACATTTCTACCTGGTATTACGGACACACACGGTTTCTCTCCACTATGTGAAAGTATCTTATGACTAAAAAAACAGCCAAGGGCATGTAAACCATGGGTGCCAGCATCTAGCACCTAAATAAAGTTATTTCTGAAATAGAAAAACTTTATAATAGAGAAACTATTTTAAGATGGCCAGGACTAAAGAATAAGCTTACAATATGTCTATCAAATAATCACATAGATAACCTCCAGGTTGCCCATTCCAGCTGTTACAAAAACTGGAACCATTATAAACACCAGAACTGGAAACAGGCAGCAAAACCCTTGAAACTGTTGTAATTGGCACAAGATTTGTTTCTTTTTAAAATTAATATATAATTAAATTTCTATTTTCAGAAACTAAGCCAAATATAATCTGGATTGTTCCTGTTACTTTTACCTTCCCTTCTGTCCCTGGCACTAAAGGAGAGCACATACACAGTGTTTCAGCAGACGTAGCAAGCCTGATGAACAACACCTATCGCTGTTGCAAAGCACTTGTAAGAAAATAATTCTGCACTCCAGCACAGGGGTTTGAGATTATGAAAAATATTACCACTGTGTTTCAACTCCTAGAAACTTTACTCTAAAAAATTCTCCTAAATCTCTTTTGAATCCTGTTAGAGCAAGGTGTCTGTTTATATGACAAAGCAATTAAAGAACAAATGCCTTCCCACCACCCCCAAAAAATTCTTCTTTCTCTATAGTTGTATAGCACTTCCCCCCCGCCCAGTTTGGATTCTCCTTTAGATCTCACTGATATGCTGGATTGCATCCAAGCATTTCACTGTTCTTAGAAGGATAAACAGGCCTCAGGTTCACTTTAATGAAGTAGTAATTTGTCCCCTTCCACACCTAAAAAGCCAGCAGATGTCTAACTGAAACTGAAGGACAGTGTTGCATCTCCTGTGTTAATCACTGACATAACTGAAGGCACATGAGAAAGGAAAACAGATATAAAAAGCTTTCTCTCTGTTCTCATCAACTGCAACTAAAGAATAAATTAAACACCACTCTTGCCAGTACAAGTCAAAAGATAAAACATAGTATCTGCACACCAGCATGCAGAGGCTGTCATGTGTTTAGTGTGCTCTGGAGAAGGTCCTTTCCAATGGCTGTTTCACTGCAGAAGGAAGTTAACTGCATCGTAGAGTAATGGCTAGGACAGCGTGTCAGTGAACACAGCCCAATGGACAGCTATCAGCAGGGGATACTGGTCTTTCCATCTGTGTTCTTAAGTGCCTTTGCACTCCCTGACCTCTTTCCTTTTTCTGCCAAAGGTGAATCTCAGCATGCCCATGTGTTTGGAAATGCTAAGAGCACTATGACTAACCAAGCACATTCCATTTCTTTACCTAAACTGAATCCAAAGGAAGAGAAGGGAAAGAAGCAGAAGTATGTGCTAAATCAGGTGCAATTCGGTGCATCCAGATCAGGAGAGCATAAGCATACAAACTCATATCTCCAGTGTTGGGTAGGACAGGATTACACTGTCCTGAGGTTTTTAAACGGTGATTCTTTTGCATGGCATTAGTTAGGCCTTTCTTATCTCCAGTTACACTACTAGAGGCCCTTTCTTTGGAATCCTACCAGTGCCAAAACCCACTGCGTGAGCCAAATCTGCTGATATTTTTATTTTCTATTATGTTCATATTTAGCCCCTCTCACATTCCCCTTCTCTGAAATCTCTGCAGTTCATCCACTGAAACCCTGTGAGGAGCAAAGCAAGCCTATGCAGTGAACACACACCATACCCTCCGCGTACGCGCATCATAGAACAGTAGGAGTTGGAAGGGACCCCAAGGATCACAGAGCTCCAACTCCCCTGCCACAGGCAGGGACACCAACCTCAGGCCTGGATCTACACTAGGTTGCCCAGGGCCCTGTCCAACCTGGCCCGTTACACACCACATACAGTCACTAGTCACAGGTTATTTTCCATTCATAAAAATAGGAAACCCAGAATATTTAACATCCCACCCACAGTAACTTGTACAGAAACAGCTGTCCTCTGTGAGAACTCTCATGATTTACTCTCTCACATTCACTTCTACAGAAATACAACCATCCCTGTTCTGTCAGGTTCACTCAGTACTGAAGAACAGTCCAAAGCCCCTTGCCACTGTCCCACTTTCTGTTGCTCTCCAGCCACATACAAAATTCAGTCCATGCAGTTGCACTCCTGCTTTATGAAGCCAAACATCACCAAAGCTAAGATTAAAGTGCTGCACTTCTCTCCAGATGCTGGGATATACAGGGCCTTGCTGGGCTGCAAAATAAACCTAGTTATATCATGCAGTCCCTCAGCTGAACCATCTCAGCTTCCAGGAACGCAAGCAGAAGCAGCAGGTATCTGAGTATTCAGATCATGTCATCTTCCAAGACTTAAAAAGAAAATAATTATCCCCTAGTAATTGAAAATACAAAATGAGGTTTAACATCATGTTCTGATCTTTTTATTTCATGCTGAGAGAGGATTAATTTACTGAAAATGGAAAGTGCTCCCAGATTGCTGTACCTGGCCCAATATATCCCTCACCCTCCGTGCTGGTGTTTGGGGAACTCAATGCATGACTTCAGACCTGACCTATTTCAGTGTATACAGGGCTAGAAGTCAGACTTTCCTATTAAGAGTGCTATACAGCTTTATTCAAGCCATTTGCTCTCACTGTGTCTGTTAATTATTCTGTGCACTAGGATAATGACCCTGGGCTGTTTGGAAGACACTTCACATTTTTCTGTCTCTGCAGAGGTACTTTTCCACATCAACACGACTTCTCTGTCTTATTATCCAGCTGTCAGTGAGCAAATCTTTTCCCCTCCCTACAGAAATGCAAGATTACAGCTTACTTAAGATTCTTGTGCCCCCATGAATAGGTTTAGACAAGACTATGAGTCTGCCAAAGCTCCTGAGGAGAGCCTGCTTTCATTATTTCTTAGACTGAGTAGCCTCCCCTCTGGGGCTGCATAAACTAGCCTCTTTCTCCAGGTCTGATTTCAGCCCAGCAATCCATCAACCATTCTAAAGTAAAACAAACATACAAAACAAATACCATCCATCTCATAAGTAAATCAAGAGGTAGTTGGGAGGGGGCATGTTCAGTGGATTATAATTTGTTACATAATTTGGTTAAACCAAAATAAATCAGGATAAGCTCTGACTTGGAATGAGGCATGAATCTTAAAACCCATGTAGAAATCTAAAGTTGACAAGATACCGTCTGGTTTTTTTTACTTTACAAAACCTGACAGAGGTTTTTTAGATAGATCTCTGCATGCTTTTGGTATCTTTCAAGCATGACATTAACTCTCTAAAAATACCTAAGTTGTCTTAGTATTTCTGTTTTTCTAGAAGTTTTTACATTTTCTGAATTCATATGTTAACTACAATTTTTTTTCCCCAACTCTTGAAAATAATTTTCTAGATACCATTTCAGGAATCAGGAAAACACTGTCACTCCAAAGCCACTAAGCAACAATGCTCAGCTTCCTTACTCCTTCAAAGTGCCCCAATTCCAACAGGTAGCTGGTAAACTGAAGAAACCTGCTGGAAACTTAACCAAGGGTCTTCAACAGAAATACATTTCTGAAAATCAACGCTGTATCAACAGACCATCCTTTACTGATTGAATCATCTTTCACCAAAGGGCTCCCCAGAGGTCTGACAGCCTGATGCGACTTCCTCAGCCTCACAGAAGGCCCAGGGCGAAGCAAACAGTCCCTGTATCTTGCCAGCTGGGGTAGGTTCTCCAACTGCACTGTCCTTACTGCCCTGTAGTAGCAAGGACATGACTGTGCTTTTTGAAATTAATAAATCTCTTCTTTAAAAACATGGACCTGTTCAGCAGGATCTATGCTTATCAAGCATTAAACTGCACTTGGCTTAATGTGTCTCCAAAAGAATTTCCATATGTAACAAAGAATAATGCTTAATATTGATGATATATGTCATCATTTTAAGATGTCTGCTTTTCTCAAGTGTTTTCTCTGTTTGGCTTATATAACTAAAAACAGTAACCTGGAGTCCTTGGAATAGAAACAATAGGCAAACCACTCCTCATGACAGAAACAAGGTTGTATCTGAGAAGGGAAGTCTAAACAGGAAAGACCTTTTTCCTGCATTCCCTGGAGCTGCCCCTGTCCCTCCAGTGTCCCAAACACTCCTGGTAACCTCTGTATTTACTCTCACAAGTCCCTTTTCTCCAGATTGCATGAGCAGGTTCTCAAGGTTAAGAGAGACCTGAAAAGGCTCGCTTAAGGACATTTAGGGAGTCATCTGAGACTCACAAAGCCCTTAGTCACAGAAGTAGGCTCTCTATAAAATATTTCTCCTTGTAAAAATAAAATGTGACAATCATTAGTCAGCATTGGGCTCTCTTTATTGCCGAGAGTACAAGCCTCCTGTCATTGTAATCTGGAAAGAAGTATAAAGCAGAGGAAGTTCTATCCCCACCTCTGCTTCAGTGTGTTCATACCTTTCTCCTCGCTCTTCAGGGCTTGCTACAACCTGAATTCAATTATGGTTTAAACACCCTCACCTTGCCACTATCTTTTTGGCCCCATAGTGTTCTATTTTTCTGTAGCCTGATGAATACAGAATGCATCTTGAAAGCCTACCTGTTGGATTTTTCACATGGCTCAAAAAGACGTGCTGCCTGGAACTGCCTTTTTTATTCCTTAATCTTGGATCAAGAGAGCACTATGTGGAGAAGAAACATCATATAAACCCCATGACATAAGGGGGTGAAAAAACCTTCTCTGCCCACAGAAGGGAACAGAAACGCTCAAACTTCATACACAAGTTTTTCTAATGCTTCTAAATCTTACGTTGCCAAAAGAAAAAGCAATAAAAAATGTTCCCAAATCACAGTTTTCTTATGTTTTTAATCTGTGCATAGCTCTTAACAGCTACAAACTGGTTTTCATGTCATTTGTTATCCAGGTCATCTCCTGAAAGACTATTTTATGGTGAGCCACAAAACATAGACTGGAGATCACAGAATCACAGAATCACAGAATTATCAAGGTTGGAAAAGACCTAGAAGATCATCCAGTCCAACCATTCACCTATTACTACTAGCTCCCACTAAACCATATCCCTCAATACAACATCCAGTCTTTCCTTGAACACCCCCAGGGTTGGTGACTCCACCACCTCCCTGGGCAGTGCATTCCAGTGCCTGACTACCCTTTCTGAGAAGTAGTGCTTCCTAATGTCGAGCCTGAATCTCCCCTGAAAATAAGAGTAGTGTTCCTCACAGGTGAAACTGTGCAGCTGGGTTTCTACCAAGAATAGCCAAGAATATATCTAGAAACAAAGACATTAAAAACTAACTTCTTGGCTTAAAAGAGGACAAAAGTCAAAGTATAGACTTTTCAGCACCTGAAGCTATGGAAGTTCCTCAAACCCCAGGTTTCCAAGAGTTAACATCACCTAGCACACAATTTGAAGAGCAGTTGGGCACTTATAGGAGTATTTGCTTCTTCACTCCTTCAGCATATGGATTTCTGGAAACCATCTGCAGAATACATGGCACCCAGCAGGATACCTGGGATCTAAATTAGCATTTGGTAATGATGGACACTTACCCTTCTGTCAGCACAAGTTGTGTATACCTCATTGAGACAAGTGTCTAACTTTTCCTTAGGTTACAGGTGGTAGTTTTTCATTTTCCCACCTTAAGAATTCCACACAAATCCTTATTTCAAAGCCACAAAAAAGGGAAGCTGCGATTTTTACACCATGTGCCACCCTTGGACTGGTCACTGTCCCTCTGCAGACCCTGCTGTGCCTGGCATCACACTGCGGTCTTTGCCCCAAAGAGCTCACCCAGCAGATGAAGTAGAGCAGGCAAAGCAGGAAATACCAGAGAAGAATTATCTGTGGGACAAGGCTGCAGCAGATGCACCTGAATAAACAGTAACAATACTTCAGACAAAACATTAAAGGGGATCTCTGTCCTGCTTCGATGCCATTTGTACATATCATATGTTGGCAACATCATGGAGAAGAGTACAAAGCCCTCCTGCCAGTTGTGTAAGCAGCATCAAGATGAGTAAGAGTACATGTGAAGCCTGTCAGAACAAGGGCAGGACTCTTTGGGAAGTTTAAGCATACACTCAGCTAAAGAGAGCATGTAAATAAGTCAGGAGTCAGTGCTGGGCCCGGTGCTGTTTAACATCTTTGTTAATTATATTGTCAGTGGAGTTGAGCGCACCCTCAGCAAGTTTGCTGATGACACCAAGCTGCATGATGAGGATAATATGCCAGAGGGATGGGATGTCATCCAGGTCCCACCCAGTGGGACCTGGACAGGCTGGAGAAGTAGGCCCAGGGGAACCACATGAGGTTCAACAAAGCCAAGTGCAGGGTCCTGCACCTGGGTTGGGATAACTCCCATTATCCATACAGGTTAGGAGATGATGTGCTGAAAAGCAGCCCTGACAAAAAGGACTTGGAGGGACTCATGGATGAGAAGCTGAACATGAGCCACCAATGTGCATCTGCAGCCCAGAAGGCCAACCGCAGCCTGGGCTGCATCACAAGAGTGGCCAGCAGATTGAGAGAGGGGATTCTGCCCCTCTGCTCTGGGGAGACCTCACCTGCAGTGCTGTGTCCAGCTCTGGAGCCCTCAGCACAAGGGCATGGACCTGTTGGACTGTGTCCAGGAGGCCACAAAAATGATCCAAGGGCTGGAGCACCTCTCCTGTGAAGCCAGGCTGAGATAGCTGGGCTGGTTCAGCCTGGAGAAGAAAAGGTTCCAGGGGAACTATATAGTGGTCTTGCAGAACCTGAAAGGTGCCTATAAGAAAGCTGGGGAAGAACTGTTCCCAAGGGCATGAAGCGATAGGACAAGGGGTGATGGTTTTAGACTAGAAAAGGGGAGATTTAGGCTGGATGTTAGGAAAAAGTTCTGCAATATGAGGGTGGTAGATCACTGGCCCAGGTTGCCCAGAGGTGGTGGAGGCCCCATCCCTGGAGACATTCATGGTCAGAGGCTTGATGGGGCTCTGAGTGATCTGATCTAGTGAAGATGTCCCTGCTCACTGCAGGGGGTTGGACTAGATGGACTTTAAAGGTCCCTTCTGACCTAACATATTCTATGATCTAGTACACCTACCTGCCCTGTACCTGCAGAGGTCCAGCGTCCACCAGTAAATCACGACAGGACTTTACAGAGGAAGCCTGTTATGGTGGTATCTTCTGTGATTTTTAACAGCTCTACCAATAGCTGATGGCAATGAAAAATAAAGAAACTTTGATGTTACCTTTAAATAGTAGAAATTCTCAAGAGATCAAGAGAGATCTACAGCTGATGGCATAGGTGTGTGGACAACAGGTCCATCCTGGGAATTCTCTCTGGCTTTAAGACACAAACAGGGATGAAACACTTCTGCTAATTCATGGTTGTTGGATTTTTCAGTTCATCGGGGTTTAATGTCAGGAGCTCATAATGCTCAGATGGATGCATAGTCTGCTTTCTGTCTGAGTTTACAGTTGGCTTGATTTGATAAGAACAAATAGCAGTAAATGCAAGGAAGGAAGGGAAGAGAAATGTCCCAGAGTTGATTCAGACTGTAATATCTAAATCAAATAATTATATATAGGTCAATGCAATTTCTCTCAACTTGTGTATCAGACTGTGTCATAAAGCACTTTGTCCTTAATGAAAATTGGCTAGCAAGCCATATACAAGGAGACAAGATGGGATTATCAACAAGGTGGAAAAAGTTTTTGGATCCACTAGCTACACCTTTTGCAGAAGCCTTTCTGATCCTCGACATAAGCTAAGGAGTCTGAGTTGCCCAGAACATTAAAAAAAGAAGCAGGAAAGAAAAAGGAGAGGTGTATTTGCAGCTGCCACTTATGCTAAACCAGCAAAGTCACCCTGTACCTGCCCAAGCTTTTGCTTTTTCCACCCACTGGCTGCACAGACATGGTACTGTAAAACTGGCCATTTTAGTGTTAAAACACTTGAGCCCTGCTATTAGATCACTGGAAGGAATACAGATATATCATGAACCTCGCCAATTAGAGGTGAACTGGCACAAATGAAGGCTCCATGCCAGTGCCTGAATTTACCCCATTCTGTCCTACCATTCCTCCTCCCCAGCCACACTGGTCCCATATAACTGGGTGCCATTTTCTGACCCATTTCTGCTTTGGGAGTACATAGAGCTGCCCTCTCTTACATGAAGTTTATTGGCCTCTGCTTCCCTCTCCCTCCTAGAAGTCTCCATTATCCCCCCTCCTGAGCAGAGCCAAGCCTACATACATCCATGATCCATGGCTACTTGTTTGAGAGAGAAGCTCTGAGTGTCAATACAGACTCTCCTGGGAGGGGTGTCAGACACATGGTAAGAGAGTACATGATTGTGCAAGATTCACCACATTCCACTGATGATCCTCTGACCTACTGATAGCTGCCACAGTGACTAAAGCTGTTTCCTGCTGTGGCTTCCCAACTTCCCCAACACTATAGCTCATTCCCGAGTTGGAAATGCAGGTGAAAAGTGTAAACTTGCTTCTTTTCTACCTGTACACAGCTCACCCAGGGCCAGCCTCAGGTGGGCCACCTAAACCAAGTGCTTTGGCCTGAAAAGCAGGCTGAAGTGGAATATTTTTCACAAAAGTCTCCGTGCTTTTTTAACACAGCCAGACTGGAACAAACAAGATTTGTTACTTTCCAAGAGGTTTTCTACTTCTGCAACTCCCATTCAAGTAAGGAGAAGCTGAAGATACAAAGTATCTTTTAAAAACCAAAAGACGACAATTAAATCCCACCTGCTTACAGTAGCACAGTCTTTCTCTTAGAACTTTTTGTAGATCCTTTCACAGAACTCAGAGGAGCCTCCAGAGCTGTACAGCCAGAACAGTAGATAGTTCAGAGGCAAATGTGGTACAAGTGGGTTGTGATTCACAAGATGAAGATAAACCCTTCATGATATCATTCCCAAAACAACCTTCAGCTTTCTTACTTGACCAGTGAAGACTTTACAGACATTCAACTTATATACCATATACACCATATTCACCACTGCCATAGTGCAACACATTGACACCTAAGCCCAAACTATCTGGGTTTCTTTATGGCAACATGGAGGCCAAAATATTATTCAAATAGGCACTCTAGGTGCATAGGACATTTAAGGGAATTATGAAAAATGACACTTTGAATTCCTGTTGAGAGGAACACCAACCTTCTTATTATTGCATCTCTCTCCCAAAACCTTTTCCAGTACTTCAACCATATGTGATCATTGACAAAGTGGGATGCATTTTAATACACTGAGTGATTCTGATCAACCAAGATGATTCTTAGATGCAGAGAAAGTGGTCACATGTCAACAGAAAGCAAACCTACAGCTAAAGTAGGTTATGAGCCTCTAAGTACGATACTCATTATATCATCCTGCTAACAGCTACATTAAAGAAATCTGTGCTGCACGTGGAAACTTTAGTGTGCAAGACCTCAAATCCTAGTTTTGAAAAAGCCCTTTAGGAGTCCTGAACAAGGCAGAGCAGGTCAAGAGAGGATGCAGAGCAATGGTAGCAGAGAGAGAAGAGCACTGTGCTTATTCTGTATCTCGATCATTTGACCACCGAGGCAGCAGCATAAAACCAGCAGTGTTGGGCCTTACTCAATCCATTTCAATAATCATATGGATAAGAAGAGATACACAGCTCTTCCTTTGCACCAAGAATCAGTTAAACCAATTTTGTAATTTTCAGGTGTTGCCAACAAACTGATGAAGAAGAAATCATTACGCTGCAGATTTGACTAAACAAGCCCAGAGATTTATAGGATATATGAAGCCCCAGTGTAACTGGATTATTTTCAGGTTTCATATGACAGTAAGCAAATGTGTCTTCTAGCCTCTACCAGAGGCTGAGCACTACTAGTGCCTCTTCAGTAATCTGCAAAAGACTATTTAAGCAGTCAATACTCTGTACAGAACAGTTTCAAACTACAGGTATTTCCATATGGGATGGAGACATAATGGCACTGTGCCAAGAGATTTGCTAATGAGAGTGTACAGAAAGCTCTACTTGATCACATCTAGTTCCCCCAAAATATAATGTGCTTAGATTTCATTGTAATAAAGATCACATTTTATCAAGATATGTGGTCTAAATGTTCTCACTAAAATTTCTCTTAAAAAAGCTGTATTTTAGAGGTGTATTTTCATTATTTTTTCCTCTGAACATCCTGAAAAGTTATGATACTATTTGTATTACAGGCATGCCTCAAAGCATTTCACAGATGTGCCTCAAACAGCATACACACTAAGATATGGTATACTGACACAAACACAAATAGCAGAAGCCAGATTTAGTCCATTTGGACCATCTTGGAAAAAAGAAAAAACCCCATGTCTTATTTTCCTTTTTTTAAGGTAGAAACCAACACTGTTGTGAAAGAACAAGGCGATTCATACCAAGCCATAGGAATCAGGTCAAAACTATTGAATGAAACAGGGTTTCTGTGGAAAGTGGGAATAATAATTATTCTTCCTTTTATTTGTGACCATTTTTAACAGGATGGGCTGTAATCAAGCATTTCCAGAAAAAGAACCACATTGCAACAGAGAGAGGAGCCAATGGACATCATTTCTACCTTTTCTGTCACACAGGCCATCCTTTATTTTGTTCCCAAACTCACACATGTGTGATCCTCTCTAACACACCTCCAGAAATCACTAAAAAACCCTAGACAACCAAAAAACCAAACCCCAAACACCACAACCCACCAAGGTTACTGTGCAAACACTACAATGAGCAAAACAAGGGCTAATTTCACTAATCATAGCTCTCCAGCTCTGATGACCATGTCACATTCTGCAGCTTGACAAACCTTTGCTTTTAGGCTGTTGTTCTTTCCCTGCCATGACTGAGAACTGGCACTGTGATACCATTTGCTGCAGCCAAACAATGCCAGCAACAGGAATAAAAACTAAAACAAGATGTTTTAGTCAGGTGGGGGTTGGTTTTTTCACCCAAATAACTAACAAGAGGACAAGAGGACATGGTCAGGAGAGGTTTAGATTGGATTTTAGGAAAAAAAAAAAATCTCTTCACCAAAAGAGCAGTCAGGCACTGGACCCAGCTGCCCAGGGAGGTGGGGCATAACCATCCCTGGAGGGGTTCAAAAACTGTGTAGACGTGGCACTCCAGGACACGGTGTTGAAACAGCAGTTGGACATGATGATCTTAGAGGTCTTCTCCAACCTCAGAGATCCTTTCTCTAATTCTCTGATTTCAGTGTTCCACACAGACTTTTCAGAGTAGAGATGCTCTATGAACAAGTACAGCTACATTATTATGCATCCTCATCAAGCATCGTGCTTTCTCCAGTGATTGCAGGTAATCATATTAATGGTTCCAAACATTACGTAATGACATCATTCAAACACACTGCTCCCAGAGGTTCAGTATTGGATCAGGGAATCACCATTCATCATACAGTTATGGCAGATCTAATAATACAGCATGATTTGTTGTGCAACGCAGCTGATGTTAACTTCTCCCCTAATAGCAAGTGTCTTCTCCTAGCTCCAGCATCTCAGCTTGCCTGGAGCTAAGATGGCCAGATATCTGAATTAAGGGAAGGACTTTACCTGAGGTCACAAACAGGCTACATCAGTAGCCTTTCAGTGTCTGATGCACAGGCTGTATTTTTCAAAACTGTTTAAGGGCCTCAGAAGCAGGCAGCTTTTTAAAAGTTAGACTTTATGTATCAATATGATGCATTCAAAACATAACTATTGCCTGCTTTTTAAAAACAAACCCAAAAAATTAAGCCTGACATACACAGATGCTTTAACAGCCACAGCCAGGAATATATGTGCATCACATACTAGGCTGTACAAGCACTGGGAAGCCACACCTTGTAGGCATCTATTCAGAAAATTAATTGAAACAATCACAGAAGTGTGCAGACTAACTACAACAATATGACATGTCAGACATCCAGGAAGTGTGTCTGCACATGCCCTAGAGAGGCCAACCTAACTCCTGCAGGTTCTGGGGAATTCAAGATTGCTGCAAGTGAAAACTAAGTGCCAAGTATTCCGGTACACACACTCCTAGCAGCAGTCAGATCTTCCACCCAAAGGTACAGAATAACAAAGTCTCAGGAGTAATTAGACCTCAGACAATTCTAACACTGCTTGGATAGGGAACGTCCAGAAATGTATTCCTGTGGAAGCATTAAGCAGATAAATACCTGTCACAAGAACTCTTTGTCCTGGAGGGAAATGTTACTATCCCCCTTCTGTCTCCATCCATGGATAAAATGTAGGTGTTCAATCAAATTTTGAAAGAATACCTGGAGCAGCAGCTGAAGATGTGAGATACACCTACCAGTGTTAGCTTTCCATTCCCATTGGTACTTTTCAAGTTACAGCATTATTGGGTCTTTGTTCTATTTCCATCCATGTTGGAGAAACAAGGTTGGTTGTGGGGTTTCTTCCTGATGTTAATATTTCCTTTACAGACTTCCTTCTTCTTGGCCTTTAGTCTCAGGAATCTCCTTCTAAACTATTTTACAACACTTATGACTAGCAATTACTTTTCATGAGTTCTATATTTTTCTCCCATGCATCACTTGTGCCTCTAAAATGAGCTGTGCATGTGAAGTCAAAGATCAGCAAGGACATGCAGAGAACCTGCACAGCCATCTGACCATATGCTTCATTAATCACCTCAGAAGCCACCTCCTCACTCTGTTTTTATTCCAACTGTTGTCTCCTTGAGGACAGAGGCTTTTCCTTTCTTGTTTTGTGGCAGGCTCAGGGCTGTTCAGAAATGCCACCTCGAAAAGGGAAGGGAAAAAAACGCCCACTGAAATTTAGATTCTGACACTTTTTGAAAGCTGCAAGGAAATGATGATACTTTACCTCAAACTGTCAGATGCATCTTCCCAAATCCCTCATTGCTATGTAATGTATTACCATAGCAACTCATCTCTCCACTGATGTAGTGCTCCCTGTGGGCAGGCTGTACTTTGTCAATGCTGCCGCTTCTCTGATGATGCAAGGAACACTGAGCAGTTAAATAGCAAATCATTAAAGCAACGTTTCCCCAGTGACCACACTGAATCACACAAGGAATGGATACCAAAATTATGGCAGGGGAAGAGGAGAACGGAGTGGGAGGAGTTTGCAGCTCTTTGTGTAGGAGAAAAAGAAATGTGATGGAAAATAATAAGTGAAGCAGGAAAATATTTAAAGCTTGATTTCCTGAAGGAAAGGAGAGTACAGCATCACTGTGTCATAGAGCCTGGTTGTATAAGTCCTGCCACCAGTCCTCTGTCCCCAGTTTTGCTCTAGGTAACACAACTCTTGATTAATATTTATCTGCTCAATGACAGCTGTCACCTAAATGGTCAACCACCGTATCTATGACTTGGGGCATCTGGCTACATATTTTGCTAGGCAAAAGATCATCAATATGAAAGTCTCATTTTTCCTCCTTTGCTGTTTACCTTTCTTAATCTTCCACCTTCTCTATGCACATAGAACTTTGCACCAGCTGATTTCAGCATCCTGCCCCACCAAACACAAATCAATTCTCCTGCAAAAGAGAAACCCCACTGCTCATACAGCACAAATACCCACCCTTCCCATCCTTCACATGCATCTTGCCTCAATATGCCCTACCCAGCACACAGAGAACCAAGACTCTGAAACCTCACAACACTTCTACCACAATACACAAGAAATCAGTGGCAAAAGTGGGGGAAACCTAAAACCTCTGGTTTTCCTGCTTCCCACTGTTTCCCTTGTAATAACTGTAGTCTTACAGCCTGGAAAATTAAAAATGCCTTTATTTAGAAAGCTGTTGTCTCTAGGAGATGGACACGTTTGAATTTTTTTGTCTTGTATTTCTACATAAATGCAGAATCCAATGCTCATTCCAAAAAGGTTTAATTTTTAATAACTGGGAAATGTCACCCTGTGCTTAGGAGTGTGTGCAGTGTCTCACTTAGCTTTGAAAATACACCCCCTTCATCTGGAGTGGGTATATCCTGCACACAGCACAACAGCAGAATCAGGATAAGATTGTTTCATCCTCCTATGCTGCAGGTACCTCCTCCCACAGCTCCTGTGTGCTTTTACCATGGAAGTAAGCACATCAAGAGGTCATCTCCACTTTCACCTGGTGACAGTGTTAAGCATACATAACCAAATTGTTGCAGCACTTGATCTAATGAACCTTGGCCATGGTGGTGGCAGCACGTGATGCTGCATGGCTGCTGCATGAAAGTCAGCCTGTGCTCTCAATTGTTCCTGACCTGCTAGGGAAAACAGGTATGATCAAAAACATTGCAAGGAACATCACTTCCTAGTATCTGTAGTTTACATGTGGAAGCTGTGACTGAGATCAGACAGAATGCCTGTTTATTAATATTATGAGGGCTTTGTCTTTCGTTATCGAGTGTTCAGACTGTTCTTTGTCATGGTAAGAGGTTACTGCAGGTTTAACTGTGAAAGTTACTTTAACAATGATGATTCTGCTCTCCAAGTTCAGATTTGCCTCACTGCCTTTTGCCTGCTTGCATTTCTTAGAGAGCAGCAGCTTGCTGTGCAGGAAACCACCCACTTCATCCTTACTCATTTAGAAATAAAAATTTACCTGAGTACAGAACACCACAAGGAAGAGATCCAGCACCCAGACCAGAGGAACTAGAGGAAAGCAAACATCACTCCTGTCTTCAAAAAAGACAAGCAGCAGAACCCAGGGAATTACAGGCTGACCAGCCCAACCACAGCACCTGGGAAGATGATAGAGCAAATTTCCCAGGATGAGATGAACATGAAGCACATCAAGAGTAGTCAGCATGGATTCATGCTTGACCAAACTGAGAACATTCTATATGGACAACTAGGTGGGTAGACAAGAGAAGAGCAGTAGATATTGCCTATCTTGATCTAAGGAGCAGTTTTGACACTTTGACTTCATCTAATTCTCAGAGAAACTGCTGAAAGATAGGCTGGACAAGCAGATGATGAGGTGGATTTAAAACTGGCTAAATATCAGAGTCCTGTTGGTCATGGTCAGTCTAGCTGGACACCAGTAGCTAGTAATGTACCCCAGGAGACAATATTGGGTCCAACCCTGTTTAACAACTTCATTAATGACCCGGACACAGGGCCAGGCTGTACCCTCAAGGATGTTTGCCAAGAACACAAGTCTGGGAGGAGCAGCTGATACACCAGTGGGTCAGGCTGCCATCCAGAGACCACGTAACAGCCTGGAGAAGTGGACCAACAGGAACCTCAAAGTCCAGTACATTTATTTTTTTTTTTTTTTACTGTGAGGGTGACCAAGCACTGGACCTTGTTGCTCAGGGAGGTTGTAGAAATTCCATGCTTGGATATACTCAAAAGCCACCTGGGCAGGGTCCTGGGTAACTGGCTAAGCAGTGAGGTTGCACAAGATAACCCAAGAGGTCTCTTCCAACTTCAACAATTCTGCAGTTCTGTGATGAACCAGGCCCCACAGACATTTCAGAATTGCATTTACTGCCTCAAAAAAGCTCCCATCCAGGACCACGTCCTGATGTGCCATGCTAATTGGTTGGCTGCTGTGCTACCGTATAGAGCAAAGCACAGAGTCAGCCTGTATGGGTCCTTCCTGAAAACTAATCCAAGGCAATTTTGTGAGTGCCCTTTGTTAAAAATCCTGCCAGCTTTAGGTTCTTTTCCTTCTGCTCTCTCACCCTGCACCAAGCACAGAATGTCAGGATATTAAGTCACTTCTCTAGATGATATCTGCTAGGCAATTAATATTGAACTTCTGCAAATGCCAAGCCTCCTGTGAATGACATTTTGCTCCTTCTACCAATTCCCATGTTGTGGGAAGACAGCTCATGTGTACAGTAGAGGAGTCAAGGGACTTTTAAATCCATTTGCTTTGATAGCTGGAAAGACAAAGCAGTCTTAAAATACTACGAGCTTCAATTAAAATACAGCTGAGGGCAACAGGCTAAAGCATGGCTGGGGCAGCAGCAGAACCACATGCTGACAGGGACAGAGTGCTGGAACTCAGAGCTGCTCCTGCAACTCATGAGCACAGCCAAAAGGTGTTCCCTTCAGAGCAGCTCACACAGCTCAGCCCATCATTGCTCCCTGTGAGAAGTCAGACATTCCCTCTGTGTTGACAGGCTGTGTTTATGTTAAAGGACTTAACAATACCTGACAGAAGCAGTTCCTCCCAGAAGGTCAGTTTGCAAACAGCACACATTAAACACAGCACAGGCACACATCCAATACACCTGGGGCATAACTTGGTCTTCCAACTCAGAAGCTTTTTCAATTAAAGGCTCTTTTCAGGTCTGTTTCAAGCTATTACATGACCTTCACCTTGCCAGCCATGTTTCTTCCACTACTTTACACAGCCATAAAAAGGAGTTTCCTTCTGACCTGTTTCACAGCTGATGTGTTCCCATGTTGTTCTTTAGGCTGTGGGCAGTGAGGTTTATTGGTCACATAGGTCTGCACAGGAATATTTTATTATAGTCACTACCCCTGAGCAATCCTCATGCTGAAGAAAGAAAAGAGAGAAATTCCATGAATGTTTGCAGGAAAGTCCAGCTGCAGGGTGTGTGTACCATGACATTTTTAAAAGACTGAAATATTTAGGAAGGTCTAGAACCTCAGAGCATCACTCCATCATCCAAAGTGACACAACCCCATGTCATCCTGAATACAAAGCCATCTACATGTGGCAGTGAGCAACAAAAGTGTCTAAATAAAAAGCAACAGAAGTTTGCTTTTTAGCTGCACATTTTGACCTAGTGATACAGAAAAATCTATCATCCTACCATAAAATAATTATCTTGATTGTAATCCACTGGGGACAGAACCCATTCCCTGTTTGCAGTGGTCAGCATTGCAATTCCAGTCCACACTCAGTGGGAAATGCACTACCACATCAGGATGGGTAAAAGCTGCAGGGAAGTGACCCTCTGCAAGGCAGCTCTGAACAAGTCCAAACCCCTCTGCTGACTCCTAGTCCTAATCACAAGACCTTTCTTCCTTGCAATCACACACTGTATTGTTACTTTCATGCTCATCTTTCACTGATTTCTGTTCTAAGGCTCATGGTAATGTTTTTCCCCACAGAACATGGGCACAGAGTAGACAAGAAGCATCACGCCCAGAAAAGACCCTTTGTGGCAAGCTGCAGCTGGCTCCCCAAGAGGCACATCACTGCTTTCAGTGAGGAAAAGGGGAAATGGGAACATGGCACTAGCTCTGGTCAGAGCAAAATTTTGCTTGAAAAAAATCAGAAAAATACATTTGGAGAAAAAAAGAAACAACAGGCAAGAGAACTGCAGTGGCAATAAACAGCCACGGCTACTGCAGCTACATTTCCCTGCAGGAAAAACAAGGAAATGCTTTACCTTCCTTAAGTGTCTTATTTCCAAATTTCTCAATATTTGCCTTCCCCTTTTCAACAACTGAGGGACAGGACAAAAGCACAACAACATACCTTACACTGCCCTGCTCTGCTCACCAGTGCCCTGGGTTTTTACAGGGAAGTGATGTCAGGTGGTGAGGAAAACAGCCCAGGCTGACTCAGCTCACCCAGGCTGGCTGCTTGGGGAGGTTGACTCTGGCCTGGCCAGAACCAGGACAACCAGGCTACTCAAGATTCAGTCTTCAACCCACAGTGCAAAGTCTCTAAGTCTCCCCACTTCACAGCTGTTATTTTAAAAATAAAAGTATAATGACTTTAAAGGGTACAAAAGCCATTCCAAGACATTCTGCTGCCCACTAAAACCATGTAATCCCCTGGACAAGGGCAAGTTACAATACAAGGCCCATGTCCTATCACAACACAGTAACACAAGCAGACCCTCCCTCCCAGCTGCTCCTTACACAAATTTCCCTCCTGCCTTGCACACTGGACTACAGGATCAGAGGATGTGTTCTCTTGTCAGACAGTGATAACCCCACATCCCTGTGCCTGCAAAGATGATCAGATACCCCAAGACTTTTTTAAAGGAGTTGCAAGGAGGGGAAAGGAAGAGACAAGGAAACAGGGACAGAAATTAATTTTCAGTTAAAACAACTCAGTAGCCAATCTAATAGTACTGAAAACTATCAATCTGTTGTCAGGCTGTTGCTTAAAGGATGATTTTACTAACCTGTTGAAGAAGGCTGGAGATAATCTACTATTTTCAGTCAAAATAAATAAAAGGAGAGGGGGGAAAACTTTCTTTTATCTTCCTTATCCATCAGGGGAAAGAAGGTATAACATCATCTTTGAGCCATCTTGGACCTCATCCTCTGGACTTTTATAAGAGTGTAAAGTAAACAGGAAAAAACCAACCAACAAAAAACCTGCTAAGTTGCAGTGCCTTTCCCTTTTGGGATAGCTCAGGAGCTGTTCACACCTCCAGCAGCTGCCAGCTCACACAAATACAAGTGGTACCAAGGATCTGTGCTTCCTTGCTGTCTCTGCTGAGGGCAGAGTCATTTAGGCAGCCTCTGGCTAGGTACTGTCTGCACTCAAGGATGTCCTCCCCAGCCTATTAAATGGCCTTTATAGCCGCAGTACAGGCTACAGTGGAAGGGAAAATCCCTCCCAGTGGTATACTGCCCTGTAAAATCACTCTGATTATGACAGCCTTAGCTCTTGGTGCTATTGACAGTTCCTTTAAAGCCACCTTAAAGCATGAACTGAGCTCTGTGGACAGTGTACACCAGGCTTTGAGCACACCACTGGGTCCAGGTCAGGAACTAGCCAGCTGAATTCTGTCAGTGCTAAGCAGGAGGCCAGTGAGATGATGACATCTAAGGGTCCTTTTCTGGCTTGAAGAGTTTATGAACAGCAATCCCTTACAATTCATTTTACATATCCCTTGACTAAAAACAGCAGGGTTTGGGTCAAAATATTAACATTCCCTCTTACTGATTTATAAAATGCTGATGTAAGTTACAGTCACTGTAGGCAGAACTGTGAAATGCCAGAGATTTGAGGGGTGGGCTCAGGAGGACAGGTCAGTCCTTTCAGTGGTTCCCAGGGACAGGACAAGAGGTGATGGGCAAAAACTGGAATAGAAGTTCCACCTAGACATGAGGAAGAGCTTCTTTCCTGGGAGGGTGGCAGAGCCCTGGGACAGGCTGCCCAGAGAGGTTGGGGAGTCTCCATCTCTGGAGACCTTCAAACCCTGTGATCCTGGGCACCGTCCTGTGCAGCCTTCTAGAGGGGATCCTGCTCAGGCAGGGGTGGGACTGGATGATCTCCAGAGGTCCCTGCCAGCCCCCACCATTCTGTGATTTGGTGAGTGAACAGTACACATCTTTGAGTTCAAGTTTATAACCCACTGCAGATAAATCAGTGTAGCATTCTGCAGCATTGTAAACTTTGCAAGTTGATAGAAATAGCAATGCATTTATAGCTAGATTTGATAGCAAGCAGCAGGTTTTTTTCTCTATACAGTGTATCTCAGACTTTACTCCTGTCTCACTCTGTCTTCTTGTCTTACTATTAATAGGTGACCTACACCCTTAAGTATCCTAGACAAAAATCAATGAGCAGTGATAGGACACCACCTTCCCAGTGGCTCCAGACCAAGGTCAAACCCCAGACCCCAAGCTCACCTCTATTTTACACCAGGAGAGTGCTCCTGAGGCAGAGCAAAGAAGTGGGGCAGTGCCAAAACCCAGAAGTGCCAGGGAAGTTTCTTCACTTCAGCTCTCATGTCTTTAGCAAATACTTTCTAAAAAAATAAGAAAAATCTATCTGATGTGATTTTTACCAAGGAAACATCTTCCCAATGGGCAGAGACACAGCAGTGCCACTTCAGCTGAGGTGCACCCATGCAGTGTCACAGCCATCTCAAACACCAGCATAAATTAATGCCAGTATTCAAGCCATCACATTTACAGCTCTGTCCCTAGGAGGGGACCAGCCTTCCAAGGCAGAAGTGCTTTTAATTTATTTCATTTTAGTCAGCTTACTTTCTCCTAAGTGCACAATCTCACTGATATCTAACCTTGGTGCTGCATGGGGGGCACATGGCAACATTTGCACACTCATTGCACAATTAAATGCACTAAGCACTCAGTTTTGTGAGAAGCCTGTTATGAGTATGGAGAAAACTGGCTTCATTTTAAGCAGCTAAAAGATTAACAACTAGTAAAATCATCAAAACTAGAGCACAAGTATATATGCCCACACATCAGTGTTCACTGAAGCTGAAAACATAACTGGCAGTTACAGCAATAGCAATAAGGTCAGATTCTCTCAGGCTAATCATTAGATAGGGGTGAGGGGTTTTTTTTGGGAGAGAAAGAAAACACCTGCCTTGTGGGATGTTTGGTAAGGCAAATAAAGATGTAACATCCAGAGCCAGGCTGTGGGTGGAAGCACAGGAAGATTTTCCTTGACATCTCCCTGCCTTGTTCTAAAGGCAAGAGGCACCTACAAATCTGGGTATCCTGAAAGGGAGCACCACCGCTGTCCTCAGCACATTCTACAGTTTGATATGTTTAAACTTTAAATCAGGCCAAATCTAATTAAATCGATATTTTAAATCTGATCTATACTGGCATAAATGAAAGCAGGTCACAGCCCTCTTTTAATCTTTTATCCTACATGCTCAACTAAAAATTGTCTTTATATCCTTGAAAAATCTGTGTAGTTGCAATGTGACTGGTTGAAGCAATTGAAAAGATGATAATTTGTTACTGCTAGAAATTCAGAAGTTATTGCCATAGATTTTTTATTTCCTTTTCATTCATTTGCTTTGAATACAAATGGACTGAAAACATTTCTCAGTCCCATTCCCCCCCACCCCCCGCTCACTTTTGTATATAAATAGCAAGAGGTCTTCCCTGCTGAAACCCCTAGAACTACTTTCCATAATATGTGGTATGGGATCAGAAGAGGACCCGTGCTTAAACCCTGTCACAGCAGGCAGCTGTCTCTAAGCCTTCTCAAAATCTTAGGCAGGATGCCCCCTAAAGCCTCTGCATTGTATGCATGGATGACACAGAAGGGTCCTCCACACATCAGGAGAGCCCAAGGAGCAGAGGGTTGCTGTAACCATTGTGCTGCACTGCTAATATTGACCATGACTGATGAGTTTTTCCAGTGTCTCCCACTGCCAATTAACATAATCACACATGATGCAATCGTTGGTATTACCACAGACAGGCTTAACTGGCAATTGTGGTTGCCACTGCCATGCTTGAGTTACCACACTGGTTTGGCCATGTCTGTACGAGCTGTTGATAACCCCCAGTTGTGTACTTCCTATAGACAGGGTTCCTCCCCTCAACAGAAAACACTGCAGCATCCCCTTCCAGCTGACACAGAGCCCAGGAAGGACATACAGCTATGACGGACAGCTATTTGCTATAGAAATACTCTAGATACTTAAATTCAGTGTTATAGTGTAAGGAAATGAAGCCTTCAACATTATACCATCATTTAACTTCCACTTTGCTTTTTCTCATTACAAGAGATTTGAAAGGAAGCCATTAAAATTATCCAGGGTTAGAACCAATGAGAAAACTCAAACTGCTCACTCATTAACTCATTCACCCTTGAGCCTCCCAGGCCATTACTTCTCTTATTACCCACTTGCAATACACTTTTTACTTTACTACCTGGCCAGTTGCAAAAATAGAGCAATGGCCACAATGTTATCTGGTTTAGAAATCAATGAAAGCAACAGCCAAGTGTGTATTACATTAAGACTTGAGGTTATTCTAAACTATGAAATCATTAATTACACAGATAAGTGTTCAGACTTTGTTTTTCTAAAGAATATAATTCCTTTTGTGTTTGTAAAGTTGGTCCATTTATCTGTGAGCCCAAGAATATGGAGCCTTTCATGTTCAGTGAATATTCAGCAGCAAGGAAAGTCTGAGTTAAAACTCGAGAGGTGCCAAACAACACAACTTGCAATGAAAATAAGTTTTTCAAAATAATTTTTGGGCATAATCTGCATGTACCATACAGTATTTTCAAATAGGTGAGAACACTTTAAAACAGGTTTATATATTGATATACATGTAAAAGACTGATTTAGCTTTTTATTTCAAAGTAATAAGAATTAGTGTTTTCTCCTTCCTGAGAGTTCTGAGAGTAGCCTACTTCACCTGCACCAAATAACACATTTAACTTCTCCTAAACTCCTATTCCTCTTAAACTTGATTCTTCAGGTGACTATTCAGGACTAAACTGCTGTCCACAGCACATCAAGAGCCCCCAGCACCAGAACTAGAAAAAAAGTAATAGCAACAGCAAGCTCACAACATTTGATGTGGAACAACAAATAAATGCACAAGTTTGCTACATTTATTTCTTACCTGTATCATCACCATCTGTACTGCAATCAGAAGATGCAAGGGAAGGTCAGGATGACTGTGCTAGTGATACACAGAGCAAACCAGTACGGTGGGTGCTTCAGAAAGCAAACGCCTGTGCCTTACTGAGTAGACAGGCAGAGTGGGGAGATAGATTTTGGTTTATATTCTTCCATCCTACAGAACCACTCTGCCTTTGCTTCCTAAGGCTGATTTGGTGTGGAATGAGAGAGGTAGGAAAGTGAAAATTAGAGGTATCACTTCAACAACGAAATTTAAGAACGATTTCTACTTACTCGGAGAGGGTTGGATGACAGATGAATCAAATGGAAGAAATCAAGTGATAATCAGCATCTTGTGGAGTTTAGTGACAGCACAGAGAACCTGTCTTGTTGGATTTTTTAAAAAGAGAAAAAAACAGTTTCTAATTGATGGGAAATGCATCCCACCTACTATGATTTGGGATAGTTATTTATATACATGGGTTGTCTCCATTTCTACAGTGATTCATCATAAAAATCTGATTGTGAGTGGACTGCAAGGTAGCTCGTTAGACAATTAAATAATAGAGAAGAGACAATAGTGAATTGATTTCTTTAGCACAATGAAAGCTGGCAAGAAGAAATTAAACATTGCTAACTTTATTTTAAAGTGCCCAATCAATACCTCCAAACAGCATGTTCCATTTTCCCAATTATATCAGAACCATGAATATTCTGATTGGTGAGAAGGAACAGAGAATGAGGGATGGAGGAAGGAAGGAAAAGAGTCAAACTGAAGAGCCTGTCTGACCATGCTGAAGCAAGACCAGGGCTGCTGCTCTTTGGAAGATGCTGCCTGCAACTCTGAGCTGACTGCCTGTAATAATCTTTTATCACAGTGGCTGCTCCAGAAGGGTCAACACTTTCTGTAGCATTACCAGGCCAGCGATGCTTGATAAGCCACCACTTCTCCTATATGCAGATTAATCTCTTGTAGCATGAGGTAACTCTTGGCAAGGGTGAGAGCCATAATAAAACAAAAACAGTCCTACACATTAAGCAAAAATCTTTTATAATTGTCAGTTAAAATTTACAGTCCATGTTAGTATTTGTACTGTCTCCAGCACTGCAACATCTCACTACAGTTTTTTATGCCTCTGGCTCAAGATTTCTCCACTTAAATACAGAAGAGCCCTTAGCCTTGTTGCTTTGAAATATGAGAAGCCAAGCACAGAGTAATTAAGTGATTTGCTCAAAGTCATCCTCCAAAAGCCTGGGAAGAGATAACTGTGATCCCATGTCTGCAGGGTACTGGGCTATAAAACAAATTTTTATAATCTGCTTAATTCCCTCTGCCAGGAACAGTCACAGTCTACCAGACCAAGATGACATTTGGAGACAGCAGCACATCATGATGACATGCCTTGCCCAGAGACTCGGGCACACTGAGTCCTGACAGCCCACTTCACAGCAGGAGACACAGCAAGTGCAACATGCCTGTCCTGGAGAAAGGAAAGGCAGAGATGGGACTTGTAGTGGTTTGACCCTGGCTGGAGGCCAGATACCCAGAGTCACTCTATCACTCCCCTTCTCAGCTGGACATGGGAGAAAATACATATTGAGAGGCTCAGGAGTGGAGATAAGGCCAGGGAGAGATCATTCCACAATCAGTGTCATGGGCAGAACAAGCTCAACATAGAATAAAGGAAAGAAAAGCCACCCCTGCAGCCCCCCTTCTCCACCAGAACCCAGCCATGCAAAACTACAACAGGGGAAGAGTGGGCAGAGGAGGAGAGAGAAGAGAGAAAGGCAGCAAGACTGATGGAGACACAGGCAGAGAGGACAGAGACAGACTTGTGGAGCTCAGCTCAGTGCTCCTAACCCAGCAGGAATGACACCAACATGGTAAAGAAGTTAAACATAACCAAGTGCCACAAATATTTGAGATGGATTATATATATATATTTATATATAACACGTGTCTATCACCATATTGATAAGCATTCTTTGGAACCACTCTGACAGCAGAGGTAAGAACAGGAGTCAGCCTGTCAGTACCTCAGCACTGCTGCTTCCTACAGATTTAAAACAAAACAAAAAAGCAACAAGACTTCGCTGCCAGTTTGCTCAGCTGGTGTTTAATACTGCTACTTCATCAGGGTTGGAGGGAGGATGTTGGCTTCCAGTTGTCTTGCCTCTAGAGGACTGATTAGGTATTGAGCAGCACAGCTCTCAATGTGCAATGCCAGGCCCTAAGACTACAGTCCATATTTAAGTAAAAGCAAATGCCACTCTCATTGTCATTAGTAATTATTTAACACAAAGAAGCTACGGTACTATTTGTAAAATTCACTTGAAATAGATTGGTATTAAATACAAGCTTAAAAAAAGAAGTTTCCTTTGTTATTCTCTGGAATAGGAGACATTCTCTACTACATTTGTAATTCACCTTAGGTTAGGTTTTTCACTTCATCTTCCTTTCCTATATCAAAAACAAATGTTAACTTTTTTCCTTCATCATTTCTATCTACCATCATCACAACTTTTCCAGCGCAGATGATGTCAGTGTTCAAGCTAGGTCTCAAAAGGCATAAGATAACATTGCCTGAGATTCAGACAGGCTTGCAAGAGTCTTCCTTAGCCAAGGCAGGATGGACAACATTCTTGTACAATATCAAAGATATCCACAAACAAGCAGCAGAAAATACTCAAGAACTAGATCAGAAAATATTTCTCTTCATGGGCATAGGGTGATACTAAAACATTGCCAAGAACACAAAAACCCAAAACAAAACTAAATGAAATCCTGACTGAAGAGTTGAAAGATCCTTGGCTATTTATACTGGATTTGTCTTTTCCTGAGCACTTTTCAAAATACTTTTTTCTCTCCCCCCCCCCCCCCCCCCCACCAAAAAAATAAAGGCAATGAATTGAAATCCTCTTTCCATCAGGCTGGTTTCAAACCAAGATGAATATTTGGCTGCAGTTGTGAATATTTCTTTCTTGGGCATTGTCCTGTGATTTCATTTTACATTAAAATTGTCCTGGAACCAATCCTGTTCTGTTGCTTTTTCACTGGCTGCTTTCTAGGTAAAATGGCTTCAGGGAAAGAGACTTGATCAAGTAGGTGGAAAAATAAACAATTGTAGTTAAGCTTGAAAAACAGGGGGAAAATCCAAACCAGCAGGATAAAAGAAAGCAAAAAGAGAAGAGAAAAATCAATAGAGTAGTGGCAAGATCTGCTAAAGTGTGGGGGAGAAAAGTATCCACACAGAGAATAAGAACTCACTAATGATACAAATCAAAGGCAAACAGGAACATGAATAAGAGAGATTGAAGATGTGGGGAATGAGAAGTACAATATCAATATATAAAGTATGAATAATTGTAAGACATCAAAGCACCACTCAAAATTCACAAGTCTCAAATTTAGATGAGATTTATGCAGTGATGGGTAAAAGGGGAAACATCACAAGCAGCCAACTTCAGACTATGGAGAGGGAAGAGGTAAAAAGCAGAGAAGCTGTTACAGGAGGCAGACAAGGGGGTCCTGGAGGAGAACTGGAAGAGAGAGTGGTTTACTTGAGGGAAAGCGCATTTCACTAGGGTGTCAGAGATCAGAGGGGGTCATAAAACACAGCTTGCTTCCTACTCAGTCTGCCAAACCAGCTTTGCATCTCCCTGCCTGGACTCCAGGCCAGCTTGCAGCAGCATGCAGCCCCCGCACCCCCATGCAACTTCAGACAGATTAAAGTGAGGGTACCTGTCCCAGACAGCCAGCACAGCTGCCTTCATCCTGTACCTTTACCTTAGGTACAGGATCCAGAGGCAGGGAGGTCCGAGTCACTTGAGGTGATTCTGTGACATGCCTGTGAGGGAGCTGAAAAGCCCCCTTCTCCATTACAGTATTTCCCATGTTTATTTAAAAAAACATAGTAATCATAAGAATCAAGTCTATGAAGGTCTCAAGTTGCACCAGGGGGGCTCAGATTGGCTATTAGGAAAAATTTCTTCACCAAAAGAGAATGGTGAAGCATTGGAACAAGCTGCCCAGGGAGGTGGAGTCGCTGTCCCTGGGGGGTTCAAACAACAGGTAGACAAGGTGCTTCAGGAGGCAGTTTAGTGGTTACAGTGGTGGACTTGATGATCTTGAAGGTCTTTTCCAACCTTGATTTTATGATTCTGTGAAGTATTATGCCTGAAATCCAGCTTGTCACCAATCAAATCATACATTGGATTTGCCTTCAGTGCAGGAAGACATATACCATCCTTTGTTTTGAGCTTGCAGAAGCTCAACAGCAGAAATTACTGTAAGCACATTGGAGAAATATATGTTGTTCTGTACTGTTCCTTGTTGCTTCAAACACAGATCACAGCTCTTCATTTATCCCTGACCTATTTGAAACCTTCCCCATATAACCTGAAATCTGAAAAAAATCAGGTTATTGTGACAGGTTTTATCATTTCACAAATGTTTTCCGAGTACTCTATATACAGAGGGGAAAATTATCAAACTAGTTTCTACACAATCTGTCTGTTATCTCCTGAAAGGGATAGAAAAAATAGTACCAGAGCTGCTCTACTGTTAGTTAGCTGGAAAACAAGATTACACTATACAGATCTTCTAAAACCCTCTTAAAAGGAGAGGGCTGACCCAGCTCTCTGAAGGAAACTGGAATCTTGCTGTAAGCACCAGATTTCACTCAAACAGGAGGTGAATGTAGAAGTACAGAAAACTGAAAGACTAGAGTAAATCACTGCTATAGTAAATCCAATTAGCAAACACCCCTAATGCCAAAAGCCTGTTCCCTGAATGACTGATAAAACTACTGTGGTTGAATTATTTTATTGTACATATTCCCCATTACCTGCCTTATTAGTATTCTGCTCATTTAATCAAGCTGATTAAGTAAATGTTTGGCTGCTGTTTGCTAACTCGGTAAGTTTTATCCACTCCAGTCTTCTGTACAAGTCACAGAAGGATTGAACTAGTTGTAGTGAGCTAGTGATGGAACAGACCTCAGGTGAGCAGCCTTTGTTCTGAATTAAGACATTTTTGAAGTAGTTAATTCCTTTGGGTTGGTTTTTAACACCATGAGAAGCCTCACAAGTTCCTGGAAAAGTGAGATGACAAAGTCAGCTGATCACAGCAAGACATCCAGGCTAGTAAAACCCAACCCAAAAGGACAGGCAAATGCATAATACAGAGTGTGTCAATAAGAACTTTTAAAAAGCAACAAAATTCAGTGTTGATGCATGTGAAGTGATTTATGCAAGAGGAAAAGCAATCCTGGATTGATGACATCTGGCAGCTTATTAGCATTTGGGGAAAAAAGATATCTTGGAGTTATAATAGTTCAATTAAAATGTCAGCTCAATGCAGTGCAGGGAAAATAGCACATTAGGAATTATTAGGAAAGAGCAGAGAACAGAACTGGAAGCATCATTATGGCACTGAATATATCCATATATATGGTGAGTCCACAATTTTGATATTTTGTGCAGCTCTACTTCTCACCTACCTTAAAAGGATCAACTAAAATCAGAGGGGAGAACATCAATGATTGAGATTATCTCAAGAATATTTAAGTCAAATGCACTTCATCTTGGAAAGCAGCAAACCAAAGAGGATTATAAAGCTGAGAGCAACACATATGTGGTGGAAAGGAAATAGTTGCTCACTGTCTATCAACAGAAGAACTAGAGAGGAAGTAGTAAAATTATCAGCATGTATGTTTAAAACAAACAAATCCTTCTTCATGCTCCACACATCCTGCACTGTGGGATTCACTGCTTTAGGATGCTGTGGATGCTAAAAGTTTACTTGGACCTACAGTCAATTGATGCGTTGGGGGGAAAAGTCTACCAACAACTTGTATTTTGCCCTCCAAGGCAAAGTCAAAAGGAAAATTCAAAGCAGGAAAGTACTGAGGCTGAAATGCATATATTCTTCTCTGCACAGCCCTGACGATGGACTCAACACTTTGCCTACAACAGAACGCCAATCAAGAGGCTTGTTCTATGACCTCTCCCATTGACCTGGTGTGCCACAGGACAGGCGAGCTGTGATCAGAATCACCATGGAGCATCCAGGAAAAATGCCTGCTATGCCAAAGATGAGGTATCATTCCTGGCTCTGTCCCAGCTGCCTTGCATAATCCTAGGCTGATCATTTCATTTTTCTGTTCTCCAGTTTCATCTGTAACAAGAACAGAAATCTCTCTTCCAGCCCACGACTCCTGATTTACTGGGCAGCCTCTGCCTGGCACAAAGTGCCTTACGTTATCTGGGACAAGAAGGCTGGCTTGTCCTACCTTCCAGACGCTGCTCTAACTTCACACATATTAGAGTTCTGTGTTATTTGTCTCTTATGTTATATAAAATTTCTACTTTTACATTAAATTCTGACTGAATAAAGACTCCCATTTGTTTACTCCCCTGGTCTAACCACTGTTCATCTTAACAGCCACAGCTGTGCATCAGCATCTTGGCAAATCAAGATAAATCAGCCCAGCGTAACACCCACAGAGAATACTCTGCTCTGCCTGCTGACTTTAGGCTATAGGTACCTCTCCAGGAGCCTAGAAAGGAATATTAAAGCCATTCACGATGCAGCCCAGCCCATGCAATTAAATGTTCATTCTAAAATACAGAAAAGGTGATGTGACTCCAGACAGATGCAGGAGCTGCTTCTTTTACACCAGGGCTTGGGGAAGGTACTTAAAGGGAAGAATCTGGTATGAATGATTTTAAATAACACACACTCTGATAGCACCAGGTAAAAACCCCAACTTACTTCACATGCTCTGGAAGGCTCAGGTTAACATATTAACATACAGATAAGTGTATTTTACTTTGCTATGCTTCAAGCAGATACATTCTAATGAAGCCAGTGCATTAAAAGTCCATCCACTCTGAATTACAGTGCAATTAATCTGTGCTCAGAAAGGCATAGAGCAAAACATAACTAGAGAACCCGCAGTGCCAGGGACAAGAGCAGACTGCTTATGAGGTGAGGGGCCCAATATTCTCAGTACCAATGGGTTAGTAGAAGGAGGAAAAAAAAAAACCAAGCCATGTAGAAACCAAAAACCAAAGCAACACACACCCCCAGCCCAGTCAGTCTCCACAGGCACACAGTCTTTAAATTAACATTAAATTGCATATGGAAGGTTCAATAAGCAGAAAGTATGGTGGACCATATGCTACTCCCCTGCAGGGACTGCTGAGGCACAAACCAGGCTTTTAACTGCATGCTAGCTTCCATCATACCCAGGGCTCATGCCTTTCTACTTGTGCTTTCCCTGTGACCAACCAAACTCCTTTCTGGTAATACTGGTCAGAATTCAACACCATTTTATCTTTATCAATAGGTAAGATCCAGTGAAGGCAACATTAAGTACTGTATTTGTAGTCATATAGCCAATACTATGGTCCTAGCTTTATAAAACTCTTCAAGCTGAGAATTTCTGGCCCCAGTAGCCTCTCAGAGCTGATAACAAAACCAAAGAGCTTTCCAGCCATGGCAAGATTCTCTACCTTCCATTCTCCATCATGAAGTGGTATATGATTTACTCTTGCCCTCGGGCAGAGTGTTTGCTGCAATGAAATTCCTGGAGACTCCATCGCTAAGAGAGTTCACTGAGGAGTGGCCCAGGATGCTTTCATAAGGGTTAAGTTTCCTTGGGTGGTTTATGGCTGCAAGTCCCAGCTTCACAAGGTATTTCATTCTAGCAAGGGTGATTCATAAGATAATGGGGGGGGGGAATATTTTCATGCTATTGATACCACTTTCCCTTTCTATTCAAGATTAGCTTCAATTCTGGGTTGTTCTGCAGAAATCTTGAAGTCAAAAGCCCTTCTGAGCTCCAGCCAATGGTAGAGACTTGCTGTAATTTGTGCTGCACAGTGCTTGCAGCAGGAACAGCTGCCTAATGCCATTCACACACCAAGAAAGAGCTGGTGCCTCCCCAGGAAGTAACAATGCAATCGTAGGAAACTGCAAACAAACAGCCAGGGACCATCAGGTAGTGATGAGTCAACTCCGAATCCAACACCAGCACAGAAATTGCCACAAGAAACCTTGTTACCTCACACTGATCTTCTCAGATCACAGGGCACTGATTTCTAGGGTGTTATCTTAGAGGTTAACCAGGCTGGGCTTGGAGAGTTTTCCAAGGAGTGGCTGAAGGATAGGGAATGTAGTGTGAGCCTAAAAGCAAGTGTACTGCTGACACTGTGGATATTGCACATCAGGATGCTGAAGAAATGTTTTAATTTTAATCTATGAGAGAGGGAGAGAAAGTTTGTGACATTACTATGTGACCACAAGCCACTGCCAGAAAAACAGACACTATATACTGTGTGGAGAGAGAACTTCTTCCCCCTGTCATGACATCATGCTCACTCTTTGCAGGTTGAGATGTCAAGGCTCAAAGACATTTCATGGTGCCTACCAGAGGCAGTAGAAAAGTAAATAACCTGTTAAACATTTACAGCTGCCCTAAGGCCTAGACTGTCAGTGAAATAGCCATCCTAACTGGAGTCCCTGCACTATTTGAAGACAAGTATAGAGCTTGCAATGGCTGCAGCGGAAACAGGGGCTCTTTGTGGCTAGACTCTCCCTCCCCACCAATGCTCCATGTGCACTGTGTGCACACAACCTCACACACTAATGGAAAAAGTCTCAACGCCCCTTGACAACTTCTTGCAATAAAACAACTTGAAAGGGCTTGGAAAGGGCTTAGCAAGCACTTCAATCTGCAAGCCTGTTGCCTCTCTTTGTGTTTTATGATCTCCAGTGCATCCATAGTGTGAAAGCATTCCAGTGATGTATTACTAATACATCATTAGATTATTGTCACCTTGGTGATGAATTGCATGAGCACATTGCTAAAGTGCTGTCCCTCTGAAGACATGTCATAGAAAAACAGCTTCCTTTGAATTTTTTTTAAGGACTTCAGGTGCACATTCCCAGCCTTATTTCTCAGTTGCTCCACTCCCTGACTAGTACTTTACCCTGAACTAGTGGACCTGAACCAATGAAATCTCCATCAAGCATTATTCCACAACTCAAACGACTGAGCATGTGAGAGTGTGAAACCACTCCCCTCCTTACTGCCCCCAAAATAAACCAAATTAGCAACAAAAAGCAGAATTACAACAGATTAAAGCAATTAGAGTACAAAAATCAGGGTTCCCCAAGTACAAAATAAGGCTTTCATGGTGTGAATTTAGCATGGGTAAGTTGTTCCAAACTGGCTCATCTACAGGAACTTGAAAGTGTGCTGCAGATTTCCCCCTTTTTAATGCACATTTCATAGCAAGAAAAGTGGTAGTTCTTCACAAGTAATGCTGGTGCTGAAGAATTTCCAAATTGTCAGACTGTCCCACTTTCTGTCTCACACACCTGATACTCTGCATCATTTCATGACAAAGTGGCCATCATTATTCACACTAATGTAAAGGAAAACCAAGGCACAGAAAGGCCAGCTGATTCATTGAGCTCTTTTGACAGCTGAGAGTAGGAGTAAGGTCTCCTAAAGTCTCTTACCCACAGCTATCAAGACAATTCCTTAGATCTTAAGTACTATTTAATGCTATGGAAGATATTTATTTTGACAGTTATAACCATTTTCCATACATCACAAGAAATGCCTCAAGATCTTTTGGCTATGATGTCACTCCTTTAAAGTGCAGCCCTCTTTGCACTTCTCAACTGGTATGAGCAGTTACTTCCTCAGACTCTGTTCTAACTCAGTTTGATTTGTGTGATTTTGTGGTGGATACTTTTGTTTTAATATACTTTCCTGTGTCCCTCACAAGCAGAACTTGCACTCTTCAGAGTAATTAGGGTAACTCTGCCTTCCCACCACCACTTATGTTAGTCCTCACCTTTCCCTTGAAGCCCCAAATGCTATTTTTCCAAGCTAATACAAATGCAGTATGCATAGAAAAGCAGGTGTTTTCCAAACTACTTTATTGCTTGAGCAACACCACACACTGGCTTACACAAAGATGGAAATACTAGTGAACTGATTTTGCTGTTCAGAAAAATACACCAATTGCTACTTTATCTCTGAGCTGACATGGGTCCCTTTCAAGGCAGCATCTCTCCTGCTGCTGACAGAGATAAAAGAGATTGCAGTTTCAAAAACTGCACTTTCTTCCTCAAACACAAATTGTCCATCTGTCTTCCAAACAGATTAAGAAGCTACTTCAGCTTGCAAAAATAAAGCATCCAACAGCACCAAGTCCTAAAGGAATGAAGAACAGGCTATAAGAATAAGGCAAAGTCTAAAGCCAGCAGCAGGATGAGAAATTAATGGCCAAATTTGCCTCAACCTCCAAAAATTATGAGTTCTGACTCCAGATTTTTTGCCTTAAAGGAAGAGTAGGTAAGATAGGGTTTATACTCAATGCCAATGTTCAGTGAGTTCTGTTAAAATAACCTATTTGGGATGCTCAGACACAAGATGAAACAAATACTGAACATGAAAACCATCAGTCCCTAATGCCTGAGTGAGAAAGCATCAAAAGGTTTGATTAAAAATGTCTGTTTATCACCTGAACATCCCAGAAAATATGATGATGGTCAAACACAGGTCAGTTCAAATCCATGTGGGCACAGACCACTACCATTCTTTGGTACCACTTGCATAAAGTGTTTAGATCAGCAGTTGGGTAACTTACACCCTATTTACAGTCTCACTTACACGCACGTCCATGGTATTTTGACTCTTGATTAATTCAGAGGGATGCCTCATTTCAGGAAATAATAAAATCACTCTCAAACTAAACAAAAGAAGCAACTCAGAGCCTAGTGGGAAACAGAGGGGGTGGAGAGAAAAAACAACTTGAAAGGAGAATATCTTCAAACCTGCTAAAAGCAGCATTAAAAGACAAAGAGCTACTGCAAAGAGAAGCAGCAAAGCTCTTGGAAATGCTATATTTATTCTGGGCAGAATAAAAACTCTTTTCTTCCCTGCCAAGTCTCCTGCTTACATCAGAGATTGAATTTTCCAAATATAGTCTAGTAATTATTGATGGCTTTTTTTAAGCTTAAGATAAAAGACTGACAGGGACTGCTTGAGAGCTCATCCAAAAAACCCTAGAATTTCCCTTTTACCAGAACTCGTATCTCCAGCACAGACCTCTTGGGTACTCTGATAAAAATCAGTGGGTGCCCACATGAGGCAGCACATGGTAGAAAATGGTCCTAGGAAGATCTTGACATGTTACATGCATTCTTTTCAGGCATTAAATAAATCATAATTATATTCTGCAAAGGATTTAGGGATATATGAAGAAAGCTGAATAAGGAGCAACCAGTAGGAGTTCCCAATCAAACAGAAGGTTCCATTCCCCATCAGTAAGATACACCAGCTTCCAAGTCAGTACATTTTTCTGAATGTTCATCCTCTAAACAGGCCTTTGCAACACAAAGGGGTTATGAGAAAAATTGAGCTGTTTTGAGACATTTAGTTTAGCCATAGTTCTCAAATCAAATTTGGGCATTGACTTTAAAAGCTCGTTAAAACCGCATTCAATTTTCTCAAAATCATAAAAGCTTAAAGTGCATTTTATTGGGCCACAGTCTGACCTTTAATTCTGGAGAGCAAACAGGAAAAAGGCAACAGGATTGAAATACACAGCACTTGGGTCAGCACTACATCACGTTGTGTGTTTGTGTGCATCTACGTGCCAGGGAAGATGGGAGAGGAGGGAAAGGACAGGAAAATGATGGTTGTTGTCAGGTTTCAGCCTGCAGTACCACCAAGTGCCTTACTAACCAGAATCTTCAAGCAAGATATTTAAAGAAATGCTGAATTCATCATCACCTGTGGGTTGACTTGCTGCATTCAAGAATTCAATGGTAGGTGAACAAGTGTAAAAGGTACATGTGCTCTGCAAATACCAACAAACTGCATTTACAAACAGGATGCTGTGGGGTATTTTGTTAAGACAAATCCTATTAGAAAACAGTAAGATAATCCTGGCTTTTGAATGCTGGCCTGTTTTAGTTGCAACAGTAGCTCTTGTATATGAGGTTATATTGATCATTCAAAACTTGTTTACTCAGGCTAAGTGAATTACAGTTTTAGATACATCTATTATACATCAATAAATCCAATGTTTAATAATTAGTGTTTATTTAGCACACAGTACAGTAACTGCCTAATTAAATATAGATTTCCAAATCTCATTTTAAAGCAATGCTGACACTGAAAGGACTGCCAAACCTTTTGTCCAGTGTTGATTTTATATCAATTTCTCTCCGTTTTCACAACACTCAGTAAAATTGCTTTTTCTCCACTCAAGTACTGGGGTTTTTCTCTCTGCACTCTTCCATCCCACAGGTAAACTAACATAACTTCATGTCCAATCTTTCCAGGTCCTAGACTTCAAGGTTTTATACAGTTCCACACTGGCTTCACCATACCATGAGCACCAGAGGAACCAGGACAAAGCCAACAGGGCAAAAATTAAAACTGGCTTGAATTATCATAAGCACATTCTGTGGCCACAATCCCAAAGGAACAGATGCCAGTTCTGCACTCTAGTGAATCCCTCACCAGCACAAATCTGGTCTGAATCAGACCAGGATGGAAACAATTCATGCAAAAGGATAAATAGTCTCAGTAAAAACTTGGTGTTACATACATGAGACTTGATCTGCCATAAGATCAAGTGACACAGGCTTAAGCCACTGAGATTTTGACTGGTTGGCTGTTGATATGAAAGCAAATATGAACAGTTAGAGTGGTTCAACCTTGGACCAGCATTCTCCCCCAGAAGACCACCGACATTTCGCCCACTTAATATAAATCAAAGCCAGGTTTATTATATTGGCTGAGTGTATCTGTTTAGTTCCTTCCACTTCCTTCCTCAGGAATTCATCATTGCTGAGCTTGGAAGTAAGTTTTGCACTTGTGCAGCACCTTCTATCCATAGAAGCACATTACTACCATTATTAATCCTCTAGAAAGGGACAACATATTTGTCCCCATTTAGCATCTGGATGAGCTTACACAGCAGGTCAGCACCACACGCACAGCAGTCCCGCTCTGCAGTGTGTGTCCCTGATGCTGAACTGTTGACTTCAACATGAGTATTGTGAATTTACATCAGCATGAATCTAGCTAGTCTTGATCACAGCCTTCCAGCAGTTTTTAAGCAATTAAAATTAATTACATGCAGATAGCTAAGTGGAACTCATGTCTAAGCAGTGTAAGCCCTTGACATCCAACCTTTCATCTCTTTTCCTCCCTCCACTCTCAAGACCTGCCTGAGTTTTGTCTCCTAGTAAGATACTGTTCATACTGACATACACTACACCTTTTTTCCTTTCAAAAGTGCTACAACCACCTACATAAGCTGTAGTTTTGTTTGATTGGTAACGTTCCGTTCTCCTCTGCTCTCTGGAAAGTTAAAGCACCCAAAGCAAAGCTTCAACTGTCCTGTTTCTAAGTCAAAAGGCAGAGTTGTCCTGCATGTGACCACAGCTGAGACAGAACTAGGCAGCTCAGCTCTCTTCCACATCAATATTTTCAGGTCCCCTCTGCACATCAATGCTTTGCAGTGAAGGGACATAGAGCTTAGACTAACACTGGAGCAAAGATCCCACCAACTCATCTCACTGGACCATTGCATCCTTGGAAACTCTCCTCACTGGATCATAGTCAGCTTTTTTGCCTGTTTTCAGAGTTGCAGGTAACACTGACTTCCTGATGCCCATGATGAAAGAAACTTTCAAGTCTTTGATCCATATTTCTATAAATCTCTAATGATGAGCATCTGGATGACATTCATCTATGTGTAGCTTTGTCAGTTGGAGTTGTACAAGCCTCAGCAGAGATAATACAAACCTGGGGTACTCCAAAAGAGAACATTTCCCTATTTGATTACCTCTTTGCTCTGAACAAGGGGTTGGGGTTTTTGTTTGTTTGGGTTTTTTAACCAGCAAAGGCTCCTTTGTTCATGATCTGGAGGCTACACCATTAAAAGCCCAACCCTAGGCCCTTAATAACAAGTGACTTCAGTAAAATCACTCATCTCAGCAAACACTGCAGGACTAAGCCCTGATTATATTTCTTGCTTTTCTCAGAACACTGCTAGCATCCCTCTCACACTGCCTCTACCTTACCCAGTGCTATCACAGAGAGCTTGTCAAACAGGAAAGAGAAGTCAGGCTTATATTAAATATGAATAACTAGACTTGTCACTTTTCAGCAAATGCTATTATTCTGAATAAAAATGCCTGTGCTAAAGAAGAGTTAGGCAATGTGAAGTAAAGCAGCACCTTTGCTGACTAAGAGCCCTGACACAAGTTCTTCAGGAGCTACCATAAAAGAGTCCCCACATACACACACCTCAACTCCACAGTGAAAAGACACACAGACGCTGAACATAAGATATTTTGATAACAAACCATGGTGGTTCAGCCCCAACCAGTGACTGAGCACCAACATGCCACTCACAGTCTCCTGGAGAGAAACAGGCAGAGCTTCCTTGGGTTGGGATAAGGACAGTTTACTGACAAAAGCACCATGAAAGAAAAACAACAACAGCTTGCAGCAAATTTCACTTACGCACAATGATAAAACAGAGTACCCTATTGAGCCAATAATAACACAGAATACTGCACCATACAAGGACCTACCTGACACCACAGCCACGACCAGCCTGCCCTGGAGGAACTCAGAAGAGCACCCCTCCCCAATCAGCCCCTTTTATGGGGCAGTGATTGCAGGTGGTGTGAAAGCAGTCTGGACTAACTCAGCTCACCTGGGCTAACTCAGCTCACCTGGGCTGACTCAGCTCACCTGGGCTGGCTGCTTGGGGAGGTTGACTCTGGCCTGGCCAGAGCCAGGACAGGAACAAAACTAGGCTCTTGGTTACACTTGTAACACATGGAGAGCTGACTTTTTAGGAGCCTAGACCTGATGTACTAACAAAAAATACCTGGGCTAATTGGAGCCCTGCTAGCAAACAGGAGGCAGGGCAAAGCTGAACCTAAAGGGCAATCCCTAAAGGAAGCCCCATGCCACTCATCTGTGCAACACAAGACACTGCTACTGCAGCGCTGGTGGCAGCTCAGGGACTGAACTAAACCTTGCCAGAGTTTTTTGGCACGCCACAAAGACATTCAGTGATATCATTGCATTTACAAGTGAGGTGATAGCACCAACCCCTAGTCATCAGGGACTGAACACCTCTGATGCTCCCCAAAGCCCCTCTCTGCCTACCAAAGTGCTACATCATCTTCAGAAGAATTAAGCTGTGCATTTCTGTAAGTTAACTGCTTTGACCAGTTCATGTACCTGGAGGACGTTCCCCAGATAACCACTCCTTTATTCTGTCAACTTATTCCAAATACTTCTCTCAACAAGGTATGGAAAGGTGATTTTGAAAAAGACAGGTTTAGGCATCTTCATACACAGAGGTCAGTGTGTAGATTAGAGCTGTTCTCTTTAATATCTGTGAATTACTCTTAATGGTGCTAACAGTTAAAGACAAATTTGCAGATACCCTTTGAGAATACATCCCAGTAAACACGTTTCTGTGTACATCTAACTGCTAAAATGAAAGCCCTCTGAAGAGAAGACTGACAAGGAGAAGCTTTGCCTTATAGTGTAAAATGAGATGTTTAAGTGATGTTTAGTATCTTCATGTGTCAAAAAGCAAGCGGCAGCTCTGCATATCAAATAAAGTATGTTGATAACAAGAAACAATTTGTTGAGTATGTTGAGTCAAGCAGATTTGTAACAGACATTTGCTTTGTACTTTTCAGCCTTCAAGAGCGTGTTCTTCCCCATTTTTAACTCAGATGCAGCTAAATGCATTGGCTCATTGTTTGGGGCATGTTTCTTTTGGGTAATTTCACCTAATGGAGGTGGAAAGAGAGAGTTTAACTACTGGCCTGAAAACAGCCGCTTCTAAAGGAGTATTTTGTATGATTTCTGTGAACAGCTACCTATCACTCATTTACTTCCTCCTAAACGCAAAAAGGCCTAATTTACCCTAATGTTTGTTCTGCAAGAGAAAGGAGACATTTCCTTGGAAAAGCTGTATTTAGAAATGAGTGGAGTCACTAACATGGGCTGATGCCATGTGCCAACACTGGTTCACCTGCTGAGGACAAAAATGAGGTTTAAAAAGCAAGAGGCATGGCAGACCTCGACTGGTATGCACATTTGGGAAAAAAATTCAGTGTCTTCGCTCTGTGTGACTATAAAGGGCATGAGAATACTTCAGGCCTGCTCACCCAGTGGATGTTCATCTATAAGAGCTTAATCCCTGCAGGTATCAATAAACACACAGCCCGCATCCAGCTCACATCTCAGAAATGACCATTGGGGCATCCAGCTCCACTCCAGACAAACGGAGGCCTGTGCTTGGAGGAAGAAACTGTGTCAAAAGTGGAGCAGAAAAGCAAAGGGATGGGCTGGAAGCACACAACACCACGTTTGTGTAAGAAACCTGAAATCAGATGCCCAGAGGCAGAGGTCTGGAGGAGGGGGCAGTCACAAGGCCAACCAGCTGGTGAAAACCCATTGCTTCATCCACTGCTCCAGAGGCTTTTTGGTGCTATATGAGACTGTGGACGGAATCCATTCCCCACTGCACACTGTGGCTAGTCCACAGGGCAGAAAATGCTCTTCACGCTGCAAATACCCTTCCCCTGTGTGACGCACAGGGGATGTGTCTGCCCCCTGTGCTTGCCCTAGCAAAGAAAGAGCTTTCTAACCCCTCTCTTATATATCCACCAGCAGAAGACCATCCACTGTTTGCCAGATACAAACAGCAGTCAGAGAAGTCAGGTAAAGAGATTTGGTGCTTTTCTCCCTTGCTACTGGCCAGCATGCAATTTTGCATTATTGCTTTGGAAAATACAGCTTGACCGTGCAGACATTTCTTCCTATACAAATACTTGAACTGTAGTGGCTGAGGCTTTCAAATGAAAGATAATAAACAAAAGAAGAGCAACTGTTGGAAACTCAAATCTCAGGGCAGTCAAGGCTGACAACCCAAAAGCTGTTAGTATATCTAAAAGATGAAATGATTCTTTTAAAGTATAAATAAAAACATAAATAAAATGAGTGGGACAATCCAGTGAGATTTCTTTGACTTTCAGAGAGAAAGAACATTAAGAGCATGTTTAAAAAATTAATCTTCTAGTGTTCCTTTAAGGTTTTCTGCACCAGCACACATGAAAAACTATAGGGAAATAGAAAATAAACTGGATTTGATAATCATGATGTAAGTTAGAGGCAATTCCATCCTAAATACAGTGAGCTCGGAAACACTTTAGGCCTCAAGTCCAGATGTTAAATACAAAGTTGTGTGCAGTTAAGTGCTGCAGGCTCAGTAGAAATTTAACATGAATTGAAAAGTGATAGGAATCAAGAGAGTTCTGGAAATCTGACATACAAATTATGTGTAAGGAACGAGACAATACACATGTAGTGGAATGGGAAGAAACAACAGTTTTATCAGTATCAGCACAGATCTCTGGGGCTACCCAGGCTGCAGCTGTGCCAGCCCTATGAAGGAAAGCAGGAGGAAGGTACTCTGTCCTGTAGCATGTAACTCACCTTCTAAACCTCTGCTAGCAGCAGAAGGTATATGAGGAATTCTGCATTTGCCTTCTTTCAGCCCACAGCAACATCTCTCGTACGTAGGAACCACTGGAGTAACTGAGTTACATCTGGAAATCACCACATCTCCTCCATCATCTCCTTTAAGAAACTATATGATCCCTATTTTATTTTGAAATAAAGAGCAGGGGAAACTGCCCTTTATTTTCCAGTTTCAAGTGTCTCTTTGCATTTACTGATTCCAGAGGAGCCAGAATCAGAGAGCAGAAAAACCACAGGAACAGTTTTTCCTGTGTTATTTCCAGCTGATTGGGAAGCACGGAGAACTACAATTCAAAACACAAGTGTCCGAGTGTCTGTTGTTAGGAGGTTTTCACTTCACAGATTTAGACATCTCAAGTGACACTGCAAACTGAGCTAACCAACTGCCAATGGTAGGACAACTCATGTCTTTTTTGCTGTCTAATGTTATCCTGATGCCTACACACTACTGCCTGTCTGAACGTGTTACCGGGGAAGGCTTCACTAACAAGAGACTACCAGTTGTACCAGTGTACACGTTGCAGTGTGTCCCAGTGCCTTCTGGTATGTTTTGAACCTGAGGCTCAGGAAGTGACCTCTAGAGATAAAAACATCAGTAGCTGTACATGACCTAGTAACCAAGTCATTAGACACGGTGCTCCAAATGCACAAACCCATGGAACAGTAGAGTAAGTATCAAGTATTAGGTTGCATCCTCTACATTCCCAACATTGACATACAATCCTCATTTAGAAAACATAACAGCACATTGACAGCAGCAGGATTTAAGTGTGTTTTCTAAATATCTTGAGGCACAAATCATTAAAGTTTGAATATTGCTAGTAATATATATGCTCTATTTATTCTTTCAGGTCTAAGCACTGACCACAGAGAGAGGGAACCTTTGTTTTGACCAACAAAAGCCAGCACAAAAACCTGCTAATGCAAGGATCTTTCAGCACTCTCAGAACAGATGTAGGCTTTGGTAAGGTATTTCCTTCTGCAAACAATCTGATCGATGACACTTTGTTTGGACAAGTACCTGAAGGTGCTCTGGAAGGCGTGGTGCTCCCACTACAGGGACCTACATTCACCAATTCCTGCTAGTACTGCTCTGAAGGGGCAAGGACAAATAACCTTTAAATTAAAACATTCAACATTAGGAAGCTCTTAGTCAATAAATCTCAGCCTGCTTAAACAACTTGTTCCCTTTTGCTCTGGAAGAGTCCAAGAGTTCAAATGACCAATGACTGTATCATTATGATCAAATGACATCATAATGATACAGAAATGCAGCCCACCTATTATTGATAGCAGGGCTGGAACCTCTTTTACCAGCTTTAATGTTTTTGCATCACTGTGCTGTCTGTCTAACATGCAATAATCAATGTAAAGAGTACTAAAAGTATAGCTACAGTAAATTCCTGGACATATTCTGCCTGTGCATTGAACAGCAGGCTCCAAGAGACCCCAGTAGCTGGCAACATAGCCATGGTTTGCCTAACAAGCCTCAGGGTGCTATAAAATATGGCAAATACCAATTTGAATCTAAATTTACAGAAACTGGTAACAGATACAGACTGTAGTATGACCTTTTTTTTTTAATGACTTTATCAGCTGTCTACTGCACACAGGAAACAACACTTTGGGAAATCATCAGGGGTTAAATCAGCTGAGGTGAGGTAGAAGTTATTTTCTGACGAGAGATACATTCATTTCCTTCACGTAAGCTAACAGTACCTCTTACTACTCATGAGCTATGAAAGTAGCGTACCCCTCCAAAATCCTGTCCTTCTCACATCAAGCTTGTCTTCATATGAAAGGTCTGCATCTGCAAATGTACTGAGATTGGCTTTGACATTCACACACCAAGTTGAATTCTTTGACTTCACTGTAAAGGAAGGACCTGAACCTTTAAATATTAGATATCCACCTCTCAAAGTTACGCAGCGGTACAGTCAGAAGTTCAGTAATGGAATATGTATTACTTCTGTGCTGTACTAAATGAGGTATTTTTGCTTCTTACATTGCATGGCCGTGATTGCAAGTTCTCTGCAATCTATTATTGTCATCATCTGGTTTCCCTGGGGCATGTTCCTGGAATCATCTTGACTTTTGTCTCTTGCAGGTCACCTTAAGAAGTTTTCAGTTGTCTTCTCAATAACTAAGTATTGCCAGGGCAGACTTTTCCATGGTATTTTCTTGGCATTTCCTATGTTGAAATCAAGAACTTACTAATAGTATCATGACACAAACTGAAATCAGAACATGTTAAAGAAGATCTGCTGCATCTGTTGGCAATGTGTTTTGCAATGCCATAAGTTTTTATCCCTGAAGAGATCAGCAAACAGGTTCTGAAGACACAACATAGTATCCTTTTTGCTTCCCTAACTTTCAGAGTCAAGAAGTTGAATTATTGTTTTTTCCTTATTTTAACAGACTCTCATATCTCAAACATCTAAAAAAAGGCAAATACCCAGACTGTAATTCAAATGCAACATCCATTTTTCAGAAGTTTACCTATGTTATGATTTTCTCCAAAGCTAAATAGTTAGTAGGACTCAACTTTAGATACCAAGATGGAAGAAAACCTGCAAGCAACATTGACAGAAAACCTTTTGTCGTGGTTTTGCCCCAGCCGAGGGCCACACCCCACACAGTCGCTTGTACTTTTAAAAGGAAGGGGGAAGGAAAGTTGGGGGAGGGGGAAAAGGGAAGGAAGAAAAGAGGGAACGAAACCACAACCTAGAAACCAGAACCACGCAGGTTGGGATAAGGATAGTTTACTAAACAATAACAGAAAACTAGATATAACAATAACAGAAGTTTAAAGCACAAAATAGATGAAACTGGTGATACACAATGCAATTTCTCACCAAACCACACAACTCAGGCCGCACAGCTTAGAGCCGTCCCGGACAACCCAACCGTCCCAAGAAACTGCACGTCCTGGCGTTGTCTCCTCCTCTTCCCCCCAGTCCCCTTTATACCGAGCATGACGTAACTGGCATGGAATATCCTCTTTGGCCAGTTCGGGTCACCTGTCCTGGCTTCGTCCCCTCCTTTCTCACTAGTAAGGAAGTATGCAGAGCTGAGAAAGGTCCTTGATTGCCCGGCAACAACTAGAAACATCAGGGTGCTATCAGCACTGTTCTCATCCTAACACCCAAACATGGCATTCCATCCACTGCTAAAAATAATTAACTCCATCATAGCTGAAACCAGGACACCTTTATAGAGCTAATATCCACAGGCAGCACCCCCTGCAAACACCACTCACATCAGCCACTGCTCAAAATTTTTTTTTTGACTTCTCATTTTCCAGTGTTTTTGTTCTCATCAGAGACTGTGTTAAGACAGGTGGGCCTCACCTTTCTCCTTTGCTCAGTATTCATCTTTAGCATCCTTAAGTGTGAGAACTTTTAACAGCTCTGCTAAGGTACAGGTACGTGTTAGATCAGTTCTGTAAGCCTGCAGAGCACTGGGCAAAACACTCGACATTTCTTTTTCAGATTCTCTCCCATTATGTTCTCCATGGTTCTTCTCATGGCTGTTTTCAGGAAGACAGCTTGCACTCAAATCTGAGAAATAAATGCAATGCTATAGACTCGACAAAACAGACTGGACCATGCAAAAGGAGTAAAGATATGTTACTCAAAAAACCCCACTATAAACAATTCTGTAAAGGTTTTACTTGTTTGATCAAAACAAGCAATCTAGTACACAGAAGAAAAGAAAAACAAACCATTCTCGTTCTCTCCCCCTTCACCACAAAGTATGAGCTCTCGCCTCATAGCTAAGCGAGGGATTCATGGTTACTGAAGTTGTCCAGACCTCCCTAGTTTCTGTTTAGCTCTCTGAATAACTGCACTCCCACAACCAGGGTCCTTCATGTCAGGCGTGTGCTCCATGTCACCAGTAACGTTTCCAGAAGGGACCGAGTTGTGGAAGTGCCTCCTCACTGTTGGTCCAGAGAATCAGGGTCTGACTCAGTTTTCATTCGACACCTTACTGACAGTGAGAAAGGTTTTGGACTTGGACACAAGTATTCATCCTGAATGCATCTGAGAGGGTTTGCAACACAGAGCTCTGCCATCAGCTGCATGTTTTCTCTGGTTCCTTGATTTTGTTTCCCTGTCTAAATCCCATCCACTGGAAAAAAACAAAATCTTCACTGTTTATGACTTTTTTTTGTTTAGTCATTCAGTTACTGTGCAGACAAATTATAAACTAGCCTGATGATTTAGGCAGAAAAACTACAGAATTTTTACTCATGTGTAGCACAGAGAGTATCTTTGATCAAGGTTTATAAGCAAAGAAGGGATGGGATGCATGCCAGCTCCTTAAAGAAAAATCAATGCATTCTGGGAGAGAGCATCTGGAGGATTAGCCTTTTGATTTAACAAAGCATCCCTCACTCGGGGACTTAGGTCTGTTTGAAGCTTGCAGATCTTATATCACACTTCAAAGTTAAGACTGAGCTTAACTGTTTCCCTACACAGAAGTCCTAGAAAAGCATTTTTGCATTTGTAACCCAGGAAAATAATGTCATAAGAGTCAACACCCTTCAGATCTTCTGTTTTATGTCCGGATCCAACTGAATTATTTACTCTTTCCATACAACACAGAATTGCTTTCACAGTAAAAATGCTCACAGAATTAAAATATTTACCTGCACCAACAGTATTAAAGTGCTTTGTTAACTGAAAGCCATTTGCCAATATTGAAATGGCCAGTGCTTGCTTCCCAGTGGTTTGACTGGAACCTTGCGTGTGATTCCTAAGGCATCCGCAGAAGCGCTCACTGTCCCTTTCCTTTCCAGAAGGGCACCAACTTGATGTAGCACTGAAGAAGTGTAAAAGGGAACAAAATTACATAACATCCACTGAAACACTGGTGTTTAAATTCCCTTCCACTGGGGTTGTCGAAAAAAAGTAGTTTTTATTGAGCTATGGAATCCAATAGAACTCTTAACACTGCAAAGGCTCTGGGACTGCCTTAAGTAATAATGTATGACTAGCAAGTCAGGTCTTACACCATATAGGCTAATATGTATAATTTTTTTTCTTTTTAATCTAGATTTTAACTTATCTTTTCTTCAGGCAAGAACTTTATAGAAAGATTATTACCTAATTAGAAATCAAAACCATGTCTTACTGTCAACTGCAATAAGGTGCTCAGATACATCTGAAGATCTGGAGCAGCCAATCTTCCGCTGAGATTTAAACCTTGCCTATCAAAATCACTTTTGAAAAGATGGCTGATGTTTACAAAACGTATAGATTTTATGTTTTTATTCTGTAAGTGAAACACAAACTATATTATTGTTAACTGTTGGCTTAAAAAAAAACCCAACCATTTTATCTGCTCTCACCAAATACAAAGCCTACATACTGGTTCTGAATACTTTTACAGAAGGTCTAATTTATGGAGACGACTGAATGGCTTACAACTACTTGTGTCAGACTGTTTCTGATGAAGCACAGCGACTTTCCTGTGCTCTCTGACAATAATACGTGTAACAACTGGGCTTCTTCCTGATGATTTAAAGTACTTCTGCTACAAAAATTACATGACCAAGTTACATAGTAATGAGTCTGCCCCTAAAAAAAAAAAAAAGACTCAATTTCAGCAGCTTATGTAGAGCAACCAGCGCTGGAAAATGGTCCTGGTAGGAATCTACCAAAATGGCAAAACCCATTCATCCCATTTTCTCAGCATCAACAGTTTCTAAGAGAAGGAAGAAAAAAGTGTTATTGATGGCTTTTTGAGCAATTCTAAATTAAGTTGTTTTGGTATCTTCTCCACTATGACACCATACTAAGTACGTGGGAAGCATGGAATAGGGAACTGTCTTCCACTGAACTCTTCCTGAAGTTCACTGTTAGAGTATTAGAGAAGTTCATCTCAGAGGAAAAAACAAACCTCCCTTAAGGAAGGCTCGGCCTGTAACACCTTCCCCACTCTCTTGCCCTGTCCTTGACCATGACCTGTCAAGCAATTTCTGCAATTGCCCTCTATAGACATTTTTCCTTCTCACTACAGTGCCTCTCCATTGCAGCACTTCAAAGATTTTGTCCATAAAGGTCATCCAAATTCTATGCTGACTCCAAACTGCTGTTTCTTCTAAAGCATATGACAGAGAACGCCCCAGGTTATGGTATAAAAGCAAAGAGGCCAAGGAAAGACCATCAAATGTTCATAGCCTTGACAAGTGGGCTTCCCTGCTCCAGATTTGGAAGTGAGGTACTTTAATTTCCTTCTCTTTCACCAAAACCTACATGAATATAGGAGGAATATAGGGATGTTGTCAGGGCCTGTAGGGACGCGACTAGAAAGGCTAAAGCCTGCTTGGAGTTGAAACTGGCAAGGGACATAAAGGATAATAAAAAGGGTTTTTTCAGATACGTGAATAGTAAGAGGGTGACCAGGGATAATGTAGGTCCCTTGATGAATGAGGTGGGTGTCCTGGTATCGGGTGATGATGAGAAGGTGGAAATACTGAATGCCTTCTTTGCCTCGGTCTTCACTCCAAAGGCCCCTCGGGACCCGCAGATCCTGGATGAAAGTAGGAGTGTTTGGGGAATGAAGAGCTTCCCTCTAGTTGAGGTAGGGGTGGTCCAGGAGCGGCTCAAAGGGATTAATGCAAACAAATCCATGGGCCCGGATGGGATACATCCACGTGTGCTGAGGGAGCTGGCGGAAGTGATTGTGGAGCCGCTTGCTATCATCTTCGACAGCTCTTGGAGAACAGGAGAAGTACCTGAGGATTGGAGGACAGCCAATATCACTCCAGTCTTCAAAAAGGGCAAGAAGGAGGATCCTAGCAATTATAGGCCAGTCAGCCTCACTTCTGTCCCTGGAAAGGTGATGGAACAGCTTGTTCTGGATGCCATTACCAAGCAACTGGAAGAGAAGAAGGTCATGAGGAGTAGTCAGCATGGATTCACCAAGGGGAGATCGTGCTCAACCAATCTCATAGCCTTCTAGGATCTCATCACCGGCTGGGTGGATGGAGGGAGAGCAGTGGATGTCATCTACCTTGACTTCAGCAAGGCTTTTGATACTGTCTCCCATGACATCCTGATAGAAAAGCTAAGAGATCATGGGATAGATGAGTGGACAGTGAGGTGGGTTGAGAACTGGCTGTCGGACCGGACTCAGAGGGTCGTGATCAGTGGAACAAAATCTGAATGGAGGCCTGTGACTAGCAGTGTTCCCCAGGGCTCAGTGTTGGGTCCAGTCCTGTTTAATATCTTCATTGATGACCTTGATGAGGGAATAGCATCCACCCTCAGCAAGTACCAGATGATACAAAGCTGGGAGGGGTGGCTGACACGCAGGACACTGCGCTGCCATTCAGCGAGACCTGGACAGGCTGGAAAGCTGGGCAGGGAGAAACCAGATGAGGTTTAATAAAAGCAAGTGTAAAGTCTTGCACCTGGGGAGGAATAACCGCCTGTATCAGTACAGGCTGGGGGTGACCTGCTGGAGAAGAGCTCTGTGGAGAAGGACCTGGGGGTCCTGGTTGATGACAGGTTGGCTATGAGCCAGCAGTGTGCCCTGGGGGCTAAGAGGGCCAATGGGATCCTGGGATGCATCAGGAAGAGTGTGGACAGCAGGTCGAAGGAGGTGATCCTCCCCCTCTACTCTGCCCTGCTCAGGCCCCACCTGGAGTATTGTGTCCAGTTCTGGGCTCCCTGGGATAAAAAAGACAGGGATCTCCTGGAGAGAGTCCAGAGGAGGCTACGGAGATGATTAAGGGCCTGGAACATCTCCCGTATGAGGAAAGGCTGAGTGAGCTGGGGCTGTTCAGCCTGGAGAAGAGAAGACTGAGGGGGGACCTAATTAATGTTTATAAAGATCTTAAGTATGGGATGCAGGAGGAATTGGCCAACCCCTTTTCAGTCATCTGTGGAGATAGGACAAGGGGCAATGGCTATAAATTGGAGCACAGGAAGTTCCACACCAACATGGGGAAGAACTTTTCCCCAGTGAGGGTGAGGGAGCCCTGGGACAGGCTGCCCAGGGGGTGTGGAGTCTCCTTCTCTGGAGATATTCAAGACTCGTCTGGACGCCTATCTGTGCAATATGAGCTGGGGAGCTGCTTTGGCAGGGGGGTTGGACCCGATGATCTCTCGAGGTCCCTTCCAACCCCTATGATTCTGTGATTCTGTGATTCTGTGAACACGTCTTGCTCTCTTGCAGCAGTGTCTGTGGAAAGTTGGAAGACTCCTCTCCTAAAAGTTAGCATGGGCAAATGAGCCTTAGGGGCAACAGCAAGTAGAGATCTATAGAAAGAAGGGGAAAACAAAAAGAAACCCCCAAAAAAAGAAAAATATCAATGCTGGCCTCTATAACAGCAGATGAGGAGCAGTCTATAGCCTCCCTGCAGATGAACCGAAAGCAGACAAACCCATTTCCAAGCCTTTCCTTCAGAGCGCTATGGACAGAGCAGTACTCTCATACAGGTTTTTCCCAGTGGAAGGAGCATTTCCCTCAGCTTCTCTAAGTGGTGGTTTGTAAGAACATGTGGTGCAGGATCACAGAGCCAGGCAGATGCTGCTTTTCCTCACATCAGCCTCACCCATGGCTGAGTTCTAAGTCTAACAACTCCTGCACTGACAACTCAGACCCTTCAGTAAAAGGCCACAACTTTCTCTAGTCATTCATGACATTTAGTCATCATTTCATTTGGATTTTAATCTTTTTCTTTTTTTTCACCTGAGGCACAAGTTTTTTCACCTCTTTCAGAGAAATGATCTGCCAAGGGCACCCAGGCCTCTCAGACAAGGCCCCAGCACAGTGCTTGTGTTTTACACCTACCCCTCCATTCCATTCCACTTGACTTTTTCCAGTACCATGCAGAGCAAAAGCAATTTCAGATACTGTAACTCAGGAGGGAATAATGTGAAGCAGCATGCAGCTCTAGGAAAGTTAAAAGGGATATTAATTCTGATCTTAGCAATTCCAGTCTTTTGACAGTTTTGACTTCTGGATGAGTATGCGTTGAGCTTGGTGTTTATTGAATACATCTTCATAGAACCAGAGTGCCAGAGGAAACTACTACCTCTCTCTTCACTGAGCTAATTGGGAGGTGATAAACTCAAGCTATTATCACAATGTTTGGGCTTGTGCTAATTACATTGCTCAGAACTAAGCAACTTATAACAGGAGGGCCAAAGAAGCACTGCTTCAGAACAGTGTCTTCAGCTGAAAATGGAATTTCGAGACTAAATAAGAGCCTCCGGTGCCTCTTTCTTCTCCAGAATAGGTGAGAGCCAGGCTCAGACCTTTTTTCAGTCTGCCACAAGTTCAATTATTTATATGATGCATGACAATTCCAGCACAAGAAAGCAAAATCAGCAATAGCCAACTGGTGGCATGGCTTGGTGTAGATGTGTTCCAGTACCTCACAGGAATCAAATGACATACTAAACATGGATTTCCTATACTCCAAATGCAAGTTCAAGTTTCTGACTAGTCTGAAACACACCTGTCTTTGGGTTTTTTTTTTATTTTGGAGGAATACTGGCAGTAACATTTAATACTACAACAAACTGAACCAAACCTGGAGGCTTAGCATTCATTAGCAACTGCATTCTAGCCTGCCCAAATTTCTAGGATCTCCACAGCCTTAAACCAGAAGACCTGGGGGAACTGGGATGGAAGCATTCGCTGATTACTTCCACATACTGGAGTTTTTAATTGGAATAATTAAGGATTCTTCAGTAGATTTTCACTGAGACAGGCCAAGTTATGTCACAGAGCAGCCTGTGGCTCCACCACTCAGCAACACCACCTCTGTCTAAGTTCAAGCAGACTTCAGGGGGAAAGAAGAACTATTTTATTTTTCCAGAATAGCAACCCATTTCCCATCTAACTTAAGTGTCAGATTTGACATTCAGAAATCAGTAGACACTCTTGCATATTTAATCCCAAGTGACTTGGCAGCATATGCTCACTCTCCTGATCACCACTCCAAAATTGTTTTAAGAGCTGAAGATTTACACTGGCAGATCCTGCCCACGTATTTTAAGTCAGGCAGCAGAATACAGTTCAAACAATCACAGCAGGAGAGACAGCAACACAGAAAAAACAGTATGATTCTTTAAAAGGCATGCTTTTCCAAAACCAAGAAGCATTAGGTTTTTTAAAGGAAATTTATGCATTGTGATGGGTCCAAGTGAAACCTGCACTACCATAATGTATTCAAAAGCTACTCTCACACGCATTTGCATAACTACAAATATTGTGTATACTGGATATACTAACCCTGGTAGTGTTACTTGGATTACAATACAGATGAAGTTCCAGTATTTAGAGGTTACGGAAAAGTTCCCTAAGATTTTGTTTTCTCTTTCCATATATTTTTAAGAGTTGTCATTAGAATCACAGAGCTTGTGAGAGCAATACAACATAGCACTCGCTATTTCAGCTAACTCAGCAACATCATAAGCATTTGCTCAGTGCCAGTTATGTGTCCAAGAGGACACCAACCAAGCAAATAAGCATCATCCAGGCTACCTAGAAAATAGAGTTTATCCACCATCCATTCCAGATAAGGCCGCTGAAGTTTCAGGCGTGAACAGATTAGATTTGCAATTGCATTTCCATGAGGCAATGAACCATTTGTGACTTCTCGTAATTAAATTCCTTTCGAGGCACCATATCTTTGGATTCCTTTTACAACAAGTCTCAGGGAGTCATCTTTCTAACATAACAGACATCCATTAAGACACACTCTACAGTGAAAACAAGTGGTTACTGCTTAAAGCCATTAGTTGATGAAATATTCTTGAAATAGGGATCACAATTCAAGTCTAGTCTCTACTTCTATTGCCCACTACTAGCCAAGAGAAAAATCATGCTACATCTTCTTTGCTTTCACTCTACATCCCTTCCTTTCTTTGCTGCAAAGCTATGCAGATTAAATCAGAGATGTTGCACACTCATACCCTCTCAACCAAATGATAGCCTCACCTTTGGCCTGCTGATTAGAGTAGCCATGTGTGTCTAGATAAGACTGCCTCAGTGACACTCTTCAGAATGATATTTTATCTCAAGTCTTCATATGGTCACAAGATTTTCCTTTTCTCCCCTTCTCAAGGTAAAAAACTCTGAAAATAGCCTCTGATTAGAACACCGTGAACTCTGTGATAAGGATGAACAAATGATTCTGGCTGTAATTTTTTCTGGTTTTCTATCATAGAATCAGAGAATCTTTAAGGTTGGAAAAGACCTCGAAGATCATCAAGTCCAACCGTCTGTTCAACACCACAATGTCAACAAAACTGTGTCCTGGAGTGCCACATCCACACATTGTTTTTAACCCCTCCAGGGATGGTGACTCCACCACCCCTCTAGGCAGCCTGGTCCAGTGCCTGACCACTCTTTCAGTGAAGAGAATTTTCCCTAATATCCAACCTAAGCCTCCTTTGACACAACTTGAGACCATTTCTTCTCACCTTTTTTTGATGTATATACAAGCCCATTAGCAAGAACATCACAACTATAGGCAGCTCCTTCCATATTTCAGAATAAAAGACAATTTTCACCCAAGGAAAACATTGACTGTAGGGTAAGTTGAGTGCAAGCCCAAAATGTACCAAAGTGCTTGTAAAGGAAGTCAGTGTTATCAGTGTGTTGTTAGCACAAAGAGTTTTGCTCTAAAGATCCACTGTAACTGGGTGTCCTGGTTTGATAATGAAGATGGAGCCAAAGAAAATAGCTGTTTTCTGTTTCTAATCAGACTAGGACTCATTGCAGCACAACAGGAGTTTCCTTCTGCTTACGTAGGCTCAAATGCAGCACAAGCAAAAATGTCTGACTTAATAACTAAAACTTAGCTTGAGACAGGTTTAACAAATGTAAAATGTAAGAACTGCACAGAGGATACAGAGCACCTCACATAAAGAAGATTGTTTGGTTAGCTGCAGCAGCTGAAGTCCGGGATGCTTCACAGCACTGAAAGAACACATATGGAAACTTTGAATGCTCTTAGTTATAAAGCAAGCTGAGATGATGGCTTGCCTCTATAGCGTGCTGGCATGATGCACATGCAATAGAACTTAACAGTCACTAATATAGTCAGTAGTGTCTGTTACTGCTTCAATATTAGCTTTATATTGACTAATTAAGCAGCACTTGAAATGCAGGTGTAGCACAGTAAGATGGTAGTTGCTATTCATTTTGTGCAGGTCAAATACACAGTTAAGTTCAGCTTCTAGATCACACTACAGAGCACTACATGAGCAGCAATTACTTTTGGATCACACATTCTCTGGCATAGCACTTCAATTACATTTAATTACTTGGTAGTTGCATACCAATGAGTCAAAGCAAGATTTATGATGTTGAAAATATATTTCTATACGTACTTTAACATTTTCCAGTTCTTATGTACTAGACATGTACAATTTGGGCTTTTAGAACACTGATACGTTTATGCTTGTTTCTGTTTAGCTATCTGTAGTCCCATGCCCTACGAACACCCTTAATCCAGTCTCCAAGTTCAACAAATTCAGCATTAGTCATAATTTATCATGATCTGTAACTGAAAAAATAATAGGTGTTAATGACATGCCGAGTTTTGTACAGAAAAATTAAACAAGAACCAACACCCAGTACAGCTTAGAGGCCAGTGATGCTCAGAAACCAGCACCTTCCCAGTGCTACACCACACACAAAAACTTTAGCATCGTTAGCTGCATGAAGATGTGATCATACGAGGATCTCTTTATATCACTGCAAAGTAGTAGTAGTAGGTATAACACAAATAAATGAGCCCAAGAACACTTCTTTCAATTATTTACTCAGATGAGCAATAATGGATGTAGAAGAGCAACAGGAATCTCACTGCTGATTTCCAAAGTGCCTGTTGTCGTACAAGAGCCATGTTTAATTTCTGAGGGCATTTTTCAGGCCCCACCTTTGAATGAAGATTATGAAACAAGGACCTAACCTGACTGTCCTATTCAACAGCAGAAAAGAATCCCAAAGAATATTGAATCCAGAGGGTTTATTTGCACTGAGTTTGTAAAGGAAGTACAGTCACATCACTCAAAGAAAAAATAAATTGTGCTTCATACTGGAACATTTGCTTAATAACATGGTGAATGTCAGCTAAAGATTTCTGCTGCAATGTTAAACCCATGAAAATAAAACAGTAAATCTCTGAGCATTTTGACTCTGTGATGAAACTATAGAGACTGAAAAATAAAAATTCCAAAAGCAAAGCTGATTCACCGAATGGCAACTGCAGCAATATTAGACACAGCTTAATTGGGCAGCCATCAGCCTTCCACTTAGCAGTGGATGAACTTAACATTCAAGGAAGACAGAATATCCATGAGAGCCAAATCTGCTTTGAGCATCATGAAAGAGCATTTGAACCACATTAACCAAATCAGATTTGATGTTGCTTTTATTTTTTGGGACCACAAGGAAGTTTCAGTACCATTGAATGCACACCATTTTCCAAAGCAGCATTTTGATAAATTGCTTCTGCTAAGAATGCTGCAGTTGCTTTCCAGAAATCAGCTCTTCTGCGTTTTGCCTCCCCAGGGAGCAAACTACAGCAAAGGGCAGGATGTTGATGACAATGCCTATCATTCCACATGTAGCATTGACCTTAATTTTCCAAGGCTTGAATGTTAGATCTGATAAGACAATAACTCTCAGTTTATAAATCTGGGCTGTTTATGCTGTCTTGTAGGTTGAAAAAAAAAAATTGGATTCAAAGAACTGATCAAAGATGTTATTAGTCTGCAGTTATCTCTGAATAATAGGTCAAACTCACAAGCATGTTCACTTTCACGGCGTCTGCTGAATGCCGATCTTAGCGAAGAGATCCAAACAGCTTCAAGCACACAGTCATTGATTTGCAGTCTTGTTTTCCAACAGCACAGGTTGCTACCTAGATTCTACAGGCTCTATCAACTGCAAAATTATGATTTTGGTATTTTGATATGATCCAGAAACCATTAATACAGATATATGGACATTGTTAGACACCTGAGTATTAAGCTGGCTTCATAGATGAGGAAATATTGAAAGTAGGTGGCATCCCTGTGATCAGTTCCTGTCTCCTGCAGTGATTCCTGTACCTGTGTGAGCATGCTGCACTCAGTATCCACCTCATTCAGTCAACTGAGTTTTAGCACATAAAATCCTCTCTTGTTGACTGACTTAGTAACTACAGATCAATTTTAACTTGCTAAGAGATTTACACTAAACCTGAAGCAGTCGTGGTCTTAGACAGGAGACAATGCTCAACGTAACAAAGAAATCATCTCGCTCAGCAGAGACCTGCAGGGACTTGGACATGAAGACCAAAAGATGCAGAAAAGAACCACTTAGCACAGTAAGTAGTTTTGTAACCACAGTTTGAATGCCAGATGCCTTTGCATTGCTCTTTAAATGATGGGGTGCCAGAAATCACCTCACCAGAAGCCTGTGTAAGTTTACCAGCACATCGAGTCAAATCCCTCGCCGTGTCTCTCCGTGTCATTTTTCCTGTGCACTAAGCAGATGCACACGGGATTCAAGACACAATTCTTTAGAATTGTATTCTTAAGCTGCAGCTTTAGACTGTTATATCACCTTCCTCACCATGCTCAAGACCCCAGGAGGAAAAACGTGATTCTGTGCAGTGTGCATGAGATCCTCTCGACACTTCAGCAAGGCGATGAAACAGGACCTGATTACACCCACCCTGCTTTAAGGTGCTTCAGTACCACCAATTTAAGCAGAACTTACACAGTAGTGAAAAGCATGTGCAAGTGCTTTCCTAGGCTAAATCAAAGCCTCAGTTTGAAGAAGACTGTCCTTAGATTTTTGATCTTGACAGGCTGGAGAGATGGGCCATGAGAACTGCATGAAGATGATCTTTGAGGTCCCTTCCAACCCAAAGCATTCTGTGATTCTATGATTCTAAGAGTATTCCCTTCTCATTGCAACCTTATAAATATGCCCTCATTAGACATGGAGAGCAAAATTAAACCACGTGACCATGTGGAAAAACAAAAGAAAGCAAGAAAAACTTAGAAGTGTTACTGGAAGTAGCACAGAAACAGAAAATAAACAGAAATTAGCAACAGCAGCAACTACAGGAATTATTTACAGTTTAAAACGTCCCAAAACCTCTGGGAACAATGGAGGGGGGTGTTTTAAATACATTTCCTAGTATTCCAAAAGCACAGAAATATTCAGAACGGGGTAGGGCAATTTCTGTAAGCAAGGTGCTAGTGTGGAAGACCAGTCCTGGAGAGAACAACTGCAGACACTGTGCTCACTGCAGGAGGGGACCACAGCTCACAGCTTTCACCTCTCAGTGCAACACATGGCATGACCAACTTGTCAGAAGATGGGCAACCACTAAGGAGCTGTGTTTCTTCGTTTTACCCAATTTATCCTTTCTTTTTTTTTTAAAACAGCTTCTACCTACATTTTATTCCAAGAATAGCTTTTTCAAAGGGCTTTGTTTTTATTTGTACAGCATATTCATTTTTCCTTTGAAAAATGGAAGTGTTGCACTTGTACAGCAGATTCTTCTTAAAAAATGTAAAGAGGTTAGCCACTTTGTTCCTCAAAAATCTGCTATTACTGTGAATTATTTTTAAAAATGCTGATTGGTGGAGCCTTTTTTTCTGAAGATGAGGCCTCTGCATAGTGAATCCAGTAAAGGTTGAGTGCAGGTAGACTGCTGTCTACAAGATCAGGCACAGAACAATAATTCACTGTTGAATGAATGAATGAATGATGTCAAGATTGTCTTGCTACAATAGCTCCAAGTATTTAGTGGTGCTTTTCAAACCATCAAAATCTTTTATAAGGAACAAAGGAAGAAGAAAATTAAGAACTTCCATACAGAACGGTCAGTCTTAATCTCTGTAAGAACAAAACATTTCTCTTCAAAGAACATTTAAAGTAGCAACAAAGGCATTTAAGTTGTTGTCCTCAGTGCCTTCTGAAAAAAAAGGAATGAAGTCACATTTCTAGAAAGTGCCTCAAACATTCCTCAAGTTTCTAAAACTATTATGGAAGACCACAGAAATGACCTGCTCCTACCAGCAGCAGCTGTGCATCCTGTGTTTTGCTGGAACAGGAGGTGAGACTCCAGCGCTGTGAGCTCATCTGCCTGGCAAGCCAGAACTTGGAAGGTTATTAATGAAGACGACACACAAAATCATCTTTCACAGCAAAGTGTGATCTGGCAATCTATTTAAAACTGCCATTGATTTAAAATAATTTTCTTTCAAGCAAGTGTGAAGGCTTCTAAATTTCCGGTTTTTAAATCAAGACGCTCAAAACATTTTGGTTTATTCTTGAAATTCCATACTGCTGAAGGATGGAAGTATTTCAGAAATTCAGCTTTATTGAAAAGTCAGCTTTTAATTTACACTCCCATGTAGCAGCTCACATTCCTCTTTGCGGTCTTAAAGATAAATCTGTCACTAAAATATCATCCAAACAGCTTAAAATGTAGAAGGGAACAGAAAAACTGAATTCTAAAATTATGACTCCTAAAATATCATGATTGAAGGCAGATTCATGATTTGAGAAGAGCTTTACTTACAGTATTTAATACTTGGAATTGGTAATCCAAGAGTAGCTTTGTTATATATCTTACATATTTGTTAGAAGATTTAGAGTTTTCCATATATATGCACCATATTTACACACACACACACACACACACACACTAACATTTTTCTCATTTGCAGAATTCCTTGCATTTCTTAATGTTAAACTGTTGGCATGTTTTATAATGCTTAAGGTGAGATTTGGCAGTTCAGTCCCTACAGATAAAACTGTCCTTATTCCTACAGAAACCAATTATGGCTTTTTTCTTTCACAAAACGTGTAGCCCAAAGAACATGACAAATGGCTGAAATAACAGCTTTAGGATTATTTATTTTCTTTATTCTTCAAAGCATGTAGTGCTGGATACTTTCCTACTGCAGTTTCCAGCATTGGCACTGGAAAGTTAAAATAGATATCTGCCTTATTTTCAGAAATACTAAAGCAGAAGAAAGCAAACTGACACTAACAATATAACAACAACAAGCTCTAAGTTCAGCCTCCTTTCTCACTCAAGGAGATGAAAACGTATGCATCTTGCAGATGAATCTGCCACCGAGGCAAGCAAGGCAGTGCTCTAATCAGCTTTTTCTTTCCAGCTCCCACAGTCTCGGAGATGAAAACCAAAACCCTGGAGAACTGTGCTGGCTACTGCATACCTTGTATGCCCTGCTAAAAAGGGAGACAAAAGGGCAGGGGAACGCTGAGAAGAGGCAAGCAGGAATGAAGACTTAGTCATAGGGGATTCCTAAATACCAAGACTCTAAAAACAGCTTCAGGAAGGACAGCCAGGCTGAAGCATTGATTTGTTCCCTAACCGAAGGCAATGTGATAACGGCCTCAGCACTTTGGGTTTCAAAGCTCCTCATGTTATTTTGGGGTATGACCTATCTCTGTATGTGCATGGTGAGATGTCTTTCACCAGCATTCAGCTCCACCGTGAGTTGCTGTCAACCTCTCAGGTCAGCACCCTCCAACAGCATCCAGGATTTCATCTGAACTTATAAGATACTGGGACACAGAACTTAGTTACCCTCTTGCCCCCCCTCCCCCAGACAATAAAGGTTGAGAGAGTTGGGGTTTTCTGCCTGGATAAGGCTCCAGGGGGATCCTATAGTGGCCTGACAGTCCCTGAAGGGGCCTGCAAGAAAGCTGGGGAGGGATGCTTTAGAAGGGTGGATAGTGTTAGGATGAGGGGAAATGGTTTTAAATTGGAAGGGGGTAGATTTAGATTGGGTATTAGGAAGAAATTCTTCACTCCATGGGTGGTGAGGCCCTGGCACAGGGTGCCCAGGGAAGTGGTTGCTGGCCCCTCCCTGAAGGTATTCAAGCCCTTGAGCAGCCTGGACTGGTGAGAGGTGTCCCTGCCCATGGCAGGGGGTTGAGACTTGATGATCCCTTCCAAGCCTGGCCTTGCTGTGATAAAGCTCCTTTGCAAAGAGCACCTGCCCACAGACTTTACATGTACAGATACGTGTCAAAGTCAGCAATAACAACTCAGTCACCTGCAGCTTCCCAATATTCCAGGGAACTATTTGTTTATCCAACCCACTTGCTGGGAAATGTTTACTTGGAAATATCTGATCATATCCTGCTTCAGGTCACTCCTCATGCTGTACAGTGCCTGGCTATATTCTACAAAGCACCTGACATGCAACAAGGAGCAAAGGACGTGGCTTTGCTTTATGTCAGCACCCTGAAGTGATGATTTCTTCCCCCAGACATCATGTTCCAACTACAGGTACCCTAACCAAATAAAGAACTTAGAGAACAGCTGTTGACATCTCCCTGTAGGTTACAAACCTTGTTCCTGCTCCAGCACAGCAACATTTAACACTGGCTGGATGAGAGACAGGTCATTGAAGTGTTTTAAGGACAATTCCACTCAGTCTGCATGGCTTCTCAATTTCATCCTTCCTCCACTGTCTGTAATTTTTCCAAGATCTTTGCATAAAACTTGAGAGGTTTTAAGTATTCATCAGCTCCTGCTGCTCACCCTCCACCCAAAAGCATAATAGCAACTCTGACACTGCAATAATTTACACAGTAACTATTTGCAACCCAGAGCAAAGATTGTGCCTCCAGGTGAGGAATGAACAGCAGGAACAGATGAAATCTTAAAGATCCCATTTTCATACAAATGCCCCACACAGCAAAGAAAAAAAGAAAAAAGAAAAAAAAAGAGAAAACAAACATCACAATTTGTTAATTAAATGTTTGTATTGGTTCTGCAGGAGATGTCAAGGCTCTTTTAATGCAAGTATGCTTTTACTCCAGTCTTAGGGTGTGTAACATGCATAAAGACCAGACCCTGGCTCAGGTCTTTGGGAGATTTAGGAGCATCCCAACGTCATCTATGGTGTTTTCACCATCTCCTTCAGTTTAAGTGAAATCAGAATGTGTCTAGTTAGTGTTACACAGAAAGCAGCCACCTCCCTTAGGCCTAAACTAAAGGAAATTAGTTATTGTGTTTGCAAATCAAACACTGCTGCAGTCATACAGAAAAATTAATTTTGATGGTGGGGGAGTCTGCCTGGCCTTCAGAGGGCTTCCTGGCCCTGAATGCAGACAAAGATTGTATTGAATATGACCCCAAGTCACCTTCAAGCTGGAGCTTACAAATAAGCCCTTCGGAAGAAACCAGGCTTTATTATCAGTAATAATAAACACACTTCTCAAATTTACATAAAGCCTTTCATCACAGAAACTCCTGATGCTTTTCAAACTTTAATTAAGTTCTAGTTGAACCAAATGGAGACATGCATGTTAAAGTGTAATTGTTGTCGTTTATAAAATGGATAATCCTAGAATATGACAATTACTTGGTTTATGTGATACAACCAATTCTTGATAAAATATGCTAAGAAAGCCACTTTGGGAGCCAGGGGACCCTTGACTGAACGAATGTAAGTACAGCTAAATGCAAGGAAATTTTAACTTCTTTCCAATTTAAAGATGTGGGAGGAAAACTGCCACACAAAGGGAGAAAACAAAACATTAGTTAGATATGCAGCTGTATTTTTTCTGGGTTTCCTAAGGAATAATGGGTCTCAGGACACTAGACACCAAAGCATTGGCTTCCACGATCCATCTGCATAACAGCATCCAGGGCCAAAAAGGTAAAACCATGAAACTCTAGACCAAACAAACACTAAAACATTGTGATGAGTACCAAATATTTTGAACACTGTTGAAGACAGAGCTAGGCTGTTTAAACAGAACCTGACATCACTCTCCAGTGAGACACACTATTAGCAGGTCCCATCCTCTCTTGCTATGACTTTAATGACTGATTTTGTTGGGTTTTAATAGGAGCACAAAGTCTACCTTTAGATTCTGAGGAAGAAACCTGAAGAACAGTGAAGTATCTTGGGAGCTTCATGACAGTTCCTTGCATTAGTTCCCTCTCTTCTTGACACCATTGGGAAAAGCAGATTTTTTCCAGTGTTTATTCCCTTACTTTTTATCCATATACCCCCCCACCAACCAACTTCATCTCTTCAGCTGAGAGGCTTTACTTCCCTAGAATACAATTCCTTTGCTAGGCGAAAGCAATGACATTCCATCCCCCTGCCTCCAGATCCCCTTTAGAGGCTCTGTAAATATTAAAACATCTTCATAAGGAAGACTATTCACATGATTTTATGTAACATTATTACAGATGAAACTTTCTGACACTTGAAACTGTTGGACACTTTTTTGACACTTGAAGCACCTCACGCCAGAAGGAATTACTTGGCTGAAAGGTACCATATAGTAAGTGCATATTTATGTGATGCTTTGATTGCTTGTTTTTGTGAGGACAATGGTCTAGATACTGAAGTCTACCAATTTCAGTATCATCCAAGACAGCTGCTATTACCTGACAGCAAACATCACTGACTTCAGATTCACAGCAAGGGTTACCCACATCTCCATTTCTTTGAAACCGTTCTCCGTCCTGTTGCTGACTAAATGGACACAGTGCTAGGAGTGTCTTAGAACAGCCTTAGGACAAATGGCCTCTCTCCCACCCGCCCCCAGGAACCACGCTCTGCATCCCCAGAAGTATCCAGCTCCCAACAGATGAGCATACAGAATCAAATTTCTAAAGTTCAAATTAAAGAGGCCCAGAAAGAAAAAAAATAGTGAATTTTCAGAGTCCTATAGACAACATGCACTTTCTTGAGAAGACAGGTGACAGTTTATACACCCTGAAAGTCATTGTTTTCTTCAGACAATCCTTACCCCAAGGAGTAGGGTCAGTAATATAAAGAGCCAAAAGCTTTTGTTTAGAGGTTTGGTTTTGTTTAAAGCTTCCTTGCTAAGAATAATCCACACTGCCCACACCCCCCAGGGACAGCTTTAGCAGCTACCTTAAACACAGTTATGGACATTAAGTCCTGAGACACCAAGTAGTAGATTAAGAATCTTAGAAAGCAATCTTTGGGGCAAAATTCACCTGTCAATGGATAACAAGGTTTAATTCAGTTTAGAATTCTTGGCTTTATTATATAATGAAATATTTTGGGGGAGGGGGAGATCACCATTCAGCATATTGTAAGGGTAGGAAGTGGCTGCCCATTGCTGCACTGAACTAGGACAATGAGGGAAATCAGAATAGAGGTCAGGGCTACGTAACAGAATGACCACTGACAACTGATGGTGGGTTATAGAAAATAAGCATGGTCCAACCTGAAGTGATTTTTGAGTGAAGCTTTGGCATTCCGTACACAAAACCAATTATTTATGATATACATCAACCACTCAGGAGTACTAACATATGTATCCAGATTGGTTTAACTGCACAGGTACATGACACACTTTAAATTTAATTAAAACTGATCACATAGGAGAAAAAAGGGAGCAAAGTCATTCCAATTAAGATACTTCTACAGCTACATCCCACAAGGGCCTGCTCTTCCATTAATATTATTCAGTGATTTTATCAATGAACTGGGGAAAGTTAGTAGGTATAAATCAAGTCACTGGTAATTTTCAGACAACTTAAAAGAAATTAAATAGCAGTGATAAACTCTGGGCTTCTCTGACAGAAACGCCCTTCCATACAGACAGACACAGAATCATTCATGACAAAAGCAGGATAAGGACAGAATTCTGCTCAGCAGCAGCATCCCAACAAGTTCAGGGTCCCATCTGCAGTTGGTAAATCAATCTGAAATCCAAGGCAGAGAAGTACCTGAACCACTGAAATATTAACAGGGGACCATCCAGCAGAATCAGCTTCCAACAGTGTTGAACTTACAGAGGGCCAGAAAGAGTGGAAATGAATTATTGCAGGTGAGAGGGACAGACATTCAGGATAAAAGTCAAAGTACATGGACACAGTTACTTGAGTGATGACTTTATTCCCATCATAGGAATCAGTAAGATCTTGTGCAACAGATCTATGCAGGGATGGGCAGTTGGGAAATTCCCACTACAGGAAAGCTTTTTGTGGTGGTTTTCGGTTGGTTGGGGTTTTGGTGGGGAATTTTTTATGTGGGGGTTTATTCTTTTTATTTGGCATAGGTTTTTTGCTTGCTTGCTTTTAACAGGGAGAATAATTAGCTACTGCAAGAAATTTATCTGAGGGGATTTGATAAATTGTCCCTGACTTGAGAAGTTTAATCAACAGTGGTTGCTTTTTAAAAATGATGTGTTCTAGCTCAAAGAGAAGTTATGATTTTAACAGAAATCAGGGTCTCACAGTCAGTTCTGGCCTTGAAATCTAATAGTAGTCAGATACTAGTGGCCAAGAGAGCAACATGCCTTTGTGCAACATGCTTATTGTCACATATCCAAAAACTATTGTGCCTGAAACATTTGGAAAACAACCTGTAGTGGGAGGAAGAAATTTTGTTCTGCTGCTTTTCCAAGAATTAGTCTTTTTTTAAAATCTAATGCAGCGGCTTTCTACAATGTCATTTATTTTAAATTAGGTAAAAAGTGATTAATTGCTCAAGCAGCATTCTTTCCATTTTATATAGACCCTTTTAATTCACAGACAGTTTCATTTCTAAACACAACAGTCAATGATTTTGCCCTCTGGAGACAGCAAAAAGATTAGGCTTTTCAGTTGAAATATATATTTTAGTTAAAGCAAAAACCTCTCAGCATCTCAGAGTTGTTGTTACTTCACCCATCTATTACTGATCAGAATGGTTACTTTCTGTTTAGTTATGGCCCAACTCAAGGAACTAACATAATCTCAGTCTGGTGACAGTTTGGAATTTTATATACTAAATCCTTTTTTGGTTTTTTTTTGTGATTAGTCTTTGGTTTTTGGAAAAGAATAGTCACTTAACACACCATGTGTTGAATACACACTCCATCTCAACCAGGAAAACAAACATTCACACTCTGACAGAAGTTTCTGTACATTATGTCAATTCAATAACAAAAAGAGGTTTCAAAGCACGCACGTAATTAAATAAGAACTGGTTGTGCAGCCTGTCTCACTGTGCCTTTCTTCCACCCTTCCTCCAGGGTACCTCAGCTGGGACCTGTTTCTTCCCCACCATTCTAATTCCATAGGAGCAAAAAGCCATCAGCACCAGCTACAGCTGCTCTTCCTGTGAGCATGTTCTTTACTCAGCTCCAACACAATTTTTTGTCCTGATTAACCACAAAAATACAATTATCACAGCTTACCAGAAGCCACCACATACCACTTATTCTTGCTAGGACTCTGAAGAGGGCTGGCCTCTCACAAAGCAGTGACTTTGGATATCAAAAATATGGGCACTAGAATAACGAATATAAAATATTTGGATTTTTTTTGACCCACACAAAGCATATAAAGTAGTGCTCACTAAATAGGAGGGCAAAACAAAGCAACTGTGACCCACGGTTGTGTGGACAAGTACAAATTTATTGGATGAAATTCAATCCTTGCTGTTTGGGCAAGTTTTACTCTTCCATGGGTTCACATTAGGCTATGCATATTTATATGGCATTTGCATTTGTAGGGCTTAGCCCCAGTTCAAAGCAATTAATGTTCAACAGAAAGCACTAAATCAGATTTTGATATCAAAAAATATCAGTAAGAAAGATGCAACTGGCATTAAAAACCACCAGTCTTTACTAGGAGGGTATTTGACAATCCATCACACTTCTGACCTTCAGATCTTGCCACAATGGTCCATGCTATGCAGCCCTCCAACATCTGCAGTCACTCTGACTTCCAGCAAACGCAGAAAGGAGGATTTTGACTGGCTATGAGCTGCCATGTGTTATTTGAAATTCTCATCTCAAAGAAAACTTGAAATACCATTTTCCTCCAATCCCCAATCATTAAGTTCAGAACAAGGACACCGAATAGATAACACTGCTCCTCTGCAACAGGAGTTCACCACACTTTTCATTGACTCTCACAATAATAGAAATTTTATGAAAATGTTAAAATTGTTCATCATCTCCTTACTATCAAAGGTAACCAATACCATGGAATAATTCCAGGTGCTGGGGAAATACAGAGCTATGTACGTATATGCTGTTAATGACTGATCCTATGCTGTCTTTGCTCAGCTCTTCAAGGTCATTATGACCTTGGGAAAACATAGAGCCCTTTATGTTTATGCTAGCGATGGCTGATTCTATGGTGTCCCTGCTCAGTTATTAAAGGCCATTATGACTCCGCACAATTCCTGCTGGCCTGCAAGCAACAACACTGAGCAAGTAATACACCACAAATACTCAACTTTGCTCTCCCTCAGCAGCCTTTACTTTCTTACAGCGATGAAGAATAACTAAAGGTTTCAGACGTTATCTTGGAGTCACAGCTTGGGGATCTCTGGTCTAAACAGCTGAGGCCTAGAACCTCAGCAGCTAAAGCATGTGCCTTGGACAAGGACACGCTCCTCTCTCCCTTCACTGTTTGACTTAACTAGTTGGTAACTAGTCAGGCAAAGATTTTCTTTTTTTTTAATGATGTGAAGGACCAGACTTGTGTTATTTCTTGGGATCTAAACTATCTGTCACACACAGTAACATTTGAAGCACAATGGTCCACAACACAGTGCACACTTCCCCACAAGTACCCGAGACAGCACAGAAACACAAGCATCCTGTAGCACCATCATCAGCCACAATTCTGTGGGATGGCTGGTGTAGTATGGCTGAAATGCATTGTACTGTAAATGTGCAGAAAGGAATAGCAGGTAAATGAAAGACAATTTTATAAGAATTATTGGGCTTTTGAAATCTTTTTTCACTTTCAACAAGTTTTGCTTTTAGGGAAAAAAAAAAGCATCCTTTCCAAGGACTGCAGCTAACAACATGACCTCTCCTGCCACTCCTCATTGATTGGTGAATCTTAGATGGACCCTTATTAATTCTCAGTACAAGTAAATGAAAATTATGTCATTATCTACCACTGCCAGTCACTGACATTATGTTAAGTTACACAACTGTTGCTTTTCCTGTACCAAGCTATTAGAAGATTCCTGCTGGTAACCAACTTGCTTCACAACTGTTGACACATAGGATGCCAGAAGGGTTCGGGACACAAGACAACTATCAAAAGTAGATGACCTGTATTCTTGGTTTAAAGAATAAGTTCCTCCCTAGTCTAGAGAAGACTATGAGTAACTCCTAGGGCTGTTTAAGAACAGCACAGCGGACAAAGTACTAGAAGACATTAAGTGCATTCTCTGGGGAGAAACAACCTGGGTGGCAGCACATCAGATGCTACAGTCTACTTTCATGAAACTAAATAGGCAGCTCCTTAGTAATAATGCACTCACAAATGAGGCTGAGCACCAAGTATTCCACAGGAAAGGGAAGGCTGGTGAAGCACCACGCTGCTTCAACATTCAGTTTCTGTATAGCTTCTAAGTCATAGAATCACAGAATCACAGAATTATCAAGGTTGGAAAAGACCTAGAAGATCATCCAGTCCAACCATTCACCTATTACTACTAGCTCCCACTAAACCATATCCCTCAATACAACATCCAGTCTTTCCTTGAACACCCCCAGGGTTGGTGACTCCACCACCTCCCTGGGCAGTGCATTCCAGTGCCTGACTACCCTTTCTGAGAAGTAGTGCTTCCTAATGTCGAGCCTGAATCTCCCCTGGCGCAGCTTGCTACCATTCCCTCTAGTTCTGTCACTGCCTACACGGGAGAAGAGGCCGACCCCCAGCTCACTACAACCTCCCTTCAGGAAGTTATAGAGAGCTATAAGGTCTCCCCAAAGCCTCCTCTTCTCCAGGCTGAACAATCCCAGCTTCCTCAGACGCTCCTCGTAAGGCCTGTGTTCCAGACCCCTCACCAGCTTAGTAGCCCTCCTCTGAACGCGTTCCAGAGCCTCAATGTCTTTCCTGTAGTGAGGGGCCCAAAACTGAACACAGTACTCGAGATGCGGCCTCACAAGTGCTGAGTACAGGGGGACAATTACCTCCCTGCTCCTACTAGTAACACTATTTTTGATGCAAGCCAGGATGCCGTTAGCCTTCTTGGCCACCCGCGCACACTGTCGGCTCATGTTCAGCCGTGCATCAATCAGTACCCCCAGGTCCATCCTCCACACAGTCCTCCAGCCACTCCGCCCCAAGCCTATAGCGCTGCCTGGGGTTGTTGTGGCCAAAGTGCAGGACTCGGCATTTGCTCTTGTTGAACCTCATGCCATTGGCTTCAGCCCAGCTCTCCAGCCTGTCCAGATCCCTCTGTAGGGCCTCGCTACCCCCAGGCAGATCCACACTCCCAGCCAATTTAGTGTCATCTGCAAACTTACTGAGGGTGCACTCAATGCCCTCATCTAGGTCATCATGTTCCCCATTGTTTCAGTCCAGGTTAATGATAGACTGCAGACATTAAAAAAAATCCAAAACATCCAGAAAGTAAATAATTTATTCATATCTAAATCTTAACGACTTGAAATAAAAATATTTTCATAATGACCGGGGGATTATTCAACACACACCAACCTATATTGGTTTACAGAAGGAGAAAGAGTAGTAAATAAAAGCAATGCATAAATACATTAATATCTCTACTAACTCAACTCTGTAGACCAGAAATTTCTTCTTTAACACTTCTTTAGATTTGAATGAATTTTCATTGCAATTTCCATCTAAAGTAATATTCCCGTTGCTCTACGAGAGTTAAATTTCAAAATTATTAGGTAATTGAGACAGAAATGCTCCATGAATGTTCCTTATCAGTGAAATTAAACTCCTCCTGGGTCAGTACAAAGGGCTTATGCTGCTCTCGGTTGCAATCGCGTGTTAGAAATGGGCATTCAGTGAATAAAATTACATTTCCCCCTTGTGAAAACCATCAGGCAGCCCACACGAAGCCTTTAGTTTTGTACACTTACCCCCTGCCACCTAGTGATCTGTCCTAATAACTACAGTAAAAAAGTTAAAGTTAGGTCATCCATAAGGGTCTATTTCTGCTGCCTTTTGTTATCTCAGCCAACTCCTTCCTGCTCAAGTCTGAGACACTGTTTGTTGATGTGGGCATTAACCAGCAGAAGGTTAGCAGGAGGATGAATCTGTTTCAGAGGGAACGTTTGCCACTGACTTGCTCTTGGACTCAGAATCTAGTCCACACCATGTTTTGAAGATCATTTATCCACACCTTGCTGCACAAGGCTCCCTTACTAGCATTTAGCAAATGCTCCTGTGGAAGTAACACCACCAGCAGCAGCTCATGTCAACACTACCACTGACTGAATTCTTACCTCCTTTCTTTCCATTTCTAAAGACAAATAATTATGTCTCTGTCTTAGATCAGGGAATTTAGTTGCATTCCATGTCAGAACAACAAAAACATTCATTCCACAATATAACACAGTTTGCCTAGTAAGTCACTAGACTAAATCTTTAAGTTATCCTCTAAACTAGGAGCCAGAAGTAGTCGAGTGAGGAATGGCAGATGTAGATGTCATGCTATGCCAAGCATTTCAAATCTATGATGTCATAGAATCACAGACTGGTCTGGGTTGGAAGGGACCCCAAGGATCACAGAGCTCCAACCCCCTGCCACAGACAGGGACACCAACCTCAGGCCTGGAGCTACACAAGGTTGCCCAGGGCCCCATCCAACCTGGCCTTGAACACTTCCAGGGACGGGGCACCCACCCCCTCTCTGGGCAGCCTGTTCCAGCCCCTCACCACTCTCTCTGTAAAAAACTTCCCCCTAAGATCTAATCTAAACCTTCCTTCCTTTAGTTTTAACCCATTCCCCCTTGCCCTGCCATTGTCTACCCTTTTCAAAAGTTGAATCCCCTCCTGTTTATATGCTCCCTTCAGGTCCTCCTAGAAGAGGTTCGCTCCCTTCTATGACTTCTGAGGACAAAATAGATTAGATTAATAGATTAAAAAATAGAATAGATTAATTAGATTAATGGATCTAAACAATATTGGATGAAGGGGATACACCTAAACCACAGTCTTGACAGTAGAGTGCTTGGAACTGCGTAGGACCCTAAAATTCATAATTCAGCACCTTAAATTGGACTCTCCACCCAGTATGGACCTGCCAGCCCAGGCTCTCCCTCTCTAAACATGATTCCTCTTCAAAGTAATATTCATAAATATGATGAAGAGCACAAAGCCATGTACACACAAGTCTTCTTAATAAACCAATTCAAAGGAGCAAAGAAACTCTCTAAACCAAAGAAATCTGCACGAGAAATGGCAATAACAGGGTAAAACTGCATGGCAACACACAGCAAGGTTGAACTTTGAGGCTTCAGATCCACATAGAGTTGACTCCATGCAGATGCATGTATTTAATAAGACTCGAGTTATTTAGCCAAAAGTTACTTTACATATAACCTGAGCTAAACATAAAATATAAATGTGCATTTCCTTTGGCTAGATTAACATCATGTTCATGTTCAAGACCTCCTTATGTCTTTGCTATTTACCTCATGTACCACTCGGACATACCGCTGAAGGCACGTGCTACAGCCTCTGCAGTGAATCCAGACATGGGGTTCAGTTCTGACAGCCTCACCTGATCTTTATAGAGCCTTAACTCAATGCAGTGAATCCAGACCTGTCCCTCACAGGAGGGAATTGTACCTCAAACTAAATCTTTGTTCTAATGTCTCATGCAGGCAGTGATGAGCATGGGGCAAAGCATGCTAAAAATTTAATCTGAGATGAAAGGTAGCTTCCCCATATTTCAACTGACGCAAAATTCTCAATGAATTACTCCCTGCTGGTAAAGATGAAGTATTTTTAAGGAGTGGATCTCCTGGCACTTTTCAAAGATGCAGTGACAAGGTTTGATTTGTTCCATATGCAAAGCTGAGGACATCACAGAGCACACCACATCCTCCCATCTACACTGTGAGTAAAAGAGCTATTAACTTTAGGTATTCAGAAGGCTGGATTTGCCACATGCTACAAGTTTAGTGTCATCAGTTCTGAAGAACTGATCAGCAAAACCCATTTTCTCCTGCTACGAAGGTATGAAAGATCAAGTTCTCAAATACTTCTGTCAAATTTGGTTTTAAAGTTGTGATTCTTCCTCACATGCTTCTACACTTTCCTCTTTCCCAAGTCTCCACAAAAGCATTTTTTACAAAAATTCAAACCAGCCCTTTACTGCCCAACTGCATGAAGTCTTTCTGGAAGTTCTTCAGAGGGATAAAAGTTCCTGCACAGGTGATGTTACAGATGAAGACATGGGTAAGACTGAGAGGGGCTATCTGAACACTGGCAAAGTCAAAACTAACCCAGGAATTTGGTCTTATTCCTTAAATTTTGCACTAATGTTTAAGGGAGGATAAAAGCACAGTTTGTAACTAAGCAGCCATTAATGAACACAGAAATGGTTCATTGCTGGTTACAGAGACACCAAACAAGACTCTGGGCACAAGGATACATGGGTTACACTCCTCATGACCATAACTCATGGATAACTCATAACCTGATAAGCTAGGCAGGAGAAGAACATGTCTACCAGCCCAGAAAAACAAATCACTTGCATGCTTTCCTCATCACATGCTTTGTATTTCATCAAATACTATTTTACACTAAATTATTTATTATCAGTGTGTGCTGGAGCATTGGTAGGGTGTAGGGTGACACTCAACCATAGGACACCACGTAGCTGACAGTCACCGTCATCCTCCAGGCATACCAGAGGTGTGCTGAATTCCAGGGAGCCTGTGCTTAAATACTTCTGATGAAACAGAGTGACTCACCAGCTCTCCCAAATGCTAATTTCCCACCATCTGTACCAAATGAGAAATTTTTAAGTTGAACTTTACTACAAAGATTGCATTCCATTCCATTTGAACCAAACCCCTCATTCTGATGCTACGCCGAAAAGAAACATTAGAGAGGCGAGAATTGCGTGGCCTCAGACTCTGATTCACACCTGCTGTGAGCGGCTTCCTCACTATAAATGAAAGCAATAAAAAGAGAAGTCAAGAAGCAAATTATTGTAAGTGATGTCTAAATTAACAATTATAGCTTTACCCCGGGTTACTACATTACCTACTAGTACTAAGGGAAGGAATCCCTCCAGATACCGCTGCGGACTAGCTGTTGGCAAACACAGCCCTTCATCCCCATGGCAAATCAAAAAGCTCTGTCCAGTAATGCCAGCAACAGAGATGTCCTTCTGCACAGCAGCAGCTGCTGTTACAAATACAGTGTCAGGTAAATGCCCAGAAGCATTATGCATTGTTTCACAGGCAAAAAAATCTAGCTGGTGTTTGCACTGTCTCATAACACGCGACAGCAAGTGGAGCCGTGAGTTACGGCAGATGTCCTACAGAGACTTCGTTCTTCTGAACCCAGGAATGGATGTTGAATCATGCAAACAGCAGTGGAATAAAGAAATAGCACACTTACTGTGCTGATTTTTTTATTACTAGTTCAAAAATGAGTCAAAACCTGTACTTTTTTTTTTTAATGTCCTTCTTTAAAACAGAAGGCATAATGGGCTATTAGGAAATGTTCCTCCAATGCATGCATTGATTACCCATACCACTATGCCCATTATAATAAAGAGTCTTCTAAGCACAGAAACGAAGCCATTCAGTGTTTCCTAAGGGCACACAGTCCACCTTTTCCAGCAGCTCGCTCTCTACAAGGCGAGAGACACTTACAGGGATTGTTGAACAAGTTTTTATTGTTTTTAGAAAGAGTTCTATGGTAACAGAATTTCAAGTGTCACACAATGGATTTCTCATAATGTCTCCAACTCAAATATACTGCTCTAAATGGGAAAAAAAAGAAATACTGGAACTTTATACAAAGTGTAGTGCAACATCCCAAACAAGGGTCCACTGAGGTGAGTGGGAAAAGTAGTTTTTGCTGAGCTTTCATGGATTTTGTATCAAACTCAGCTTGATTTAAGAATTATGATGGAACTATTATTATTTTTATACAAACTCTCTAAGAACAGCTTTTGGGGAGAGACAAACAGTAAAATAACTGCTCAGTATCACATCTGCTTTGTTAATATTTTTAGCAACCCCCTGATGGAAAGTCAGAATACAGTGTTGGAGCAGATATACACAGGATCTCAAAGGGACAAAATAAGGGCAGGTACCCATCATCACAGAACTTTCCTGTAGTGGTAGGAACCTAGTAAGGGAATAAATCAAGCCTCAGAACTGGGGCAGAGCCCAGTGATTCAGGTACTCATCGTTCTAGTACATTCTACATTCGAAAACTGATCCCTCAAAAGACAAAGTAAACTTACTCAAGGCTTATTTTTCAGTAACATCCTAATTTAATATTAAAGTAAGATGTACTATCAAAAACACTTTTACCCCAATCCATGGTGGTATTCAGTTATGACTGCTTATTGTGAAGTTGAACGGATTTAAACCCTTGTGTTTTAGGGAGATAAAGAAATAACAAGAAACCAAACCAAGATGATTTGACCAATTAACTTGCTTGTGCATCTTTGGGGGGGAGGAATCTCTACCAGAACACAAGTGCTACTTTGGTATCTGGAAGTTAAAAAGAACATGTCCTCATAAGCATCAGAAACTCAAAATGTGGACTCCTACTGGAATGTAACTGTCTGAGGTTACATGGACTGGTAAAAGTGACTTTTGCTCGTAGGAGCTGACACTCCAAGCACATTTTAAATACCGTTGTGAGTCAGGAAGACTGCTGCATTTAGAGATGACCTTCCACCAGAATGAACTGAGTAAACTACCCTTCAAATGATATAAAAAGGTAAATCCTACCAAAATGGGGAGCATCTGCTTGACTCCTCATTTGAAAAGGAACATCTTAATTCGGAAAATTAATCCCAGGAGAGGAAGGAAAAAATATATTTCAGAAAACTTCTAGATAGAACATGTACCCTAAAACTGCCAGCAGCCGTTCAATGGATTCTGGAAGCTATTCTCTCAGCACAGACAGACCGAAGCATCTACATCCAAGACACTGCTCCAGCCAACCCACCACACCAGCCCCTTCTGCCTGAGGAAGGCTGCTGGCGTCCAGGAGGAAAAGTACCTGGCCCAATCTGCACCTCGAGAGGAAAAGCTTCAGCTGCCTGGGAATCCATGTTTACCCCCTACCCCTCACTCGCCCCCCAGGCTTTCTGCTCTGCTGAGGGCCCGGCGGAAGGGCACAGCACCTGACCACTTAGGAGCCCCTGACAAAGTTACCCTGTGGTATGTCCACCGACAGCCCTTCACAGCTCTTGTTTGTGAATCTCAAGGGATGCCTTCTCTCACCAGCCCGCATCTTGAACCACCAGCTCCACTCTCTCCCTGGGGGCTCTGCCCTCCCCCCAACTGTACAACAGCATCCCGCAACACAAACCCAGTTCAAAGTCTGCACGGACAGACCGACCAACAACCCGAGATGCCCAACGTACCAACAGCTACCCATTTCTAAAGAGACACAAGGACCTGAAAAACAAGCTTTAGCAGGTAATCTTCCTTCTCTTCTGACATCCTCCCAGCCCAAAAAAAGTCCCTTCTCCGGCAGACAGGCAGTTTGCGGTCGCTGGCCCCGGGACCAGGTGAAGATGCTCAGTCACGCACCGAAGAGCGTGTGGCCAAGGCAAGAAACTAAAGAGTACCAACAGCCTTACAACCTCGGCGAGGCTGGGCGCGGGATCGAGCCCGTCCTACACCACCTGCTGCCCCTCTGTCAACTTGAGGGTGGCCGGTAACTCCGGGGGAACGGGGCCCTCCCCCTCCCCTCCAGCCCCCACTTACACTTCTGCCTCCGTCGGGCAGGGGCTCCTCTCCGCCCAGACCAGGCGCTGCTGCTTCTGCCGCGGCTCCTCCGTCCTTCCCCATGGTTCCTCCTTCATCCCCCAGCTTCAACCTCTTCCCCTCGGGTTGGGAATCATCCACGTCCTCCCGTCTCACCTTCCCGTCCCTGCCTCGCTGCTTCGCCGCGTCTCCCGGGCCGCCGCGGCGGTCTGACATCGTTAAAGCGTCACACGCTTCCGAGCCCGAGGAAGCCGCCTTTCCGAGGGGGACCCGGCTGCCCAGAGCCCCGACGCGCTCTCTCTCCCCGCCCCGATGTGCGCTCTCCCCTCCCCGAGCTCCCCGCGGCGGTCCGGAGCCTCCGCAGGAGCTGCCGGTCGCGCCGGCGTTTCTCTGCCGCCCTCTCCCGCTCGCCGCCCGCACCGGCCGGCACCGCGCGCGGACCCCCGCCCCGCGGCCCCGCCGCCGCCCCGGGCCATCCCCCGCCCCGCCGCTCACCCCCGGCCCCGCTGCTCGACCCGGAGCCGCGGAGCGCTGGCTGCGCCTCCTGCCAACCCCCGCGGGCTGGCTGCGCGCAGCGGCCGCTGCCGGGACCGGCACCCCCTCAAACCGCAGCGCCTGCTTCAGCTCCCAACAGCTTCCTTCCTCCCCAGTTATGATACTGGTTTGGGGCTGGGGGGGGCTGTCTCTTTTTCCCCCTTCCTTTTCCCAACGGGCTCCCTCACTCTGCTCAATTCCCTTTTTCTCTTCCAAATCTATTTCCCACATTCTCACATCGATTTTGCACACCGTGTGCTGGCCCCACAACTCTGGGAATGAGATTACATCGAGATTAGGAGAACCCAGCGTAACAGTTTGAGGATCCTTTTTGCTTTCTCAGCCAGGTTATGAGAAACACGACCCATAAAACCAAAGGGTTGGTGTCATACCTGGAAGTTCGGGGTTTTTTTTTATTTTCTTTGTTTTATTTTGGGTTGTGTGGGGGTTTTTTTAAGTAGCTGTAACCTGGAGTTTTCCCATACAGGCTACGATACGGTGCCTCAGCCTGTTCCTCCAATACCCAAGGCAATATGGAGTTAAAAAAAAGAGACATAATCTGAGTTCTGTTTTCTCCTGCTTAAGTGCTTGTAGATTTAAATGAGGGTAAGTAAACCCCCACAAACTCCTCTGCAAATATCCAGAGATGCTCCAGTCAGGGCTTTAGGGACTAGAGACAGAGTCAGTTGTGAATGAAGGTACCTGACCAGACTGCCCAGTAATGCCAGTGCTTGGCAAGGTATGTCTTCCAAGAATCATAGAATCATAGGGGTTGGAAGGGACCTCGAGAGATCATCAGGTCCACCTCCCCTGCCAAAGCAGCTCCCCAGCTCACATTGCACAGGTCGGCGTCCAGACGAGTCTTGAATATCTCCAGAGAAGGGGACTCCACACACCCTGGGCAGCCTGTCCCAGGGCTCCCTCACCCTCACTGGGTAAAAGTTCTTCCCCATGTTGGTGTGGAACTTCCTGTGCTCCAATTTGCAGCCATTGCCCCTTGTCCTGTCCCCACAGACACTGAAAAGGGGCAACTGAATCTGTCAGAGCTAGGAGTTAATCACTATCCCAGCGCTGATTTCCCTGATATTGTGGAGCAGGCTTTAGTTTGAGAGGGTAACATTAAGTTAACTATTCAAGAATGAGCAAAGAGCGGAGGAATTTTAACAGGTATCACTCACCCCAGACACCCCAACCACACCTGCGGAAGTGTAAGGGAACAGCTCCAGTGTAGAAAGATGTGCAAGTCTGGGGCCATCCAGAGCTGGGGCCATCAAACACTATAATAAAATTTTTTGCCATAAAGATGTGGCTACGTGCCTCACTAGCTTGCAGCCATTAATACCTCCAGAGCTGGACAAACACATCCCAGGTGGGCTCAACAGAGGAAAAATAAAACTGCTGGGCTTTTAAATGGTGCTGGATGAACACATGCATTGTAGCCTGCAGTGGTGGTGTGCTCCTGGCCTTCTCTTCTGGCCTTCTATTCCAAATCATGTCCACTTGTGATTAAACATCTCCAGAAGTAACCTGCTTGGCTGATGATTTTGATCTTCTTCAATAAACTGCAGGAAATTGGCAGCAAGAGGACAGCCAGGCAGGCAGGAGGAGTTTCAATCTAGGTGGGCACAGGAGAGGACTAACACAGCTCATGCACCACTTGTCAGATCCATGAGTTTTACACACATAGAGCTCAGGAGGAAAGGAAAGCTTAAAACATTGCTCAGTGTCCTCATTGACAGCAGCAGTGAGCAACAACTGGGATTTAGTACAGAAATTACACCCCCTCTACAGAACTGCTGACTTACAAACAGCCTTCACCCTCTTTCCCTGCTTCAACGTGATCCAATGCTTCCCCAAGCCCTCCCCTCCATCCTTTCCCACCTTGCCCTCTGGCTTGGAGCTCTTGGAAGAGTTCTGCAACTATTCTGATCATCTCCCCCATACTAGAAGGTGCAGCCCAAACCAGCAAGAGCAAAGACCACAAAACCCCGAGTCTGTCTTCTTCCTAGTGCTCATTCACCAGTTGTACCTGCTTATTCCATCACACTTGTCCCACCACATCCTTTAATCCTGTTTTCTATCTTTGCTTAGTTTATTCTTTCTATACACTCCCCCACCTTACCTAAAATACCAAGCGACAGAAATAATCCTGAAACTAAAACGCTGTTTTAACAGCCATACAGCTCGGGCTTGTTTGTACAGCAAACCCCATTAGTTTTGGTTGGAACAGTTTTCCATCCAAAAGCTTTGATTTCACAGAATCCAAGTGCTTTGCAAGAACTTGCCAGCTCTACCAGTATTTTATTGGCCTTTGAAGTGGAACCAGAGAGCCACACAGGCTGCTGCAGTGCCCAGTCCACCCCCATCCCTGCCAGTGTGCTTGCCAGGCAGCTGCCTGGCTCCTTGCATCCTTATGTCTCCAGGCTGTCTTGGTCATAGGCAGGGTCTGCCTCTTCCACATTAAAAACCAGAATGCTCAGTACCTTGGTTTTGAAACATTGCTTCTGTAAATTTCCATTTCTTCAAAACCAGAGACAGACACCATGCTTTAACTTGTGATCAGAACCAAACATTTATTTGAAATGTCAACATTTGCCTGCAAAGAAAAGGAGAAATGGCAAGGCAAGAAATAAACCCCCCAACTTTCTCTCCCCAAACACCAATGGTCAGGCCTTTGCTGCGTTACTGAGCACACAAACAGTGTAGGGCCAGAAGAGTTAGGTGTTACATTTTGTGTTTCTACAGCATGTGGCACTAAAAGGGTCCCCGATGTCACGCAGTTCTCCAGTCCACCAGCCTGTAAGTTTAAACTTGGAGGAGTGGGCTTTATGCACGGAGCTCCCTTCAGGAACAGGGTCCAAATCTTGCAGATCACTCGTCACTTTATCCTCTTCTGAAACGTACAACCTGGGAGAAGAGGCAGTGCTACAGATGAGTCTTTTGACAGAAGTCACTTTTAACCTAAAGAGCATTTTTACCTTTTAAGTCCCATGTTGGCTTCTTACAGAACACTTCACAAAATTGATCATGACCCAAGTAGAGCAATTAGCACAAGTCACTAAAATCTAAGAGGCCTTTAGCAAGGAAGGTATGCCAAACTGAGCAACAAAGTTCTTTGAGCACTTGGGAATTCCCACACAACCTGTTTCCAAGGCATTTCTGCTTGGAATCATTGCTAAAAATACGCAATAATGCCATTCAGCAAAAGAGAATAGCCAGACTTCCCAAGGTATGAGACCATTCTCAGCAGTCTGTCAGGCTCTAGTCAGCATCTCTTCTTGGACTGTAAGGTACGCTAAGGATAACACGCAGGCACCTTGAGCATCCTAGGGCACTGTATTGAGGTGCTCAACCTGAGTGAGATACAAATGCATCCTGGGATAGGGGTTACCAAAAACCACCACAGAATTCCCTCTGATCTTTGTCTCTCCCATGTTTACCTTGTCACAGAGGTGTCCTGTCTAACAGAGAGGAAAACGCAACATCAGTGCTGGCCTGGAACCGAACGGGGAGCGGTAACTGGGAGGGACACAGGGGATAGCGGTACAGCTCTGTTCACGTATGCTCTGGATACCTGTGCACATCGTGTACCTAGGCAAAGAGCCTTCATTTCCACCTGTTGTGCAACAACAAAGTGCACTGAGCCATGATGCAGCTGGCAAGCCTGGCCTCCACCAAGTGCTACCCAGGGTCTGGGAACAGACAGAGGCTTGGGCTGATAGAAAGGGAAAGGAACCCTGCTACCTGAATCTCACAGCACTCAGATGTAAAGGTTCATTTTATAGTACCCATTCTACAAATAAACACTTGAATTATCGAGGACAGTTGTTTCAGTTCAGGGAGGGAACTTCACCTCCTGGAGAGTGCCACGACAGCGCCTGTGCGTTACTGGCATCCTACATAATCTCTCAAAGTTTAAACTTGGCAATGATCCCTTTATCTGGCTCTTCTAGGAACACAATATTCATACTGAATGTCAAGTCTCAAGGACAGATCAGCCAAGAGATGATGTTGTGACCCAGCCGTGCTCCCACGGCAAGCGGGCAGGCTCAGTGGGAGAGGAGTTAGGCTGTTCCCAAGCGTCTGCGCAATTCAGCCCAACCCATTCCCAACCACCACCACAGCCATTTGCTACATGCATAGACTTTAGTGTGTTACTGAGTAAAGTGATGGCAGTTACCTCAGAATGACATCAGAGCTCTCCCATGTGTGATTTAAGGGAATACCTGGTGCATTCCCGTAGCTCGCCTTAGTTTGCAAGCCAATGTAAGACTGATGTAAAGCCCTCCAATGTATTCCTTCTGCACTGTGAAAACACAGGCTCTGTAAGTCTGTTCATGCTGCAAGAAGACATAAAATGCCTGTCCTGCCCATCCTGTCAGTGAAAGGCAATATAATCAGCAGGAGAAGCTCGGATCTCTTTTCATAGATGTTCTGACAAAAAAGAAAAGGAGCAACAGACAACTCACCCACTTGTAAAATTACCTTAATGGGAGGAGAATGGAATTGAAAGTTTACCTTAATCAGGTAATTTGGAACATCTTAAGTATGGAAAATTAATTTTTCATTTATTTTGCTGCTGCTTCCAAGTTAAACTCTGCATCTCACCCTTGTGATTACTTCTAAAAGCTTATAAATATTTCACTGTTCTTTATTATTGTTTTATGTTCTCTGACAAACATTGGAGGCACTGACTCCATTGTTTATAGCACATGGTTGGTTTATAGCTTCAGGTTTCCCTATAAACACACTCTGCTCTGTGCTACAAGCAGAGAGAGAAATAGCCTTTTTACATTGGCCCTTCTGTACCACCTATATTTCAAAACATAATTGCAAGCAATATGTCATCACATAAACCAAAGCAATATCTTTGTCTAGAGCTGTTGAGACTTTTGGGTTTCTAGGGGTATGAGCACAGAGCTCCACAAAGTTCTTCACAAAGTACTGGAACAGGCTGTAGGAGCTGGCAAGGGCCTCTGCAGCTCCCCTGAGTGTTTGGACCTAGATTGGTGACACCATGTGGACCTTCAAAGTAGCCCTTTGGAGGTGACATGTAATAAATAAGATTTGGCACAAAGCAGAACTGCGGAAATTCTCCTTCCCACTAGCAGCAGTGTGATACATCATCCCTGCGTGCTGTGTGTACCTAACAGCAGGACTGCAGCCGAGGAAGAACACTTGGATGCAACAGTTACATCTGTGATGGCCATACCAAAAACCATAATAGGACATGTTGCTGACTGTCACATCCTTCAAAACAGAGGATCAAATGGTATGGTTTGTTTTGACCATCTGCCCTGGAGGGTCAGAAACAGCCCAATGTTTACACCCGAAAGCTACAAGTTGCATTCTGCACAGGGTAACACACCTATTCCCATTCCAGCTGCCACCATACCTGGGTGATGACAGGACAACGTCCCACTTACAGGATCACAGAATCAGAGAATGTTAGGGGTTGGAAGGGACCTCGAAAGATCATCTAGTCCGCTCCCAAACCCCCCACCCCTGCTCCCCACCATCCTTAGACATGTTCTAGTCACACAAGAACATGTCCAGATAGGTTTGAATGTCTCCAGAGAAGGAGACTCCACAGCCTCTCTGGGCAGCCTGTCCCAGGGATCTGTCATCCTCACAGGGAAAAAGTTTTTCCTTATGTTTGATTTCACACCAGCTGAGTGCAAAGCAGATGAAGCCATTATCAGCATTATCCTCCCTCCCATGTCTGTAACCCTTATTAAAGAGAACCTATTGCTACAGGCTTTATAAACACAGCCTATCACATTTAAAATCACATAGAAAGCCTCAGAATGCCAGCTCTTTCCTATCTTTTCTTTAAAGAGAATCTTAAATGGGCAGCAAGTAACAAATGACTACTGAAGACTGCAAGCACTACAGGGGAAAATAACAAATCTTAAAACCAGTATCTTTCATCATGGAAAAGATGTTGTGTAGAAGAAAGGTTTTTAAAAAAGGTTATAAGTAGCTATTGTTTCAAAAGCTCAGAATCATAAAAGTCAGGTGAGAAAATATTATGCAGTGGTGAACAAAATCTTACAGCTACCAGGAAAAACCTGTGTTCCAGTGGCATCCGGGACTCCCACAGATCAGAAGGTTGGAATCCCTTTTGGCACAACTACACCTGTAAACCCAGTGCCTGGATTTAGTGTCCCAGGCGCCAGGCTGGGTTACCCAGCACCATCCTGTGTTGGAGCAGCATGCATCAACACCATCATTTTCTCCCCACCTCCATCTCCCCCAGCAAAGCCTACACAATCCAGGGGATGGGAAAACACTGCCCCCCACTAACTTGAACCCATACACAAATGGAAAACTCCTAAGCAGATAACAAACAGCTTATGTTTTCTCTCATGCTGCTTCAGGTCCTCTGGAGGAAAGCTTTTCTTAGTCATTTGAGCCAGCCTAAGTGCTTTGATGTCAGCTTACTGAGAGGACCCTGGCTGCGATGGAATATTGCTACATGGTCACATTAAACACACCTAAACACAACATTAGCTTTCAGTTTATGTGCCCTTCAGCTGTAGTAGCTCCCTCATGACAATAGTATTTTGAAGCAGTTGTACTACTTATTTGAAAACAAAGATAGAGCAGACGTGCATTGAGAGCCTGAGAAGCCTCTGAGTTCTCATTTATGTTTGTGCTGGCTACTCCTGTGCTTTGGGTGTGTGCTTAGGGCTGGACAAGGGCACAGGAGGCATTCAGGGTCGGATAAAGGCTTCCTAATGTAGAAGGAGCTTGGTCCTGGGTACATCAGAAAGCCAGCAGTTCAAGTTTCAGGGTAACCTTGGTATTGCAGCTGTAACAATGTGTCTGCTGAGGGTGGCTTTCATCAGTTCTGTGCAGATCAGCCAAAGCCACTGAGAACATTTTCATCCAGGTTTAGTCCTTGAAAGATGCTGGTGGCGTTTGCTAGGCATGATGAAAGGTGCTCAGGGCTAAGGCAGATGCTGCCCATGGCCAAGGCAAACACAACCATGTGAAGAACTTACTAAGTCTATGACATACCAGCTGCCCAAGCTGATTAGAGTAAAATACTATTTGCACTGTTTTACAAGACTTGTTCATGGCATTAAAATACATAATGCATGGTTATTTCAAAAGGTATACTGTATATTACCTCACTATATATGAAAGCAACAAGAAATTGAAGTAATTTAAACCCTCTTTGTATACTTAGTCTTAGAAGTGTGTTTATTTATATTTTAAAAGACATTAAGCCCTCTTAAAAGGGCCAGATTTTAGTTTAACACTTTTTAAATTTAAAATTTGGAGTAGGAGCTCCTGTTAGAGCATTTTCAGCAGGTTACAAACATTAAGACCCACTCAGCTTGCATTTTGGATTGCAGTGAAAAGCTTGAAGCTGGTTCACGCTTTTCTTCAGCAAGCTCTTGCTGCTAGGAAAATTGAGTTACCACAAAACCTGCCCAAATCCAATTCAGGGAAAGTAGTCCTGGTTTTCTATAGGTAACAGGGAGAAAGTTCTGGCACTGTCTTGCTACAGAGCTGCTCGACGCAACATCCCTGCAGCAGGATTCTTGCAGACCTCAACAACAACCGCTGACATACTGAACACACTCTACAACGCAAGCTCTTGATGACAGCAGCCTCAGAGATGGACATCCTGGGATAGATCATCCAGGAGATCCTTTGGGATAGAGACACTGGCAAAAGGTACCTCAGCCAAAGAACGCCAAGTAATGGAACCTGTCGGTCACAGAGCTTGCCACTTTCAAATGCTCTCACTTAGAGAAGAAATATTGTGCTGAATGTTCTCTAAACATTAGAGGGAACCATTTGTGATGGTAAAATTTCTGGAATCTCTCTATGATCTCGACAAAGCATTGGGCCTTGCTCAGAATCCCAATCCAGGACCCAGCAGGGGCAGGAGGCTGCGCTATGCAATGAGTTAGTGCTCTCAGGGCCCTGATGTTTCCACTCTGAAGGCAAACCAGTGTGCAAACCAGGGAGGATGGGAGAAAGGAGGACAAGGATGTATTTAAACCTAGGTTATAAACTTGGCGGGCTTTTTAATAATATAGCCAGTACAAGATGCTTCCTTCAGCATCTTTGATCATGAAATAAATGCCTTCCACTGAAATTCCTAGTAGATAGTGTAGTTAATATTACATATCTGCTTGTCTGACCAAAAGTCTAAGCCTCAGACAAGAGGACAACTAAGTTTTGCTTTCTTCACCCTTTTCTCCTCCCACATGTTTCAAACAGGCTTCCAACTAAGCATCCCCTACCCCAACCTAGCAAGTACAATCCAGGAAAGAGAAAATACCTAAAGGTAATTTTATTTGGCCTTTCCTTCCACTTGAGCATCCTTGTAAATTTTGAGTAAGCAGTATAAGTAGGAACATGCAAAAATACACACCAGAGGACATCAGCCTCATGAACCTGCCCTTTCTAAATGTTAAAGATCTAGTTCAGTCCATTTTTTTTTTTAAAAAACAACAAAAAACCACAAAAAACCCCCAAAAAACGAATATCAAAAACCACAGAATAATTCTTTATAGCACCTGTAATGCCTGCATCTGCAAAGACACTGAAACCTCCTGCCTTCTCTGTGTTGAAACTTCAGGTTTTCCTACACAGTGCTACCAAGAAAACTATTTTCCTCAAGCTATTTTTTTTTTTCTTCCCTTAAATATTTCGGGTTTGAAGTGGTTTCCATCCCACCACCTGTGTTGGAGGCTGAATAATGCACTGGCAGCTCTGAAGCCTTAACTTCATTCATCACGAGGTTTCACGCTAGGACCAGACTTCCGAGTTTTGGCAGCAGCAGCTGCCATGTATGGAAATACACTTATTTGTAGTACCAAGGCATGTGTCTGAAGGAGCTCAGACTTGGAACACTCCCTTTGCTCTCTCTTTCTTTGTCCTTGAACAAAAAATTCACTTTGCAACTCTTGGGTATGTCCCAAAGTCAGGGGCAGGCCCGCGATAACTAAGCACCGGGCTGGGAGCTGGGAGCTGCCAAATCCAGACAAGCAGCTTGAAAAACGCAGCAATTGGCTCACACTAAACTCGTCGGGGTTTTTTGTTCCTCTTCCCAGTGCTATTCCAGTTTACAATAAAATCTTGATCAGTGAAGTCAAGAGGAACGTTATCAGTGATTTCAGAGACAGTCAGCTCAAAAGGTATCATTAGCATCATAATACTGGAAACCTGCTTGCTAAAGGAGCAGGAGAAGACACAAAAGCAGGAATCAGATGGCTGGAAGGGGCGAGGGAGCTGCTCCAACATTCTGCCACCATTCAGGTACCCTGGCTGTCATCTGAATATTCTTCCAGTCCACACAGCATCTTCATCTTGCAGCCTCTGCTGTGCTCAGGGCCTCCTCCTCACCTCTCTCCTTCAGCACAGCCTCATTTAAACCCTCCCTGGAAAGCTTTGTTCCGCTCCCACACTTGGTAACTCTCGATTTGCTTCTATAGCTCATCCTTTTTCTTTGTCTGCCTTGTGTCTTCCTGAGGGAGCGGTGTCATGCTTCATTCTTTAAAAAAGCTTAACGCAGCAGACTCTTGGTCATAGCTAGGACCAGCAAAGGCCACCATAAGCCATGTCTAAGATCAGTGGAGCAATGTTTGGGATTTTTTGTCTCTGCTGCAGAAGACAGGTCAGACCCACACATGTAAATGTCCAGATAAATAGAGAACCAAGCAAATAGCTCGAAGAGTCTGAAATAAAGGTAATCGGTTTAGGTCAACTGGAATCAACAGTAGAAATAACCGAGCCACAGCATTCCTCCATAAAAGAGGATAACAATCTCCTCATCACAGCCAAAGGAAGAAAATAAAATGTAACTCTGGGTGTCTATTACTACCTGAGCCACAAAGGAGAACATGATCCAAAGCAGGAGGTGAAGCATACTGCCTTCAAGGCAATTAAGTTGTTATCACAGATACTCCAGTGGAAATAAAGCCTGTGATCCCAACTGGTTTTCAGCAAGTTCATTTTCCTGCAACCGTCAGACCTGAAAGGAAGGCATCCCATTTCTTCAGTCATGAGGCAGAAATAAGCTCTCTCTGCCTTTTGAGAGTGTCTAGGGATTGATGAGGGTTCAGCTTTACATGGGATTGAAAGGTATGTCTTGGTCAATCAAAGCCTTTTATGACACAATTTCTAGAAGCCCTCTCAGTGTCTAGCCACCATAGCTAGGTTATTTGCCTCCTCTGTTCCTGTTAGAAATGGCAAAAGCTGCTACCTAGCTCCATTTACATATGTGTTATATCAGGTGCCCAAGTGTGCATAAGCAAGTTACATTAGAGCAAGCAGAAGTTTCAAGGCAGTCTCTAATCCAAGGGATACAATACAGATTTTGGAGCCACAACTCATGTCTGACTTCTTGCCATTATGCAAAGCAGGCTGTGGGTTTGTAGTTTTAAACCTGCCTGAGGACAACAGAAGGGATTAATGCGTTTCTGCTTGTATCTGCCTCAAAATGAGCCCCGTATTTCAGGTAAAAGACTCCTAACCCCTTAAGTGCCGATTGTTCATTCTTAGTATCACTTACTTCATTGATGTGTTATGCTCAGAATGTAGCTGTGCTGAAATAAATATTTTTAAAGACACACTGAAGAGACCAAACCTGGAATCAAAGACATTTCCCATCTCACGCTGCTTTCCCCTCTCATTCCAGTGCCAGAGCTGTGTAGCCCCTAACCTTCACTCAGTGCCCTCCAGATTCCAGACTCTCTTTTGGAACTATAATCTCTTATATGCATCCTTATGGAAATAGAACCATAGAAACACAGCACATTTTAGGTTGGAAGGGACCTTCAAAGGCCATCTAGTTCCACCCCCTGCAGTGAGCAGGGACATCTTCACTACATCAGGTCACTCAGAGCCCCATCAAGCCTCTGACCATGAATGTCTCCAGGGATGGGGCCTCCACCACGTCTCTGGGCAAACTCTACCATGGATCTATCACCCTCAGAGTGAAGAACTTTTTTGTAACATCCAACCTAAATCTTCCCTTTTCTAGTTTAAAACAATCACTCCATGCCCTCTTGAACAGTTCTTCCCAGCTTTCCTACAGGCATCTTTCAGGGACAAGAAGGTCACTATAAGGTCTCCCCAGAGCCTTCTCTTCTCCAGGCTGAAATAAATCAGCATAGCATCCCCTACAGAGCAGGACCAAGGGAAGCAGTGCCTTATTTGTTCTCCCAAAAGCGAGAAGGGAAAAAGAAGTCTGCTGTACTTCCTCAGGCCTGTCAGCTGCACTAAAGGGAACATTCCTAACGCACCAGCTGCATGCACCGGTGACAAGGAGCAGGAGAAACCACCAGGCTAGCTCTACTGCTCCCCTCTGCTCTTCAGTCTGCAGGAACTGGGTGCAGACACATGGGGAGAGATGGGTCTCACCTGTGGAAGAGGAAGGAGACCCTTTGCTGGAAGGAGACCCTTTGCTGGCTGATTGGCTGACATGGCAAATCAAGCCTTAAACTAACAAACCGGTGTGGCAGACTCCAAAGCCCTGACTTGTGTGCTCAGAAGTGATGGGGTAGATGGGCACAGCCGCCAGAGTAGTGACCGATGTCCCCCAGTCGAACCTTTCCTGGTGCTCTGAGCACCCACAGTGTCCAGGTTTCACAGGGCAGAAGGATGTGTTGCTGGCCTGTGCCAGCATGCTCTGCAGTGAGGGCAGTCACACTTAGTGTATTTTTATTGGCCCTGAATTATCTGTTTATAATTGAGGTATAGCCTCTGCATCTCACAGTTTTAAAGGCTTCCCCTTTATTTATCAACAGCTCTTTAACAACTGTACCTTTGTGGTACAAACCACACGAGGAAGTAATTAAATGCCATAGAATTTGAATTCCTGGAGGAAAACCAGTAAATTTAATAATAATGCTGACTTTTACAGCAGCTAGAGTAACACACACACAGCATTAGCTGTGATGCTTTGATTGAGCATTTCTGCACCACCCAGGCAAGCCATTAAGTTTAGGTATTGAGTTGAAAGCTATTACTCAAAATCTTTTAATGGAGAATGAATGCTCCACATTCCAGCTTTGACAAATAGGGTTTTTCATTAAAGTATTTCATACAAATATAATGTTTAAGTGCTTAAAGAGACAGATCTTGCCATACTTGCTCTCACTATATAACACCTTGCCTGATCAAAAACATCTGTTCTGAGAGACTATAGATGCTTTTAGCCACTATAACTTAACTCTGCCTCCAGCACCGCTGAGGATGTGGCCCAGCAGATCTGCCAAACCAGATGAAAAGATATCTTCAGTATCATATGCTGGTGATTCAATTCATTAAAATTCATCTCAATATCACAACTGTGTACAAATACAGTTCCCCAAATTATACTACAAAGTATTCACCTCTGGATAATTTTTGTGAATTTCTGGTTGTATTTTTATCTATGATTTTCTTACATTCTTATATAGTAGTCTTTGTTTGTAACTCTTTCAATGCCTGGTTTTGTGCATCAATAGAAAATGGACCCTTGAAACCCCCCTGCAGTTATTCTAGATGTTTGTACATAAAGAAACTGAAACGTAAGATAAGGAGCTGACCTTCCAGTCACTCCAGGCATATACCAAAGCAAAGCACAGAATCTAAGTCTGAAACCTCAGTTTTCTACATACACAACGAAGTGCTTACATTAAATAAATACAAAATTTTATCTCCCTATCAAATGTTTTCATAGGTCTGCTGCTTTCCCCCATTTTAAATATTATTTTACTATAGATACACATAAGTATTACAGCCTTGAATGATGCCATTTTAAGACATTTTGATTAAAAAATCATGGAAAAAGATTGTTTAAAGGGAGCCTTTGAGGTCGCCTAATCCCATCTGTCACTTGAAGAAGAACTGTATCAATAGTCCATATCATATCACCCTGTCATGAGAAGCAATTTCTGGAGTTTTGCAATAGTGAAAAAAGGGGACTATCCAGAAGTTCAAGTCCTTCCACAACAAAAAGTGTACTTTTCTTCTAGCTCATGGCATTAAATCAGTCTTGCAGTCCTTTTCCAGGGCTTATAGTTTACAGTAAAAAATAACAACAAAGCAGTCAGTGGTACCTCTCCCAGAGCACAATGCCAGCTGCTAGGATTTTTACCAGGGAAAAACAAGTAAAAAATAATGAAAGGCCATCAGGTAGTTGCTGAACTTAGCCAGCATTAGGGCTAAGAAAAAGCTCGGCCAGAGCACTTGAAAGCTAGCTTGTTGATTTAGAGCTTGTTTACCTAGCAGTAACAGCATCCGTTTGTATGGAAGATGCACTTTGGTCAATAAGCACAAATACTTAAACCACAAATTGGGCTAAAGGGATTTCTTCAGAAGAAGCGATTAAAGACTTAATGTGTAATACCTTGACTAAATAATCACAGAGGGGAACAATAACCTTCTTGAAATACATGGAGGATGAACACACCAAGGAGGGAGATGACTCTTCAGGGACTAAGCTAATAGGATTAAAATTTAGAGTGTCAGAGACTTTAATAGCGTAACCTATTAGGCCATGGAATAATTGGTATCACCAGAGCAAAGAGGCATTTTATTAATACTGTATAGACCAACTACTCACAGTGAGACCTCAAGGTTTTTTGTAGCATCATTTTTAAACAGACCCGTAAAGTCTATTAGGAGTTTCTTTTATAGATTTTAGAATAATTATTTTAAAATAAGTGGTAAGGTTTTCAAACAATAGTAAGAGAAGATTTTTTTCCTACCAATCCTTCTATAGGAAACTACTACTTCAGCAGAATGTTTTCCTTGCTCCAGTTCATAGTCTGTAGGCAAAGGAACTTTTGCCCTTGAAGGCAGCTATAGTTTCCTCCCATTCAAAAGCTAAACTTCAAGCTTCATCGAACTCTGGCAGCATCTCCTTTCATTTCTCAATGAACAGTAGCATCTGCATCATTTCCAGCACATATCCAGCTACATACAGGGATGGTAATGCTAAACTGACTTTTGTTAAGATCAACATCTTTGTTGCTACATGAAACCACAACTGAGAGACTCCAGTAAGATGAAGCAGAGTTGAGGTTTGAATTCCTAGCTCCAGGGGAGATATTGATTGCTCTGCACTCAAGTTCCACTCCTAATATATAGATGCCCTGCATCAGATTTATATACCTCAAATTCAGGCAAACTAAATAAAGTTATCTGTTCTCATCACACTCGATTAAACTCAGTACACAATTTACCCAAATCGATAGTTAATTAAAAAGGGGTGGCAATTTCTACATACTAAATTAGCTCATATCTAGCATTCTACATTCCCTGTTCCAGGTTGTCCTGGTTCTGGCCAGGCTAGAGTCAACCTCCCCAAGCAGCCAGCCCAGGTGACCTGAGTCAGTCCAGGTGACCTGAGTCAGCCTGGGCTGTTTCACACCACCTGACATCACTCCCCCATAAAAGGGGCTGGTTGGGGAAGGGCAGGGGTTTGGTGCCTCCAGGACAGTCTGAGAGCAGCTGGGGTGTCAGATTGGTTGATTGTTCCTTGCTGTTGGGCAGCACTCTGTAATCATCAGGTCAGTAAGGTACTCTGTGTTAGCACTGGGTGTGAGTGTAACTGGCCATTATTGTTCTACGTTCATGGTGATTTTTGTCAGTGAACTGTCCTTGTCCCAACCCACGGAGGCTCTGTCTGCCCTGTGGGAGTGAGTGAGCTGTGTGTGGTGCTCAGCCACTGTCTGGGGCTGAACCAATACACAAATATGTGTACGGTAGAAGAAAGAAGGCTAGTTCTGTTGGAAGCAAGTTATCTATTATGCTTTAGTAGGCTACCAAAAAAAAAAACCCAAACCCAAACCACAGAATCACAGGGGTTGGAAGGGACCTCGAGAGATCATCGGGTCCAACCCCCTGCCAAAGCAGCTCCCCAGCTCATATTGCACAGGTCGACATCCAGATGAGTCTTGAATCTCTCCAGAGATGGAGACTCCACCACCTCCCTGAGCAGCCTAACCCCACAACAATAACAAAAACCCCACAGAAAACTAGAAAACTTTTTAATAATGCTGAATTTTGAGAAACAGATCACTGCTGCTTATATTGAGACTGGCCATCGGAGGGCATTGCAAACTTGTGCAAGGCTTGGTAAGCCTACGCCAAGTAGACATGAAACTGTAAAATAAACTCTGAACCCACAGCAAAACCAAAACCAACAATGAAAGGGGGAATAAAAAAGAAAAAACCTTCACCAAAGTGTAAACTTCTGTCCAGTTTGGTGTCATCTGTAGATTTCCTACAGAATGGTACTTTGGGTATGGCAGGGATTTTATGAGCCAAAATAAGACTCTGGTATTGTACAGTCTGGACACATAATAGAGGTAAGAAAAGCTGCCCTGAAGCCTTTCTTCTTGTAGCAGGTTCTTGGTAGACTCAGAGCTGCTCTTTAGATCTAAACTTTTCGGGTTTTCACTGCCTTTGAAGTCCAAGTACAATGCAGCCTGTTATGAGAACTTGGCAGTAGCAGAATGCTTTCATCTGCTGTTTGATGATGGCATCATCAATGCCATTAAATAGGATATTTTTGTAACTTTCTTGTTATATATATGTTAAGATGGTCTCTTCAGACAGGTGATAGGACAAGGGGAAATGGCCTCAGGCTGTGCCAGGGCAGGTTTAGATTGGATATTAGAAAAAAAATTTTTACTGAAAGAGTTGTCAGGGCTGGAACAGGCTGCCCAGGGAGGGGCTGAGTCACCTTCCCTGGATGTGCTCAAAAAAAGGGTAGATGAGGTACTTAAGGATATGATTTAGTTTAGGATGAGAATGGTTGGACTTGATGATCTTAAAGGTCTTTTCCAACCTTGTGATTCTATAAAGAAAATATTTATCAGGTATACCCATCTGGAGCTGGCAGATGTGGGGGTAGAACTTGTTATTTGTGTTATGCTGATGTAACTTGGTTCAAAACACACAGTCACAGAACATTAGGAGTTGGAAGGGACCTCAAAAGATCACCTAGTCCCACCCACTGCCAGAGCAGGATCACCTAGACTAAATCACACAGGAACACATCCAGGAAGGGTTTGAGAAGGAGACTCCACATCCTCTTTGGGCAGTCTGTTCCAGTGTTCTGTCACTCTGACAGTGAAAAAGTTTCTCCTTATATTAACATGGAACTCCCTCTGCTCAAGCTTGCACCATGTCCTATTGTTGCCATCACTGAGAAGAGCCTGGCTCCATCCTCCTTACTCTTGCCCTTTACATATTTATAAACATTAATAAGTCTCCTCCAAGCTAAAGAGCCTCAGCTCCTTCAGCCTCTCCTCATATGAAAGGTGTTCCACTCCATCTCAGGGGCCCTGCGCTAGACTCTTTCAAGGAGTTCTGTGTCCTCCTTGAGCTGAGGGGCCCATAATGACACTGCTAATTTAGCAGGCATCTTGAGCTTGCATATGCCACCTACACCCATGGGCCTCAGGAATGTTTGTAATTCAAACACAAATGCCCTCTGCTCCCTTCAGTATATCATCCAATATGAAGTATTGTCTTACCTGAGTAAGACAATAAAGGAATGAAAGCAAAGGGTAGGACTGCTCTCATGTTACCTCCATCAGCATGCTTCCCGATAAGGAAGTACAAAATCAGTGGAGTTTATGTATTCTGCAAAATTCCTGAGCTGTTAGGTTCCCAGACAATCCCTCACTGCAAACAAGTATTTAGATTGGAACAAGTGTAAAGGTGCATCTGAAATATGCCCTATTCACAGCCCAGAAATGACCCAGCAGCCTTCTTCACAAAAGGTTTTGTAGCTCTCATTACAATGCCCCTCTTCAAACTAAAGCTCTGCTCAGCCTTTCAATTTTTTTTTCTCTTGAGGAGGGAGTGTTTTGGGTTGGGGGGCAGGGTTCTTTGTTGATTTTGTTCTGTTTTTACCTGTCCTTAGGGTATATGCTTCTGTGCAGCATATAGCCCCTTCAGTCTGTTCTTGACTATTTACATCTCGAGCCAAGTCTGGCTTCGTTCCCCTACGTGCCAACAGTGCTGTGACTAATTCCCAACAGATGTTCCCCCAGCTTGGCTACTCCTGCAAAGAAGCATCCTTTTTCAGGGGGCCTTTTCCAGTCCTTGCACGTACCCCCCCCAGTCACATCCTCCTGTGTGGTATCTCCCCACAGCACGTAGGTCCCGTGTTACTCTGGGAGCAGGCTTGACCTGGCCACTTTTCTGCCATGATCTCCTGCGATCTTGAGACAAGAAAGGGAAGCAAATCAGGGTTGGAAAAATATGATTTTTATTCCCTTTGCTTATACCAGCAGTGGTACCAGCCATCCCAGAAGGAGACAGGTGTTACAACGTGGTGCTGTCTGCTCTCACTCACATTCGTGCACCTTTGAATTACGTATTCCTCCGATACATTCAGGAAACCTCTTTAAGGTATCAAGGACCATGTTTCACATCAAAGTACAGGAAATAAGCAAGAGGAATTCTTTTGTTTCTCTCTCTTTGAATTGCTCTTGCATGGTAAGGACAAGGAGAAACTGGCAGACTGATTTGTCTGCACTGATTGGTAATAGTTTGAGTTCCTGCAGTTTTTCTTGCAATATGAATCCTTGTTTCACAAACACACTTGACAATGCATTTCTATTTATGTTTTGTGTTGCTTTGTTTTTAAATTGCCATGGCAGGTGTATTTGGGGATACATAGATAAAAGTATTTCAACACTGAATTGAAAAGAAAAATATTTAATTGCTCTGAGGTAAATGTACTTCTAAAATTAAGGAATGTAAAACAATATAGACAACCATCTGCTATTAAACTGTGACATCCATAAGCTATAATTTTTTTAATGTCACTGAAAGGACATAAGGCATTAATTATAAAAATAGTTCATTTAATAGTTATTTCTCATTTCTTTTTGCCTTTGCTTGAAGGAAGACTTTAATTATTAAAGTTGTCCCAAATAAATTCACACACCACTTTGACCATTGGGAAAAATTCTCTCAAGGGAGCATCACTCCTCTATCGTGAAGCTGTTGCACTTGTGAGTGGAGAAGCTTTGTAAGAAACTTGCACTGATCAGAAACCTTCACATGGCAAAGCAGGGAAATGCTGTTACATTGCCTGGTGGCAATTCATATGAGAGCTAAAACCTTACATTGGTCAGAGCCTTTAGCAATGTTTATCCCCCTCTCACATAACTGGGAATGGAGGCACGGAGTGAGGGAAGTTCACAGTAAGGACAGGAACAGATCTGTTTCCCAAAGCTAACTTAAATATTTTATACTTACTTAAATATAAGAATTCTTAGCCTGTTTCCAAAGTCAAGATTTAACATATGGTTGAGTTGCTTTCATTGTTTTTCATTGCTTCTTTCTTGCTTCATCCTCCACCTTCCAGCACTGACAGAGATCTCTCAGGCTCTTTGGGGGGGTTCCTTTGAAAGCCTTAAGTCTCCGAAGAATTGGTAGGGAACAGAAAGATGGGGAGACAAAAGAGAATCCTACTTTTCCTCTTCCTGTGCTGATTTATAGTGCCTGGAGGACAGTTACATGATGCAAATTATCACTGATGGGAATTATGGGGCTGTAGTTTTCCACAAGCTTGGGAGTTTAATGCTTAACATATATTTTATCATGAGTTCAGGTGCTTATTTTTATTACTCCATGTTTTCCCTTGACATCAAAGCTCAGATAATGCAAATCTAGTAAAACAAGTGGATAATGATGTTTTACGTGAGTTTTACAGACTAGCTACCATAAAGTGTATACACCCTGGAGTGGAAAAGGGAATGTGCAGATAGCAGAGAAATGTAACAATTCTCTTGTGATAAGCCAAGGGAAAGAGGAACACTTTTCCCAGTAGCAGCAAAATAAAGCAATACAATGAAGTGCTTGATCACTAAAAAAATTTAAGCCTGTTTTGTAACAATCAATGTGTAGCCTCATCTAGCTCCACTGAAACGAAAACCCTCTTTTCAAAACACTCAGATGTGTCAGATCCTTTCTGACTCTGTGTAAACCCATCTGACATGACATAGAAATCCTGCTATTCCCTCCATTTCCTAGGTGAATGCCCTTGGAGTTGGGACTACTAGAGACCAAGGCATCTCAAAGGTGGGCTTGGGAACAGCAAGAGAAGCCTGCTAGAGGGAAGGGACACGAGGGATTGAGCACAGTAGCACAACTGAGTCAGTTGCTGCAATGACATGTTTAAAAGAAATTAGGTTTCCCAATGCTTCACAAGGTCACCTAACAGTACAAATAATCCTAAGGAAGAGAGTAATTATTTGTTCAGACTGTGTCTCAGGGCACCTGAAACAAGTAGCTTGAAATCTAGCTTAAACGGCTGTAAATCCCCGAATTCCAGTCCCAGAGTTTGTTGGCCACAAGATGCTCTCACTGGAATGTCATGTGCCCAGGAACAGTTAGGTACAGAGAATTTCTTACTGTAAATTAAACAGCTTGACTCACAGAGACATGTAGCTCCTTTGCTCATCCTCATACACCTTTTTGTCTAAAATGTAATGAAACTGTGTTTAAGAGACAGATTAACATGGCTTAGTGGACTAACGGTGTTGTGAAAGAAGTCCTACAGGAGTGCTGTGTTTGTGTAGCTACTGTGAATGGTGAAAGAAAGAAAGAAAAAGCATTTTGGCAGAAGGTTGTGTGAACAGAACAGTAGTAAAACACAAATTGAACTCTAGAACCCTGGACTGGTGTGGGTGGGAAGGGCCCTCAGCCTGCCCTCATGCCCCATGCAATGGGCAGGGACACCCCCCACCAGCCCAGGGTGTCCCAAGCCCCATCCAACCTGGTCTTGAACCCTGCCAGGGATCCAGGGGCAGCCCCAGCTGCCCTGGGCACCCCCATCCCTGGGAAGGATTTCTGCCTCCCAGCCCCTCTCCAGCTGCCCTCCTGCAGCAGAAGGCTGTTCCCCTGGGCCTGGCCCTCCCTGCCCTTGGCATCAGCCCCTCTCCTGCTTTCAAATACAATTTGCAAACCTTAGGTCCTATTTTAGAGACTTACACCAGCACTGGTACACAAGGCTCCTCTAAAAAATGGGGTTTTACCATCTGCTACAAGTAACCTCAAGCCTTGTCAGGACAACCCTTTTCCACAACCCATTACTAACTCTCACTGACATGCCACCTTTTGCTGCCATTTGCTCTAGTTTTAACAGGTAATCTGGGAATCAAGCTTTCCAATCAAAATGGCAAATGTAGTTCCTCTGCTCCAATGCAAATCATTAGATAAGGAAATGGCACTGACCTCTTGGCATGTTTTGGGATGACCTTACTTGCGAGAAGCAGGATTGTCATGCCCAGAGCCATACATGTGTATGTATCAACGGGATTATTCTGCTCCAGGAGCCCTTACATAACAGAATAATCGAAATATTTCTAGGTGAAGAAAAGGGAACTACACACAGTAATTTATGGAGAAGAAGCAAGTTTGTTTAATCACTGTAAATTTTTTAAGTCATTACATGTCTTGCGATCCGCTGAGCAAACCTATTTGCATAACTAGGTTTTAAATGCGAATCAGAAAGAATTTTACTAAGTGGATGATTTGTACAATACAGCCTCTAGGTCTCTTGCAGAATTACTTTGATGAGGGAATGTTTCTTTAATTACGCTGAAGGCCGATTACCCCATTACAGCCACATTGTTTTGTGGATTGCATATAATTTTGCTGTTTCCGAAGATTCCCTGCCATAATTCTGAAGGAAATGCAAACAGCAAGCAGACACTTGAGACACATTAGGCAAGAGATGAAGATGCTTTAGTGAATTCAATTTAAGCTGCAACATTAAAGTGATTTTGTTGAATAAAACATAATGCAATAATGAGCCTGTGTATGTCAACTCCACAGAGAAGATAATAGCTGGAGAGCTAGCTTCCCTTTCCTCTTTTCTAGACTCTTCTTACACTCATTAGTCAGAGACAACGCTGCAAACAGAAACCTGTCCTAGCTCCTGCTTTATTTCAGTATAAGTATATTCCCTACAGTTGTGTTTCACAGTTGAATAAAGTGTTAAAGAAATTAGTTGTCAGCTTCACAGCAGCACTAATGAGACTGCACACTAATATTTTTTTACCCATTTATAGCTGATGTTAAAGATAACATGATGTACAGTTCGCTCTCAATCACTTGGTGACATTTGCTGACTTTTTAGAGAAGGAATATTTACAAATTTATGCAATTACAGGATAATAAAAATCCCGGTTATATTCTGCACAGTTTTTCCTCAGTCTACTTCTGACATCCTTCTGAGCCTCTTGTGTCCAGTGTCAGGGTTACTCACAGAATCACAAGGTTGGAAAAGACCTTTGAAGATCATCAAGTCCAACCATTCTCATCCTAAACTAAACTATATCCCTAAGTACCTCATCTACTCATGATACTGATGAGCACTGAGGTTTGGAGCTCATGAGTTCTTACCTCTTGGAGGTGCTCAAGTCCTTGATTACATACAAGCAGGTCTTTTGTGGCTGTGGAAACTCATCTTTACTGGAAACAAACAATAAAAAGTCAATATTAAATAAACCAAAACCTACCAGGGTTCTTTATTTTAGCTTCCACCAGACCTGTTCTAATTTCTTTAGAGAGTTAACCTGCCACTTCAGGAATAACAGGTCAGCTGTCAGGTTTTTCTCTTAAGATTTATCAAAATATCTGTAGTCTGGTTTGCAGATGGAGAGGTGACTCCCAACACTTGTATCTGCACAGTTTTTCAATTATTTCTTTCTTGGGCTTTTATAGACTTCATGGTATTAGAACAACTGCTTACTTTGGTGACACAGACCCCCCCCGCCCCGGGTTCTATGATTGTAGTGTCCTGGCAGCATTTCAGCTTTAAGGAAACTCCTTTCAGGTATTCATGGAGCCATCATTTTATACAGAAAAGGAAGGTAATAAATCAAAATCTCAGCCATTTATCATTTAGAGGAGTGCCTCACCTTGTAAATTCAAGTTGCTTTAATAGTTTTGCACCATTTTATTTAGTCTTCATTGAATGATGAATAGCTCAGAACAGTCAAGCTTTTCATCACTACATACATGAATCAAAGGAAAAACCAAGAATGAAATGTTTCATAAAACAGCAACAGGAGGTAAAATAAAGCATTATTTGTAGGAGAAAGGAGGTGGGCAACATTGTTTGTTTGTTTGTTTGAATTTAGATATTCAAAAATACTGTGCCTTTGGAAGGTAATAAAAGTCTTTCAGTTTGGAAGTTGAAGGCACCCCAGGGGTCTCTGGCACACATGTCTGTGGCAGAGCAGAACATAACATCTGTTCACCTCTGGGGTAAGGTTGATGAATTTGGTTCCACCAGTGATATGGACAGCATCTTTCCCACCACTGTAGCGTGGTAGCCAAACACATTCAAACCTGTTCCCATGTTCCTGTAAAAAGTGTGCAGGGACTCTGGGGCAGCATCGATTACAGAAGAGCTTTAGTCCTGATGAAAGCTGTCCTTGCAGTCTTCTTTGCTCTTATCTCCAGTTCCATTCTCCTCTCAAGCCTCAGTTCTTTGCTGTTTGGATCTGCAGAGTTTAGTTTTTAAAAAATAAAAAGGAATCATTTAAATTCTGTGTCACGGAAAACAACTTTTAAACTTAGGGCAATAGGCAAGAGATTATGGATTCCAGGGGAATTCTTAGGTTGTGTTAATTAAAAGAATGAAGGAAAACACAAATTATTCGTGCTAGTAAGTGAAGCTTGTAGGAACTACAAATGATAGCAGATGTGTTAATTCAGTAGAGGGATAAATGAATGAGTCTGCATTCTCCTATATCTGTACCTTACTGCTCAATCCTTAATGATGAACAGATCATGCTAGATTGTGTTTGAAAGCATCCATTCCCTTATCTTGAGTCAGAAGCATACTACATTTTCAAAGGGTAAAGAAGGAAGAAACAGTTTTCCCACAGGTGTGTTTAGCATGGGAAAGTTAACTCTAAATTAATGACTGTGTTATCGGATTCAGGCTGAGAGAGTTGGGGTAGTTCAGCCTGGAGCAAAGAAGGCTCAGGGGACCTCTGAGCCCCTTCCAGTCCCTGGAGGGACCTACAGTAAAGCTGGGAAGGATGGTTTGTAAGGTCATGGAGCTATAGGATGAGGTGCGATGGTTTTACTAGAGCAGGGCAGGTTTAGATTAGACCTTAGGGAGAAGATCTTCACTCTGAGGGTGGTGAGACACTGGCACACGTTGCCCGTAGAGGTGGTGGAGGTCCCATCCCTGGAGACATTCAGAAACTGTATTCAGAAACTGTATTTGGACATAGAGATGGCTCAGTAGCTGCAGGACAGGACAGCTATGCAATCCCTAATTAAGTTTTTGTTTGTGTGTGACCCTTGATAGTTGGGTTGCTCCTGAACTTGATTTGTTGTGGTGGCCCCAGGTCAAGGATTATGGCTTGACCTTTGGTAACTGACAGTGTAGATCTAGTGGGGAGTTAAAAAGTCATATTTTTTTCCATCTTCTGGCTGTGCAACTGACTGATCTAATAGTGCCTATTATCTCATACATGCCCTTGCTTCATTTTATCATTTCTCCAATACTCATGACAGTTCTGAACTCTTCTCCAGAACCTTTGCAGCCTTACTGAACACTTCTGATATTGAGGTTCTGACACATAGACCAGACATGAAGTGAAATGATATGCAGTATTTTTGAGTGTGCATCCTTCTGACAAAAGAAATACAGAATGGAATCTGTACTAATAAAGTAATATCAGCATCCTGGAGTACTTTCTCACAACATCCACAAATCTGCATTTCTTTAGTTTTCTCCTGATTCATTCACCCCACTGAAAATGCAGTAGCAACAGCATCAGCGTGTGTGTGTCATTGAAGCTTTGTGTGCTTTGCTGTTCCTTCCAGTGTTTCAAACTGTCAATTATTCATCAGTAACAAAAGAATTAAGCTGTTGTTGAGATTTAAAAATCTGATATTAAAGTACAACACCCCTCCCCCCCAAACAAAACCAAAAAAAAAAGAAACCCTGCGTTGAAAAGGAATCTGTCACATCTAAGGAAGTGAAAAATAAGCTGCAGTTTGTTAAGTAATACTTAGAAATATGGTTTTTTGTCAAAGGGGACCTTCAAACTAGGGAGATCCAGTGGTTGTCAGTGTTCTACAGCAGTGTGCAGAATATAAAGTATTTTTAGAGACTGATTAGGCATTCTTTTTTGTTGGGGCAATGTTTGTAATATTTGTTTGTCCCTGGCTGATGCCACAGTAGGTGATGTAAAAAGATGGATAAATAATTTATAAAAGAACTCAGTAGTCATCAAAGAGCATTGCTCTGATGATGTAGTCTGCATCAAGGCCTTGGATAATAGATTACAGTGGAAGACATTGGAAGGATACATTTTGGTCTATGGTTTTTACTACATTTCTAGAAGTCTAGGCATTTTAAACATCTTAAGATGCAAAAACTTTTGAAGCTCTATAGATTCACCAAGTCCTTAAAACAATGAACCTTATGATGAAGAAAGATCACTGAATTGATATATAGTTTTAGCAGGTTCACCTAGATATCACCTGAGGCCTTTCATGAGAAAGATGTACATTCTGTTTCCAAGTCACTATAATCTGTAGATAAGTGATTATTCATAATGAGCAGGATTACATTTTTGTTAATCCATGTTAATAGCCAAATTTTAAAAGGCAAATCAAACACCAAGGTGGTTTCAGTTCTGCATCTCCACATTGGAGTTTCAGAGAACCATTCAGAGAAAAATTGAGGATGGGTTTTGCTTTTTGAGCATCGAATGCAATGGAGCTATCTGAGATGAGAATCTGGCTGCACATAAAACATCTTCTGTTGGAAGAAAAGCTGAAGATACCTGGTGGGAGGTTCATGGGAGCTGCCTCTGTGGTTCTTTCCATTGTGAATTCTAGGAAGAGGTGTGGCACAATCAAAGGCAGTAGTTCAGGACTGAGATAAGTTCAGCATAAGATGACCATAGAAATCATAAAACTTTAGATTCTGTATCTGACCTAAATTTACTGAGTGGTTGGCTGTCCAAAAGTTTCTCTGTACCAGCACTGTTCCCTGTTCCTTCAGAGATGAAAATATGATGCATTTATTAATGATTCAGAGCATCTAAGGCTATTTTGAAATAGACTGATGATCTGTGAAAGCTGATACTTTGGCCCTTACAGAGTCGGGCTTTGCTCAGAGTTAAGTTAAGGTTGTCTGCTTAACTTTTCTCCCATGAAAATGTTAAGAAAATTGGCAAGGTCCTTGAGCAGAAGCACGAGACACAAATATATTTTAAATTCTGTTGAGGTTTGTTCCACTGACTTGAAGAAAAGAATTCAATATATTTTGCCTACACTCATGCACTTTCTCATGCTCACAGGTAGTAATAAGAAGCCATGAAGTTTACACCAAGAGTATGTTAACTGTTTCCAAAGTATGTGCTCGTAGCACAGGGTTCAAGCAGAGGGTAATACATTCTGTCTCCCTTATCCTTCCTCTTCCACTTCTTCAACCAGTTTTTTAATCAGCCTTAGGTCAGGACTGTGCACAGATGTCAGCAGGTGGAGGTGAAACTGTCACTGGGTAAGAAGCTCGCCTACAATGTACAGGCAAGAGTAAGAGGTGTCAAACAAGTAGGCTGAGCTTCAGTTATTACCACATAGCAGAGAGCTTCATTCAAGCTGTTGATGTGAGACAGAGGTCAGAGAGTCCTTCTGCTTGTCTCAGGCTTCACAAGGTGCACAGCACAATGGCATTCCAGGAGTTGTAGAGCATTGGTGATGCGGCCAAAAAAGAATAGCAACAGCAGAGAATTCAAGGCAGTATCTTCTGAGCAACAAGTCAAGGGACTAGGGCCTCTCCCTAGGAACTGGGAGACAACATCCACAGGAGCAGTAACACCATCTTACAGAATGGAAACTCTTCCAATGGAAACACTCCATAAGCTAGACAGCCTGTGATGATCCAGAGATGTACATGAGCTCACCTAACAGACTGAAATAGGAAATTGAAATCTGAGTTGATTTGGTAGAATTAATGGGCTTGGTTTTAAGTATATCTGTTAAACTGTCTAGAAAACAATTTTTTTAATACCAAAAGGGTTATTCTCACTGGTCACAGCTATGCTATCTGACATACTTCTTTTTTTTCCTATTCGTCTTTATTCCTGAAGACATCTTTAGCAGAAACAGGATTCTCTTCTTTAAAAATTCTCACAGTCTCATCCTTGGTCCCAATGGCAGGCTCAGAAGTGTTTTCTGATTTTACTCACATATTTCTCTGCCTATACCAAACCATCAGACCAAACACAGAACTTTGACAACAATAATGGAAGGTCTCTCTCCTAGACTTACAAGTGTTAAGAAGAGTCAGACAGCCATAGGCACGCTTGTGCATCTGTCCAGTATGGATAATGCTACAGATTTCTACAGGCAGTTACCAGGACCATGTAGAGATGGCTTCAGGGCCTTTCTTTTTAAATTACTTCATAAAATAGCAATATCTTCTCACCCATGGAGTCCCAGTATATATCATGTATTGTATGTAATCTTGAAATGTATGCCACTTTTATCTTCTGAAAATCAGAGAAGTAAATCTCTCTTTATGAGCACACTTTGCAGTTACAGAAGACATTCAAGTGCCATCATGCTGCATATAATAAGAGACTTGAGAATAAAAGAATTAGTATTAGTGATCTCACAATGATTTCTTACAGACTGTGGCTGAACCTTGTATGTGGAAGAATTTACAAAGCTGGGAGGAGTGGCTGACACGCAGGACACTGCGCTGCCATCCAGCGAGACCTGGACAGGCTGGAAAGCTGAGCAGGGAGAAACCAGATGAGGTTTAATAAAAGCAAGTGTAAAGTCTTGCACCTGGGGAGGAATAACTGTCTGTATCAGTACAGGCTGGGGGATGACCTGCTGGAGAAGAGCTCTGTGGAGGACCTCGGGGTCCTGGTTGATGACATGTCTATGAGCCAGCAGTGTGCCCGGGTGGCTAAGAGGGCCAATGGGATCCTGGGATGCATCAGGAAGAGTGTGGCTAACAGGTCTAGGGAGTTGATCCTCCCCCTTTGCTCTGCCCTGGTCAGGCCCCACCTGGAGTATTGTGTCCAGTTCTGGGCTCCCTGGGATAAAAAAGACAGGGATCTCCTGGAGAGAGTCCAGAGGAGGCTATGGAGATGATGAAGGGCCTGGAACATCTCCCCTGTGAGGAAAGGCTGGGTGAGCTGGGGCTGTTCAGCCTGGAGAAAAGAAGACTGAGGGGGGACCTAATTAATGTTTATAAATGTCTTAAGTATGGGATGCAGGGGGAATTGGCCAACCCCTTTTCAGTGTCTGTGGGGACAGGACAAGGGGCAATGGCTGTAAACTGGAGCACAGGAAGTTCCGCACCAACATGGGGAAGAACTTTTACACAGTGAGGGTGAGGGAGCCCTGGGACAGGCTGCCCAGGGGGGTGTGGAGTCTCCTTCTCTGGAGATATTCAAGACTCGTCTGGACACCGACCTGTGCAATGTGAGCTGGGGAGCTGCTTTGGCAGGGGGGTTGGACCCGATGGGCTCTCGAGGTCCCTTCCAACCCCTGTGATTCTGTGATTCTCCCTAGAATGACTCTACTGCAACTCCTCTGAATTTGATTTGGTTTGCAAAGGAGAGTGGAAGATCATGCTTTAGAAGTGACAGTAATTGGAGATGAACTTCAGAACAAAAACCCCAAAACTATACCCATGCTTGTGTCCTGAGAAACAAAAGGTTCATAAAAGAGATGAGTAAGAAAAGAAAGATGGCTTATAGTAAGAATGATCCCTTAGCCAAATGGTTGCAATTTGGCCTCTACACCTGCATAAATATTTCAAAGCATGCTTACTTCTTTCCAGTTAACTCAATTTTTCTTAAAATCCTTCTATATTCCATTTCTTCTAACCTACAGACATTGCTAATTCCTTACTTCTGGAATATCTTAGGTGGAATTAATGAAAAGCAATTTCTATATACACAGCAAAACCCTGGAACATCCTACCCTAAAGAAGGTATCTTCTTTGTTAGTTGTAGCTCTCTTGTGTCTTTTGCAAGACTCACCATGCTTGGGATTCTTGGACCAGCCTGAATTATTTAAATATTCATCCAACCCAGAGACACTTTTTTCAAAGAGGAAAATATTAATCCTCACTAGCATATACACTGGGTTCATTCCCAAAATCAAGCCTCCTGGATTATCTTTCAGCACCAAATTACTGGATGTGTCTCTCAAAGATTTCCATAATTTTTTCCTTACGTAAGGTGCCTTATGTTGCTTCTGTTACTTCTACTGAATTTTGTTAAAGGCAACAATACTTTAGGTTTGCTGTAGTTATGATTGTTGAAAACATACCAGTAATCAAAATCTTGTGGACGGGGTTATCAAAGTGCCTAACATTTTCTTTCTTAGCTGGATTAGCTGGGAATAGGTCTCATGGAGAAGTAACAGAAATACATTCACAAGTGAGTCTTAGAGCTTCCAGAGGTATTTTTGCCTTAAGAAGACAAGTTATCTTTGACAAAATAAGGTGCCTGCAGACATTTTGTGGAGCAACAGTGACATTTAGTGGCCACTGGAGCAATTCCTAAAGCCTGTTGACCCCAGGAACATTTAGCATAGACTGTCACCCTCTCTGAGATTCACATTTAATTTCCCCATCCTTCTGTCCCCATCCGTTTGTGTGTTGTAATATTTGTAAAGGGGTAAAGAGCTGTCTTCTATAGGAGATTGACAGCCATTTTAACAACATATTTTTTTCTTTTGGGGGTCTTCCTTGAAAGTCAGCTCTTCTGCATATTGTGATAAACCAACAACAATTAAATAAATTCCTACCAGCCAGAGAATTAGACCAAAGCAGTGCATTGTACAAATCATGTTCCAACCCTCTGCCATGGGCAGGGACACCTCTCACCAGCCCAGGCTGCTCAAGGCCCCATCCAACCCGGCCTTGAACACCTCCACAAAGGGGGCATCCACCACCTCCCTGGGCACCCTGTGCCAGGGCCTCACCAGCCTCATAGGGAAGAATTTTTTGCTAAGATCCAATCTAAATCTACCCCCTGAATTGGCTCAGCCTGATGCTCAGCCTGTCCCCGAGCAGCCATCCCTTCTTCCCAGCCATCTCTTTCCCTTATATACTGAGTATGACATCAGATGGTATTGAATATTCCTTTAGCCAGCTTGGTTCAGCTGCCCTGGCTGTGTCCCCTCCCAGTTTCATGTGAAAATAAACTATCCCAACCAAAAGCCAGGACACTTAGTTATGAGAAAACACGACATGGCTACCTCTTCCTGAGTCTATTTATTTCATAGAGCACTGAATTCCTTATTTTCCCACTCAGGGTAATATTTGCCATTAGTGTCCCAGTTTGGAGAAAGCTTCATGTTACCTGTATACCAAGGCCATGAGCAGCTTTGAAAGCATGGCACTGCATTTTTTCCAGTCACGTCCTAAGTTCTCCTTCAAGACTCCTGAATTTAAAGGGCTATTTCAGGGATGTATTGTCTGTCCCAGCCAAACTTCTTCCCCATAAAGAGCTTGGAAAATGTTTTACAGTTTTAACCACAGCCAGGAGTTTCTTTACAGTAGCGCTATAATTTCTCTTTGAAGAACTTAAAATTGTGCTTCAATATAGTATTTCTCCCTCCAGTCATTTATTTCTTCCCACCATCCTTATTCCCAGCTTGTAAAAAACTGTAGCTGATGTCCCACAAGTGCAGTGTAGAGACACCTGACCCAGCCAGGTGAACGCAGCTCACTGACCAGTATGTCTGTAAATGTCCTTCTGGGTTTTGAGCTGTACTTCCTTTTTTCCAGAATAGTAGCAAATAATGGAACTGTTTTCCCCACATTTTGCATCACTGCTGATTTCCTCTGTTTTACAAACTCTGAATGACCATTGTTGCAAATTAGTTTGGCAAATGTCATGACCTGTTTTAGAATTCCCCTGTTCAGTCAAGCTCCTTGGAAGCAGAATTACACTCACAGGCCCTGGGGCAGGCAATATCTCCTTCTCCCTGGTAGTGGCAGCTTTTTCCTGATGAACTGCAATAAAAGTTGTCAAAATTCTTTGTCAAATCCCAAGTTTCTCAGTATATCTTTGTCTTTCTTTTGCTGGTCTTAATTTGCATAGCCAAGTCTACCCAAGTATTAATAAATCAGTTTATTGCCAGTTCATTTTAGAAGTCCTCATGTGTATCAAAAATACCAAAAGCTCAATTCTGTTTATATATTCTGCCAATTTCCTTTCTATTCAGCTCTCCATTATTTCCTGGCACAGTTAAGCTAGTGGCTGGCTTGAGACAACATGTCAAGGGCTGTATAGTCTTTGTTTTTCTGGATGGCGATTTTGAGTATCATCGAAATGATATTAGTTCAAATCCAAAGCAACAGAATCCCATTTCTGTTGATGGCAATGCTGATCGTAACCAGTGCTAAACTGACCATCCAAATAGTTTTGAAACATTTTGTATTGAGTTGCATGACCAAAATAATCCAGAATACAGCCAAATAAGCAACTCTTGGGAATTACATGTAATTTCTTACTGATCCAGTTCCAGTTCCGACTGACTTCTGCTTATTTGTGAATTATTAATCTTTTTCTCAGTGCTTTTTTTTTTCCTAGCTCCTTAAGTTGTTAATTAAGTTCAGTGCTCTGTTTTCTGATGAAATATCAGGTTGTTTGTCCAAGACCACAAATCTGCAAGTGAGGAAAGACCTGAACTAGTTTCTACATCCAGGCTTACTGATGTAACTGCTGGTCTGAATGACTTGAAAGATATGGCAAGCATTACAAACCAGAGTTGATCAGACAGAAGTTTATCTTCAGAAACACTGCTTAATAATGTCAGAATATTTCACAGAAACGTGAATGTAACCAGAACCATACAGTGCATTAGGCTGGAAGGGACCTTCAAAGCCCATCTAGTCCAAACCCCCTGCAGTGAGCCCAGACATCTTCACTAGATAAGGTCACTCAGAGCCCCATCAAGCCTGACCTTGAATGTTTCCAGGGATGGGGCCTCCACCACCTCTCTGGGTAAGATGTGCCAGGGATCCACCACCCTCATATTGCAGAACTTTTTCTTAATACCCAACCTAAATCTCCCCTTTTCTAGTATAAAACCATCACCCCTTGTCCTATCAGCCCATGCCTTTGGGAACAGTTCTTCCCCAGCTTTCTTACAGGCACCTTTCAGGGACAAGAAGGTTGCTATAAGGTCCCCCAGAAACTTCTCTTCTCCAAGCTGAACAAGCCCAGCTCTCTCAGCCTGGATTCACAGGGGAGGTGCCCCAGCCCTTGGATCATTTTTGTGATCCTCCTCTGGACACGGTCCAACAGGTCCATGTCCTTCTTGTGCTGAGGGCTCCAAAGCTGGACACAGCACTGCAGGGGAGGTCTCCTCAGAGCAGAGCAGAGCAGAGGGGCAGAATCCCCTCTCTCAATCTGCTGGCCACTCTTCTTGTGATGCAGCCCAGTCTGCGGTTGGCCTTCTGGGCTGCAGGTGCACATTGGTGGCATGATGAAGGAAAAACATCAAACCATTTGTTTCTTCAGCTCAAAATGTCTTGTAAAACTAATAAAATTGTGAAAGCAGAACACTAAATTGAAAGAGCACTTCTATCTCTTTCCAGCCAAATATTTCCATACAGGGTTTCAAAAGAAAGGAAAAACCCAGAAGGTATTTTGCCACCTCTCTTCTGTTGTTGTTGCAATGACTTCTATCCCCAGCCTCCTGTGACGCACAGCTTCACCCTGTATATGAATTACCTTCAGCTTCCACCTCAAGTTTTCATTAGATGCCTCACAAATCCTTTCCTATGCTTATGTTGTGCCTTTTGTGGCTATAATCAAGGAAGGAAATACAGTAGAATATTATTAAAATTTTTATTTTAGAGTCTTGTGGATAACTCGGGGCAGTTGCAGCCATTATTTTCCCAGCATTATTTTCACTCTGCCTCTTTTATTGCTCGTAACTGATTCACTCTGAGATGGGGCTGTGTTTATTTTCCCCACCTTTCACGGGGAGGCTGGCCAGCCCACAGGCAATGAGAAATCTTGGGAAAGGAAAACTTGTAGCCATGTACCTGGTTCCAATAAATTTCTTGCAAACTCTATGCAAACTCTTTTCTGTGCATCTGTTTTAGTAATAAAGTGAATGCAGTGAGGCATAATTCATTACCAATCACGTGGGCTTTTTAGACCCTTCTCAGCTCATGTCTGGATCACTGTGTATATATCCACACATTTATGGCACCGCAAGCTATAAACTGGGGAAGAATCAGATGTACTGCCCAGGCCTAACTTAATGATAGCTCAAAACTCAGGATTGCCTTATTTGCACCTCCTTGATACAAGAAGAGAACAGATTATTTTCAGTAGATGATTAAATTTTGCCTTTCTTCTTATTTTGCTTCCCAGAAAAAGCATATTATCTCATTGCTAATACTGTCAAACCCATCCATGTTTTCCTCTTGGGCATCATATGCATTTCACAGTGATAATGAGGTCACTCACCACAATACCCACCTTTTGGTTGTCACTACAGACAAATGATAAAAATAGTAGAAGATTGGGATAATGAAGAGCAAGAAGATAAAAGTTTGCCTGAAAGCTATGAAATACTTTCAGAGAACATCCTTCTCCCATGGAGGGAAAACACTCCCAAGGTTGGGAAACATACAGAAGCATATACTTTTTTCAGTGTATCCCAAGGATGGAGGGAAGGAAGAAAAGGAATGATGGAAGGGATGAAGGAAGGGAGGTGGGAATGTAGGAAAAAGGGGGTGGAAGGAAACAGGACAGAGCAAAGAAAGGAAGGGAAGAGGAAAGGAAAGGGAAACTAAGGAAGCAAAGGAAAGAGGAAATAAAAGAATGGTAAGGAAGAGAGAGGATGGAAGGAAGGAGCAAACTTTGCTGTGTAGCTGCTTGTGCTGTTCCTGCATGTCCGAAAGTCTGGAGACCTGTGATTAATGGAATAGCTTGCTTTCCCCAGAAGATATGGACTAATTGTGTTTTAACAGATTGCTGTAGCTCACCACTCAAAACAGTAGGTGTGTATTTGCTATTAAAAGATACCAGAAAGGATTTTGTAAAGAAACAAAAGCTCTTTCTAGGGTGACAAACTTGTAAGGAGGTAAGAAGTGCTAGAGGATGGGTTTTAATACATTCATCAGAGCTAAAACCATTTGGTAGGATTTGGCTCTCCCCACCCCCCCACCATTATCTATACATCTAGAATTTAATTTAGTTTAAACAGCCTTCTGCAGAACATCAAAATTTCTACCTAAATTTTGTCTCTAAAGAAAGCAGCCCCACTGGCACAAAGCAGCCTTGGAGCCAGCAGGCTCTCTGGGTTCCAGAGGAGGTCTCAGAGCTGCATCCAACTGAAGAGCCTGCCTTTGCTCGAGAGATGGAGAGCAATGGGTCTTGGAAGATGAGAACACCTGGGTGTTCGTGTACCTGCGCTGAGTCCGATGTGAAAACAGAATGTCATCCTGGGTACACAGCCAACACGACTGCCACAAAAATAGTATTTGAAGATAAATTGGAGCACATAACTCCCTTCTGCCAGCCCAGAGGCACAGGGCTTCAGCAGTCCTTGGTGCAAGGTCCGTGGTTACAGGCATGCCTCAGTAATACCAGGGAACATTCCTGATGCTTGGAAACATCTGGATTTACCTAGTTTGGGGTCTGAGCAGAAAAATGAGCATTTACAGCTATATAAACTACATGGAAATACCCATCATTTCCTCCTTAGAATGCCTTAACGTATAATTGCTAATTAGGTGAAACAGAGTTATGCCATCTAGTCAAGCAGTTGCACAGACCTGTAAAGAAATGCTGGCACCACATTACCGGGCACTCCCTGTAACTACACCCTGACAAACAATGTGCATACGTCTCTGGCACTGGCGCAGACAGGCGGAGAAGTGGTGCTTGCAGTACTCCCCTGGAGTCACCACCTCGCCTGCACCACGGCTGGCTCACACAGGGCTCACACAGGGCTCCCTGTCTAGGAAGGGAACCTTCTGAGCTGCGCAGCAGGGCATGAACATGGGAAAAGGCGACAAGCAAAATGTCACTAAAGCTCATCTGCTTCTTCCTCTGCACTCTGATTGCACCAAATCTCACAGGTAAATGGCTAAAATACTTTCAATTGGCTTAAGTCAGGAGATGCAGAGGTTCTGAGAAACAAAAACTCTTTAGTCCTTTTGATAAACTTTTGCCTCTGCAAAAGTTAAGCCAAAGAGTATGAGGTCAGGTGATCTCGAATTTTAATTCTTTGACTGAAAGTAACACTAGAATAAGGAAATGAAAAAGACAATCCTTAAATTCTAAGTTCTGCAAGTCATTTCCAAAATCTAAAGGGGAGGTGTGGTTTGAAGGAAATTACCTTGCTAACACTGCATTTGCCTCTGCTGTTCTGCTCTTCTGTGAGAAGCTGAGCTTTCAAGTCCTCTTTCAATGCTGATCTCTGAGCACAAGGCATGCCTTGCCTGTGGAGTGGATGCAGAGTCAGAGAGGAAGGGTATAAAGTGTTAATTAGTAGCTCAAAATTGTTGGCTGAGGGTCTCCTTTATTCTGAGAGGAAGTCATGCAATTTGTACCGGAGTTCGCTCAGTTCTGTCTCTCTAACTGTGCCATCTTAGCTCCTGAATTCATGTTGTGTCTTGCTCCAGTTTGTTCTCTGCCTCAGAAAGAATAAATTTATAGCCTCTTTGGCCAGAAAAACACTTTAGATCATTATTTATAGTTCTTAGTTGCTAGGTATGGAAACCACTGACTCGGCGTCAAGTCATATAAACTCTGATAGTTTACCCTGTGGAATAGGGAAGATCATGACAAATGTGTTTTTTTAAAGATGACAAAACTGAGCAACTAATATTTAGAGAAATTTGTTTTTTACTGTTTTTTTGTTTAAGACCTGACTAGTTGTGTAATGTTTCTGCACAGGAGCCATGTCGCCTGTGTGTGTAGTGACTGCCAGCCTCGCTCAATGACATGCTCATCGCATTCTATCTTCCACACTGTGAGAGATAGTAGGGGAGAAAGGTGGATAACTTACACTGTGTCCCCCATTCTCTTGGCCTTGACCTGAAAAATGAAAAGGTGTGTTCTACCCTCCTTTCTGAGCAAAGAAAGTTTTTTGGTTTAATGTTTACTTCTGAATCTATGCCTGTGGTTACACAGAGCAGAGACACCAGGTTAGAAAACAGCGTGGTTCCTATTTGGCCCAGGCTTTGTATCCTGGGTGCTGAGGAGAAAAGCAGGCAAGGGGGATATGTACCAGGGTCTTGCCTTTTGCAATTGGTAAATGAAGGTGGGGCTGTTCCCACAGACTTCGGGTTGGAGTTAGAGCTAAAGAGATTGTTCAGCATAATTGATTATTGTTGTTTAAAACACTGTGTCTTTAGGAGTTAAAGATGTGTGGCATTCATTTTCACCATTAACTTTACAAAGAAATTCCTTTAGTTTTCTGGGGTGTTGTAGAAATGACTCTATTTTCTTGTCACCAATATTCAGAGTTCAGAATTCCCTTGTCAGGTTCCCCTCCACTGAAATGTCCTCCAATGCAGAGAGGCAGACCATGCTCAAAGATACCAGAAGCTCAAAGATACCAGAGGACATTGTTGTCCTCCAGATTAGAAAAAGGAGATTGAATGGTACAGTGCTTGGAAAAGCCAGTGCTTATTTGCACAGCAGTAAGGAAGGATTTCTCAGCTGTCTATATAGAAGTTTAAGAGACATGCCAGAAACCACACAGATGAGGGAAAGCACCTCTGAACATTGCGTAGCACTGACTCAGGAGTTACTGATTCTTCTTGTGTCTCTTGAGCCCCTGGAAGGAGAGGCTATAGTGAATAACGAGGAAATTTTAGTAGTATTTTTTCAGAGTTCTCTTAAATATAGTGGCAAGTAGTGGTGATAGTAGTGATGGAGTAACAGCAAGTAATGATGGAGTAGTAGCAATGAAATACTATTTTGTTCTATATTCACAGAGAAAGAAGGGAATCAAAATCTATCCTAGAGCAATGGAATTTTGTCTGGGTTTATTTAAGGCATTTTAAACTGAAGAGTAAGGCAGACAAGTGTTCTGGGCTTGATATTAAAATGTTGTGGGTTTGGGTTTTTTTTTATTGTAGATTCTTTGACACAAAGAGGAGAAAAATGTTAAACAGGAGAAGTCATGATCATTCTGAATGGAAATCTATTCTCTGTGTAACATCTGAAGGGGAACAGACTGCCAATAGGGCAGGAGGCAAAAAAGCTATTTATAGAGAAAATCTGGACATGGTTTTCTTTGGCATGACTGGAGATGGTAGGGTAAGAGTCAGTACCCTGGCTGGAAAGACTGCAGTTCAGCTTTTTTTGTGAGGCTGTTAGCATACTGCTTGTGAATCCAAGATCAAATGGAAATGGTATGCAGCCCCAGGCTAACAGCATCCTGTATCCAGTTGTCTCCTGCACTTTGCATGATTCTTGTTTCTTTGCCCTTTGAAACGCACAGACCAGAGTTAATCGAGTACTTCAGCCCCGAAACAACACACTTCACTGTTCACACTTGGCACGTTCCCCCTTTATATTACCTAGAATTGTCCTTTCTCCCAGTGTCAAATATGTATTTGCTTACAATTGTTTTGTGGGTTGTTGAGACAGATGGCTTGAAGAAACCATGAATCTAATTCATTTGGATATAAGGGATACGTTACATCTAGATCAACAGTGTTTTAGAAGAGCATGAACCTCTCTTCCACACCACAGCTTTCGGCACGGCTCTGGGTCCCACGCAGAAAGCAGGGAAGTACGTCATCATTCTGTCACCCAGGGACGCATTTAATGTGTGTGCCAGATGAGATGGTCTCAGGTCTTTGCTTTATGCCTTCTTGATCCAGTCCTGAGGGCTGTCCACCCTGCTTGCAGCAGGGCACGATGATACAGTTACAGACATCTCTGTACATCCCATCAAGTGAGACACGCTAAAACTGAATCATGAGTTTCACTTTGGTATGTTTGTTATTATTTAACCCTACAAACACGAATCACTCAATTTTTATATGTAACAGCTGTACACACAAGTACATATATATATATATATACACTTATGCCTACACAGATATCTTTGATTATGAAAAGTAAGGAATTTCTTTCTCCAGGGATGCTGTTCCCTTCATCTGAAGGCTGATGTCCAAACCAGTGCACCACCATTCATAGGATCTATGTAGTCTGTAATGCTGTGCCCTATCACCACCGCCTTACCTGCAGTGCTGGATACTGAACTTTTTGACACTAAAGTGCAAATACTCCACAAATACACTGAATTAATAGCTGCTGGGTGCTATGGATTTGCCACAGAAGGCATGTGGCCATGTAAAAAATCAACGAATATGCTTTGTAGATAACACACATGAGTATTAGGTTTTTACAGATCATCTTTTTCTGGGAAAAGAGTTCTTAGGAATAGCAGATTTTATGCCCATCCCAAATCTATTAATACCAAACAGAAACTTAAACCAGTCAACATTTTTATAGACTGTTGTTAGGCCCAGAGTTTTTCCTCATGAAAGGCAGAAGGAAGCCGTAGTGCCTGTATACAAACTTGTAGTTCAGCTGAAGTGAGGGGACAGGTCTCACCATGCCAATGGAAGTGTCACTGGTTTTGCAAGCAAACCAGGAAAACTGCATTCTGAGTTAAGGAAATCAAGATTGGTCTCAACCAGGTACAAAATAATCTTTGGGCCATTAAAAGAGAAGTAGTCTAGTTGTCGTGGTTTTGCCCCAGCCAGGGGCCGCACCCCACACAGTCGCTTGCACTTTTAAAAGGAAGGAGGAAGGAAAGTTGGGGGAAGGGGAAAAAGGGAAGGAAGAAAGGAGGGAACGAAACCACAACCTAGAAACCAGAACCACGCAGGTTGGGATAAGGATAGTTTACTAAACAATAACAGAAAACTAGATATAACAATAACATAAGTTTAAAGCACAAAATAGATGAAACTGGTGATACACAATGCAATTTCTCACCAAACCGCACAACTCAGGCCACACAGCTTAGAGCCCGTCCCGGACAACCCAACCGTCCCCAGAAACTGCACGTCCTGCCGTTGTCTCCCCCTCTTCCCCCCAGTTCCCCCTTATACTGAACATGACGTAACTGGCATGGAATATCCTCTTTGGCCAATTCGGGTCACCTGTCCTGGCTTCGTCCCCTCCTTTCTCACTAGTAAGGAAGTATGCAGAGCTGAGAAAGGTACTTGATTGCCCAGCAACAAATCAGAAACATCAGGGTGCTATCAGCACTATTCTCATGCTAACACCCAAACATGGCATTCCATCCACTGCTAAAAAAAGTTTAACTCCATCATAGCTGAAACCAGGACATTATCCACCCCTTATTCCATACCATTTACGTCATGACCAGATCCAACAATTTTCTTTGGGTACAACCAGTTTCGTGTTTCACACACCCATATATGTATGTACACATGTATGCACACATATGTGCATACAGATCTTATTCCCTCAGTCTGTGAATCATCCCTCTGAAGTTGTTGAGTTCATTTAGTCCATGATTTTCAGGCTCCATTTATCGTAACAGTTTCTCAGGATAATTGTATGTTCCATTGGCTCGTTGCATGCTGCATCTCAGGCTCTTGGCTGATACACCTGGCATGGTCCATGCTCATAGTCTGTGGGTCAGAGTTTATTTTCAAAGGGAGAAAAAAGTTCTTGAGAGGCCAGGCTTTAGTTCCATCATCATGGCACTCATTCTTCATTAACTTGTATGACTCCAGCTATAATGCTATGGTACAACATACAGCAATCATAACAATAATGAAATATACAATAATGGGTTATTTGGCAATTATTACAATTTCTACTTTATTAATTATATTGGCTATTCTCACCCAAAATCAAATCCCCTTGAGGTACACATCGAACTTCTCCATCCCTCTGCATTACCCACCAAGTACAGCCAGGTCCTTGAGCAAAAACAATTCCAGACATGGGTTTACCTTTGCCTGAAGCAGGGATGACCCAAACTCTCTTTCCCAATACACTCTTCATATGCACTACTGGGACTCTGTCTCCCTCTACAGTACGTGGAAATTTTGCCTGGGCAGGGCCAGCCCGATTGGTAGATCCCCTAGAGTTAACTAACCACGTGGCTTTGGCCAAATGTGTATCCCAATGCTTGAATGTCCCACCACACATTGCTTTCAGTGTAGTTTTTAAAAGTCCATTATATCGTTCAATTTTCCCAGAGGCCGGTGCATGATAAGGAATGTGGTACACCCACTCAATGCCATGCTCTTTGGCCCAGGTGTCTATAAGAGTGTTTCGGAAATGAGTCCCATTGTCTGACTCGATTCTTTCTGGAGTACCATGTCGCCAGAGGACTTGCCTTTCAAGGCCCAGAATTGTATTTCGAGCAGTGGCATGGGATACGGGATATGTTTCTAGCCAGCCGGTAGTTGCCTCCACCATTGTAAGCACATAACGTTTGCCATGGCGGGTTTGTGGGAGGGTGATGTAATCAATCTGCCAAGCCTCCCCATATTTATATTTCATCCACCGTCCTCCATACCAAAGGGGCTTTAACCGCTTAGCTTGCTTGATTGCAGCACATGTCTCACATTCGTGGACAACTTGTGCGATGGCGTCCATGGTCAAGTCCACCCCTCGATCCCGAGCCCATCTATATGTTGCATCTCTCCCTTGATGACCCGAGGTATCATGAGCCCATCGAGCCATGAATAATTCACCCTTACGTTGCCAGTCTAGATCTACCTGAGCCACTTTAATCCTAGCAGCCTTATCTACCTGATGGTTGTTTTCATGTTCCTCCATGGCCCGACTCTTAGGTACATGGGCGTCGACATGACGTACCTTTACAACAAGTTTCTCTAGCCGAGCAGAGATATCTTGCCATAAGTCATCAGCCCATATAGGTTTGCCTCTACGCTGCCAGTTGTTCTTTTTCCACTGCTGCAACCACCCCCACAGGGCATTCGCCACCATCCATGAATCAGTATAAAGGTAGAGCCTTGGCCACTTTTCTCTCTCAGCAATGTCCAGGGCTAACTGGATGGCCTTCACCTCAGCGAACTGGCTTGATTCACCTTTTCCTTCAGTGGCTTCTGCTACTCTTCTTATAGGATTCCATACAGCAGCTTTCCATCTCCGATGTTTACCCACAATGCGACAAGACCCATCAGTGAACAGGGCATATTGCTTCTCATTCTCTGGCAGTTCGTTGTAGGGTGGGGCTTCTTCAGCGCGTGTTACCTCCTCATCCTCTGGTGACATCCCAAAATCTTTGCCTTCTGGCCAGTCTGTGATCACCTCCACGATTCCTGGGCGATTGGGGTTTCCTATTCGAGCCCGCTGTGTAATTAGTGCAACCCACTTGCTCCACGTAGCATCAGTGGCATGGTGTGTAGAAGGAACCTTCCCTTTGAACATCCAGCCCAGCACCGGCAGTCGGGGTGCCAGGAGGAGCTGGGCTTCAGTTCCAATCACTTCTGAGGCGGCTCGAACCCCTTCATAGGCGGCCAGTATTTCCTTTTCTGTTGGAGTATAATTGGCCTCAGATCCTTTGTAGGCCCGACTCCAAAACCCCAGCGGTCGACCTCGAGTCTCCCCTTGTGCTTTCTGCCAGAGACTCCAGGTCGGGCCGTTCTCCCCAGCTGCAGTGTAGAGCACATTTTTAATATCTGTCCCTGTCCGGACAGGCCCAAGGGCCACTGCATGGACTATCTCGCGTTTGATCTGCTCAAAGGCTTGCTGTTGCTCAGGGCCCCATTGGAAATCATTCTTCTTTCGAGTTACATGGTAGAGTGTGCTCACAATGAGACTGTAGTTTGGGACATGCATTCGCCAAAAACCTATAACACCTAAGAAAGCTTGTGTTTCCTTTTTGTTGCTTGGTGGAGACATAGCTGCTATTTTATTAATAATGTCCATTGGGATGTGACGACGCCCATCCTGCCATTTTATTCCTAAAAACTGGATTTCTCGCGTAGGCCCCTTGACTTTACTTCGTTTTATAGCAAAACCAGCTTCTAAAAGGATTTTAATTACCCTGTTTCCTTTTTCAAAAACTTCCTCTGCTGTGTTGCCCCATACAATGATGTCATCGATATACTGCAGGTGCTCTGGTGCTTCACCCTTTTCCAGTGTATTCTGGATTAGTCCATGGCAGATGGTGGGGCTATGTTTCCACCCCTGGGGCAGACGATTCCACGTGTATTGGATGCCTCTCCAAGTGAAAGCAAACTGTGGCCTGCACTCTGGCGCCAGTGGGATCGAGAAGAAAGCATTCGCAATGTCAATTGTGGCGTACCACTTGGCTGCCTTCGATTCCAATTCATACTGGAGCTCTAACATGTCTGGCACAGCAGCACTCATACCTGGAGTGACTTCATTTAGGCCACGATAATCTACTGTCAGCCTCCACTCTCCATTGGACTTCCTCACTGGCCATATGGGACTATTAAAGGGTGAGTGGGTTCGGCTGATCACTCCCTGATCCTCCAGTTGACGAATCAGCTTATGGATGGGAATCAGGGAATCTCGGTTAGTACGGTATTGTCGTCTGTTCACCGTCGTCGTAGCAACTGGCACTTGCTGTTCTTCACCCTTCAACAACCCCACAACAGCAGAATCCTCCGAGAGTCCAGGCAAGGCACACAATTGTTCAATTTCTTCTGTTTCCAAAGCAGCTATTCCAAAAGCCCATCGGTACCCTTTTGGGTCTTTAAAATACCCTCTACATAGATAATCTATACCTAAAATGCACGGAGCTTCTGGACCAGTCACAATGGGGTGTTTTTCCCAGTCCTTCCCAGTTAGGCTCACCTCAGCCTCTAGCACAGTTAGTTGTTGGGATCCCCCTGTCACTCCAGAAATACAAACAGGTTCTACCCCTTCATGATTCGATGGCATTAGAGTACACTGGGCACCAGTATCCACCAGAGCTTTGTACTCTTGTGGATCTGACGTGCCAGGCCATCAGATCCACACAGTCCAATAAACCCGATTATCCCTCTCCTCCACCTGGCTGGAGGCAGGGCCCCTCTATTGCTGCTGATCATATTTGTTTTCCACTGGTTGCATAAAGGACTTAGAGGTCCCTTCAAAAGGATCAGGCACATCAGACATATAGGTAGGCCTTCCAGTTGGTCTAGGGAACTGCCCAGTAGAAACTGGTGCAGCCTTCTTCCTGGCAGAATCTCGTTGTGCGAATGTTTTACCCCGCAGCTCATTTACTCGTGCTCGAAGGGCTGAGGTGGGCTGCATATCCCATTTCCTCATGTCCTCTCCATGATCAAGCAGGTAAAACCACAATGTACATCGTGGTGTGTATTCTCCCTCTTGGAACGATGGACGCTTTCTCCCAGTAGCTGCAACATTGCTCCATACGGGTTGGGAGTTGGACACATTGTTGTCAAGTCGTTGAACCAGTTTCTCTACTGCTGCAATGACGGAGAGGGAAACATTGTCTTGGTATTTCCGGAGTCGGCAGGCCACCTCATTTATGGTTGGCGGATTCGTATCATTCCAGTCAATTGCTGCCAGTGAATTGGTATACCCTGCTGGTGCACTTCGTACAACCTTACGCCACATATCTGGAGTGCATAGGACTTCATCGGGATCAGCGGGAAGCCGTGAATTGTCCAGATCATAATAAATTATCTCCCGTACAGCTAATTCTCTCAGGTGCTGGACAGCTGTCTCTATGCTGTTACACTTGGGTGTCTGGCATGTAATATATTCCTTTATGGGATATCTTTCCTGCACACTTGACAGTAGTCGCCTCCAGAGGCTGAGGATTTCCGGCCTCCTCCCAATTGCTTTGTCAATTCCTCCTTCTCTAGCTAGGGATCCCAACTGCTTGGCCTCTCTGCCTTCTAATTCCAAACTACTGGCCCCGTGATCCCAACATCGGAGCAACCAAGTGATAATGTGCTCACTTGGGTGGCGGGTGAAATCTTTTCGAACCTCACGCAGCTCACTCAGAGTCAGGGATCGGGTAACAATCTCTGGTTCTGCCTCATCCTGATATCCTCGAGATGATCCCGGTTGATCATCATCCTTATCTGTCACTATGCAAACTGATTTCTTTGTGCCTTTCCTCTTTTGTACGGGAGCAACAGACACTGGTATGGATTGGTTTTTCGGATCATCTGCAGTGTCTGCTGTAGAGATTACAGTAGCTGCAGTGCCGGTCACAGGGGTTGCAGTAGCTGCAGTGTCAGCCCCAGTGGTTGCAGCAGCTATAGTATCTGCCAGTCTGTTTCCTTTCCCTTCTCCCTGACAGTGCTGACAGTGCTGACAGTGCTGCCTGCTATCAAGCAGTGTTTGATAAATAGTGGCCAGAGCCCAGCACAGTGCAGTAAGGTGTCCATCTCTGGGAAACCTACAGCAATTTTTCCTTAGGTATGCAGTCACTTGATCGGGGTCTTGTAACTGTTCAGGAGTGAAGTTCCAAACCATCGGGCGTGAGAAAGTACCTAGGTACTCGCCCATACTTTGCCACATGCCCTGCCACTCGTGATTATTCTGTCTCGGAGAAAGCTCTTCAGTGGTATTCATAAACCTATGCTTGATATATAACAAAAACTGAACCATCTGCACCAAACCTACCAATAGCAAAATGCTAGTTTGAATATCCCAGAGATATTGAAGATTTTCAAAAACTGCCCTAAGAGCTGTTGCATTTAGCCCAAAGGAAAAGAAAGCAGTGCCCCCACCATACTGGCTGCTGTTATTAACCCCTCCCTGTCCAAAGAATGGACAGGACAGCAAAACCTCATACTAGTACCAGCTTAAACTCATGATCATCGATATTATTGTATCATAGACCGATATCATAAAATACACTATAATGAAGTATGGGAACAAATACAGGAGCCGCAGACCTGAGAGAGTAAAGAATCCTGTCAGGATTGTATACAGCATGCGGTGGTTTTGCTGCCACAGCCTTGTGAATAAATACCACAACATCGTGACCAGAGATTGCTTAAACAACAGTGCTTATCTTAATTGCGATAGTTAGGGTCAGATCTACCGTTATCCCAACCGTTCGTGCCCCACGTTGGGCGCCAAAATAACTGTCGTGGTTTTGCCCCAGCCGGGGGCCGCACCCCACACAGTCGCTTGTACTTTTAAAAGGAAGGAGGAAGGAAAGTTGGGGGAGGGGAAAAAGGGAAGGAAGAAAGGAGGGAACGAAACCACAACCTAGAAACCAGAACCACGCAGGTTGGGATAAGGATAGTTTACTAAACAATAACAGAAAACTAGATATAACAATAACATAAGTTTAAAGCACAAAATAGATGAAACTGGTGATACAAAATGCAATTTCTCACCAAACCACACAACTCAGGCCGCACAGCTTAGAGCCCGTCCCGGACAACCCAACCGTCCCCAGAAACTGCACGTCCTGCCGTTGTCTCCCCCTCTTCCCCCCAGTTCCCCCTTATACTGAACATGACGTAACTGGCATGGAATATGCTCTTTGGCCAATTCGAGTCACCTGTCCTGGCTTCGTCCCCTCCTTTCTCACTAGTAAGGAAGTATGCAGAGCTGAGAAAGGTACTTGATTGCCCGGCAACAAATCGGAAACATCAGGGTGCTATCAGCACTATTCTCATGCTAACACCCAAACATGGCATTCCATCCACTGCTAAAAAAAAGTTTAACGCCATCATAGCTGAAACCAGGACACTAGTTCAGATCTATCTTCTTTTTTGTCTTTCTAGACAGTTTAATAAGATATGGTTCAGTACTGTTCAATACAAAACCATATATGTCCAAAAAGTCCTAAATTCAAGGACTTAAAAAATTAGGAAACTCTCCAGTGCAGTTCACCCCTGTTCAGACCTGGAACATCATTGTGTGCGTGAGTCATGCGGAAAAACTAGATCATGTAACTCAAGTTTGTTATGAAATTCACACACGGAGGTCTGCCAACTCCCCAGATCAACCTGGGAACAGAGAGAACAAGGAGAAGTAGTAGCAAACAGTCTAAATGTTGGGAAGCATGGAGGATACAAGAGACCAAATGGGTGGTTGAGCTGCAGAGTCAAGGTTAATAAAGGTTTTTTTGTTTTTAAAGAAAGGCAAAAAGTGCCTCAACAGTAGTACGGACTCCCAGCTGGACAGAAGCAATGGACCTGCTGTTATGGCAGATAGTGACTCTCTCACTCTCTAAATAGAAGAAAGCTTCTCATCCCAGAGATATCTGACCTGTAGTTTAACAGATGGCCAAGCATTGTGTCAACGGATCCCTAGAGCGTACGCCAAAACATCGCAGGAGTTGGCATCAAGGTTCTCCACATTATTAGTGATTTTATAAAGACATGAATACAGGGAATGTTCTAAGAGCAGAAAAATGACTGGTGGTGTTCCAGTACTTTAAAAGAATATCACCATGAAAACTTTGCTCAGGGACTTCTCAACCTGGTTTTGATCCTGGGTAGAATAACTGACATTAACTGGTTAACATATCTTAAAAGAAGACATAATCTTTCAACAACAGTTAAAGACCAATGGAAGATTGACCTTGTTAAGCAAACTAGATATAATTAAAAACAATACTTAGGAAATAATCTTCAGGTAATGGAGATATATTGTGATAGAACAGTTACCTTGTTTCTGGGAAGGTGTTGAAATGACCACTGCAATGCTGAGTTGGTTGAAACCACTCCATCCATTCCCCCCCAGTGGTTCCTTGGGATCCGTTCCCTGCTGAGCAGAAAGAACATGATTTTCTTGGAAAGTAGCAGAACAGCAATAGTTCTGTTCCCATATTGTAGTGTGGGATGTGCCCATGGGGAATCCTGCCTTCTGTGCTCTGGTCCAAACACTGCTAAGGATTTTGCATTAACATGGCACATGATAAAACTATTTACACTGTAGGTATTGTCCCAGACTTATGGTTTCATGATCTCAGAGTAATGTAAGAACTTCATTTATAGCCCATTGTTTAAGTTTATTCCACTAAGAAGTACTTGACTACAAGCTCATTATTAGAATCCTGCAAGATGAAAAAAAGCCGTACCAGAGCTAGGATGTCCCATTCCGTCAAGCCTGGAGAGAAACAGCAGATTTCTAACCATGATATCCATCGGAATGCTTTAGAGAGTGCAATAAAGTATCTGTTGCTTGATTTCATTAAGTCTAATTGGATGGCTTTATAAAAGCTTGGCCTTTGCTCACTGTTTTACTGATACAGTGAAAAACTCTGAAATAACAAACACGTGCGTGTGCCTGTCTGCGAGCGGTGCCAGCCGAACTGCTGTGCCTTTTGCCTCTTGGTTGTCATTTCTTCTTCTCTGTAAAACACTTTCAAACACTGAAGTGACAGTGGTGAACTGCAGAGTGTGTATTTCTGATGCAAAACAGTTTTGAACTGTTCTCCTAAGGTTTTTTTCCTTGTACATTCATATACCTTTTTCTTTTATTTTTTCTAGGAATTTTAGGTGAAGATGCTTTGTTGCCAGCACCTCAGAATATCTCTATTCTTTCTACCAACATGAAACACTACTTAACTTGGAGTCCAGTGACCATCCAGGGTGAAACTGTGAGATACTCTGTTGAGTTTCAGGGGTAACTTCTGCTTTTTTTCTTCTTTGCTCTTTGAACACTGTTTAGACTTGACATCCCATAGTCTCAATGTATTGAGCACTACTCAGTTCACAGGCATATGAGAATTTTGATACTCCTGCACTGTTGATCACAAATGGAGGAAAAAAATCCTTCTGCTCCAGTTATGAGACTGTTTGCAGGTTAATAGATACCTGAGTAATCCAAGGCATGCAATTAAGCACAAAAAACTGCCTCTGTAGGAAGAATTATAAAGTTAGGGAAATTATCAGCATTTATTTAGAAGAGGAAAGAGAAGACACTTGAGATTTATTCACTGTTGATCCTTTAAACATTTAACACGCTTTACAGGAGTTTTCTGATACACCTTGAGCAATGACTTGTAGCACAGCATGGCTTTAGGAATGCTGGTTTGCCAGGGATGATCAAATCAGGTGAGTGGGCAGGATTTGTTGCATCAACACGGCATTGGCCATCTCCACCTCCTACAATACCATGTTACATTTGGCTCATGAACAAGCTGGCTCTGGGAGATTTTCTCTAGATAAGATCTAAAGCACACCCATACTGGTTTGATATGCACTGTGTATTCCAGCTCCAATGTATCGCAGTGCTGATTTTACCTGGAAAGAACCAGCCAGCACCCTTAGTCCCTGTCATAGGTATCTCTCTGATAGGAGATGTACCTGTGACTCTTGCCTGTCTGCTTTCTTTTCCTCTCCTCAGGGAGTATGAACGAGAGTACGCCAATGAGAGCTGGATTCCCACCTATGAATGTTCCCTCATCACCACCACGGTGTGTAACATCACAGAGGATATCTCAGCCACTGTGGCCTATAACCTGCGTGTCAGGGCAGACGTTGGGGCTAGAAGATCAGCGTGGGGCACCCTCAAAGGTTTCTTCAATCGCATCACAAGTGAGTCCTGTTATTTGGCTTAAGCTAATTGGTCATGCTAATTTCCTGGAGTTCAGTGCTGAGGGAGTGCTTATGGGCATGTTTGTGTGCCGTGCGTGTCACACAAAGCCCAGGGAGGCACCTCCCACTTCTCAGCTACTCTCACACCAGGTTGGGATGTCTCATGCGCACTGTGTTCTCAGTCATGACTTCCTCCTTAGGCAGGGACAAATTTACCAAAGCTTGAATTTCAAGGGCTTCAGAGATAGGTAAGAAGACTCCAAACATTTCTTTTGGCAAGTTGGCCACTCTTTCCCCTGATTTTGAAGAGTTCTGATCAGTCAGGGGTGCTGTCAATGCTCTATCTAATCCGTGTCATCTAGCCACTTCCAAGAGTCCAGAACCTGATCCTATGGAAGCACTTATGCTAGAAAAAAGCCACATCACCCTCCATGCGCCTCATGCTTCCTGGACATCCCATTCCTTTCCTGACATGATTCCCTCCTCCCATGTTGTCAGACATGTGAAGTCATCTCAGAAGAGGAGAGAAAAATGGACACTGCAGCGTTGCTGCCATCCCAGCAATGCAGGCAATTTTCTCCATATTCTTCCACCTTCTGCAACACTTGAGACCCAGGGATCATGTTGCAGTCTAAAATTAGACTATTTCCACTGTTTGCCTGGAATCATTATCTCTGTTCTCTGCCATGTATTCAACTGCCTCCAGCAATAAAAACTGCAGTGGAAAACCTCTGTGGAGGTCAACATGAGAGTGCAACTCTGGGGTGGGCGGCAGTCAGCAGTTTTAGCCAAGGAACAAATTGCCTGTCCAATACCAGAGTTGACCTGATCTTAAACCTTCATCAGTCATTCGAAGTTATCTACTACTTCAAGAGTGATCAGTCCTCGTTCAGACAGCAGCAAGTGATGACAGCACCATGAGAAGTGCCACCGAAGTCAGCGAGTGTGCCTTGATGTGGAAGTGTTTTCTAGACAGTGCTTTAGATGAAAGATCCCTCCTGAGAGTTGAGCCACAGACCACGCTGTCAGGCAGAGATAAAGGGAGCATATTCTTTAGCTTGACCCTCTTCGTGAAGAAAAGGAGCAACTTTCTTGTGATACAGTATTTGACAGCTTGGTCCTGGGTCTTAGAGACCTCAGCACAATAATCCTCTGGCCACGCTGTGAGAGTTCAGAGGATGCAGCATGCACTGGGCAGCAGCGTGAACACACTTATACAGACAAATGTTTAAAGGAGAAAGAAAAGTCACACTAAGTTCTGGTCCTTCTGCATTTTTACTACACAGTGCCCCTTGTCTCTGCTTTCACACCTCTGAAGAAACCTGGTGTTGAATCTGAGAGGAGTTAAGGAATTCAAAGCAACCCACAGCTTCTGAGTGTGACTTTCATAGACTGCCAGGGCATCAGCAGAGCCTACAGTATATCTAGACTAAAAAAGCTCCAGTGTCAAAGCCTTATGTGTACACGTAAAGTATGATAACACATGGAAAACACTTTTAAAAGATCTTCCTAAAATTAGCAACTTAGGCAGTCTAATATCTTCATTTATCAAAATTCAGATAGTTGGTACTTGGTTAGATAGTTGTGTGCCAGCACAGGGATAAATATAAATGCTCCTGTTTGGTTAGCAGTTGTATCTTGTAATGTCTGTTCATATTTGGTTTTAACCCCCGAATTATGGGGTTGTTTTGTTTTGTTTTGTTTTCTGAGGTATCATGTTAATTTCAAAGTATAAAGTAGCTTTCCATGCTGCCCATTTCTGGCACACTCATCATGAACATACCTGGATTTATGTTTTCATATTGCTCAGTATAGTTGGCAATTCACTGGACATAAGAGTTCATTTAAGAACATCTCTTCTGTATGTTCCCCTTCCTGAAAGCAAGGAGGCTGAAACCAGTTCCAGTGACACAGCGTGGTAAAGACCAGTACAGATAAGTGATGTAAATGTGATCTCTGCGCTGCCTCTGCTCTCAGCTCACAGAGGTGCAGTGGAAAGTTTCCTCCAGGCTTCACTGATTCTGATCAGTTCACTAATATTCATCACAGCAGAACCCCAGACCAAACCAAGCTCTGAATATCAAAGTAAGCATGAAGCAAATCAGCCGCAGATTTACTTGCATGCATTTACAAAAACTTAGGTCACAGCAGGTCATCAGCCCAAGTCTATCTCAAACCATGTAGATACTAAGAGAAAATCAGGATTCATGTGAACTGCCAGAGTTATCCTGAGGCTTGTATTGCTTTTCCCTTCACCTTTGAATATCTGCCAAAATTCCCATGGAGAAGCAGTGGCTTCACAGCTCCTGCTCTGTATGGCGATGCCCGGGGGCAGAAGAACTGGCCTGATCTGGTGTCTCAACTTCTGGTAGCCCAGCTGGTTCTGCTGCTGTGGGTCACCTGGGACTCTCAGGCCAGACACATCCTCCCCCAGGCAAAACACAAAACCTTTCAAGTTCTGTGCAACTCAGCTATTGCCAAGCTCCTGTTTGCAACACCAGTAATGGTCCTCCTCCTGCAGAAGGTCAGCTGCAGGACTTAGTGGGAGTAGGGCAGAGGCAAGTTTCTGCCCCACTGAATCAAGCAGCTGTTACTCCAGATCGGTGTTACTGTGCTCATGCCAGCTGCTTCTCCTCCTCTCCTGGCTGGGAAAGGGAAGACAGTTTGTAAGGTTGCCTCTGATGTGACTCTGGTGCTCTCTCTGTTGGCAGCTTCCCTGACCCCACCTCTGATGAAGGTCATAGCAGATGGGTATCACTTACTAGTGGAGCTGGAAGACATGGGGCCTGCCTTTCAGTTCTGTGTTCTCTATTGGAAGAAGGGCCAGGAGACTAGGGTGAGTTTTTATCCTGGGGTTTGGGGCAAAACCAGAAAGCACACATACTTAGAGCAAATGCATGCCCAGGACCTGACTGCCAAGCCAAGCTCCTGCCACGAGGCTGGAGGGCCACCCTGGAGTCAGTGTGCCATGTTCTCCTGCACAACCTGTGGATTACTTTTAGCCCATGGAGAAGCTTGTCTGTTCTTTCCGCATTTCCTCCTCTGGCAAGAGGAATCAGGGGAACTCCTCAGGGACCTTAACTGTGGAAAGAAACCACATTCTTTCCACAGCAGTCAGGAACTGAAGATGTTTATGCTTACCACCTTTTCTGAACATCACTTGGTTCACTCAAACCACAATCAAGGTGTCACACTGAGGTGCTGACAAGGTTCTCTCAAGAGTTTCGTGTAAAACAGCATGCCTGTGACTCAGCCAAGGGCATCACTTACACATGGTAACACTGAAGCAGTGACAATTTGTGGTCCATTCAGGTATTTTTGCTTTCACTAGATATCAATTTTGTCCTTTTTCTCCTGGGAACTTGGTGCTTCCATAGCACTTCAGAACATAAGAGCATGAAAGCAGCCATACAAAGTCAGACCAGTATATTCTCTCGTCCAGTGGGCAGTGGAGATGACTGAGTTAGATAATAAGGAGAGGGCCTGTGTGTAATTAAGATGAGATTATTTTCTGAAACTTCAGGGATGCAGCTGGAGGAAATTCCTGAGCCAGAACCGCTGTCAGTATCCATTGATGAATTTTTGTTCAAGCCATGCAAACGTTAGAACGTGCAGCTCCCTGTAGCCAGGAGTTCTGCAGCTGAACTGCTGCACAGGCCCAATTGTGGTTTCTTTTCCTAGCAATTGTTAGATTTGTGACTACCACAAAGCTGACTATTCATGAAACCTAAACCCAAGTTCCTGTTTCTGGTGGAGGATGCTCGACTTAAGATCAAGTCACTGACTGCAAAATTGAAAGGGAAAAATTCTCAGGGGCATCGTTTCCCAAGTATCTGTGTTGAATTTCATTTGTAGGTTTATTACAAGGCCCTCCTGCAGTTCTTCACAGTTGGCTCTCATCTTTTTCAGTATCATTAGTATGCATAAGTTTTCTTTTTTTCTTCCAGAAGCCCTGTAGTGATACAGTGGTGTGCACAGGTCTGCATGGGTCTCCACCATGGCCACTCTGAGAAAGAATTAGGAATTTAACCACATAAAAGTCTTCTTTCTATCAGGAAGCAGCAGGAGCAGAGCTGCCCACTATGAGCAGGCAAGCCAGGAGCCAAGATGCCCTCCCCACAGAAGCACAGACCCATGGGGTCTGACCACAGTGGGCAGAGCCGGGTACTGGTAATGGAGCCCATCACCAGCCAAGACACGGGATGAACCAGGCCCAGGGTCTTGTACAGGGACACCAGCCAGGAGCAAAAAGGAGATAGGACGACAGACAGGGCTGGAGGACAAGGCTGGATGTATCTAACAAGGGTCCATCCAGGACACAAGCTACATACAACGTGGGTCCAAGGTCCATCCTGGAGGCAGGTCTGGAGACAGGCGTACCTCCAGCATAGCTCAGACTGGGACTGAAGGTCCTGGGCTGAGCTTAAATGGATCTCCTGGGCCATGGACAGGAGGATGAAGACAGGGGCCAGGCAGGGCTGATCAGGACCATTGCAGCCTGCTTAGTACCCTCAGAGCTCCAAAGACTTTCTATCCCATGGCTGTTAGCTTAACAGGTTTTGGAAACAGATCTTCTTGACTACATTTGGAAATCCAAGTAAACAAGATCAGCCTTGTCCATGAGCTTTCTGACACCTTAGAATAATGTTGGGTTTTATCTGATTGCTTTTAATGAATGTAACATTAACTCTTCTTCAGTATATTGTCTTAATCACCTAAACATTAACCCCAAACCTCAGAATAGCTTATTGCCGTGGTTCAACCCCAGCTGGCAATAAAGCACCACCCAGCCCCTCAGTCGTTCCCCCCACCCCGGTGGGATGGAGAGGACAATCAGAAGAGTAAAAATTAAAAACTCATGGGTTGGGATAAAGACAATTTAATAGGTGAAGTAAAAGCTGTGCACACAAGCCAAGCAATCCGAGGACTTCATTCCCACTTCCTATGGCAGGCAGGTGCTCAGCCAGGGGCCCACTCACAGATGGGATGGGGTGAGGAGCAGGAAAGCCCTCTGTTCTGTGTGAGTGCTGCTCCATAGGGATGGAAACATCCCTGAGGGACCAACATGGTTCCCAGCACAAACCCAAACCACAGCCCACATGAGCTACACTGAGAACATTAACTCTGTCCCAGGCAAAGCCAGCACATTCTTACCAACTGGACTGTCACAAGTGTCAGGTTGCTGGTCAGTACATGTACAGTACAGGTACAGTTCTCTGTTGGGACCCTCATTTTTTAAAAATAATCATCACATTTGACATGTCTGATTTGAGGTTTTCACAAGAGGTTACACACCCCTGGTGGCCATTGACCTGATTTTGTCCTTGAAATCATATTTCTGTGGAGAAGGATATTTTGATGGAGAAGGACTTGCCCTGCCAGGACGTATTCACTGGCTTCTTGGAGGGTCTGTGTGTGTGTGTGTGTGTGTGTGTGATGCTGGATGCTGCTCAGGTCTGCCCTGAGCACAGGCTTTGCATCTACAACACAGCAAGAATTAGGAGCAACTATCACAGCATGCTAGCACAGGCATGATTTTAGCATCCCAGCAAAAAAATCAGTCAAGACCTTACTCATCAAGCCCTTACACCAGGGGAGTAGGTCATGGTCTAGTGCTGTAGCCCAACATCATCATTATGTCTCTCTGGCTCACAGCTCTGTCTTTCTATCCCCTCCTATCCTTCCAGGCTCATGTGGTCTCATCCTGCTCTCCACTGTTCTTCCTCATGTGCTGCTTTTCTCCCGCACTTCTCCTGTTGACACAATCCTCCTGCTCCTTCCTCTTCTCCCTGTACAGTCTGTTAGGATTCTTGCCCTCAGCGAGGTCCTTGTCCCATGTTCTGATGCTCGCTCTCCTGTGGCAGATGCAACAGAAGGTGGTGAAAGAAGCCAGTTCTGTGGTTCACCTGGACACCATGGAGGCAGGACCTGATTATTGTGTAAAAGCTCAGACATATGTTGCGGCAATCAACAGAAGCAGCAACTTCAGCGAGACACAGTGTGTGAGGGCACAAGGTAACATCCAGCCTTCCTTCCTGCTCCCCTCATGGAGCCATTCCCAAGAAGGAGAGCGTGCAGCTCTTCTTTCTGTCTCCAGCCAATATCTGTTATCTTGTTTGCAAATGTGCTGCCCGTTTGTTCCCTGGGAGAGGTGAAAAAAGGAAGACTCAGGTGTGCAGCTCCTGCGCTGGCACTGGTGTCCTTCCATGGAGTGTGCCAACCCAGCACCTCACCAGGGTGGGTGCAGAGGGTGCAGGCTGACTGCTGAGTGCCTTGTCCTCACCATCTCTCTGAGAGGTTTTGCTGCTTCTGTTATTCCCAGGTGGCAGATCCTTGTGGCTGGTCACTGCCCTCATCTCCTCTGCTGGCTTTGCTGTGGCTGCTTTGACCCTGCCCTTCCTTACCTGGAGAACAAGGAAAATCTTGCAGTATTCCTGCTGCCCTGTTGTTGTCCTGCCAGAAACACTGGTAACATTTTTTACTGGGATTTACTGTTTTTTAGGGTGCTGGGTGTTTACAGGAACGTGGGGCAGACAGGAACGGACACATGCATAGGAAGCCTTGCTCATTCCAGTGGGCTGAGCTGAGCCACAGCGTCAAGCAGCCCACCCCCACGAGTCGGCTGCCACCGCCTTTGGCTTAGTGCCTGGGAGAGGGATGATGCTCCTGGTGCTTGTGGGGAAGCAGCTTGGGAGGGATGGACAGACTCTGCCTGCCCAGCTGCTCCCTGACCAGAGCAGCTGTGCCATCAGCAACACACCTTCATGTCCCTTCGTACCAGCACTGAACTTCTTGGCTCTGTGGTAAGGAGAAACCAGCCATCAGAAGCAGCCTCTTTCCTTGCTCACTTAGAAGTACTTTAAATGTGCTGTCCAGTTCAAGCAAGGGTGCAGGCAGCAGCTTTCAGAACTTTGGGTTCCTGAGCACCAGGACCTGGGCAGTTATGGCAGGAAGGAGACAGGAATGATTTGTGGGGCAAAGTAGTGGGCAGAGTGGCTCCTCAGCTGGGGGGTGTTTGAGTGAGTGTGTTTGTTTTGCAGAAAGTATCAGAACCCCCAACCCAGCTCATACTGTGCAGCAGTGAAGAAGCTGAGCGATGCGATCTGATGGTGCGTGTGATGCCCTCAGAAGAGGTTCTAAGACTGTGGATTCAAGAAACACTTTAGACCACCCTGGAGAAAACCAGCCTGTGAGAACAGATCTAAGCAGAACTGGCACACTGTGCCCCAGCCACCTTCCTCAGAGGGCCAAGCAGTAATGTGGTTTCCACTGTGTCCAAAAGCTGCTGCAAACCAAAGGTGGTGTCTATGATGAGCACATGGCCTGCTCTGCTCCTCTTCATAGTGTTGTCATTACTGCACACAAAGGAAGGGAAGATCACAGGTGATGATTCTTGCCCTTCACATCCATAGCCACGACTAGACTTAACTCATGTTCCCTTTACATCTGTCAGCTACATTGATGGTCGCAGGGCAGAGCCCACCACCCTTCAGTCACTGGGATTTCACCAGAGCAATAAACATAGAGCCCAGTCCCTCAGTTCCAAACCACTTCAGCCTCAGCATTTTAAGAAGAATTTAACCAGCCAGTAAGAGCTTCTTATGTGGCTAAACCAGCTGGAATGAGCAGGAAAAGGATCATTTTTAGGGCTGCAGGCCTTGACTTGTGGTCACGCTCATTGACAAGGAGGTTGACAGAGACTGGGCACAACATTATAATGTGCTGCATTATTATTATTGTGACAAATGACAATGTGTGGTGCCATCAAAACTTACAGACAGCACCATGAGGGCTGTCCAGCACTTAGCAGGGAGTGATGTGAGAAACAGCCAGGCTTCAAGATTGGAGGGAGCATTGGGGACCTTTTGGGGAGCAGAGCTTTGCAAGACCAGCAGCATCACTAGTACTATATAGGTCCAAGACTGCCTAGGCAACGGTGTCAAAAAATACAAAATCTGGATATGGATGAAGGAAATCTAGGATCATTAGGAAAAAAAACAATTAAGGCGTGAATTGTTTATATGAGAGAGGATCAAAGTGGAGAAAGGTAAGGAAAGGACAGCAAAAGGAAGGCTTCAGGAGTGGGAAAAGGGACAAAAAGCTGTGCAAATGATGTGGTGAGGATGCTGCTGGGCTCCCCTGTGGTTCAGCACCACACACAAGGCAAACCTGCTTCTACCATCAGGAGGCCCAGAGCAAGGGGCAGCTGGAGTGGTTACCGTGGCTAGTGGAGCAATATCAGGATAGATCACAGAATCAGATAATCATTGAATCTTTAGGTTGGAAAAGATGTCTAACATCAAGTGCAATTGTCTGTCCAACACCACCATGTCAACTAAACCGTGTCCTGGAGTTCCATGTCACAGGTATAGTGACACCCCACCTCTCTGGGAAGCCTGGTCCAGTGCCTGACCACTCTTTTGATGAAGAAATGTTTTGTAATATCCAATCTAAACCTCCCCTGATGCAACTTGAGACCATTTCCTCTCATCCTATTGCTAGTTACCTGGGAGAAGAGACCAACTCCCACCTTGCTACATCCTCCTTTCAGGGAGTTGTAGAGAATGATAAGTTCTTCCCTCAGCCTCCTCTTCTCCCGGATAAACAGCACCAGTTCCTTCAGCTACTCCTCATAAGACTCGTGCTCCAAATTGTTCATCAGCCTCATTGCCCTTCCTGGACATGCTCCGGAGATGCATCTGGATGGGCTCACTCCAGATGGCTGAAGCACCCCAGCACTACCATGTCAGCAGCTATTCCAGGCCTTATCTTCCAGATATCTTGTCATCGTCTTAAGGAAGGAAATTGTAAAAGATGAAGAGGAATTCCTGCTAAATACAATTAAAATAGTGCTGTCCTGCATCTATTGCAGTCACGGCTGTCACTGTGAAGAGCAGCAGGTTGTTACCTGCAGAGCAGACACTTGCAGTAGCAGGGCACGAAGAGACTTTGGGCTGAAAAGCTTCTTTTTTATTATTATTTTTTTAAAGAGCTATCGGCGGATGTAATGAAACGTTAAGCCACCCTCTCTTAAAGAATGCTCCCCAGTTTAACTCTCGCAATCTCGCATCGGGCCATCGGGTGGCAACAAAGCGCCGTGGAAAAGGCAGCAGTGACTCAGGCCCACGCGTACCCCGTGCTCAGGCGGGCCCTGGCTGGCACCTCGCTTCGGGTCGCAGCCCGGTTGGTGGTTTTAGTCCTCTCGGGACAATATCGGGATACAGTGCTTTGGCGTTACTGCTAATTGCACAGCCCAAAAATCTGTGCAAGCCCCAGTGCTGAACACTCAGGGCTGACTTTTGCGGTCATTGATGACCAAGGAATGCCTAGCTGCGAACACCTGTATGGTGGTGGCCCCAAAAGGAGAAGGTTTAGGAACAAGGAGAAGGGCATGTGCATGGGCTGATGTGACAAGCGCCGAGGGGCCCAGCAGGTATCACGTATAGCCCCCTGTTTCAGAGGCCTTGGTGATAAAGCTGGCTGAGAGGGCTCTTTGCCTCCTGCTTGTCCTTCCTTTGTTCCACATCCATTGTGATGAATGTGGTGTCATGGTACAGGACTTGTTCATCCCATCTTATAGGTCTGGAGGGCGTTAGCAGTGCCTCTGATCTCTTCCCCCAGTGCTGTTGCATTATGACAGTACCAGCAATTGTTTAGAGATAAAAAAAAAGGGGGGGGAGGGGGGTGCTTGGTAATTGGAATGTGAAGGGCTTTAAAAATCATTAGTTTCTAGCTGCATATTAGGCATATGTTTCTTTCCCACTTCCAATAATAGATTTTATGCCCTTCCTCTTTGCCAATAAAGTGGTTGAATGGTCCAACAAAACTGCCCAGACAATGTTAAACAGAAACACCTGAATAAAGTTCTTAACACAAGGGAAATGGAAAGGAATTGTTTTAAGTGCCACTGAAATCTTAACAAGACCATGTTATATTTCTATCAGGATATTTCAGTTTATATCTTGGAGACTTGAAGCCTTCCAGTACCTGAAGGGGCCTACAAGGAAGCTGGGGAGGGACTTTTTAGAAGGGTCTGGAGTGATGGGATGAGGGAGAATGGGTTTAAATTGGAAGGGGGCAGATTTAGATTGGGCAGGTTGGATGGAGCGAGTAGCCTGGGCTGGTAAGAAGTGTCCCTGCCCATTGCAGGGGGGTGGGACTTGATGATCTTTAAGGTTCCTTCCAGCCCTGACCATTCCATCATTCTGTGATTCTATGAATTTGAGGTACCGATAGGAAGTCCCTGGAAATCTGCTCACTTTGACATATATGACGCGTATTGTGCAGCCTGAAAACTGTGGTACAGAGCACGAGCAGTTCCTGTGCATGTCCATGGACATGTAGCAGGGTGCCACTGGTGCAGGCAGCTGCCCTCAGTCATTCTCTTGGGTCCATTTCCATGCACTGCGAGAGTTAATCGTGTCTTAGCAGTCATGGCAACCACCGCCTTTGATACCTGATTTTGCTCCCACAGCCGAGATACCACAGTTCAAAGAAACACCAGGTGAGTAATTGCAGCGAAGAGCAGCGGGCGCTGGGTAACTTTGCTCGGTTTCCTTCTGGTGATGTGGCAGTGAGTGGCTCCCTTTCTTTTGAAATACACTTTTTTGCCTTCCTCAAAGAAGGTTGCGTGAAAATGAAACACAAACTTCTGGGTGAGTTTTGTTTCTATGCTGTGTGTAACCTGTGGGATATGATTCCCAAAAAAGCCCCAACATCCTCTCAAAGACTTTGTCAGAACAGAAGAAATGCTTATAAGACTGTTTTCAAAGAAAAGGATTATTTGATCTATTAAATGCAGACCAGTATAAAGACTATTGATTGCACAAACGTTTAAGAAGAGTTATGTGATATTACTGGGTGGACAAGAGAGCAAGGAATTCAATTATCTGTTCCATGACACTAACTGGCTGGAATATAGCCTGAATTTTCCTGTGAGATATATTACCTTAGATGTATAGTAGTGTTTACAGGTTTTTAAGGGCTGATATTAATACACAGTGCAGCGTTTCCCTGTCTAATCAAACTGAGATCTCTAATGTGATAAATTACCATTTTAAGTATCATCTGCATTATCACAGTATGTTGTTACCTTTTTTCCCTTGCAAAGTTAGGAAGTAACCCAAATCACTGCTCTGACTGCAAATCAATGCAATTTCTTGTGAAGGTGGAACTGTGTCCTGCAAATGAAGGGCTACAAAGAGAACAGACATCTAAACCACTTCAGATAAAGATGTTTATTGTTTAAGGAGTTCATGTACAGATGATTCTGTTGCTATTAAAGCACAGAACTGCAGAAACAGAAGATTACTCAGTTCAGGTATCTTGTGGTCTTCTCAATAAACAGAACTATAAAAAATTTAAGAAATTACTAAATTGAGGTATAAAAGGAATTAAAAGTTGGCAAGGTTAACTGAAATTGCCCAAGTAAATACTGTACATGGAGCCCTAATTCGGCTTCACTTAGTGTATGAGCTGTAATTTAGCTGTTCCTACAGAAATGGCTACTTCTGAGGAGCTTAATGTGCGTGATTCGCTTGGGATCAGAGAGAAACCTTCGTTAGCAGCCAAGGACATATTGCCACGTGTTCCTGCCCTGCAGCCATCCTGCTCCCCCACAGCCCTCGGTCCCAGCGTGGGGTTTGGCAGGAGCTCGCGCTTGCTGTACGGATCTTCAGTGCTGGAGTAGAATAAAGAGGAAATGCCAGCCTGAACATTCCTGATGCAGCTGCATTTAACCATGTGAATGGCTATTTGCCCACACTGGGTTTGCTGTGCCACCCCGGTGTCTGTCATTCCTCTCCATGGCCCCAGGAGGAAAGCCATTGCAATGGCCAATGCAAGTCTGCAGGGGTGAGGCTGGTGGGTCAGGACCAGGGCATCAAGGCACACAGGCGGGCACATGGAGCAGCAGTGGGGCTCTGGCAAGGACCAAGGGCCAGGCCTGGAGGTCAGGGACAGCTCCTGGTAAGGGTTTTCAGAGTCCCCTCACACAGCGATCTGGTTCCAGGTGACATGGGTGCACCACACCAGAGTTGGCCTTGGGCACAGCCCCTCCAGTCACTGACCCCAGCGGGTTTATCAACCTCCTTGACAAGCAAGTTGAAGGACCTGTGTCTTCATTACCCCTTGGGACATTAACAGCATTTGATTTTTTTTTTCAGTTTCTGTGAATCAAGAGCATGAGTCTTATTTAAAGACATAGCAGAGGCTTAAAATAAATGCATTCCACCTGTCAAAAAAGGCTTTAGGAAGAGCAGAGAAATGTTGGCATGGTGGAATCGCAAGGTGACAAATGATAGTAGAAGCAATACGGCATCCTTCAAAAACTTGAAGTCATGTCCAAATGAGAAAAAAAGGAGGGATCACAATTTCTGCCTGGTTAAATGTAAACAGACGATAAATCAGGACAAAAAGAACTTGAGATACAACTTCCTATCCCTAACTGGGATGCTTGCCAGGGAGTCTACAGGGCCAACAGATGATCATGTATCAAAGAAACACTTAGGGAAGTTAGAGCAATAGCAGAAAAACAAACTAAACTTGTAACAAGTTGCTTATTGCAAAGGAGATCACGAAGGTTCCCATGCTGAATCTTTATGCCTGGAAGCACAGAATTACCTTCCAAAAGCAGATGCACTTGGAGTGTCTGTTCATTAGGAAGAAAATGGATTAATTATTCCAATATTCAGCCTGGAGTTCCTGCAGGTGGGTGGGAGATGTGAATGCTAGCTGTGCTGCTCACCTTCTCATATGATCCCAGGATAATCCAGTCTGGAAGAGCCCTCAGGAGGTCTCTAGCCCAACCTCTTGCTCCAGGCAGGGTCAGCTCTTGTGTCAAACCAGGCTTTATCCAGTCTAGGATTAGAAATCTCCAAAACCAGACACTGCACAACCTCTCTCAACAGCCTGTTCACTTTCCTGATGGTCCTCAAGGTGAAAAAACCATCTCCTTAAGTCTGGACAGAAACACTCTGCATAACACTGAACTTGTCCTGGCCATCAGTCATTTTGATCTAGGTTTGAAGTTGTCTTGGAGTGGGGGGGTTGGATCAAAACACCTCCAGACAGCCCTTCCAACCACAAATACTCTACAATTCACATCTGGCAGAACTATTTTAACTGCATGCTCTGTACCTATATCAAATTATGCAGTCCATTTTGTGTTATGGGTGTTGCATTAACATACACAGAATAACCTGAATGTTTTGGAGACTGCCAGTAGAGCACACGGTGAAAAAATGTGGATCTCTTCAAAGATGCACACAGCCTCCGAGGCCAAGTGGAGAGGTGAACTGTTCCCTACCCAAGACCTTGCAGGAAACAGCTTAGAAAGGACTTTCCCCCATTCAAAACTCAGTTGAGGAAGGGGTTAGAAAGAGTAAATATTCATGATCAGCTGTGAGCATGGAAATGCAACCCAAAGTTCCCAAGCTGAGCAGGCAGTCCTTATGCTACTGCTGACCTTTTTCCCTCCTGCAATTTCATTCCCATTTAAGTTCCCAGAAGATTTATCTCATTTTCTCTTTGAACAATTGCTCTTTCATTTTGCCCCCCTGCTGAGGCCAAAGAGTTCATGCAGTCCAGTGAAAGTGGCCTTTGATACAGACCAGCTGCAGCTCTCTACACTCCTTAACATATTCTGGTCTTCAAACCAACTGCCTACTTTTTAGATGTATAATCCCTATCTGTTCACTGCTGTACTTTCATTCTGCTAAGTAGTGTGCTGCCCGTCCTCCAGGTTGCTCATCTATCTCATCCCTCCTGCTGCTATCCGGACAGGCTGATGGCTAACATTTTCCCTCTGTTTGCCAAGTCCTGGCCTTGACTCCCTCTTCTGCCATCTGGTACAACTTCATTGTTAATTTTGACATTGTTCCCATCAGTCTGCTGAGTTCGGTGCTACCTCAAATGTCCTGTGGTTCAAAGGATGTCTCTCACCATCACTGTGTGACATTATGGGATAGTCTTACCCAGGCCTTCTCAGGTTCTCATATTGTCCATGCAGGCTGGCATTTTCTTAGTGACTTCTGCATAAACATTCATTTTTCTTCCAATGCACTGTGAAATATTGTCCCCTGCCAGGCACAAGCTTTCTGTGCTCCATCTTGTCATCTGCCTGTTGACCTTTTCTCTTCCACTTGGAACGGTTGGAACAGTTATGCAATTACCTATCTTTGCCATGAAGAGATATCTTTTCCTCACTGTTTTGCTGTTACTATCAATCGCTTGATTTTTCCTTTTGTTGCTTTGTCTTCTACTGTCTTCCCAGGGGGAAAGACTTCTGCTCAAATTGAGGTTTGCTACCAAAATGTTTAAAATTTGCTTGCTGTATGTATGACTTTGCTGTGTTCTGTAGTTTCTGTCTCAACGTAGATTCAATGCAGTATCTTGCAAAATTCAGCTTCAGCTTCTAGAGCCAACCTGACCATACGGCCTTCTGCGGCTGCCAAACTTTGCACTCACCTTCAGGATCACTACCCTGCTTCCATTTGCCTTCGAGCCAGCAGCACTACTTGGGACCACGAGCACTGCCCAGGGCCTCTTGATCCGTTGGCTTGGACTACACAATCGGTGACAGAATGTGTGCTCCTCTCTGCACATCATACTGGTGCCATCCAAAATCCATCCCTGTACGTACGTAGCCTCTTCCTGCTCCACTCTCGCCTGCTTTCCCCAAATGCAGGGTACAATCTCTGCAGAGAATATACAGAAACATGAACCCCAGGATACAGATCTTGCTTAAACAGATCTGCCTGGCTACCCTTTTTTGAACTAAAATCTCATGGTCAAATCCTACCATTCAGAATGCCTGAGCATATGGATGAATCCCAATTATGGGAATAAAATACATGGACATACAAGTTAGCAACATTATTCATCACAAAGATGTCAGGGAATATACACAGCTTACAACTTTTCCAGGCAGAAACTGAAAACTACAGTCATTTAAACATTCTAGCTTCTGTCTCTCAAAATATATTGAAAAAGTCTTTAAAAAAATAAAAGAAAAAAGAAGGGCAAGGGGATACCTGTGAGGATTTACAATGCTATTTCAGAGTTTGAGTCTATGCTGAGGAAGAAGTCAAATTTTTATTGAATCCATCTCAAATTTAGTTATTTTTATTACAATGTTTCTGACATCTATACAATTTCAAAGGGTTTTGATCAACTATTGTGGCATCAGTGTAACTGTGGAAAATGTTTCAAAAAATGGGAGTGATATAAACAAATTCATCGTAGATATTGGGTCAGACACCTCCAAGGGCACAGTGGGATATGGCAATACCTAACTTTATATGAACATGGCAAACTGATGGCTGGGCTATAGAAGGACAGAAGGACAGGTTTGTGTGGTGGGCTCTTCAATATTTCTCAGCATTGCTATGTTTATTGTGTCTACATTTGTTTGGGGGCTACGAATATTGAAAGGCTTGCACGTTGCCATTAAGGCAGGAGTGTGCAAGAATAGTTCTTTAAGTGCAGAGATAAACAACATGAATTCTGCTTCTACAGTTCTTAAGAGAACCTGCAACTTCTGGTAATAACGTCAGCGTATCTGAGCAACGTTAGCCTTTACAAAATTTATGAATATTAATTAATCTTTCATCTTAATCCAGCCCAGCAGTGTGCACTTTGATTGTGAGGAATTAGTTCTTGTAACTACATGACAGAACAATTTCTAATTCGGGGTCATACGTAGGATACTGTTACATTTTATCATAGAATCTCCTGAGCTGGAAGGGACCCGTAAGGATTATTGAGTCCAACTCCTGGCTCCACACAGGACCCGCCAAGTCAATTATTCACTCCCAGAATAAGCAGACATGTGTAAATGGCCTATTGGGAATGGTCCCAGGAATATCGTACGTGCTCTCCCATGACCTTTTGGACTGCCTTTTCAGGCAGCATCACCAGTCAACTCTTCTAGACATGATTTACTACATGGCTCAGGCTTGCCACTTCTTTTCATCTCCCTTCCTCTCCATCAGCCTCTGAAAGAATTAAATGCAGATAGCAGATCAGTACAAATTTCTCAGCATCTCAGGCCTGTTCCAAATATATGGACAAAGCAATTTTTACACAGAGACCAGTGCTGAATGATTAATCTGACTTTGTTTGGGACAGACTGCAAATCAGAGACCCTATTAATTATCAGGAGGAGGAATGCCTACAGAGCAGCTCTTTGAATGGCATGGTCTTGGCATCCAAGGAAAGATGGACAACACTGACAACTCACTAAAACCAGCTACACTGGAGGATATTTCACAATGTCTTGTCTACTAACCGGTGACACTGGACCAAGGAAATTGTAGCTTTATTTAGAGGTGGTGTGGTTTTGCATGGGGGGGTTCTGGGGGGGGGAGGCGGGGGTGGCTTCTGCAAGAAGCAGCCAGAAGCTCTCTGCAGGCCCCACAGAGCAAACACCAGCTGGCTCAAGGCCAGAGTCCTTGCTGACCGAGGCCGAGCCCATCAGCGATGGTCACAGAGCCTCTGGGAACCACATTTAGGAGAAAAAAAATGCAAGCAGGGGCATTTTGCCACCAGAGAAAGGAATGAGAAGGTGTAAGAAACTGTGCAGGCACCAAGGCCAGTCAAGGCGGGGAGGAGGCAGCCCAGGTGCTGGAGAGAAAGATGTCCCAGCAGCCGCTGGAGAAACCCATGGTGGAGCGGGTGTCCCCCCACAGCCCATGAAAAAGGCCCAGACCCCACCTGCAGCCTGTGGAGAAACCTGTGCTGGAGCTGGTTGATGATGGGGAGCAGAGATTTCATCTACAGCCCAGGGAGAGGGCCCATGCTGGAGCAGGTGGAGATATTTGAAGGATGCTGTGACCCTATGGGAAGCCTACACTGGAGGAAGCTCCTGGCAGGACCTGTGGAGAGACCAACCCACACTGGAGCAGGTATGCTGGGGGGACTTGTGACTCCATGGGGGTCCAAGGCTGGAGCAGTCTGGGCCTGAAGGTCTACACCCCACGCTGGGGCAGTTGGTGAGGAACTGAAGCCCCTTGGGAAAGGACTCACATTGGAGGAGTTCGTGAAGGACTGTCTGCCGTGGGTGGGACCCCACAGTGCAGCAGGGGAAGGGGGTGAGGAATGCCCCCCCCCAGCTAAGAAGGAAAACAGCTGAGAAGCAGAGTGATAGAACGGTTTTGGTGTGCATCTGGCCTCCAGCAAGGGTCAAACCACTACAACAGGAAAAGGAGAATCAACAATTTGTTTTATGGCCTTTCTTTCTGTCAAGACTTCTAAAGGTCTTTGCTACAGCACTCAGAAATAATTTTTTGCCTGGTCAGTTAAGGAACAGGAAAAATTTCCTGAGCCATTTTCTTGTCCTTGACGCAATGCCCACAAGCAAAGGAAAGTCACACTTCAAGTCAAATGTTAAACTGAAGTCCAGCTTTTCATATGGTATCAATATTCAGCCCACCTTCAAATATGCCCCAGTAGGAATGTCCATTTGTGGCAGGCTTTAATTTCTGTTAAAAAATCAGCAACATCCCTCAGATCAGCAAGATCGTGCAGCTCAGCCTGTGGGCTCAAAGTGCTAAGCACCACTGCTGAACACAGACCACTTTGGGTCAGAGATCTGAAAGAAAAGTAAAAAATAAGATGAGCACAGCAAATGGCAGCCTAGATATGGAATGGAAAGAAGTCAAACTAGGTGTAGTTTGCCAATACACACAGGAGTGATCTGGAGGAAATATGTAGAGCATTTCCGTCCCAACCTTCAAATAGAAAAGTCTGTCCTGTTGAATAAACCAAAATATATAGAAAAGGAGATTTGGAACCATTTACAAGACTAATTAATTGAAGAAATGGATTCTGTAGCTCTGTGATGCTGAGAAAAAGCAAAGATGAGCCACCAGAAGGGGTCCAACTCAAGGTAGAAGGAGAAACTGGGAAGGCCAGTCCAGTGACAACAGAAAAAGGCAACACAAACTCAGGAGGAAGCCCAGGACAGACCTGTCAGAAATGAGAACTTAAAGAAAAGCTATAGTATTTTTAAAATATTGATTTAATAACTGCATATAATTCCATGCAGTTGACACTGCTGGTATCAAATTAACAACCAGGCTAAGCCCAACCTCCCCCCCACCATCACCAGGAGACCGAAAATGCTTCTCATTTCAGTGAATGCTGCATCTTGTTGCCACTAGTGAAAACCACAGCCTGATTGAAAGGGTTCCTTTGCAAATTCTATCATTATTTTAAATCCTCTGGGTCAAATTCTTTTTGTACTTGAGTAAATACTGAGTAATAACAATTTACACTAATCCTATAAGAAATAGTAAAGGAAAAGGGATTTAGCTACCACTCAGGAAGGTAGTTTTTCTCACAACATCAGAGAAAAGCCAGTGCTACAAAAAGGATTTTAAAGGTTCTTGTAGCCACAATATAAAACCTACTTCTCTATAGCATTCAAACCCTTCTGCTTTACTATTAAAGATAATATCACGTAAATACAACTTCATCCTGGCATCTGAACCGCCTTCTGCAACATATGTATGATCTTTCCATTTTTATACACAACAAATCTGATAAACAGAGATTATATAAAAAGAAATCGTTGGAGCATTACAGCATGAGTATAGCACAGGCGAGTTTCCTTCTTTTCAAGTAATCCCAACATATACAGCCAGAGGAGTCTAGTAATTAGAAAAAGCCTCACTTTGGTTAGGAAAAGGAAAAAATGCACGTTAAAAACATTCCCTGACATTGAGCACTATTTGCCTTGTGCTGCGTGTTTTTAAATGCTTAAGATCCTGAAAGTTCTGTATCACAAAAGGAACCTAATTTCTGCTTTATTTTGCTTTTTTTAAATATACTACCATCCTCTCTGTTCTCAACATCCCTGTCAGCCTGAAAACTAAGAATAAAGAAGATAAGGAGGAACAGAAATAGAAATATCTGTTAGGATTAGGAGTAAAAACAGAATCTTGAAAGTATTTCGGAGCAAATTATCACAGATAACCAAACTCTGAGGTGCTCAAATCTCAGGGACATGGGCACAGGGAGAAACACAGCATGCAGAAGTTGGGGCTGGGATCAGAAAACACAAGTCACAGAGCAGTAGGTAGAAAAGATATGTGAGAAAAGACTGTAAAGACCTGTATTCACACTTGGAAAAGTGTGAGGATTCAGAGGCTGACAGCCACTCGAAAGATAATCCTGAAGAAGAGCGCTGGTGTAAAAGGACGCCTTGTGAAGGCATTCTGTCATAGTTCAAATCCCGTGGTTTATTCCTCTAAGCAGGTAGCTAAGCCTGAGGAACACAGGGACATACAAATGCATTTCTGAGTGGAATGTCCTGCAACATAAAATTAATGGAAGAAATAATAATCCTGTGGTGCTCTAAACAGCTATCATCTGGATTTCTTGCATGCAGAGAAAACCAACAAAACACTGCTGAATATTTGGCCTCAAGATGAAATGCTGAAAGGCCTGGACCATGGAGAGGCAGGGTGTGATTCCCATGGGATGAGGAAGACTGTGCACAGAGGCACTGTGCTTGCACAGGCCATTTCAAAAAGCCGGCACCAAGGAGGTAAGTAGCCATCTGGTACAGGCTGGAGTGAGCAAAATGAAGGGCACTTAGTTAGGGAAGTATCAGCAGAACAAAGCTACATCACAAGTGATTTTATGATTCTGTGATCACCAACCTTGCAGAGCTGCCATCACACAGAGCAGCATTTTCCAGTAGCTTTCCAGTTTGTTTATAAATCAAAGTGGCTAAAGACAAATCTGCCTGTATAAATGATGGAATATCTCATAAACAGTTGGAACCAGGCATGCAGGGCAGGCACCAAGAGGCAGAACTGAGAATCCTGCAGCCACCTGTGAGTGGGCATCGGGGGGCAGGAATGGGCCTCTGAAGTCTTGTGTGCTGGTTTGCTCAGGAGAACCTCTGCCTGGTCTTTCCTGGCTTTCTTCAAGGAGCTGGAGAAACTACCACCAATTTCACATGGTGCAGGATGAGCTTTGCATGAATCAAAGTGCTGACTCAACAGAGGTCAGGGTGTGAGATGAGAACATGTCCCGTCCATTAGTCTGAGCCTGTGTGGCTGCATGGTTGTTTCCAGGACTTGCTGGAAACCCATTGCTGGACTGCTCTGAGAGGACACAAGCATCCCCAAGGCCCTTGCAGGGCATCCAGGCAAGGCTGGGAGGAAACCTCACTCACTCCAAAGGCCAGGCAACTTCTTCCCCATGGAAAATTGCGCTCATCTACTAAGGCCACAGAACTGTTGTGTGACAAATGTGGCCAACCTCAGTGCTTGGGTACAAAGTCTTACACATATTACTACCATCAGGTGCCCTGATCTTCTCACAGTACTCAGAGGTCACCAGGTAGCTCTGAGCCATGTGGAAAGAGGTCAGAAACTCTACGAGGCAGCCGACAAACAAGACAGGACGATACACTTCTCTTTGGAAATGGGATATTCTGCAGTGCCCTGAGGTCTCACAGCATTGCCTTCTGGTGAGTAAAGGCCAGGATTTGCTCTAATTGTCTCAGTTTGTATAAACCAGGAGCTACAAAATGTCCCATAGACCCACATCAAACAGAACATCCACATGGGCTGTGTCTGGAAATGAAAACCTGAGCAAGGGAAGCACTTGGTCTTGTGGGAGACATGGGTTTGTCTCACTGCACACTTCCAAATCTGAATTCCTCAGGGGCTTGCTCTGACTGACAGAGAATTACGCCGGTACTCTGAGTAGAATCGGACCCCCGACATACTACTCACTAGCTCAAAGCAGACAAGCCGAAGCATCGCTCCATCCCTCCTCCTGGACAAGTCTCTGCCCCCTGGTATATGAAAAATGTATTTCACAGCTCCAAATAATGATTCTTTCTGGGAGTAATAAGTGACGCCTCCCCCCAGTCCGATTCGGCCATCGCCGCGCCGCAGTGGTCCCCGAGGTCTGACGAGGACGGTGGCAGCAGGCAGCAGCTGTCCCTGCCGCCCGCCTCCCGCTGAGTTCCTCCTGCCTCCTCCTCCTCCTCCCGGAGCAGAGGACAGCGAGTCCCGCAGCCTGCAGGTGTCTCCCAGTGGAGGAGGCTGCGGAGCCCCTTGGGATCATGTGTGGTACCGGAGCAGATGTTCACTCGCTCTTGGTGCTCCCTGTGATACAGACCCTCTCCGAGCCTGCCCGCGCACTGAAGCACACTGGCTACGAGAGGACGGCCGCACTCCCGCGCCTGCAGCTGCTCCTCTAACATACAAAGGCAGGATTTCAAGTGAGGAGAAGAATGGGAGTCTGGCTGCAGCGTTTCCTTCGCGGCTACAACAATAGACTGGAAGAAGCCAAGAGTTTTGATGCCTGGAAAACTGGATTCTGAATCGTGAGAGGCTTTGAACCTCCCCCCCTCCCCCCCCCCAAATAAAACAAACCCCTCTGACTTCTTCTCGCAGCAGGAGGGGGAGGGAGGGCGGATTTACCATGAAGACAAATCGAAGATGCAGAGCCCTGCTAGCAGTGAGTCTGAACCTGATGGCTCTCCTCTTCTCTACAACAGCTTTTATCACGACCCACTGGTGTGAGGGCACACAGAGGGTCCCCAAGCCGAGCTGTGGGAAAGAGAAGAAGACAAACTGCCTCAACTACAGCGGGAATGAGACTGCAAATGAGACAAACCAGAATGTGGTTCATTACAGCTGGGAGACGGGAGATGACCGCTTCCTTTTCAGGTATTTCCACACCGGGATCTGGTACTCCTGTGAGGAAAATATCAATGCTGCTGGTAAGTATAAAACAACTTCCTTCCAGCTTGTGTTGCTTTGTGTTTGGCTCTGTGTGATAAACACACAGGCAAGCTGTTCTGTGCTGTATCTTAAAGCAGATTCGCCCTGCAGAGAGAGGCAGGATTTTAACAGTTCTCTGTTGAAAAGCAACCTGTTTCCAGCGAGAGCAAGGATTTGCTTGTTTACCTGCTGCCTGATGCAGGATCTGTGCTGTAAAGGCGGCCGAACCTCCAACAGGCAATACGTGCTGCCCTCCGGGGCACTGCAGCCAGGGACTGGGCAGCACTCCCCGCCTGAGAGCTGCTCCCTGGAGCGCACAAGCAGCGGTGGATGGTAGCTGTTAAGGATGTTCTGATATGTAATTATAACTGCCCCTGAAATAACCCCCTGGGCAGCAGTCTTCATGGCAGGGAAAGCACAAAGGTCACCGTTTTTATCAGGCTGTAGCCAAGACTTCCTCTCTTCTGTCAGCCCTTAAGTAAATGACCACCCACCAGCCCTTCCTGGTGGCTGGACTGTATGTTTATTGAAGCAGAGTAGAGAAATGGCAGTTAAAGGGCACGACTGGGCACAAGAAAGCTCATTTCTGTTCCCCGCTCAGCCATTTACTTGCTGAGAACCACTTGAGAAGACATCCCTCCAGCTTATCAGTGCATTCATTTCCTCTGCTGTGCCCTGGCACTCGCTGAGAAATAAACCACTGGAAGGTGGAGGGAAGGAAGCGGCCATGGGACTGATTTAAGTCTCAACAGATGCAAACCGACAGCCCCTTCTCCCAGAGCTGTCTGGCAGAACTAACATCCAAACTGCTCTTGAAAGAGTTTTTTTCTGGATTATGTGACTGGAAAATAAAGTTTAGAAATGCAACACAGTGTGAGAAGGACAACGAAAGCTTGTGGATGCTGGTTGTTTCTTGCCAGGCTGTTTCCATGCTCTCCTGCCATCGCCCAAGGAGTAGGCTGGGGAGTTCGTTCTTCACCACTGTTGGAGGCAAGGGACATTTTCCTATGTGTTGTGTCTCCGAGGACACAACCTCCTTCCTAATGGGAAGTTTATGGAGTCTTAGTAAAACTGTGCTGTAGGAACATAATACAAAGTATGGCATACTGGCAGAGCAGCTCACAGTCCATCTCATCCCAAGGTGCCCTGTATACTCACCCAAATTTTTGAGGATAGTGCTTCAAGAGCTATTTGATCATTAAAACTCAGTTTAATGTATGAAAAGGAAAGTTTGTGAACTCCAGCTTTGGGACTGGCAATAAACAACTCCCTGCTGAAGTGAGTAACACCTAAGTAACCCTCCGGACATTAGGAAAAAAGTATAGGAAAATGATGCCGTGTCTGATCTAGAAATGAACTTAGGCCACAGCAGCCCTAGTGAGCAGCTTGAGACACTCTGGCTCTTGAGCATCTTAGCTGAGATTGGGATAATGAAGCATGCCCACATTTCTGGCAGAGATTGAAAGCTTTCCAAGCCAAGATTTATGTGTGAGATAACTTGTAACTGTGTGACTCTAGCCCACTCAGAAAACTGAGTTATCTGTGGGAGAAGAGAAATACAGTGATCTATTCTGTACTGGGTAAACAAAGCTGTGCTGTAGTGGGTGATTTCAGGAGATAGCTGGGAGCCAGCTTTAGAAAGTTATGGTGAAAGCAGGAGAGAGAGGGTTGTTTCTCCCTTCCCCACACATGCCACAGCAGCCACTTGTGTGTTTCCTCTTATTTCAGTCACTAACTCGGTGAAAAGTCCTCAGCAGTCAGCAGACCAACTGTTAGAAAGAGCCTGGCCCGATACAGGGATACATTGGCTCAGACAGACAGCTGCCCCGTTCAGGATTTACCACAGGTTTTTTCTGGTGAGGACAGGAATGGTGTAATGCACATGGGTGTACGTTTGTCACCGAGTGCCAATGTAAGATAAGCATGAAAGGTCTTCATTCAGATTTACTGGTTAGTGACAGCGAGCTGTCAGGATGTTGTCATGGCCATTGTCAGCCTGGCCAGTGACCATTTTATCCGAGCTCCAGGGCACATACACCCACAAAGCTCAATATATCTGCAGGTAATCAATGCCTTGTGCTCCTCAGCCTGCCCACAGCACACCAACTGACCGCAGTCCTGTAGGTATTACAAGTCACACAGTCACCATGCTGTTAAAAAACCCCTTGGGTAGCAGGAGAACATCAAGAAAACACCACTAAGCACACAAATCCCCATCTTGAATGCTCTCCATACTTTCAGTAACACCTTTCTGAAAGGTTTAGCAACAGTACACTGAAAAGGACTGCAACAACAGCCTTTCTTCAGCTAAAGTCCTTCCACTCCAAAGCCCCAGACCTCTGCCAGCCAAACACACGGCCACAGCCTACAGTCAGCACCATTCCCACAGCTCCTGACCCGTCCCTGATTCTTCACTGCTGATGTATGAATCCCACCAGGAACAAATGAATGCTAGTAATAGTCCATGGTTGTGATTCTGTCAAAACGCTTCAGAGACTCCAAACATTCCCCATATGCTTCAGCTAGCCACGGGACTTTTGATTTCTGTCTCCCTACAGTCACAGCATTGTCAAAACTTTCTGCTCCCTGCACTGGTGCAGCTGGAACCCAGCAGATCGTGTCGTGCAGACACAACCGGACCCGTTCCCAGGAGGACGATACTGCGAGGGATGGGATGGCAGGGCTCCCAGCTGGCTGAAGGGCTGGCTCTCAGTCACACCTTGAAACGACATTTAGGCTGCCATCAAACAAAATTTTTGAGTGTCCTCTCCTCCCATCATTGCTCTGCAATCTCCTTTTAGATTCCAGAGGCAGAGGTGCACGAAGCGTGCCGTGCGCTCTCTGTACAGAGCCTGGTGAAGCGGGCCTTCATCTTGCTGCAGGTTTCTAGTTTTTACTGACATCTCTAACAGAGATTGAGTGCTGTGATTATTTCTGAAATAATTTGTGAATTTAGAGTTTATTTTTATCCCGTATGTCTAGGACAGCTAAAGAATCTGGAAAGCATTTAGCATCTGAGAAATATAACTGTGAATCCCCTCTGGGAATAGAGGGACTGGAGCATACATATTTCATTGGTGGGTGAGTCCTGTAATTATCTAGCACAATCTCTGAACTCAAAAGTATGCTGAATCCCAGGCTACCAGAAAGAGAATGAAGTCTTTTTTTTTTTTCAGAGTGGGTTCAATGCTTTGGATCCCACACAGGTGCAGGTCCCTCCTGGAGGAGCCATACCCCTCATCTTTAGAAGGCAGTGAAGCCCCTGATCTCTAGAAGGGGAGAGTCTCAAGTTGCATCAGGGGAGGTTTAGGTTGGATAGTTTGAAAAATTTCTTCACCAAAAGAGTGGTCAGGCACTGGACCAGGATGCCCAGGGAGGAGGTGGAGTCACCATCCCCAGAGGGGTTCAAAAAATTGTGTAGACATGGCACTCCAGGACATGGTTTAGTTGACATGGTGGTGTTGGACAGACGGTTAGACTTGATGATTAGACATCTTTTCCAACTTTAAAGATTCTCTGATCTGTGATTCTAAGCTAATGCATGCCCTGTGAGCTCTGTGCTTGTCCTGTTCTGCACTCACACCCTGCACAGGGTGCCTTGTGCTTCCCCCTGAGCCAAGAATACCTTGGCTGTGCCCAGGTGTCTTAAATCTGAGTTCTTTATCAGTTATTTTTGTTTAATATGACTTTGAGTACTTATTTCACGCCTGCACTTTAAGTATTTGCTTCACAGACTTACAGGTATGTGCTTGTGTCAGTACTCACAAGTACCTCACAAGATACCAGACAAGTGATGTGCTAATAGCAGCAGCTGACAGATTCCGTGACTCAAGAACATAGATGCCATGAAAAAATTAACACTTGGAGTACACAAGGTGGCATACCTTATCCTAACAGGTAGAGGAGTTTGAGAGCTGCAAGGCAATGGCAAGTTAGCTGATGTTGCTCAATACAGTGTTTGCTTTGATTTTAATAGAAACAAGCCCATGATCTCAGATCTTGTTTTAGTTGCTCATGAACAGACAATCTCAGTAATAACATCCGAATTCAGAGGGAAAAGCAGCTGCCTAGGTGCCTTCTAATACATGTCCCATTAAATAAACAAGAAGCCTTTCCATGTTCCAGGCTCCACAGCGGTCAGGGATGGGAATGTGTAGGCTTGTTTTGTTCTGGGAATGAGACTTTTAGGGCAAGGGGTCCATAGCAATTTGTCTGCTCCATACCACATATTCCTCATCAGTCTTTGAGGGATAAATAGTAGAGTGGAACCTATATGGTCTGTAAGGATGCATCAAAATGGGCCATAAATATGGACATTAACCGCACATTTGAGAGGGAGCCAGGGAACAAGAGAGGTGGATCCTGCAGAAATGAGTAAAACTGTACCACATAAAGACAAGAACTTGCCATACACACACAGACCTGGAGCATCGCCCTTCTCCCCTGCCACCCTGTGTTAATAAGCATACATGATTCACCGTAGGCGGCTGTCCAGAGAGAGGGACCAGGGACAAGCACCTCGTGAGTGTATAATTAAAAGCAAGAGGAATTGGGAATTCTTGCTGGATTATGAGAAATATAATATAATTGGCATGACTGAAACCTGGTGGGTTTGTTCGCATGACTGGAATGTTAAAATTGCCAGTTATAAATTGTTTAGGAAGGAAAGAACGGTAGAAGAAATTGAGGAGGTAGAGCTCTATATTAAAGATAAAATTTCCAGTGACAGAGGAACTGAACCCCGGGGGCCTGGATAATCTCCATCTGAGGATGTTGAAATAATTGGCACATGAAAATGCAGGTTTCGTAGCAAGAATCTCCAAGTTGCTGTATTCAAATAAGACTGGAAACAAATGATGCAGGCCACTTGACCCAGCAACCTTAGGACAGTTTTCAGGGAAAGCTGAAAAAAGTTGCCTGGAAACATAGCAAAAAATGGGCTTTGTCAAAAGTCAGGTTTTCTTAAAGGTAAATCTTTTAACAAGATGAGTCACTTCTTAGACAACATTAATGGCATTAGAGCCAGTCTCTGTGTCTTTACAAAAAAAAATATTTGATGGAATGTCCCACTGAAAATATTTTACAGAACTACAGAGAGAGGCAAGAGTGGTAACGATGTAGTGAGAGATGTAGACATCCTTCCTGGCTGGGGAATGCTGAGCCTCTTCAGGCCAGGATGAAGGCACACTGTACAGAGACCTATGGTGTTGGTGGGGATCAGCTGGGAATGACAGAGGTCAGACAAGAAATAGCATCGACTGCTTCTGTGATTTAAGAACAACAAGGCATAGCAGACAAGAAGAAATACTCCTTCCTGCAGAACTCTCTGCCAGGGAATGTTGTGAAGGCCAAAACTGGGGGTCGTGTGGATACAGGGAGAAAACATCCATTCCTGTTACTCATGGTGATTTGAGAACAACCTCCTTGAACTACTGATGCAGTAATGGTATCACAAGAGAAGTACATGAGCAGCATCACCTTACACCCACCCCCTTGTTCTTCCCTAAATATCTAGTATTGGATGACAATACAATATGCGGGAGAACTTCTTACCAATGAGGGAGCCCTGGGACAGGCTGCCCAGGGGGTGTGGAGTCTCCTTCTCTGGAGAGATTCCAGACCTGTCTGGACACCGACCTGTGTGACCTGTCCTGGGGAGCTGCTTTGGCAGGGGGGTTGGACTCAATGTGCTCTGGGGGTCCCTTCCAACCCCTACAATTCTGTGCATCTGTGAATACAAAGATAGTGAAGAAGACAGACCTGCTCCTTGAGTTGGGGGTGCAGAATTTATTATTCATTACGATGGGGATGAATAGAGAGATTGTAAACTGTTAAAGAACAGTTACTTGCCACGGCAAGTAACATCACCAGGGAAATTACCACGATGGAGATCAGATATTTCTAGTTGTCCTCAAATTTGGTTTAGGGACTGATTCTGTTATTGCTGAGATAAGCAGTGTAGGAAAAAGAACTAGGACTACAATTCATGTCACCTAATTAATTTAAAAAAAAAAAAAGCAAGGTGAATCCCACAGCAAACCTGTGGACATCAGCAAATGTAGGTATCCTGCCTAAACTAATCAACATCATGATTACAGGCAATAGAGAGCAGTGAGCACTTCTTGGGGAGATTAAATTCCTCCTCATATGGGATGAACTGAGCTCTGGGATTATGTGTTTTCCTCATTGGCCAAAAAGGAATCTGTCTAAGAAGTGGCCTTTTCTAACACAAAGTCTTAATTTGAAGAGAATAATCCTACTTTAAATGCATTCCTTGCATACACTGTGATCCAAAGCCTGGGAATACTGGCATTACAGAGGTGAGATTTTTCTTCATAACTAAAAATGTGACTGAGCTGGTCTGATTGGGTTGTAAGAAGAGTACTAAAATAATTTTTAAAAAAAACAACAAAAAAAGTAACCTAGAAGCACCAAATGCTCAGTCATAAGTTTCTGTGGTATCGTGAGCAAAAGATAAGAAACAAGTTGTGGGCCAGTCAGTGTTTGACTGTGTGGTGACTGTGAGCTGCAAAGTGCCCGATGTAAGAGGAAAGTGTTACTCCAGGGAAGAGTCAGCACCATTGTGCAAGGCAGAGGTAACACCAGAGTGTTTTGTTAATGCCATCATGCATGGTTGTGGTAAGAAAAAGGGGGAGGTGAAAGAGATGCAGAATGGGTTTTCCAAGGTAGTTAAGGAAAAGAGAGATTCTTCAAGGAAAGAAAAGAAAAAAAGGTCCTTTTCAGTATAACAAATTGAAGATCTAGAGGGGATGTGATGGTATGTTATATAGATGTGGATAAATATCAAGAAAATAATTTAAGTAACTTGTCATTGAGGAAAAAACTGAAAATTCAAGGCAGGGCTCCCAGAAAGTCTCTGGACCTCAACCCTGGAGAGGGCAGGGTGAAACCCACGGCTGAAGTGGGCCTTCAGTTCACACACGGGCTGTATATGGAAAGAGGAAAGTTCCTGGCCCGAGGGAGCTTGGAGTGAGTCCTGCATAGCTGATGTGCTGGTATCTTAAGGAGGTCTGAAAGGAGCCATTGTGGTTTGACTGCCTTGCTCACACCATGTGTATACTCTTTTACATGATTTCGGTGCTTCAGGGGTGCCCCTGGTCACCAGCGGGAGCCAAAGAAAAGTAGTTCCTGACTCGATGCATATCTCGTTTTCTGGAGGGTTTTATGCCTTCTCTAAAGCATCAGAAATTTGCTACAGGTGGAGACATTATGTGAGGAGGTTGCTTTGCTGCCGTTGACATTATTACAGCTTCTCAGTATCTAATTGGTATGTCTGCTCATGCACTGAACATTAAACCGATGATCTAATTTGGGATCAGAAAAGAAGTCTCCCTCAGGCTAGATAACAGGGATAGTAACATTTTTTTGCCTTCCTTTACAACACAGGAAGGGTCCGTTTCAGAAAAGCACTTGTGAATTCCTCCTAACAAATCCCTGGATTTGTTAGGCCTGGCCATAGGAATTTAAGCTACATGATAAAGAGTCTTCAGCTCTGTTCATGTTCTTCACGATGTCTTCCTGTGGTATGCCATAGCTGTGGTTTCTGTGGCAGTGGTTGCATATTCCAGACCTTCATATTTTTATAGGATGTTTGGGATATTTTCTGTCTGCCATGCACTAGTAATTTTGGATTTTATGTCCTCCCAAACCTGCCAGACAGACTACCTGTATGAACATCTACCATCTAAAATTCCTGGAGGCTGAGGCTCAGAGTAAAGTAAGGGACTAGGTAGAGAACTGCTCCTTATTTCATAAGTTACTCTCTATCTCATGAGCAAAATCTGTGTTGTTTTTCTCTTCGGATGTGTCTAACCTCAGCCATTTAACCCAGTCGTTTTAAAGGAGGTATCTGACAGATCCTTGTAAATGGAATGAACATCAAAGTGCTAGAAGGCACAGGGCCCATATTTCAAAGAGAACCAAGGTGCTTACCCTGCTGGCAGCCAGTGCAAAATATGAGCAGATGCTACAGAAATAAATATGGGATGGAATATCAATCATCAGGGTATCCCCATAGCTTCTAAATTACATCAGACTCATCCTGATTTTAAAACTTTCCTTACGTGGGACTAACAGAACTGGCTTCCTGACAGATCTCAAAATGGGGACTTACCAGGCAATAGGCTGCTAGCAAGACCCTCTGTTAGTCATGAAGTGGTGTAATGTTATTCACTGTTCTTGCTGGTAAACAAAATGGTAATATAAATCTTTGCTGATCCGACTTACAAAAGACACAAGGAGTAGAGAAAGCAGTAAATAGAGAGAAGCAGCTCTTTTTTCTATAGAATGACACGGCTTGTAGAATGGTCACAGGCAAACAAAACTCACTTTAAAGTGAATTGCCCTTGCATTTGGCTGGGATTGATCAGGGAAAGGGACACAAACTGTGCCCACAATCTGGGAGATTCACTGGCAAGCAGAGCCACTCCATCATGCCTAGACTAGCTACATTTGGAGACACCAAAAAAGCAGATCATAAAATCATCCAGCCTGACTTCACTTTGCATCACTTGGCCAAACAACAGTAAAAGGGACTTTGTGGCAAAGGTACAAGCTTGGAAATCAGGTTCACAGAAAAAATGCAAGCACAACTTTTCTTCACTTGATTTTAACACCTGGAGATCCATTTGCAGTGTACTGCATGTGAATGTCTTACCACCCATCTTGCTAACCTCCTTTAAAAGTCTGTGGCTGAAAGGCTGAGGTTATCTCAGTTTCCATACTCTGAGTCAGGTGTGCTGGTCTAGAAAACAGGACACCTCAACCCAAAAAGCAACCGGGCATCTGTTGGTAGGGAAGTTTCTGGAGTTTGCTTTTAAGCAGGCAGCTTAAATTGCAATGGCCAAGAGGAACAGAGAGTGGGCAGATGGGTGATCCAGGGAAGGAATTCTGTTATGGTGCTGACTGTGGAGAAGTACAGGGCGATGTGGACCTCTGGCATCCATGGTCCCCGCACCTCCAGCAACACCTTTGCCTCTTATCTACAGGCACTTGCACATCTTTCAAGCTGCAGCCTCAGGACCAGTGCTCACAGCAACATGCCATCCCATCAGAGTAGTGCTCTGTCTCCAGTCTGTCTTCCCCTCCATTTTGGCAGATGTCAGCTTTTGATGTTTTGATTTTCTGGAGTGATCCCATCCATGAAAAGGAATTTCCTTCTTTGCTGTCAGTGACTTTCATCTCTGCCTGCCCTGCTTATGGAGCTCTGGAGTGAGGGCACAGATCCAATGCAAATACTCCAGATGGGCATCATCTGGAGAGAAGCACTGGCATGGTTAAAAGATAATCCACATTCATCCACAGCTAATAACTGGAAAAAGTGGGACCTCCTGAACCAGGTTTCTTCTACAACCAGGGCTTTAGAGTCTTACTGCTTACTTATTCCTTTGATCTTTGTTTATCACCAGCCTGAATAGAACTGCTACTGCAGTCACATGGGAGATTGGAGAAGGCACGTCAGACTTCATACAATGAGGCATATCTATCAGCTACATCTTCTGTGAAGAGCATTGTTTGCAGCCTTTCACAGTTTCCAGTAGAGACCTCATAGTCCCACAGATACTGGGGGTCCAGTAACTAGTTTATTTTGACGTATTTACATTAGCACAGACTAAGCACTGTGTTGTAGATGGTTTGTCTGGGACAACCAGGTGAAAACCCTCATCTTCCCATTCCATGCTTTGAAATGCTTAAAGCAACTCAGAATACTGATTTATTGTTTTCCAGATTACAAAGTTAGGTCTAAATTGACACCAGAACCATCGAAAGCCTCTCTCAGCACCATTGTTCCCTTGATTCTCCCAATCATTTAAAAATCTGAGCTATTTTCCAGCTCTTCAAATGATAGATGTGTGTACACATCTGTCAGGTCTTACCAAGATAATCAGATGAGTCTTGTGACTTGGACGTGTTTCAATTAGACATGATTTGAGAGCAGCCTGTGGAGATGTTTGCTTTCAGATGCTGTGCAAGATTTTTCACATCAGGGAGAGTTTCGGTGCAGAAAACGCAGTTGCCATGGCACATAGTCCTTGTTAGCACAAACACACTGGGGTATTCCCTGCTCTGCTCTCACCCTCTGCCCCCTGCACAGCTATCTGCTGCTCCAACGAACCAAAGGGGAAGCTCCAGAGTGTGGGTGATACCTCTCTGATAAAATGGTTACCATTTCTCTGTGAATACATCAATTGAGGGGGGAAAAAAATGCTTGTCTGAAATAAGAAACTGGGAAGCTTTAAGGTTTTCTGCTTTAAAAGGTAGAAAGTTTGCAGAGCTTGAGTTTGCTGGGAGAACAGTAGTATAGCATTCAGATTTTAAAACAACCCCAAAAGGGGGAAAAACTGTGAGTTATCTCAGCAGAGGCTGAGAAACTGAGCAAATTCTTGTGTTACTTGGAAGTAAGAGAAATGTAGATGGGCAGCAGCCATGAATGGCAGCTGTCAGAGTGAGCAAAAGCAATTGTTTTCCTAGTCCACAACATATTTCAGTGTAATTCTGAGTGAACTGGTTTATTTTCCAGAAAAAATATCAGTCAAGCAAAATCAACATGGTCAACTGGAAAATCTTGACTTTGCAGATTAATACTTGATTTTTTATTAGAAAAAAAATCAATTAAATACTCTGTCTGCAATCAGTTTAATCAAAAGCAGAATATTTCACTTGTTAATTAACCTGATACAACTCCGTTTGAGAGAGCTCATTAAACTTGTATTTTCTTGAATGTAGTACTTTATTTCACTGTGTGTTGCAGTCCTCAGCCTTGTCTAGGCTGGAATCCCTTGAGGGTTATACCTTTTTTTAGACACATACAATGATTTTACTCTCAGTAGATGATGTGGGATCTCAATCACATGACTCCAGATATAATTGGAGAGATAAAGATTTGTTAGGGCCTATTGGGAAAAAAGGGGACCTTGTCTTTCGTAGGCTGGGAGCCAGAGTGTTGCTAAAAGGGAATGCTGTTTAAATGAAATTTAATCATTCCAATTTCCATCAGAACTGTACTTTTGAACTCATAACATTTTACGTAGAGCAAGTGAATACAGACAGCTTGTTCTTTTTTTTTTCAAGATGAAAACCAGAGTTGTAACAGAGATCCTCCTTTCAGTCAGACCTATCAGATTTCTTTTAAGTCAAATAAGCTAGAATATTTTGAAACTGTGTGGATGGAAGACATACAAACTAGGATTTGTCAGAGTTGTTTCTATTTTGCTGCCCTGGTTATTAATGAGGCATTTATCAGTGGCTCAGATTAGAAAGAACATAGGAACATAAGGCAAATAAGTATGATTCAGGACATCAGGTTTGGGTCCTTGCTATTGTAACAGCCATGTTATAATCTTAGAATAGAATCATAGCATTATTTAGGTTGGAAAAGATCAAGATCATTGAGTCCAACCATTAAGCCAGCACTACCAAGTCCAACCACCAAACCATGTCCCCAGATGCAATATCCACACATCTTTTAAATCTCTCCAGGGATGGTAACTCCACCACTCCCCTGGGCAGCCTGTTCCACTGACTGACAACCCTTTGGGTGAAGACATTTTTCCTAATATCCAATCTAAACCTCACTGCTGCAACTTGAGGCTATTTCCTTTTGTCCAATCATTTGTTACCTGGACAAGAGACTGACTCCCCCTGGCTGCACCCTCCTTTCAGGTAGCTGTAGAGAGCAATTAGATCTCCCCTCAGCCTCCTTTTCTCCATTCTAAACCACCCAGTGCCATCAGCTGCTCCCCATCAGGCTTGTGCTCCAGACCCTTCACCGGCTTTGCTGCCTTTCTCTGGACCCTCTCCAGCACCTCCATGTCCTTCTTGTAGTGAGGGGCCCAAACCTGAATGCAGCACTTGAAGTGCAGCCTCACCAGTGCCCAGTACAGAGGACGGTCCCTGCCCTGGTCCTTCTGGCCACACTATTGCTGACACAAGCCAGGATGCCATAGGCCTTCTTGGCCACCTGAGCACTCTGCCAGCTCATACCAACACCCCCAGGTCCTTTTCTGCAAGGAAGCTCTCCAGCCACTCTTCCCCCAGCCGGGGGCTGTTGTGACTGAGCCTTGTTGAGCCTTGTTGACAGTTGCCTCAGCCCATCGATTCAGCCTGTTCAAATCCCTCCACAAAGCCTTCCTACCCTCCAGCAGATCAACATTCCTGCTCAACTTGATGTTGTCTGCAAATCTACCAGGAGTGTGCTCAATCCCCTTCTCCAGATCACTGATAAAGATATTACCCAGAACTAGCCCCAATACTGAACCCTGGGGAACACCACTTGAGACCAGCCACCAACTGGATTTAGCTCCATTCACCCAACTCTTTGGGCTCAGCCATCCAGGCAGTTTTTTTACCCAGAGAAGAGTACAACGTCCAAGCCGTGAACAGCCAGTTTCTCCAGGAGAATGCTGTGGGAAACGGTGTCCAAGCCTTTAATAAAGTCTTGGTAGACAACATCCACAGCCTTTCCCTCATCCACTAAGTGGGTCACCTTGTCATACCAGATCAGATTGGTCAAGCAGGACCTGCCTTTCATAAACCCATGCTGACTGGGCCTGATGGCCTGATTGTCCTGTATGTGCCACATGATGGCACTCAACCTGGTCTGCTCCGTAACTATGTGAATATTTAGAAAGCCTGCACTTTTTTGGTGTGTTCTCTGCACTCTTCCTGACTTCCAGTCTAAGCCACCAGTTTATTCAGATATACTCTGGACAAATCCAGCCACTGTTGCACAGTCTGGGGTCCTGAAGACGGGAGCAAACAAACCATACAATTTATGCAATGGGTGGAAGAAGCAGTAGAACAGATGTGGGTGTTCGAAAAGCCTGAAGTCAGAGTGATTCCAGTGTGCACAGCGAGTTTGGAAGTACATCTGTGTGCTATAGCTTGGAGAAAATCTGTGTGCACCTAGGTCTGCCTTTCCAGACTCCCTGCACAGTGCTCTAGTTGCTCCCGAGTGTCTCCCACAGACCCACAGAAGAATGTCAGCCTGTGGCCACTTCAGAAGCTGCCAGGCACCTCTGGTCTGTCGCAGTGCAGTGTCAGTGTGCACACAACAAGGTGTGCAGACCATAACAGGGAAAGCAGCCCAGAGCCCTGGAGCCAGCGTGGCATGCAGACCTGATGGCTCTATGGGACCTGTTCCTCTTCATTCTCTGGCAGCATTGGATCTGGGGGATGTAGAAAAGCTGCTTCTCTTTCTTAGCTTTTCCTTTCAAATTATTGTTCAGGCTAGGGAGGTAGAGATGTCTCTGAACTCTGCCTGAGGAATAAGCATTTGCCTCCAATGCAGAGTCCCTGCTGTCCAAGGTGCATGCGATGCTCTGAAGTAGAACCTTTCAGTGGAGAAGGTAAGAGAGCAGCCCCACTCCCTCCGTGTGCCAGAGCAAGGGACACTGGTCTGCGTATCTGAGGTGACATAGTGACCCCTCTGTCACGTGCCACTGCGTGTCAGTGGTGTCCTGCAGTGCCTTCTTCCCATCCCTGCAGCAGCTCTGCTCTTTACCAGCTCATTCCTTCCTGCAGAAGGCAGCTCTGCCAGCACAGCCCCTTCCCACACAGCCTTCTACTTTTTCCTGAAATGATCTGATTTTGCAGACATGACAAGTTTGTGCCACAGACTTGGAGGGGTTGGAAAGCTCAGGACTTCCCACCACAATGTGAGCAGCAGAAGCAGAAGAAAGGACATGGCCTCATGCTGGGAGCAAAACAGAGAGATCATGTCCTTATGCAACCACAGCTTTCTCCCTGTGTCCCTGGGACCAACACAGTGATAAGATCCACACCTTCCTATAGACTCACAGGAGCTCAAAGCTTCTTCTATAGAAACTCCTGAGGAGCTGGAAACACTTGACCACAGCTGCAGAGTCTCAAAACCAGAAAACTCTCACCAAGCCTGTCTAAGGAGATGTTGTATGTGCTCCAGAGCACTTTGAGACACAGGGAATTTCTCCTCCCTTGCTGGTTTGCTGATGGTGTCCTTCCCTGTCCAGGCTTGGCACATGTTCAAGATTCAAATGCATGCACACACACACACACGTGTGCAAGCATACATGACACTAATGTGGCTGGCCACACAGACCAACTTAGAGAGAGCTGTGCCTTTACCAGCACCCACAGACACAACATCATCACTCCCATCAACACACTCACTCCCCTTCTCTGGCTGAGCAGGTCTGAAGATCAGTAGCGACACTTGCACTCCTTCCCTGTGCACACACACACATCACAGAAGTGGTCCCTCAGATATAATCATGGGCACTAAGTCCCATACCACAACCTTTACCTAGCCACCAGCCCAGACCTTGGGTCTTTCCAGATAGGTCTCTTCCCACTCTCTGCTGGTTCGGTTTGCAGTTCCCTAGTGAATCACAAACGCACCAGGACATGCACATATGCAGGATTAGATTAATTAGGGTTAATTTGCAAAAAACATACCCAAATTTGGGACTTTCCAGTTGCTGGTAGCCAGACCTACAGGCACCCCATGGCCCACACCCCCTTCTCAGGAAGCCCAGCAGAGACACAGCTGAGCCCATGGGTCAATACATTCACAAGGGCTTGTGGAGATGTGATGTTGCACCTCGCCCTTGGGAAGCCATAGAAGAAGCCAAGTGCTTTGCTCTTGTTGATGTTTAGGTAGTTGTTCAGTCCTCTCTCCTCACCTGCAGCAACAACCCGACACTGCTGAGCTCCAGAGAACTTCACATGCACTGTACATGGCCACTGCTCCTCTATGGAAGCAGCAAACATTCATGCCGGCTCACAACTCTTCTTTCTATGCAAGTTACGTGCAGGAGAGATCCCTCCTTGGCTTTCTCCTCTGTCAGAATCTCTGCTGCAACTGGGTGAAGGCAGGACTATCGGGGCGATGAATCCTAGACACTGTTCTTGTTGCATCTCTAAACAGGCTGTTCTGTATTCTCTAAAGACTCTCCAGGAGCCTGGTTATGAGGAGAAGATGCATCTGGAAAAGGGCAGCACAGCAGGATAAACTCTGCCAAGTCTAAAATTAAACTTAAGAGGGCTTAAGAGATCAGTTATACAAGATACCCAAAAATAACTTAGAATAAATCCTAAGAGGAACAGTGAAAGCACTGCTGACATCTTCAGTTCTCAGTGAGATGTATGTCTGCATGTTGAAGTATGAATGTGGTCTATAAATACCACCAGTGGTTACCATTGAAAATGGAGGAGGGGTTTCCAGTGCTCCAGCAACAGGGACAATGAAGGGAAGACCTTCATCAGGAGCTGCTTGTGCAGTTCCTACCACAACCTCTAGCAGCAAGCCAGGTGCCCTTCAGATATCAGCCACTGAAAGAGACCTTTCTTATTCTCTGTCTCCAGTGTACGAGCATTTGTGCTATGGCTCCAAAAGGCCTTTCCCAGACACTTCACCATTTTCTGTCCAGATTATTTAAACTGGAGACCTCAGCCAGCTCTCCTGGGAGAGATGGTGTTCTGGGCAAGCTGATTTGAGGGACAACAAGGATGCTCCAAATAGCCTGCGATCACCCTCTGTGTATCTGTAGACAATGAACCTGCAGCCAAACACTATGGTACCATCAGCTTCCTCAGAAGCCGCATGTGTCAGAAAGGCTGTGTACCATGCTGTCTAGCTGAAGGCAGCATGCATCTGCAGCTCTCAGGGTGTCCTGTGTATTTTCTGCAGTAGCAAATGCTATTCCCCTTTGGCTGTCTCAGCATAACATGCAGGAGAGTCAGATATCTGTTAAAGGTTTCCAGTAATATGGCTTCAGATCCACTTCAGCCACAGGTGAGAGATGACTCAGTGCTAGTCACTTAGCTTGAAGTCAGGGGAAGATAGACGTGCAATGAAAGTAAAAGCTTACATCTGAACAGAAGCCCACACAGCACAACTACAGGCTGGGTGGAGAATGGATGGAGAGCAACCCCTGAGAAGGACTTAGGGGTACTGATCAATGACAAGCTCCACATGAGCTGGCAGTGTGCACTGGCAGCCCAGAAGGCCAACTGTGCCCTGGGCTGCATCAAGAACAGTGTGGCCAGCAGGTCGAGGGAGAGATGATTCTGCCCCTCTGCTCTGCTCTCCTGAGACCCCACCTGCAGTGATGTGTCCAGCTCTGGGGTCCCCAGTACAGGGAAGATCTTGAGCTGCTGGAGCAAGTCCAGAGGAGGCCATGAAGATGATCGAGGGGCTGGAGCACCTCTCCTATGAAGACAGGCTGCAAGAGTTGGGCTTGTTCAGTCTGGAGAAGAGAAGGCTCCAGGGTGACCTCATTGCAGTGTACCAATACTTAAAGGGGTCCTACAGGAAAGGGGGAGAGGGGCTGTTCACCAGGGAACGTAGTGATAGGACAAGGAGCAATGGCTTCAAGCTGAAAGGAGGGAGGGTTGGGTTAGATGTTAGGAAGAAATTCTTTACTCTCAGGGTGGGGAGGCCCTGGCACAGGCTGCGCAGAGAGGGTGTGGAAACGCCATTCCTGGGGGTGTTCAAGGCCAGGTTGGATGGGGTTTTGGGCAGCCTGGTCTAGTGAGGGTATCCCTGCCCATGGCAGGGGTTTGGAACTAGATGATCTTTAAGGTCCCTTCCAACTCAAAGCATTTTGTGAGTCTATGATTCTATGAAAATCCAAACTACCAGTCCATGTGGCTAGAAAGAAAAATGCTCTTTAATCAGCTTATACCAAGTTGAAATCTAAGGGTCACTGTCCCCATATTCCCTTGACTTTAGGTCAGTGCATTCCTGACATTCCTCATGCCCTAAAACTCAGAGTGCCTGGGTGAGAATGATTCCTACTGACAGCACAGTATCTTTCATAGTCTCCCTATTTATCTTGGTCAGGCACCTAAATACACCTTGTGTGAAAAGAAGTAGAGGGCTTGTTCATGTCCCTTTCAATAGAGGAAGGATGACTGCAAAGTTGACAGAGCAGCTAGAGTAGTCCAGGTTGGGCAAGGGTGGTGCAGCCCTGGGACCAGAGTAGAGGAGAAACTCCATCCTTGGAGTCTCTAAAGAGTGGGCATCATCATCCTCTAAGTATTTCAACATTTGGCTAGGCAAAGTCACAGCTGGCCTGGTTGGGCATTAGCCATAGTCCTGCTCTGAAAAGGAGACTAGACAACAGACCTTGCAAGGCACCATCAACACAACATTTCTGGGGTGATGTGATACCTGGAAAGATACTATTCCAGGTACCTTTCAGTCTGTCTGCCCCGAACCTTAATAACTTTTGCATCTGGCATTCCTTCCTCTCAGATATGGACTGCCCTCCATACCTCTTGGAAACAGAGCTGGCACTCTGATTTGCTGTGTCACTTCCACTCAATGACTGTCCTCTGGATTCACAAAGCAGAAATCCTTTCCCCTGCTATGGAGATATTAAAATGTTCATTTCAATGTCAAGTGAATCTGTTGTTTTATAGCAACTTACACAGTCAAACAGACTATAGACTATGGACACAACACTTTTTAGCATATTTGGCATAGGTTTAAAGCTGCAAAAAGTAAGTAAAATGTGGTAATTATAGCATTACAATAATAGATTGTTATTTCAGCACAGCTATAATTTGAATGGTTGCTTTTATCTTAATCCTTCCCCCCCAAAAACCCCATAAAGATCAACATTTTATATTGGTTTGTATATATAATTAATTACAACTCAGAAAAAATTACACATGGACTACAACATCACTACAGCATTTCACTGTTTATTCTTTTTTAATGGCTCACATTTCCTAAATCAGTCTTTCAACTGTGCAATTAAAATTTAGCAAAATGAATAAAAATACCTAGTCCTGAAGCTGCCTGTGCATCAATTAAAGTCTTAAAGGGCAAAATGGATTCTTCTCCATTAGCTCTGGCAAGCATGCTGTCCTCCAGTTCCTAGAGGTGGACAGGCTGTTGGTGACCTTAGAACATTGTGTGAGGATGGAAACACATACACTTGGTGGATGGATGCACCTAGAGCAGAGGAATTATTTTATAATCTCTGATTGCCTGAAGAAGTAAAAAGAAAGGTCAAAACATCCACCCTTAAGACACATTTCCTGCTCTGAAGCAATAATGCTGCTCAAGAATGCCTGCAAAAACAGAGGTGGAGTCCTAAACAGAGAAAATTGAATTTACAATGGTAAATGGATGCAGCAGCCACGAAGCAGAGGGAATGTCACAGGGTGTGATGGTCATAGCAAGGCATTTGCCTGCTTTTATAAACATTTTTTTAAAATGCTATGCAATTGCTTAGCTTGCTTTGTGCTTCAGGTTTTGTCTGTCCTAGTCAGACGTGTCATATCTGTCTATTGAGACATCTGTGCCCATAGCAATGCCTCCTGGCACAGGGAGGTTCAGTCAGACCCTGGTGGGGCACAGGCACTGTCCTGGTGATGAGAAGGAGGAGGGCGAATGTGTACTTGAAGTAGGCCTGTGCTCTCCCAGTGCTCCTCCAGCTGGAGTGCAACACCGTTCCCAGCCTTGGGAAAGAGCAGAACTGACCCAACAGGGACCTGACCATCAGCAAGAGGGGGTTTTGTCATTAACTGTATTTCCTACTCCCAATCAAGGGACTTTAATCCTCAGGGAGAGTCCAGCCATGTGAGCGTAGTGCCTTTGTTCCAGGCTGGAGGCACAGGACAAGGTCTGCTCTCTGTGTGAGACAACCTGTAGTGCCACAGAGCCTCAGGTGGGAGCAATGGCAGGATCACCAGTCAGAAAGAGGAGGCAGAGGAAAATCTATCCATTTCTGTCTCCTAAAATAATCCTTTTCTTTTAAAGGTGAAAAATGTCGAAGTTTTATTGACCTTGCCCCGGCTTCTGAAAAAGGTAAGACAATACAGCCAAGGCTCCTTCCCATTGTAAAATTGCATCCCTGTTGTTTCTTGTCATACTTCAGGGCCAGGGGAAACATTACTCCCTAAGCACACAAGGACCTACGTGTCATCCAGATTTCATACAGACAGGTGAAACAAATGCCAAGGGTTTAAAACAGCTGTTTGCTCAGTTTATGCAGATGTGTCTTTTCTCTGATGCATTTTCTCTTCACTTAGATTATTTTTTTTTCAAGAAAGTGAAGATTTATATTGCACTACAGACATTTCCCTTCTGCCTTGAGTGAGGAAGGACATGCTACATGGTTTCTTCAGGCCATGAAGATATTTTTGGTCAGAAAACTGCAGTCACAGTACCAAACGTCTCTATGGAAGAGGGAATCATGTAGATGCTTGTTTGTTTGATTCACCTTCACAAAAAAACCAATGAATATCTTCCAGAGACAGGCTGCAAGGGGCTTTCCTTCCTCTCATACTGGAGTTGTAAATTCTCAATAGCAATTCAACCCATATTTCAAAATAGTATTTATCAGGGAAATAATGGGTAGAGTTCAATTAGCAAACTGGGCAGCTGAGCCCATCCCACTCCCTGCTCAAGACAGGAGAGTTGTCATGCAGAGTCCTTCACGCTGACAGTGGGCTCTGGAGAACCCACAGGACAGGTGAAAACGAGTGTTTGCCCAAAGAAGCCATAGATTTTGTGCCTTGGCCAGGTCTGACAGAGAGGCAGGACGTGGTGTGAGGAGCAGTTGTTCTTAGTTTGTCTGAACTGCTGATCAGGTGGACAAATTGAAAGAGAAGGGCAATTGCCATTAATAAAGCAGTGGGGTAGTTCAGTGAGAGAAGCAGCAACAGAGACAGTCTGTGAAATCCATTGTGTGTAAACCTAAATAAATTATGCATGTCAGGGCAGAGCAATCCTGGGATTACTGACACTAATGGGCTCTGGGCTGGATCTCACACACACAGAGTGGACCTTGGGGCACCACCATTCTTATGGAATCACTACTCAATACTCTGCAGAGCTCAGCAAGCCAACGATCTGCTAGAAAGCATGAGGAAAGGACTTGAGAACAGAGCAGAGACCATCCTATTGCATGAGGACTGTATATATCTGAGAGCTTCGATTTATATAAAATACAGTGTAGTATTTTTGGTCCAGGGCACAGAATGGCCCACAGATTCTGTACAAGGATGAGACTGAGAGTCTTGAGCCCAAAGGAGACACACATGAGAGGAGAAATGATGGACATTGATAAACATGAAAGAGGAACTGAAAGGCAACCTGAGGCAGTTCCCTGCCTTTCCCAGTGCAAGGACTAGTGGGCTTTGCATGGTGCCTTCAGGAGACAGACTCAAAACAAGCACAATGTGTCTGTTGTAAAGGCAACGGGATGTTTCTGTGCTTTATCCATTTTCCATGAAAGTTCATTGCAGTGCATAATGCTTGGTTGCATCACCCACACACTTTCCAAAACAGCATTCAGTGCTTTACATTAAGTATTTCTCCTGGTTGTGTGAAACGCTGTCAGCAATTTTTTTAAAAATTGAATTTTAGAGTTGCTGCATGATGTCAGTGTGTGTGTGTTTCTAGACTATTCCATTTTTCCTCCGACAGGAAGAAAGGTTCTTTTGGTCTGGTGGCATAAAGAAACTTTTACCTGTTTTTGAAGTCTTGCCATGGAGTTTTATGGCATATTGACAGAGAGAGAGGATGCTCAGTCAGAGCTGGGAAGCGCTGACCTTCTGACTCACAAACAACTCTGGGTCAAGTTGGACACTGCAACATAGTTGATCTGAATTTTTCACCATCAGCCTTGTACTGTGCAGAGATACCTTCATCACATGCAAAAGAAAATTGTCTACCAGCGATGCCCAACTTACTTTCAGGGCAGAATTTAACTTCTTGACTTCTTCTCTTTTCTAGATAGAAAGTACTTCCTACTCCTTTAATTTCTTCATCCCCTCACTCAATATTGACTTTAATGGTCATAGGCTTCTCAAGTGCTCAGTTACACCCAGTGCTGGGACAGATTCTTGATTCTTCTTCCAAATAAATGAGATATGATAAAATACACTGAAATAAAAAGTAGAGCTCAGTTATACAAATACATTATGGTTTTCTCTGTCCATTGTGAAACTGGGAATTTTTGGACTAAACTTGTCTGCACAGTGAGACTTCAGCTTACCCAGTTCCTGTATGCACTCTTAGCATCACTTACCACTAAAAACAGGTTCAAGTTTTCGATTATCCAAAACCTCTTCATGTGTACATGTTCTGCTACTGCAACTGAGCACTCAGGCTTTCTAAGGTTTTGCTTTCAGTTCTTTTTCCCTGATCCAAAGACGACCTCTATCTAACCAACTTACAAGCTAAATACAGGCTGTTGAAATACCTCTGAGCATATCTTCTACTTTTAAGGCGTGCTAAAAGGAACTCTGAGAACAAGTTTTGTTCTCTGGAGTCCCTCACCAATTAGCAGCAAGTCAGTATAAAACCTCTGCATAGTATTAAAAAACCTTCTTGGCATAGAAAAGGTAATCACTGAAACATTCACAGTAAAACAAATCATCTATGGTACCAACATTCTTACCTCAAACCTTGCATTCATAAATGAAAATGTTTCTTATTCTTACTGTAAAAAAGGAATAACTTAAGCTTGATCTTCCTATCTTTAATCCATTTGTGCTGATCTCTAGTGTAGCTGGATATTATATTTCTGATCAGCTCTTATACCCCTTCCATATATCACACCAATGACATCCACTAAAAGGAGGCAGCAAAATTTGGGGCAAACAGACCCACAGTGTGGTATAAATAAGCATTTCCAACCCACACTAGGAGAGCTCTTCCCTGCATTTAAGGCAGCTGCCAACAATCTGTCAGTACCTTGTAAGCCTAACATTGAATTTATTAGCTATTGCTGGTTGCTAGTGCCAAATCTGCTTAACAAAATCAGCTTGGTGATGGTAGATAATAACTAGGAAAAAAAAAAAATAAATTCTGTGTCCACAAATATTTCTTATGACAGTTTCCATTCGCTATCAATAAAGAATGACAGGGCAATAGCTGGCTACGTTGGCCAGGACTTTTAATGAGCTCTCACAGAGCAGATGTTGTTGGGTCCCGTGAAGTGTGCTGTTTTCTAACTTTCATTACAAGTATTTCCAAAAGGAGTTGGAAGGAAACTGCCACAGTAGGCTGGTCCTGATCTTGCAGTTCAGAATTATTTCCGGGATCTTCTCCATAAAACTTAATCCAAAGTTTGTTCCTGCCGAGTATTTTGGTGACTGAAGGGGAAAAGGGAAACCTGTTTAGTGAGGGACACTTAAAGCACTATACTGTGAAGCACACGTGGTTTTCAGCTACTTGGTCCATTTGTGAATACAGCTTGCAGCCATTCCTCCCTGTGTTGTTGAAAACCTTGCTACATCAGCTTTCTGTCAAGCTCCTGCACTTGCACTGCCCAGTGGACACACTCTGCTGCCTTCCGCCTCTCATCACATGGTTTGGATTCACCTTCTAGCTCCCCTTTCCTATTACTTCAAATCTGTGCCTGAGAGGACATCCAAGCATCCTTCTGCAAATGCACAGTTGTCAACTATCAACCACAGTGATAGAGAGACCTGCAAGATGAGGAGTCATCACCAGCCAAAATCCCTGTGCAAGTGGAGGCTGGGATATACACAGTGGAGATCAGTTGGAGGTGAAGCATTTGTGCTAGAAGGACTTTGCTGGGGAAGAACAAGGTCTTGCAGGAAATGTGGTGCCCCATGAGTTTTGGGGATGGTGCTCACAGGGGCTGTAGCTTAGGCACTTTCCAAACACCTGCAGTGACTGCAGCATTTGCTGAAATGAGGTGCTCCAGCCTGAGGAGTCCTGCTGGGAGGTTGCTTCAGGAGAAGGCTCAAAGGCCAGCATTGGCTCAAAGTTTAGAGATGGCCACACCAACATAGGGCAGGATTCACAGGACAAGCTCCTCACAAGTAGGACACAATCTGGTCTAAGTTACTCCAGTGCTCTTCAGGACCCCACTTGCTTCAGCAGTGCTATCTCAGGAACAATTCCCACAATGAAGGGCAAAGCAGCCAGTCATCAGCCACTGCCTGCAGTGCATTGCTGTCTACTTATTTACAGGGCAGCTCACATGCATAACATAAGCAAGCTTTTTGGAGACCGTGGAGGTTAAAGCAAGGCAAAACCTTGCAGAAGGAAAATGCTCATTGCTAGTGATCATTTAACAGTCCAGAATGTTACAAGGGACTTTTAAAATCAGATATGGTACTGGCAGAGGTCAGAGACACCTTCTGCTTGTCCTTTACACAGCTCATGATGATGCAGCCTGTAGAGATGAAGCAATAAAAATTCTGTGTTGTCTAAAAAGTAGCTGGCAAAACCAAGGTAGCACATGGCAAACAGCAAATAAACAAATAAAGTCTCACCTAAACACAGCATGGAAAAAGAGGAAGCTGAGCCAAATCTATACGTGTTTCTAAGCCAGCACTACAACAGCAATTAATGAGAAGAGAAACTAGATGCCTGATTTTAATGGATCCTGACATAATAGGTGTACCAGAAATTTGATGGCAGAAAGATAATTAGTGGGACAATAACGTCTTGATACTGATTACAATGAAAGACAAAGCAGATGTCATGTACTAAAGCTGAATCAGAATAACAAGGTAATGTCATTAATGAGCAACACAATCTCCATGGATGATGCCATGCTCACATAAAAAATACAGTTATATCAGCAATCACCCACAGGGGTGGCTTACAGTAGTGAGGTTAAACTTGATCTCAGAAAAGATACAAGGACAGAAACCAGAGCAGCAGACTTCAAAACACCATGCACAGACTGAGAAAATGTCATGCTTGGTATGATGTAGAGACTCGAATCTGAATAAACTTCATGAGCATGGAGAAATTACTTGGGAAACTTGTAACTCTTGACTTATTCCTGAGTGGTGTGGGGACTTGGTTCAAAATATTAGTAAGAGATACCCCACATCTGTGAGTCACACAGACAAATTCAGCATCACTTCAGAAGCAATAACAGGGTTTTTTTTAAAGTAGTGAAGTGGGGAATGCAAGAAAAACAAGAGCTGATTAAAAGAAATTAAAAGGTTCTGCTAAAAGGACAAATGGAGCGTGAAAAATTTAGATACTAGTTATACTACAGGCATCTAAACTACTCACAAATCTCTCAGTCTGAGTTTCTGAGTGACTGAAAGTGGCAGATAATACTGTGTTGATGAACGCAAAGTGGTGAAGATGAAGAGTAATCCTACCTTTACATATAGAGCAGTGGATTCTGAATTAGCTTTCACCCCTCAGGATAAAGTTCTTGGAGCGTTGACAGACACTTCTATGAAAACATTAATTCACTGCTCTGCAGAGATTAAGAAAAGATGAAAAGAACTATCAGGATCATCGTAGGAAATCAAGAGCAAAACAAAAAAGTCACCATGCCACCAGATGTATTCATGACGAGCCCACCCGTGGCACTCTGTGTGCACACCTCACCCCTCCCTTGCCAGCCCTACCTCAAAAATGCTATGATAAAATTTAAAGCAATAGAGAGGAGGGTTTGGCAGTTAATGGTCAAAGAGAGCGAATACTTTCTTTGTATGAGAAGGGCAACACGGAACAGATTTCAAGCTGGAAAGGAGACAAATAAAACTCATAACAGCCAAGTTAAGAAAACAATCCACCTTCTTTGTGTACTGGATAGCTGTTCCTGAGAAGAAGAGGAGGACAGATTTTCTATAAGGACCACTTAGAGACCTGCATCCAGTGAAAAGAAATATAACTGGGTCTCCCACAAGAATCGTACACTTTCTAAACCAGTCCCCATTGTCTCCTTGAACATTATTCTTAATATGTCTGCAATCAGGTATATACATACCCACACAGACAAGTGCCTGTGCACTTGTGTTAGCAGAGTTATGATTAAGTGTGCAGGGAAAAAAAATGTGTTACTAACATTTTATCTCTGTTTTCTTGCACATTTATTATGAATCACTGAAGTTATTTTTACAAGCTAGTCAGATACACAAAGATGAAAACTGGCTTAATAGCAGAATTCAAGCTAAGTTCCTAATTCCTGAAAGGAAGCAACAGCCTTGCTTTTCATGCTGGTGATGCCAAAGGCACGGAGAGCACTGGTTCTCTGCTGTGGGGGAAGCTAGCCATGAAGCCTGAACATAATTAATTTCTCAGCCCAGTGCTGAGGATCGAAATCCACCAGACCCTGCACTGTATCTCCATTTCCAAATACATTTATTAAGTCATACAGGATAGTTATGCTTTAGAATGTTTTTCATGGTCTTTTCTACCATGCGGCTCCACTGTTTTCACACCAGGAAAACAAGAATACAGGCCCAAAGATACACCACAGTCTGCTTGGTGCCATTACACAGGGTTAAGTTCAGAACTAGGCTCAGTGTCAGAGAAAACATCATCATGTAGAAGAGAATCATTTTATTTAACTCATTGCTCCACCCCGTCTTTCAAAATAAAGAAACCAATGAAGAACTAAAGCAAATGAGAACCAAAGCAGCTCACATTTCTTCTCTCACCTAAGCAGCTTCTGGTGACTGGGCTTATCATACAGTCTCTCACATTTCCCAGGCTGTCTGGGTGGTGGCCCTTTACATATCTTCAATGCCTGCATTGTTTTACGATAACAGAGAGTTTTAGGTATCTCTGAGGGCTTTTAGATTCATGAAGCTTACTTAGTTTTGGAGGAAGGTCTCTCATAGCTTTGTGGTCTCCTTCTCCCAGTGTTTTTACACCGCAGCACAAGAGGAGCAGGCAGATGGTCTGATATTATGAGGCTGCATTAACCAACAGATGGGCTGACTGCTCAGAACTGAGTCCCTATGCCAGCCACAACAGCATGCTCAATGTTTATTTGTTTCACCATTTTTTATTGATCACTCCAATATTTCTGGCTAGTAATTCCCAGCATAGGAGCAGCAGACACGACCAAAGGACTAAAACCATCAGAATGCATGAGATTTGCACGGCCCATTTAAGCACATTTTAATGATTCCTCAAACAAGATGCACAGCATCTCTCAGTGTGTACCTGTCTGGATCCCTTTTTTAATCTTTTTTCTTACACTGAACATGAAGAGGAGAGATTAAAGTGAGATCCAGGTGTCAGTGGGTAAGTCTGGAGAAGCAGAGCAATGACAGCCTGAGACAAGAAACACAGGGACAGTGAATATAGACCAGGAGGAACCAAGCACATGGGACCGAAAGTGCCATTCTATGTAGATAAAGATAATATCTTTAAAATCATTACTGCAAGAACAACAAACACCCATTTGGTCTACAGAACACTCACCATAAAAAAATGGCACTTACTATGTGTTTTGCAGCTGCCAGTATGCTCACAGCATCATGCTACTAGCTCTGGAATTAGTTATCAAAGAGAGAACTAGATTTCCCTTGGTGTTGCAGACCACAGGCTATGGATGGTCAGCATCTTTCTGAGAACTACATCTCCATAAGGTGTAGAGAAGTGCAAGGGGATCGTTACATTCACTCTGTCTGCAGCAACCTCTGATCCCTTTCCCAGAAGGTGACAAGGGGCTGACCCCAGTCTTTCAGTCTAAGATACGTTCTGGGTCCCTCACACACTGTTTAGGTCTAACACAGTGTCTCACAGAGAGGACTGAGAGTTTCATCATCAAAAACCAAACCAGGAAGAAGAAACCATTCCCATCCAGCACACAGGTGCTCCCCCTGCCATCACCAGTGCAGACATTATGTTCATAAACCAGGACATACAGACCTGAGGCTGTCAAAGGCAAGCAAGCCTAACTTCTTGTTGCTGGTAACATGAACAAGGGTGACAGCTCCTCCATCTTCCTGGCAGCTGCAGCTTGCATGAAGAGCAAGAAGAATAATGAAATATTTTTGCACAAAGGAGCAACACCTGCACCATGGCTTTCTCCACCACCCACAACAAGCTTGGCCCTCACGCATGGTTCTTTCTCTCCCACGTTGGATGACATCTCCCTGGTTGACTGTCACAGCCTCTTGTGGTTTCCCCATGCTGTTCAGCAGTTCAGGATCTTGGGGACAATGACTGTCAACCATGGGCTAATGGGAGCACTTTCTTCCCCAAACAGCACTGGTGTCTGATGCCAGCAGCAATGCCAATGAGAAGGTAAGAAGGGTGCACACTGTCCAGGACAGTGTTCTTGGACACTAATATCTCTTCAGCTGCTCAGCAAAGCAGCACCTGGCTTGTCCTTTGAGTGCAGTGCTCAGGACGGTGTGATAATCAATAGTTACTTAGGAGCATATGTTGCTCAGCTCCATTGTTTCCAGCATAGAGAGGGCTTCTGTTGTATGATAAAGTTTGATGTAGAAAAAAACCCCAAAGCCTCTACTTGCTCTACTTGCCTCTACTCAGAATTTCTCAGCCTGGTCAAGGTTGAATTGACAGAGAAGTGACTTGAGATGATGTCTCGTCATAGCTTAGACAGGCTCTGATGATCGGAGCAGACACGTAACACGGAGTTACGAGGAACCTGGTGAGTACAAACCTCTTCAAGATCAATTTGGTTCTCTGCACCATTGTCCACTCTGATTACTTGCTCAGACAGCACAGCATGGTATGACATTCAAATGAATCTGCTTTGGTCAGATCCATCATTGGCCAGGAGGACAGTTCTGCTGTTAGAAAGGCTAGTAGCCAGTAAGCCCAGACCATCCACAGCAGTGGGTGTTTCTAAGGAGGATGAAACCACCCAGAGGCATTCTGAATATGAGTTTACCCCAATTAGGAAGCTAATTTTCTGTCTGAAAGGGTCCTCAGAAATAAAAACAGACTCTGGACAATCACTTGTTGGTCACTGCTCAGGGAATGCTGAGGCTTTCAGCAGGCAGTGTCACATACCTTGGCAGGTAATGCATTCGTTATGGTTCTCTGCCATGTTTTCCAAGCCACTAGCCAAAATGCAGGACTAACATTTTCATGCACACAATTCCTGCCTGAGCTGCACATAACATAGTTAACATGACTCAGCAAACTCCTTCAGGAATAGCAATACGATTTTCCCAGAAGAGATCCTTTACAAGCAAACAGCTCGTGTTTATGGATTAAAAATGCTTTGAACTCTAACAGCAATTTCTCTGTTGGCCACCTCTTCAGTGTTGCCTTGAGAACATGCACTAATATTGGATCTTTGACAGTCATTTTCATGACCTGACCAGCCTGGAGGAGCAGCCAGGAGGGGATTTCAATATCGTTATTTCATCTGGAGATAGAACCTCACAATTTGGCATCAGAAACTCTTGGAATACTGAGCTGGCACCAAAAAATAACTTTTCTGATTTGCCAACAAGTTTACAATCCTACATATTTAGCATAAACCTCCATGGTTGCATGTGACTGTAGGTGGTAGGAGGTATAGATGTGTGTCGACTCTCCAGAACTGATTTGTTGGCTGTATTAATCTCAGAAACACAGTAGAAATTGAAATTATGAAACACTGTGGTTCTAGAAACAGCAGCAAATGCTTGTTTATCATCCTTCACATAACCTCATTCAGGTGTTCTTGGTATTTCAGTCTGGATGGCTAATGAATCTGAGAATGACTTTACTAATACAGTATGAGAGAAGCAAGAATTGTCTTTGCATGTGGTGGTGAAAGAGGAAATACGCATGTGTCAGGAATCCCTTAACATTCTTGAGGCCAGTTTAACCAGAGCCCTCTCACAGAAACATTGGAGTTAACAGCTGTTGCTTTTTTGGGACAGGAAATTGCAGTGGATTTGAACAAAGAATACTTGATGTTTAGATATGTATTTTCACTCAGGGTATTCTGAATGGTCCTTACTTTTTTGTACTTCAAAGGAAAATGCCAGATGCAAACCAACAGTAACAGCAGCAACCTCAGCTTCAGATTTATAATTAATTAGATACCAAACAGTGAAAATCAGCACAAAACTCCTGGAAGTCATTAATCAAAATGTTCTTTGGATTCTTCAACCAGGAACTCACTGAAAGAAATGTAGCTTCTTGCCTCAATTTCTTCTAAGCAGAACTTCCACGACTCTTCAGATTTCCTGTTTCAAAGGGAAGTCAGCATTGGAGATTTCTGACAATAGTGTCTCCATGTACATTGCCTTCCCTGGTGATCAAGGCTGGTCAAGTTTTATGAAGAACTTTTGAGCCCTGAGACGTTGTAGGCTGAGGTGAAGCTTCTTTACCTCACTGTCAGAAAAATACTCAGTTTTTCTCATTCATTCAGAATTGCTTGCAACATCCTTTTGTGAACACGTCTCTGTGGCAGATGCCCTTAACATGATCACAAGCTTTGCAGAAACCCACTCAGTATCTACGAATCTTTCACAATGTTGCTGCTGCCCTCCACTGTCTGACAGAAATGCAAGGGACTCATCTTGTTAGATGGTTCATGATGTACTTGAGTTCCTAAAATTTCAGCGATCATGTGGGTAACAGTTATCTTTTCAGCCACAATGAAGAGTTCATTCACTTCACATTAATTTCCTTAGCATGTGGCAGTACTGATGGCTGAGTCCATGAGGAGGTGGCACCAATACTTTTCAACCCCAACTCCACAGGGAAGACAATCCTTTAACACACTGTTGAGGAAATAACAGCGGCTCAGAGACATGAAGTTCAGCAACATCCCAGCTAGTTCACTGACCTTCTTACAAAATCAGAAGCTCTGGACAATGACAGAAGCACAGATGAAAAATAAGCTTTCAGCTGGTCTGTGTTTTCACATTTTAGGCAGAGCTGGTGATCATACAGAGTATGATTATCCTGAGGTTGGACAATATGAAGGTGATAGGATTCTGTCTGAGGTAGGAGTCCCATATTCAAGTTGATTTACATGATGTTTTCCAGTGAGTCCCAGCTTTGCCACCTCGAGTTCCAGGAGAGCAGCTCAGCCCATGTCCTGTACTTCCAGTGCTTGCACTTCCTGAAGATGGTGACTCCTTTACCTTCAGGAGCAGCACCACAATCTGTGGTGTTCAGCTTCAAAGCAATCCCACCAGGGACACAGAGCACAGTACCTGTGGGGAAGGAACAAAGATCCAAAGCAGCCCACAGCAAGCAAAAGTACCTCTGTCATTATCAGGAACACTGTCAAGGGCATGATAGACTGGTTGGTGTAAAAGCTGGCAGGATAAGGCTTGTGTGAATAGCAGTGTTGATAGTACTGAGGTTAGTGAGTCATCAAGATCCTTGTGCCCATCTACCTGCAGCTGCTCAGACACCAGGCTGGGAGATACAGGACAATAAGTAAATCATGATGTGCAACAGAGACATGGCAGAACAGCAAGGCAAATCACTGTCAGCTCCTAGCCAGGACAAAAAATGAACATGCAGTTCTAACAGCCTTTTACTAACCTACAAAAAGCCCATAAGACCTATGGAGGACTCGACAGACGTCATCTTTATATTATTTTTGGGAATCCTGGAATGACCACATACATGTGTCTTGGTGCTTGCACACTGGACAGACTCCTTGCACATACTCCTGCTTGTGAGAATGTGTGCACAGGAGTGTAAGAGAAATTGGTTTTGATTTAATTTTGCTTTAAAGCAAAGATTCTCCTTTCCTAGGAGGTCTCACGTTGCCACCACGATGTTGCAGCATTATTTCCTACAAGGTGAGCTGGGATGACACACATTCTGACAAATGCTGCACAGAGCAAGGAGGAGGCAGGTCAGAACCTGGAATCTGTCTGTATTAACAAAGAATGCCCTTGGCATAACAGGCACATCCCAGCTGAGCTCCATGCACAGGCCCACAGCACCTTCTTTGCACATGTAACAGACAGTTTGATGAACAGGCAGGGGAAAAAGACATAAACAGGGTGAGAACAAAAAAAAATGAGGCAAAGCTGGTGATTTATAAGAATACAGATGCTCAGATACAGGCCATCAAGGTAGGAGTCTCCAAATTAATCAAGTGCTGACTCTTCTGAAGAAGAGATTTTTTCATAAAAGCTGAGTTAGGCCAGACAAACCCCTGGAGCAGAGGACACAGGCTGGTGGGAGCTCAGACAGACAGAAATGGTGACAGCAGAGAAGATAGGGAACGAGAGAAGTCCTCTGGAGAGCTTCTTCCCTGTCACCTGGAATGACTGAGGTCTTCTCAAGAAAAGGAGCTCTCTGCTTTGCAGGAAGGAGGCTGTAAGAGATTGTAAGTGGAAGTAAATGATGCCAAGTGACTGCCTCATGAATCTCATGTTGAGAGAAGAGCAGTGGGAGATCACTTCACCATCAGCACAGAACAGAAAGACACTGTCTCCTGAATTAATAACCTGAATCAACTATTCTGCTTCTGGCAGCCACAGGAAGATGAAAAATCCCAACATGGCTTGCATTTTCTTGGATGTTATTATTTCAGATTAAGTTCAAAATCAAAGCGGGCAGGACGGGACGTAGGCAAAACTATGGAAGCACTGCACGTGTGACTCCCCTACCCCTCCCCTCCCAAAGATTAAAACTATTTTAAAAAGGCACAAAGCAGATATTCAGTGTGCACCATGAAATAAGGCATGGGAGTTAGACACAGAGTTCCTTTGCAGGTAGCAACAGGGCCCAAAAAAGGAAGAAAAAAGTTACCTATGCCTTGCGTGGGGAACTCACCCTGTGTCATTGGCGAAAGGTTTCACAGCACAGAACTCACATCTCATTGAGCTGTTCATCAGGGCCATAACTCAACTCTGTTTCTACTCCAGTTATCCCTACCTCATACATCCACCTCCCCCAGCACATTAAATCTAGCAACTCTGCAATTAAAAAATCAGCCCCTGCTGAAAGCACGCCCATTAGATCCACCAACACATCCAGTGGAGGTTTGAATGTCTCCAAGGACAGAGATCCCACAGCCTCAGCAGAACCCTCTTCCAGTGTTTGACAACCTTTTTGCTTAGCATGGTCTGTAATTTCTGACGTTGCAAATTCTGTCTTACCTGACCCCTGTTCAGCTCTGAGAGTCTGACTCACAGAATCACACAGAATCACAGAATCACAGGGGTTGGAAGGGACCTCGAGAGCCCATCGGGTCCAACCCCCCTGCCAAAGCAGCTCCCCAGCTCACATTGCACAGACAGGCGTCCAGACGAGTCTTGAATATCTCCAGAGAAGGAGACTCCACCACCCCCCTGGGCGGCCTGTCCCAGGGCTCCCTCACCCTCACTGGGGAAAAGTTCTTCCCCATGTTGGTGTGGAACTTCCTGTGCTCCAGTTTACAGCGATTGCCCCTTGTCCTATCTCCACAGATGTCTGAAAAGGGGCTGGCCATTTCCCCCTGCATCCCATACTTAAGATATTTATAAACATTAATTAGGTCCCCCCTCAGTCTTCTTTTTTCCAGGCTGAACAGTCCCAGCTCACTCAGCCTTTCCTCATACGGGAGATGTTCCAGGCCCTTAATCATCTTCGTAGCCTCCTCTGGACTCTCTCCAGGAGATCCCTGTCCTTTTTATCCCAGGGAGCCCAGAACTGGACACAACACTCCAGGTGGGGCCTGACCATGGCAGAGTAGAGGGGGAGGATCACCTCCTTAGACCTGTTGGCCACACTCTTCCTGATGCATCCCAGGATCCCATTGGCCCTCTTAGCCCCCAGGGCACACTGTTGGCTCATGGTCACCCTGTCACCCAGCAGGACCCTCAGGTCCTTCTCCACAGAGCTCTTCTCCAGCAGGTCATCCCCCAGCCTGTACTGATACTGACGGTTATTCCTCCCCAGGTGCAAGACTTTACACCTGCTTTTATTAAACCTCATATAAACTCTTATATCTATATGCTTTTGTTAGGTAACTGTAGACAGCAAGACCTTTGCCTTCTCTCTAGAGGATGAGGAAGTGATGCTCTCCCCGCCTTACCTTGTACTTCATGTTCTCCAGCCCCCTGGCATTGCCTCACTGCCTCCCATGCCCTTACAGCTCTTCAAATTACAACAAGGTTTCTCCAGCATATCAGGTTTGAAGACCTCCTTGCAAGGTTATCCTGTTGGCAAACCCACTCCCATCCCATCTGACCAGGTGGATCCCATTCTTCTCAGCAGTCCTTGTTCTTCCAAGAGGACCCTTTGGTTAGAGAAACCAAAGCTCTCCCTGTGACACCAGACACACAGCCAGGTGCTCCTTCCTCCTGTTCCTATCTCATTTCCCAGCGGGATAGAGAACATGTCCTCCACCCTCATCCCCCCAGCCCTCCTGACACTCAGAATGTGCAGAAGGCTGCCTCTAGCAGTATCTCCCCATCTTCCTTCTAGACATGTTAACCTGGAAGCTCCTACAGAGAATATGTGCATCTCTTCAGAGTCCTGATATTTCTCAAGCACACTGTACTCATGCCCAGAGCTCCTAGTGCTGTTTCATGGGAGGGCAGTAGATACAACTTGTACACAGATGATGTACATCAACTGAACATCCAAGCCATTGACCAAGCCGCCAGGTCCCTTTTTTTGCAGGGTTGCATTCCAGCATCTTGTCCCCTGGTCTGTAAGCACATCCAGGATTACACTCCCTCAGGAGCAGAATCCAGTGTTTGTCCTTGTTAAGTTTCATACTGTTGCTGATTTCCATGCACTCAAATCTACCAAGACCTCTCTTAAGGCCCCTCTACTCTCAAGACACTCAATGTCTCCTCCTAGTTCAGAATGATCTGCAAACTTCCTCAGTGTGCACTCAACTCCTGTGTCCGAGTCACTGATAAAAACATTCAGGAGAACTGCGCCTAAAATGGAGCCCTGGGGACCACCACTGGTCACCAGCCAGATGTTACCCCACTGACCACAACTCTGACCCTGCAGCCAGTTGTTCACCCAAAGAAGCAGAGGACAGAGCCACGTCACTGCCACCACCACTACAGCACTGCTCCTGGGTGTAGGTACCAACAGTGAGTCTCCTCAAGAGCTGAAAGAGGGCATAACTAACCAGGCAGATAGGCTGTATATTGCTCTTTCAAGTTTGGGCTGAAAAAATTATGAATTGGGATGCTCTGCTTCCTCAGTTTGCATGTCAGGTTTACATAGTCTAATTCTCCTGTCAGAGAAACTTCTGTTTGTGAGAAAATGAGGCAAAATTCCTTCTTAACCCTGCCGTGCCACAGAACAACACCCTTGCTGTCTCTCACTTGTATTTCTTTTTGAAGAGTCTGCTGAATGCTCCGATAACAAATTGGCTGATGAGGGTGAGATAAATCGCTGTCTGCTGTTCACAGAGGCAATATTACACATAGAGTCACCATGAGGATTCAAAGGGTTTATTACTGTGGTATTGTCTCAAAGTGTTGGGTATGGTACCAAGAGCTAATAGCAGGTATTAATTAGCTGTGATGAAACAGCCAAATTCCCAGACACAGTGTGAGCTGTGGCCATCCTGGTCACCAAGAGGACACTCAAATACTTGATAAAAGTGAGACTGCATATCTGGTTTGATAAGCTCAACGATAGACGTTATCAGACATATGTTCTTACCACGAGGAGCGAATGTATTAATTTAAGTGAAGCCTGTGGCAGTCTCTATGGTTACAGCTAACAATTTCTAATATAAGCCATTGTCTTCAGATCCTTAACTTTCAATGTTTCAACTGCTTAGGCTGAAATTTTCCATCACGGCTCATTGTTTCCAGGTGAACACTCCTGCAATCAGGTTAGCAAATGTACCGAAGGATTCAGCAGATTCTCCTGCTGAAACGGCCATCGGACGTCTGGCAGGGACTCAGTGTTCTCATCTGCTACCACCCTCTCACATTTATCCCCTGGCTTGGCGACTTGAAAAGGTTCCACAGATCCTGCTAGAGGCTTTGTGCTGAAAATTCCAAATGTAACTTCTGCAGGGGATGGTTCGGTGTCAGCCGCCCCCTCCCAAACGCTGCCAGAACCTCTTACCTGTGCACCACCCCGAGGCCTGCAGAACATGCGAGTCAGGCGAGGCGCAGCAGCTCTGCTCTCACTGGGGAGGCTGTACCCAGGGGTTGAGAAAGCAGAAGGCAGCATGAGTTTTGTAGCTGTAGCCCTTGGTCTGAGTACGCTGTAAATAGCTGGTTCCACCCCACGGGTACTCTGGCAGGTTTTGTGTACAGTCTGTGCAGGGGATCCAGAGATTCCAGGTCAGAACAGTCGTTCTGCAGGACGCCAGTTTCTGTGGAAAAGAGTTTCTAATAACAGCGCCCAGCACAAGAACTTTAAATCCTGGACCAAAAACATTTTCTTTGAACAGTCTTGTGAAAAAGAGGCATCCGAGTCTGTTCATCTCCCACCAGCCCATGTGTGTAAGGTAATAGGTGTCGTCTCCACGTGTATGCTGTGCCCATCCTAATCATGCCATAGGGAGGGAATATGGATTCTGCATCCTGTGTTTTGGGTCCAGGGAGCCAGAGAGGTCCTTTACTCAAGCCAGGATCTTAGGAAACAGCTCCTTCTTTTTGCAGTATCTTTACCACCTTGATGTTCTTTGTAGCCTCATCCACTACCTTTTCTACTTTTCAGCCTTTGGGTGGTGGTTTCCTAAATTTAAACTTCCTGACTACCCAATTATTCCTAAATGTTCCTGATTTCCTTTTTTGTTTTTTTTTTTTACCAACTTTACCTCTTATTATTTACCAAACAAGTGACCAGTTGCTGCTCTTGTGCATTGCAGGTGTCCTGTGGTTATCAGTAGTATCCGAGGTGTTATACATCATGCTGTTAGTCGTCGGATTCAGCCTTATGTGCCTCGAGCTCTTTCATTCAAGCAGTGTGATAGATGGGCTCAAGTTAAATGCCTTTGCTGCTGTCTTCACTGTGCTTTCAGGTATGAACCTTCCCTTTCTCTTTTGCCTGAGGAGCCACAACAAAATAAAAAAAGGAAAAATTCTAAAACTTTGAAAGAATAAAAACTGGGGGCTACAAGTTTTTATCCCCATTTAGCAACTGCATTTTTCACTGCAATTTTTTGCTCCTTTGGACCAAGGGCTGCATGACCAATTTGCCTCTTCCCAGGGAGAAGTGAAAATGCAGTCCTGATCTCACAACAGCAACGCAGTAACTAGCCTTCCCCCCAGCCCACACTGTCATTGCCAGTGCCATAGCCTGAGCCTCTGTTTTGTGTCATCACACTGATAAACCAACAGAAAATGAAAAACATACAGCCTTGAAAATTCTTGTTTTAATCATAAGAGTCGATGGAGGCTTGATACCTCAAACTAAAGAAAGAAGCCCAACTTTTTCATTAGCAAAATTGAGACTGAAAAGGGTTATGGTAGCCTCACTTAGGAGCAACCCTACCAGTTATTTGGGGACGTGTATCTCTCAACAACCATTTCAGGCTGTTTTCATGCTCGGCCTGTACTTGGAGCCCTTCAGTGAATGAAATTGAGGAATCCTCTTCTCCAAAAGAAGTTATCAAATCTAACCATGTAACTTAGTGTCCCTTCACTCCTGTGCTGGCTGAAAACTCCCCTTCCCAGGATTTATCCAAGCAGCCAGCCGCAGCTGCCTTTTGTGAGCACTCCTGCACCAGCCTCTTTGCAGAAGGAACTTCTGCAATAAAAGTGCTTTTTATTCTGCTGTATTTCAAGCTGAACGAGATTATAACAGCAGTGTACATTTCTGTGAAGGAGTTTCTATCTTCAGGGATAGCTTTGTGTTTGTGAAATACAGTTAGTGGTATAAAACTCGGATCAGAAGTGGAGCTCAAAGGACCCAAAAAAAATAGGTTAAAACTTCCAAAGCATATTTCTCAGCTTTGGATGTAATTCAGATTTTAAACAAACCAAAACAACAAAACAACAAAAAAACATAACCCAAAACCAACCAGTGAGTCTAATTTTCAAAATCAAACTATGTGGAATTCTTCTGCATTCAAACAGCTATTTCCATGCTGCTTCTCTTCATCATTAACTGCAGGTTTAAGTTTTGTAAGAGTTAAGAAGTTTTCTTTCCTACACATCTTTCTATTTTTATTTTTCCTTCCCTTTTGATAAGTACATTGCCATGATGTTCCAAACCTAAACTTGAACATTTTAAAGAGAAAAAGGATAGAAAAATAGGAAGAAGCAAAAAAAACCTAACCCCATCCTCAAAACACTGCTAGCTGGTTTTTTTTCAGTGACAGAGATCTCAGAGGACAGAAGAAAAGCGTATTTATTTAATCCTATCATAGTTATAATGACACTGCTTTACAAAAATCAGATAAAAAAGAGATTTTTGCCTTGGAGCAACACACCTCCATTCATGCTAGAATTCCCTCCTAAAAGTGCAATGGAATCTTCATATTCTCAAAGCTCAACATCTAAAGGTTAGGAAAAATTATCCTAACAGTGTGGCCACTTAATGCTATTTCTGAACCGCTTATGAGTCATTAAACACCCCCCTAACACTGACATTTTGGTATTCCTCTTAACCTTATACAAATTAAACAACTTATATGCGCCTCATGTAATATTTATAATAAAGCATTTTAATTCATGTGATAAGTTCCATCAATAATATTTTTAGTAAAGATATCTGAAAATGCTTGAAAGTATGTTCTCTCTACCAAACTTAGTTCCCCAAGCTCTGGTCCCACAAGGCTGATGATCTCAAGCCAGCTAAAAACAGTCGGTGTTTCTGCACCCCCATGTGCTCCAGTCACTCCAGTCTACCATATAATCAGGATGTTTAACCTGTAAGCACCCACTGCCCTGGGCCCCAGGGTGGGCATCCAGGCCTCTTTGTCCAGCCTTAGGCAGCCAGCTGGAGGACGAGATGATGTCATAAATACAGCATTTGCTGATTTTCATTTCAGGCAGGTCATTTTATCCACCATGTGACCACTAAGTGTACAGCATCAGGTACCATAGGGTATTGCCATGGAGCACTTGGCCAAGTGTAACTAAAATAGACAAAACCGCGAGTGTCTGAAGCAGCAGGATGAAAGAAAGTCTCCTCCTGCTTTCTGATAGCTTATCCATGGCATAATGCCCCTGACAGCACAGCCAGGTACGTGTCCACCCCCGGCCCTCCCCCTCATGAGGCAGATAAAGCAATAAATGCCACGTTTTCACTGTGGTCGCCGGGCTACAACAGCAGGACGTGCTGATGACCTCCTACTCACCCGTATCAGCGGACTGTCATCCTGAGCCTCCCCCGCAGCCACAGGGCTGAGCATAGCTGAAACCCTGATAAGGTTTTGCACGACAGAAGGGAGTGGAACGGCCTTGCTGAAGGTAGTCCTGGTGCAGCAAGTGTCCTGGTGGCTCCGAGGGACTAGGGCATGTGTCAGGGCAGCCTGCAGTAATTCGTTAAGGTTGAAACGTTACTCACAGTACAGGAACAGCAAGGCCCAAGGCTTAAGATAAACCCTGTAGCTGTCAGCTGGAGAGAAACCCAATGATTTAAAAAGTATAGCAAGCTCAGGGTGATTCTGGAAATTAAATACAGCCAGAAACAGGCAAGGTGTGTACCAGTTTGCTGTGCTCCCATTAGGCCGCCCACCCTGCTGAAATATCATTCCCTCGGATGTGAATTGCTCTTTCCACCTCCTGACTTTCCAGTGTGTCACACCAACATGAAGCAGCTGAGCAAATCACTGCAGCTTCTTGTAATAAAATGTCTTCTTTCAGCCTCTGCAGCTGTTTGTATCAAATATGACATTTCTCTTGCTGAAGGTCCTGCTTAACGTACCCACAACACAAACATGACATTCCCTGACTTCCCTCCCCCACAATTGCCTTGAATCATCCATATGTCTGACTAACAGAGCTTTAGGCTTTGAAAATAAGCAGGAAAGAAGAGCCAAAATTTGGGCCTGGGGAGGGAAAATCAGGATCTTCCACATGGATGAAGTGCAACCATGGAAAAAAGCAGGTGGTCAGAGATAACGGTAAATGGTGACTTTGGTGAGGAACAGAGTGTAACATACAGGACCGCCCTGTACCCCACGATGGAGGAACATCAGCACTTAAAGCACCTGGGACTGTCATTGCAGCACAGGGGGCTTGTGACATCCGTAGACCCAAAGTGTATTTGGAAAGTGATGACCCTGCCCCACAGTTTGCTGCCTGAACCCATGCTGTCCCTGAGCTCAGCTGGGAGCATCTCCCTGCGCTGCCTAGGTACTAAAGCAAACGCATCCCAGATTATTGTAGCTAGAAAATTCTCCAAGCATCAGAGCTGCTACTGGCCACCCCTTCTTGAAAAGTGGATTTTGATTTTCCTCAGAGAGATGTCTAAATGTAGAAATACGGGTTGACCAGCTAAGTGGCAGAGCAAAGGCAGTGATCTAACTACAGCCCTGTTCTTTCGCATCAGTGAGTCAACTCTCTAACACGTGGCCTGCTCTTCACCCAGTTGTACTTACCTCAGCAGAGTGTCACGGTATCACAAAAGCAAGCATGATCAACACCGAACCTTTGAAAGTATTCCTGTGGTGTCTTCTCACCACACATCATCAGGAATACTGAGTTCATGTAACTTCCTTCTGCAACTCCCCAGTGTTTTATAAGTGCTCAGATTTATAAAACTTAGCAGCTGTTCAGATAAAACCTCGCTGTTTGGCATTGACACACTCCATCTTGCATTGCCTACAGAAGCCTCTCTCCTTATTCTCTTACCTGAGGCTTGTCTGTGATAGGCTAAGTGAGATAACTTGTGGGTGGCTTCCCCCTGTTTTTAGGCAGCAAGATGCTAACTGTGCAACATTTTCTTCAACGACTTTCTTTCTTTAACTCTTCTCTTAATTGAGAATTCAGTATGATGTAAAATAATGAGTTCTCAGTCACACCTTTCCCCTGCCCATGCAGCTCCCTCCTCCACAGTAGAATAGAAGGCATAGAAGTGCAACAAAGACTTTTTTTGAGCTTTCAAAGCACTTCCAGCAGTAGCTATCTCAAGAATTACAGAAGACGTTAGCACAAAAACTCCTGTTATAATCCCTGCTTCTCAGGTCTCTTGGGGATGGTGGCACACATGATGTATACTCAAGTTTTCCAAGTGACAGTCAGCCTTGGGCCAGAGGACTGGCGACCACACTCATGGGACTATGGATGGTCCTTCTGGTAAGTGTCACCACCGGTTCATATCTTTTAATTTTAGAATTGTTTCAATGGTCTGTTGGGAGATTGTACATATCATCTCAAATTTGCAGGAACATGTATGTGAATTTCCAGCTGCCAAAATGCTGGGAGCAAAACCCCACTGTGGCTGTTGAGGTGCTAGGGGACAGCTATCGGTGGCTGTGCAGCAGCAGCTGCACCTATCAGCAGGTACTCAGCATTTGTAAATAAACAGCAGCCACAATTACCAACACAGATTGAGCACTCTCATTAAAGTTCAATTTAGGTACATAATTGCCCTGGCATTTCAGAGACTTTTAGCTTTTTTGTTGTTGTTGGTTTTAATTAATGTCTCAGTTGAACCTTACAGTGCAACTTTTTAACACAGCTGCAGAGGAAGGCATAGTGCTCCTGGCACCGTGGTACTTCCCTGTGGATCACAGTGAGAAGGCTTGGGAAAGGCATTTTGGAGACTGTTGGAGGGTTTTGGGGGGGGGGTTAAGTTTAGGTTTTTACCTTTCCCATTTATCTTCTAAAAAAAAAATCCACACAAAAATAATTTGGCCAAGATGATACATCAATTGTGTTGTATTGCTTACAAGTTTGTAAGAAGATTAGCAAAAACAGGAGGCTGTGAAGAATAAAAAATCTTGCAAACATTCACATCCCTCCAGAGGCATCAGCCTCTTTGGATGGCTAGAGAAAATACTTTCTTTTTTTTTTCATTTAAAGGTAGCATATTATTTTAATTCCATCTCAAAGCAGAAACAACTACCTTTGCTAACACCAATAAACAAACACAAATATTTCTTATGCACAGCACCACAGGAGGTTATTAGTCTTTCTTGCTCCCCTCACTATACTGTGTTTCATGGAAGGAGTTATTAACATTTTAGTAATGTGTTGCAAAATATAAATCTTATTATATTTAAAATAGAGCTGATTTTTTATACCAATAACAAATATTTATTGCATAGGATGATGAACTTATAAACCTAATGGATTAATATATTTATATAAATATTACTATTTTGCAATAATATTTTATGTAGATATTTAAATAATAATGCATAAACTCTATTAATTTGTCTTCAGTAATCTATAATTTACTGCAATACTCAAAATTCAGAATGCTGTTAAGTGACCAGCATGATAAAGCACCTGTCAGACTATTCTCCTTCACCTTGTGCAAGACCAGAATCCCCATGTCTCATCAGAGGCCTGTGGGTCCCGTCGGGCATTATGAGCCCGCCCCAGGCCTACTCATCCTGCCCACGCTGCGATGGCAGCTCGCAGCGCTGCTGTCTGTCCTGTCCAAGCCTTTGTCCCAGAGCAGACATGGCAATCCCTGCCTGCAGCTCTCTCCATCAGCTGGGGTGCAGCGGGCTTTGGTTAAAGACTGGGACTGAGCCTGGGCTAAGCCCCGCTGCGGCAGATGCTGGAGATACCCAAGAGCAGGCAAACATGCAGGAGACATCTCAGGCCCTTCCCATGTTCCTGAAGTGGGACCTCTGCTCCACCCCATCCAGTGACTGCTGGTTCACCCCAGTTAAAGCTGAGCTTGGCTCAATCTATTGCTCTTAGAAGCCAACTTCTCACATTTAGCACTCTCTCTCCCTCCCCTAATACCTGCCTGTGCAGGGCACTGGGCAAGGTGCAAGCACCAGCTCAATCGCAGCTCCCCTGGGACAGACACGAGCCGCAGCAGCCTTTTCACAGCTGCCTGAAGAAGGTCATGGGATTCCTCATGTCACAGTGGAGACTGGTAGCAGATCTGGTGAAGGCAGGTCTGGCAGTCAAACAGCAACAAGGATTCTTCCTTCCAGCTAGTGCTGCACCACCGCTGCTGTGCTGACTGAAGAATGACTGCCTTCCCTGGCATCACCCAGCCTTCAACCCCTACTTGAAGAAGGGTTAAAAAAAGTCCGGTGGAGTTTGGAAACCTGTAGGAATTCCTTTCCTCTCCATTTGGGTCCAGGTGATGGCCTGAAGCATGACCTTTAAATACACCTGAGCCAGTAGCGCAAACCTGAGGTTGCGTATAGCCTTCTGACCACACTGCCCTGCGAGACACCCCGTGAGAGCACAGAGAGTTGTACCCCAGCTGAAGAGCAGGGGCAGGGAGAGCTTCCCCATGGCCAAGAGCTGAAGGGCATGGGTGGATGTCTAGAGCATCATTTGTTTCCCAAGTGCCAGTGAGAAAACTATTTTTTCTGTGGCTCTATTTTCCCTCTACCGACTGGGAATGATAAAATGAGGAAAGGCTGCTTGTGATCTTCTCAGATGCCCCAGGATTCAAAACACACCTCTCGGTCCCCGTTCCCAAGTTGTTGGCAAAGCCAGGAGTGGGCCAGGGGATTCTCCAGGCAGGGTATTTCTGCAGCCCTGAGCACCACTGGATGTTCAGTCTCCACCCCTCTAGAAAGCAAATGCAAAAGCCTGAGTCATTTGAGCCACAGAGGAACCTGAGAGCTCAGCTGCCAGAGGTGGTACACATACTGTCCCACCACATCTGGAGCACAGCTGGCACAGAGGGGCATTGCTGTGAAAGAGATCTGCACCTAAGGTAGGATGCAGCTCTTGCATGTAGGAGACCCACTCTTTACACCTGAGAATAAATAGTGTTTAACCGAGGCCCACAAAAACTAAACCATATGGATTGGAGTTGTCCCATTATTCAGACTTAGTGGACAATGGGGGTCGTCATCCTGTATTTCCATCTCTGACCCCTCCAGCTTTTCAGAATTAATGATCAGAAATGATCAGAGACTTCCAAGAGGAACTTTTCTCTGCATGTCATTCCCCAGGTGCTAGATGGGCCCGGTGAAGCATGTGGTGTCAGCTGGCTTCTTCCTCAATATAGCTTCAGAGTCCGGCTGGAAATGAGCAGAGCGGTTAGAGGTTTCCCTCACACTCCGTGTAGGGAGTCATTTCCCAGCTTTCCCTCTGCCTGGACACACAAGTAGCATGAGTTTCCTTCCCACTTCTCCGCCCAACCACAGGCAACCTCAGGGAACTTCATCACACCAGGCTCACTGCGCTTCCTTCTCATTCGACTGCATCTGGCAAACACGCTCGAAAATGGCTAGGAAGGGGCTGCCTCCACGCTCTTCATCACCATGGGAGTCCCTAAAGGACTTGTTATGCACTGAAATTTGAAATCACTGAAATGAGCCATTTCTATTTACTAGAAACATTTTTTCCCCAGATTTTTCAGTTCATGACTACGTGTTCTTTTTCAAGCTTTGTCTAATTTGAAATGAGAAGCTGTTTCCCTGTGTGCAGATCCTCTGCAGAATGGGAAAACAGCTCATGCTGAGGGCTCTGTCAGTAACACGTTTTTATAAGGTAATGCTGCCACAGCTGTATTCCTTCTGCTCTGCATAATTTATATTGATGTTCAGTTTGGTTGTGGGAAAGGTTGCAAGGAAAGCATGTAGCTAGCACAGGTGATTAAGTTAGTCCGAGTTAGGAAGCCACTGTGAACTCTATGGTCCTGGAGCTGATGGGCAGAACGGGAAGTCCAGTGGAGCCCGGACACAGACAAGCTCTGCAGACAAAAGGAGGAATTCGGTGCCTTTTATTTGAGGCCCATTTCATGCTCAAAAAGCATCTAACCTCCCTGGGGCCATGAGATCCCCCCAACCACATCTGAACTTGAGATCAGTGAGATAAATTCTGGAGGAGATGTGCACGGAAGGCAGAAGGCACCCAGGAGGGAAACCCAATCCAAGCAGGGAGCAGAGCTGCTCCCAGTTGAGCTCTACTTGCCTGGAGCCCCAGGACAACACTTGCTGCTGTTTCAGCCTGGCAGCAGAACTGTTTTACTTCCACTTCCCATCTCCCTCTGTCTCCCCATGGTCCTGGTTGGTATTTGCAGGTGTCCTGCCAGTAGCCGACCAATGTGGGCTATCCCTGCCCGCACACTTGGTGCTCTGCCCTCAGATTGGATCCCTCCACAGAATGGAAGGGCTGTGTTCTACTCTGGTCAGGCTCTCAGAGACCAGATATGGGCCAGGAATGCTAGAAACATCCATGAAAAAAGGAAATGCAGTAGTCTGATGAAGACATTAGGAAAAAGGGATAGAAACCAACCCTGTGGTAGCATTGTGCAGTCTCCAGTGGATGCTGGAGAACTTCCACTGGTCCAAAAGCCATGCTCCCTGGGGCATCACCATTACTGCTCTCTAGATTTTAGCACTTGTCTGCAAGGCTCTGGAACATTTCAAAGGGGAATCAGGAGGCATTCAACTCGTGCTGGAGTGCTCAGAGTGTTCCTGCAGGCACTCTGCCATACGGTTCTCCATGGCATGGAAGCTGTGCCCAGCCCCTAGCCCAGCGCCCTGCCTGCATGCCTGAGCATGTGCCACAGGTCATTGAGGTAAGGTGAGGATAACGGGTTTGTCACCACTGACTTACCTGCCTAGCCGCATCTGGGGGGTGTGTGTCTCTTGGCATCAGAAATATAACCTGAGCTGCTGTCTTAACCCAGCTCTGTCTGCTGGTTTCTCTCTCCACAGTCTGGCATGGGGCTCTTTCACCTGCTGCATGGCGGCCTCCGTTACTACCTTGAACTCTTACACTAAGACTGTCATTGAGTTCAGACACAAGCGCAAAATCTTTGAGCAGGGCTTTCGAGAAGAGCAGAACTTCCTAGACCAGGAAGCCATCAAGTACTTCAGAGAAAGGTCAGTGCAGTCAGTCACTCGAGCAGTGGACTCTGCTAGTCTCAGAAAATCCAGGCTCTCACCCATTTCAGCACGAGTGGGTGAAGCCTCTGAGATACTTGGAGAAGATGTGTGTTAAAGACAAACACAAAAGATCCTACTTGGTGTGGTTTTCTTAAGTTTCCTGATGTCCCAGTGCCTGCCTTTTCTCATGCACTCATTAAAACACAAGACTGACAAGTCCTTACAGTGTGCATCTGATTCATAGGAAGCCGTAAGAAGCTGTCCTGCCAATGCAAGCTGGCTTTCCCTCTCTGGAAAGGTAAAACTGTGGGCATATCCCAAATATCACAGCCACACATTCTCAGCAGGTGTAATAGGCACTTCCCAACACTCCTAACAGCTGCTGAGACATTTCTAAGCCTCCCTTAGGCCACTTTGGAGTTGCCATCTTCCATAGTCACATGCCTACAATCCACTCTAGGCTCCTCCATGCAATCCATCCTCCTGAGCTCCTCCACACAAACATAGCACATACATCATACTGCACCGCAATGTTTCTCTGCAGAAACACCCACATGATGCCACCCACGCTGCTACCAGGGTCTTAGACTGATTCTAAGCCCTGTCTGAGCCCTGAAGGCCCAGAGATGCTCCTTCACCCTGCCTACAAACATAGCCCATTACTGCACTGTCCACCCAGCACACTGCTGACCTCATGCGCTCTGGGCTGGGACACTTGCTGCCCTCATCTTTCTGTAAGGCTTCACTTAACACTGCAGAAACATGAAGGACACACTGATATGGAGCTCACACAGCCAAGAAGGTGTGATGGACCCCATAATCTACCTTCATGGAACGAGGAGCTGATAAGCACTGGGAGTCCTCACCAAAAACCCGTTGTTGGAAGAAATGTAAGGATATTTAGGGGACAGAAAACATAAGGAGGATGCGTTCTTGTTCTTCTGACCAATGCAGCAGTTTCTCAGTGATGGAGGAGAGTGGTTGGGAAGGTCTGAGGAGGCAGAAGATTAAAAATGATCAGGCATTACAGTAGCGAAGTGAGGAGTTCTACTGAGCAGGAAGAACTAGAGACCTTCCATGTTTATTACCTTGTGCTGGTGACCCAACCTGAACTAACACTCTCTGGTTTTCACTCTGCCTTCCAGCCTGGGAGGAGGAGCGAAATTATTCAAATGACAATGATTTTCCTAATTTTGCATTTAGAGATTACAGTGATTTTTAATTTCTTTTTTTTTAAAATTCGTTGCCTGAAAAAACCCAACCCCCTTGAAGGGGAGGTGGTCAGCATCTGCCTCATGTCAGTGAGGGAAATCGGTACCGAAGTGAGAACTGCAGATGAGAAACCAGCAGAACTGTAAGACCAGAGTATGCCAAGCTACACCAGGAAATGTAACCTGATAAAGTACCACTGCTGCCTCTTCTGGGACAGTAAACAGCAAAAAGCCATGAGTGGCATAGAGGACAGTAACCCTCATTGTCTCACACCCATGCTGTGAGGACTTTGAGTCCTCTTGCACTCACCATATTACACTGTTTTCCCCCCCCTCCCCCTCCCCATGTTTTACACACATCTGAACCAATTCCACCCAAGGCTTTATGATCAAACTCGTGTTGGACTTGTTTCAACCTGGGACCTTCACCCAACACACTGGGTGGACAGGTGAAGGGCCCAAAGGATGACTACAAGCCAAATGTGGCATCAAGCCTTCCTCAGGTCTTGCTCTTGCCAACACGACTGGCATCGTGTTGGCAAGAGCATCGTGAACACGCACATGCCCAAGACAAGCAACAAGTCCCACCTTGGCCAGTACAAACCAATGGGGGTTTTATGTCTTCTTTTACACAGATCATTCAAAACAAGCTCCGTTCTAGGCAGCATGCCTGCAGAAGGCCTGCCTCTTGTGCCTGCCCTAGTCAGAGCCACCCTGACCAGGGCACAGACACAGCATGTTGCCTCTACTACTTGCTTTATGACTGGACTGTATATTTTGTTCTGTCCTTCCAGCTTCCTTGCTCATTTTGTCTTTGTGTGAACAATTAGCTTATCCCTCACCCCCTCCGATCTCCCTCACACACACTTGGCCCAGGCAGCTCAAGCCTGCAGTGTTCCCAAACTTCACCATCCTGACTCTTTTTTCACATCACGTTATTTTAATTGTTGTATCTGAATACATAATAAGAAGCCCAGAGACAGTGTTACCATGGGATCACTCCAGAGACGTAAAGCTGTGCAGCATTACATGTTCTCTGTTTGTTTTTAAGCTAGTATTTGCATGGTCAGCTTCACTACTGTGACCTGAGAATGCTCTGAGACTACGGGGCTTCCAGGGATCATCAGTCAGCAGCAGCGTGTTGCTAGGTGCCATGGGTGCCAGCAGTCCCAGCAAGCACAGCTCCCCTCCCTCCAACCTTCCTCTGCACAAACAGAACAGAATTCAGATTCTCCCTCCTGTGCATATACCCAGGGATACTTCACATTCCCTCCCACTCCTACACCTCCGTGTTCCTTTTCATATCTCATAAATAAAGCCCTCCAGCCTTTCTTCCTTCCAGTTACTCTGCACATCTCGCTGCCCTCCTCTCTGCATGCTCCTCTGTCTCAGCACGCATCCAGCACCCACCGTACACACTCATCTACCTCTGTGTGGAACAGACCGAGTGCAACAGGCAGGTTTCTAAGTGAAATACATTTCTAGTGAAATTTAAAGCTTCCTCATTACTCTCCACAGCTGCAGTTTATCTCCTGGGAGGCAGGGAAGAAAAGTCTTAGCCCCATTTCTTCTGATAAAAGTGTTTTGTTGGGATATACTTCAAAAGGCCCCTGCTCCCAGATAAGAAATTTCCTTTATGAAAAATACTGACATTGAAATACTGCTAATCTTGCAAGTACTTTGTCAAACATATTATCCCTGTATCTCATTCAGTTTTAATCACATGTAGCTGAGTATAACAACAGAAAATGTACTGGGGACCTATTAGATGAAAGAGTTGAAACGTTCCCTTGAGAGCTCTCAGTGCAAAAAGTGTGCCCCACGTTCAGCACCCGCTGCAGGAGACACCAGGGATGAGCCAAATCAGCACATGGCTTGTGGCCCTGACCCACTCCCTCCCATCACACCCCCTCCCCTCCCCAAGCACGTCAGCTTTCCATTACCATTGCTTGTTAACTAGTCTCTGCACCCTAAGAACTGCCTCAGCTCTGAAGATCACAGGAAAGACCTTTAGCACCCACATGAATATGTGTGTACAGCCTGAATGTTGCTGCACAGCCTGTTTTCACCCTGCCCCAGACAGTGCTCAGTGATCCAGCCCTCAGTGCACACGTAGCACAACCGAGATGCAGAGCATGCTCACGCAGAGACAGCCATGTCCTCTGACCCCTGCCACCGCAGGGACACACCTGGTGGTCTCTCCATCTCACTGGTTCTATCACTGGGAAAGCATCTCAACAGCTGCTTACAAGTCACAGATTCACGGTGTTGTACTCAATAATTGTTCCTCTCCCAGGCCTGGTTATTTTAAAATCTCCAGACCAGATAGACTCTGCAGTTCACACTACAAAATGAAGAGATAGTATAGCCTTTCAGATATAAAATATATGAGTAATGCTAAGCAGAACAAGTAAATGATACAGGGTTGGAGGCATTATTCATGCAGTGTGTTCTATAAAATTATCAGTAGAGTTACCTGCAACATGTCACTTCTCAGTCTTCATCCTTTTATTGTCTGTCCTCCCTTTTTCTCCAGCTTTCCTTTTAACTGAATATGTGTCTATGACTTCTGCTTATCTTTTCCAATGTTGTAGTTTACTAGGTGTCAGTTCAACATAAGTATCTCTCTTTCTTTCCGCTCTTCCACTCTGTTTTATGTGAATGCTCTTGCCCCATATTATCTCAATCACAGTCTGTTGTCTCCAGCCCATCCCAGCTAGCCGAGGAAGAACCCTCCACATGCCTTTCTGCTTCCTTTGCTCTGTGGATCCTTCCAGACAAGCCAAAGGGACAGGGACTCTGTGCTCTCCCCTGTAGTCTAATACATGTGACAGTCAGCTGAAGGACTGTCAGTGTGCCAGGACCTTCTCCTACTGTCTTCCAAGAGTGGTCCTGGGACCTCTGTCCCTCTGCCACTGCCTGCTACTACTGAGACCACAGCAGGGTCTTGCCATGCCATCTCACACATTGCTGTCTCACCCTGCACAAGTGTACCTGTAAGGCCATGAGAAAATAACACCCACAGGCAGGGTCTGGGGTGGCCCTTCCAGTGCAGCACTAACGTCAGATTGTTAGAGCTTCACCTTTCTTAGTGGAACTTCTAACAGATATGCAGCTGTCCAGTTTGGGGCTGCTAAAAGGCAGTGAGAGGAAGGCAAGATGGGAATTAGATGTAGCAGGTTTTGCAGCTTTGCCCATGTGGCTGTGCAATAGTAAGGACACAGTCACAAGAATTGCACTCATTTAGACAACGAGTGCATTGTCTCTACAGCAACACAATCACTACATCCACTCCAAGGGGCAGTGCAGCTAGGTTATTTACATGGAGTGTCTTTCCCATGCTTGTCCCCCTTGCTCTCCATTTTTTCTATACCAAAATATTCCCCTTTCAGCCACTCACTACCACCTTTCCTGGCTCCCAAAACTCTCATGGACTTTGCTTTCAGATGAAGAACCAAAACCCTTCCTCTCTGCTTTTTCGATACACTGGGGGAAAGGCAGAAGGTTGTTAGAGGGGCGGATGGAGACCCTGGGCCAACTGTCACAGCTGCTGGAACAAGGAGGACGGTGGCTCTGGGGAGGAAGATCTGGGGCACGGGAACGTAGAGGCTTGCACAGAGAGTGTATACGGATTGAGGCTTGGGATCAGGGATAGGGGGTCTGAAGGGTTAGAAATTAAATCCAGGTGAGCTCTTCTTTGAGAGGCAGTCACTGCCTTGAGCAAGGAACAAAAAGTTATTAAGGACACAGGAGAAAACTTGAATTGGCCGCTGCCTGGTTTTGCTGTTGGCATCAACAGAAAGATTAGCAGCTTCTGGAGCTGCACCCATGCCTGGTCAGGCTGTGTGTGAGGCCAGGGGAACTGAAGGCACTGCACACAAAGGTAAGGAGTTCAGCCCACCCTGGCACAGGTGGGAGCAGTGACCCTGGCCGTTTCTTCAGCCTGACATCCAGCCCCTTGCTCCCTGCATAGCCAATCTGGCTCACTAGGCCCTGTTGAACCCACAAACAAATTTAGTGAGTAAGTCTGGGCGCTGCAGCCTGGCACAACTCTCACCCGCAGCGCAGCGTTCGCCAGCTCGCAGCTGTCCATCAGTGCCCGTTGTGCTGCTGGGCCTGACTGCACATTTCCGTGCTGATGGAGCCCTCACTCCCAGCCACAAAACCAGCCCAGCACCAGGCAGATGGTGCAGGTGAAATTCCAGAGTGAGCTGCATTCAGACTGACGTTGATACCAGTGCAGACAAAAATATCTTTGCAAGGACAGAGAATGTGGTTTTGAGGTGCCAGGAGCAGCGTGAAACAGGCAGCAGGCCCAAAGCTATCGCAGAGGTAATAAATCAGGGCTACTCCTGATGCTGTGAGAATCAGAACTTCCAAATCATCATTCCCATGTGCTATTTTTTTCCCTTTTACATTTCTCTAATGCATCTTGATCACAGTTTTCTTTCTCTAACCCCATTGCACTCATATAAGGTGTTGTGCAGATCATATCAATGCTTTCCAAAGACATGCCAACCTTTTGCTCTGATTTCCTCCTTGGTCACTGAGATATCCGAGCAGGTTTTGAGCTGTTGACCTGCAGCACCTCCCATTTACAGAGTCAGTATCTTTTCATATGGACATCAGTAAGAATTTCAGAGCTGACTACCCAGCTTTCATCAGCACACAAGGATGTGTAACGTTCTGCCTTGGATTTATTCTGTACTTTATTCTGCAACACAGGGAGGTTTATCAGCAGAGCCGTTCCTTCTGGAAAATTACATGGACTGGCACTTAAATGGTGTAGCACTAGCAACACACCCACTTCCATCACACACGTACTGTACAATGCTGTTAGTCCCCGACGCTTAGATTCATCCTGAAGAGTGAAAGAGTGGGAGAGACGCAGCCCTGAGCCCCTCATTTCTATTCCCCATGGCCTCTTTACTTGAGCTTTCCCCTGAGAGGGGCAAAGCCAGAGGAGCCGAGTCCTTCCTGAGACTGTTACGATCTCCATAGTGGGCCTGGCTGGCTATAGATGGAGGAGCCCAGGTATGTTGTACTCTTATTGATTCTGACCCTCCCATTTCCATACATTTGGGAGCAGCCTTTGTTTCTGTTAAAGGTGCTACTTCTATATTCTCTTTTCCAGGACTGAGGAGGAGAGGGCTGAGGCTGGGGACCTGAGGTTACAGTGCCTCCATAGCTGCTCCCCAAATAGTAAGTGACCATGGCTCTAATGTGTCTGATACACAATGGCTTGTACCATCCCCACGCTGGCTCCTCGGGGTTAAGAATAAGGTTTGGAGCAGGGAGCTATGGAAACAGAGGTTTGTAACTCTCTCAGACAGTGTTGCCCAAATGATAATCAATGAGCAGATGAACAGTACAAAATTCCCCAGGATTCAATTGAGGATGTGCACATACCCTATAATTTTATGTTACCTCAAGAATCTGTGACTTCATAGTAGTTTAAAAATATGCTCTAATTTACACCTGTATAACTTTCGTTATTACTAGCTTTTTTCATCTATATTTATCACCAATTCATGATGATGCATGCTATTGAATATAAAAATGATTGAAAGCAGCTCTGGTAGACAGTAACACTCGTATAATTGATGCCATTTCTTGCACATCTATTAGTCCTTACTCAGAAAATTGCTCTGCTTTTTTTATTCAGCATTTGCAAAAAATCTTACTTTAAGTGGTGGGAATCAGTAGTTCAATGTATGGAGCAATATTGGAGCATGGCTCCTGCCCTGCTTGGAACACTCTACCTTTCCTTTACTCTCCAAGAAAGATATGAGCTGTTTCTTGCATCTAATTTTTTGCCAAGAAAGCAAATGATTCTTCATGCAGAAGGGAGATCTGGGAAAGTGACTTGCTGACTCTGTGCTATTAAAATTTGGAAACGTCACAGCACTTTGCTGCCTCTGTCTTGCTGAGATGCACACCTCAGCCAATACTCAAGGAATCTGGGTGTCCATCACCCTAATAACTGAGGATGCTGATGAGACTTGCAGGCAGAGCTCTCCAGCCTCATGTCACCGCAGGCACGGCAGTGCTGTCACTGTGCTCAAGCTTGGTTTGTCATCAGCTCACTCGGTAACTCCTGCTCCTTGGCAATGCCACATTAGTTATGGACCTTTGCACCAGCAGATCCCCTTCCTTCACTTTCACAGACGTGAAAGTGCATGAAATTGATCTGGGTTGTATTTCCCAAGAAAATTCCCTACTGCCAAGCTCCAGGCCGGTGCTCGAATGTGCTGAGTTCATCACGAAGATCCTCTGAAAGTCTTTCTTTCAAAGAACAAATATCAGTTCCTGACACTAGGTGTTCCAAGGAATAGAAACAAGGCTCTATCGGTCCTACACCCAGCCCTAACCAGTACCTCAGTGCAAAGCACACATAGCTTACCTCCAGAGATGTGCTGACAGCCCTACAGAAGCAAACTGCCAATGAGAGGTCAGGTGTGAGGTCAAACAACAGTGGCCACTCTTCAATATCCCATCAGCTGTGGGTGTACATCAGTTGGTTACCTACTGGAATGAAAGCAGATCAATTTTAATAGAGTGGCATGAGCAAAGCTCTGCTCTCAGGTCACAGTTTACTTATGCATGCGAGTTAAGCTTCAGAATCTTCATTAGTCATGCTCATTAGGGAGGGAAACACACAGGTTACTGCTGCTCAGGATGGCACAAACCCTCACAACCATCAGGGGAAAATCTCCTCCCTGGAAGAAGCCCTGTCCCATGCCAACTCCTACCTGGCCTCTACCTGATCAGAAGATTCTCCTTAATGCTGTTTCTATCACACGCTCCCACCAGTCCCTGTCCCGTTGCCCGTTTCCAGTCACAGCAATACCAGTATTTGCTCTGGACGATGTGCACCTGGCTTTGGAGCTGCACTGTGGTAGGGATGGGACACGGCCCACATGAGAAAGTCACAAACCAGCCTGGACTCAGCCCTGCTATCACTGCAGCTCAGTGCAGTGCCTCCACACAGCAGGACACAGCACAGAGCAGTTACCCAGAGTTCATTTCAAAACTGCCTGATGACCACCCCTTTCCACATCACTGTGACACTGTCTGCCGTGGGGCCTTACGCCCTGTCAGGACCTCAGGCTCTTCTGTTAGCAAGGCTGAGCTGTCCATGTTGAAACATAGCCTCAGTTATAAACGTCAGCAGCAGCTTGATTCCAGAGGAGTCTTGATCCAATATTCGCTCTCAATAACTCTACATTAAACCATCTAATGTCCATCACTAAACTCTAGTTTTCCTTTAAGAAGTTTAGTCTTGCCAGAGATGGGCCAAGAGCAGCACCAGGGAGCTCTAGCTATAAACTGGCATCTTCTTCTCTCACTGAGCTGCCTTCCTGTGCAAACATATGGCATTGGCCCCATGTATCTAATATCCCCAGTCACATTTTGTTCATACCAAACGGCTTTTCCATTGCAGAGCCCTGAACTCCTGTAATAATCTATTTGCTGACTTTTTGTGACCTTGAAGGTCTCAGTTTGTTCATTCAGGAGTGCAGGGCTGGGAGATCTCAATGCACCGGTGTTGCTACACAAAAACAATAAGAGGTTTTACATCAGAATTTGTTGTTGCTGCTGTTGTACAGCTCTTTATCACCAAGAAATTCTTGCTGTTATTAGGCTCCAGGAAGCAGTTGTACCTGATTTCAGATATCTGCATGCTCATGCCTCTTCCACCTTCTCCTCCGGTCTTCTCCCACCACTGGGCATTAATTTGGTGAGCCCACCTGCTTACCTCAACGTGTCTGGGACACACGGGGAATGATGGGAGAGGTATGGATATTTAACAAGGGGTAAGAGAGAGGTAGAAGAGATGTCACAAAGGACAAGGAGAGACAGCTATGGTGGCAAAAACAGAGAGGAGACAGGTAGCTCAGAAATGCCAAGCAGGAACCAGCGTGTTCGTACTGCCTGCGGCTAATAGCCATGGTTGTTAGCCAAGGCAGATGCAACAGGGGTCAGGATACAGCTTTTCCTGAAGAAAACAGAAAGACTATTAAAAATTAATTCAGCATTAAAAAAAAATAAAAATAAAGTCACTGTTTTGGCAGTGTGGGCATTCTAGGTGGGTCACCTGATGAAGAGGAGGCCCTAAAAAAGTAATTTTATTCTCATGTGATCACCCTACAGGCATTTCCCCTGGGCCCATCCCACAGCCCTTCTACCATCCTCCCACCCCTGGCTGTCTACAGCAGGGTTTATGCAACCAGCCCCTCAGCACTTCATTGCACAGCATATTGTCCTTTATTCTTTTCCTGTTCAAACAAGATTATCAGAAGAACTCTAGATTTAACACGTGGTGGCAATTATTCATTAAAAAAAAGGAATATCCACTGGGTCCTTTCCCTGGGCTGTAAGTGTCATCGAAGGGAAAGTGGTGTTGGATTTGCAGGCAACTTTCAAATGCCTCCGAATCCAGCGCTACTAAAAGCCTATTGCAAAAGCTCAGCTGGAGAGGGCAAGGCACAGACGGCAGACAAGGTCACTCTGACAACAGGGAACATGCTTTATATGCTGAGCAGCACCAGGCTGGAAAGAGGCAGACAACAAGGGCTTGAAGCATGTGAAGTGTCGCTCAAAGTTGAGTCAAGGTTTCTCCTTGTGGAGATGCCTGACAGCTGCCATCACCTCCCTATTTCATGTCAGCGGTGATTGCAACTCCAGGTCTTGCAATTCCTCCTGAAATTTATTCAGTTCATGGTGATTCACTACATAAAACTGGGGGTGGGGTGGAAATCACCTCTGATAAAGCCCCATGGTTACAGGTCTAAGACCCAGCCTGGCTATGTTGGAAGCAAGGAGAATTTCATTCATGTCTTCAGGCAAACCCTTGCCCACCAGGAAACTCCAAAGTTAGAGGTCTCGGTTCTGTCCTCATTCACCCCTGCTCAAATCCAGGCTGACTTCTGGCTCTAACAAGCTTCAGATTGCTCCTTAAACAACCAGCTCCTGAAGTAAGTGTAACAATAAATGTACACTCAGCACTGAGCACTGCAGCCAGTGACAACTGAAGGGTGGGGAAGGAAAGGAAAAGCAAGTGATAGCTTGTGATACTTCTTTGTTTCCTCCAGCGCACAGGTGAACGGGAAATGTTTCTTACATAAATTTCAGTGAGGTTAGTTATGAAACATGTTTTCTGTCACTCTTTTAAATAGCATCTTTCAATAAATGTTCCATCTCCTGCAGCTAATCCTGGATTTATGTAAAAAACCCCAGCAAACCACCCCTCACAAAACCCCCAACCGCGTCCAACACTGCTAAGGATGCAAAATGAAGTATCTCAGATTGCACGAGCACCCAAGTAGCCTTTCAGTCACTGTGCCTGTTGTATTTCCCCCAGGATGTAGGTAGGGACTGTTGTTCACTTAATGCTCGGGTAGTTTTATACTGTAAGGTGTTTGCAGACAAATACACCTATTTTGAACAAAGAAGCTACAACATGCACTTTGGTTTGGGCTGCCTTAAAATGGGTTTTGCTCTTGTCAGAAGCTGGGGTTTTATTATTACAATTTCCTACAGAAACCCGAATTTACTGAATGTGAGGTCTTGTAGTAAAAATCAAGGAACGCCTGGATTTCAGCTGGCAGTAATTCTGATTAGTATTCCTGGTGCTAGGAGATTGCTTCTTCCCACTCCTCCCGGAGCAGTCCCTGAACCACCAGACAGCTCTGACCCCATCTGCCTTGTCCCTGCAGTGGTCCCTTTGGCCAGAGGGTCTGGCTTGAGGTCTTCACAGCTTTGCTGGGTTTCTTAGCTCCTCCTTGCCCACTTGAGCTCTGAACACCTCTAAGGATGGAGATCCCAACTCTTGGCCTCTGTCCCAGTCTTGGAGCACCCTCAGGGTGAAAAAGCTTTTCCTTGTGTCTCGTTGGCAATCCTTGCCTTTCACCCAGCTCAGGCAGCTCAAAAAACAAGGCACTGCTGGGGAAGAGTGCACCCTCTGACATGTGTGCTCTTGTTTTCTCTCCTGCCTTTCACATAACTCATTTTACGCTTCCTTTTTGGCTCTGTGTATATGCAGTAGCTCCATTACTGTCTGCTTTTCCAATTATAAAAACCCTAAATTTGATTTCAACCCGATAATTATGCTGCGACCTAGCAAAGGCCTTCGTTAACCCTACTGAAGCCAACAGGAGAGAGGCGTGCTCTTTAGGACCTTAAAAATTTGGCATGTAATTGCACCCTACACTGAGAAACATGCCGGGAGGTGAAGTGAGTATGTGGCTAATTCAAGCCACTGGTACTGACAGGACTTTGTGTGCTTGGCTGTCACATAACCATCAGACAAGGGTTCTCTGCTGTCTGCCACTGCAAGAGGAACACGAATATACCAGATGCCCAAGAAGACTCAGTTGAGCACTGGTATTGCTACAAAAGTTTGTCATGTCCTTTGGCTGTTAGACATCCCGAACCATGATCTGCACAGTGGGTATGTCTGTGATCCCCTTCAAGGTCAGAGCATTTCTAACTGCATTTGCTACCCATCAGGTAATTCCAGTCTACAGGGGCACATCTTCCTCTGTGGACATCAGTCTTGCCAAACTAATGAAAATTTAGCCATAGGGAACAAACACACACACCCTCCTCCCTCACCCCCAAAAAAAGCTATCCTAAACCACCCAAAAACCACTCAACCAAAAAAAAGAAAAAGGAAAAGAAAGCATTGGGATCTCAAAAACCACACGAAACAATATTCAGGAGCAGTGGTCTGGCATCCCACACAGTTGGCATCTCCAACCTCAAATAGCTGGTCAGCCCCACACACAGTCTATACTGAGCTGTATTAAAGAAACGTCCTATAATGTCACCGCAGGAACAGTGACGTCATCCTGTGCTGCCCTTCTGTTCTTATCTCGCCTGTTTGCTCATCCCATAACTCACCGGGTACACGGGCAGAGCCACCGGAAGATGAAAGCGTGTGGGTCCGAGGAGAAGGCAGCTCTTCACACTTTGCAGGGATGATCGAGGGCGGGTGCTGAGGCGGCCTACCAGCCAGGTTACATCCATTGGCATTCTGACTGGAATTTGTCACAGTCAATATGCCAGCAGCTTTCTTCCCTTCCTGTCCTTCCCCAGCACCACATCCTTGGTTCTTGCAGAGCGGTGTGACTTTTGGGAAGGAGAACACTGCTGTGCCAGTGACTGTCACACTGATGATAGCTGACAAAGGCTCAGTTGGCACCAGGGAGGAACCAGTCCTGAATTTATGTGCCTTGCTCTCAAACACTTTGTTCTTGGTCATGAGAAGTAGAGGGTTTATACAGGGAAGCAAATCAGCCCATGGGGAAATGCAGTTATGGGAAATGGGCTTAAAATCATCCCAAAATTGTCTTATAAGCCTTTAACCCAGTCCAAAAGTGTGTGTTTGTCTTTCTTAGGGCTTCACAACACCCAGCTCTAAATGTCACTAGCACGCAGAGGAACAGGAGTGACCATAATGCTCAGAAAATATCCCCATTCGCTACGTCAAGCTCTTCCAGCGACACATCAAGCAGCTCTTCACTTTCATCAGAACTGACCAGCCAGATCTCCATGGTTCAGGATCAAACCCTGCTGGACATTGCCTCCATTGCTAGATTGGCCCCAGGAGAATCACCGAGCCCTCAACCATATGAACAAAGAGATAAAAATTTAGCACCGTCATGTTCCAGCCCACTCGGAGCAAGGACTACTCCAGCATCTTGCCCAGCCAGCCCCAGGCTCAGCCTAACACCCAGCTCAGCCAAGCCACAGCAATATTCTGACTCCTCTCCAGTCAGCCCAGGGATCGACGCAGCTTCCTTCTATGCCTTTTGTCCTCACACAGCACAAAACGTACAAGCTTCAGCATCAGATCACACACTGACCCCAACCAGGAAAAGCACAAGGCCTCCAGCAACAATGACTCCTGAAGATAGTTCCCAGTCTCCTGGCTGTCCTAAGACTGGATTAAAGAATACAGGAAAGGGTTTTGAATCGGATCCGGAAGATCCTGATCATGACAGGTACGTATCTGGGCCACACACGTGTGTGTCCTCAAATGGTCATAAGAGCTCCTCATAAAAAAAATAAATCATTAAATATCTTTTACAATGTAAATGTTCCCTGCGCTTGTTTTCCAGTAACTACCCTATGCACCCACTAAACCCTGTTACCCAAGAAGCAAAACACCCTGTTTTCCATACACGCGTTTAGCTCTCCAGAGCTGATGGCAGGACTGTCCCTGCCCGGGTCCTCAACCTCAGCCCCCTGCAAGGTGGGTTCAGGGTGCCTCATTTCCCTTCCAGTGGGAAAGCACACCTCTGCCTGTGCTAGCAGGGAGAAACTCCGCTCTTGCTGGAAGCCTGATGGTGGATAAGAGCTGGGGATAGCGGGTAGTGGCACAGCCAGCAGCTTCCTTTCCCAAACCGCGGGCCCCAGGCACGCCGGGCTGCCTTCACCCTCTGAACCCCTGAGCCCCACACTGTGTCTGCTGCTTCTTTCCTTGGCAGATTTGTAACTGCGAAGGAATTCCAAGCCATGGAGAAAGAACTAGAGGATGTGAAAGAAGAACTGAAATGCCTGAAGTGGAAAGTGAGACACATCGGTGAGACTGTGCAGCCCCTGGCCGAGGACAGCAAGCGCTACAACGGCTACACCCTGACGGAGCTCAAGGCCATGGTGCAGTTCGAAGACGACCCTTACAAGGCTGCACACAAGATCCTAACCGCGCTCTTCAGCGACGTCTACTTGCTACAGCACTCAGTCGCTGAACAGGCCTGCAACTCCCGATCTCTGCCCAAGCCCAACATCGACCCAGAGCTGTACACAGTGTACTGCGACATTCTGAAAAGCATATTCCCTGGGATTAGCAGCCAGACCTTGAGGGAAGAGACCCAACACGTGCAGAGAAGCATCCAGAAAGAAGTGCAATAGCACCAGAGCCCACAAGACGTGCTGCGAAGTCTCTGGTGAGGTTAGAGGTCAGAACTGTGGGTACGTACTGCTGGTTGAGTCTGTCCCTGTTAGGTACCAACTGTCTGTAAAGGTACTGGTGAGCTCTGAGCCCTTCATGCCACTCGCCTGGTGAGACAGGTGGGAAGGTGTTCTGCGTACTTCCCACATGTTAGAAAAAAATTGCCCTCTTAGTGTCTCTTTCTATCTTTGGATGTTTCCTTGTTTCCAGCAACTACAAATGCTGGCAGAAGAATCCAGGGAAGGCATTGTGTGTCCAAGCAATGGCCTTCCCCAGCCCCAAGCAGACCGACCAACCAACCAGCATCTGGGTAGTTTCTATTTTCTAGAGTATACCATTCATTAAATGACATTACTTGTTAGAAAAATTGTGCCTGGTTTTTTTTTCTTATTTATTTTTCTTTAAAAATACTTTGCACGTCAAATCAATCCATGATCCCAACTTGAGCACACACAGGGATGGGACCTGGGCATGCAGCAAACCGCGTTTCCCTCCCTACCCTCCTGCATCTGAGGTTACAGGGGAAGAAAACCCCCTGGTTTTTTGGAGCCACAGAAAACTGGTCAGTGGATTTCCATGGCTGGTAACTGGGGGCCAGAGCATAAGAGTGGGCAACATGCCCCTAAACCAGCCCCGCCCCTTTCAGAGTCACTGACCTGGTCTCAGTATGACAAACGCAGCAAAGCCCAGAACAGGTCTGAGGAGGGTCAGAGGGGATCTGTCTGGCACAGAGAGGGGTCTATCTGGCACACAGGGGGGTCTGTCCAGCACCCTGCTGCTGCTCCCTGCCAGGTCACAGAGGATGGCAAGGGGAGTGAAAGGTGAGCTGGGAGTTCACTCTTCCCGTCCCAGCACCAGGATACAATCTACTCCTTAGGGGTATTCCAAAACATCAGGAAGAGGGGTAAGAATACTAAAAAGAAAATTAATACTAAAAGCAGGTGATTCCTCATGTCACCACAGCTCCAGCCACCTTTGGGGGGGCAGAGGGAGGAGGGAAGCACACTCCAAGGACACTCTCTGCCTTGTGGGCCCCTCTGCATGAGGATTTTGGAGACATCCTGACATCTGGACCAGAGATGCTACTTGTCTTTCAGCATGTCACATCTATACTGTTCTCTGCTGGGCTTACAAAGGCTTTTTTTCAAAGCTCCTTGTTATTAACAATTTATTCTGCTTACAAGCCAACGTGCAGACACAGGCCCAGCGCTTGGCCCCGTGGCCCCTCTGTCCCACCCTACAGCCGCACACCAGTACCTGTGGCCGTGCAGAGGGCTGTGCACAGAGTGTACCTGCAGGTCCAGCACGGCCCCAAAGCTGGGAAAACAATGCATCCCAAACAGCCCTCTCCCTGCACAGGCAGCACAGAGGTGAGTGCAGGATGGACGGGGCTGCTGGAGCTGCGCTGTCCCCTCAGAGCAAATCACATGCCCTGGTGAGCGCTGCAGCAGACTATGACAAATCATCTGGAAGGCTCCGTGCGTCGTGGAGAGGATGTTTGTGTCTCACACGAGCATGTCCTCCTGCAAGCTTTTATGTTCTGCTGTCACGGCTTTGTTTTGTAGGAAAAAGTGGCTCAGACGGGTGGGAACAGGCTAGCCCTGCTCTCACACAGCTCATGTAGGCACAGCTCGTGTAGGCACTGCTCCAGACTTGCTTTTCCAGGACAGCCCAGACCCCCAGCACACACAGAGGTCTCCCTTAGGAGCTGGCTCTGCCAGATCTATGAATGATGTTTGTTAGCTTTGTTAACCACTGAGGGCGGTTCTGTCAGATATTGTTGGTTCTGGGTCCCTCTCAGGGTTCAGTGTCCTGGATCTGCTGTGGGTATGAACCACTGCTGCCCATTTTAGAGATGTGCATGAGGTCTCTCACCCTGATACTCACAGCTCTCGGCTATCCCAGTGGAGCTGGACTGAGCCTTCTCTCCAAAATGTCATCACCTTCCCCTGTACAGAGCAGTCAATCAGACACGTAGTGACAAATCAGCCTATAAACCCACATTGCATTCCATCTAGCCTCCATTTGACTGTAAAAGTCTCTGTTTTTCCCTTGAACACGTCCTTTCAAATCTAAATCCTCAACGCTGGACCAGATGATTTTTTCTTTCCTTTCTTACCCATCAGCATCACATTCACCAGTCTCCAGCCACACCCCGACCCAGAGGTGCCGTAGCATTGCACTCACTGAAGGAACACTGTGTCACATGCTCATCCCTGCGCTCAGCCTGAGGACCTCGGAGCTGCAGCACGGGCTCTTTCCCCATGCCATCTCTAGGAGCAGGTGTCCAGTCAGAAGTGTGAGGACACAAACAGTTTTTCCAGCCTCAGGCATTCTGCAGATTGTGCTGATGGACCATATTAAATAAGCAACCAGTTAATATTCCCTGTGCTGTGGCTCAGTAGGCTTCAGCTGGCAGAACGGATTTGACAGCAGGTAAGTTGTGTTAAAGAGAAAGTTCCTGATCCATTCCCCTCATAAATTCACAGAAAAACTGAGGCTGGAAAGAGCCTCTGGATGTCAACTGGTCCAAGCACTCTCATCAGGCGGTATTCTAGTAAAAGAAACCAAATAATAAAATCTATGCTGCAAAAACTAAACAATGCAGTGCAACAAACAGCAGACAACAGCAGCCACACAAGGAACCTGTGCTGAGATCACTTGGATCCAATGTGATCCACAGGACAATCTGAGGAGTTTTCTCCTAGAAGCACTGTACTGGGAGAGCATCCAGACAGGAGCTCTCCTCAGGCTAATCAGCCTGTAGAAACCTCATTTACACCCACAGCAGTGGATGAGGAAGATGAAGGGCAAAGTTTCTGTGGCTGTTTCAGAGGGCCCTTTGCTATGGTTGGATCTGTGTGCATAGCCAATTCCTTTTTCAGACTTCTTATTAATATCTCCAATGCATAATTGCAGTCAAAACCAGTCCCTGAATCACACATTTCATGACCTTATGCTTACCCCTTCCTACTGTTAATAACAATATTCCTGCATAATGTGAATGTTTTCTGCAAAACAGCTCCACCAGCCCTGCTGGTTTATAACTTAAAATATAGCAGAACGTGTTTGAGGCAACTGTCAACATTATATTTATTATCTGCATCATCTGGACTGGAATCTGAGTCACAAGTGATTGGGCAGTACCATTAATTACCATTAACCCCTCCCCAATTCCTCCTACCTGGACGCCTGCTCCTCATGATGCGTTCTCTATACATTTATATACCAAGTTCCTCTTGTGTGCTCCAATCCAACTTGACTTTAGTAATTTTCACATTAAATCTACAATCTTTTGTTTCCCAAGGTGAAACTGCCTCCAGAGACCCTTTTCCATTTCTATATCCATACGCCTCTATAGGTGGATCCTTCTTCTCTGGGAGTCAGAGCCCTTCCCTATGGACTGCTCCTGCCCTTGGAGTCCAAACGAGTGTCCAACAACTCATCCCCCAACACTTCTCAAACCACAGGCAGATGGCTGAGGTGCAGATCTCCCTGGAGCCCTAATGCTACTCCCCCCAGAAAAAGAGTGACAGTGGGGGATCCCAAAACACTTCAGACCAGAACAGAGCACACACTGGTCTGCCCAAGTACTGCACTGAGAAAGGCAGCCCTTAGCTCCGCGCAGATGTAGTGCAGCGAGTAGATTTTCTCAATGCCCCAAGGAGAGTGATTAAAATACATATCAATGTCTTGCTGGGTCAGTGGGTTTTGATCAGATCTCCCATTTTGTGTTAATATTCAGACACGTTACCATCCCAGAGAGATGAATAATAGGAGCTATTTCATTTCTCTGACAATGTTAAACATAATGAAAAGTCTTACTATCATTCCACATCCTTCTCCATGAATTCTGGACACAGACAGATCTCCTGTTGGTAATGGAAATGTCAGTTTGATTCATCTGTTCACCAACTAATCCTTACCAAACAATTTCCAGCATACAGCAAGCCATCCAAAAACATTCCTTTGGAAACAATCCAGAGCCAACACTGATTGTAGATTAGTTTTTATCACTGTTTAGGCTTACACCATTTCAGGTAGCTTTGCTATGTTATTTTTAGCAGTGCCTCCAGCAGACCAGGAAAGAGGCGGATCATAAGACTTCTGCTAATCTGCAAATCTGAAATTATAGTTGGGAGACCGAGTTTATTATAATAAAGCTAGATGACGACAGCAGAGATGACCTTTCTGCAATGCCAGAAGTCTTATCCACGCTGATCTAGGCCTTTAATCAGTAGGGGGAAATATAGATTATTACACATCAAGCAAAAAGCTTTTTCCCTGTTAGGACAGCCAAGTATTAAAACAGATTGCCCAGAGAGGTTGTGCAGCCTCCATCCATGGAGGTTTTCCAGGCCAAACTGGATGAATCCCTGTGCAACCTGCTCTGGCTTTTTTAAGGTTTAAAAAAAAAAAAAGGGGAGGGGAATTGCAGAGAGGGGCCAGGAAAATCTGATGAATGGGAGACAGAGCCATGAATGTCCAGCAGGACCAGCCCCACCCGTGTTTCACCCTTGCCAAGGCATAGCTGGGAGCAAGCGGGCTGCCAGCCATCAGGGCCTGCGCTGGCTGACTCTTGTTCCTGCCGACCCAGCAACGCTCCTGTGCCAGTGCTGCCTCAGTCCTCCCCCTTTTTGATGAAAAATGAAAGCTCTCTCTTGCTCAAGATGAAAGTCCTTCCCCCAGCTCATTACAGACAGAAACCTCTATGCTGGCAGCCACTTTATGCTGCCACCGGGCAGAAGAGAATTCCTCCCGGGGAAGATAACAGGGCTCCACTGCTCCCGGTTCATTATCGTTACCCCTGGGACCATCCTTCTCCCACGTACAGTACCCTTAGGTGAAGAGTTGTTCCCCTGAGAAACCTTCACAGCCAGAGATGTTTCTTCTGCATCCCCCACCTCACACCTCCCACACTTGCTTTCTCCCCAAGCGTTTCCCTTTGACCAACCCCCATGTCAGCTCCAGCGGCACTGACTGGGAGACCAGCTCCAGCGTGAGACTCAGCGGGGCTCAGCTGAGGGCCAGGCTCCTCCTGGTCCTACAATGGGATGAGAGGCAGTCTCCAGACCTAATGCTTCTCCTCAGCACTGCACCTACACCCTGTCCCCTCCACCCAAGACCAGGTTTTCAGGCTTTGCTGAGGGGATGAGAGGTGGCAATTTCTGAGTGCCTTCAGCAGTCTCTGATACCTCCCCATGCTTAGCCCAGCATGATGAACTTTCAAAAACCACTGTGAAGCTCCTTTTCCAGTCAGATCCAAATAAGCTAAGGCACACAAGCAACTGAGCTCCGAAACAAGAGAGCACATCTGTGTGATGTGATGTCTTCTTAGGTTTGTGGCTCCCCAGAATGCCCATCCTCTTGGGAACACTGCACAAAACCTGTGTGTGCTGACGTGTTTGGAAGTCCCATGAGCAATAGAGCAGAGACACAAAGAATTTGTGAGTCACCTTGATTTTAGTCACACCAAAGAGACCTTGAGCGAGCTGAACACTAAAGGCAGCAGTTCACTGTGGTCTCACCGTCTAATTGGGTCCTTCCAGAAATAAACAGCATACCTGGGGAAGGCTGCCAGCAGATCGTGAGCTGGGGGTGTTCCTCTCTTAATTAGGGCCAAAGCAGTGAACTATGGGTGGAAGAATGTGCAGCATTGCAAGCAATAGTCCAGACTGGGAAACTCTCACCCTGCTGATCATTGGGATGGTCAGTACTGTCCTTCAACCAGGAGCTAGGAAAGGGGACACTAGAGAGCCAGCAGACAGAAGGTCTGTAGCCTTGTTTTCCCATTTTCCAGTAATTTCTAGGTCAGTAAGAAAGAAGCCACAAATTGCAAATGTTTCCTTTTACACCTAGATCTCACACAGCAGAACTTCACAGGGTCCTGAGCCAGGGTGACTGGAGCTGATGCTATTAGACAAGGGTGGAAAATTGATCTATTCCCAGCAAGATTTAGAGGCCAGTTGGACAGGAAATTACTCCAGCTGGGCACTCCGTCCACATCTCTCAGCTCTTCCTGCAGCTAGGAGATTCACTCTATAATTGCTTTCTTAGTCCACATTTTATCCTCAGCTGACAGAATTCCATTAGGGTGATACAAGCTGCGTGATAAAGGGATGTTTGTGTCTCACATGGGCTGTAAGTCATTTCTCAGCAAACAAGCAAATAGTCACAGGAATGGGCAGAGAGACCACTGAGCCAGAAACCGTCCTTCTTGCGCTCCAAGGACCAGGACCTCAGCACTCAAATGGAAGCAAACATTCTTCCATTGTGTTGGGCTCCTCCCTGCTTCCCCCTCTGCTCTGCAGATGAGACATCTCCAAAGTTGGACTAGATCTCCAGAGGTCCCTTGCAACCCCTATGAATCTGTGAAACTCTCTCTGCAGTGTGTCTGAATGAACAATCATCAAGCAGGGCACAGCACCCCTAGAAATGAGGGCCCCGTGCAAAGGGGGGGGTCGGTGACACCCCAAGTGTGGGAAATGATGAAAGAAAAATGCTGTTGTAACACATCCCAGCACACACACCTGAGGAGCAAAACAGGTTGGACACACCTGCCAGACAGTGGTTCTGAGCAGGACCTTCAGGACTGATTTGGAAGATGAAAGGACTGATATTGGTGCAGCCAAAAATCAGACACGATGAAGGTACCTGAACTGCTGCAGCGTGCACAGTTACAGTGTCTATAGCACAAGTGAAGAAGCCATTACTAGGCAGCATGTTCTGGAGTTCTTAACTCTTTGAAGCATATTGGAAGAGATTTGGCTACATCAGTGACCCTTCCCAAAGAGCAGCTCCTGGGTCAGCAGCCCCAGAACATGGGGACCAGCCTGAGGTGTCCCTGCACAATGTGTCTGCTCACACCAGTGCTGGTCTGGACTGAAATCACTCACTATATTCCCCAGGAGGGAACTGAAGAGCTGAAGCAGGAGGGAACAGGAGAGTAGAAGCCACTGACTCAGTCAAAGGGAAAGCAGCCCCATCCCCTGCACCAGCCAGGATTCAGATGTTGATGTCACACTTGATGTTTGCTCTTACCTGTCTTGGCTGAGAAGCGAGCTTTTCCTGGTAACGTATGAGGGGTTACAGACTCCACATTCAGTCTCCTTCCCCACCGCTCTCATCCTCACATCTCACTGGCAGTGAGCTGGATCTCTGGCCATTCCAGCACATTACCTTGCACACCAGACCTCTGCCCAATCTCACAGCACCCAGCCCCCCATTGGCACCGCCAGGCTCTTGTGGATGTTACCAGCCTGCCCCACACCCCTGAAAGGGTTGAACATCACGATGGGCAATGACCAACACACTGGGAATGTGGGAAAATCCCAGCAAGACCAGGAAACCTTATAGCAAACAGCATCACCTAAGGAGGATGCTGTGGTGCAATTTATGTCCAGGTCCAGCCTAAGCCATGAGAAGGGCTTAGCTTAATTTAGCTGCTGTATGTAGCTCCTCCTGTAGCTCTTATGAGTTCATCCTCCAAAATACAGATGTCTCCTGGCTCAGTGATACAGAGTCTTCCATATCATGCTCGCTGTCTTTTACACTGTGTGCATCACTGCTCAGTCCCTTGTCCACATACCGGTGCTTCTCACTGCTGCTCAAATTCTACTGGATGAAAACCGCAGAGGAGCAGACACTGAAAACCAAAGTTGTGGGTTTTCAGGTGATACTGAGAAGGCTGATAAAAATATCTTTTTAAAGATCAAAAAGTTGGCAGCATAACATGTACATCCTCACGGATTATTTCTTTATCCTCTGCCCTTCTCAGTGTCATTGTGGGACAAACCAACTCATCTCTGTTATCTTGATTCACCCTACACTGCAGGTGAAGGTGAACAGCGATAACATTAAGGTTTTTGAGTTGCCCAGAAGTTGGAACTGGGTGAAAGTTTAAAAATTTCTATCAAAAGCTTCAGCAAGAATTTGTATCAATCCTTCCTGCTCCTTTGTCACTCGCTCAATGTCAAACGTGGTGTTCCTGTGCACGTTCCTGCTGGGTTCCTCTTGCTGGAGCCGTGCCTGCCACTGCCTGAAGTGCTCCACCGGGATTTTCTTGATTGCATGTTTACTCTTCCTCTTCTCCCTCCTGTAAATGCTAGGCTGACACGAATGTACTTGTGACTAGTTAGTTAAGAAAAGGTGAAAAATCGAATAAGACTTTTTTTCACCCCTGATTCACTGTTGAAATGAGTCAAGTGTCTATGTTTGAGTATATAGGGCTGACTAGGACACTTAATTACCTTTGGTTATATAAAGGGCCATTAGATCTCAGCTCTAATTAGGAGGGCAAACACTGACGACTCCTACCCCACAAAGTAGTGGGGTACTTAATGAAGTATTTTCTAAATATTATGCTGCTTTCCACATCTGAGTGACTAGAATCAAGGACTTCATTAGTGGCATATGTCATCCCAGAGCAGACAGCAGGCTGACAAGCCCTTTATTCAGACAGGGACATGGCAAGGGAGGATGTTCCCCAACTTCACAATTTTTTAGAAATATTTAAGACTTTCATGGTCTTTCCACAGTGTGGGAATTGTGGGGAATCTCTCAAATGGGTAAAAGGAGCTGCTGAGAGAGACTGGCAGAAAGTACAAGACAACAGCTACAAGCTGCACTGCACAGAGATGTCGAGAGGCAAAAGGTGTGATAACTGGCTGCAGTGACCTACCTGACTGGTGATGAACACTCAGTGGCAGAGGAGCAGAGGATAGAGATGTGACCCATTTAAGCTTGAGCAAGTATTTTGCAGTAATTCACAAAATTTGGAGTTACCTCAAAGGGTTACAGTTGAAAAGTCCTTCGTCCATCACACAGGACTTGAGCTGCTCCAGACAGATACAGGCAAGACAGATGAACATCGAAAGTTCTCTCCCCCTCACACCTTTTCTGATCAATAAGAAGGATGCTATTCTGTGCCAAGAAACGTGACAGATTTCATTTCTCTTCACAATCAATGTCATTTTCTCCAAAGAACAGACAATGCAGCAGGCCTCATGTCATCTGGAGATATGCCTATACAACAAATCTGTGATTGTGCCTTGTCTTAAGCACCTTGCCATAGCCTCTCCTCTTCCAAACACATAGATTTCTATCTGTTCTTAGCCCTACCAGTAACCCTACTTTCTGCTCCTCCTCTTTTCCTTTTGACTTGCATGCAATGGTTATCCAGGTTGGAGCAAAAATGAAAACTTCATTCCTGACAGATACAGCGGTGAATACATGAGGGGAGACAGTTCTCATAACAACAGAAGGGTTCTTTTGTCAGCATATCTTGGGAAGAGCTTTTAAATGAAGTACAATATACTCACATGGACTATTTTACAATTAGAAGTGGTTTGTATTTAATAGAAAATACATTTTGTTGCTCCATCAATACAGAGAAATGTGGGAAATGCATTGCCAACTTGAGTCTTTTCAGTTTAGCCAACAACAGCTAAGAAGAATGCTTTTTATAAGCAAATAAACAAGATATTGCATTCCTGACTCAGTACAGAAAAGGAAGCAACACATTTTGGTTCGGTATCAGGAGCTGCAATAGTCTCTCTCTTGTCTAAAAGCATATACTGACCTCAGAGCATCCAGTTCTCTCTGGAAACAATGAGCAAGTTCTAAATCAGAAAGGAAGAATCTTCTCTGGAAGAGATTTACACGTTGTCACCACTGACAATTTTTCAGTGAAAAGTACATTTGCATAGCTCCAAACCCTGCAGTGTAATTATTTGGTTGGAGTTTCTGTTTCAGCAAGTACATGTGCAGGGTATTTTGTGTTAATGAATGCAGTTCGCTCCTTACCCTCTGCTAGTGAAAACGCATTTACCATTTCTCAGCAGTGAGGATGTGTTGCTGGCAACAGATCTGGTGGGTGCAGCCCAGAGAAATGGGCTCTCTGCTCATACAACCACGCTCTGGAAAACAGGAGAACAGAGCACTGCTCTGTAGCAGGAGGACTCTGAAGAATGGAGAGGTGGCCTGTCAGTAGCCCTTCAGGCACAACACCTATTTTGCTTTTGTTACAGTAGTGAAATAACTAAAGAAAATTTTAAAAATTCACTGTAAAAGATGAAAGAAGCAACAGTTGAAACCTCCTCATCAACCCTTGATAAACCCACTGCCTGATCTCCATTTCCTAAAAGCATTCACTGCACTTCTGCATGCCCAGGAGAACCTCTCCAGATGTCAGAACCGTGTCTGCCCCTAGAGAGACCCATGGCATCCAAACATACAGTGGCAGCCCAGAAACAGGGAGGTAAAGAATATTTCCTCTAAAAAGTGCATTTCCCAAAGAACTATTTACAGGTATCAGAAAGAAAGCAGACACTTCCTTCTAAAGAGGAGCTGCATGATCATCCAGCTAGTATTTAGGAATTACAGCTGGAGAAATGCTCTGAAAGCCTCTTGCTACGACCATCCTGCTTCACCCAAGTTCTCTGTATTTGGCAGGAACACTTGTCAATTAGCAATAAGGTTCTTACTACTTTAAGTTCCTGGATTTTCAATTAAGAAGGGGTGGGACTCATACAGATGATGACAATTAAAAAAAACAAAACCAGAAAACTGAATTCATGTTTTAAATTTCATTACTGAAGAAAAATTCCTGTAGTGGATTGAACTTCCTCTTGTGGGACAGGAGGTGGTTTAGCAGCAGCAGACACAGAAAATCTTCCATCTGGATGACGGGTATCTTGAAGAGCTAGACTGCAGGCATTCAGGGCTGGATGTATTCAGGACTTCCCAATCACGATCCCTTGTTATCTTTTCCTCCTCTGCAGTCCCTTTTCACATATGCAGGTCTTTGGGCGCAAAGCTGTTAAGGAAAAGTGAGCGCTGTTTCAAGACTATGTATCTGAATTAACAGTGAAGCCCCAGGCTAAAATGAGGAAGAAAAACACCCATTTCCCTTTCCATCCCAGAATGAAAGCTAAGGCAGTCTTCTCAGTAATGCTTCTTTTATCGACAGAGAGTCATGCCAGTTTTTCAGTCCCCTGGAATCGCTTTCCTATGGAACCTAGTATGAATTCACTGATGACACTGTTCTGAGCAGGAGGTTGGATCCTCCCTCAAGAGGGAACCCCCTCAAGTCTCCTCCAACCCAAATCACTCTACAAATCTACTTTATCAACCACCGTGGATGATATCAGCAGGTACTGCAGAGGAGGCGTGGGGCAGATGGCAATAGGCAATCCTCAACTGAGGATTTCACAGGCATTCTGTGTCCTTAACACTTGGACAACGGATATGATGCCCATGGCAACAACAGCTGTTCTTTACTGGCCATAGGGTACATCTGGACTGGAACCCAGGAGGTCATTACAACAGGTACAGGGATGCTCAAATACCTCTGAAGCAGCTACTGCTAATATACTAACAAATCTGAAGCTGTATTTGTACAGGCAATGGCATTTCAAATCCCTCTCCTACAGAACTGTTACTAACAGCCATCAAATATTTTCTGTTATACTTCCTAGAGAAACTAATTGGAGAAAGTGTCATGCTCAGGAGAGAAAACCAATCATGAACATACCAGCTTGGCTGAGAATTTGTAATGTATTTAGGGAGCTATTCTGAGTAATATACAATGAATGACTGGGACTCTTCAGACTATAAATACAATCTACTCTTTCTCCTTGGGAGAAAAAAAAAAAAGAGGTTGTCTTTTTAATTATCACTTTGTAAGAGAAAAGACCAACCAGAAAGACAGTGGGAGGGATAGAGTCAACATGTTTTCCCCCTTGTTACACTTATCGTGATTTTGGATTTGCTTGAGGAGCAACAAGCAGCTAGTTCTGTGACACATATGCATCATCTCTAAAGCTGCTTAAAAGGCCAGTGGGGATGCAATGAGCCTACTGTTCCAAAAGTTATCTGGACAAATAGCACCCATTTTCAGTTTATCTTAAGTCAGTTTATTTCCTGAGGACTTCTGTGTATGTGTGGGTATAAGCTATGACTACATGCCACATATGTTTTTGGTTTATTTCATCCACTTTCAGATTTAGATATAGAAGAAAAATTCACCAGAGTGTGACATTCCAGGTTTGCCTTCCTAGGGCAGAAAAAGAAGAGCTAAATGTATACAGAAGAGGCGTGAATCTCCCCATTTTCCCCTGTTTTGGTCTATAACAATGTTCATTACCCACACTGTCTCTATACAAAGTGAGCAGAAGAAAACTGCAGAAGACAGAACTAACCTGGATCAGCAACAACCTGCTTCTTTTTGCTGTTTGTGACAATCTCATTTTCATTCATCATTCGTACATCCTGATCTCCCACATGATTGCTGGAAAGATTAAAATAGCCAAAATAATCAACAGTGTGAAAAGTTACGAGAGGCATGGAAAAGGTTACTCAGTAAGTTATTTACGTCCTGGAGGCTAAACAAAGCTCTGAGCACAGCTGCATTATAGGAGACTATCTAGAAAGAAAAGCATTCTGTCAGTATCCACCTGAAGGATTTCCTGCCAGTTTTAATTAGCAGCATTCATTCAGCAATGCATTCAAATATAAATATTGTATTCAGTCTACAATTTTCTTGCCTGCCTACACAGCTTGAACCACATTATCCACAGTGAGGTTTTAAATCAGCGCTGTACGAAGAGGGTATAAAAATCCCAATATGGAACTTAAGGCTCTTTTGTAATGTTGATATAACATTACTTGAAATTTTCCTGAACTAAACAAAATTCATTTACTGTGACAGGTTTTCTTTACAGGCTCCTGCAAAAATTTAACAATTTCTTTTTGGGAAAGAAGTAATAACTTCAAAGTTAAATTCAATTAAGCATATTACAGGAAAAAAAATGTGAGCTGAATTGAAAGTTAAAGAAAACATCACTAATAACATTTCCCTTTCACACAGACCAAAACAAAATATCCATGCCTTTGGTGAAAAAGAAGCCTGCTTTTCTTTCCTCTATAAATACTGCACAAAATAGGTTTCTATTTTGGGAGAAAAATGTAATGTCTCAAACTGTCAGAGTGAAACAGGGGAACCAATGATGAACTAAATCAGAACTTAACATTGTTAATATCAAGCTCAAATTCAGGGTTCATAAAATATTAAACACTGAGACGGGAAAGAGAATAGGCCCAAATCAGAAGTAACAATATATTGAAAGCTCAAGAGTATTTTTTAAATGGAGGCTGTTACATGGCATGCAGTAAGGGATTTGTCTTCTGTTGCTGAAGTACCCTGTGTTTTACTTGGGTAGTAGGTGGGAAAAAGGACTAGAAGATTGCAAAACAGGCTAAGACAAAAGACCAAGAAAAGTCCTGCCCAGGAAGTTCAGGAGAGAAGAAGCTCAGCTTGTTCTCGACTGGAAAACAGATCATGCAGTTTGTATGACCCAAAAACTATACCCCTCTTAACAGTAAATCAAAGGATGTGTGTCTTACAAATATGTGCAAAGGAAGTGATGGGAAAAAGATCTATGACTGCAGCTGGCTCTGCTCTGCCTTCAACACAATAACTTCACTCACAGAAAGATGTTACGCTGTAGAAGCTAAAGGTTCATTTCTCCTCCTCCTTTCTATATCCCACTGAAAATGTTCTCAAAACTCCTACTTCCTCAAGACATTTTCATTTCAGTAACTTTTTCACTTGAAAAATTGTTTACCTCCAAATTTTACCATGACAACACAGCCACTTGTAAAAAACCCCCGAGTCTAGCACAATACATCCAAACAAATGTAATTTATTTCAACATCTGACAGCACCAGTGACCAAGAGCCAATGCTTCAGAGAAGAACAGGAGAAAACCCCATAGGCAAATGCTCTTAAACAGGACAGCTTATGCTCCTTCCACTTATTTATAAATATTTCAATATTCTTCTGAACAAATCATTCTGTTTTGAAATGCAAAACTATCCCCTTTTTTTTCCAAGTGATGTATGAGCAAGACATTTTATGTTAGCTGTGCAATGTATAAGAAAGCATTTATTTCTATAAGCTTTTGATTTTTCACTTTTCAATCTCATTTAAAATAAATTTTTCTTTCAATCTTTATTTTCCTTACTAGGGACTGTTTTGTAGACCCTATCAATCTTGACCTTCTAAATATAAGTGCATTTTTCCCCTGCATTTCATCATATTTTCTGTGAGATTGCCAACTTACTGGTTTCAAAGTGCCACTCCTCTGAATGAAAGTCATTTGTCATTTTAAAAGATCATTATTTTAGAATGTTTATAAAACTGTAGAATTCTGATTCCTTAATTAGTATTTGTGCTAATCAGAGGCCTTTCTTTGCTTTTGATGTTTGGTTCTATTTTCTTCCTCTGTGTAGTATCACTGGGATTTATTATTTCTCCTCTAAGGAAGCCTAACTTCTTCCTTTGTGTTTATTTCTACAGGCTTCCATGAAAACATATGTAAATATGGATCACGAATCCCAGTATGTGTTAAAAACTGCTTACAAATAAAGCTGGTAAGTTGTTCCTAGTAGCTAAAAAAACTAATGATTATTTCTCATTAAGTGAGGCTCAGTATCCTTTGGAAAGGAATTTTCTAAAGCAATACACAGATTGCTGACATTAGTCACATAGAAACATTTTTTGAAAACAAGATTCTTTCTTCCAGTCAAGATCCACCCACATACCTAATAACAGTTCTCTTCTCCTGATGGCAAATCTTCTCATCATCTGTAAAGAGAATGGTATGATACGGGACCACCGGATCACAGGTTGGTAGGATGCCTGACACTACGTGGGTCACCATATCCAGAATCCCATTGTACACCAGCAAGTCATCCACCAGAAGCTAAAGATATTTAAGAAACAAATAAAACATCAAGAAATCAGACAAGGCTTTCAGCAGTTGTGTCTTACCTGGAAAAACATTTTGCCCTCTTTGTTTCACAAGCCTGGTTATTAGTTTAGGTTTTGTTCTTTCAAACTTCCATTTCTCTCTACTGGCTGCTGGGTTTTGATCTTTTCCTCCAAGTTTTTGTCTTCTCACTGATGTTTCTAACGTGGCTTTCAAGTAGGTAATTAAAAATATATTTCATGTTTTACATAATTGCCATTCTATTAGCTGGAGTGAATCACTCTTAAATCTAGGAATTAATGAATCTCACTTCATTTCAGCTGTCTAAAACTTGGATTTGTAGTTTAAACTAGTCTTCCAGGCCTGCTCTATAGTCAGTGGAAAAAGGAAAGTATTAACCTAAGACAATTATCTAAGAAAAAAATCATATAAAGCATTCTTTCCCTGGACAAGAAAGGGAGGACAGGTGACTGGCATACCTTAGTCATTTTCATACTAAATACAGAGTTAAATGAGATGAATCCCATCTCTTGAGATTATATGGAATCACACTTCAGTAAACTGTGAAAATATGTACAGAAATCAGGCGAGCTGACTCACCAGAACATAGAAAATGCATACAAGAATTACTTACACCAAATTCTTTCACACCTCTCTGAGGTGTTTTGGCATAATTCCATAACTTGATCATTGACACAGTAGTAGGTACATCAAAAATGACATATACCCTATTCACCTGTGAAAGAGAATTCATTTGTATTTAACAGTGCAAATTCCCCAAAGAAATTACATTCTCATGCATGTTCCATCAAAAGAGGTCTGCATTTAAAGAGACAGCTAGAGGACCAACAACTGATGCTAAGGATTAGATTCAGATATCACTGCTGTTGGTAATTCAGGATGCTGTCTCTACCCCAGGGCTGCCCTCTCAGATGTTGGTACAGCTCATCACAAGATGGTACCTACACCTGAACCTGTCACCCCAAACTGCTAGTCAACTGGGGGAGGGATAGCGAGACACTTTATTTCATCAAACACAGACACTTGCTTCAGGATAAGACAAGCTTGGTGTCTATTCCACTCCATTCAATACAAATGGAATCCATCTTTCTATTGGCAAGACTAAAATTTCTTCTGTATCCCCTGCCTTTGAAAGCTCTTGCAGAAATTTGGCAACCTGTGTGTGCAGTTCACTATTAGGAATGTAGAGACAACTCTCCAGATGCTTGCTAAACAATCATTGCTTGAGGTATTGTTCATTTTACTTTCAGTGACATTAACATCAAGATGTTAAGACTGAAGATTGGGCTGTGGGGAACCAATCGTGCCTGTTACAGTTAACACTATGGGATTCCTTTTATGAGCTACTCTATCAACTTAGGGCCAACATGTCTTAAGCTTCATCTCTAGCACCCTCTGAGGTTTTAATCCTCTACTGGAGAAGATATTGTTTGCTGAATTAAACCATTATGCTTTTTTTTTTTTTTTTAAACTGAAGCAAGGTAGATGTGATCAATAGAAATGTTTATATCTCTGTATTTTCCAGAAGACAATTGGGGCATAGTCTCCAATAGCAACTGTTAGCCTCACAGCAAATGACAAATTTGATGGAAAATACATTCAAATAAAGAAATACAATGTCAATCAGTAACAGGGGAACTGAGAATTCAAATTTCCATTAGTAATAAATTTGCAAAAGATAAAATCACTTTCATAGCTTGAAAGGAAAAGAAAAGCTGTAATATAAAGTTTCCTTAATGCTTTTGAACCTCCCAATAAAGCAAAGAGTTAATTTTGCTTTCCAGGCAACCAGCCCATACCAAAGCAGCCTAGCAGTGGGGATACACAAGCTTTGGTTCAGCATCCCAGCTACGGAGGATGATCATGAATAGGCTGAGTGCTTAATCCATTTGCACTTCCTGGCTGTACAACCATACCATGGAAGATGGAAAAGTACTGTGTGGATCTTGAAAAGGTATAATTTGCTACAGTTTAAGGATAGAAAGCAGCATTAAATTGCTTACTCTTCCCTCCTGCATATCACACTTTATCGTTCTAGCCTTTTAGCACTGATACCTTAAGTTCTTGTACAGTACTTTGGTGTCAGACATAACACCACAAGCAGTGTAATCATCTGTGCCAGAACTCCAGGTACTGCTATTTTCCTTTTGCCAGAATGAAATAGCCTCTGCAGGCATGTCTTTTATCAGGACATGGGCAAACTCAGATGGCTGTAAAATCAATCATTCATGTTGTTATAATGGATATCTGAGCAATCCATCAAATTAATTACTAGGATTCAAGATGTGGGATCTACACAGCAGGAGCCTCAAGCACTACACAGACCTTCCATTTCCCCAGGAAATGCAAGTGATCAGTATTCCCAAGCATACTTGAAAGCTTTATGTTAATTAAACCCACCACATTACAACATATAATGATAAATGAAGTATCTTCAAAATTTACTTAATTCTTTGCTTTTAATATTTTACTTAAAAACTGTAACTTAGGGAGTAAGGATTTTTCCAGCACATTAAATTGTAACACGTCAGGTTTACATTTTGTTACTTCAGAAATCCATCCTCTTCTAAGAAATAAAGACATCTTAATTGATGCCCATAACAGGCTCATAAAAATTGTCCTCTCACAAAACAAAGTCAGAACCCATCTAAGTTTACCTACTTTTCCTCTCTGGGTATTTCATACACCACATTTTAAACATGGGGCTTCTACCAGGGCTGAATGACTTGGGGCCTCAGGACATGAAATACTAAGTCTGTCATCTCTAATTTATGAATTTGAAGTCAACACAGATAATGAGATTTTAAAAAATCTCACTGCTGGAACAACTTCCATCGCTTTTGGTAAAAATGAGTTTAAGATCCCAGGCTGCTCCCATCTAAAAGGTGTTTACTGTACCAAACATGCATATTAAACTCCTTTGTCAGTATCTTTATCAGAGCAACCGAAAAAAACCCTCTGTGCTAGCCTTAGAAACTCTTCTGCTGTTGCACCATGGAGACAGAAGATTACAAACCTGGGAAATCTATACTGCTGCTGTCTGTGCAGTGGAGGGAAACCGAAATGGAAAAAAACTTCTACAAGGCAGAGATTTAGCATCATTTACTAGTATCACAATTACCTAAAAACTATGTATTCTTCCCCTTTCCTTTATGCTCCTAGCTACATCTATACACATCACTAAAATAGAATGAAAAGGGAAAACGTACCAAGCCAGGAAGAACTGGTGCAAGCCACATATGTCTGCCATCAGTTGTGTCATTGACTCTGTCAATTAGTTTGTCAGGAGTTCGGACGTCTCCAGATACATCTTCTAAAATGTTGACACTGTCTGGAAAAGCAGCAATATCTGAAAAAACACTTTAAGTGTAAATAACTGAAAAGTGCCTTTCAGAAACACTGTATTTAAAAACTCATGCTTGCTCTGCCAGGCTCCACGAGAGAGTATTCACCACCATGGCAATAAAACTTACTCCAAGTACTTCACAGGTAGCTGAGGAACTAGGGGGCACATTTTTAAAAGCAGGACAAGCTTACAGATTCTGGCATTCAAAATTATTTTAAAAATAGGAATAAATTAACTATCTGCTTTTAATTTATTTTCAAATACATATTTATGACTTCACTGATAATGTTCCCTTATTGGGAATAGGCACTTCCCAACTTTCTTTACTCCATTTTTTTAGCACAAACTTGTGAAAGCTTATCTCAAGAAATGTATCTTTGCAGGAACTAGTAATTGGTCAGACTAGGTCTTGCTTGAGATCCTCAAGGTTTGAAATAAAAATCAGTAACTGCCTAAAAAGGCCTTCTTTCAGTTCTTTGAGAGGGAAAGATTCAGCCTTCAACTGAACAGGCTTTCTAGGTAACCAGAATTTTTCCATAAGTGGACATTAATGTTAAAAAACATATGTACATTAAAGACATGCAAAGAAACGTGGATGTATGTCTCTGTCCTCAGAATTATAAATCCCTAGCAATTCAGTTTGAGGAACATTAATTTTCCCCTTTCCCTGCTTTCTAAAAAGAGTGAGTCTAAGTATTTATAAAGAATTTAAGGAGTAAGACAGCATTGCCTCAACTGTTTAAGAAAGACTAGCTCCACATTCAGTACTGAGTCCATTTAGTACTGTGCTAAGACAAATACGCTCTTTGTGGAATCCTAATATACCCAAGCACCAGTACTGTAGAGCCAGAACCAGGCAATCATTCAAAATGAGCTGAGGTATCTTTACCTGGCAGAGTATCGTTCTGGAAAGACATACTGCTGAAAAGCCAAGTTAAAGATCCCCTGTTCCTAAAAACAATTTGCTACCACGTTGCAATTTCCAAATGCTTCCTTGCCCTTGCAGATGTTTCAAGTTCATAATGTATCATACCAGATACAAATAAAAATAGCACCCAGGAAAAAGCCTTTATTACATTTTTCGTTGTATCTTCAATTTATTAGGGAACAAGGATCCTTAAAGACATACAATTCATGCAGCATCTGTGCTTTTTATCCTTTCTAGTTGGCTAAGAAACTGCTTCTTCCATGTGACTGAACTACATGAATTATATGTTGGGAAACGAAGCTTTCGGCTCTTAAGAGACTTTAGCTGATGCAGAGCACTGAAGTGTAACCTTGATGACTATGAATCTTTCAAACATGTCCTTCATTCCCTCTGTTGGCTACTCAGGGAACACTGAATCAAACTCAAAGTCTCAGCCCTTATCTGCACGACTGGGTCGGGTGTCTAGAATAGCCTAAAGCTCCAGAAGAAGAGTTATGAAAAATTTCTTTCTTGTGGCACAGTGAAAGATTGCATAACAAAGAACTGAGCTCAACTTTTTTCTCATGAATTTACAGCTCATCAAACTTTCTGGTCCTTCTGCACTACAGAAGAAAGAAAAGTTGATAGCAAAAAATCCTTCTTCAGCCTTCCCTTCTCTAACCTTGTCCTGCTTTGTTGGTGCATCCTATTCAGAGGAGAAATGTTCTGAAAACATACAGAACACATTAAAACGATGGAAACAAGTATCATCATGTAAGCATAAAGAAATACAAGCAGAGTAATCACATGGGATAACCTGGCAATTTGGAAGAAGTAGCAAGTGATGCCATAGGATCATTTGCAAGCGAACAAACAGTGCATCTATACACCAGGTATCTGTATCACTCAGTCCACAGAAGGATACTGTTTTCAGTTAGTAAGATTTGGTCTCCACGTTCATTGAACAACTCAAGTCCATTCAAACCAATGTAGTATGGATCACCCCAGCTTGTCAGCAGCTGAAACTGGAAAACAACTAAAAAGCAAACATTTATTAAGGAAAATTTTGATACTGATACTTTTTCCTAACAGACTACTCAATTTGCAGCTTAAAAAAAATCTTGTGTAGCCCAGGTGTTGATGTCAGACACTCCAATTTGCAGTTCAGAAGACAGGAGAAAAAAATTTGACTTTTGCTTCTGACTTCACTACATCTTAAACCTCTCTGAATAAACTGCTTTCTTTTATGGCAAGAAGTCTGCCTTTTCTATCACTGATTAAACACACAAATGAACATCTGCAAGCAGCACAAGTACGGAAAAGTCTACCAACATGTGTCTACATATATACATATTCACACATACCCATGTCTGCATATGCTCTTCCATCAGATGAAGCACTACTGGATTTTTGTTGTGTGCCTTACCTTCTTGTACACCGCACCGTATGAACACCACAGCTCCTACTTGGAGCCTCTGCTGCCTTCCTCTGTTTCCCAGAAACACGCCTTTGCCTGGTTTTGACTTAGATGGGTGATAACTGGTCAGCAAATATGCCCCTGAAGCAAATGGCAGGAACTGTAATGGAGTCTGTGCTGCCTGTTCTCTCGTGGAGCACTCATCTGTAGCTCTTCGCTCCACCCAGACACTGATTTTCATGAAACCTACAAGAACTAAGTATTGCTGCAACCTCGTTGTCTTCAAACTTGGTTAAAATAGACTAATGGGTTCAAAAGGCCCATCAAAGAGATGGATAGCATGACAGTAAGTATGGTCACAAAAGGCTGTGTGGGTTTGGGTTTTTTTATTTATTCTTAATTCATACTTAATCAAAGTCTTTCTCATATACTTGTTATCTTGTTAATTTCTTAAAACACCAGAAATTGTTGGATTCAGAAAGGTCAGGACTCATAACTGTAGTATATAAATCTCAAATATTCTATACAATTAAGAAAATGGCAGAGAAGGATACAACCACATGGCATCAGCGGTGCTTCATAGTCCATACTAGCTTGTTCCATTCTCTTTGAAACAGTCCTGCCAAAAAAACCCCAAGACAACATAGTTTCTTGATGTACCCTTGGCTCCTTCAGAAAAGACGAGAACAAAACCAAAAGAACTAAGCCACTACATACAACACTCCTGAGCCCCCACCTGCCATTATGAACTAGCTTGTCCTCTGATCTCAATAAAATCTGGTTAATAGTATATAATTAAACCCAATGAAACATCTTGCTCTAAGCACTTCATGTTCTCATCCAGTGCCTCACACAATTGACTTCAACAGAGAATATGAAAGAATAACAAACAGTTAAGAGACATTGTGTAGTTCAGATAGCAAAAACATCCTACTTTACCTCCTTTGTACTTTATTAATCAGCTGGGGCTGCAGGTAGTCAAGAAAGAGAATTTCTTGAGCAAAGTCAAAATGGCAGTTGCCTGGTCCCTTGCGGATAAGAAAACCCTCTGGTGGGGAGATGTTGTGACCATCCAGCAGCACATGGACTACCTTAGCCTTGTTTAAAATAATGTAACAGAACATGTCATGACATGACATTGCATAAAAAAACCAGATCCAAACCAACTGCATTCGACAATTTCAATGATTTTTTAGTTATTTCATTCTGCTATAGTATGACATCCTATGGCAAAAGAAAGCCTAAACCAGTAAACACCAGTTGCAACCCACAGTCTGCAATTCCAGAGCATCATAGTTGACAGTGATGGGGATGGGAGAGACTAGAATTTAGGGGGGGAAGAAGAAGTAAGTAAATAAATAAATAAAGCATTGAGGAGATTCTCCAATTACTGCACATCACTAGATCTCAGCACACTAAAGCTTCCTTTCTTCACCCAAAGGGTTGTCAAGCACTGGAACAGGCTGCCCAGGGAAGTGTTGGAGTCCCCATCCCAGAGGTATTTAAAAGACAGGTAGATGTGGCACTTAGGGACATGGTTTAGTGGGACTTGGCAGTGTTAGCTTAATGGTTGGACTTGATGATCTTTATGGTCTTTGCCAACAGGAATGATTCTATGATTCCTGGGACTGCAGCAATACAGCATCAGCAGAACAGAGAGACTCAGCTGTCAAGCCAGCATATGTCACAAAGGTGATTAAAACAGTTAAGAGTCATCATGCATCTGAACACTCTGCTAGATGAGGCCTGATTGCTCAGCACTGGCTGCAAGTAGTCTTTAATGAATCTTACAACCTGGTGCTCTCTGGAGAGCAGGCCCTTTGGTATCTCTGTTGCACTCAGAGAAGGCCTGCATCTCACTGCTTCTATTTCTCTTTGTGGCACTTGGACTTTTCCAGGATCATGCAAACTCATCCACAAAGCAGTGCTGTATGTAACCCAAGGGCATAGGAATAAAGAGGTACCTGTACCAGGCAGAAAGCACATTTGTCCACATCACAGGCGTGTGCCTGTCTTAAACTCTGAAGGTTAAACTAAATAATTCAGGCATACTTATTCAGTGATGCAGGAGTCCTGGCCCCTTCACCCTCCCTCATGGTGCTAATCATGATCCCAGACATATAACAATTCAATCAGGCAGCAACAATTATCACCGCATCTTGCCCTGAAATACTTTAAATATAACTTAATGTTAACCACAAGCAGCTTTTATTGCACAGAGACCTTCACTAGCTACTGGTTAAGGAAGGAATGAGACATGTAAAATATAAAAAGATGGTCATGTGACTGGCACTATCATTAAACTTTGCTGACTAATAGATACATCTAGTTAACAAAAGAATTTAATCTAAAGGCAATGCCAGTCAATTTTCTAATCATTGGATTTTATACTGATGTATATCTGATAACCTGAGGTTAATTTAGCTTTGTTTGCAAATGTTTAATTTCCCTTATTAGGATTTCTGTTAAAATATATATACAATATTTATAGTTGAAATTCCCATTGCAGGTGTCTATCTAAGAACAACTTAAAAACATCCCAAGCTTTCTGCAAAGCCTGTGTATTTATCAGTGACTGATACTCATAACAGCTTTCACCATTTATCCTTCTGTAAACAATTTTTTATTGATTTACAATTTCAGTAAGTTACACATGTAATATCCCAAAAGCAAGTAATTTTCAGGAAGATTTTTTTTAAACAGTTCTTGATTTGAAAATCTCAAGTATTACACTAGACTGAGGGTGCTCAGTTTATTTCCAAAACAGCATGAAGATTAATGAGGAGAGAATGCTTGTATAGGTACAAAGTATGGGGAAGTAACTAACTTTTATAAATACGCTTCGGAGCAAAGAAAGGAAATACCATTTTCATGTCAGAAACTCTTCTGCATGCTACTCCCCAGCTGAATCAGCCTTCCTGGCTAAGGGGAAGAAGTGAAACATCCGCTGAAATACACTTTGGTTTAGGAAACACGTACTGAATGGGAAGACTACAGACTTAGAGATGAAATCTTACCTATTATACCACAGCTGCTTATATTTATGTGCCCTTTACAGCCCTCATTTCTAAGTAATTTTCATCATCTGAGAAGGCACTCAACCGTCACACATAGCATTTTACAAATCACATAACAAAGCTTTCACGAGGTAATTTTTCACAGAGCTGGAAATAGCACACGAGCCTTCATCCTGACAGGCCGCTGCCATTACCCTCCTGCCGAAGCTGCAAACAGAATCCACCAGGCTAAGGCTGCCTAGCAAATCATTCTAGCTCATACCTGGGGACTGTCTGTTAGAAGGAACAGCAATACTTCAAGAGACAGATGTCACAGTGCCCTAGGTTTACAGTGGAAAGCCTCTTTACTGTGGCCTAGCACACACCTTGCATCTCCAGTTTTCCAAGTAATTTACTTTTACAGGACTGTGGGTACGAGCTGCTCGCTTGAGTTGCACCCGCCAAGTGTGCAGGGCTTAGAGCTGTGCCACCTGCACGCACGCTTCATTAGACCCACCCAGCAAAGTAAACTGTGAAAATACACCTTTCATAGAATCCCAGAATCCTAGAATCTCCTGAGCTGGAAGGGACCCATAAGTACCATCGAGTGCAACCCCTGGCTCCACACAGGCCCAGCCAAGTCAGAGCATGGGACTGAGCGCATCGGCCAGATGCTTCTTGACCTCAGTCAAGCTCAGTGCTGTGACCACTTCCCTGACGAGTTCTTTCTTTCTTTCTTTCTTGGTTTGGCCTCCAAAGACCAAATTGCATATTAGATTTTTAGGGATTTGGCTGTTTCCCTCCTTTAATAACTGACCACAGAAACAGGGAGTTGATTTGATACGAAAATTCACATTCAAACGTTCTCCCCCTGCTCTGCCTTGGAGAAGCTTAGGCATACAAGGGTAGTAAAAAACATTCCACATCACCACTTAAAGACAGTTGTTCATATTGCATTTTGTACACAGAATCACAGAAAGATTTAGGTTGGAAGGGACTTCGACATACCTCCAGTCGCAGCTCCTGCTCCGAACAGAGAAGCTACATCAGGTTGCTCTGGACCATGTCAAATTTAGTTTTGAAAGTCTCCCATCACTGCATACTTTCCCAAAGCCATACCACTCTCTTCAGGAAGAGTCCTTTCTTTATGCCAATTCATATTAACTAACGGATTTTATTACCCCCCCCTTGTTGTTATACAAGGGTTACATTTAATTGGTGAGCTCAACATGCTGATGAACCCTCCCATGTATCAAACACGTTGGGTTAATGCACTGCATTACAAAATCAGGTGCCATATGTTAAGCTCATACCAATTGTGGCTTAAATGAAAGTTCTCTGGCCCTCTGGGAGTCTCTGGCACTCAATAACAGGCCGTGCTGACACTAGAAGATGCCAGGGCTCTGTTGTGGAGAGGGAACACCTCCTGTCTATGCAGTATTCATACTAAAGCAATTCCTGGAAGGTAAATTTACACAAAGAAGCAATTCTGCAACTTTTGCCACTATCTTGCCCAATCCTATGAAGGATCTGTGCATCCAGCTCCAGTTGTTTTTTTTTCCAGAACTTTGCCGAATCTTTCTGTCCTGCCTCTCTCTAATTTAATATATGCCAACAATTTTCTACTTATCTATTTACTGAATTTGGACATCAAGAATGCAACAGTTATATGCGAAGGGGGAGACCTGAAAATAAATGTGTACATAACACTTTTGTTCCATGAACAGCAACTATTTATTCGTTCTCATGACAAGTGTGTGTAGAGCTTCTGAGAAAACCCAGGGAAATGGGGGACCTGCAAGATGTAACATGATGGCCAACAGGTGTCAATCACCAGTCAATTCCAAGAATTCAGTATGAAAACAAATAGAAAACAAGCGATTTGGAAAGAGAAGAGAGGAGGCTAAACTACTTCAGCCAAATGTTTGAAGATGTCTGCTGTCCTAATCAATGTTAGGGTTCTAGAGAGTCTTCTTGCTTCTTGGAAAAGGCACTACCAATTGACTGGCCTTCTGTACCTGACCTAAACAGGACTTGTGTTCTACTGTTCCTGGTGTTCCAGGAAACAAAGAATCATATGGTAGGCCTAAATACTAGATTCTGAGAGGATACCACTTTAGAATCACACATCTTGAAAATAATAACGTGCTATTGTATGCATCTCAGAAAAATCAGCTGGGAAGATTTCTTTAAACTATCTCTGGCTTTTTTTCAATAGTTGCTGTTTGTGGAGGTAGAAATGCATTATACCTGCCACAAAATTCAGACTCAGACAATCTAGAAAGATTTATGGTGTTCCATTAAGGCAGCTATATTCATTCATCACAGTACCAATTTTCCAATGCGCTGCTGTATATTTTTGCTGGCAGTGCTCCTTTTCTTTTACTTACCCCTCTATAGGTATCCTCTGGAGATTTATTATAGTTCCAAAAGCGAAGCCCTGCAATACTTTCAATTTTATCAAAATGGATTGTGAGCAGATGATCTTCTCCAAAAGAGAAGGGAATGAGCCACATATGGTCATCCTCTACTGTGATATTAGTCCCATCTATTAACCTAAAAAGAGAAAGATCCATTAGCTGTAAAAAAAAGGAAAAGCTTAGTTTTCTTAGGAAGATCAGGTACTTTACTAGCGTCATTTTTTTTTCTAGATGCCACTTCCAGGTTCCAGAGCTTATTTTGCCCACATGCATGCAATTAGAAACACACTAAACATCAAAAATAATACGCAATTGTTGAATTAAAGACAATGGAGGGAGGAAAACAAAGTAGTATTTCCTTCAGCTGGGTCTGTTAGAGGAAAACCAGAAAAATCCTTCTGTTTTCCTAGGGACAGGCAGAAGAAAACAATTACCTTTGTACCAAAATGGCTGAAGGCAAAACTCTTAAGGCCCAGACAAAATATAAGTTATTAATATAGTTCCACACTTATACTAGTGTATCTGGCACTCTGCAGTGTGTTATTATGCCAATGCACCTACAGTGAACCCGATGGGGAGCTGGATGGCAGCTGGATAAACCAGATAGAAGCGGAGTTTGTTCACATCCTTCCTCATGCACACAGTTAGATGCAGCCCTACTACTAGAACCCTTGCTACCAGGGTCTTTTCATAGGAGCACAGACTTCAGGCTGACAAGATAAAGTTAATTCCATTATTTCCTCCTTCTGAAATCCTGACTTTAGATATTTCTACCATAAACTACAGCATACAAAGACAGAGTAAATGAGAATATGAACTAATTGTCCACTGTAATTACTTCGGTACTCTGTCCTATGTACTTACAGTTTATTTAAAAGTTTAACAGAAGATTGAGTGCCAGACTTGGCAGTTCCTTAAAGAAAAAGATTTGAATAATGACTCTTTCACAGAGGAACTGATTAGGGAGCCCACAAGAGAAGGTACAATCCTTGACTTGGTCCTGAATAGCACATAGGACTTACACCAAATGCTACAGTTGAAGAGCACTTCAGTGTGCTCAGATTCACCATGCTTGCAGAAATATCAAAAGCCAAAAGAGAAAGAGCCCCTATTTCTTGTGCCCAATAAGGTTCTTAACCAAAACTGATGAAGTCTGTTCAAAAAAAAAAAAAAAAAGAAAGGAGCAACAAAATAAAATTCCACAGAGAGAATATTATGTGGTATCATAGTGGAAGCACAGAACAAATGTATCCCACTTATTAAGAAAGACATTAGAAAGAAAGAAGACTTGAAAAATCCAAGTGAGCCTTGCTCAGTGGCGGGATAAAGAAAGTTATTACAAGCCATCTTTCAACAAAATTCATGACCAAGTAACCCTAAATTGATAGGATCATAAACTCTGGAAGGCTAAAGGCGTATGCACAGACCAAAAAAGAGTATGAAGGCTAGCAAGCAAAAGGTACCATAAATAAAATTCCTCAAATACATCAGGAGCAGGAAGCATGCCAGATATTTTGTAGGATCAAGACATGACTAGGCTGTAAAAGAAGCATGCAGAGAAGATAAGACATCAACAGGAAAAAGCTAAATGAATTCTTTGCATCTGGGTCTGTCATGGTGGAGTATAGAGAGTCTCCACCATTGGAATCTTCCAGCACAGGGGATTTCATGGGAAGGTTTCTTAGATCTTCATATCAACAAAAGAGATTTTCACAGAAATACGCAGAACTGAGAAATTACATACAAAGAAGCTTGCAATCTGTATTAGAGTAGCAGAAATTATAAAGAACAGTTAGTTATGCTATACATGCATTACACAACATTCTAAGGAAGACTCAGCAAAGACTTTGAAAAAAGAAGTCCTAATTCAGAAACCTATTTGCAGACCATAAACATGCCAGAGGACAGAATTACAAATGAAAATACCCTTTGAAATAGAGATATTACTTGGAATCATCAGGATGCAGCTTCAATAGCAACCAAACACGTCCAGACCTATAGCCTATGACCTCTATACTCCTACCATTTAGGAAGCACAAGTTAATTTGAGAAGTACACCTGTCAATGAATAAAATTTCTCTGGAACTACAAAAAAAAAAAGAAAAAAGCTGCAGAATTGCAATTCCCTAATACATCCTCATCCTTTGCAAACTTGAACATTTTCCTTGAAATTATCCAGAAATCCTGCATAATTATCACTGCATATGCATAGACAGATGCTACAGAACACCCACATTTCTGCCTGGAAAGTCCTTAGCAAAGAACCAACCAGGCACGTTACCATCTCCTAGCTCAAACACCATCTTTTGGAAACATCTCATTCATGTATCTACAACAAGCTGTTCCAGGGTAGCTACAGAAATCCAAGAATGAGCAGTGATGGTATGAAAATCATGTCAGCATTAACATATTAAGTCAGAATTACTTAATACAGGTTTAAGTAATTCTGACTTATAAAGTCCTATGTAAAGTGCATCTTAAATTGATAAACTTCAAAATTGTTGGTGGAAACAGGCAGAAAGGAAAAAATAAAAAGAAAAGCCCTGTGGAAAACATTTGGACAATCCAACTCTTTCACTACTTACTTTTCTAATGTTCTGGAATCTCCTGTATACTCTGGAAGATCGTTTAAGTCTTGGGGTGAAGCAGAAATCTGTTCTGTGCTTATTTTTAATGCATGACCATTCTTTCCTATCACTTCAAGTCCTGTCAGTCCAAGGTAATGAGAGTCTCCCCAGGTCATGGTAAAATTCAGTTGCAGGCCTATGTAATAGAACACACATATATAACATATCTATATCCATACTTAATGTTTGCATTAAGGAGCCAGTATGAGGATGCATGCAAGCCCCAAGGATTAGCAGTGTGTGTATTTTGTTTACATTAAATAAGGGGGCATTCTGTATTTGGGTGCTTCCTGGCCTGCACGCTTACCTCCATGTAACAGCACAGTGACCTCTGTAAATCTGTGTTAGATGCCTTTAGTGGGCTACCCACATCTTGTTCCCTTGTAACTATACCACTCCTGCTCAAGCATGTTAGCAACTGTATCATTACTTTACCTGTAGACTGACAGTGAGTCAACAATACATTTAAGCAGTTACATGACAGACTTTGTGATTACACAGACATGGAGAAGACCTATTAGTCTGAAGTCTATCTATCATCTTTTGCCAGCTCAATGGCTATATAGATTCATATAAAGTATCTCAGAAATCCATGAACAAACCCCAGATTTGGTTTACTGATCTGTTTAAGTTATCTTTGTGTCAGAACAGGACACACAGAATGGGAGAGCATTAGGGAAAAGCAGCAACGTTGATTAGCCTGTACCTCCAGACACAGGAAAGAAAAATTTGTGCAGACAAAAGATTGTACATGTGTCTCCACATTCACCTGTTTCACACCTTACTGAAACAATATAAATAGCATATACAGTTATAACAAGCAATATTCCAATCTGATCAGGTTCCATAAAAATCCATCACTGTAAATTAAAGATATCTTTCATTTCACACATTACAGAAGCCCAGAAACCATCAGGCTGGATAACATCAAAGGAAGCACCCATAGTCATGATGCCCTGTAAAACAAACAAGCATTAAACCTATTAAGCCATCCAGCCCAATTACCTCTAAATAGCCGTAGCAATTTACATGAGCCTAAGTCTTGATACACACATAAATTCACTTGGGTGTAAGATTTCATTAGCATTTGCAAGGACACTAAGAAATAAATAGTTCTATTAGCTGACAAGTTTGGAGCTACGGCGATGTTGATATTAGAAGCTATTCCCAAGGCCATTGCTAAGACTGAACTCGCTTAGTGCACATGCAAGATTCTCAGGCAAAACCAGAGTATATTCTCAAACAAAAGGGACAGGATACAGTGAAGCAGCTATCCACACAAGGTTTCATATTTGCATCACCATGACAATGCTTTCATGGAACCTCAGAACAATGCCATGCGAAAAGGACCTCTGGAAGTCTTGCCTGACTTCAAGCTCAGAGCATGTCAACTAGGTCAGATCTCTCAGGAGTTTATCCAGTGGAGTTTGAATGTCCCCAAGGCAGGCAGAGTTCAAAACGTCTCTCAACCCCTGTTCCAGTACTTGATTGCCCCTGGGGTGAAACCGATTGCCTAATATCCAGTTGGAAAATCTTGTCTTCTACCTCATCATTTCTGCTGCCTCTCAGCCCAATCCTATGTCCATGCCTGGGAACCACTTGGATCTGTCCTTTCTGTGCCCTCCCTATAGCTACAGACAGCAGGAAGAGGTCTCCTTCACCTTCTCTTTTCCAGGGTGAGCAAAGCAACCCAACTCTCTCATGCTTTCCTCAGATGTCAGGCACTCCAGCTGCCTGATTGTCACCCTCCTCACACCTCTTCTTGTCCTAGGGAGCTCCACACTAAACCCAGTACTCCACATACAGTCTCACAAGCATCACATACAGGGAAAGAAGTCCCTCCCTTGCCCTGCTGGCTGCACTCTTATGTCTGCATGCCAGGAGGCAGCTGGCCCCCCTTACTGCAAGGGGACACAGCTGACTCATGATGCTACGTAATGTAACCGCAGGAAGTTTAGGGCAAATGCAGAGACCTGTGAGTGGGAAGTAGTAACCCCTGCCACAGCACAGGCTGGGGACCACTTGTTCAACTTGCAGTCTTAAAAGGACTGCAGGCCCTTCAGTGCAAAGCCACTCTCCTGGCTAGCTGGCGCCCAGCCTGTTGAGGTCCCTCTGAAGAACCCGCTTGCCCTCCAGCATATCAGCCACTCCCCTGTGTTTGGTATCATCCACAGCTTTGCTGACATTGCACTTTATCCTATCATCCAAGTTCTTTAAAAGAAAAAAAACCCCAGACATTAATGAGTGTACACTATAGTAGCATTGATCTCTGAGGGACACTTCTAGTAACTAGCCACTAGCTGGACTTCATACCAGTGCCCACTTTGAGGCTCTATTTCTCCTTGACATCATAACTGGTAGCTGGATGAAAGAGATGAAAACTACCTACAACAGGTCAAGGATTCCATGACTCAGTGACTCCATGCACAGTTTATTAGCAGGAGTCCCAGGTGAAAAAGGCAGTACTGACCCTAAGATCTGCACAATTCCCAGTGATTGCCCAAAACAAGACGAAGCAAGTGTATTCTCACTCCAGGTCTAACAGACCACCCCACAGAATAAGAGAGGACCAGTGTACATAGGACACAGTATACAGGAATCACTGGCAAAAATGAGGTTGTAGCTTCTAGTTGGTTTTTTGCTTTCATGCAAGGTCATTTGCAAAGACAGTCCCTTGTAGCAATTAATGGCTTTTTTTTTTCCCTGTGTAAGATTAAATTGGAGTTCCTTTTGCATTTCATAAGACATAGAAAGCCACCCTTAAATACAACTAGCTTTCTCCTGCTCACTGCCTGCCAGAACTCGTGGAAATCAGGACCTCTTTGTCTGGTAGATACAACTTAGTCCAATCAGTTGATTTATCATTATCTTGTCAGTGTGAAAGACTGCATCAGCTGAGCTCTGAATCACACCCTCACTATCTTTTTCACCCACTTTGAGAAATGGGAGGAGGGAAAGGCATTGAAAGTTCACAGATATGAATTCATTGTAGACATGTTTGTAGATAAAAGTTCACAGATCTAGTTCATACGTCACAGATCACAGACCATAGGTAGAGTTCACAGCTAGATGGCTGACTGAGCCATGGCATTGTGTGTGTTTTCAGAGAGCCCATCACAGGTTGCTCAAGACTTTATAGCAGGCCCAAGAACCCAATTTCTCTTATGCTGTTTGAAGGACCAGGAACTGATATTGAAACTTCTGGGCCATCCAGAAGCTCTCTGGTCAATAATTTACAGGCCCACAGAGAGTTGGTTTTGTACAGGACAAAGAAATCAAGTAACTTAAGTACGGATATAACATTCTTGTCTAGCTTTACTGTAGGGCTTCTATTATCAATCCGATCTGAAAAATTCAGTCTACATAAATACATAGGATTGGGAGAGAATTATTGGGTAAGAGACACAGCTATTACAAATCCCATTCAGGGACTAGGCAAATGGCTGGTGGTGTTTTTCTGAGATTAACAGTCAACTGCTACAGTATAATGTTCTAAATGCCATAGTAAACAAAGCTTCTGCCTTAAATATTCAATTACTGTTCTTTATTCTAGTCTTGACATCTGTCACGAAGTTCTGTACAGCTCTCACAAATCAGATCCTCCTTGATAACATGTGAGGGGGGAGGGTGGTTAAGCAAGAAGTAAATGTAAGAACTCACATTTTCCAGTAAATATTCCTGATTCCTTGGGTGTACATTCAAAGAGAGAGTCTGGATCTTGAACCTAAAAAGCAAACCAACAGCTACAAATGAAGGTGTATATCATATGTACATTACAGACATACTGTTTATAAAGTGGGGAGGTTTTGGTGGGGGTATTTGTCTGGTTCATTGGTTGGTTTTTTCACATCCAGCCTTTTATATATCAATCTCCCCTGGACCTCAGCATCCAGGCTGTCCTGGAAATAATGGAAAACCGTGCCTCAAAATGTAGATAATGATATGGCTCCTTAGAAAGTGGAGACTATTAGGTTAGTTGAGGTTTTTTGATAGTGCCTATAGGAGTGTTAAATGGGAGACTCCCTGGTGTGGGCTACCTACTCCCAAAGAGGCTGTAATTCTTAAGTGACTCTTATTTACCAGCAGACTGTCATTAGCAACTATATATGCAACATATTGCAGAGATGAAGTCTAGAAGGAAGTTAAGACCTCAGAGACTGCCACAATTTCTTCTAAAGAATTAAGTGGCAGGAAAAAGAAGCGACCTCGTCTAAAAGCTTGGATTTCTTCTTTGACAGTACTAATTAATAATAACTATTCAAATGCTATTCAACATAGCAAACTAGAAAGTGAATAAACAGATGACTAAATTTCCTGATCATCCCAGGGCAATTAGGGTAGACAAGAGAAAGGACAATTGCAAAGCATTGAAGATAGACTTCATTCTGTTGAGTGAGCAGGATAAAATGGCTAATTACATTTACTGTATGAAACTGTAAAAATGCTACACATGAGGAAAACAATCCTAACTTTATATACACCACACTGGGCTCCGAACAAAACAACAGCAGATCAGGATGAATTCTTGGCATTATTATAAGTAGTTCTACACAAACATCAGCCAATCCTCATTAGTAGTCAAAAAGCCAAATAGGCCATTAGGAGTTCAGACTCCTTCTCTATAGTTTCATTCATTGCTAGACTTCCTGTCATTCACAATACATCAGATGGACCTACATTGTGCCTAAAAAAAAAGAACAAATCAAAAGACTTGTCAAGACTTCTCTCCTACAGTGATATTAGATCCCAGCAGTACAACCACTGAAATCCCGGATCTGACACAGGTACGTTCCCAGACTGCAACACGCTCCATGGAGTAGCAAATGTCCTTGTGGTAATGAAGCTAAGTAAAGCTGAACACAAACTGTGCACTGAAATGAACATGCACCCATAACCCACAGAAGGTGGAAAAACTCCTCCTATTGGGGATACCTTTCTCACAAAACAGTGACTCTATCTTTGATGTCTGATGCTTTTTCCTCAGAAGAACTTTAAAAGACAAGCCTGGGAATTAACATGTGCAACTCAAAACCCATGGACACAATAAAGCTACTAGTTTTACAGAATGCAGAATAATACCCTCACTCGCAGGCCATAAACCATCTGTGCCAAGCCACCTTATCACCTCTTTTCTCCCTCATCCTCCTTTGTTGTCTACTCAGATCCCTTCATTCTACTCATTCCAAGTACCTTTTCTTTCAGATACAGTCAATTTTCTATTATTTCAACTACTTCTGCTTGTGAACATTGTCCTTCCTGTGTTCTTAGCTCCTTATTGCTGGAACAAAATACCACCATAGTAGAGGAGTTATTGGAAAAGCATTACTATGCTCCTACAGCTCACCACACTGCATAGCACCTCCCATGTGTAGAATAACTGCAGTAGGACTAACCATTCTGGAAAAGAGAGATTTAGAAGAGATGGTAACAGAGGGGCATGAATCTCTCGAGGGGCCTGAAGAAGGGAACAGGGAACAATTGTTTAGCTTCTTCCAACACAAAAATTAGGGGACATTAAACGAGCCTAGAGACAAACAGAAAGAGGCTCTTTGTGCAATGCAAATTAAGCTGGGATAATTATCACAGAGCATTGTAAGTAGTAAAAGTGCACATGGGTTCAAAAAGCTAGTGGATGAATTAACACAGGAAAAATCCATGGCAGGATACTAAATACAAAGGTTAAGTCAAAAAGTCCTTGTGAGGCAAATTTCTAAGGGCTGGGTGAGTGTTTCAGAGAAACACCACAGCATGTCTGCTCTGTTCTTACCTCCTCCCTAGGCCTTCATTATTGGCCACAGTCAGAACCGGGTCAAGTGCACCAGTTACAGGTTTGACCTGCTGCCAAAGTTGCTGTTTTAAGGATTGCTGAATTAATATGAACGACAGACAACGTGGATAATATTGACAAGAAAGTAAGACACTTCCACAAGAGCTTTTGAAAAGCTGTATAGTCAGTGCACTGTACATGCTACAGGTGAATGATAACAGGCAGGGACAGCCCAAACCCAACACTAGTCTGAATGACAACATTATGCTGGGAAGACAAATCACCTAGTAGATCTGTATCGTTCTGGTAGCATAAGCATCCATCCTATACAATCTTGATGGCACCGACAAATACAGTATGACAGGGAGATCAATGGCTCAGTCACAATAGCTTTTGTTACTCCATGCCTGATACAGCATGTTTCAGAGTTAGAAAAAGGAGTTTGAAGAGTATCACAGATGAACAGCAAAATAAAAGGCTCTGAGTAAGGACCAGCCAGTCCAGGTGAGGTTTCTGCAAGAGAAGAGGGTCGTGAATGCTCACAACAAAAGAGTGATCAAGAAAAGAAAGGTGAACCTCACTTTGTGCTCGTGAAATCCTGGCACTCCATAAGGTGTCTGAATAGTTTAAGATACTGCAAACAAAGATGCACCCGAAATTACTGTTGCCAGTGCTAACCACCACTGGAGAAGTCAAGGAGTTAAGACTCATGATCCTAACAGTGAGATTACATTCCAACATCATGACATTTCCCTTGGCCTTATAAGCCACCAGGAGAAGAGAACAAGACACAGCAGGAGGGCTTGACTAGAGCACAAAGCTCATTACGAACTATGTATCGCTGGGAGCACTTCAGCTGAACCAGCTGGAATTCGGGTTGATTCAGCTTTGGATCTCACCATGCAAGGAGGAGTAAAGCTGTGCCCCTCTGCCCTGGTTCTGGCCAGGCCAGAGTCAATCTCCCCAAGCAACCAGCACAGGTAAGCTGAGTCAGCCTGGGCCGTTTTCCACAGCACCTGACATCACTTCCCCATAAAAGGGGCTTGTCAGAGAGAGGTGATTCAGTACAGCTCCAGGACAACAGTCCTCATTTCAGTGCCCAGCTCAGGGCTCAAACTCACCCTTAGGCTTAACAGTCCTATGCTCTACTGCTACCCCAGCCCTTCGAGCCCCCATGTTGAGTGTAATTTGTTTTATGGGGCAGTGATGTCTGGGGAGGCTGACTCCAGCCTGGCCAGAACCAGGACACCCTGAGAAAAACATGACCTCACTGAAGCAAAAGTAAGTGTTCATGAAGATTCTGAGGTAGATTTGATGGAAATCAGGTCAAAGTCTGCCCCACACCATGTTGAGTAGAAAATCTTGCAGAATCTTTGCTCAAACACTGGATTGTTAGGCTGGAACAGTATGAGGCAATACTCCACTGTTTGAAAACACAGCTTACCTCAGGTGGTAAAAAACCTACTGTACAGAATAGTAAAGGGACATATTTATGCCACAAAATGCACATAGACCTGTTGAGATGCTAGGCAAAAAAGAAAGAGGAAAAAAATAAGGTGATAGCTGAGAGAGGGAGATCCTTGCCAGGTAAGACACTTAATTTCTGATGAAGAAAGAAGCAAAAATATAGTCTGTGTGGAAAATACAGAAAAATCTTTGTGTTAGAGTGACAGAGAGCACAGCCACTCATTACATGAATAACTGTATGGTAAAAATCAGTAACAGTGGCATACACCTTCATGGGTACCTAAATAAGAAAGAACTCCCCCTAATTTCGGTCGAAGTAAGTACAGAAAAAAATGTGTGTCTGTACATAGTTTTCCAAGTAGTCCTTTTAACTAATGAGGGAAACCAAAAGCTGGAGGACCTTTTGAACTTTAAAGAATCGCAGAAATTATTGAGGGGAGAAAGAATAGTCTTCAATATAGACAATAGCTGTATTAGTTGTTCTGCAAAGATTTACTACATCATGGAAATCAGTGTCTACTCCTTCCATGTCATGCTTCAGAACGACATCTATACAGTTCTGAACACAGAGGCCCCTACCTGTTGATCCTCTGTTCTTAACCCGGCTTGTGTAAAAGGCCTTTCATCTCCCTCCCTATCAGCAGTTGTTGGCCTCTTTAGCTCTTCCTCATATCTCAAGGAGCTGGCATTTTCCATTTCTCCAACATATGTCTCATCATAGCAGTATATAGCTTCAAGGATATCATCATCGGTAGTGAACAATATAGTATCCCCAAAGTTCTCTGGAGCTGAAGGCAACATGCAGAAGTAAATGGAGAAATCACACAAAGGAATATATAGATAAACCACACAAAGGAATATATGGAGCAATAGAAACTATTTCTGGTCCTTCTTTACATATAATTTGCAGTAATGTTTAAAGATAATATATGGTAAATTGACAGTGACTACTGATATAATTAGTATGTTCATTCTCAAACTTATACTGCACAGCAAAAAATCCTAGAGAACTGTCAAATTTCAAATGCAAATAAAATGGGGAAAAAGCTTTTCCATTGCCATTTCTAAAAGACTGTATCTGTGAAAATCAGTAAATTCTGCAACTTTTAAAAGACTAGTGACTATCTGATGTCTTGTTGCTAAGACATCGTTAAGAATAGAGATTATTTCTATATGCTGCTAAAATTCACAATATCATTGAAGAATGCCTTAGTGGGTTTTGTATTCCATTTTGAAATTAAAAGGACTAAATATTATACAAAGTTCCAGTTTCTTTGAAGTGGAAAGTGATAACAAATAAGCAAAGTATTTTTTTTTGTATTGTAGTGCTGTTTCCACAAAGAAAATTATAAATTAGAGCATACCTCCAGACAAGGTTCCTGAAGCTTTTGCAATTTCTCCTTTAAAGATGCACTGTTCATCTAATACCATTATAATGTCTTTCACACCTCTGAAAGAGTGTATGCGAGATTTATTATAATTCCAAATCCTAATCATAGCTACTTGACAGGAATTCACAAAGTCAATAAAGATAAAGTGAGGTTTTCCAGGGGTAAATGGTGCTAGCCAGAGATGCATATCATCCTGCGTCCGATTTACCCCATCAATTAGGTTGGTTATTATTCTGGGATCGTTGCCATAAGCTGGTAAAATATTTATATCAGGTGGTTCAGCTGTTATTTTTGAAATCCGAACAGGCTCTCCTTTAGAACTGAAAACTTCAATTCCATTAAGACCAACATAATGTCTGTCTCCCCATGTTGTCCGAATGTCTATCACTAAGTGCTGCCCGTAGGGCAAAACAGGAATTTGAAAATCATTGCCATCAGGTGCCTCCACAGAATTTTCTTCTTGCCTTTTTGGTAGTGTTTGTAGTCCCTCTTTCCTCATTTGCTGATGTTCTCCAGGACGGTTGATCTTCTGTTGATGAAGAAACTCATCAAATATATCTCCTTGAAAATCCATGTTAGAGATTCGGCCACGATGGGAGTAATTAAACTTTACCAAGGAATTCCAGGACTCCTGCAGAGTGTGTTCTCGCTCACTGTGCCACTTCGGCCTAGAGGCTGCCACGTCCTTGGCAGAAAAGGCTTCATCTGAAAACAACATCACACAGGCATTTAATGTGCAAACAGGACTGGAAGCAAACCACTACTACATGGGCTCTCCAGAATTATGCTGGTCATACTCACGTTTCCTTACTGTGAAATTCTGTTATAGTAGCACTTCTATTTTGCTTCCCTACATGTTCCAATTTCCCTTCCCTATTTAGACATAATGAAAACAATCACTTTTAAAAGCGTAGCACATGCCAAGATACAAAACGCAACCTAGTTTGAGACTGTGAATTCTTGTCTCACACATTCAGGATTTTGTCCAGCAATACTCATTGTGCAGCTGTCACAATAGTTTAAATCATATTTCTGCAGAAGATCTTTCACACAGTTGGAAACGGCTGAACTAGAAGTACAGAGAAAAGCCACTGTTTCCTGTCAAAATCAGTCATGTGTATATAAAGAAAAACAGTGAGAAAAGAAGAGGAAGGATGAGGTGAACATGGCATTCTAGGCAGGTAATGTCCAAGTATTTTTCTCCCATTTCAGTAAGTGTGAGACGTAGAAAGGGAATAATGACAAAGTACCTAATGGGAATGCAGTGGGAACAACAAATTAGAGGGGCACAGTGGGAGCAAAGCGTGCTCTCCTTGTGACTGTGCTGGGGAGATGCTTAATTTCCATCTCAAAACAATTAAGAGCAGATAATAACAAAGATTTTCAATATAACTGTCACTTATGTATTTTCTTCAAATAAATGAAGAAAAGCAAGTGGAGTACTAAACAATTACAGGCCCGTGGGCTAGATTTGATTTCTGTACAATGTTCTTGAGTGGATACTAAACCAAATGGTTATCAAGAATAAATGCCAATTACCATAAAATGCAAAATAATGTTTTCCCAAAAGGCTGCTCAGGACTAACTTTTAACTTTGTTTTTGGAAAGACTGGGAAAGAAGCAATGTTCCTAATCTATCTATGGCCAATAATAATTTACACTGGGGACCAGTGAGATAAAAATAAGAATTTTCAAGCCGATGGGGAAACTACCTGAAAGAGAGTTGTCTTCCAGAATGAAGGCTGGAGACCAAGCTTACCTCACAAGAGATACAGCTGGGAAGCAAAGATACATATTCCCGAGAACATCATTTATAAGTCACTTTCTGGTTCAAACTACTGCCTGCATGGATACTCATGGTGTGGGTGATCCCAAATTGTACTTCCCAGAGCCTCACAATTTACCTGAAGAAAATACTGTATATATATATATATATTCACCGTGTTAAAATGTCAAAGCTTTGAAATTTCAGGATGAGCATGTACAGAAGAGTATTTGCCACCCATTGGCTTTCCTTGTTTTAGAGGTTTTTTTCCCTGTTTAACTTTTTTTTTTGAACATTAAGTACTTCAAGCAGTACCGTGATCACAGCTCTGAACACTTCTGCACCGGTTCAACAGGAGTGGCTTTCACTAGGAGGTTAACAGGTTTGTTACCTATATTGAGGAGAGACAACAGGAGAAGTGGGGCTCTGAAAGGGAAGCAGAGAATAGCCCAAAAGCAGACGTCAACAGCTGAAGGCTTAGAGGGCTTGGCAGAGGGGGTTTTTTGAATCTAAAATTTATTATTTTTATTGGAGCTATGTGAACAATACACTCTGCAGGTAGATAAAGAGTTTCCCACTTGCAGATGTTAGAGACACATTCCCAGCTTTCTGCATGCCTGAGAGGATTGTGTGATGAATGCTATCCCAGAGTCTAGAAATAGCGACAGCTCAAACACACATCTTGCCTCTGGATTTATGAGGGCTGTCTTAAATCAAGTCCCTTGTCCTGCTTCTGAACATGCACCATACAACTCCTCTAAAAACTTTAGTAAACTACATTTTGGGGCAACGCTAGCTTCCAAAAGCTACCTTTCTTCTCCCTCTGTTGTGTTAATCTCACTTTTACTCCCTGCAGTTATAAATAGCAATCATATTTCCATCCTGCAATCACATGCTTCATTTCCCAAATCATTCTAAAAGCTCTCTTCTGTATCTGTTCCACTTTGTAATCAGCTTTCCTGAAAATGGATGATCAGAACTGCAGTTTTCCAACTGACGTCTCAGGAGTGCCTGGGCTGAGACACTGACATTTCCCTAACGAACAGAAACGCCTCTGCCAATACAGGCTGGGAGCCCATTGCTACCATCACGCCTGCGTCACACTAGCATTTCACAGTCAATCTGTTATCAACTACTCAACCCTGATCCTTCTCTTCCTCGGTCATTTGCAATTGATGATTACTCAGCTTACAACTTAATTTTTGTTATTAGTCCCCAAATGACCCTGCAAGCAGCACATTTGAATTGCATTCCATCGCTATTACTCCAGTCCTCAAGTTCATCTTCCTGTGCAGTTCTTCAATCTTCTTAACTCATAATACTCCAAAGTATACATTATTTGCAAATTTGATCAGCACATTACCATCCTTTCCTCTGCACATTAAACCAGTTATCAAAGAAAAATTGTATGTCTTTATAGCAGCATTAACTGGAGCCAAGGATGCATGGCTGTGCTGTTTCTAATTTCTGTTGTTCTCGTTATCCTGCATTTAGTGATCAAAGGCGTGCAGTGACACTGCACACGAGCTCGTGCTGCCTCCCCTTTGTCACATTCTGCTATTGGGAAACTGCAGTTCCCCATGCCCTGTGCCAAATCAAATTCCCCACTCTGAGGGAAACAGAAACTGTTGTTAATGCTCACTCAGCTCCACTCTGAAGGCAGCTTTACCCTGCACAGTACAGTGAGAACAAAAGCTGGTAGATGGCATGTAATGTTCCCAGGGACAAACACGTATCGGGAGTTTTAAGCACCAGAAGACAAAACCTGCTCAGAGCAAAATTAGAGGATGTGAAAATTAGAATCATGGTAATCTTCATTTTATGTTTTACATTAAAACTTTACATTAAAACTGTTACCATTTTTACAATTGAACAGAAATTACTAAGGTGGGATTTACTTATAGTTTCCACAGTGTCGACAAGTTTTTAATCTAACACAGATACTGTGAAATGTGAGAAACTGCAAACGAGCTGTGGTGAGTGGGTGGGTGAAGGGAAGATGGCAGTTATTCCAACTACTTCCATGCTTTGTCTTCTTTGAAGTATAATTGCAGATATCCTCATAAAATTGCAGTTTTCTCTGCAGAGGGGCAGAGAAGGAAAAATTCAGAATCACCACTTTCTTCACCTTGGCCTGAAAACATCACACACTGCCAGAGGTAGAATTTGAAGTGGCGTTTCCTGTCCCTTACAGCCACAACATTAAACCCCCAAATGTACAGCCAGCTACACTTTCACGTAAATTGTTGGTTAATTTTACTAAATAACGCCCAAAATTTCAATTTGCATTTTTTGTAACCTCTTCTTCCAATTCTCTGAGCTTTGCTGTCTTTGTTCTGTCAGACTCTCTTCATTTGAGAGAAGTTACTGGATGCTGAAGAATTACAGAAAGCCAAAGAACTTCAGAACTGTTGGCTACTGCCAGATGCAGAACACAACTCCAGAGATCTGGCTCCCCCCCACCTCCAACAGGAGGTAAGAAAGAAGAGATGACAAGGATAATTAAAAGCATGGACCAAGCAACAGCTAAATTTACTAGAAAAATTTTCCTAAGTGAGCAGAGATGTCTGAGGGGGAGGTTTGAAAGGGGTATGTGACGTCATGAGTGGTGAAGGGAAAATAACAGCAGCTTTCCATTCACTCTGAATAAATATATTCTCACTGAGTGAGCCACAAGCCTACTACCCAAACTGTGCACATTTATTCACTGCCTCTGGGTTCTTCATTCTTCTTTATCTTCTTGCAGACTTTCATTGATATTAGCAAGCATTTGCTGTTTGCAGAAGTGACAATATTTAGAATATAATTTCATAGAACTCCAGACTGGTTTGGGTGGGAAGGGCCCTCAGACCACTCCCAGTGCCCCCCTGCCATTGGCAGGGACACTCCTCCCCCCCCCCCCGCCCCAGCCCAGGGTGCCCCAAGCCCCATCCAACCTGGCCTTGAACCCTGCCAGGGATCCAGGGGCAGCCCCAGCTTCTCTGGGCACCCTGTGCCAGGGCCTCCCCCCTCCCTGGGAAGATTTTTTTCCTTGTATCTAATCTGAATCTACTCTCTTTTCTTTAAAACCATTACCCCTTTTCCTATCACTACATGCCCTTGTAAATTTACTGCATTTACTAATTTACTGAAATTTAGTCTTCAGTCTTCTCATGAATTAAAACCCACTAACTCAGAATGTAAATTTTGCCGGTAAAGAGCATTTCATGTCAGGTGTAGGACAAGGGGAGAGATCCTGGGCATTTCACTGTATGAATGAGAGAAATTAAACTCTGCCAACACCACAAACAAATCCCACTGTCTTTACCTCTGGGAACTTCAACTTTCAACCCAAACGATTCTGTGCTTCTGCTAAATGCAGAACGTGTCAGTGCTTGCACTGAAGTTGCTAGTGTGAGCTCTTACCTTTTAGTGCAGAATCATTTTCTCCAAGATTTGCAGTGTTTAAACCCTCCTTTTTTATAAATCTGACGTTTCTCCTTCCACTTGTAGGGTACTGTAAGCTGCAGCAATTTTTGCTAGAAAGCTGCTCCGAAATGTCCAAGGCCACAGCACCATCCCGTCTGGTTAGTGGCTGTGATCGCTCATCCACATTTGCATTTCTACTGCTGGATCTTCCCAGCTCATTTCTCTGACGTTTGACATCCTCATTAGTCAGATCTAAAAAGTTTTGCATGAGTTCATCTGACTGTGTTTGAAGTCTCAAGCCTAAACAATGCTCTGGAGCAAGCCAGGGAGGCTTCTGCTTATTGGAAGTAATGTTATTGGCCTCTGTTCCTTGGGAAGATGACTGTAACCAAGAAGGAATTGTACCTGTAGAATCAGAGAGTTTTCTTCCTGTCAGCTTTTCCATTTGCTCACTCAAAGTAAGTTCATCATCAGATTGAACATGCTCCATAACTGCTTGTACTGTTGCATTCTCTTTGGCCTCTTCTGCACAAGGTTGAGATGGTAACACTTTTAGATCCTCCTCTAACTCAGACAATTGTTTCTTTGCAAAGCTGATTGAGCTCATCTTATCTTCAAGAAGATTTTCTTCTGGCAGAGATTTCCAGTCTGGGGAAGTACTGTTTGACTGTAAGCATGTAAAAGGTAGGTGTGCTTTCCTCTCTGTGACTGCAGGTGCGTTTACATCTTCCTTTTCATTTGAAGCACATGCAGAGATGGCTTGCTTGGTATCTGTAAGGTCAACTGTAGTGCTGTGGTCGGCGAGGAGATCTCCAGAGGCTCTCTCTAATTCACCTTCAAATACAAGGTTCTCATCAACATATAACTTCACTTTCTTTACTCCAATATCAAGACCCTACAAAAATAAGAGCAGGAAGACTTCAAGTAAGCTGTTTGAGTGTTAGATATTATTGTTCCAGAACTCTGATATCTGAAGACTTAAAATGAGTAAGATTAAAATCCCGTATCAGTAACATGCTTTTGACTGCTTTAAATCCAAAGCTCAGACAATTGAAAAATACCATGGAATATTTAAAATTATATTTAAAACGACTAAGCACCCTGCTAGACAGTACTATGAACCATTGTGGCTGATAATGCTTTAGAAAAACTTAGGTGAAGAAGCCTAGATTAAGTATAAATGTATTTGATCAGGATATAAATTCCAGAGGCATATTTTGCTTCAGCATCTTTAGGATTTATCACTTTCACAACATTTTCCAGAGCAAACAACCACCCAGATCAAAGCCACTAGAGTTAAAAAGAGTTATAGAAATACAGGGCTGGAAAGGACATTATTAAAATTATCTGGATCATCTCTTTCAACTGAATAAAGTAAAATGGCCCATACCACTGTGAAGAAAACTGGTTTTAACAATTTTGAAATAATCTGCCTCGATGGTTTATTCCAGCGCTTAACTAGCCTTTTAAATAGAAGGCCTTTATCATCTCAGACACAACTCTGCCACTCACAACTTTATCTCCAGTTCTCCTTTCCTGTGGCACCCACTAAAACCTGATTTTTTCATTCCATTGAAGTTCGAAGTTCTTTCTATTCTCTTTGTCGTTTCCATCTAACGTTTTCACCTCCTCAACAAAAATACCGGTATCTTCAAAGAAAATACAGAGGATGAGACAGAATCAATCTCCTTTCTGCCCTCTAAATTTCAGTAACATGTCCATCACATGAAGTCTTTAAAGAGTTTCTGTTCTTTCCTTATTTTCATGAAAACCGAGCAGCTTTTCATGAAAGTAAGAAGGTTCAGTTTCATCCCTCTTGCTCATCTCCTGGATGTCAGTTCTCTTTGAACACTGGTTTCAGTTTCCCACCGCTCCTAGCCTAAACTAAACTCCTTCTCCCTCCAGTACAATTGTCTCTTCTTCACTCCTCCATGCACTCTTTACAGCTTCCATTCTGCTACTTTCTAAATAATAACGTGCATGAGGCAAAAAATGTAACATGGACCTACATGAGGGAAAACCAGAAGATATGGGTGTAACAAGAAAGCTTCAGTTGAGGGAGGGGAATAGGTGTAGAAATGCAAGACACATTCCTGATACACTCCTGACAGAAAAAGGTAACCTTCACCAACTTCTCAGAGAACAGCTGTAAACCCACTTTAATTGTCATAGCTGCCTGCGTTACTCCTGGAGTACCGTAAAGGGCTCTATGTCTGTACTGATGCATTTGGCCATAAAACATATTTTTTTTCCCCTTGAACAAGGACACTGCTAGATTAATCTAACTTGGGATCAAAACACTTGTATAATTATATATTAAAAACTAACTACTTGGCTTTCCCTGAAATTCTGATGGGGAAGAGCAAAACTCTCAGGATGTCCCAGAAATATTATTTTTTGAATATTTGTGTCTCTGGAAAGTTAATGTCTCTCTTAAATGCTAGAGATATTGGATATTCACAGTTGGATTTGGGATAACTGAAACTTTTCTACATAGTGCCCTAGCCTTTACTGCTGTTAGAAATATTCAAACCTTAGTTCTGTGTTTTTACCTGGGAACAGTTATAAACTGCATGAAACCACAGAAATATACACATGTCTATTTTGAAAAGTATTTTTCAATTTAATCTTTTTAAATTAAAAACACCAATTTCTTAAGAACAAAATGTTTTTAAAATGAATCCCACTCCACCCACGGGTACTGCAGGGGGATAGGCAGACAGAGAAAACATGACAAAATGGGATGGTGGAGTTTATTCTCCCTGAAAGAGGGCCAGTCACTTCAGAATTACTATTCCAGTCAGTGAGAAATTACTTCCTTTCTCTGAAGTTTTGAAGGTATTGTAGGAAACTTCTGCAAAACTGCTGTCTGGTTGGTTCATCTTGATATGGTCCAAAGCTGCAGACACTTCTAAGACAACAGAAACAGACTGAGCTGTGGCACGCATTAATAGCAGCCAATAGCTCAGAAGATTGATGTAGTAATGAAGAACCAGTAAAAGACCTAATGAAAAACAACTGCACAAAAATTCTAAGCAGATTGAGGCTCAGGCAGGAAAAATGTGATACAGATCTTAGGGACTCCAAAACAAACGTGTGCAGACACAAGACTAAGAACTGATCCTTTTCATTCCCTCCTACCCCCTTCTGAGCTTCCAGTTGTGTGGTGACCAGCTGTGGTGGCAAAGATGGACAGAATGGTTAGCTGCTCCTCATGCCACTGCTTAACTCTCCTCGAGCACAAAGAGTTGGAGAAAAAGCCTTCCTCACGTGTAATTCCATCATGAAGCCACCCTGTAAACACTCAATACTTCATCCAAGGCAGTTATTTTCTCCTCTCAGAAGACTGGTTACAATAGCACAATGTCTCAGAACAAGCAAGTAATCAATGTCAGAGAGAAAACTTTAAATATTTTGGTAAAATAGTCCTACAGTTTTTCCTGATGTTCCATCTCAGCTTGCCCCTTCAGCCCTCAAAGTGCCTGCTGGGATGGGGCTTTCCAGTGAAGCACCAGGGATGGTATTTCTGGCCATTTCAGTGGTATTTGCACATGAAGGACAAAGCTTAAAACCAGAGGCACTTTTCTGTGAATTACCATGGACAGAGGACTTGAAGCTGCCTCTGCCTGACCTCACAGGAGATGAAAAAGAAGCAGCAATAGAAAAGAAGTCAAGAGCAAAACCAATCATTCTTCTATAAACCTAACTCTGCTGGAACAAAGCCCTTGCACCTTTACAGACAATGCACTGAAAGAAATCTCCAACTCCAGAGAATGGACATGAATATACACCCAGGAGGAACACAGGTATGGGCAATTGCTTCAAGGAGAAAATGATCCAACTGCAGAGCAACCAAGACATTCATGCTTTTAAACACAAAACCATGAATGGGATTGATGAAGACATACAACAGACATTACACTGGATCCAATGAAAAGTTCTAATAGCTTCAAGTAACAATGCCATTTCAAGGCTGTAGCAAGTATTTACAAAATGCCTGAACATCTCACACAAACTTGAAGAGAACTGGGTGCCCTCCCTTACACTTGATCTGTCCTTGCAGACTAAAATTGACCTCTTTTTTCACAGACCTCATCTGAAATAAATAAAGGCAAGATGAAGCATCTTCTGAGACTCTCCCTGTAATACACCGAATCAAGGAACCTATGACAAGTACGTAATCTGATTTTTACAGCTTCCTTCAGGCACATTTTTACTACTTCCAAAACTCAAGTTCTAAACTCAAACATTTTCAACAATCCCAAAGTACTGGCCTCAATTACTTTTTTGGAGAAGTGCTCAGGCACCTCTCGCTTAGGTGGTTTTTGAGGGGAAGAAGGAGGTTAAACTGGTTACTAAAAACAGCACAGAAATCTGGCTCTGGATTTACATTACCAGGAGGAAGATTGTTACCTAATGATATTTTCGGGTTTTATACTTCTCAGACAAAACTTCCTCGTGATAAATTACAGAATTAGGCAGAACTGCTTTGTATTATTCTTTCATCTTAAGGATAATAAGACATTTCTTTAGTCAGTGTACATGGCTGCACTGACACCAAAGTCCATGGGATTATACTCCTAATGGATTTTGCAGCTTGCCTCACAGTAGTTTGTGAAAAAACACAACAGTGCTTTGAAACACAGAAATACATTTATGTTTATTTCCTGCGTTATATTCAATAGGTTTGGTAACAAATCATACCATTACCTCCAAAACCAGCTGTTCCTTTCACACTCTCTAATGATAATGGAACATTCTGTAGCAGACATTTTAATAGAAAAAGCTACTAGAATTCCAGAAAATAAACATAAATCATGTTAGAGTAAATTTATTTAGGCTGTCCCTTCCATGACCATTTCCATAGTATAAATTACCATATGTGCTTATATAAGAACATGGATGAGAGCAAAACCAGAGGGATAAAGCCTCTTATTTATAATCCAGGACAGCAAATCCTCTTTGATCCAGTACCTGGGATTTTTTCTTAACATTGAAGTGTACAAACAAGAATAATTTCCATGGTGACATTCAAACACACAAACAAGAGACCATCTGCCATGAGATGTCTCTCGTAACACTAGATTACTTGTTTCATTATGAACGGATAGTATACTTTTTAATTAAAGTGAAAGAATCAAGCAACAGTCAGCCTGTTTATACCTATATACATGAGAAAACACATACTTAAACACATATTTATATTGTGATAAAATAACTGAAAGTCCTGAATAGCAAGATGCACTTACTCTTGTATCTTTATTTCCCACCACCATAAAGGATTAACTGACAGAACATGGAAGCCTTTTATTAGGTCTTTAGAGATCTTTAATAGCTTTGAAAGAAAATGTTAATTGTGCCTATGAAACCGTTAATACCTACAGTGCTACCACTTACAATTAAGACAAAAGCAAATTTCACAGTAGACAGGGACCCCTGCTAGCTCCCTATTTTATTAGAGAATACAGTATCTACTTTTACTTCATACTTTTGGAAAGAAGATCAAATTAAGTTTCCCTAGTCAAGGCAGAGCATACATACAGAGAAGTTGAGAAAAGACTACTTACACAGGGAGTTGTTGTGTTGTAATTCCAAATCTTGATCTTGGATATACCAAAGTCATGTGACCGGGTGGGATTGCGGATAACAAAGTAAAGTTGGATGGGCGGATGGAAAGGGCACATCCATAGGAAGCCTTCCTTCGTGGTCTAAAAACACATACAAGCACACTGTCACTAATACCCTTTCTCCTAAAGCAGCATTTTTTAATTAAGCCACCATCGCACAGAAGAATAGGTAATGATCAGAAAAGTAACTGTTTTTCATAAAATCTGCTACGTTAAAAGCAAAACGTTAACCTCATTTCCCAACAGTAAATCCGGCTCTCCCGCCTGCAAAACAGCTGACGACAACCTGACAATCAGATAAAGGTCAGCTGCTTGCTGTCCCAGTAAGACATCTGCACGCTCACAAATGACAGGCTGTCTGCCATGCTTTGTAACTGCAGGGTCAAAGCAAGCCCAGTTTATTTTAATCAAATTAATCAGCTTTGCAGGCAGCAGAGGGGATCACTGAGCACAACAGACACTGTATAATCATTTGACGATTTCTTAAAGTGCTTACACTTCTGTTTTGTCCTCTAAAGAGGGGAATCTTACAGAATTTTATTTCACTGCCTCTATTCCAATCAGGCTTTGTGGACAACTAATTTCACTTACAGATCTATTTCTCAGAGCTATATCTAGGACTCTGCACTTAGAAAATTTCTTAGAAAACTTCAAGACATCACAGAAACTCCCAAGATTAATTTTGCAGACAACTGACAACCAAGACATTTTAAAGCACCAAAGAACACCTAATGCTGGACATCATTCAGAGCTGCTACCTCTACATCTTCAGAAATGTAGGAAAAAGATGTGTGGCAGCTCAGGAAGAAGCAAGGAGTAAAGATTTTCAACATCAAAATACTGAATATTAATATACTAGATGTCAGATGTTACCCCATGAATGAGGGCACAAAGCAAACACGCATGCAGACAACATTTCAGTGACTGGAGATTAGCTGATACATCGGCTGCCTTTCTACTTTCAAGGACACACAGTACATAGAGTCATACAGTAGGTACACAAAGTCAGTGGTTTTACACATCCTTTCACTTTGAAGTGAACCTGCCAGCTTTCCTGAAGGCAGTAACCACTAAACTTTCCCATCGAGTACTTCAGATGCCTGTAAGGACAGAGCTCTGCCAGTCTGTTCAAAGATATAACAAGCAGAGCCACTTCTCAGAGTGGTATACATATTCCCAGCTCTGGTAGCTCAAGAGGTCTCTGCCCCAGAGGTCTCCCAAAAAGTTCTGGGAGACTCTTCTTGCTTTGAGTGTCAGATTTGGGCATAAACAGCCATATGAGTGTCAGAGAGTTTAATCCTTTCTATATATATTAAAATAGAAAAGAAAAAGAAAAAGAAACTAAGAAGCCTCTTAACATCAAAGAAAAAGGGCTAGCCCTCAAACAAGTGTGAACCCAATTCCAGAATCCACTTCAAAGCTAGATCATGTTAGTCAAGTCATACTATGAACCAGGATGATCAAAAAGTTAATTTCCTAACAGCAGACAATATCTGATGAACAATCCATCTCCAAACCTCTTGAGTCAGGACCTGAAGCCCTGGAAATCAATAGGTTCTGATGTGTACTGAGATAGCACCTGAGTTTGCCTTCACAGGAAGGCACCAGGTCCAGCACCAAAATGGACTCTGAAGAGCCCTTGTTCATGCTTCTCACTAGTTTCTCTGTAAAGTTGCACATGATCTTCCAAACATCAGAAGGCATATCAGAACTAGGCCGAGTATTGCTGCTCCAGTGAGAGGCAGCTGTAGAGATTATTTTAACTAACTCACAGGCGTGTCTTTCATGAATCCATGCCAAGACAATGAGACCGTGGAGGACTCTCATGTTTTATCACTGAGTGAGTCTTTGCCTTCACGTGGTGTACCCTAGACTGGAGTTACTCTCTTGCAATTAGCACTGAAGAATCTAGCCCAAAAGTTATTTGGACCATCAAGCTAAACATGATATGTCAGGAGTAGGAATTACATTTGAACTGGATCAAGGGAAAAAAGTAAGAGTGGGAACCTTTCGTTACAGATTTTGTGGGAGACTGGCCCAAGCCACCACTTTGTGTGGGTGCTGAAGGTATACCTGATGGAGAGAAAAGGAAGACTTGACCACTGCAAAGAGGAATTACATGGGCCTGAGGGTTCACTTTTGTGAAGAAACATCTTTGTTAGATAATTTTTTGAATCAGTTACCTCAGAATCACAAGGACAGGTTTAAAAGACCTACAGGTGCATATAAGAATCAAAAAGATTTACAGAAACAATTGAAAAAGCCTAAACTGTGTCTTATTAAGCATAAATCCCATCGGGCTCCTGAGGTTCTGCCAGACCCGTTTTCTTTTACAGCATATCACAGAGTACAAGGGAAGAGGCAATTTAAGCGTTCTTAAAAGTCTGCAAGGGCAATAAATAAACTAAGAAAATAAAGAAAATCCACGATTTCAATAACATTATGGCTATTCTCAAGGACAATCACCTAAACGGCGAAGGTATTAGTTGCTTAGAGATTCATTAATAATTTGTTTATTCTTATGAACCCAAAAGCTTTCCTAAAATGTACACAAACTGGAGATGCTGCTCTGACTTCTGAAGGAGTCTGCAGTTCATGTATCACATACTCACATTCTAAAACCATATTCCCTGCCCAGATTACTTCTCTGATGCAACACCTTCCCAGCTTCAAGAGAGATTGCAAAGGAAATATCAAAGGAATATACTAAGCAATGAAATATGAAACCTCATTATTTAGGAATTATGGGATATAGAAATATATGAGAAGTGCTTAGAATAACAGGTTTATAATGGATTAATGAATGTATTACTATATAATTTATAATTATCTAGAAAGTCTGAGAGTTACTACTACTACTACTACTAGTGTCATCTGCCAGAGAGCACAGCCTATAAAGGAAAATGGCTATTTCTGACATCAAATCACAATTTCAGGAGACAGTAAGAAAGATGTTTCAAGTAAAATAATACTCCATGCTGATTTTCAATTCCATTTCAAAATACTGGATATTTGGCCTCTTGCTTATTCACCCTGCAAGCAGGAAAACATCACCGACATGAAATGAGTTAGAACTTATATTTTTAATAGACTAAGTGCTTTAGTACCCTCATCCTCTAAATTCATACTGTGTTACCAGAAACCTAACTCTGAAGGCCTGTGGAGACAAAGGACACACAGTGAGCCTGCAGCACAGATGAAATGATGGCTGTATGAAGGGCTACAGACATTCGCGAAATCTCTTCAGTAACATCAGAATTTCATACCAGTTATTGCCTTTTGTCTGTTGTCTTTAGAATACAACCACTTCATGCCTCCTCACCATCTCACAGAAGAGCCATGAAATACTTTTACCATGCCACATATTTTTCTTAATCCTTTGTTCAAAACTACCTACCTATGAGTTCTTAGTCTTCCCTGGGTAAAAGGATAACAAGGGAACAGGAGAAATTACACATGGTTCCATCTTAATAAACACCTAGAAGAAGTTAGCAGTGAAGCTACCTTCAGATCACAAGAATTACTTGTTTATCAGCAATATACTGTAAATGTGAAATCCCCAGTCCTTAAGGAGCTGTGATCTTGTTCTATGTTTACATCACAATACTTGAAAAACTGAATGTGTTCTTTCATCCAAGACACAGATTTAATATATAAGGAGGCAGAGTTAAAGCTGCCTCCTTCCATTTGGTCAGTTAAGTAAGTCAGGCAAATTAATCAAATTCTGTTCTAGAACAAAACTGTAACTGAATACAAACATCTTAGACAAGCTGGATTTGTTAATAAACAACATTTGTATTTCATTATCAGACAGTTGTCATGCAAGTCAGGTTCAAACTGTAATTGTGTTTCTAAAGAAAAAAACCTAATGATGGAATATTAAAGAAATATTATAATGACATTTTTCACATCCAGTACTATAAGCTGCCTTACATTTAAGTTCTTATTGACCAAGCAGCACAAATCCCCTGGGTTGTCAGCGTTTCGGATGTCCACATCGTGAGGAGACACAAATATCTTTTCATTATATAAATCAAAGAATTCCACCTCGCTCAGGCCCACGTGTACTGGGTTTCCCCAGTTAGAAAGAAGCTCCATAGTCACATAAATGGCATCCCGTACTTCCGTACTGGCTGTCACCTGCACCGGAGTGAAACACGGTGTAAATGTAACTGACAAAACAGTAAAAGGTGGAACAATATAAAGACCTTTAAAATTACAATTCTTACAAGTCAGAAGCATAAAGGTTGCAAACTCAAAGCTGTCTGGATTGAACATCAATGCTATTCAATCATTCAGGGTTTCACCAATTCTGCCCCACTACTAAGTCTACGGCAGGTTAAGAGAACTTATCCCCCTCTTACAAAGCCTAAGGAGAAACCAGCGCTCTGCTCTTCCACTGATTCTTTGCCATTCTGATGAACAGTGATAAATTCTCATTAGGCTCACTCAATGTATTTCAGTAATAAAGGGAAGCACTGGTTATAGTGCATATATACACAGACCTTCTCCCTCAACATGGAATCTCCTTCAGATTTGTAATCACACAGGAATATGTTGTCATCACAGGCAGAATGGCTCTCAGGCTCCGGGATGACTTTCAGAAGTCTCTTCTGTTGTCTGAAACACAACATATTTTGTTATGTCTTACTTCCTCATAATTCTTGTATGCTTAAGGAATAGTTTTGCTGGTGTGAAGGTAAAGAGATGATAGCATGAAATCACACAGCCCATGGAAGAATCCCATGTCCCCTCATGCTGAGGGACACTGTTGCAGCATCCCACATTAGGTACACAGTTTGGCTAAAAGACTGTGCTCCAGATCTCAGCCAGGCCTGAAGCAGTTTGAGAAAGTATCACACAGGTAATACAAACAGAGGGAGACGTTGGCAGTTCCCTGACCCACAGAGACCAGCCAAGGCTGGAACCTTCTCTCTGATTTACTACTACTTGTATGATGTCTCAGGCATCTAAAGATTAGCAGGTGTAGTGGTACTGCACTAGATCTGCTGGCATGCTGAAATATATCTCTTCAAAAAGGAAGCTAGCCTTAAAGGAAATATATGTACCTGCTTCCAAGAGGACCAATTCTCTCAACAGCTTTTGTGAGCGCAGTCTTCACCTGGCTTTTTTCTGGAGACTCAGCCATTGCAGAAACAGCAGATGAAACAGACAATTTATTCTAAGCAAGAAACAGATGAGCATGTTTCATTCACATAGTTCCCTCCATACCAACAAGTATCAGTCTGCACTTCCAGAACATGTAAGAGTCTGGGCTCAGCTAATCTGAGCTAATCTCTAACTCTACAGAGAGTTAAAGCACATTTAACAGCACTGGTCTTGACTTACAAAGAAAGAGCTGAGCTTAGAGCTTGATCTTCTCTGTGGAAGAAAAGTAATATACAAGGATCTCTGATGATTATTAAAATATATATATATATATATATGTATGTCTGGAATCTCACTGAATGTATTTGGTTGGAGTTGACAAAGCTTTGGCAAAGGTCTTCCTAGACTTTCTCCTTCTCCAGGGAGGATCATAAAGACTTTTAAACCCCCAACAGCTCAGTTTTATTAGAATAAAATCTTCATTTATTTTTTTAAGTATGGAACTATCAGTAGTAACTATCTAAAATTAAAATAGTCCTGCGGTTCTTACCATGCTATGGGCTCTTTCTCTGCCTGCACCCCATTTTGTAGGCATACACTGCTCCCTTTATTATTTTTCCTAAAATTTTGTTGGCAGCTTCTGTCAGAGACAGAATACTCATCACAGTTAACAACTAATCAGATGAGGAACACCAGTCCTTCTGTTCTTAGGTCACTTCTATTTATATAATTTTTAAAGAGTAAGAGAACTTTAAAATGCTTAGAAGTTAATTACTTTTTTAGTATTAAAAATCCTGCGTTGTTATATATTTAAATATCAAAGGCCAAGTTCCATAATCCCTTAATTGTGTAAGCAAAATTAAATTACTGCTGGAGAATCATTTAGGTCAGCTTTAAGACTGAGAACTCACAGCAGGTTTTTGAAACTCTATCTCAATTTTCAGGGTAAAATTATGTCTATTTTAAATATTATTTCATTATTATTCATTTAAGCACAACAATATTAAAATGAGTCCTAATGTTAGCAGGAAGATACATTATGTGAGAATATTAAATGGAATTTATTCTCTCAATTATAAAACTATAAATATCTCAAAACCAAGAAGAATGAGATTGAAAAGATGATCTGGATAGTGAAATTGCATGTAAAGTATTTACCTATACTTAAAGAACATTTTAACCTTTGCTGCTCCTAACCACAACTCCCCAGAAACCTGATGCTGGCTCAGTGATGACAGTGGGTATGTATTTGTCGTAGCATCAACTCACAACTTCAAAGAGCAGCAGCTTAGGTTGAAGTAGTCAGCTGTCTTGGAAACTCTCAGAATTCAAATAAGCAACTCCACAAACATCTAGGGACATGTCTTTTCCTTCCTATAAAAACAAGTCTCCTAAACACCAAGCTAAAAGCAGACTTTGAATGCACAAACACTGGCCGTAACCAAGAGGTTTTTTTAATTTCCATTTATGCTCAAATTTCTGTAGGTACTTTCTTTCTGTTAGGAGAACTGAACCACTGGTTATGCTCAAACTTTAACTGGGATTGTCAACACAAACCTCCTTATTCTTTAACTTAATATTTTTGTTCTTTTTTTTGTTTATAAAATGGGGTTTTAATTGCTTTTAAACATGCTTGTTGGAGATGGGAGATGTAGACACACTGGTGACTACATCTCTCCCCATAGTAGCTCCTCCTAAGAGCCAGCAGCATACACGACAGCTCTGCTCCAAAAGCAGAGCATGTTTTAACAAGCAACAATGCCCATATTAATGAGTTGAGTAGGAAGGTAGGATTTATTGATATGGAAATCACACATTATCTCGTTTAAGAAGCTTCCAGAATGAAAATGGTTCAACCAGGCCTGCAGCTGTGCATTTGACTGTACAGACATATCATGTGACTGGTCTATCAGTTGCTCAGTGATCCCTGAAATCGAGTGAGAGCTGTGGGATGCTATCCTGAGGAAGCAGATTAAAGAAAACCACCCTATGGAAGAATAATACAAATTCAATTACACTTAAGAGGCATCACCATTCATTCATACATAATCTTAATGTATAAGAGATTGGAATTCATGGGGGGTTTGCTACTTGATCAAACAGCCCTTCCCTGTACTTTGCCATACCTTTTGGGGGCTCGTGGAAACTGCCTGCCTCTGCAGATCTCTCTGCAAGGCTTCATTTTCCATTTGCATTGCTTTAACCACAGCTGACACGGAGAGATCAGGATCCTTCTCGCACACGGCCTTTCGCGTTGCTGAAAGCGGCCTCTCTGGTCGGCTGAATGGTCCTGCCATGAAAAGAAGGAAGGAACATTCATTTGTCTAGGCCTGTAAGTATGGAACATCACAACAGTGCCTATCTGAAACATCTGATTCAGCTACTGACACAGGGCTTAGCTAGCAGTCTGCAACCATCCCAAGCAGGGCTGAATAGCTCCAATTTGGTTTTAGATTAAGATTTCAGGTCACAGCTACTACTGGTCACAGCTACCACTACAGCTGAAGCAGTTTCAGAAGAGGAGGAAAACTGACAAATGAGAAACACAATTTTTATACTTAAAGGTTTTTTTGTACTTGCTTTATTCAGGTATTTAATGGAAATGCCTTGTAACATTTCACTGAAAAGGAAGTATGGACAATTTCAGCACACCAGGATCTTTCTATGTAATGGGGTGTTCAGCTATTCTGGAGGAATCCCCAGAGTCTTGTAGCAAAACAAGGGGTGTCAGGATTGCTACTTGCAAGGCAATATAAACGACCTTATCACTTAAGTAGTCATCAAAATGCCCATACGCATCTCAATCTTCCGAAACATCACGGAGAAATGGAAACGTCAGAGCCTATAAACAGGTTTAAAAGAAAGGAAATAAAATTTAACAATAGAGGAGCTGAGATTGGACTAAAAGAGCAGCACAGTGGTTATACGCAAAAGAGAAGCACAGTGGTAATATTCAAGGACATCAAAAGTCAAGGGAAGAAAAAGAGACCAAAGTTGTACAGACATTAGGATCAAGGGGAACTACTGAAGAACAGGCTGATGTGCAGGTGTGCTCACAGTGCTGCAGGGAGGTTGACTAAGCAGGAGAATAAAATGGCAGTGGATGTGAGTAACATGAAGTCTACCTTGAAAAGGCAGGAAGCCAAAACTGAATTGAGATTTGCGTGCTTTGACACTCTTAAGCCCTATACCATCTTCACTCATAAAACCTCCCAACAAGCATTAGTCATCTCTGCAAATACAGGGACAGAGTAAAGTCCTTTTTATTTTTCTATTCTATACCATCCCTATGAAATGAAATGGAGTCAAGGATGTAAAGTGATCGTTGGGCAGAAGCAGTTCTATGAAGCGCTATTATAACCTGAGAAAATGCTACACACATCTTTGGAAAATGATCAAAGCAAGCATCTGCTCAGACAGATGGGGAGTGAGGGTCTCAGAAGCTACAAAGAGGATTTACTCTGAAGCCAAAACAAATTAGCTTCTTTTCCTCAATTTGGTTTTCTGCCAATTAAGAAACTAATATTTTGATTTTTCAAAACCACCAGCTTTATTGATTTCTTGGGACATACCTGGCTTTGGATTGTTTGAAAAGAGTGTCTTACCTAAAGAGTATGGTAAGTCTGAAGGCTTTCCCTCAGACCTTTCATAACTCTAATTCATGAGACTTATTTAATTAAGGACTGGGATGAAATGACACCTGCAGCCCCTAGATTTGGGGCCGATTTTGGTTTGTGGGGTTTTTTTTTAGCCCAGGTAAAGACAAGACCATAGCAGCATTCTAGTCTAGGAAAACCATTTTCCAGCAGGGTACTAGATGCTGGCATAGCTACCCAGCACTGGAGACTGACCTGCAGTGTTCAAGGTGTAATTCAGGCACAGTCCCAAGCAGCAAAAGACCTAATTTTGCTGTGCTGTGGAAAACCATGCCTTTATTGCTATCAACACACTGTGCTGAAACCTTCCACCAAAGCACCATCACTGATTTTGAGCAGACACAATTCTGTTAATACCACAGGGACAGATCTGCATGAGGAAAGTGAGAAACACAGAGCAGGCACAAGGACTGAAAAGGAGAGGAAAAAGTTTATGGAAGCTTATTTGCTGTGGAAGCAAAAAGAGAAATTAGGTAGAAAAGACACAGCAGAAGACTAAAGTATACAACGTATACAGGCTCTGGACTTTCTCACAATTTTACTTAAGTCAAAACACTTGAGGTGCTAAAAGCAACAACAAATCCACCAAAAAAAAAAAAAAAAAGGAAAGCAACCCCCTGTGGGGGGACCTCATTGCAGCCTTCCAGTCCCTGAAGGGACCTTATAAGCAGGAGGGGATTCAACTTTTTAAAAGGATAGACAATGACAGGACAAGGGGGGATGGATTAAAACTAAAGGAAGGAAGGTTTAGATTAGATATTAGGGGGAAGTTCTTTGCAGAGAGAGTGGTGAGGGGCTGGAACAGGCTGCCCAGAGAGGGGGTGGGTGCCCCATCCCTGGAAGTGTTCAAGACCGGGTTGGATGGGGCCCTGGGCAACCTTGTGTAGATCCAGGCCTGAGGTTGGTGTCCCTGCCTGTGGCAGGGGGGTTGGAGCTCTGTGATCCTTGGGGTCCCTTCCAACTCATACCATTCTATGATTCTATGATTCTAAGAAAATGCCCGATGTGTGCTGAAATTACATCTAAACCAGAGGGAAAAAAGCAGGAGAACTCTAGTTATTTACATTATATATTTTTATTTCTTACTAGAAGAAATTCTTTCATGTCTTTCCTGCTGCAGGAACTCAGCAGAGAGTGGCCGAGTGATTTTATTCTTTACCACCATTGGTCTGACAGGAATGTACATTTCAGCATTATCTTTTCTCTTTGCTGAGAGAACTCGTTGTGGCTTCACCTCTGCAAGATAATAAGGGAACAGAAATAATCAACTTCAGAGACACTTAGGAGCAGCCAGCCAGGGAAAACTTATTGGATCTTAACTGCTAAAATTTTACTGCTTTAATTATGATGGTGCAGTTAAAGTGATAACCTGCATCCTGCCTCCCTTCCACTGATGCTATGTGAAACAAAATAAAAGATATACTTTTATATACATTATATATTAAATATAATATACCTCATCTGTACCAGATATTTACCTGCATTACTGCCAAGAAAAGCAAAAGTAAAAAAGAAGTCCTGAGTCAGGGATTAACATAGTTATACCAAAATGAATTACTAAAACGTTGCCTTATTTAGAAGTTTCAGAGGGGGAGAGGGTTGCCTAATGCAGTTCAATGAGTGCTTCTTCACTTTTTAATCTGAGAATTATTAGCACCTCTGCTGTTTGCATCACAGCTTTGAAACCTCTCTCTGGGGAAAAAAAACGAATCTCATACTCTCCCAAAGATAGATCTGGTCATTGCTGCTCCACCCCCTGTTCCTATCTCGCCTTCTGCCCCCTCTCCCCATTGTCACTCCCCTCACCTCTGTGATAATGAGAGGAACCTGTTCAAAGCTTGTTCCTCCTCAGTTAAGGAACTAACTGTAGATAAAGAAAAAACCCAAAACAAAACCCTCAAACAAACCACAAACCCATGAATGTTCGTGAAATGGGGGGAATTTGAGAAATATTGAATGTAGGCCAAGATCTGGTTTCTGCCTGAATTCTCTACCTTTAACAATCTTTGAAGCCTAGTGATTGGTTTTGGGTCTGGATATTGAGTCTTCAAAGGAGAAGACCCGACAAAAAGAAGTAGTTCATAGCCAGATAGATTGGTTTTCTTGAATTAAAACATCTTTCATCAGGGATGAAGAGGAAGCATGTGCTATGATGGCAGGTATCCAGCACTCAGGATGTGAAATGGAGGAAGTTGAAGGCCTGGATAACTCTATAAACAGTTAAAAAATATATTAAAAAAAATTTAAAATATTTTGAGAAGTCTCACAGACAGTCTGATACAATCTTAGTTCAAGTGTCTAGGGCTGGTGATCCAATGTGTTAACCAAGACTGTATCATTGTCTTTCCAAACAAATTCTTAACATACTAGTAAGGGAATGCATGTCTCCCACACCAGCAGATTAAAACAACAGGTTTGCTGAAGAGCATGAAAATTCAAGTGAGTATGCAGTAACCATTATCAATTAACCAGCAGTGATTCCCTTAATGTTAACTCTCAAAGAATTATTACAGCACTGTAGCAGTGCATGAAACTGAGAGACTTACTGCTTTGATCCTGGTTGAACTCCAACACAGTAAGGGCACCAGAATCAAGACCAGAGTTTCTCCCAGCATCCTGATGTTCAGAAGCTTCTTTCTGCAGTGATCGACTGCCACACAACTCAAGGTCTCCAAAGCTTGTAATTGTTTCCTCAGTGGGAGATGATTCTGAAAACACATCCTCTTCAACAGAGGCATCATCATCACTAGGAGAGTCATCTTCCATCCTTTTCTCTTCCATACTGAGTTGCAAACTCCCTCTCAATTTCTGGTATGATTCAAACAGATTTGTCAGTACAGTTTAAACATGTATTTTTTAAAAAAAAAACCCAATGTGGCTGCCCCTTCCTCCCCTAGGAGAAAGCAAAATCTTCTCATGAACTCAGAGCCATGATGCACCTAAAAATATTCACAGACCTACCTTGTGTATTCACTCTTCTGAGGAGAACCTGTAAAGAAAAATCATCCTACAACACCTCTGGTCCTTCTCATCAGAATCCTTGCAGGCAAAGGAAATTCTTGGTGCAAACCTAACTTTTAGGAATAAGCTATGAACAGGAGGTACATAATAGAAAGGGCAAAGGCAGACATTTTTCAAGTCTCACACAGTTAGATTACCCTACCTTTTGGTCTGCTGTTCAAAGACTAGCTACAATCCAGATTTTCCAGATGCCTTTACAAGAGTACTAAACTAATGTAACAGAAAGTTCTTTCTAAGGAATGTGACAGATTATAGTCCCGCCTCCTACACATCTGTACTTCAAAAAACAGTAGAAAATACTTGTGGTCTTGTCTAATGGACTAAGATTCCAGTTTGCAGAGATTTTAATTTTTTTTTGTTTAATTGGACACTCTGTAACAGGATTTTATACAAAAATTAATCTATTTTGAAATTTACTGTTGAAGAAACACCCTGCCCAGTCAGCATGTGCCACAAACAGCACAGACAATGCTGGAGAGCCTTTTGCTTTTAGAAACATAAAAGGAAAAGACTGCACATCTAAAACATATTGTTGGTATTAAAGATTTGAGATAAGTATTGGTAAACAAATTATATGAGCAAAATGAAAACATGAATTTACCTTAGGTACAAGTGAACTGTGACAGTGTGTGTTCAGTTTGCAATGAAAGCTTCAAGCTGCTCATCCACTACAGATGACACTTGTTAGGAAATCCATGTTGACAGAAACACATTACAAGAGCAGGCAAACAGGTTCAAAAGGGGGGGGGGGGGTCTATAAACAACCTGAGGTTTGATATTGATCCTACCTTTATGACAGTCAAGACTAATATTTCTAGCTATCTGACAGTGAATTGTGCAAACTTGCTTTTATTTGAAACCTCATGATATCTGCATTGAGGAAAACACATTATAGCCTTGGAAAACCAAAACTATTTCCGTTGGTTTAAAACTATTATCTTACTACTTACACATAAATTACTATAAATATTCATAATTGTAAATGAGTTAGTCATTTGTAGAGCAAAAAAAATCATAAGCTCAAAAGCAACAAAAGGTAGAAAGATGCAAGCCAGGCAAACACGCTTGGGAAGTTTGTCTAATGTCAGTGGTGTGATCTCTAGACAGCTTCCAATACAGTCACTATTCCACTACTCAGAAAAGCTTTATTGATCTCATTAACTGGCTAGGCAGAAAAACACTCACAAGTTTTTATTTAATACTTTTTTAAAAGAACAGAGCATTTGTGAAGTGTGCTAGAACAAACTGCAGTTCGTAAGTAATGGAAAGCAGAACCATCAAACACCAGCATTCATACATTACCAGCCCTTGATGCAAAGCAACTGTATTGACTATAATATTTTAAAAATTTTACTCTGACTTCTGTTAGGTAAAAAATGAGATGTGACAGTTTTAGCATAATTATTCAAAAACTAACCCAAACCCTCAAAAAGTTGTTATTTAACCTCATAGCCAAGAGTGACATTCATATGGACAACCATTAAGTGACCTGCAAGAATCTACTTGCAGGGAATACCTCGTGTCTATCCAACAGAGACCATACTCTACCTCTTTAAATTAGGCTTTAACATGTTACAGCATTGCTGACTGAGATTATTATTTTCAAAGTGGTTTCATGTTTTCATTTTTTTTCCTTCTTTATGTTACATCTCAGTGTGAAATCATCTAGTGAAAGAAACACTACACACTGGCTTGCACACTCTAGCCAAGTCTGATGCCTGGGCCCATTCACACTTCAGTTGACACTACCATGAGCAATAGAAGGCAGCAACTGCCAATTGTACCTGGGAGCAACGGAGAGGATCATCACTGTTTGTCTCCATGCTCAAGCTTTCGTAAGGTTCAAAATCCTCAGAGTACTCAAAAGGAGGTTTAATGCAGATTTTAACCCCCCCTTCTGTTTTAATCTCCACAGTTTTCTGTTAAAAGAAGCATTCAAAGAAATTATACATCCTTTGTGCTATCAGCAGTACAAAACGAATAATCATCATGTTTTACATAACAATATCTACCTTGAGCTACCTTTTCCCCCCTCTGTTCCAAAGGTTTCTGAGCTCACCTTTGGGCCCCCAAACTTGCCACCTGCTGTTGCTATCTTGTGGTGGTTTGGCCCTGGCTGGAGGCCACACACCCATCAAAGCCACTCTATCACTCCCCTTTTCAGCTGGACAGGGGAGAAAATAGATATTGAGAGGATAAGTGGAGATAAGGCCAGGGAGAGATCATTCTGCAATCAGCATCACGGGCAGAACAGACTCAACACGGAATAAAGGAAAGAAACTCTAATTGATGGCCCTGCCCTGCACCCCCAGTGACACCAGAGTCGAGTGATGAGAAGTGTGACCAGATCTTAAAGCACCTCCCCCCACCCCTCCCTTCTCTGCAGACTGCACTTTAGTCAGGATTTCGCTCCCTTCTTCCCCCCCACTGTGGCACAGGGAGGGGCAGGGAATGGGGGTTTGGGTCAGTTGCTCATGAGTTGTTTTCCTTCTTGGCTGGAGGGGGGGGGGGCATTCCTCACCCCCTTTCCCTGCTGCACTGTGGGGTCCCCCCCACAGCAGACAGTCCTTCATAAACTTCTCCAATGTGAGTCCTTTCCCACAGGGCTTCAGCTCTTCCCCAGCTGCCCCAGCATGGGTCACTGCTGTGGGTGCAGTCATCAATCACAGAATGTCTCTCAGTCTCTCAGGCCCAGACTGCTCCAGCCTGGTCCTCCACGGGATCACAAGCCCTGTGTGCTTGAGCACACAGATTGGATGAGATGATCTCAAGAGTTCTTTTTCAACCACAACAACTCTGTGATTCTGCAATGTCTATGGATGGAAATGGCTACTCGAAGTAACTGCATATTTTTGAATATGTATTACTCTTGTGTATAATATAATGAAGGGGAAATGTTATGCCATAAACATTCAAGCACAAAGAGATTTCTTTGCCTTTGTAAATGTCAGACATGGCTGTGAAAGTGGCTCAAATTAATTTGTTTTACTTCATAATTAGGATACAATCAAAGTATGTACACTGTCAGTTACTCGAGCATAGCTAAAGAGGGATAGAAGATTTGAGAATTCATCTTCCTATACCACAGCATTTCAGTACTTCAAAACATGACAAAGAGAAAGCAGGACATGCAGATACCTCTCCCAAGGAACAAAGTGATCTGCAAGTAACTTTTTTCCCCACTTTTGAACTCCTGCACAGGCATATTGCACAGGGAGAAGTCTCACAAGCGAACAATAGGAGAGGACAGCTTCATTAAAGGTAACGTGATCCAGAAGCCTGTGCAATAATATTAAACATAGTTATCTGGTGTTCCTACACTCCTCTGATGCTGTGTAAGTGCCACGAGCAGAGATGTCCCAAAGAGAAGATCCTAACACTACCTGGCTTTTGATAGAACGTGTTCTTTCAGTAAGTCTATCTTCCTGCCTCACAGCATACCTTAGCACAGCCTAAATTTGACAGCTTTGAACACAAATTGCTAGGTCTTCTAGCTCTCAAAAAAAACCACAGGGAAAATTACTGGGAAAGTAAACTGCTGCCTGGCACAATCTGCATCTTAATCAGTGGTTGCACATTTCCTTAGCAAAATTATTCCAGTTGTTCATTAAGATGTTACTGTAATTCTGTTGTGCTCCCATCCAATTGGATAAAAGACTTAAGGTACCACGCTAAGCTAGTTTCAAGTAGCAGCTAGTTTTAGTACAGCTACCTATATTTTGCTAACTTTCTGGTCCAGTCAGAGGAGATACCTCCTTCCTCGTTTGGCTCTTGTGATTAAAAAGGTTATGACTAGCCACACACGTGGCAAATCTAGCAAGCAAGTTCTGAGAAGCCGATATGAAAGCAGTGATCTCCTGAGAGAAACAGTAGCAGACAAAATGAATTCAACTAAGCAGTAAGGGTGACAGACAAATAAAGCAATGCAACCTTAAAACGTGAACATTTGCTGAAAGAAAAGCAGCATGACAGAGACACTTGTTCTGCAGTGACACAGACCCCTGGTCCCCCCTCACTCAAGTGTGGAGTGGACATCCAACCAGAGCAATTGCTAATCAAGTAGGGTAATTATTTGGTGACACGTCCCAGTTGTTCAGAATCCACATTTGTTCTGTTAATTAAGTCATTCTCCTTGACAGGTTAAGCCAGACCCTTCATTAGGCCAAAAGAAAAGAAAGACAATTGAGTTTTCTCCACAGCTACGTAGCCAACAGCTCTGAGTTTCTTACAGGCAGAGTGGTTTTATTATCTATATGCATTTTCCTCTTTTCTGATCTACAAGTATCTGTCAGAAATTACAACTCAAGCTATACAAATTACACCTCTGTGACCCTTAATGCTATTGCAGGGTAGAAAACAGCAGTGACAGGCAGGGATGTATCTCCAAAATTAGATTCTCCATTCTTCACACGAGATAAGCTCTCTAGGCTTGCCATCAGAGATGTCAAGTTACAGCTACTCTGCTGGAGGATAGATAGAGCTAATCATGTCAAGGCTACAAAAGTTACTGTGATGGATGTCACTGAAACCAGACCCTTTCAATGTGATTTGCCTCTTTAGGCTTCAAAGTAGACACAAAACTGGTCAGGGTTTCATCTCCCATTGGCACAGAGTATCCAGACCAAAACAAGACTCAGATTCTACAAGAGACACAACTGCTCACTTGGTTGAAACTGATTTCCCCTAAAACTAATTACAATCTAGGAATTAGTTCAAAGATGCATCTTTCAGACTGTTTCTTACCTGAAGCCAGCCTCTGCGCTGTATTTTGCTTGGTGCAGTCTGTGTGCTGCCTTCTTGCAGCTCACTCTTTTCTAACTGGGCTGCTTCTTCAGAACATGGGAGACAAGAGTTAGTAAGACAGGAAACAGAAATATGGAAATACAGTACCAGACAATATACATCTTAGTTTGCATTCTTTTTTCTTTTCAGATGAGGACAGAAGAGTAAGTCTTTAACACATGAATGGTATCAACAACTGAAAAGGCATTCCACTGCAGATACCATCTGGCTGTGGACTAGTAGCAGGAGTTTTGAACCTCTTTGAGGATGGTCTTCATTATATGCATTCAAGAGAATAAATTGCTTAAAACACAGCAATAAAATAACAATTTTGCTGTTTAAAATAACAGCAAGTGAAGCCTCATATTCATTGCTATGAAAGTAGAGAAACACATTCTACAACAGGGGTGCACATCATTCTCACTCCTAGCTGGGTAGCCAGTATGCTGCCTTAGGCAGCCAACTGAGCCAGAACCCATGCTACTGAAGGTCCCAACTTAGAGTGGAACAATGGATGTTTGAGAAGATGCTTTGCTTGAGACAGAGAGACAAATATCTGCAGGTCACATCAGTATCCTCAATGGAGCAAGGACATCACCAACACTCTCAATAGCATCCTAAGTAAAGGCATCTCATTTCCTATGTCCGAGACAGATTTACAGCTTCCATTTCTTCTCAGTGGAGAAAAATAGCTGATGCAAAACCTTTTTTCTTTAAGCCATAATTTAATGGTCATCCTAAGCCAGTAGAAACTGGCACTACCAATAAAGGAAGCAGTTGTCCTACAAAGGTCACAGAACCACAGAAAGATTTAGTTTGGGAGGAACCTCTGGAGGTCCAACTTTCCATTCAAAGCAGGGCTGACTTCAAAATTATTTCAGGTTAAAACTCTCAACACCACATTTTCTTTTTTGGGTTGGTTAACCCTACACACACCTCTGTGGCAATCTGTTGCCCTGGTTCTGGCCAGGCTGAAATTTACCTCCCCAAGCAGCCAGCCCAGGTGAGCTGAGTTAGCCCAGGTGAGCTGAGTCAGCCTGGGCTGTTCTCCTCACCACCTTACATAAAAGGGGCTGGTTGGGGAGGGGTGCTCCTAGGTGTCTCCAGGGCAGGCTGAGTGTGGCTGGGGTGTCAGTTGGGCCTTGCCTTGTGCAGCACTCTGTGGTGTCACTGGGTGTGAGTGTAATTGTCTGGTACTGTTCTATTTTCACTGTGGTTTTGTCAGTAGACTGTCCTTATCTCCCCCCCCCCCCCCCCCCCACCCAGAGGCTCTGTCTCTTTGTCCTCGCTTTGTGAGCGAGTGTGTGTGGTTCAGCCACTGGTTGGGGCTGAACCACCACACTGTTCAAATAATTGATGGGGGCAAGTTGTAACTAAGGCAAAACATCTAAGAAAGATGACTTGAACTGCAGTTGCTTGTGCAATCTGGTTCACCATAAGATTGCACAAAGGCTGGTGCAAGCAAACAGGAGAGAATAGGCACAGGGTAGGACCCTTCCTGGAGAAAGCGTAACCATATGGCAATTTAGTGATCAGCAAGAACAAGATGTTCTTCTGCTCCAGCCTAAAGCCTCTGTCTCTTAGGCCTGAAACAGAGGGGAAAAGGAATGGACTGCTCCAAGGCAAAAACAAGATAAGTAATATCTGGTTTGGCAAAACAGCCCTGCCAACTAGAGCTCCTGGTACTTGGGGCTCTCAAAGCACTCTTCTAGTCCTGAGACTGCAATGCTAGAAGTGTTGTCTGGTGACTAGACTCAGTTCCTGATTTGGGACAGAATGAGAAGCATCATTCACTTCCTAAGCAATCCATCTCCTCTAAGCAACAGCCCAGAAGGCCACTTGTGTGTGCTACAAATCAAAGTGGGAAAAAGGGACAGGGTTGGACTTGTGCTCCCACTGCTGAGTATTTGGTTCTCAGAATTATTTTGTGATGGATTCACATGACCAGGTCTCTCTAAATCAGGAGAGGTGGTAGTTGAAACCCCAGGCAGAAGTTGATGCAGCTCTGAGCTGCTTGTCTGCACTCCAAACATTACTTTATAACAAAAACATCCTTCTCATGGGATGGATGGGATGTGAATACCAACCACTACCTGTTTCAGCACACAAAACAGGTCCACTGCTGTCAGTCCCTTGGAGACTTGAGCTGACAGTGCCTATTACAGTAGCCAATGACTGAGTAAGCACATCATCAAAATACTAGTCATAACTGAAACAGAACCCAGGCTACCCTTAAGCCATGTCTTTCTGACCACACTGACATTCACTGGAAGTACACACACAGTTGTGAAATTAGGTCTGGGTTCTAAACCTGCAGAAAGGCTAGTCTACCTAAAGACCAGACCAGCTTCACTAGCTTGTAAGACCATTGTTTACTTTAATTCATTACCAAGCCTAAGAGCAAAAAATGTTTATCAATCTATTATCATTACTTACTCCTAGGGAACACAGACAAAGAAAACAGTCCAGACAAACCAATTTATGGTGACACCTTCAGGAACCACAAAGAGGGAATGTGTGTCCATTCTGTGTTATTAAGTATCACACCTTCCTAATTTTTCAGTGAAGACTAATCCTATAGATGAATGCTCTAGAAGTAACAGCCAATGTAATAACTCCCGTGGAAGATGGAGAGGGAAGAAAACTCAGTGCTGTGTCTCATCTAGAAATGATTTCTGTAAGTAAAAATCACATTCAGTCATTGAGAAGAAAAGCCTAGAAATGAAACAGGCCACAAAACTGCCCAGGTACTACTCCCAGACAAGAGGTTTATGCAGATCACCAATGACTCCTACTCTGGACTCTAGTGGCAAAATCAAATGCAAAATAGAAAAAGGACAGGCTGATGATCTGGTTGGTACCTTTCGCTGCAGCTACACGGTTAAAGTAACATCGCTGGGTAGCTGAGAAACAGCAAAACACTGAGTTCTCTTCTGCAGAGCTAATGTCTCCAAACTGATGGAGCTGAGGAAAGGAACAGAGGCTGCCACTGAAGACTTTAAAGGTCCCAAAGACAAGCTAAGTATCCTACCTGAATTGAATTAAATGGCATTAAACGACCATAAAAACAACTTTGGTTAAGTTTAGAGGTGACAGCTGCACAGCAGAACTGTAAGAAATTTCTCTTGATGGAGTTTTATTACAGCTGCTGCCATAACATCCCTGTACAGTTTTTGGACTAAAAAGTCAAATATGCCATTTTACACCCTCTTTAGCTACCTAATGGTATAGCAGAGCACAACATTCCCTTCTTTTTCCAATATCCAAGAACATGAGCTTTTTGTATGATTGCACACACACTTTTATTTTCATATAAAACAGTGAAACTAGATGACTGGTTCCCCATCACCATCCCATATAGCCTGCAAAAAATTACAGAGAGCTAGGTCTGAACACACTCGAACACAAATACTATGTACCCTGTGCAGCAGGAAAACAAAGGAAAAGAGATCAAGGTTAGAACAGTTACCAAAAGAAAAGTTAGTTTCCAGTATTGTTGAGATTAATAAGCTTTCAATCATATTTGATAACTTTTTTAATTCTCTGTCTTAATTTTAAAGTTAAGATAAAGCTTAAGCAGACACTGTCAACACAGCAACTGATTCAAAAGAGATAGTTGCAGCAAGTGCGTGGCTAACAGACTAAGGTTAGTAAACTGCTTTATGCAGGGATTTAGAGAAATCAACTTTATTTTCATTATGCTAAATAGACTAGCAGGCCAATAAGCTCACACTTTATACCTTCATACATGCAAAATTACTCTTCTCACTACATGCTCTCTATGACTGACAGACTTGGATTGGAAATAAAGTACACATTTTAAGTAAGGCCAGCTAATTGCTGGCACAAAGAGGTAGATTTTCTTCACTTCAAATATGTAAATAAAGATTAGCTGTCCTTTTAAGATGACTATTACAGCTTAAACATAATTTATGAGCTTAATACAGCTATTACAGGATATAATTTGATCACAGTCTATGTCATCAAATGTCATTTGCCTACATGACACCAGACTTAGATGACCAGACAACTGTAGTCCATCAGACCTTAAAGCCTACAAATGTTGTTATGTATCAGACAGAAAGTGTATAACTATTTTACACTGGCAATTTATATACATTTATAATCTTCTAGTTTTAGTTATTGTTGTTTAACAAATGCAGAGGCAAAGAAATTAAACTTAGGAATTAGTTAGAATTTGAGAAATTGATAGGGTGTTGCAGGGACTGGTTCTTACATACAACCAGCTTAAGTACTCTGATGAAAGAATCCCATGGGATTTCATTCCATCAAGCTCAAACACTGCTGGCTCTTTATCACAGCCTGACCAGGAACTTCACCAGCTGAATTACAGCTCCGACAGGTAAACATCTAAACCAGTTCTGGGCTACGACCTCTGTAAAACTCTCATGTAACTCACTGTTTGTCCTGGTGGTCTTTGTCTCATTTTTAAGGTAGCCATGGGAGTTGATTTTTCTGCGGTAATTTCTCAGCTCTGAATTGGCTCCGTTCAGGTACAGAGAAAATCCTTGTTCTAACTGCTGCAGTTTGATTTGTACAGGATCCTTCCTTTTTAAACGTCTCAGTAGCCTGTGGCAGAAAGGATAATAATTTATCCTTCCACAGTGCACATGCAGATGGTCAGATTAGCAATAAATACAAAAACATGTCACAAAGCTAAAAACCATGTTCATATTTCAAATAACAATTTTAGAATATAGCTTCCAAGGCCTGTTCCTGCTCTGTAATGCTTGTATGGGTACCCACATGTGATGTTTGACCAAGCCTCTCCCTTCTGAGATTTCTTCTGTTGTTTCTCATTTCACATTATTTTCTCCCTTTGGCATTTAGTATATTTAACTTTTCTTCTGGAGAATTTACTTAGGAAAAAAAAAAAAGCCTTTCAAGAAAAATAAATGAGAAAGATTGTTTGTGTTTTGAAACTTGAGAGAGAAGGAGATACCAGACACTAAGTCTGCTTAAAATAGTATTAAAAAACCCGCCCTTCCCCAGGCCCAATTCAGTGAAAGGCCTACCCTCCCTCTTCCAAGTCCCATCTCCTTCCTGGCACTATGGGACATCCTAATTCCTTCTGTGAGGTGACGTGCATGCCAGGAGGTTGGGGCTGGGCAGGTGACAATTGCCACCTGTCCCTGGTCCTGCTTGCCCTCTGACTCCAGGCTGGGTCAATCCACAGGCCCAAGTCCCACCTGGGTGCGTGCATCTGTTGTGACAGGAGTCACCCATTTCCAATGGTCCATGTCCAGCCGTGTGCCCAGCAGTCCTCTGTGGGGGCACCTCACCACCTGCAGCCTCCCCTCTCATAAATCCACCCCTGGCTGCTCCACCTGGCTGACATTTGGGTGCACGATGGGCTGTTCCTGTAATTTGGGATCCACCAGGAAGCACCCAAAACAGTCCCTGACCTCCCCACCACATGCTACTCCACAGGTCCCACTATCCAAAACTGTCGGATGCGCCCGATACATGAATGTCTCCAGCATGCCTCTTCTGCAAGGTACACCTGCCTTCTTGTGTTGCAATTGAGTGGCATCTATCCCCACCAAAATTCATAATCAGAGCTGTGATAATAAGGACGTGAGTTGTTTCAGTGATTAAATAACTTGATTTCATCCTTTCCTAAAACTGCTTTGGGAGACCACAAACAAGAGAGACCCATGTTCCCCAGAATCAGCTGTTCTCCTAACACAGCTGGGGCTTTTGTAGGATTTTCTTTTGGTCTTTTCACCAAACAATTCAGTTTGTTATAGGACTCCAGTTAAAATCTTACAGTTTGTGTTAAGGAGGGAATCCAGCAAGAGAGTTCTGTACACCCGAGTGGATTAACCCAGGAAATCCATCTATCCACAGTACAGTGACTCATGCAGGAAGGTTCATAAGGACAAAGATATAAAGAAATGTTTTTAACTTGTCTGGAAGATACTGAAGTCTGCAGAAACAGCCTAGATGTCCTTATCTCCCAGATTAGTGGAACTTGACTGTGCATTTAACTAGCAACTTCCACATGCAGTTTTCTGTATTTCTGACTGCATATAACCCTTGCCTCACAACATCCTCAGAGTGAGCTGCCTTCTGACTCTAGACCCTCTGGCTCCTGTAAACAAAAAGTCTTCCCTGTAAGCCATGGAAATGAAAACTATTTTATTAATATTTATCTATATTTTGAATTCTGCTGAAGAAGTATTGTGATCCCCTCTAAAAATACGAATTTTTATGTACTTCACAAACAAAGGTCAGAAAGGAGAATTGCCTGAATGGTTTCACACACAGCAAGTCAGACTTTGCATCACAAGGTAAACCCCAAGTTTTTAAACTAATATCCAGAACTTCTTGTTTTAGACACTCTGTTAGTGCACAGCAGATACTGTGTTCTCAAGGGTGGTGATGATTCTGTATCTTACCGGTTTCTCTGCTGAAGGAATATCAAGTATTCATCATGCTTCTCATCAAAGTCAGTCACCATGTCCTTAATGAACACCTGAAATGAGAATGTAATTGCCAGGCTGAAGTGCCAAAATTATTTAGTATGGAGTATGACTGGCTCTGCGCCCTCAGCAGACCGGGATGCTATGAACCGAAAGAAGTTGGTCCCTCAAGAAAGCACTGGACTGCCAGCACAGTCAACAGCGTTCCCCGGGAGCGAAGGAAACATGACTTGTTTTACTTATTTCTAAGAACCCTCCACAACCTACCGCAGAGCCCCAAAACGCTACGAGCAGGAGGCGTTTGCTACGCTGTGCTCGAAACCTAAGGGCTGAGAAGCCAGGTCAGAGCACAAGCCGAAAGGGCCGTGCCCAAAGCCCGCCTCTAAGGTGATTCCCCCGAGCCGCGGCCGCCGCTGGGGTCGGTGAACTCGCGGAGGCGCCCGGCGCAGGGCTGGGCGCGCCTCACGCGTTTCGTTAGCGACCTCCCCCAGCTCTCCCCGCGATCCCCGCCTCAGGCCGCCGCCGCCGGTTGCGGCAGGGTGCCCTCCTGTGCGCTCAGGGACTCGGCTCGCCCGGAAACACTCCGTCGGCTCCGTGACCGACAGACGAGCCCGCCGTGTGTCCCTTCCTTACCCGCCGCGCCGCCGCCCCCCGCGGGGCTGAGCTGACGCCTCTCCCGAGCGACAGGGCGCGCCCTCGGGCCTCGCGCCGCCGCGCTGCGCCCCGGCAGCACCAGCGGGCTCCGGAGAGACCCGGCGCGGAGCCGCCACCGGCCGCAGCCCCCGCAGCAGCTCGGGGGGAAAAGGCCGCGCCGCCACTGCCCTGTTTATGCGTCTCCTTGGTTACCGTCGCGGGAGGTGACGTTTTTCCGGCGCGCCGGCCCGTTCCCGGAAGCGGCAGCAGGGGATGGAGGTGCTGTGGGTGCTGCTGGACGAGGTGGCCCTGGAGGGGCTGGACGGTATCACGCCGGGCGCGCTGTGGCACCGCCTGGGCGCCCGCTCGCCGCCCTTCCCGCTGCCGCTGGAGCCCGCCACGCAGCAGCTGCTCTGGGCCGCGCTCAGCGCCCAGCCCGACCTCAGCTTCTACCTGCTGCCGCGGGCGCGCCCGCCGCTCCGCCTGCACGACCGGTGAGGGCAGCTCGGGCGGGGGCAGCCGAGCCGCGTCGCCTCCTCTTACAGGCCGCCGGGCGGGGTACCCCGCAGGCCCCGCCGGAGGCTCGGTGCGGGGGGTTGCTTGCTCTGCCGGGGACACCCCGGGCCTGGCTGTCCGGAGCCCCGGTGCTGCCCCCGCCGCCTCTGCTCGCTCTCGGAGGCGTTCCGGTGCGACAGAACGCTCGCGGCGGAGTGAGGGGCTGGAATCTCGGCCGGGTCTCCGTTCTGCTGGCTGCTTGCCGCTTCGGTACAGGCAGACAGACGTTATCTGTCCCGGGGCGGTGTCCAGGTTTGGGCCCCGCACTACAGGAAGAATGTTGAGGTGCTGGGGGGCATCCAGAGGAGGGGGACGAAGCTGGGGAAGGGGCTGGAGCACAAGTCCTGTGAGAAGCAGCTGAGGGAGCTGGGGGTGTTTAGCCTCGAGAAAAGGAGGCTGAGGAGAGACCTCATCGCTCTCTCCAGCTACCCACAAGGTGGCTGCAGAGATGTCGGGGTTGGTCCCTTCTCTCGGGTGACAAGCGACAGGACAGGAGGGAATGGCTTCAAGTTGAACTGGGGGAGACGTAGGTCAGATGTCAAGAAGAATTTCTGTGCTGAAAGGGCTCTGAGACATTGGGACAGGCTGCCCAGGGAGGTGGTGGGGTCACCGTCCCTGGGGGATTTAAAAGGCGTGTGGATGAAGTCCTTAAGGACATGGTCTAGAGGTGGGCTGGGCAGGGTGAGGCTGTGGTTGGACTCAGTGATCTTAAAAGTCTCTTCCAACCGAAGTGATTCTATGACACAACCCTGTTGTGTTTCGTGTCTGTAAAGTAGTATTTATATATATTTATAGGAGCTGGGCTTGATCATCCATATGGATCTCCTGCAACTCAGTATATGCTGTGATTCTATTGTTTCCTTTATTCCTGCCACTTCAATTCCCTTGAATTTTTGAAGATGAAATAACATGTCCCACTCCTGCCTCATGCGCTCTGTGTGCTGATACGGTTTGGTGGTACTCAAGGAGCACAACTCTGCTCTTTGTGTTTTTCCAGCTTTTAGGTTTCAAAAACAGTTTTATTTTTTCCAAGATATTTGCTAGAGGGATCAGCACTGTTTGTGGTGGGTTTATACTTCAGGTCCCAGTTCCCCTTGGTTAAACGCTGGCTCTCTGCTTCTGTTGCAGCTATGAAGAAATAGACCTTGAAACAGGAATACTGGAAACCAAAAGAGATCCTGTTCCTTCAGATGATATTTATCCTGTCCACATGATTTTGGATAATAAAGATGGCATACAAGGTTCCTGCCAGTATTTTAAAGAGAGAGTAGATATCACTGATCAGATCAGGAGGAAGGATTTGCAGCCATGTTATACTTACTCAGAAGCTGTGGAAAAGTGAGTGAAATCTTTGTATCTGGCTCTAAAGGATGTTTAACTTTTAGAATGTAGTTCTTTCACATGATTTATGTAGATGACATCAAGAATGGTGTTTGGGAGGGGGAGCGATTGATCTCACAGTTTTCATGTATCTAATAGTACTTTATTGTTTCCCTTCTCTGTCGTAGATGGGGGGAGAAGCTTGTCATTGTGGCTTCCCAGGTCCAGCGTTACAGAGCTTTGATAGGCTGGGAGGGGGACCCTGACTTAAAGCTCCCTGACTTCTCCTACTGCATACTGGAGCGTTTAGGCCGCGCTAGGTGGCAAGGAGAGCTTCAGAGGGACCTTCACAGTGGGGCTTTCAAGTAAGTTTGTGTCTTGCTATACAAATTAAACCAAAGCTAATGAGTTTCTGCTGGTTATTTGCAAAATCCTGTCCCCTTAAGTATTCCTGTATATGGGTTTAAACTCAGGTCTGTATTAGTAGTGTGTCACCCTTACTGCCAGGAGCACTCAGATCGTGGAGCCTGTACTGCTGTGAGCGTACTGGTCTCTTCCTTGAGCTAGTTCTGCTTCCTGAGGTATCTCTGTGGAACTAGAGATTGTCTGTGGGGTCAGCACACAGATACCTAATCCATGGAATTTCTTGCTTTCTCTCAATCACTTTTTCTTCAAATTTGGGATAGAACAGTGATTTTAATTTCCTTTTCTAAACTGCTGTGTATGTTACCCTGTTAAGTGCCCGAGTTCCAAAGAGATTCTCAGATGCCTGGCACTTGCCCTGTGTGACATCTTTCACTACAGACCTGAGTGGGAGCCTGAGTTCCCAGCTCCCAAACTAGACTGTGTATTTGTGGGTGGAGGAGCCTTGCACATCCTCTTGCAGAGCTCTGGTTCTGTGTTGCAGTGCAGGAGGGTGTTAGCGTTGCTATTAAGGATTCACTGCTTCAGGGAGGTGAAGCATATGCCTTGCAGGCCATGCTGGCATTCTTTTTTGACATCCTGGAAGCTCTTTTAGGTAACTAAGATGATGGGGATGGGAGAGAAATCTTCTGTAGATAGTTTTCTTCCTGTTCAGTGGCCTGAGTCAGCTCCCCTAGGAGCAGGCTGAGTACCAGAGCTATCCTAAGGAGGGCAGTGGCTGTCATATAGCCAAGAGTTAGAGAGGAAGGAGAGAGAGGGCATGGGGATACTGTACAGGTTCAGCTGCCTCATCAAACCATGATGGACACGGTGATTGGGCATAAAGGCTGTAGGCTAAGATCAGAGGTATTTCTCTCTGTTTAATTGGGTTAACTATGAAAATCAGTTTCACAGGTTATCTTAATTTTGGCACTTTGTACTTCTGTGATTGTCACTTTGAAAATTAACGTATGTTTCCAAGACCATAAGTAATTTAGGTAAAATGTTCTGGGATACTGGGTAATGATAATTTATTCACAAAAGTTGCTGTGAGTAGATACCTTGCCATCTCTGTAGAGTGGATGCTGGAAAAATTCATTACCACCGAAGAGTATTGGACAGAAATGGTCTCATAACAATGCAGTCCCATGTCATAAGACTACCAAGTGGAACACAGCAACACTCGATTCTTCTACTTCTGACTCGCTTTCATGTTGATAGGTATGTGCCATGCAGATGTTTTTAAGATCTCCTGGGTAGACTGTGACCTTTTACTGTGGCAGATGTTCACTCTGTTGTCACAGAACTGTCAAAGTTTCCTGGTATTGACTCTTCTGAACTTCTGTATTAACTCCTCTCCCAGGTGCTGGACAGTTTAAAGCTTGCTTCCTTGGAGCTGTAAGCAGTAGGGGACTGTAGTGCCTGTCACCTGCCTACATAAGTCTAACTCTTCTTATAGCATTAATAGTTCTGTTAATTTTGCATATTCTCACTTCAAACACATTCCTAATACATTTTTTGGTTATGATTACAACTTTGCTTCTATGGGACTGGCAGGAACAGCCTGGGCTTAGTCACCAGTCCCTTAGTTGGGGTCTCTTCTTGGTGACAGATTCTCATGTGCTAGTCACAAAAGGAAAAGAAAATTGTAATTCCTAAACCAGTCTGAGAATGCTTCAGCATGCTTTCTCCAGTGGCTTTGCAGAGGTACAGCTGCTGTTTATGTATAAAGCTATGTCCATGCTTGTAGCTCAAATAATTTTCTTCTCTCGGTTAGGAGGAGCAAATACGATATTCTGATGGAGAAGCTCTCAGGTATGCTGAGTGCCCATCCAAACCAGATGGAAACTTTAGGAAACTTAAGGGAAGAGTTGGTGAGTTTCATTATTCTTTCAAATTCTCACTCACATAGAATCTAGACAGTCAGTATCAAAGGCAGCCATTCATACTGCCTGTTTCTTTAAAGTTGCACGATATTTTGGCTTAGGACATAAAAAGAAGACTTTTAAAACGCTACTAAATCAACTCACTCTTGCTGCTTGTCATAAGGCAGGAGTTCTGTTTGATCCACAGCTTCAGAAAAGGTTTGTTAATGGCTGTCATCATGCAGTTCTTGTGCAGTGCTGCAGCTGCTGGTTGCTGCTGCTTGTTGTTAGGAGTTAGAGGGTTACAACACGCACCAGAATAATCTCACTGCTGCCTGGTGTCTGTGCCAGCCAGCTTTTAAGATCCTTCTTCAATCTCCTACCCCAAATTACTGTGTTTTCAGAGCAAGCAGTACAAGTCTCTTTGGTGCTGGTCACCCAGAGGTGAGGACTTGGGGCTACAGTGACTTTTGCCATTTCCCTTTGCACCAGGGTCTTTGTGAGAAAACCTTCAAGCGCCTCTATCAGTACATGATGAACGCTGGCCTCGCCAAGGTCATATCCATCCCGCTGCAAGATGTACACCCCAGCGGAGGGCCCTACAAGACAAAGAAAGGTAACTGGGAGCCAGAACCACGTTTGCTTTCTTTTTGTGTGATTACATTGATGCCATTCTATCTACAAGAACCAAACCTGAAATTAAAAGGCCTGTAAGTGAAAATCTGTCTGTGCATTACGTGAAGAGAGGTGTTAATGAAGCTCGAGCGCTGCAGCCCACCTGAATTAAGCATTTTTTCTAGGGCTTTAAGAAATGGATGCAGGCAAACCTGTTGTATATCAGTGTAAGCTGGTCAGTGGCTTGTGATTCCTAGTAGGGCTGCTCACACTAATACAGGGGGTAGGACCAAGGAGCAGTCTGCTGACTGGATGAAGATAAATGACAAGTCAGTGAACTTGGCAAAAATCGATAAAGCTCTATGAAACAAAGCCGACCGTTAGGAAACAAGAAGATAAAGAAACAGAGCTTCTTAGTGAGGACTGGGGGGACTGGCTGGAGAGCTGTCAGGCAGAGAAGGACCTGGGGGTGTTGGTTGACTGCAGGCTGAATATGAGCCAGCAGTGTGCTCAGGCGGCCAAGAAGGCCAAGGGCATCCTGGCTTGTATCAAAAACAGTGTGGCCAGTAGGTCTGGGGAAGTAATTGTGCCCCTGTACTCGGCATTGGTGAGGCTGCACCTCGAGTGCTGGGTCCAGTTCTGGGCTCCTCACCATAAGAAGGACATTGAGGTCCTGGAGCGAGTCCAGAGAAGGGCAACCAGGCTGGTGAAGGGGCTGGAGGGCAAATCCTATGAGGAGCAGCTGAGGGAGCTGGAGCTGTTTAGCTTAGAGAAGAGGAGGCTGAGGGGAGACCTTATCACCGCCTACAACTACCTGAAGGGAGGTTATAGAGAGGTAGGTGATGGTCTCTTCAGCCAGGTGACAGGTGATAGGACAAGGGGCAATGGGCTCAAGCTGTGCCAGGGCAGGTTTAGATTGGACATTAGAAAAAATTTTTTTACTGAAAGAGTTGTCAGGGCCTGGAACAGGCTGCCCAGGGAGGGGCTGAGTCACCTTCCCTGGATGTGTTCAAAAAAAGGGTAGATGAGGTACTTAGGGATATGGTTTAGTTTAGGATGAGAATGGTTGGACTTGATGATCTTCAAAGATCTTTTCCAACCTTGAGATTCTGTGACTTTTGCTCAAAGTCATGAGAATGGGAAGTTTCATATCAAATGATGACAATAAGCTTCTGCATTCTTTAGGCAAGCAAGGTACTCAACAGCTAATAATGGTGTCGTCTACTGAGGGGATAGTTCAATGCATAACCATATTTGAGTTCAAAGATCATTGGTTTGCAAGGACTGCTGATTACTCCCAAGCTTGTAGACAAAGAGTGGAACTGCATGAAGAAAGGGAACAGAAGAAAGCAGCTGCTCTCAGGAGAAGATGCAGATGAAACTTGTGCAGGGTGAAAGGAACTGCAAGAAGTAATAATAGAAAGTGTGAGGAAGGATGGTAAAACCAATGGAATAAACACAACTGCTTAAAGGAACCGAAATCAAGTCTTCAGCCACAGAAAATCCTGAGAGGCAGATTTGCCAAGGTTAAAAAGAAAATTGTCTAAAAGATGAACGGTGTGGGTTTCAGAGATGCAGTGAACTGTGTGGGGGGGAAGTCTGATATGAAATAAAATGTTGCAAATGATATAATCTTTGTGAGTAGGAGTTATCATGGAGGAGAGGTGAAAGAGCCAGTAAAACTTTGAATAGCCAAAAGTGACTGCCAGTTACATGGAGTTGGATTAAGACTCTTGATAAGACAACAAATTCCTTCAAATCTTTTACGTCTGGGGGAAGGAAATCTCTCTGCAGGGAAATGGTGTTATGAACAAAGAGAGGATGGCTGAAAATAGGTACAACATCTAGCACGGTTCAAAGAAAATCTCCCACATCGTACTGAATACATAACAGTGCTTGAATGAGTTATTTGCCATGAAATACACAGGTCTGCCTCCGTTCCATAAGAATATCACAGGGAGTGTTACACAGGAGAGCCCAAACGAGTCCAGAGTTTGAAAAAGGCAGTGGAGATCCTCAAAAATATTCTAAGAATAAATCAGTATACCATAAAACATATGGGAAAATTATCATCAAACTTCTACAAAACACATATTGTCTGTAGTAAATGTATTTCTGGTTCAAGCAGGTCTCTCAACACAGTGGTTTGTACAAGAGGGATGCTTTTAGTCACACCGTTCAGCATTCACTGATAGAACCCTGGATTCTCTCTTACACTGTCTTTGAGTAGCATTGCACCAGGTTATATTTCTTTATACTTCCTCACTGAATAATTTGCAGAGAGATGTTCTAACAGGCTGAAGACATTTACAAATAAACCCCAAAAGACTATAGATTATATCCCTAGAGTTTATAATCTGTAGCAAAAACCTTCCAATTGTATTTTCTTGTCTTCTAAATGAATACTACAAGTCCATTTATAAACCTGGTGGCAACTGTCAAGGCAATAGATGTTTTGTCACAGATTGGCACAGTGGCAGCTGCATTTGCTACTTGTTTGCCATGAGAAATGCCACCTGATGAGTCTCTCACCTGAATAATTCTGTCTTGCAGACAAAAAAGCTGAAAATCCACAAAAATGTTAGGTATTAAACTAGGGTGAATTAGTAGTGGCTGATTTTCTTCAGAGTTTGAGACAGTTTAATCTTGGGAGTTATACAGGAAAGCAGATAAAAATATGTGGGACACATTGAGGATGAAGCCAGAGCATCTGCTGTGGGAAGAAGGTTATTAGGGCAGCAGGAGCTAAAATAAAACAAAAATGGAGTTTGTTTATTTTTATCCAAAATACCACTTTAAGTGAAAATTAATGGGCTGCAGAAATACAGAGGATGTGATAACAGTGTCCTACCAAAATACCAGCACTTAATTACTGTCCTAAGCAATATCTTAGGGCACTGGCAGGGAAAGGATTCAGACTGAGGGAAAATAATGGAATCATCTGGCCTGGAGCTTAGTCCCATGATGAAGGCACTGTGGATTGACTTCATGTCAGCTGGGCTCCAGTAACTATATATACACACACACACACATATATATATGTATATATACACACATGCACACACACAAGAGAAAAATCATTAACTGAAACCTTAATGGTCTCAGCTAAAGCTTCTGCCTGGCGTTTTTCACAGCAGGGCTGTGCGGGAGGAGGAGAGATGGCTGTAGATGTTCCTACCCACTGCTACGGGATGAAGTGCTGAATCACTGCAACTCAATAAGCTGGCAGTGTACAGTACCTAGCTCCAGCTTGCTGCTGGTATCTTACGGTGTTCAGCAGGAGCCAAGTGGTGCTGGTGATAGCGGGTCATCCTGGAGTCACCTGTCCCCACTCTTCCATGAGACCCCAGAAGAATAAAGTAGGTGGAGAGTTACTCCAGCACAGCCAGTGCTCAGTAACATGTTAAGATGTGGAATTGAATCACGTGTGAGATTCGTATGGCTGGTGGGCAGCAAGATGTTCTGTCCTGGTATACGACAGCCTTAGATTTTCTGCCTCCATTTTTGTCATACATAATTATAGTACACCAAATGTGCTAACCACTCCCTACGTGCAGAGAGGAGGTTCAGCCTTTGAACAAGAACTCCAGAAGCCTAGCTGCTCCTATGTGATTGCACGTAAAACTGCCGTAATACAACTGACACCATGTGTTGTGGAGGCTGAGAGGAACCTCTTCTCATAGTGATGTTGGAATCGTGCAACGTAACTGTACATGTTAGTTAAGCTGTCAGAGCATGCTGCACAGGGTAGCACTCTTCTATTTGATCCTTCAGGATGCTGCTTGTATGGTGTATGCTTCCTCCAACCGATGTGCAAACAGCTATAGAAGGTGCTAGGACATATGATAAATGGACAGTTCTTTTGGGTCCTGGGATTTTTAAATAGTGGAACTGTCAGCAGCACCTAACAGTGCCCACCAACTGGGGTCTGCTTTGCCTTTCCTCAGCTAGTGATCAGTCCTGTGCTGAGGAACGATTTTGGAACCTGGTAGCTTATTGTAGGAGTTCTGTATCTTCAAATCCATGGTGTCTCTCTAGCCATGCAAATCACATACTGAAAAGGAGGGCTTTTGTACCCAGTGAATGATGTCACTGTCAGATGCCTGTTCCAACAAGTGGTACTGCAGATCAGCACTGACTCCTTCCAGTGATTTATTTGGAAGTACTCTAGTGCATTGTTTTCCACTCTGCTTGTAAATCCCTATCAGGCAGTGCTGGTGCTGACGCAGACCTGAAGGTTTGGAGCACCTCAGAAATTCAGCTCATTGGTATTTTGACAGGTCCACACGTAGGGAAAAGCTGTTGCAAACCTTTCCTAGGAGTAAATAGTTATCCTTGGCCTTTTGTGTTCCCCATTGCGGTACTGCTGCTTCCTGCTGCTGGAAGAAATGGAGAGGTTTAAACGTGCACCCCCCCCCGGTGTTTTGTTAATTGCTGACACTCCTGTTCTCAGGGACTGATGTCATGGTCCGTTGCCTTAAACTGCTGAAGGAATTTCGGAAGAAAATGGAAGATTATCATGATGATGATGAAGAAGAGATCATCACAAAAGCTGTTCAGCCTGTGGACATAGTTTGTGAAAGAGACATGCTCACCCAGGCTTATGAGCTAAGTAAGTGATGTAGTAAGATGTACTAAAGATTTTTTTTCTATTGCATTCTTACTCCTTTTTGTGTAAGAGAAGTATATAGTTGGGGGGAGAATTAAGTTCTGATCTCGTAATGTATCAGAAAGTCTCAGTTTTTCCTGGAAAAGATGTGCTTTACATTCACATTAGGCAGGAATTACAGGTGCTGCCACCTGTTCTTCCCTCCCCGGAAGCTTATCAACTGCTCAGTGCCACCAATAAGGCAGCGTGGTAGAAACAGGACACTGTGGTGGGGTGAGAAAAGGTGATGAAGAAAATGCTGTTCTGTCTTTTGCTACCTCTTTTCCTTTCATAATGGGGAAACAAAAGCCTGTCTCTGGAAAGCTGTCAGGGATAAGCTCACCCCTGCCCTTAGTCTGACGCTGTCACTGTGAACCCTCATTCTGCTGGGGCACTGCTTCACATCACACTGTGGTTATGACAGTAGGTGACTGTGTGTGTCTGTGAAAATGTCCTTAGTCATTAGTGCTGAACTTTATATTCTGCCATATACAGTTATCCAGAGTGAATATGAACATACCTACAAGTGTGTGTGTGTATGATTTGGGCAGATTACTTCCCTGAGAGATTTTCTGTTTGTTTTTGTTTCTGAAACAGTTGAAAGTAGGGGGACCAAAGGCATTTCTCAGGCGGAAATTCGCTTGGCTATGAATGTGGGGAAGCTAGAAGCAAGGATGCTCTGTCGCCTTCTGGAGAGGTACAAAGTCGTCAAGGTGAGGCTGAAATAAAACTGGTTAGGTACTGCTCAAACTGGAGCTACAGCTGTAGTACTGTGCTAGTCTGTTGTAACATTGTTCCACTCAGCCTTAGGCAAGTGTTGGTTGGTGACTGGGTGCTTTAGTAATAAAGCTTGGGTTAAAAATGCCTTACCCAAATCTCTTGCTGTAGCCAGTGGTAACCCGAGTGACCCAGGGGCTGGTGCTTCATGGAGATGAGTGTAAATGTCTCTCACTCAAAAGAGCTGCTTGTCTTACATTAAAAAATGAAGCTAAATTCTCTTTTGCAAGATCTGCTATTAAAGGATCTTGTCAGAGCCCCTCTGTGTGTTTAAAATCATTAATCTGCTTTGAAAAGATTGGTAAATTCTGGGAGGAAAAAGTAACTTTTATAGAGGTTATGGTGATTAAACTCCTTGTTCCAGATATTTCATTCAGGTTTTTTTCATTTCAACAACACAAATTCAGGTGTCATTTCTCATATGCACCCACCCACCCCTTTCCAAGAGGCCGGATAGTTGTCATCTTCCCCTAATAGAGATTCTTTTTTACTAAGATCTGTGGTAAAGAATTTTTCTGTTGAATTAAACCCAAGCAAACTATAAAGCAGTGCAATATCCAAACATACTTTTTCCTAAATCAGCTGAGATTAAATCTTCCCCTATTGATGGGCAGTTGGAGTTTCCAGCTACTTGAAAGCACCTCTTGCAGGAGTCAGGGCAGCAGCAGTTCCACTTCAGTCTGATTCACTCTGGTAATTTCTGCATTGCAGTTACTTCACAGAAATATTTTTTCTGAATAAAAATCGATTTCCAGTCTGAATACTGATTTCCAGTCTGTTCTTCTTTCCTTTCTACATCCCACGTACTGCAGGTGTTTCATTCTGGTGTGCAGGCAATGCCCATGTGTTTATTTTTCAAGCATAGTTATTTCTTTTGATTTCTATATGTTAAGGTCAGTCAACAGTTTTGTTGTTTAGAAAATAAGAATAACGTGGCATCCTTCAAGTGAAGGGAGAACAGTTAGAAAATCTTCCCACTGTTCACACTGGAGAACAAAGCACAAGAATGCAGGGAGGTGGTAAAATAACATTCCAACTATTTCTTTAGGGTTTTATGGAAGATGAAGGACGGCAGAGGACAACAAAGTATATTTCATACATTTTTGCAGAAGAGAGTGATTTAAACCGCCAGTTTGAGAGAGAGAAGGCTAGGAGTGAGCAGTTAGCTACGGTTACTTTGGCTCTAGTGCCAGAAGATTCCCCTGCTGTGGAAGATGTGTCTCCTGGAGAAGATGACGCTTTGGTCTCAGAGTCTGACAATGAAGAGGAAGGAAAAGATGGCAAGAAGAAAGGAAAAGGTCAGAAAGCCACCTCCAGTTCCCTGTTGAAATTAAGTTTCCAAGATGATACCCATCAGTCAACACCAGTTAAAGGTAGGTCATGACTTTGGAATTTGGAAAGACCCTTGCATTTTTAATGTGGAGCCTTTTATCAAAGGGGAAAAAAAATCATATTTCTGCTTGCTTTCACTAAAGTTTTTTGATCATATAGTTATTTTTACACTTGAATATTTCCATGCTTTCTTTTGATGTCCTTTTTCCACCAGAAGTGTTACATTTTGGAATAGTGTAGATGTGGTAAATAATCTCTGGAGATTCACAGGGCTGAAGTGTGCTCTGATATTTGTGTTTCTGACCATCACTAATCACTGGGAAAGTCTGTTTGTCCTTACCCCTGTTATTTCTTCCCTTTCCCCACGTGCTCACATGGACTCACACACCTTAATCCTTGGATATTCCGTTGTTTTTCTGGTAGCTTGAAGAGCTGAAATGGTTCTGCAGAGGGCCAGACAAATTTCCCTGCTGATGCAAGGAAGAAAGCAGGAGTGTGTGGCTAAAACCAAGCATAGTGGGGAGACTATGGTAGCTAGCAGTCAGGTTGGCTAGAGAGACAGCACCCTTGGGTAAATTTTATATCTGCCTTGGATGCTGTATGAGGAACTGATGAGGTAACTGTCAGGGACTCTGTTTTTGAGAGTATCTTGCAGCTCAGGCTGTGCCCATCAGAGCACACCACCCTGGTAGAACTTCAGCTTTTAAAGTCCTAAAAGTCTGCAGAAGGGATTTGAACACACTTTATATTCTTGAAATGTTTTCTTTCTTCCTCAGTAAGGAAACCATCAGGCTCTGCCTCTTATTAAAACATAGCCTTTCATCCCATTGGATATGTAAATGCCATCTTGGGTGTGGGAAACAGCACACGAGCTGATAGACCAGCCAGATCATTTTCTATACATTTTTTTTTTAATTGTAACATATAAAAATTCTTCCCTTCTTAGTGGTGGGTTTTTTCAGTTGGAAATGTCTGGTATTGAGCCTTAGAGTCTGTGCCAAATGTGTTTGTTCGTGTGCTGATGCAAACCTTCAGGTGGGATGGCTGTACATAAAGTAACACTGACTTCTTGTCCAAGGCCAGATAAGATGTTACCTGTCTCGTTTCAAGCAGCAATAGGCTTGGGATGACTTGACCCACAGCCTTACCTACCTGAGCATAATGTAACAGCATTGTCTTATCTCCTGAAGCTAATTGCTTCATCATTTTCTGTAGTTATTAGGAACATCTTAATGTAAAACCTACCAGCCTTCTGGGGACATGCTTTAAAGAGGGTATGGTGGTTTACTACTTAGTTTTATTAAAATTTTATTGATTAATTTTTATTTTAGCTACTTGAACGTTCCTACAAGTTTGCTGATAAACCCCAAGGGAAGAGAGGAGACCAGATCTCTTATGTAGATTATCTTTGGAGTAATATGAAATCCTTGTTCTGCTTTGAGTCAGAAATGTCAGGTTTCTGGCAGAGCTTGAGAATCTTTGTGACAGAAACTCTCCTTTCTTCAGACAGTGGTTTCTGGATAAGCCAGCCTGGTCCTTCATGGTCTTTTAAGTCTGCCTACGAGGAGGTTTCTGCATGGAGAACATAATGTAATGACAGAGAGCTCACTCTTTTTTGACCATCCTTTTGGAGGCTGAAGGCAGTCATTCATGATCAAACTGCTGCTTCCAGCAGGGGAGAAGAATACAGGAAAAATGTAGCAGAATGCTTTTAAGAATGGTTACCTGGGGGGTGGGGGAGGCCTTTACAGAGAGGGAATATGAAAATGTACAGGAAACTTGGAGCAAAACAATGACAAGGCTGTTTGCTCTTAATCCAGGCTCAAAGCCAACAGCTGTGAAGTCTCAGGGGAAGAAGCTACCTTCCCCTCAAATTGTTGAAGAGCCTGATGAGCTCACAGATAACATTTTGGGGGAGAGTTCTACTCTGGAGGCTTTAAAGCAGGAGTCAAATCTTTCCACGGGTGTTCACTCCACTGATGAAGATGGGGATGTTGCTGTGGTGGAGGAGGTCAGACTTGAAGAACCTAAGGTAAGATCACATGTCTTAGTATTTCCTTGTTGGTGTGGCTGCCTAAGCTAAGTTTTAAAAGAAGTGAGAGTTCAAGATATAGTTTTTGTATTTGTTCATGGGATTGTTTTGATTTTCTAAATTTAATTTCAAATTGCATTCATATTTTGGCTTAGTTGTATTTATAAGTGAAAATTATTCCAGGAGGTAGGAAGGTAGATGTCCAAAATACAGTCTGGGTTAGCTCCTTCATGCTGCCCAAATTCCCTGTCTTGCCTTAACTTGTGTCATCACTTCGTGTCTGTGCACACAAGTGCTGCATATCATCTGGTCTGTCTACTCAAAACCAGGAGGGAACAAAAATGGGCTTCAGCATGAAAGTTGTGTAGCCTCCCTGCTGCAGGACTGAGCCTGGGGCAAGAAGCCTTTCTGAGAGACAGGATATGTTGGCTTGGGCTCAGCACAACGTTAAGCAGTTACCAGCTTTCTAGGCTAAAACCCCCAAGTCCAGATGGCTCACAATGCAGAACAGGCAGAGAAAGTACATAAATCTTTGTACCTGACTGCATGGAAATCTTGATTCCCTGCCTGTGAAGGGGAGATGAAAGCTAATCTGACCGGTTCGTTATAAATAAATACTTGAAAACTGAATTCCTCAGCTGGTGCTGCATGAGGAGCCAGTGGCAGGCTGAAGGCATTGAAGAGTTTGTGTAAAACTTTGATTTTGTCCCTACTGTGCACTAGAAGACCTGTGGCCAAAAGAAGGAAAAGCGTTCCAGGGCTACAGCAGTGGAGAGATCTCACGAAACGTACAGGCTGCTGAAGCGCCGAAACCTCATTGTGGAAGCTGTGCGAAACCTCCGGCTGATCGAAAGCCTGTTCACGTGAGTCCCCCTGAGACCAGCGCACGGGGGCACCCCAGCAGTGCTGTGTGCCTTGCTTTGTCCCAGCCAGCACTCTGTGCCATAGCAATGGGAAGAGGTTGCAGTTGTACTGGATCTTAAAAATCATTCACCTGCTTGGAAGCAGTAGTGGTTCTGAATGTTATAATGTCTTTCAGAATTTTAAGGGTCATCTTAATAGAGAATTGGAAATTCTGGTGCTCTCCTGGAGTCCCAGCTCCCAGATTAGCAGGGTTGTGCTGTGGCACTGTCTGTCTGCTGTGCTTAGCACATAAGATCCTGGCGTGTAAATACACACAAGGCTGCTTCATAGAGCAGTTCAGTAAGAAATCACAGCCTCATTCCCCTCTGGTTTGAGAGTTTTGAAACTTTCTGTCACCTAGCTCAGCTGCAGAGTGTGGTGAAGCTAGAGCCCTATCAGCTTCATCACTGATTGATCTAGTCACGTCCAAGTGCAGGTTTGGAAGATATTTCAAATCTCAGCTGTCCCTTTCAGTAGTTTACAGGTTTCCCCAGCATCTGTGAAAATTCTGCCCCTCCTCAGTCTCTGCCAAGGGAATCTGATGGTGGTGTCACTCCAGCTACATCAGTTACGGGGATGTGGTGTTTTGAAAATGCTGAAGTCCACGTGCACATTCATTTATTGCCTCGTTCCCTTAATACCCTTCCACATCTTTTTCTGATTGAGTCAGTCCTTCTCCAGGATTGAGAGAGTCAGAAATGGAGTCTGGGGCATTTGTGAAACACCACCTGAAAACAGGTGTTAGGAGAGTGAGCTGGCTTCCAGTTGATGGGATCGCTGTATCTATACAGATATCTGTATTGTGAATGCACATGAGGTTCTGAGCTCTGAATGTCACTAAGTAAACTCTTTCTGCCCCAAGATGAACTGAACCCACAAGTGGAAATGTAATCTGCATGTTTCCTCACCGCTTACAAAAAGCTGTGGGTTTTCCTCACCTTAGGGAGGCTCGAGACATAACTGCACCACAGCTATACACAGAGAAATCTGGCATCAGAACTTGCTGTCATCAGAACAGCAGTGCTCACATACAAAGAATAAGCTTGATTGCAAAGAAAATAAAGCTGAAATGTAAAGTTAAGTTACTGGTTATCTGCCCCAGAAGGGTAAAGAGAGCAGCAATTGCTGGAAGTAGGGAAATACCATTCACCCTGCATCGTCTTAACAATCTGCTCAAGCCCAGCAAAGCTCCAAACTGCCTAATACACAGGGTACTTTTTACATCTTTTAGGCTCCAGAAAATGGTCATGGATCAAGAGAAGCAAGAAGGTGTCTCCACGAAATGCTGCAAAAAGTCCATCGTACGACTGGTGCAGAAGCTCGCGCGAGAAGGGCTCCTCAGACTCTATCGTACTACGGTCATTCAGGATGGCATTAGTAAAAAGGTGACAGTACAGACAGAAACAGCACTAGAAACAGCTTTTTTCACAGCTTTCTGATTTGTCAAAAAGTTTTGGGCCTTTTTACTGAAGTATATGGATGACGACTTTTTGTAGCAGAACCCACACTTGAGCTGCCCAGAAGCTAAATGTCCCAAACTAAACTACTGTGAAAACCAGATTAGTGCTTTCAGTTATTGCACTGCAGATAACTGTGGGACCAAGGAATAGCCAGGAGATCAAAGCCTCTGAACCTCCCTTCTGAGAGGTTTTGCTGCTTATCAGTTATGCAGCTCATGGGTCTCTTCCTGCAGGCTCAGGCTGCAACAGAATTCTGTTTAATCCCCTTTGAAAGCCAGGAGTGTATGAGAAATTCTAAATTAGGTTGAGTTGAAATTTATTGGACATGATCTGCTTTTTTAAAAAACAAAAATCTACTATTATTGACGTAAAATGTCTGTAGTTGTAAAGCTGAGATGTGTCATTGCAACTCTGCCATGAAACGTTCATAAGCAGAGAGAGAATCTATTGGTGATTACCTGCTGCACAGTTACTGTAGAGCACATGAAACCTTCCTAATCTGGATTGTGTGTGTGCTTTCAGTAACAACATGCTTGAGTGTGATCTGCTGAGGTGTGGCTTTTCATTTCTCTCTTCCAGCCCAATACCTGCAAGCTGAAGCATTTTTTCCCTAAATATTTCAGACTTTAAAAACACAAAAAAGTGAGGATTGTAGAAATGACAGGAACTGTTTGTTGGTACAGGGACATGTGGTCTGGCCTCCTGCATAATGCAAATTGGCAACAGGAGTTTTGATACAAAAGTGTTCATATTCTGTGAGATATTAAACCTTTACAGGAGTCATCCTTTGTGGCCACTGTTAATTAACTTTCTGTTAAGCAGCTGAGTAAGAGCCAATATCTCCCTAAATACCTTTTATTTGCCTTCTGCTCTGAACAGGTAGAGTTTGTTGTGCATCCTTCGGTGAGTCCTAGTGATGCCCTTGTGAAAAGTGCCATCGAGCAGGTGCGTTTCCGAATCTCCAACTCAAGCACAGCAAACAGGCAAGTTGTAGGGATGGTTCAGATGGTTTGTGGGGAGTGGGGCTGGTCTAGTATGTGCAAAAATACACAGAGGAACTAGACACAAAGTAAGAAAAAGAAAAATCTCTTCTTTAGTGATAGAGCAATGGAAGCACAAAGGTGAAGGAGGGAAGAGGAATTGCACTCTGCTGAGTTTTTACCAAAGTGCTGTGTGGTTTCAATACAGGATTAAAGTTCCTCAGACACCAACGTCCCAGGACCATGCTGAGGAAGAAAACATGGGGCAAGAGGCAGTTCCTGATTCAGGAGAAACACAAGAAGGCTCATCAAAAGCTGATAGTAACAGTCGGGCAAAGAAAACTGATGAAAAAATGGGCATAACACAGCTGAAAAACTATCACCCTGTCACAGGTACAGCTGACTTTGGTTTTCCTCCCAGATTTCCCATTTATTATTAATAATCACTTTCAGGTGTTGGGCTCTCCTAAGATACAAGTGGTTTTTTCTTCTTTCATAGAAGAAAAATTGGGTTTACATTAACAGTCTCACGATCCAGTGTTTCCTTAGCTGCTTATTGACTTTACAGTTGTGAACTGGGGTATTTTCTATTCACTAATACTACTTTACTACTTGTAACTTAATATTTGTACTTGTATTTACTTTCATCTGCCCATCTTTCCTTGCAGTTTTCTTCACACCAGTTTTGCAGAGGTTAACTATTTCTCCTGCTCTCATGCTCTTTTTATTTCTGTTTGGTGCTTAAACTTCCCTCACAGTTCCAGGACTTGGGCGTTCCCTTGGCTTTCTTCCCAAAATGCCCCGTTTAAGGATGGTCCACATGTTCCTCTGGTACTTAATTTATGGGCACCCTTTAAATGGAGCACAGCAAAAAGGAGGTAGTGACAGTGAGAAAAAAAGCAGCAAACAAGGGCTGGATGTGGATGAAGCTGTACTTGAAGCGCAACCAGATGGGACCTTAGAAATTATGCCAACTGTCATGAATCCTGAAATCTCTGCACAGGAGACTGAAGTAGAGTTGTCTAATCAAACAGGTAAGAAGTTGGCACATCCTGACTTTACTACAGATTTTGCTGTAATTCAACACCGAAGAAAAGGTAAAAGTCTGGATCAACAAAGATTGCAAATGAATGGTTGAGCTAATTTTTAGATCAGTTTGGATTTCCAGACTGTGAACTGCCAAATGGATTCTGCTTGCATGCTCACAGTAAAGCTCTGAGTATAACTATTCCGTTTGTCCTGTCTCAATCTAAGCTGGTTTTCTTGTCCCTAGTGTACGTGGATGATGTGTCATGGATGCGTTATGTCCCTCCTCTCCCAGTTCACAGGGAGTTTGGATTTGGATGGGCTCTTGTCAGTGACATCCTCCTCTGCTTGCCTCTCTCACTCTTTGTTCAGATAGTGCAAGTCAGCTACAAGGTATAGTGCTTTTTTGGTTTACCATCAACTGTATCTATAATCAGTGACAGATATCCTCTGGATCTACTTTAACAGAGCTAGCCCTTGGACAGTAGAAACTTTAGTTCTTGGTAGTTTCCTTTATAGAAAAAAAAAAAGTATAGGCCTGTAATACTGCAAATTCTTAACCTAGTATTTTGCAAGGAGCTTTTTATAATCTCCCTGAATCTCCTGTCTCGTTGATTAACAAGAATAATGTTTAAACATTTTAGAAAAGCAGTATTATTTGCTTAGAAAATATTTCAGCAGGCAGTTCCAGTACCAAAGCCTGATACTTTAGAGGATAGTTATATTTCACATTTTAATTCTAAAATAATTCTAGGTGGATGGTCTAGAAGATTTTTTAAATGATCCACTAAAAAAGCACACTCTGATCAGATTTCTTCCAAGGGCAGTCCGACAGCAGCTCCTCTACAAAAGGTAAGTGGACGAGTCAAAGTAAATGGCTCTTGGGAGGAAACAGCAGCAGGTGACTGTTTCCTGGGTTGGTTCCTGTTTGTGTCAATGAGAACTTTGTTACTTAAGACAAGGATCATCAATCTTCTGAGGGAAGTGTGCCAGATTGTATTTTTCTCTCCCAAATAGAAGGTAATAAGAAACTAATAAACAATATTCATGCGTGCTGTCAGGCAGTGTTTGAGAGCTGGGAGGTTCTGTCCTTCATAACTCATCAGCAGGATGTTACTTCTGTACAAAACACTCCTGGCTGCTTCTAAATTCAGAATTTAATAAGAGTCTAAATGCTGCTGTCCTCCTTCATAAATCTGCCAGAAGATGCCATGTTTCCAAGTTCCTCCTCTCATACATACCATGCAATTTCTACTTATGCTCCCAGTGGCATGTCTGCTGTTGTTTGTCATCCCTCATCTGAGGGGTTTAAAAATCGAGATTGGACTGAAGATAGAAGAGGAAAGCAGCGTTAGAGGAAAGCGATTTGAATCTGTAGAATCAACAGCCCCCTGTTAGTTTCAGCAGAAAGCCATTGCTGGTGCTGGAGGCTTATACAACATTGGTGAGGGAGCAGTGGAAACGCTTGTGGCCAGCTTGGGTTTGCAGTTCTGAGCTTGTCACCTGCTAAAACAAGAAAGAAACTGGATTTACAGTATTTTCTGAAATCCACAAGCTCCATCTGATAGGTTTATGCAAAAGAGTGTGATGAGTTGCCTCACTGCCTCCCCCCAGTCACTAGATCTTTTAACTCAGCCAAATGGGCTTCGATATTTCTAGGCTTGTCGAATGATCTTTCTGAGCCCCAGGGAAGACTCCAGCCAAAGCACAATTCCTGTTTAACTGCACAGATCTTAGTGAGTTAAATGTAGGCAAAGCTAAATTTTGGACAAATGCTCTGTTGGAAACTGTGGTTCTGCAAAATTTTCCTGAAACTTCCAGAGTTTTACCGTGTAAGTCGCTTTCAGCATGGGAAATGCTCCTCCTTTTGCTGTGCCAGAGCTGTGAGCAACTGCACGCAGTTTCTTTGAGCAGTGATTCTAAATCACCTTAACAAGGATTGTTGCCCTGTTCTTTATATGTACCCATGTGAAGGCTTGTCAGCCCATATTTAGCAGTCAGGTTTTCTTCCTCCTATTGTCTTTTCATGATGCAAAATTCTCTGTAGATCTGTTAATGTTCTGACTTTGTTTTTATATATGATGTTTCTGGCTAATTTTGTTCTTTGCTAGCTAAAATTTAGCTAGCATTTGGCTAAAATACTGTGTTTGTGATTTGAGGAAAGGAAATTTGGAGCATTTCTTTTCCACAAGCTGACAATTCAAGCAAAAATACCACTTTAGAAATCCTAAAGGTTGGTATTTTCTGAAACTTCAGGCTGCTGCATGAAAACAACCTATCTTCTGGTGTCATTTTTACTGTTTACATGAGCACTAATTGTAATAATCTGAATATTATTGCAGGAGGTACATCTTCTCAGTGGTAGAAAACCTTCAAAGATTATGTTATATGGGACTGATACAGTTTGGCCCAACAGAGAAGTTTCAAGACAAAGACCAGGTAATTTTTATTTTTTTTTTTAAATTTAGCCACTATTCTTGATAGCTTCTGTCCAGTGAAACAACTGCAAGACTGGAGCTTTGTAATAACCTTACCTAAGTAAAATACTGGTGTTTCCAGTGTATGTGCAAACCTCCAGATCCAATTGACATACTGCAAGTTGGGCAGATATTTTTGCCTTTCTTTGGAAAGACACTGCTGAGATGTATAATGCTGAGATGTATAATGCTGAACATTGCACACAGTAATGATCTGGGAGGCTCCAGACTGGCAGCAGTTCATTGAAAAGGGACAAGCCACATCCTGTCCCATCGAGGCGTTAAGCATCAGATGTCTGACACTGAATAAGATCACTGATCAGAGTAAAATAATGACATTTGCACACATCTCTTTATCAATAGAGAGCACATGCAAAAGAGAAGGCAGTTCCAACGTGAGGATAAGAGATAATTTGGCCCCAAAACACAGCTATTTGAATCCTGAATGAGATCTTGTAGGAAATATTCTCTCTCTGTGGGAATTTGGAATATCCTGTGCACAAGGGGAAAGGAAACTGTTCTAAATCTAGAAGTGACATTTCTGGATGGCTGGCAAAGGAAACTTGGCAATACAATGCAGTAGGGTAGGGGTGTCTTCTGTCAGAGTACTGGCTCAAAGCAGCAGAGACTGAGGTGTTAAGCACTCCTAAGCGAGATTAAGTTGTGTGTCTTGTAAATTAGGCAATTTCAATGATTTTTACCTAACAGCCTGAATCATGCTGTATTTGACAGGTCTTTGTGTATATGAAGAGAAATGCTGTGATTGTTGACACCACCATCTGTGACCCCCACTATAACCTGGCTCAGAGTAGCCGCCCGTTTGAGAGACGCTTGTATGTCCTGAATACCATGCAGGACGTGGAGAACTTCTGGTTTGATTTGCAGTGTGTCTGCCTCAACACGCCATTAGGTGCAGTATAATCGTGTGTTCTTATTGCATTTGCTGCTCATTCTGCTCATACCACAACTCCTTTCTTAAAGCTTGTGGCAGGCTCTCTTCTGTCACTGCCTGTGTTTAGTTCTCTTGGCTGGTCACCTTGCACATCAAAAGAAGCTAGAGGTTTTGTCTGTATAATTCTCTGAAGCTGAGATCCATATGAAATTTTCAGAGCAGTGCTAAAGGAAAAATGCTGCTGTCAGTGTTCAAAGTATCAAATTCTATAATAGCCCTGTAAGATTTTAATCCAGCTGTGAAAAAGCTTTTTTGAAAGTAGTTACGAGTATATTTTTGCCGTAGCTCTTGGGCAGAGATCCCTTTTCCGTAGAAACACATTGCTAAGCCTTCTAATCACCTGGGTTAGATGAGAAGTGGAAGTTAAGGGAGTTCGTGTACTCCAGTTTTCTGGGGTTTGTTTTTGTGGTTTGCCCCTTGACATTTTTTAATACGACCTACAGTTACCAGAGGTGTACATTTAAAAAAATAAATTTGGAGGGAAGAGATTGCTTCTGAAACCATGGACAACACTGTTCCGCAGCTCTGTAATTGTCAGACAGGTAGAAGGATCTATTTCTAATTCTAGCTAACTTTGCATCGAAGCAGCTCCATGCAAAAGGCTTCTTAACATGATTTTCAAACAGTAGTGTGTTTGTGACTCCTGCAGCTCCTGTGGGCTAGCCAGAAGGTGATCACCCCTGGCCCCCAAATCATGGGAGTGGTATTGTTTCACTAGCTGGCGTGTTTGTGGAGGCTCTGTCCTGCATTTAAACTTATATTGAGCCTCTGGATCTGATACTCATCTAAAAGCATGTCATGCCCTATTGTCTTTGTAGCATGGGCAGCAGAAAAGCATTAGTAAGCTGAAAACCAGGGCGAGCCAGGGAGTGGCTCTGCCTTTCGGTTATATAAAACCATGCCCTGGCTCCCTGCTATATCCTAAACAAACCTCCAGCATGAAGGTGGCAGACATGAAGAATGTTCACGCTGTGTTTGAGCAGTCACAACCTGCCACATCACTCCTTGAGGATTGTTGTCACATCCAGTATCTGGCTGTGATTCATGCCTAGAGTACCATTGACCTGCTGAGGTTTTTTCCTTACAAAGGGGACCAGCCTTACATTACTTCTGCCCCAGTACACTTGTGGATAAGGTCCTGCCTTGTGCTGGAAACTAACTGGGACACGATTAGTCTCCATAAGAAGGTGGCATGTTTTATCAAGAAGTAGCAAAAGCATTGGTACTGTTTGGGAGCAGGAGTTTGCCAAAGCAGGGTGGACTGAAAATGGGTTGCAGTCTTACTTCTCATGCTGATAGCCAAAACCATTTGTATGTCTAGGAGTTGTCCGCTGTCCTCGTTCCAAGAGAAGTAATCTTCAAGGGGAGGAGACTCCACTGGATGTAGAAATGGAACAAGAGTCAGCAGTGGATAAACACAATCTGGAGCGGAAGTGTGCGATGTTGGAATATACCACGTATGTCATCTTCGTCCTTGTTTTGTCCCTCACATGGAGTGGGCAAAAAGTACTGTTCTGGTTTGAGAATGTGACTTGATAGCAAAGGTAGTTATGACTTGAGCATTTCCATTGGGTGTTGAGGATTTGGGGTTTGGGGTTTTTGGCAATCCAGAGGTGATCTGATTAAAAGGACACATAGTTACCTATCCTGGTTACAAGTAACTTGTCTGCCCAGCAGGTTTTTGCACTAGAGGAAGAGAATAACCAGATTTGGATTTCCTTCAAAGGACCACAGGCATGTGTTGCAAGAATCTTGAGGAAGGCAAAGCTGAGGGAAGGAATGCTTCCTAAGTACAGTTAATGCAAGGAGCAGATGTAAAGATGCTCTGTTCCCATGGTTTATGTCACAGTGTGTCGAGTACCCTGTACCCTCAGTACCTTCCCAGTGTCGCGCTGGTGAACTCTGGAAATGATCTCTGGAGCACTTCATCCTCTGCCCCGTCACAACTGGCACACACAAGAGGACTGTATCCTCACAGCCTGTGACAGCCGTGCAGGATGCCAGCTTTGCTCTGCACTGTGGCTTGGTTTTGTCAATATTACATTGACAAATCAACAACCTGCTCAAGTGTTTCAGTTAGCTCACTGTACATATATAAAATTATCCTTAAAAATTCAGTGGAGTCAAGGGAACCTAATTCCACTGATCCTTACTGATAGGAAAAGGTTCTGCTTGGTTCCTTTGTCAGCTTTGGTCTCTGTTGTGTGGGAAGGAATCTTTTCCATTGGAGATCTGGTGTTGACTTGTAGTTAGGCTGGAGACAGCTGCAACATCATTAAGGTCAAGAAAGTTTTTGGATTTAATTGATGGTATAATGTTATCAGGGAAGAGTTGTTTATTGAAAGCTTGACTGAAATAATTGTTTTCATGGTAGATTTGGAAAAAAGCTTTCCTAAGGCAAAATGGGATTTCAGAAACACTCTCTGGTGCTATTGCTGGATGGTCAGAGCTGTCCAAAGCTCCCTCATCATTTAATTTTTTTTTTTATTTTGAAGAAGTAAGTTAGTCCCCATGATTTCTTCTGAAGTGTCTTATTTATAAAGAAGAACAACCTCCCCCAGTTCACCCGTTACATGCTATTCATCATTAGTTTCACCAGGGAGAGCATTGCAAGGCATTGGGTGTTCTGGTTTGTATGTGGTTTTAAACAGGCTCTAATGTGTGTGTCAGCAAACTGGAGACACCAGGGCCTGACGGTGTGAAAAATGCAGGGTTACACTGACAGCCTCCAGCTCCTGTGGGAGACTCCCCACACTTGTTCTGAGAAAGCTTCCATCACAGCAGGTATTCTCCCTGGTTCTGTGGCAGGGATAGTGCCAAGAACCGTGATGACCGTGGCAGCTGGAATGTGGCTATGAACCAGTCACTCTGGGTGCAGGCTCTGAACTGAAACCTCAGTTGTTCAATATCAGGGACGAATCACATTTTCTCCTCTTCTTTCCCAGTCCTGTCTGAATTGGGAGAGCAAGAGGGGAGTAAGTAGTGCACGTTGCACACATACAGCTCAGGGACTGCCTCGTCAGCTGTTCTTACTGAACAGTTCCTAAGTATTTTGTTGCTCTTCCTGTTAGAGGCAGCCGCGAGGTGGTTGACAACGGAACGATCCCCGGGGATGGGTTAGGAGCTGCAGGTCTGGATTCCAGCTTTTATGGGCACCTCAAGCGCAATTGGATCTGGACAAGCTACATCATCAATAAGACCAGGAAGGTGGGTATCTTAAAATCCATACACTGCAGTGACTTTTCCACGTTTTAGTATTCTTTAGGTTGAGATACCAATAACAAAGTCGTGCCGCTTGCGTGCTTTCGCAGTCGTGTGTCTGAGGCTTTGCATCCCTGGGAAGAAGGGAGTGCCCAATGGGTAAATCTTGGTGCTGATGAAGTCAATGAAAGAGTTGGGTGTAAATTTGAAACAGTCCATCAGAATTGGACGGTGTATTCAGCCAAAGGTGAAATACTTTATTAAGCAAACAGTTTAGATTACTTGGTGGTGCCTCTTGCCTTTCTGAAATGGAGAAGTTCATAGAATCACAGGATGGCCACATCTGAAGGGACCTCAAAGATCACCAAGTCCCAACCCCGCCATGGGCAGGGACACCTCTCACCAGCCCAGGCTACTCAGGACCCCATCCAACCCGGCCTTGAACACCTCCAGGAAGGGGGCAGCGACCACTTCCCTGGGCACCCTGTGCCAGGGCGTCACCACCCTCAGAGTGAAGAATTTCTTCCTAATACCCAATCTAAATCTCCCCCCTTATAATTTAAACCATTCCCCCTCGTCCTGTCACTCTAGGCTGTTCTAAAAAGTCCCTCCCCAGCTTTCCTGTAGGCTTTGTAGGGAAGGCTGTAAAAGCCAGGTATACATACAGCAATACTTCTTCAGAATATTCTCCCAGCTGTCTGCAAGCTTGGCTTAAGGCCGTTCTAAACCTGGGGCTGATGTTTTAAAGCTGCTAATAGCTTTTTCTTTTAGCAGTAATTTGTCTAACTGTTTTGAACACCTGTAAATCTACAACTTCATGTAGCAGAGTGTTTCAAAATCCTGTTGATGCTCCCTAGTAATTGCAGTAAGGAAAGCTGTGAAAATTGCCATTCTCCATTACCCTTTCTGTTTCACTGGAGGTTGCAAACATCTCTCACGTTCCCTGTTATCTCTTTTTAAACACTGGCATCTACTAGATTTGATTGTTCCCAGCATGGAACAGTTCTGCCCTTTACCATTCTTGTTGCCTTTCCTTTTAACCTGTTCTAGTCCTCCTATAACCTTTTTAAGGTTAAAACAGAATCACACAGTACATTCCAGCTGTGGCCAACATAGTTGCATAGTGTTGTTCTCCTTCCCTAAGAATTCCTTACAGCTAATTTGGTTTTTGGCCATTGCCAAGCATTGAACAGGTATTCTCACAGAACGGCCCATAATTACCCTCCCTGAAGTAGTGGCCAAATTAGAGCCCATTGGTGTACACGTGAAATTAGAGTGGCTTGGTTTTGACCTCAGGCAGGATCATTTCACTCCAAATCTCAATTGCTGCTCAGTCTCCTAATTGTTCAGCTCTAGCAGGACCTCCCACAGTTCTTCAGTCTTGGCTTTCCTCGCTATGGCTGCGACCAGCCTCTGTCTCCAGTGAGTTCCACACAAGAGAAACGGGCTTTGGTGAGAGTGGTGCAAAGCATGCACACTCCTAACCCACTGCAATCAGTTTGGGCTCAGATTTAAGAGGGGTAGAAGGTGATGTAGGAGGCATTGTGTCAGTCTTTGTATTTGCATTGTGGGTTTGAGCTTTTTAGACATCCTTTTGGAATGTAAAAAGTTAGAGAAAATTCTGCTCAGCCTCTGGAGCAGTGGGAGAATCAAGGATTTCTTTTCTAGTGCTGATTTCTTCTAAACTTGAGGAGATTTGCTTAAGTTCTAACCTTCCTAATCTGGCAGTCATGACGGCGTGATTTAAGAGGAGCCCTAGAGCCATTCAAATATGTGGCAGTAATAAGGCAAATTAATTCTTCATTATATTCAGGGATCTTTTCCTTTGTACTGGAAACGTGTTTCTGAGCCTGCTCAAAGGATATCCTGTATAGTGATGTTAAAACCAGTGCACTTCTTTTGCAATTGCCTTTTTGAAAGCTCTGTTGTCTTAGGAAAGTACAGTTTCTGAAAACGGACTGATGGTGAGACTCCAGACCTTCCTAACAAAGCACCCCCTGCCACTCAGTACTGCAGGTAAGGTGATGCTGCTGCTGGGGTCTGTAACTGCTTTAGAGCTGTTACTGCCTTTGCCAAACCCAGTGTGGGTGATGTGGGTTGTTCTTGTCTGCTTACAGTAGTCTAGGGTGCTCCTGGGGCAGTAAAATAGAGAAGTAATTTCCTTCCCTATTTCTGGATATACAGAACAATAGTTTAATATCCATTATTGATGACATGAGTTGTTCCTGTCACCTTACAATGATCTAAGATGCTTCTGGGGCAGCAAAATAGAAACCTAAATAACTTCCCTTCCTACAGAACAATAATTTCTGTCCTTTGTAATTTCTGATGTGCAGTTTTGTACGATAGGCACTGTTAAAATTGTGTAGCCTAACATTTATGCTAAGGAGGAGGAATGCTTCAGGTTGAAGATAACACTTCAACTTCATGTCCTCGTGTTTGTGACTGTACATTGGGCTTAGTAATTACTTGGTGCTTCCCCTTTTATGTGGGACTTTATTCTGTGTGAGCTGCTGAGATGTGGTATAAAGTGACACCACTGATAGACTTTGGCAATTGCTCTTTATACTTTACTGTTAGAGAAGGTAACTGCTACTGACCTCTGCTCCTGTAAAAATCTGTTGTTTTAGGGAACAACATTAATATTTTGGGGGAAGAAAAGGTAGGATCTGAGTCACTTGTCCAGAGAGAGGAATGTATTGAGATAAATAAAGAACCAAGCCAGGATCGAACAAAACGAGTGAGAGGTGGAAAAAGCCAAAAGAGGAAGAGACTTAGAAAAGACACTGGAAAGAAGATGAAGAAGAAAAAGAAAGGTGAGTGACTAACACATCAGGAAGCAGCAGCATTCTTTCTAAGGCATACACCTGCTGTAACTTGCTTTGGAGAAGCTGACGTGACACTCGCATCGTGTGGGAAGTGGAAGCCAACTGGCCATCTCTCTGGGGGGCAGAGGTTCAGATGTTGGGGGTGAGCTCTGGAGAGACACAGCAGAGTGCTCTAACTGCTGCCTGTGTGCGAATCCTGCTCCTGCAAACTAAAGAAACCAGATCAATTCCTTGCAATTTGCATTTGATCCTTTGATAGGTGGCTTAAAGATTCTCTGTGGCATGATGCTGTAGGTGGCCAGTTTGCTAATTACAGTGCTTGTTTTCTCCTTCCCAAGAGAGGTGCTGATGCATTTTACTTTCCAAACTGCTACTTCCTTCTCTGCTTTTGTCTTTCACTCTTACAAACTCCAACTGGTGCTGATGCTGCCTGTGATGGGAGTTTGAATTAACCAGAATATGTAGTGCTGAGATAAGTGTCTGGGTTTTTTTTTCTGGATTTGTTAGAAGAGGATTCTGTAGAAAAAACTAAAAGACTCCGCTACCACGATGAAGCTGACCAGAGTGCCCTGCAGAGAATGACACGCCTGCGTGTCACCTGGACAGTGCAAGAAGACAGTCTGCTCATGCTGTGCCGAATTGCTAGTCATGTGCTGAATGCAAAGGTATTTAATGGGCCCATTAAATAGAGGCTCTGTGTACTGAACACCCATTTCACCAGTCCTAAGCATTCATCCTGGGTGTGACCATCATTTGTGTGTGTCAAAGCTGAAGTTTAACACTAAATACATTTGTTCTTCTCACAGGTAAAAGGGCCCTTTGTTCCCTGGCAAGTCGTTCGGGACATCATGCACGCCAGCTTTGAGGAGTCCCTCGACAAAACTTCTCATTCCGTTGGACGAAGAGCTCGTTACATTGTCAGAAACCCACAGACCTATCTTAATTATAAGTAAGGAGGTTTCTCTCTGTGTTGTACACTGAAATTAAGTGACAGGATGTGTCCTCCTGTGGTTTTTGTCTTGATTCACATAACGTAAATTCCAATTTCTTTGCACCCTGGTGCTATCTGATCCATAGTGACTTGGGAAAATGGCAGCTGTGTGCAACACCTTCGCTTGTATCTGTTGCAGAGTTTGCCTGGCTGAGGTTTACCAAGATAAAGCCCTCATTGAAGATATCATGAACAGAGAAAATAATTACGAAGATCCACAGGTAGGGGGGAAGTATTCTGAAAGGTCACAGAGAATGTTACGCTGTTTGGATTGCTAAGTACTTGCACTGTTTCAATTACTGTGATTTTGTGTCTTATCTCTCCCTTGTACCTTTAGTGGGTTTAAAAATAGCATCATTGTAAAACTGCAGCATCACTGCTGGCTCGGGAGTGCACTGGGCACAGGCAGCTTTCCAAAGGCACATAAACAGCCCTGCTGTGCAACAAAAAATTGGGCTTCTCAGTGAGCTGGTTTAAAAGCATCCATGACTGGGCATCTATTTTTTTTTTAATCCTCTCAGCCTCCTCGTTATCTGAGCAAGAAAACATTTTTGCTCTGTAACTTCTTAGTTTTTGTTCCGGTTACATGTCAAAATCTTGCATTAGCTTCTGTGGATGAGTGCAGGAATGCAAGCAAAGTTAATGAGAGAAGTCCAGTCAAAAGGTTTTATTTAAATTTTGAGCTTTTTATGGCTTAAATCAGCCACAGTTTCACAGAATCACAGAATCACAGAATAACAAGGTTGGAAAAGACCTTTAAGATCATCAAGTCCAACCATTCATATTCTAAACTAAACCAGATCCCTAAGTACTTCATCTACCCTTTTTTTAAACACATCCAGGGAAGGTGACTCAACCACCTCCCTGGGCAGGCTGTTCCAGGCCCTGACAACTCTTTCAGTAAAAAATTTTTTCCTAACATCCAATCTAAACCTGCCCTGGCACAGCTTCATGCCATTCCCCCTTGTCCTATCACCTGTCACCTGGAAATTTGTTTATGCTTCCAGTGCAAACAATTCCTCTTTGAATCTCACAGTTTTTTCACAACTGGGACAGTGTCACAGCAGGATTTTTGGTTTTATCCAGGAATGACAATTCATATTATTGTCAGGAAATCCCAACCAGTTCTGTTGCTAGCTTCATTTTTGTTTAAATGAAGAATAGTTGTTTGCTGGTGAAAGGTTGCTGAAATACATGCATGTGTCCCCATCCCTGAGGTCTGCTTTGGGAAGCAAATCAAATCTTGTTGCTACAGGACTGTTCCTCTTGTGTAACTGGTGTCCTCCAAGCCATGACTCTGCAGTCTTGGAGAACGTGATAAAGTGTAAAGGGTGTGAAGAGAGAAAAAGACTTAAGCAGAAGCTTAAACACAGCTCTAGCAAGAGATCATCTGCTGTTAATTCAGTGTGATTGGTTTTAATATGTTCATGGTGGGTTGCTTGTAGCCATGAGCTTGGTTGCAGAACCTGCAGCCCTTAAATAAATTGGCAAACACAGCCACCACCGAGCTCTCCTGATGCATTCCCTTACCTGTCCTACTGTTTCCCACCCGGTAATTCAAGCCCAGCAATTCCTACTAGAATTTCCCACAAACACTCTACAAGTTGGTAACATTTCTGTCGCTTGTTTTCAAAGGTTTGTGCAAAGGAGTTTAAAGAGTTTGTGGAAAGGTTGAAAGAGAAATTCAGTTCAACCCTGGGGAATCCCAAACTTGAGATTCCTGACACTCTGCAGGAACTCTTTTCCAGGTATGTTAGTTACGGTGCTTGTGACTCTGCACGTGGGCTGAGATGGTGTGAGCAGAGGGCAGTTTGGAGTAAGCCCTTGCTCTGCTGTGCATGCTTTGCACCCTCTGTTACTCCTTGTATCAAAAGAGGCTTTGGCAAATACAACAGGCAAAGCTCCTTTCTAATCCATACTTCCTAAATACATGGAGCTAATTTTCAGTTACTCGCACAAGGCTCCTTATTTGAATCCCTTCCCATTTTGCTAAATAAGACTTTTTATACACCAGATCTTCAGAATGGCAACTTTCATAAACCCTCAGATCCTCAGCTGCACTATGAGAGATGTTGGCACCCAGGTGTAAGGTTTTAATGCAATAGAAGACTTCCCCTCAGGATTTCCCACATTAACTGGCCTCGGTTTATATCTCAGTTTGTAGCTGGTGGCTCAGATAAATCATCTCAGTGCTGGTTACGCTGCTGATGCTGAAGAGCACTCAGCTTTGTTAGCACTCTCCAGCCCCAGATCATCAAGCTTTTTTTTTTTTGGTGATGGATAACAGTTGGAGAGAAGTGTGGCAATTCAGGTCTCAAACCATTTTAGGATAAAATAATTATCACTGTTGTAGATGTTCTTCATTTGGGCAGAGCTGTACGTTACAGCACGAGTGCTGCCGATGGTATCTGGAAGAACAGAATGGCAAATCCATACAAATCCATACTGTCTCCTGCCAGTGTCTCATCTCCTGGTCAGCAGATAGCTTCATGGAGTGAGGGAGACTGATGTGGACAGTTCTAATTCTTGACACTTGTGCTGAGGGCTGCAGAGCAGATGGTTCTTTCAGCTCTTGCCTCGTTAGCAGTCATGCTTGTCAGCCTCCGGGTTTCATGGCTGATAGAAAATCACAGAGCATCACTCCTGTTCCAGTGTTTTCCTTTCCCTTCCCTGAACTAGATTTCAAGTTCTGGCGATCGGAGAAGACACAAGTCAAAACACCAAAGAGGACAGTCTAAGCAGGTGAGTGCCAGCACCAGTTTTTCCATTAGGACACAAGGTCACATCAGCCCTCACATCTCTGGAAGTCATGTGGCCTCCTAATTCAGTATGGTCTGTGTCTGTTGCAGTTCTGTTTATTGACAGAAATGCTGTCACAAGGCTGTAGGCCTCTGACATAGATTTGGTGAATAAAATGACAGCAGCAGTGCCCTTCTCCAGAAGGTGGGCCGTTATTGTTAGGACAAGAGTGTGTTTCCTCTGTGGGTGCTATACATTAAGAGGAGGAGATGTTAAGGAGGAGAACCTTGTTTTGTGTCGGGTTGTCGGGACTGATGCAAAATTCCAGGGTGGAAGGTCAGGGAGAGTGTAACAGGCCCTTTACTGGCTGATCCCCAGCTGTAGTGATCTCGTGCCTTTGTGCATCCATTGCAGAAGCAGATGGCTGAGTTTGTGTGGTTTGGTGGTAGTTTAACAGGTAACTCATGCTCCAAAATGAATATGAATAAAATCTTTTTTGTCTTTTTTTTCTTTCAGTGTCTATGATATCCATTTCCTAGTGCTCCAGAACTTGATTCAGAGCACTCTGGCACTCTCAGATAACCAGATGAAATCTTGCCAGTCATTTCAGGTACAGAATCTGGACCAAGCTTTACTGGTCATCAAACTATACCTCCTTCCTTTGACATACACCTTCTTCAAACGGGAGAGAAGAAACCCAGAAATTTAGATTGGTATCCATCCTGGGGGGATTATTCTCTGCCACTTTCAGGAAATTCTGTGTTCCAGGCAGAATTTCCATATGTTGCTTTTCTCTCTGAGGATGAGATTGCAAGGTGTGAGGTTGAAGTAGTCCCCCAAAACCATATGAAATAAACCCCACATCCCCTCCACTGGGTCAGACTGTATCATGATTTAGTGTCCACTTGTGCATTTGGAATTACACTGCAGAGGTGACAGCACGAAACCAGGTCCAGTATGCAGCAGACACTGGTGTTGGGAAGCCTCTTCTTGAGCACTGGGGACCACAAAAATATATCATCTGTCACTCAGGCACTTAAAAAAACAAAGTTAGAAGTTCAAAGGGAGTTTAATATCTCAGCAGCAGGAAAGAGCAGAGCCTAGAAAGCCAAACTCATGGAAGCAAATGTTCACGGTAAAACAATGGGAAGAAAATACCAAAATGTGCTGCAGAGGAATGTTCTTTTCCCATATATAACTGCAGTGGGAGCCTGACCTCATTCTGAATATCAAATGTTCTGTAGCACTTAGTTAATTCAATTGGCATTTACTGTGGAAAGCCTGGAGAATCCGATAAAAGTAATAAACAGAGTAGTAGTGAAGTGCATTTATATGTATCATTTGCAGTCTGGCCTGTAGCTCCATATTCCTGTAGCTAATGTACACCTCAGGTAGGTGGGTAGCAGTGGATTCAGAGTGAACACGGCCTGGTGCATTGAACGGGGCTTTTGCAGACTTTCCGCCTGTACCGGGAGTACCAGGACGACATCCTCGTGAAGGCTTTCCTGGAGTGCCAGAAGAGAAGCCTGGTCAATCGCCGGCGAGTAAACCACACTCTGGGACCAAAGAAAAGCCGGGCTTTGCCTTTTGTACCCATGTCCTATCAGCTGTCTCAGAGTTACTACAGGTGAGTGTCAGAAAGGTTAGTGTTTGAGCAAATAAAAGAACCTACCTGGGTGTGTGTGGCATGGAGGAGAGAAGCATCTAAAGCAAAGCACCTGATCATCATGGCTGTCGCTGGAGAGGTGAAGGCAGCATCTGCCTATGAACGTCTGTGTTCACCCTGTATGCAGCCAGCAGCTAAAGGCTGTACAGGGAGTACAGCCAAGTTTGCTGGGCCAGCCTTTATGTAGACAGGAAGAGAGGGGGAGGAGGCAACCAGGCTGGGGAAGGGGCTGGAGGGCAAATCCTATGAGGAATGGCTGAGGGAGCTGGGGGTGTTTAGCCTAGAGAAGAGGAGGCTGAGGGGAGACCTTATCACCACCTACAACTACCTGAAGGGAGGTTATAGAGAGATAGGTGATGGTCTCTTCAGTCAGGTGACAGGTGATAGGACAAGGGGGAATGGCATGAAGCTGTGCCAGGGCAGGATTAGATTGGATGTTAGGAAAAAATTTTTTACTGAAAGAGTTGTCAGGGCTGGAACAGGCTGCCCAGGGAGGGGCTGAGTCACCTTCCCTGGATGCGTTCAAAAAAAGGGTAGATTAAGTACTTAGGGATATGGTTTAGTTTAGTATGTGAATGGTTGGACTTGATGATCTTAAAGGTCTTTTCCAACCTTATTATTCTGTGATTCTGTGAGTAGCCCATTGGCTACCCTGGGTCTAAAACTCATGTACAGTAAGACCAGATTCTCAAAGTTCTGTGGTGCTTTGTCTTTTTGTCCAGAGTTTTTACATGGCGGTTTCCCAGCACAATCTGTACAGAGTCCTTTCAGTTCCTCGAGAAGCTCAAGGATGCTGAAAGATCAGACCAGCCAGATAGCTTCTCATTTAAAGATCAAGAAAACCAACCATCAGAAGGAATGATCGCATTTCCTATGGATGGGCCTGGAGGCCAGTGCGTGGCGATGCTTTCCCTCTTCTCCCTGGGACTGGTGTCTGTGAATGTGAGGATCCCAGAGCAGATAGTTGTGGTGGACAGCACTATGGTGGAAAATGAAGTGATAAAAAGGTAAACACTGTTATTTATATTGGTAAAAATGGTTTGGGGGTAGCTTGGATGAAATTTGACTGGTATTAGCTTTTTTTTTGCACGGAGTTGTGGCATGGTTTAGTGTGATATTGTTTAGATTTTTATTTCTGAGGGAGAATTCTGAAGGCTTAATGACACTTCAGTTAGTGCCCATCACTATAGCCATTTCTTTTCCCATATGTGATGTTTAAATTGCTGGGCTCTCCACTGCCACCAGAGCTCATGCAGGAAGGGGAGCAGTGTGTGCTAGATGAGTGTTTTCATCAACACCACACCTCCCTGTTTCAAGAACTAAGAAGGATAAGTGACAAGGTTTCAGCTTTATCAGTGAAACCTGTCTGCACAATACTGGCTCTATGTATTGTCTCCTCTTTGATTTATTTTTTTTAAAGCTTTCAGTAATTGCACACCACTGAGTTTGAAGCTCTCTCCCTAGGCAGCCTAATCCCATAAATAGTTATCCTTACAATCATGTGTTTTCCTAGAGCACAGCTAGAATATCTCTCTGTAGTTCCACTTGTTGCTTTGTGTTGTGTTATATATGCATGGAAAATACTTTGTGCTCTTTCTCCTTAGAACAGCTTATTACCTATTTGAAGCCTGTTAATCACAGTGCCCCTCCCATAATATGCTATTCTTTAGAATGAGCAGCCTCAGTTCCTTTACTTCTGGTTTTGGTATGTTATTCATGTTACCCACATCTCTGTCTTGCTTGTTATTTTCCTCTGGGCTGAACTGTGATGCCAAAACCCAAATGCCATACTCTGCTGACAGGTCTGTGCCAGTTAGGTCACGTTATACAGGTGATCCACCTGCCAGTGCATCCTGAGAACAGGAATGGCCACAGGCTGGTCATAAAAAAAAGAAGAAAGCACCCCCAATCGGTTATGATTTTTGGGATTCACTATAAGAAGTTTCTTTTCCTTTTACCTAGTTAATTGTTTCCTCTTAATGAGGTGGGACAGGGGTGTAGAGCTATACTATAAGTATAGTGCATATCTCCCTGTGGAGCTGCTTCCTGTTCTTTTCCAGGCTATTGCATCAGGTTGCTGGAAGTGTTCTGAACACAAATCCCATATTTTCATAAACTTGCAGCCTCTCCAGTGTGGTGATCCCACACAAACTTAATAAGCTGTCTTACCACCCCGGGCCTTGGCAAAGATACACAGAGCCCAGGACTAGTCCCGTTCCCAAGCACAGTTTTCCAACTGTTATTTTTCCTAATGATGTGTTGTTCTCTTTTATATTTTAAGAGACAGTACATAAGGTCTAACTCATCTTGGAAGAGGTTGGAAGGAGCCTGTGGTTGTCTCTGGCATAACCTACTTAAAACAGAGGCAGCTTCAGAGTTCAGTCAGGTTGTTCAGAGCCTTCACCTTCATCAGTAATGGCTCTTGTCACATCCTGGGAAGAAATAGCATTGGTTTGGCTAAGTTTGTCTCTGGGAAACTGATTCTGGCTGCTACTGCTACTGTTGTTTCTTTACTTCGAGGCCATCTGCAGTTTGTGTCATGTTGGGGTTTTGGGTTTGTGGTTTGGGGGGTTTTTTTCCCTTTTTAAAATAACTGCAGTGTTTGCTCTGTAATTTTTTTTCTCCTTTTCTCCCTCAAAAATAAACCCTGTCTGCTCTGCACTGCAGCGTCCCTCACAGTCTCAGCCTTTGTGCTCTGAAAGATGAAGAATTGTCTGCTGAACCAAAGAGGTTCAGCACTGTAGGTTCAGATATTTTGGATTCAACTTTTTTGCAAAAAAAAAAGCTTCCTTTTCCAGGGACCTTCGGTGTCTTTTCTGTGGTTGCTTGTTCTGGGCACTTTTAAAATCTGTCTGCTATAGCCATGCCCACAGCTGTTTATGACCAAGTGCTAGAACGCAGAAGAGCATGTGTTCTGGCCCTGCTCCATGGGATGAGTCACTTCTTGTTTGGGAAAACAAACAAACAAAACACCTCTCTTTGCTTTAGCTTGGGAAAAGAAGGACTTGAGGATGAAGATGATGATGATGATGACTTAGACGACGGCTCTGGAGGCAAACGGAGAATAGAAGTGAAAGCTCGTCAAGCATCTCATACCAATTACTTGCTGATGAGAGGTTACTATGCCCCTGGAATCGTCAGCATGCGCAATCTGAGTCCCAGCGACAATATTGTGGTCAACTCCTGCCAGGTGAAGGTTAAGCTGCGGTGTACACCAGTACCAGGAAGACTCAGCTCTCCAGGTCAGTTCGTTTGGCCTGACTTGCAGAATTGGGTTGGAGCAGGAGAGAGCCAACTCCTGAGCTCAGGAGCTGCTTTGAACTCGGCCTCTGAATAGGAACGTTCTTTTCTCTTCACACGTGCAGCGTGCCTTGCAGAGCGTCCTCTCCTGGCTTCAGCAGGACTTAAAGACCTTTCCAGGGTAACGAGTCCATCCATGTGTGAAACTGTTACTCCAAAGAGGGAGTCTGGCCTCTGCTCTGCTGTACCCTCCTCGGGAGGCTGTTCCATCCCTTCTGCAACTTGGAATTCCATATTATGTCACACCCAGGCTCTCTCTTCTGTAAAGAGAAAAGAAAATCTTTCTGAGCTCCTTGAATGGAAATTCACATTTACTCATCTCATGCCAGTGCCTGAAGTAGTGCTGTCCTGTCGCTGGCCCTTTGCCCACAGTAATTTTAACACTTTGATAATATTTAGAGCTTGAATATCCGAAATCTGTCGGCATGCCCCCTTCTTGAAGAGCAGCTTCCTTTCAGCAGCAACGCAGGTGTGTCGGGGAAGCCTTTAGCTGGAGGGTCCAGTGCTGGTCCTGCCCATTCCTGCTGCTGGGGGAACCTGGAAGCTTTCTCCCATCCCAGCTGCACTCGTGCCCCCCAGGTCTGCTGAGCTGATGGCTCACGGCACCTGCTCTGGCTTTGCCTTGGCTGTCAGGGAAGTGCAGCTGCCGTGTGAGTGTCCCCAGGGCGCCGTGCGAAGCCAGCCTGCAGATGAAGGGGTGGGGGGCCAGCAGGAATGGTGCCAAGCCCCCCCTCCAGCCATCCAGGACTGGAAAGAGCCATTACACTGCTTCAGCTTCTGGCTTCCCTGTACGGTGGGGGTCAGTTTTGTGCAGTGATGCCCAGACAGAGGTGCCTTCTCATACTAACTGTACAAAGACTCTGCCAGCGTGTGGTTTAGACCACATCTGACTGATAGCTTTTTGCCACGAATCAGCTGCTTCCAGTCTGGATTACCAGGGCACAGCACTGCCTTGCCCTAGAATTTTCACTTGACTTCCCTCAAGAGAAGGAGGAGATGGCTCCCTTGTTAACTCAGAGTTAAGCTGACCCAGTGTGAGAGAGAATATCACTGCCTTTCAGCAATACTTTGCTTTGATGTGAGGGCAAGGCCTCATAAACCAGCCTGCTCCTCTTCTGTGGGGCTTTTCAGAGACAGATAGGTTAGGCAGAAAGGAAAAAAGGAAACTCTGGCATTGAAGAAGGAAAACTGAGCTCTGTTTTCAGTTGGAATAGTCTAGAACTCCTCAAATCTGTCTGTCTCAGCGTATCTATCTTTCTGTAGCGTATTGCACAGTAACAACTGCTTCACAGCTTACACACTTGCTTTTTATTTGTTTTGCAGTTCCTTCTCTGCTTGATAACATGGCTGTGGGAGTCTCCTGTCTCCCTGAAACTTTCACAAGGCTGATAAAGGTCCAAGAAGAAAACTACGAGGTGGATCGGTTTCTCCTTGAGTGCACAGAAAGCTACAGCTACAGCCCCCCAGATGTAGCTGCTGTTCTGGAGATCCGCAGCGCCATAGAGGCAGCTTCCCACTTTGGAATTTGCAAAGCTGAGCTCAGCAAACGTTTCTGCAGGTATGAAGAGGTGGAACCTGAACGCACCAGGAGCTTGGAGCAATACATTCAGGTGGGTTTACAGCCACCTGCTTTCCATACAGTAATGTTTACATGCTTTGTGTTCCACTCAAATAGGACACTTTTCCAAGCTGTAGGAAGCAAATATAAATTAAACAAAGCTGCATCTTTTAGGTGAGACATCACACACCAGAACCTGGTAGCAACCTTGCCTTGAAGTTAGGCTGGCCAAAAGTTAAAGCAGCACTTGGTCAAAGGGAGGAATGAATTTTTTCAGAAACTAGAGGTACCAAGGTTCATCTTCGGAAGCAAAATACTCTTTCCACTTACATATTCAGTTAAGCTGAAGAAAAAGGTCTTGTGCTGTAATTCCAGACAGGTTTAAGGGGTGAAACATCTTTCCAACTTCAGTGCAACAGGACTGAAAATTGAATATTCTACCAAGCTCTTCCTCTTTCTCTGCTGCTAGTTAAAGGTGGCAGTTCTGTGGTCTGTAGTTAAACTGACATTTTCCAGTGAAAGCTCCTGAGAAAACATTTGTGGTTTTGTGTTTTTTTTATAGGACCTTCTTGAAATGCAGCAGGTTTTAGAAGTAGGAGGCCACACTGTAAGGCTGGTTGCAATAGTATTTGCCAAGCCATGGCTGTTGCATTCTGTATGTCTGAAAAATAAACCAGATGACTCTGAGCAAGGTGCAGAAGCGGCTCCCACCGACGTACAAGCAGATTGCCTGCCATTGGAACCACAGGCAGGGGAGGGAGGTTTGAGAGAGGAGGAGCAGCTGGGAGAAGACACACAATCTGTAGGGGATGGCGAACCTCCAAGAAAGAGATGCAAGACTCAAAGTGATGTCCTTCAAGACAGCGATCAACTCTGCAAGGCTTCACAGAGTGGTTTGGAAAGTGCAAATGACAGTGACATTGATGCAGATGTTCCTGATCCCGTCACTGTGAAGGAAGCTTCGAAGGTGGATGAAGAGACAAGCTCCCTGGGAGGACAGACAGACCCAGACCACCGAGCTGAACACCCAGTGTGCGCTCCAGATGCTGTGGAGCCTTCCAGGGAGCAAGAGAAATCTTTTGCTGAGGACAAAGAGCCTGAAGATGAGAATGATGAGCTCAGCACTGAGGACAAGCAGCAGATCCCTGTCCTTGAACAATCAGCCAGTGAGCAATATGATGATCTTTCCTACTTACAGGAGAACCCAGGAGTCTCTAAAGGTATGTAGGAGCGCTCTATGTCCAAGAAATACAAACAAGCTCATCATCACTTGATCCCAAACAGGTAGCTCTATTTCATAAGCAAATACTAGATTCTTTATGAAGCTGGACCAGTGATAGAGGTTTTCATTTCCCACAAAGTGGCATTATGCTACTTGATCTTGGAAGGTCTTGGGGGTTCAAATACATCAAAGATTCCTTCCTATGCACATTGCTGGAAGGTTCATTACTAGACCAGGAACGTGTTTTCCTTAGAAACTCACTTCCATGTCTTACTCTTTGCCAAAAACATATTTGGATCTCAAGTTTCTCATCTCTGGCTTCAGTCCAATGGCTAGACATCCATGCACCCAGGGAAAGCAGTGCTACTGGTGCATGTTTAACTAGAATACTCAGGACTGGAAGTTGGAAGGTTATTAAACCATGCACCAGAAAGCAGCACGTGCCAGTGAGGAGATTATTAGCCTTGTCTGTAGCCCAGTTTGACTTCATTTTAATTTCCTTTTTACTCCCAGCTTTCTAATAGCTAGTACCTCTTGCCAAGCTTTACATTAAGTAGGTTGTTGGGGATTTTATTTTGGTTTTGGTTTTATCAGCTCTGATTTCAGATTGAATCACGAGCTAACTGCTTGTGGTATTCTGCCAAGATGTGCCACTAGCCATGCTCACAGCTGCAGGCTGCCACGTGGGTCGGAGCAGGCTGACCTTAGAGCTTGGTGCCATTCAGCGGGAGCCTTCCTGCAGGAGATAGATTCGGGGCTGTCTAAACAGCAAAGGCTTCAGCAGTTATTAAGATGAAACTGTTGAAGTACTGTTTTGGATTTAACTTCCTCTACTTGTTTATAACACAGGAGGGGAAAAAATAGTCGTTACCTTACCAAGCATAGACTGGTTTTGCTGAGGAGAGCCGGCTGGTGGGTTTATGTGTGCTTAAGCCAAAGCTGTTAGCCTCTAGGTGTGCTGCGAGTACCTGCAGACAGTAATTGTGTCATTAAAACCCATGACATAATGTGTAATGGAAGCTGTGGAGACAACTTTTCCTTGAAACCAAGCTCTGTTGAAATCCTGAGTTTGCATTGTCAGGTCTGCAGCTGCTCAGACCCCTCCTCAGCTGCCCTGTGGTTACCAGGAGCCCGACGTGCCGAGCCCTGCACAGCACTTGGTGTGAAACGTGGTTCCTGCAGCCCATAGGATTACTGGCTGCCCAGCCACCTCGTCAGGCTCCTAGGAATAAAACTTCCTGCTGCAACTTGGGGATGGGCCTACAGGGAGCCTGGTGGAGTGGGGGTGTGGGAAGGGAGGAGCCAGGGAACAGCAGCAGCCCGGAGCTCCCCACACAGCACACAGTGCCGTTTGCTGGCATCACTTTCTGCTGCTGCATTTTCCAGCTGAGACAGCTCTTACTTTCCCTGCACCAGGTAACAGGTTTGGGTTAATTAAGAATTGTTCTTTTCTTTCCAGGAAGTTCCATGACGGATGTATCCCAGGCAGCCAGGGACCAGTGAGTAACCAGGATGCCTGCAGAGTCACCAAACACTTAGTGCTACCCACATAATACCTGGAAGCAACTGACTGGGAAACCGGTCACAGTTTGTGCTCAGAGGGGTAGTGAGCATTTATGATGGAAAACCCCCGTGTTCTCCTCTGTTGATGTTAACATGACCCTGTGCAGGCTGAGAACACTTCTCTGATACATGGGGGGTTTTCCAAGAAAACAACTAGCTCCAAGTATCAGAGGAATGAAAATAATTTTCTTAAGCAGGTCTGGTGCCAGAAAGTCTCCACTTCCAGGTGCCCGGGAGAGGGCTGGAGAAGGGGCAGTGGGAGATGGGGATTTCCACACAGGGTCTGTCTTGTGACCCCAGAACACTAAAAATGAGGAATATGCTTTCCTACCTGAGCAGTTGCTGCATGCTGCAGATGGAAGCAGGGCTTGGGTAACTTCTGGAGGATGTTAGAGCTGCTAACTAAGAAGTGAAACAAAGCTTTCCCATCCAGACTCGGGGTAATCAGGTGTCAGGGTGCTCAGACTTTGGGTCTGTGTAACTGCCTAGCAGATCAGCACCAGGCCTGCCCGTTCCCAGAGCAGCTGCAGAATTTACACCTAGGATGACAGTGACCACTGGCAACAGAGGTAGCAGGAACCTGTTACACAGAAATGATGATGATGGGAAATCCAGCTGGGAGAGTAATTCCTGACAGAGCTGAACGTAGTGTCTCTTGCAGGGCCTGCGAGAACGTCTGCTTCATTGGGAGGCCGTGGAGGATCGTGGACGGGAACCTGAATAAACCTGTGTGTAAGGGGATGATGGAGGCAGTGCTTTACCACATCATGACGAAGCCAGGCGTAACGGAAGGCATGCTGTTGCAGCATTACGTGGGGGTACTGCAGCCTGTTGCTGTCTTAGAGATCCTGCAGGTACGTGAACTATCACCTGGTTCAGCCTCTGCACTTAGAGGTTGGCAGGTGCTTTGCTGGACAGGGTCACCAGCTGGTTGACCAAGGGAAAACAGATGATGTTGTTGTTTTGGATTTCAGCACGGCTTTCCATACTGTGCCTCACAGCATCTTGCAGGACAAAATGTCCATCACACAACTAGACAAAGCCATAAGGTGTTGGGTGGGCAGTTGGCTGAAGGATCGGGCCCGGAGGGTGACAGTGAATGGGGTCCTGGCTGGTGGCCAGTCACTAGTGGGGTTCCCAGGGCTCCATTTCAGGGCCAGCTCTTTCTAAAGTTTTCATAAACGACCTGGGCTCAGGACTAGAGGGTGTCTTAGGTAAATTGCAGATGACACCAAATTGTGAGGAGCTGTTGACTCCATTGAGGGTGGAGGAGCCTTACAGAGAGACCTGGACAGATCGGAGTTGGGCAGTCACCAACAGCGTGAAGTTTAACAAGGACAAGTGTCAGATCCTGCCCCTGGGAAGAGGCGACCCTAACTTCACACCCAGCCTGGGGGATCAGGCACTGGAGGGCAGCCATGAGCCAAGAGGGATTTGGGGGTGGACAGCGAGTTACCCATTAGCCAGCAGCGTGCCCAGGCAGCCAGGAGGGCCAACTGCATCCTGGGGTGCCCAGCCAGGCCAGGGAGGAGACTGTCCCGCTCTGCGCTGCGCTGGGGCAGCCTCACTTGGGTGCAGTTTTGGGTGCCACAGGACAAGAGTGACACAAAACTATTGGAGGGTGTCCAGAGGAGGGCAACAAGGATGGGGAAGGGTTCGGAGGGGAAGGCATACGAGGAGAGGCTGAAGTTGGTTGGTTCAGCCTGAAGAAGAGGAGGCCAAGGGGAGACCTCATCATGGTCTGTGGCTTCCTGACAAGGGCAGCTAAGGGGCAGGTGCTGGTCTCCTCTGGTTTATGTCGGTTGTAAGGAAGAAACAAGTTCTTTGCTGAGAAGGTGATGAGGCACTGACACAGGCTCACCAGGTCAGAGTCCTGAGCTGGGCTGAGGGCAAGAAGCATCTAGACAATGACCTCAGTCCCATGCTCTGACTGGGCTGGGTCTGTGAGGAACCAGGAGTTGGACTCGATGGTCCTCATGGGTCCCTTCTAGCTCAGGGGATTCTGGGATTCTAAGTGCCAGGAAGATGAAAGACAATTTCCTCCCGTTGGGGCAGATTAGCCAGGGCGAGGTGCTGCTCCCAGCGAGGAAGGCAGGATGCCTCCTTCTCCTAGCATTACCATGCTACAGATGTTAGAATTGGAGCTGGCTTCTGAAACGGATGTAAGTGCAGTTGGTTACTGAAGAGTGGTGTCTTGTCACTGTGAAATACTGAGTTGGGCTGTTCATCACCCAGAGAGTTTATCCCAAGGTTTCCCTCATATGCCTTTCAGACGGGGAGTGTTTGACACAAGAATCAGCCCCATGCAGGACAGGGCTGGCTGTACATACTCTGTCCTCCCGGGCTCCTGTCCTGCCAGACCTCCTTAAAGCCATGCATCCGTCCTTAACTGTGAAACCATGTGCTGGGAAAACTGGGGGTTCTCATTTCTTTTTCCCATCTTGTCACCATTGCTGCTTTGCAAATGAAACCTGGGTCTTATTCCCCCTTCCCGTGACTGCCGTAGAGCAGCAGTGTTACAGCCCTTCCCCTACCAGTGACTCCCTGTACCGACACTGGAAATTCCAGTGCCTGTGTCCATGCTGCTGTCCAGCGGCTCGAGCGCTGTGGTAACAGTGCGAGCTGTTTGCTCCCGCGCTGAGCAACCTCCCGGCTGCTCCCTCACAGCCCTTCCGAGCATCCCGTGCCACAGCAATGGGATCAGCAGCAGACGGGTTTCAGACTGCAGGGTGGAGTTTACAGCAGTGAGGAGCACCCATGGGAGAGTGGTAAAGATCCCTGGGCAGGTTTTCTTCAAACCCAGTCAGGGAATTACCCGAACATGGTACGCATTGGAGAGCTTGTCTCTGACTTCCCTAGTGATGAATGTGGTTAGAACTAGTATTGAAACTACACAGAGCCCGTGTCAGGACTGCTCCAACTACCAGTAAATCCAGATGCACACTGAATACGTGACTGAATATGCACCAGGTGTTTTCAGCGTGTGCAGCACACAGGATTGCCTTGCTGGGTGTCGCTGCAGGAGCGAACGCTGACCCACTGGGCAAGAACTGCCCCAGGAGCCTGGGGTTTCCATCTGCACCAGCCTCTGATGATTCAGCGCTGTTCCCCTGAGTGGGGAGAGCTGCTGCTGAGCAGTTGTGTGTCAGTAGCCCGAGGGCGGCCACTGCTGAAACGGCCCGAGGAGCACACACCCAGCCCTGCCAGCGGGCTTTGTTGTGCTGCCATCTTTGCCATCCCTGGGTCAGTTTAAGGAGTGAAACCGCTTTGAGTATAAATTGCTGAGCACCTCTGGAACGCTGTACATACAGCAGCATTATGGGCATTATTTAATTTTTGCTGCCACTGCTCAAGCTGAACCATATGAGTTTCTCAGCAGGGCCTGGAAGCTCTTGGCTGCATCAGACGGTTCTACATGAAAAAGCCACCCCTGGTGTCACTCTTCTCCCAGCCGGTTGTGGAGGAAAACCTGGAGAGTCCCAAACTGAGCCAAAGCCCAACGATCTATTACGAGCCTACAATTGACTGTACTCTGAGGCTGGGAAGAGTGTTCCCCAGCGAAGTGAACTGGAATAAATGGGTGCAGATTATCCCTGTATAGAAGAGGGAATTCCAGCTGGTTGAGGGAACCGGTTTGGCCAGGAGGTGTGAGGGTGCAGAGTCAGTGTTACAGTTTGTGCTTCATCTTGGTTTTATTAAATTATTTACCTTTTTTTACTTTTGGATGTATTTAAAACGAGAATAAAGCTTAACGTTACGCGGCAGGGGCATCTGAGGGCGCTCCAAGTGTACTTCCCTTACCCGGCTCTGTGCTGGCTGCCGCGGGGCCCGGCGCCCTGGCGCTCCCCTCGCTGCCCCGGCCCGAGCCCGGGGCCGGTCCCCTCTCCCCTCCGCCGGGCGCGGCTGTCCGTGCCCGCCCGCCGGGTCCTGCGGCAGCCGGTCTCTCGCGGGAGCCGGGCCGGGGCCGCGGCGGGAGAGCGCCCAGGGCCCCGGCCGCGGCCCCTCAGGCCCCGGGCGGGGGGGTTCGCACCGCCAGGACCGTCGGCCGCGCCCCCGGGGCCCTCAGTCCCGCCAGCGGTGCCCGCACTGCGCGTTGCAGCACTTGTAGAAGGTTGTCATGGGCTCGTCGGCCGAGCGCGTCTGGATCTGCATGAAGTAGGCGCGGGGGTGCTCGCACTTGGGGCACGGCTCTGCGGGGAGAGGAGAGGCGCGGCGCCGTAAGGGGATGGGAGCGGAGCGGAGGCGAGCCCCGCCCGCCCCCCGGCCCGGCCCGGCCTGGCCCGGCCCAGCCCAGCTCAGCCCAGCCCAGCCCTACCTGCGGTGGAGTCCACGTTCTCCCAGGCCGCAGCGCCGCCCAGCACGTCGTCCACCTCCTTCAGCCGCGGGTACTTCCTGCTCGTCACCTGCGGGCGCCGCGGGTGAGGGGAGGCCCCAGAGGCCGCGCCCGCCCCCGCGTCCCTCCCGCCGCCCGCCCCGGCCCCGCGCCCGCCCCGGCACCTTCCGCGTGACGTTGCGCACGTAGGGGCAGGTGGTGCAGGCGAAGCGGTGGCAGCGCGGCCCCTCCTCGGCCACCAGCACGTTGCCACAGGCCGGGCAGAAGAGCAGCATCGCCGGTTCCGCGGCTCCGACCGCCTCTTCCGGCGCGACGATGGCGGAGGCCGAGGAGGAGCTGGCGCACGCCGAGGTGCTGGAGCTCTTCCAGGCGGCGCTGGCGCGGCTGGTGCAGGACCCGCTGCTCTGTGACCTCCCGCCGCAGGTGGGGCCGAGGCACCGGGGGGTGGGCGGTGGAGGCGGGGCCGGGCTCAGGCTCGGGCTCGGGCTCGGGCTCGGGCTCGGGCTCGGGCCCGGGCCCGCCTGACGCGGCCGCGCCGCCCGCAGGTGACGGCGGAGGAGATCGGCTCGCAGGTGGCGCTGGAGTACGGACAGGCCATGACCGTGCGCGTCTGCAAGGCGGACGGCGAGATCATGCGTGCGTCCGGGGCCGGCGGGGCGGGAGGCGCCGGGAAGGAGCGGGCCGGGGTGGGGCACCCGGCCGGGCCCGGTGGGGGAAGGGGGAACACGCCTCGGGATGGGGGGCACCTGGCCGTGTCCGGCGGGTGATGGGGGGACACGGGCCGGGGCGCTGACGGGCAGCCCTCCCCAGCCGTGGTGGTGGTGCAGAACGCCTCGGTGCTGGAGCTGAAGAAGGCGCTGCGGCGGCACATCCAGCTGCGGCAGGCTCGGCAGGGCGGCGTCCAGCACCTCAGCTGGTGAGCAGTGACCCGGAGCCGGGGGCTCCGGCTGCCCCCTCCCCGTTCCCACCGCCCTCCCGCTCCGCAGCCGCCCGCCCTGAGTGTTTCTCCCTAGGAAGTACATCTGGAGGACGTACCACCTAACCTACGCGGGAGAGAAGCTGGCGGATGACCAAAAGAAGCTGAGAGAGTGAGTGACGGAGCCTCGCCTGGCCCCGGGGTGCTCCGCGGGCACAAGGGAGACCCTCACCTCGTCCAGCTGCCTGGGGACCGAGGAGGCTGTGGGGTTTCAAGGGCTGGGGCTGGGAAACATGCACAGCAGCATCATTCTCTGTGTAGGTATGGCATCAGGAACCGGGACGAGGTCAGCTTCATAAAGAAGCTTCGCAAGTGACCTGTTGGGGTAAGTCCCATGACTCCTCTAAGAGCTGTCACCGCAGCTTCCTCCTGCCCAGCCTTGGTGCTGGGGCTCCCTGCTGCATAGCAGAGCCCAGGAGCACAGGTGGCGGCAGTAGGCCTGTCCTGTGGCTCTGGGCCCTTCCCACATCCCAGCTGTGCTCTTTGTGCTTCTCTCCAGGCAGGGAATGATAATTCAGCCACCTCTGCTAACAAGAGTGGCAGCATCCCAGTGCCAGCAGCGGTGTCTCTCTAAAAAATAAAGCGGGGCTGACCCTGAACCTGCTCCCACCTTGTCCCAAGACTCATGAATGCAGTGTCCCTGCATTCGCCCTAACGATTGCAGCTAGGACTTTGCTTTCTTTTAAGCCTCTTGAATCAGTAAATCGCTGTTAGGCAAGTGGCTGTGCACTGCCTAACCCCGAGGAGGACAGAAGCATCTCCATGCTGCAGGGCATTGCCACCACCAGGTCACCTGGCTGCTCTCCCCCAGCTCCTGTGCAGTCCAAGAAGTGCAGCTAGCAGGCACGGCCCATGGCTGCACACAGGCACCTGCAACACACAGGCACCTGCAACACACAGGCACAGCCTGTTCTTTGCTGCCATGGGGGTGCTTGAGCAGGCACCTCAGCTTAGCCTGCAGTTTTGGTGTCTGTGTTTTTCCATTGTTTGGTTTATGGAAACTTGAGTTCAACCGATCCCCTATTCTCAGAACGGAAGCCACGTCATTACCCAGCTCTAGGTCACAGTATTTCTGTGTGACCCGTACACTTACAAACACTTCCAGCACAGGAAGCAGGAGTAGTACCTGTGTTTACCTGTCTGTAACCTGTGTAGACAATCCTGGCAGTACACTGCTGTTTTTAGGAAGTGATGCACACAAACACAAGATGTGCCCAAGACTCTAGGAAGTCACATCTGCAGCCCTCCTGCTCTGCACACACAGTGTCTGGACACAGGGGTACCCGCAGGTTGTCCCAACACTTGGGGCTCGGTGTTGCTGCTCCAGGTACCTGGGTTAGCAACTGCTGCTTTGTGACTGCAGTCCCTTTTTTCTCCTTTCAGTGCTGCCACGCTCGCAGCACGCAGCGGAATAGAATGTGCAATGACAGAAGCCATCTGCCCCAGGGACAGCATGCGGGAGCTGCTGTCACAGCCAGCTCTTTACTTTCTTGAACAGAGTGGAGAATCCAGCCCCACCAAGACCCGACCAGATTCAGCACGTTCCTGGAGAAAAATGGCTGTAATATTTCCCAGACAGCCTCTGGGTGAATGGACACTCTCACTTTGCTTTTTGCAGTTGCTGTTTGAAGTGTCTGATTGGGAGCTGTAAGCAGAATGTGCTTTCAGTAATTAAAGAGACCCCTTAGTTTTCTAAGCCTGGTGAGACCCTTCCTTATTTCCAGCTCACACCTGCATCTGATGTGGCTTGGGTGCCCAGAAAGGACTGGGGAAACAGTGAGATGACGAAACAAACGCAGCCAGAGACTACACAGAACAATTAACAGTAGCTAAAACGCTACCTTGCCATTTAATCACCACCTTAGCAGTAGTAAACAACTCTGGTTAAAAATGTAGTACTGAAACTAGTGTAATAAAAATAATGGCAGCAGAGAAGGTTCAATACAATTGAACAAGGCACAACCGTTCTGTTTTCCGAGTCTTCTGAGATAAGGCAACACATGCCTGCCAAGTGCTACGGAGACAGTTTAAATTAACCACGGGCAGGGTTAGAAGTGTCATTGGATTAGAGGCTTTGTCCACGTGGGGCGGGTGCAAAGACAGTCCCTCTCCAGTGCCTGCTCGAGAAGCTGGTCTTTGCCTTCAGTGGAGCTGTGCATCCAGGTCATACTTCTCACAGAATTTGTCCGTGAACGGTATGCAAGTGAGGAACTCGCACCACTCGCACTTGATGGGGTAGAAATAGAACAGAATCACAAGTCCTGAGAAGAGTGCAATGAAGATGAGCTGGAAAACTATAATTTGGCATCGCTTCCTATATAAATCAAACTTCCCAAAGCTAATGTAGGGCAGGAAGGCAAAAGAGAGGAAGAAACCACTGATAAATCCTGAAATGTGAGCAAAATTGTCAATCCAAGGCAGGAGGCCAAAGGCAAAAAGAAAGAGCACCACAGCCAGCAGCTTGAAGAAGGCCCTCCATGGGCGTGCCAGGATTTGCCAACTCTGGAAGAGCTCCACAAAGAGACAGGCCAGAATCCCAAACTGGGATCCCGCAGGGCCGACCTGCAGAAGAAGAGTGTCACAGGTAACATTGGGCAGGTCCCACCTGCCCGGCTCTGTCCGACAGCTCCAGGCATCGCAGCCCCATGTCTGTAACTCCTTCTTCAGCAACACTGCAGCCTGCGGCTTCCTCCTCGCTACAGGGGCCAAGGTGCAGAGGGGCCCAGTTCCATTTAGGATCGAGGTTAGGGGTGAGGCCAGCAATGGCCAGAACAGACTTTCTGTTCCAAAAGGGCAGAGCTGGGGTGACCCACCTGAGGGGAGAAGCCCTCACAGGCAGTGTCCTGGCTCCTCCTACCCACCATACGCATCTCCTTACCGAAGGACCTGGAAGGAGGCCCCCAGGTCCCCACACACATACTGCTCCAGCTATGGCAAGTGGACAGGGGCAGTCCCAGCCAGTCTGTGGGGAAGGTGAGCTCTGCTCTTTGCCCCTCTCCTGCCTGCCGCTCCCACAGGAGGGTCTGGTGCCAGGTACAGATTCCCATTTCCAGCCTGCCAGGGCCTGGATAAGCCCCCGATTCACTACATGGGGCAGCTGCCTCACTGCAGCCAAACCAGGATAGGCCCTTGGGCATACCCAGGGCACGCTACTGCTCAGCAGCTAGGTGATGGCATGGTGCTGTCTGCTGGCTACACGGCTGTGGAAGCCCAGTGCTGCTGAGCTGACCCAGCTCCAGCGTGTCTGTCTCTGCCAGAGCGGCACAGGCACGAGAGGGCTGGTTCAGGGTGGGTTACCGGCACCCCAGTCTGCAGGAGACCCACCTCTGCTCTGTAGGGTAGAAATATTGCACTGGCAAGGTTCCCAGTGATGCCACTGAGCAGGTAGATGATAGAGATGCGATGCCATCCTGCCAGCTTCTCTAGGTCCCGCAGGATCGTCATTTGGAAACAGATTGAAACCAGACAGTGCAGGATCCTGCCAAGTTCAGAGTACAGGAGCTGAAACAGCAGCCACCCAAAGTCACCCGGGTGCTGGGAGCTCCTGCTCTGGCCTCGCCCACACCTCTCAACAGCCCTCCTGGCAAACGCGGCACAGTAAACCTCAGCAGGGACAGTAGGGACACCAGCTCGGCACCCTGTGTCCCCCAGGGCAGGGACTGCCAGAACAGCAGCCCCAAAGTGCAGGGGGGGGAAGTTTTACCCCTGTGCTTACCCAGCGTGGAGGAAAAGTGAGAGCCAGAGGCGATAGAACTGGTCAGGGACTTCTGGATTTAGGAAGGGGAGGAGTCCACAGACATCATCCATGCAGTGCACCTAGGGCACAGAAGTGGGGTTGGGAGGGGTGCCTGCCAGCAGAGCTGGTTCCCCAGAGCAGAGACTGCAGCTAGCACTGAAAGGAGGGCTTTCCTCACCCACGTAACCCCCACTCCCCAGGGCAGCTTTACGTGCTCATTTTTCACCCCAACAACCTATGCACACAACAGGCACCCGCCTCTGCTCACCCATGGAGCAGGAACGTGGCGTCCACTTGCTGCCTGCACAGCAGTGCTGCGTGGAGCTTTCACAGCTGCCAGCCTGAATCCTAAAGTAATCTCCAAAGAGGGACTGAGGCCACCAGTGCTGCCACTGCCCGCACTGGCAGCATCCCCTGGGCAGTCCCCAGGCTCGGAGGGGAACGGGGCACAGGGCTCTGGGGCACAGGGCTCTCACCTACACCACAGCTCAGGTGCTATGGGGAACAGCCAGGCAGCTGTGCGAGCCCCCAGCTCCACACGTACCTGAGAGCAGAGTGTTGCTTCCTCATGGAAATAGCCCCGCATAAACTCGCAGTACTCCCGGGAGGTTATTTCACACCTGCAGAAAGCACAAGTAATCGGCTGTGAGAGCCCCCAGAGCTCGGGGAAGCTGTGTCTCTGGGGCAGGGGGCACCTGACAGAGCAGGAAGGGGGAAAGCGAGGCCAACAGCATCCCAGTCATGGCCTAGAGGGACAGATACTCCTTGGGGCAGCATCAGCTTTTCTCTCTAGCAGGAAAAGCCAGGCTCAAGCACCAGGTAACTTCCCAAGCTGGGGAGCAGCATGTGGAAGAAGAGCATCTTCCTCCTTGACAAACCCAGAGCAGGTCATTCCCCGACATCTCTGGGGGGCTCAAGGACACTAGGCTGGGGCCAATGTGGCCTGTCAGGACCGAGCTGGCTGCTCCAAAGGACAAGTGCAGAACTCCCCGGCAGAAGTATTTCATCCCTTGGCATACCAGTCCCTCCAGCCACAGGGCCAGTTGAGGGAGAAACCCCACCACATCAAAGACTATGGCTGGCTGGCTGTCCTGCTCGTCCCAGCATCCCACTCCGCTCGGGAGATCCGTCACGGCTCCCCGTCCAGCTCCCCTTCCCAGCAGGGCTCTGGACTGCAGGGTGGCAAGGCAAAGAGGACCAGCGGTTGTGACTACAACCTGAGAAGGGCCCCGTGTCTCAGCCAGGCACGCAGCCCTGCTCCGCACAGGGCAGCTCGTTACCTTCCTTTGGTCCCGATGCAGCAGGGCCGGCCCGTAATCACGCAGTCCATGTGAAGGTGGTTGGTGTAATTCCCAGCACTGTTTTTGGTGCAGATCTGGAAAATGACGACAGGCCCCAGTCAGACCGGTGCAGCTCTGCTCGCTGCATGGGTAAAGCCAAAGCAGCCCCTTGGGAAGAAGCCAGTGCTGCAGACACTGCCCTGTGGTGTCAGCCTCCATCACCCTGTTGCCCTGGCAGGGTGCAGGACTTCAGGAAAGCGTTAGCTGGCACTGGGGAACTGTTGTTGGAGGACTTTGAGCCTCAGGTAGGCAAACCCACGGCCACCCTGATCTGGTGGTTGTGGCAGCGAGCAGGAGGCTGCACCAGAGACCCCTTCTTTCCACCAAGACAGATGTGGCTCTGCCCAGGGGGGTGCAGTTGCCATATTCCACCTGCCCATGCAGGCCCCGTGCCAGCGGTGATGCTCACCGGCCATTTGGTGATGTCATCTGGCCACTCGTGCGGCTCCATTGAAGCTGGCTGCTCGCACACCCTGCAGCAACAGAAAGCAGAAATCAGCCAAGGAGGTCCTTTCCACAGCACCAGGAGCAAGCAGGACCCCCAGGGAGCCACCCCACTGTCCCTGTCCCCAGGCTGCAGGCCCACAGCTCTCCTCTCCCTGGCAAGAGGCTGGTGACACACCCCAAGGCTGTGCTGATCAGAGCTTCAGCCTCCTTACAGCAAGTAGAGATCCTGGCTTCAGCACAATGCCAAGAGCACACAGCTGTCCCACAACCCACTGATTCTGTTCCAGGCAGATGAACCCCCCTCCAAAGGGGTATCTGGCAGGTCTCAGCCCTGCATCGGCCCACGGTGACTGAGGGCAAAGATGTGCCATGGCACCCAAAGGCTGGCAGGGTGTTGGGGCAGAAGTGTGCTGGGAACGTGACTGCCATACTCAAAGAAGGTGAGGTGGGGGAGAGGGATGAGGGGGCACCCACGGCTCACAATACACCACTGTGCAGGCGGGCAGCCACCAACAGACCAGCAGGTGCAGAAATACCCCCACGCTGCCACCCTGATAGCTATTGGGGTGGGCAGGGGCACTATTGCCACCACTTCCCTTGGTCTCCAGAGCAGCCACTGTCCCATCCTGCAGCCAGCTGGCCTGGGACTCCACGCCTCTCTTGACTCCACTGTCACCACTGGCCTGGCCTCCCGGGCGGCAGCGGGCTAGGCAGGACCTACCTGGGGTCCTGATGACAAACAGACCCGAACTGCCTCTTGTTTCCTGCCAGCATTGGTGTGCTGGGGTGGTGCGGCCACTTCACCCACACAGCCAGAGTGGACTGCAGGAGAGAGGAGAGGTGTCACCGTGTAGCCCAAGGCGGGAGAAGCAGGGACAGAAGTGGCCCTGAGCCTGCAGGGGCAGCAGGACGGGGTACTGCACTCACCGAGCACTCCTCCTCCGAGGTCTGCACGCAGCCGGACTTGTCGTTCCGCACACAGCAAGCGGAGTGCTTCTCCTTCTCCCGCTTGGCGCTGATGAAGCTGTGCACTTGCTGGTCCTGCCTCATGCACGGCGAGAACTTGGCCCCGAGGTGGATCAGGGCCTCCTGGCAGGGATGAGAGCACCCAGCTCAGCCAAGGGGCAGGACACAGCTGCTTGGGTGCCCCTGTCAGGACTCACAGGACCAGGGACTAGTCCTGCATGGTGAAGCCCAACACACGTCAGGCATGCTCTCAAAATCTGCTCTGAAGAAGGCAAGCCCAAGAGATCAGGGATTTGCTTGCCTGTGGTAAAAGGATGTCCAGGGATAATGTAGGTCCCTTGCTGAATAAGGAGGGTGTCCTGGTTACGGGGGATGCTGAGAAAGTGGAGATATTGAATGCCGCCTTTGCTTCGGTCTTCACTTCAAAGGCCCCCCGGGACCCACAGACACTGGATGAGAGTAGGACTGATTGGGAAATGAAGAATTTCCCTCTGGTTCAAGTAGGGGAGGTCCAGGAGCGGCTCAAAGGGATTAATGCACACAAATCCATGGGCCCAGATGGGTTACATCCACGTGTGCTGAGGGAGCTGGCGGAGGTGATTGCTGAGCCGCTCTCTATCATCTTCGACAGGTCTTGGAGGACAGGAGAAGTGCCTGAAGACTGGAGGATAGCCAATGTCACTCCAGTCTTTAAAAAGGGCAAGAAGGAGGAACCTAGTAACTATAGGCCAGTCAGCCTCACCTCTGCCCCTGGAAAGGTAATGGAACAGCTTGTTCTGGATGCCATCTCCAAGCAATTGGAAGAGAAGAAGGTCATGAGGAGTAGTCAGCATGGATTCACTAAGGGGAAATCGTGCTCGACCAACCTCATAGCCTTCTACAATCTCATGCCAGGCTGGGTAGATGGAGGGAGAGCAGTGGATGTCATCTACCTTGACTTCAGCAAGGCCTTTGATACGGTCTCCCATGACATCCTGATAGCAAAGCTGAGAAAGCATGGGATAGATGAGTGGACAGTGAGGTGGGTTGAGAATTGGCTGTCGGACCGAACCCAGAGGGTTGTGATTCGTGGAGTAGAATCTGACTGGAGGCCTGTTACCAGCGGTGTTCCCCAGGGCTCAGTGTTGGGTCCAGTCCTGTTTAATATCTTCATTGACGATCTTGATGAGGGAATAACATCCACCCTCAGCAAGTACGCCGATGATACAAAGCTGGGAGGAGTGGCTGACACGCAGGAGCACTGCGCTGCCATCCAGAGAGACCTGGACAGGCTGGAGAGCTGGGCAGTGAGAAACCAGATGAAGTTCAACAAAAGCAAGTGTAAAGTCTTGCACCTGGGAAGGAACAACTGTTTGTATCAGTACAGGCTGGGGGATGACCTGCTGGAGAAGAGCTCAGTGGAGAAGGACCTGGGCGTCCTGGTAGATGACAGGTTGGCCGTGAGCCAGCAGTGTGCCTCGGTGGCCAAGAGAGCCAATGGGATCCTGGGATGCATCAGGAGGAGTGTAGCCAGCAGGTCAAAGGAGGTGATCCTCCCTCTCTACTCTGCCCTGGTCAGGCCCCACCTGGAGTATTGTGTCCAGTTCTGGGCTCCTTGGTATAAAAAGGACAGGGATCTCCTGGAAAGAGTCCAAAGAAGGGCTACGAAGATGATTAAGGGCCTAGAGCATCTCCCCTATGAGGAAAGGCTGAGTAAGCTGGGACTGTTCAGCCTTGAGAAGAGAAGACTAAGGGGGGACCTAATCAAAGTTTATAATTATCTGAAGCAGGGGATGCAGGGGGAATCAGCCAGCCCCTTTTCAGTGGTCTGTGGGGATAGGACAAGGGGCAATGGCTGCAAGTTGGAGCATAGGAAGTTCCGCACCAACATGCGGAAGAACTTTTTCACAGTGAGGGTGACTGAGCACTGGAATAGGCTGCCCAGGTTGGTGGTGGAGTCTCCTTCACTGGAGATATTCAAGACCCGCCTGGACGCCTATCTGAGCAATATGAGCTAGGGAGCCTGCTTTGGCAGGGGGGTTGGACCCGATGATCTCTCGAGGTCCCTTCCAACCCCTACAATTCTGTGATTCTGTGGTTCCAAAGGCCAGCGCTGTGGCCGGGAAAGGAAACTCTGGGACATGACAGCCCTTCCCAGAAGGAATGGCTACAAGAAAGCTGTCACACACTGTACAACTCCTGCGTTTTTCTCTGGCCCTGTCCTTGGCTTTGTAGGAACAGGGTGCAAAACAGGAGTTCTGAAGTCCACCCACCCTCCTGGTAGCCCGTATTGCAGGGTGACTGGGAGCAGTGCTGCACCCTGCCAGCAGCCGCAGGGCGCGTGGGATGTCCAACCAACAGCAGCTGCTGGCACCGAGCTCCCAGCAGCAGGGAGCCCCAGCCCCCGCAGCGGCACGGCTGCAGCACGCAGCCCCCCATCAGCCCCCCCACATTCCCAGCCACTCACTGAGCTGGGGCCGATCCAGAAGTTTTCCTGCTGAACATACTTGACATTTTCATAAACCCCTCTGTTTCGCAAGACCTGCAAGGAGAGAAAGCAAGAGTGCCCTGAGCTCCTGACTGCAGGGTCAGCAGCACGGCACTCGGGAGGGATGGAAATCCCCAGGGGACTGGGAGCGTGGTTCTCGCAAACTGGTACTTGGCAGGATCACAGCAAACCCCTGCCGAGGCCTGGACACTTAGGATGTCATTCAAAATGTCTCTCTCTGGCTACTTCAACTTTCAAGAAACCCCAGGGCTTGAAGACCTTGAGAGCAGCTGGAAAGCCTGCAGGCCAGAAGCACAAGCAGCACCTGCCAGCAGCACAGACCCAGGGGCTGGGGACAGTGCTCTGAAAGCTGTCAGACACAGGTGAGAAGCTTCCTGGGGCACCCCCTGCATGGAGCAGGGACGTGGCTGAAGCGATGCGTACCCCAGAGACTCCTAACACCGCCTGGGAAGGCTACACACAGCCTCATCATCAAAGCCAGACAGGTCAGGTTTGCTCCTGGCAGAAGCAAAAACCTGCAACTGTTGTAAAACCTTAACTGGGGTTGGGAGCACTTCCTGCCAGGAACATCCTCCTGGTCTCCACCAGGAGGGGAGCGAGCAGCTTCAAAGGGCTCCCAGCACCGGGAGGCCAGAGCCTGCAAAGAGCCCACCGTGCATTTGGGCTCACAGGGATGCTGCAGGCAGCACCCCCAGGCTGGACACGCAGCCTCCAGCTGTCACAGCCTGCAGGCAAGTAGCCACTATGCTGAAGACCACAGGAGCCGGGAGCTGAAGGCTGAGACACAATCCCACTCTAGGCAAGCCAGGGCGTTACTCACCGAGTCGACAGTTTCGTGTTGTGAGAACCCCACGGGGGCAATGCCGTAGATGCACACTGCCAGGATGGTGATGAGCGAGTGCACAAAGGTCACCCAGTAAGTGAAGAAAGGCCTGGGTGGAGGGGGAGGGAAAAGATCAGAAGCACAAACCCAGGCATGGTGCAGCTACTCACAGAACGCTGGAGAAGAGCTGCCTGTTTTCCCCAGGGGCCTTGGCAGAATCTGGGATACAGGGCCAGGACCACCTAGGGATGCACGGGACTGGAGGCAACAACCCAAGGTCTTGCTGGCAGGAAGACTGGTTTACTCTGGGTGCCCCATTACACCAGACAAGCCACTCCTTCCCAAGAAAACATCCATGAGAACTCATAAGCCTGATGACAAAGCACGCTGTGAGTCTGAAATAGTGACTTTCAGGGGATGATCAGAGGCAGGGACACCTGAGCCTTCCTTCTGATCACAGGACAGCAGTGGTGGGGCTGAGATCCAGAGTCACCCAGAGCAACGTGAGGAGCAGGGTGAGCTCCCAATGCAGGGTTCATCAACACACCACTGCCTGCTGCAGTTTGCGCTGTACTGGGGGAGCTTAACAGCAGGGTACACCCAACCACCCCGCGGCAGTGACCTGAGTCACCAAGGGCCAAGAGCACTCACTCGTCAGTTTTGCTGGGACCCTTCCACGACAGCGGCTCTCACCTGTGGTCATCCATGTCCTCAATCTGCCGCTTGACATAGCTGTCAATGCGCTTGCGGTATGTGCGGTTTGTCAGCTTCCCCACCATGCCCAGGCCGTACGGCCTCTTCTCCTTGGCAAAGAGCTTCCTGACGGGGACAGCTATGCGCTGGCCACGCTTCTGGGGGCTGACGCTCACCACCTCCTGCCGCAAACGGACCTTGGGCTGTGCCAGAGCCCCGTCCTTTTGCTTCCTCCAGCCTCGCTCCAGTGGGCTGAAACAGAAATCGGAACAGTAATGGTTTCCTCTCCATTGCACAGCAATGGGGACCAGCCCCCCTGCTCTCTGGTGGCAGCAGACCCTCCCTCTGGCCTGCCAGCGCTGGGCTGAGCAGCAGCAGGTGGCAAACAGGCTGCTCTGAAGTGTCTGCTGCATTTCCAAGGGTGACGCAGCGCCCCCTGATCAAAGCGCAGGAAAACATGCAGAAGGTGGCACAAGGCACCAAGCTGAGCCCCGCTGATGAGGAGCCATCCAGGATTCAAAGTGTTTCACAACAGGCTAAAATGTGTCCATCTGGAGCCTCTGGGACATCTCCTCCCCTACTTCACTCTCGTGCCCCACACTGGTGTGAAATGGAGGTGCTTCTGGGAGCCCAGCCATGGGAATCCCCAGCCCTGAAGCACTTCAGTGTGACTGGCCTGGCAGGTCAAACCCCCATGGCCACCCAATCGCACAGAGGAGGAGAGCAGGAACCCAAGAGCTTCCCAGACCCAGAATGTGACACTGTCACACGCTGTGAGCTGTGCCAGTTACCTCCCACCCTCTGCCTTCCACTTGCTCTTTTATTTGCACCCATGCGTGTGTCTTTCAGAAGAACAAGACCAGGTGTCAGGAGCACAAAGAAATCTCAAGCATCACTGTCCATAGGAAGGCCTTTCTACCAGCACTGCATCCCTGATGAATGCTGCACAAGCGACTGATAAACAGTCTCTGCTTTGGAAGCCGCCATCGTATGTGGATACCTGTATCAGCTGGCTGTTACCCAGCTGCCTGGGGCGCAGGTCTGACCACCAAACCCTACCTGCCGTTCTGGCCTTGCGAGCTGCCTAGCACTGCAGTGGGCACGTCCCTGACCCGTGCTCTCATCTAGTTTATCACCTCTGGCTGCCTAAACAGTCCCTCTGCACCAAGACAACAGTTCTCAGAAGTGCTCACAGATGCTGGCTGACAAACTCGTTTCCCAAAGATCACCAGAACATCTCAGAGAGATCATGGCAGCTCTGAAGTGTGGACAAGCCAGACACAGTGCTGTGAAACCTCAGCTGTGTTCAATGCTGCACCTTGCAGAAGAGGCATCTTTACAAAGCCTAAGTCCCAGCTTGCCCCTGGGAAGCCCTTCTCCAACAGAAAGTGCAGACTCCACTGCAGTCTGCTCTCACTCTGAGAGCTCAAGTGCTTCCTGTGATACAAGTGTGCCACTTCCCAACGTTTCTGTGCTGGGCTATCGGGATGCCAAAACAAACACCTGGCCACCTACAAGGACGCCCAGCTCTGACCCTGACAGCAGTTCCCTGAAGCGTGAAAGAAATGTATTTTCCTCAATAAATAAAACTATTTAAGGAGAACCAAATGGAGCCAAGAAGACTGCGACCATCTCAGAGGAGTGACAACAAACTCCCACCATTTGCTGCTTCCACTTATGTTAAGACTGAGTGAAGTTCTTGGAAGCACTTGAAGGGAAAGCGCCAACACAGCAAGATGGGCCATGAGCAGCAGAACCACAACAAGGACCTCCCTGTCTGCTCCATGCTCACACCCAGCAGAGCTCTCTGACAGGGTGGGTGAGCTGCCAGCTGAGCTTGAGCTGATACGGAAACGACACAGAGCAATTACTCAGTACCAGTTACTCAGGTGGAAAAAATCCAGGCCTGCAGTACAGTATGGTACCACCCACATATTTGCAGGGCTCTCAGCATCAGTGCCACACCTTTCTCTCCTTTCGAGTGAGGAATGTAGCCCAGCTCGACACTCAGCAATGCTTCACACTGCTCCCTGGAGCGAGAGAGCAGTTCCTGGTGACAGTGGCAATGGAAACTGCCTTCTCGTCTTTGCTACGTTCTCCACAGCCAAAGGCTGGTCCCCCAGCATCCTCACAGCTGACTTTACATGTCCTTTGGTTCCTTCAAGGCACAATACAGTCTCCAAAACACATCACAAGAGGCTGGAAGCTCCTGGAGAGACTGCAGAGGTGGCCTCCAAGTCACCTTTCCCATGCGTGGGTAGCTGGGGCAGGAGGTCTTATGCTGGGTTGAAGGAAAACCTATTGCTGCACTGCTCTTTGCACCAAGCACCCACCACACCCAGACCCTCGCTGCCTCTATGCAGGAGGTCCCATTCTGAACAGGATAGCTTCCAGAAAGATACTCACAGTAGCAAGTGGCTTCTTTCAAGCTCATTTTTGTCCAAGGCACCTCCTGTGAGATCTGCCTGATCTGGAGGTTTCACCTCAGTATCTTTGATTGCAGCTTCCGACGGCGACTCGAACACTTCATCTGGGTAAGTAGAGAGCTCCTCATGAAGGACTCCTTCCTGGGCAGAGGAACAAAAGGCCCATCAGAAGAAGCCAGCATCCCATTGGAGACACCACCCCGGCAGAAAGCTCTCTGCAACACAGTCCTGCCAGACCTAGAGCCTCGCACTGCCTCTGGGGCCAGCCCCACGCCAGAGCCCAGCTCCTCACCCGAGCGAAGAAAGAAGTGTCAAGCTCATCCGGAAAATCCACCGTGTCTTCCTCCAGGAAACTTGCTGGGGTGAAGCTGCGCCGCTGGGCTCTCCTCAGGGTGCTGTCCTTCACGGATCGCCCCTGCAGACAGGGAAAGGGGCATTGTGTCATTGCCAGAGACCTGGACCCCAGGCACATGCAGGGCCACCCTGGTCAGCACACAAGAAGCCCAAGTGTTGAGCTGGCTCACACTCGCGTGTGGAGCACAGCAGACCTGCTGGTGTGTGACACCTTCCCGGTGAGACCCAAAGGTGTTACCCCACTTCTCCAGCCACAGTGCCCATCTCCCGTGTGGATAAAGCTTGCAACACGCTCCTCAACCACGTATTGTACAATGTCTCTGACCAGACCGCAGCAATGGGTGGTACTGGGTGCAGCAAAAAGGTCACTGGGCCCAGGAAGGCAGACACGTGGCAGGCTGAAGGGACTTGCATAGTGGGAGCCTCAGGTACTTCTGTGACTGTTGACCAGGTGCAACCAGAGGTCCAGGCAGGCTGAACTGGACCTGCTGGAATGCTCTGAGGCTGTGGGAATGAAAGCCCCCCAGGCCAATAAAGGGGAAGCCATCATCCCTGAGTCTTGCAAATCCTACTTCCCATGCACACGGCTGAAACAGAACAGGAGAGTGCTCTGTTTCTTCTCCTCCACCACCACTCTTTCCCATCCCCGCTGCTGCGCAGCTCCTTCCCCCTTACCCTTCTCCCAGGGCAGAGCCCCAGCCTGCCACCAGCCAGGCCCTGCCCTCCCACAGACAGTACCTTCACCAGAGCTGCAGCCGCTCGGAAACTCATCTTGGCAACAGATTCCCGTTTCCGCCGTCGTGGGAGGCGATTGAAGCCTGAGCGCGAGCTGGTGAAGGAGCAGAGCGACGTGGCGCCGGGCGTGATGGGTGTGTGGGGGATGCTGCACCCGTCGTTGTCGTCAGCCATACGGAAAGCTCGGCCGCGCGCCAAGGGGTCTATGATCTTTGCAAGAGAAGAAGCCTATCAGTCCACTCACCCCCAGACCCTTCCCTACCAAGCCCTCCTCCCTCCAAGCAAACACCTTGTGGCCTGGCTCCTGGGACTGACCAAGAGCCAGGCCTGATGGACCAAGAGGTAATCCTAGGGTAGGCTGATACAGAATAACCTGTTGCAAGCTAAGCCCTGATTGTAAACCTCAAACCCAAGTCCCCAAACCTCTTCCCCTGCCCTTTTTTTAAAATCCCTTTTGTTTTGTTTTATTGCTACTATTTTCAGCCTGAGTATTCCTGTTCACAGGAGACTCCAAACATCTTTGGGCCCTTCCTGGGCTCTTGGTTTCACTCATCTCTTGTGTCAGTGAGCTCCACAGCCAGAGGATGTACTGTCTGAACAGGAGCTTGCGAAATCCCTCAGAACAGCCGTGCTCTTTCTCCTGCCAGTTTCCTTTCTTGTACTGGACAGCTCAGGCCTTCAACAGTATCCTGTTGAAGTTTAACTGTATATTTACATCTGCTTCCATTAATTAAGTTGTAACAGCTGGAAAAAGCAGGCAAGCTTCCGGGAGCTGCAAGCCCTTCTTCAGGACTCTACAGACCAAAGCACTCGCTTCTTCCAAACACACGAATTAACCTAAGGAAAATATTGCCTTCAGCAACAAACCTTGCCTCTGTCCTTACATCACCACAGCTGTGGTTTCCATAAGATGTCTGTGCTTTATCCCAATGTTTTACGAGCTTTTTTTAATCCACAGTGGCATGCTCAACAGGAAGCTTTATGGGCTTACACCTACTGATACTGTGTTCTGCCTTAACAAAGCTGACATGGAGCCCGACAACGTTTCTGAGCCTCCTGTGACCAAAGACTAACTGCAAGACATTTCAGCTAATAGGCAAACAAGAAAGAGCACAAGAAGATGAAACGTGACTGAAAGGTGCACAATATTCTCCTCTGCTTCAATGATGCAGCCAGGCCTCAGGCCATAGACTACCCTGCTCTGGAAGGAAAGCATTTCCCCACTGGCCCACGTTGCAGTGGTGCTCACAGTAATCAACCACATCAATTATTATCACTGGATGGAGCAAAGGGAAGAGCTGGGATATTGTGGGTTAGTTCTGTAGTGCTGGTGACTGGGTCTTGTCCCCTATGGACACACTCAACGGTAGCGAGCTGGAGGCTAACAGATGCTCTTTGCAGGCACTCGGAACCATTTCCAAGGACCCAGGAGCAGAGCTGTAGTACACTAACACAAAAGATACTCCTCAAAGTCCTAAAACATACCCAGGCTTCTGTGAAGATGGTAGCTGTGCTACTGCCTGCATGCTGCTTGGGACACGGATCCAATCAGCAGTGTCCTACCAGGCCTGTCACTGTGTTTTTGGGACCAGGACACTGGTCACCCTATGCCCAGTGGAATTTTGTCCTTGCAAAATGGCAGTGAAAGGTCTGGACAGGCCACACACATCTAACCACTGCCACAGTCCTAACATGATGAACACGGCTCCGAGACCATCACCAACACAGCTGAGGGGTTCCAGCCAGCGGGGCTGGGGAGAGGGAGTCTGCCGAACCATGCCTGGAACCTGGGAAGTGTCTGCGCACGGAGCCCAGGCATGTCCAGGCACAACTGCGCCGGCAGAGAGGTCACGGCTGCCAACGTGGTAGAGACACTGTGCAGGGAGCTCACAATGGCCTTGACTATGTCCCAGTTCACTCACCTTCTGCATGCCAAGCTGGCAAGGTCCGACATAGAGTGGAGGAGGAGTCTCTGTGCTTGTCAAAGAAATATTGTCCTGACTGGGCAAGTCCATCTCCCGGATGACCTGAGGTTTCAGCTTCCCATACCGCAGGCTGCAGTGGCGGAGGCTCTTTCTCTGCCATTTCTGAGTAGCGTCGCTGTCTTTGCTCACCCCAAACCAGTCCGCTGTGCCTCTGAAAGATGCCAGCATGCAAGTGCAAAGAAGCATTATGTTTGCTTGGACTACAAACATGAAAAGGCAACACCTCTTGGGGGTCACTTCCAGCCCACCCCAGTTCAAAGGTAGGCAGAACTCTTCCCCACGAGCATCTCGCAGCCTGTCCTCAGCTGGCTTCAGCAACCTGACAGATGCTGGCCAGAAATGTTCAACCATCAGCAGCATTCTGTCTTTTAAGAGAGAGGAAAACTGACAGAAGAGATTCACTGTGTGTAACAGATGGTTCTGAGTTCTTTAGTAAAGGAAAGAAAAAGAGATGGAACAGAAACTGAGAAGGGAATTTGGTGAAAAGATTTTTTTTCCTTTAAAAAACATGTAGTGAAAACACTTACCATCTGCAGGCCAGCTCTAGGTCCCCACTGTGGGGCTGTACTGTTTCATGGCCCTGTAGCTGCTCCCGAGAGCCACCGGAATGCATGTTTCTCCCCCCTACCCCCAGGATATCCCTAACTTCTCCATCTCACACTGCAGGATTTCCATCCTCCTCAAAGGCACCATTAATGGCAGGGGTTTGCCATGGCCCTGACCTCTGCAAAGGCAGACACACACAGCTTTAAACTACTGGCTGCAGAAGGTTGCAGCCACAAGGTAGGTTTGTTGCCAAGTGGCTGCTGTTATGGAAGAGCACTGGATCAGAAGCGAAATCCCAAGGAAGCTGGAGAGGGATTGGGATAAGTTTGACTAACAACCTCCTTCGAATACTGCAGGACACTTGGTACCCTAACCAAAGAAGATCTTCACACCCTGCCAAGCCTTTCCCCCTGCAGTCAGTCCTTCCTCAGACATGACAAGCCGTGCCAGCCTACAGCTGTCTGACCCAGGCGTCAAAGCTTAAAGTCCTTCCAAGCCAACCCCAAACCCTGGCCTCAGGACCCTGCTCAGGGCAGGATTTCCAGCTGCTGAGAAGCAAGGCCTCACAGATCACACAGGGAGTATTTAAGCACACACCAGAGTAAAGGTCGGGTTACAGCTAGAATTAGGTCACACAGGGGAATGGAGTCAGCGCACTGGAGGCAGAAAACCAGCCCTGTGTTTTGCATCCTCCAGAGCCAGCAGGTGAAGGTGTCCTGCCATGACACAGACAGATGTGAATTCAAACCCTCCAGCAAAAGCCTCCAGGTGTAAACCAGCAGGCATTGCCCCCAGCCTTCCCCAGAACAGACGCCTCAGAGGTGTGAGGTCACTGCTAGATCTCACCTGACCTCAGGCACCCAAATGCGAGTCACAGGAGTCAGCAGGGGCCAGACCTGAGGGACAGGGCTGCACACGAGTCTGGGAGCACTGCTCTGCTCCCACGGACCCAGATCTCATCAGAGCAATCTCTGTCTCCTCCTGCTCCGGCTCGGAGCAGATGGGCCTGGGGTCAGCAGCTGGCCTGACAGACCCAAATCAAGCCCATAGCACAGAGGTGTGCAGATGCACAGGCACAACACAGGCCACAAAGCAACCCTACAGCTCAGAGGGCTTCTCACAGACTGCCAGGACCCTGGTGACAAGCCCACATTTCTCAAATTGAGCTAACCAGCCCTGAAAGCCCAAGACCAAACACAAGTGGTCTCTGAAGGTGGACACAGTGCCAGAGTGGCTCCTGGCTAGTGGGAGCGGTGAGGAAGGTTGGATGGGAACTGACTCCTGAGCATTAGGTCCAGTCCTTGCCACGCACAAAGTCACACTGTCTGGTTTTAAATTGTACTGAGCTCCAGTCTCAGGGGGTGGTCAATGGGCCATAGTGCCCTGGGCTCCTGGAGAGGCTCATCTCCTTCGTGCTAAGTAAGCGAAGACTCCACCTCAAAAAGAAGACAGTCACATTTTAATTAGAAAAAGCCATGATGTCAACAGGGAAAGAGTAGATGCTCTGTTCCATCCACCAGCTTTTCAGCCCTGTCTGGACCAACGTGACTAGCACCTGCTTGGTGCCGCTTCCTCTCCCTCCCCTTCTGCCCCAAGGAGGCTTTGGGGCCACCATATGCATATGCCACGTGTTGCATCGATGCTAGCAAAGGCAGGCTGCACTATGGCTGTCCTGGGGAGATATTCCAGCTGCAGTGAACACCGTGAGGTTGACAGCTTGTTAGGAAATGCAGGAGGGAGTGAGGCTGGCAGGTGGGCAGCTTGTTAGTCCATGCCACTGACTGACAGCTGCCTGCACATTTAGTAGGAGTGATCACTGCTTGTTAGACGCACACACGAACTTCCTCACTGCGGCCCACTCTCAGGCCTCCTGGCCACCCCAGGAAGGTGGTGTGGTCACAGCAACAGCCAGAGTCTGTGCAGTTCACAACAGCCCTTGCACACACATGCAGGGGTGGGTTTCACACTCAGTGCTGCCAGTACCTGAAAAACGATCGGGGCAGGGACTGCCGCTTTCTCAGGGAACTCCTGCCCACCCGGCACCCATGAACGGGCAGGGTCTGACTCCTCTGAAACCGTACCTGTCTGCTGCAAAGAAAAGAGAGCTGAGGAAGGAGCCTGCAGGGCTGTGGAGGGGAGCAGCAGCCTGCACACAACACCTCCCATCGCCCTCCTGCGCTCCATCGGCAGCAGTCGCGCCACGCCGCACAGACAGCGGCCTCCAGCTGACAGCATCACCTAAGAGAAACAACCAAACTCAAGTCACACGACACCATCTCTGAACCCAGGAGGGGCTGACTCCTTCTGCTACATCTGTGGCTCCGAGGTATGTCTCCCATTGGCCTTGACAACACTGTGGATGCTGTAGTTCCCCTGTACCCTCTGACCTCTGTGATCTGCCGCCTTCTGCCCAGACACTCGGCTGCAGATCCCGCTGGCTGGCTTTGGACCCTGCAGTGTGGAATCATGGAGGGAGCAGCAGGCAAAGTATCATCTGCTTAGGTACAGGTGCCTGATGCCACTGGAAGTGCCCTGCAACCATTCTGGCTGATCCTGGCAGGATCTTTCCTGGTGCACATCTGCCACCTTGCATGGACATCTCAGAGTGCCTGGAAGACTGGAAGCCCATACTCAGGTACCTGACTCACTTCCATGCCATGTTCTGGACCACACAGGCTTGACCCTTAGCTCACACCTGATCTGTATCCTCCAAGCCCCAGGGCAGAGGATGGTGTGGAGTCCTGCTGCCAGAGCAGAGTGACATTCTGTGCATCCCGGGGGCTGTGTGAAGCAGAAAACCTGGCAGTCAGCCTCCCTGGACCCACAAAATAAATCCCCAAGATACCTTTATGGATGCACAGCTCTGCAATTCTCCCCTGCTTCCCCAGCTCTGATAAATGGAGCACAGGTTTTCAGGCCTTTTCTTGGTACTTTCCAGTTCTCTATCCTTGTTTCTGATCCATTTACTTCCTGCTTTTATTGCTATTGTCATGTCATGTGTGCACCTCCCACAGTTCAGGCCCTGGCAATCCTTCGCAGCACTGCACCTGCTCTCCTACCCACATCCTGCTGCAACCCCACCCCGTGCTGCAAAACAGCCTGCATGGGACAGCTCAGCACTGCCAAACAGCAGCGACCCCACAAACATGTACTCTGAACAGGTGACTCCTGGGACTTCCAAAACCATCTGCACCTTGGGGCAACTCCCCCTGGGGCCATGTGTACTCCCAGGGTACAAAATGCCTACACAGACCACTCGGAACAGGCAGGGACGCTGCCACCAGCACGGGTCCCAGCACTGTCGTTACAGTGTGGATAGATAAGCAGAAGACACATCACGGGGCCTGCCCAGTGCCCCAGTGCTCAGCAGCACATCAGCACCTCCCTCAGCACGCAAGAGCCTCAGCACCACTTGCCCAGACTCCCTCCTTGCCTACCATCTCCACGAGCCTTGTCTGTCTCACAGGATAGCCAGCACCGGGGCCAAAGCCGTTCCCCCAGCACCAAAGAGGTTCACAGTTCCCCAGCCTCCCCACCCCACACCCAAGCTGCATGCTGTGAGGGCTGTTGCAGAAGGCTACCCCAGCTGTCCTGCACAATGCTTCCTGTCAGGGCCTCCACAGCACCCTTCCAGAACATCCCCTCATCCTTGACATGCTTCTGTCTAACCGTTCCAGCAAGGAATGGGCCAAGGGCAGGGGGAGGTGAGGGAAGAGACAGCCTAGGTGTGCAAGGACAGCCTCAGGCAGGCCCAGATGCCGCCTACAGCTCTCAAAAGAGCAGAGGCTGCTTCACAGCTCAGCCCTCCCAACCTCACAAGAAGCAGATCTCTGAGAGCTGCCGCAGGAGAGCTTCGCCGCCACGGCAGCTGGGGAACATCTGAGGGAAAGGAAAACAGTGAGTGGGAGGTCTGTCCCTCCCAGAGCTGGGAAGTTGCTCCTTTGAGTGGGCGAAGCCTGGCTGGCTGGAAGTGCTCCTGACCTGTGGGGGTCTGGGGATGCTCTTGGGATCCAGGAAGGCCTAACACATTGCCAGGGATACAAGCCAGGCATCTCAGGAGAGCAGCTGGGAGAGCCGCTCCCTTTGGACAAACAGATTAGCCTTTACCATGGGGAGGGAAGGAGCATCCAGCTGTGTGGCCGTGTCTCAGAGACCCCTGGATCACAGGGATGAACGATAACCCTCTGCGCAGGCACAGGGACAGGACTGGAGCAGCCTCTCCCTACCCTCCATCACCTCCCATAACCAGCTCAAGGACCTGCCAGTGAGCTAGTGCCAGGAGTCAAGCTGCTGAGAGCCCCGGGCTGCTCAGGATGGGCTCCTGCCTCCCCAGCAATCCCACGCCCTCAGATATGACACCAAAGCAAGCCCAGCACACCACATCACAGAGCCTCAGCTAAACATCAGGGCCTGAGGCATCCTGGTACTCAGAAACGGCCAGCTCCCTGCGGCATGGGGGCAGCCAAAATTTGCCTCTACATGGCAAGAACCATCCCTTGGCCAGATCACCATAATCTTACTCCCAGGACTTGTCTCCTCACTTACTAAAGACAGGCTATATAGCACCACTGGGCTTATATATTGGTGACACATCTGCACCCACCCTGTTCCCCCAACCTCATGACAGGTAACAAGAGAGACAACCCAGTCCTGCTGTGACAGCGTGCCACTCAAGTGCCAGGCGATGGGACGAGCAGAGGACCATAAATTCACAAAGGAAGGGCAGAAGCAATGGCAGACCCCACTAACGCAGTCCCCATGAACCCAGCATCTCACCTCCTGATGGTCTGGGTGATTGAGGTCTGTCGTTGTAGCACCGGTCTCCTCGCTTCGTTCGGCAGGGAGGGCACGCGGGTATGGTCAGCGGGCATGCTCACGCTTCGCAGAAAGGCCTGACGTCTTGTGGGCTGCAAGGAAAAGCAGGAGGGGGGGCCGTGTTCTCCGAGTTATGCTCAAGGACAGCAGGGTGTGAAACAGTCGGCAATTCAACAGCCCCCCCCAACACCCCAACCAGAGGCAGTCGGGCAGCAAAATCAGGCTAACGAGGACTGTGTTCAGGTTAGCCAGGAAAGGCTCTGCACAGCAGAGCGCTCAGCACCACGGACACAGTGTCTGTGTGCTGTGGTGGGTCTCAGTTCAGAGCAGCTCACAGACTGATGTCCCTCTGAAGAGGGAGTGTATTACATGAGCTCCTGAAATGTACCCTCCTGGCTGTTTTCTAGCCAGAAGGAGCCTAGATCACCCATTCCCAGCCCACTGCATAAGGTAAAGCACAGTAAACAAGATTTGCTCCTTAAGTGTCTCTGGATCTTCACTAAAAGCCTGCAAGAGCTGTGGGTGGGTCTGTGCTGTAGCTACTGCCTGGCAGGAGCTAGGCAAGCTGGGAAAGCCCTATCAGCTGTGTTCATAACAAAACTGCCTGGACACACGCAGGTCTGAAAGCTCCTGGCATGTCTCAGCTGAATGTCACCTATGGAATATGACACAACTCACCATACAACTGTTCCCCCAGGTGCTCTGCTTTTCATCAGCTCAGCCGAGACTCCATCCCCATTCGTGACGTGCAAGCTGACCTGACTGTCCCTCTGGCAAACACAACTGCTTCTCTGTCTCAAGACTACTCGACTCAAGCCCCTTTAGCCCAGGGAGCTAATGATTTCCACTAATCTCAGCATTTTGGGTAGGTTTTATGTGAAAGCAGTGCACAGATACCCAGGCTAATGCACACTCTCATCCTGACAGCCCACGCAGTGCCCACTGCACTCCAGAGAACATCACCTCTGCCAGCTTCCATCCCAAGCACAGAGCATCTCTCCAGAAGGTACCCAGCTGGATTTTGAGATTTCAGGTAAGAGAACATCCATCAAAGCCTTAAATAAGTGATTCATGAGGTTCCAACCTGCACTGTCAAATCCCTGCATTCCACTTCTAATCCCTGCAGACTGAACCCTGATCACATTCCTTCCAAGAGGAGCCCAGGACCAAGGTTTATCTGCCAGAAGCTGTCACATAACTTAAGTGCATTTCAGCCCCTGGATCAAGCAATGACAAAGAGACCAGTCCTTGCTGCTCTTCAAAGCACAACCCAAGTGCCCTCTTAAGCTTGTCCTCGACTCCCCCCCGGGGAAGCTGTATAACCCCACATTTCTGTGCTGGCCAAACCATTCCTTCGGGAAAGCAGCTGCACCCAGGCAGGTGGAGGTGGGCAGGAAGAGCTGCCCAGCTCTGCATTTGGTGCTGGTCATCTCTGTTCCTGCAGCCAGCAATCATCCTGCCAGGGTCTCACCCATACAGTGAGTTTTTGCCACCTTGTAGCAGTAATTCCTGTTATTCTTCCTCTTCCCAGGACAAATACAGATGTTTTACTCTCATACTTTGTACAGATCCTATCAACCTATCACCCCATCTCTACTTGAACACTCTTCAATGACTTATTTCTCGTCCCACACGATTTTCTTATGTTCCTCACGCTGGTAACAGCTTTGTTCTGCCAGTAACTGTTCTTTCTCTGCTGTTCCTGATGAGACCCTGTCATTATCTTGGCTATTCATAAGTCAGATCATTTCAGCATGAGGTCCAGCACTCCCAGGCCCTCCTGTTTCTCTGAGTCCTTCACTCCTCCAGGCCCCTCAAGAGATGCTTGTCTGAATACCTCACTCCCATATCCCGCTGCCAGGACACTTTTCACAATCCCCACATCCAAACAGTCACGTCCACTGATCAGAGCACATCAGCAACCCACCCTCATCCCTCCCACATCCCCTTCAAGGGGGAGTTAATTACCAGTTGTAAATTTACCCGCTGTCTCTGCCCCTTCTCGCACAGCCTCGTGACCTGCCACCACACGCAGCCAGGACTGCGGCAGAGCACGGGCACAGGCATGCTCTCAGTGCAGGGGGGCTCTGTGCACCCCACCACCACCCCGCAGACCCTCTGTACCTGCACAGGCTGGGGCTCTTCCGGCACCGACACGGGCACCGGCACCGGGATGTCCAGTTTTAACCATGGTGGCTTCTTCCGCTGTAAACTGCTCGTGCTATCGTGCCGCACCTCCGACATCGTCCCACGTGTGTCCTCAGGCCTAGGAGAGGGGAGAGATCACAGTCAGGAGAGGGTCAGGCTCATTCCTGGCACGGTGCATGGCAGCAGGGCCACGCAGCGCATTCTCCTCCAGGCTGTGACTGATGGGACCCAAGCCCATGTTGGACGACTTCCCAAACATCTCATGAGGGTTCAGGTGTCAAGGTTCATGTCCGTCCTGGTCAGACACTCTGAGGACACGGCACATTTCTGAGGCCTGCAGGAGCTTGAGCCAGGTGCTGGAGACTGCAGTCACAAGTTTGAAAGTCACCTCCCATTAAGATTTTTCTGAGACTACTGTGGAATCCAGACTCCTTAAGAACCAGTCAAGAATTAAATCTTAATGAGATCTGGATCCAGTCCAACCAGCTAAGTAACTGCAGTACCAAAAGCCACTGACCTCCCTCTAAAAACAGCTTGTGACTCACACAGGCACCCTTGCACACCCAAAGCCAAGCACCACACTCTCCTACCTAACAATCAGCAGGTGGCCATTTCTCGTTGCTGCTTCTGATCTCCTTTAAATGCAGTCAATCTCCAGAAACGCGACACAGCACACAGAGTATGGCAGGAATATTGGAGAACTGGCATTAATCCTGAACCAAGAGTGGTTTTCATACATAAATGATATGGTATTTAAATAAAAAACGCTGTGTCAGAGGAACACTAAAGGAACCAGGGTGACTCATCACCAACTTGCCCACTCTTCTGCGCTGCATCTTTCTCCCCTTGATTAGGCTGCAATCATGGGCAGGGGCTATGCGACCCGGGCTGGCAGAGCCCACGCTCACTGCACACACTCAGAGAAACAGCTAAGAAAACAGATTTCATTGGAGGGGGGGTCAGCTCAGAGACCTCCACAGGTACCTTCCAACCTAAGTCATTCTACAAGCCCGCATTGCTTCCTCTCCTAGCACACAAGCAATCGCACGCTAGCGGTTAGCGGAGTAGGATACAGACCAAATCCCCTCCCAGCCCCCTCCTCACATTGTTCTAGCCCACAGATCCCTCTGGGCACAAAAAGAGAAAAATCTAGAGTCCCAACCTCTTCCCCTCCCCATGGTGGACAGATGGAATCCAGTTAACCTAGCAGGCACACACGATCTGAAAGGGAGCAGGAGGAAAGCTCGCTGGATTAAAACTTGACACTCTCACAGCATTAACACAGTCAATTTATTTTAAGTGCACAATGGGCCAAATATACAAAGAGTCTTCCTTGACAGCGGCCAAGTCCGAGGACAGGACCAGCAGCAGCACGAGCTCCATCCTTGGAGAAAATTAAATGAGGCCCTGAGCAGCCTAATTTAAGCCTGCCTTGCACAGTGGCTGAGCTGGACAACCTGCAAAGTCCCTTCCAACCTCAATTAGGCACAGGTTCTCCAAACCACACGCTGCCTTCCATGGCGTTTCCACTGTGTTCCCAGAGCTCACTGCAGCTGCTCTGGAAAGGCTGCTGCACGACCAGCGAGGCTCCCAACTGCGAAAGACATACAGTGGTGGGGGAAGGCGGGGGGGGAATAGGTCAACAAAAGGGAGTGGGGGATGCCCTGGATTGGGTTAAGGAGAAGAGAATCTCATCTAAAAGGAGCTGAGGACCAGCTGCTGGCTCAGTCCGTGAGCCGGGCCAGCTGCCAGGAGCGCCGTGCTCAGCTGAGCCAGAAGGACAGAAAGGGAGGACTCAGCTGTAGGTGGATGAAGGTTGGGTTTCAGCAAATACCGCAGGCCCCCAAAAGTCTGAGAATTCATGACCCAGCCTGTGCGGGCATGCCCTGCGTACATGCATCACGGTCCTGTGTGCAGACACAGTGCTGCACGTTACATGGACGCTGCCTTACTGCCCTCCGGCCCCAGCCGCAGGGGGGACGAAACCCATCTGTCCTGATGTCCTCTGAGAGAGGAATAGTGAGAGTATTGGGGGACTCCCACCTGCTCTTGGTATGGGTAAGTCTGCTATGAGACAGCTTTCAGTCCTGCATATAGTGTGGGCACACTTGTCTTCATGGTGAGGTCAAAAAGACAGGCAGATTTCTCATACCCCTCCAGCTCCCTTGGGGGAATGCAGAGCACCCCAACATTTACCCCTTGAGGGTCACAAACACCAGGTCTTTCTGAGATGCTCTGCTTGGGGACCAGCCACCACTCTGGTGTGACCAGGCACAACTTATTTCACACATGCCCCTTACAACACGACTAAAGAGCTTCTTCCTCCTCCTCTGAACTAGCAACTCTTCATTTTCCAGCTTCTCTTCAGCGAGCAGACATGGCCCAGCTTCCTTCCTGCCCCAGACAGAGCCACCTTGGGAGCAGGTGCGTGTGCAAGGGCTGCAACTTTACCAAATGGCGAGGCCAAGGCAGAAAGGCAGCAAATAAATCACTCCTGCACTGCTCAAGAGATGCTGCAACAATGCTGCATGCTGTGACATCCTCATTAAACCTGTTTTCAGTCCCCACTCCTAAACTGCCATGGACAGGGATGTCCGTGCATCTCGCTAGCTTCACTGTCACCCACACCTACCATGGGACCTCCAACAGTGCGTCACACACACCACATGCAAAGAAGAGGACAGAGCATGCACGCACATGGGGTCAAGCCCACAGCCTTACAATTATCCCCACAGTCGACTCAACTTAGTACCTCAGGCAAGATGTCAAGGTGAGATTCATACAGCCAACGGAGGCAATGGTCTGCTTTCTCCCAAGCCTGGGCAGCTGAAGAGCTCAAATTTTCTTGAGGAGCCTTAGGACCCTTTTGCAACATCCTCCTTTGCCTGAAGGTTTTTACCTACTTGTCTCACCCTCCTTTGAGGGCAGAACAGCCAGAAACAGAGATCTTCAGAAGCAGACAATGCATGAACCGTGTACTGAAAAAGCAAGGCCCAGTACCTTGCCTCAGGCTGACATAAAACAATGGCATTTTCCATCTACATGTAAGTTGTCTTCCTAGTTCTTGGAAAACCAGCAAAGCATCCGAATGCAGATACACGAACTACGTATGTGCATGCAGTGTGTAAAACCAGGTGAGCTCCCAGTGTGGCTGCAAGCAGAGCATGTCACTGGGGAGCACGTTCAGCCTTTCCATCGGGAACGCTTCTGTCAGTACAAGGAGGGCAGTGAAGGCAGCGCTGTTGAGCATTCCCAGCCACACATGTGCATCTGGAGCGGCCAAGGATAAATCTTACAAACACAGGAGATGAAACTTGCAGCGCTTGGCCTCGCAGGGCCTGATCCTGCGCACACTGAGCGCAGGGCCGCAGCACAGGCCAGGCAACCACCTCTGGCCCTGGGCCCAAGAGGGACTGGTGCATGGGCACCAGAGGCAGGAGGTGAGACTGACTGTGGATCCGCTGTGTGCACAGAGGAATGTCAGCTTCGCATGCAGGTAGCATCCCTTGCTATACCCGATCCTCACTTCTCTGCTCCAGCCACTGACCTCTGTTTCCACCCTGCACTAAAAGCACATTCCAAGTTCCACACTAATTAACCCTTGGATTATTTCCCGCAGGTAGTATCTTGGGATGCAGTGCCCACATATTTGTCCAGGCCAGCAGGCTTCGTTTCAGAACTGACCGTACAGACATGCATTTCATGTGAACAGTCACCTACCCTTACGTAATCCCCACTTCTCAGTACCGGCCTAACAAGGGTTTTCAGGAGGTAAATCACAGAATCACAGAATCACAGAATTATCAAGGTTGGAAAAGACCTAGAAGATCATCCAGTCCAACCATTCACCTATTACTACTAGCTCCCACTAAACCATATCCCTCAATACAACATCCAGTCTTTCCTTGAACACCCCCAGGGTTGGTGACTCCACCACCTCCCTGGGCAGTGCATTCCAGTGCCTGACTACCCTTTCTGAGAAGTAGTGCTTCCTAATGTCGAGCCTGAATCTCCCCTGGCGCAGCTTGCTACCATTCCCTCTAGTTCTGTCACTGCCTACACGGGAGAAGAGGCCAACCCCCAGCTCACTACAACCTCCCTTCAGGAAGTTATAGAGAGCTATAAGGTCTCCCCAAAGCCTCCTCTTCTCCAGGCTGAACAATCCCAGCTTCCTCAGACGCTCCTCGTAAGGCCTGTGTTCCAGACCCCTCACCAGCTTAGTAGCCCTCCTCTGAACGCGTTCCAGAGCCTCAATGTCTTTCCTGTAGTGAGGGGCCCAAAACTGAACACAGTACTCGAGATGCGGCCTCACAAGTGCTGAGTACAGGGGGACAATTACCTCCCTGCTCCTACTAGTAACACTATTTTTGATGCAAGCCAGGATGCCGTTGGCCTTCTTGGCCACCCGCGCACACTGTCGGCTCATGTTCAGCCGTGCATCAATCAGTACCCCCAGGTCCATTTCCTCCACACAGTCCTCCAGCCACTCCGCCCCAAGCCTATAGCGCTGCCTGGGGTTGTTGTGGCCAAAGTGCAGGACTCGGCATTTGCTCTTGTTGAACCTCATGCCATTGGCTTCAGCCCAGCTCTCCAGCCTGTCCAGATCCCTCTGTAGGGCCTCGCTACCCCCAGGCAGATCCACACTCCCAGCCAATTTAGTGTCATCTGCAAACTTACTGAGGGTGCACTCAATGCCCTCATCTAGGTCATCAATAAAGATATTGAAGAGGACAGGCCCCAAAGCAGCAGGACAGAAACAGGCGCAGCACAGCCAGGCAAGGCCAGGCCAAGCATCCATCTAATGCCAGGATCTCATTTCCAGCAGAGGATGCCTAGCAATGGGTGCAGATCACTCAACAGCCATATCTCCCAGGACAGAGTCCTGGCATACGCTGTGGATAACTCGGGAGCTTCCTGTGCCAGAGATGTCTTTGCATTCGATGGTTCTGTCTACCCATCTCCATATCCACCAATGATTTTTCTCCCAGAATTTATCCAACCTATTTTTTAATCCAAGCAAAGTTTTAGCTTTTGTAACCGCACACACCAAAGAGCTCCACAGCTGAACCATGGGTGGTGTGACAAGCCACCTTCTTCAGTTTGCCCTTAAACCTGCCATTTCCTGGGTTCACTTGATGCCCATTAGTTCACGGGTAGAAGAGAGAACAGCTTTTCCCTATCCCCACTTTCCATACCAATCCTAGCTCTCTTTCATGCCCTTCCTACCATCCTCTCCTCCCACAAACACAGCAGGATCCCCATCCAACTGCTTGGCCCCTGGACAGAAGCTGCTCCAGACCTCTGACCTGTGTTTGTGGTTTGCGGCATCTCCCAAACTCCAGAAAACGCTCCACCAACCGAGCCATCTGCTAAATATCTTCATCCCAGGTAGGTCGAAATGTTTACGCTTCCAAGATTTTGTGAACTATCACTGGGGCTTGAAACTCAGCTTTTGTAAACCATCAGGACTGCAATTCCAACAAGTGGCATCAAAGGAGAAGTCTCCACTACTACCAAACTCACCTAGGAGCCACTGGAGACATGGCTAAGCAGACTGACTGTGGAGACTGGGAAGGGGTGCAACAGCCCAACGCCTGCCTGGACTTTTTCCAGTGCTGCAGACAGGCTCCCAGTCCCAATGCCACCACACACAGCTCAGAAGCCGTTCCCTCAGCACCACAGAACTGAGGAATCTGAAAATACAAACTCTTCTCCAGCACACAGGCTGAATGCACAGCATCTGCACATCTAGCTACTGCTAGCTCATCAGGTGCACATACAAGTGTAGTAGCAGCATGGAAATGATTAACAAAGGCCATTTCAACTCAAACAAACAAAAGAAAAAACTCGTGTACTGCAGACAGCCTGAGAAAGTCATCTTCAAACGCTCCCTGCCAAGGCAAGGTCACAGTACCAGAACAAAAGCCAAATCCAGTGTGCTGTGGGTCAGGCTATGAAAGAGGGAGAGTGCATTAAACTCCGAAGTTGGCTCATGACCAAGAAAAGCTGCTTAGTGAAATCCTCTCACCCAAACGGAGAAGGAGAAGCCTTGTACAGAAGCCTCAGCATGCGCCTAAAACTGACAGGCATCTCGAATACCTTTGGAGATCTGCACGGTCACGTCAGACCCCCCTTCCATTTAAACGCACAACTGAAGCTATTCCCATGTTGATTTTTTTTTCCCAACATTTCCATTTTTACTGTTTTCTCATTTAAAATAAAGCTGGGGTGTTTTTTTCCCCAAAAACATTCCAAATGGGGAAAAAAAAAGGCTACTTCATTCAACCCTACCACACAAACACATCATCTACGTTTTCCAGCAACACCTCTCCTCTCCAGCGCAGTGTGTGCTTGTTCTTAAAGACACCCCAGGAGGTAACAGGCACCAGGGTGTTCTGCTTCAATCCTGACAACACTCCCATGGTCAGCCTCCAGCTGTTTTCCTCCATTTCCCAAACCCCCAGCACCACAACAGCTGTATTTGCGGTGCCTGGTACGCAGAGTCCCAGGCAAGTCCCGGGTACCTGACAAGGTCTGCTCCAGCAGCTCCTCCAGCCGAGGTGCAGCGGCCAGCATCCAGGGCAGTGACAGCGAAGGAGCCGGGATCCTGGACGTGCTCTCCCGACAGAGCGAGCCAGGGCAGACAGCAGGCTGCTGGCTGTGCCTCTCTCCAGGAGCATTTCTGCTAGCACTGCAGGGGAAAGGCAGGAAGTCCAAGGAGAAGAGGAGCTGTGGGGTTTGAGCCTCACGGCTGCCAATAAAACCATCTAGCATGGATCAGATCCAAGTTACAAATAATATCTGGAATACCAGGCATGAGCCAGACCTTTAAAACAAGCCAGATGGAGGGGCTAAGGGCAGGCAGGGATGGGAAGGTGGCACCAGGCAGTAACCCTGCACTCCTGGGGAAAGCTGCTGAGGACACAGCAACACCCAGGCTTTGGCAGAGACCACCACCACATCCCACCATAAGAAACTACCTCAAAATGCAACCAGGCCACCAGCACCCCCCTGGCAGCAGCCCTCCCCAGGGCTCTCTCATGCCTCCCCGACCCTTGCTGCAGCGCTCGGAGGAGGTGCCATAAGGCTGATGAGCAGAAGCTGGGGTCTGAGCACTGCCTGCACAAGCCTGAAGCAGACACACAGACAGCCCTTTGAGCCCCGTTCAGCAGGGAGCCAGCAGGACTGCCCTTCTGCACTGCTTACTGACCCTCTTGCTGTCCCCACCATACACAAACACCGTACACCAGCTCTGATCAGGGGCTGGTAGAGACTGATGCAGCAGCCCACCCCAAACCACACAGGCAACCATTCCCCCAGGAACTGCTCTACTTGCCAGCCAACCAACCCAACAGCTAGCTGCTCCCCAAGGAGCTAGCCTGCCTGCCTTACTCGAGTGAGCCACCTCAAGGTGTTTCACCTGCACAAAACTATCCCTAGCACGTTACTGCCTGCTGAACTAGCATCCTGAAGAGGCTCGGGCAATTCCAGGTAAGTTCTCTGCAACCTGAGAGAGGAAAGGAAGGACCAGGCTATTCGGTGACAGCTCAGCACGACAGCAGCTCTGCTGAAGCACCAAACTCCAGCCCACGTGAAGTGGTGCTCCTCTATCCCCAGCCTAGCTTAGCAGGGACCTGCCAACACGTGTGCTACGCACGGAGCCCCTGCGCTCCCCTTTGGAGAGGGACCAGACAAGAGGACTGGGGAACAGACAGAAAGACATGAAGGACACAGCTTTCTTGCAGGACACGCAGCACCATGGAAAGGGCTGTCCCTACCCAGGCTTTCAGACTCTCATGGCAAAGTTGACCATGGAAGAAGTGGACCTGGAGTAGTGAAAGCCTCTGCACAAGCTGCAATGGCAGAGAGGCAGCACGGGTCAGGAAAGCAGGAGAGCCCTGCACAGGGCCCACAGTCTTCCTCCTGACAGTCTTGGTTTCAGCCAGCACTCTAGAAAGAGCTGGAACAGGAACTACGTGGTGGAGCAGGTGGCTGTGAGACCGGCACAGAAGTAGGTCATGGAACCACAGCACACCAAGCTCCACCACAGCGCTGCACCGCAGAGCCCACCAAGGCAGGCTGAGTGCTTGGGGAAGGTCTGCAAGTTCTGCAGCTACCCAAGCCACCAAGGCAGCACTGAGGCATCTCGCTGTGAACCACTTAATTTAATTAGCTGAGAAATACAAGTGGAAATTTCCTGGCTTGGAAGATGCCAGGCAGACTCCTAGACAGGAAGCAGGAAGCTATGTTAGGAAAAATCCCGGAGGTTTGGATTTCACACGAAGCCCTGTAGAACGGCACTGGTTTGCGAGAGGCAACGCTTGGGCTGGGACCCACTGGAGCTGGAGAAGGCTCAGCTACATACAGAGCCAGAGAGCTTTAAGTGTAATTAATACAAACGTCTGCCAGCCAAATCTGAACACACGTGAGTCAATTCCGTGACCAGGAAAGCAGATCTGGGGTCCCTCTGAGCAATGGATTTTCTTGGTTTTCAGAAAAAGATGCGGGTCACGATGGAAATCAGCTATAAATGAGCTCCCACTGGAATGGCAGCATTACAGGCTTTCAAAGCAGCTTCACACAAGGCCCGAAGGGTATGAAGGTCTGGTGCCCTCATAGAGAAGTGAGAGGAAAAACAGGGAGCTCAAAAATCTCTTGATTCCTGTTGGTCCTCGGATCTGTAGTTGAACTTCTCCAAATACAGGTTAAAAGATGACCCCCAACTACCGCTTGCAAACACACAAACAACAGGCTCTGATCTTCAAGGTCCTTTTGCTGCAGCAGACAAAAGGCAAAATAGTAACAAGAATGCAGAAGCCAACACTCAAAATTCAAGCTATGAAGATGCCACAGACATTTGAAGGAGCTGCAAGCCAATAGAAGAAGCTGTGCCCCCAGCCCTCTGTGCTGCTCCCCTCTTCATACTGGCACAAGCATCCCTGCAGCTGTCGGGTGATCCACACTGGGAACCGACCCACATGAGCTCAGCAATGAAAACGGCTTGTTCCAGCCCAAGCCCTTCCCCGATCCAAGTCACCACATGGCTCCACAAACATTTGTGCCAGCAGAAGGAAAGGGGAAGAAGAAGGAACAACAGGAGCAGCTGGAGCCAGAGGACTGGACTGCTTCTCGAGGCAGCGCAATTGAGAGCAACCATGAAAACATGGTCAAAACCTCACACTTGTAGCACTGTGGGAAGCTAACAATTATCACATGGGAGGCGGTGGGTTCCACATCTCTTGAGGCTTAAATGTTCTGAGAAATGACAACAAGGCAGGTGTGGAGTGCAGCAGGAATAAAACACTACTGTATCATCAGAGGCAGAGTGAATTTTTGCCAGGGTCATTGGACAGGAAATCATCCAAACAATCCACAGCCTTCTCTGGTGCTGACAGCGAAGCCTCAGGCACAGGCAGCTTCCATCAAGGGACCACCTATGGCCTGTAGAACACACAAAGCAACTAGGTGGAAGGGAAGGAAGCACAGCAGACTGGGCAGAGGCACTCCTCCTTCCACCTTCCAAGCACGTGCGAGCCAGATGACAGCAGCAGGTTCACAGCAGCAGCCAGGGTGCCTGTGCTCCAGAGCCCAAGCAGGGTCCAGGCAATAAGCAACCAGCATCCAGCTCCACCTTTTAGAGTACAGAGCCATCTACAACCTACCTAGATACCTACAGGGGGAACGGTCTGAGGAAAAAACCCATAACATAACCAACAAAGAGGAGGGAGTGGTGGGAAACCTTCTGGAGTACTCTGGTGTCTTTATCCTGTTAGTATTTCTCCATGAAGACCCAGCAGTGTTGCACGAGGAACGCCAGCCCGCACCACACACTACAGCCACATTTCCAGCAGCAACATCCCAATCCTCTGGTCACAGTGTGACACAGCTACACCTGGGCACGGCCTGATGACCACACCTGCCAATAGCTCCAGAGACAGTACATCAAGCACTGGGGGTGAGAAGCCAGCATGGAGCAGCACTCCCATTCCTTCGGGAGGCCATCAGAGTCAGCACTATCTCAAGAGGAGCTGATTCCACCTAGACACCCATCAGCAGCTACCAGCTGGGTGGTTCATGGCAGCGTGCCTCTGCAGGAAGCCAAGATACTTGGTACTCTGCCGGCTGCACGCTCCTCAGCGTCACTAGTGCCCCTTGTTAACAAAGAAGCAGGAAAGAGTGACCACAGAGACTATTTTAGTACACTTAACTCACTGCAACAATTCAATGGACTCCAGAAGACCCTGTTCCGGATTTATTGTCATTTTTAGTAAGATAGATGCACTGTAAAGTACTGGCTGATCCACCAGTACCACGGCCACAGTCAGTCTCAACTACATGGCAAGGCAAGAGCCACAGAAAAGCTTCTGTCAGTGCAGCCAGGACTCCCACATCGGAGAAGAAAAGACAAAGCCAGCAAAATCCTACACTATATCTTTTAACGAAAGGTGTCATTTTTCATTGAAATTCCACATTTGTAAGTTCTTTCTGCCAGCTCTCCCATTCATCACATGCACCGTAAGGGTTCGGGAAGGAAGGAGAGCGAGGAACACGGCACTGCTAGGACTCGTAGGCCAGCAGGAACCTGGAATAGCTGCTGCCCATGCACGCACCTCAGGAGTGAGCTCCTGGGTAATGCCTCTGAGCAATCACAGCATTGCTCCTTTAGAATATACTACATCGATAAACAATGGATGGAAAAGCAACTGCCCAAACTAGCCCCCTCTGCTAGAAAGGTGATAACACCCCAAACAGAACTGTGTCAGACCAAAAGCCACCCGACCTCCATGGCAAAGACTGCTCAGTGCTAGCAGCAGCTAAGAGCCGCTGTTTGCTGCTCACTGGCAAACGAGATCAAAACTGCCACAAATGACAACATTTCCTATGGAAAGTTACATAAAACCACACTGAATAGCAATCTAAAAAAATCTGAGAGGAAATAACAATAACAAACACAGGAGCCACCAGAAGACAACCTTCATACCCAGGGAGGATGGAGGCTGCAGGATCTGAGCCACTCAGGCCAGCCTTCTGTGTTCTTCTGAAACACAGACCATTCTCACCATCACTGCCAGGGTTTAGCCAAGGCCTAGGATAATCTGCTTTCTCTGTTCTCCTGGATATGAGTGAGAGAAGAAGCCTGCACCCACCAGCAATGCCCACAGCAACGAGGCCCAGTGGGGATCCTGCAAGAGAACACTTGCGCGGCCAAGGATTCGGAGCAGAGCTGGTTTGGCCAGAGCTGCTGTTCCTAAGCACTAGCTGATACAGGCAGGGACAGAGGAGAGCTAGGCTGCCACTCCAATGCTCTAATTCCTACTCTTCCTGTGCCCCACAGCCAGCCACACGCCATCCCCTGCTGCATCTCACTGGAAAGCAGTTGCAGAAAGAGCTTACCTTGCTCTGCAGGGCTGTGTACATACATGTATGTTCACACGTGCCCACTGCACCGACTCATTTATAAGGCAAATATTCACAATTCTAACTTTGCTTCAGCAGAAAAAGTTAAAAATCAAAGCAAGCCACACTTCATCCTGAGCAAAAGGCACTTTCACTGCCCTCCCGACACTGCAGTCCCAGAGCACAGGAAAGGAAGGTGCACTCACACGTTTTGGCAAAGACATGTCCAGCCGCTGTCTTCTCCTTCAAAGCACCAGGCTTTGCATCCAAGGAGAGAGAAGCACACCTCCTGTGTGCTGACTACTGCAGGGCAGTAACTCCTGGAACGCAGAAGCTGGACTCGCCGACCCAGCTGCCTGAGCCCTCGTGGTTTGTTAAAATTCAAGCTGTTACAGCTTTCACCCAGTCAAAGCCAAGTGCCGGCCCTGAAGAACAGTAACAGCAGCATCCTGCCCAGCTCTGGGATGACCTCATAGGGATTGTTCCTTTTTAAAGGGAAAAAAAACCCCACAACTTCAAAGCAGGGCTTGCTGCTGACCAGCAAGGCAAGGGGCTGCCTCTCAGCCAAGTGGAAACAGGAAGGGGAGGAGGCGGATAGGTAGGCTTTCCAGAAAAGGCAAGATCGGGCACGTCTTGCTATCTCTTCTCCCCCTGGGAAGGCTGTACTGTGCCAGGGAAGTATTTTGCAATGATGCTTCTTAGTTCCCTGAGAAGAAATTACATTTCCTTTAATAATCATTGTGTTTTAGAGATGCCTTGATTACTAAGGCAAGGTCTGTTTGCTGCTAAAGGCCCCAGAATTTGAGAACATATCTGCTGTCAGGTCTCTATCTTGATAGTTCTGACATTCCCGTGGTATGCAAAATTATATTTGAATCAAATAATTTCTCTATGACAGCTGAAGAGTGCTCCCAAAGGAAACTTCAGCAAGAACAAGTGTTACATCAACCTGGTACTTTCTGTCTTTGCAGCAAACAGAGCACACGACCAATGACACTTGTGCAGTACAGCTCTAGAAGATGAAGCAGCCACAGCTAACATGCAGAACAAGCTCCCACCTTCTCCAAGCAGCTCATTATTCAGCAGGCCTTGACCATAGTTTGAATGATTTGTTCAAAAACTCAGCTACTCATTCGCTCATCGTGGTGGCACCATCCCAACACGCGTTCAAACCCCTGCTTCCTCATTCCTGCAGCAGCACGGGCTGGAACAGGTATGAGGGGTGACGTTGAGGCTGGGGGATGAGCCTTGCCCTCCCGCACTGTGCTGGAGCTGGGGGTCTTCACAACTCCATGCAGGCGGGGCTGGATGGCAAGAGCGCACTGAACATACCAAATCGGTTTTGGGGTTCTCCAAGGACACAGAAACAGGGCTGCCAACATGACCATGGGAAGTGTGGTCTATCGGATCGTGTCCTTCTGAGGTTAAATCCTGCCTATTGCCTTCCTAATCTCCTGGAAGCAATAGCTGCAGGCTGGGGCTGTCCCTTCCTAAATACTGTGTTACTTGCATAGTGGGTATGACCTCAGAGGGGAGCCACTGGACACTAACGGAGAGAGCAACAGGTCCTGGTCTCCATTAGGGACAGCTGGTGCTAGTGCTGAACAAGGCCAAAAATAAAGAGAAAAAAAATAACCCACCAAACCAACCAACAAGAGAGCTAAAAAAAACCCAAAACAACTGAACCACTAAGGAGACAGCTACCTGCACAACCCTGGACACCAGGGCTTCTCCTCTGAGCACAGAAACCACCCTCTCTGACTTCCAGCAGCACTGGGATATGCCACCTGCAACCCAGACACAAGTCCCACTCAGCTCAGGCTGCAGCTCCCACAGTGCAAGCCAAGACGCTGTCATACTCTCAGGAGAGGGGACAGCAACACTGCTGTCCAAGCAAGCAGGCAGCAGACACCTTCTGCGAGTTACTTAAAACTACAGTGGGCAGGTAGCTGGAAGCAGGGGGGTAAGCTTAAACAACAGCCCCAGACCTGCACACAGCTGTTGTGTTCCAACTAGATGATGATTTAGTCAGACTTGGGGCCCAGCACCTCTTCAGCTGAAAAGGAAGGAAGCTAATCCACATCTAAACTCAGGGAAAATGTGAGGGACGCAACCCATCCTCAGGTTTTAAGTATTTCTGCTGAAACAGGTCAAATACCAGCAACAGGCAGGTGGCTGCAGCAACAGTAATTAAAACAAGTGTCATGTTGGGTCACAATTAATGCTGGAACCTCCGAGAAGGGCACATGGTCTCCACGGGATGCCAAAGCCTCCAGAGATAACCAAGGAAGAAAGGCAGCAACCACAAGGGAGGAATCTTATCAAGGACTGTTCTGCTGGAGAGAAATGTCAGGCTCTTCAGCTCGCAGCCAGTCCCACCCAGCAAGCAGCATCCCCGGCAGCAACACTGGGTGCCCTGCCAGCCTTCTTCCTGGATGCACTGAACGGGAGAGGGAAACAACCCAGGGCTCCCAGTCACACTGCCCATCTCGGGCCTTCAGCACTACCCGATCTGTGTTTGCACTGCCAAGAGATCCGACACAGTGAATGGAATCAAATCTTTGCTAATTATATCTGAGCACGCGGGCTCTGCGCCCAGAATAAACTGTCCTATCACGCCACACTCAGCAGCCCCTGCCTCTCTCGGGAACGTGCTGGGACTTGCTGGCTACTCTTTGGGGCGGGATTCCAGAGGAACAGGCCCGATGACCCCAAAAGGAATTCCTATTCCCACCACAGCCCGGGCTCAGCCGCAGCCTCCTTGGGGTCCCCGCCACTGAAGTGAGACAAGCCATCTGCCAAGCCCGATGACAAGCCGCTGGCCTGGCCCAAGGGATTCAGCTCTGGACTGAGATGACACGTCAGGGCTGCACACTCAGCACCATGCCACGGGAAGGCAGGTTTGCTGAAGAAGGGGTGCCTGCTGCGCCAGGAGCAGCCTGCTTCGCACCCCAGCTCCTCACCCTGACTGGAGCCTACCCAGAGCAGAGCAAGGCACTCCTGAGACCAGGCCAGCCCCTGGCTTTCCCCAGAACCTGAAAAGCCAGTCTGTAGGCAGATCTCTTTCAAGTGTATTGCTTAAAAAAAAAACCCTGTCATGGGAAGTCCCAGAGCAGAACTAGTTTTGTGGGAGTTGGTTTTACACGGAGTGGCATTAACCTCCTTTCATGGGAACGCACAGGAGCAGGCACACTGCTGACACATGGCCACAGCGAGGGCCACCGCCTCCAGGGGGGCTCAGGACCCTGAGCACAGGGACCACAGCTCGTTCCCCTCTTCCAAACCCACAGCACCTCCTGGGAGGCAGCAGGGTCCCAGCTTAGGGGTGGCATGGGCTCCCCACAAGCCAGCATACAGCAGAGACCTGAGCTGCCCAGCGTGGCCACAAGGATCGAAGGGTGCAAGGGCAGGAGGGAGAGATGACTGCTGTTATCAGAGCAACAAAGTTTTAAAAAAAAAAAAAAAAGGCAGCCAAGCTTTCAGGCACACAAGGGCCTTCTTGAAGTCCTGCTAATGATCCAGTCCTGAAGGATGGAAGCATCTGAAAGTTCATCTGTTTCTTCCAACTATATCAGCCAATCTGGCACGAGTTATGGCCTCCTCTTGCAAACCCTGCACCACCAAGACCAAGAGCTGGAGAGCAACATGTATCCACGCACTGGAGCAGAGACCTGATTCTCCTTCCAAGGGCCTGCTCCCTGGCTTGTCCCAGCAGCCCTTTTTACCCCTGTGGTCACGGCACAAGGGCAGCTACTTGTCCTTGTCCTTGCTGCTTCGTCAGCCCTGCTGCCGCTAACACCCTGTGCTCAATCCTCATCCCATGCTTCACTCAGAAGCGCCTTCGGCTTTGCTGCCCCATCCCTTCCCGCTGCATGTGACTATTTTTTCCTTTGCTGCAGACTGCACAGCTTTCTTCCCAGAGGAAATCAGCAGCCATGGGGACAAAAACAGGAAGAAAGAAAACAACTTCCTCTGGCTGTGAGACCCAGCCTGGAGACCCCCCTGACCCACGCTGCTCCCCTCGCCATAGGGCCGGCCCGCGGGAGAGCCGGCAGCCGGGGCCAAGCCCTGCACTAGGACAAGCACCCTAACTCCTCCGTGCTGCCGCCCGCCTCTCCTGAGCGACCCCGGGGAGAGGCCAAAGCCCGCACTGGGGCGCGGTGGCACGGCAGGACTGACTGCAGGCGAGGAAGGGCCGACTGCTCTCCCGGCATCCCAAAGGGCTGGGCACGGGGGTGCAACCCTGCCAAATCTGCGCCGGGGTTGCGCCGGGCCGCTGCGCGTCCCTCCCCTGCTTCCTGACAGCGCGCTCAGCGTGGAGGCTCCTCAGGGACTCGGCGCGGAGGAGCGCTGAGCCCCCGTGTAAAGCGGTGCGGTGCCCACCCGGGCAGCTCACAAGGCGGCTGTCGAAGGGTTGCCAGCACCGGGCCGGGGCCCTTTCCGCGCCACCGCGGACTTGGACCGGCCGAAACGAGCCACGCACACGCACCTCCACCCGCGGCCCGGAGCTCCCAACGCCGCAGGAACCCCGGCCGAGCCAGGCTCCGTCTCGGGACGTGAGACCGCGCAGGTCCGGTCCCCGACGGGCCCCGGCGGGGCCGGGCTCCCACCTGAGCAGCCCAAGGGCCTCAGTCACTCACTCACTCCCTCACTCCCGGCGGCGACACCTGCCTCCCGCCCCGCGGCCACCGCCTCAGGGCGCCGGGCTCGCTCCGCCGAGGGCCGATCCCGCGGTCCGCGGCCGGGCAGGGATCGGCCCCGGCGGAGCTGCCCCTCCCGGACGGGCCGCCAGCAGGGGGCTGCCGAGCCGCGGCTGAGGCGCCGGGACGGGACGGAGCCCGCAGCTCACGTGCGCGCCGTGCCCGGGGCAGCCCCCGCCCGGCCCCGCGTAGCGCCTTGTGTCCCCCCCCTTGGTTCCGTCCCCGGTCCCGCGGCTCGCACTCACCGTGAAGGCGGGTAAGGCGCCGCGGCGAAGCGCCGCTCGGGTTTGGCCGCCCCCCAGTGCGACTTAAGGAACCGGCGCCGCCGAGCTCGGCCCGCGTAGGGCGCGGAGACTCCTCCCCCGTGCCAGGGGCCGGCCGGCCGGGCACGCCATTCACAGCCGCGGCATGCAAATAGGAGCCGGGAATCGAGCCGGGTTCGGCGGCGTGAGTCCCGCCGGGGAGCTGCCAGCGCCCGGAGCCGAGGGACGGCGCATCCCGCTGCGCCGCCGCCCTGACTCACGGTGCAGGAATGCGCCGCGCCGGGCGGAAGCCACCGGCCCGCCCGCGGCCCCCGCAGCGCGGCCCCGCGGCCCCGGCCTGCAGCCCCCGCCTCCCCGCGCCGCACGGGGTCCGCCTCGGGGTGGGCATCGCCCTGTCGGGCGTACGGCCGCCAGCTCCCAGCCCAGCAGCGGTGCCGACGTTCAGCGCCGGGTCCCGTTAGCCCCGGGGCTGCTCCCGCGGCTGCCGGTAGCTCTGCTGCCCCGGAGCGGCCGGCTCCGGCTGCAGCCGTGCCCGGGGGAAGCTGGGCCGGGAGCCGGTGCGGGCACAACGGGCGGCCGCGCTGAGCGCCGGGGCCAGGGCCGGGCCCAGGCGAGCTGCGGGGCCCAGCCAGGCCTTCCTGGCCCCTCTGGCACCTACGGCAGCCCTCGCCTTGCTAACCCGCGGCCGGGTTGTGCCCAGCCGCCTCGCTCTTTTCCCGCTGTTCCCTGCCCTTTACCTGCTCCCTGCCTCCACGCACCCCGCCCCCCCGAGTCCTGTGTTTCCCATCAAGATCCACACACCTCCTCCTCCAGCCATGTGGTTAGCATATCATCCCTTCCCTAAGCTGCTGCTTTCCTCCCAGCCCAAACATTTTCCCCTTCTGGATGGCATCCTCCCACCTCAGTTGCTCAGCCATCCTCGTCTTTGTCCTGGGATCGCTGCCGAACATTTCTCCATCCATCCTCTCCGGAGCATCGGTCAACATGTATCGCTCACGCGGAGGCTCGCTGGAGCTCCAGCAAAGGCCTGCAGCATGCACATTCCTCTCCAGCGGGTCCCCAACCCACAGCTGCAGATGCTTTTAATATTAGTAATAACCAGGGGGGCGCGTATTCCTTGCCATGTTACTGCATCGTCCCTGCCGACCTGCACGCGAGAGCAACCCAGACAAGCGGAAGAGCTGCCGTCGAGGGGCTGGCGCTCCCCATGAAGGGTGAGCTCATCGGTACCGCACCCACCCCTGCGTGTGCCCACGCACGGCAACGGCATCCATGCTTCGAAGGCAGCCCCCCAGAGAGCCCCGCTAACTACGCTGCATCGTGTTAGCTAATGAGCAAACAGAGATCAGCCTCAGTGAGTCCCGGCCAAGGTGGAGACCGAACTGCATGCAGAACCCTGACCGTCCGCAAAGCCTAACAGGCACAAATTATTTTCAGATGTTTCCACCACATAAACAAGGAAAAGAAGTGTCCAGTAACATAACAGAGCAGAGAGGAACTCACAGGGCCCTTCAGCATCTCCCAGGAGGAATGCTCTGGAGCCGAGTGTGACTGACCCAGCCCCACTCTCTCTCAGAGCATGCGTTTTGCAAGAACAACAAAGCTCTGTCACTGAAACACGATTTCTCACTCCTGCGTAACACTCTTGCAGACAGCACTGCTAACCCCATCCCACAAGCTCTCATTCCCCCAGTGCTTCCCTGCCCAGCCCCTCGGGTCTGTGGGTGGGATTCTCTTACCCATCTGCTGACATCTCCACTCGGTCGGATAAAATCTTGGTCAAGAATACGCCCTTCTTGCTCCCATTGCCACCCAGGGTGTTTCTCCTTCAGCACCCCGAGTCCTATCAGCCTAAAATAGGGATAGGGTAACTTGGGGCCAGCTCCTTACCACTGCTCTCTCGAGCACAAGCCGGTGCAGAGCAGCAGTTTGGTGTTGAGGGGACACTTGTGAAAGGGGGAGCAGAGCCAAGTATCACCTGGTCCTGGTCTGAGGCAGGTCATCCAGCCCAACAGCCTTGTTGGTTTCCTCCCTCATGACTGCTTGCAGGGAGTACAGAAACACAGCCTGCAAGGACCAGCTGATGGAGAGCTCTCTTCTGGTGCTTGTTATGTTCAACGTGAACATGTGATTACATGAATTTGCTTCGTTCTTCTCTGCTGGAAACTGCACTTTCCTCCCTCCTGCTTGAAAACCGCGAGGAACTGTGATCTTGCCACAAGACATGGGCAAAACCCAATGAAATTGATACCCGTCAGCACGGGAAGGGCAGCACTTCTGCTGCTGCAGCTCATGTGAACAGATCCTTCAAAGCCAGGTGAACCACACACCTGCCTGCTCACAGCCAGGCACCAGTGGGTTTGCATCAGCCAGGAGAACAGCCCATGGGTACTTCACACGTTTGTTCCACACCTCTTCTTCCTCAGCTCCCCAGGGTTCCCCCTCCAGCACGTGCATTTCTGCAGTGCTCCTTGGAGTACCAATCCTGTGTCACACCTTAAATCAGGCAGCACTATATATTGCCTATACAGCTGAGTAGGGGCACAGCAGTGTTGGCTTGTGCTTATGGCCACCACTGGGCTCATGGCACTGGGGAGCTGTGCAGTGCTCTGGGCCAGCACAGCCCCTTTCCTTCCCATGGCCAGTGCACGTTGCCTTGCAGTCCTGTGAGGACAGCTGGGACACACCAGGAGCGTGGGCTATCTTTATCTGGACTGCTGGTTATCTAGACAGATGATTTGATTTTGACCTGCTTTGTTCAGGGTTTAGGCCAAGAAAGCATCCTGGTATCCAGCAAGCACAGCAGAGAGCGTCAGACTGCAGCCTTGGCCAGGAGAGCAGAGCCGCAGGTGTTGCCCTCCAGACACACAGGGGCTTCGCAGTGCCTCCTGTGCTGGCGTGAAGCAGTGGCGCAGCCCTGGCAGCTGTCCTAGCAACCAGGGAAGAGATCCAGAAAGGCCTGGGATTTCTTCTGGGGAGGATTAATAACACACAAACCCAAGCAGAGTCCCATGGAGTTTCAAATGCAGGTGGCCTGGCCAGGAGCCAGAGAGGGAACTGCCAGGAGTGTGAAGATGAGGATTCCCCTTGAGGAATGTGTTTCCATGTCGGATTGGAGATCACTTGCATTCCCTCAGCAGGGAAAACCCAGGTTCCTGGGCACCAGTGGCAGGTCAGGTTTTCACCCTCAGCCCCATGTGCCAGGGGGATTCCTGTGGACAGGAGGAATGGGGTTCGTATCGTGGGATCCATTCACTGGTGTGGCTACAGAAATTGTCTCCTCTTCTACCTTGCTACCCTGCAGCTCCTGCGTGTGCAGCCGGCATCGCTGCTTTCTGCCCCAGCCCCAGGCCAGGAAGAACAGCACCCGCTGCTCGGAGCACCCAGCCCCAGCAGTGCCCTTTCTCCCACACCATGGACACTACTGGCTTGTTGATCTGGAGTGTTGGCACAAAATGCTGGGAGTACAGATGCCTTCTCTCCAGGTTGGGTGCCAAGCTGAGAATGCTGCTGCTGACCTGCAGAAAAAGAAATAAATTGCACTTTTTGGAGTGCTTTGAAGAAAAAACAAACAAAACAAAGCTAACAAGCAGCTATGTTGCAACTTGAATTTCTTATAATCTGCTGAATTTATGTTAAGTTCCAAAACATAACACTGGGCAGAAAGTCTTGTGAAGCCTCTGTCACCCTGGGGCACCAGCCCACATCGCAGACATTATCATGCAGCAGCAGGGAGGGACACAGAGGTGACTTCAGTCAAGCAATTCATGCACCCAGCAAGGCACTGGATGCCACAGGTTGAGCTGGCAGGAGGGCTGCACACAGAGCAGGAATGGGGTGTTAAGGTGGGACCTGAAGCCCAAAGAATACAACCAAGTCCCACTGTCCTAGTCCCCGGGTTATTCAGCCCAAGCCAGGACAGAGAATTCACTTCACAGGAGAATTGGGCAAGTCCACGTGGGGCTGGAGACCAAAACCAGGAGATGAGGTGGGAGAGGAGCCAAAATGCTGAGGGCCTGGGATAGGGGTGGGACCCCAGACTGCTCACAGCCCCAGGAGCTGCTGCCCAGCAGAGCATGAGGAAATCGCATCAAAACTCAGCCCCTTCATTTTCTGCCCAGATTAATTGCAATTGATCATTCCTAGCTCTAGCTGCAGGGAATGTGTGTGTTTGTGGTGCCAGGAGGAGGTGGAGGACTGGAAATAACATAAAACTAGGATTTCCTGGCCAGCCTTTACAGAAATATTTATTTTCAACTGTATTTCAACCAGAAAATCCATTTGGATCAAAATGGCAATTTTCATTTTGGTCAAACCATTGTGGGAAGTGACAAAAGGAACAGAAAAGGAAAAAATCATGTGCAAAGGTGGCTGTTTCCAAAGCACTTGGAAGGTGGCACTTGGCCAAACAGCTTCCTTCTCCCTGGTGTGCTCCAACAAAAAGGAGATCTTAGCATTGAGATATGTAACATATACATATATGCTTGTTTCATATGGAAGGAATAAAAATATCATGGGAGGAGTAAATGAAACTCCCAAAATATCTGTTCTGTAGCCTGAAAGGCTCTTATCATTTTCCAATCCACTCTTGGCAAGAGATGAATAAAGTTGCTTCGGCATTTCAGAACGAGACACGTGTATTTCCAAGAGGCACACGAGGACTCTTACAAAGGAGCCAGACCTGGAGTGCAGTCACAAAGTGCATGGTCAGATCTTGCTGTCAGAATGCACCTGAGGTAGGAACACACTTGCCAGCTTGATAGATGACAGAGCAGCCCACCCTCAAAGCACTGCGAGGAGGGACATCAGCTGGACAAGCAAGGTTTGTCCGGGTGGCTCCTAACCCACTGCTGGGGACAAGCCTCAAACCCAGCAGTGATGAGTGATCTAGTTGAGTTCAGAAAGGAGAATGTCACAGGAAGGCACTCAAAGCCAGTGGTCAAAGCCAGCATTAGCCACAATGAAGCTCCCCATGCCCTACGTTCCCATGATAACTGAAAGGGAACTGAATTTTAAAAAAAGAAAAGAATTCCCAGTTCAGTTACTCATAAATGAACTAGGGGAGTTCCTAAAAGAGCTGAGGAGTTTTGGTTGGTCTGTCAGAAATACACTCTATTTTTGGAGAGCAAGCAGGGATATGCTGTCTTGATGTAAAAGTATGAACTCGGTAATTGGAGAAAAAAAATCAGTTACTGACAACAATGCTGTAAAGAACGTGCTCAGCTAAAATAACAGGCTTTGTGTAAATCCAGGAAATTTTTAAACAAATCTTTAAGAACAGTTTGGCAGAGGTGAGTAAAAGACCAAGTAAGAGGCTGAAATTTCCAAGTAAAATCCACTCTCCCAGTTTCAGTAACACAGATCCACTCTCCAGCAGCAGACAACTGAACCATGCTGCACTGTAGTTAGGTAGATTTAAAGAAACAAGAGTATTTCACGTAAAAACTAATCCACCCAATCTAATTCCATGGGTTCTGGTCTGAACTTCCTGGGTCCCCCTGTGCTGCCAGGTAAATGAGAAAAGGTGGCTCCTCTTCCCAGTCTGGCCCTACTTAACTGGTTCGATCCTTCTGCGCTATTCCTGGTTTTTCAGGTTTAAACAGGAGCCAAGGAAGAGGAGGGGGTTCCCAGGGTCTGGAGTTCCTGTGACCTCTGTCTCTGTCATGTCTAGAGCGCAGCCTTGCCATTGCATTTTGAAGACCACCAAGGATGGAGGTCTCACCACCTCTCTGGGCCCAGTCCCAGGGCTGCACCGCTCTCACAGGAGAGACCCCGTCTCCCCTTGTCACTGCTGTGGCCTCCCATCCTTGCAGGGTCCTTGTAGCTCCTGTGAGCTACGCAAGGTGGGTTTCAGTCCCCTGCACCTCATTCTGCAGGGTAAGAAAAGCCACTCCCTCAGCCTCTCCCTGGCTATCCCAGGGGACCTTCCCTGGCCTCTCCAGTTTCTCCGCCTCTCCCCTCTACTGAAGATCCAGAACGGGATGCGGTGATGCATGAACTGGCACTGTACAAAAGGGAACAGAAGGATCATTTGTAATTAAACCCCACCAACAGTGAGCCTACAAACATCTGTCAGCCTATGCCTGAGCTGTAAAGACCCCGTTTTCCAGCTGACTTTATGGTGCAGGAACTCAAGGAGCTCCTGCTGACCTTAAACAAGGTGGAGCTGCCTCTGACTTTCCAGGCCTTCTGCAAGACATGGTAGAAAGAGGCAGCTGCCAGCAAAGTTTTTAACCAATATTCTGTTTATGCTTGTCACAAGATGTCAAACCAGGGGAAGGCAAGCAAGGAATGAAACCTGAGAAAAAAAGAACTTGACTCCCACCCAAGCCCCCTGTGTGTATTACATTTTATTACAAGCGTTTTTTACAAAACAAAAATCTCCATTTGGAGCAAAGGATCCCAGAGGAGCAATGCTGGGTAGCACCAGCCAACCTAAGGGTATTGGCCTTGCTTATTTTCCATTTTCCTGGCACATGAAGCATTTTTAAATCATCTGGAGCCTACTGCTTCAAGACTTGTGAGGTCCCAAAGCCAGTAATTCCGAAACCTCCAAAGTAATTCTGGAAGAATGTGGGTACACGTATGCCCAAGCTGTCCTCTCCGAGCCTTGTGTGCAGCAGACTCTGCCCCAGAGACCTGTCCCCTCCTTCAGTGGATGTACAATCGCACCAGCAAGTATGGTCCAAAGCTTCAACCAGACAGAAAGCAGGCAGCCAGCCCCTTGAAGGATGTGATAGAACAGAGCATGTCTTCATTCCAGACTGCAACAAAGCTCCTGGATTTCAAGTTGTCCACAAAGGAAGGATCTGTACAAAGTATCTAAGCCTTTCAAAAAAAAAACCTAACCCGCAAATGTTTGGACACAGTCCATTCTTAGTGTAACCAACAGAAACTGCTGAAAAACTGGGTGGGGAATTGTTTCAGTAAAAGGGCAAAACCCTCCAAACCACTGGCTTCCAACCCCTCCAGCACCGTGGAGGAGACAGGCAGATGTTTTGCCAGAGTCCCGGCAAAATCCCCACAGGGCGTGCACGTTGTCTGGGATAGGAGAGAGCTGGAGCTTCACTGCCTCAGTCCAATTCCTCCTGGAGCAGATGGGCTACAGCAAGAGGGACCAGCTGGACGGGCTCGCTGCCGGGCTGTGCAGCTTCCCTTCTCTTGTGCTCCGACATCCACGGTTTGGATCGCAGCCCTCGGTGCCAGCAGGAGAAAGAAGTTGCTCACTGTCCCATTCCTATTCTCCCCTGCATAAAGCCTCGCAGGAAAGGGAAGGGATCATTTCATTCCTTAAAGGGCAGCTGACTCCCCTCTAAATGGTCACATTCTTGTCCCTCTCAGAGTATGGCTGGTGCCAAACTTGGTCACAAAGGCGTATTCACAGCTTTTTCCTTCCTACACATTCAGGAGTTGAAAGCCAGTTTGGTACAAACTCCCCAAAATGACTTATTGAGCGGCTGCTGGCCAGCTTCCTGTTTGCAGAGCAGCAGGGCTGGAGCCACGGCACGAGCCCTGACACCCCACACGCTGCCGTGGGGACCCTGCTCCTCCAGCAGTCCCCGAGCCTGGCAGCCCATCCGCCCTTACTGATGGGGCTCGGCTTGGGCAAAGACCCCATCACCAGGCTGGCCTTTTCCTCTCTGCTTTTCGTTTCATCACCAAATCTGCTTTTTCTCGAGGTCACCGGTCCCTGGGACACGTTCCAGCTGTAATGAGGATCTTTTCCTCAGTAAATAATTCCTTCTCTCTCCAAGGGAATGGAGCAAATGCTCAGCCTTAAGCTACTGAGCATCGAGGGCAGCCAGCTTCTACCCTTGCCAACAGCCATGGAAGCGATTATCCTCCCTGGGATCAAGAGACTCAATGTCTTGTCTAAAAACATACAGGAAGACGTTAGGGGAACAGGGACAAAGCTGCCCTGGAGCTCTTTAGGTTCCTTTATAGCAGGGGAGCCAGGCAAAATGGACAAACTTTGCTCAACACAATGCCATCTTCATCCCAGTGCCCACAGAGCCTTCCTGGTATGCTCCCAGCTCAATCATGCTTTGGCGAAGTGTAGGAAAGACCAGGGCATGGGGCTGTCCAGGTGCTTTTCAGCTGGGAGCTGAAACTCCCAGGAGCAGTTTGGGGTGGCAGAGTGTCCCTGCTGGGGACACTGTAAGTCTCCTGAGCAGAAGAACCCCCTGGGTCAGTGCAGCTCACAGAAAAATATGTGTCTGCTGTGAGCGGGTTAGCGGTGGCTCCTGGTTGCAGGGAGAGGTGATCAGGATGTTTTCTCAAGACTGGCCTTTAGTTATGTGGTTTCCTCACAATCTGTGGTTTCCTCACAATCTGTGGTTTTTTCACCATCCGTGGTTCCAGCGTGACTGCCAGCAGTATGGTTTCTCCTCTCAGACTCCTGCATGGTCTTTTGCCGGAAACCGCTCATGTAGTGTCTGCAGCCCCTGTGACCAGGCTTGCTGCTCAGCTCACAGGGAGCAACCGAGAACATCTTCATGTCCATGACGTCTCCAGTGAAACGACTTTGCCTGGCACAAGAGTCAGCCTTCCCAAGAGGGGAAATCCCACAACCTATGGAGAAGGATCCCCAGTGCCCCCATCGTTTCAGCCCAGGTGTTACAAGTGAGCAAGGTGGGTCCCCATGGCCTTTCCCAGCAGGCTGGTGGTGCACAACATCAGATTTCACTCTAGTGGCCCCACACTCTTTCACGGTTGCACACACCACTCTGACAGGCTCCGACTGTCCTTGACTGGAATTGTTCAGTCAGCAACATACTGGTACCCTGACCACCAGAGCTGCCTGATGGCTGCACAGATGATCCTTTGTGGCAGGGCAGTGGCAAATGAGCTCAGATGTGGTTTTCTGGCAGGAAGGTGACACTGAGCTGCTGCTCGTTCAGCTGTGGCTATCTGTGCACAGACGAAAGCGTTGTGTCTGGCCGGGCCTGTGTGCCACACCGCACTGCAGCACCAACGGCAGCGGGTCAGCTGTGGCCACCTGCGCCAGGCTCCCCGCTCCAGCCACAGCATCGGGACAGCTGCCTGACCACCCAGTGACGTGACATCATGCTCTGTCACAGTGTGCTCCTGAGACAGGGCCAGAGATGTCTCTGGCAGGAGCAGCAAGCACTGCTGGGGGCAGATCAGGGCAGGAATGTGGAAAGATTTGATGGCTCCTACGCCAGAGACAAGGACGGGGCACTGCAGGCAGGAAGCCAAGGCATGGCAGTGCTCACGTCTCCTGGAGCCAGCCTCCTCCCCGGGACAGGGGAACCATCCCTGGGTTGGAAAGTACGGATGCCTGCTTTCTGGAAATGGGCCTGTCTCCAGCTTAAGTCAGCTCTTCAGCCTGGGTGCTGAGCTGAGATCCACCTTCAACACCTTACGCACCGATCCCATAGAACCCTGGCTCAGATACAGGCTGTGCTCTGCACGGGCACCACTCGTGCCCATTCTAAATGGACATTTCCAAGGAGAAGCACCTTCAGCAATGTAAATTCTCAGCAATCCCCAGAAGGACCAAAACCAAATATTAAAATCTCTGCAACAGCAGCGTCTGAGGGACAGGAGGGTGCAGGGATCCGGTGTCGCTGACTCAGGCTCTGCAACCACAAAGTCTAATAAAATTTTGTTGCACATCATCATACCAAAGAGCCAGCACAGTAGGCAGGTGGTGTTGCAAGTGCGGCCAGTTTTCCACAGGCTGGGCTGTATTCTTGCAGCCACTGATTCAGCTAAAAGGATGTTTCGCCCTGGGGCTGGGCAATTACAAATTTAGCAGCTAGAGTTATACCTCCATAAATATCTTTGTGGTAACGTTTCTCATTGCATCTGGGAGGAGCCCAAACAGGAAATCTCAGGTAGAAAAGGGGAAACAAAACCTCATAATTTGAGTCATCAATCATATGGTAAAGTTAGGAGAAGAGTTAGCCCGAGTACAAAGGAGCTTGTCTCTGGCAGGGCTTCTAGAAATAGAAGCAGCAATTTCTTCTGGTTTCCTGGAAATCTTGTATTTGAGCTTGCTCTTATTTTTCCTGCTGGAAAAGGAATAAAATCTGACCTACTTTTGAGCAAAAGAGTCATTGGGATCAGGCTCCCAGAATAGGCCTGGGCATAGATGCTTCCTCAGTGCCCAACGAAGCTGGCTGGTTGGTGCAATGAGATACTGCTTCTCTGGAGGAATTTCAAACAAAGAGTTCCTGTAACCAGAGCTTCAAATAAAATTATCTGCTTTGTTGTGCAGGGCTCAAGAGTCCATCCTAATATTGAAAGGCAGTTGTGTTTTCTATCTAGAGCTTGAGTTTTACCATACATTTTAAAAAGCACGACCAAACCGATGAGGAGCCACTGCTCCAAGTGAAGTCAGACTCTGAAATCAGCCTCACAAACAGTTGTTTTTCTGGCCTTTTGAAAATAACTCTTTTCAGATGTGCAATTGGGAATTTGCCAGGCTGCTGCACATATTTTCCCAGAGGTCCAGATGGTACCAGAAGACATGGAAAATAAGATATCTCATTCCTAAATAAGAACATTGACACTCTGCCTCACTGCAAAGTGCTCTCATTGTATCAGCATCGTTTGGGTGCGTGACCCAGAGATCTGTAGTCCCTTGCAAATGGAGGGTGTTGTGCTGAGCAGGAGGGACTCACGTGGGCTTGAACACAGCCAGGTCCCCAAGCAGTCTGGTCTCACTGGTGGGGATGAGAAGCATCTTCTAAACCAGTTCTGTGGTGGTTTTGTAGCTGTAGCAGCTAAAGCACTGACTAGCTGTGCGGCAAACAGCGCGTCCCTGCCTCTGCGCCGCAGCAGGGTAACCCTGAGAGCTGCCCTGTGAACAGAAATCTGCTGTCTGCGTTGGGCGAGGAATTCCAGAGATGGGGCTCTGGGAAAAGCAGCCATTCGCTTTTACAATGAGGACCAGATTTTCAAGAAATCCTACTGAAAGGAAATTCCAACATGTTTGGAAACTAATTTTGGAAAACATTAGTTTTCCATCCATTTGGGGGAGGGAAGCAATGCATGTCCTGTGCAGAGCATGGCTTGGAGCATCGGTGGGGGGTCATGATGTACCTTGAGGGCAGGGGTTCCTGGCAGCTGAGGACACCTCCCAGTCAGTGCCTTGGGGAGGCGGATGTCCCATCAGCTCCAGGACAACTTCCTGGTGACTTGGTAGCACCCACCTCACATTTTTGTTTGCATTTCTCATTTTAGTCTTGAACAAAAACCTGAAACAAGACCAAGCCCTGGAGAGCGCGTGCTGAGTATGTCTGGGCAAAGCCATGGAAAGCCCAGCTTGGCAGGCTTTGAGAGGAAAGGCCACTCCCCAGCCCCTCCATCCTCTCCAACAAAGTGTTCCTGGAGCCCCTCTGGACATGAACACAGGATTTAGCAGGACTTTGGGAGCCACGTCTGGAGCAGAGGGCTGCCCAGCAGCACCAACAGCCCATCCCTGCCTCTTGGACTTCGTCCCTGTTCCAGAGCTCACCACAGCAAAGCACCTGGCTGCCCTTTGAGCAGCCTAGCAGGGCTCATGCTGCTCTCCAGCTGCCAGAGCAGTGGAGCTGAGTGCCTGACTCATCTTCCTCGGCGGGATGGAGCTGGGATGGTGGGTAGCCTGAAGGGCACTGCTGGCCCTTACCCCCCATGCCCTGCTGCAGACCCCAGGAATGCTTCATGAGATAGTGACAGCCCATGGACTCTTCTAACTGCCCACCGGACTCCTGCGCACTGCTGCTTGCAAAATACTACTGGCACTATCCCCAGCCTCAACCTCAAACCGTATCGCTGCTGCCAGAGCCTGTCCCATTCCCAGGAGCTCCAGCGGTGGATGAGGCAGGGGATTTTTCTCACAGTCCCACTCGGGGACTTGGATAAGCTAAACACAAATGCAGAAGGTATTTGTGGTGGTCACCTAAGCCCTACCTAAGCATCCAGCCTGGAGAAGCCGCCATCTCCTGAGGTGCAAAATGCTCTCAGGGCTTTTCTCAGGAGCTCTGTCTCTGATTGAAGCCTCTCCCCAGCTGATGGGGGTCTAGGTTGATGCATTGGTGGAGAAGGATTTGTCACTGAGCTGAACTGTGCCTGCTGTGTTTTGAGGAGAACAACTCCTGGTGAAACTGAGGAATCTGAGTTTCTCCAGGGATTACTCTAATTAGACACTGGCTATTTTTACCCCATATCATATGTTGTAACTACAACTTAAAAACCACACTGGAGCAGCCAAGTTAAATACTGTAACAACCTTGAAAATAGGGTTAGCAAATTTAATGACTAACAACAACATTTCCAGCAATAACACTAAACCAGAGGGATTAACTGCCATTCTTCTTGGCACAAATTGAACACCAGCAGAGTCGGGGGTGAACCTGCAAACCTTGACAGAAGCTCATGGCTATCTCAGCCCATCAGCAGCAGCTCTGTCATAGCCACTGTGAATGACGGGTGGCTAAAGTCACTCAGATATATACTGTCAAATCCTAGGAGCAAATTATGCTTACAACAGCTTCTACATTCCTGAACATCACTGCAGCAGGTCTCATAAATTTTCCAGCAAACCAGTGATTATGGCTAATGGGAAGGAGGCCAGTGGCTTAGTGCCCAGAGTAGCTTGGGAATCCTGGGCTCCATCACAGCTCGTGCTGGGACCGGGAAGGAGCAGTGCCAAGTCCTGCCTGACCGCAGTCCCACAGTGCCACGACGCTGGGCAGCTCAGCAAGCCCGGGAGAGCCGTGGGCTTGCAGGCATCCAGCAACGTCAGGCTTGATACAGGGGTTTTCTTCCTGGGCCACATAGTGGGACCCTGTTCCAGGACTCTGCTGCCTGAGCTACATCCTCACACTTTCTCCCCGCACTCAGCTGAGCCATGGCACCATGCCACCTAAAGACCTGCATCCAGTTTGGGATGTTAGATGAATTTTCTGGACAGAGCAGTGGTTACGTGCATGTTCTGCTTCTCCAGCGCCCCCCAGAATGGTTCTCTGGCACTGGGGAGCCTCCGCACCTGCGTTTCTCTGGGCAGAGAGGCTCCTTAAGAAAGCCCCTGGGAATGCCCAGCTGCAAAAGCCCACAGCAGCCCCCTTCCAGGGCCCTGTGCATCTCACCAGGGCAACACTCGCTTCAGCACAGCCCTCTGCAGAAAACTGGAAAGCTAAAAAATGTTTTGTCCAGACAAGTTCCCCTCACTTGTGCAGGGTAACGCTCTCTTTCAAGGCGAGGGACAGGTTTTGATCTCAGGGCTGTACAGGAGGTGACTTTGCAGCCGCCTGGCCCACAGTGCACATTTCCAAAGCACCTCACAGAACATCCCTGCTAGCTAATCCAGGAGCACACCTGGAAAGTCCCTGGCCCCAGCCTGACACACACAGAGCTCGCAGTGCGTCTCTGACACAAAGGGAATTTCCCACACACATCACAGTGAGGACCAAGCAATGCTGACAGCACCGGATTGGTTAAAGACAAAGTTTGGAGTTTTGGGGGTTTTTGTTGTTTTGCTTCGTTTCCTGTGGCCTGCAAAAGCACCTTGATATCTGTCCTGAGCTTCAGGAACACTTGTCCCACAGACACTGGCTGGGTACAATGCTGCTCAGCAGACGGTTCCTTTGGCTACTGTGTCCCACTCTGCCAGTGGCTCATTTCTTTCTCACTGTGAAACATCTCCAGATCCCTGGTCTGTGGCTTCACATGTGCTGGCCCCATGCCCCTCTCTGCCAGTGTCCTCCCCTTCTCCATAGCTTTGAAACCTTCCTCCCCGCAGTCCCAAAAATAGTTTAACTTCTTTCCATTTTTAGAGGCCAGACAGGCTAGAAAACCACTGCAGGGACAGATTCTCCTGGCAGCAGAGCCCCAGGTGCCAAAGCCAGAGGGTGAAGCTAGACCCTGGGAGCACCTCGCCGTACCATGGGAGCATGCCAGCATGAAAGCTCAGCTCCTCTTCTTCCCAATCACACTGAATCCTGGGTATATACGTTATCCCAAAATAGTGGGATCAGCATGGTCTGCTCCTGGGAAAGGGCAGGCAAACAGCACACTGCAGGGTGACAGGGCAGGACAGAGGAGTTACTCACAGAAGCATTTCCTTTCTCATGATCACTCAGTTTATCTTTGATTAGAATACGGGGTTGTTTAATCAGTCAGCCTGGGAAAACAGTCCGGCACTCCTTCCGAGTGTCGGGCTAACTGCTGGCTGAAAGCATTCACGAGGGCTCATCTAACCCACAGAGACTGCTCCAACAGACAGCACTGACTCCAGACATGGATTACATGACATCCCATTCCTAACTCTCTCATTCCAAAAAGCTAAACTCCATTCCAATAGGAATTGGCTCGTAACAAATGTAGTGATGCCCGTGTGAGGCGTGTAAATAGCATGTGTAAATAACACCCAAGCTATCTGGCTGCAGGTCACTGAAACAAACACATCAAGCTACTGTGCTTCCCCCAAAACCTGTCCTCACACACACCACCCCAGCTGCCAAACCCGCTGCCTTTCTTTTCCCTCCCTAGACATTCAGGTCTCCAGTTTGAAGCTGACATCTGGAGAAGTGATGTTGCAGAAATGCAGCATCAGCAGGCCAAACCCGAGATATGCTGTGGACATTAAAAGGTAGTGACAGAACAGAATTAAGGGCTTTCAGGTGCAGGTCAAGAAGGGATAGAGTGCCTGTCAGTGGTTTCCTAATGCAAAACCAGATGAGAAATCTTGTCGTACTGAGAGCTGCCCCCCTAACCTCCAAAGAGACATGACAACAGGCCAGTTTCTGCAAAACAAGGCACACTGACATCTGGCTCCCCCAGTTAGTCAACATCTCTCCAGGTACCCCTCTGCTCTCTGTTCCCTCTTCCATTTTTTCTTCCCTTATAGCCATTTCTGCCAACACAGAAGTGTAACAGCTCCTCATGGTATTTTGGGGTTTCAGGCATCTCCAAAGATGTGCTACAGAAAGGCACAGCAGGTGGAGGTTTCACCCGTGGGTGAAACTCAGTATCTGTTTCAGAAACTGGAAAAACCAAACCAGCAAAGAGGGAAGGAAGGCGCCTTTAAGGAACAGGTTCACAAAGCAGGGCTTAAAGTCGTCACTCTGGGGGGCAGAAAGAGCAGATTGTGTCTATTGTGTCTGCATTCTTTGTACAAAATCTGTACTCCTCAGGCTTGTGAAAGATGAACATTTCTGCTGGAGCAGCAGTTGTCCTGTTGGTGAAACCATGAAGGAAACCACTGTTGTTGGGATTTCTGCAGCACGAGGCCTGCAAAGCTGTGTGCTTTGAGCTGGGCAAAGTGGTGTCTGTGTCTGGCAGCAGCGACGGACTGCCTGGTTCCTGAGTCATAGGGAAACAATTAGTAAAGGGTTTTGGTGGAACCTCTGGAGATCTCCAGGCCAGCCTCCTGCCCTGAGCAGGTCTGGCTGCCAAGCTAGAGAAAGTCGATGGGCACCCTGCCCAGCTGAGTTTAGAAAATCTCCGAGGACAGAGGCCCTACGACCTATCTGGGTACTGTCCCAGGGCTGCAGCATGGTCATGGTACATGGGAACCAGAGCTCCCCTTGTCCCTGCCTGTGGCTTCCTGCCCGTACAGGGTCCTCATAACCCCCATGAGCAGCACAAGGTGAGATTTGAGACCCCTCTGTCACCTCCTCAAGGGTGGCCAAAGCCACTCTCACAGCCACTGCAGCAGCTCTTTGCTGGCCTCCCATGCTGGTTGGCACACAGTCCAGAGAGGGGACAGCAAACCAAACCAACGAAGCTGGTTGCATTACGGCAGTTTTCCATATGTTTTTCTTCCCTCTGTAGATGTGCAGAGGAATTATCCAGCAGCTCAAACCAAAACAGAAAACCCCAAACCCCAACTCTGGTCACTTTATTTACACAAAGAGGAATGCAGGAATTCCAACTCACTCCGAAGTATCTCTGGTTACCCTGTATCACTACAGATTTGTTAGCAGTAGGACTGGATAACCCACAATCCCGCTGAAGACACCACTGCAAGTTTTACTCAAGTACCCACCACAGCCCACAGCATGTAGCCAAACACAGCCCCTGCTGCCCTGTCAGAAGTTTGTCAGCACAGAGAAAACAGAGAGATGTAGGAAAAAGCCATCGGCTAAGCAAATGTGATAAATTTTTTCAGGAAGTAGGAAGAAATAAATCGGGAGCTTAGCTATTTTGAAAGTAACTCCTATTTTTTCAGCGAATATTTATATTGGCTCTGTGTTCCTATCTTTCCAGTCCAAATTCTGTTCCTCACCACGTGAAAACGTATTTTAACATGAGGCCAAAAGGGATCCATATCCTGACTGAAGCAACGTTGATGTGTACATCACAGGCACATAACTTGCCTTCACTAAGGCTGCCTGGAGAAGGACGAGAAAGTTTCCGATCATTGCAACCAGATGTGGTGTCTATCTCAACCAGCTTCCAGACTAAAAATGAAACAAGCCTCTGACAGGCAGCAGCTTGCAGTGCAGCAGGGGAAAAGGGGTTCCTGCCTGGAAAGAGAGCACAGTTTACAGCCCGCTATGGGAATATCTATCTCCTGCTATGGGAGTACAATCTGCTCCTGATTTCAGTTCCTGTGCGTTGTCTTTGGCCATCCATTACAGCAGAAAGGTGACCAAATTCAGCAGCGCCTGTTAAATCGGCCGTGTCGTGAGTGGCAAGACCACTGATTAGAATAGACATGTTCTCAGGGATTCCTGATTTCTTTATAACCATCCCCAAAGTGTGCAGGAATCACAGGAGGTGTTGCCTTAGCAATAGCACTGCTTAGCTGAGAAGGTGTGATCTTGGTTAATCCTGGTTATCTAGGATAGGTCACACAATCCTCATAATCAATCCAGGCTGGGAGATGATGGGATAGAGAGCAGTGCTGCAGAGAAGGACTTAGGGGTGTTGGTGGACTGTTAAAAACACTTACATAGAGATCCAGCTTGTACTGCTCAGTGTTCTGAGCTAGTTTGTAGGAGTTACTGCATCAAGCAAAGTAAGATCCCTTAGCAAAGGGACTCATTAATTAAATCTACACTGGGGTTTTCCCAACATGATTTTACTGGTCACAGAATGGTCTTTTCTGTGTCTTTCTTCCTTTTTTTTTTTACATCCTATAGTAAAAGCCACAGCAAAGCTGCAACACAGGCCTGCCCTGACCGAAGCGGCATGTAAGGACAGAGATGTTAAAATGACTGAGCACTGTGGAAAGCATTAGCGATTTACATGCAAAAACAAACTTTACCTATATTGTATTTATGCCCCCAGACTGTTTTTTTTCCCTGGGAATATCTGAGTTCCCATCTCTTCAAAAAAAGGAGTTTGTTTCCAGTGGCAGTTCTTGGAACTGGAACACTGAATCTGATGCCAGCTGAAGAATTGATATGCAGAGGGTGCACCCGCTGCCTTCCACTCACTTGAATTCTCACCCGGAGCTCAGGCTGCCTTTTCTGGGAAATCCTGCAGCAGCAAATAATCACATCAAACCTAAGGGATTGTTAGAAGACAGATCTGAGGGTTCGTTCAAGAACGTTTTTTATTTTTTGTTTAAATGGGACATCAGACAGGAACTGGAGATCCTTCACATTAAAGTTGTTCTTTGAGCAGAGCAACAAAGCATGGTTTCCTAGGCTCCTGTGTCCCTTTTCCCCTCCTTTCCACAATAACCTCTGTCTCCTCTCATCCTCCCAAGGACCTTATCATGCTGCCAGCTCCCCTATTTTCCCCAGCACGATAGAGCATCTACCTCCTGTGTCCCATATGCAGCAAGCGCTGGCTGGCCAGCACATCTGTGCTGATTGCCTGGAACAGCGTAGGGCATTGCTCAGCACCTTCTTGTTTCTTTCTGCAAGGAGGTACATGATTCCAGATCTTTCCCCTCTATCTAGAAACTGGGTTTTATAAAATCTACAGGAACTCAGCCTGCAGATTCAGAAGGGAAGGAGACAGGTATGTAGACAATAGGAGTGCATTAATTTTCTCACACTGGGAAGGAAGGTGAGAAGGGAAACCTAACAGCAGTGTTAGCTACAGCGACTGAACTAGAAACACAAACCCTAAGAGAGGGGGGCTCTGTCTCTTGTTCTGGTTTGTGAGCCCAGAGACAAGCCTCTCTCTTGCAGCATTTACAATCATTCTTGTAACCTACGAGGACATGTGAGATGGAGTTACACATCACTAGGAGTATCATTAGCCTGCAGTGGGTGCAGAGCTAATCTTTTTGCTGCCGGTGCTGTTATACAGGCGTAAAGCCTTTCTGAGGGCAGGTTCTGCATGCCAACAGTTCTGGTCAATGATTATCCCTTCCAGAAAGCTTGTGACGTACTCCCTCCGGTCACCAGTTTACACCCCAAATGTTCTCAAGTTCTGCTATTTCAAGCTTAACTCTTGTGACCTTAGTCAATGATACTCAATCCAAGCCTCCTTACCAGATCCTGCAAGGCAAACAACTTCGGGTCAGTTTTAGTAACCAATGCTATGTCACGCCTGTGGCCAATGCCTGCAAATATGCCCACGCCCATATGTTTCCTAAATTTGGATGTCTGAGATAGCAAACAACAGGCTCTGGATGGGCAGTCCTTCACCAAAGAAGATTTGGGGCATTTTTGATCTTTGAACATGTTTTTTCACCTTCTGAGCATTGAATGTGGCTTTATTAGAAGAGATCAGCTAAGCAGGATAAGCAAAACAATTGTGACTCCTGCAGAATGTCTGTTAAGAGCTGGATGAGTCAGATAACAGATCCACCGAGCAGAGGATATCTACCTTCAACAGTGGCCAATTGCAAAAGCTTGCAAAAATAAACAGCTCTAGTCATATTTCTCCTAAATACACAACCAGAGCCAGTGTTCTGTGGCTCAGGGATTTCCCCAGTTAGAGATGGTGTGTCTGTGTTTATTAACTTGGACAGACTTTTTTTCCTGGTATTCATTCAAAAAGGTTCTTGAACCCCTACAGAGCTTCAGCACAGCCCCACCGCATCCTGTAGAAGTGAGCTCCTCAGTCTATGTCTGAATTGGCTCTTTTTGATCCTGCCCCTTTCCAGGCCAATTTCTTTCCTTTTCAGTCTCTGCTTACCCTCTCCATGCCAAGTTTTGTAATGGGCCCCTAGGCCTGAGCGTGACTGGTCTCATTCAGGACATGGTCCCACTCTGGTCTCCTTGTTTTTCCAGGGGAGCTAGTAAGTAGCTGACCAGTCTTTGTACATTCAGACAATACAAGAGTCACCTCTGCAAAGTTTCCTGTGGTGGTTACTAGTTTATAATGAAATGACTCCCAGCAGCTCATCTGTATTTGTAAAGGGCACAGGAATACTCCTGTAAAAGCAAATTATCATTATCAGCTCGACTGCATCCTCTTTTGAATATCTTTCATCTGTTACAAGACACTGGTGGAGATTATCTGAACTACAGGTACAGCTGGTGTGTTGACATTGCACAGGATGCAGAAAAGCTGTTACTCCTCTTTGTATTACCCTGACCTCAGCTTTGCTGATGTACCTGGTTTGTGCCTGCTCCTCCTCTCACTGCTCTGTCACAGGTGTTCCGTTGTTGTTCCGAGTATGGTAGCAGCAGTACATGGCAGAGATGTTAACCTCAGGGTTAAGGGAGCTGCTCTAAGCACAGCTCTTCAAGTTATTCCATTGGTACAGCAGGGAGGGGAAACTGCTCTGAGGAACAGATGGAAGAATAAGTGGCTGGAGGCAAAGAGCCAGGGGAATTTCATAAATTAGCCTTTTCCCTGCACCCAGCGCATTCTGAGCATTCTCAGCAGAGGATGGCTAACACTCTTTGCTTGTGATGCTCTGACTCCACATACATGCACATGTACGTACATATATATTGATTCAGGAAATACTGAGTAAACTGTCTCTAACACCATCAGAAAAGAAACTAGTGTTTATAAAACCATAGCTGATGGCTAGGGGCAGCTCCATTCATGCCTCCCAACATCCTTGTAATTCAGCTGAGCCTTTGGTCTCCAGCTTCTTTCTCACTGTTCCTCCCTCTTGCAGCTGGGAGAGAGACCTGGGCATGGCTGTCCTTACAGCACCACTAAAACCAGTTTCACTGGGGAAAGGCTGCCCTGCTCACTTGTTTTTTCCATTTCTTTCTCTGCACTGAGCAATCTGTTAAACCAAGCATTTCTGTCTTGTCAGAGGACAAAAATGTCTTGCATACAAACCAAGAGACTCAGTCGAAGCCATTAATACGTTACTAACTAGGACTTGCCTGCTCTCTCCAGGCCAGGGCAGAGGCTCCCAGGTCTGTTAGCGTACTGCTTTCCCGTTACATGCAGTGCACTTGCTAGGATTCTTTGCACCCCAAATGCAAAGCAGGTGGAATGGCATCCACCATGGACCTCACCAGCTTTAGAATACAACGTATGCATCTGCTTACATAACGTGCTGAATCGGCCTGGTTCACAGAGCTCGACATTTGATCTGTGGCTCAGCTTGGGTGTGGGAGATACCAAAGCAGCTACGAGCACCTCTCCCTTCTAGTAGCGGGTTAGTTCTGGTGCTAATTTGAGGGCTGTGTGTACCTCCAACAGACGCTGACTGGAAATAGCTCTGAATAAGACACACTGGCAGTTGAGGGTAAGTAGGAAGCTGCAGCCAAGACCGAATGTCAGGAGAGGCCAGGAGTGGATACCATAAAAACCCTGGAGCGTTTTCATCCACAGGAATTCTTTAATAGTTGGCTCAAGAAATGCTGCAGCTGTCTTACAAATGCTGGCGAGAGTAGCGTGGCCACGCGCAGTGGCCAGTCAGTGGGGAACGGACTCCACGTCTCTTTCTAACTGGGCAGAGGAGGCTTTCAGCAGGTACTGTTGATGCTTGATTCCCTATCTTACACAGAGAAAACTTGAAAATCTGTCCCTTCCGCTTTCTTCTGTTTCCATGCTGGTCTGCTGTCCTCATTGTACAAGGACAGTCAGTCAGCTGTTTGCAGATCCTGGAAGCCGTAGGGAACCACTCCGCAAGGTGTTGCTCCAAGAATAGCCCAGTGCACTGTATGCATGCAGCGTGCCATGGACCTCAAGGTCTCTAAAAGCCAGATTTTCTAACCACAGATTCAAGTTATTCCGATCACATTAAAAAAAAAAACAGTAATGTTTTTGCCCAGTAGGGAGGGAAACTTTCACCTTCCCAAACAGATCGGCATTTACAGAAGGCTATTTTAGATGTTGATTCTGTAACAGTGAAGTTATTAGACAAATGACGAACATGGCATATGCTGTAGCTTGGAGCAATTTGCATTCCTCAGGTGCTAAAAGCTTTAAATACTTCCTTTGGGCATGAAATAGATCTGCCATCAAAGAAGCCAGAGCATTCCTGACAGGGCCTGTCCCACAGACACTAGTCTGCAGAGCTGAACTAGTTTGACCCCAGGAAATCCTTCCCACATCTCTCATTCTTGCTTGGCTTCTCCTTTAATTGTCAGAATTCGCTGAAAGGCCAGTTTGATGTTTGGTTATCTTCTTTTTCATGTGCTTTCTTGGTCTTCCTTTCTTATATTAACACCACATTAAAGCTGGGACATGAACCATGCAAGTCAGGAAGTCCAAGATGCTCTTTCAGAGACACTCAGTCAACATTGTTAATGATTCTCAGAAACTTCTCTTGCTGTCTTCGCTAATAATACAAATAGCTGGTTCCAGATCAGAGCTAAACTCATTCAAACAGCCAGCAGGTAGTATCGCTCCAGGGAAACCTAATTCTTGTGAGTATATCTTTGTCCATTTTGATTAAAAAACCCCACAGAGATCCCCAAGTAAAGCATCAATAACTTTAAGATGTGTGCATGTTTCCTTCCCCTTGTTCACAACACTATAGTAGCAGTGCTGTCATACGTCATGCTTCACAACAATGACTAAAGGGCTTTCCAGTGCATTCTTGGTGTTGCTTTGGGTTCTGAAGTACATTCATGGTCAAAAAGAATGAATATTGTGTAACAGACTCTGGATTTGCTTCACTCATGGTTGGTTTGGGGATCTCTTTTTTTTTAATATTCTTTTTGTATCTTTTTATTGTAGGAACATTTGGAAAGTGAGTTCAAGTCCAGGTTTACAGGACTGACAAAGCTTTTTAACCCTGCTTACTCACGTTTGAGGTCACAACCGCACTGTTAGTTCTGCCTCTAAAAGGCCACCCTTAGCCACTGGTACACCTGGCTGCACCTCCAAAGCTGCTGATGTCTGCTAACATTTTAGTCAGTAAAGTAATTCATCCTTCTTGCAGATTTATGAATGGGGTGGGAACTAAGTGTGCCTTCTCTGCAGGACTGGCTCCTGACTGAGGCTGCCCTAGCTAGTGCTAGCCTGGGATCAGTATTTTGTTATAGAGGGAAGAATAAATCCATTCTGATCCATCAGCTTTCCCTCATACCCTTCATGAAAAAAAATTATGAATCAACTGCCCTAACTGCAGGTGTCCAGAAGGTTGTGAGGAAAATTGTATTTTGACTCTGCTTCGACCATATGCTCCATTTGCTTAAAAGCTGAAGCCAAGAATTTCTTCTGCAGGCCAGACTCTTGGGGAACTGAGGGAATAATTAACGCAGCTCGCTGTAAGCACCAGCTTGTGACCATTCACATTCATTGGAATGTATATTCACCCGTTTATTTTTCTGAGGATTATTGATATCAAACAGCAAGGAGTGTGAGAGTGGATGCTGAAAAGCAGGGAGAGTTCAAAGGCTGCTGGCCAGGGATCTGCGGTCCAGAAAATAAGTGCTGTGATGAGAGATCTCTTTTCAAGAGAAATGGCTGTAAATCAATTTGATAGTGGCCCATCGCCATCTACAGCGTGAGGTGCCAGGTAAAGAAAAGATTTTCAGTCGCAACAGCCACGGCGCTGCTCTACGGACACTTCTCCCGCCTCAGGCCCGCCTCCCCTCGCTCCGCGCCGGGCACGCCCCGTAGGAGAGCTCCCGGCTTCCGCCGGGCCTCCGGCAGGGCCCCCCTCCGCGCCTCCCCGCGGCAGCTACAGGCCGCGGCGGGAAAGCGGCCGGCGGCGGCGCGGCGAAGCCCTGTCAGGTGCGTGTGTGGCGGGGCCGGGGCGGGCCGGGCCGGGCCGGGCCGGGCTGCCTTGGGGCGGAGTGATGGAGATCCCGTTGCTAACGGCGGGCTCCGGGGCCTAGGCATGGCGGTGGCCTTGGTGTGGCCTGTCGCGGCCGACAAGGCCAGACAGGCCCAGGCCTTGCTGAGGTCGGGTTTCCTTTAAAAACACGAGCTTACCAGTTACTACTGTGCTGTGTAAAACCGATGTTGATCTTGCTTAGTGCTGCATTAACCGTCTGGGGAGGGGTTTGCATAGAAATATTTTGCATAGAAATATTTCCTCAGTAAAGGTCATAAATGATGCCTCTGTATCTAGTAAAAGAAGCTGTGAGGGGTTTTGTGCTGCCCTTACCTTACATTACGTTATCAGTGCTGTTTGTTGCCATCTCACAGGCCTGCATGTGGAAATGACCCATTCCAAATACATCCCTGTGTGTGTTTAAAAAGAGGGTAGATGAGGTACTTAGGGATATGGTTTAGCACAGGACAGAAACAGTTGGACTTGATGATCTTAAAGGTCTTTTCCAACCTTGTGATTATGTGATTCTGTGATACTTGCATAGAAACTATTTTATGTACGCTGTGAGTCAAGGGTACTGGATGAACGCTAAGGGAAAGGTAACATCCCTGTTTTTCTGTGTGCCAGGTGGGGGAAAAGCGGTGTGTGATCAGCTGGGTAAGTAAGGTGTGCAAATGCACTTTGTTTACAATTCTGCTGTGATTTTCTAGCTCTTGTGTCACTTTTTTATCTACAGAGAGCTTCCTTTGGCATTTTTGCACATAATGATTACTATGAAATTGATAGCATATGCTGTGGAGGTTTTGGGAGAAGAGTGATTGCACAGGTAAGTGCTTGAAGAGCAGCTGCTGTACAGATGTGTTGCAAAAGTGGTGTAGATATATATATATTGGACTGAAGAAAATGAAGGTTTTCTAGATAAGATTGCTGCATTAGAAACAAGGCTACTGTGGCATAACACAAGTGCCTTTGTGCTCTACTGATTCAAATCTGTGTCTGACTCAGGTTTCCACAGTCAGCAGGTATTCCTGGAAGCATCTTTTTATAGAAGAGACTTTTGCTTTTGCTCCTCTGTTATATCAGCAGAAGCTTTTTGCCTCATTTGCCATTAGCAAGCTATTGTCATGTACAGCACATTATCCAAAGCTGTGCGGGAAATCATCCTCTCTCCTCGTATGCCTATTTGTTCAAAGCCTGAAGGCTTTGTTCTAGTGTTTTGAAAGTGTCCACCACAATAATTATTTCTCCTCACATGCATTTACACTCCTGTCTTTGCAGACCATGGTCTTAAGGCTTTGATCCATTCTACTGTTTTCTTACTGTACTGTTGAACAGTGTCTGGTAATGCAATGCAAAGTATGTACAAATAGTGACTCTGTAGCAAGGATATACTGGACAGATTTGCCCTAAATGTAGGACAAGCCTTTCCTCTTGTTGAAAACAGAAGAAAGGGACCTTCTTGCTAAAGAGACCAAGGTTCATAGCACATGCATTGTTTCCTAACTTAATCACCTTGAGCAGCACCTCAGCTGTTCCTGAGCCTGTCTGTGACTGATCGCAGAGTGTGGCTGTGATTCTCTCCACATGGTTTTATTGGTGAGCTTAGGTCCTTTGTGCAAAGGGTGAATATTAAAGTCTTTCTTTGAGTAGCTTGCCCTGAAATCTGGATGAAATAATCTGTCTTTCTCTTAAAGTCAAAGACTTACTACAGGATTTCACTTGGTTCTCCATTGTAAAACTGGATGTGGAACAGGTCCTCTCTTCTGAGAGAAGGGCTGCCTTCTCAGGAGGAGCTGTGAGAATCCTCTGCTTCCATGCTCATGCAGGGAGCAACTCCAGGGTCCTTTTACAGGTAAATCTCTGTGTCTTTGCTGCTTATGCTTCTCTTCCTAGTCTTTAAGTTACTGGTACTTCAACAGGAACTTTAAAGTGGAGCTCTCTTTGTGGATGTTGTTCAGATGTTTGAGCATTTGGGTTGTGAGATTCCTTTTTGTCAGTGCATTAGTGAAGGCTTCAGTAAAGCATCTTTGGTCATTGAGTCAAGCCCCTACGCCTGGACTAAATTGTTCCTCATGTGATATTGAGGAAGCAATGTATTCTCAAGGATTGTTTTATAAGATGCATGCCTAAGACTTAAGTGTACCTAGTTATATATCCACTTATATATCTCTCTCAATGTGCTTTACAAATCAGGGAGAGTTTTTACTGCTATCATACAGGTGGGGGGGAAAAAGTCTTCCAGCTCTTGGTTGACTAGTCCAACATACCTAACATACTTTTTCTACAAATTATGTAGCAAATAATGTACAAATAATAAAGAAAAAAACCTCAACTACAGATGATTTTGAATCCTTGCGTCCCATTTCCCAATCAGTGTTGGTGGCCTCTCTAAAATGCTGCCTCACTTAACTAAAAGTGGGCTGGGTTAATTCAAACCTCAGAAGGCTGAGCTAGCTCACCTCCACTGTCAGTATTGTATTTAACTGGTTTGCTTTCATTTAATAGGCAAGTTCGGTACTCAGTTAAAAATAGCAGCTTAGTGTTGGGCAGGGGAGGAATGGAACAAAATAAAACGGTTTAAGAGAATCAACCAAAACATAGTGAAGGCTTTTTGGAGTTTTCATGACTTTTCATCACTCTCCCTCATTTTTATCTTCCTTGTTCTTTACAGAAGGATGAGTATGTTTTCATTCCAAAAACCTCAAGATGTCCAGTAGGCAGTAGGAGCAAGGACTGGAATTGCAAGGGCATCTTGCAGGAAATGACATCCCCAGCATTCAGTGAGGTGAATAAACCCATTCCTTTTGCTGTACTTCTGAAGCATTAGTAGGATTTCACATCGTGTCAAAGTCTGTCTGTGGAGAGATTGACTTGATACATATAGTTATAGTCTATTAGCTTCTGCCCTCGCTCTTCTTTCAAGAAGGTGGGGTTTTTTGTTTGCCTGCTTCTCACACTGTTGGCTAGGAAGCTGTACATCATTAACTTACTTCTGGTTATTTCTGGATGGAAATCCTTCTTCCTGAGAACTCGTTGAAGGATCTGACTTAAAGTGAAGTGCCTGTATAAGAGGTTATGGAACAAGTAGACAACAGGCAGGAACAAGTCGCTGAAGCAGATGAAGCTCCCAGGGACAGTGCTGCTAACAATGGTCTCAGCAGCAAAGGGTGACTTTAAAGAAGGTTTTAGGAGAAATCTGTGGACTGCAGACCAGGAAGTTTGATCTCTACCAGCAGATTTAGCAGAAAATATAGCAAGGTAGAACTATTGGACACCCACATAAGTATTATATAGCAGGGAAAAGCCAATGTGGCTTTTGTAATGGAAAGTCATGCCTTAAAAAAAAAAAAAGCTGGAATGCTCTGAAGTCTGAATAAGTGTGCTCAGAGGCCTGGCTCACACTCTGTACTGGTATTTCAGGAAGCTTTTCAACAGGAGCCCTCACCTGAGCAGCAGCTGATATAATAAGGGAGTTCCCTGTCATAAATAAACAGTTGGGGCAAAGATAGGATAGAGGATGTGAGTAACTGGGCAGCCCTCATGGTGGCTGGAGGTCACTATTGGGGTGCCACGGGGATGTTTTGTAAATGACCTGGAAAAACAGTGTTTCCAGCTGGTTTTACCTTATTTGAGGTGGTAAAGAGGAGGGCTGATGGTGATAAATTGCAAATATAAACTAATTCATGTGCATGCAGAGCAGCCCTGATTTCACACACAAAATACAGGGTTTTAGAGCTGTAATGACTAATACTGTAAATCTTTCTTTATCAGTGAGGTCTCAGTTTGCACAGTTTTGCACAGGCTCAGGGAAGGCTGCGTAAACTCACAGTTACTAAGTACACAGAAACTGGTTTAGATGATTCCGGTCTGGAGACAGAGAGGATGTGTGGAGAAGCACCGTGTGCTTATTCTGTTCTTCCTTGGGTCCTTGTTTTTGACCTGAGGGACAGGACATGGGGAGAGGTGTCCTCTGGTCTGCCCCAGCATTGGCTGTTCATGTATTCCCACATAAAGTCTGTACCCCTGGGAATTGGTGTGAGGAATTGTCTCACCAGAAGTGTCAGTGTGTTCCTATGTATGCTTCTTCATCATGCTATCAGAAAGACTCAGCTGCAGGTAGCTGGACCTGTGAGCCAGAAGGACATGCAAATCACTGGTGGGATTTTTTTTTAACCTCCTTTTAGTGAAATCTTGTTAAAAGCACGGGGAAACACCTGCACATGCAGTCCTATTAGAAGACTTACAGATGCCTCTGCTGCTGAGCTGTATTTTACAGGCTTTCAGTGTCTACTGAGTGTGGGTCCCCAAACACTTGCCTGAGACTAGCCCAGCAGCCCTGAACATTTTGGGCACTTGTGCAGACTTACTCAGCTCTTGACCTTCCTTTTCTGACTTGCATACCTTTTGTGTGTGTGTGTATGCATGTGTGCTTAACGACTTGTAGCTAGTTTGGTTACAACAGGGTTAGTACAAGTGATTAAGCACCTGCAGCTGATTCAAATTTGAAGCACAGAAGTAGAATTTGTTCCCTATAAAAGCAAAATCTAGACAGAATTGCTGTGGAGTTTGTCTGTAGGCTTGTACGCGAAGAGATGGTGTCTTCCTTCCCAAATACACAGGGCTTGGGGACTTGATGTGTGCTGTCTTCTACAGTGTGCTTTCTCCTAGGCAAGAAGGGGTTTGTAGATACAAGCAAGTGCAGGTAGGCTTTGAGGCATATTTATGTTTTATATCTTGGGATGAATAAGCAGGGAGACGAAAGGTAGATCGTGGGGGGTTTGGATTTCTGAGATGGTGGTGTAGTTCCCACATTCTGTGGGTTTGCTCCTAAAGCAGTCACATTCCTGTACAGGACCTGTTTCTCATGACCATAAGGCTGTTTCTAATGCGAGCTGTGGAGATGCTGAGATCTGTGTAGGGTCAGCCCATAGCAGTGAAATTACAGCACCCTGAGGCTGCCAGTAGAACATTTACTTGAGAGCACTTGCAGCTTTTAAGAATCACTTAATTGGAAATGCAGTAGGTGCCGGGCAGCTCAGATCCTGTTTCTGATGTCACATTCCATAGGAGCACAGGTTTCCAAATGAGTTAATGCCCCACACACATTGGCCCTGTTCTCGCATATCTTTGCATACGGCTGATGACCTAGAAGTTGCAGTTAATACTGTTGGAGAAGTCAGGAGGTGCTGTCTCCAGGGAAAAGCATTTCCTTGACTGAGTCTTTTGGAAGGTCAGTCTCATGGGGGAGGTGTTCCTCCCCCTGTCCCTTCCTTCTTGCAACCATTTTCCTATTCACAGCCTTTCTCCTAGACGTGACTCTCATTTGCAGAGACCACAGGCAATTTTGTCTGAGCCAGGGGCCTGACTTCTGACAAAGTGGTTTTAAATTCCAACTGGGTGAAAGCCACAGTTGGGAGCAGAATACCTGGTGTGGAGCTAGCTGCTTTGTGGCAAGTCTGACATCGCTGAATTATTGTAATGAAGAATTAGATGTTTAGAAAAAAAAATTTTAAAATCCCCCCTCTCTGCCAGCTGTGGTTTGTTTATTTTCCCCTCTGCCTGTCTTTATATGTCTGTGTCTGGATTCCTCCTATGTGAGATGTAACACTGTTGGGAACGTGGCGCTAGCAGGGCACTGTGTAGCAGTGCTGAACTTGTTTCACTGCAGTCTGAGGAAACTTTTGCTGGTGGATCTTTCATTGTGAGAAACATCAGAACAAAGTAAAGATCAGGTTTGATGGCAAAAGTTTTGTAGTCATTTTTAAAAGCTGAAGATCTGATGAAAAATGAGTGACAACAGCTACCTAATAATGTATATACTTCCTTTACAGGTTCAGCTGTTTATAGGATTCTTTCTCAATGAATGATGTTGAATCTTTGGGTTTTTTCACATATATCTTCATGTGGTTGAATTTCAGAGCAGGTGAGACATCTTCTAAAACCTGGTGTCTTTGCACTCTTCTAAGACTCCTTTTTTGAGGCTGACACTTTCCAAATTTAGTGCCAATGGGGAAATTAAAACAAATGCGTTTCAGCTCTTTGTGTACTCAGGAAAATCACGTTCCCTGCTGCTTCCATAGCCTTTAGTATTAAAAGAAAAGCTAAAAAGCATCTCCAGCCAGTGCTCCAGCTGGGAGATCATCTTCTGCTAGACCAATAGAAAACAGCAGATTGTTGAGTTTGAGCTAACGATGCACTGTTGGTATCATGATCTCCAGCTCCCAAATTTCTTAACCTCTTTCACAGCGCTTTTTATAGTGAATAAATAACATTTATTTACCTGTTCCACAGGTAGAAGGACAGCAGCACAGAAGCATTTTAACTTTTTGAGGGTCGTGTAGGTGACAAACCGAGAAGGACAATCGTGGGTTGCATAGTTGCCCAAAATACGTACTGTTGACTGGAACAGGCTGCTCTTCATCCTTCTGGGAGGTTCTAACACAGACATTTCTACAGCATGAGAAATGAGTTTGCCACTGTGACTGTAAAGCCTGGGCATCTTCCAACTCAAATGTTCTGTGTCCAGGGGAGTTTTCAGTTCTGACCCAGTTACATTGCTGTTTGAAATGATTGATACCTCACTTCTGGGGGCTTTCTGGGAACAGTTTTTGAGGTGATTGTTGCCTGTTGTTGGGTTGTTTCTGTCTGCTTAACTGTGTTAGTTCTAGGTAGAAAGTATATAGTCCTGGTTCATGTTTGGTTTCAATTTTTGAATCTCCTAACCTAATAGCAAACATTTTTACTGCTGAGTGGGGCAGAGTTGCTGTTTATCTGCAGCCCTTAAAAGATGAATACTCAAACTCCAGTTTTCTGTTTGCTTATCAGTAGAGCCCAATATTTGCCCAGCCTGATGTAGACACAGCTCTAAACCTGTCACCTGCGTCTGTAGTTTGCTTAGGCTGTGCACTTAGTGATAGCTTTCAGGTTCATTGTTGTGGGGAGATGTGTAAAAATAAGAGTTTGTGGAAATGAGTTGCTTTAAAGTAAACTTTATATTCCTAATTATGTTTATATCCATTTTCTAGAACTATGCCAAGAAAAAGAAAGCTGTTGGCTCAGTTAAGTGCCCTCCAAAGCAACTCCAGCTTCCCTCATTTTGATGCCTTGGAGAATGGGAATGCTATGCCTGATGGGGATTCATCTTCAAAAAGCAGCAAATATTTTGCAATAGAGGAGAGAAACTCTTCCCAGCTAGAAGCAGATTTCTTCAACCAGCCCTGTGTTAGTCTGGCCAAGTCCTTTCTGGGACAGGTAAGACGTGGACACTGGGATTCCTGTGCTGGTGTGTGTGCTAATAACTTTGTGTGGAAGGATGAAATTCTTTTTTTGCCATTTGACTCCAGGGCTTTGCTATTTTAGGAATACAGCTCTCATTCCTTCTCTTGTTAAGTTCAGTGGAATTTAAAGACTAGTAGCCAAATCTATTTTGGATGAAGTCAGAGGAGTAATTTTTCAGGTTTAGTTTATTGTCACATTTCAGAACTAGGGTTTTTTAATGGAGTTTTTTTTTCGCTTTTTTCTGGTTTGCTGAAATGCTCTTTGTGGTTTGAAGTTTGTTTCAGGCCTGTTCTTTTCCTTCCAGGTATTCCTTTGTTGTTGACTCTTGCTTAGCCTAGTGGAAAGTAATGCTCTGCAGTCAGCACCATCTCCTCCTCTGCCTCCATTTCCTACCTTGTGATGCTAATAGTGTGGCAGGCCCTTGGCCTTCCTTCACCCATATCCGCTGTCACAGTGTACTCAGATATTTCATTCCTGTCTGCAAGTTCAGCAGACTGGTACTTTTCTGCTGCCCTGTGTGCTTTGAGTTATATCTTGTACTACCTGCTTTTATTTTTGCTGTTGTGAGCAACTCGATGCTGCCAGTACACACAGTGAGCTCTCGACCGACCACTTCCTGAGGTTATGCAGAGGCCCTGATGTGGAGACGCTTAGGACTCCCCAACCCCACAGTTAAACTCTCCTTGCCCTGAAAGCTGCTATTCTTACCCTTTGCTCCTGTGTTTTCAAGGCATTACTTGTTCATGAAAGGACCTCCTCCCTTATCCCATTGCAGAAATTTTGAGGAATCTCTGGACCTTGTTGAAAACCTTTGGAAATCAGAGTAGGGGAGACTAAAGGTCTCTTCTGTTTAGTGAGCCCTTCAAAAATCTCTCCTGCTGTTCCTATGGGTGGGAGTTCCTCCAGTGTTTTCCCTATGAAAAGTTCCAGTCTCAGACCTCCTAAATGCAGTTGCAAAATGTGTTTATAGTTTCACTGCTATGGTGCTATAGTCTCTGAATTCTTTCTTTATACCTTGATTGTCTGTTGGGTGAACAGACTCTCTGGGTTCTCATTGGTTTAGAAAACTTCAGGAATTTGTTCCACAAACTGTTGGTTTTGGCCTGTCTTGCTGTGTCTAGCTTTTTTTATTTTTATTTTTTAAGGATATTGCCTTGCTTGTAATTGATGCCTTTGCTCTGCTTTTTAACCCTGCTGGGTTTTTCTGGTCTGTCTTAACCTCTTTCAGAGATGTTGTATGTGTTTGCTATCTTTATAGACATCCTGATAGAGGCTTGCCTTTCCGGCTTTAACCTTTGGCTGCCTCTCTTAAGTTCTTCCTGACAAGCTTCTTTGCTTTATGTAGTCTCCCATTTTTGCTGGTAAGCAGAATTCTGGTAGATTATTTTTGGACGTTAATGCTTGTGGAAGGACGCTGTGTTTTATACTTCATGATCGGGATACAGCATTGGTTTTCAGGGATGAGTCTTTGGAAAAGACTTTGCATTTTGCTCTGGATGGTTTGAGAGTTCAGACTTCTCTTGTGAGATCCCTGATTATTCACTCTGAAAAGCATTTGGTGGTGTCTTAAAAACCCATAGCTGTGTCCTGTCTTACTGTGATACTGACTTGGTCTGTGCAAGGATACCTGAACTCTCCCAACAGTGGTGGATTTTTTTGCCCCAATGACCCCAGCATCCTTGTGCACTGTTACCCTGGGTACACAGAGTTTTAGTTCTAATTTGGTACTTTTCCTATTTAGGCTTAGGATTACAAGGCAGGAAATTTCTATGTTAATTTTTAGATTTTCTTTTAAGTGTAACCTCTAGTCTTCCATAACCCACTCCACTTTCTCATTTTTTCACAATTATAACTATAATGGTTTCCATTCATTGTCTTAATTCTACCAAATTCTGGGGGTGCTCGATGTATTAATATTGCTTCCCTTCAATGTGATACTTGAGTTCTCAGAAAAAAAGAAATTCCCCTGAGTGTACAGGCAATAAATGGCCTCTCAAAATGAGGTACATCCTCAGTGAGAAATAAAAACCTCTATGAAGTAGTTTACTGCGATGTACTGTGAATGATCCCCTTTTTTTAAAGCTGTTCAGACACATGGAGTATCCTCAGTTAGAGTCAGGGAAATACCCACACGCTTTTAAAACCGTCACCAAACCATTGCATTTCATCGTATTGAGGGAGGAATGTGGCCACATAGTTGTGCTTGTGGGGTGTTTACAGGCAGTTGCCAAACACCAGTGCTTTTCTGAAGTCCCTGTATTTTTCATAAAAATAATAAACTGATTGTTTTCAACAATCTGGGAAGTGCTGTAGGGAAACAGTGACGCCCTGGAGTTGCAACATTTGACAGCAACTTCTCGAGCATCCGTAGTGGATCAGGTCAGTAACTGCCCTGGCAGCCCAGGACAAACATCTGTTAGGAATTAAGCTTTGTTTCTGGAAGGTCATTTTTGAATGTCTGGTTTTCAGATCTGGAAGCACTAAATATGGTGTAATTAAACTGATAGCTGTTGCCTACTGCAGTATTTCTTAAACACACATTAAGTAAAGTCAGTTTAGAAACGGGTCAAACCGCAAAACTCTTTGTACAGAATTAAGTGCTGCTTTTATTTTAAAAAACAGTATTTCCACTGTTATGGTTTGTTCCCCTGTGTCTGCTTTGTTTAATTTAAGGAGGTACTGGCAACAAGAAACACGCTGCATGACAAAGAGCTGTTGTTGTCTGCCTGAAAGCACTGCCCAGCTCTCCTGCGCTGCCCCCCTCTGTGGTGCAGGAGATACAGAAACAGCACCGGTGCTCACTGTGATTATCCCTGTGCTGAGGGGCTAGGACTGGTTTGAGACATCTCTATGGAGAGAGGCTACCCTAATCATAGTGGTTATGTCATTGTGCCACTGCCATATTTCTCCTGATCTAAAGAGCATGCACTCACGATGCTTTAGGGTTGATATTGGTGGTGCTTTTTGCCTTAAACCAGGTGGACTGAGGTAGAGAATACAGAAAATAACCACAAAGAATTCTGTGGGCTTTATTGTATATCAGATCCTCAACTGATCCTTTATGATACTGCCACAGCTCGACACTCCAGGCATTTTGTGGGGTGGATGACAGGTAGGAACTTCTTATGCTGGGCCATGGCCTGGACAGTAGAAGCTGGAAAAGTTCATGTTATCTCACAGACTGGGCTGGTGGATGGAGAGCATGTAGTACCATCGGGGCCTTTTTGGTGACTTCTTTGTTTCCACGGCTCTTGTGCTCTGGTTGTTCTGTAGGGAGGGTTACTAACTGCTGCACTCTGACCTCTCTCTCAGATTTTAGTTCGCAAACTTCCTGATGGCAGAGAACTCTGGGGGAGGATTGTTGAAACAGAAGCTTATCTGGGTGGGGAAGATGAAGCTTCCCACTCGAAAGGTGGGAAGCAAACTCAGCGCAATGCAGCGATGTTCATGAAACCGGGAACTCTGTACGTGTACCAGATCTACGGGATCTATTTCTGTGTGAATGTGTCCAGCCAAGGTAAGTTGAGGCTGAAAACATTTTAATTCTTACAGCGTGGGGTCAATTTGTCAAGCTGTGCTTGCTGCGTTGCTGTCACTTGTCAGCTTCCTGTGGGCTCTCTGAAGTCAGTGGCTTGCTGTCACAGTCTTTCCTGGGGACCTGGGTTTTGCCAGCATGAACAGGACGTGACTGTGGACAGAGAGCAGAACAACCTTCTCCATGACATACAGGGCCCGTCTCAGCTGCACTGGCCTGGCGGGGTTTGGTCCTGGCTCCCAGCTGCATGAGCTGTTCAGGCATGGGAATAAAGACTGAGGACTGGAGGGGAATCTGCCTGGGCTGGAGCTCTGAGTTTTGATGGCCTGGGCTGGTACCGTGTTCATGTGATTCAGTGAACTTTGTTCCTCAAAAGTGGTGATGTAGAAGTCAATCTGCAGTCTCGTGACAGCCTAAATCTTGGTCTCTGTCATGATGTCATGATAAGAGGCTCTCCTGTCTCCTACCTTTATCTCTAGAAGCTGTAAATGTTGGGGGAAACAAAAAGGTCTGACATGTCTTAAGCTTAGGCAAAGAGTCACTGCAGGAGCATTTTAACTGTTTTGCTGTATCTTAAAATGAAAAACCCCAACAGCCCAGCCCAGCCCCCTGAAAGCCCGGACTGTTACAGGATCTTTAATCCTTTTTTATTATTCCCTAGATAACGTAATCAGCCCCTAATCAAATGGTTCTGGAACTTACCGAGACTGTCCTTCCACAGCTCCTCCTAACATGCAAGTCTTGCTTCTAAAACTTGGGTTTTCTCATTCCTTTAAGAATGACAGTGTTTGCCTTGCAGTAAAGCTGTTGGTTACTGAGACACCTTGAAAGCAGCAGGTATTTCTTGGGTAAATACTTGTTTTGCTAGGGAAAAAAAATCTCCAAAATGATTTTTACCTTTTTGCCATTTCAAAGATACAGCTTAACACCCCCCCCAAACACCACCTGTGGGTTCCTAAATGGAAAGCAGTGCTGTTGCAGTGACCATCAGTCCTGGGGTTTTGGCCTTTGGCTGGGGACCAAGCAGGGCTCAGTTACACTGTGGGGGAAGAGCCTCTCTTGCTAAACAGAGCCTGTCTGGAACCCAGGGGATGAACACATGCAAACTTCATTAGGTTGCCTCTGCCAAATCTGTTCAGATAATGAAAGCAGAACGGTTCTTTATTCAGGATGGGATTCTTAGCGTTCGAAATATTAAGAATAACAATTGTTGTTAAAAAACAGTGCTTAGCCTTTGAACCTTAAAAGGATTTCTTTGAAATGTATACTTAGGGAAATTCCCCATTATACCTGTGTTTAGTTTTTAGCGAATCAGAGCTCGCTGCTGGGGTGGATTCAGTTGGATTTTTTTTTTGTGGCTGATGTACTGCCCTGTCAGATGTGCAGCTCCACTGACACCAGGCACAGCTCTCACTGCCAGCCTGAAGTCAGCAGCACGGCTGTGCATGCTGTGTTTCACAGAGGCATCTACACAGGTAGGGTTTACTCCTTTGGAATATTTGCCCATGTGCAGGTGTGCTGAAAGAAAGAATCAGAAGAGGGATCATACCTGAGATGCTTTTCCCATCTTAACATCGATGGAGGGGAAGCCTGCCCTGTCATTTAGTCTGAGGGAGGGATCGAGGACGAAACTGTTGTGGTGACACTTGTGTACACGGGTGGAAGACAAAAGCATTTAGTTTTGGGGACATAGGACAGATCTTGGAAGCTTTGTTTTGAATCTGGCCGTGGCTGTATAAAATACAAGGTAACACTGGCAACAGAAGTGGCTTATGGGGCCCAGCTAGGTCACTCTTAGTAACACAGACCGTGCTCTGCTTACAGAATGAACTTCTGTTGGGATCAATTTCGGCATCTTGGTGCAGGGAATTTGATGGGAAAATATCAAAGTGCTTCAGGGTCTCCCTGGGAATGCTGTGAAAAGCTGTGTGACTGACCAGGAGGCTGCAGAAGGAACACAAACGTGTTTCTGACTGGTGCTCAGATTACTCAGGGGACACTATGTGCTTTTCCTTTTTGAAGGGCACATCTCTGGTGATGTCCCAGAACTGCATGGCTCTCTGCTTGGATTTTGGAAGTGAAGCTGCAGGGCACTGGGACTTACATAGTGGAGAGGGGAACGCGTCTGTTCCTATAGATGTCTTCTGCCTCCTGTGATCCCTTGGGATCTCTGATATCCACTCTCCCCAGCTGTCTTCCAAGCTGAAGGTTTCTAGTCTCCTTAGTTATTCCTTCTCCGCTCCCAAGCTAGTCCATGCCTTTGCCCATCCTGGCTGCCTGTCCCTGAATTTCTCCCAGTTATGTTCTATCCTCCTGTGGTTGGAGGAGAGGAGCAGAGCAGGTCCAGACACACACACGGTTCAGGAGAGCAGAGCAACTTGCTTCATACAAGTAGCTTGGGCTTACATCTGGCAATACTGGATGGCATTGCTGCAGCTGATTGAGCAGTGGAGAAGGGGAAAGGCATACTGGGGGTTCACAGGCACCTGCAAACATACACAAACCGACCCTGTCTTAAGCCATTACAATTAGAACTTGAGGGAATGGTGTGAAGCTGTGACAGGGGAGGTTTAGGCTGGGTGATAGGAAGAGGTTCTGTACTGAGAGGGGGTTGGGCACTGGGACAGGCTCCCCAGGGAAGGGGTCACAGCCCTGAGCTGGGCTGAGTTCAAGAAGCGTCTGGATGATGTGCTCAGTCCCATGCTCTGACTGGGCTGGCCTGTGCACAGCCAGGATTTGGACTTGATGGGCCTCATGGGGCCCTTCCAGCTCAGGAGATTGTATGAATTTTGACTGGGATGTATGCTAGCAGAGCTCATGCTGAATGACGTGAGAACTAGGGGAAAACATGAGGTTGATTTGGGGAGAAATCGGTTGTAGAGATTTTCCAAATGACTCTTGAAAGCTGTTTCTGTTGGGCCATGGGATGGTTTGCATCAAAACACTCTGCAGTCATCCACCGATGTTTAGCAGAGCATTTGTTTCTGGAGGCTGTTGGAACAGATCTAGTGTGGGTTTAGGTAGTCTGCTAAAGTTAGCCCAAACTAATAATCACAACGAATTCATAGCTGTCTTAGATTAAACTGTCTAGTTTCGTAGTGTAGGCAGGTCCTTAGGCTGCTTAAACTACAGGATCCTCGTGGGAGGAAGGCAAGAAGTCCAAAAATCCAGTATATATGTCCTCTTAAGTACTGGCAGCAACTGCAGTCCTGCTGCTTCTCTTGAACTGAGTGACCACAGAGCTGGGTCGGAGCCGCCAGCTTAAGGAGAGCGGCCGCACCTCTGTGGGAGAGATGGGAGTGCTGCCTGGCCCTGTGCAGCCTGTGTTTCGCTGCCTTTGGCACAGCCCCTGCACGGATGGGCCAGCAGCAGGAACCCGACTGTTGCAGCAGACTTTGGGTTGAAGAAGTCAGTTTAACACAGGCTTGATTCGTGCTGGGGCATTCGTGGCCCTTTATTGGCTCGGGGTCTAACAGGCCTGTATGAGTTGTGCAGAGCTTTGTGTCCCCAGCTCCCTCCCGCTCAGCTCATCAAGAGTGGGGCATTTGGCCCAAGAGACACTGGCTCTGTAGAGCACTCTCCTTTTGACACATCACCTTGTAGCATCATCAGTTTTAATACCAGGTGGGACAAACCTTCTCTTCTGTGTTTGGCGTGCACTAGATGTCAGGCTGGCCGCTGTCAGTTGGGGGTGGGAAGAGGCGTGTCGCCTGCCAAGTAGCGCTGTGCAGCAGAGGTGCTTGGAACCACAGCTGCAAAGGCCCAGAGTTTACCTTGAGAGCCACCACCGCTCTAAGTGTCCTCAGCAGCGTGTCCTCAGCCCAGCCTCATGCTGCCAACAGCCGTTTCTGTGCTTTGCTGCTTTGCTGGGGCAAGAAGTTGTGGCTGTTGGTTTGTTCAGTCACGTTTGCTTGGCTGCATCGTGTTCGTAAACCCCTAAGGTGCTGGAGGGCTCACGTCTCGTTCTGTCACTGCAGGGAAACCTCTCTGTACATCACTGAGGTAAAGCTGTGTCATTCAGGATGTTGCTGTGAGGCCCTCCCATCACTGGGTCAAACACTGCTGCTGCCTGAAGCCATGGTGGGCATTGCTACATCGGTCCTTTGGGGGGTTGTTTTGGGGATATATTTTTTTTTTTGAGAAGCTGTAGGTGATAGAGGAAGAACTTATAGAAAATCACAAGCAACATCTTCCCATGTGCGTGAATCCTGTAGTATATCCTGAGCAGCAAAATAATCATAGTACAAAGAGCTTTCCCTAGGATTACGAGGGACGTGGGGCTTCCCTCGCTTCGGGGAGCGGGTACATACCAGTCCAGCGTCTCTCTGCCTGTGCTGTCATTTGTTTCTCTGGAATTTGCCAAGGGATGTGTGTGCTGCTGCCAGGTCTGAAAGCATAGCCTGTAAAGTTGAGATCCTGGTGATGCTCTGCCCAGGCCCAGGGTCATGCTGCCTGGACTTCCCCCTAACACTCAGATCCCAGACCAGGACTTTGAAGGAAGTGTTTCAGGAGCAGTGAGTCAGACGGGTGGAGAGAGAAAACTTTCTTCTCTCCAGTGGCCAAGAGCCATTTCCAAGAATGAGAGCTGGAGCCAGGCCAGGGAAGGAGCATCAAGCTGCGCAGTGGGGGTGTGGGACTTCCCTATTGTTTCATGGTTTCTAGCTGTTCTGGGGGAGTGTTGGCCTCTGCATCGTTAGGTCCCAGCTTCCAGCTCTGAATGCTACTCATTACACAGAGTGACTGTTACACCTCGAGGTGGATACTCAGCATCTCCGAGCTGGCACTGCCACTGATGGCGTGTCAGTGGCCGTGTCCATGTCCAGCTGATAACCCTGAGAGTCAGCGGCTGCGTGCTGCAGAGAGGGAGGCAAGCAGGCTGAAGTGCTTGGGCAGGCAGGAGATGAGCCACAAGGATCCAGCTACTTTCTGGTGGTTAAAATAACACTCTGATGTGTGAGTATGTTCAGGAGGGCCTGAGCTTCAACCCAGGGCATGGGGACAGATGGGGGAGAGAAGGCGGTAGCTCAGCCCTGCACTCCTATCCTGCCTGGTGCCTCCACCCCTTCCCAGAGCTCCCGTCCGGTTGCTCTCGCGTTCGGGGCTGGCGCGGAGCAGAGTGCAGGGTCTGTGTTGCACACAGTGTGTGAAAACTTCCTGGTGGAAATGCAGAGCGAGCAGCCAGAGAGAAATGCTAGGTACCCCATGCCACAGCTTCACGGGTGCTCAGGAGCACCTGTGCCTTCTCAGAGTGCTTGTGTCTCTTCACATGAACTCCCAGGGGCTCAGCTCAGTTCAGGCCTGGCCACGGTTTCCCCTTGCATTTGTGATGGATGAAGGCAAACAGTGTAATTAGTGACTGCTCAGAGTCCCACAGTTGTTCCTGGCCATCCCGATGCAAAGGCTGTTTCTTTGTGCCTGGATCAAAAGCAGAACTAGGACACAGAGCATGTTCTTAAAAATCTAAACTGACCTTTGGGCTCTAAATCACTGCAGTCCAGGGAAGCAGCTTTTGGCTGCCAGAGGAGCATCAGCCCCGTAGAGAAGGGGAGTGCCTGGGAGCAGATTGCTGACAGATGCTGGAGGTCAGGCTGGCCACTCCACTGAGCTGCACCAAGGGCAGTGGGGGCTCTGCAGGGGTGCAGGGCAGTAGGCACCCCTCAGGAAGGCCCGGGACAGGGCCCTCAGTTGAGACGCTCAGCTGGGAGGCCAATTTTGTGTGGGATTCGTGCAAAATATGAGAGGGATTCTATTTTTGGAAATTGTAGGCCCTTTGGGATCTGTCAGTGCCCACAAAGAAGCCTTTGCCAGGCGTGAGCGTGGCTCCAGATGTTTGAGGCTGGAGAGGGAGAGGCGATTCTTGCGGAGCTGCACCACGGAGCACACAGATGCCGGCGGGGAGGAATGCCGTGGGCGGCCCCGGCACAAGGGGTGCTGTGTGGGGCAGCACACAGGCCGCCTTACCAGCTGCTCTGCTCGCCCACTCAAGGTCACGAAGATCTTCTTTGCTGTCAGTGGAAAATACCAAGGAAGTGTTTATGTCCCACTTAGCCTGGAGGTCCTTGTCACGGGGAATGTGTGCTCAGAGCTGGAGGGCAGCTGATCAGAGCAGCGGTGGGGGCTGGAGCTTCTAAGGCTCCTAACAGGGTGGCAGCTCACATCTGAGGAGGGAATCTCAGTCTTTGCTTCTTGTCATAGGAAGGTTGCTGCTGGAGTGATTATGTTCCCAGGGCCATGCATCCCACTGTCAGACAGCGCAGCCCTGTCGTGCAAGAGCTTCCCTGGCTCAAGGCTTTGGATAGCGCTCTGATGCAGCTCTGGGGTCACCCAAAGTGCTCCCACCTGCCCTTAGTGCCCTAATACCTCCAAGGGCGCATTTGGCTCGGCAAGGCCTACAGCCAGGTGCCCTCAGCGCCTGTGGCCCCTTCCCAGGTTTCTCTTTGTCCGGCCTCTTTCTGCTGGCAGCATCCAGACTTGTTCCTCCTCCCCTTTGTTAGCGGGAGTTCTTGTAATCAGAGTTTATTATAAATCCACTGGGCTTGGGAGCAGCCTTGGATCACTGTGCCAAAACTGAACCATATGTGTATTTATTCCTGAACATTGTGCTGACATAAGGAAAACCTCTTGCCCTCTGGCAAGCCTTGGAGCAGCAGCTAGGCTGAGGAACATCAAGAAGTGGGGTTGGGAAAGAGCGAGTCAGCACTGACAGAGCCGTGGGACTCTGCCTGTTCAAAGGAGGGAGGGGAGCGCACCTCTGCGGGCTGGCTGTGGCTCCAGGAATGGACAGACCCTGTGGCTGGGTGTCACAGGCAATTCCCAGCTCCATCGTGCTGTGCTGGGCCACAAGCTGAGCTGGAGTGCTGCTGGTGGTGGGGACGAGCTGAGATGCTCTTGATGAACAACCTGCACTAACACTAGGTTCTCGTTCTGCGCAGGAGAAGGGGCTGCAGTCTTGCTTCGCTCTTTGGAGCCTCTCCAGGGTTTAGACGCGATGCGAGAGCTGCGCCGTGCTTCAAGGAAAGGACCTGCGAAGCCGCTGAAGGACTGGCAGCTGTGCAACGGGCCCTCCAAGCTCTGCCAAGCGTTCGGCATCGACAAGACTTTTGACCAAAGGGACCTGACCCAAGATGCAGCCATCTGGATGGCACCTGGACATGACCTGCCAGGGGAGCAGGACGTGGTGGTCACAACCAGGATTGGTATCGGCAGCAGGGGAGAGTGGGCACAGAAACCTCTCAGGTTTTATTTGCGAGGAAACAAATTTGTGAGTGTTGTAGACAAGAAAATGGAGAGAGAGATGGCAGCAACAGGACACTCCTCTGGCAGCTGAATAGAGCTGTGCTCTGCCCGACGGCCCCAAGCTGTGTCACACAGCAGTGGCTTTTAACAATAAATGTTCTTCACTGCAGCACGTGGGGCAAGGCGGATTTTCATTTGTGGAGCAGGCTGGCATGGGTCTCCCAGCCCAGACTGAGGTTGGGTGTGGTTGCTAAAGGGCACTTTCTCCCCCATGAGCGGGTCCAGGCCCAGTTAGGGCACAGGAGTGGCAAAGGCTCCTCAAAGGCTCCTTTTGGCTCTGACCTGCTGTGCCTAGCCGAGGGCCAGGCCGTGGTGGTTGTGGCAGGGGAGGCAGCAGGGCTGTCTGGAAGGGCAGGAGCTGGATCTGCCTGGAGGAGGTAAAGGAGGGATGGTACCTACTTGTGGGAGGCTGTGGAGGGGAGGGAGCCCGACCTCCGTCAGCCAGGACAGGAGGCAGTGGGCCCAGCCTGAAAACAGGAAATTAGCACTAGCTGTAACAGAAGATTTTCCCTGTGAGGGTGGTCACACGCTGGAACAGGGGCCCAGAGAAGTGTGGGACTGTCCTTAGAGACACTCAACCCTCCGCTGGACAAGCTCCTGTGTGACCTGATCTAGCATGCTTTGTTTGAGCAGAGATTTGGACAGAGCCTCCAGGAACCCCTTCCACCCTACACCAGTCTACAACATCCAGCTTGGAGAACAGGAATGATTTCTGTTTGTTTTCCCAGCTATTTCTGAGACCAGTTTAGCACTCACTGGTGGGAGAACCCCAGCACTGAGAAAGCATAAATGCTGAGATTCTGCGGTGCTGCAGCCTGCCCTGAGGTACAGGGGAAAGAAAATCGTCCAGGATTTGGGGCAGAGCTGCAGCCACGTGGCAGTTTGAAGGGTGACTAGAACACCCCGCTCTCCTTAGGATGCTCATGCAAGAAAAAAGCCCAAGTTTTTCAAACCCTTTTTCCCCATTGCATGCGTTGGCCCCTCCTGTGCAGCCCCTGTTGTGTCAGTCCCAGGAGCTCACCCTGAGCCACGGCTGCTGAGGGGTGGCTGGGGCTGGGGCCCTACAGCACTGCTGAGGGGAGTTTGGGGTTGGGCATTGCTTTTGCTCAGGGAAAAACTCCAGCTTCGTTTTCATGTGCACACGTTAGTGTTAGTAGGGAGAGGCGTAGAACCAGCCTGGTGCTCTCTTCCCAGCACTCAGCCCTGGAAGTGGCCACTGCAGAGGTGAGGGTCTCCTCCTTCCCAGGTACACAGCCCAGGCACTGGGGAGCTGTGGGCACTGTGGCCTCAGGCAGGCCAGGGCTGAGCCCCTGCCCTTCCCAGAACCAGCAATGTCACCTCTCATTCCAGCCAGGCATGGCCTCGTGTTTCCCAGCTGCTCAGCTCCAACCCTGGGCAGGGCCGCTCCAGCTCAGGCTCCTGTGGCTCGGGGAGCAAGTCTGGGTGCCCTCAGCACCAGCCTCCATTGAACGAGGGTGTCCATGTGCTGCAGCCTGGGCAGACAGTTCCAGTTCTGCTCATCCCACCCCCATCCCATCCCCCAGAGCTGGCACCTCGCACGCAGCTCGGTGACAGCCCCACAGCCACCCAGGGAAAGAACAAGCTGTAACACAAGAGACGTTCTCATTCACAGAGCTCTTTACTTGCTGTGCTTTGCCCTCCTGCCTCTGTCCTCGCGGCTGCGAGGTAACAACCACCCAACAGAATCTCTCAGACATGCAGGGCCCTCTCCCCAGGAGCCAGGCCAGCTCCACACAGCCTGGGAGTGGATGCTGGGAGCGCTCTGCTGTAGGAACGGGCTGCTCACATCTGCTGTTGGCTGCGTGGCCCAGCAATCATCACAGTGGGGACAGAGGAAGCACCTCCAAGCCACCCAAAGGTGCAGTACTGTTGGTGATGCTGCAGTGGGAGCCTTGGGGGCCCTGGGGAGGAGCGGGGTCAGGGAATCCAGCAGGAATCCAGGCTGAGCAGGGGCCCAATCCTGCAGTGGGGCCCAGCGCCCTGCCACACACCAGCCCTGTTTGTCACCACAGGGAGCAGGGGGGTAACTGAGGCACAGACAGGGAGAACGTGCTGCATGGCACGTGGCGAGAAGGAACCAAATTCACCTCTCAGAATTAGCAGTTTCCCTTCCTTTGCCAGGAGAGTCATTTCAAGAGGGACTGAAAGACTGAAATCACAGGGTCCTCGTGGCTGGTCACCACCAGCACGCTGCGGAATTTGTCAAACAGCATCAGGAGCTGGGAGCGCCGCATGTTCTCGTTGTACATGATCTCCTCCAGATGGTGCCGGCCTCGGAAATAGTGCAGCAGCCTGGGGGAAGGAGAGCAAGGAAGGTGTATGGGCCAAAGGCAAGCGCACACAGCGAGACCCGATCCTCCCACCCTCAAGGTTTCCTCTCCCACGGGATGCGAATCAGGAGGCGTCTGGGCCGTGTCCCTCATTTACAGGAAAAGTGGCTGAAATGGGTTCTTAGCCTAGCACAGCACTGCACAGGAAGAACAGAGCTGTCTCTTTCTCCACACATCTGTCGCCCATTCCCCTTCCAGGGTCGCTGGAAGGTGTCGCTGTGCAGCACATCACCCTCACACTGTGCCTCATCCCCAGGGCGCTGCTGTTTGTGTGTCTCAGCTCTCCAACTTGCCCCATTCCAGCTCACCCTCCTCTTGCCCCCCACACAGCTGTACATGAGCTCCGAGCCAGAAGCCCCACTGCCACAGCCCCTGCACCACAAAATCCCTTCTGCTTTGATGGTCACTTGCCAGCACTCAAGGTGGCACCCTTCAGGAGATCATAACTGCTGCATCACTGTACCTGCCATACAGACACACCTCCTGGCCTAGTGACCTGTCCGCAGCCCGGGCTGTGTGCCTGCCCTTGGCAGGACGTCCCACTGGGTACCTCTATCAGGCTAATTAGCTTCTTCCATAGGCCGGCAGCAACCAGTCTCCAAGAAGTGGCCATTAGCAGCATATGCATGTGCCAAAGGCAGACCCTTCCCTGAGGCATTAACAGCAATTTGTGCATTGTGACCTGTGTCACTGCCCAAAAAGCAGGTTTGAGTAACATTTTAAAAGCTGCTCCCTGCGACTGACTGTGCTCTCGCCTCGTGGCACAGCACTCTGCTGGGCAGGATTACAGCCTGGCCTTCAGCAGCCACACTGATTAAGCAGGACTTTTCCAATACCTAAACCTATCCTGTATTCCGAGAGAGTCTGGATTTGTAACTGGTCAAGATGAAATACTTTCCACTCCCATAAAAGCTGGAGAGGATGTTAAAGCATATCACAAAAATGCCGGCTGGAAGACACCTCCAGAGTGCTGGCCAGCGCTCTGCTCCAGCAGCAGGAACACTGCCAAGGCTGTAGGTTTTTCTAGCCAAGCCCTGAAACACTCCAAGGATGGAGATCCCCCCACCACGCCTGGATAATCTGCCCTGGGCAGCACTGCTCTCCCCAGGAATAAATTTTACCAAAAGGCCCAACTAGATTCTCCAAAGCTGCAACCTGGGCTCGCCGCTCCAGTGAGACAGGCAGTGCCTTTGCCTCTGTGAGCAGTGAACATGTATATGATCCAACCAGGACACGAGTTCACTGCCCGGGACAGTAACGCTGCACTGTGTCCCTCCAAAGCTGCACAAGGATGTCTGGTGACAGACATGTACTTCCAGAGGCCAATTACTGCCTTCCAGTGCTCAGCACTGTTCTCCCCTCAAGTTCCAGGAGCTGCCCCTCCAGCAGCAGCCTAGTGCCCTAAATGCTATAAAAGAAAGTATTTCCTCAGACCATTTGTTCCAATAAAACCAGCTGTCCCTGGTGAGAAGAGATCCCTTCCACCAGCACTGCCTGGAAGTGGAGCAGAACTGGCCGCACCTTAGTGCCACCAACCAGCATTCCTCAGTGGAGCAGAGGACCTCCAGCTCCCGATCTAAGGGTGAGTCCTGACGTCACTCCACACCCATCCGCAAAGCCTCAACCCGCCTGTAAAAGCTCTGCTTAACGTGCAGCGAGGAATGCTCGGGGTACCTTGCTGAAGATTTAGCTCAGAACTTGTCTCCTCCCTAAGCTCCCTTTTGGGGGGGGATGTGCCACCCTTCCTCCAGCAGCATCTCAGCAGAGAACCTGGATTTCGATTCCCATTCTATGTTACAAGGGTTAATGTGGCCCACACTGGAGCCAAGCTCAATATTCCCTATCTCCTCTGGAGGTTCCTGCCCTGCAGACGCTGCGGAGAGCAACGGGCGGGCACGGGCTGCTCCTGCCACCCGTTCAATGAGTAACGGGCGTTCAGAGGGGCAGGCACAGGCAGATGTGTCAGGCTGAACGTCACTGCTGCGCTGAACGCAGCCCATCCCTCTGTGTGCACAGCCACACTTGGAAGGGCTCCTGCAGTATATTTAGGGCACTAATGACACACTGATAGCGAGAGCTTGTTCTGGGGGGCAGCTGGTGCAGCTGGGTGTTTGCTGGGGCACAGCCCTGGTTAGGCTGCTGTTCCTCAGAGGGGAGCGAGGAGAAGAGCTGGCACAGTGACCTGTGTTGGGGTGAGGGGAGACATCAGGTCCTTCACTGCAGCAGCTGCTCCACAATTGTTTATATGTTCGTTAAGAGCATCAGGCTTACCCAACACTCATCTCTGGTGGCTTACAGCATAGAAATACACCCACAGCCACACGCCACCAGTAACCGAGAGCATCTGGTGTAACTACTTCTATCTGTATACTCCAGCATCCAACCCCAGGGCCTGTCAGTTATCTGCTCTTCCCTCCTCCTCGCTGCTGACTGAGGAGCACACTGTGCAGATGCTGTAGCTTCCATTCAGCCGTACGAAGCCATCCCAGGATCCGTGGCAGGACCCCCCCCCACAAACTGCACTATCACTGTCCTTGGGGCAGCTGCCTGGGCACAGCAACGGGTGTGAGGGAGAAAGCAAAGTCCCCTAATGACTCATCTGGTAATAAGGAAAAAACGTCTCAAAGTTCAGGAAGGCCAAAGCGTGGCCTCCTGGTCAGTGTCCTCTGAAGGCGGAGGAGTCGAGTCACTCAGCGAGCAGCGACTACCCACATGAAGGGAAAGCTCTGTGAAAATACCCAGCCCAGCACAGCCAAAAGCTCTGCCCCCAACCAGGAAAGTATTTTCTTGGTGTTTCAGTTTCTCTGGGCTGCCTGACTATCCATCCCAGGGTGAGAACCAGGCCTTCAGGGAATACCACCCGCATCTGGGAAGCACGGGGACGGCTGCAATACTCACCTCAGGTGGTTTGCTGCTCCCCAAGTATGAAAACCAGTGAAAGCTGCATTCCTGTGATGCCTCTGTGTTTTGAAACACTTTGGAAGAAGTATTTCCACACACACACCCCCCTCCTTTTTCCCAGCCAGCTGGTTTGGAAGTTGTTCTGCTTTTCCCCATGCGCAGAACCACATGTTGCGTGTGTTTGTTGTGTTGAAATTTGTAACAACAAAACTGGGCACTACTAATTGCACCTCCTAATGACTTTACCCTACCTAACCCAGGCAACTGAGCAGCTCAGCTCTGCAAAACAGCCCTCGGAACCCTTCTAGCCTGGCCTGCACAAGTATTCAGCCTGGTTTTCTCTCTGATGCTCCCCGTCTCCTGTTGCACAGAGTTTACAAGCCTCAAAATAAAGGACAGGTGGCTCAGAAATATCAACAGACACAGGCCGGCAGCGTCAGCACGGCTGGGTCTCTGCTTTGCAGGCTGAGAAGGTTTTTGCAGGTGATGAAGTTTTACACCTACCACGTGTGGACGTGGGAAGCTGGCAGGCAGGCAGCGAGACCCTGCTGTCACCATACGCCCTGCTGCTCCCTCACACACCCCTGAACCACTGCTCTCATGACATGTGTTGGTTTATGTGGAAACTGATGTGCGCAGATGAAGCAGGTTTAAGGGGAAAAAACCCCAAAGAATTTATCCTCCAAAACCCCAAGCTAACAGGATTTTCTTGGAGCCCACATCAATCCAACAGCAAGGAAGAGACAAAAAGGTTACATTCCACACTCCTCGCCTCCTACCTTGCAAACATGCGGAGATCTTCTGGGTTCTGGGCAGCAGGGACGTTAAGGATAGCTTCCCGCTCGTGTTCCAGCAGGCTTGCTAGGAGATTCTCTGTCATCCTTTTATTTAAGGGGGAGTCCCCACCGGGGATCAACTCGGCACTGGAATTATCCATGCTGGGGCTCGTCAGAGTCATGTCATCACTACTGGCTACCAGCAGAACAGAGAAAGAGACATGGAATTTTATATTCCTGGGTGCACTGATGCAAAGATGATCAATTCAGGCTGTGTTGATGCAGCATTTCCAAACCATCCCCACAGATCTGGAGAGCAAAGTGGCTCTCGAAATGCTACATCGATCTGCAATTAGTCATACGACAGCACTGCGATTTTCTCAATGGGCAAGTCAAATGTTTCAACAAAGTCATCAACTTATGTGGAAAACTGTACTTCTGGAGACCATAAACAGGCCATAAAAAACATATGAAAAGAACATTCCCGGCCAGCTCTGCTGGAATACCGTGAAGTGGTAACATGGAAAGCCTAACAGCACAGAAGGTGGGAGCAGGCAGAGAGGCCAAGAAGCAATATCCTCTTGTGAGTGAGCCAGAAAAAGCAGATCGCAGCCTTATCTGACTCACAGTCCAAGATTTCTGCCCTAATTCATGACTTCTGTAAAGCTGAAAGTTGTACAGAGAATCTCCCCCAATACCCAGGCTCAGTGGCACTCTGAGATTGCTGCTTCTGACAGCACAGGCAGGAAAGTTGGGGATTTCAGCATTGTATCTGACTTATCTTCCTGAAAAAATGCTTTCCTGGCATCCCCCTGAAGAAGGGCACTGAGGAGATTAAGGAAGCCAGGAGATGTAAATGGAAATCAGCCATCTCCGAGAGCACAGCTAGCTCTGTGCCTCCCTAGGCAGCTTGACAGCCCGGAGGAGCCAGCGCTGCCTGCAATAAATTCTCACAACTTCAGGTCTTCTCCTGAAAATCGAGGTTCTGGCTGTAACAGCAGCACAGCCAGGGGAACACAGCAGCTCCTCGAGTCCAGCAAGAAGGTCAGAGGTTACTTTGCAGAAACAGAAGTACCTCTGAGAAAAACATTTCACACGACCACATGAGACCGTGGCGAATTACAAGGCACTACTTGTTTTAAAAAAGGCAATCTGAACTATGAGAGCTCTTAAAACTTTCACCAACACCCAGCTCTAAGTTTAAGAAAGGCTGGGCCTAATAAGCCAGCACTCCAGCAAAGAGGAGTTGTCTCATGACCAAGGCCTGACTGATTACCCTGAGCATGGCTAAGGGAAGCTCTACAAGTGGGCTGTAGTCTGAAGGGCAGAGAAAAGCGTGCTCATACTTGGAGAACCAAAGCTGAGAGCATTGGGGGTGCTTAGACTCCGGCCTCCAACTCTGGCAGTAAAGGGCATGTCTTCATCTTGGGCTCGGAAGTCCTCCTCGTTTGGTGGCACCATCAGACAGACGTAGGTGTGAAGCTGAATAAGAAGCCGGTGTTGGAGCATCCATATCACCATCTGAATGAGCTGCGTCTGCAGAGCAAGGGACGTGGTGTTAAATGCTGGTGAAGTAAAGTGCAGGAGGAGAAGCTGCACAAAGGTCAGGCTTTGTGACTAAGGAGTCACAAGGAGAAACGTTTCCCACCCCACACAAGTTCTATCTCCTCTCCAATCACAAACAGGTGACCAGGCACACATGTTCCTCACGCCCAAAGCCGCTGTGGATGCTCAGGCTGTAACCCAGCCTTTGATGCTCAACATGTCTTTACACAACGCTGCCCAGCACAGCCAGTGCCCTCACATGACCCATCGCTGCCCCGCACCGCCACCCCAGCACCCACCACATTCTGGCAGAGCAGCCCAACGCCTCACCACGCAACTCCACGGCTGTGCAAGTGGGGCCACCCTGCCCCAGCCAGAGCTGTGCCGGCCTCACCTCACACAGCCAGTTCAGTAGGTGCTAAAAGCTCTGTGAGGGTTCCACCTGAGCAGCCAGGCAGGGGAACGTGCCAGGAAGGTGCAGGCCCTGGCGCGGGCGGCCACAGTGTCACCCCCAGAGCAGTGTGCTGGTTTCTGAACAACAGGCGCTACAGCCACTTCTCACCGAAGGGTTCATCCCAGCACAGCCAGAGTGAAGTTCAGGAGCCCCAGAAAGCCAGGGAGAGGGCAGGCTGACAGGGAAGAGTGAAGATGGGGACCCAGAAGTAGGAGCTGCTTTCCCTCAGATGGGAAACTGCTGCAAAGCCACAGAGAGACCCCAGACACTGGAGTGATGCAGGGACACACCACCGAGCAGCAGAAACTCTGGCAAGAGACAGCTGCTGAGGAGTCCCCGCTCACTGCACGGGGTTAACATGCCCATTTGCTCGCCATCCCTCTGTGATACGAGGACAGACAAACCTCTAAAGGCACCCGAGTTTTAGGGTGCAAGAGTTTCAGACGTGCCGAGAGGTGACGCTCATGTGAAACAGGCAGGACACCTGTGTGTCACTGCAGCTGATGACCTGCACAACATCCCCAGAGCGGTGCCAGAAGCAGGGGACAGAGTGAGGACGGGTACTTGGGGTATGTGTAGGTTCTTGGCATGGCCTGCCTGCCAGAGTTTTGGAGGAGCATTCAAAATGCACCATCACGCCCAAACTTCTACACAAAAAGCCTTTTCATATGACTGCAGGCAACCCTTCCCATAGCTAAGAGCTCTGACAACACCGAGAAAACCTGACTGGGGATTTCATAGCAACCAGCACTGTTTTGGTGAGTGAGCCACACGCAGAATGAGCTCAGCCTCTGAGCAGGAAGCTGGCTGCGCTGCGTTCATCATCAGGCTCATGGGCCAAACCTCAATAAAAGGCCCAAACAGAAATTCATCAGCCCACGTACTGTCCTTTCTCCACAAACCTTACACCCTCCAGCGCCTCCTCCGCTATCAGATCACAAAAGAAACAGGTTCTGTTTGCAGACAGCCCCCACCCTGTCTTTCCAGGAACTTCCACTCTGGGGGCTGAAGGGATTTGAATCTTAAAACACACTGTCTGGGGTCTCCTTCAAACACATCCTCTTCCGAAAAGCCGCAATTCCTGTTACACAATTCAGACAATCCACAGAAGAGGAGGGTGGCCAGAGATCCCAAACACCCCATGCTTGGCCAGTGCCCTTGAGCAGGCTGGAAGAGCGAGGCGGCTCACACCACTGATCACGCTGCTACACACGCAGTCCTCCGGGCACGGGGCTGGGTGAAAACACGTCTCATTTGTTTCACTTAAATCCCCGACCCGCTGGCACGCAGCGCTGGCCCATTAGCTAATTTCACAGCAAACGAACGAGGTCTGCACATCTGAGGGCACAAACCAACCCTGGAAAAATCCATCTGACATCTGACCTACATCTCCCCTGGTGCAACTTGAAGCCATTCCCTCCCATCCTGTCACTTGTCACCCACAAGAAAAGACCAACCCCGACATCTCTGCAGCCACCTTGCAGGCAGCTGGAGAGCAATAAGATCTCCCCTCAGCCTCCTTTTCTCCAGCCTAAACACCTCCAGCTCACTCAGCTGCTCCTCACAGGACTTTGTGCTCCAGCCCCTTCTCCAGCTTCGTCCCACTCCTCTGGACATGCCCCAGTGTCTCAACGTCCTTCCTGTAGTGCAGGGCCCAAACCTGGACACAGCACTCGAGACATGGCCTCACCAAAGCTGAGCACAACGGAACTATCCCTGCCCTGCTCCTGCTGGTCACACCGTTCCTGACACAGGCCAGGATGCCATTGGCCTTCTTGGCCCCTCAGGCACACTGCCGGCTCATGTCCAGCTGGCTGCCCACCAACACCCCCAGGTCCTTCTCCCCCCTGCAGCTCTCCAACCACTGCCCCAGGCCTGCAGCGCTGCTGGGGGTTATCGTGACCAAAATTTATGACCCGGCACTTGGCCTTGCTGAACCTCATACAGTTGGCCTCTGCCCATCAATCCAGCCTGCCCAGGTCCCTCTGCAGAGCCATCCCACCTTTCAGCAGATCCACACCCACAATTGGTGACAATTTGGTGTCATCTGCAAACTCACCAAGGGTGCACTTGATCCCCTCGTCCAGATCGTTAATGAAGATGTTAAACAGGAGTGGCCCAGCCCTAAGCCCTGGGAAACAGCACTTCTGACTCTGTGTGGACAGAGGTCTAACAGAAGCTTTGCTCCCATGTTCTGCTGCTTGTCTCACAAACACTGAATTTACATCTGTTCCGATCTGCTCCTCTTGACGGAGCCAGACAGCAGAGAGGGCTTCCCAGCACTATCTGTGCTGCCCTGGCTGTCAGAAATACCTCTCTTCCCTCCATGGTACAGGGCCATCTCAGCGATGGGGCTCAGTCTGCTTGATTAGCTGGGCTCCTTGCTGAAACCCGAAAGGGCCAAGAGGAGCTTCCCAGGCAAGGGCCTGCTGCAGTCTCGGGGCTGCCTCCACTCACTCGGCCATCAGCTGCCGCTGTAGGAAGCCACAGCCAGCCTGTTTCAGCTGAAACGCCAGGAGCATGAAGGAAACACGAAAGGGAACATTTGTCATTACTTAATTTAACTAACAATCAACCCTAAATTTCATCCATATTCCTCTCATCCTTCCCATCTCCCCACTTTGCCTCTTTCCAGGCTGCTCAGATGGGGCCGTGTCTCTCGCAGCGTCTGGACCGCTCCAGCTGGCACGGATCAGCTCGCAGCCGCTCCCTGTTTCTCCCATCTCGCGGCGCAGCGGGCCCTGGGCGTTGGAGAGTGCTGTCACGCACTGGTGACAATGCCCCACTCTGTGCTTACTGCCCAAAGCAGAGAGGATGCTTCAGCTTCTGAACACATGGGCACTATCATCAGCCCAGCTGGGCAGCCCGGGACAGCCAGAGGAGAGCTCGGCCCAAGGCTCAGAGGGATGAGATCCAGCATTTGTTCTTCTCTCCCCTCTCCCAGATAACACATTCAGGAAAACACATTTCCTGCAAGGATTCTTTAAGGCTGTTTCTTTCCCAGCCCTAAAAAGCTAAGGAAAATACCAGGGTAACCAGAGACTAGCAACGGGTTCAGGAAAGGAAAGGGAAAAGAGCAGCCCAGAAGCACGCAGTCCTCACTGGTTCCCCATTACATGAGGATGCCCTCTCAAGTTACAGCATGGCTCGTTTTGCCTACCAGGTTACACAAGCCCCCTTCTCAAGCCTGGGACACTGCTCTCTTCAAGGTGTGACCTGAGACCTAAGCGCTCCTTGGCTGAGCAGGACAGCACCTTCCCAATGGATGTGTGCTGAAGCTCACTGCCTTTATCACCCTGACCATGCTCTTCTGTGAGCAGGTCAGCTCGTAAAACTCCCCATGTTACAGCAAACAGGCTCTGCACACCCCAGTACTGCAGGACACGTATTGCCATCTTAACCACGAGGAAGCAGCTGTGAACTCTCACGTTGTTGAGCCCCTCACCATTCCCTCCTTTTAGGCCTAAAAGCTGCATTTTATTGTATTTTTAACTTGCCACATTGAAACCCCCTGATTTTATACCCAGTCCAACTGAGTACACGTGCACCTTAATACTTCTTCCACACCTCTGCCAACAAAAGCCCTGTGCCCCCTGATGCCTGGCCCAGCCATCCTGTTCACAGCATCCCCGGGAAGCCACAGGCGCCTATTCAGTGTCCCCCTCCCAGCCCCGACGTGCCTGCTCATTTCCCAGGGAGCTGCTACACAAAGCACAGCAGGTTTCCCGGAGGCGCAAGGCAGAGGCCCTGCTCCCAACAGGACAGACAGACGCACTGAACAGCAGTGAAAAGCCGAGCGCATTCTGTCCAGCAGCAGCGGTCATACTTTCCCATCTGGTTTTTATCACGGTTCTCTGAGCCCCATCAAGGGGCAATTACATCACCGTGATAACAGCAGCACGCATTCTGATAAGGAGCTGTGCCCCAGCGAAGGGGATGCAGGGAGGAAACGGGATGTTGAATTCACCTCGGTACACTCTTTCTGCTACTCCACGTCTGTTCCTCAAGGCAGCGTTAGAGACATTAGACCTTCTGCACTGATGAACTAGCTGAGGCCATTAACACCCAGAGGAGGGGAAGCCACAGGCATCGTCCCTGTCTCTTGGTTTGCAAAGAAACAGCACAGAGCAGCTGGGTGAGGAAATGCTGGAATGACAGGAAGAAAGAACTGGAAAGCAGTTAGAGCCTTCCTGCACCAGCTGCCGTGCTGTCGTGGTTTTGCCCCAGCCGAGGGCCGCACCCCACACAGTCGCTTGTACCTTTAAAAGGAAGGGGGAGGGAAAGTTGGGGGAGGGAGAAAAGGGAAGGAAGAAAGGAGGAAAAGAAACCACAACCTAGAAACCAGAACCACGCAGGTTGGGATAAGGATAGTTTACTAAACAATAACAGAAAACTAGATATAACAATAACAGAAGTTTAAAGCACAAAATAGATAAAACTGGTGATACACAATGCAGTTTCTCACCAAACCACACAACTCAGGCCGCACAGCTTAGAGCCGTCCCGGAAAAAAAAAACCCGACCGTCCCCAGAAACTGCACGTCCTGGCGTTGTCTCCCCCTCTTCCCCCCATTCCCCCCTTAAACTCAGCATGACGTAACTGGCATGGAATATCCTCTTTGGCCAATTCGGGTCACCTGTCCTGGCTGCGTCCCCTCCTTTCTCATTAGTAAGGAAGTATGAAGAACTGAGAAAGGTCCTTGATTGCCTGGCAACAACCAGAAACATCAGGGTGCTATCAGCACTGGTCTCATCCTAACACCCAAACATGGCATTCCATCCACTGCTAAAAATAATTAACTCCATCATAGCTGAAACCAGGACACGTGCCCAGCACGGGCAGGCCAACAGTGAGCGTGGGCTCACCACGAAGTTTCAGGTCCCCAGATGTGACATGAGGTCATGAAGGGCTGTGCTCCACCCAAACACCAGCAGAGCTCCGCTCTGGTGGGCTCTGTGTTGCCATCAATGCTGGGCCACATGCGAAAGGGGAGTGCAGAGGGGGACCCATCAGGCACAGGCAGAAGGAAGAACAGCTGTTGGGGTGGGTAGGGGAGACACACACTACTGCTTTGCCAGCAAAAACATGAGAAAACTCTGTCAGCTCACCAGATCTCCTCTCATGCTGGTGAGATCCAGCACCAGCAGCATAAGTCAAGCTGGCCCCTGGTCAGGATGGTCCCAGGATGCACTGGACTGAGTCCGGGTGGCACCACACAGCTGGGCATAGCTGACAGACAACTCACCGCCCTGAAAGGGGAAAGTAGCTCCTGCTCTCCTCACTCACACCCCCAGCTGCAGAAGTGCCTCCCTCACCCCACCACCAGCCCTGGAGCTTGCTGGATCTCCCTGGCAGCCAGTTCCACCTGCCAACCTGATAGAGAGCTTGTGTGGCTGAAACGGGCAGATAGAGTCAAGCTGGGCAGGAGCCAGTGCTTGTGAGAAGGGAAGAGGGAAAGGAGGAAGGCACGTGCACACACCTGAGAGCGGAACGGAAAAGCAGGGCCACCTCCTCTCAGCAGCACTGAGACACCATCAGACCAGCCAAACTGCCAGTGTAGCTGCATCCTCACGCTGCTGCAAGCTTGCCATCAAGCCAGGCAGGTCAGACCCAGAAAGAGGGAAGCTACCACAGATCTCTACACATGAGACCACTGATGGATATACAGCAACCGGAAAGTTTGGCTGCAATACACTGCTCATCACCACAGGCATGAAACAAGCTCAAGGAAGATTCGTGCCTCTGGCACAGGGCTGGGAGCACTCACAGGATATCCCCTACCTACCCAGCAGCCTCTGAAAGCTGAGCACAGCCACGCACGCCGAATCAGTCCTGTTGCTCTTGCTAAGAGTGTTACAGATTGTTTACACCCATGAGCTGAAAAATACTACAGTCCCCCAAGTATAAAAAAGGCAGCATCACATTTTGTTCATCTACCCAAAAGAATGGAGCAGCTCCACCCAGGCAGCGGTAGGCAAACAGAAACAGCCGGCCCCTTTCCAACCAAGCAGTATGGCTTCGTATAAAGACCAGAGGAAAGGTTCTTCAACAGCTTTCTGATTTTTATCTTGGGCCTCAGTAACACCTTCCATATTCTCTGCCCATCTGAAGCACATGCCAAAAGGAGGGGGCAAGTCCCACGCTTAAGACAAGACCCAAGTGGGATAGACGCCATGAGGCTGTAACGATCCCTGCTGGAAACACAGCCCTTCCCACAGCGCTGCCCTTCTGGCACGGGTGACCTTCAGGAACACGGGCAGTACAGTCAGCATGATGAAACGCACCAGATAACCAGCTACTAGTGAAAATCTTCCAAGTTAAGAACCCCTAAAACACAAACATCCCCTCCTGTGTACACAAACAGTAAAATTACAGCGAAAGGTCCCAAGTTTGTTAGGTTTTTCCACAGGCAAAGCAAACACAATTTGACTATTTACAGTTCAGAGTACAGCATCTTTCATCGCTGCACGACAGAGCAAAAACCCACCTCATTAATTGTTCTATTGATTGGATCTCTGTTAATTACGATTGGAGCCTTACCACCTCGGGACAGGGACTGGATTCAGCTCTCTTCCTTGCAAAACGGTAATACAAAGAGTTCTATGGAGGTAAATCAAAGTGGAAGAAAATACTTTTCCTACATTAATGTCCTGATATGAAAAACATCTAAAACCTCTCTCGAGTCTAAACTTCCTCAAGAACCATCACGCTTAGCTGTACCAAAAGCAGCTAACAGTGGCAGGCTGCTCCACCTTCACTCATGTGCCCTGTCAGTGTGGCCCAGAGGCTTCTGCAACCACAGTTCTCACCCCGTCTTTTCACGCTGTGTCATCCGCCATCCTTCCCCACACACTGGAAGGATGATGGGAACAAACCATGCTGCTGGCTTCAGGACCCCACCATGGACTGCTGATTGTCAGATGAGCACTCTGAAAGAGCCACCCGAGCACTCCAATGGCTCCAGCAAATGGCAGTTGCACGCTGCTCTCCCATGGCGTCACTGCAGCAGTAAGCAGCAGGCTTTGTTGGTGTGTTTAAACAAAAGCTGGATGCCTGAGAATAACCACAAGTATCAATGTATGAAGGCAACAATTAATTTTAAAAGGAGTACAGAGAAGAATGATGCCTCCTGAAGGTACCAAGCTCAGATAAAACTAATGCTATTTATTCAGCCTCAGTTTTCAGGACAGAGCTTTGTCCATAGCTACACTGAAGAACTGGCAGTGCTCCTCCCCTGCCCCCCAAGGCGGCAGCTGACCTGGACATACTATTGGGATTAGACCCTCCATCATTAGTTATTGTTACCTCTGATCATAACCTCTGCCAACCTGTAATTACAACCAGTGCTCCTCTCACAACTGTGCCTGTGTGCAAACCGATGCTGATCCCCGAACGGTGGCTGAATTCACACAGCCAGCAAGTCACCCCAGTAGGATGGGCAGCAAACAGCACCACGAGAAATCAGCTACAGGAATCCGCCTGTGCTCCCTCTGCCACAGCGAGCTGTGTTTGGAGGTCCAAGCTTCTTCATCAGGGAACCTCACATTACAGAGCTCCCTCCTGCCTTTCACTAGTTCCCAGGAATGCCATAAGCCATGATCTATGTGTAAGTAAAACAGCACACAAATCCAAAACACCTGTGTGATGGTCCCGAATCAGGACATGACAGTGTGAGTGCTGTAACACACCGACCTCTGCTTCCTGCAACAGCCTGTCAGCAATTCCCCTTCCCTACCAGAAAGTAAGCAAATAGACAGTTTGCTTTTATAGCCAGGCTGTGAACTCACACCAGATGGAATACAAGAAAATCAAGAGTCCTTGTGAGGAACCCACAAACCTGCACTCAGCCCTGCTAATTTACAACAGTTTTGAGCAGATCAGATGAGTTTCAGCTTTCCCTGTGGTATCACAATGCAAAGAAACATTCTGGTTTTTCTTTACGATTGTGCTTTGCCAGCACAGAGCGTCCAGCTTCACCCTGAACACCCCCACAGCTTTTTGGCACATGGCTGTGAAACAAGAAGCAATTCGGTTGGAAACAGAGGAACTGGCAAGTTCAAAACCTGCAGTGGCGGGTTCCTGGCTGGGTAGTGCGGGAGCAACACCGTTCCTTGTTCTCATGTGCAGGAGAACGAGGAGCTCTTGTGCGCCCCCCATCTCACCTCCTGCACGGGCGGTGCCAGCGGGTTCTTGAACTCTGAGAGCGACACTGGGAGGGAGAACTTGGAAAGCATCGAGGGCAGGTTGTGGCCCCGGAACTGACAGGAAAACGCATCTGCTAACGGAGAGTAACTGGAAAAGAGGGAAAGGCAGAAATCAGTTTTGTATCGCTGCTCAGCGTAACATTTCTCCATTTCAGCATTACAGGAGTGCCAATTCCCACATCAAATATGTTCTGTGATCTACAGAAACAGAGAGGATCATTCACAGCGTGCTGTGCAAGCAAGCAGCGTACGCACTGTCGTCCTGGCATTACGTTCAGCTCCAGTACGTTACTCAAGCTGTGGAGGGAATCCAGAGGAGGAAAATAAACGTTATAGAAAGTCTAGAGCTGCGCAGTCTCTGATCAAGGAGACCGGGATGGGCAGTTGAGAGAAGCCAGGGATGGGCAGGCTATACAGACCATCTCTGAATACACAAAATGCAGCCACAGATGTGACTGCTCTCCCTGCCTGTGCTGCCAGGACAAGCAGCAGGACAAGTAAGGGAGAGTCAAGTAAAATATTAAGAAAACTGTCTATCTTGGGATTTCTGTCTACGAAGGTCTCAGAGAACAGCACTGCCATATATGACCCAGGCACAGCTGTTCCCAAATGACCTCAAGGTCCTTTCCAGCCCTATTCTTAGACTTCCATCACAGAAGTTTTGATTTAAAACTATTTTCCTATAACTGAGTTCTAACACAGATTCTAAAAATGTCTCAAAATCCAAGACAGAAAGGGTTGCCAATCTTCAGCAGAGCTAAAACACCCACTTTTGCCTCCACATCTTCCTTGCATTGCCGCTGCCTGCTCTGGAAATGGCCACGCTCTCTTCGGTCTGTGAGAAGGCAAGCCTGTATAAAATGCCATCGTGTGAAACGTGACAACAGTGAGAGCAACACTGCCCTGATTTGCTATTTCTGGTTAACTTCAGGTGATGCTGTGTGCCAGGTACACAGCCAGTCCTACAAAACACTCCTTTAACTTAATCAGAAAGTATTTGGGTTTGGAAATGGTTCTGTATCGCTTTGGGTTCATATGGCCTTTCTGATATGGACGCTCAGTGAGCAAGCATAGAAAAGCCACTAAAAATAGCTTCACAGGGTAAGCACAGCTTCCCAGGCCCCATCACTGCAGCAGCGTATCGATCTGCTGCGACGCTCCTCCCTGCTGCACACAAACAGCTTTGCCACTGCAGGCACACGCAGCTGTCTGTGCTCTGCACAGCCCCCCAAGCTCACGGGGTGGGAAAGGTCCCACTGTGTCTCAGTAAGAGGGGAGGAAAGCACATCTGCACTGCTCACCACCCGCTTGAAAGCACATCTGCACTGCTCACTACCCACTTGCTGCAGTCACTCATTCTCCTTCTACTTACAGGCAGACGCTGGCGTTTGGAGAGAGCATGTAGACATTGTTTTCACACAATGGATAAATAATAATCGCTTTTCCCCAGTAAACAAGATGTGCAGCAAGCTGGAAAACCTGCAGTGAAAAAAAACAGGAGAATTGGGAGAGAAAAAAAAGCCAAACTCAGGCTCTCAGCAAGAGTTCCATGCCGGGACAGAAAAGTCTCCTTTGAGCTGCAGCGGAAGGAGAATGTTCTGTCATTCACCCCAACTTCAGAATAAATTCAGGGTTTAATGTAACACGTGGCACATCAAAAGGCATTTGACAAGGTTATGAATTTCCAGAGGTTTGCTTCACATTTCTAAGCAACTTGGTATTCCTGCTATAATGGGATGTCATCAAACTCAGTCAGCAGAAGTTTAGTTACTTTTCGTGCCCCAAAAACCTATTGTTGTTCATGCACAAAGTACATTAAGTGTTATACATGAAAAATCAAAGCAAAGAATCAGCCTCTAAAACAAAAGGAAAGCAACACTGTCTTTCTAGTGCACTGAGATACTTCAGTAATGAGTTACACCAAGGATTTTAATGTGTTAAACAAGTCGGTGGTTGTTAATGGCTCTGGGACAGCCACATAAATAGCGTCTACGAGACATAAAATCTGGCCTGTATCATTAGGTGCATTTAACTTGGCTTTTTTGTGGAGAACAAAGGTAGAGAAGGGAATTTCCAGAGTCCATCCCACAGCTACACAATGCCAAGTCATGCCACAGACCATGGTCAGCAGACCTGGGAATTTCACTGCAGAACAGGACCCTTCCCTTCACGTAAGAGAAGGTGCAGAGCACCTGCCACGACAAGCTGCACTGTTCTCCAGTAACACACAGCACATAATACGTCCAAGGGTCCGATCTGAGCCTTAGGAGCATGGAGCAGTGCTCCCCTCTCCTGCATCATCTAATGCAATCATCGGGGTCGACAGCAAAGGGCCACGGTGACCACAGTCATCGTCTCTTGGTGGCCTTGTGTCTCATGTGACTGTCAGAGCCTTGTCCCCTCCACTGGCACAAGCTCCCCTGTTCAAGGGCCTGTTGCATCACCCTGAGCAATTCTGAACTGAGGTCGGTCTATGGGTGCTGGGAAGGCATTCCCACAGAGCTGCTGGCATGGACACCCTGCTCAGGATTTCTGCCCAAGCCACAGCTAGAGCTTCATCCTGGGACTCTGCAAAATCCACACACCGATGTACTAAGAGGCTGGCAGGAGGGTTCACACGGGGCTGCCGAGCTCCTATGCAGGAAGGATGTTGGCAGGCCTGCAGCATGCAGCAGCATTTGGCCATGGCAGCTCTAAGCTTTCGCTCACGTTCTGGGTGTCTCCATCTCCAGAGATACCAGTGTGGCAGGACAGAGGCAGAATGGAGGCAGAACGGAGGCAGACCACTGTGGTTACATCAGGAGTGCTCCTTGCTCTGGTTTTAACTACCCAATGGGAAGCACTGAGGAAACAGGCACTCTTGGTGGAAGATGGGAAATTCCCAATAGGTACGAGGAATGTTCTTCCTTCCCTCTGATGCTGGTCAAACACTGGCCCAGGCCCAAAGAGGCTGTGGAAGGTGCCCTGGAGGTATGGTGACTCTGAGCAGCCAAGGCCCTGAGCAGCCTGCTTCAGTGGACATGCCCTGAGCAGAGGTATGGACCAGAGACTTGCAGACACCCCTGCTACCTCACAGCAACCCAGGACTCAGATGCAGCCTGTCAAACACCGTTGCTGCACCCCCTCCAGCCTTTCCCCACACCCTGCAGCTCGCTTTTTCACCCCACTCACACAGAGAAGCCAGGAGCTCACAGCCCAGACACCCACCAGCACACAGGAAGAAAACACCTCGTGATTTAAAAGAATTGCAGCTGCTGCTGCTGACAGCTCCCGTACCTGCAGCAATGCCAGGTCAGCGTCTTGAGCCAGCTGCTGCAAGTTCTTCACAGCAGAGGTAGTTTTAATTACTCTCACCAGGGCAGGAGAGCAGTCCAGCGGGAGCTCGTTAAGCAATGACTTCTCATCATTTAAAAGTAATAAGGCATGGTATGGCCTGCAGAAAAAGGAATACATTTGCACAGTAAACTAACTTTTCCTGAAGGCTTTGTTATCCTCAGACCATCACACCTGGTCAGTCTACCCACAAAAAGAACTTGTAATATCACGGGCTGGGAATAAGCTTATGTTTATGTCACAAGGTATGATGCTCCTATAAGAAGGGAATGGGGGATTATGCAGTAGCTGGATACACACAACTGAGCCAGAAGAACTACCCTGAAACCTACTCACCCACATTACCAAAATACAGAATAGAACAGAAGAAGAAAGCAAGACTTAATTATTTTTGCAGATAAAAAGCTGTAAACATGGAAAGCGGGAAATCAGATACCACAGGCACTGGGCTGTCTTTTCTCTAAAAGAAAAATGACTTCTGGATCAACAGGGCAAGACAAACACACAATTTGTCTGACTGGGAATAGCACAGTGCTTTGGCAGGGTCACCTCCCATTTTCAGTACAACCCCGCAATGTGCACACAAAGGCTGCAGCTTCAGGCCCCCACAGATGCAGCTGGGTTACAGTACTGCAGGATCAGCTTCAGGGAGTCCTGTCTCAGCCCATATCCCCCCCCAGTACCATCTTCCCCCCACATCTGTGCCAGCACGGACATCTGCAGCACCACAGCACCGCACCTGGAACTGCAGGGAGCAGCAGCCACGCTCTGAGGGACAGAGCTTACCCTTACCTGATGGATTTCAGGCTTCTCTCGATTGCTTCAGGGGGTATAAAGTTTGTGGCAACATAATGGATTTTATGAGGCAGGCAGAAACTCACTTCCAGCCAGTTGTTGATATGTAAACGGACCACCCCTGTCGTGCAGAGACTAAAATAGGAAGAAGATAAATACATACAGCATTTACCACGTAGAACAAATGACAACAGCGATCCAGATTCACCCCAGGACTAGCAAAGGCTGAATGCACCCTGTCTGTTCCTACTGGCAGAGGAGGGGCTGATTCCCAGCTGCAAGCACTGCCTCACCTGGTATTACAGAGTATCATCCCCTACGAGGCCTGGGGGGATTTGTGAGATTTCACCCCACTGATCGGCTGCTGCAGCAGTATCTCAAGTTGAAAGAGTTTCTGGAGGACCTACTGCAAGGCACTGGAAAATTCCCTAGACCTGAGCTGCAGAGGGCAAAGATGAATCGGGCACAATGCCTTCCTCACCAACTTCCTTCTTCCTCCCCAAGGAAAGAGAAGCGTGGATGTCTCTGCTGGGCAGTGTTACAGGCACCCCGTTTCCACAGGCTCCTTTGGTTCTGCTGAGGTTGGTTGTTTTCTACTACCCTGCTCCTACTTGTCACATGAAATCACAAATGTGCTCGTTAAATGGCTTCTTCACTCTAGGAAACAAGAGGGACTAAGCTTAGCCTCTGAGCTGGCTGCAGACACCAGGGCCAGAGTGGGAATGATGGACATCAGGAATGACAGTTACACCTGATGCTCGTGCTCAGCCTGAAAGCAGCTATAAGCCTCTTTCAGTGGAAAGCTGTGGGATGCTGGGAGATTAGAGCCTGGATGTCCTCCAGGTAGCTTTACACAAGGCTCTAAGTCTAGGTAACAGGCGAAACGTACCTCAGTAGGTTACTGTATTTACTTTAAAAATAGGTAAAGATGGCTGGCAGGCAGTAAGGAGCTACCCTGGGCGCCCCTCGGCAGTGCTGCCCAGCCCACGCGCAGGAGATGCTGGCCTGGGAGCCACTCTGCTCCAGGCAGCAGCAAGGCCCACAGCCTGGCCACGGCCCTGAGCTAGGAGCACACAGGAGCATGTGCATAAGCAAGAGCTCGTCCTGTCTGCACCAGAGAGCTTGGTTTCTCAATGCATCCTTGGGGTTAGATTTGGTTCCAAAAGATTATTTCCTTTCTTGGGCTAAAATAAAACTTCTAAGTTTACAAATTCCAGCCCAAGCTTTAGATTCAGGTGCACTGAGACCCACAGTACGGTTTTTGTTTCAGTAGTGCCCATGAATTGCCCCTCTACACAAAACAGATTGCAAAACATGCCAGGAACAGGCTGGAAGCAAAGCCATGTCTTGGAAGCACTTTGTGAGGTGATTTAAACTTCCATACCTAGCATTCAGCTGTAGGCCACAAGCTGTCAAGCTCTTTTTCAAGTCCATCTGGTTGCACAGGGGGGTTTAGAGAGACCTGAAAATTCAGCTTTAAAGCAAAACCATCAGGTAGCTGCAGCTGCCAGTGTAACTATTCCCCAAACCACAGCTGAGCAGTGGGAGAGCAAACACGGTCCCGTCCTGCCTCATGCATGATCAGGCCCATCAGGGGAGATCTCACTGCAGCCAGCGCCTCCCAAAAGTGGAGACTGTCCATTTGTTCTCAAACCCTGCACTGGCCTCTGCAAAATATGTTTTTCAAACTGCAAACAGGGCAGATCACAGAAACACAGACTCACAGAATGGACTGAGTTGGAAGGGACCTTCAAAGGCCATCCAGTCCCACCCTGAAGTCATTAGGGACATAGTCACGAGATCAGGTCACTCAGAGCCCCATCAAGCCTGACCTTTAATGTCTCCAGGGATGGGGCCTCCACCACCTCTGGGCAGCCTCTGCCAGGGATCTACCACCCTCAGAGTGAAGAACTTTTTCCTGACATCCAACCTAAATCTTCCCTTTTCTAGTATAAAACCATCACCCCTCGTCCTATTGCTCCATGCCCTCAGGAACAGTTCTTTCCAGCTTTCCTGTAGCCCCTTCAGGGGCTGTCAGGCTGCTATAAGGTGCCCCCACAACCTTCTCTGTGTGTACCAGCCCAGCTCTCCCAGCCTGGCTTCACAGGAGAGGTGCTCCAGCCCTTACATTCTGTACACGTTTCTGTTTTTTCTCTTTTAAAAGGAGCTGAAAGGACAAATCCACCAGGTCTGGTGTTACCACCTCACCTGACCAGCACCTCCAAACCCTGAAGGAACACACGAGCAAACACCTCCAGTTTCCTTGCATTACACAAGATCACACAACTCCAGTGCCACTGCTTATCCCACCAGTGGACGGACAAAGCTGGATTCTCTCAGAACACGTGAAGGCAAAGGGTGTCCTCAAGCAGTAGTTATCCACACTCACAAGGGAAAACATGACAGTAAATGAGTGGGACAAGTGAGTTAAGAGGCTGCCTGAAAGCTCCTGGGGTCGTTAAAACAGGTTACTGGGAAGCAGCAGAGGTACATCAAACCACAGAACACTTGTAGGGATATTTTCGCTGCAAAGTTCAACATTCAGGAGACAGGAAAAAAACAAGGCTGGTTCCTTTCAGTCTCTGGTCCAAGTGCACCAAGGCAGAAGCTTTAATTACATAATTATACTCCCCACAGCATAATTTTGTCTACAGTGTGCTATACAACAATAGCCTGGAATTGAAGACAACAAGAAAACCAGATTTTCAGTTCTGATCTGGATCTTAATTTCATTCTTCTGCATTTGCATTCAACTGCAAAATGTCACACCTTCGTTACAGCTTGAGGTACATGATTCCCCCCTCACCTCCCCCTTCTGGGGTGGAAAATCATTTACATCTCTCATGACTTGACAAGGAATAAGCTACATCCTCCAGTAGCAATGGATGTGACTGCCCTTAGCAAGCCAATGGAGTCAAACAGCATCACCAGTGTGTGTGCAGAGATCCAGCAACACGGAATACAGCCGAGTCACCGAAAGGCACGTTCAGATCCACACATGCCTTCATGTTTACAGGTTCTCCATGAGACCATCTATATGGCAAGCTTTTTACTGGTAGCCTCACAAACCTCCATGGGCTGGTCCCAAGCCAAGGACCAGCAAACCAGAAGCCACCTTCTTTTAGGGACAGAAGCAAACCAGCAAGCACCAGCAACAGACTCGAACATGAAGAAAACAAGTTTTCAAAGTCACACTAAGGAGTCACCTATCTCCAATTCTTCTTTATTCTTCTTAACCCAACCAAAATTGTGGGGCCAACATTTGAAGAAGGTGCAGGACCTTGGGAAGGTGAGCACACTGCACTGCACACCATGAGCCTCGGGGACATGGTTAGAGCAGCCCGACAGCTGCACGAAGCTTTCAAGGCTGCGGTAGGTACACCAGGAATTCAGGGAGATGCTCTCTTGTTCTTTATTACTCTTTTCTTTATTACTCTTCACATTTGGTAGGGATTTTTGCAGCATTGCTGCACCCACACTGTGCTGTAATTCCAAAAGCTCTTTTCAGAGCAGTTACATTCTGTATAAGGGCTGCCTGCCCCTCCACGCATCACTTTACATCTGTCCACACTGAGCTTCCTCTGCTGCCTTATCAGCCAGTGAACTGGTATCCAGAGACCTTGCTGCAGCTTTCTGATTTTCCTACACACTTCAAGAGTAACTGGGCAAAACCAGCTGCATTCCCCATGCTCTTAACTGGCTCTTAAACCCTCAAGCCTTTCCTTTTTAGCCCAGGAAAACTTTGGTACCAGGTTTTTAAAAAGAAAACCCTGGTTAGGTAGCTCAGGATGAGCAGTACTGAGGGATAGGTGGTGAGGGGTTGGGATACTGAGGGGACAGCAGAGTGTGAAATGGAGACAAGAGAAGTAAATAGGAAAGAGCTGTTTAACATCTCTCCAGTACGATCTATGAGACACCTCATGATGCTCAAAGGAGCAGAGTTCAAAGGAAAGAGAAAGAAACACAGAAACCAGTTAAGCCACCACGGACCTCCTTATCAGAGGATGCTGTGGTTGTTAAATATTTACTCTGGCTCACACAATTGTGGACTAATTCCGGGAAGTGAGATCAGCTGAAGGCTGCTGAATATACAGAAACCACCTCCAGAGCTGCAGGAAGCCAGGGAACATTTTGGGGAGTATCACAGCTCTTCTGCTGAACAGCAGCTGTGAGCCACTGCCCCAGGATGGGAGCCCAGAAGCTGCCAGTGCCCCTCAGAACTGCAGCCTGTTTTTTCTCATAACTATAGGCAAAAGACAGACAATCCCACCTTCTATTTTATGAGTGTGATGAATTTTTACATACACACATGGATTAAAACTAAAGGAAGGAAGGTTTAGATTAGATATTAGGGGGAAGTTCTTTGCAGAGAGAGTGGTGAGGGGCTGGAACAGGCTGCCCAGAGAGGTGGTGGATGCCCCATCCCTGGGAGTGTTCAAGGCCAGGTTGGATGGGGCCCTGGGCAACCTTGTGTAGATCCAGGCCTGAGGTTGGTGTCCCTGCCTGTGGCAGGGGGGTTGGAGCTCTGTGATCCTTGGGGTCCCTTCCAACTCATACCATTCTATGATTCTATGATTCTATGATTCTCACTTTATGTCTCCCCTTCTTATGTCAGAAATTAATATGTTTTCTAGCTTGCAGGGGTGAGGTAGCTCTGGGGTTTATTCTTGTGAGAGGCTGTGACAGCCTGGAGCTCTGAAACGGTGTCACATTTCCTCATACAGGACACGGTGACCATCTCCTGGTCAAATAACTGCAGTTAGTTGATATTTTACTGTACAGCCACATTAATCACTTTTAATAATTCATTTAATCTCACCTAATTATCCCACTTCTCCCCAAGCTGCTGAGATAGACTACATCTACCAGTGAGTTCAAACCCCACTAGGCTAAAAACATATAAAGGCTGTTTGTGTATTAAACAAACAAGCCAATCCTCCCCAAAACCTTCCATACTTCCACTTCCATTCCAATATAAAGCAAAGAGATGTCTGCTAAGAACAGGTGGGCGGTTCACTAGTGTGAAGATAACACATTACCTGAAGTTGCAGGTAAAACTTGGTGAAAGCTGTGTTAATTCCCTCAGCTGGAGGGAGACACCCACTGCAACACCGGTGAATGGAGATACCAGCCAATGGACCTTCTCGGCCCTGAAGCCACTGCTTTTTGTTCCACACCGATGCTTGTGTTTGGGGACTAGGTGAATGAAGACTCCCAAATCTATTTGCTGAGCTAATAAAAAAGAAACATAATAGCTTTCTCCATCAGAGGCAAAAATGGTCCCAGGACCCGATGTTGATTATCTCTGAAGCGTGGGCTGACTACGGCAGCAATAGCACTGCAGTCAAGATGACCTGGCTAGTGATTCCTGCCTTATAAAATATGGGCATTTCATTCAAAATGCAAGGGATGTTTTGAACTATAAAAAACTTGTGGTTTTGTACAAACCAACTTGTTAAGGGACGTGTTGGGTCTTGCCTGAAATGCCTCAGCACCATCTACAGGAAGCCCAGGGCTAGGCAGCACCCCTGGAGCAGCCCTCAGCGCTGAGAGCCCTTCCCTGGGAACTGCAGAAATCAGCAGGCACCGGGAAATGCTGGCTTGAGCGAATCTACATGGAGAGCTGGGTTCCCATCTGCAATTCAAAGAGCTCTCTCCACTTTACCATGTTCCCCTGTGCCAAAGGCTATGCCAGAAATCTCTGTGAATTTAAAACAGTGCATTGTCACTGCACGCATTTGAAGCCTTACTCTTCTCAGCAGCCTTTTCTCCTCTAAAAGCAAACAGACAAAATCTTTCCATCTTTCCTCTTAGGTCATTCTCACTCCTCCAGAGTCTTTAGATGGCCCAAATCCTTCTTGAAATGTGGTGCCCCACGCTGGGCACAGTATTCATTGCAGCAGGGGATTTGCAATCCTCAGCAGGACTGGTTCCCATCCTACTGATAAGGATTTTATTTTACCCACTCTTATCTCCTTGCTTTTCCTGCAATCCCATGTCACTTGTGACTAACCCTCCTTTCAGAAAAGACCACACAAGACTTCACCCCAGAGCTGCTGACACTCAGGAATCCTATTTTGAGACTGTTTCTTCTCCTTAACCCAGTAATTATTATAACCCTGTGCCTGCCCAGCAAGGTTCTCCTGCAGGCGTGTTTCCTGTTCTCCCACATGGAGTATTCTCCCACGGAGCAGCAGCTGACCACCCAGCCAGCCAACAGCCCTGATAACTTCTCTTCCAACAGCTTTTCAACCAAACACACTTTATACTCTAACCAACAGCTTCTTTCTTACACCACAGTGTCATGCCCAAGTGTCAGACTGTAACTCACACCACTTGTCCCTAACACGCTGCCCAGATGAGGGGATGCTGCCTTATTTGACATTTAGGGGGGTGTAGCACCAACACGTGTTTCTCCACGGCCAGTCTCTTCCTCCTTATGGCATGGAAGGGTGGATGAGCTTGGGCTACAGGTTCCTCCAGCCATCGCTAAGTGCCACAAGATGTCACTGTGTCACTAGTATGTCTGGAAACGGGCTCAGGGTTTGCATGGTCACAAATCCGTAGCCCTAGAGCACAGGGAAGGGTAGGTAGGAGGTGAAATTTAATAGCAGAATTACAGGCTACATAAAAAGTGCCTTATTTTAAAACTCACTACGGGCTTTGTGAGAGCTGCATTGAGCAATGCACAGCAATCCCTACTAACAGGCTGAAATTCACAGCTCCTGAACACAACAAAGAGCAGCTCATGACAAGTTTCCTAATGTGATTTGCGATCATTAAATCCTTTAGGCTCTCTGTGCCTTACACCGTACAGGGCTTAGGGATTACTCCTGTCTTGCAAAGGGAACTGCAGTCTTACAGAGGCTCGAGGGTTTGTCTGACACTGTACAATGTGCTCTACAGTCAGCCAGGAACTCACAGTAATTCTCCCACAAACATCCTCATCAAAGAACACATCATCTTCCTCCCCACCAGAACTTTCCGTGCCTCTCTGTCAAGGCCTTTCACCAAGCTCACATCCTGAACACAGGTGTCTGCTCTGCACAAGGAGTCAGCACAGAGAAGCTGTCGGGGCAGAAGTATGCTAGAGGTTAGTGCTGGCCCCTGCTGAAATTCAACACTAACTCCAGGCTCCTTTGAAACCCTTGCCAGAACTTTTAATCCAGTCAGGAAACCGCATGTTACACTTTCCATTCTGCTGGGAGTCTCAGCACCTAATCCAGATTCACTGTCCAGACACGCACAGTGTAACCAAATGAAGCCAGGGCAGTATTGGACTTGCTGGGTGCAACATTTTTTCTCTCAGCTGCAGGTTTAAGTGCTTCTACGGAGATATGACAGTCACATCACAACACTTTTCAATTCTACAGCCTGCTTGTCATTATGGGCCTCTGTGCTAAGGAAGAAAATAATCATTCTTAAAGCTGTGACAGCCATCACCAACTGTTAAGAACCATAACCCATCCAAAGGGAGAAGGAGGGAAAGATCAGGACAGAGCTCTGCAAGCATTTCTCCTGACAGCTGGCCTCTGCATTGCTCCACCCGCTCTAAACCCCAATCCCACTGAGCCAGCAGCATGAAGAGGTGGACAGTAACCCGAGGAATGAGGCCAAGAGGTTTCAGGAAGAAGCAGCCTACTGTGAGCTAGGAAGGAAATCCTCCTTACCTGTCGTATGTCTCCTTGAGATCTCTGGCCAGTTTGCACTTGGGTAGGATGTGATGAAAAGGTGACTGTGGCCCTTCGGTGGCTACAGGAGTTTTCAAAACAAGAAAGCAAACAACTGATTTTAAGGCAAATGAATTCCCTCTTCCCCCACTAAGTATCAACCAGTATTTTAGGGACAGAATCTGTATCTTTTCAATCTACAATTATCTCTCAAAACTTTTACAATAACTCAAGTTACGGGTTAATATAATAACACGGAATTATTGCCAACTTCTCCTAAACCTCAATTCAGTTAAGCACATGTAACTGTGAATTTGACAAGTGATAATTTTAAGTGTTTTTGGCTTTATACATATTAGCTTTAATTTTTAATGCTTGCAGCAAGATCATGCATCACTGTCAGCTAGCGTTCACCTTAAATAGTGCACATTATTACAGCAAATTGCTCTGAAGTGCAGCCTGCAAAAATGCTCTGTAACTATTCCCTAGCCATGGTAACAACAGGTAAGAGTAAAGTTTCCACACAAGAAGTCTGGTGACCCAGCACACATCATTAAAGCATGGGAAACTTGCTCTGGGGTGGGTGAAGCGGCCTACACAGTCCTTCCATCTCAGTCTGACATGTGGATCCAAATGTGACAGTTCAGCGCACACTCTGCAGTGACTGCGCAGAACTGAGCCAGCAAGGGAAGTAAACACAGGACTTGATGTCTACAGCTGACATCTCTGCACAGGGACTGTCACCTTGAGTGAGGCAAAGCACAGTCAAAAGCTGTCAGAACACTAAAGAGTGGCAAAATTTGTTCATACTGATCCCAGCCACAAAAGAAATAAGGTGGCACCATCAGCACTTTCCTGGAGAAGTGCTCCTGGGCAAACATCTTCCAGCACAAAGCTAAGGTCAGCACTCACTCTCTGACATGGCAGACACTTCATCCTGAATAGCCAGGATCAGCTTGGCCTCCCTGGTCAGGTACTGGCAGCGGCGCTCCTCGTGCTGCAAGACGATGGCGATTCTTCGGGAGAGGTTGTGCAGGCAGTTTATCACGGATGGGTCTGCATTGGCCTGCAGGCCACACAGAAAGGAAACGGGTGGGTCATTCAGCCACAGACACATGGAACTACAGCGATGGATAAGCAACCAAATTAATGATCTTTAGTTGATACTAAAACTCAGTCTCTTTGGCAGCTGCACAAGAGGGGTCTTCCCAACCAGGAACAAAGCAGAAGCTGAGAGGTGTCCAAAGTTAAGGAGAAGACCCAGGGATCTTTAGGCTTCTCTATGTGCATCAAATGAGCACGGCACCTGGAGTACGACACCCCTACCTGCTCCTCTGTTCTCCAGTTCTTGGGGTCCTTTGTTAGCAGAGAGACAGAGAACTCAATTACATGCAGCGAGTAAAGAAAGCGGTGAGCTATTTGAAAAGGCAGCCTGTGGTGATGCTCAGGTGAAATTCACTGGGAGCACAAGGACTGGGGCACCTTTATCACAGCCACTTCTCTCCACGCTGCTAAACTGGGGTTTGTCTTACAGACTGACAAGACAGCAACCAGGTAAGAACTACCAACACATCACCAACAATTTGATCCCAAACCAGCATGAATTTGGACTGAAGTTTCCAAACATTTCACAAACAGGGCTTAATGCTAACACTGCCATCATGCAAGTGCCAGAATGAAAGTGCTGGAAACTTCTATCGTGTCAGTACAGCTGACAAGGGGGGGACTTGGGGGCTCCAGTCTAAGCAAGCAGCTGCCTCATGCTTGTTAAGACATTTAAAGGAATTCACAGTTCTAGCAAGCGATAACTTGGCATGTTAGCTACCAAACCGTGAGTCATCATTTTTAGATTCCACTGTTCTTGCTGAGTCACGACACGTTGGTAACCCTGAAGCTGAAACACAGCAGGACCAGTGCTGATTACAGCATTTGGGACTTTGCCTGCTCTGTCTGCCCAGTGCAGATGGACTCCCATCTTTATCTCGGAATGCCTCCACCCACCCCCTGCGCTGCGCTACGCCATGCTCGGAGAAAATTTCCACTCGCTTCTTGCACAGCACCTTCCAGAACCTTGACAGCTCTCTCTGAACTAAGAGTGTCTTGCCTGGCGAACAGGATTTAGTGCTGCAGTACACACGCAGCGACAGCAGTGTCATCACGGTGCCAAATGCAAACAAAAAGCAATTCTTCCTAGGAGGAACACCCGAAATTGGGTTCTAGAAAAGCGTAGGCCAGATATAGTCCTCACTGTGCTTCCCCAAGCTCTTGCAGTGTTGTCAGGGAGGGAGCACTGGTTTCAGCCCTTCTGCTTCCCCATGACTACGCCTGCATGGGTATTTGTATTTGCACGTGCGAACCCACACGCACGCACACAACCTGAGCCTGGTACTTCACCACTATGCCAAAACATCCCAACTGACAAAGCTAATGTCTCTTCACGTGCAAAATCTAAAATCAACTCCAGTTGTTTCAAATTGGGCACCTCCTAGCCTAGGAGTGTCCCAGAGCACAACACCGGATCCTCAGCGGACCCCGGAGAGTGGTTTCTTGCTTGCTTCAGGCTGCTTGCTGGGATAATTGTCCTTTGTGAAACCTTGCTCTTCCACTGAGGACTCTGGCCGTGGCTGTGTCAGTCACCACTGCAAAGCCAGTGGCAAGAAAGGTACTAGTGCTAAAAAGAAAACAGAAACGTCATTTCACAAGCCAGGGAGCTGGAGGCATTTAAACCATGACATTTCATCCAGCTGAGCAAAAAATTCAACCATTTCCATAAAGACATCTCCTGCCACTCCCTCTTTTCATTTGTAAAATGCGTACGTGCCGCAAAAATAACACAATGGCTCCACAGATGCAGTCTGTGGGCTGGGAAGAGGAAGCCAGAGCTCAGAAATCAAATAATGCTTGAGCATAATGCAATTTCTAGAGTCTTATACCACTGAACTAGCCAAGCCAGGGTCCCTTAACAGAGACATCGACATCTAATCAATAGAGGAGGCCTGAAAACACTTCCAAGCAAAAGCTACACATTTGCTCCAGGTTCTTGTTAAGCATTAGAACTTAATTACTCTTCACCTTGTACCTTCTTTGCATTTTGACTACTACGGCCGCTGCTCACTGGCGCTCTGCCTCTGCAGTGATCTCACCGCTGCGAAGAGGCAGCTCTCCAGCACTGCCCATTTAATTAAAAAGAAGCCTGGAGGCTCCGAGCCACAGCATATGTCTCTGTATCACACAGCATGAGTGAGGGCCCAAAGCAGAGTGGGTTTCTGAATGACTCTGCACCAGGCAGCCTTGGGTTGGCCACAGCCACGGTTGGGACCTGACTCTCCAGGCTGGCTGAGTGTGAGCTGCTGTCCAGCTGCCTCCACTTCTGGAGCAGAACCAACCACCAAGTTCTGAGCTGCACGCAGTCAGCAGGGCTCAGTGAGGTGTGAGTGCAGCTCTATGGATCTGCCGCTGTGCTGGGCAGGGGGAGTGCAGTGACATACAGACAGCGGCATCGGACAGTCAGACCCAGGCACAGCTCAGTCAGAGAGACCTCAGTGGCAGGGTCTTAGAATCACAGCCACAGATTACCAGCTCACTGGTTACAGGAGGCAAGACATTTACAGGCCTTGCAACTGTGTTCATATCCATTTTGCAAAGTGGTCTCCTGCATGCCTTTACACTCGGAATTTAAACCCCAAAACTCCAGAAAACATCCTGAGGGGAACAACTGTCCTTGTTTTCCACCAGGCTGGAAAGCTTCCCCACTTGTCAGTGTCATGTTCAACATTGTTTAGGTTTGTTGTTTCACATTAAAATATCCCAATTAAGTCAGGCACTGCCTGTTTTACAAGTGATTACTGGAATGTGAGCCTACTGCATTCTCTTACACAACCGTGCACATCCCACTGTCAGATGGAATGAAGACAGTCCTTACCCTGAGTGCAAACACCACGTTGAAGAGAATCATAGTGGGCATCTCTCTCTTTGGTGAGGGATCAGTTTTGGATACCTGAAAAACAGAGTTTTTTTAAAAATCCCCCTGGCTGGTGTGACCTGGAGGCATAAGGGAGGGAAAAGGGTAAAAAAAAAGAAAAAAAGGAAAAAAGCAGCAGCTGAAAGGCCTGCCCCAGCTGAGTGACAGTTTGCTGACAGAAGAGAGCAGACAAATTAAATTATACCACCAAAATTTGACTTGTGAAAACTAGAACAATGATTATAGTGCCACAGTCATTCTACAACCCTGCCACTTCGGTGACGCTGGGAAGACCGAAGCTGAAGCTTGGCCCTGACCAGGGAAATGCGTGGCAGTGGAACTGGCAGCCTGAGGACGTTCCTTACTGACACCTTGTAGCAACACTGGGGATCCCAGATTTACATTTCCTGAGCACAATTGTTATGCATATTGTTAACTAAAGAGAAGCCCTCAGATTTCCCATCCCAAACACACCCGTTCCTCCCTTTCCTAAAATCCCCGTCTGGATTGTGTCATGCTGCAAAGTGTCACATTTATCAGGAGAAACAGGCTCCAGAACTGCCCATGTCCAAGCTCACAGGCTCTAGAACTGCCCATGTCCAAGCTCACAGGCTCCAGAACTGCCCATGTCCAAGCTCTCGCACCATTACACAGTACTAAAGCAAACGGTTCGATTTTCCCTCTCCACAGGGTTCTCCAGCCCCACCATTCTTTCAGCAGCAGAGAGCTTCACCCCAACGCAGTGGGGGTGGGAAGGAGCAGTGAAAGCCAGGACATCTGAGCCGAAGAGCTCTGTGGATCTCTGGGTCTGTGAAGCAAGCATGGCCACAAGATGGAGCACAGAATCCAAGGACATTCCTGCCACCCCAAAACTCCCTGCTGAACACCATCCAAGCCCAAGAGAAAAAGGCCAAACGCCCAGCACAGGAGCCCAGCACAGGAGCACAGGTAGCTAAGGCAGGCTCTGAGATGGTGCAGACGCAGAGCTGCATCCACCCTTCCTGACAGGTCTCGAGCACCAGCACTGAACTGCTCAGCAGTGACCAGGAATCTGAGTGCTTTCACTCTGCTGTCTCAATGTTTGCAGAAACTAACAGAAGCGATGCAGATTCTTGGATTTTTCTGAAGTGTGAGTGAAGTCCTATCAAACAGTGATGGGAGGGTGGTGAAGCCAATTTATTCCAGTGAGTTGTTCTCGAGTTCCCAGTTCCAGGATGTCTTGGAAACGTCAATAAAGACTCAAAAGCATTTCTGAGTGTAGGGACTGATCCTGTTCCTCCCTTAAACTCAAAAAACCTACCACAACTCACATCAGTCAGGATGCAGGCTGCATCTCCGATCAGCTCTTGTCCAGGAATAAGAAGAGACTAAGCTGGAAAAGAAAATGCTGAAGGAATTTGAAGAATTCAGAAAATTGCTACATGAAAGGCACATGGGATTAAATATTCGTGCTCTTGTAACTCCTGAATCTGAGTCAGAATTTGCTGAGCTGTCCCGTGGATTAACTTACTGCAGCAAGAACTCTGAGCAGAGACTGTTGGGTTACCTCAGTCACTGCCTTTGCTCCATGGGAAAGGAGCTATATCTATCTTCCTCCGACCTGGAAGAGTGTCCTGGATTTAGACTCAAGTGAACTAGCATAGAGGGCTACCAAATCTAGAAGATTCTGGACACTAGAAAGTTCTGGGGCGTCTACTGGGGTGATAAGACACGCCCAAAGAGCAGGTCCTACCAAAAGTCACAAAAAAGTGTTTACAGCACTTTGTAACTTGGCTTATTTACAGAGATGCAATTTTATTTAGACAGAGTGAAAATGCAGAGACCTTTCATGCAGTGAGGGTAGAATTGACTGGAGAGTGGAGAGAATGGGCAATGAGAGGTGGGGGAAACACAAACACAAATTCCCAAGCTCATTTTACAGCACACTTAGGGAGTTGTGCCTTTCAGACATCAGCAAACCAAAGGAACCTGATGCTATGAGAGAACAGGCTGCTGCCAGGGCCCTGAGGCCACCAGAAGGTCTATCTGGCCCTAACCATTCCCAACTGGGTCCCCCCACGCACTCATGACCCAGCTCAGCTTTGAAGCCCCATTTAAGTTCAGCCCAGGGCCCATAGGTGTGCCTGTCTCCAGCCATGTATCCTGGATGGACCTCTGTTGGATATATCCATCCTTGCCCCCACAGCCATGTCCCTGGTCCCCTCTCCATTTTGCTCCTGGCCTATGTCCCTTTTACAGACCCCAGGCCCAGTTCATCCCTTGTCTTGGATGGTGATGGCCTTGCACAGCCTGGGGATGCTCTGTCATCTGAAGCAGCTTAAATGTTTGAGGGCTGAGTCTGGGTGATCCTCCACACATTTCTTGCAGGCTCATGACTGAGCTTCAGAAGTGGAACACTAGCATCTTTCGATGCTTACGGCCAGCCCCTCACTTGGATTTAAGCAGTCTGGTCCTCTAAATATCAGGCAGCAGTTGCCAAGAATCTGCACCTCGAATTACACATAGAAGGGGTGATAGAATTGGGAAGCAGATTTTTTTTTTTCTCTGAAAAAACGGACAGCTTAGTAAATTTGATGAAAAATGAGGCAAAACCAGTTCAGTGACAGAGATCAGTGTTGGATACCAAAGCCCAGCTCACTCTTACAGTCTGCCAGGATATTTTGTACACAGAAGCATGTAAATTCTTTCCCAGATTTAAGCAGGACCTTGTCCATAGGTGGCAACTGCTTTCATCCAAAGCAGGTAAAACACAAGCCACGCAGCAAGGTCACAATGCAAACAGCAGCCTGATTGTCTACAAGAAAAACTTAGACTTCTTGAAACACCCTACCTATTCCAACGGAGCCCTACGAATCATCCCCAGCACCTGACAGAGTTAAAACCAAGGCTGACGTAGTTTCTAGCATTTGTGAAGGTTGTTGGCGTGTTTTGGGGTTTTTTTTTAACTGCCATACCAATTAGAGGTGCTAATAAGCTAACCTGCAGTAACTAACATAGTGAGAAACAGCTTACTGAGCTGCAGGGTTCACTGTCACTGCTCTGTACCCAGAGTGCTTTCCTACAGTGAGCAGGAGGGGTTCTGTGAGTCCCCCACACAGCTCCCTCAGCATGCTGCTCCCGGGATTTATCTGGAAGTTCAGTAAAAGACAGCTTTGAGCACCAGGAAGTAAAAACAGGACCAAAAGCAAACATGCACAGTCTGGATTCTCAGTTCCTAACTGTGTGGGGCAGTCTGAAAAGGCAGGTCCCCAGCCAGGTCCCCAGAGCCCAGCTCGTCCCGTACCTGGCCGAGGGCATGCTGCAGCAACGTGGGATGGCCAACAAAGCGGACGTTATCGATCTTCAGTTCAAACTTTTTGCCACACATGTCTGACTTGGTTGCCAAAATTGTTGCCAGGATGACATCCGAGAACCTTGGAGAGCAGAGAGAGCAGTCATTACAATTTTCAGAAAGCTTACCCCCAGAATGTTCCTCCAAACACAGAAACATTTAACTTCCAAGGCTTTTTAATTGCATCTGCATTGCTGTACCTGCAGTACCACCAATTACAGGAAATTACGACCCCCTTAATTACATCTCTCTGATCATCACAATTATCAAACAGGAAGCATTCACGACAAAGGCTGCAGGGTCATGCTTATTTAATTACATGCTCAGCAAAATACATTGGAAAGATTAGATGCAGTTCGCTTAAATATCAAAACAGCTCGAGTTAGCCATTGCCTGGATTTAGCTGCAGGTTAATGAACTTACTAAGCAACTACGTGTGGACACAGCCTGTCACTCAAGCACAACAGAGATCTTTAAGCCACCCAGTATGGCAGAGGGGAAGGCAAGAGAGAGCTGATTCAATTAGAAGAAACACACATCCAGCGCCTGTCCCTCCCTTCCCAAATATCAACCTGTGGTCAGCAACCACCTGCACCCTTCTGAGAGCTGCCTGTGCTGTCTCACTGGACAAACCAGAGATGGATTTGTGACAGGGCAGGCACTTCCCAACACCGACCACAGCATTACTGGATGGCTCTGGATCAGCAGTGGGAAGAAGGCAGTGTGAGACAGGAGGGCAAGTATCTATGGGGAGTCTGCTGTGTGAAATACAGCTAACCACTGCAAAAACAGGTAACAATACAGTGTGACAAGGGACAGATCCTGCAGCTGTGCTTTCGATGGCCTTGCAACATCAGGCCTGGTGTCTGTGAACCCTTGTTTTCTTCAGGGGGTCCCCTGAGGCAGCGGATCTCAAATCCATGGGGAAGAGGACCTCAGTTAGCTGCTGGAGGGAACTTGTTATTCTAGAGTAAGAGCAGTGCAAGGTTTGGTAATGGCAAGTTCTTTCCTCATCTGATTTCTCAGAGGCTCCCATGTACCAAATGAATTTCAAACCGGTGTCTGATGAGATCATTTTTTCAAGAATGAAAACATTTATTTTGTTTTCTCTATTTACATTCAGGGATGCATGTCCCTGCCAGACCATCCCCCTCTGCCAGCCAGGTATCCCAGATAACCCAGTATCACTCTGGGACAAGGGCAGGCATGGGTGTGTGTGCTGTGCTCACCTTATCTCTCGGCCACAACTGAGCACTTGATGCCCAGCAAAGGAATTAAAGTTCCATATTCCTGGCTCGCCCTGAATGAGTGACAGTACTACAGAAATTAAGACAAATGCACACAGTGCAGCAGTTTGGGTGTTCTGCCAAGGGGCTTTTATTTTCTTAGACCTATATACACTGAAGATGCAGGACAACACAGGGCTTGATGAGCTGTCAGAGCCCCTGGTGTTTGTATGAACAGGTCATCCTGACCACAGCACGCTGTTTACATTTGGCTTATGGAAGGAGCAGCTCTGGACAACCTTCCAAATCCCTGGCTGCTCCACTCCAAACACAGCTACGGGCAAGCAGGCTGATGGGGAGACTAGCCAGGGGCTCTGTGGTGAACCCACTGGTCTGCACAGTATGCGGGGTTCGTGAGCATCCTCACACAGGACCTGGACCGACAGTCCTTGGAGATCTCACCATTCAAAAACAGGAGAGAAAGTCACCACCACAGCAGTGAGCTTCCCCCTCTTTCTGCCCCATTAATAGACTCATCACAGAGCCAGGAAGACGGCAACAGCAATGGATCCAAACCAAGCATATGTTCCAGGGGGTGGAGGGAGAAGGAGGTTGAACTAGAAAATGCGTGCTTATTGGTAAGAAATGAGTTACTCTTCCCTCCCCTGGCCTTGGCAAGGGATACCTTGGGAGCTGGAAAACTGATCATTACGGTGACTGTCACCACTGTTAAAAGGTTTTATTCTTACAGTGAATTACACCAGCTGATCTTTTAACAGATAAATGTGGTGCTGAGCAGCTCCCCAGGAGCGCTGGTGACACCCGCAGCCCTCTGTCTGCCCCTCCTCGCATGTGGCTCTGGGGGAGCAGGAGGTTTAAAGGCTGGTTTGGTAAAGTCCTCATTATCTTCTCACAAGCAGAGACTTCTCTTTTTGGGAGAACTCTGCTACTCCAGCCAGAGGACACGCTCAGAGAAGATAACCCTGGGATGTGTTACACGGGTGCTATGCGCTGGGTACAGACACCGAGCTCACTCTGCCAAGAAGGCAGAGTGTTCCTTCCTGGGAAGGAACAACTGTTTGTATCAGTACAGGCTGGGGGTGACCTGCTGGAGAAGAGCTCAGTGGAGAAGGACCTGGGCGTCCTGGTAGATGACAGGTTGGCCATGAGCCAGCAGTGTGCCTCGGTGGCCAAGAGAGCCAATGGGATCCTGGGATGCATCAGGAGGAGTGTAGCCAGCAGGTCAAAGGAGGTGATCCTCCCTCTCTACTCTGCCCTGGTCAGGCCCCACCTGGAGTATTGTGTCCAGTTCTGGGCTCCTTGGTATAAAAAGGACAGGGATCTCCTGGAAAGAGTCCAAAGAAGGGCTACGAAGATGATTAAGGGCCTAGAGCATCTCCCCTATGAGGAAAGGCTGAGTAAGCTGGGACTGTTCAGCCTTGAGAAGAGAAGACTAAGGGGGGACCTAATCAAAGTTTATAATTATCTGAAGCAGGGGATGCAGGGGGAATCAGCCAGCCCCTTTTCAGTGGTCTGTGGGGATAGGACAAGGGGCAATGGCTGCAAGTTGGAGCATAGGAAGTTCCGCACCAACATGCGGAAGAACTTTTTCACAGTGAGGGTGACTGAGCCCTGGGACAGGCTGCCCAGGGGGTGTGGAGTCTCCTTCTCTGGAGATATTCAAGACCCGCCTGGACGCCTATCTGAGCAATATGAGCTAGGGAGCCTGCTTTGGCAGGGGGGTTGGACCCGATGATCTCTCGAGGTCCCTTCCAACCCCTACAATTCTGTGATTCTGTGATTCTGTGACCTGGGCTCCAGCCCTATTCTCCCCCTCTGACAGCCTGGATTTACTGGGTTTGCTGCCTTGGAGAATTTTTTGCCCCAGCAGACTACACTGGTTATACATTTCCTAGGCCACATGATAGGGAGAATGAGGGACAGCAGACACGTTATTGCCATCATTTCAATTCAGCATCTCATCCTAGAAACAACGCTTTTCACTTTAGGTATTTTAATCCTGATTTTCTAATCTTGGTGGTGTATTAAGACAACCTAAAAATACTGACTTATCAGACACCGAGAGTTCGTTAGAAGCAGATTTGGTTTCGCAGTTGGGCAGTAACAGTCCCTTCTTTTATTAAATTAGTCACTGCGATTTCCAGAGGAAAGCAAATCTCTTCCAGAGAAATCAGCAGGCAGAAGCTAAGTATAAAACCCAAAAGCTCTGATTTGCCAAAAATACCTAACTACTCCTATCAGGAGCTCAATGTGACAGCAATGGCAGACAATCCAGCAGTACGTTACAAACCACACAAGTACAGACTGACTGCTGTCACCAGCATCTCCTCTGCAAACCCAGCTGGAACATCAATGGCTTTAGCACACAGAAAATGAGGGGGAAATGATCTGAAACACAAATTCATTTTGTTCCCCAGGAACAGATAACGATTTTGTGTATGCCACAGGAATTCAAATCAAGGTTTTTATAAAGAATTCTTCTTGGAAGTAGTTTAGGATGGGAGCTGAGTATCTAGGTGAGCATCTTTATGTTAAACAGGGACTAGAGACACGGTTTAACACTCTGGGGCTCTGGGCAGAGATAAGCACTTCTCCCCACACACGTTCAAAAAGGCGGTGTAACACAGCCATCCATCTTAGCTTTGTGGGGCACCAAGGACAAGCGATCACAGTGGCTGCTCTGAAACAGGTCTCTGAAGAGCTCTCCATAATCACTGGGGGATTAAACACCTGACTCGCTGCTCTGTATGTTTAAAGTCATTGCTCATGGAAAAGCAATTTGGTTTGGGGGTCCTTGCTGGAATAACTACAATGCCAAGGCTGGACTTGTTGCATCCTCGGAGGATCACAACTTTTCCCAGCTCACAGAAGGGACAGCACCACACCCACTCTGGACAGCCTACAGGAAGCACAGCAATGTTAGTAGGACCGCTGTAATTACCCTAGCACAAACCTTCATACAGATACACCTTTCCTACAGACATTGTGGATTTAGCATGTAATTATCTCATCATTCGGTGTAAAACAGAAACCAGAAACAAAGCACAATTAAAAGGATGGTGAGAAAAGAAAGCCATTCTAGACAAAGGTGATTGTTTAGAACTTTTGGTCTTACCCCGAAACCAATTGCTCATCAGTTAGAGGACATTGGTCTCTGAAATGGGAACATGGCCATAAACACAAAACAAAAAACACAAGAAAATAAACGAGGCAAGTACACAAAATACAAAAGGGGGGGAAAAAAGATACAATATTAAAAACTAGGATGAACTATTATGGGTTAAACACCTGTAAAGGGAATAAAACCATTGAGCAGAGGCAAACATTAACAGTAGGTGAATCCCTGGGATACGCTGCAGGTTGAGACTGGTAACAGAGAAAAGGGGCTATGGCGTTTCGGTCCTCGCTAGCACTGCAACGTGTCCCACAGCACGCAGCACCTGTGGAGCTGTATTTACACTGGACTTTTTACTTCTTGCTTACCTTAAGAGACAATAGCAGAGGTCTTGGGCTGATTTAGAATAGATTCTAACCCTTCACTTTCTTTCCCAGACTCTCACTAGCGTTTTCAGGCGAGGAACATCCTGTGCTACCCCAAATGACCCACAGCTCTTCACAATTGGTCCCAGTGCTCCCATTCCCCCCAAGCCTCAGAAAAAGAGGATGCCAAAGGTTTATTGTTGCCTGCACAGCCAGGGTTCTGTTAAGATCCTTGCAGAGAGCTGCTGCTGCTCCTCCCCAGGGACCCAAACAATAGGTACAAGTCTGGCCAGACTCAGGGCACAAGCATGAAGTCATTCTGTCTGCCTGCCCCAGGCAATAAGCAGAAACTCTGGAAGAGCAGGGTGAAACAGTTTTCAAGGCAAAGAACCTGAAAACCTTCTTTACAGACAGTGTACAAAGCAAGGCTCTGCCAACTGCCTGCTCACATTTGTGCCAGGGAAGGAAACACCTTAATGAACATGAATGTTACATCATTTTAACAGGCAACTGTGTGTTGGGGGGGGTTGTGGTTTTTTTTTTCCCCAATAACAAAGGGAAAAAGAAAAAGAAAAAAAAAGACTTGTTTACTGAACCAACTTCCTAAATATACTGAAAAAAATAATCTGATAAAAGGATTATTCTTTAGACAGAGGAGACAAATGAAAGCTTCCAACAATTATTTAATCCAAAAGCCAGCACATTTCTACTGGTCATGTTGAAAGTAATTTAGCCCAATCCCAAGTGACAAACCATACAAAGGGGAGATCTTACAGGCAGGGGGTTAGAGGATGGACGGATGGACAAATGGAAAAGCACGGCCTTACAGAAAGGCAGCCTTTCAGAATGGGTACAGGGACAAACACTGGAGTCCAGTGAAAGGGGGACAGTGGATACAGCAACATTATCAGAGGAGAACTGCTGTTTGTTAAAAAGGGACATTCAGGCCCTTGTTTGTCAGTAATGATACTTCTTTTATACACGAGTGTTTGGCCAATTCATGGTATCAATGCCTACAAACTCGCTGAACCCCCCTCAGCTAGTTATGCTGCTCAAAAATGCAACATCTGCTGTAGCACAGGTTACTGTACATGCAGCTTCATTGGAATTTCTGCCTGCTGACCATATTACCTTCAGAAAAACTACAAAACCCATTTCAAAGCAATTTAAGGAAGCATTACCTTATGGCTTCAAAAGAGAAATGGCCTCACATTTTCTTCAAGAAAAAAACAATGACTGGCAGGTATGTCCCTGCACTGAGGGGTACGTGCTGCTTGGCAGCTGGAGGGTCTTTCTGAAGAGAGCAAATGAGGAAAGGCTGAGAAGCAGCCAACAGAGGCCCTTGCCAGTTTGGTCTGCCAGTGACAGGTTCTTCTACACTCCACCATCAACACAGCTCAACCCCTCTCGCTGCCTGACTTGCTTTGAAGAGGCATCTGTATTCTGAAGACCCCAACACCCAGCTCTATGGAGCAGAAGTGAATGCAAGTGAACACACACCAGTATAGCCAGGGGGCAGGGCTGTCAGGGGCAGGCTGCACTGTCCATATAAAACCAAAGACACAATGGAGACCAGACATTGGAGTCTGAAAGAAATCAAATTACACATACCAACATGCTCTATGGAAACAGAGTTAAGGCACCTAAACTGACCTCATTTTGTCCTTTCTGAGGTCATAAAGAAATACATACACCTCAACCACTCCAGGAAAGGTCCCCTCAAAAGTAATCAACCTAGGTTCCTAAAGCAGTCCTTACCTAGGACACAACTGGTGCTCAATTGCTGGGAAATTAAAGACAGTCCTTGCAAGAAGTCTTGCAGCAACAAGCTAAATCTGAAATAACCTTTGCAACTGAACATGAAAAGACAGGGAAGACCTTCAACATTACCAAGCTTGCCACACACCAGCAGCTCCGCAGACTGCCTGTTCCAAAGCTTCAGTCTGTGCCACCAAAACCACCTACAGATGCTGCTGACACTGCAGTGATTTTAGGGAATCTTTTTTCCCAACTCTTCCTTGAAGAAGCCTTCCAGAAATAATATGAAACCACTTAATGTGTTACCTGTATAGAGAACAACCCCAATCAGGAAATCACCACCACCAGAAAGCGGCAGACAGGACTCTGTGCTGATGAAATCTCTCCAGGAACCACTGACCTGAGCATTCCAGGACAACTGCTGCACCCCCAAACTGCAGAAGGACAAGCTTACAGGGACAGAGCTGCCACTGGGAGAATGGGAACGGCTCTCACAAAACCAGTTGCTCCATTCCTGGTGTCCCCAGCCCAATCTTTGAATCATAGAATCATAGAATTGTCTTTGTTGGAAGGGACCCTTTAGATCATCAAGTCCAACCATCACCCTTAACCTGACAACCACCACTGAGCCATGTTCCTCAGCACCACATCTAACCATCTTTTAAATACCTCCAGGGATGGAGACTCCACCACCTCCCTGGGCAGCCTGTTCCAATGCCTAACAACCCTCTCTGGGAAGAAGTTACTCCTAATAGCCAAGCTAAACATTTCCTGGCACAACTTGATGCCGTTTCCTCTTGTCCTGTCACTTGTTACTAGGGAGAAAAGGTCATCTCCCCCCTTTCCACAACCTCCTTTCAGGTAGTTGCAGAAAGAGATTAGATCTCCCCTCAACCTCCTTTTCTCCAGGCTACACAACTCCAGTTCCCTCAGCCACTCCTCGTGACCTTTATTCTCCAGTCTCCTCTCCATCTTCAATAGGAACACACAAAACATTCCAAACAGGAGCCTCGGAGCAAAAATTCTACCACTGCTGAGGAAAGGAATCCCATGGGCTCAGTGACAATACTGTTTATCACACAGGATAGGTAAACTTCCTTCCCCAGCCTACAAATCCTCTTGCTCTCTCCAAGGCACCTGCAGCTTTCTGCCTTCACTCTCCCTTCAGTCTCTTCAGCACCAACCCATTACTCAAAGCACTCTGATGCAAAGCTGAAGTTGGAGCCGCCTGCTGCGCAGAGTCTGACAGCCCTGAAGAAGGGCCTGTGTACCTACAACTTGAGTATTTTTTCCACCTGTATCACCAAGCCCAGTGAAAGATATTAACTCTACCAACAAACCTCCTCTTGCCTAACACTTGGCACATACAGAGCATCAGTGATTTCTTCTACTAGCTGCTATCACTGAAGAAGAGGGTACATTTAGATGCTACATCAGTGGTATGGGATGCAGGGACTTACAACTCTGATAATGAATGCAGATGCCCAGCCACACGAGCTGCGCGACCAGCGTGCTGCACCTTGATACATGACCTTGATGTACGGCCTCCAGCAGAGCCAACACTTCCAGAGCAACATAAATGCTCCTCCTCTTGCACTTCCCCTTCATCTGCATGGCAGCTATAGGCAGCTCTGCAGGAGGTAACATTAAGGGGCTTCCTGCTAACAGACCTGTGCCGTCTGGCACCTCAATTCCATCTCAGCAGACGTAAGGCTTATCCCCACTGACATCAGGAGGTGTCTGGTGAGACACCGCAGCAGGATTTGGGTGTACACTACATACAACATCTGTACAAACAACAACTGACTTCTGAAGACCACCACCACCAAGAGAGATGTCTGCCTTAACAGTCTTTCACTCAGTGCTTCAGAACTGTGACACTTTGTGCTCAGTGACCTCAGCCTGAGTTCTTTTAAACACTAAAACCTTCACAACAAGTACCTGACCAGGAGGTTGGGTGCTAAATTTCAAGCCCAGAGTTCTGGACACCACTACAGAGAAATACTGTCAGTCATTGTTTGATGTAATTGCGGCATACCGATACCTAATTGCAGTGTACCAATCCTGCAAGGAGTCCTACAGGAGAGGGGGAGAGGGACAGGTCACCAGGGAGGGCAGGGACAGGACACGGGGCGATGGCTTGATCTGGAAGAGGGCAGGGTTAGGTTAGGCATTAGGAAGAAATTCTTTACTCTGCGGGTGGGGAGGCCCTGGCACAGAGTGCACAGGGAAGTGGTGGAAGCCCCATCCCTGGAAGAGTTCAAGGCCGGGTTGGATGGGGCCTTGGGCACCCTGGGCAAGGGAGGGCATCCCTGCCCATAGCAGGGGGTTGGAACTAGATGACCTTTGAGGTCCCTTCCAACTCTGACCATTCTGTGATTCTCTGCAGGTTACATGCCAGCACATTCTGTCTACTTAAAACCAGATTCAGGAAGATTCCATCAGCTGCCTCGTGTGAGCAGGATTTGAAAGGGTAAGAGCTCTTCCTACATCACTGCACCACACGAATTAGACCACCGCAGGCAGCACCCAGCGAACACAGCTCTGCATCAAGTGCTTTGTCCAACCTGCCAGAATGGCAAAGGTACAAGAACCAGTATCAGACAGAAGCTGGTACCATTCCAACACCGTCTTAATCTATCTAGGGAGATATTTGAGCCAGGGTTTTGAACTGCACCCAACAAAATCCCTGAGATAACCAGCAAACACGTGTGCTCAGCCTTCCTAACGCAGATATTAGCTGCCATCCACAGCATGGTCTGAAATGCCACTCACCAGTCACCAAACATTCAAAACCATGGCTTGCTTCCACTGGAGTTGTGCCCTGCACCACACCACACTCACTGAGGACACCACAGATGCTGCATTGGAAGGTTTTAAAAATACCAGGAAAGGCCAGAAATACAATGGCCTCAAGCAAAACGTGCTTTTTAAGACCCCAGTCCTAGAAAAACATATGAAGTTGACGAAGTTAACTGTCACCGGTGATTTTACTCTCAGCTAAACCATTCTCAGTCATAAATTTAAGAGCAAGACTACACTTCACAAGGTCAGGATCTAAATTTCATTTTGGGGGGCAGGTGACGAGTACTTCATTTTTTGCTTTTATGTGAGAGCAGAGCAGCCACCACCCCATTTTATTAACACTGGAGATCAAAACACATATCATAAAAAAGAGCTGCAACTGAATTATAGGCAACAGACCAAAAAAACCCTTTTTTCTTTCCCAGATGTGTCTCATATCTGATAGTGATGAGTTTGGAATCATGTGGACTTCAAATGTGCTACACAAACTATAGAGTCCGTTCACACGTACACGTGTGCTGGGCAACACACTGCCCATCTGCAGTGTGCTTGTTACCCACTCATTCCTGTAACTGAAAAAGCTATCTTTAAGTCTCAGTATCCTTTGGAGCTACTGTTTCACTCCACAGACACAAGGGCTGCTATATCTGGGGAAACAAAATTAGTTATTCATTAGTGCATAGCAATTCCATATGACAATTACATGGGCTAGGGAAGAATTTGAGGCCACTGAATAATATATCCAGTTAGAGGTAGGCAGGTAAAGAAGAGTGGAATTGTGCCAAAGTATTAATACTCCTAGCTTTGTAAGGGTAATGCTGCCTTTCTATCGAGCACAAAATACCTGGCCTACACCTTGCCCAGAAAATAGAAGATTCAGTAGCATTCCCTCATAAGAAATTCCTCATTACTAAGCACTAACTTGCTCAGAACTTGGCACTAAAGCATTTTTTGGCAGGTCATCTTCTACACAGTCCCAGAGCATTTGCCTTCTGAACTAGCACGCGAGAGAGCAAGAGGCCATCTCTCCTCTGTTTCAAACTCATAGGAAAGGAGAAACATTGCCCTACCTGGAGTCCCCATCTTGATCTTCTGTGGTTTCACCAGAGCTATTCACAGCGTATCGACTCCTTGGTTTATCTGAAACAGGGAATAAGGACAGCTTTTCCATGACAATCTCCTTCAAGTGCTTATTAAAGTAAGAACTTTCAGAGAACACTTGTGCATTAAGAGAATATGTGTCTGTGCCCTTTTAAAAATTACCTAGAACAGAAATCGAAAACAAACAGACAAAAAAAGAAATATTAAAAGCAGAAAGCCCTTTCCTTTTTAGGTAGAAGTACCAGATCTTGGGTTTTCCTTCTATTCTCACTCAAAAATGTATTAAAAAAAAAAAGAGTTTTTCACCTTCAGAGGGTAAAGTGAAGAAAGCAAAACATTCACAGAAACAACAAAGTTTTGCTTTCTTAACTTTATCCTCTGATAACAACAACTTTGTTGTTTCTGCCAGGTAACAGCTTATAGTTCAACAGAAAATAAAACTCTGACACTTCCCTCATGAATGCTCAGGTTTCAGGACAAGGATAACACTCCAGAAGCACCCCTACAGTCATGGGTACTGAAATCAAAGAGCAGGGAGGGGCAGGGGGGCAGCAGCCAGCCAACCCCCCCCCCCCCCAGCATTTTCAGATTTCACCTATAAAAAGGGGTTTGAAGACCATTCTCTCTCAGCAAGAAGTGACTCACAGCCTGGACAGAGGCATCAAGCCTCTCACGATGCATGGCAGTTGGCTGGTGACCCAAGTTGAACAGCCTCATCACCGCAGCCACCTCAGGCCACGCAGCACCTTGGCTGCAGCACCACGGGCTCAGCCATCCTGCCCTGACCCCAGCAGCTCCCCAGCCACTGCCAGGCCCAACTCTGGCCCCTGCTGCTGCCCCAGCTCAGGGATGTGAGAGAAGAGACCACAGCCCAGGCTCCACAGAGGCACCTGAGCTGGCCACGTTCAGCTTTCCAGAGGAAACGAAACCCCCTCACCCCGTTACTCAGCACAGGGGACTAAAGCCTCTGTTTCTACCCACCCTCAACCAAAGCTCACTTAGCATCTCCTGAATCCCTCCCCCAAATCAGTGCCTCCACTTCCCACCCTGCTGCCTCCTTCCCCTGTGGCCCCTGAAACCCACACGGCTTCGGTTGACCCTGCCCATGGCAGCATCCGGTAACGGGGAGCTTCGGTGGAGCTTCGGTGACCAGGGGGATGTGAGCAGGGGGGTGGGAGGGGGGATGAGGAGGGGTGTGAGGAAGGGGTGTGAGAGGGTGTGTGTGAGGGTGTGTGAGAGGGGCTGTGAGGGTGCCGGGGCACCGGGGTATGATGTGATGTGTGAGGGTGCCAGGCCGCAGTGAGGGGCATGAGGCGGGGGCTGTGTGCCAAACACCACGGGGCGTGTGCAGCGATACCAGGCCCCCACGGGCGGCAGCGAGGCCCAGCGGAGCCGCCCCCGGGGCAGCGCCAAGCGCCGGGCCGGACCCCGCGGCGTCGCGCACTTACTGGCCTGTGCGGCGGGGTGCTCGGCGCCGCGCTGGAAGGGGAAGCGGAACAGCAACTTGTTGCCGCGGCTGCCCGAGCTCACCAGGATAACGCTGATGGGGCTGGTGCTCTCGCCCATACCGGCTCGGCACGGCACGGCACGGCCCGGCTCGGCACGGCACGGCACGGCTCGGCTCGGCTCGGCTCGGCTCGGCCCGGCTCGGCTCGGCCCGGCTCGGCTCGGCCCGGCCCGGCCCGGCTCGGCACAGCCCGGCCCAGCTCGGCCCGCAGGAAGGACCCCGCTGCTGCCGCTTTCCGCTTCCGCCGCCACACGCCCTCTGCCCGCGAATGCTGGCGGGGCGGAGCTGCCGCTGCTGCCGCCGGGGCCGGTGCGGGGCTGGCGGGCCGGAGCCTCCCGGCCGCGGACCGAGCGCGACCGTCCCCCGCGCCTCGTGCCCGCTTCAGCCCAGCGCCTCACACCGCCACAGCCCAGTGTCCCCAGTTCAGCCCAGCACCTCGCAGCCCCATAGCCCCTCCCTCCAGTATATAGCCCAGTGTCCCCAGTTCATTCCAGCACCTCACAGCCCCATAGCTCTTCCCCCCAGTATAACCCAACACCCCCAGTTCAGCCCAGCACCTCGCAGCCCCACTCCACACTTACACTTTAGCAGAGGGCTCAGAGTTTGGCCCAGCACCTCATGCACCCCCACACCCAGCACTCTCCTCCCATCAGCCCAATACCCCTAGTTCATACCAGCCCTTCCCATTTCCGTGGACACTGTTCCCCATTCTGTGCACCCCCAGTTTATTCCAGTGCTTCCCTGCTAGCACCTCCCAGCTCAGCCCAGTATCCCCCAGTTCATCCCCACACCCAGCCGGCGCATGGAAGCCCCTCAGGCAGGCGCTGCCAGGGGCCTGGGCTGCCCATGGCCATTCCTTCCCAGCAGCCTCCCTGGTCATTTCTAACCCTTCAGCCAGTTTGGCCATTAACGTCTCCAGAACCTTGTCAACAGCCGGTGGTGGCAAAGGGCAGTGGGGCGCATCCCTCCTGCTCGGGTTAGCCACTGCAGGGTGCCTGTGGGACGTGGGCTGGGGGGGCCCTCGGATCCTCATGCCCCTGGAAAGGCACACCTGACCTTGTTCCCAGTTCATCACAAGACAGCAGGGTGCTTCCAGCACCGACACAAACTGTGGCTCCTGCACATTTACTCCTGCCTCTACACCGGTACCCACTGGCAGCTGGCTCTGTGCATTCGTCTCATTTTGTGTGGAACTGAGATCAGAAATTTATCAGCAATGGTGTTAGAGGCTGTCCTGGGGTTTATGTGGAAATTCTGCAGCAGCCGACTGCAGTATTTAAATATTTGAGTGCTCGGAGATATCCCCCTCAGGATGGTGCTGTGCAGGGACCTTGGGCAGAGGCGGGTGGCTGCAGAGCGAGATGAGCACCCGCTGCACAGGGTAATCTGCAGGGCCATTCTCTGCAGGGCCAGCGATAGCAATTGAGGTGTCACGGAGGGGAGGGAGTTGTCTGGGAGCGATTAAAGAGCAGTCGTATTATCACAGCAGAGCATTCCTCCTGTGCCAGTCCTGGGCAGCTACGTTAATGTCCCAACGTGTCAGCTTCAAAGTACAGGCTTAGTTTCTGAACTAGCAAATTGCAGACACATTTGTCAGTCTCAGCTCACGGGGGCTGTGGTTCAGTTAGAGCCAAGTGCTGTGAGCCAATAGGAAATTAAAGAATAAAGCCAGGCCTTGTATTCTATTTTTAAGATTTCCAAAACTTAATGTACCCCGAATTTTTCAGAGTTAGAGCAGAGCTATGAGCCACCTCACCTGAGGGAATTCCCTTCAAGGGGCAGGCAGTGCCCATGCAGGCCCCAGGCCTATGGGAAAACTCCCTGGTCTCACAGGGCCATGGCTGTTCAATCAGCTGCTGGATTTAACGAGCAAACAAGCCTGTTGCTCCCTTCTGCCTTTTAAAATGAGGAGCTTGCTTTGGGAGCCAGGTTAAATCAGACCTACATCAATACTAGAAACCACCTTTGGTGTCCCCTGCGGTGACATTTCATGGGTTCGTGGCAAATGCCCACTGTCTGCATGAGGGTGGAGGTTCTGCTGTGGGTTTATGAAGTGTAACTGTGAGAAGCAGTGGCAAGTGAAAGCGACAGGTCTGGTGGGGCTTCGCTGGGGCAAGGGGTGAGCTCCTTCCAGCAAACCACTTTTGACTGCACTGGCTTTCATACTCTCAGGTAAATGAATTCCAACTGCATAAAGATTTCAGCATGAACCCTTCTGATCATTGTGCTCACACAGATCCTAATCCCATAGTCGTGGAGGAGCAATGTTGGGGTTAAACCACAGGCAGCAAAATTGGAACAGTCCTGATGGTCTCTGTGTTATCCCGGGGTATATGTGGGTCACAGTCGCTCGCCTCATGCGTCGATGCAGTGACCTCTGATTAAAAGCTCTCTCACCGTGGAGAGCTTGGAGCGCAGCCATGCAGCAGGCGATGCAAGAGGCAGCGCTGTGGGGAGGCGACTAGAACATATAAATGCATATTTAGCAACAGCATCTTTATTTTCAAAATGATCTTTCTAGGGGAAAACTGCCAGGTTTTTGCACTTATTGTAGCAGGGCGATGAATACAGCCTCCCTCGATACCACAGTGATTTAAGCTGTTTAACCTGCCATCTCTGCCTGTCCCCTGGCTGAAGGGCTGCTGCCCACACCATCAGTGGAACCTCGAGCTGGAGACTGCTCTGCGCTGCCTCGGTGTAGGCAGGCAGGGTTAGCTCCCCTCTTTCAGCTGACATGGACGGCGTTTATCAAAGGGGGGATATTCAAGGAGCACTCTGACAATATTCCTCACTGGGTCTCGGGCGAGTTCCCTCTTGTATCCTCTCTAAGTGAGGTGCAGCCAGAAGCGAAGCACCCAGGCAGTGGGCAGGAGGCTGTGGGGGCCTGTAGTACTGAACACCACCTTAAATTAAATCCCTATGAGGTGTTGACCTCCACAGAGGGGATAAGGATACAAGACCAGTGAACCCAGCCAAGCTTGCAGAACAAGAAGCATAAAGTGCCCAAGGTTTCTCTTACTTCATCTGACAGATCACACACGGAGAGGCTGAAATCCAAAGCCCGGTGCAAAGTATGGAGGGTGGGTCAGAGCCCTGCTGCTAGTGCCATGGAGCCACTGGGACACGGGGACACCAGAGGATCCAGCAGCATCTGTCTGACCCCATCCCCACCACTTCTCTGGCACCACTGGGTCATTCCCTCCTGATCCCAGGATGCGGTGGCAGAGCCACAGCCCCAGCAGAGTGGGGTCTCTCTGTAGAGACTATATCCCCTCCTGCAGCCTGGAGAGTCTATGTGTGACCCAAGTCTCATCAGATCCCTAGAAGGTCTTTCCTCTTCGCAGGATGGCCATGTCTGGGGAGCATCCTCTGCAGCAGCCAGAAGCACTGCTGTGAAATGCTGACACAGCTTGCCAAGGAATCTCGTACATACACATCAAGCAGAGCCCAGCGCAAGTGTGTGAGGCTGCTTGGGCAGCAAGGCAATCTGACCTCTCTGAGGTACCAGCCAGCTGTGCGGGCATGGCTGCCAGTGCTCGGCAGAGATGTGTATGCTGCTGTGCTTTATCAGGGTGGCAGAGAGATTTACCTCCACTTTGTGTGCTGACAGGATGCCCATTCCCTGAGGTCTCGTCTCCAGCAGGGTATTTCTTTGACACTTTGCCCACTTATCTGTGATTACAGACCTGTGCTGGTCTTCCCTTGGCTTGTTCGGTCCTTCACCCATCAAAGGTGCCCATCTGTCGTGGGACCTGTGCCCGTCCAGCACATAGCACAGCACCCGCCAGCGCTGGCTGTGGTGCTGAGGGTTATTTAACACTACGAGGGGTAATGAGCAGTAAGAATCAGGCACCTAGAAATCAGAGACACACAGTATGAGGTATTCACAGATTCACAGAGCTAGGGGTTGGAAGGGACCTCCAGAGCTCATCGAGTCCAACCCTTCTGCCAAAGCAGGGTCCCTAGGACAGGTCGCACAGGTCGGTGTCCAGACAGGTCTTGAATATCTCCAGAGAAAGAGACTCCACACCCCCCTGGGCAGCCTGTCCCAGGGCTCCCTCACCCTCACTGTGAAAAAGTTCTTCCACATATCAGATGGGGAAAAAAAAAGCCTGCCTGGGCACTCTCTCACATACACACATTTCTTTCCAGAACCATACTCAATTTCATAAGCTCTAGGAATCGTTGCTGGTATAAGCAATCTTGATTGTGGAATGCATCCCTAATTCTCTGCACTGGCTGGCAAAGCGAAGGCCTGGCAGTTCTGAAGCAGGAGGCAAAATCTCCACTGATCGTCACAAAGTCAGGGTCTCACCCCCCTCTGACCTACCCTGCACATCTCCCAGCCTGCCCTGGCACCGCCTAGCAATAATTTAACATGAAACCCTGGGCCAGGCGGCAGCCCCGGTACTGGAGGCGTACAGAGAGGCTGCAGAGAGGCCCAGATGCTTGTGTTCACCTCTGTGAAGCAAGGGAGAAAACACAGATTTTTCTCAAAGTCCATATGCTCCTCAGCTTAAAGATGTGTCCTAACACACATCTTTTATGTCCTAACGCTCCATCACTGGAATTTTCCAGCACTATCTCCCTGTTCACGTATCATCACGTCTCCAGGCAGTTTCTTCAGGCCACACGGCCATTAGGTTCAGAAACAAGAAGCTGATAAGGCCGGCAAGCAAGGAGGCCAGTGCACTGACCCTTGCTGAATAGACATTTCATGGGGAGATAAGAGTCTCCCACCTCCATGGGTGGGCCGATGGAGTGACCAATGAACATGGACAGGAGCTGCAGCCTGCTCTGCTCTTCCTCTTTATAAGCAGGGCTTCCAGGGCAACGAGTCCAACCCTGCTTCGAGCGTTCATTGCAAGGAGCCTGAGCCGCCGCCTTCCTGCACAATGACACTGACTCAAGCCGAGAAGGCCGCCGTGGTCACCATCTGGGCAAAGGTGGCTACCCAAGCCGATGCTGTTGGGGCAGAATCCCTGGAGAGGTAAGTCAAGCCATGCAGAACACATCCAAAGAGGGTGACACCTTGGGCTTTGATGTTTTTGTGTAAAACCTGCATGAGTGGGAGCACATCGGGACCGGTGGGAGTTGCTGGGTGACCTCTATGTTTGCTGTGTCATTTTCTGGAGTTACATCTGTGCCGTTAAATCCTCACAGATGGCTTCAAAATCTACAGCCAAACGTCACCTTGTACACGATTCTAATGGCTTCTTTCCCATTATAGCAGTTCAGAAGGATTTGAAGTCAGGAGCCCGGTAAGGAATTCCAAGTCATTTACCCCCAGCATCCTGAAACAGGGTCATTGCTGGGGATGAGCTCAAGATGGTTTTTGAACAAGTGATGCCATTTCCATATAAGTGATGCAATTTCTCTTGCAATTTCTGGGCATTAAGAGAATTGCTGTCCACTAACTTCAGCTGGATACTCCAGTCGTGTTGTTGCAGTTGATGTGTAACAAACCATTAGAAAACAACACAACTGAGCCTCCTGCATGAAGTTACAGCACAGCAACCCAAAGTTCATACAAATTAAGCAAGTTGGCACAAAAGGGATAATGGTCTGGAAACTGGGGAGAAATTATGACGTTATTCAAAGTTACGTACATGTTATTTATTGCTCATCTTATTGTGACACTCCTTCCAGGACTCTGGGTGCCACTCAGATTGATTCTGGCTCATTGAGCTCACTGAAGATCCTGCAAGCTGGCTTATAGCATAATGCAGGAAGTGGAGTGACAATTTGGGGCTATTATTTGTTTTTAACAAACAAACAAAACCAAAGCCAGAAGCCAAACCAAAGCATTAGGCTTACAATTATTTTTAACATTTCATTCTTCTCTGGTACATACAGATCAGCCTATTGCCCACTCTGCAGATACTGCAGAAGAGGTTTGGGAGCAGCAAGACTTTGATGCAAGCTCCGAGCTCTGTTCACAATGGCTAAAGGGGTGTACTCTGCAGCTGGCAGGTTTACACTGCGCTTGCTCCCAGGTTTTGCTGTCTCTTGCATGTCACTTCCATGGCTGAGTCTCATTCTCCTGTTCTCCTCCAGGCTTTTTGCCAGCTACCCCCAGACGAAAACCTACTTCCCTCATTTTGATCTGAGCCAAGGCTCGGCTCAGCTTCGTGCTCATGGCTCCAAGGTCATGAACGCCATTGGGGAGGCTGTGAAGAACGTCGATGACATCAGAGGCGCCTTGGCCAAACTCAGCGAGCTGCACGCTTACATCCTCAGGGTGGACCCAGTGAACTTCAAGGTGAGTGAACACAGAGACTGCCGGGGTTGGAAACTGCCATCGCGGAGTTAGAGGCTGCAGATGCTCCTGGCTCACAGCAGGTTGATCCCAGCTGCATGGCACAGCCTTGTCAACACGTGTCACTGCCTGTTCCGCAGCAGGTGTCTAACCCTCAGGCATGCTCCTGTGGTTTGTCAGACAAACCCAAGTCTTTGCTGCCTTTGTTGCAGGTTCTGCAACTTCTTTGCACTCCAGGTTACATCACCTGTCTTGAACAAAGTCTTAGCACATGCTAAAATTGTCCATTTTGTTGTGTTTCCCTTTGGGGGGGAAGGAAGGGAATTGGAAAGAGGGAATAATATCGAGTGGTGCGTTTTGCCCTGTACCAAAGGCACCTCTGCTTCCTCCCAAAGACATGGAGCCAGTCAGCAGCACTCCCCAGCTGGGATGCATAGTTGTCATCCCAGAGCACGCCAGGTCCAAAGTCCATTGCAGACCCCCAGGCTGACCCCTGTAACTGCTTATGGTGGATTTCCTCCTGTTTCCCTTACAGCTGCTCTCCCACTGTATCCTGTGCTCCGTGGCTGCCCGCTATCCCAGTGACTTCACCCCAGAAGTTCATGCTGCGTGGGACAAGTTCCTGTCCAGTGTTTCCTCTGTCCTGACTGAGAAGTACAGATAAATGGCCCCCGCAGAGGGAGCGGGATGCACATCCGCGGTGCACCACAGCTGCCAGGTTCTGGGGTACTCACCCCTTCCTGTGCAGTCCTCTCAGATCCCCTATGCAGGGGCTTGGTCATCTGCAAAACCCAATAAATGATTCAAATGTGAGCTGTAGTCTCTGTGGTTTCATCTCCATGTGTTCCACCTACACTGAACTGTTGGGGGGGGGGGGTTGGTGGGGCAGGGGGGTGTTGGTGGGGCAGCAGGCTGAAAAGTCTACACAACATGGAGGGGAAAACACTAAGCTGTGTCAGTTCAGTCAGGGTAACAGAACAGTGAGCAAAAGCCCAGAACAGGTGAGAGCCCTGGGACTGCTACTGCTCACCAAATGTATATTCACCAAAGCCTGTTTCCAGGCTGATCAAAAAACAGTCCTTGACCCTACTGGGATACTGACTGGACCCAGGATTTTTGTTGTCCAAAACCCATCACGGCCTGGTTTGAGCAAAGCCTGCACTGCCACACGTTGTTAGGTGCCTGGAGCAATGCTGGGTGCTGTCTTCTCATGCTCTTCTCCATGGGGTATGGACAAGATTGCATTGGGTTGGAAGGGACCTTCAAAGGCCACCCAGTCCCACCCTGCAGTGAGCAGAGACACCTTTAACTAGAGCAGGTCGCTCAGAGCCCCATCAAGCCTGACCTTGAATCCCAGGGATGGGGCCTCCACCACCTCTCTGGGCACCTTGTGCCAGGGTCTCACCACCCTCAGAGGGAAGAACTTCTCCCTCAGGTCTCATCTAACCCTGCCCTGCTCAAGTTTAACCCATCACCCCTTATTTCATCACTCCCTGCCCTTAAAAACAGCCCTGCCCAGCTTTCCTGTGGGTCCCCTGATGTGCTTCGTGACTACCTAGGGCTATCACACCAGCTAGGCAGTTCTAGTAAAGGGACCATCCCTCAGTTTGACATCTTTTATTTTTATATGGGGAACTTGCCATGCATTTGGAACTTGGGAATACTGAGTGCAACTGGAGATCAGTGTTGGTGGCATCTGGGGGGGACACAAATTGCTGGGGTTTCTCTGTGACACTCACTTCACCCTCAATGGGATGAGGGGAAGAGGAAAGGAAGAATAAGAGAAAGAGAAAGTAGGGGGTCAAGTTGAAACAAACAAAAGACCCCACCCCAAACAGAAATAACAGTTTAATAAGTGAAGGATGAGTGAAATAAGAGGGATGAAACCAAAACAAAACAGGTGATGCAAAGGCCTCACACGGGTGGACTGATGCCCAGCCAGTTCCTGAGAAAAAAAGATGGGTAACCCCCTAAAACTCCCTAAACCCCCCTTTCTCCTTTCATTGCTGAGCACGGTGTCATACAGTATGAAATGCCTCTTTGGTTACCTGGGGTCATCTGCCCGGTTGTGTTCCTTCCCAGCGTATGGAGCACCCCAAAATCCATTCCCGGGGGAGTGGGCAGAGTGAGAAGCAGAGCCAACCTTGATGCTGGGCCACAGCCAGAGCATCAGCGTGTTTCCCCCTCTGCTCTGCCCTGGTCAGGCCCCACCTGGAGTATTGTGTCCAGTTCTGGGCTCCCTGGGATAAAAAAGACAGGGATCTCCTGGAGAGAGTCCAGAGGAGGCTGGGAAGGTGATTAAAGGCCTGGAGCATCTCCCCTGTGAGGAAAGGCTGAGTGAGCTGGGGCTGTTCAGCCTTGAGAGAAGAAGCCTGAGAGGGGATCTGATCAATGTTTATCAAGTATGAGACACAAGGGGAAATGGCCAGCCCCTTCTCAGTGTCTGTGGGGACAGGACAAGGGGCGATGCCGACAAGCTGGAGCACAGGAAGTTCCACATCAACTTGCAGGAGAACTTCTTCCCGGTGAGGGTGAGGGAGCCCTGGGACAGGCTGCCCAGGGGATGTGGAGTCTCCTTCTCTGGAGAGATTCAAGCCCTGTCTGGACACTGACCTGTGTGACCTGTCCTGGGGACCCTGCTTTGGCAGGGGGTTGGACTCAATGAGCTCTGGAGGCCCCTTCCAACCCCTACGGTTCTGTGATTCTGTTATCAGAGCTGGCTGAATCATCACTCAAAGAATCTAAAACCTGGCACCAAGTGAGCAGCAGGGAAGAAAATCCTTTATTTGGTCACATTCACTGCCTGTCACTGTCTCAGAGGATTTTCCATTTGCGAGCTTTAGGTAACCTGTATGTTTAGGTCCATAACTGGGATGGTAGGTCAGCATCTGGTGTGCCCCTAACCCCAAATTTGTACTAAAAACTCCATACAGAGGCCAAGCAAAGGATGTGACAGTCACCAACCACGCACACCCTGCGGAGTATCTCAGCAGTTACGGAGAGGTAGGAGTACACGCTGGGGCGGGAAGAAGGGAAGAGCCCAGGCCTGACACAGGATGGACTTGGGGGAGACCATGCGCCCACAGGTCCTCCCTCACCCAGGTTTCTGTGACTGCTGGAGGGATGGTGTTTCCCAGGGTCGATCACCAGCATGACCAGTCTATGGCTCCCACGTGGATGCACACAGGCTCTTTGGGCAGAGGAGCTGGATGTGCCAGAGTCTGGAGGATGTGAGGGACACGTGTGACACCACCCTGACACCCGCAGAGCTGGTGAGAACCCCGGCCCTTCTGGGGGGCCATGGTGGATCCTGTCAGGAGGAGGCCAGCGAGGCTGAGGCAGTGGCACCCATCGCACATGCCAGTGTCTGCTGTTGACCATGGAGCAGCCTGGTCTGGTGCTGCCCCCCAGCCCCCGGCCTGGCGTGGGGCTGGTGCAGGGGGGCAGGGCAGGGCAGCTGGGCCCCCTCGGGGCCTCCTTGGGGCTGGGCCCCCCAGGGCAGCCAGGGCCCCCCGAAGGAGCGCTACAGCCGCTCCCTGGGCCCCGCACTGCGCGGCTGTGGCCCCCCCGCCCCTTGGCACAGATAAGATAAGGCCAGGGTGGGGGTGCCGGCTGCTATAAGAGGGTGTCCCCGCAGCACCACTGCCACCAGGACCTGCCTATTGCTGCCAGAGCTGCCCACCACTGCCAGCCACAACCATGCTGACCGCCGAGGACAAGAAGCTGATCACACAGATCTGGGAGAAGGTGGCAGGCCATGGAGAAGAATTCGGAGCGGAGGCACTGGAGAGGTGCGGGCTGGGCTCGGGGACCCTGCAGGCAAGGGGAGTGTGGGTGGGAGCCCCACGGGGCACTGGGGGGTGCCTGGGGTCTGCCAGCACTGACTGTCCCACTCCGGCAGGATGTTCATTACCTACCCCCAGACCAAGACCTACTTCCCCCACTTTGACCTGCATCACGGCTCCGACCAGATCCGTGGCCATGGCAAGAAGGTGGTGGCTGCCTTGGGCAATGCTGTCAAGAGCCTGGACAATCTCAGCCAGGCCCTGTCTGAGCTCAGCAACCTGCACGCCTACAACCTGCGTGTCGACCCCGTCAACTTCAAGGCAGGCGGGGACAGGGGCGGGGGGCCAGGGGCTGGGGTGGGGGGTTGGAGGACCCAGCAGTGGTGCTAAGCCCTGTTTTGCCTTGCAGCTGCTGTCGCAGTGCTTCCAGGTGGTGCTGGCCGCGCACCTGGGCAAGGAATACACCCCTGAGGTGCACGCCGCCTTCGACAAGTTCCTGTCTGCTGTGGCCGCCGTGCTGGCTGAGAAATACAGATGAGCCACCGCCTGCGCCCGGGTGCCATCAATAAAGACACCTTTGTCACAGCACCGTGTCTGTCTGTGCTGGGGTTGGGGTGCGCTGGGGTGCTCCCATCGGAGGGAGGGAGGGAGGGCGGGAGTGCCGGTGAGGTCAGCCATGGCACAAGGGGGCAGCACTGGCTGTGGGCTCCCTGGGAGCCCCCCCTGCGACCCCCGCCTGCTTCCACCCTGCAGCGTGACGTGCAGCACATGCTGGTAGCAGGATCCAGGGGATGGAGCCCAGCCTGTCACCTCACTATGCAGGTGACCTGGGGAGCAGGGGGGAAGGATGCGTCAAGCGAAATGGGGCTCTTGCATCCCCATGAAGGATTCTCGAGGTCGGGGGGGTGTAGGATTAATCCCTCTTGGCTCCATCTATCACAAGGGTTTATCAGGGATGCTGTGGGAGCTAAGTGCCTGCATGAGCTCCGGAAGCAGACAAGTTCATGGAGTGAAAAAACCCCACAGACCATTAATATAAACACAGTTCACAAGCCCCTGAGCCACAAATTCTCAGCGACTGCTGGGAGGTGCCCTCAACACTCGCCCCAGGTGTCTGCTCTTGCCTTGGCAGCAGCGCAGGCAGAGCCCATCCAGAACACGGCCACCCATTGCAAGGGTTTGGAGCCTGAATTTAAACAAAAAACCTTTGTCTTTACATCACAGCTGACGGGCTTGAGTGTACTAAACTAGCCTTGGGATTGCTCTGTGCCATGACACTGGAGGGAGGAGGAGAGCATTGGTGAGGGATGGGGGCCGTGCTGGTGGCACTGAGCGCAGACAGCAGCCAGACGCTGCCTGTGCAGGGACCCATCCTGCACAGAAACCTGGCGCTGGGAGTCCTTGGCCACAGCAGACCCCACTCCCACCAGCACATTTGTGAACCCACAGCACTTCTCCTCCATCCTCAGGCACACCCCGGGCTACATCCCGGCGTCTTCACATGCACGTACACCCGTTTATTCTCACGCCACTCCTCTGCCTTTGCAGTCGGTGGCCTGACGCGCACACGCATAGACACACTGCCCGGCTGCTGTTCCCCTGGGCTCTGATTCCTGGAAGATCATCTCCCCCATGCTCCCCTCCTCCCCTGCTCTGAAATGCTGCCAGCTCTGGCTAATCTCCCCCAAACACAAATGATAAGAACTGTTGGACATGGAGGAAACACGGGTGTGAACTGTCCCCTGCTTGCCTGCGCCAGCTCTCGAACCTACTGGAAGGACTGCAGCCCTCCTCATCTTCTTCACCCTCCCTGTTTTCCTCACCACCATCACCATCCTCACCTTCCTCACCGTCACTTGAGGCACATGGGGCTCACCATGGGCTGCTGCAGCCCTGTGTGCCTTCTTCCCCTGGCCACGAGCTCCTGCTGCTGTGGCCAGTGCTTGCATGGGTGCCTGGCACTGACCCCCATCGCTCTGCCAAGCATCCCCATGCAGGAATCAGGGTCACTAGGGCTGCCACAGCACATTTGCAGGAGAGAGGGCTGGGGCACGGGAGCTCCAGGGTCTGTATGCAAAGGGACACAACTGTGGCTTGGAAAGCAGGAGGCGAAGGGGCCACACACTTTGGGGTACACCAGATTGGGGTGCACTGAGGGAACAAGAGCAGTAGGTGCAGCAGGGCAGTGTGGATGTGTGGCTGCGTGTACAGGGCCACGCTGGATGGGAGGGGAGGGACTGGGGCAGTGTGTGTGTGCAGGGATGGTGACTGCATGGGGCTGCGCTGCATGGCAGCGTGTGCAGGGCCACGCGTGTACCAGGGCAGCTCACGTGTGTGCATGGAGACCGTGTTGGACAGGCCCTGTACATTCAGGTGCCCAGAGGGCAGCGTGCGGGTGTCGGGGTGCTGGGCAGGCTCAGTCTGTGGGGCACAGGCTCCTGCCATGCCACTAGAGTTACAGCTCCGCTTTGGGGCTGTCCCCTCCACCCTACCCAACACACCCAAGCTGTGCCAGAGCTGCCCGTGCCGGGGGTCCTCAGCCAGAGCCCCGAACCCAGCCTGTGCCAAGCGGGACAGATGCCTCCACCTGTGCCACCACTGGCCCTAACCCTAACCTTAAGCCTAAAACTAAACCTAAGCCTAAAAACTAAACCTAAGCCTAAACCAAACTCTAAGCCTAACTCGGGGTCAGCCCGTGCCAGGGGATCATCCACCCCGCGGGCCCCGGCCAGACACACCGCTGCTCCTGCGGGCAGAGCTCCAGCAGCCGGGCCCGGTGCCGAGGCGGGGTGCGGCGCTGGCGGGGGATGCGGGGGGCGCCTCCCCCTGGCCGGGGTCCAGAGGCGGCGGGGCCGGGCCGGGCGCAGGGCGGGCCGGGGACGGGCGGGGCCCCGGTACCGCATATAAGGGTGGCGGCGGGCGGCGGGGGCACCCGTGCTGGGGGCTGCCAACGCGGAGGAGACACCATGGTGCTGTCTGCCAACGACAAGACCCACGTGAAGGGCATCTTCGGCAAAATTGGGGGCCATGCCGAAGACTATGGCGCGGAGACCCTGGAGAGGTACATGTCCATCCGTGATGCTGTCCCCTTCCTGCCTGCCCCTGACTCCCTCCCTTCAGCCCCAGCCACAGCTGTTCTATGTGACCCTGCCCCATCTGTCCCCACCCACCCCTGACCCCCTCTGTCCCACAGGATGTTCATTACCTACCCCCAGACCAAGACCTACTTCCCCCACTTCGACCTGCAACACGGCTCTGCTCAGGTCAAGGCTCATGGCAAGAAGGTAGTGGCTGCGCTGATCGAGGCTGTCAACCACATTGATGACATCGCGGGTGCCCTGTCCAAGCTCAGTGACCTCCACGCCCAAAAACTCCGCGTGGACCCTGTCAACTTCAAAGTAAGTATCTGGGAAGGGGTGATAAGCCCAGCTCCCCTCCTGTGCCCCCCTCCCAGCCACCCCCTTGCTCACCCTTTCATTTTTCCTTTCAGCTGCTGAGCCATTGCTTCCTGGTGGTGGTGGCCATCCACCACCCCGCTGCCCTGACCCCAGAGGTCCACGCTTCCCTGGACAAGTTCATGTGTGCTGTGGGCAGCGTCCTGACTGCCAAGTACCGTTAAGACGGCACGATGGCCAGAGCTGGACCCGACCCGTTGCCAGCCCTCCCACAGCGAGCAGCCAAATGATCTGAAATAAAATCTGTTGCATTTGTGCTCCAGCCTTGTTGTCCTGCTCCCATTGCTGCCGGTGGGGAGGGAGTGGGAGGGGTCTGCTCTGGGCGTCTGAACTGGGGGTCTCCCCCCTGCCAGGTGGACATGTGGAGGGAGGGTTCTGTCTCTCGTGGGGTGGTGGTACGCGGCAGGCAGACGCTGCTCTGGGAGTGAGTGGGTCATTTCCAGGCACCGGTGGAGGGGAAAGACTTGCATCAAGCAGCCAGAGCCTGACCCTTGGGAGCTCACTGCAGCCCTGGCTGTCCCACCAGAGCACTGTACTACGATCTCCTCTTTCCCTACCACCCCCTGCACCCCTTTCCCTGCTTTCAGGCCAAACTGTTTGGGTTCATCTAGAAGAGCTTGCGGGAGGCAGTGGGTGCAGGGGTTCTGGGTGTCTGTGACCCTCTGCAGTGGCTCAGCCAGGAAACACTGAGGACCTCCAGGTACAAGGGCATCTTTCTGTGCATCCCTAGCATGCAGGGCTGTGCAGCGGCACAGGACTTCGGCTGGCATATCATTTTGGAGGGGACCTGGGGGTGGCTGGGGGGCATGGGGGGCTGCAAGAGGCTCAGCTCTTTGGGCCCTGAACCGCAGCAGGGTGTCAGTGCAGGAAAAGGAGTGCAGCCACTGAGGCGGCACTGGGTGCTGCAGTGCTGAGGGCTGCACAGCCTCCAGCCCTTATCGCAGGGCAGCTGCTGTGGGTGGGGGGCTGAAGGCATCCGATAAAGGGGAGCATGGGCTCTCCTCCAGCTGAGGGTGTGGTGGGAGATGGGGCAGCAGATAGCCCCAGAGGCTACAACCTGCCAGGTGCTGACTAAGGCTGCCATGTCCCTGCCAGGGCCAGGGGTGCTGGGGTGAAGGGCAATGGAAGCCTGAGGGCAGCTGGTGCAGCAGAGCCGGAGCCTGGAGCCAAGCAGAGGTTGCCATGGGCCCCTGTGCTCCCTGGCAAGGATAAACGCTTGGACCAGTCCCGTGGCCTCCAGTCACCATCAGTGAACACATCAGGCAGGAGAGGCCCTAAGTGACTTGTTAGAGAGAGATGCCCTGCAAGCCCCCAGGCTTTCTCCCGTGAAACACCAGATGCCCACCACTGATGGGGATGGTGAGATGAGGAAGTGAAAGTTGTTCAGGGTATCACCACCGACCTGATGTGCCCTTGCATGGAGCAGGGTCTTGGAGCAGGTTGCAGCCTTCCAGCTGCCATCAACCACAGAGCTGTATGCACAGCTCTGCTCCACAGAGAGCTTCTGCTCCTGGGGAGTTCACGGGGAGCAGAGGCACGGGATGTGTCAGGGCACGTGCATGGGCACAGTGGAGTGAGCTGGTGTGTAAAGCACTGGGACAAGCCGGCATCAATCTAGCCTGGAGTTGGGATGCTCCAGAGCTGGCTGGAAAGGACCCTCGCGGGGGTCCTCGTGGAGATGGCCTGTGTGTCAGACGGAGACGCAGGAGTGACACGGAGACAGCGTGTGCGGGGTGGGGGGGAAGGAGCTGGCAGCTGTCCCCTCTGCCCCTGCAGCGCCGTGTCGTGTCCTCACGGTCTGCCTGGCCGCGGAACCGCGGGATGAGCTGTACCCCGGCCGTTCGTCCCCGCTGCCACCAGGTGGGGACCTCCCGCCGCGGCGCTGATCGGGGCCGAGCAGAGCGAACCGAGGGCCGGGCCGCGGGGCCACCGCGGCGCTGCGCTGGGGCCTCCGCACAGGGAAAAGCGGCTGGGCCAGCTCAGGCGCCGAGCACGCCAGGGACGGGTACCGGCTCGGAGGGGGCAGGAACCGCCCCAGCAGCCGCGCACCCTGTGCCTCCTCCTCGTAACACTGGGCCCGGGCATCCCTTGGTGGCCACGGCTTCGTGTGCCTCGGACGCAGCCCGCCCGCCGGCTCCCCCCGGCCCAGCCCGGCTCCCGGGGCTGCCGCAGCAGGCTGTCCGGGGGCAGGGCCGGTCCCCCCGCTGCCTGCCCAGGTCGGTTTCCCAGCTGCTTTGCCGCAGCCCGGGCGCTGAGCTGCTGCGGGAGGTCGCGGCATCGGAGGGGGCTTGGGGGACAGAGCCCCGTACCCCGGGCCGTGGGAGAGCTCGGCAGGCGGGTCCGGGTGAAGGAGGAGGATGAACACCTTCGGGGGGATGGAGCCTGCCCTGATGTGTCTGCTGCCTGGAGGCCTTCCTTGCCGACACTTGTTCCTGATGGACAGAGCACCCGTGGTTCAGACACCCACAGACCAGTCTTGTCCTAGGACAGCTCCGAGGCCAGTGGGATCTCAGAGCTTGTTTTTATTGGAAGTGGAGCTAAAATGACATCGGGAATCAAGCCTGATGTTACAACTTGCCTGATCACCACACTTTACCAGTCCCTTGAGGGTTGCCAGCTGTGCTGTCCAGGCAGCTTGGACAGGACTCCTGTTAGCACCTGTCATGGCCCTAGAACAGGGAAAGGCAAGGGACTGGGAAGTGGCAGAAAGGGACACCGAAGGACACGGTTCTGGGGGGAGGTCACACGCCCTAGGGGGAACCACTGGGAATTTCCCATTCAAAACTTAGCAGAGAAGCAGCGGGAAGATGTAGAATTGATCTCTTACTGGGAGTTGATCCTAGGACACCAGCTAAGAGATCCTCTTGCTGGAGAGATGAGGGAAAACATCATGTGTTTTCCAAACTGCTCTTCTCTTTATAGATCCTCTACTGGCATTCTGTATGCCAATAGAATAACTCATGATTTGTGCCACCCGTGTACGTCTTTCACCAACAGTTTGCTGCGTAAGCACGCTGTTTGCCTCCTGGTGGGACAGTTTCTCTTCCCTAATTGCCAGGCTTGCCGTGCTGAGCCGGTCTCTCCCATTTGTCAACGCTATTTGTATTTCACGCCAGTGCTGCGGGGTGCTCGCGGCCCCTCCAGCTCAGGATTTAATAAGTGCCTTCTCCATTACAACACATAAGTTATTGATGAAGGAACGGTGAATAATAATGATCCCAAGGACTGGGATCTGTCAAAGAAGGAAAACAGACTTGTCTGAAATGATTCATTCCTGGCAGTGGCTATGGTCATTACTCATCTCTTTCTTCGATTAAATGTCCCACGGCTTTTTGGTGATTTGAAGTTGACTGGTTTATGGTTCCTTAGTCTCCTCCTTTTCCTCTGCTAATGATAAGAGACCCTATTGTCTCATTTCTGTGTCCCCACCACCCTCTGCTGCTTCTCAGAGATTCTGGCTGCGTGGAGGTGGCTCCCATCGGTGAGGGGTGGGTTTTCAGGCAAACACTGAGAAGAGCACAATAACTGAAACACGCTTTAATCCACAGGTTTTAGGATTTATGAAGGACTTAAAATACTTTCTCCCCTTCCTTACCTAGAAGCAGAGAGAGAAGCGAGCAGCCACATCAAGCACAGCTCTACAAGAACCTCCAGACAGGACAGAGCTGACAAAAACAAGTATCCTGACAACGTGAGACGCTCTCTGCCCTCTTTTTGCCATCATAAAAAGTTTAACGTTGCGAGCAACATCTCAGAAAACCTTTTTGCTGATGATGGCCCTCAAAGCTGAGCTGTGAGGAGCCCAGGTCTCCTTCGGTGAGCCCCAGGGACTGGGAGGGTGTCAAGCACCATGAGTCCTTGGGGATGGTCACAACAGAATCCAGGCCTTGGAATTTATATCTGGGAGGAGAAGGAGCCAACCTGCGTAACGCAACGTTGGCCACCGATGCCCTCTCAGGGGGTGAGCAGAAACTTTCCACCCCACTTTGCACTGGGTTTCCACCTCCTTTTTGTGGCTGTATAATTTTTGATAATCGGATCTAGCTAGCATCTTGCTGCAGCCATACTGCCAGGAGCCCTTTCCAATGGGATCACAGTACTCCTCAGGCCAGCCTGCTTGTCTTGTCCATGGGGGACTGGTCGGATTGTTTACTACAGAGATGGGACTAGAACTGTAAAACTTGGCTTCCCATGGGTGGAGAGACCTGAGCGACTGTGCCTGAGGATGGTGAACTGAGAAGCCGGGCAGTGTTCTGCTGGTAAGAGCGTTGGTTCCCCTCTCCCGGTGCTGTTTTCAGAGAGCACACCAGCCCCGCTGGTTTTCATCCAGCGTCCGCACCAGCAGGAACAGCCATTTCAGAGGGTGCTTTCCTGCCTGCTAACTTCAGCATCTGCCTGCTGACCTGCTGCTCGGGAATCCCCTATACCTTTTATCAGCCTGCTGAGCCTATTTGTTTCTGCAGCCTTCTATGGCAGCGAGTTCCAGAAGTTCATTCTCCCTCCATCCTGTATAAAGTCCTTTTCATCCATTTTAAACCAACCTCCCAGACTCATCAATGGCCTCTGATTCCAGTCACGCAGAACCGGGTGAGCATCAGGTTCACAGTCACTTTAGGAGTTTGTAGAGTTGGTCCTTTTTGCTTCTCCTTCTCCAGGGAAAGGTCCAGGCCTTCCTAGGACCTCTGAGTGCACCACCCCATCCCCTTGGTCATCTTGCTCTGCTCCAAGTTCATGACATCCTTTGATCAGAAGCCAGCACTGCACAGATGTGAGTCCACCAGGCTGTTACACAGCAGGGCAAAGATGCCCTCCTTGTTTTGATAACCTAAGTCCTTCCTGACACCATCGCTGCGGTTCTTTGGGGGGGTTCGTGGTGGGGGTTTTTTTGCTGTACATCAATGCTACAATTTTGGTGGGCCACAAACTCAGACTCCAGCATCTTTTCCCTGAGCTGTAATAGCCAGTTTGAGTTCAACCTCCTCTGGTTTAGATCGTATTTCCCCATCTGTGTCACCTTATTTATCTACACTGGAACAACTGACCTCCTATTTGTCTGCTCGTGGAAAACACCGTATGCTGCACACAGCAGAGCTCCACGGATGGCAGCACATAGCCCCCCACCGGTCCCCTGCAGTGATGGAGCGTGGTCAGAATTCTCTGTCAAAAGCCAATTTGGGGTTCTTCGTTATACTCTTTCTTTCCTTCCCCATTTCCTGTCACAGTGACTTCAAGTAGCCCACAAGCTGCTGGTCAAACACAACTCAAAGGATCTGGCTGGAGGTGGTTAAGACACAGGGGTTTCCAGCCAACACCCTTTCTTACCGCCTATACCAGATGGGACAGAGGCAGGGGTGCAGGCTGTGCCAGCCCTGTGCTCTCCAGAGACATTCGGACATGGCCAGGAGGATCCCAGCGATGGATTTATGGAAAGCAATGCAGCAAAATGTGCATTGCAGCTGCTCAGCCAGAAAGCTCTTCTACCTCCTGCAGTGGCTGAGCAGCTGAGTGCCTTTATTAATAGCAGAAGTATATTTATCAGAACGCGTGGGTCAGCACAGCCGGAGCTCCACAGGTTCCATTTGGACAGGTCACCGGTATTTATTTTTCCAGACCGTAGGTTCAATCAGGGTTATTTTCAGTACAGGGCCCAGGTCTCTCCCTGGGTCTGTAGGAAACATACTGTGTGGGACAGGACCTTCCCCTTGCCTCTGACCTCCTGCAGAAGGGCTGTGCTTGAGACATCAATGTGCCGCCAGGCACCACGTAGCCGCGCTCCCCCAGATGTAAGCATGGACAGGAGCTCACCACGGATCTTCTAAACCTTCTGACTTGTGTTGCTGCTACAAGAGGAGGAGATATCATGACCAGTTCAAGAAGGACAGGGAGCTCCTGGAGAAGGGACAACAAAGGGCTACAGTGATGATGACTAGAACATCTCTCCTGTGAAGAGAGGCTGAGGGACTTGGGGCTGTTTGGCCTGCAGAAGGCTGAGGGGGATCTTCTCAATGCTGATAAATCCTTCAGGGGTGGGCTTAGGAGGACGGGTCATTTTGTATTCAGTGGTGCCCAGGGACAGGACAAGAGGTGATGGGCACAAACTGGAATAGAAGAAGTTTCACCCAACCATGAGGAGGAACTTCTTTTCTGGGAGGGTGGCAGAGCCCTGGGCCAGGCTGCCCAGAGAGGTTGGGGAGTCTCCATCTCTGGAGACCTTCAAACCCTGTGATCCTGGGCACCGTCCTGTGCAGCCTGCTCGAGGGGATCCTGCTCTGGCAGGGGTGGGACTGGATGATCTCCAGAGGTCCCTGCCAGCCCCCACCATTTTGTGAGTGGTTCTGTGATTCTGATCTTCTGCCCAGTTGCAGGTCACGGTGATCCATGGGTAGCTGGACGAGTACATGCATGGCACAGCCTGTGGAAATGGAGGAAGCTTCACCTTCAGCTTCGCAGCAACAGGGGGATCCTCCTTGGTTCCAACTCACCCTGTCCTCTTGAGAGTGCAAGGCTGATCAGCCAAAGGGGAAGGAGGCAACCCACCAAGCCACCAAGCCAAAGGCAACATTTTCGTGTCCTCAGGTGCTTGGAGCAGCTGCCAGTCTGGTGGTGAGAGCATCCACCACCCCAGACAGCTCTGGTGAACACTGGAATGCTTTCTGTAGGGAGCAGGAGCAAGTCTAAGGGACCTGGGCTGTGGCACTGCAGCACGGTGAGGGGCTGGTCCTGTGTTATGTCAGATGGGTTTGGTTTGTGCCTGGAGCTCTCTGATCTTTGACTTTGAATCTCATTTTTTGTCCTTTAAGAGGAAAAATAACTGTGAGTAGACAGAGTGTTGCAGGAGAGTCATTCATAAGGATTGATCACTGGTGGGCTGGTACCTCTAAAGAGGAGCTGAAGGCTGAATCAGGGTAGGATGGGAACAGAAGAGTTTGTTTGTTCTTCTGAAAGAAGAGCAATTCTTGAGCAACAGCACAATCAATTGGGAGAACCCAGAGCTGATGTGGAAGAGGCTTGCTGTTCCTCAGGGAAAACATTTTACAGTTACTTTGTATCCCAAAGAAGCAGGAATAAACCCCAGAGAGAGTGTCTAATGCCCAACTTGGGTGTGATTGTCAGAAGGATGTTAGGAATAATAATCAGGTTATGAAACACGGAGCAGAGGAACAGCCCTCGGAGGCGGCTTTGAGTCGAGGTTCACAATACGCACGTGTGCAGCAAGAACAAATAAACCCATTGAGCTGGGGGTCAGGATCTCAAAGTTCAGTCTCCAGCTTCGCTGTAAGGTGTGAGCAGCGTTACAGCAGCGTCACGCGGTGCCGCACCGCGCGAGTTGGACTGACGGACGGACGGGTGAGTGTGAGAGCTGCAGGACAGGCCTCCAGGGGTAACACGAGTGTTGAAAGGGGATTGTTGGCTCGGGGGAAATTACTAGAGGGATCTGACCCTGGGTCTGGCCTTGGGATTTTTATTAATGGCCAAAATATTAAAAAAACAAATTAAAAACCCCTGTGGTACTGTGACACTAAGGGAGGACTGGGCGATGACAGGCTACTCGATGGCCTCAGGGATCAGCATAGCAGAAAGGGGGTGATGTCCTCATGCCCAGCAACAGGCATGCAGGGAGCTGATGCTGCCTTTAGGCAGGACCCATTCAAGCAGGAGAGCTCAGAACATGAGGATGGCATTGCCCAGGGACAGATGGAAACGAGCAGCCTGGGAATCAGGAGTCCCTTCCAATCCCATGTTTTATGTGCTCAAGCTTCTGGGCTGACTTCAGGGAAGTTTTCTCATAAATTAGATGAGGGCATTGCTAGCTATTGATTGCAAAACCTGCTCTGACCGGGCTTTTGGTGATGTCAGAGCCCCTAGGAAATGACTGGCTTTTCCCTGGGGGATTTCCTTCCCATACCCAATAAACTTACCACAGGAATGTCAGGCCCATGAGAGCAAGAAGCAAAGATTTTGAGCTCCTGAAAAAGTCCATCTTCAGGGAGATACTGGTTGACTGAAAGCAGGTCTGAAGACCCCAACCAAGCTGACCCACAGGCAAAGGGTGGGATTTTTCCCTGAGCAAGGACTCTGAGGCTGTCCAGCCTGCATTATTCTCCTGGAGAACACTGACACATGAGAAAGTTTCCCAGAGAAAAGGCCCATAGGAGGACAGACCCTGGGCTCTTTTGCAAACAGTCAGCACATCAGAGGATGAGTTGACCTCTGGAAGCCACATCTCCTCCGTGTCCTACAGGAGTGGCAGGTATGTGAGAGCCCAGAAGGCATCCAGGCTTTCCAGGGAAGTGCATAACCCCGCTTCAGATCGAAGGGCTGTGAGCACCCCCAACAGTGTCAGTTCCAAGCTCAGGAAGGGTGGGCAACTGCTGTCTAGTTACAGTGGAGGCACGTTAATATTCGGGATTGCAGGCTGAACTCATCCTGAATTCCCAGCTCGCCTCCTCCCGTGGCCACAGCGCGGCTCCAGCACACCCCTTTGCCCCAGGGCAGACTCCCCGGGGCCCAGGGTGCTTCGGGGGGCTAGGGTCCCCCACTAAGCCAGGCTCCTGAGGTTGTCAGGGACCTCTCAGGGTGTCGGGGAGCCAGACGACCCCACGGATGTCTTCGGTCATCGGGCTGCCTGGGCTTATCTGAGCTCCTGGGGTGCTCACAGGGCTCCAGGGCTTCCCCAGGGGTCCCCGGGACAGGGGGGCTCCCAGGGGGTGCTGGGGCTGCCTCTGGGCACCCACAGGCCTCTCCCCAAGACCCGCAAGGCTCCCCCGGCTTGCGGGCACCCGAGGAGTCCTGATCTGCCCGACCCAGCGGTCCCCACGCCCGCCTCGGCGGCGGCTCCGGCGACGGCTCCGGCGGCGGGAGGAGGCGGGGGGGGGGCGGGGGGCGGTTCCGCCGGGGGCAGGCCGGGGCGGAGCGGGCCGGCGGAAGCGGGCGGCGGCGGCGGCGATGGCGCTGCGGGGCGGGCGGCGGGCGGCGATGCCGGGGTAGCGCCGGGCGGCCATGGCGCGGGGGGGCGGCCCGCCGCTGCGGCTGCTGCTCCGGCTCCTACTCCAGCTCCTGGCGCTGCCCGCCGGCCGCGGCGACCGCGCCGGCTCTGGTGAGTCCCGCCCGGGGACGGCGTCTGGGGGGAGGCGGGGTGCTCGGGGGGCAGTTTGGGGATGCTCCGCGGGGATCGGTGCTGGGGCGGCGGGGCGCGTCTGACGCGGGGGGGCACGGCCGCCCGGCGGGCAGGGACCCGGGTGGGGAACCAGCCGGGTTACGTTACGGAGAGCAGGGACCTGCCCGCCGCGCAGCCCCGGGAGCTGGCCCGAGCCCCGCAGCTCCCGCCGGCGCTGGCGTTGCGGTGCCCTCGGCGTCTCCCGAGGGATGCGGGGCTCCGCGGGCCGGCCCCGGTGGAGCAGCGCAAGCGGCGGACACGGCGGGGCAGCGGGGCCCGGGCCTGCCCCTCACCCCCGGGGCTGTCCGCTGGGCTGGCAGCGGCGGTGGCAGTTTCGCTGGGGTCTGCTTTGTTTTCGGGGGACTTTATTCCCGGCGCAGCAGAGCGGCCGGGCAGGAGCCGTGGGACTGGGCAGGGCGGGGGGATGCTCTTCACGGCGGTACCGGGGGTCTCGTGGGGCTGGGCTGGGCAGGGCGGGGGGATGCTCTTCATGGCGGTACCGGGGGGCTGCGGTTCCTAGGGAACCGTGCCACCCCCTCCAGTCAGGGGTGGGGTGTTGGAAGGGTTTGCGGGGGTGAGGCTGTTTGTCCCGTCACAGAGCCCGGTTTGGGCTGGCAGCGGCTGTTTGCTGCTGGTGGTTATCGCTTCCTCATAGCCCGTGAGGCTCCGGATCGGTGAGATGGCCTTTTGCCCCCGGCCCACCCTCCCTTGGCATCCTGTTAGCTGGGTTCCCAGCCCTGGAGAGCTACCCTGCGCTTCAGGCAGGCTTGTCTTGGCGCCGTCCTGCTGGCTGGGGTGATGAATGTCCCTGTGGGGTTCAGTCTGGGAGCCAGCAGAGATGAGCTGCCCCACAGACAGGCGAGGAGTCCCTTTCTGGAACATTTGAAGATGGATTTTTGACCCAGGAGCAGGGGTTCTATTAGGTCATAGATGGCCAAACACCATGCCCTGTAGCCATGTGTGGTCCGGAGTCAGCCGTCTTGCTGTCCATACAGCTGTACACAGTGTCTGCTTTGAAACAAGGGCATTGTCCTTCCAGTGGGAAGCCCCGAAACTGGAGGGCAAGGTTATCATTCCCTGAACCCACCGTGAGCTGGTCTTTGGGCAGATGAGCCCAAGCATCACAGGCGGCTCTTTATTCTGAAGCTCAGTAATGTGTCTCTCCTGCCTTTCGCTTCTTGTCTTGAAAACACTTTTTTGTGTAATACGTGTGAAATCTGCTCCTGCCAAATCGCCTGGGAGCGGGTGGAAGCAGGATCAGTTTGAGGACTCCCTTGCTCGGTCTAAAGGCCAGCTTTATGTCATGGGACAGTCGAGCAGTACTTTCCAGGTGCCATGGAAGAGATGGGGACAGAGGCGTCCCCAGCACAGCAATCGGGGACGCTCCCTCAATGCAAATGGGCTGCTGGCGCACACCTTGCTGGTGATGACCTGTCTTTCTGGCTTTTCCCCACTGATGCCTGATTTATCTGCCAGTGGTTACTTCCTCCTCAGCCCAGGCAGAGGGTCAGTGTACCTGGGTGCCACCGTGAGCTGGGGCTTGGCCAGCTGTCACCACGAGAACCTGTTTGCAAGCAGATTTCTGCCCATACTGGTGTTCTGCTGGTACAGCCCCTGGTCGCAGGCAGCGTCTGGGCAGGGTGGGTCTGCCTGCCTGTCCCTGGCCCGACACCACGCCACAGCTCCCGCTGTATAATTTGCCAGCCCTTAATAAACAGCGCTGCCGATTTCTGGGGTTTCTAATTTTGCAGTCTGCATGCCCTCTCCTCCGCAAGAGCCGCACGCATCGTGCTTCAGCTTCGTAAGGACGTGCAGGATGGGAGGTGACCGTGGCTGTTGGCTGCGCAGAGCCTGATGGCCAGAGGGGCTGGAGCAGCCTGCATCACGTCCGGAGGGCTTGTCCCCATGCAGGTGGGGTGGGTTGGCCCTGTCTGGGGGCCAGGTGCCCCCCAAAGCCGCTCTGTCACCCCCATCCTTAGCTGGCAGGGGACAGAAGATAGAACAAAAGGTTGTGGGTCGAGATAAGGGCAGGGAGAGATCACTCACCCATTGCAGTCATGGGCAAAGCAGACTCAACACCGAATAAAATCTATCTAATTTATTGCCCTCTGAAAACAGAGTAGGATCATGAGAGATAAAAGCAAGTCTTCAAATGCCTCCCTTCTTCCTGGTGTCAGTGTTGTGCAGAAGTTCTCTCCCTGACCCCCCTGCAGCACAGGGAGGGAGTGAGGGTTGGGGTCAGTTCATCACACGTTAGCTCTGCTGCTCCTTCCTCCTCAGGGCAGGATTCCTCACCCCCTTCCCCTGCTGCACTGTGGGGTCCCACCCACAGCAGACAGTCCTCCACAAACTTCTCCAATGTGAGTCCTTTACCATGGGGCTTCAGCTCTTCCCCAGCTGCCCCAGCATGGGTCACTGCTGTGGGTGCAGACATAAATCACAGAACATCTCTCTGTCTTTCAGGCCCAGTCTGCTCCAGCCTGGTCCTCCATGGGGTCACAAATCTGCCCACCAGCAAACCGGCTCCAGTGTGGGCCCCTCTCTCTCTCCACCAGCTGCAGGTCCTGCCAGGAGCTTGCTCCAGCATGGGCTTCTCACCAGTTCACAGCATCCTCAGGTGTCTCCACGTGCTCCACCGTAGGGTCCTCCCTGGGCTGCAGGGGAATCTCTGCTCCATCATTATCCTTCCTGGGCTGCGGGGGCACAGCCTGCCTCATCAGGGTCTTCTCCAAGGGCTGCTCCTGCTCCTGTGGCACCTCCTCCCCATCCTCCTTCACCAACCTTGGTGTCTGCACAGTTTCTCACATATTCTCACTCATTTCCTGGTGGCAAAAAGCTGCTGCTTGTGTTTTTTTCCTTCTTAACTGTTACCCCAGAGGCGCTGACATGGTCGCTGATGGGCTCAGCCTTGGTCAGCGGCAGGCCCAGCCTTGAACCACTGGTGTTTGTCAGACCTGGGAGAAACTTCTGGCTGCTCCTTGCAGCAGCCACCCCTGCAGCCCCCTCCTCTGCCAGGACCCAGCCACGCAAACCCACCACAGCCGGTTGTTTGAGGAGACCTGTTGCACTGGCAGGACCAGGGCTCCCCCAGCTCTTATGGCTTTTGGTGTCCCTGCATCCCTCATCCTGGCCCCAGAGATCTCCCTGGCCTTCCTTCAGTGAACACGCTGCTGGATGAAGGCTGCTCCCTCGGAGGTTCACAGTGTGGCATAGCTGGGCTCGTGGGGGCTCGCAGCCAGCTCTCGTCCACAGCAGCCCACACGCCGTGCCAGCATCACAGCCGGGGAGCGTTGGCTTGAAAAGCCCCTTTTGTGGTCCCTGCTCCTCCCTGGCCTGGAGAGCAGTGTAGCACTGGCTCTGCCCAGGCACCGCGGGCCCCTCGCTGTCCTGCCCCTCGCTGTCCTGTCCCACACCTTCGCCTGGCCCCGCACGTTCAGGTGCTGCACGCTGCTCCCTCGGCTGGGCCTGCGTGTGGCGGCCGGGGCAGCCCCTGAAGCAAGGTGAGGTGAGGCAGCCACTCTGTTCCTGCCCTCGGCTGGCGTGGCTGGTATTTCTTGCTGTCCTGTTTCCCTGTTGAATTTGCAGGTGCCCTGAGGCTCTGGCTTGGTGGATTGCCAGGGACTTAAACCCACGGTTCTGTCCCGTCGCAGCGCTGCAGGTGCAGGCCCGGGCGTCCTGCTGTGGGGCATGGATCACAGCTCCTGCCAGGGGCAGGTTCCTCTTGGCACCAAGCACCTCCCAAGGCTCCGGTCCTGCCCGAGGACTGTTTCCCTCTTTCTCTGGCATCTTTCTCCAACACAGAGGGGTGCTCTGTGTTCCCAGCATGACCTGAGCAGGCAGGCAAGCCAAACCCTGTTCGCTGCTTTACTCTCTGGTGGAAACGAGGAACCTGGGTCTGAAAGTTGCCTCAGTTTCTCCCTTGAGTACAGAGCATCTGGGAGGACTAGGCAGAGACATGATGAAATCTTCTCCTACCCCCTTGCTGAGTGTTATCTTGCCTTGTTTTCAGATGGGTGGTGTGGCCTTGGCTCTGCTGTCTCCGTGCAGTTTTGTCCCTGGCACGATGGTTTTTACCATCCCCGAGCTGCAACCCAGCCGGGTTCTGCCTGACAGCAACGTTGGTGTATAACCTCATGGGCAAAAGTATTGGCAGGCTGGGGCGAGCTGTAGGCACGGCTGGGCAGGGGCATGGAGGGGGGTCTGGTCAGTCCTGATGGCTCTTGCACGGAACCGTCATTGCCATAGACTGTGTTAAGTGGGAAGGGACCTTCAGAGGCCACCCAGTCCCACCCTGCAGTGAGCAGGGATACCTTTAACTAGAGCAGGTCACTCAGGGCCCCATCAAGCCTGACCTTGAATGTCTCCAGGGATGAGGCCTCTGGACAACCTGTGCCAGGGTCTCACCGCCCTCAGAGGGAAGAACTTCTCCCTCAGGTCTCATCTAACCCTGCCCTGCTGGAGTTTCAACCATCACCCCTCGTCCCACTGCTCCCTGCCCTTACAAACAGCCCTTCCCAGCTTCCCTGTAGGTCCCTCAGGGACTGGAAGGGGCTCCGAGCTCTCCCTGAACCTTCTCCAGGCTGAACCAGCCCAGCTCTCCCAGCCTGTCTCTGTAGCAGAGCTGCTCCAGCCCTGGGATCATCATTGTGACCTCCTCTGGCCCTGCTCCAACAGGTCCTCCTTGTGCTGAGGGCTCCAGAGCTGGAGGCAGCGCTGCAGGGGGGTGTCCCCAGAGCAGAGCAGGGGGACAATCCCCTCTCTGGATCTGCTGGCCCCACTCCTTGGGCTGCAGCCCAGGATGTGATGGGCCTGCTGGGCTGCGAGGACACATCGCTGGCTCCTGTCCAGCTCTGTGGCCATCAGTACCCCAAGTCCTTTCTGCAAGGCTGCTCTATCACATCAGCCCCAGCCTGTGTTGATAATGAAGGTTGTCCCGACCCAAGCGTGGGACCTTGCCCTTGTCCTTGTTGAGCTTGTTGTCCTCTTGCGTGAGCTTTCAGCCTACCCAGGGCTGCTCTCGCTCTCCCAGCAGCCTTCCATCCAGGCAGGAAAATCTTTAGGCTTCAGAGGGTGCATCTGAAAGCAGCCTCGGGTTTGCAGCGCATGAGTTTCCATCACGCTGCGTGTCACAGGAAGGCAGCGTGTTGTGCAGTACATGTTTCCTGAGCTGGGTGACACCGATAACATCAGCCCCTGTGCTCCACAGAGGCAGACAGGGCACAGCTCGCTCTTCCCTGTTGGCACCATGAACTGCTGCCTGGGTCCGGAGCACCCCTGGGCTCCCTGCACCCGTCTGCCCAGCACCGTCTGCCCCGGACATTGCCTTTTCTTGTGCCATCAACTTTTTCCCTTGTCCTTGTCCTCCTCCTCAGTGTCCCCAGTGATTGTCACCCTGCGAGCACATCTCGCAGAGCGCGGTTAAGGCACCTTTCAGTGCTTTCTGGCTGTGACACTTCTGTAGCAGGGGTGGGTGGCTCTGGCCAACGGACGGCATGGTTCGTGACCTGTCTGGTGGGCCTGGGGTGACAACTCGGGGGTACAACAGGCTCCTCTCCAGCAGCCTTAAAACACGTGTGTGCCTGTGGGTGTAGCCTGTCCCCGGCAGCCACCCCCGTGACCGCTGTTCTCCCCCTTTCAGACTCCCTGTATGTCTCCGAGTACTTCTCCCAGAGCGCACAGAAGCTGTCCTTCTACAGCTGGTATGGCAACGCCAAGCTCTTCCACTTCCGTGTGCCTGAAGACACCGTGCTGCTTCGCTGGCTCCTGCAGGCGTCCCGGGGGAAAGGGCCCGAGTGCACCGACATGGAGATCACGGTGTACGTATGTCCCAGTGCTGGCCCACGCGGGCCTCCTGTCCTTCTCTTGTCCTTGCAGCTCATGGCTGGGGTTGGGTGGTCCTAGGAGGCTGGACTCTGTTCCCCGGGTGCCTCAGCAGTGTCGTAGTGCTAAAGCAGTGTTTAACTTGTAGGAACACTTCATGTTTGTGTTACCAGTGGCCCTGGGGCTGTCTTATCAGAGATGACGTCTCAGAGACGCCCTAGAAATACCAGGCAGAGCTCTGCAGTGAGACGGGCAGCGCAGGTCATGAGCGGGGTGTTCTGATATGTCTGTGTCTGGCAGGACCCCGTGTGTGGTACCAGGGGATGTGGCAGAACTTGCAAGGGGCTCCAGAGGACACAAACTGGTTGGAGATGGACAATTTCCCCAGTACAGGAGAACCGGAGGGTCTAGGGATGTTTTTTTTGGGGATGCAGGCCGAGTATGGAGCAGAGATAGGCATGCCGAGTCCTGTGGACACGGCAGTGGGAGAAGACTGCAAACTCGATGCCAGTGCAAGAGATGTAGTGCTTGAGTTGTTGGGGGTTTTGAGGTCAAAAATGTGAGGGTGGGGTGAGACTTTGAGCTGTAATTTGGGAGGGTCTCAACTTACCAGGCAGGTTGTGCCTGTAGAGACGTGTGGAGCTCTGGCAACCACTCCAGCGAGGTCTCAGCAGTGACTGAAGCTTGGTGCTCGGCTTGTGCTTCCCTGCTCTGTCTGGGGCACACACTGCTGCTCTTAGTTGCTCTGGAGCAGCCCCATACAGATGATCTTCCTGCTTCCTAGAAAGGTTTCTGATAGTTTGGGGATGTGAGGGACAAGGCGGCAGCTAAATGATGCCCTAAGAATGAGGAGTGGCCCAGCTAAGCTCAGACAGGTCAATGCCACGTCACCAGCCAGGCTTGCTAGCTGGACCTGCTGTGTTGCTGCTCACCTGCCATGCTCTAGCAGTCCAAAAGCAGCAAATTAAATGCCAAATTGGCTGCTCAAATAAACATCCCATTTGTTAGCTGCTTATCTGGAAAGCAGAAGTGAAGTCCGTCACGGGGCCCTCCCTGATGACCATCTTCGTAGCCTGGCTCCCCACCCTCCTTAAAAGAGGAACGGGGGAAGCTGCTGGTTGTAGCTGGACCCTGAGAGCTCCTTGCAGGTGACGAGGCCTGTAGGGAATCTGCTGATGCTTGTATAAAAGGGGGAGTCTTGAGGCTGGGGCTTCACCCTCGTGAGCATGAAAATCTGCGTTCAGGCTTGATGGAACCATGCAAATCCTTATCTTAGTAAGCAGCCAGGTCAAACCAATCCCTAAACAAATGCCGGGTAAGGTAAAAGCAGCCACTCCTCACCAGATGGATTGATCTGTGGTTCTTGTGGAAAACGTGGGGTTTTTGCAGCTCCCTGTCGGATCCCAGGCCAACCCAGGTGTCCCCCAAGCTGTTCATACCCCAGTTCATCTTGCCAGCGCCTCTGCATCTCGTGATCCATTCTCACTCTGGTTTCCCTCGCAGGCACTTCCGCTATGGAGCCCCTCCCGTCATTAATCCGCTGGGCACTCGCTTTCCCGCCAACGCGACCGTCCGTCCTTCCTACAACATCAGCATCGCGCTGCGCAGCGCTGTGCAGAACACCACCTTCGTGAACGTCACCGCCCCCGCCGCCGGGGACTGGTTCATCGCCGCCCACCTCCCCGAGGCTGCCAGCAGGATTGAAGTGAAGGTGAGGGTCCCGGCGCGGGTCTCGCCCGGCGCTCTGCCCCACGTCCTGCTGTGCCTGACCTCTGCTCTCCCTTCCCGCAGGGCTTCTCCACCCCGTGCCCCTACATGTTCCAGGCGGATATGTTTGTGCTCAGACTGGCTGAAATGCCCATCCTGGAGCCCGGTGTCCTCACGCCGCAGACCATCGTCTCTCCTGCTAAGCCGCTGCATGTCAAGTGAGAGCGGTGGGCGGGAAGGCTTGGGGAGGGGGTGGTGGGATTCCTGGGGGTGCCACTGAGGTGCTGCTGTCTGCAGGTGGGGGCTAGGGGTTCTCTGAGCCTGTGTGCTGAGCTCCCCGCAGCACCGGGAGCATGCAAGTGCGTTATCCAGCTCTGCCTAAGTGGCTTCAGCATTCAGCTGTGAGATGTGTCCCTTGGTCAGGACCTTCACAGCACCAGCCAGGCCAACCCAGCTCTTGCCAGGTGCTGCGGTGGGCTGTGGCTGGCCTGCGCTGCAAGTGGGAGCCCTGCAAACCGCTGGTCTCTCCTCCTGCAGGCTCTTCGTTCCCAAGCATGCCGCAGGGATGCGGTTGGAGCTGCACAACTGCCTGATGGGCCAGCAGAAGGCATGCACTGTGCGTGTGGTGCTGGGCTCCATCACCCTGCCCCAGTCCTTCCAGAGGATCATCACCTGCGCGGGCAGCACGAACTGCAGCCTGGCGCTGGACTCGCCGCCCTGGGAGAAGTGGCTGCAGATCATGGTGGAGAGTCTTGGTACCGCCAACACCAGCGTGTCAGTGGAGATGCTGGCTTCCTTCACGGGTGGGCTTCTGCTCTCACTAGCCCTGGGGGAAGGACTGGAGGGAATTTGGTGTCTGCTGCGTCTCCCTCAGCCTTGGCGTGGGTGGCTGCGGTGGCCTGCGCTTCCCAGCACACCGGTTACCTGGGTGCAACCTCGGGGGCTGAGACCTAGTCGTTGCTTTGGGGCCGAAAGCGAGGGCTCCAGCGGTCACCCCAAGGGATACTCCTGGTGCTGCCTAATTGGGGAACGCCTGTGAGGTTTGGGGTCTCTGAAGCAGTAATGTTTTCCAAAGGTGTTTGGGAAGCAGTGGCTGACTTAAAATCTGGTGGGGACAATAGTTCTGTGTAGAGGCACCAGAGTAATGACGGCGACTATGGACTGGCCATAAGCAGCCTACAGACAGGAAATTGGCTCGTAGAGCTTTACTGGGGCAGTGGCTTGGCCTGTAGTGAGAGGTTGTCACTGTTTCCAGTGACACTGAGTGACTCTGGAGGTCACAAGGGTCAGGTGGCTGTGGTAGGCACCTTTGTATCTTCTCATTATGTGAGCATAATCCCTGCCTGACTGTTGGAAGCTCACTGGCGAAGTGCATCTTTAGTCTTCTCCTGATGGGGGTTCTGCCACCCCCTCCTCGATGCAGAGCCTTTTCCCGTGTGCCAGAGGCGCTGGCACGGGCAGCCACTGTGTCCGCAGGGAGCTGCTGTCCCTGGGAGCGATGGGCAGGCTGAGCAGTGGGACCCGAGTGTCAGGGCTGGCTCCGGGCACCATGCTGTGATGGCCTGTGGCTGTAGCTGTGCCGGGTTGGCTGCTCTGCCCCAGCTGCTCTGGCCTGGGGACTGGTAGAGGCTTTTACGCAGCCTGTGGGTATGGACAGCCCAGTGCTGTGCATTATCCCTTCTTCTGTTCCCCTCCCTGCAGCTCTGGGGTGCTTCCATCCCCTGCCCAGCTTCCGTCAATGTCCTGGCTCTCACGGGTGCTGCTGCTGGAGGTCCCCCCGCAGAGATGCTGCCCATCAGGGGCTGTGACCAGTGCCAGAACCAGCTGAAATGCCCCCAGTTTCAGCTGTGCCTTGGGCCAGGGCTGCTGGGGCCCTGTCTGGGTAGCAGCTGGTCCTGGCCATGGCTGTGCTGATTCCTCTCCTTTTACATTTTGCTTTGCAGCTTGCAGACCGGGAAGTGCCAGTTCGTTCCTTAACTTCAGCAGCCTGAACCAGAGCCAGACCGGTGCCAGGCCAGGTAGCACCGGAGCACTGGGGAGCTCTGCTCTGTCCGGTGGGGAGGCTTGGCGCAACGCATCCAGCCCCAGGAACTCCTGCCTGCAGAGCCAGCCCGTCGTCCGCGAGGACCTGGACGTGGTGTCTGTGCGGTACCGGCTCTTGAACGGTCCCAGCGTGCCCGTGAACTCCTTCTCCCCGACCGTCCTCCTCCTCAGCCTGGACACCGGCATGGACAGCGGGGGTTCCCTTGTCATCAGCCTCCTGCTTAACAAGGTGTGGAGGCTGGCTGGCAGGATGGCTGCCCCTTGGCAGGGCTTTGTCCCTCTCCAGGGCTGGTTTGTCACCAAATGCCAGGCCTTGTGTGCACCGGTGGGCCTGCTGCTATTTCCTTCTGCTGTCACAATATACTCGGAGGCTGTTTGGAGCTGCTTCCAGCATGTCCCACCTGCCAGCTCCAGTGTGCCACGGCTTGCTGGCACAGCGTGCAGTGACACAGAAGGGCTGCAATGGGAAACAGCTGCAATACCATCTTCTCGGCGGGAGCCTGGCGCCTTGCCGCCGGGAGAACAGGCCAGGCAGGGAAACCCAGCGATGTCCTGAGCAGGGAAACCCAGCAATGTCCTGGGCTCCTTCAGCAACACCCCAGAAATCAGCCCCCTTGAAATCCTGCGTAACTCCCTGAGGGTCAGCGCGGGGCTTGGCCCCAGCGTCCTGCTGCCTCTGACCCGTGCCTCCTCCCTGTGCTCGTGCCAGAGCCACGTGTTGGTGTCTGGGCCTTGGGGCAGTCCTTTCCCCACCCCTCACCCCATGTGCTTCCTTGGCAGGGGCTCTCTCTCCTTGCAGGGTGCACAGGCAGCGCCGGGCCTGCCCAGAAAGCTGCTGGATGGATGGGTGACCTTCACCCCAGCGTTATTGTCACCTGCCTCTCCCGTGCACTGCAGGCAGTGTGGGGGGGACCTGCGCGGGGGGAAGCGGGTTGGGGCACTCTGATGCAGGACCCTGCTCTCTTTGCAGACGTCGGTGAACCTGGCCAATGCCACCGTGGCAGCGTGTGTGAGCGCTGCGTCCCCGGTGCTGTCCCTCAACACCACGCGGAACTGCAGCACAGGTATGAGAGGCGCTGGCACCCGGCACCTGCCTGGGGCTTTGCTTTTAGACCTCTTGAGCTGGGAACTGACTCGGGATTTCTTGGGGTGTCTCAGGGAAGGTGGTTTTTGGCACGAACCCCGCTGAGGTCTTTGTGCTGGCACATGCCCAGGGTGCTGGGGTGCAGGGCTGGTCTGGTGCCAGGAGTTAGCCCCCACCAAAAGAAGGTCTGGGCACTAGCTGGGGCTCTCATGGGCACGAGTTTTGGGGTTGGCCAAGGCGTCACTGCATGCAGAGAAGCTGAGCTCTGTGCCAGGGAACCAGCTGAGCAAACAGACTTTCTCCTGGTGCCCTCAGCAATCTGGGCAGGTACCAAGAGCTGAGATGGAAGGATGAACGTGGGTCATTGTCGTCCCCCAGTGCCTCCTGGGGACAAAAGCCAGGAGCCACAGGAGCATCCCATTCCTGAGCAACCTGACTCGGCCTGATGCTGCTGTGGGCCCTTCTCCCCACGTCCGGGCATGTCACAGCACCCTTTTCTCTTTAAGCTTTTTTCCAGGGCTACCCTCTGAGTGTGAGCATGGCCTCTGCAGAAGCAATGCTGATTGTCCTGTACCCGCAGACCGATGACTGGTTCCTCTCCCTGCAGCTCGTCTGCCCAGGGGGCCAGGGGTGAGTCTGGGGGGGCCAGGGGTGAGTCCGGTGTCTTGTCCTGCCCTGGGGCTGGCTTGGAGCATCCCACTCTCAGCTAGTGTGAGCAGAACTACCCCTCGCTGTGGCTTGTCTTGCCCAGTAGTGGTAGAACTGTGGCTGCAGAGGGGGAAGGAGGTGGATGGCGGTGCCAGCTTGCTCCCTTGTGAGTACTGGAGCAGCTCGCCTTGTGCCGAGCCAGAACGTGCCATGCTGACTGTGTGTGGCAGAGCCTGCCTGGACGAGCTTACCCTTCCCTGGCAGGTTTTGAGGTGATAAATTGGAAATGAAAGTGCTGCTGTTACTCCTCTGAGGGGTCTCCGAGGGGCTGGCAGCAGTACCCATACTCTTGTGCTTCGCCTTCCCACTGGGTCCTCACGCAAGGGGCCGAGCGTGCTGTAAAACAGTGCAGGTGGTGCTGGTCCCGAGGACCAGTCACGGGCACCAGGGGCTGCTGGGGACAGCTGGCACCTGCCTGCTCATCTGTTTAGCAGCCAGAACGGAGAGGGAGCTGTCTGCTCCCAGCCCTTGGGTTGGACACAGCAGGTCCCAGAATAGCAGGGAGCTCACGTGCGGGAGGGAGGGCTCCCCCTCCAGAGCGGGGCATTCCCCAGGCACAAGGACGGGGTTACCAACGCAACCCGCTCTCCCTGCAGTGAATGTAACGCCGCGGAAGCCAAAGTGACCGTCTTCGCATACCTCACGCCCTGCTTCAACGACTGCGGGCCGTACGGGCAGTGCAGCCTCCTGAGGCGACACGGGTACCTCTACGCCGGCTGCAGCTGCAAGGCTGGTGAGTGCATTCCCAGCAAACGTGGCCAGGCTCCCCAGGGGGATGACACACTTTTCAGTGGTGCCATTCAGGTAGGGGAGGCCAGGGTCTGCCGCAGGCAGCCTGGTGTCACAGTGCGCACCAATGAGCCCTCAGCACCCATGGTCACCTCTTTGGGAGCATCCCAGCTTCCCCAAAGGGTGCTGGGTTCAAAGAGGCACAAAGCACCCCAGGGGAATCGGGCTGAGAACAGCTCAGAGTCCCCGAGGGCTTGGAGAAGTGCTTCTGTGACCCCCTGGAGCGGTCAGGGTGCCAGCTGGGCTGCCTGAGAATGTCTGTGTCGGAGCCCCTGCCTTTCGGAGAGGGGTGTTATGCACAGTGCTGGTATGTGCCATGGTGGAGCCGGACCACAGTCCTTGCTTGCGCTCTGCTGCGGTGCTCTGTCTCCTGCCGCAGCCGTGCCGGCCATTCCTTGGACTCAGAGGCGCCCCGGAGGAGCAGTATCTGTGTCAGCTGCTAATTGCTGGGACATCCCTGCTGCCACTCGGTGCCAGGTGAGGGGTTGGATGGAGAACAGCATCCTGATTTCCCTGAGGGGCGCTGGGTTCTGGGATGCACAGAGTGTGCTGCAGGAGCTGGACACTTTCCACTGAACTGTGTGGAGCAAAGCACCCATTGGCATGTTTGTGAAAGCATGGGAGCAGCTTGTGGGGCGCTGCCTGCCGGGGAGCCTGGGCAGAGCTGCTGGCGGGCACCGTGGGCATGGATGCTGTGTTTAGCTCAGCTTCCTGACCCACATGGACCCAGGCTGCCCGTGCTGACCCCCTTTCCCCAAAAGGAGGGCGTGGGCACCCTGATCTTCAATTCAAATTATTTAAATTTTAAAACCCCAGCTGGTTTGCATTGATACAAGGCGGCCGTGGCTCAGCCTGGGGTGGCAGGCAGCAGGCTGGGGGTGCCCTGCACCCACGCTGTCCCCCAGGAACCTTCCCCTCCTGACAGCCTGTGCTCGGCCGGGTGCTGCCATGGGCAGTGGTGATGGGTTGGCTCACCCAGATCAGGTCACACTGTGTGCTGTGCACAGGGGCTACGGGGCCCTTGGAGCCGGGGACCACAGGGAAAGGGCAGGAGGCTGCAGACACAGGCTGTGTCAAGGGAACCTCAGATAAATTGAAGAGTTTGCCCCCATTGGTGGTTCCTCTTTGCACGGTGTCCGGGTTTCCAGCGCTGGTGATCACAGAATCACAGAACTGTAGGGGTTGGAAGGGACCTCGAGAGATCATCAGGTCCAGTTCTGAGATCTTCAGAACTTAGCTAGGCAAGGCCCAGACTGCCCCGAGCTGGCATTGAGCACTGGTAGGACAGGAGCCCAATGAATGTGGATCATTCCCCACCCTGGTTCCTGGGATCTGTAGGGATCCTGCACCTCCCTCACACCATCCTCTGAAGCGCCTCACCCTGAACTTATGACGTACCCCAGCAAGTGGCACGTGTGTGGCCTTACTGTAGGGGTGAGCATTCCGGCGTGGGCAGAGTTGTGCTGTATGGAGGATGGCTTCTGCTGTGTGGGAGCAGACATGGGGCTGTGCTGGGTTCCCCCAACATGCCACAGCCCAGCGAGCAGTAATGAGACCTCCCTGGGAACAGGAATGTGAGCAGCCGACGGAGTGAGGGGGCTTGGGGATGGTCTGGGGCCAGCTGCTGCTCCTGCTCCCGCTGCGTGCTGCGGGAGGACAGGGCAGGGTGTGCGAGATCCACGTGAGCCTCTCTGCTCCACAGGTTGGGGCGGCTGGAGCTGCACAGATGACACCAAGGCCCAGTCTGTCGGCGCGCAGAACCTGGCCACCCTCCTGCTCACGCTCAGCAACCTCATGTTCCTGCCGGCCATAGCGGTTGCTGTTTATCGCTACTACCTGGTGGAGGCCTCTGTCTACACCTACACCATGTTCTTCTCCACGGTAAGGATTGTCTCCTGATGGGTCCCCCTGCCAGCTCCCCTTGAGCACCTGGGAAGCTGCATCAGGCTGAAGTCCGTGGTGGAGCAATCCATGCTGGAGCTCCACAAGGGTCTCCTGGCATCACTGGGCAAGCACCTCCCTGGCCACATCCTGCCCTTTGGAAGTGGCAGGCGTGTCACGGTCACTGGGTTCTTCCACCCACGCTGCGGGTACTTGTATCTGAGGGGGGCTGGCCCCAGCTGGAGACCCCCCCAAAGCTGCTATGTCGCTCCCTTTCAACTCAAAGGGGAGAGAAGACATAACAGAAGGCTCATGGATGAGATAAGGGCAGGGCGAGGTCGCTTGCCCGTTGTGTCATAGGTGAACACCAGGCTTGACTGAATTAATTTAATTTATTGCCAATCAAATCAAAGTAGGATAATGAGAAATAAATCTTAAAGCCCCATTGCCCACCCCTCCCTTCTTCCCAGGCTCAACATGATTCCCCATTTCTCTCCCTCCTCCCCGCAAGTGGCATAGGAGGACAGGGATGGGGTTTGGGGTCAGTCCATCACACATTGCTGCTCCTTCTTCCTCACCCTCTTCCCCTGCTGCACTGTGGGGTCCCACCCATGGCAGACAGTCCTTCCCAAACATCTCCAATGTGAGTCCTTTCCCATGGGGCTTCAGCTCTTCCCCAGCTGCCCTGGCGTGGGTCACTGCCATGGGTGCAGTCATCAATCATAGAACATCTCTCAGTCTCTTAGGCCCAGACTGTTCCAGCCTGGTCCTCCATGGGGTCACAAATCCGCCCACCAGAAAACCTGCTCCGGTGTGGGCCTCTCTCTCTCTCCACGGGCTGCAGGTCCTGCCAGGAACTTGCTCCAGCGTGGGCTTCCCACCAGGTCACAGCATCCTTCAGGTGTCTCCACCTGCTCCACTGTGGGGTCCTCCCTGGGCTGCAGGGGAGTCCCTGCTCCATCATCATCTTCCCTGGGCTGTGGGGGCACAGCCTGCCTCACCAGGGTCTTCTCCAGGGGCTGCAGGGGAATCTCTGCCCTGGTGCTTGAAGCACCTCATTCCTGTCTTCCACGCTCTCCAGGGCTGCAGAGCTGCTCCTCCAGCGTGTTTTCACTCCAGGAGGGATCCTGGTGCTGCCAGGAGGGATCCCAGCTGCCACGGGCTGAGCCTTCTCCTGCCTCTGCTTCCCAGAGAGCCACGTGGTGCTGCTGGGCTCAGGCCAGCCTTTGCTTTTGTCCCCGGCTGTAGTTCTACCACGCGTGCGACCAGCCGGGCATCGCCGTGATGTGCATCATGGACTACGACACGCTACAGTACTGTGACTTCTTGGGCTCCGTGGTGTCCATCTGGGTGACGATCCTGTGCATGTCCCGGGTGAAGAAGATCCTGAAATACGTGAGTGCTGGGTAACCCTGTGTGGCCAGGCAGGGGTGGCCATGCCAAGCCCTCGCACAGCCCTATCTTTGTGTCACAGCCCAGCCCCGTGACAAGGCGCCTGCCTGTCACCTGGTGCCTGGTTATTAAACCAGTGGGTGGTTTGTGTAGAATCACAGGATGCGTTAAGGTTGAAGGTTAAAGTCCACCTAGTCCCACCCCTGCAGTGAGCAGGGGCACCTCTAAGTGCTCAAAGCCCCATCAAGCCTGACCTTGAATGTCTCCAGGGATGGGACCTCCACCACCTCTGGGCAACCTGTGCCAGGGTCTCACCACCCTCAGAGGGAAGAACTTCTCCCTCAGGTCTCATCTAACCCTGCCCTGCTCGAATTTCAACCATCACCCCTCATCCCATCGCTCCCTGCCCTTACAAACAGCCCTTCCCAGCTTCCCTGTAGGTCTCTCAGGGACTGGAAGGGGCTCCGAGCTCTCCCTGAACCTTCTCCAGGCCGAACCAGCCCAGCTCTCCCAGCCTGTCTCTGTAGCAGAGCTGCTTCAGCCCTCGGATCATCTTTGTGGCCTACTCTGGCCCTGCTCCAACAGGTCCTCCTTGTGCTGAGGGCTCCAGAGCTGGAGGCAGCGCTGCAGGGGGGTGTCCCCAGAGCAGAGCAGGGGGACAATCCCCTCTCTGGATCTGCTGGCCCCACTCCTTGGGCTGCAGCCCAGGATGTGATGGGCCTGCTGGGCTGCGAGGACACATCGCTGGCTCCTGTCCAGCTTTGTCCCAAGAGTTTGGATCATGAGCCTGCATGCTGGCAGGGACTGGGCCGGAAGGGACTGAGATGTGTGGGGAGGGTTTGTGGGTCCTCTGCTTTATTTACCCCCCAAAGGTTCAGCTCCCAGGTCACACACAGGCAGGGTGAGTGATAGGATGTGAGGTCTCCCAGCTCCAGCACGGCTGGCTGTGCTCTGGTGGCAGATGAGCTGCTGACAATAGTGGTGGCATCTCCTTCCCAGGTCCTCTTCATCCTGGGGACCCTGTTAATAGCCATGTCCCTGCAGCTGGACCGCAGAGGGGTGTGGAACATGATGGGTCCCTGCCTCTTCGCCCTTGTTGTCATGATGGCAGCGTGGGTAAGTGGGGGCGGCCAGGCAGGGCCTGCTGCCCAGCACCCTGCTCTGGGAATGGTGCTGATGGGGCTTGGGTGCTGTGGCTGGATCTGGCCTCTTGCCTTCGAGGCTGTCAGATCCTCCTGGAGCAGGATCCTCCTGTTTCCCCCAGCCCAAGCTTCTGGTGAGTGACTTAACCCTTCCACGCTCTGGCTTCTCCAGGTTTACCATGGAGTGAAGCGCAAACGCTGCTACCCCTCCTCATGGAAGCGCTGGGTTTTCTACCTCCTCCCAGGGATCACCTTGGCTTTCATTGCCATCTCAGTATATGCATTCATGGAAACCAATGAGAACTACTACTACACGCACAGCATCTGGCACGTGCTGGTGGCTTCCAGCGTTGCTTTCCTGCTTCCTCCTCGGGACAAGCATAAGAAGCCCTGGGCCTGGTCACAGAAGCTCACCTGTCGTTACCAGATCTGCCAGAACGACCGTGAGGAGCTCTATGCCGTGACCTGAGCTGCTCGGCTCCCGGCCGCGGAGGAGGAGGGCTGCGGGAGGTTGCCCTGTGCCTGGGCCGCCCCGCTCCTGCGCACCAGCAGTCCTCTCACGCGCTCGCTCACTGGCCGGGAGGGCGCAGAGCGGACTGGGTTTAAAGATGAAGGCAGTGGACTTGTCTTGCCAAGGCAAGACTGAGGCCAGCTCTTGTTTTTCTGCTGGGATGGGGCAGGTTCTTCGCGGTTTTAGATCAAGGAGTAGCCCGCCCCTCTCCCCCACCCCTGCTTCCCCTTGGCCCTGGGGGAAGTGGCCAACCCTCCTTCCCATCCTGCTGCGTGCGTGAGGCTCGGGCTTAGCCCGCGCCAGACTGGAGCAGAGCTGTGGCTGCTGTGCCCTGGCTGCACCCACTGCCTGAGCAGAGGGCTGTGGGCTGGGGATTCCTCAGCTGTGCTGCAGCCCAAGAGAAGAGCGGGTTTCTTCTGGCCTGGGGGGCAAATGCTGCCACATGCCCTTGGTGCTGATGGCGTTGGGGGGAGCCGATGCCGGCATGCACTGGGTTCTTGGCTGCCATCTCTGTGGGTGCCCAGAGCCTCTCCCTGTGAAACTGCCGGTGCTGCCCCTGCCCAGTCCTGATCTGGGGGCCAGAGCGGTGTTGGGATTTGGGCCCTGGATTCAGGACCACATGTGGTGGGAATGGGGGGAAACCACCAGTGTGGGGGTGTGGAGAGGTACCAGCAGCATCTCACCCAGAGCAGCGCAGGGCTTAGTCTCAGCTTCACTTTAGCCCTCTAGCCTGTCTGGAAGGAGCCAGACTGCTGCACCGTGCCCCTTCCTCTCTGGACATTCAGGTATTCATTGTCTTCCTCCCTTTTCTATGGCTCTGGAGTGCATGCAGCTCTGCCTGGGCACCACAGGTGGTCTGGGATGGCATCCGAGCTGCTGCCCTGCTCCTCAGCCTGCCGTGCTGCGGGGGCTGGATGTGCCAGGGGCACTCCAGCTGCGTCCCACCCTGGCCACCACCATCCCTGGGGGCTCCCTGGATGGCTGTGGTCTCCCCTGCAGCGTCTGTCTCACCTCTGCCTTACTGCAGGGCTTGGGAAAGCACGGGCAGAGCCTTGGCAACCAGGCACATGGCTTTGCCCATCCTCATTCCATAGATAAGGGCTCAAATCCGTCATTCCCTCCTGGTTCCTTGCTGCCGGGAGCCCACCTACGCAGCCCCTCCGCTGGCTTTGGGGAGGAAGGAGCAGGTAATGAAGGATTTGCCTCCTAGCTTGTAGGAAACAGGGTTCTCTCTGCTTTGCGAAGCGCCAGGCTTCCCGCCCCGCTCTGCACTTTATCCCTTCCCGTCCCCTGCCTCGGTGAGTGTCTCAGCGGGCAAAGGGCACCCATAGCCCCCCTTCCCCTGCGCTGCTGCCAGCCGCGGCCCCGCCGGCGGGCTGGGAACGGGGGGCTCGGGCCTTGCCTCCCATTTTTATCACTTTTAGGCACTTTTCCCCACCCCCCCGTGTGTTGGTTTGCACAGAGGCGCGGCGGTCCCGGTGCCCCCCGCAGCCGCGCCAGGTTGGGGCCCGGCCCATGACCAGAGAAAGCAATAATTCCCCTCTCTCTCCCTTGGGGGGTGGGGGGCTCGGGGCCGCGAGGCGGGGATGCTGCGGGGCGAGAGACCCGCTGAGAGATGCCGGGTTCCCGCCCGACGGGTGGGGGTCTGCCCGTGCCCCCGCGCTGGGTGCCGGGGGGGGCGGTAATTCTGTGGGTGAAATCTGAGCGAACTGATTGTGTGGGGGGAAGAAATAGAAGGGGGAAACCCCGAGGGTAATCTTTCCTTCGCGGCCCGTCACTGTGCTTTTTTCACGCGGCGCCGCCGGGCCGGGAGCGGGTGCTGGGGGGGGGGGGTGCGGGATGCTGCGGTGCCGCGGGCGCGGAGCGGCCCCCGCCGGCCGCCGTCGGAGCCCAGCGCTGCGGGCGGTGGGAGGTGGAGCCGGCCGCGGGGGCGGTTGGGAGCGGAAGCGGGGCGGGAGGGGCCGGGACGTGCCGGGGCCATGGTGCTGCACCGGTACCCGCCGCGGCTCTGGGCCGCGCTGCGGCTGCAGGAGGGCATCTGCGCGCGGCTGCCGCAGCACTACCTGGCGGCGCTGCGGGACGAGACGCCGCCCGCGCCCGTGCACTGGCGGCCGCAGGGGCTGAGCCACCGGCGGAACCCGCGCACCGGGCAGCGCGAGCGCGTGCAGGACGTGCCGGTGGTGCCGTACCTGCCGCCCGCCGCGCACGAGGGGCTCTGGGGCGGCGAGGGATGGGTCCGCGGCTTCCGCTACGCGCGCAACGACAAGGTGAGCGCCGCGGGCACCGGGCGGGGAGCGGCCCCTCCCCCGGGCCTGACCGCGGGTCCCGACCGGCGGCCCTGGGCCCTGACCGGCAGCCCTGCCCGCGGGCCGTGCCCAGCTCTCCACCAGGCTGCCCAAGACGTGGAAGCCGCAGCTGCTGGAGCGGCAGCTGTACAGCGAGATCCTGGACACCACGCTCACCGTCACCGTCACCATGCGCACGCTCGACCTCATCGACGAGGCCTACGGCTTCGACTACTACATCCTCAAGGTGAGGGCCCTGCGCCGCCCTCCGCTGCTGCCAGCGAGCACCTGGCACCCCGGGTTGGCAGCCCCGGCACGAGGGATAAGGGCTGCTGGCACGTTAGCCCCGGCACAAACCCGCTCGTAACGCGCGGCCGGAGAGCCCCGGCAGCCCGTGGGTGAGCTGCCGGTGTTGCCTCTGTGCCGACCGACCTGCGCTCCCTGGCAGCTGGTCTCTCGGGAAGTTTAACCACAAACTTTACCTCCCCCGCCCCAGACTCCAAAGGCCGACATGTGCTCGAAGCTCGGGATGGATCTGAAGCGAACAATGCTGCTGCGGCTCGCGCGCCGGGACCCGAAGCTGCACCCTGATGATCCAGCCCGGAGAGAGGCCATCTATAACAAGTACCAGGTGGGGTCTGCACCAGCACCTGCCACAGTGTCAGCCAGGTTGCCCTCCTTTCTCTTGGGGCCGCTAAACCCTGTGTGGGTCGTTTGAGAAGACAACAGCCTGGGGTTTTGCTACCGTTGAGGTCAGTGAGGGCAGCAGTGCTAATGGTAGGAGCTGACAGCAGTGAGAGATTGTTCCACTGCTGCGGCAAGGGGCCTGGGCTGCCCATGTGCAGTCTCATTCTGCGCAGCTGGTGACAGGTGACACCACAGAAACACCACTGGCATCTCCTGCCTGCGGAGTGGTGCTGAGAAACAGCCCTAGAGCTACATGTGGGAGAGACATGGCAGCGGGCTTGACTGCTGAGATGGAAGCAGGACCCTCACGAGGGGAAAAGGAGAGAGGGGAAGTGGACCTCGGTTGCCAGAAGAGAAGGAATAGTGTTTTCAGATTTCTCTGTAGTGACGTTCGTACTTGACTGCGTATCTGTGTGAGGCGGGTGTAGAGAGAACACGCTTCTTGGTCGCCTAAGGGGCTGTGCCGCCTGCTTCTTCTTTTATTGCAGGAATTCGCCATCCCAGAAGAGGAAGCCGAGTGGGTTGGCTTGAGTTTAGAAGAGGCGATAGAAAAACAGAGGCTCCTAGAAAAAAAGGTGAGTTCCTAAGGCCTCACTTAGCACCGAGGGGTGTTATCTGTGCCAGACTGCACAGCCAGCTGGTCTCTGAGCCGTGGAAGTGGTGCTCCGAAACTCCTGAGTGACCACGTGAGCCCAGTTAAATCTGGGTGCCCAAAACGTGGGGCTGAGTTAAAGCACATTGTGAAACCAGGTCCCCCCGTCAGGGGAGAGAGCCATAGGGATATGGCTCATAACTCCTGCCCAGTCACTTGAACATCTTTGCCTTTGGTTGCCTTCTGCTGTTCTAGTCTTCTGGGACATGGATACAAGCTCAGAGCTCAAGAGTCACTGAGTTCGTGACCCTCTGTTGCTGCTGCTCGCTCGGTAGAAGCAAGGTGCAGAGGAGTGTGTGCCAGAGAGCTGCTTTGTGTTTCTTCTTCAGTCCAACTTTGACTGACAGTGACATGGGGAGGTGGGGAAGCATTTTCAGAAGGAAGAAGATCCCTGGCTGCTCCTGCTGATTCCCATCTGTGGGCAGCATTGGGAAAGCTGCTGAATGTCCCACGCAGACGCCTGGCATCTTTGAGGCTGCTGCTGAGCTCCATCTGGAGGAGGGGCAGAGCAGGCCACCTTGTTTGGGTGCTGAAAAATATCCCCCAACCCAGCCACCGTCTCCCTGTGACATTAGCAGTTAGGGCTCCCGCTGCCCCGGCTCCCTGGGCTCGCCGGTACGCCTCAGCCCCTGCTGCTGCTGCGAAGTGCTCCTCTGAAGTGATTTATCCTCTGCTGTGTTTCAGGACCCTGTCCCCCTCTTCAAGGTGTATGCTGAAGAGCTTGTCAGTCAGCTGAAGGAACAGGCGCAGCAGAAGGAACAGGCACAGCAGCAGGAACAGGCGCAGCAGAAGGAGAGGAACCTTTAGGGCGAAAGCCCTGCCGTGGGTCGGGCGGTAGGGTTCAGCAGGTCCTGTCCCAACCACTTGTGTGCCTAGGGGCCGTGTGAAGAGCCTGCCCCAGGAGCATGTCACCGTTACTGAGTCTAGTGACAGCCAAAGTTCAGTGGGGAACCGTTCCTGCGGGCTGAGGAAGGAATTCCTGTGCTGTGGGTTTGGAAAGCATCCCTGTAAGGTCGGCGTAACGCGGCTCTTCTGCCTGTGTGTGTAGCTGGCGGCTGGTGAGAGCCCGATCCTGATACACAATACACGTTGTGAGAATATCCCTGAGCTGTTCTCTGACGCTCCCCGCCCTCCAGTCTGTTCTGGCAGGGACTGGGGGGCATGGTGGTGGTGTGGCTTGGACACATGCCCAGCCCCCGCAGCAGTGACCAGTGTGCCCCGAAAGCGTGCCCCAGACCCTGCCACCATGGGTGCGGGGCCACCAGCTGCTCCGCTCCCTCCGACCCTGCAGCTCCCAGCATGCTTTCTCTTCAACATTAGTGAATTTTACATCTTCTGTTTCCTAAAAGCACAGTGGGATCAGGTGTTAAAGCCGCCGTCCCTGTCTGGTGATGGACAGAAAGGCTCTTGGCACAGCCACGCGCTGGTGAGCGGCACTGTGTGGCACTGGCAGTGTCTGTGAGCTTCATCGCCCTGTGGTGGGTTTCTGGCTGGAGGAAGTGTCCTCTCCTCCCTTCCCCTTTGGTGTGAGGTGAGGGGCGAGTGGAGGGCTTGTGGGATGGGCCTTGTGTGAGCTGTGTCTGGATTGTCACTTGCCCTGGAAGAGACTTTGGCGTAACCACGTCCCGGGGCGAGCCGCTCCCCCCTCCCCAGCATGTAAGGGCAAGTGCACTGTCCCTGAGCCACTGCACCCGTGATGAGAGAGGAACTGGGCTCAGAGCAGTGCGTGGCTGGTCCCCTCTGCACTGGAATGGAGTACGGCCACAGGGGAGAGGGAATTCCCTGCATTTAACCATCTGCCTGGAAGATTTGGGGGAGTGGTGCTGCGGCAGAGGTCACTGGAGGGGCTCTGCGGGGCTGCACTGGGTGCCTGAGGCGAGGGAGCTGCGTGAGGTGGATGCAATCTCAGTGGTGCCGTTCCACAAAGATCCGATTTCCCTGCTGCCTTTTGGGCCAAAGCAGAGGTTGGAGCCCACAGGTGAGCGTGGCGTGGCTGTGCAGCCCCTGGCCAGTACAGCTGGTGGGTTAGGGGCTGTGCTGTCTGCGTGGGGGGACGAGCTGGGTGGCAGAAGCTGGGTGTGCCCAGTTTGCACACACGTCTCCGCTCCAGCGAGCCCGGGTTCTCCGGAGCAGACTGGCACAGAAGGTCACATTTGCCTAATTAATGATTTTGTTGCTAGGCCAGCACAATGACACTTGCTTATCTTCTCCCTCTTCCACAACGGAGCTGAGCGGGAAGCTGCTGCCCAGCTCCTTGGGGACCCTGACACTCTGCCCTCGTTAGAGATAATTAGCTGGGACAAGCTCCTTGTTTGACAGCTCTGCTCATCATTAGGGCCAGCGCAGCTCATGCATTTTAATGTCGCTCTGAGCAGAGCTCCATACTGCTCCGGCCCAGCCCACTCCATAGCTCTGCTGGAACGTGCTGGTGTGGGTCTGGCCTCTCACCGGTGCCTGCCCGGACCCCACTCCCGGCCCTGCAGGGGGTCCCCGAGTGCTTCTGGGTGCTGGGGGGGTTTGGGGGTGCTGAATGGGCAATTACCTTCCAGTTGTGTGGGCTGTATCCCTCTGAGAGGGAGAGCTCTGGCTGTACATCCTCCCAGCTGCGCTGCTGGTATCGCCCGTCCTTGAGGCTGGCTCTCATCTTCAGGGCCACTCATTGCGCACGCCTGGCTGTGGCCTCAGAAGGTTTCCTGGGGGATTAGGGGTAGTGAGAGCTTTCAGATGGACTTGAGGGAGGGCCCCACGCACCCCTGGGGCGAGAGGAGCTGCGGGAACTTCTCTGCAGGGAAGCTTTTAGGGCTGGGGTTAGTCCTACTCTCTGAGCTGGAGCTCCCTGTGCTCTCACCCCCTGCTGCTGCAACACCTCCCCCGTGTTCCTTGCCCTGCAGCTGAGCTGGAAGTGGGGGGAGCTTCCCCCTGGAATCGCCCTCCTGCTGGCTTGAGGCCGGGAACTCTGCTCATGGACCAGGGGGCTGCCGGTTCGGAGAAGGTCCCGCAGGGTTGGCTGGTTCTCGAGGCAGGGACAGAGCCCCTGCATGGCATTTGGGGTAATTTGGGCTGCGCTACCCCCAGCAAGGTCACTGAGGAGGTGGAGGAACGGCTCAGGGCCATTGGTGCACGGCTAATGCTAACCGCCATGAGGATCCTGAGCTCCGCTGTGGCACGCACAGCACATACCAACGCCGGGAGCAGGGACCGGAGCTCACAAGGGCACGCCAGCCGCCGACAGCCGGCCAGCGGCCCTGCTCAGGGTCACCTTGCATTCGGCAGCTTGAGACGCGGCTGGGGCAGCAGCAGGGGCTGCCTGGAACAGCGAGCGCCCAAAAATTATCTCATCAAGGCAGCAATGAAAAGGAAAACCCCAAAGCAAAGTGGTAGGCTGAGGGCTGGGCTGCCCCGTGGATGCAATTCCCGAGTGAGATGGCGGCTCCTCATTTGGTGGGTTTGTTTCCCTGTGCAGGGACTGCAGACAGTGTGGGAGGGCTTCTGGCAGGGCTGGAAAATGGGGCTCATCATCCAAACCCAACCATCATGCTCTGCCTGAGGCTTTCGCTCTGGGTTCCTTCGCCGTCGCAGATAAGCACGGCTCAGCAGCACGTCCGTAAGCACCAGCAAGGGCCTGGAGCGCACCCCGCCTCGTGCCAGGGCCCCCCCGCACTGCCAAGCTGTGAGCTCCCAAGAGCCATGGCCAGGAGCCCACCTTGAAGGCTGCCTGCCACAAGCATGTCCAGCGGTGACAGCCCTTCCCGGTGTCCCCAGGGCCAGGCTGTCCAAGGGGAGCTGCAAAATGATCCGTCAGCCCCCTGAAGCAGTGCAGCTCAGTGGAGGGTGACCCCTGAGCTGGGTGTTTTGCCTGCTTGTGGTTTAAGTAGAGGTGGGGGTGTTGGCTGGGGCAGATGGAACAAGGAGTGGACATGGCCACAAACTGTCAGGCTGAGGTCGGAGATGAGGAAACCTTCCCCAGAGGCTGCGGAATGCTGGGAATGGTCAGGGCAGATGGGGCTCCCCAGCCGAACGATGGGCTGGGCGCTGCTGCCAGCCTCCAGTGCTGGGGAGTGAGGAGGTCACCCCGGACTGCGAGATCCCTGCTTAATTCATTCCCCAGGTAAGGAAAACTTCTCCTTAATAGCCCTGGCAAGCCTGCCACAAACCCCTGGCTGTTCTCAGAAACGTGAGGGGGAGCTTGGAGGGAGCATAGCATTCACCCATCTCCAGATGCTGCACTGTGGAATCACAAAGCAGAGCTCACTCTGAGCAGCTTCTAGCGGCTACCCCACCTTGTGCAGCTCCCCAAAGCAGCCGTCAGCTCCAGGGGGGCTGCACGATGGGCTGACGGAGGGGAAGGGTCCTCCCTGTCTGGGCAAGCGGGGACGGAGTCAAAGAGCTCAGCTCCTTCCACGCCATCTGAACGGTCACCACCCTGCTTGAGGCTCCATCTGCAGCCACATGCTGTCCTCCCTCTTCTCCATCTGCCCAAGAAGGATTAGTACACCAGGAGAAGTGGCTGTGGAAGGGATGGTGGGTCAGAGCAGCTGGCTGCACGCTGATCACTAGGAGGAAGTGGTGGACAGCAGCCTGGCTCTGTGCGAGCATCCCGGCTGGCTGGCCTTGGGCACCAGTGGGCCGTGCCCAGCAGAGGGCCTGGCTGTTCTCCGGGAGGGACCGTTTCCTTGCCTGCTCCTGCTGTTCCTGACCCACTGTTCATCCCGGCCGGCAGCTCCAGGTCCGCAGGGGCCAGGGCAGGCAATGGCGTGGCTGGTTCCCTGCTCCCGCCCTGGGGCTCTGCTGCAGGCAGGTCCCACAGCTCCAGAGGCAGCCTGGGGCTGGGCACGGGCTCCTGGATGGAGGGGGCTGGGGGCAGATTGGGAGGGGATTGAGCTGTTTCAGTGAGGAGTCGTAAGAAAAATCCTCAGAAAATCTACATATGCAAATGCCCAAAGCATCTACTCCTGCCTCCTACAGCTGTGGGCCGAGCTGGACTGGGGATGCTGGATCAGGGGTGCTGGGCACACAGACCGCGGGTGGGTGCGTGGAGCTCCCCCTTCCGCAGCTCCTGCTCCACATCACAGGCTCCGATTGGGCTTCTCGGAGGTGTGGGGAAGGGCCAGGGCTGCGAGGGGTGGCCATGCCAGCGCTGCCTGGCTGGCCTCTGCTTCCTGTGAGCATCACCATCGCCCGCCAGGCAGCCATTGCCATGGTAACGCTGAAAATGGTGCCGATTTGGCCAGTGAGAGCACTCTGACAACAGAGGTGGAAAATGGCATTCCCAAGGCAGGCTTTGCCCCCTGGGGCTCTAGGGCCACGACTGCTCAGAGGAGATCCCTGCGGGCCCCCTGAGGATGCATGCCCCAAGCTGGGGGGGTGGCAGAGGGAGCATGCGGGCTGGGGAGTGGGAGCAGCTGCGAGAGAGCTTCTCCAGCAGCGCTCCTGGCATGGACAGGGCTGGGACCATGGAGCTCTTCCTGGGGAAAGGATGCTCAAAGCCTCCCTGGCAGGTGGCTGACCGCGGGCTCCGAAGCAGCCCCGGGGCAAGTATGAGGGATGCCGCAGGTGTTCCGTGGAGCTGCATCCTCACCCCAGAGGTCAGAGCCAACCAGCACCGTGTTGGCGTTCTGTGGCTGCTGCTGTTAGGGATCCCTGCTGCATGGGTTCACGAAGACAGCTCGCCGGGGTACTGGCAGGCTGGGTTCTCCACTGTGCCCCTGTATAAAGGCTGAGCCCTACCTGCGGCTCAGGCCCCGGAGCCTGGTGAGGTGCTTCCGCAGCTCCTCCTGTCCAGCCCACAGCTCCTGGCCCTGAGCAAGCAGGTCCCACTGGCAAACTCACCCCGCCCTTTTCCCGGCTGTCAGAGGGGTGCACTTGGGGGGAGGGGAGCTGGGGTGGTGGGCGCGCATGGCGAAAGCCGTGACGGCGCGCAGCCGAAACCCAGCTTGGAAGCCTGAGAGCCAAAGAGTTGCCATGGGAACTGCCAGAGGATGCTCAGAGGATGGAGGCCAGCGCAGCTCTGCCAGCACAGCTCCACAGCCTCGGTGCCTGTGCCGGGCCCAAGCCGCAAGCGCAGGCGGAAGGGTCCCTTCCCTGAGAGCCCACAGGGACCTGGAGCAGCACCAGCTCATTTCCCACAGAGAGGGAGCGATGCCCTTCCAGCCAAGCCCAAAGGTGCTCCACACATGAGACGCCTTTGCAGATGAGAGAGCACAAGTAGGAGAGCAGCCCTGGGCAGGAGCAGAGCCTGGTGGGGCCCGTGGGCAGGCCGAGGCCTTGCCGAGCTCCCAGACTTGCCGAAGGAGGCCGGCTCCTGGTCCCATGGTGCAGCCGCAGCGGTGCCACATGTACAGCCGGGGTGTAATGCCATCCCTGGGGCGGCTGCGTGGCATGGGCCCCTTGCTGTTTCACTGCCCTGCAGCTCACTGGGTGCTGAGGTGCAGGGCTGGAAAGGGGCCGGTGTGTCCTGCACGCAGCTGGCCTGCGGCTCTGCTCAGGCCAAACCTTCCCAGCCACCCTGAGCCAGGTGTTGACCTGAGCTCAAGGGGAGAGCCCAGCCCCCCTGAGCTTCACCTGCTTGTCCCCAGCCCCTGACGGGCTCTTTGCTGGCAGCACTGGGCCTGGCTGCATTGGCAGTGGTGGCTCCAGGCACCAGCCAGCACCTGTCTGCAGCTGCTGCCCTTCCCTGGATCGTTTGGTGACAAAGCTGGGTCTCGGGAGTGTTGCTGCTTGCTGGCTGGTGCAGTGCTGGAGCCAGTGGCCTGCCCTTGCCTGGCCCCTCTGGCAGCCTGTGAAAAGGGAAATGGTCGCAGCTGCCAGGGTCCTGAGGGCCCTTCCTGGGAGTGGGTCCGTAAGGCTCTTTGAGGATCCACCCCCAGGATCTTTCAAAAGCCCTGTAGATGCCTCTGAGTGCCTTGGCTCCTTGCTGTCCCCCACAGCAGGTTTGGTGGTGTTGTCTGCAGTCACCCCATCCCCTTGGTGCTCCCTGGTGAGCAGGGGCCAAGTCCCAGGTTATCCCATGGAAGCTTGAAGCTCGGGCAGTCTCCCAGCACTCATGTGGCCACCATGATGGATTCCTCCCTCCAGATGGCTGTGAGAAGGGAATGGGAAGGTGACCTTGGCTTCCTTTCTCTTTCCCTCAAGCCCACCCTGCTTGTCCCTCACCCTGCTCGTCCCTTACCCCGCTGCCCAGGATCTCTCTGCTCCCCCAGGATCTCTCCAGCCCTTATGTTTTCCCGATGATGGGGACAGACCATGTCCTTGCTGCAGGACCCACCCAGCTACAAGCACGAATCCCGATCCACGCCAATGGGACTGGCAGCAAGACCCGTGAGTATCGCTCTGTCCTTCGTCATCGCACACACTTGGGAGTCACAGCAGGCTCTGTGCCTCGCAGACCTGGCGAGCAGCGGCTCTGCATGAAGGCGGCGGGGTAGGAGGGTGCCTGGCGTGCCAGCCTTGAGGGACAGCCAGGTCAGAGGTGTGAGCCACCCCATCCCAGGCAGCACCACTTCCCGCAGGAAGGATTGGCTGAGCCCAGGAAGAAACCCCATGTGCTGTGGCTGTGCGTTGCAGATGGAAGGAGCGGAGGCGATGGAGCACTGCTCGGCCCTGTCCTTGCTCTCCAGGTGAAATCCCTGTAGAAGGTGAGAGCAGTGGCTGGCAGCAGAGTGCTGTGGCTGGGCGCTTGTACCCATGGAGCATCGCACGTCCCCACCCAATGCCACTCCTCCTCCTCCTCCTTGGATGATGGTCGGGACCACAGGATGGTGCAGACAAGCCCCATCAGTGAGGCATTGTGCAGCAGGGAAAGGCTGGCCGGGAGAGCAGCACCTTCTGCAACAGCCTTCAAAGAGTTTCCCATCAGTGTGGCTGGTCTTTGGGGCTTCCTCCTCCCAAAACACCCAAAAAAGAAGGAAAGGAGGGAAAAATGAGACGACAAGGAAGAGCGATCTCTCGGTGTGGGATGAAAGCGGCCTGTCTTGACTATTTACCCAGCAATTATAAGTAAATCGGTGGTGCCTAACGGGGCCGGTTGCCATAGTGACGATGGGATGGAAGGACCAGCATTTGGTCCTGGCCGCAGCCAATCAGGCTGGGAAGCCCAAGCTGCAATATAAAGTAAAGATTCCCATCTTCCAGCCACGCACTTGCCAAGAAAGGGAAATAGGTTCAAGAGTCTGGGGAAAAAAAGTGCTCCGGCCGGCGGCAAGCAGGGCGGCTGCTCCCGTCATGGCGGACTGCGAACGCCCAGGCAGGTGAGAATCCCAACTCTCCCCATCTCCCCGCTTATTGTTCTCCCGCGCCGCGGTCCCCTCCGCTGCCCCACCCCACCCACGCCGCCGCCCCGACCCCCTCGCCCCGGCACCCACAATGAAACCCCCCTTCGGGCGAGAGACAAAGAGAGGCGGGTGGAGAAAGGCTCCACCATTCTCCCCAAATTGCCATCGTAGGCCTTTCAAATCAAATTTCGCAAAGCAGCTTCATCAAAGGCCCCCGGCTGAGAGGCGCGAGCCCCATATTCCTGCCCCCCCGGCAGGTCTGGGGTGGCGCGGCGATCCCACACAAAGTCGGCATCACTCCAGAAGTGTCTCTGCGGGGGGAGGGAAAAAAAAAAAAGAAAAAAGAAAAAAAAAAAAAAAAGAAAGAAAGAAGAGGGGGGAAAAAAAGGGGGAGATGGAGATAAAAAACCCCCGCAAGTGAGAAAGAGCGGCGCCTAAATTGCTCGTCGTCTTCCCCATCTCATTACTCGCGACTTCTGAGGACGGGTATTTCCAAAGGCTGCTATGAAAGACTCGTGAATGGAGCCCCCCCGTATGGGATCAAAGCCCCAGGGCTGGGACGCCGGGGTGTGCCGGAGGAGGGGGCGAACGGTCGCCGCGCCGCAGGATGGTGGGGGGGAGCCTTCCTCCCCTGCTGCCGCTGCCCTCCATGTTTCCTGGTGTTGCTGCTGCCGCTGCCTGACCCATCTTGCAATGGAGACCAGGGACAGCGGCTGGAGCCCAATGGCTCCAACCCAGACGAGCGAACTCCATCGGCTCACAGTTCGGCAACTCTCCCAAAATTCCTGATTCATAAAGGAGCTTGTTCCACCCGGGACCTCTCCGGATGCCTCAAATTGCAGATGAACAGGCGGTTTCCCCACCGCTCGAGCCCACTGCTTGGGTGTCTGCCCTCCCGGCACTGCGGCATCGCCAGCCCGGCTGGCCACCGGCAGAAGGGCCGAGGACAAAGGCGGGAGGACAGAAGTTGTGTCACTTTCCCTTCCCGCTGCCTCCCTTCAAACGCCGGCTGCTTTCTTCTGCTCAGCGACGAATTCGGCTCCGGGCAGCGTTCCCACCACCAGCACCACCGGCAGACGGGCGCCCCATCGGCGGCACGGAAAGCAAACTCACAGATGGTAAAATAAGAGAGTCGTGTAGGGTTCAAAGAGACCTTCTATGTCAATTGTTATATTATTAGGTAAACTCTAAGACGAAAATCTTTTAATCCACTGTGGCTAATCCAGTCCACTTTTGTTGGCCAGGACATATTCAGCATCAACAAAAGGCTCCGGCCGACGGACACCGGCATACATAATGTATTTATAACGGCGGGAGCCGGCTCGGCGGCAGAAGGAGCCAGTGCCTGGGCCGGCAGCGGGGGCCGGGCCCGGGATTTGCCCGACTTGGAGCAGTTTTATTTTAATTTCAAAGAACCCAGCTGATATTTGCGCTACGCCACTTACGGGGGGAGCACAAAGAGGGCAGGGATGTTCCCAGCACCGGCCAGCCCCGAAACCCCACTGGGACCCCGCCGGGACCCCACCAGGACCCTCTCTACCCCCAGGGCCAGGGCAGCACCGGAGCAGTGGCAGCAGAAAGGGCTGCAAGGGCAAGTTTGCCCCGTGCCAGGTTTTGGGGTTGTGGGTCCCATGGGCTTTGGTGGCTCCTGCGGAACATCTGTCCTGGGCCAGCCGGGTCCCCTGGGATTTACCCTGGGAAGGTGCCGTTGCCCTGGGATGGGGGGAATCACCTTCCCACAAGGACGTGGGACACAACTGACATGAGGAAGGAGCTGGAAGGGGCCAGCACTGCGAGGTGGAGAGCGGCATGTGGGTAGACCTTGCCCTCCAGACCCAGGGAACTGAGATGAGACCAGAGACCAGAGATGAGAAGCCTGGAACACAAATAACACCACCCGCAGCAGAGGGCAGGTGGGATGAAAGCGCCAACCCCATGGCCGCAGCCCTGCTGACGCAGGGTCTGCTGGCGGGACCGAGCTGAGGTGGGTCAAGGCAGAAGCCAGGGGCTACTGGATGCTAAAGGTGGCCAGGGGACACTGGCCACCCAGCACCTTCAGGCCGTAGACATGGCCTGTCCTGAGCCAGGGGCTCCCTGGCAGGCGCTGGGGTCCCCCAGGGCAGGGCTGGGGGGACAGGAGGGGGCAGGGAGGGCGGGCGGCCAGACTGGGCCCACAGGCTGAGGCAGTGATGGGAAATGGCTGTGAAACACCCAGCTGGATGGGCACCGGGGCCATGGGATAAGGATGGGACTGGGCTGGCAGAGACCTCTGCAGAGAGGAACCAGGGTCTCTGGTGGGGCTGAGCTCTCTTTCCGGAGCTCCTGGCCCTCCCAGGATGCCACTGACCCATAAATGTTCACACCGTGGGCAGCTCGGTGCCATCCAAGGCCGCTGGTTCAGATGCGGCCGTGAGGATCTTCAGTAGGACCATGGGAAGGAGACACAGCAAAGGTGGGCCTGAAAGGGCTTGTTTCAGAGAGCCCAGAGAGCTTGCCCAGGGTTTCGTCCTCACAACAAAGGGCAGCAGAGGAGAGGAGCTCTCTCCCGAGGGAGGAGGGTCACCACACCCCCGGTACTCCCCAAGGTGGACCTTCAGCCCTTGGGTAGTGCTAACGGGATGCCGACGGGAGCAAGTGACCCAGGCAGGACCCCCCTGCCAAGGGGTTTGGTTGTTACTGCACGTACCAGGCCGAGCTCTTCTGCTGTCGCTGCACCCGCAGGTGCCCAGAGTGCCCCGGAACTACAGCCAGCCCTCCTGAGACAGGTACATCAGCCAATGCTCAGGAGTTTCACAGGGAACGGACACACACAGAGCAACTAAGGGCAAAGTCAAGAGGCAGCATCCTGAGAGCCACCCAGGGAGCTGAGGGCTGGGGCTCAGGGAGGCAGATGCCACCCATGAGCAGCCACTCTTCTGAAGGCCGGAGCACAACCAGGTCTCACTGAGCCTCACCGCCCAGCCCAGCCCTTGGCTCTCGCCATTGCTGAGCCATCCCCAACACTGTCAGCTCTGTGCAGTCCCTCCAGAGGTCCCTCCAGAGGTCCATCCGGTGCAGGAGGTGCCAGGCCAAAGTGACACACGAGGAGCACAGAACACCTGGGAGATACGGGATGAGAATTCCAGCTGAATCCTCCATGTTCATCAGGCAGAAGTTTAACAGTGGGGCTGCAGAGGCGCCGGGCTCTGGGCAGCTGGCGGATGCAAGGCTGAGCTAAAGATGTTCAGCCTCAGAGATCTGAAAACACCTCTCCATAGGGAAAAGGGAGCCATGGATCCCCTCTGTGGGCACCCCTGCTCTGTGTTCCATTGCAGGAGAAGGCTCAGGTAGGCTGGGACAGCTTGCAGCACGGGCTGGGGTACTGTGAGAGGTCTGCCAACAAGGTCTGTCATCTCCAGACACAGCCTGTGGAGGCTCCCCCCACCTCATGGCCCTGGGGGTTGTGGGGTCAGAGCAGTGTGGGAAGGATAATCAACCTCATCTGTGAGACAGGGACTCCACAACACATCCTTGGCACACTGTAGAAGCTGCTGCTGCAGGAAGATGCCAAGTGCAAGGTTGATCCACCACTACGTGATCTCTCGTGCTTGGACTACTTGTAACTCTAAAGGATGAGGATGAACCACAACATGAGGCCTGATTTGTCCATGTCTGCCAGCCATGGGCTGTCCTGAGGCTGGTTGCCATGCCAGACAATACCCGACCGTAAAGGACTTGTGGCAGGGATGCACTAGTAAGAGAAGACCTGTCAGGATGGCCAGAGCAGGGAATATCCCCTCTGGGAGAAGGCCAGGAGGACCTGGTGCCCTGAGGTCAGGAAAGCCAAGGCTGTGGGGATCGGGGTGCTGCTGGCTCCCACCATGGGGCTAAGGAGCCGTGCAGGTGGAAGGACAGGGCTGTGAGGTGGAGGCAGCTGGGCAGTCTGGGCACCTGGAGGTGGCTCCAGCCCCCAGAGCAGGAGATGGCTGCAGCCTCCCTGTGCTGATGGGAGCAGGGGCTGGAGCAGCACACCTTTGAGGAAGGTGGTCCAGGGCTTGGAGTCTGCAGGAGGCGAGACACAGCAAAGCTTCAGACACCTGCCCAGCCTGGTGCGGGATTTCACACCCCGGGAAGTGTGAGCACGAGCACAGAGCGGCCACTGACAGTCCCAGAGGTGCTGGCAGAAGGAGATGGGGAATCTCGTGGCAACGTCCAGCACCAGCAGAGCTTTGTCCTGGCTGTGGAGCACACCTTGGACAGATGACCCACACATGCTTCTCCGAGTTTCCTCCCACAGCGACTGACTCTGTGAGTAATTTCTCTGGTCTGTGTCTGCACAACCCCGACACGCTCCCCTCACAATGCCTTGAGATGAGGCAGCACCGAGGTGAGCCCCTAGGTTGGGCTCATGCTGGGGCAGCTGAAGCAGAAGACTTTGGTGACTCTTCCATAACCAGGTGAATAAATGGGATGTGCTGAGCGTGCCCAGCTCACCAGCCACGCCTTGCACAGCCTTGGCTTGCAGCTGAGGAGCAGCAGGGCCACACCAGCCTCCCACGGCCTCTGCCTCACCAGCCCCAGCACGCTTGGGTGTCCCCAGCTGGCCCGCAGTGCTCCAGCCACAGCAGGAATGGGGCAGCAGCGTGGCCTCCTCCTCCTCACTGACCTCTGGGCACTGGTGACATGGCAGCGCAGGGGTTCCACAGCCCATCTGGGAGGGCTGGCTACCACCGGGGAGATGGGTGCAGGATGGCTGCACTGAAGAAGGGCCATCTCAGAGGGGAGAGGGGAAAGGATGGCAACCCCGCCGGGGCTGGAGGTCTTGGAGGTGCCACTGGGAAGCAGGAGGTTGGGAAAGGGGTGGTGGAGGCTGCAGTCCCAGCAGGGGTAGGGAGAGACCCTGTGACGGGTTGTGGTTGCGTTACCAGAGAGCTGCAAGAGCAGGGGGCTCCCAGCACTGCCCTCCCGGGACAAGGGGTCCCCTGGCTGGGCTGGCCCAGCACAGACCCAGTCCCTTGGTGCTGCACACGGTGCTGCAGAAGAGCCCAGCGAGGTGTCCTGGTGCAGGCTGTGGCCTCCCGCAGGCATGGCCATCCTCCCTGGCACTGCAGCAAACGTCTTCCCGCCTGGCTGCTCCAGGACACGGCATCTCCCAGGGCAGCGGCTGTGGAGGCCCTTGCTGAGAAGTGTGAGGCAACCAGGAACCCCACTGTGCAGGAGGAACTCGGGGTGGAAGTGCCACAGGGCTTCCTTCAGTAGCGCCTGGTGCCATCACAAGGACCAGCCCAGGTCTGGCTGGGCTTTGGCCCCGCGTACGCCAGCCACAGCCTCAGCCGCCGTGGTCACTTCATGGGCTGGGAGCTCTCCTGGGGAAGGACAATGACGAGCTAACACCTGAGTGTCAGGTACACACACAGGTAAAATGATTTCCAGAGCTTGTCCCACGTGCTTGAGCCTCCCTGAGATGTCCCACAAGCCTCGCTGCATCCAGCAAACCACAGGCCACTGGGTGAGATCGCAGCCAGTCAGAATTGGGTGACAGACAGCTCGCTGACCATGTCCCACAGCTCTGGGAAGAACCTCCTCAGGCAGATGCACTGACCACAAGCCTCATCCCAGGTGGGAGCTGAAAAACCAGCAGCATGCAGCTAACTGTCCACCAGCAGGTCACCAGATGTTGGACAAAATGCGGTCAACAGACCTCACTTACCACAAAACTCCTGACTCCCTGGGAGGACGGACCCTCTGGGACAGGCCAGCCAGGAGCTTGTCCCCACGCTCCTGCTCTCCCAGCCAGATCACTGATAGGGATCGTATGGAAACAGGCTGGCAGTCTGCGCGGCTGTAGCACAGACATCAAGGCATCAGCCAGGCCAGTGACCACATCTAAGCCAGAAGATCCTGCTCAGCGTTGCAAAACAGAGCGGCAAGAGTGGAGCAACTGATGTTCCCAGCAGCGCTCACGGCACCTTCCCCCTGCGCCAGCTGCTCAGGGTCCCCCATGGCTGACCGAAGGAGAGCCGCCTCTCCGGCCAGGGTGAGACTGTGAGTTAGCACGGCTGCTCTGGGAGTGGCAGGGACCGGCTGGCTCACGGCGGCTGTCAATGCTGTGAGCCACCAGCCAGACCCTGCGTTCTTCCCGGGGATGATGCTCGCCGGGTGCCCACCTCATCCCGTCCCACCACGGGGATGCTGGAGCAGCAGGCACAAAGCATGAGCAGATGATGCCCTGGGTCTGCACCGGGGTTTGGGGACCAGGGACAGGGATGTCCCCCTCCCCACCCCGACACTGCTGCTCCCTCCCCATCTCTGTGTAGTAGCAATCCCTGCTCTGGAGCCCCATGCTCAGGGACAGGACAGTCCCAGCATGGCTCAGTGCAGGGTAGAGCCTGCTCCAGGCATCACCATCTTGTGGAGGGCCGAAATATGAAGTATGTCCTTCAGGACCACGGTAGCAGGCCCCCTTCCCGTGAGGGGGATTGGAGCATGCCCCTGCCCTACAGGTATCTCTGGGCAGGGACAAGCTGACATCTCTTCTCTCTGCAGAGCGGCGCTGCTGGGACATGCGTGGACAGCATCCCATCCCTGGCCCCCCAAGAGGAGCAATGAGCCTGGTGGTCTGGAGCATGGAGCGGCAGGCGTGCAGGGCGCAGGCCCAGGGAAGACCCCAAAGGTGGGTGTGGGAAGGCATGTGGGATGGGACATCTCACAGGGGTGGCCATGAAGAGCATCAGGCATTGGCGATGGTGCGTGGCACGTGTGCTGCAGGGGCTCTGGGTGATGCGCAGAGCTTCCCTCGGCCCAAGCTGGCTCAGGCCCTCCTGCCTGGGAAGGAGGTCACTCTGGACAGACAGCTGGAGTTTCTCTGATTTTCCATGCAAGCTGTAACACCTTTGCCTCATCCACCTGCTCCAGCCCTGTGCCTGGGAGAGGAGATCCCTGGGGAACTCCTGGCAGATCCTGGGGATTTGCAAGTGAGCACCCACATGGGGATAGGAGTAGACTGGGAAACCAGGATGGTTTTGCCAGAGGGGAAGGACCTGAGTGCCTAGAGCAGCCAAGCCCCCGTTCCCCCTGGAACAACGGGCTCAGGCAGGCATGGGCCTTACAGAAGGGCAGCACCAGAGCAAAAAGGTGTAAGCTTGGTGTCTGAGCAGCGTTCCCCCTCTCTGCCCAGCGCTGGAGGCAAATCCCAGGCCAGCAGACAAATGCAGGTGTTTTCACCTCTTTTGGGCTGGGGAATCCAAAGCAGGAGGTCTGCTCAGGCTGCCCATGGGCTTGGCACCGTGGGGATTGGGAAGCAGCTCCTGATGTTCCGTGGATGCTGAAGGGGGGCTGACTTTGCCAGGATGGGGGGATATATTTGGACTGGCACCTCCCACAAGAAAAGATGCTGCGAGGGTTTTGGCCAGCATCTCCTGGCTCAGCTCTTGCCCCCAGACCAGGCCACAGCTGTCTGCAGCATCCTTGCTGCCCATGTTTGGCCCCTCACAGCAGCTCCCAGCCCTGCCACCCGCTCGGCACCTCTGGGGCAGTGCCGTGGGGCTGCGGGTGCCCCCTGTTCCCGATGCAAATCCTTTTATCTTGGCTGCTGATGCAGTTTCTTCCTCCTGCCCTACAAACATCACCTTGCCAGCCGCTCCGCTGCCGCCCTGGGATGGTGTCTTCTCGGCAGCCCCTTCTGCCAGGGCTGCTCCCACGGCGGCCGCGGAAATGAGGGTGCTCCAGGCACGGAGAGGCGGGCACAGGGTATGCAGAGGGTCCAGGGCCGCTCCCTGCCCGGGTGTAAGACCCGGCGCCCGGGGTGTTTCTGTTTGCCCCCAGACACGGGAAGGGGCTGTAATGAACCGGGGTTCGCACCGCTCCTGACCTTGCAGGGCTCACACATCGCAGCCGGAGGTTGAACAGCTCCATCTAGTGCGCTTTGTCCCGCAGCCCAGGGCTGCCGGCTCACCCCGCGCATCCCGGCCGGGGAGGGCACGCTGGGTGCCAGCAGCCCGCCCGCCGAGCAGGGAGCCGGGGCCGGGGCTGGCCCCTGCTCCGGGGGAGCCAGGGAGGAGCGCTGGCCGTGCCGAGGCTGAGCCGAGAGCGCCCGGCCTCCGCAGAAGCGATGCTGGAAGGCTTGCGGCTCTCAAGGCCACCCAGCAGGGAGCTGGTGGCGGCACCGGAAAACGCCCCTCTGCAGCTCTGATGGGTGGGAGTGGGGAGCTTCGGGGGGCTTCGCACATCACGCCACACATGTACTGCGTGCACAGCGTCGGGATGCTTGGACACGGCCCCAGGTGCTTTAGACCAAAATGCTGCTGTTAATGCAGGAACTGCTCTCAGCCCGTGGCCTAAAGCACCTGGGGCCGTGTAGAAATAACCGTGTGTGCTGGGAGCAGGGAAGTGTGCAGCGTCTCCAGCTCACACAGGGACCAGCCTCGGCTGCAGCCTGACACCAGGTCTGCTCAGATGCTGCCGGAGTCTTGGCCGTGGCGATTTTGGGGAGGCATAAAGCAGGACCACACTATCTACTGATGGAGAAGGAAGAAACAGCCCGCTTCAGTTCACTGGCCTCTGCCCCTTGATGACCTTGCAGGATGACCTTCCCCAGCGTAGCCAGGGACACTGGGTTTGATTCTTTGCCTCTTCAATGTTCTCACCTAGATCTAGAAGTAGCTGATGTTGGTTGCCAGGGACCTGTCTCAACGTGGGTGAACCAAGGTGGGAAGGGCAGGGAGGACGCTCCAGGGAGGAAGCTCCAGGGAGAGCCCGTGGCTCCCCCAGCCCTGCTCAGCCCTGCCAGAGGAGCAGAGAACGGCAAGGCAGTGGGGGGTCTGCGGGGGATTCGCCTCTTCCAGCCCTCGGTGGGCAGGGCAGTGCTGGTTTTGACTCCGCATGAGGCGGGAGCATGCAGGCAGCGATCCGGTGGGGCTGGGAGGGGGCTGGGAGGGACCGGCCGGCTGGGCTGGAGCTGGCCCTGAGCCGGGGGAACGTGGGAACACAGCAACACAGGTGCGAGAGAGAAGCCCCTGACGACTCTTTCCGTCCAGCCCGGCCCCAAGGAGCAGTAAGCAGAGCTGGGGCGCACCAGGCCACCCGTATCCAGGCACCCCAGACTCATCACCTCTACCCTCTCCATCACCCCTCTTGCCACGGAGAAATCTCGCTCCGGTTTCTCATGGGAGCTCCGTTTGGGCCGTGAAATCTTGCTGGGACCTTTCCCTGGGAGATGAAGAGCTCTGATCATCTCTCACCCATGAAGCCGCTCACCCAGCCGAGGAGGCTGCAGTTCTCAGGCATCCTCCATCCAGATGGGTCAGTTTTAACTCTTCCCCACTTCCTCCCTTAGTTTCCCAGCATCCTTTCTGAAATGTGGATACTGGAACCCCTTTTATGGCAGCACTCAGCCCCATCCTGGCCAGGGCATCTCCTGTGGGGAACCCCTGCTCCTGCCCTGTCCCTCCCACCTCCCAGCCCGCCCCCTGAGCCCATCCTTGGCAGAGTGTGGGCTACCAGCAGAAGGCTCCTGGGCTCAGCACAGGGGTCCTTTGGCAGCTGCTTGCATTCAATGTTTTATTTGCCTGGGACACAGCTTATGAAGTTCTCTACAGCTGTCTTGACCTCGTCCGTGTCTCCTGCCCCTCTCATTTCCCTGGCCTCGGCGTTTGTCTCAGCAGGGCTTTTTAATCTATTTCTAGACCATTGATGGGAATGCTGAATAGCATCGGGCTTCCCATCGGAGCCCCGGACACCCACTGAGCGTGCTCCCATTCTGTGGGGATTCCCCATTGATGGCTGCCGGCCTGCCGGCTCCCAGCCCCTTTAAGGTGTCTCTCTTGATGTTGCATTGTGCTAATTTTTAATCAGAATACTATATGGATTGTCACATGCCCGAACACAGTCCAGGTCTATTATTTCTATGCCGTAACCTTTATCAGCCAAACTTGTAATCTCTTCAAAGGATGACATCAGAGTTTGACAAGAGCTATTTTCCAGAAACTAGGCTGGCTGCATTAATTATATTCCCATCCTTTAATTCTTTACCAGCTGGATCCCACATCAGCTTTTCTATTATTACGCCTGAGATCAGTGTTGCCCAGCTACGGATGAATCGGCTCTGAGCATCGCTCGCGTGAAGGAGCGCAAGGAGCTGTGCCGTCCTGCCGGGCTCCGCACCAGGGGGGGACAGGGAGCGACGCTGCCCTGGGTGGGTCTCTGCGCATTTCGGAAGGGCGCAAAAGCGTCCCACGTTTTCAACCGTGTTCCTTCCCTAAATGGAGGGCAGAGGCACATACAGCAGAGTAACTGCATCAGGCACCATAAGCTGCTCCGGTCAGAAACCGTTCCGGGTTTGAGGGCTGTCTTGCGGCGTGTGTGCATACTCAGGTTTTGCGATGGTAGCTCGGTCCCCGGCCCAGCTCGGTCCCAGGGCTCCAAGTGTACCATTGTTTCCCAGGGAAGAAGCCAGCTTCGCGCTTCCCTGCTGGATCCCTGCGGCTGGTAATCCCCTTCTGCCCCCGCAACGTCCCCCCGTCGCCCCGGGACAGCGCTGCAGCCCCGGGGCCGCGGTACCCTGCCCGGCTCGGAGCTCCAGCCGGGACGCGCCACGCTGCCCGGCTCCCGGCCGCCCTCCCCGGGAGTCCGGGTGCCACCGCTCCCCTCCCCCGGCTGGAGCAGCAGGACCCTCGCCGCGGGTAGAGAGGAGACCCGCCGGCGGAGCGGTCCCCGGGGCCAGGCCCACCGGAGCAGAGCGGCGCAGCCGGCGGTTGCTGTGGCCGCCCTCCGCCCTGCGGCACCCCGCCAGCCCCCGCGCCGGGCCTCGGGGTCCCCGAAGCGCGACCCTCTCCCTGCCCGGAGCTCGGCGGGTTCCCCCGGGCCGGGTCTCGGAGCCGCTCCGCCCTCGAGCGAGGCGCCGGTCCAGCCGGGGCTCCGCTGGGGTCGCCGGCGCCGCGTACCCGGGGCTTCCGCAGGGCCCGAGGCCTCCACCAAGAGCGGGAGGGTGAGCCAGCCTCGAGCGAGCGCGGCCTGCCCGAGCCCGGGGCGCTCTGCGCGCCCGGCCCCCGCCCCCGGGGTCCGAGGGCCCCGCAGAGCCCGGGCACCGCCTACCCCCGGGCCGGGCCCGCTCCGCCCCCGCGGCCGGCCCGGCTGCCGGCGCGGGAGGCCGATCCCGCAGTACCGGCCGGGGGCGCGGGGGGCGCGGCTGAGCCGCTCTCCCCGGCGCTGGGAGGCAGCGGCGCAGGCGGAGCGGAGCGGTGCGGGGCTCGTTGCTGCTCTCTCCCTGTCGCCGCCACAAGCCCGCGGCCGCGGCCATGGGCGTCCCGGGCCGCCCGCTTTGTGCCGCCGCCGCCGCCCCGCCGCCGTCCGCCGCCCCGGGCCGCCGCTGCTGAGCCGCATGGGCCGGGCCCCGCGCCGTCGCCGCCGCTGCTCCGTGCGGGTGAGTGAGAGAGCGAGCGAGCGAGTGAGTGGGGAGGCGGCCCCGAGCCCAGGCCCTGCGCCGAGGCCGCGCCGGAGGCCGCCGCCGGGCGGGAGGGAGGGAGGCGCGGGGCCGCGCCGGGCGCCGCCGAGCCGGCACTAGGCCGCCCTGGGCGCGGGGGGGGAGCGGGCGCCCGGCGGCGGCCCCGGACCGGGCCGCGCCGCGGAGGGAGAGCGGGGCCGGGGCCGGGGGCGGTGGCGGCAGGCCCGCCCGGGTCGCCTCTCCTGAAGTTGCCGGGGGCGGCGGGGGCCCCCGCTCGGCGCCCTGTCAGCGCCGAGGCTGCCCGCGGAGCCCGCCCCGTTCCGCACCGCCTCCCGCGGGGCAACTTGGGGTGGCAGGGGCCCGGCCCGGGCCGGAGGCAGGGCTGCCGCTGCCCCGGGCCGTGAGGCGGAGGTATGCGTGTCGGCCGCTCCCCCCCACCCCCCGCCGCCGCCGCCCCGTACGCGGAGAGAGGCGGCCGGGCTCCTCGCTCGTCTCCGCCGGCTCCGGCCGGCGCTCACCCGCTCTCGGCGGGCACCCGCGGGGCTTCCCCCCGGCCGGGGCGAGCAGCGAGCGCCGCCTCGCCGCAACAATGACCGGCGTGGCCGTGGGGCCGCTGCCCGGGGGCCGAGGGGGCTGCCCCGCGGGCTAGCCGCACCTGGGCAGGGGTAACTGCGGCCCTTCGCCGGGCAGGCGGGTGCGAGCCCAGCGCCCGCTCCCCTCACCGGAGCGAAAGCCCGGCCCCCGGCGCCGGGCAGCGGCCCCATGTGCCGGGTGCCGAGGGCTGGGTGCGAGGGCGGCGCTGGCTGCTCGTCGCAGGCCGGGCACGCTCCCGGGCTCGCTGGGGCCGTTCCGCGGTGCGCGGGTGGGCCGTGAGGACGGGCAGGGCTCGGGCAGCGGCCCTCGGTCCAGCCGGAAAGAAGGAAAAGGGGGCGGGATGGCAGAGCATCCCAAAGGCGTGCTCGTTGGGGTGGGGGGAGAGTTCTCGGAGGGAGACCCAGCTAAGATGTGTCTCCCCGGTGTGTTTTCATGTGCAATTGAGTCCATCTGGCGCAAGGAGTACTTGGTCGGGCAGCTGGTGCTCTGCGGGGCTGGGGGCTCCCGGCTGATACTCTTCTGTAAACCAGACCTTTAAATGATAAAGTTACCTTGTGGAGTAGCAGAAGTGGCAGCCCTGGCACTGCCCTTTCCCTCTTCCCTGCACCTCCCATCCTCCATATTGACTTGCAGCTCTTCTTTAAAGACATTGTACTCGATCGGATTTCCTTCTCGAGGTGGCTTTCTCATCTTCCTTTGATGACCTGAAATCTTCCCAGGCTCGTAACGTGCTATGTCATTAGCGTAAATGAACCCTTTTCTCAGTGGCCTGTCGATGAGGACCAGTGCCAGCACTGAGCTCCCGTGCTAGCATGCCCGTTTGAAGCAGGAATGCAGTCCAGATGCCCAAAACACTGGAGTCAGCGATGCATCTGGCTTCCCCTAGAGCTCGACGGGGCAGTGCGGCGTGTTTCTGAAACACAGAGATTTGTGAGGAATGTGGCGCTGGTATGTCACTTGACCGTACGAAAGCCACCTGTGTTTGATTTAGGTGCAGTCTCGCTTTCGTGACTAACTGGATATTCTTTCAGAATATTTTTCACAAGCATTAAATTCCTATTCAGGCATGAGAACTGCCAATGTCAGTAGCTGGATCAAAACGCGCTGCCTTGTATGAGCTGGTACGTGTGCTGTTCAGGGGAGGTCACGGCAGTGCAGAAGATGGCACCTGTCCTGTGGCGTTGTGTGGTACCTGAGTGTAGATCTCTGGGATGTGGGGACTGGCAGATCCCAAGGTCCTGTAAAAAAAACCCCCAAACAACCCACATATGCTGGGATATTGGCCACTGTTTTGGTGTGGGACTGGCTGTAACAGTGATGCCGAATGCTGGGTGTAAAGCTTTGGGATGTTCTGTAACTTATTGTTAGAGTATACCTGGTTTGAGCCCAGTTCTGTGCTCTCCAAAGTCAACGAGAGCTTTGCCGTTGATTCTGCAGGACCAGTGGTTTCTGGTCTTGGAGCATTGACATGCAGCAGTACTCATCTGTTTGTTTCTCATCTGTTTCAGCTGAACAGCCTTGTTCACCTTGGAGCTACAAATATCGGTGATTTGAGATCTCGGCTCACCCCCTGCTGCTACTGCTCAAACAAGCGCTGGAAAAATGAACATCCAGGGGAAAGGCTTCCCCTTGGACCTTGGGGGAAGCTTCACTGAAGATGCTCCGAGGCCACCGGTTCCTGGTGAGGAGGGAGAGCTTGTGTCCACGGATCCAAGGCCAGTTAGCCATGGTTTCTACTCCAGCAAAAGCGATGTGGTTAGAAATGAGACGTCCACAGCGACACCAAGGCGCTCCGATTTGGATTTGGGGTACGAGCCCGAGGGGAGCGCTTCTCCCACTCCACCCTACCTGAAGTGGGCTGAGTCTCTGCACTCCTTGCTGGATGATCAAGATGGTATCAACCTCTTCAGGACTTTCCTGAAACAGGAGGACTGTGCGGATCTGCTGGACTTCTGGTTTGCCTGCAGCGGGTTCAGGAAGCTGGAGCTGTGCACATCTAATGAGGAAAAAAGACTCAAGCTGGCAAAAGCCATTTACAAAAAATACATCCTCGACAACAATGGCATTGTGTCCCGGCAGATCAAACCGGCCACAAAAAGCTTCATCAAAGACTGTGTTGTGAAGCTGCAGATTGACCCTGACATGTTTGACCAGGCCCAAACGGAGATTCAGTGCATGATAGAAGACAATACGTACCCTTTGTTCCTTAAGTCGGATATTTATTTGGAATACACAAGGACAGGTGGGGAAAGTCCAAAAATTTACAGCGATCCGAGCTCGGGGTCTGGGACAGGCAAAGGGCTGCCTGGTTATCTGCCGACTCTGAACGAGGACGAGGAGTGGAAATGTGACCAAGAGGCCGAGCCCGAGGCCAGCCGGGACTCGGCACCTTCCAGCAGGCTCACGCAGAAGCTGCTTCTGGAGACGGCCACCCAGCGCGCTGCCTCGGCTCGGCGCTACAGCGAGGGGAGGGAGTTCAGGTGGGTGAGCGCCGTGTCTCATCCGTGGCAGGTCTGCAGGGGAAGGGATGTGGAAGTGGCTGCAGGCGTGGGGGTGATGGGAAGCCTCGGAGGACCTTGGGTGGTGGGGAGCGCCTGGAGATGGGGGAGCGTCCATGTTGGTGTGGGATGGTGTCATGCAGGTGGTGTGGTGGAATGTGAAGCTCCATTTGAAAGAAGTCACGGGTTATTCTAAAGGGTGTCTGATTGCCCCCGATCACCCCTTTCCTGGGGAATGCACTGCAAACTGTGGTCTTGGAGGTTGGTGGGCAGAGCTGTGGACAGGCCTCCTGCCTGTGCAGGTGGTTGAGCGAGCTGCGGTTTCAGGCTGGCTGTAGCTGGCGGAAGGTCAGTGTTGAGTTACAGGTACCGCTCGTGGTAAAACTGCTCTGTGTGAGCACGCTAGGAAGTCATGATGAGCCGCAACCTGAGGCTGCAGGTGGTCTCACAGGAGATACCCCAACCTCTGTGGTGCTGGCATGGCTCAAATGGGGCTCATGGGGCTCCCTGGTAACGGTACTGCTTTGCACCCGGGCTTCTCAGCACTGGGTTGTGGCAGTGCCAAGGTCAGAATTGCTGAATCCAGTTAAAACTGTTCCCTGCTGCAGCTTTTCCCTTCATCAAAGTGATTGCTGCAGGGCTTTTTTAACTGGAGGAGTTGCACAGTTTTTGCAGCCTGTTTTTTTTCTGGGTCCCCCACCCACTTCCAGCCAACATGGATTTTGAAACTTGCTGAGAGCTCAGTTAAAATTCCAGACAATTAACTTAGCAGGGAGCTCTCTGGGATCAATAAGCGTGTGTGTGTCTAACCCTTGCTGAATCAACAGAACCCGGCCAGAACACATTCCTACTTCTTTTTTTTTTTTCCCTTTTTTTTTTTTTGTTTTAATAAAATCTCCTTGTTTTAAGACCTGCTTAGGCTAAAATCTGACGCTTTGTGAAGATTACGAAATGAAGTAGCTGAACTGTCCTCTTCAAAGCCGCCTGCCTTATGAAAAGCATTTCTGTGTTTAATCTGCCTGGGCCGTCCCTTCAGGCTGGCAGCTGGAGACACATCCCGCCCCGCGCAAGGTCTCGGCGCCGTTCAGCTGGTGAAATGTTTTTGGTTTGATTCTTGTTTTTGTACAGATTTTGAGGAGGGGGGTGTTGCGTGTGAAACTCTGGGAGGGTAAAGAAATAAAAAAAAAATAAAGGAGGGAGGGAATTCATGTGGATTCCTGCTGTTTTAATCAGGAGTTGGAAAAACAAAATCCAGGGGTCCCGGGACTTTCCTGGGGAGTTAATAAAAACCTTGAACGTTTTGTGAGGTGCATTTCATGGAGCAGTCAGGTATTTGCTATAAGAGAGGGGTTAGAAAAGTCTGCAATTGAAGTATTTTTTGTTTAAGTACCAATGGCTTTAAGATTGCACATTGCTCAGTTGAGGTTCAGCTGTGTTTGGTTTCCTTACTGGAGCAGGTAGCAGAACCCCGCGTTCAACACCACATGCCTCAGCTCCAGCTTCCCCCCAAAAACATGCTTTACCCATTACCTGAACATACCTGTGCCACATCTTAACCTGGTTAGAAATGGGCTGTGAAGTAGAAGTGTTACGGAGCGGAGTTCCTTGGTCATGGGCATTTTCGTACCAGATTGGAAGAAGGTGAAATAAATCTTTACCTGGGGGATGGAGGTCAGGAACAAATGCATGGCTGTTAATTGGTAGTGCCCAACAGCCTGTCATTGTGGCTGCTGACGCTCCGGGGACCTGTTGGGTCGGGATCCACGGAAGCACTTACTGTTCTCTCCAGAGCAGGAGTCACTTCTTGGCCTGCAGTAGAAGTGATTTCTTCTAGTTAGTTTTTTTAATGCGGGTATGTCAGCTCTAGCTGCATCCAGAGCATGGCCATGGAAGATGCTGCCGGACTGCATCATCTCTGCGGGTTTTATTATTCTCAAAAATCTGCTGAGACGCTAATTTATGAGGCGATTGTTCCTCTTTGTGCAAGACCTTGTGGTTGAATTAACTTACGGCCTGGGTGCTGTATAGCAATAGCTGTCTCGAATAAGCTGGTTTTTAAGCTGTGGCATCTTTATCCTGCAGACTTCTTTTTCTGTTCATTTACTTGCGCTGCCGAGTAGGTGCGGTGGCAGCTGCGGAGCTGCGTGCAGCAGGATGCCATGGCTGTGTGTGGTGTTTGAAGGCTGTGGCCCAAATTAGCTTGAACCACCAATTTTTTCATTTTCTTTTTTTTTTTTTTTGGCGTATGTGTGACAGAATTTCTCGTTTCTGTTCTTGAGGGAATGTTGAAACGAGCTGGTTTGCATTATATCCGAGGGCCTGTTTAATCTGCCCGAGATTTAGCTTCTATTCCTTGGCTTCCATGGAAACCCTAAATAAAGAGGGATCCGAGCAAATGCAGTGGAAGTATTTCTCTGTTAGCAAATGAGCATCTTGAATCGGCTCCAAATATTTTTGCAGCAGAAAGTTCATAAATCTTGACGTGGTGGCTCTGCTCTCGGGAGAGCAGACGTGAAATACTCCTTGGACGGCCGAAGGCGGCCTGTTCTTAGTGCTGGGCATTTGGAGGTGTGCAGATGTGTATGGGAGAACATCCCAGAGCCAGGAGCAGCAGCGTTACCCAGTGCGGTTTTGTATGTGTAGGAAAAGGCCAATAGTCATTATAGTTAGGCTCCTGCAAATTAATTGGACATTGGTTATGGATCAGTGAGTTTCAAAGAGGGTAACCCCCGAAGATCTCGGGCATTAACTGGCAGCTTCCGAAAGTGACACTAACATGGTTGTGAGGGTGGCTCAGTCATTCATTAACCTTCCTCTGACACGCTGGGATGGCGTTCCTCGGCCCCGAAGAGCAGAAATTAAACCCGTGCCTGAGAGCTGCCTGCAGCGTGGTTTTCCAGCGCTCCAGGAAAACAGCAATGCCTTCAAAAGCTGGGAGCCTGGCATTGGGTGGGGAAAGGTGGCAGCCGTGCCTTTTGTCAGAGAAGGTTTCTCCTGCTTCGCATCAGAAAGGGGCTCCCTTCCCACTCCCAGAGCCCGGGAGCAGCCCCCAGCCCTCGCTGTGCTGGAATGCCAGAGGTGTGTGCAGTGTTATGTGTGAAGAGCTCTGCACTTTGGGCCAGCGAGCGGGGAGGTGGGGTGGTTCTGCCAACCAGTTGCTTTGGGTTTTGACCCGTGTTGTGAAGCACATGATGTGTTGAAAAGGAGACCTGGGGATGGTGATGAGAGGAGACGTGGTGGTAGGTGGGGTCCCTGGTGGTGGTGGAGCTGATAAGCACCAAGGGAGAACTTTCCCAACCAGGGCTCAGAGGTATGTGTGGTTTGGGGTTTTGTAATGGAAGCTGGGTACATGATCTAAGCTTTAATCTCCAGCACTAAGCTCACCAAGCTTGTGGCATTTCACAAGTGTTGGTGGTTCAAATGAAGGGGATGGGTGACGTGGTTCTCCGACAGGTCTGGTAGAAGCTTATCCTTGTGCCCATGTACCAGTGGCCTCCCTGGACAGACGAGAGCTGCTCTCCCCAAAAGGTACAGCCAGCACTCCTCTGTAACTGGGTGAGCAAGGGGAGAAGCAACTGAAGGAACTTTTGGAGGGACCAGTCAGTGACGTTCTGTACCCTGGAGAGGAGTGGCGTGGGGAAGGAGCTGGTTCAGGGAAGGTGTAGGATCTCCCCACATAAGCAGTCCAGCCTTCACAAGCTGGGCCTGCATCACAAAGAAGCTAAAATTTAACTGGCAGACCTGATTTTGAGGTTTGCTGCTCCGTTCATAATTAAACATTAAATTGCATGCTTCCGACTCGAGACTCTGCGGTGAAGGAATCGGTGCTAATTGTACCGAACGGGTGGAAACCTGGGAATGCAAGATCACAGGCGCTGATGCAGGAGCTCCAGGAGGGAGGTGGGTTGCTGGAAAGCAGCAGCTACTGTATGTGAAGAGCATAAAATTCATGTAAAGGTGGAAAGAGAAGTTTTGGACGCTTGGCTTGAATTAAAATTCCCAGCGCTTGTACTCGATGCAGCCCTGTTTGTCGTTGGTGGCTATTTCCAGACATGAAGAATGAGCGTTACAGAGGGATGGTTTTTGGTCTGGAGAGGAGGGAGTGAGCCTCATGGGGTTGGGGGCTGATGCTGAGAGCACTGAGTGACAGTTTAGTGAGCTGCAGGTTACAGGAGACAAAGACTGATGGGGCTTTGCACAGAAGTTCTGCCAGCTTTTTTAATACATTGTTGAGCTGATGAAGCTTCGGCACAGCAGTGCTTACATTAACAGTGTAACGTATTGATACTGGTGGCTGCCAAGTTTTAAAATGGATTTTATTGGAAGAAGAATAGCTTCTGTGCCCATAGTTTTGCCTCTACACAAATCAAGATGAAGAAGGGGTCTCTTTGGGTATGGACCAGTGCTTTGGCTTCTTTGCAAAGCCAGGTAGTTAGTTTTAGCGCTCTTTTGTTAAATGGATGGCATTTTCTCCCCTCCTCCAGCCAACAGCTACCTGAATTTGTTGCAATTGAATTTGATAGGGGGGTCACAGACTCCATGCAAGCACGAAAGAGGGGTTATATCCCCCTTTTTTTGGTGCTGGAGGGGTCAGGTTGGACATGGCAGGGGAGGGAAAAAAAGTCTTTGTGAGGAGCATGGAGGTGGGGTTGGCAGAGACGAGGGGATCTGTACTTGGGGAGCGGGGTGCTTCATCGCTGGGTTAGAGACACGGCCCAGCCAGGCCGGAGCTGGCGATGGTCCTGTCCTGACATGCGCTTACGATGATGGCACGAATCCTGAAATACTGCATTGTTTAAAACCCAGTCTGGAAGTTCAGTTGGTTTTGGGTTCTGCCTGGTTTCAGGAAGAATTGGGAGCTGAAAGGCTGTCTGGGAGCTGAGCCGGTCCCAGGACGTGGAGCAGTGCACCCAGGAGTTGGGCCACGGGCTGGGTACACCTTGGTTTTGATCTGCCGTTCAACTTGGTTTTATGTGTTAAGAGTTCCTTTGTTGGTGTTATAATGGACTAATCCCTTGAATAATTAGTTACCATCGGACGTTTTAAAAATGCCTGCCTCTTGGATGCTTTCCTTGAATAGTCTGTTAGATCCTGGATTTATTAACTACTGAGACAGGCTGTGAAATCCTGTTATGCCAGGCTTCCGTGGTGGAAACGGGACTGAGGAGGGTGCAGGGGGGAGAAACATGCTGGTCTCCTCTTAGGGTAGAGCAGTGGAATTTCCCCCCTTCCCAAAACATGCAAGAAGTCATCCGTGCCTTGCTGGGCTGCTGGCTGCCGGAGCATGTCATGATCCTGGATCAGCCCTAGGCTTGGGCCTTGAGAAGATGCTCTGAGAAGTTGCAGCACTGTGGCTGCATGGTGCAAGGCCGGTCCATCACCAAATTAAACGTGTGTGTGATTTTTATTAGAATCGGTGGAGAAACCTGGTTTTGGAGGTTGGCTTTACATGTTGTGCAGGGGAAAAAAAAATCAGAACGGAGGTGGTGATATCCTAAATCAGTTCCTGGAAACATCATTGGATTATTTGGCTCATCCTTAAATCCATTAAGCAAATTAGAGTTAATCAGTCAAATAAAAGAAGGAAGATCTGTTGCAAGGCCCTGTCTTTTGAGCCCCATGCAGAAGCTCTAGTAATATTTTAATTTTCCGTCTGTCAGTGAATGCATTCAATCACTTCACTTCCTTATGTGAAGGATATGAAATTAGAAACTGAGGTTAATTATCTGCATTAAATGAAATATGTGAAGCCCACAAAAGCAGAAACCTTCATGATTTGGTATGGTTGGTTAAGCTAGGCAGGCTGTTTCAGGAGGAGAGGGGTTATTTTCTTCCCCGGTTTTGTTCCGATTGAAGGGTTTTAGTCACAGTAATTGAAATGATTAAAAAGTCAAATTGCTGGTGATTATAATTCTGAGCATCTTTCTGAGAAGATCTGACACTGGGTTGAGAGCAGGGGCTTGCTCTGCCTGGCAGTGTGGTGCAGCAGTGAGTGTTGTGCCGCCCCATCCCAGCCTGGGTGAGGCCCTTGTCCTTGGTGTCCTGTTACCACCCTCTTCCAGGGCCATGGGGTGTCATAGCTCTGCTGCTGGGTTAGCGGGGGTCAGCTGGAAGTGGAACCACAGCAGAGGAGAGCTAGGCTTTTGAGCCCACCAGAAATAAAACGGGTCCACCACCATCCATCCTAAGGCCAGTAATTAGCCAATTGCTGCCCACTGCATTTGGAAGTGCGGCTTCAGACCCTACAGAGAAGTCAGTCCTCTTGGAAATACACCATCTCCAGCAGCCAGCGGGCTTTGGGGCCACTTGTTTGTTCAAAGGCTCGTTTTTTTCCTACAGCTGCAGTTATGCACATGGTTCAGGTCTGGGCTGCTCTGAGGGCTTCAGGAATACCCAGCTCCAGGCACTTTGGGAAAGGTCTGGCTCTCCAGAAACACACCTCATCCCGTTCTTTGCTGTGTGCTGGAATGCGCTGCTTTGCCCGAAGTCACACTCAGAAGTTCCATCTTAGCAGGGCACACTTGGGTGTAAAGGCAAAACCATCGTTAACTTGTAGCCCTGGTCAGGGCAACAGAGCTGAGGAAGTGTGGGATGGACAAGTGGGCAGTGAGGTGGGCTGGGAACTGGCTATCAGGCTTAGCTCAGAGGGTGCTGATCAGTGGAGCAGAGTCTGGCTGGAGATCTGTGACTAGTCATGTTCCCCAGGGATCAGTGTTGGGTCCGGTCTTGTTTAACATCTTCATCGATGATCTCCATGGGGGAATAGTATCCCCCCTCAGCATGTACACCGATGATCCAAAGCTGGGAGGGGTGGCTGACACGCAGGACACTGCGCTGCCATCCAGCGAGACCTGGACAGGCTGGAAAGCTGGGCAGGGAGAAACCAGATGAGGTTTAATAAAAGCAAGTGTAAAGTCTTGCACCTGGGGAGGAATAACTGTCTGTATCAGTACAAGCTGGGGGTGACCTGCTGGAGAAGAGCTCTGTGGAGAAGGACCTGAGGGTCCTGCTGGGTGACAGGGTGACCATGAGCCAGCAGTGTGCCCTAATGGCCAAGAAGGCCAATGGGATCCTGGGGGGCATCAAAAGGAGTGTGGCCAGCAGGTCAAAGGAGTTGATCGTCCCCCTCTGCTCTGCCCTGGTCAGGCCCCACCTGGAGTATTGTGTCCAGTTCTGGGCTCCCTGGGATAAAAAAGACAGGGATCTCCTGGAGAGAGTCCAGAGGAGGCTATGGAGATGATGAAGGGCCTGGAGCATCTCCCCTGTGAAGAAAGGCTGAGTGAGCTGGGGCTGTTCAGCCTGGAGAGAAGGCGACTGAGAGGGGATCAATGTTTATCAATACCTGAAGGGTGGGACACAGGGGGAAATGGGCAGCCTCTTCTCAGTGTCTGTGGGGACAGGACAAGGGGCGATGGCCTCAAGCTGGAGCACAGGAAGTTCTGCACCAACATGGGGAAGAACTTTTCCCCAGTGAGGGTGAGGGAGCCCTGGGACAGGCTGCCCAGGGGGTGTGGAGTCTCCTTCTCTGGAGAGATTCCAGCCCTGTCTGGACGCCGACCTGTGCGACCTGTCCTGAGGAGCTGCTTTGGCAGGGGGTTGGACTCAGTGAGCTCTGGAGGTCCCTTCCAACCCCTACAATTCTGTGCATCTCTGGGTTCTCCACTGCTGTAAGGCAGCGATGGATTTAAGTGGAACTGTTGCAGTTTTAAGTCAGATTATCCAAATTCTGTAAAACCCACATGGAAATTGGATTCTACCTTTGATGACTCTAGAGCATGCTTTTGTAATAAGACCTGGGGATTTTGGTCCTGTGACCCCTGACATACCACCTGTCCTTAAAGCACCAGCTTTTAGATGGTCTTCAGCTGATCTGAATAGCTAACAGGTGAAGAGCTTTCACCAATCCCAATGGAAAAACAGCTGAGGGAGGGAAAAGTATAGCTGGGGGAAAAAACCTCTTTGAGGTACCCCAGTAAGACCTACTGGTTAGCACCATGTTGGTCCCTTAACCTGTCTCCAGAGCTAATGACCAGAAGCTACTGAGTGTTACTCTTCCTTTGGCCCTCTGATCCTTGCATATTCCCTGTCTGCTTGGAGAGCAGAGGGTCTCGGTCCTCTCCCTCACTCCATTTTAATTCATTTTTTTTTTGGAGGTTTAGGTTTTTTGCTGGGGCTGGAAGGAGGAGGGTGGTGGGAGTGGGCAGGTGGGATTGCCTTTTTTCCAGCAGTCCATGTGTAGGTTAGGTTAGCTCTGCTGGAAAACCGTGCTTTTACTGTTTTTCAGATTTACTGTTTTTAATCATGAATTTTGGTCTAATCGGTGTTTCGGACTGGACGAGAGCTGGATCTGGACGAGAGCTGGATCTGGTTTTAGAGGCTTCCTTGTTGTGCCATTGCTGCCAGCCTGGTCCAGGCGGTTGCTTTGGGACCTCCAGTCAACGCACGTGTTCACATGGGATTGATCCTTTGGGACCTGAGGATCCCTCCAAGCTCTAACAAGTGAAGTACAAATTTGAGCTGAGTCGCAGAAGAGCTCCTGGGAATTATGGGCAGGATCCAGAAAGAGAGGTGCGTGGACTCTGTATCCAGCTCTAGCTACTGGGTTTGATTAACTTTGTCCTGGCTCTGCCCCACGGAAGTAAGAGTTGTAAAACCGTTTGGCACCAGACATGCAAATGAGCGCTGGGATGAAGCCACTCTTATCCCTGAGGATCCCAAAAGAGGAATCAGCAAATAGAAATTATTCTATTAGCAGGGGCAAAGTTCACAGGTTAACCATCGTGTCAAATCAATGACATACAGCCTTGATCTCCTGCACAAGGGCTTTACTGTGTATAACTAAGAGTGCCCGAGCAAAGACAGTGCATTCTTACTCTGTAATGTTTGTGGCATGCTCAAGAAAGGGAAGCTCTATGGACTGCAGCACGAACTGCCTCCTTTGCACACCAGTTTTGTTCCTGCTTCCAAAGGTTGTAAAACATGACCTTGGAACCTTCTTGCTCTCTGTAGGGCCCTACCCACACTGGATTTCCACAGGGCATGTAGCTTTACTTTTTTAAATAAAAAGTGGGGCCTTTCCCTCAGCAGCCTTGTCTCTGTACTTTGGATTCAGGGACTGCCAGAACATTTCTCAGGAAATGGGAAGTGTTCCTCCTCGAGCACAGCCACTGCTGGGTAAGCCAGCACCATCAGCTGTGCACAGTGTGTGTCTTCTGCCTGAGATGAAGACTGTCACCCCAAGTCCTTTGTTGCTTGGTCTGTGGCTCTGCCAGGACAAGAAGCAGCAGAAGCCGCTGCCTTTGGTGGAAATACTCATATTTAACGTGTCTTTGAGCACCTGCACGTTTGGGAAACGCCTGTACTCCTCTCTCGGGAAAAACTGCTTTCCACAGGCTCACTTGACCCTCGTTTCTTCAGTCTGGGCCAATGCTGAGGAAAAGAGATGAGCTTCAAAGGAGGTGGAACGGGGCAGCGAGAGGCTGTGTGGATGTGTCACCGCGGCGCAGGATTCGCCAAGCAGCCTTGGGGTTTTCCCCTCCAGACAGGCTGCGAAGCTTGTGACCCAGGGCGGGTGTGAGTGCTGCGGCTGGGGAAATTAGCCCAACTGGAGGCATTAGAGAAGGCAGAGCATCCTGCTGGGTCTTCCCCAGGAGAGGCTGGAGGCACCCGCTAAAACTGTTCCGCAAACCTTCCTCCTCTGGGAGAGAGGAAGCTTTCCAAACAGGCATGGGAAAAACTTTCCTTTGGTAATCTGGGAGATAACAGGTCGTGCAGCTTCACCCGCTGGTTCTTGCTCAATAACCTGTGGTCAGGCTGGAGTGTCTGTTTTAGAAAGGCACCCAAGTGATGGGAGGTCATGCAGCATTTTTGTTCTCTCTTCCCGAAGTTACTTGCTCCCACTGTTCCCAGTGTTCTTCCTTGCTCTCTTCCGTTCTTTCCAGCTTCTGTTTGTAGCTGCCGGGTTCTGGGGTGTCTTTGCTCACTTCAGTGGCTCCAAATACCTTTGTTTGGAAAATAACCCTACCGAATGGGTGTGAGTGCTCTCCCTGCGCGGCAGCAGCTTTGTTATGGAAGGCCCTTTGGTTTTATTACACTTTTCAACCCTCCGGTCAACTGTTAAACAAGCCGTGGCTTGTCATGGTTGACAAACCTTCGCTCTGGTCCCAGACCTAACCTACCAGTTTAAAAGGCAGTATTCTTTTGTGTGCAGGTTTCTGGGTGGGGACCATCGGTCTTCTAAAGGGAAATTAACTTTGTGGTCTCTCTTTCCCCCTCCCACCTCAAATAAATTAAGCTTTGTCTTAACTGTTCTGCCGCTTCCAAAGGCCAAAGGGAAATGTCAGCCTGTGCTCTAGGTTCTCTGCTACCCAAAGTTCTCTGCTTCAAGCTTAAGAGTATGAGTAGGTGGGACTATGTAATTACATTAAAAACAAACCAGCTGCATGATCGGTGTCAGCCACTGAAGATAAAACATTAAAAGGATTTTTTGGGTTTTTTTTACCAAATGATTCATCTGTAATTATTTAAAAATATGTTGCATTTATTCTTTAGCTTTGGAGAAGAGTTCTCACAAAGCTGGCGTTTGCCATCCGTGGTGTTTAGACACCTGAGCAAATGCCTGTCTCAGCAGTTTGTCGCTGTCGAGTGCTCCAGATCTAAATCCCTTTGGAGGTAAACCCAGCTTACCTTTGTGCCGGCCTTTCCACCTCCTGGTCGAGGTGGAACCAGCCCTGGTGGTGGGTGGATGGGCATGGTGCTGAGGCTCACACTGGCTTAATGACTGTTTGAGACAGATCTCTCTGTGGGTGTGTGTGGTGGTAGCAGCAGGATGACACAGGTACCCCCATGGCACTGGCGGGGAGGCGGTTGGGGAGCAGCTCCATGGGCTGCAGCCAGGCTGTGAGCTGTGTCTGCTCTCCTCTTGCTCTGTGCCCCCAGCCAGCACTGTCTGTTGGATGGATTGTGGTGGCCTGCAGAAGGACGGAGGGAAGCTCCTTTGGATGGTCCCTCTGGGATGCAGCAGACCAGCCATGTTTGGTTTTTGGGCTGTTGGGTCATGTGTCTCTGCGTGGTGAGTTGCTGCGGGTGCTGCTCTTCCCTGCCCGGCTGGGCAGAGCTCTGCCTTTGCAGGCCTGTGGTGCTGGGGAAGGCAAGCTGTGCAAGAGAGGGGCGTTTTCACGTGCCCCCCTTCCCAGATTGCCCAGAAGTTAGACACATGCTGTGCTGAACAGGCTGGTGGTTGATGGGGCTGCTTTTGTTACACCAGCCCAGCGTTCTGCCTGACTCGCTGCCCAGATGTCCCCACAGGGCAGGGCTCTTGCCTGCGTGGTGGGAGGGCAGCCTGCGCGGCGACGGTGTCATTGCGGAGCAGCCAACACCTTGGGCTTTCGTCAGGCTCAGGCTGCTCTTCTCCTCCAGTGAAGGCACGGCGCGGCCCAGACACCAGCTGCAGCCTTTGCTCTGCTCTACTGCTGCAAGGCAGGGAGAGGAGGGGAAGGGTCTCCAAGGCCTCTGAGCCGGGCATCATCAGGGTGCCCTCAGTCCCCACAGGACGATTTGCACCAGTCAAGCTCCACTGCTCCATCCCGCTGCTTGGCTGGAAGGGATGAGCAGAGCTGTGGAAGGTGGAAACTCTGGCGCTGCCACCAAGGCCCCCTCTGCAGCCGAGCCCCTCTGCCGCTGAGCTCTGCCGCCTGCAGCTGAGGGTTTAGTTGAGAGCTCAAGGAGCCTTTTCTGATCCTGCAGCAGCCTCGGCAGAAGGGTCACCTGGCCCCACATTGATCTGGTTTCCTCCTTGGTGCAGTGCTGGAGCTCCTCTCCTTGAGACCAAGTGTCATTGAGCTGTGTGAACAGCCTGGGAGAGGTGGCTTGTTGGAGCTGTAGCAAGTGAGCTGATGGCGTGCCGATTTATAGTGAAGATGCTGGCCCTGCTGTCCTCCAGTGCCTGCCCACAGCTCTTCTGCCTGCTTGGAAGGGTAGAGGCATCGTGCAACTCACTGGATTTGCCTCCCGATGGCACATCACTTGAGAGGCAGCAGTGGGTTGGACTCAGCAAGGTCATCCGGGTTTTGCCCCTGATGGTGATACCCTGAGTCAGCTCTGCATGGATTGCTCCCCTTCTCACCTCATGTAGGTTCTTCTGTCTGGAGTCACCACAACCACGTTGCCAGCAGTCAAGCTACAAGCAACCCTTTTTCTTTGTTAATTGCCATCTGTGGCTTGGCACCAGCAACGGCAGAAACCCTCCCAGGTAGCCCATCGTGGGCTGTGGACTTGGGTGTAGTGTGTTGCCTCGGGTGGCACGGAGTAGCATAATCCTCTCACTTCCCAGCTTTGGAAATCATCCTGGAAGCCTGAGCTGAAGAAAGAGCGTGGGACCAGAGCCAAACCTCTCCTTCCCAATGGGACAGTGGTGGCAGGAACACCTATTGTCCACAAAGGTGTTGCCAAGCCACAGAAGGCAATTAGCAGGGAAGAAAAATGTCCTTCCTTACGTTTGAATTTTAAAAGTCGTTTTTAGGCTGAGCAGACCTGCATTGGTGTGCCGAGTAAGCAGGACTGGGGTGGTCAGAGGGAGCAACTGGAATCCTCTGACTCTGTAGCCAGCAGGTTTGTTCAGTGGGATTGTCCTCAGTTTTGAGCCACAGCGCAGTATGAGCAGCATCTGTGGCACTGGGTTACTCTGCATTTGGTGTAGGGGACAAGTCCAGCAGCCCTGGAGCATGGTCAGGAGCTCGATTTCTAACCGTGCTGGTGCCAGTGTGTGGTTAGCATGGAGACAGAGTTGGCAAATAAACTTTGCCTCCTTTTTAGGGTCAGCTCTTTGTGTCACAGATCTAAACTGCATTAAACAGCCCCTTGGAGCCCTGCAAAGGTTTTCACAAACTCTCCCTCTCATATCAGGGACCCTCCCTGCTGATGCCCCATGAGTTGCCTTTGTGCCAGGTTTGTTGACACTGGTGCTGGGTTTCACCTCTCACTATCCCAGCACTCGGTGCATCACTTCCCTCTGTGGTGTTGTGCCTTGAGCATGGATTTGGAAGCAGAGAGCAGTATTTCCACAGTGGGGACCTCCAGGATGGAGAAATCCTTCTCGGGTGCTGAGAGCAGTGTGGAGATGGAGAGCATCAGAGCAGTGGTGCTGTAGCAGGGACAGGGGGGAGGCGGTGGGGAAGTATTGCCTGCAGTCTGCATCCCACAGTGATCTGGGCTTGAGAGGTGGGATGGTGGAGAGAGTAGATGCCGTGGCCCTTGCGTTGGCTGGAGACGTGCTGAGCGCGTGAGCTGTTTGAGGTCAGAGTGCCCTGTGAGTGCCAGAGGAGTGCCTTACTTGCACTTTACTACCCTTCCTATCTCCAGCTTCCTGTATACACAAAACAGGCATGCGTTGCTTCTGGCAGAGAAGTGTGTTAAAGCTCATCCCAGGCTCTTCTGAGCATATGTTGGCTTCCCTTGAGTTAATCCTTCCTCCTTGCTCTTCCATGGTTCCTGTGGTGCAAGATAAGAAAAGGCCTTTCCAGTATCCCACCACAGCTGATCACAGTTGTACTTCCCTCACCAGGTTTCTTAAAATACTTACGTTCTTAGTGACGATATCAGCCATGGCCACCGTACCTGGTGGTACCAGGTACAGTGGACATCACTGTACATCATGGACATCAGCCATGGCCACCATCCTGCTTCAAGCTGGACGTTGGACCTCTGCTTCTCCAGAGGTCTCTTCCAACCCAAACCACTGTGATTTTAGCTCTGAGGTAATTGCTGAGCAGATCCTCCTCTCTTGTGCATGTCTGAAGGACTTCACCAGCTTTCATGCAACAGCCAGCCTCGCAGAAGTTCCTACACTCCTGCAGCCAAAGCAGCAGCGCTAACGCCGGACAGAGGCATTGTGACATACAATATGAGAGCCCTGCTCTGAGGCAAAAGTGCAGTTCCAGCAACCCACAGGAGCAAGGAAAAGCATACCCTCCCCCCCAAAAAAAACCAAACCACATCAAAAGTAAGGGATGACACTGTAACAGCCTTCTGCGCTAGATGGTAGCCTTGTCCATCTGCTTTGCACTTCAGGGGTGTTTTTAAGCCTCCTCTCTGAAAGGCTCAGCTTTAAATATGCGAGAGGTGTGTTCCCTTTGCTCGAAGTCATTTAGTGCTTTCTAATCAGTCGACTGATCCTGGTTCTTCTTGGGCATTGATCGTGCAGGAGCTGCAGCATCGGGCTGCAGATGAAGCAGGTGACTGTTCCTTTAAAGGTTGGAAGACACGTTTTCCAGATAACAGGAGGTATGGTGGTGGCTGGCTGTTGGGGGTTGGTATGCGCTGTAGGATCCTCCCATGTTTCTAACGCCCCATGTAAACTCTGTTCTCACCCAGGTGAGCTGCTCTTTGCAGCCTGGTGCCCAGAGGTCCAGCATCTCACCCCTGTGCCGGGCGAAGGTGGGACAGGGCAGTGGGCTATTTTTGGAAATCAGCAGTGATACATTCCAGGAACTTGGCAGTATTTTTCAGAACAGAGTTTGATGGTTTTAAACACAGATAGGGAAATATGTCATCTGTGTAAATTGCTCTAAATTACCTGCAATTTGTTGGGAGTTGCCATTTCTAAGCACTTATTGCAACTCGGGATATTTGAGGAAGCTTTTGATTATCCTGAGCTTGTAAAATGTAATTGGCTATTTCTTAATTGTTGTCCTCTGTGAAGTATAATTACCTGTAATGTAGAGCTTTTTATTTGCCGATGCCGCAAACAGGAAATCAAGAGTGTCTAATCGAGATAAGTTTAGGGACTCCACCATGACTTGTAATTGTGTTGGGTGACTTATCTGTACCGGGACTGGTCTCTCCTGTAAAAGCCTTCAAAGAACCTAGAAACCTTAAATTCCATCTTTGTGTCTCGTTGTGTGGAAGTCTGGCTCATACTTTCCAAAAATGCTCTTGGAACAGCGACCATCATCTTAGCAGGATAGTGGCATCTCTTGACTCTGGTGTATTGCATGGAGCTTCATGAGGAATGGGCTGAATTGGAATTAATTGCTAAATGCAATTAATCTGAAGATGTGGTAGAGCTTGCTGGCATTCGTGACTACTGTAGAGAAATCAGTTCAGGTTCTAGTGGCCTGAAAGAAGCTGAGAGATACAGAGAGTCCCAGTTCTTGTTGTTGTGTGGTGGTGTCGGGGCGCAAAGCAGAGAGTAGGACTTCAGTGGCCATACCAAGCTTGGACCTACCACAGGTTGAGCACCCTGTCCCAGCCCAACACAGTGCACAGGGAGCTGGTCCTTGTGTCCTGTTCGCTGCCGCCGCTCAGCTGCCTTTGGCCCAGCTGTGCTGGTGTTCTCTAGGACCAGGGCATTAAACCTTATTACTTAATTGAGTTTAGACATTACTAGGGAATTCTTTGTTGTATTTCTGGGTGGTTTTCACATCTCAGAGCAGCGATGGCAGTGCCAGGTGGGGTATGTGCACCCCTCCTTCTGCAGCGCCCGCGCCTGGCTGTGCTGAGCCCCAGTGCAGCTCTGGGGAGTGGTGGAGGAAGATGTAATGTAGATCGATGTGGCCGTTCTGGGGCTTTACGTTCAGGGTATGGGGGTGGAGAGATGTCAAGTGAAGATGAAAAGCCATCTCATTCCCTGCTGCAGCCGTGGGAGCTGCTGTGCCAAGACAGGCTGGTTGACGAACGGGCTCTGCTCCTGTACATGGGGGTTTCCAGAACGTTTGTGTATTGGTGTTTTCCTTACGTGCAGTCTGTAGGTTTAGACATCCTCCTCGCTGTGCCTTCAGAGCACAACTTCAAAGCAAGAGCTGCTTTAGAGTGTCCTCCAGAAGTGCCTGGCCGACCCTGCTGCCTGAAAACAGCAGCTCATGCTTCCTTTGGAGGAACTTCCTAAAAACAAAACCTTAAAATAAACCCCCTCTTCTTACTAAACTACCTCTCCGCAAACATAGAATCATTTAGTTTTATTTTTGCTCTTTTGATGGCGAACCGGTGCCGAACAGTTCTCAGGGAGAGCGGTGAGTCAGCTCGCCCAACAGTGACTCTATTGATAGATGGAAGGAGTGGCACCGAAGTCTGTCTAGTCATTGTTGGTGCTTGGCTGGAGCGCCGGGGGCTCCCAGGGCAGGCTCAAACACCTCTCGCCAGACGTGGGAGATCAAACGCGATGAGTCAAGCCGCAGAAAATCATGATAGGGCCCAAATTAATTAAACTTTTTTCTTTTTTTTTAAACCCTGTTTTGAAAGCGGGAAGGGAAGGGGAGGACACACATGCACAGGGGTGTGTGGGACCCACTGGCTTGCGTCCTGGTGCAAGTTGAATTTTCTTGCATCTCCTGAGATGTTCCAGTGGAAACTCAGGCCCTGCTCTGCTCCAGAGCACAGGAACTACCAACTTTCTCCTCTCGCTTCTCACCTTTTTGTATAAGGAGCTGAGACTGAGCTGGAAAACAAACACTTAGCACTGACACGCTGCTCTTTGTATCCTGTTTTCTGGTTATTTTTCATTTTACACTGCATACAAGCCAGAAAACACTTCAAGAAGGGCTTTAATTAATTCTGATCAAGGTGAGAGAGGCAGGCAATGGCCAGATGGTGGGAAGCGCGGCCATGCTGCAGACCTACCAATGGCTTTCTCTGGGTTTTCCCATCTCCTTTTCTCAAGGCATGACTCGCTATCAAAGGTGGTCAATCACATTCTTGAAGCCTGAAGCTTCTGACAGAGTTTTGCCTATAAACCAAATCTGAAGGGTCGTGGGTGTGAAGGACCACATCCTAAAATGCACCAGTTCTTGAGGTCATCATCGATAACCCATGCCATGCCTTAGGACCGTCCCCTGGGCAAGAGAGGGCTACGATGAGCACCAAAGGCCTCAAACTTTGGTCTGTTAAATGCCAGTGCCACACACTTTGATACCTCAGGCCATGCTGCCCCAAGCTTTCTTCAGGTGCTCTGAATGCACGGTGTTCACCTCCCATCTCACCAGGCGCTAGGAGCTGGCCAGTTTTCAGCATAACGCACAATCTCAACTATTTTATTGCTTAATTTAGGCCATAAAGTCCCTTTGATGTGTTGTGTAATGCAACGTTCATTCTGAAAAAGTGGGTGGAGTAGCTTTATGGTATTATAAAAATAAATAAAATCCCTGGCAGGATTTTGAAACCACATGGTCATTCCTCTTCTCACCGCAGATAAGTTGATTGTTGAGAGAGAAATCTTGCTTAATATCTAACTTTGGGTGATTTATTTCTCCAGAGTCCTTTCATCTCCATCATGTATTGGGTTATCTGTGACTTCTAATCTGATTGTTTTAAGCATGATCAAAGAAACCAAGAGAATGTACTTTATTTTCCCACTGTATGAACAGAATGCTGTTTGTACAGTACATTACATCACCTGCTCCTGCTGCTCTCCAGCCCTGCACCAAATGGCTGCGGTATAAATAGCAAACAGAATGGACTTGTAGGGGGTGATGAAATTTGTTCCACTTGCCGAGTAAAACAGAGTTAACTCAATGGATGCTTTCTTCACGCCTGGCTCTACCTTGGCGCACGACAATACGGGCTGAAAATGTTTGAAATAACTCGCTCATGCGGAGTACGGAGCTCGGTACCGTCAAGGAGCCGCTCCGAAAATCCAGGGGAGATGGCAGGCAGGGAGATTGCTGTCGTTGAAATTGCTGGCATTCTTTCCAGGCTACGCAGAGAAAGAGTTTGGCCTTGCTGGGAGCTGTGGTGGTGTCCTAGCTGCAGTGGTCTATGGGCAGGGGCTGCAGGGACCAAGCTGACCCAGGCTTGGTGCTCCAGCATCCCTGCACACAAGGGGAGGCTTTGCCATCACAAAGAAACCCCTCTGCCAAAAGCAGCTTGCTTTCGGAAGGTCTGGAGGAGGTAGACGGCGGGGACCGGCCTGGCTGCCACTCTAGCATGCAAACAGAACCTTGCTGGGGACGAGCGTGGAGCAGCAGCTCCGGTTCACAGGGGGGGCCTCAGAGGTGCCTCTGAAGATGGGCTTGGGAGCTGCGTTTCTCTGCTTATGCCTAGAAATTCAAGAAAGGATGTTTATTTTCTGACACGTCGCAGTGCTTCACATAACCTCAAGTGCTTCATGGAGGACGGCTGTCCTCTGCAGCTTGGCCATGTCTCTGCCCGCTAACCTCTTCGGGCCTCCTCAGGGGCACTGAGCAGCATTTTCCCTCCAATTATCTAACTGATTAACATATTTAACTTGGAACATTTGTTCTCAGCCTGTTTGACTTTCAGTTTCTTGCTTCTTTGGCGGACCAGGAGGACCTGAGGGCCTGCTTGCTAGCTTTTCCAGGCTGCGCCAACTGGCCTGGAAAACAAGAATAAATATATATATATTAAAACCCCCTCTCTCCTTCCTGACCTTGGCTTGACACACCTACGGGCCCTTGTGAAAATCCCACCCTGGGTAAACAGCTCAGGGTTTTATTCAGAGAGCTGCTGGGCACCAAAGGGTCAGGGAAAATCATTTTGGAGATAAGGGGTGGTTTTATCTTAAGCAATTAGTCTTTGCTGTTGGGTTTTCTTTAAAAAAAGTTCTAATTGGCTTGGAAGTTGTTCTTGTGCAGAGTGTGGTCACTGCAGGAATACTAAACTTGCAAAAACGGCTAAAACTTTTCTCCCCTGCCCTGTCCCAAACGTCACTGGCATTCCAGCTGTGCCATTCAGCATTCCAGCTGTGTCATTCGGGCAGGATGAGATTTGGGCCACTATCTCCCCCATCAGCCCCTGGGCAGTGATCATCTGATACTTGTCAAGGTTTTGCCCATCCATCATGAAGCTGCTGGTGGTTTTCTCTCTTTGTAGTCCCCAGGCAAAAGGAGCAGGAAGGAAGCCGGGAGACGACTGAAGCATGGAGATTTCCCTTTGGATCTTGTGGCTGCATGGGTTAGGGTCAGGATCAGCATGGCTTGGGCAGCGCCGACTGCTCAGGCACAGCTGGGTCTCCTCACTGCAATTGCCACCCCATGTGATGGGGAATTGCCTTTCTCAGAGCTAATGGAGCTGCTCTGGGATTTCTTTATGGTGAAAAGGAGTTTGCCTTGTCCTACCCACAGGACTACTGCTGCTGGCCAAAGCAGCAATACTGACCCCGCTCTTTGGAGACTGGCTGGCAGCAGTGTCTTGCTTGCCGTCATGTGGCCAAGGCTGCTGTAGCTGCACTCTGCTCATTTGCTGTTCCTGCAGTAGTGGTGTTTGGAGACCCCTGTCTCGCAGCTGTGGGTGGGGGAATGCGTTAGGATAGGGGATTTTCCAACCCTCAAGGAACAACATCTTAGCGAAGTTTCAGCTTCCTTTTGGTGTGGCAGCCATCCACAGTGGCTGGGCAGCTCCTCAGTCCTGGAGCGCTTGCAGGGGAGAGGACAGGGCTCTGGGCTTTATTGCTGCTGCAGCAGGTACTAGAGGCTCCTGGAGAGTCTGCGAGTGGACGGACACACAGACCAGCACCGGGACAAACTTGCTTGAACCCACCAGCTGTGGTCTGTGGGTGCTCCTTCCAGGATGGTGCGATACGCTACCGGGGTGGGTTCCTGCCCCCACAACCGCCTTATTCGAAAGCACTTCAGGAGCTGCTTCGGAAGCATTGGGAGGTGTGAATTACGGCTGATGTAATTAATTAGTGTTTGGGCCTGGCCCCTGCAGTCCAGGTGGCCTGTTGGGCTGGCAGTTAAGAACAAAAGCCTAATCTTGGGGAAGATTAGGAATTCTTTGACAAAGGTTAAGCCAGGGCTCTGCTGCCTTATCATTTGTACTGGTGTCCTGTGCAAACCTGTAATTTAAGCTGTGAACAGGAGGCAGGCCCTTCCGCACCCTGGCTTTAACAGCAGCAGCATCTCTGCTCATCTCCCCGGTTGTTTTGTGAGGTAAAGTGGTTAGGTGTAAAATAAGACAGGGGTGACTCTAGACGCTGAAGTCGCTGCAGGGGTGCCCTTTGCAAGGACACGCAGACCTAGCGCTCGCCGGGCGACTTCTGAAATTTGCCCTTCCCAAGCCATCCCCACGCTGGCCCTGGTCTCTTCATCAGGCCGGCCCTCACCTCTCTTGCCCCGGGGTGAGGGAGCAGCATGAGCCCCTCAGCTGGGTGTTGTGCTGCAAGGAGAGGTGAAGCTGGAACAGGGATGGAGGCAGATGGAGCAGCAGGCAGTGCGGAGAGGGGGAAGCCAGCCGTGCTGTGCCTTTCCTGCGGGCTGCCCTGGTGCGCTGAGCCCCAGCCTGGCCACAGCAGGGTTTAGTCCCAGCACACTTCCAGCCAGCGTGTCGCGGCATGTTTCCCCGAGCAGCAGTTTCCACTTTTCCTCTTTGGTGTCTATTGTTTTGGCATTTGGGGAACTGGAATCCATGAGCAAGTCTGAAACATGGTTAGCTTTAGCCTGTTAGCTTCTGACACAACAGGGCTGTGTTTTGGGGATTTTTTTTCCTTGCAGATAGGTTGGAGTCTGAGCACATCTTCCCTGGACAGCTTGGAGGGTCCACAGCCCTCCTGTGACCCACGTGCTTGAGCAGCGAGGCTGTTTGGTGCCAAAAGACCATCCGTTGGGTCTCAGCAGCGCTGCAGATGCTGGCTAAGTCGGGCAAAGAGGCGCCTGGTTCCAAGCGAGCTTCCAGAGGGGCGGCTGGCTGAGCGCTGGTGGTTTAGATTTAGTCGTTTAATGAGCAGCATCAGGAATAGGTTACGGTCTCGATTATTTTGATTTTAATCTGATGTGTTAATGGCGTGAGGCTCTAGAGATGGAAATGTATTTCCAAGTTGCTTTGAGTATTTGCTCGCGTAAGTGGAAGACACATGTGAGGGGAAGGGCCATCTGATGAGCTGCCATTGTTCTCTTAATTCAACCCACCCTGTTTAGGCCGCTCTGTGTGAACGGCTTTGGGTTTGCTCATAAAACCATGGTATGTTCCCTGCAACATATGTTCTGCATGTCCTAGCTAGGCAGCAACCATAAAACCTTATTTTATAAGTTCACTATGTTACCTTCTCAACTTCAGAGACTTCCCACCTTGGCCTTGGCACACGTGTGTGTGCACACGGGTGGCTTTTGAGAGCTGCCATAACCCCATGTTTCTGGCACCTCCTCTCCCTGGGTACCTTAGGTTTTTGCTCCCTGCATGGCTTGTTCGGTGAGCATGTGTATCTCCTTGCCTAAAGGGTGCTGCATTAGCATGTTGGACGAAATAGAGAGCTGTACTCCTTGGGCTGCACCCTCTGCCTTCTTCCCGAAATGTTTGAGGAGTTGCTTCTTGGGCTGGCTCGGGAGGGTCCAAAAGCGGCTGCGGGATCCACAACCATTTTTCATCTGCTGGGCTTTGGAGACCCAAAGAGGTTGCAGGAAGAGCTCTGCTGTTGCATGAGCCCAGAAGAGCTACAGCCAGGCTTGAGGGTTTCTTGGGGCAGTCCGTAAGACGGATGAAAAGCGACCTTCTGCCTTAGTACAGCATCTCAGAAGGGCTGCTCTCAGCACTTGGCTGGCAGTGGTCTTCCAGGAGCCACATCCAAGCTGGGGGGAATCAGTATGCACAGCAGTTTCTCCCTTTCCTCTGCACTTTGTTTCTTAAGGGCTGTAGGGTGGAGGGGATTAGACCAAGTTCTTAGGGGAGGAGAGCAGCCAGCAGGGAATGGCTGGTCATTTTTGTTTCTTTTGTGGCACAAACAATCTCTCCCTTACTGCTCATAGGGGCTCATGAGCCTTTGTCATGTTTATGAGGCTGAAAGATTTGGAGACCTCTGGTCTAGATAGCTCTCCAGCTGAGAAGGGGAATTTAGCCACTTGTGATAGCGTGGCCAAAGAAATCACAATAAATATTTGGGAGATTTTAGTGTTTGGCATTTGTCAAGAATGGTTTAGCAGAATGAAATCTTTAGTGAGAAGGCTGGAAGTCCAGCTGAAATGACAAAGATGTGCCTGGGTTGGCGTTGGCACATCTTCCACACGTCGGGGATTAGAAGGAATTGTGTAATAGCAGCGTAATGATCTGCAGAATTGGCTCATTTGAACTTCAGCTGCTTTTGGTTAGGAGATGGACTTAAAATCTGAAACTGGGTCAAAATCTTTTCTTGCTCTAGAACTAGAAGTTCCACACGTCTCAGACTTCTGTTTGAGACTTCTCTTGCCAATGTTCAACCAGCCCTCCTGGGCTGAATTTTAGCTGGGCAGGTAACCTTGGCCAGCTAGTCCTCGGCACTTGGGAAGGGTATGTTGATCAGGGTCAGAAAAGATTTTGTAGGGTCTGACGATCACCAACATACCTGCTGACCAAATCATGGTCCTTGGTCCTTTTTCAGACTAATGGAAACATCTCTGAGACAGGCAGGTACCGTTCACTCTTATATTCATACTCCATATTCACACTTCTGGATTCTCGCCACATTTTCAGCACCGGTCAGAGTTTTATCATTTCATGAACTTGCCTTAGACTACCAGGGAGACAGAAGTCTTCCTTAGCAATGGCATTCTTCCCAAAAATGAAGCCCACGTCTTCATGAGCAGTACCCTGAGAGCTGTTGCAGCCCCGTATCTCCTCAGCTTGTGGCAACAAATAAAATCCCCAAAAGGCTTTTGGGTACAACTGCATTTCCACCAGTAAACAAAGATTGCGGTTCCTGATGCCAGGGGCCACCACTCACAGGACGTGCACGGCCTCCTGATCGCCTGGGGTTGGCCCCGGCTAAGGAAATGCACAGATATTTCTTTGTCCTGACCTGTTCCCTAAGTTTTCCCAGAGAATAAACCCTGGGGGAAGATTTACAAGGATAGTGACGGGAAAGAGCTGCTTGGGAAAGCCCTCTTCCTTTCCCTTGGAGAAAGCAGCCTTCTTAATTCTGATTGCTCATCTGGACCAAGGTGGACTTCCAGCAGTGGGACTGAGAGTGGCTGGTAGGTAGGAGAGAGGGCAGGAGCGGCAGCCCTTCGGCAGGCAGTGCAGTGACCCTGCGCCCGGAGCATCTCCACGAGTTGCTGACAGTGGAACTCACAAACGCACATATGACATGTTCTGAAAGCTGCGCTGGGAGTGCACGGCTGCGGCATCGAGACTCTCTTACCTCTGAGCAGAGGAGGTGATGCCACCCAGCAGTTGCTGTGCCCGCGCAGGACAGATGGGTCTCCACTTGGGTATTCACAGCCTGGGTTTGGCATTGAGCTGTGGAGTTACACACAGTCCAGAAAGGTAACGTCCTAGAACAAGAATCACTGGCAGACACTGTTCTCTCTTCCCTGGACGTGACACGGTACTGGCAGCAGACGTCGGCAGCTGAACCTCTGCTGTTGCATCGCACAGGAGTCTCACTCCAGCCGGTGCGGGTGTGCAGGCTCAGCCACTGGTGCCACAGGCTCCTGCACGTTTTGATTAATCCCTCCATGGTTTTCACACACAGGCTCGGGGCCGGGTGCTTTCATCAGCTTTGCGATCGAGCTGCGTGCCAGGGGTGTTATGACTCACGTTACAGACTCGCTGCAGTTTTGCAGGGGGAGGTTAATAGCGATGTTAAAATATCGCTCATTTACTGGTTAGGTGGAGCTGGCGGCAGCGGCTGTAGCGTGGTTGCCTAACATGGCCCATTATATAAAACCTTGTTGTAGTTGCTCATATCTTTATCAGACGGTGCTGTTTGGTGTTCTTCCATGCCGAGATTCTGCCCCAGGCTGAATTATTTTGGCAAATTTTAGCACAAACAGAGGGGGAGGAAATGACACTGTTTTGCTCCTGTCAGAGTCTGACAGTTTGCTGTTCATTGATAGCCACCCAGCATGCCTGCTTTGGAGCAGGGGTGTAGTGTTTGGCAAGAGGGTTGCTGGAGGTGGGAAGGGCGCTGGCAGCTTGAGCATACCTTTCACTGTCTGGGGGAGAATCCCTGTGAGAATCCCTCTGATTTTATTAAATTAAAAGCTTGTGACAGTTGCCTGAGCTCTGCAGTAGGTGGTTTAAACTTTTGGCAGCCAGAGGATCTGAAAAGTGTGATTGCTCCAAAGATGCTCATGGCTCAGACTTTGCAGAGTGGGACCTGGGATTCTTGTTGCTGGTGATCCCAGTCTCCAACACTGATCGTTACATTAGGTGAACAGCTCTCTGCTCACATCCTCCAGGAAAGGCAGTCAGCAAAGCAAAGGCTTTTGGGGCAGTGACGAGGAAGGTGAAATCCTCTGACAGGGAGCTGGTGATGTTGGGAACTAGCAGGAGACAAGGCAGTGCAGGGCATTGAAAATGGAAAGGGATTTTTCCAATGCTTTCTGGAGTTTTCAGGTGCTGTAACTGGACTGTGAGCTGACCCCAACTGTGTGGTTGAGCCCACAAAGCCAGATGGGAGAGGAGCGACTGGGGGGGGTTGTAGCCATGGGACGCTGGGAGTGATGCGTGGTGTTATGATGTGGTGTTTCGTAACACGCCCTGCTCCTGTAGCTGCTTGTTGTTTGTGATCAGGGACTCTGCATGGGGTGGGTAAGGCCAGGGAGCTCCCTGGGCAGGCGGGAGGGACGGAGCATAAGGCACCTGCGGTACCTCTTGCATTGTTCAAAGGCCTTGAAGAGGCAGGAAATGCAAACTGGTTCTTCCGTGCTGGCTTCTGCTGGAGATGTCCTGCAAGACAGCTCTTCTCCCTGGGAGAGGGCTGTGGTATGTGCCTTAGCTTTCCTTGTGCCGATCAAGACTTACAGATCAGATGGGCTGATGTGCTGAGCATGCATCCAGATGGAAGCCTTACGGGAATGCTGAGCACTAGGCCCAGAGCATTTCCAGCTGAACATCCACGGCTTGAGAGACTGTTGCTGATTTCGGCATTGCAGTTGGCTTTGTGTGCGTGAGAGGAGAACAGCTTTTCCTTCCGCCAGAACAGCCCCACAGAGAGATACAGGATTCACTTGGGAAAATTCTCACACAAGAATCTCCAGCCAGGTGAATAACACTGTGTTCAGTGGAAAATTTGGGTGGTGTGAGTACAGAGCAGGGGAAATAAGGATAGCAGTTGTGTTCCCGTGCCCCGAGCGGGTGAAGCTCTGCAGAGGGTAGTGCAGGGTTGGTAGCGGAGGCTGTGGTATGTGGTACAAGAGGGGGGAGTAGGGGATCGAGTTTTTCAAAGCCAGAGGTTGATTTTCCCTGCTGTCTAAGGAGAACACATCTAAAGCAGCGAGGCCTTTGCAGTGCTTCCTGGTCAGTGGAGTCCTGGGTGTATGGTGTGGCACATACACATCATGTAACAGATGCTGTGTTGTGTCACACAGCTGGGCTCCGGTGTTTCAGGGCTCCTGGACTCCAGGCTCAGCCTCTCCCTTTGTCTGCAGGGTTTCATTTCTAATTGGGGTGCCTGGGTCAATTGCAGTGCCTGGCAGTGGGTCAGACCAGCCCTGATGCTCTGCTCTGGGCTCCACTTGCTAGAGGAGGAGAAAAGTGTAGCAGTGATGCATCATGCCAACTGGAGGGGACTCGGGGTCCCTCCACTGCCGCCCAAAATGCAGAATTAAACCGGGGCTTGGCACTGAGGCTCCCAAAACATGGTGCTTGCAATGGCCCCGTGCTGACGCTGGTCTCTGGGAAGATGTCAGCTGGAGTATTTGGGGTGATTGTAAGATCTCTGCTCCACGTAGATTTTCTGCTGAGGTCTGGCCACAGCTGCTTCATTATCCAGAGCACTGAAGAGTCTCTCCACACCTCCCTGTTTTTGCTAATTACTGCAGTGTCTGTGGGGCCTCCCTCCGCTGTTGAATTTGGTTGGGTGTCAGCAAATACCTTGTACTCGGGATTTCTGGAGGGAGTACATGGAGAGACACATGAGTTTCATCACCTAACCTTCTGCCTTCAAGAAACTCTGGTTGAAAAAAATGCACCTGTCTTATCTGAACAGGGGCTAATTTAGCTAGAACAAAATGTACGTTGCTGCATCTTTCCTAAATGGAGCTGTCAGCTGGTTTTAATTGTACAAAGATACATAGGAATGGAAGGAGAGCTCAAACGTCTCTTCTACAGCACTTTAAATGCACATGGTACTTCATGTGTGTCCCCACACTAACACATGCCAGATGAAAAAGCTGCGGTGTTTTGTGTACTGAAGGTAAAAGCCGTGTGCCTGCCTGTTCAGATGGACGAGAACCAAACCAGAAACATCCTGTAAGGCAAAACTCACAGCACACCTCAGCACGGGCCTTGAAGTCTGAGGGGAGACCTCATCATTCTCTCCAGCTACCTGCAAGGCAGCTGCAGAGATGTCGGGGTTGGTCTCTTCTCTCGGGTGACAAGCGACAGGACAGGAGGGAATGGCTTCAAGTTGAACTGGGGGAGACGTAGGTCAGATGTCAAGAAGAATTTCTGTGCTGAAAGGGCTCTGAGACATTGGGACAGGCTGCCCAGGGAGGTGGTGGGGTCACCGTCCCTGGGGGATTTAAAAGGTGTGTGGATGAAGTCCTTAAGGGCATGGTCTAAAGGTGGGCTGGGCAGGGTGAGGCTGTGGTTGGACTCGATGATCTTAAAGGTCTCCTCCAAGGTCTCCTCCAACCCAGGCAATTCTGTGATTCCAAGTCAAGGCTCACTTGCTGCAAAGTGCACCCCAGGAAAAACAAGCACAAGACCTCCCTGAGCAGCGGCCTTGCATGGAAAGAAGATGGGCTGTGTGCACAAGCCTCATGACAGCTGCCCTGGCGCTCTCGTGCTGCTAGGGGTATTTCATCGCCCCATTGGTCCGGACTGCAGCTGGACCTTCTGGTATCGCAATGTCCCAGCTGCCTTGTGAGCTCCTGTGTGATTTTTCTGTGAACAACTCTCTTTTTAATTATTTTTCTCTCCTTCCCTGCCCCCTCCAGCTGTTATTCACTACATTTTAATATCCATTTAAACAAGGTGGATGGTTCTTGCATTTAGAATTATTTAGGGAATACCTCTGGAGATGTGATCACCTTGGGCATGGGAGCATGCCAAACTTCTAGTTACAGGCCAGGTACCCGTGGTGAATTGGCATCACTAACCGACCTACGCCAGCTGGCCCTGTGTGCAGAGCTCCATCTTTCTCACTGCTGAGTTCTTTGCTCTTGGTTCACCAGTCAGCCACCAAATTTAGATCCATTTGTAGAATTGCAGCCACAAGAAATGAGAAGCTGAATCTGCTGATTTCATTCAGCATTTTTAAATATGACTTTGCGTGACCTCAATGCAGCGATTGATGGTTTAGCTTCCAGGTCTGGCTGAAGATGCAAGGTTTGGTGACTGCCCCAAAACTAGGTCTGTGAAAGAAGATATCATTCTGCACCATCTAAGGAAAAGCTGCTTTTGTCCTTATTTAAAAGAAAAACTGACTGTAAGATCTTCACAAGAGTAATGTCCCTCTGCATGCCTGCTTTCTGGGAACAGCAGTAAGTTATGTGCTGTCAGGCTGCTGGACTCTGGAGAGATCGGTATCTCCAGAAGAAAGATCCTTTGCAACAGCATCCTTCTTCCTCGGGTGCAGTTTCTGCATGGTTCGTTCCTTCTGGTTGTTACAGTTCTTCTGGGGCTTTGTCATGGCTGTCAACCCCTTATGGACCTTGTCAGAAGGATGGCATAACTCAGTCCACCCTCATCTTGGCCAGCCATTGCCTTATACTGGTCAGGTCAGTTTGAGCTGAGAGGGGAACATCAGATTACGAGCTCCCAGTAAGGGCCAGGAGACTGAGTTGGGATTTATACGTGTGCTGCTATGCTGACATCTCTTTGGAGCTGGGCAGTAAATGATAGAGTGAATTTAAAAGTTTTTTGTAGTTTGTGGGTATTTTGTTGTTGATACAGCTGTCTGTTTGACGTGATCCAACAAGTATCCTTTAATCACCTCGCCGGGGAGCTTGTGAGACTCCGGAGGATGAGAAGCTCTGTTTCGTGGTGCCGCGCTTCTGAGTCCTGCTTATCTGTCGTGGTTGCAGTCAACTGATGCTTATGAACTCCTGCTCATTATAAAGCACTGATTAGAGTCAGAAGTCTGCAGAGGGGGATCTTCTTTCCTGCCTGGATCTAATGGCCTCTGAATTTTAAACGTGAACACGTTTCCTAGGTAGAAGGACGTTAAATAAGGCTTAGCAGAAATTTGTAACGCAGAGGTATGAAACATCTTTGTGACGGTCTTTTGCTCGACTGAGTTGTTTTTTCATGTGCTGCCAATATCTGATCCCACTTCTTGACCTGTAATATACAGTGAGAGGGTAGATGAGGATGCTTCTAATCAGCTGAACCTCCTCTCTGGGAGCACCATTAGATCCTGGCTCTTGGCTGTGTCTCTGCCAGGTCTTGCCAGCCCTCTGTGTTTTTGGTTTTGTTTCCAGCTGAGGTTGGAGTTCAGTCACCTCAAAGATTCTTATTCGACTGGGGGAGTTTCTTAGATTCTTTCTGTAGGAGCTGAGACACTTTTGAGCAGCTCTGCTTGGAGGTAGACCTCTTTGTGCGTTGATAAGCCAGACCTCATTTGGTGAAATACAGATTTTCTGTGTGGAATTATTGCAATAATCAGGAATCCTACCCACCCTGTCGTTTGTAGGGCTTCAGCAAAGGTCTTCAGTAACCAACCTGGGTGGGTTTGAGGTACTAGGTGAGGTGCCTCACAGATGTTCAGAACACTACATCTGCCAGTTTCTTCTGTCACCCACATCTGTAATATCATTAAGATGCCATGTTTGTTGGCAGTGCTTTGATAGCGAGCATTGAGTTGCCAGCCATGAGGACTGACATGAGGCAGCGAGCCCGTGGGCACGTGGACCAGCCTGCGTTATGGGTCCTAGCAATGCATGCACGGAGTTTACTGTTGGAGCTGCCACTGGTCTTTGTCAAATGCAGACCCCTTGAGCTGCCTTTCGAGCTTCCCCTTTCGCTTCAGCCGTCAGCAGCACAGCTCTTGTGATGTATCAGGTGCTTGTCCCTGCGAGCGTTACAGAAACGGATTGCACTGCTGGGGCCATGGTTCCGGAAAAGCTTCGGTGATCTAAGACGGGACTGAGCCCAGGTGGGCTCATTCGCCCATTGACTTGAAAGGCTCCTGTTGCCCAGTGTCATCCACGTACCTGTGGATGTCCCTGCCCTCATCCAGTGTCCTTGAATGCTCCAGAGGCTCGATAGGAAGGAGGGGGAATGGTCTGGAGTCACTGGCCAAAACTGGATGCTTTGCTTCTGTCCAAAACCTTACTAATCCTGTAGGCCCCAGTCTGCGGTTACTAACCTTGCAGAGAAATCTGCTGGTAATTTCTTTCTAGTAAGCCCTTTCTTGTTGAGCTGAAATGCTGGCAGAGAAGGGAGAATCCCCAGTTCTGCCTGGTTATACCAGACCTCCTCCGATCGTTCCTTGGAACGAGCAGGCAGGAGGAAATACTTTCCATTTCAGAGAAGTGTGGACAAACAACGTTGCTTCAGACGGAGAAGAAAAGCAGGAGATGGAGTTACAGCACTGAATCCTGCTCGCCAAAAGCATGCTCTTGCTTTATTCGCTCATTCCTGGAACACAGTGTTCTTATTGTATTCCTCCTCACCCTGCTCTGCACCTCTCCCCAGGCTCGGGGCTTGGAGATACCCTGGCCACAGCGCGGGTGGGTTTGGGGACGTTACAAAAAGCATCGAACGTGTCTCAGGAGCGGATCCTCTCCCTCGCCTGGTGTTAGGTAAACGTGTGTTCTGAAAACCTGGATCCCGTTAGAAAGGTTCCCGCTGCCTGGAAAACAAAGTACTCGCTCGCCTGGTTTAGTCATTAAGTAAATTTGTGGTTTGGTTGAGACGAAAAATAATGAAGAAAAGCTGTTGAAATCCTGGGATTAATTTGATAGTTTGCAGGCAGCACTGGTTTTATGTGGAGCTGCTGCCTTCTTTAGGTTAGGAGCAGGCCCAGGTATAAACCTGGGCTTCCCTTCCTCCCCATGCCTTGGAGGCAGGCATTTGGAAGCCATTTGTTTTGCGAAGGGCCTCGCTGTGCGAGTGAGGGGGATGCTCTGGGCTGGAAACCGGGTTGCGTGGGTGTCTGCATGGCCAGCCTGCGGCTGGGAAGCTGGGCGATGCTTCGGGCTCCTCCTGTCATCTGCGGAGGGAGCATTGTGCTGGGCTGCAGGCAGTGTGGGAGGAAGGGGGGGTCACGTGGGGTGGAAGGCCCTGAATGGTTGGGGGGTTTGCTGGGGGTTTACGTCTGCAGTGTGACAGTGCATCGTCCCTTCTGGGAGGAACGGTTTCCTCTGTGACTCCTTTATGTCCTCCAGCTCCCCTGGCTGCCTTCCCAGGGGAGAGAGACGGCGGGAACAGGCAGAGGAGCCGGTGCAGGGACCCCCGTAGCTCTCTGCAGCAGGTTTCTCCTCCCACCAGCACTGACTTATCTGGGAGAGTCGCTCAGGAAAGCAGAGACGTGGGACCGGGCCCTGCTGCACGCTTCTCGAAATGGCCACTCACACACACGTGTATATAAAAAGCCACTTGACACGTTAAACGTGTCGTTTCACTCTGCGAAGGCAATTAGCAGAGCAGAAGGGTCTTGCCTGTCAGCCTGTTGCTGAGCTTTCCCCAGCTCTCAGCCTAAGCGAAGGGAAAGGAGACCCCATTAATGCCTGGGCTAGCGAGCCCCATTCCCCAGGGCAATGTTGGGAGGGTCAGAGTGGGGGTTGAGGACCGGGGTCCCACTCATTTCAGGAGGGTTTCCTTTGGGATGGTTCTCACTTAAACCCTTGGAGGGCGGCATTGCCTGCCTGGGGATGGGAACCCCACCTCCTGCAATTTGAGGTGGTTTGTGTTTATTTTAATGCAAAACACAACCATAGAGCACACCAGCGCTTCCGTTCTGACATTCCTCTTGGTACCTGTCATTCTGTCTGCTCTGGAGGTGTCAGGATTTGGTCCATGGGGTCAAGGTCCTCTCCCTGCATGTGGCATGCATCTTAATATCCCTTAGAAATTTCAGTGTTAAGTCAACTCTCCGGCCACACGTGTGGATGTTCAGTGCATCCCTGCACGAGCTTGAATCTGTCCTGTCCAACAAAATACTGAAAGTGGTTCTCCTACGGCGTGTTGTCTGACAGAGGCCATGATGTGGAGGGGAGCGTGGCCTGTGGGTGGGAGCAGTGAACCCTGGATATCCAATATGCACCCAGGAGGGGCTGGTTTTTCCTTGGGTTTGTAGTATCTTAGGTCCCTACGGAGGCTTTTGAATGACCGATGGAGCTGGGCTGCTTCAAACCAGTCACGATTAATGCAGCCAAATATCCTGGATATTTTATAGAAAGTATCTGCTTACTGTAACCTTTCATAATGGACATGGGTTCATGTTAATCCTGTCATCCCTGAAAACAAAACCCAAACCCCAGAGCGAGATGCTGAAACGAACCCGAGCAGTGCCCGTTACTGTTGGATATGGAACAGATGTTCTGTGACCTTCACGTTAGGCAAGGAGGATGACCCAAACCTCCTGTTAATTGGTGTGCAGACATCGTGTTGCCCATATTTTCTCTCTTAATTCATTTCTTGTGCATTAACGTATTAAATGACTGGTTTGGCCTTACTCTAGAGAAAACCCGCTTTGGTTTTTGGAAGGACTTGACTTTATTATGTGTCAAAACTGGATTTTTACAGTTTTGATTTTAAATCCATCACCCGTGGGCAAAATGCTGCGTTACAGTGGGGTGATGGTGAGCATGGCCTTCCTTGCCCTTGTGGGGAAGGGGGGCTGGGGGGGTGTTTGCAGATGCACAGTCCGCTGAAATCTTGAGGGACTTGCTCTGCAGTTCCCTGGGCAAGCAGTGGTTGCATCCTGTTGTCTGACAGCCTTTCCTAAGAAGGCTGCGGTGGCGGTAGGGTGATACAGCCGTGGTATTTAGCCTACCCAGTCTTCATTCTCTTCCTAAGGCAGGCACTTTATTCCCTCAGCTGCCTTCCAAGGTCCTGACAAATTCTGAACCACTTTTGCTCCCTGCCTTGCTGTATCCTATGGGCTAAATTACTGGTTTCAATGAATGCACCTTCTGTACCGTAGTCCTGCCTGAGAAGTACATCCTCAGTGGATGCAGAGGAGGGAGAAATCAGAAACTTGGGCTGCTGGATCTTGGGTGTAGCTTCTGTAACTGTACCTTGATGTTTGCAACAATTACCGAAGCTTCCCATAAAATAACCTTTGTGTAGTCCTAAAATGGAATTGAATGCCTTAGAAGAAGAGAAGAGAGGAGCCCTTATCTGTACTTTTAGGTTTTATTTATTTCCCTCCTTCCTCCAGCGTGGGAGGATGAATAAGGGCGGAAGAAGATACAGATTTGCAAAGGCAAAGAGCGCTAAAGAGCGTTGGGTTTTTCATCAGCTTTTAAAAGCCAGACTGTAATCATAAATTCCCTGATAGCTGGAGCATGCAGAAGTCGTCTCTTTAAGCCTACCAGTGACAGGCTGCTGTTGCTTTTCAAACTTCAGATTTCTTTTTTTTTTCTTTTTTTTTTGTAAGACACAACTTTGATCTGGTTCCTTTGTAACGCTCCGCAGAGCGCTGGGGCCGCTGTGCTCGCCGGCTGCAGGGCTGGAACTGAACTTTCTTGGCAAGAACCATCTGGAGACCTCAAAGAACAGATTAACTTGTCCAGAATTGATGTGATCTTTGAAGAAGCTGCCCTTGCCTAGAACACATGTGATGAGCTTGCCGTTTGCAGCGATAAGGTTGAGATGCACAACAGCGTCTGAGTACCTAAGGTAATAGGGAGGAGTTTGAAGTGGAGCGGTCCTGAGGGTCTGCAATCAAATCATCAGCTAAATCCCTGATTTTAGCATCCTGAGCAGACTCTGGGTCTTTAGTGCAGGTTAAATCCAGTCAGGGTAACAGTTTTCAGCTTTGCATCTTTGCAGAGGTTTTGTTCTCAGCTCCAGACTGTACCCGCGGTGACGCGCTGGGGAGCGTTGTGACACTTTTACACCCAGCACAGTGCGACCTCTGTGATGGTCGTTGGTATCACGGGTTAGATATGGAGACTGTTCAGGTGGTAGGTTAACGTAACCTTCTGTGCATACATCTCAGTGGAGGCTGTTCTAATCCCTCGCTCGAAGGTGACCCCGCTGCTCGGACGCTCCTGTCAGCGCGTGCTGTTTAAATATGCTGAAGGGATTTGCTTCGGCTCGTACATCATAAGCTGACACGTGCACCTTTTAATTTGATTGACTGGCTGTGATAATGAAACGTGATATTGCATGAAGGATGTGACAGTCACCCGCTCATTAGCAGACAGAAGTAAGGGAGCTTTGCTTGGTTGTGGTCGGCCGGCCGGGGATCCAGCTAGCTGTCACTGTGCAAGGTTTGTCTTTGACCTGGGTGGAAGTGTTTAACTTTTTTGAGTTAATTAATTAACTCAAATTAATTTTTTCCTGTTGAATAAATGGGAGGTGTGAAAATGAGGTGGGAGGTTGTCTTGGCATTAGACCTCGCCCTCTCAATCACCAAGGCAAAGTGACCAGAGATGCCAAATAAGCTCAGGGCTTCGTCCTGGTTTCCTCTTGTTCATGGTAGTTGTGGGAATAGTCATCCTTAAAACCCCAGGACTAGAAAAGTTTGAGTTGTCAGTGGTTGGTGTGAAAAGCAGGGTGGGAGCGCAGAGACGCAGTAACTGGGTCTCATTGAGTTGCAGCCCTGCTCTATGGTCTCTGGGCTCAATCACGCACCAAAGTATCCTGCCATGAGGCTCTTCGCTGCTGTATCGCAGGTCCCTGACCTGCCCTCAGCTGTGATGAGAGATCCTGAGGTTCTGCAGAGCCCATTTTGGGCTGTCCTTCCCTGGGATGTACCCTTGGCCCCACTTCTCCTACAGCTTGGAGGAGGCAGCACGTGAAGTTTGGGTGATTATCAGCTGTCTCATGACTCCGCTGTCTGGAAAATGGGATTTCTCCCTGGCTAAAAATGCGCTGCTCACTCAAACCCTGGTGACCGAGGATTCAGCAGGAGGCAATCTTCCAAAAGTGCTGTTTGAGGGAACATAGAACCATGGAATGGTCTGGTTTGGAAGGGACCTCAAGGATCACAGAGCTCCAACCCCCTACCACAGGCAGGGCCACCAACCTCCAGGCCTGGAGCTACACAAGGTTGCCCAGGGCCCCATCCAACCTGGCCCTGAACACCCCCAGGGACGGGGCACCCACCCCCTCTCTGGGCAGCCTGTTCTAGCCCCTCATCACTCTCTCTGTGAAGAACTGCCCCCATATATCTCATCTAAGTCTTCCCTCCTTCAGCTTCACTCCATCCTCCTTATCCTGACAGTGTCTGCCCTTTAACAAGCTGATTCCCCTCTGGTTTCTCTGCTCCCTTCAGGGACTGGAAGGCTGCAATGAGGTCCCCCACAGCCTTCTCTTCTCCAGGCTGACCCAGCCCAGCTCCCTCAGCCTCTCTTCGTAGGGGAGCTGCTCCAGCCCTCTGATCATCTCTGTGGCTCCTCTGAACCCTCTCCAACAGTTCCACATCTTTCTTGTATTGGGACCCCCAGCTCTGGACACAGGACTCCAGCTGGGGCCTCACAGGGACAGAGCAGAGAGGGACAATCCCCTCCCTGTCCCCTCTGGCCACCTCTCTCCTGACAGAGCCCAGGACAGCATTGGCAGATAACATAAGCAGAACCCTTGGGATTTTGCAGTTGTCAGCTTTGTGAGCCTTCATCTCTTGGGTTTACTGACCTAGTGCTGCTTCCTCAGTAGTGCAGGGTTTGGAGGTGCCTCACCATGCCATCAGGGAGCCTGGAGATGCGCTGAGCTCAGGGCCAGGCCTGTGGGGGCCCTTGCAGGAGCAGGACTGCCAGCCTGTCTGAATTCTGTCACCACTTTCATTCTTCTGAATAAAAATTTTCTTCCAGAAAATGTCAGTGTCATAAAAATTCGGTGCTAGAGCTGGAGAAGATGGTAGTAATGAAAACTGATGGATCTTATCAGCTTCCCTGTTAGACTGGGAGCTGCTCCAGCTGCACTGGGACTGCGAGCAGGCTTGGGAAGGCCGCGTCTCTCAGGCACCAGTGTTGCGCAATGTATCCCCTCCAGTGAAAATTTAAATTCTACAGAAATTAGTCGCCTACAGGTCTTTCATCTCCAAGGAAGCTTCCTTCTTGCCTTGGCTTTTATTTTCATGCTTAATGAAGAACATCAATGCAGGAGTTACTTAACTCCTGAGAACAGAAGGGCGAGCCGTGTGGATTTGGGTTTGCAGGCAGGGCCGGTGGGATCCTTCTGCTGTGGATCCTGAAGGTGATGCAGTGTTTCCTGGAGCAAGCTCGTCTTGCAGAGAGCAGGGGGTAGTTTGTTTGGCAGAAATGAGGGCGGTGGTGACATTGTGTCTTTGAACTGTGTGAAGGAGGTTTGGGATCCCAGGCTGGAAGGAGAAGGAACACCTTTAGGGAGGGACTCACAGCGCAGTGGGAATGCCAGCTAGGCAGTGCAACCAAAGAGGACTTCACCTCTCTTCTTGTTTACATCGAAGCTTCAAGATCTCCAGTGCTGTGTGCTGGTCTCAGTTGGAGGAGTGGGAGATGGGATGCAGCCAAGGCAACATGCAAAATACACTCTGAACAGGTAGGAGGAAGCCCTGAGGAGATGTTTGCTGATTTTCTCCAGCAGTTTTGGCCCGTCAGTGCTACCAGAATTGACAGTGATCTGTGGAGGGCTTTATGCAAAGAAAAGGCAGCTGGTCAGGTTGACTTACTTGGGTCACTGTGATCTCTATTATAATTGTTCCCTGTGTGATTATTTTGAGGGCTGAGCAACTGAGAGCTGCAGAAGAGACGCGCAGCTTCATTTCGGCGATGTGTGAAATGTTCTGTGCTCCTTTCACAACCGGCCCGTGCTCTTTCTGTTTAAAAAACCCTAAAATAAAAGAACATTCCGGAAGTCTGCAGGACTTTTTGTGAAGTCTGACTTTAAATGCTCACCTTTCCTTTTATCGCCCTTATCAGCACGCAGAGCTCGGTATGTGAGGTTTTTAGCTGACATTTGGAATCGCTCTGAGTGTGCCTGTATCCCTTTTAAAGCAGCCTCCCCTCCCAGATCAGAAGTGACCAGGGTTGGGTTTTTTTTTTGTTAGACTCCGTGTTCCTTTAATGTTTTCCTCCTAATAGATGTTGAAAGCGTTCTTCAGAGGCACGGCACAAAACATTCACGCAGTGATACGAGCCAGCTGAAGAGAGTTGTCAGGGAGAGGGAACATTAGGAGAAGGATTGAATACAAATGGATTCCTCAAAAGTAATGTAACCTGTTATGATTGCTTTGAAATCCTACACCCTTTCCATCTACTTACGCTTACTGAAAGTTTATGTTTGCATTGATGTATGGGAGGCAGAGCTAAAATGGAAGTAATCCCTGTTGTACACATGCTTAAGTGTGTAATTTTAGCTAAATACAACAGTTGTGACCAAACCCTTGCCTGCCTGTTCTGTGGAAAGCCCAGAGCCCCGGAGTGCTGCAGGAGAGCCCATCCATCCCAGCCCCTCCACAGGGCACAGAGACCGCCTGGCACCCATCTACTCACTCTTGGCTCCTTCAGCCATCCCAGACCCTTACTCCGTGAACTCTTTCAATGCTCTCTGCTGCTCCACCTTTGCACCAGCAGATACAAAGGAGAAACTGCTTGATCTGTGCTTCTTACTCTGCACATCGTGGTGCTTCCTTAACGTCCTGCGAGAACAGGCCGTGTCGCTTTCAGACGGTCCTGCAGAAGGTCCACTAGAAGTTGGTGCTGTGTTTTAATTGGGTTATCCAAAAACACATCCTTCTCTTTGCCCGCAGGGAAGGCCTGAGCTATCCATCATTCCTGCTTCAATTTAAGAGGTTGTATCAGGCCCCATCGTGCAGCTGTCACACTGTGTTTGACAGGAGAGTTGCACTGCACAGCACTCCTTTAATGCTCCCAACTGACCGTTATCCGAGGGGAGGGCTGGTGAAGGAGATGCTAAGGTGTTCACTTATTATACCTTGGGTTTTAGGGGCAACTTGTTCAAATTATTTCCAGACTTAACTATTTGCCCTGGAAAGCTATTCTGAAATCTGATGGAATATAGAAATAAGATTGCTCCAGCATACATCTGCAGTGACAGTCAGAAGGTTGGTGTGGTAGGTGATGTCCGTGGTTACTCGCCCCCCAGCTTCTCTGTACTGCACTCAAGTGTGGGGAAGCCTCACGGGCTCCTTTGCCTCAGACACTGGTGAGCAACCTCTGCTGGCTCCACTTTGGATGCTCTTTACACCACTCTCCATCTACACTGAGCTTCATCCTCCAAGGAGAAAGAGCTTAGAGTTTCTGTGGGTTTGTGGCAAGCAGAATATTAGTTTTCATTTTGTGAGAATAGCAGAGTTACGTGTTTCTGACTGGCCCCATGATGGACCTAAACCAGTATGATTGTTCTTAGTGACCACTGCTCGCCGTGCCCCCTTGTATTACAAGGAACATTGTCTGGTTATGTTTGTAGGAGCAGAAGGGCCCAGTGAGTAGAAGCTGTGTGAGCAGTGGGCCTATACCTATAGCCCCATTAAGTTCAGGTTTGAAAATGCTTTGGTAATAGTCCTGTCCTCCTACGCCCAGTACTGTGCCATACAGAAGCCACGGCTGGCTGGTCGGCACGTCCCAGTTTGTGCAGCACCTGTCCTGCGTTGGTACTCGGCGTCCACATGCACAACCTGCCAACTCTGGCCTCGGCTGGTGTCTGCCTCGCCTCAGGTCCTTCCATCCCTGTGCTTCTCTGGGGTTTCCTCATCTTATCTAGATGGAAACTCCTCAGGGCAGCGCCTGTTTCCTGCTGTCCCCAGGACTTTGCCCACTGCGGTGTGCCCAGGAGGCTCCGCGCACAGATTGCGTCACATCACCTCCTCAAAGTGTTTGCTCAGGGTCCATTACAAACCACATCAACTAAATGCCGGTTCCTGAGGTAATAAACAGATCATGCTGATGGGCTTCATGACCTGGATTAAAACAGGCCTCTGGTTCTCAGAGCTGGAGCAGAGCTTGGAAAACCCAGGGATTCATCAGTGTCAGAATCTCTTACAGACGCTGCTCTTCGTGCAGAGAGGTAGCAGGGGTTAAACGGGGCTGTGGTGCTGTGCCAGTGGGAACTTCTCAGCTCCTTCCTCCTCCTAGCAAATTACAAAATGACTTGCAGTGACAAGGAGATGCGAGTGTGGTCTGCCCGTCCTGTGGTGCAGTGACAAGGAGATGTGAGCGTGGCCTGACGATACTGCCGTGCGGCAGAGCTGGAGGTGTGCTGGCAGCAGGAGCTGTTCCATGCCAGAGGCAGAGTCGGCGTGAAGGAGCTCCTGCCTGCTTGTGTCACAGGCAGCTTCACGCTCAGCACACATCTCCTGGGCTTCATTACTCCTCACTTCCCGAGCTCTTCTGCCATTGTGTTTAAGAGGAGGAGGTTGGCCTGCTCGCACATGGACGTGATGGTCAGTCTGCAGGACAAGGCATGGGGTTGTGTGCCAACTGCCCTCTGTCAGAAGAGCTGGTGTGGTTACTCCATGCTTGGAGTAAAGAGGGAGGTACAGATGAGCGTAGAACGGGGGAGCAGTGCTACACACCCCTCACCACAGGAAGAGCAGACCACTGTTTTGACTGAGAAAAATGCTGTCGTGTTGTCTGGGTATTGGTTTTAGATGTCCTGCCTCGCCCAGAGAGTGATAATGCTAAGCAGTTAGCAATGGACACCATAAAGCCTGATAGGAGCTTGGCTTCTTCCGTACAGTCTTGTTCCCTCCCTTTGTCATCCCTAACAGTGTCATCTTCATTTCTCCCTGAATTCCCTTCGGCTTCCCGTTACGCGTGGAATCGTTCATGGTTATCTCAGTGTGACTTCATTGGAGCACAGCTTGCTCTGGTGCTATCACCAATGCTGGGGCTCCAGGCAGAGACCTCCTCCCAGTGACGCAGAGTATGGTCAAGGTTGTGTCCTTCTCATGTGACTCTCTGGTTTCTCTTGCAGGCATGGGCCGTGGAGAGAGCCCGTTAACCCGTACTATGTCAACACGGGCTACGCTTTGGCACCGGCAACCAGTGCCAACGACAGCGAGCAGCAGAGCATGTCCAGCGATGCCGATACCATGTCGCTGACGGACAGCAGCGTGTAAGTAACTCCACTCTGAGGGGGGACAGTAAGCGGGACAATAGCCTGTTTGTTCCTTCCGTGGTGGTGCTGATGCTGTGTTAGGCTCAGGGTGGCTTTGCTGCAGGGGGTGTTGGGAGAATGTCTGGCTACTCCGAGGTCATGACCGTTCCTGCTTTCTTTTCAAGTGTGGGGGGGTTTGTCACTGTGCAGGCTACTCAGCCTCGCTGATCTTGGAAACGTTTGCAGCATCAAAGGTTTGAGTGAATTAAAAGTGATAGTCAGAGTTCCTGCAATGGTTTTTGCCAGGTGCAGGGAACATCGGAAACATTGGGTGGCTTTGTGGTAAGAGATTTGAGGTGTAGCATCTTCTGAGTGCCAGCTGGAGCTTGCTTCTACTGCTCTCGAGGGTTTTTTGCTGCCAGACTGCTCAGTGAGCAATTGCTCCTCAGCAGGGCTGGTGACTGACCAGTTCATGTCTGGTGATGGCTGCACTTTCTTACCAGTGAGCCCCTCCACCCAATTGTTCTGCTTTCTTCTAGTTGCCACCTTCACAGCAGCACCCTGTGCCTCACCTATGAGAGCCTTCTGAATGGTGGTCTGCAGAGGGAGGAAAGAGGGGCTACAAGACTCTGCTGTGACCGCATTGCTGTGATTAAAAAAAAGGATGTGGGCCCAAACATTCCTGTTGGGTCTGGTTTTTAGCAGTGCAGAGCAGAAACCTTTTGATTCCTCAAGTGAAAGCTGGCCAGTTCACAGAATTAGGAGGGGATTTATGAATGGCAGTGCTGGAAACATGGAGTGCTCCAGGAGGCTCATGGAGCATCACTCTGAGTGTCGAGAGCTGTCGGACCTTGTTGAGCAGCTTTCCAGCCTGTGTCCTGGGTGTTGGGAATGGCTGGTGCCCTCAGTTAACACGGCTGGGGAAGGTGCGGCACAGCAAGGGGCCTTCAGTCTGCTGCGCTGACTCTGAGTGAGCCAGGAGCATGCTGGGCTCTTGCTCTGTGGAGACTTGAAGCCATTTAGGAGCAGCTATTGAGTCCACTGTGCTTGCTGCCACCGGCTCCTCACGCCTTCCCCGTGTCCTGTTCCAGAAAGGAGGAGACAGACCTTGGCCAAAGGTGCATGGGAGGCAGCGGCTGCCCCTGGGACAGAACACTGTAGAGGACAGCTAATTAAAGGCCGTTTGATACAAACCCGGCTGCTTTGCCCCATCCTTTGCAGTTCTTTGTATTCGTCAGTTTGTACAGAGGAACACTCTGAAGCTAGCAGGGGTCTTGTAACTTCTGGTTATCAGGAGAGAGATGTAAGAACTCTGCCGAATTAATGAGCTTTCAGCACTTCCACCGGTCAGCCGGCTCACAGGGTTGTGCTGATGGTTATACCTGCCCTAAGTTGTGATCATTTATGCCGGAGTTCTTCACCCTCCTGATTTTTATTTCAGTAGCCATCATTTATTTCTTTCACAGGCAGAATAATTTCGGTTTGACCATCCTATGCATTCCTTATCCTTTGCTCCTTTTTCCTTTAGGCATTTTATCCCTTCTATGCCCACCGTAGGCTGCTTCTAGGTCTTTAATTACCACCGATACGTGTGCTGCCTTCTGCTAATAACTGGCCCAATCTCAGTGGTTCGTTTTAAGTAAGTCTCAATCATGGTTAGGGTAAACCTGTGATCTCTCTTTCCACGCATCTCAACTGGATGCGTACAGATTGATCCCCAAATTGGGATTCTGGACATACAGCCTTGACCTTTGGCTTACAAAGACTTGGTCTGCTTTCAACACTTGCTCTTCATTATGTCCTTTAAAACTCCAGTGCCGGGTTTTGTTGGGTTGTTACGTGGCATTGCTGAATCTTTCTCCTCCCGAGTTTCAAAGGAATTTTTGCAGAATTGCTCAAGGCAGCAAAAATGAAGAACAACCAGACGCAAGTTAAAGAAGGGACTCCCGCTGCTTGACAAGACTTGCATGTCTCGGTTCTTTGAATTTAGGCCTCCTCTGAGGAAATCGGCAATAAAAGCCTCGTTTGCTGTTGAGTGAGGTTCTTCCCTGAGTGTGCTGTTTATGTACCGTGCTCAGGCTTGGTAATGAAGAAGTCTGGCTTCTGCTCCAAGGCAGCACGTGAGCTGGGTGTGATCCTAAGGCGGACACCTCTGTGGCCCTCCTTCGGAGGAGGATGTGTCCGGACCATCAGGATGGAAATGTCAGCTAATTGAGTTGTGCTAATAGTAACCCAGGAGGCAGGCAGGCAGGCGGAGGGCACGGCTCCTACGAGGCCAGCTCCAGTCAGTGGAGGAGGTGAACCTGCAGTGTGGCTGCAGGGACTCTGCCGCGTTGCAGTTGTCACCAGCTTCTGCTCCAGCTTTGGTACCACACTGGTGGTGGCAGAGTGGGGCTTGGCTGTGCCCGGGGGGCACAGCTCAGCCATGCAAAGCCACTGGTCAAGGCCTGGGTGATGCTCTGTCTGTCTGGCCGCCTGAGCTGGGGCGCGGGGGAGGTGGGCACAGGCTTTTGGGGAGCACCCAGCTCACCTCTGTGTTTTAGAAGTCATTTCTGTGGTGCCAGCTGCAAGTGCACCTGCCTGACAAGACAAACCTTCCCCAGGATGTCTTTCCAAGTGCAGATGGACATTATCATAATGGGCTGAATTTATACAGCAAATACGTTATCCATGTTGTTTGAGGAGCTGGCTTAAAAACCATTGCTCTCCAACGCCTGCACTCTGCTGATTATGCTCCAGTCTTCCTGTGTCCTAGGAATTCCTCTGCCCTCGTAGGCTCAACAGTTCCATCCCTCTCTGCTGAAACCTGTTTTTGTGATCGGTGCAGCAGCTGTGTTGTTTTAGCTGGTTTGTGTGGAGCGAAGGTCTGGAGAGGACACAGGGAACAGCTCCGGTGAGTGCCGGCCCAGCCAGCGTGCGTGGCTGCTGGTGGGGCCAAGTTGCTCACCACTGGTGTTTGGGCAGGGGTTTGGGGCTCTGCCTCACCCCGAGCTGCTCAGAGCCTGCCCAGGGCTTGCGTCAGCGGTTACGCTGCAGCTCTGAACTGCTCTTGCTATCTCGGATAATCCCGCATGCAGATAGCATCTTCCCCACGCGGAGGGGAACGCCTCCGGGCAGGGGGGCTGTCACAACAGAGGTGCTCAAGGGAAATCAAAGCATATCTGGGTAGGAAGGCAACAGGCAGAAGCTGAAATGCATTAAATCACTGTGTGATATTCCAGCACAGACTCAACTGCTTTAGGTCCCCATCTGTCTGCCCTCTGTTTCTGCAGGACCTTAGGTGGGTGAACAGGAGGCAGTGTCTCCTGTAGCCCGGCATTGTGGTCCAGCGAAACAGCAGTACTTCTCTGGGTCATACAGTCTGTCCCACATACCTGGCTTGGGGGCTTTGCCGTGAGCTTTGCCTTCCCACAGGTGCTCGGGAAACCCTCGGTGCCGGTGGGCTTGGGTACGGCTCCGAGCTGTGCTGGAGGGATGCCGACTCTTCCCCCACCCCAGTCAAACCTGGCCCAGGGTAAGGACAGCTTCCCCAGTGCCAGGGGCTTTAGGACAGCAGTTACTCCCTCAAAAAACCTTGCGGATTCAACATTGTTCCTCGGATGACTGGCCTTTGGCCAGAACGCCTCACCACTTCCCCGTTGCGCTTCTTTATGCGAGAAAGGTCTCTCGGTGATGGGGGTGCTTTGATAAAGAGTAATTGGTAGAAAACATCAGCTTCGCTGTGGATTTGTTTCCTGTCTTTCCCATGGCCGGTGATCCAGAATGACCTTGAGTTCTGCTATATTTAAACAGCTTTTTAATTTAAAAGACCCTCAGTGATGATTTCCAGCTCGATCCGCTTACTGGCTGGGTCTGGAGGCTGCCTGCAGAGGAGCAGAGACAGCCCTTGCTAGAAGAACCTGATGCAGGGCCACAGCGGAACCTCCCAGCTCACCAGTGGCTCTCACGGGTTGGGTTGGCGAGGAAAGGAACCCCCCCAGTAGCAAACCAACTGCATTACCAGCAAACCAACACAGAAATACTCTCACACCCCCACAACCCCTGCCCAGTGCACTTCAACACAGAGCACTCGGGTGCTGGAGAAAAGTCACATGATGGAAGAAGGGATAACACTTTGGGAAAGTTTTATTTTAAAAGTAGATGTGCTCTAAAAAAGTTTTTATATTTTTTTAATATATATATATTATTTCTCTATCTATTGAAAATATCTCAAAGCAAGCTACCTGACAAAAGGAAAACAAAAGTACGGTATTGGTTTTCCTTGCTTTCCCCCATCTATTGAATACGGTTTTGTTGGGATAAAATTAAAGTGCTTATCTTTGAATTTGCTTCCTCTGGTTGAGTTGGCACAGTACATTGAACGAAGGAATGTTCCAAGTTCAGAGGTGGCATTGGGGAATCTAGTTAAAATGACATCAAAGGCAGCACAGCGGGGCTGAACATGTGTTTGAAGCCGGATAGATTAGAGGCCATTATCAGCCTCTCGCTACTGTGCTGGGAACAAAAGTCGCTCTTTCCGCTGGGACTGCTGCTGGGGAGAATTAAAAAAAGAGAGAGAGAGAAAGAAAAATTGCACCTTCTGATATAATGCCGCTCTGCCCACGAATGGCCGCGCAGCTTTAGCGTGCGCGTTGTGTTCCGGCGCCCAGGCTTTGTGCGGTGGCTAAGCTGAAGTGTTGTCTGTTAGTGCCAACCAGCAAGGGCTAAAATAACCCCTCAGATTTGGTTTTGTTTATTATTTCCCCCCTCTCCCCGTAAAACTTGCTGGTTGTTTTGTTGCTGTCAGCCTGGAAGCAGCCACCTCGTGATGCAGTGCAACTCATCAGGCCGGTGTGACTCTTGAAGTTACTTTTCAAATGGAGGTTTGTCATGAAAGAAAACGAAGCTGCCTAATGAAAGCTCTCGTAATCGCCTGTCGGTATAGCAACACTCAGGGAAATTGCTCTGCTCCCGTAAGGTGTCACTGCCGGGCGCAGCGGAGGTGATGCTCCTAGACGCACTCTTCCTCCTCCTCCTGCATTACCTGCAGCCACTAGCCAGAACTGTAATTAGCCCAGCTAATTTTCTGTTTGCTCAATTGTCTTCCTACTAAAAAGCACTTGTCATTAATCACGGGGTTTATTTTATTTTAATGGTGTTTAATTTTGAATGCCCGGCTTACTGCATGAAATCCCATCCTTACGATGTCGTTTGGTGGCACTTCTGCCTGCGCCCACGTTTCGGCGTGCCGGCAGGGCAGCGGGCATGGAGCACCAACGGTGACCGTCCTCACCGGGCTTGTAGCTCGGGAGGCTTGCAGGCAGAACGCTGCAGATCAGTCATGTGTCCCTCACCAAATGGCATCTTGGCTTTAAATACCTGCGGGTTAAATGGTTTGGCTGCTGTTCTCAAGGCAGCTGGAGGGTGCAGGGGTAGGTGTTAAGTACATTTGGCCCATGCAAGTATCATGTGAGGAGATGTGGTGGAACTGGCTCACCCGTGCTGCTCGACATGGTGCGGGGCTGGCAGGAGGCAGCGCGGGTGCGTGGAAGGCATTGGGTGCTCCAGACAAACCAAATCCCTCTGTTTCCACCCATTTCTGTGGCGTGGCACAACCTTCCCAGGCAGCTGCTCCTAGGGAATCGGGAAATGTGTGACGTGAAGAAAGGAAAGCTCTGAATGCTGAGCTCCAGGGTGGCATTTGGGTTTGTGTTTGCTGTTTTTTCTTAAAATAGGTTATTTTAAGGTGGCACCAGGAGACAGGCCCATGACCTTCTTGTAACTGGGCTCTGCTTCACTCACGGTGTAAAGCAGGTTGGTTGCAATGGTGAATGTTTCCTTTCTTCACCTGAGGCCATGCTTGGGCAATGATGCTTTGCCATTAGGGCTGCTCAGCAGACCCTGGTGGCTCGGACCCCCCTGATCCCCTATCTTTGCAGAAGGGCTGTATGCGGCTCAGCAGAGCAGTTCTGTGCCGTCCCCCAAATCGTGAGACCCACGGACCCAGCTCCCAGTCTGTCAAGGCCAAGGATCATTGCCGCTTCCATCTCCTCCTCCTGCAGAGACCTCCATTGCCAGCTGCTTCAGCAGGGCACAGACCCCAGCAGAGCTGGTTGGGCTGGGTGCCACTGCCCATGGCATCCCTTCCTAACCTCGTCCGGCCTCCTCCAGGCCAGGGACCCGGTTCTGCTGCACGGTTACTCCAGTATCAAGCCCATAATTTCAGACCAAGCTAGAGATCATCTTAAGAGCAGCAGAGCCTACCCCTTTGCTTGGTAAGCTGTTTGAGAAGTTGTCACGCTCTCTTAAAAACACATACCTTGTTCCCCAACCAAGTTCCCCTTGGTGTAGATGCTCACTGAGCTCCCACTCCTCCTCCTCCTCCTCCCCCTCACCTGCCCTGTGGTTTACTGTGTACATTACAGGCTCTTTTATAGAAAGCAACCAACTATAAAAGGTACCAGGATGTGGTCCAAGTCCTTCTCCCTGCCCTCTGCCTCGGGCAGCGGTCACAGGAGCCTTGTCTCTCTGCTCCCAGCCGATGGCGTGTAAGTGCCCCCAGCACCCAGTGCCAGAGCATTGCTGGTGTGGGGGCCTGGGTAGGCATCATTCCCTGGACAGATTCCTCCCGTTCTGCTGCGCTCACCCTGGGTGTACAAAACCTTCCTCGAATGTAAAGGGATGTCGTATCTGCTGTCAGTAGCGCCAAGGCTTAAGTGACCATTTTGTATCAGGGGAAGGCACTAAAGCAGGCTGTGGTGTTGTTTTATTCCTGCAGAGATGGGATCCCACCATACAGACTCCGAAAGCAGCATCGCAGAGAGATGCAAGAAAGTGCCAAAGCAAACGGACGTGTGCCACTACCTCACATTCCTGTAAGTAGCTCTCTGCTTCCCCAGCCATAAACACGCAAAGTCTGTGAGCTCTCTAGCGTATGGGTGCTCTGCTTGCTTGAGTGTGACCCCCTCAGCACTGCGTTCCTTTGGGGACGTTTTACGACCGCGCTAAGATGGCTTGGTAGCCATCATCCAGGCTACCATCATCCAGGGCTGCCCACAGCGCAGCTTGTCCTAATTGTTCAGGCAGTTGCCGGTCGTTTCTCCTGGCTGAGAATGGAAGCACTGGCTGGCATTTACCTACAAGCAGGTTACGTGCCCTCAGGTGAGCTGGAGGTGTTTGTGGGAGGTGTAGGAGGCCATTGGGCTGATGCAGCTCTCGGCCAAGGTCAGACAGGGGGATGTGCAACCATCCCGAGCGGTATTTCTGCACCGGGTGGCCGAAGGGAGCTGTAACCTGTTCTCAAGGACTTGGCAAAGCCTGCCTGGGGACATGAGGCAGGAGAGCAAAGATGATGCGGGTGTAAGTATCTCGTTTGCCTGGTACCGTCTCCCCAGTTGCTCCAGGTAAGCAAAAAACTTCTGGACGATGAGCGTAACTGCTGGGACTCTGCGGCACCATCTGCAGCGCTGCTTATTGTTGTTTCCTTTCTGTGTGAAGTCACAGGTGACATTTAATATCTAGCAGGGAATAAAGGTGCTTCTTTCCCCTTTGGACAGCTGGACTCCAGAGCAAATCAAATAGGGAGGGGAAAAAACCTCCATCTGCTTTTTCCAGAAGTGCTGTCGAACTTGATGCAGCTGTCCCCATCCCGCAGCTCAGGGCGGCACAAAGCCAGCAGAAACACACCCTGGTTTAATCTGATTTAAAGGGGGGAAAAAAAAAAAGAACCCCCCCCAAACCACCAGCCTTTGTTTTGCCTTTTAAATTAGATTATTTGCCTTAGCTTTAAGAGGGTCTCCTGTGCTTTGATCACTGGGCTGACAATAAAAGCCCTGGCTGCGGCCGCTCACTAGCCACCCTTGCTCAGTCACCTCTCCTTTCACACGGTGGCTTTCCCAGTGTGCCACTGCTGAAAAGGCTGGCTGGGGGCCTCTTTATTCTGCTCGGTGCCGTTCTTACTGTAAGCGTGGCTTTGTTCGAGTTGAAGTTTGAAAGCTTGGCCTTTATTTTTTTGTTGTTGTTGTTGTTGCTGTTCCCCAACAGTGGGAACTACCAAGCGAATGTGCTTCAGCTTCAAAGCTTGTCAGGAGCTTTACCTTTCGGATAAAAATAGCAGTGCCTTGCTGTTGATGGTGAGCACCAGCACAGTGTGCCGCGGTGAACTGCAGGTTATAAACTCCGAGTGCAGAGCATTAAATATGTATAGTGAGCTCTGCTTTAATGAACTTCCATCTGCCAAACATTTCTTTTGTTGGACTGAATAAGTGTCATTCCAGCAGTGGTTCCTTGCAGGCTAATTAGTTTTACTTAGCATTAAATTTTATCGACGTTTTTGGAAACCAGTTTAAAAAGGGGGGTGGGCGGGGGGTGGAAACAAGGTTTAAATTGGCCACCTGCTGCTTATAAATTTTTATATTATCCTGCTTATCTACACGGTCTTTTAGAATTACATATTCCTCCTAAACTACACACAGACACTTCAGAAGGTTTTTTCTGTGAAACATCCGCTGTTCCCATTAGATTCCACGCTGTAATTTCGAGTCCCAGGGAACAAGGCATCTCGGCGCATATTTATATGGGAGAGGAGGGCTGAGAAGTCAAGTTAGTTCTAGTCTTTCTCCAGGGAATAAAAGTTTAGTTCAGACACTCTGGCACCTCCTGCCAGCCAATTACTGACAGAGAGTTGGCATCGACTTCAGAGAGGCGCTGCTCTGCCCTCGCTTATCAATCAGCCACGAAAGGGAAAGGTAATTAGACAATATGTTTTGACAACACCAGTGTGAAACGTTATAAAGTTAGTCTTTTAAAATCACCTCTAACTGCACGCTTGTTGAATTAAACTTCCCCAATTAGCAAGGAGCCATGCAAATGTTTCTCCAAGCACTGCTTTCCGAAGCCGGTGGTTCGGCTGTCTCAGCCCCGTGGCCAAGGCAGTCTCCCCCAGCTGCCTGGACGGGGGCTGAGAGGCCTTTGGAACGCGTCGCGCTGACAGTTGCCCCCTTTGAGGGGAGGTCTTCGTGGGCTCGTATCGCCCCGGTGTCGCCAGAGCCCGTCCTGATAGAGCACAGAATGTATGGCATGTTTTCCTAGTGATAGTAGCAAACCTCCTGCTTCTGAAAAGTCCTGTCAGAAGCCCTTCAGAGACCTTACCGTTCCATAAATGAGCCATGGGACTGTTATGCAAAATGCTGAAAGACCTTGCGTTGCTTTTAATAGCAGCACGTTTACTTAGGCCCAGGAGCTCCAATTTGCACAGGAGGCTGCCCACTGGTTTCAACAGCTGTCCTGCCCCCCATGTAACGAAGGCGGGCTCCTTTTTCCCAACAAATTTAGAAAAATCCGACCTCGAGCATTCAGACTTGGGATTCCTTTGTTTGTTGGTTTGTTTAACTGTGCAAAGAGGCTGTCAGTGATGTTCTTGCTCTGTAGCTGGATGATCAGGTGGGAGCTCTCCTGTCCAGCCCCACAGACGAGCCAGCTGCAGCTCTTCACGCTGCTCCCACGTGGGAAGGAAAAAAACCTGAGCGGGTCAGGCTGGTTGTCAGACATCACCTGAAGGATGTCCTCTGTGCAGAGGTGGCTTCCGTGGTGTTCCTGAGCAGAAGGGAAGATTTCTGGTGCAGTGCTGTGTGAGTGAGGAGCATACAGGACCTCATCTGGATAACTGCGGCTAAACGATAACTGCTCAGAATTCCCAGCAGCTGTTTCATGCCTTTTTCCTGAGATGCCTTCCAGCAGCAGGTCTCCTAGCTAATCCCTAAATGCTGAAATCCTGCTGTCCACGAGCTCTGCCACAAGTGCTCCTAGTATGGAAACACCATTTAAGCTTTACTAACGTACATCACAGTGGGATGCGTTACTAACCTGGGAAACGGGGAGGTTCAGAAGTTCTTTTCTCTTGGGTTCTTTGGCCTGCCACCTTCATTTCATCTCCAAGACTGACTTGTGGTCTAACATCAGCCACTCAAGGCATCGTGGAGGCATCAAACCTCCCGTAGAAGATGGAGATTTACCAAGACGGGATTTGTTGGCCCAGACAGATCTGTCAGAAATGGTTCAGCCCAACCTCTGGATCCCCAGGGCTCGTTAGGGACCTCTAACCACATTGGAAAACTTGTTATTTCATCTCAGAGCAGCTGAGGTTTACTCTTCCCACGGGGAACCCGCTAGCCACAGGGAGATTCTTCCCTTTCTGATGTGCATCTTGGTCCTCAAACCTCCGTTTTTTCATCAAAACTCAAGACCTGCATCTGCCTCACAGAGCAAAATCCATGCAACTCCAGCTTCATCAGCTCCAAGAACAGAAGGAGGAAACACGGTAGCAGGTGCTAAGTGGAACTTATCTCACATGTGCTTAGCAGTCTGCTTCTTCCCAAAGGTACTGGAGTTTCAGGCACTTTGTGTGTCAGGGACAGAGGGCTGTGACCTGGTGATAGGTACTGCAGGAAATCCTTCCTCACAGCTGTCACCGTGTCACTGGTTGCTCTATCCCAACCAGTTCAAACAATTTCTTTCCTGCCAACTGATCTGGCATTCAGACTCCGTCCCCTGTTCTCTGCAACCTCCCCACCTTGCTATGGTTTTGTTCTGGACAGACCTGTCTGAACTAGTGGCATTAAATAGAAGTGGGTAGGTAATTAAATAAAGTGTTAGATAAAGCAGCCATAGATAAAGTTCTTTCAAAATTAAATGCTTTCTTTCTGATGAGCCAGAATGGCCAGAGATCTCATTCTGATCCTCCAAACCAGCCAGCTCTCAGAAAGTGCTGCGTCCTTTACTTGGAAGAAGAGTACTCAGAGCCATTCCTGTTCCAGAACGATAAACAGCTTGTTTCCACCTCCCCTGGTAGGGCTCTGTGCGCCCGTGGGAAGCCGGGGGCAGACTGAGCATCCTGAAGCCCTGCAGGATCCTCCCTGGGTACTGGTGCAGCCCGGCTGTTTTGGGATGGAGTGTGTCCCCTTCTGAAGCCAGGCCAGTCACTGCATACAAGTTTTGACCACTTTGTTGTCTTCCATCTTTTGAAGAGGGTCAGTGCAGTCTGTGCTCGCTGTCCAGGGAGATGGAGAGACCCCTCAGCAGTTGTCTGCGTTGCTTCAGCACAGGGAGTTCACGGTCATTACTCTGTGATGCTGCGGGTTTGGGCTAAGCCTGGGTGGCTCATCCTTTGCACTAAGAGCAAAGTCATCCCCACAGCCATGTTCTGAGCATCATCCCACCGGCCAGTGGGTCAGTCACCATTACAGGTACCAGCCAGGGCAACACAGGGCACATGTACCTGATACTGATGGGGTGGAGTGAGGATTATATTTCAGTTGCAGGGAACTTGGATGGTCGGGGGACCCTTGCAGAGGTGGCTTGGCAGAGGGGGCTGTGACTCCTGCCCTTGAACAGGCTGCTGAGGATGTCTGCAAGCCGAGCAGGAAGCCCCAAGGACAGGGCAGTGACTTTTGCAGATCCACCGTTTGTCTGAGACAGAGGAAAACTTTCATCCTAAAGAGCCTTGAGCTCAATTCTTTTCTTTTCTGTAGCTGGACTTCAATCACCTCCAGGCTTTGGGAGACTCTGGATAAACATGCTGACATCTTAGTGGTAAAAGGCCAAAATCGTCTTATCTCGAGTTCCCTGGATGTGTCAGTGGCCCTGAATGTTTTCAGCATCTCATTAGAGATGGAGCTGTGATCCTTAAGCACTGCTAGGCCTGGAGGGAACCCCTTACTGTGAGAGGTTAGCAAACCTCAGCCTTGGCAGGGGCTCGGGGGAGGCCTGGGTTTGGGGTGCTGTGCTGTGTCAGAGGCTAGGGAAGTGAAGGGAAATTCGTTCCTAGTTCTGCTTTTCTCCAGTAGCTGCAGTGGGGAGACCCAAGACTGGAACAGCTTTGTGCCACGCTGCCTCTCGTTAGGCTCATTAAGTTTCTAACGGAGCAGGGCTTGGTGCTGCTGTCATATAAACAACCGCAGGGAGAGTTGGCATGTCTGAGGCGGCAGGAGGGAGTGAGCGCATCGCCCGGCGGGTTACGGCTTGTCAGGGAGGGAGATTTCCCTCCTGGGGAGTCACTGGTGCTGCCTCACGGGACGGGTGGTGGGATGGTGGTGGCTGTGGGCTTGGGGATCCTGAGGAAAGCAGGCTCCCTTAGCCCCCAGTGCACCTCCAGGATATGTGGGAGGAATGGGGAAACACCATTTGGATCCTAGAAGCAACCCAGGGAGCAGGGACCAGTTCTGTCACGTCTTTCCCTGTGTCTCAGGCCCATTCCTGGAGAAGCAAGGTCCAAGCATGCCACCTTGGCCCCTGGTGCCAGTGTTTCAACACTAAACAGCATTTGTGTCAATGAAAATCATCTTCTGCTGCGTTTTCTTTTTAAAACAGGCCATTGATTCCAGGCGCTGGTGGCAGCAAAGGCTTTGTCATCCCAGGTGGCAGCTGCGTGGAAGCTCACGTGTATTATGCCCTCTCCAGCAGTCGCATCATCCCCCTGTGAAGGGGGCAGTTGGGGCAGTTCCCAGCTCAGGCGGGTCAGTCCAGCCTGGGACAGCTTCAGGTGGAGCTGTCGGTCCCTCTGCATGTCATGGGAAGCTCCAGCACTGGAGCAGGCAGTCATATTGCCTGCAAAGTGGCAGCTTGCCCACAGACATCCCTGGGGCTGCTCCCAGCCCAGCACCATACTGCGTGGAAGAGGAGGCGACAGCAGTGAGCCCTGGGATTGGGATTTGCTGGTGGGATTGGCTGGGTCTTGCTCTCGGCCACCAAAACAAGTGGTGCTTTAACGGAGACCTCTGCACCCCAACTTGGGTGTCACAGAAGATGTCTCCAGCTTCTCAGTGCCGTCAGTAGGATACTTTAAGTCCCTGTTTTTCTTCCCTGCCTTCGGCTTAGTAGCAGGCAGAGATCGACACCAATACAATTGGCATGCTTCTGATGGGTTTGTTGTCTGCACTGATCTTTGGGCTGGTCTGGGTTCAGTGGTGTCTCATCCTTCTGTAAAGATTTCAAGCTCAGTGTCAGCTTCTGGTGCTGCATTTGTTCGTTTGCTAGGAATTATCTCCTGTCTTCATCTTTCATCTCCGGTCCTACAGAGTGTGTTTCTCTTGTGTTGGTATTGAGATATTTGAGTGCAGGCTTTTACACAGTTGAATTTTCCATGTATTTTCCTTCCAAATTAGTTTTTCTCCCTGCTGTGTTGTTTTATTTTTTCTACTATTTTGACAAAATGATGCAGAAGGGACAGAAACAAAGGGAGAAATACAGCATCCGTCAGCTTCATACTTCACTACATAGACTTCTTATCCTGGAGCTCAGGAGTTTAGGGACAGGGTAACTCAGCATAAGGAACTGAGAATGCCCTTGAACTCCCACAAATACTCATTTGTTCCCCCAAAGCAAACAGAAAAGTGGCGTCTCAGCGCAGGTCAGGTTGCTGTATTGCTAAAGCGAGCAGAGCTCTGAAGAGCTGAGATGTGATCCTGCAGTATCCTCTAGGAAGGGGGTGCTTCAGGGGAGCTGTGGCCTTCGATGGCTGGGGTAAGAAGTAAGGTGTCTTGGAGGCGACAGGATTCTCTCGCCTTTCTGCAGCTCTAGGCTAGATTTGCAGAGCTGGACCAGTGTATGCTGACCCACCTGGGGTAAGCTGAATGAGTGTGTCTGAGGTGTTCTCCTAAAACACAGCTACTGTAAGCACAGGGTCAGCAAGATCTGTCTGTACATCCTTTTCCCACCCTTTGAGACCAGGATATTCCTGCTGACCCTGTGTATGTTGGGAGGAAAACAAGTGCATCCATCCCAAAGTGGAGTTTGGTGCTGAAGGAGCTTGCTGAACTGTAGCTCCAGGAAGCCTTTCCCTGATGTGGGGCGGTGTGCGGAGCGGGTGGCAGCTGGGGAGCTCATGGCTGTGGCTCAGCTTCCAGCCCGCCAGTCCTTGGCTGCACCTCCCTCAACTCCCCACCAGAACAACTGGCATTTCCAGTTACCAAAGCCTCAGGAATAAACACGTGATGCTCTGTGCATCTTTCGCTAACCCCTGGTGTGTTTCCCTCCAGCGTACGTACCGCATGCCAAAGGATATCCACGTCGAGCCAGAGAAGTTTGCTGCAGAACTGATCAATCGTTTGGAAGAAGTACAAAAGGAGCGTGAAGCAGAGGAGAAGTTAGAGGAGCGCCTTAAACGTGTTCGAGCGGTTAGTAAACTCCTTGTCCCCTGTCCCACTGGCCTGGGAGTCTGTCTGCACACTGTGCACTGCAGAGAGCTTTCCGCTTCTGTAGGAGCACCCTGGGTGACCACTCCTCTGCTCCAGCAGCCATGGTCATGGCTTGCATGGGTGCTCCTGGAGGTTCCCACTGCCACAGGATGTTCCTCAGTGCTGGTTCCTGATCTGTGGGCAGCTCTGTGAGCTCCAGCACTCCCTCCTAGCTGTAAGATGCCAGCTGTGGCACAGCAGTGCACACTTCTGTCATCAGATAGCAGCTTTCCATCCACCCTCGCTCTCCTGTCTGTCACAGACCTTGTGAGAAGTTCCTTCTGTGTATGAGGGCTTTGCCTTCCCTGTGGGGCTCTGTGTGATCCTCACTTCCCCACAAGTGATAACTGGGTGGCAGGTGATGCTGTGTGTGGGGCTCTGTGTGCGTGCCGTCAGGCTGTTCCAACCCAACCCAAAAGGGTTCTGCCCCTCAGTGCCTGCAAAGCCCTAGAAAATTTGCAACTGCTCAGGTGTAGCATTGGAACATCCTCTCCTGGGTGGAGTAATGTGCTGCTGGTCCACGTGGCACTGGGAGCGGTGAGCCCCAGTACTGCTGGGGCCCTTCGGAGCTCCGGGGCTCAGGAGATGAACCCAGGAGAAGCGTGCAAAGCCCATAGCTCCACAAGAAGCTCCAGAAGGGAGAGGATGAGGCATTGGTCATCCCACATTACCCACATAGGACAGCTTGTTCAGCAGTGTTCGTGCTGTACCTTCCGAGATACGGCATCTCGTGGGTCCACGGTGAGCTGGGGATCCGGGAGAGCTTTCGGAGGATGTCGCAGTGTTACTGAACCTCACAGATGTCTGTGTTACTGCCACCCTGCGTGAAGAGACTCTGGGTCTTTGCAGCTCGTAGCTGCTGTGGCCCTGGGGCACAGGCTCTGCGCTGAGTAACCTGCAGCTCTCCCCTGGAGCAGGGGTGTTGCTGCCTGCCCAGGCTAGCTTGGTGCTTTTGGGGAAGCCGAACCTCTGGGGCTCGAGGACAGACCTTTCTGCCCCCTTGGAGTATTTTTAAATCCTCATAACTATTTTAAAATGTTCATCTTTAAATGGGAAAAGACCTGCAGGTTGTAGGGTTCCCTTTAAATCACATCCGTGTGTGACTGGAGAGGTGAGGAAGGCAGGGGGATGTATAAGCCCCCCCTCAGCCCCAGGCTGTCCAGCACAGCCGCACCCAGCCAGAAAAGACAGTGAGGTGCTGTTATGGGATTAAGATTCCTGATCTTCAGAAGTTGGTCCATTTTCCTCTCCAGTACCTATCACTTTCTAGGCAAAGTCAGTGTAACTGGCAGCATTTTTTGCTAATACAGTCCCAGAGCACTCTTCCTCCTCCTCCTCCTGCAGCTCCGAGGCAGCTCCGAGGCAGCTCCCACCGGTACCAGACTGCGTTATCCCGGCCCTCTGCCTCCTTGAAGAAGCTGCCAGTAGCAATACCATAAAATCAGCAAATACCTTGTGCCAGAGGATAAATTTAAGTCTGTTTAAACACATTTTTGTATGACTTAATCTATTTTTAAGCCCAGGACTCCCACTAATGCTATATATTAAACCTCTTTGCTGCCTCTAGAATGCGTTTCATTGACTGGCTGGCACCTGGTGTTAGTCATCCAGGGAAAAGGCAGAGTAAGCAATTGTAGGAGTTTTACATCAGCACTGACGGTGCGGGAGCTGCTGGTATCAGCAGGAGGAGAGCTCGAATCCTGGGAGGTCACAGGGCTTTTTTCTGTGACCCAAGTGCCAGGACCACGGGTGAGCTCTCACCAGGTCTGCATGCCAAGCCGAGCAGTGGGCAGGGAAGACCGTGAGTGTTAGTCACACCAGGCAGTTACCAGCCTAGCGAGAAGCTGGAAATACTTTGTGAAAGCCAGGGAAAAGGGACTTTATCTCCCCTGTGCCAAGCTGCCTGCAGGTTCCTTTCCAAAGCCACATCATGCAGTAACATCGGGAAGAGGCCTCTGGATTAGAGCCAAGCGCCTTTTGCTGAAAAGAGCATTGATTTCTGTTTGGTTTCTTTAAAACAAACACATTTGTTATCCAGAGTGATGTGGGAGAGGACTAGAGGATGCACACGTTCCCTTACTGCTTTTGGAGCTGCTTCCCCCCGCGTCTGCATGTGGAAGCTGCGGGATTGTTCCGTACAGATCAGTCTGTCCTCGTCTGAGCGCTGAAAGGGAGCTGGGAAGAGCAAAGACAGCACCCAGCCACATGCTGTTTGGGTGTAAAGCATCGCCGAGCTCGGGAGGGAGCTCGTTGGCATCGTGACCCAAACCGGCATCGTGACCCAAACCACCCTCGTGGAAGGGGAGCTTGGCCAGGGGCAGCCTCAGAGGAGGCGGAGGTGAGGCGTGCGGCAAGGTGTCCGGGGGTGCAGGCTCGGGCCTCCTCGCCCGAAGGGAAGCTCTGCTCCCGCAGCGCAGGAGACAGCTCTGCAGCCGGCCGGCGGAGCGAGCCCCGCGTCCCGCCCGCGCCGCCGCCTGCCCGAGCCCGGGAGGAGGTTGTGGGCGATGTGGTGTCAGCAAAGCGCCATCTAGTGGCGGTAGGAGTGGGGCCGCCCTGTCCGCCGGGACCCGGCACAGAGCCCGTGTCCCCAGCGCTGAGCCCGTGTCCCCAGCGCTGAGCCCGGGTCCCCAGCACAGAGTCCGGGTCCCCAGCACAGAGTCCGGGTCCCCAGCGCTGAGCCCGGGTCCCCAGCGCTGAGCCTGTGTCCCCAGCGCAGAGCCCGTGTCCCCAGCGCTGGGCCTGGTCCCCAGCGCAGAGCCCGTGTCCCCAGCGCTGGGCCTGGTCCCCAGCACAGAGCCCGTGTCCCCAGCACAGAGCCCGTGTCCCCAGTGCTGAGCCCAGGTCCCCAGCACAGAGCCCATGTCCCCAGCACAGAGCCCATGTCCCCAGCACAGAGCCCGGGTCCCCAGCACAGAGCCCGTGTCCCCAGCGCTGGGCCTGGTCCCCAGCGCTGGGCCCGGGTCCCCAGCACAGAGCCCAGGTCCCCAGCACAGAGCCCGTGTCCCCAGCGCTGAGCCCGGGTCCCCAACACAGAGTCTGTGTCCCCAGCGCTGGGCCCGGGTCCCCAGCACGCAGCCCATGGGGAAGGCGGCTCCCGAGCCCCTGGGTCTCTTTGGTGTAGGACACGGGTGCCATTGCCTCTTGGCCGTGCCTTGGTCATGTCCATCTTGGTCATATCCATCTTGTCTCCCCTTCACTGGGCCGTGGGCAGGGCGAGGGTGCTCAGTGGGTGCAGATTAGGTAGAGGGCTTGCTGTGCAGCTGGGTGCGGGCAGATTTGGGGTGCAGGGGGAGGCTGTTGCTGCATGGCCAGGCATGGGCTGCGCTCAGCACCTCGCAGTGACAAGGCTCCTCCGCTCTGCCTGTCCCAGCATGGGCCGCCTTGGCCTAGGCCGTGTTGGCTGCCACACTGCGGCTGAGCGCAGAGCACCTGTGGCAGAGCTGGTATCTGCAGCCATGACACAAACCTCTGGCCTCTGCCCTGCTCAAGGAGACGGGACAGCTTGCAGCGAGCACCCCGGCTCCTTCCTTAGCTCCTGTTTTCTCACTGTTGGGGCTTTCCCACTCCCTGCGAGGCTCAGACTGGTGCTGGGCAGCTGGAGGCTGGCTGTCCTCAGGGGCACCGACCTGGCAGCACCGGCTCCTGCCTGAGGACCTGCTGTGGTTCCCAGTCTCCTGCTCAGTGACGGAGATGAGCTGAGCCAAGGCAAAGAGAACCCACACATCCCTCTCCTTCCCTCAGCCCACCCTCACCTCAGCCTTGGAGCAAAGTAGAGTATCGAGTCTCAGTTGTTGGCCAAATCAAATTCCAGGCAGCCAGAGGATTTCCTAGATCCCAGGCACCCATTTGGCTGGACCACCCCAGGTTGTCCTGTCATGCCACCCCAGTGTGACAGTGCTGCCCGAGCTCTGGGCTCTCAGCCTCCTGTCGGGCTCTGCACCAGGGCCAGATCTTGCCCTGTACCTTCCGTGGTGTTTAACCCCAGGAGTTTCCCAGGAAGTAGGTACCAGCCCTAAGAGCCTCCCAGGGGCCGAGCAGGTCTTTGGGGCTGCTGAGAAACTTTTGCTCTGGTGGTAGGGATTTTGTCTGCATGCACTCCATCCCCTGTCCCTGAGCTAGGTGCCCAGGGCTGCAGTGCTGTGGCTCTGGATGGAAGGTGCCTCTGAAGTTCTTCAGAGCAGTCTGTTAAAATGTGGTGTGTCCCCTCCAGCTGCAGGCACCATGTCTCACCCTGAGGCTTGCAGTGCCCACATGCCTCTGGCATGTTCAGAGCCTGGTATGGTCCCTGCTTTGGGTATGACCCCCAGGTGTGACACTGGGGGAGCTCTGGTGGTGGCTGCCATGCTGTGTGGTTGGTAGTTGGGACTTTGAAGCTGGTTAGCAAGCGATGGATGATGGCATCTGACAGGCAGAGCTGACGGGAGGCAGTGTTTGTGAGCAGATGCCGTTCTCTGGCAGGGCAGAGATGCTGTAACTGGTTTCTCTGCTGTGCCAAAGGAGGAAAGGAGAGCGGGATAAGGACTCGCTGGAATCCTGCTTATGTAATTTAAAAAAACAGGAATCCTGACTTACAATAAAGAAACTTCATAAATATCTGAGTTTGTGTTGGATCATAAAGTAGTTTGTCAGCATCAAAACTGTGGCTGTCAGCATGGAGGAGTTTCATTCTTCCTGGCAAGGACTGAAGAGTCCCTAACAGCATGTCCTGGACCATCGGGAGCTACAGGAGCAGGCAGCTGGTTCCAGCCCATTTCCCTGTCTGTGGGGAGTGGTTAGCTCCAGCCTTAGCAGCAGGTCTGGGAGAAACTGGTGTTTGATTTCCAGAACCATTTGTGCTACTGTTGACCATTGTGAGACAGTGGTTTGGGGTGAGGCACCCCTCGGTCTCGCCTGGCTCGAGAACTGTTCTGCTGCACACCCCGTGCCTTTGAGGGGCTCTGGAGCGGTGCCTTACCACAGGCTCCCAGGACGGCACCGGTACGGCATGGGAAGTTGTGTTTCTGCTGCTGGTTTTACAGAACCACCTTTAAGGGACTTTGGGAGCTTTTTTTCAGAGGTTCTGCCCGCTCAGACATCCGAGCTTATCAGAGAGCTGCATCCCTAAACCTCAGTTGGGACGTGCAGGCTGCTGGCCAGGGGTCACCTCGGTCTCTGGGTCATGTGCAGGGACCCTCGCTAGCCGCAGCTCAGAGAGCGGGTGCAGAGGCCTGAGCAGCTTGGCATGGTGGCAGCAAGACAGCAGCTGGCTGGAGCATTGGGACGTGTCCTTAAGGAGGGGAGGTCTCCAGCGGAGCATCTTGGAAGTTTTCAAAGTCTGGCTGGACAAAGCCAGGTCTGACCTGGCTCACAGTCCTTCTGTGACTGGGAGGTGGGACTGGGCACTCCTTTCACCACGCTGCTGTCATTCCCTGATTGTCCTCCTGTTTCTTGCAGGAAGAAGAAGGTGAGGATGCAGATATCTCTTCTGGTCCCTCGGTCATTAGCCACAAGATGCCTTCCGCCCAGGCCTTTCATCACTTTGCTCCTCGTTACTCCGAGATGGGCTGTGCTGGGATGCAGATGAGAGATGCCCACGAAGAAAATCCCGAAAGCATCCTCGATGAACACGTACAGCGTGTGATGAAGACACCGGGCTGCCAGTCTCCAGGACCTGGGCGCCATTCTCCTAAGCCACGGTCTCCAGAAAGCGGCCACTTAGGAAAGCTGTCAGGGACACTAGGAACAATTCCTCCCGGGCACGGCAAGCATGCAACAAAGTCAGGAATGAAACTGGATGCAGCTAATTTATACCACCATAAACACGTCTACCACCACATCCATCACCACAGCGTGATGAAACCAAAAGAGCAGATCGAGGCCGAGGCCACGCAGCGAGTGCAGAACAGCTTTGCTTGGAATGTAGATTCACATAACTATGCAACAAAGTCACGGAACTACACTGAGAACTTGGGCATGGCCCCTGTCCCCATGGACTCTTTAGGCTACAGGTGAGTCAAGGCAACAACCAATGGGAGTCCTGGAGCAGTGGCTGCTCCAGGAAGCTCTTTCCTAAACGGTCTGTAGCTTGCTGGCGAAGCAGGGTGGGTGATCCACATTTTCTCATGGAAGCCTGTGCTGGGCCATGGTTGTAAGGGCCTCTCACTGGTATCCCTCTTCACAAGTGGCTGTCACACCCCATAACCTTTACAGACCCTTTTCCCCTTGGTGACACAGTGCTGACCCTCTAACCAGGACTGTTCATGGCCCTGGGTAGGAAGGAGTTTGTTCCTTAATGCAGCAGAGGGGCCTGGACATGAGAGATGGAGGCCTGCTTCCCCGTGCATCAGAGTTGCTGAGTACAGGGCTGTGTCGGGTTCTGGGTGGCAGAACCTCAGGTGTTTAGGAGGGGCCAGGAATCCCTCCATACCTTGAGGTCTAACCCAGTCACCAGAAGGGCTCCTTTCTCTTCCTCGCAGAGTGATGGAGGCTGCAGTGCTGCTGTGCCATCCTGTTCCAAGGGATGTTCTCCAGGGTAGGGACCCTCTGCCCAGAACAGACATTTTGTTACTTTACAGGCTTCTGTCTGAATTCCTACGTCCCTCAGTGCTGAGGGGAGAGGGTGAAGCTCCTTCCCTCCCAGGGCAGGGCGCTGCTTGAATTAAGGTTTGGAGGCAGAGCCCCTTCCAGGAGAGCCGTGCCTATCCTGAGCCCGCCTGCCTCCCCAGGGCTGCGGGTTGGGGTCTTTCTGCACAGCACACCAGGGCTAGGATCTGTAGTGAAGAGTCCACAGTGGGCAGGAGCATCTCACAGGGCTGGAAGAGGCAGCTGAAGCACGCTGCTCTCCAGGGAAGGGGCAGCACTTCCAGCGGCCCCGTTTGTGTGGGAAGGAGCTCTTGCTTCAGTGCAGCGTGAGCGTGGCCATGCTGCCTCAACCCAAAGCCCCATCTAGACATGGGATTCCTCTCCAGCACCAACTGCAGCATGTATTAACGGGGATTATCAGGGGGAATGTTGAGCCATCCTTCCTTGGGCACAGACTCCCGGTTGCCAACAGTCCCCAGGTTTAGGAGCTTCACAGGACATGACTTGGCAGCTGAGCGGAAGAAGCTGTTGGTTTGCCCTGCCTTGGGAGATCTTCAGCAGCCCCTCCTCAGGCGTTTCTCCCCCAGAAATCAGCAAAGCTGTCAGAGGGGCTGTGTGTTGAGGTTATTTTTCCTTCTGAGCAGGCACAGAAGCAGGGAGTCCCATGAAGTAAAGCGGGTGGGTGGCAAGGACGGTGGAGGTGCCATGAAGTGATGGGGCCCACGCGGGTGAATTCTGTGTGGCCTTGTGAGCACGGGGCTGCCCAGCTGGGCACGTCAGCAAGGAGTGCTGGCATTTCTGCAGGAGCCTTTGCTGCAGCCCTAAGCGTGGCTGGAGTGCCAGCTACTGCCTGGAGCCCGTCTGGCTGCAGTGTTGGCAGTGGCTGGGCTTCCCGTATGAGGAAAGGCTGAGTGAGCTGGGGCTGTTCAGCCTGGAGAAAAGAAGACTGAGGGGGGACCTAATTAATGTTTATAAATATCTTAAGTATGGGATGCAGGGCGAATGGCCAGCCCCTTTTCAGTGTCTGTGGGGACAGGAAAAGGGGCAATGGCTGTAAATTGGAGCACAGGAAGTTCCGCACCAACATGGGGAAGAACTTTTCCCCAGTGAGGGCGAGGGAGCCCTGGGACAGGCTGTCCAGGGGGGTGTGGAGTCTCCTTCTCTGGAGATATTCAAGACTCGTCTGGACGCCGACCTGTGCAATGTGAGCTGGGGAGCTGCTTTGGCAGGGGGGTTGGACCCGATGATCTCTTGAGGTCCCTTCCAACCCCTGTGATTCTGTGATTCCCAGCACATGAGAGCCAGGCATCCCACTTCGCTGGGATGTGACCTTCTGCTGTGCTGTGAAGCCCAGGCTCACATTGGTGGGGGATAGGCGAGTGCTGGGCACGGGAAGTTGGCAGTGAGGGTTACTGGGGAGGTGGGACAGGGGGAAGGGCTCTGGTTTCAAGCAGCAGCCTGGCGTGGAGCGGCACCCAGGGATTGCAGCACCAGGATGAACCCCCTGTTCTGAGCAAAGAGCCTGGGGCTCACCACAGCCCTTTGCGTGGCAGGAGGTCTTGCCACACAGCCATGGCTCCTTTGGCCAGAGGAGAAGCTCCCGTTCCCCAGCAGTCTGGATCATGGAGGCTTCTGTGCCCGGGTCTAGCCGGTCTCGCTCTTAGCCTCGTCTGCCTGCGGCACGGCTGGTTTGAGCCGTGGCAGAGCCGGGGAAGGCAGCCAGGGCCGCGTCAGCACTGCCAGGAGCACTGGAGCCCAGCAGGGCTGAGCGTGTCAGGAGCTTGATGTGTGTGTCCCCTGCCACGGCCCGCAGTGGGATGGCTGAGGCGAAGCACTAACATCTCCAGCTTTGTTCTTGCAGCGGGAAAGCAAATCTGCTCTCAAAGAGAAATGTTAAGAAGACCGATTCAGGGAAAAGTGATGGTGCCAACTATGAGATGCCAGGATCTCCTGAAGACGTGGAGAGAAACCAGAAGATCCTTCAGTGGATCATAGAAGGAGAGAAGGAGATCAGCAGGCATAAGAAAACAAACCATGGGTAAGGGCTGGCAGGGCAAGGGGACTTCATGCTGTTGTACTGCATCCCCCACACCCGGCTGTGTGGAAGGCAGGAAGCCACCAGCACAGGGGTTTGGACCCGTTAGAAACTGAGGATTGCTCAGTGGCTGTAAGGGCTGGTTCCTCTGACGGGTGACTTGTGCTCCTGGCTGGGAGGTTGCAGCCCCAGGGGAGTCTCACCAATTGCTGCTGTGGTTTGAAGTGGGTAATGCAGCAGACCATAGGCAGTATTTTTCCTTTGAGCATTTGCTGTATGTTTGGGGGTTGGACTCGATGATCTCCTGAGGTCCTTTCCAACCCCTACAATTCCTGATTCTGTACACAAATGTCTGGTGCTGCCTGCAAGGTGCTGATAGAAACGCAGGACCCGCTGTGTGGGTGCCTGGGGCCTGAGTATGCAGTTCAGCACGGCCTGGGGTTGCTCAGCAGTTTGGCTTGGTGGGAGCATCCCCTGGGATGGGCCTGCTGGCCTGAGTGGAGCCAAGGACATGCTGGTCTCAGGAATCTCAGGCACGGATCCTTCATCGCAGCCTGGTCAGTCTCTGGCTGAAAGCAGTGCCTGAGGAGCGGGGCCAGGGGATGTGTCGCTGCTGACGCCACGGTGCCACTGGCTGAGCAGTGAGGCCGATTTCTTCCCTGGCCTGAGGACAGAGGCCGGGTGGGCTGCGCTGCAGCTGGGGCCGAGTGCCTGAGCCAGGGGCATTGCCAGCCCGCCGGGAGGTCAGGCGGCAGGTTCTGCTGCTGGGGAAGGATGCACATATCCCTGTGATGTCCCTTTCCCTGTGGAGCAGCTCACGGAGAGACCTCCAGCCCGGGGACACTGTCAGTACAGGGAGGGTGTCCTCTGGGGAGCGTCCCAAAAGGCAGAGCTGCCTTTGGCTGGGTTTGGTTTTCTGTGCTGTGCACATGATGTGGGCCCCGAAGCGAGCTGTGGGCTTTGTGTCAGGGCAGGACCGCTCACCCTGATGTCTCCACACTTCTGGTCCTGAAATTTTCCCTGGGGTAGATGATGCTCCCCTCTCCCTCTGAAGCTGTGCTGTGAGGAGCTGCCCAGTGGTCCCTGTGTCCCGCTGCAGAGGCAGTAGGTCTGTCTCAGAGTAACTGTGCGTGCCCAAAGCCGCTGTGTGAAACCTGCATGTCTGTGTGCAGCTCTTCAGGTGCGAAGAAGCAGGTGTCCCATGATATGGTCCGGCCCCTCTCCATTGAGCGACCTGTTGCAGTGCATCCTTGGGTCAGCGCCCAGCTCCGGAACGTCGTCCAGCCTTCTCACCCCTTCATCCAAGATCCCACCATGCCGCCCAATCCAGCCCCCAACCCTCTCACCCAGCTGGAAGAAGCTCGCAGGAGGCTGGAGGAAGAGGAGAAAAGGGCTGGAAAACTCCCACTCAAACAAAGGTATGGTGCTTGGTAGGGCTGGGGGTGCGTGGGGGTAAGGGGACAAGCAGCTCTGAGGGTGGCACCTGAGGGAGATGCCCACTGCCCCCTGCTCCGGTCTCTCCGGCTCCCAGCACCTCCTGGCTGAAGGCCTGTGCTGAGAGGTCAGAGAAGTCCACCCCGGTCCCTGCAGCGTGGTGGGGCAAGTGCTGGGACCCACCTGGAGGGTTTGGGCTCATGGGTCATGGCTGGAGAGGCTGGAAATGCTCTTGGGAGGGTGGGGACGGGGCTGCTGAGGGCTTGAGGTAGGGCTGGGCTGGGAGTGTGTCTGGAAGGGGCCTGGCCAGCAGAGCTCTGTGCTGGCGCAGTGGCTGTGGGTGCTCTGGAGGGGGGTGTGGGAGCAGGGTGCAGCAACACGGAGCTCAGAATTCGCCCTTCGCCCACGTGTGCCACAGGCCCCCAGCAAGAGCTGCTCGCGGCGCCTGGGCACGAGCGCTGCGCTGCGGTCCCGCCACAGCGGCACTGGCCGCGCTGCATGGCCCTGCCCAAGTCACCGCGTCCTAATGTGACTCAGCGCCTGTCGGGGGGCTGATCCTGCCCCTCTGTTACCTTTCAAGGAAGGTTATTTGCAAGGCACATGGAGCGCCCCGATAAAAAGGGGTTAGAAAATGCTGGGTAATTACTGCTCACAGCTAAAAGCACTGTGGCCATTAAACCCTTTCACAGCTTTATAGCTCTGCTCTGAAACCCTGAGGCTTGGACACCTCACTCCTAGAAACACAAGGGTGATTTCACAGTGAAGCTCTTTTAATTGCCCAGCTCCAGTTATTTTGTGCCTGCAGTGGCTGTAGCTCCAGGTCTGGGCCAGAGTGGTGACTGAAGGTAATTAGAGGGCTCTGCAGGCCAGGTCAGCCCAGTTTGTTTGATGTACCTTCCAGCTGCTCTCACTGGTGAGTGTTTATCAGCAGAGTTGTTTCTAGTCATACAGAATTGTGTGCCCTGCCCAGCAGTGCCTGGTGTGGGGACACACCCCAGGAGCACCAGCCGGGGCTATAGGCACACGCAGTCACTACTCGGGTACCGGTTTGGCATGCGCGGTACACAGGAGTTCTGGTAGGACCCCCAGGCGTTGTGGTAAGTGTGGTGGGAGTGCGGGCCCGGCACTGGGCTGCTCTGCTCACATTGCCTCCCCAAAAGGCTCTTCCCTGGCAGTGCAGGAGCAGCATGGGCAGGCCTGCCCATGGCTGGGAAACCACAGAGCCATGTTTGCCAGGGGTAACCACTCATGGGAAGGAAACGTGTCCAGGTCTGGGAGCAGGCAAGAGTGGGTGCAGTGGTCCCCAGCATGACAGGGGGTCTGGGTGTTGAAATCTCTGATAGGTTTTGGCAGTATTGGGTTTTGGGACAGCTCCTGCTCTGGTTAGAGAGCAGGGTTAGGTTAGACGTTAGGAAGGAATTCTTCACTCTGAGAGGGGTGGCACAGGCTGGCCAGAGAGGTGGTGGCTGCCCCATCCCTGGGGGTGTCCAAGGCTGGGTTGGATGGGGCTTTGGGCACCCTGGGTGATTGAAGGTGTCCCTGCCCATGGTAGGGGGTGGGACTAGATGGCCTACGAGGTCCCTTCCAACCCAAAGACCTCTGTGATTAAAACAAACCCTGAGTCTCTTCTGGGAGGAGCCACCCAAAGCCGGCGGGGAGCCGTGTGAAACAGAGCAGGGAGTTCATGTGGAAGCACCATTTACTTCAGTCAGGAGCTTTGGAGAGCTCTGGGAAATTGGAGCCTGTGCCCAGGTTCATCCAGGCAGCCACTGGGCAGGGGAGGGGGAGGTGAGCCCAGGGTGTCCTTCAGCTTTGTGTGGCCAGGCTGGCCTTACAGGCGGTTCCCTAGCTCACCAGCCCCTCACCGTCACTGCAGCTGTGCCACAGATCCCTTTTGTTCGCAGCTGGATGAAGCAATTCCCACCAGCTCCTCAGGGACAGGGTTTTTGCAAGCAGAGAGGATGTCAGCGTGAGCCAAGCTGGGGATCAGCTGGGTTGGGCCAGGCCTGGAAGGGGAGCAGCGCTGGTCGCTGGTCACTCCCGAGGTACCCTCTGGGTGCATTTCAGGCTTCCTGAAGCTCTCCGGCCCCAGGGCTGAGCTGGAGCAAGCTGGATCCCTCACCTCTGGATCCCTCACCTCTGCAGTGCAGCGGGGCTGGGTTTGTGCTCTAGCCCAGCCTTAGTTTCCCTGTCCCAGCCCCACAGGGTTGGAAGGCTGGAATTCAGGAGCAGGAGTGAGGTGCAGATGCACCAGGTTGGACGGGCACTGCCACTTGCGCGCTGGATACCGGGGGCGTGTGGGGGATAAATGCAGCTGGGGGAGCTGATCCCAGGGGGGGTGGGAGGTGGTGCCTGCAGCGTTCCTGGGTCATGCTGCCACCGGGCGATGGGGCAGGTGGAGGCTGTAATGAGGCAGAGCTCAGATGTGGGCTGGGACCTGTTTGGGTAAGCCAGGGTCTCCAGAGATCTCTCGACAGAGAGGCTGTGTGGTGGTGGTGCTCTCATGAGAGAAACTCTTGGAAAATTGTGTTTCCAGTGGTTGCTGATTCATGAGCCCTTCTCCAGCCTGCTGGGGATCAGCGCCTGCAGCTTGGGATGTGCCTGTGTCCTGCTGTGCTCTTGGGTCCAGCCCCAGGAGTTTTAATTTTCAGCAGAAGCCGGGGCTCCAGGACCCCATGGGGTTGGGTCGAGCTCCAGCCCTGCAGAGCAGCGCAGAGTTTCTGCTTTCGGGCAGCATGGCCAGGAGTGAGGCAACCACCGGGCCGGGCTGAGCGCTCCTGGCAGTGGCCTCTCAGGGCTGACAGACGTGGCAGGATTTGCTCCCAGCCACCCGCACCAGGCCCCCCTTGCTTCTGTGGCAGCTGAGCTCAGGCCAGGGGTCCTCTCCATCTCCTGAGGGTACGGAGGGGAGCAGCCTCAGGAACCCATGCAGGGCATGTAGCTGTGTCCCTGGGGCCTGCGCATGCTGCAACTCGCTCGGTCCCAGCTTCTTCCTCGCAGGATTCAGAGAAGCTTCAGGACTTTGAGGTGTTCCAAACCCCTCCAATTATCTTCTGCCTCACAGGCTTCACAGAACCTGCCTGAATTTATGACCCATTTTTCCTTTAAACACGTCTTTTCTTCATTTTCTTTTTTTTTCCTTTTTCCCCCAAGGATGATTCAGTTCCTCAGCGTTTGTCTAGCTAAAGGGCAGTGGCAGAGGCTCAGAGCTCTGCTGGCTCCAGGCTTTGGCCCCTTCCCTCCCAGGACGCTGCATCTGCTCCAAAGGCAGTGCAGGCACCGGGCCGGCTGTTCGGTTGGACCTCAGCCCTCTCATGTGTGCTGGTCTCAGTTACGGTGCCAATGTTGATGTGGGCATGCCATTAAAAAGGTGCTCTGCCCACAGGCCAGCGTGTAAAGGTTAGGGTTGGAGTCACTTCCAAAACTGCCAGTGCCTCCTGTGCTCAGCAGACCCCAGGTCTTAGAGCAACTTCCTGGGTGTGTAAATACAAACCCCTCACCCAGGCTGCTTTGGGAACAGTTTCTTTCTGGGCTGCCCAATTTGGTTCATGTGGCACTGAAAGCAAAGGCTCAAACCACAGGCACCGTGTGGCTGGGCTGTGTAGGCTGCTGTGATGGTCGCGTGGCATTTACAGTGCCCTGGGTGAAGGGCTCCACAGAAGGGCCAAGCACCCTGTTCCCACTGCTGCTGCCCCTGGAAATGGGGCTGGGCCCGGCTGTCGGTCTGGTGGTGGCACCGCGTCGCAGAGCCCTGGTGCGTGGGCCGGGCCCAAGCCCAGTGCAGCTTGTGCAGAGCTGGGAACACGGGAGAGTGGGAGCCACTGAGGGAGCGGGAGTGGCGGTGCCTTGTCACCCTGTGCAGAAGGGACGGGCAGCAAAGCCCTCAGGGATGTCCTGGACAGCTTACACTGGGGACTTCTGGAGTCCCCAACATAAGGACATGGAGCTGTTGGGACAGGACCAGAGGAGGCCATGAAGATGATGACAGTTCTTCACCTCTCCTATGAAGACAGGCTGAGAGAGTTGGGCTGGTTCAGCCTGGAGAAGAGAAGGCTGTGGGGGGCCCTTATTGCAGCTTGACAGTCCCTGAAGGGGCTACAGGAAAGCTGGGGAGGGACTTCTTAGAAGGGCCTAGAGTGATAGGACATGGGGGAATGGGTTTAAATTGGAAGGGGGTAGATTTAGATCAGATGTTAGGAAGAAATTCTTCACTCTGAGGGTGGTGAGGCCCTGGCACAGGGTGCCTGGGGAGGTGGTGGCTGCCCCCTCCTTGGAGGTGTTCAGGGCCAGGTTGGATGGGGCCTTGAGCAGCCTGGGCTGCTGAGAGGTGTCCCTGCCCATGGCAGGGGGATGGGGCTGGATGGGCTTTTAGGTCCCTTTGAGGCCATTCTGTGATTCCGTGTCCTGCTGCGAGCTGCATCCCCTCCGACTTCCGTCTACGCAGGGAGGGGTGCGCAGGGCAGGGTGGGGGCAGGATTGGGCCCACAGTGGTGTAGGTGAGAGGAAAGCCATGCTGAGCTGTTTTGGACACGTGGCAATAACCCAGGGAGCCACGTTCGCATGACCGCCCCCGAGCTCGGCACGTGCCAGGAGCTGATGCTGGCCTGGGTCTGCTGCCATGGGATGGGTGGGATGTTCTTGCCTGTCAAGCCAGCCGTGCTGCAGGAAGGGCCATCTCCTCCCAAAGCCCAGGGACAGCAGGGCTGAGCTAGATCCTGCACCCTCCTTGTAGCTGCTGTCTGGCCCCATGCAGCCTTCCCAAGTGCCGACTGCCCCTTCACCACCCTTGGTGCTTGGAGCAAAGGGTGCTCCCGAGGGCCCTGGGTCTCCGGCATCTCCATCGGTCGCTGAGGCTGCGGGCTCATCCCGGGGTGCTGGTGCTCAGGGCTGCTGGTGTTTTTGTATGGCAGGTTGAAGCCCCAGAAGAGACCAGGCAGCGGCGCGTCCCAGCCCTGCGAGAACATCGTGGTCGCTTACTACTTCTGCGGGGAGCCGATCCCCTACCGCACCCTTGTCAAAGGACGCGTGGTCACGCTGGGACAGTTCAAGGAGCTGCTGACCAAGAAAGGGAACTACAGGTAAGGACTGCACCCCTGTGGTGGGGTGCCAGGGGGCTCTCAGTGGCCCCTATCAGAGGCCCCTGCCAGAACGTGGTAGCATTGCCCCCTCTGAGGTAAAGGAGCATGGGGGAGGTAGGCTCAGGGGGGGCTTCTGGAGCCTTCCAGGGGGGCTGCCACAGGAATTGCTGTGGTGGGGACGTGGCGGTGCAGCCGAGGCGCCTTGGCTGTTGAAGAGCCAAGTTACAGGGATGAGGAGATGGAAATGTCCTGCATCAAAGTGTGCACCTTCAGCTGCTGAGCCGATGGACAGGGTCCTGGGCTGGTGCAGGGCAGCATCGGGTGGTGCTCCCGGTGCTGTGGGGAGCCCTTGGGCTGGTTCAGCCCCTCACAGCATTTCCTCCACTGGGATGAGGAGGTTGGGTCCTGCCAGCACCCCAAAGCAGCCAGGCATGGGACACATAGCTCTCCGTGTTCCCCCTTCCAGGCAGGAGCTGCCGTGGGAAGCCTGCCTAGAAACACTCTGCTGGTGCAGGTGCCTCATGTGACGCTGTTGGGAGATCTCTGAATGGGCTTGGGTTCAGGGCTGGAGCTCCTGAACCTGCCAGCACGGACCCTGACCCCTCGGGTTTTGGGTTGGGGACAGAATTGTGGCCCCCACTGCCTCCCTGTTCGGGGGAGCGGCTCCCCAAGCACCATGAGCTCAGGGCCACGGAGGAGCTGTTCCCAGGTTTGGGAGCCATGCTGCCCCTGGTGAATGTTCACCTGGTTTTCCATCCGTTTCCCCTCCCTGCCCCCCTGTTCCTGCCTTGTCAGGTATTACTTTAAGAAAGTGAGTGACGAGTTCGACTGTGGTGTGGTCTTCGAGGAGGTGCGGGAGGACGACACCATCCTGCCCATCTTCGAAGAGAAGATCATCGGGAAGGTGGAAAAGATCGACTAAGCTCCAGGGCTGCCGAGGCGCGAGGCCAGGACTGTGAAAGACTCTGGGACCGGAGGAGAGGGGCCTGGGATGAACGCAGGTGCTGCCGCTGCCTCGGGTCAGCCCGGGCTGGAGGGCAGCAGCCTGCGCCGGCACGCAGCGGGGCAAGCTCCGGGTCGAGAGTGGATGCTGTTTCACCCCACAAACCCGCCGGTGGGAACCCAGGCTCCCTCTCCGTACCGAATCTGAGTGTAATGTAGCATTGTACAGTGCGTTAGAAAGTGTAATATGACCTTGTTTACTAAAGCTGCATATTTTTGATATATTGTAATAAAAGGAAAATATTTCCGATGTCACAGTGCTCTTATGTATGTGTGGAACACACAGGTACCGCAGAGCTCACCCAAAGGGTGCTGCCCCTGCCAGACACCGGCTGCTCCTCGCACCCTGCCCCAGCCCCACAGCACAGATGGTGCTGGGGCAGAGCTGCTCTTCCCCCGCAGGCGTGGAAGGAGCGGCCACGCTCCGAAGGGGCTGCAGTCCCAGCCCACTGCCAAGGATGACTGAGCCCTTGGGAAGGAGGTGTCTCTCGTCTCCCTGGCAATCTCAGCTGCTGCATGTGGTAGGATGTTGGTTTGGTTTTTTTTCCCTCCTGAGCTTTCTTGCAACTGAGTAAAGCCCCAAAGCCTGGGGGGGGGCCAGTGCCCGCTCTGGGGGCCCTGCAGAACTGCCTGGGAGCCAGGGTGGCAGGCTGGGTGCTGGCATCCTGCCCCGCATGTCCCCCGAGAAGGGTTGACCTCCTGCCAGGGTGCTGCAGCTCGGTGGGTCTGACACCCCTTAGCCTGGCGCAGATGTGTCCGAGCCCCCGGGCTGAGCTCCGGCCTGTGTCAGGGAACTTCTTCAGGAGACACTTCATAGGGGAGAGAAATGGTGAGGCACTAAATCTGAGGGCAAACCCCATCTTTTACGAGTCCCATGGTTTCCAGTGGCTTCCAGGTGCAAGGGCAGTGCTGCCAGGAGTGAGGGGACTCAGTGGGGCTCATGTGGGGCTGGGGGCAGCCGGCACCTCCTGGGCTTACTTGGCTGCAAGAAAGCGGGGGGCTATGCGGTGCTCCCCCACCCATCCCTCAGGCCTGCCAGGCCAGGCCATGCCCCGCTCTGGCATGGCTGTGGTGGCTCTGCACCGGCTCCTGCAGAGACCAGGCCTCGCCCACCCAGAAACCCGGGGTGGCCCCCGAAGCTGGGGGGTTCCGCGTCAGCGCTCGGCCGCGTGGTGGGGCTGCCGGGCCCCCGTGGCACCGCGCTGGGATGCAACCCAGCCTGTTGTGTTGTCACCGAGTGCCTTTAACAGCCGGTCCTGTGACCTGCCCCCACCCCACGGCAAGTCCAGCGACAGCCGCGGCCGCTTTCAGCCCGGGCGCAGCGTTACGAGCAGTTTTCCACCCTGATCTTTAGTGCTGGTGTGACTGGTGCGGCTGTTAACACACCCGGCGTTTCCATGTCCCCCTTTTTTTCGGGGGAGAGGGGGTGCCCCTGTAAATCTGTACAGCGGCCGTGCGGCCCCAGCACCGTCTCCTCTGCGCTCTCGTGTGCTGACTTGTACAATGATCTTCCCGAAGGTACTTGGATAAAACAATAAAACCCCAGGTCCCACCGCTGGCTGCTCTCGTCCTTCCCCGCCGAGCTGCGCCCCAGGCTCCCCGCTGGGGCGGCCGCAGGATGGGGCAGGTCAGGCGCAGGGCCCCCTCCTGGTCGGGGTGGCTGCGGCTCCTTCGGAGGCTCCGTGGGGAATCGCCCACAGCCCGAGGATGCTGCTAGGGGTTTTGGGAAGGGCCCCAGAGGCTGCCAGCTGGGCTTAAGAGGAACGTTTAGAGCCCTATGTTGGGCTTTTCTTGCCTTTCCTGGCTGGGGTGGCAGGACCCAGGGCCGGTACACGATGGTGGAGCCTGGGATTGGGGCAGGAGGGCGGCAGGGGAGCTGGGAGGGTCCCTGTCACCTGCACCCCAGCAACCCGGCACCAGGCCCCCCCAAGCCCGTCCCCTCTGCGGCCTCGGGCACCCCGCATCACCGCTGGGCTGCCAGGACCCGCAGCTCAGACAGGGCTGCACCTGCTCCACGCCCCAGGGAGGTGGAGGCCCCATGGCAGCACCCCTCCAACGGGGCGCGGGGCCAAGCTGCCCTGTGCAGGACACCCCAGGGCTGGCTGCACCCCCAGACAGGGCTGTTCCCCAAGGCTCACGGAGCAGCAGACACAGACCAGAGCCCATGTTGTTTCCATGTTGTTTATAGTGCAGGACAGGGCAGGATGGGGCTCACAGCTCATCTCGGGATTCTGCTGGCCCTGGTGGGCTCGGCTCCTCCTTGCCTGTGCTGTTCCCGGGGGTCTCTGGCACCTGGGGAAGGCAGCAGTGAGGCCGGACCCCCAGCCCCTGCCTGTCCCCATCCTCTATCCCCTGGGACCACCCTGGGTGGGGAGGGGATGACACTTCTCTTACCTCAGGCGGGTCCTCGGGCAGCGTCCCCCCATTTTCCAGGAACTTGGAGAAGGTCTCCACATCTCGGGCATGCTTGTACTCGACCATCTGGAGCAGCAGGGTGGAAGAGAGATGAAGGCTGACCCCATCCCCGGGGTGCTGGCAGAGCTGGGGTGCCTCCCCGGGTGCCCCCACCTACCTTCCTGCCTGGCCCTGCGGGGAAGTAGTGCAGGGTGGGGAAGCCGTTGATGGTGATGTTCTCCAGCTCGTTGGCCGTGGCATCCAGCTCAGCAATGACGATGTCCTCGTGGTCCTTGTAGCGCTCACCCAGCTCCTCCCAGGCAGCCTCCATCGCCTTGCAGTGGGAGCACCACGGTGCGTCTGCGGGACGGGGCAGTGCCAGGGCTGAGCCAGGGCACCCAGACTCTGCCGGGGTTCGGGTTCAGTGTCCCCCATGTGGGGCTGGGGATGGGGGTGGTCACAGCGAGGTCAGGGAGGGCCACGAGTGGCCCCAGCACTTACAGAACTTGACAAAGACATTCTTGGTCTCATCAAACGCCACCTGCTCAAAGGTCTTTCCCACCAGGACTTTAACAGGTCCTGCATCCCAGTCCTCGGGGGGCTCTGCGCTCAGCAGGTGGGGCTGTGGGGACAGCCACAGCCCAGGATGAGCAGTGACAGGACCCCATGGGGCATCGGGTGCTTGGGGACAGTGTGGGGGAGGGAACACACAGCCTGCAGCCGGGGGTGCTCTTCTGGACCACCTCATCCCCTCTGCCACTACTCCAACTGGTGGATCTCCACACCGGTGTTCTCCTGCCTCCTTTTCCATAACAACCCCCTCCACATCCTCAGGCCTGGCAGCACAAGCATCAGCGAGCAGCTGGCTCACATTCACACACACACCCCCCGCCCCTGCCCCCGCCTGCCATCATTAGGCTTCAGAGTTAACAGCCCACGGCTCACCACAGGGAAGCATCCTCACTGCTGGTTGGCACAGGGCCGCATCCCTCACCTTCACCTTGCCATCCAGCACTGCCTGGACAAAGGTGCTTATGGCTGCGTCCGAGAAGACATCCTGGTCCATCCGGTACTTGCGGTTGTTGTCCATCTTGACCAGGCGCATGGTGGGGGCATCACTGGGTGTCAGGCCAAAGAAGGGCAGGACGTCAGTGCCGTGCCCAGCCACGTCCACCACCACGAAGAGCACCTGGGAGGGGGATGAGTGACACTGAGGCTGGAGCACCCTGCAGCCACCCCACCATGGCCCCACCATGGCACCGCCTCACCTTGCCCCGGAAGGTGCCAGCAGCTGCCCGGAAGACATCCCGCAGCTCCAGCTGTGCTGACGATGACTTGTTGAGGAAGAGCAGCATGTGGTGGGGGATCTTGGCACCAAAGATCTGGTCAGCGGTCTGGAGAGGAGGAGGAGGAGGAGGGTGAGGGTCAGGGTTGGGTCATGGCCCTCACTGAATGGAAATGGGGCTGGGGCAAGGCCGTACCTCGTTGGTGAACTCCATCACCAGCTCCAGGCTGTGGACACGTAGCAGCTGGGTGAGCTCAGCCGCATCCAGTCCCCGCTCTGGGTCCACAGGGAAGTCTGTCCGTCCCTGATCGAACTGGGGGAGGGGGAGGGTGATGAAGGCTGGGGAGTGTCAGGACAGCACTCTCCCCCTGCCCCACTGCCACCCCCTCACCTTCTTGAAGAGGCAGACAGTATCGGCTGACAACCCGTATGCCTCGAAGAGCTCAGCTGCCTCCACCACACCGAACGGCATGTCCACCACCTCGCTGGCCACATCGTGAAAGGCCTGGGCCGCCTTGCTCTCCAGGTCCTGTGCGGTCCCACCATGAGTGCCCACAGCCACGGCCACGGCCATGGCCCCAGCCCAGCCGCCTGCCCCAGCCCACCTTGAAGAAGCCAACGACCACCGAGTCCTGAGAGGCAATGAAGGCAGCAGCGGTGTCGGCGTCCTGCAGCAGCGTGGTGCTGGGGCTGGCCCGGCGCTGCATCCAGCGCACAATGCCATTGGCGTCCATACGTCCTGCCACGGGGAGCAGGACCCTGCCGTCACCCCAGCCACCCCTCACCAGGCTGCCACCTTCCTCCTGCCCCACCAGCCCCAGCAACCTGCCTGCCATCACCGGGCAGCCACCTCTCTGCCACCCACTCCAGTCACCCGTGCACCACCACAACGCTCCGTGCTGTCACAGCATCCCTGCACACCCAGATAGTGCCACCCCCTTCAGTCACCACCCCCATGCCCCAACTCGCCCCAGCACCCGTCCTGGCATCCCCCTTTGGTGGGTGCTGCAGCCCTACCGGTGTAGGCGAGGGGGTGGGTGCGGTTGCCATCACGGAAGAGCTTCAGCGTGGGGTAGGCAGTGATCCCGAACTCGCTGGCCAACGCTCCCTGAGCCGTGGCGTCCACCTTGCCCAGCCGTGCCGGGCTGGCCTCGTCCCTCAGCTCGGCGGCCGCCTGGGCGAAGGCGGGGGCCAGGCGCTGGCAGTGCCTGCACCACGGCGCGTCTGCGGGCAGGCACAGCGTCGGTGGCAAGGACACCCCGCATCGGCCCTGCCAGTCTCCAGGGAGGGGTCAGCGGTGGCCAGGGCACATAACGGCTCTGTGAGCCAGGGGTCTCCCATCTCATGCCCCTGCACCATGGCCCACCCCCAGCCCCCACCCTGTGTCCCTGCCCCGTGGCCCCTGCCATGTCCTGGGGCCCTGCCACGTGTCCCCTGCCCCATGTCCCCATCCCCTGCCACATGCCATGTCCTGTGCTAGTCCCTCTGCCACAGCCTTGCCCCTGCCCCACACCCCCATGTGCCCCATTCTCCCACCCATGCCCCTGCCCGTGCCCCCTCGCCCGGAGCCCTGCCATGCCCCTGCCCGCAGCCCTGCCCGCAGCAGGGGCACTCACAGAACTCCACCAGCAGCAGCCGGTGCTCACTCAGGGCACGGTCAAAGTTGTGCTCGTGGAGGACCAGGACACCATCTTCCTCCCCAAGCTCATCCGAGAGCTCATCCACCTCCTCCTCCTCCTCTGCCACCACCTCCCCATCCTCCTCCTCCTCGCCTCCCCGTGCTGGGCCATGCCAGGCCAGCCACAGCACCAGCAGCCAAAGCAACCTGGTGCTGCAGCCCCGCATGGTGCCGCCACGAAAGCCAATGGTCGGGCTGGGGGGCGGGGGGAACCCAGATAAGGGCTGGGGGGCGGGTGGTGCCGGTGCCCTGGGGCTCGTGGCCCTCCGCTACTGGCTGCCCCGGCACCTCCGATAAGGCAGCCGGACCAGGTGGCTGTTTTCCAGCCTCCCATCCCCGCGGGGGAACCTGGTGCTGCCAGCAGGACCGGGATGGGGCACGGACACACCAGTAAGAGACCAGTCTGTAGGGTTTAATGGCAATGGAAGAGCGCAGCCTGCGACCAGAGGGGCGGCGGGGCACGGTGCCGCCACGGCAGGGTCACGGCCCGGCCCCGGCGAGGGGGGCGCCGCGGGGACCAGGCGGGCATCGGTATTTAAAAAAAAACAGCAATTAAAAATAACTTTGGTTGCGAAGACCACGACTGCGGGCACCCGCGCCCAGGGCCCACCCCGCAACCGGGGCGAGCATGGTGCTGCCGGCGAGGTGTCCCCTGGGGTGGCAGGCACCGTGTCCCCAAGCTGGGGCAGGGGGGACACTGGGGTGCGGGTGGGGGGGGGGGTCAGTCTTCCCAGCCCTTCTTTATGCAGAGGCCCCACTCCCAGGAGAGATGCTCCATCTTGTCATCGTCGGTGACGAGGGAGCAGACGCGGTAGGAGCCCCGCGCCAGCCAGCCCCGTGGCGCCTCCTCCGCTGGCGTCACCACCTCGTACTCCTCGGCCCGCGGTGCGTAGCTGCCCACCATGAAGACATCGCGGTCCACTGGGCAAGAAGGGGAGAGGTGGGAGGGGTGATGGGTGAGCAGGGCTGGGGCAGCACAGCCCCCCCGCCAAAGCCCACCCGCAGCCCCCATGGCACTCACCGGGCCGGCCCCGGCGGTAGGTGAGGTGCAGGCACCGCAGCCCACAGACGATCTCCCTGTTCACCTGTGGGTAGAGGGCAGGGGTGCCATGGGTGCTGCCCCACGGCATGGGGTTCCCTGCCCTGGGGAGGGGGGGCATCCAGCACTAAAAGCCCTCTGGATCTTCTTGGGCAGGATGAAGGGCAGCAGGAATCCCTGGGAGAGACAGGGACCCCTGGGAGAGGCAGGGACCCCCGGGAAAGGTGGGGACCCCCGGGGACCCCCAGACAAGGCAGAGCCCCAGTGTGGCTGGGACCCCTGCGAGGGGCAGGGGCGCTGGGGCCACAGCGATGCTGGGTACAGCAAGGATTCCTGGGGTGTCTGGAACATCGGGGGGGCAGGGACCCCTGGAGGCACATAGACTCTGGGGGAAGGGGTGGGAGACAGACACCCAAGGCAGCAGAGCACTCGGGTGGCATGGCCCCTGGTGCAGCAGGGACCCATAGGTGGCAGGAGTGACCCCACGGGGCAGGGACGCATGGGAAAAGGGACCCTTGGAGAGCAGGGAGCCATGGGACAAGAACCCTGGGGTGTGAGGGCACGGACCCAGGGAAGCAGGGACCCTGGGGACAAGGGCTCTGGGCAGGATGTCCTGCCAGCCACGGCGCAGGGCCCTGTGCACCTGCCTCACCTTGAAGGACACCTTCACCCTGTAGTCCACCCCCTCCTTCAGCACAAAGGCTCGGCCCCGCAGCACGTCCAGGTCTCCTGTGCAGGGAGATGGCCTGTCAGCACAGCACCTCTTCCTCCTCCTCCTCCCCCCAGGGGTGCCGCCCCCACTCACCTGTCAGGTCCATGGTGATAGGCCCCGGCGCCTGCTCGCACATCAGGGTGAGCCTGGTCACCTGCACGTTGGGCACGCTGGCATCTAGGGACAAGCGGCAGGGCGCAGGCCTTACCCCCGCACCCAGCCTGAGCCAGCACCCGGGGGCTGCCCACACCCCCTGTACCGCTGCGACGGGCCGTGGTGCCGTGGTGGGTGTCAGGCCTGGCAGCGCAGGCCGGGCACGGGAGAGCCGAGGCGCCTGAGCCCAGCACCATCGCCTCTGGGGGAGGACGGGCTGGAGAGGGGCCCAGCCGCAGGAATCACTCAGGGTGCGACCCTCTGGCTTGGGAGCAGGCCAAGGCGGGGGGGGACGGGGAGAGCAGGCAGCATGCGCAGGCAGAGGCATCCCTGAAGGTGGGTGATGGCCTCGCTGCACCCCAACAGCCCAATCTTCACCTCATCGGCAGCTTGCACCCTGCCAGCCTGTGCACACCCCCCTTGCTTGCACACACGTCATCTGCACACCTCAGCACCCCACAGTTTGCACACACACCCCCCCTCACCCCCCCTGCTGCCAGGCACCCACCAGCCGGGGTGCCGCGGGGAGCCGAGGGGGGTGAGGGGGGGCACCGCCTGCGCCCCGACAGCCGCGTGTCACCCCGAGCCCCGCGGCTGCTCGCTCCGCGCTGCCATCCCAGTGAATTTCCCGGTCCCTGTAACCGTTCCTATGGAAACTGCAGCGGTGCTCCCGTAACCACGGCAACCGGGGTCCCCGGGCAGCCCTTCCCCCTGCGCGGGGGGATGCCGGGGTCTCCGCACGGGTGGGGGAGGGCAGCACGGCGGGCCGTGCCGAGGGTACCGGTGGGTGTCGGGGTGCCGAGCCGAGCCTGCAGCGGGGTGCCAGGGTGCCGAGCCGCGGCGGGCAGCCCCCAGCCTTACCCAGGGCGGCGGGGATGGCCCCCAGCAGCGCCTGCTTGTACTTCCGCAGGCTCTCGTCCCCCGGGTCCAGCGCCTGGATCTCCCGCAGGCTCTTCTTCTCCGGCGTCTTGTACGCCAGGGCCGCGTCGGCATCATCCTCCTCCTCCAGCGATAGCGTCACCCCCTCCTTGTCAGCCATGATGTCTGCGGGGGACAGGCAGTGGCAGCCCCCCCCCGCCCCAGGGACACCCCGGGGGACACCCCCGTCCCCTGACACGCAGGCACCGGTGGGCGCAGGGGGGTGCTGAGCTGGCACACGCCGCAGACCGATGGGGACAATCCCCCACGGGGCAGCCGAGCCGTCCCCCGGTCGGGGCCGTGGGGATGCTCAGTGTCCCCGGGGCCCGGTGGCACGGCGAGGACCTGAGGCGTTGCCGCCGGCTGCATTTCCGCACGGTCATGGAGCAAAAAAAGCGGGTGCCTACGTGGTGCGCACGGTCTTGGGGGGTACTTGCAGCCCCCCGAGGCCCGTGGGCGCCCTTCACGCCCCGTCACCTGGAGAGGTCCCTGTCACCGCCCCGAGGGCCCCCCCAGCCCCATCTGCCACCCCAAACCCAAGAGACCGGTGGCTCAGGGACGAAAAACCAGCTCTGGGCAAACCGTGGGTGCCAGGCTGGCGGGGACATAAGACTGGGCGACGTCCCCGAGGCCCCTGACTCTGCCCTGCCCACACCGAGCTCCCCTGAGCCCCCATCCCTGGGGACGTGCTGGGGACAGGGGCCGCCGCGCTCAGCCCCCGGGCCGCCGCTCCAGCCGTGTGGATCCCCGCGGCAGCGGGGGCGCGGAGCGATGGTGCCGCTGCACCTCCGGGCCCCGGCCAAGGCAGAGGCCCTGCACCCCAGGGTGCCCGGCAGCGTGCGGCGCCTGCCCGTGTGTCTCCTGCGCCGGGGATGCACCCGCCCAGGGGCTCGCCCAGCCCCGCATGAGCGGCAGGACGGGAGGGGGATTGTGCGTTTGTGTGTGTGCGCGCTGCGAGGTGGCGGGAGGGGGCAGCTGGGTGGCCCCTGCCCCCCCGGGATGCGCCGGTCCCCGGGGTGATGCTCACACCTGAACGCACCCGCTGCCCGGGGAGATGCTCACCTCTCGTGGAGCGCAGGCGACGCTCCCATCCGCTCACCCCCGGGTGATGCCCCCGCCCAGGGGCAATGCCCACCCCACCGGCCCCAGGCGGTGCCCCACCCGCCCCGGGGCACCCAGGCGCTCGGTCCCCCCCCGCCCCGCTGCGGGGCCGCGCTCCCCCGGCCCGCCGCCGCTCACCTCGGTAGCAGAGCGCCAGCCAGAGCAGCTCCAGCAGCTGCCCGCCGGCCTCGCACACATCCAGGCCGAGCATGGCCGGGCCGGGCCCGGCGCCCCCCGGGGCCGGGCGGGGCGGCCGCTGCCGGGGCCCGGGGCACGGCTCTGCCGGTGTCGGCGGCTCCGCCGGGGCCCGCGGCCGCGCTCCTGCCGCCCGCTGCCGCCGCGCTCGGCGGTGCCGGCTGCTCCGCTGCGCTCCCCGCCGCCGGCGCCGCTTTTCCCCCCCCGCCCCCCCGGGGCTCCCCGCTGCTCTCCCCGACGCTGCCCGGCGCGGCCCGGCGGGGCGGCGGCGGCGGCTCCCGCAGACGCGGCGGCTCCGCTGCCCGCCCCCGCCCGCCCCCGCCCCTCGGCGCCGGGCGGCTCCAGCCCCGCCGCTCATGGGCGGCGAGACTGCAGTGAGCTCATCCGCCGTGCGCGCCCGCGCAGCGCCTGCCCGCGCTGCCCGCTGCCTGCCCGCGCTCTGCCCGCACCCGGCAGGAGCGCAGCCCGCGCTGCCCGCGCCCTGCCCGCTCCTTGTCTATGGCCCGCAGCGCCCGCACTTCCCTCCGCACAGCCCGCACCCTGTCCGCCCTGCCCGAGCCCTGCCCGTGCCCTGTCCGCACTGCCGCGCCCTGCCCGCGCCGCCATTCCGACAGCGACAGTGGTTCCCCCCCGACCCGCACCCGGCAGCCCACCGGGTCCGCCATGGGAGCCCCCGGGGGCTCGGCCCGGCGCTCTCCCGCCCCGCCGGGCAGAGCCGCGGCCCCGGGCGGCGGGAGGTGCCTGGGGCCGGTCCCGCGGGTCTGAGCGCGGGGCCCATTGGAGGGGCGAGGTGGGGCGCCGGGGGCCGGGGCTCGGGGGGCGCGTCCCGGGGTACCCGTCGGGGCTCCCGGCGCGGCCGGAGGCACCGGGGGGTTGGCCGGGCGGGGCTGGGGCGGGGCCGGGGCGGAGCGGTGCGGAGCGGGGCGCGCACCCGCGATGCCCATCGGCGGCCCCCGCGGCCGGTACCCCCGCCTCCAGATGCCCTGTCTGCGCAAGGTGAGCAGCCACCGGCACCGTTCCCACGGGGAGCGGGCACCCCTCCGGACCGGGCGGCGGGCAGCCGGCACGGTGCCGGGCACCGCGGGGACCGGGGACTGAGCGGACCAGGGCGCTGGGACCATTGGGGACCGGGCGCTGGGATCGTGGGGACCGGGCACCGGCGCTGTACTGGGCAACGCGGGCACCGGGGGGGAGGGCACTGCCGGCGGCACGGGCGCCAGGATCGCCGGGGACGGGGTACCGGCACCATCCCGTGTGCCGCGGGACGGCGGGCACCACCCCGGCCCCGGGCGCCGCCCCACGAGGGGACACCCCCGGCAGCTCCCCGGGCTCCGTGCTCGGCCCCTGCCCCCGCCCCAGCAGCGCTCGCTCCCCGCAGCCGGGGCTCCGCGGGCAAGGGCTGCGGGCGGGATGGGTGTCCGCTCCTCCGGCACCGCACTGGCCCCGGCTCCTGGGTGCCCCGCGGGTGCCGGGCTGTGCCTGGGCCAGTCACTACGTGCCCCAGGTCAGGCTGCGGGGTGCCGGGCTGCCCCTGGGATGGTTACGGGGTGCCCCGGGGCAGGGCGGGGGGAGCCGGGCTGTGCCCAGGCCGGGGGCTGAGCGTGGCGAGGGCTTGCCTGGCAGATGGAGCGGATGATCGTCAGTATGCAGGACCCTGACATGGGCATCAAGATGAGGAACCAGCGTCTGCTCATCACCGTCATCCCCCATGCCATGACAGGTGGGTCCCAGTGGTGGGGTGGCCCGTGAGGCACACGGGGCGGGGGAGGCGGGAGGCGTGCGGGTGCTCCCGGGCAGCGCCCAGCACCCAGCCCCGTGTCACCCGGCACCACTCGCTTCCCCGCAGCCTCGGGTGCTCAAGTGCTGCAGCTGGGATCAATTATGCATCGTCTGAGTGGGGCGGGCGCTGGCTGGGGCAGGCAGCCCAGCACGTCCTTGGCGGGGGCCTTGTCACCCCATGTGACCCCTGCTGTGCTGTGCCAGGGTGCCCCGGGTCCTGGGGGGGAGAACCCCATCACCCCCCCACTAACGCTGCCTTGCTCCCCAGGGAATGACATCGTGGAGTGGCTCATCCAGAAGTACAGCATCTCTGAGGAGGGTGAGTGCCCCCAGCACGGGTGGCCACCACCATAGGGCTGACTGGGGCTGCGGAGCCCCCGTGCAGCCCCTGCTCCTGTCCCCGCTCCCCCAGAGTCTCTGCACCTCGGCAACCTCATCGTGAAGCACGGCTACATCTACCCCCTCAAAGACCCCCGCAGCCTGGTGCTGCGGGCAGACGAGTCGCCCTACCGCTTCCAGGTACAGCCCCACCAGCAGCACGGGCGCCTGGGCGTCCCCCCAGCTGGGCACTGCCTTCCCCACGGTACGCCTCAGCCGCTCTCCCTGCTCCCTCCAGACCCCGTACTTCTGGACCAGCACCAAGTGGCCGGCTACGGAGCTGGACTACGGTAGGTGCCACTGTGCCACCGGCACGGGCTGCAGCCCCTGCTCGGCTCCCGCTGAGGTGCTGCTGATCCACTTGCAGCCATTTACCTGGCCAAGAAGAACATCCGCAAGCAGGGCGACCTGATTGAGCACGAGAAGGTGAGCGGTGCCCTCCTCACAGCTGTGATGGGCTGGGTGTGTGTGTGTGTGTCAGCTCATCCGGGAGTGGGGGGCTCACCCCTGGGGTGCTGGAGGGGTGGTGGGACCCAGAGGCAGGTGAGGGGACGTCTGTCACACCATGCCCATGGGGTGACGCTGCCACCACTGCTGCTGCCCAGGACAACTACAACCTGCTGCACAAGCGCATCAACCACACATGGGACTTCGTGGTGATGCAGGCACGGGAACAGCTCCGGTGAGTGCTGCTGCACCCCGGGAGCCGCCAGGCATGGAGCACCCTTGGGTGCTGGCACACGTGTGGGGGTGCCAGCGCTTCCCCTCTGCCTTTGCACTGTCAGGGCAGCCAAGCAGCGGCGAAAGGGTGACCGCATCGTCATCGACTGCCAGGAGCAGGCGTACTGGCTTGTCAACCGGCCCCCGGTAAGGATGGGCTGGGGGTGGGGCAAAGGGTGCCAGGCTGGTGGGTGTAGCCCTGGGGGGCACCCTGGTGTGGGGGGAGCGGGGATGGGGGTCCCGCCAGCCCCTGGCGCCACACTGTCGTTGCAGCCGGGAGCCCCCAACGTGCTGGAGCAGGGCCCTGAGCGCAGGAACCGCCACACCACCCGTGTCCAGCTGGTGAGTGGGGGGCCGGGCACCCCCTGGGCTGCCAGCAGGCACAGGGTGCACCCACTCGTGCATGCTGGGGTGCCGAGCTGCCTCAGTGGGTGCCCAGCCATCCCACCCCAGGCTGTGCCCATGTGTTTTGGGGGGTTGTGTGGGGGGTGTGGGGGAACGTGACTCTGCTAACATCCCTGTGTCCTGCCTGTCCCCCACCCAGCTGAACCAGGGAATCCCTGTGTTTGTCTGTGTCCCCATCCTTCCTCCACACCAGTCCTGGTACCCCAGGGCGCCTGCAGATGCCCCCACGGCCCTTTCCCGTGTCCTCACCCCACTAACGCCGCCCTGGCCCCCTGCCCAGCCCCTCACTAACTGCCCACTTTCTCTTCTCTGCACCCTGTGCTGTGTCCTCTGCCCACGTAAGTGTCACTAACCCAGGGCCAGTGCCAGGGCAGGGGGTGGATGCCAGGGTTCACCCCATGGGCTGTGCTGGCTGAGCCAGGAGGGGTGTGGGGATAAGGCTGGAGGCCATGGGAATGGGCCATGGGGTGCCGGGCCAAGACGCAGGTGTTTGCCCATGGCAGCACTGGGCAGGGCTGGTGGGTGCAACGTCCCGGCTCTGCCCCAGCTTCACCTGGCCCCACGTATCTCTTGCAGACCAAGAACATGGATTACTACAAGCGGGAGGTGAGCGGGGTGAGATGTGGGGGCGGCTCCTGGGGGCACAGGCTGCCAGGCCCCCCTGACATCTCCCCTGCGGCCAACCCCAGATTGAGTACTGCAGGAAGGCCATGGCCAGGACCAGGGTGAAGTCCTCCATCTGCCTCGAGGGGTGAGTGGCTGGTGGCCATGAGCAGGGTCCCCATCAGGGCGATGGGGGCACCAGCATTCCCGTGGCTGGCTGCCAGCACCACAACCCCACTGCTGCCATCGCTCTCGGCGGGGAGCAGAGCTGAGGCTCCCCGGGGTCATTGTGGAGCCCGAGCACATCCCCATCATGTCCCCGCGTCGGCTGAGGACAGTGGCAGTGGCAGGATGGTGGTTCTGGCCACCTCCAGCCACTGCTCCTGGCAGGTACATCAAGTTCAATGAGCAGTACATGCCCCATGACCCCATCATGTCCGGCTGCCTGCCCAGCAACCCCTGGATCACGGATGACACCACGTACTGGGCCATGAATGCCCCCACGTAAGCACCCACGCGGGGCTGCCAGCCGCTGGCCCCAGCCCACAGATAGGGTGTGGGGTCACACAGGCGAGCTGCAGGCTGGCCGCTGCCAGCTGTGACACTGGTGTCCTCACAGGGTGCCAACCCCCACAAAGCTGCGTGTGGAGCGCTGGGGCTTCAACTTCAGCGAGCTCCTCACCGACCCCCTGGGCCGGGCACAGCTGCTCGACTTCCTCAAGAAGGAGTTCAGTGGTGAGCAGCTCAGCCTCGCATCCCCTATCCCAGCGCCCCACCCCAGTACCCCCATCCCAGCACCTCCAGACTCACCAAATCCAGCACCACCATGTCCAGGTATCACCTAACCCACTGCCCTGTCACAGAAGCACCACACCTGCTGTCCCATCCCAGCATCATCCCTCCCTTTTCCCATCCTGACATCCCCAAACCCACCACCACATCCCCACATTCCAGCCGCTCTTGACCAATCTATCCTGGCAGCCCCCGACCCACCACCCCCCGACAGCAGCTCTGTCCCTGAGGGTGCGGTCCCATAGCTGTCTGGGCTGTGGAGCTGGGGGGCCATCTCCCTATGCCTGGTACCCTGTCCCCCTCCCCAGCTGAGAACCTGAGCTTCTGGGAGGCGTGTGAGGAGCTGCGCTACGGGGAGCAGTCCCGCATCCCTGAGATTGTGGACTCCATCTACCAGTGAGTGGCAGCGGGGTGGGGGTTTGGGGAGCTGGGGTTTGTGGGGGTCAGCAGGCCATCACCGTGCTTCGTCCCACCGTGGGGCTGGGTGCTCACCACTGGCCGTCGCTCCCCAGGCAGTTCCTGGCACCCGGGGCCACGCGCTGGGTGAACATCGACAGCAAGACCATGGAGCGGACGCTGGAGGGCATCAAGACGCCCCACCGCTACGTGATGGACGATGCCCAGATGCACATCTACATGCTGATGAAGAAGGTGGGTGAGGGCAGGGGTGGGCGGGCAGGATTAGGCAGGGCAGGGTTGGGTCGGGCGGGAGCCTGATGCCTCTGCTCGCCCAGGACTCCTACCCACGGTTCCTCAAGTCTGAGCTCTACAGGAACCTCCTGGCCGAGGCCGTCATCCCTCCGGAGACCAAGAAGCGGTGAGGGCACGGGCCAGACCCCCGGGGCGCTGGGGTGGTCCCGGCCGGCGCTGACCCCTCTCTGCCTGCAGGGTCTTCCCCTTCATGCGCAAGCAGCGTCACTCCAGCCCCAGCCCTGCTCTGCTCCTGCCAGTGGGTGATAACGAGGAGAGGAGCAGGGGCCCCACGGCTGCCCCTGTCCCCGAGGAGGAGAGCTGAGGGCCCCATCTCCCTGCCAATGTGGGACCCCCCCAGCCCGGTGCCCTCCGGCTCAGCTGCAGCCCCTGCCCAGCACGCCCAGCCCCGCCGCAGGACCCTGCCGGCAGTAGCACTGAAGGAAGAAGCCATACACCCCCCAGCAGCCCTCCACCCCAGCCAGGCTGGCCCCCTGCAGCCCCTGCTCATGTCTCCACACCCTCCCCTCCCTTGGGGAGCCCGCACCCAGCCGGCCTGGTGCGGTGTCACCCCTCTCTCCAACCATCCCCCACCCTGGGCACAAGCTGAGGGGACAATAAAGCCCCTGTGGGGGAACACTGTGGCTCCTGTGGTTTTTGGGGAGGGGTGAACAGGAGGTGGCTGGGGGATGTGGGTGCACAGAGTGGTGGCCGCCCCACTGCAGCAAGTCCTGCAGTGCCCGGGTCAAGGGCACAGCCATCACCCACAGCTCTGCTTACACTGAGGGGCAAAACCAGGCCCCTGCTGTCCTCCTGGCACGGCCGAGCTGGCACTTGGGGCCCTGCAGCACCGGTGCACCCCCGTACAGCCCCAGGGGGGAGGAAAAGGCCTTTTGAGCGGGATGGGGGGGTGGCCAGCCAGCAAACGCAGGCTGCAAGGACCCCACAGGCTGGCACAGGCACGCAGGAGGCAGGGCTGGGGGTGGCAGGGGCACCAGGTAGGGGACCTGGGGCTGGCATGGGCACCAGGCAGTGGGGCTGGCAGCTGAGCCGCCCTCCCGGCTCAGGGCCTGTTAATCCGAGCAGAGACGGAGGATCTGGCGACAGGATTATTCTCTTCCCGAGCCAAGCCCCAGCTGCAGGGGATTAATGGTTATATAAAGGAGAGGGGGGCTGGTGCCCGCCCGTGCCCAGCCCTGGACCCCAGCCCCTGAGCTGCCAAGCAGCCCCAGCCCACCCCCAGGCAGCACATGGCATCACCACGCCGGGTGCTGGGGACCGCAGCATCCTTCCCTGCTGCAGAGCTGGGGACCCCCAGCCCGGAGCAGGGGCTGTTTCACAGCTCAGGGCTGGGGCAGGTGGAGGGGCCTCAGGGCAGGGACACAGGATGGAGCTGGGGACTGTGGCGCTGGCAGCCACCGGGCAGCAACAGATGGTGCCACGGTCCAGGAGACAGCACCCGCCGCGCATCTCCCTCCGGCTTGATCCAAATCCCAGCCCCAGAGTGAGATTTTCATGCTGATGGACTGCACCAGGAACCCAGAGTGTAAAACCAGGTCACAGAGCCCCAAGCAGGGGCAGGGAGGGGCTGCTCCAGCTCCATTACCTAACTCCAGCCTCCCTTCTCCCCACAGCTGCAGCGGGGCAGAGCCCTCAAAGCATCACCAGGACAGACAGGTCCCTCTGAAAAGCGGGTTTCTGCCTTTGGGGAGTCACACAAAGGGCTGCCAAAATACTCCCAAAGTCCTGCACAACCCGAGGTGCGACACGGAGATGCAAACAATGCAAAAGAGGATTTATTGGAACCGAACCGGTCAGACCGAGTCCTGCGGGGCACAATCTGTAATAAGTTAAAGAACCAAACGGTCTGAGTGTTAAGAACCAGGCTGGCAGAGGACACGGTGAGAGCTGCCATTGCCCCCACCCTGTTATTGAGTCAAGGCACAAAGTCATTCATTAAACACTGCAAAGAAACCATCACATGGGGAAATAAGCTGGGAAAGGACTCGCTGCGTTAGGAAGGTGCTGGGTTGGCACCGATGGGTTTAATGGAGCTGCCACAGGGAAATCTGCGTTTCCAAAGTATCTGGAAACATTAATGGACAACTTAAAGCCAGAAAAGCCTCCCCCCCACCACACCAAAGCAAAAAATCCAGCTCTCCTGAAGGAACATTCAGTGCGCCGATGGGAAAGGTCAGGTCTGGGGAGGGACCGGAGAGGGAGAGCTGAGATGCTGCGAGGGTAGGGAGCATACGGAGCGGGCACCTTGCTCCCTGCCAGGGGGATGCAGCAGGACACAACCTGCACTCAATGCTGGCATGCCAGCCTGGGGCTCCCACTGCCCGGTCCCCATTGCCAGGCTTCTGGCTCTATCACAGCCTAAGCCAGGGGACAGAGCAGGGGAGCCCCTCCTGCCCCCCAGCAAACAGCTTGGGAAGCAAGGAACAGAGGGAAACCCCGTGTCTGGAGCCTGGGGTGCTCTGAGGGTTGTGGAGAGCTCTGCTGGGAGCATCCCTGGCTTCCTGCACAGCCCAGACGCCCCAGGACCAGGCTCTGCTCATCCTACCTGGCTCCCTCATCCCCTGGAGCTGGGGCACCCTCCAGGCTCCTGCCAGACCAGCAGGAAGCAGGGGTAAGTGCCCAGGTTGGCTGTGGACACGGCAGTGCTTTTCGTTGCACGGCCAGGCAAGCCGAGGCCACGGGCACGGGCCTGGGGGACAGCGGCTGCTGGAGCCAGGAGCTGCCACAGGAGAGGAACTGAAGCTTGACCCCACACAACCCCATTTAGGTTTCTCCTTCCACAGTATCTCCACACACCCTGACGTGAGACCAGGTAAGGGGGGGCAATGGCTAACCCCTCCCTGGCACCACACAGCTTGAGGGGGGGTATTTTTAGGGCATGTTTTCGGTCCACCTTCCTCTCCCTCACCAGTCAGAGGGGTGTCCAGCAGCGTGCAGGCAGGGAACGGCTGCTGTGGGACCCTTCAGGCCCAGCAGCTGGTTCAGACTGGTTCCCCAGGCTTTGTACCTTGTTCCTACAGCCCACCAAGGAGCGGGACAGAGCACCCGCCCCATGCTGCAGCCCCCCTGCGTCCCTGGCCCCTGTCCCGGCCCCTCTGGCGGCCAGGCAGGACAGACAGAACAGCAGCTGAAGATCCTCACTTCAATTCAGAGGGCCGGGAAGGGGCACAGAGCTTGGTGCTACCAGGACAGCCCATGCCCCGAGGGGCTCTCACCCGCCCCACAGCCCGCACACTTCCTGGCGGAGGGAACGGTGCCAGGGGAAGGCTCCTCAGCAGCCCCAAAAACTGGCAGAGGATTTGCAGGAGTGCTGGCATTGCTGCTTGGGTGCAGGGGAGCAGTAAGCCCAGCATCCAGGCAAGCTTAAAGCCTCATTCTACTCAAAAAACATCCTATGTCCCCTGGCACCTCAAAACCAGTGGCAGTGGCAGCGTCTGTACCAGCAGGGACCAGCCTGCGGGGACTCGGGGTGGTTTCACACTGCCTGTGGTCAGAGGGGGGCCAGGGAAGAAGGCTGGTGCATAAATTGGGGGAGACCAGCTCCTGTCATGTGTTGCAGCGCTGCACAGCCTGGCTGGGAAGGAAGCAGCAGAGGGGACCGGTGCAGGCCAGTGACTGCAGAGCGGGGCACGGGGGTGGCTCTCGGGAGAAAAGGCTGTTCTCTAATTAGAAAGACACTTTAATTTCGCTCTTGCTGGCCCATGACACCAGGCACATCACTACATTCACCCCACAGGGGCCCAAACCCAGGAGAGGGCGATGGCAAATCAACCTGCAGCCAAGCCCCGCTCCCGCAGCCAGGAGAGCTGTGCAGAAGGACATGTACCACCAGACACAGAAGCTCCACTCCTCACACAAGCACCCAGGAAACAATCAGCTCCGGCATCCCCAGCAAGCGTGTCCTCCTCCTGACGCAGGCTGAGTCAGCACAGCTCTGCGGGCACAGGAGGAGTGAGGGGAAAACCCTCTTCCCTGAGCTGACGACACTTCAGTGGTGGCCAAGCACTGAAGTCCCAGCAGCTCTGAGGACAGTTGCGCTGGCAGCTGCCCCCACAGCCTGGGCAGTCCCCCAAACACTGGGGGTGCTACCCTGCCAGCCACACTTTGGTTTGGAGATCGAGAAAGGCAGCTTCCCGTTTGAAATCATGATCTGGGGTTGCTAAGAGCACGGCTGCAAGAGGAGAGGCAGCTCAGTGACACTGGGGCCAGGGCAGCCTCTCCCCCTCCCTTGGAAGCTCACACTCGGCTCTGGAATCGCATCCTGTAGAGGCGGTCCCGGACATACTGCTCGCTGTCCACGGCCACCTGGCTCAGCCAGATCACCCTGCTCTCGGAGACATCCTCCTTCAGCTTACGCTTCATCAGGGACACCAACCCTGGCTCCTCACCGGGCTCAGGTCCCCTCAACAGCACGTAGCAGGCGTGACGGCTCCGCTCGAACAGCGCGGCTGCAGGGCAGAGCGGAGGCAGCTCAGCCCAAGGTCTGTGTCCAGCCTGGCCACCAGACCCAACACTGCACGCCCAGGGGGTCTGGGAGGCACCCCAAGGCCTCCTGCACCCCCTTGCTGGGAGGAGAGGACTTACCGCTGAACGCAACGATCTGGTCTGTGCTGTTCCGGAGCTCCAACAGGACATTGGTGTAGGAGGGATGGAAGAGATAGAGGTTCTGCAGAGGCAGTTGGGGTCTCTGCAACAGAGAGGACACTCTCAGGACACAGAGCTGCACGCTGTCCAGGAGACAAGGCTGGCACGGCGCTCAGAAGTGCTCATGCTCCAGAACACATCCAGCCAGACACTCGCCGGCATCTGCCCAGCTCACCCTGTGTGATGCCACTAGCGCTGGTGTGGGGGCTGTGCCAACTGGTCAGTGGTCCCCCATCCCACACCCCCTGCAAACACCAGGGCTGCTGGCTTGGGGCTGGCAGTTAGTGAGGAAGGGACGACAGCTCAGTTGGTGCTCAGGCCTCCACCAAAGGCTGCTCCAGAGGGCTCGGTGCAGCAGCCCAGCCACTCGCCAAGGTTGCCCAAGGTTACCTTGGCGCAGGGAGGGGATATTCACGTGGCTGGGGGGGTCCCTGTGTGCAGCCCTGCTGTGGGATGCTTGGGCCAAGCAGCAGCAACTCCTGAGGTACCAGCCAGCAGCCTCTTGCCTGGCGTACAGTATGGTACCACCCCACGGCAGGGCGGGGGCTTTGTTCAGAGCCACCACGTCCCTTTTCTCTAAACAGCCAGGCAAAAGCTGTTGGTGCCACCACCAGCTGCTGGCAGGGGTGTGGCTATGGCCCCCACAAGGACTCAGCACAGACCAGATCACACACAAGGTCTGCTGACTTCTAGCAGAACAGACTGCCCAGCAGCCCCATGGCCAGTGCAGGAGATGGATGTGAATCAATATGCTGGGAAAAGAGGGCAGTTCCACCCAGTTCTGGCCCAAAGTCTGGAGAATGGTGACCATCAGCAGCACCACTCACCGTTTCGTTTCCCTCTGCCTGGTAATCGCCCCAGATGAGGAAGGTGGAGCGGTGATCAGCAGTAGAAAGTGTGGCTGGCCCAGGGCTCTCCACTCTGGAGTTCAGATTCAGGTCCCACTGGACTGCTCCGGATGCGCTCTCCACAATCATAACCTAGCAGGGAAGATAGTAAAGGAACTCAAAGAGCCACGAGGAGAAGTTAAGTCAGCTGCCTCTGCCCCACAGCATCTATAGGAACCCGTCTCTGACACGGGGGAAGATGAGGAAATGCCTGAAGCTGAGCATCACAGAGCTGTGAGGCCTGGGGCAGGTCACACAGGTTTTGCAGCTCCTTCAAGGAGCTCAAAGCTCTGTCGCTGAAGCCTCTTGCTGAGAAGAGAATTAAAGTGCCTGAGCTGTCTTGAGTCACCTGTTGGAAGAGATCCTTTCCCAGCCCCAAGCTTCCTAAGATCAGCCAGAGGTAACACATCCTGCCAGCTGCCCTTGACTCAACGCCCGGCTGAGCCGAGACATGGGAAGAAAAGGGAAGTTTGAAGGAAGAAAGCTCGAACCTTCTTCCTGTTGGGTCCAATTCCGCTCTCGAGGACAATGCCAAGAACATCGGGTTTGTAGTAGCCAAGCAGTGGCTCGCTAAGGGAGAGAAAGAGAAGGTACAGATCACAACCCATCCTCATGGCTTGGGGATGCCTTGTCCTTTCAGAGCAGCCTCTAATACTCCCAGCACCTCTCCCAGTAAGGGTCTCTGCTGCGTTCTGTCAGCCAGGTGTTGCTCCCAGCTCAGAGCACGGCCCTAAGACAGCCGTATCGCAGCAGGTACAGAGTGAAGCACCAAGGCTTTGGGCTCCTCCTCTGCTTTGAAGCAGCACCTCGCATTTGCTAGCAGAGGACATGAGGGCAGTAAGTGTGATCCAGGTGTGACCACAGAGCAGGCTACCACGTGTCAAGCAGAGTGAAAAACAGCGTCTGCCAGGAGAGGGGTGCTGTTGGGAGCCTGGGAACACCTCACCCAGCCTGGGAACACTACCTCACGACGTGGGACACGTTGAGGGTCCACAAAGCCTGAAGATTCTGTGCACTGATCAGCGTTGCCATCTCTGAGGTTACAACCAAGATGTTCTCCCGTGATTGCCCAGGAATTTTTGCCAGGTAGCGAATGTCCCCGGAGCTGCACAAGGACACAGGAATTACTACACTTGCTGGACCGTGGATGGTTTTACTGTGGGGTCTGGGGGTTGGTTTTTTCCCCTGCACAGCAAATGCAAATGGGAAACCCCAGCCTGCCTTCCCTCCTGTACCCTAAAACCCTGCCCGGGCCACCAACACCAGCCTCCTCCCTGAGTTTTGGATGTGCTCCTAGCCCAAAAGCCATGTAAGCCAGGAAAGAACACAGCCACAACCACCATCCCACCAGGAACATCGGGAGCCTCCAGCCCACCATCTCACACCTGAGAAGGGGTAAGCGGTGTGTGGCGTGGTCAATGCTCTTTTCCCACTGAGGGTCCTGCTCCAGGCTGGGAAGCTTCATTTCCTTCCCAGTTGCTGCGCTGTAGAGATCTTTCAGGGAATATGCATACAAAGAGTTTTCTGTGGCAAAAAAAGCAAGAATGAGTGAGATAAGTTCTCCTGCCCTTGATCTGAACTCTGTGAGTTTCCAGATCTGGCAGACTGACTGTATTTTTAGGGCTCACATCACAGAGTTGTAGCAGTATTTTGAGACTCGAGCCTGCTTTTGAATGCTGTTAGCATCTTATCTGTTCAGAATCCCAGAGTTCCACAGGAACCACTTGCTCTAAGTGACTGCCTAAACCTATTCACAACGTTTGTCAAACAAAACTGCTGCAGCACAAACCAAACAGCAGAAGCCCCCTCTCCTGGCCTCGAACTCTTCTAGGTGGACACACGACACGGCTTTTAAGGATGCGAACGGCTCTTTCAGAGCTGCTGAAGGGTGTCGCTGTCACCGCCAGTCACAGAACCCTACCTGTGCAGAAAAGGAAGTAGGAGGCGGGGTCCAGGTTCAACCTGATGTAGTGAGCCTTCCCATCCACGCTCAGTGCCGCGGAGCCGATCTGCTGGCCACTTTTTCCTGAATGCATGAAGGTCTGAATCTACACAGGAAAGGGATTAAAACAAGGAAAAAGGGAGTTAGAGCTGCCTTGTGCTGTTACTGCTCCAACGGGAGCGATTTCCAAGGGTGCAGAGCAGCAGCTGATGGGGAGCAGCACAGGCTCAGACGAAGTCTCTCCCTGGTTTTGGAGGTATGGGCACGAAGCAGATGATCCCTCTGCCGTGAACGTTTCTGCATATTTGAAAGGCCCTTCCAGCAGAGCCACTTGCCCTGAGGTGCTACTGCCCCTGCCAACCACCCACCCTGCGGGCTGGGAGCAGCAACCAGCCAGCCTGACCCTGCTGAGGACAGCAACGGCTTGTTTGAGCCTCCTGAGCAGTGACAAGGACAGAGAAGACCTAAAGGCAGAAACAAAGCAGTGTATGGGCACAGGGAAAACCTGGCTTCACATGGTAGCTCTGCTAAATGTTTTAAGTGCCCTAATCTGCTCCCGCTAAGGCTGATGGGAGATCGAGGGCAGCAAAGAGCTGCTGGGTTCCTTTATGTTCTTTGTGGAAGGTAACAGGATCCACTAAAAACATCTCACCCAGGAGAGCAAAGGATAAAACCAGGATCAGATTCAATTGTCTGGGCAAGTCACTGCCTGGGGAGAGCAGTGCACACTAGGGAAAATGACCGAGGGAAAGGGCATCCACCAGAGATGCTGAGTCAGGCAGGAACCCTTCCCTCTTCCATCAGAGGGAGAGACTCAGAAAGAGAAGGAACTCTGCCACTCTCCAAGTGAACGTGGAGGGTCTGGCAGGGGAGTAAGAGGCAGAGTTTGTTGGGGAGAATGCAGAACACAGCTGGAGAAGGAGAGAGTGCATCCACCAGCTGTTCCCAGCCTCCCACACTGGGAGGAGACACATACCAGCTCTGCAGCTTCACCTTTAGGCAGAGCCACCGGTTCAGCGGCTGCCTGGGGCTGGTAAGAGCGAAAGGGAGTCAGGCAGTGCATGAGAACTCCCAGCACCCTGCTCGCTGCCCTGCTCAGCGCCCTGCCCACTGCCCCGCTGCGGTAGGCGACGTCAGCCACAGGAACGTCCTCTCTTCCTGGGTGTGGGACTCACAGCAGGTGGAGTCAAAAGGAAAAAGAAAGGTGTCACCTAACTCCCCCAGCACAGAGACCCTTCCCACAGGCTGCTCAAAGCTCTGTCACTTCAGGAAATAGCAGGATCGCTTAGCATTCAACTTCAGCTCCTGTGAGCAACAAACCCAATGTATTTAACTCCCTTCCAACAGGAGTGCTGCTTCCAAGGCATGGAGCTGTGCTCAAGCTCCCTGCATCTTGTGTGATTTCTCAAAAAAGAACCTGCTTCTACTTCAGCTGCCAGGGCTGGAGGGAGGGGGACTGCATTCTAAGATAGCTAGAGGGGTTAAATGGAAAGTGGACCCAAAGGCAGTCTCCAGAACAGAGACAACATTCAAACATTCCTCAGCTGCCAAGGATTTAAAAAAACAAAAGTCTTCAGATAGCTGGGATAGCAAAAGGAGGGAAGAAAACCGAGGGGAAACGTAGGAGTCGGAGAGGATGGAATTTCTGATGACTCTGGCAGGAACGCCTCAGGCAGCAAAGCCCCTCTTGTTACGGAGTGCTGCAGTACAAGGTTCATGGGCTCCCACTCCCCCAGACCCGCAGGGAGCTCCAGCTTCTGGAGGCTCAGAGCAGGACAGAGCATGATGCCGTGCCTCTCAGCCACAGATGCAGAGGTTTTAGGTTAAAGCCACCTTCAGCTTCATGGCTTTGCTGCTCCAAGAAACAGGAAAAGCAGCGTGGGAGCGGAGACAGCATGGCCACCAGCTCTTCCACTCGATGGCCCAAGTCAGAGCCAACTGGCACGGTGACACCAGGGAGAGCTCTGTGAAGCCAACCACAGCAGCAATACAAAAGGCATCAGGAAAAGGACAGTGGTGGTACAAGAGCTGCCAGATGTGCTTTGGTCCCAGACACAGACCTGTCAGGGTTTGTTCACTTCCACCTCTCTGAGCGGAGTGCTGGGAAACTGCGAGCTCATCTGGCCTGGGCTTGCCCCAGGCACAGCCTGGGCACAGACAGCCAGGGGCGTGATGGAAAGGGGAGGGAGGGGAGGGATTCCTGGCCAGCTTTCTCCTTTCCTTTTTTTCTTTTCTTTTCTTTCCTTTTTTGTTTTTCCCCTTTAAAACCACAAAACACTTGCAGTGCTTTGGGAGTACACCTCCACGGGGTGGGAACAAACCCACTCCAAACCCACAGAGACCTCTGGGCACTCCCTCTGGGACTATGAGATCAAAACAAGTAACATTCCTGCCGTGCCCTGCGGGCCACCACTGGGTTATCACAGCGTCAGAGCGACATACCTGATCTCCTGCAGTAATAAAGATTATCAGGTCCTGAACTCCATCGCTATCCACATCTGGAATTGCTGACACGGGAGTCAGCACAGTGTAATTAGCTCCAAAGTCACCGGGCTGCCTCCACTGAACCTCTCCTGGAAGACAGAATTATTGGGAAATGTTCAGAGAAGAAGGCCACAGCAGCCAGCCATGTGCAGCAGTCAGTTGCCTGCCTCATGGGGTGCCTCTCTGCATTGCCAGTACAGCCCAGTACACACGGTACCTCAGTGTGCACCGAAAGGAACGCCAGCGGCCTGAGTACATGCACCCAACACCTTGGGCACAGGGAGCAGCTCGCTTTTCTCCTGCCTGAGGTTAACAAATTTCCCAGCTGGGTTCACAGCATGGAGAATCCTTCTTTGGGATCTAAAACTCTGCTGCTACGTGCTTCCATCTGTGCAGGTCCACAAAGGAGCAGGGCTCTGACTACAGCGTTGCAACTTCTCATTGACAAAACCATTTCTGCTGCAGTTTGCCTCCTGCCGACATTCCACGCTGGCATGACTCAGCCCCAGCTCTGCTCACATCCCACCTCTCCTCTTCACCAGCTCCATACGCCCTGCCTGGGACTGCTGGCCACCTCCCAGTCAGAGTCTGCAGTGGAAGCTGGTGAGCTGGGGGGTGACTGGTGGGGGGTGACTGGTGGGAGTTTTTCTTTTCAAGGACAGAAGCGACTAACCAGGTGCTCAGAGGGGCAGTGCTCACCCTCCCCTTCAAGCATGGTCAGACACAGCAATCATCACTTCAGGAAGGCAGAGCAGCCATCTGCTCTTTGGTGGGACAGCGGCTGCGCTGAAGGCCAAGGAATTAGGGCCTGACACTGCCTGCAATGATTTTGGGCAGGAGCTATTTCCAGCAAGATTCCTCCAAAGCTTTTACTGAGACACTGAAAAAAAAATACTTAGATTTGTTGCTATGGCAACAGATGTGAGTAGAAGAGTGCCGCTGGAAACCACCAGCGGGCACAGACTTTTACCCCTGAAGATGACAAGCAGGCAAAGGAAGGGAAGTTTTAAATAACTATATCCCGGCTTCAGCACAGCCCCAAGCCACAACAGCAAGCCCAGGCCGATGAGATCTCAATTTCCATGGTCTGTTCTTCGCTGTTAGTGCATACAGCTCTGCAGGAAGCACTGTACTCCCACTTAACCACAGAGTCACCAGGTTGGAAAAGACCTTTAAGATCATCGAGTCCAACCGTTCCTGTCCTGTGCTAAGCCAAAACAGGCAACAGTGAGATGGATTCAACATAAAGGACCTGGGAAGCTTGCATGCTCTAACACAACCCTGGAGAGCATGAGCTGTGGATCCAGCCCCATCCTGCTCCACCGGCGGGAGATGGGACTGTTCTGTCCGACATGCAGAGTGCTTCCTCAGAGCCCAGGCCACAGCAGCAGCACGGATGGAAATCAGACAAGTGCCTAGATGGCAAATCCAACCTGTGTGAAAGGTGTTGGGTTTTGTCACCCAGAACGAATAATAAAATCAGGACTTCAGAGCTCCAGCTTCACGCTGCAGCAGAGGACACAAAGCAGGGCTGCTTCAGGCTGGATGGGGTCCAGGCGCAGAGCCAAAGGCTGCGCTCTCCCAGCCTCTGGCTCACAGGCTACCCCAGCTAAAGGCAGGTCCCTTTTACCAACCCCTCACCCATGCCCCTGCCCATTTGTCTCCTAAACTCTCGGAAGCTCCTGGCATCCACTGCACAGTGGGTGTGAAGATGTATCCCCTTTGGTTTTGTGACCCTAGTGCTTGCTAAAGGAACGAGGGAGGAATGAACTGTGACAGGAACTCATCGTTCCCTGTTCCTCCACTTCTCACTCACGTTACCAGACCTTCCTCCAGCGACACTTCCTCCAAGCCCTGATTTATTTAGCCACTTCTTGCACAGAAGGAGTTTCACATGTGTATCACTTTGTGCCATGTCCCTCAGGAGACCAGCGAGGGCCGGACCTGCTCGCAGGGCTCATGGTGCAGGCTGCTGGAGCATAAGGAGAAGAGGGAACGTGTGACAATACCTCCCGTCCTCCTCTCTAGGCCCAGCCACCAGCCCTGGCAGAGGTGGGACATCCAGCCACGCAGACTTCTGCTCTGACCTGGAACAGCTAATCTTAAGCTCCTGTGTCCCAGTTGGCTTGTAAGATAAACAGGCAGGAACGTTCCACGTCGCCCAGTCAACCCTACAATTCCTGTCTTGTTTGCTCAGGTCATTTATTCTGGCAACAAAGAAAAAGCAAGGCTTAAAAGGCGACTCAAACAACCAGAAAAGCACTAACTTTATCAGCATTTAAAGAGCAAACCCACGTCAGACACTGTAGATGGTAATCTGCCTACCTCTTGGTCACTCTTCCCACAGCAGGCAGAGGCTGGGCAGCACAAGCACCCTGGAACCTCACCAGTTCTCCACCACAGTGAATCATTAACCACTGAAGACTTGTGACTGCTGTTTGCAGCACAACGCACTGTGGGGCAGACTTGGCCATACGTTCAGCCTATCCGAACACATTTTGTTCTGATCTTGTTCTGATCTGCCCTCTGAACCCCCAGTAAAAGTCAGCTCTGATATGAACCCCCATTAGCCAAAAGGTACCAAACACGTCAGCTACTCCTCGAGCTGAAACAACTTTTCATCTCTTGCTTTGAATTTATCTGTGGAGCATTCCCTTACTGTATTGTTCATAGACTGTTCTGGGTTGGAAGGGACCCCAAGGATCACAGAGCTCCAACCCCCTGCCACAGGCAGGGCCACCAGCCTCCAGGCCTGGAGCTACACAAGGTTGCCCAGGGCCCCATCCAACCTGGCCTTGAACACCCCAGGGATGGGGCATCCACCCCCTCTCTGGACAGACTGTTCCAGCCCCTCACCACTCTCTCTGTAAAGAACTGCCCCCTAGTATCTAACCCTTCCCTCCTTTAGCTTCACTCCATCCCCCTTGTCCTGCCAGTCTCTGCCCTTTAACAAGCTGATTCCCCTCCTGTTTCTCTGCTCCCTTCAGGGACTGGAAGGCTGCAGAGGTCCCCCCACAGCCTTCTCTTCTCTAGGCTGAACCAGCCCAGCTCCCTCAGCCTCTCTTCGTAGGGGAGCTGCTCCAGCCCTCTGATCATCTCCGTGGCTCCTCTGAACCCTCTCCAACAGTTCTACATCTTTCTCCCATTGAGACCCCCAGCTCTGGACACAGGACTCCAGCTGGGGCCACACAGGGACAGAGCAGAGAGGGACAATCCCCTCCCTGTCCCTGCTGGCCACCCCTCTCCTGCTGGAGCCCAGGGTCCCATCACCCTCCCGAGCTGTGAGAGCACACTGCCCCGGCAGTGTTGCCATGCCCTGTGGCCTAGCGCAGTTCCCCCACCCTGTGCTTATGGCTGTCTCCTGGCTCAGCAGCCACCCTTCCACCTTCTGACTGAAAAGCAACTACTTCATTAACAGTCTGTAATTAACTGTGCTAAAGCCTGTTAATGAGGGAAGTGGTGCTAAGGTATCTCAGCCAGGACAGGCACTTTCTAGCTCCGTGTGTCTACACTTCCATCGATACCAGACATCAGAAGCAACACCAGATCTTCCTTGGGTTCCTCTGAGCTGTCCCTCTCACTAGTTCTCCCTTACAGTGTTTAGAAAACAGCATGTGAGGGGTCCAATACTGGATGCATGGGATGGGACCCCAGGCACGCTGCCGTGGGAGAACCTTCAGCTCAAAGTTTAGAACCTTTGAAACAGGAAAACCAGATTTATGTTTTCCCCCATTTCCCCCACATGGAAATGTATTTCAGGATCCACCAGCAAAGACGGTTCAAGGTGCAACAAACAGGTGGTGGCTGCCCCGTCCTAGAGAAGCACAGGCACTCTTACCCTCGCCCTGCGCTGGGGAGATGATGAGGGGTTTCTCCACCTATAGATTCAGAAATGAAGGCAGCTTTCCAGGGGGACCAACAAAATCCCAGACTACCCAAACTGGTGAGTATCTATCCTGAGTGCTCTCCCTGAGGACTTTTAAGCCTGTAAATCCCTAAGCCTCCCACTCCTCTGGCCACTGCAGGCACCCCTCACCCTCACACTCGAACAATTAAGGAACATTGTGGGTTTGTGTCCAACCCCTGGGAGTATCAAGTGACACGTGGAGCTGGCGACTGCTTCTCCTGTTTCAAAAGCTGCTGATAAGCTGTTCTGGTAACACAGAGGTTGGCACAAAGCATGCCACAGTGCCCAGCCTTTGGAACAGAGAGGCTGAGAGGACAGCCCAGCGAACAGCCCTGGCAAGGCTTCTGAGATAATAAATACCCTGTGCCCATTGTTCACGAGCCAGAGTCATGCCACGCTGCTGAACCCAGCCACCAAGGTCTGAAGGTCAGCGGGCGAGGAAGAGAACAGCACGGTGCCCGTAAGGCAGCGGTACCCTGCCCATCACTCACCTGTCTGCAGGTCGACTGCTGTAAGAGACATCGGCTTCCCTACGACCAAGCAAGCCGGGGTCTCAGCCCCACCGAGCCTGATGCCGCACTCCATCCACTCAATCTCCTCGGCAGCAGGCCTCTCCCAGAGCGCTTGGCCGTTCGTGCCAGACACAGCAGCCACGAAGGCACATGGAGAAGGCAGGCCTGGGGAGAAGAGCCATCAGAAGGAGCCCAACCTACACCCACCTCTGCTGCTCCGCACCCCCGAGAGCTGGGGCTCCCCCAGCTCCTCTCCCCACCCAGCCAGAGCGGGTTTCTCTCCCAGGCCCACAGCAGCCTCGCTAACTAGAATGAAGAGAGAAACAACAGCCCCTTCACAACAAGGTTTCTGTTTCTGAATCACCCACCCTCATCTGAGCAGGATCTGTTGGCGGTGCCGCTGCCGTTGCTGGCTTTGAATGCAAAGATGACATCTTGCACTTTGTCTTTGTCCACATCTTCTATAGCGAGGAACCGGTAGGCCACTGTAAGAAAGATCACAAGGCAAGTGTTGGAGAGGATTGCCTCACCCAGCACAGAGCTGCCTGGAGCAAAGCACGAATTCCTAGAGACCTACTCACTGCCTCCATCTCAGATGGCAGGATGGCAGCCCAGCACCGGGACAAACTGACTTTTCTGTTAAAAAAAGCCACTGACATGAGTACTGAGGACTGGATGTCAGTGCCAAAGGAGATTTTAACTTTGCCATCCCCCAGAGGATTGGTCTTTTTTTAAAGCCAAGCTGCCAGAATTTGAGCTATGTTGGAGAAAGAACAACTCCGGGCTCAGTGTGGAGTTGTTATTCCCAAAATATGGAAAAAACCCAAAGAAGCCCCAGGAAACCCAGCCCCAGATACCCCACATCTCTCACCCTAAGCTAAAAGCCACCTTCCTCAGCTCAGAGCAGCAGAACCAGGGATTTCTATATGACCACACGAAGTGGTCCTTGGTGCTGCCACCAGCTCTGCACTGAGAGCCTCGCCAGCATGTGCCCACGGCACGCAAGGATAAAGGAAAGCTTCCAGAGAAAGGAATGCTGACCCACTGGGGAGCAGTGCCCAGGCTCAAGAGCCAACTAACTACACATTTGTGTGATTTAGGAAAAAAACAACCCACCAAAACAGGAAAAAAGACAAAATTCCTCTTCTTCCCTTCCTGGTAGCCACAGGGGGGAGGGGGAGGGAAGTTTGAGAGTCATACTGTCAGTGAGAGAACGCCTAACTGTCCCCAAACCACAGCACAAACTTCAAGGGAAGGTTTTACAGCCCAGACTTCAGCAAAGATGTGTTCCCAGATACCCTTCCCCATTTATTCCCACCCCCCTCAAATGCGACCAGCCTGCTGCCTCGTTAGCGCTTCAGAGCGGCATCTAATTTCTCCGTGAGATCCTGTAAACACCTCCTGGAAGGCCACTCCAATTATGATGGGCCACTGCTTATCCAGGTCAGGTATTCAGAACTCTCACTCCCAAGGGCAGCATCCCTGCAGGCCCGGCTCCAGACCATGCTTAGGTACCGCTCCACACCTCAGATTTGGGGCATGGAAAGGGAAAGGGCTGTTGGTAAGTGCTTGTTCTGCTGCAGCAAGCTCACCTGCATTGTCATAGTTTCGGAACCATGTTCTTTCTGAAACTGGCCTCTCTGGGCAGGGAATGATGAACGAGAAAGCAAACACAATTATCAGGCACAGAAACAATGAGATGAAGAAGGCGGCAGTGCGCCACCGGGACAGCCGAGACAGTCGTGATGACTGCTTGGTGATAATTCTTCTCTCCACTGAGTTTTCATGGTTCTCTTGAGCTTTTACATCCTCAGTCTTCAGCGGGTGGATCTCAGCTTCCGAGTCTTTGTTATCCATCGCCGCTCATTCATCGGTATCCAGGCACTCTTCTCCCTTTTCACCTGCAACAATGATAAGAGCACTTAAAATAGATGCTGGGATGTATCAAAAAAACCCAACAACCCCCTTCTGTTATTACCCAACATTCACACTGGAAACGCTTAGCGGGAGGGTCAGCACAGCAGCACACTGTCACAGAGCTGGATACAAGCACCACTGGGACCAGAGGAATGCGGAGAGACTGCGGGACGGAGGAATAGCACTATTGCTTCTTCAGAGGAGGAAAAGAGCTCTGCTAGACCCTGCAGCCTCTACACCAAACAGACTGACAGGTCTATAGGTCTCCCTCACAAAAACACATGCTGAAAGCTGGTTTGTGCTGCACCTCCCGTGCATGTCAGTCCGACTCCGGGCTGGGGAGGTGAAAGGAAACACTTGTGACCTTTATATCCCACCATACAGCTGGTGCCTGCTGTAATGAGCACTTGAGCTTCCCCAGGAGAGTGTGAGAGGGGAACAAACACCAGCACGTTCTGCACAGGAACACAGCAAAGCTATGCAACACCTTCTCAGCTGAGAAACACTCGGTACGTTTAGCAACCCATCCCTGTGGATGGCAAGACAGTGACCGCTTCCCTCCCCAGAGGGAAATCAAGGCATGAGCAGAGACTAAAATCAGGCAAACATGACTTTATCTGAACAGAAGAAGAGCTAACAACTGCTGGTTTAGCTTCTCCTGCCATAAATCATAATCTCAAATGCAGCAACAGAGGGGTTCTGTGCTCGCTTGTCATAAAGCGGGGGGAGAAGTCGTCCTTGCCAGTCACAGAAGTCTGTACCTCACAGGAACGGTAAAACTCCACTTCCTGTAGGGTTTCTCTGATAGTGTGTCTTTAAAAGAACAGCGGAAGGGAAGAAATAAAGAATAACACATTCCAACAGCCTTGGAAAAAGCTGCATGGCAGTGTCACAAGAAGTTATATCAGAGCAAATAAACACAGCAACCGAGCCAACTTTCCATGACCATGCCCCGGCAGTCATGTGCCTGGATTGTCCGTTGGAGCAGTTTACTTCCCGGGCAGAAAATAGCCTTAGCACAGCACTGACACAGTGAGCAGAGAGCCTGGGCTTTCAATGCCAACAACAGGACTTGTTACATGTCACACCCTGTGCCCAAGTTCACTTACAGGCTCAAAGAAACCCACGCTGAGAGTCGCCCCAGGAGCCCAGGCTCCTTTGGGCAGAGCCAGCGGCCTCGCCCTGTCCCACTGCAGGGAAAAGAGGGTACAGACCCTCCTGGGTACGGGTTGCAGCAGGGCAGGCCCATGGTGAGGCTGGGGTTGAGTGGGACAGCCTGGCTGCTGCCAAGCCCCAGCTAACCCCGGCACATGCTGGACTTATAAGGCTGGAGTTAGAAGCACTTACTCCAACCAGGACATGCTGGCCCTTCTCCTGCAACAGCACATCAAGTACAGGATCTCGCTCCAGGCAATTTAACTCAAGCTGCGCAATACCGTGCAAATGCAATTAAATCAGTAATGCAGGGCTTGTATCTTACCCCAAAGCTCTCACTCCAAAGGCCTCACCTGCCTTTCCCATCAGCGTACCAGCGACACCAGAGACACCTCCCCCATGGGGATGGCTGTTCCCAGAGCAGCCGCAGGCACCTAACGAGGGCAGAAGGGCTCCAGATGGAAAGAAGAAAAGAAGGAGATTCAGCCTCTACCCTGATGCGGCCGTTGCGCTGGTGGGCTGAGCACCGCTCTGTCACTGGAGCTGGCTCAGCACTGGCCTCCAGCAGGTTCAAGGTACAAGGCTCCAGGCACAGGCTGAGCAAATGATTCACTGGAGTGGAACCACTGCTGCCACCGCAATGGGAGATGGTGGCAGGAGTGGGTTCCATGGGCACCCACGAGGCAGATGGCTCATGTTCTCTCTGGTGTGCTCAGCGCTGCGGACAGATGGATCTTCTCAGAACCAGTATGCACAGCACAGGCTGTGACAGGGCACCAGGGCAACCCCACCTGCATCTCCAGCAGAGCCTTCTGGGACACCTCCAGGGCCCAGCAGAGTGTTTCTAGCACCTACGAGACCTCTTGAGAACCAAAGCCAGGCTTCTCCCCTCTCGGTTCCGAAAGGGCCACCAAATTAATGCCGTGCAGAAGGCATATTCCCGTGACTCACACCACTGATAAATCACACCACTGTCATCTGGACTGGGATGAGAACAATAAAAAAGCAGTAATTATCCGGACAGCCCCAGCAATTCCCCTTCCTTTGCAGCGGTGACCCTAGGAGCCTCCCATCACAAAGAGCCCTCGCTGCCTTTAAAGCAATCCTCTTTCTTTTCTTTCAGGGTTTGAATAATGCCCTTTGCACCCCTGCCAGAGCAGCAGCAGTGCCAGAACAGCGACCACAAAGGTCAACGGCAAAGGCTCAAACAATGCTGAAAATCCCATTGCCCGCGGCTGCCAAAGTACATGCTGGCAGCATGTGAAACGGTCTGAACTCCGAGCAACAAAGAAAGCTGGTAATCAGTTTAATTAAGACAAGCAAAAAATGATAAGTGTGCATTTGGGATGATTTTTACCGTCCTCTAGCAGCCAGCATTTTGTCTCCGGCTGGTAGAGGACACAAAATAATTTAACACATCCAGGGACCTTGGAAGGAAATACACAGTGACGGGGCCATGCGCTGCTGCATCAACCGTGCACGCTGCCTGCGCCGGGTCTCGTAGTGAGCACGGGCTCTCTGTGAGCTGGAGGCCTCACCGTGAGGAAACACGCGAGGAAGGCTTCATGGAAAAGGGAATAAACCTGCACACAACGCACCTGAACTGAGCCCAGACAGCCCCGGGAGTGCTGGGGTACAGCCAGGATCTGCACCTCTTCCACCGCTCCCCAAGCTTTGAAGGCTACTCACCGCCAGCGAGGGGACAAGCTGGGAGGTCCCCGGCTGAAGCCAAGGAGGACCGAATACCCTTCCCCTGCCCCACAGCACCAGCGCGGCGGTCAGGGCAAACACGGTGCTCGGCTTCACTCACCTTTGTGAGGCACCAACGCTCCTCTCCTCCCGAAGCTGCGGCACAGATCGGCCGACCCAATCAGAGTCAAACCCGAGGAGCTCGTGCAGCAAGTGGTCAGTGCTGAGCCACAGCTAAACCCGCGGCCAACTATTGCCACCAGCCGGCTCGAGCGGCCTGACAGGCACAGGGAGACACATGCGGTCGGGTGCAGGAAGACTGGTGACAGCACCTTTGCAATGGAAGGTTTAATGCATTTGCCACCCCTAAAACATGAAACCAGAGCATCTGCAATCTCACCAGGCGCCAGTTCTTGCTGGAAAATTTATAGCAACATATCCTAACTTAAATCTGATGCTCAGAGTGTTTGTGTCCTACACAGTAGGTTGAGCTCTGGCTCCGACTGGCCGTTGGGGAACCCAAACCCAGCTGTCGAGTGCTCTGGGCTGGTTCTGGTATAAGCACCTTGCAGGTTTCCTCCCTGCCAGCCAGCAATCCCCAAAGCCTGAAGCCACAATCAATGACAGGCCATGTTCTGCGTGTCACCCTGAGTAAGGCACAAGGCTCCCATCACAGCTGTCTCTGTCCTGTTCTGATCCTGGGGACAGCACGGCACCGCAGCGACCCCGCTGCACAGTCACCTGCTGCCATGCCAAGGCATTAACAGGTCATCCCGTCCCCTCTGCTGCAGTCCCGCTTATGCCAGGGCCCAGCCTCGAGGAAACAACACGTAAGATTTCCCCAAGCAGGGAGACGTCCCTTCGGAGCACAGCCAGGCTGCACTGCACACGCAGCCACCTGCGGATCGGAACCCTTTCTCCATGCAATGTCTCAGCAATGGGCTGGCAGGGAGAAGGGCCGTGAGGAGACCTTCCCCTTCTGATGCCAGGGCACCTCTGCTCATACTTGCATCCTTACGGCCTTTGTAAGGACCCAGCTTTCAGCCCACCCCTCCCCAAAGTCAACGTGGGCACCCAGCTCAGAGGAACACTCTTGTTCCCCTGTGACAGCTGCGCTGTGCCCTCCCACTCGCTGTCGCCTCTGCTAACGCGGGTGTCTCAGAGCCACCGGTACCTCTGGAGCGACACTTGGCCCTGCAGCACTGGCACAACCTGTCCCACAGAGGACATGGCTGGCAGACTAGAGACTCCTCCAGAGCACAGGCAAACACCACAAGCAGAGGAGGAGAAACACGTGCCGCTTGCAGGGGACAAGCCCCCTTTGCTATGCACTGGGGCTTAGGCAGGGGAACTCGATCTGTCTGGCAAAGAGCAGAACACAATCCAGTGCTCCTTCCAGGAGAGTGATGGGAGGAACAAAGCTCCCTAAAGCAAAGAGCAGCATTAACATTGCATGGGACCAATGCCAGGCCAGGCTGGTACTGCCCACTGAGCACCAGAAACACACGCCAGCTGTCCCCCAAGTCCTTGGAGTTCTGCTGGGCCCAAGCTGCCCCCCTCAATGCAGATCCCTTGTGGCAACCCCAAGAGCAGCAGTCAGCAAGTTGTGTGAACTCTGGCCTCAGAGACATCCCCACCTCACCCACAGGTCTCCCTCCGCTCGTGTCAGAAGCACGGTGGCTTCTCCACACTGCCAGTTGCTGCAATGGGGACTTTGGAGATCTTGGTTTAGAAGAGACTGTGGTCTTTTCATGTAGGTTTATTAAAAAGGCAAACAGAAGGTACAGTTTTTAAGTGGAGCAGGTGTTCTGCAAGTCACACACCCCATGCTGCCCGCTGGATCCTTCCTGCACAGCCCAGCCAGGCTTACAGCAGCGTGAGGGATGCCTGGCCACCATGGTCCCTGACAGCCATCTCCAAGACAGCCTTTTTTCTCCCTCCCAAGACAGGGAATGGCTTTTCTCCTCTCTTACACACGCAGAGAGGAAAGTTCATTCAGAGTCCGCTCCACCCACAGAGGCAACACCCTGCGGAGCCTCTCCGCGTCCGGCAGCCCCCAACACAGCCCAGCCCTGCCCGGGTAGTGGATCTGGCTCCAGTCGCACTGAGCTGTCCCCGCGGAGGGCAGCCTGCCCCTGGGACCCCAGCACTCACTAAAGCAGCTTTTGCTTTCCAAAATAAGGGGGGTGGTGGGAAGGGCTTGACAAGAGATCGCAACCCAACACGCTCAAGTCAACGCCCTCGTTCCGAGGAGCCGTGTGTGAGCCAGGACGCCCGAAGCGCGTCCCGAAGGCCGGCCGGGCCTTCCCCGCGTCCCTGCGTGGCGGCGACACGGCGGGGAGCGCTCGGGATAAGCCAGGTCCGGCCTGAGCAGAGCAACGGGCTCCCCGGCGCGCCGGGAGCCACTCAGCCCCATGCCAGGCGCCCCGGCTCGGGGCCGCGTCGGGCGTGGCCGCGTCCGGCCGGGCCGGGCCAGCACAGGAGCAGCGCGGCCCCCGCCCCGCCGCCGGCCCCGGTGCGAGCGGGGCCTCTCCCAGCGCCGCGCTCCCGTCCCCGCCGGGAGACCGGCCGGTGTGCGGCAGCTGCGCCCCGCGCCCGCCCTGCTGAGCCGCCCCCCGCGGCGGAGGCTCGTCCTGGGAGGCGCCGCCGGTCCCCGGCCCGGCCCGACGCCCCCTCTCCCGATCCGCGCTCCGCACTCACCCCGCGCGCGGCGCCACCGCTGCCGTCACTTCCGCCTCCGTCCCCCGCCGCCTCCTCGGCGGAAGCGACGCAACCACCGTTCCCAGCCCGGCGGCAGCGGCGCCTGCGCAGTGCGGCGGGGCCGGGCGGGCAGCGCGTCCCGGTGTCGGCGGCGCGGGCGGGACCCGCAAGAAGGAGGCCGGGAGCGGTGGGAGCCACACACACAGATCTTTAATGCGATCAGACCGCGAGCGAACAGCACAGTCACGTACAGGAACCCGCGGTGTCCCCCCGCCCGCCCGGAGGGTACAGAACAACACGTGGAGCCGCAGAAACGGAGGGGGGGGGGGCCGCATGCACTAGGGCTGACACCGAGGGAGCGCCGGGAGCCGCGAAGCAGCTCAGCGGAGCCGCGAGGGGGAAACACCCGCTGGGATCCCCGCCTCCCTCCCACACACGGCCTGAAGCCGGCATTCACCGGGGCTCCTCCCGCGCGGGGCCGTCAGGAGCGCGCTGCCGGCACGGGCGGCCCGCCAGCGCCCGGCTCTGCGGCCGCAGCGCGCTCCTGACGGGCTGCGCACACGGCGCGGGGTCCCGCCGGGGCGGCCTCCCTCCGCGGCGGGACACGCACCTAGTCCCGGACAAGCCGGTCACAGTAGGCAGAGTCCTCCCGCGCCGGAGCAGCGGCAGGGAGCGCCCGAACGCCCCTTCCCGTGAGGGCCCAGCTCTGCCGCCCGGCCTAAAAACCCCAGCCCCAAGCTTGCAGGTGGGCCAGGCGGTTCGGCCAGAGCTCCGACCCGGGAGCACAGGGGAAGCAGGCAGACAGCCGGTGTGCCTCTCCAGGGGAGCAAATCAAAAGGATCAGGCTTTCCCCTGTCTGGGTTACAGTCAGGCTCGAGCCCGCTGCAGTAGGCTCCAGTGGATTTGGTCACTCTCCCAAAGACAGTTTCTGAAACAGGCAGAGCAAGGCCAAATTTTGTCTGTCTGAACTTGAATACGTGAGGCAAATCTCAAATGCTGGAGACATAAAACGAGGTGGCTAAGCGCTAAAAAGGGAAAAAGACCCCAAACAAACCCACATCCACATTTCTTTTAGCATATATAACAGAAGGAAAAGCTAATCAAGTGAGAACCAGTGCTACTGGTGTGCTCACCAAGGGTCAGGTGGATCTTTTGGAAAGGGCTGAAGCATTAAACAAAGGTCACAGCGGCACAGGTCTCCGGCCGCCGCGCTCGCTGGGTTAGGACAAACACAGCGTGTCAACCACTGGCCTGAATTGAAAACGATCCGTCCAGATTTATTTATTCCTACTAAAACAAAATCCTGTTAAACAGTACGTAACTCGGTGTCTCTACAAACTCACAGCTATCTGCCAAACAATAAAAATTCCAAACTACAAAAGATGAGTTGTATTCAGTAAATATAAATGGGAAATTTAGGCTTTGTGTAGAACGTTTGTCAGACTATTTACAGTGCAACACAGATCGCCTGGGTTCAGATCTCGCCAGCTTCTCTCTCTTCTGATCTCTTGGAACGAGATTTGCCATTTGTGCTCTCGTGCCGCCTCTCAGAAGAGCTCTTCTCTTTCCTCTCTCTGTCTCGTGACTTTTCTCTTGAAGACCGATCTCTAGAAGATCTGAAGTATAAAGTAAACCGTCGCTATAAGCTTCACGACTGGGAGGATTTTCCAGCGCGCATATGACATGGTCTGTCCCTAACGGGGCTGCGGCCTGACGCAAGCTCCTTACAGGAACGGGCCTGGGCACTGCAACGTCACGAGCAGTGCGCCCCCTGACTGCGACTCCAGCCCCTCTACGAGCTCTACAGAGAACACTGGCTCTGCAGCGCTGAGCGCATGGCACTGCTCTGCTGGCAGTGATCCTTTCAGCTGTTGCCACAGGAGCTTGCTGAGGCCTTCCCTGCGCCGTACAAAGTGCTGCCAGTTCTTCCTCCTCCATCCCTCAGCTCTGTGTCCTCCAGAGAGTTTTTATCATTCTGCTCAGCCAACGGCTTCCCACTCAGCTGCTCTAAATACTGACTGCATTCTTGGGATTCAAACGCCTGCTCAGCCCCGGGCTGGTATTTTTCGCATCCCGACAAGCGCTGTCCTCGCAGCACCCCACGCAACAGCGGGACAACACACACTCAGGGGCCACAGCACAGGGAAATCCTTCCATGACCACCTGGGTGACAGCTACAGCCTTTCAAGGGCGCTTGAACTGCATCGGCCCACACAAGAGTTAAGTGGAGGGCTGCCTGTTAGCTCCCATTTTCCTGAGGGATTTGACCAGCAGCCTTCTAACAGTGCTGATCCTGAACGAGCTCTAGCAGCCCGCACCCCTTCAAAGCTGGGCAGGGGCTTCCACAGGCCCTGTTTTACCCTAGGAATCGGTACACGGGTTTTCCTCTATAGCCACAAGAAGAGGTGCTGGCAGGTACCTTAAAGGTTCCAGCTTTCATTCCTGCTGACTGGATTGCAGGGTTTGGAAATCCTGCACAATCATGGCATTAAAACCTCACAGCTCACTATCACACGAGCTGTTTCATTTTCACTCAATTGTGGCATTTAAAGTAGAAAAACAACACGAGTGAGTGTGATGAGATTAACTCGTGTCTGTCCCTGCACTGCCTGCTGCCTGACATGTCCAGATCCTGCAACTGGCTGTCTCTTTCTAGAAGTGAGACCTCAGACCAGCAGAACCTGAATGCAGGTTTCCGTCATTTCAAGGTGAAAACAGAAGCTACAGTCTTTTGGGGAACAGGGATCTTCTGTTTGTTCCCTTGGTTTTATTTTCTTAAGCTGATCCTGGCCTCTCCCCAGCTCTGGGTATGTCAGCCAGCCAATCCCCCTGCAACCTCGATGGGCCGCTTTGAACATGTTCAAGGTTTTCGAAGTAATCCCTTACCTGCTCTTTAGTAATAGTTTTTACAGGGTCTTCCTCACTTCCTAATTGTCCAAACTTCTTTTCTTTATTTTTCATGTTCAAGACAGATTTAAAAAAGGACTTTAGTATCTCAGCCATTGGAGAATCAACAGTATTTACAGCCCCCCTCAATTATTAACAGACTTTTTCCAGACCATTATTTCCCTCCCCTTCATCAGGTACCTTTAAAACCCATTCTCACCCCTGAGCTAAAGTGACACAAGACACTCAAGAGTAGGCTTGTTTCTAGAATTGAGCTACAGAGGTGGTGCCTGAGGCAAGACAGCGCGAGCACACTCCCCTCTCTGTCCAGAGCATTAAAAAAAGAGCCAGATCTAACTGCCACAAGCTGGGACAGACTGGCTCCCGGGGACAGACTGGCTCCCAGGCTTAGAAGGGCTGCAAGGAAACAAGGACTCCTTTCCATTTTGCAAATACGCCTCCATATGCTTGCCTCATCCTTCCTCCACCACAGTGGGCGTTCTGCTGAGCTCCAGATGAGACTTAAAGCCCTTTTCAGAGTACAACACTTCTCCTGAGTGGCAGGGGAAAGCTGGTAAACTCCTCCTGCCTGCCTCTATCCCTTTCTCTACTGCAGATTCCTAAAGAAGCGTCTTTCCCTCAACTAGCCATCCCAAATCACGTTTCCTTCCCCATGGCAGCACCGAGAGAAAGAGGCTGGGAAGCAGAAGGCAACCACAGAGATGTTAACATTGAAACTGCCTCCCAGTGACTTGGCTTTACAGGCCTGGGGAGGGGTGGGTAGCTCGAGTCAGCCTCTGTGCTACACAAGAAACCCAGCAGCCTCTCGAAGGCTCAGCACTTCACACCAAGGCACCAGTCCTCTCATGCTGGGATCTCGCTGGGCAGTTATGCTGCCTGACTGTTCTCATGTGGGAACATCTACGACCTGGCACTGGGAGATCCTGCTTCGGCCCAAGAGCTGGTGCTGGCCGCTGCAGCGGCTCACCTGAGAAACCCACTGCACTCCTGTCTGCTCTAGGGGACTGGGGCTCGCTGCAGGGCCTAAGGGCTCCCCTTTCCAGAAGCACTCATGTCAGGATATACATACTTGTGTTTTGAACTCCTGTCTCTGGACCCCCGCCGGTGGCCTCTGCTGTGGCTGCGGGAACGGCTCCGGTGGCGCCTGTGTCGGTCTCGGGACCGGGAGCGAGACTTCCGCCGCTCACGGGAAGCTGATCTCGAGCGTCTTCGCCTCCTATCCCGAGACCGTGACCTGGAGAGAACACAGACTGCCTCAGGCTCTGGAGACTGCAGACTGAATATGAGTCAGCAGTGTGCTCAGGCGGCCAAGAAGGCCAATGGCATCCTGGCTTGTATCAAAAACAGTGTGGCCAGTAGGTCTGGGGAAGTAATTGTGCCACTGTACTCGGCATTGGTGAGGCCACACCTCGAGTGCTGGGTCCAGTTCTGGGCTCCTCACCACAAGAAGGACATGGAGGTCCTGGAGCGAGTCCAGAGAAGGGCAAATCCTATGAAGAGTGGCTGAGGGAGCTGGGGCTGTTTAGCCTGGAGAAGAGGAGGCTGAGGGGAGACCTTATCACCGCCTACAACTACCTGAAGGGAGGTTATAGAGAGATAGGTGATGGTCTCTTCAGCCAGGTGACAGGTGATAGGACAAGGGGGAATGGCCTCAAGCTGTGCCAGGGCAGGTTTAGATTGGATGTTAGGAAAAAATTTTTAAACTGAAAGAGTTGTCAGGGCCTGGAACAGGCTGCCCAGGGAGGTGGTTGAGTCACCTTCCCTGGATGTGTTCAAAAAAAGGGTAGATGAGGTGCTCAGGGATATGGTTTAGTTTAGGATGGGAATGGTTGGACTTGATGATCTTAAAGGTCTTTTCCAACCTTGTGATTCTGTGATACATCACCTCTACACCTGAACCCAGCTCTCAGATGCTGCCAAGTAATTCCTACCCGAAGCATCAGCACTGACCCCCCAAAACAGAGGGCAGGTCACCCCCACGGTGGGCATCTCCCTCCCAGGCCCCATCCCAACTGGTAAATTTGAGTCACTGAGAAGCTTATATAAAACAACCTCCCAGCCATTAACACGAGCAGTGCTGCTGCCTAGAGCTGAGCTCACCAGCTGTGCCTCGCTCAGAGCAAGGGAGACCAGAGTGAGAGGAAAGCGGTATCACTGTAACCTGTATGGCTGTCAGCCAAAGGAAGTCTCCCTTACGAATGGACTGTGCTTTAGAAGTGGATTTGTTTCAATCCGCTCTAAAGACAAACTGAAGGATGTCAACCTATGCTGAAAGCAGTGGAGAGGAAGATCTCCAGGTAGGCAATCACTGAGGGAGGGCAAGTTCTTCAGAGATGTGTGGGCTTGAACCGCCACTCTCTTCATTTTTATGTCTGAGGTATTACATGTGTCACAGATACATTCCAGACATGGGATACGACTGAGAAAAGACATCAAGTATGTCCTCAGACTCATAATCCTGAGGACAGAGCACCCTCTGTCCTGACTGGGTTAGCTAGCACCTGCCTCCTAGCCCAAGGGGTGACACAAAGCTGCACAGCAGCACTGGAGTGCCCCAGCAGCGCCTCCCATCTCTTTCAGGGAGCAAAGCAAAGAGACTGTGGCACCAAGTGAAATCCATCTGTGAGACCAGGAAACACCTCAGCAGCTAGATAAAACACAAACAGGCATTCAGGGGAACTGCGGGAGGACTGCGTACTCACCTTCGACGATCTCTATTTCTTGATCCAGACCTAGAAAGAAGGGTTAAGCAAGAGAAGGTGTGATATAGTCAGTGGCATTTCAATACAACCACCTGTTCACCCTGGCAGCTCTACCCAGGAATGCAGCAGTACCCTGAGCAGGATGTCAGGTAAAAAAACCAAACCTGCCATAAACCCATTAAAATAATTATCTTCTGTTTGGAATTTGCCAAGAACTTTGTAGAAACACTGGTTTCTACATGCAGAGCTTCTGGCCAGAGCAGGAAAGGTCTACAAACCAGTTCAGGCTCTCTCAATAAACCACCATGGTGAACCTTTCCAACTTGGGGCTTACCACATGTAGCTGCTAGATGTCCTTTACCCTCTGCGGCCTGACATCAACCAGCGCAACTCTCAACACTGTCAAGACAAAGTGCCACCTCCCAGTCAGAAAGACACCTGACAGCTTTCTGATTTCAGTTCCTTTGAGGTAGGTGCACATTAAAAAAGTTCTAATAAGGAGAAAATACAGGATTTTCTCACTCATTTACTTAAACTTAGTTAGAAATTTGCATCAATGATGATTTTTTTTCCCCCTGGTTTGGGAAAAATGAGCTAGGAAATAACAGAGGGGACACAAGGGAGAACTATTACTGAAAAGTAACTGAGATATGCAGAAAATCCTGTATCCCAGACTTAGAAAGCAGCATGAGAACAACAGGCCAAGCCTTGCTCTGGTCTCACACTCCCGTGGCGTACGGCACTCCAGCCTTCCTGCGGTAAGTGTGAGCTTTCGATGGGCTGTGAGTAACCATGCCAACATTCTTTCATCTTCTGAGGTGCCATTACTCATCACCACTTAAAATACTGCTCCTCATGAAAGGTACACCCCTCTTTGCTCACAGCCACACTTCAAAGCCAGCCTATGTGGAAACTTCACCTGCTGCCTGAATGGTCTCTTTCTGCTTTAACTGCTGTTCTACTTGTTCAGTGACTTTGGGAGCTGCCCCTGGAAGTGCTCCAGCTGCTGTGGTTACACAGCCACAGAGCTCTTCTGGAGCTCTAACCAGAGACACGGCTCACGCAGCATTTTAAAAAAGCCAGAGAGAAGCAGCTATCTTAGTAATATAATTTAAAACCGTATGTGGCTAAGGCAAGATTGAGAGGATCAACATGCAGTGGTGTCCCTTCACAATGAAATGGGATTGTTAATCACAGTAGAAAGACAAAAACTCCCCAAATTTAGAAAGGAATTTGGGCAGAAGGACTGTAAACAAGGCTGAGCTTGAAGTTAGGCAAATGAGCCCGGCACTGAGGCAGCTCACACGCTGACCAGACAAAGCTGAAAAACCAGGAGAGCAAGGCAGTAACCACACCCCTCCCTCTCCAGGCATGCACAGAACCTGCCTGAGCAGCACGACCTCCTTTAGACACCTGGCAGGCAGTCGAATCATTGGGGTGGTTTTTTTAAGTCATTGTAATTACTCCAAGTTCTTCATGTTCTTTTCCTCCTGATCACTTTATTCTGAACCACCAGTGCACACAGCCACACAATGCCACTCCACACCTCCTGGAAAACCTGGCTGCCCTTCCACACGTATGATCTGAGCAGGAGTTTGCACAATGACCTCCCTGATAACTGCTGCCTAGTGCCAAACTTCCAGAATTCAGGATGCACCCAACTAAACAGCGCTTTCCTGACATGCCACAACATGAGGCAGTGGAAGACTGACATCCAGAGAAGTGAGAGACTGAGTATAGCTATTACTTCTCCCTCCCTTCTGTCCCTACCCCACAGGGGCTGCGTGCTGAGTTTCCCAACCCGTGTTGTGTCCAAGGAAGGAAATCCATTTGGCAGCTCCACCTAGACTGGTGTGCTGGTGTGCTTGGGAAGCAAACATGGAGGTCTGCACACCCAGGCATGCCACCAGGGAATCGCAATCCTAAAGAGATCCCTGGGTAGCCAGCAGTCACCATCACCACAGGACTGGTATTTACTCACCATGAGGGGTGACAACCCAGCTCGAACATTCCTATGTGGAAATCGCAGGTGAACAACTAATAAGGTCTGAGAGCTAGAGCTTCACCAGTGAATCTACAGGTGTCTGTAGGGTGTTCCAGTACCTCTAAGTCACCAGCACTCGCCAAAGCCAAGCAGTACTCTTTCTCCTACTGAGTAACGCTGTGCAGATGCTGTGTTTGAGGTTACAACAAGAGTTAGGAAGGAAATACGTTTTCTGTGGTTCACTTAAAGTCTCAAGGTCTGGTTAAGAGAGGCAGTCTGAAAGGTGGTAGAAGCCACTGATGCATGGTGGTGCACAGCTCCCAGGGGAGAAGATGCTGAGAAATCTGTGCTCAAGTCCCAGTTCTGACACTGAGCATCCACTGGGAAAACTATTTTCCTTCTTTAGGTCAAGTTCTCCTTTTGGAGAGGCAAATAATGTGATGTCCTCTGTACGGCATTCCTGGCTTCTTTGTAACAAGCTTCTCTTTGGTACAAGACCAGAAGAGCTGTAGCTACAGCTGGCTCCACACAGTGAGAGAGCTAAGGTTGGCCACGGCCTCCAAGCAGTGGCACACACGGAACCAGCAAGAACTCTGACTTCAGGCCAACTCAATGCAGCTCTTAGCCCCTTCATATTTAAAGCATTAAACAAACATTACAAAGCAGTCTTCAAACCCCTTCCTCATATACATCCATATAGAGGCTACCTGTGAACTCAAGGGGCTCCTTAACATAAGAACTGAGTGGTGGCTTTGGGTTGGTTTTTTGTTTTGGGTTTTTTTAAACCCCAAAACCAAACCCACAGACATGCCCCAGGAGGAACAAACCAGCATTTCAGGGAGACGCAGACCAAGAGGTCCAGAGGACATTTCCTTGGGCAATTTTCACACAGAAGTGACCTCCAGGGAGAAAAGGCCCCATGGAGCCAGATGCATTGAGTTCGGGTTAGATGTGGTCCTAGTGTGGGCCAGAGAGCCCGCCACAAAGCAGCTGCATGGGTGGACACTTGTTTCATTTCCATCCTTCTGACCACAAAAACAACACACATCAGTCCCTTCTGATTACTTCTTGCACTCATCAGCTCTGCAGCTCCCAGACACAACTGCATCCTGCCAACCCTGCACAAAGCCGGAACGCTGTGGGGCTCTACATGAAGTGCTGCAGTTCAAGAGAAAGCTGCAGCATAAACTGGCATTCTGTGTAGCACCAGATAAACCACAGGGAGAGAGCCCCCCATAACATACCCTAACTGGAGAATGCGTCGTGGTTTGGGGCTCACAGCTTCACAATACACCAAAACCACCGAGCTGCAGAGCACTGAAAGCCAAGCTGCTTCCACTCTGGCACTGTGTGTACCCAGAAGCCAGCGTACTGCAGCCACGTATCTCATGTGCCTTTGGACACAGATGGCTGAAACACTCTGGTTGACACTAAGGGCCAAAAAGCGCTTCCCACAGGCAGCAAGGCTGGTTTTTTTTCAAGCCAAGAAGAGAAGAAACACGTGAGGTAACTGGGGAGATGATGTAACATCAAGAATGATGTTCCTACTCTGCCACTTCCTCTGCCTGACCCCTGCAAACAACCTTGCGCTCCGCTCCACGCTGCTAAACGCAGCTCTTCATGCACACGCTGCCTGTGAAGACACAGTTTCACCAGTTCATCTAGCAAGAGGCAGAGGAACTGGCTGCCCTGAGAACACCAACGTCACCACCACTCCCACAGCTCTGGGTTATACACAGGTGAGCAGAAGCTGACACATATGGCCATGGCCACCAGAAGCAGCCGTTCCTCAGTATCCCCCAGGAGGTGTTTTCCAGAGCTGTGCCATAACACCTGGCTTACTGCAGAGAAGTTTCTGAGTAGGACAGGCAGCTCACCATTTGACTCACCAAGACCAATTCCATTCTGCCACCCCCTCTGAAGAGGAAGAAAGGCTGTCCAGGGAATTTCTGCATGGTTAGTGTCATGTGAGCAGTCCTAGCACTTACTCATCTTCAGCTTGCCTGCTCAGAGGCACCGGATGAGGACATTTGATCCGGATTCAGATTCCCAAAGGCAGGGACATGACCAGTATAAGCCTGAAGACTACAGAAGCTCACATCTCCCCGGTACACAGCGGAGATTAAGGTAATACCATACAACCACACCAAGGGTAGGGGTTTGTGTGTTTGCTTTCATCCTGAACTGAATGCTAGGGTGCTGGCACAGCATCCAGAGCATGTCCAACAGCATGCCCATTAGCTGCCCCAGCAGCAGATGCCACTTTCCTGCAGTGCTCACACTCAAGAAACCAGACTACTTCAAAACTGATCTGACAAACCAGTTACCAGCTTCCACTTACCGCCGGCCCATTCTCTCCTCGCGTTCTCTCTCCTCTCTCCGTCTCAAACGATCCTGGTTTCTCTTCTCTTGCTTTTCCGCCACCGTTTTCTAGAAAGAAAAACATAAAACCCCAAAGAGTCACCCTGCATTTCAGCCAGCAGCGGGTCAGAGTGCACTGCAGGGACAGAGCTTGGGCGTTTCACCGCACTCCGTGTGCCAGGCAGCAGCTCTTCCCAAAGCTCACTCTTGTGCTCCTCACAGCGCCACTGACATCGGCGCAGGAAACACCATGCCCTACTCTGAGTGCTTGTGCTCTGACAGAGGGACCATCTCACCACAAGTTTATGCGACACACAGCAGCCCTGTGCTCTGCCCTGGTGCCAGTGATGAGCAGAGGGACTGACCCCGATACACTGCCTGCTGACTCGGGCACGGGAATCGCCAGCTCACACTCAGGCAAGCGAAAGGTCTCGCTGGTGAGCAAGGCCAGTACCGCCACTCCCTTACAAACACTCCAGACAGCTTCTCATCAGTTACTGAAGATGTCATTCCCTGACAGCACTATGTGAAAGCTCAGTTCAAGCGGGTTGCTGAGAGGCCTGAAAGCTTCTCTTCTTTTGTTTTAAAAAGAAAACAAAAAAAAAAAAGCCACAAGACTTTGCTGCCAGCTTGCTTGGCTGGTGCTTAATACTGCTACTCCCTCAGGGGCAAAGGGAGACCTATTGTGAGTGGCAACAGTCAGAAAACCCACGGTGACACATTTCAGTCAAACCAATGGAATGAACAACGCTCCAGATGCATGTACTTAAGGAAGAAATGACGGTAGTGGTCTGGTTTGACTGATTCTGAGGGTACTCACTTAGCTGCCCAGAAATTACAGAGCACATGAGGCTACAAACCTCCATTTGGAGTTTCAGGGGTTCTGCAATCAGAAATTTCTGGGCTTCTACAAGCTCTCTGCAAGGAATCCCACATGAATTGAGTAACAATATCGAACATCTTCAGAACTACAAGGAGAAAGTTTAAAACAGACAGGATTACCCTCAGCTGATCCAGTTTCTCACGGATCTGAATGAAACCCAAGTGTAATTTGCCTCCAAAGTGGTCAGCAAGACGCCGGTCGTTGTCATGGAGACCCAGATAGGCTGAACAGACTTCACACACACGCAGCTTCTGCTGCTGGAAACTGGATGCAGGCATTGAATTTCGGTATTCTTCCTAAAAGGAGGCAAAAAACCCCACAGAAATGTCAGGGAACCCTTACATACTCTCATCCCTCCAGGGAAACCCCCACAAAGAATTGCCCAGCTGCATCCAAGGATCAAAAAGCACCCTTGGTACAAAGGGGGTGCTGGACAAAACACTTTGTGGGTGCAGCTAACCGAACAGTCTATCCCTCCAAGCAACTAGTGACCAAGTATTTTGAAGGATGAATCCCCCCACACCCCAGTCTGCCCTCTTTGCTAGATAAAAAGGTTCCAAAAAGCTCTTCTCTATCAAGTTATGCTGCCAGCCACTTGCTGATGCACTGCTGAAACTAAAAAAGGAGGCACTGGCACCACAGCGAAAGAAGTAGGAACCCCCAGATGTTTGGCGCACAGCCGAGCCCGGTTGGCTATGGTAACCCACAGGAGAACCCAGGCCATACCTCTGCCTCTTTCTTTTTTGCTCGGACTTTCTCCACTTCCATCAGGATCTTCTGAGACTCATCAACATTTCCTTCAGCTCCCAGCTGCTCAGCTTTGGCCAAGAGTTTCCCAATGTCTTCGTTCAGCTCATGTACCTTCTCAGCCTAAAGAGAATAGGTGGTTTTTAGTAAGACAAAATACTTGCTGAAACTTGCAGGACAACTTTTTCTCTAAAAATAGTGTTTAACAAAAGCAGTTGTTGGAAGATGATGATAAATCTCCAAAAGCCAAAAGTGTCCCAACCAAAAGGGACTGGTGGGCCAAACAGAGGTAATGCAGTCGCAGCCATGTACCAGCAGAACTGGGCATGGGAAGGAAATCATCAGTTCTGCTGCAAAGAGTGGCACATTTCTGGCAGACAGGACAGGGTAGAGCCCGCAAAACCAGCCTCAGAAATGTTCTGTATTGTCCTGATGAAGGAAGCTCCCAAAGAGGAAACTTCCTGAGTATTTCATTAAGTGAAAAGATGACAATCGTGGGATGGACCTTTTGTCTAAGCTATGACATTAACACTGGATAGCTGGGGGTGGTGGGAACAACACTTTATTGCCATGCTAAACCTACCTATTTCAGAAGTCATGACTTGTGCTACCATGGCCCTATGAACAGGAAGATTGTGACAGGAACGGCCAGAGCAGCATTTGGGGAGGGTGGCTGGAATCCATAAAGCCTCTGTAGAGCCTAACCTCCCCATATCAGCCCCCACACAGACAGACAGAACAAAGGCTGAATCAGAGGACAATACCTTTGCTGACACTTCAGCGCTGATCTCTTCCTGCGTCTCGGCCAGGCGTTTCTTGGCCAGTTCCGTTCTCCTATCACACTCGGCAATGAAGGACTCCAGGTGATCCATCGCCTGCACGTTCAGACAAAGAACTGTGAATAAAGACGCTCTCCGTGCCAGATCTACCTCTGACAGCCAACAGGGAGCTGCAATCCCTGTACCATGCACTGCCTCAAGAGCAGAAGCCTTGAGAAAAGAGAAATAAATCTGACAATGTGCAGAAAAAGTAAAATTTGATCCCAGCCCTTCAGCCTGTCACCTGCCTGGAACCTGAGACAGCTCCGCTACTCTGACACGTCACAGGACACGCAGGTAACACTGCTCTGCACTAGAACTTTCAACACATGAGCAACAGGTGTGACGGCAAAAGCACTGGGATAACATGAAAAGGGAAGACAGAATCGTTCTTCCACTTGATCTGTTCCATGACAAAGCTGAATCTGGCAAAACTGCAGGACACATGGATTTTCATATCAAATCTCCGCCTGGGATAGGCCAGCAGGTTCCAATGGCCTGGTGCAGAGCAGCAGGCATGGGATGTGAGAGATGCCAGAGGAGCCTCACAGCTAGCTGGACTAATGGGGTTGCAAGGACTGTAACTACTTTTACAATTTGAAGTCAGCAATCAAGCTGACATTTTCCTAGGGAGCCTGTTTTGGTGGGGGTCTGGACTCAATCTCTGGAAGCCCCTTCCAACCCCTGCAATTCTGTGATTCTGTGTATTTGGGAAGGGGCTACCCGTTCCTGTCAGGTAACACACAAGTAACACAGGTAGCTGAAGTGCCCACCCAGTGCTAAAGTTCAGCCAAACAGCTTCAAGAGGCAGTTCCCACAAAAATAACAGTCATGTCTCCATACTCACATCCAGCTCAAAAAACAGATCTCGCTCTTTACTTGCGATCTCATAATCTGCTCGCAGTGCCAGGTCGTGGATCTTGGTGCATTCTCCCAGGTCCATTCGCTTTTGAAAAGAAAAAGGAAAAATCAATGCAAGACCTCCCTGTTACAGCAACAAGTAGCAGGTACTTCACTCCTGCCAACTGCACCATTCCAAGTACAACCTCCCTAGGAGGAGCTCCCTCTTAACCAGTCGGGAGCAGAACTAGCCAGAACAATGCCATTGCTAGAACCCCACTTTGTTTAGCTCTTCCTGGAACCCCGAGTGCTTTCAGTCCAGTCCAAGTCCTGCTCTAGGTCACAGCACAGCCACAGAGTGCTGTGAGGGAGCTGGGGAGGCACAGCACCTCCTTCACCAGGCACTGACTCCAAATGCCTCCTACTGCAGAGTGACAGCACAGCAAAACATACAGCTCCGTACCTGGTTCACAGCTCACCTGGAAAAGCACATCGGTGCCACATTGAGCCCTGGTAACATACGGCAAGATCCAGAATCATAGGAAGCATCCTGCCTGTGTTCTATAAGCACAAATGGACTTACAGGAGTAAGGTGTGGGGCCAGCAGAAAAACACAAACCCCTGTCAGCAACAGCAGACTGGTAACTCTACAGGTAACCCCTTCCCATGTTCAGCTGCAGCCTGGAATTTTAAGGCCTGAACAGCAAAGCTACTTCCTACACGAAGGCTTCCTACTTCCTCACAAGAGACTCCTTAAGCACATCTCCCTTCCCCAAAAGCTCTGACCTACACACCGCCCTTCACTCCCACTGCAGTTGATGCTAGCTAAATTGGCTGTTTCTCCCCAGCCTAGCAGATACGTGAACCAAAGCTAATTATGCTCTTGAAGCATGGAAACTGCATTTCAACCGTACTGCTAAGTAAGAGAGAACACTTCTCCTACCCTTAAAACAGAAAAAGCGTGTGATGCTTTGAGTACCAGAATAATAAAAGGCCTAAATGTGAGCTAGGGTGTGAACAGCAGGGTACATGCCATCACAAGAAGGAACACCCCAGCCAGTCAGCCTCTTCTCTCCCGGTCCCATGGGTCCCACGGAGCCAGAACCTGTGCACGGCACAACAGGTGTCAACACACTGAACTACAGAAAAAGCTAGATAAGGATCAACGCCGAATCCCTGTGGAACATCACGAAGTCCAGCCCGGAGTGCCAGGGACACCAATGTGAAGCAATGTGCTCAGACAGCAGTGATGGAAGGGTTAGAATGCAGTAAAGTGGCTAAAACAAGCCCCACCAGGTCACGCTCTGGGGTTTCAGCAGCTACCTCTGTTATTAGCCTTCATTTTTAAATGAGACAATACAGTTGTGGATGACTTGCCACTATTTACTCTTCCTCATTTTGCTCAGATTTACTGGAAAGAGGCCACAGCTGGGAGGCTACAAAACCAGACGCTGTACCCAGGAATAGTCCCGCTGAGCTCTCTAACGGTAGAAAGGTGATGCCTGCAAAGAAAGGTGTTCTGTACTTCCGAGCTTAACATGTTACAATTTTGGGCAAGCCTCTTCAAAGAACACTGGCGAGTGACTGTTGTTTTACCACAGAAATAACTTCCCAAGGTGTGACTTAAATATTTTATTCTTACAGCTGTTCTGCTGAGATCCCTTTGCCATACAGGGAAAAGCCAGTGGTGTTAGATGTGACAGTCACAGATGGCAAGCATTGTTATCTGAAGTCTTCTTGCAAAGCTGAACTTGTGGCTCTGCATTCCCCGTCCTGGTTGGTAAAAGGCAACGAATCCCTCAGCCTCTCCTCCAGGGAAGAACGATCGGTCTCGCAGCATACAAACCTCACATCTTCCTCCACCTCCTTGGAGATGACTGAGGTGCATGGAGATTTTCACAAGTGTTGCCCACATGAGGCAACACCCAAAGAACCCTCTCGCCCCAGGAAGGCCCATCAGCAAATACTCACCCTCTCCAGCAGCGATTGCGACCCACTCCAGTCACCAGCTGCGGCTGCCTTTATCACAGGTTGGCTGAGACAGGCAGCCAGCAGGGCCTGGGTCAAGGTGTAACCCCCCGCACACACACAGATTTAACACATTCATGTGCCACTGCTCACAGTTGCTGAGTGAGCCGCATGTGAGGTGCCACTCGTGACCTCCACAGAACTGCTAATCTAAGAGAACGCCTGTCTCTATGAGGAAGGCTCTTTACAAGGAATGAGAGGGGCAGAGCTGCACCCAAGTCAAAAGGGAACACAGAGACCCCTGTGAAACAACTTCAGCACACTCACATCTCCCAGTGGGGGACAGTATTAATTCCCTGAATACCATTTCCAAGCTGTGTTCTACCTGGGCATCTTTCAGACACATCTGTCTGCTCATTAGTGGAGTGTGAGTAGGACTCCCAGCTGATGCCATCTCAACGCACTGCAGTACCTCCACCGACAGAAACATACGTACCATTAGCTGCAGAGCTAACTCAGCTCAGGCCACCAACAATCTGGTGACAATTTCCCTGACAACAGCACGAGTTAGTTGTGCTCTTCCAGAATATTCCTCCTCTCCCATAGAGACCAAAGAGAGAATCACTGTAGCTCATTTAGTGAGAAGTTTCTGGGGCCAAAGGGTTTTATTACCAGGAACATTGGCCCACCCAAACAAGAACATCACCATGTCTTCTGCAGCTCTCGGTCATATTCCAGAGCTTTACCTACAGTCTGGACTCCTCCCCCTACTCTGTCCCTGAAGGTCAGGAAAAGGGGGTCCATCCCGTTTCACTGAGCACAGCTACCCCAGGATCCAGCCTCCTCCCACTACCCGTGAGGGATGTCGCAGTGGCTGTGCCTTCAGGGGAAGACACCACACAACCAGCACCAGGAGGCTTGGAGCATCTCCGGGAAGATTCCAAAAAGATCCAAGTCCCAATTTCCACAACAGGAAGCACCCAAAGATGGCCACCACCCCATCCAGCTGAGGCTGACTCACCCACATGGCTCTTCTGCTAATGAAGCGCCATAAGGTGCCGGTGAACCCGCCTGGGATCACGAGGAAAAGCCTGCACATTCCAGTTACGTTTCATTCTGTGCTGGTGTCGCTGACAGCTGAAATGCAGTTCCTGTTCCTAGCACCACGTGTTCTTCTAACACAGATCTATGGCTCCAATACTTTTTCTTGCCCCCAAGAACCCGCTGACAGCAGCGCAAAGAGCTCCACAGCCACTTAAAAGCCACCACAGGATCATCTGAGCAATCCACAAGGTCTTCCTGCCTGCTCCCACGTGAGATTTCTGAGCACAAGTGCCACAGCAAGAGGGAAGAGAGATCCCACTCAAGAACAGGTCATGGAAGCAGGAGAAACAGATTTCTTGATGTCCTTCTCTGTCCCAGAAGACTCACAACCCATCCGAACACCTCAGGCTTCCTCCGTGCTTTCACACTTGCAGTGCACATCACTTCATTCACCCCTTCAACTCACTGTTTACCTCCTTCCCAGAAACACCTCAGAGGAAGCAGAAGGCAGCCTGCATCTTCGAACCACCACGTGGGCCCCAAAGAACTGTGGTAGAGTCTCGTGACAAAAAATATACCCTAAGCAGTGACCCACACGAGGATGGAGGTGGGCAGGAGGTGACTTAAGGAGCTTTAAAATTCTGAAAGGGAAGTGAGGTGATGAGGAGGCTGGAAAATACACCTGAGCTTCAAAGTAATTAAAAAAAAAAAATAAAAAGAGATACACAGATTGATATTCAGCTTCCAATCTTATTCTGCAAGAGCAGTCACTGAGAAGCTAAAGCCTGTGTGCTCAAGAGCTGAGGCAGCTTTTGCCAAAGCTCTTCCTACTCGTGCTGTCACAGAGCCTTGCTATTGGTGGCACACACAGAGGAAGGAGTGCCAGCCCCCCCTTCCGTCAGGAGCCACCGTGCTGAACCAGCTCTTGAAATAACAGCAGGAAGGGCTCTTAACTAACGACAGCATCTTTAACCAGTCTGGTTAAGTGCATGGACAGTGGGAGTCTCCATGGTATTTAGTGTCAAACGGCGAGGGTGAAGATGGATTTCAAACATCCCTCTTCATCTCCACGCTGCAATTCTGTGACACAGGAACAGTTACAAAAGACAGGTGCTCGTTCACTTCCGGAAGCCAGATTGAACCTGTCATCTGGGTGACAAAGTTATTTCCTTTGCAAGGTCCTGCTGCTAAGTGCCCACGTCATCTTTTGCTCTTGAAGAGAACACAGAGGCCAGCCCCTTTGAAAGCTGGCCAGCTCCATCCCCAGAGGGCAGCCACCAAGGAGCCAACTTCACGTCTCAAACCAGTCAGGCGGAGCGACACACTGTGCGGACCAACCAGCTCTCGAGACAGAGTCCAGCCAAGCTGTAACCTGCCATTAGCATGCAACCTGTCCAGGCGGAAAGGCTGCCTGTTGTTCGTGCCTGGTTGGAGAGAGGAGGCTGAAAAGCTCCAAGGATTAAGGATTACTGCAGCTGCTAAGAAATGCACCTGCCAGCCTGAAGATGCGATGGAGAACTAGAGCACCCAGGACAGGAGGCTAGCTACGATCTCACAGCCTCCACAGGACAACTTTCAGGCCCTAAATCATCTCAAACAGGCAAAAGAGGAATCAGCCAGCAACTTCACGTGGGACTGTGAGAGGAAAAACCAAGCCCTGAGCACTTCTGACTTCAGCAGTTCCATGTGCAGGTCACAGAAACTAAAGTTGGAATTGTGACTGCTCCTCAGGCACCAAAAGTCAGGTCTCTGAGAGGTTACCTACAATGCAGAGATGAGCCCTGGAGCGTTGCACGAACGTCAGCATCACCAGAATTCGTTATTACAGGGAATATACTTACTGTTCCGGCCAGGATATCATGAGGACAGCAATCCAGAAGGTGGCTCTTGCAAACACGATCGTCTGTAAACTTCACCCTTTGTCTGGTTTCATCTCCTGAAATTCATTTGTGGTTTTAAATAAGGAGACATTAGAATACCAATACGAGAACAAAGGCGTCTGTATGATCATTTCACCTCAATATGCAGATTAAAATACTCGGTGTTCCTGCTCCCCAAAATTACTCACAAAAAAAAAGCTTAGAGGGTAACAGGACATTCTGGAACACTTTAGTTGGCAGCAAACATTATTTTAGCATTTATTCACCCAGTACACCATGTTAAACACAGTGTTGGCGAGCCAAGCAACGTCCAAGGCCTGTCATCCTTATAGAGACAGCACAGCCAGAAGAGAAAAAAGCAGACAGACAGTCTGGCTCGCAGCCGCAAGCCTTTTTTTCTCCTTCTCCTCCCCCCCCTTTTTTACTGTGAGGAAGGGGTAGGAGATACCAAAACCCACGCTACCAGAGGGCTATGAATCACAACACAGGGCTGTGCTGGACAGTTCTTACAGGCACTTGCTATTTGCTCATCAGATAATTAAGACATAGGTCCATTTGGTCTGGAGACCAAACGTGCAGTGTGCTTTCCCAGGCCAGGCGCAAGACGGATCTCGTAGGTCTTGGCCTGGAATATGTGTGCTTCCCACCCACATCCCACCCTCAGAAGACATTTTTACACTTGGGAGCCACTTAAACGAGACAATATCAGAAAAGCAAAAAAAAATTATAATAAAAAAAATTTTTAAAAGATACAAAGTTAGTCAATACACACTGCGAGCTCCAACACATACTATACCCATCTGCATTCTTCAAGACCTCAGCTGCAGAATTTTATGCCCGCTGTTGAAAAGTTTTAAAGGAAAAGTTTTCTTGCCCACACCTGCAGTAAGGAAGTCAGGGGAATGATACATAAAAGCAAAGGCAAAGTGGTAATGGTATGTGACAATTTTAAAGCTCGTCTGTGTATATGACACAGGTATGTGTAACACTAAAGTATGAATATAGTTTAGGATTCGCAAGCATCCAGGAATAAGGTCGTGTCTACGGAATTTTATTATTTTTTTTTTCTTTCTAAGCTACACTTTTAAAGTTACTTGTGAAAAAAAAAAGCAAACACTTTTTTCTTTTTTTCTTTTTTTTTTTTTTTTGTTATAACAGCTTTAAAAATTGGTTGTGACTCACGGCTCGATGAACATGAGGCTTTTCTGCAACTCCCTTGCAGATTGATGTAGGCAGGCAAAGATACACTGAACCTTTATGAATAAAATAGAGGGGCCACAATTGTTCAGTTTGTATGAAATAAAACTCTGGGAAGCAATTCAACAGCAACTCAACACACAGAAAGAGGAGAGCACTTATTCGCTTAGGAAGCCAAGTGCAAAGTACCTGAACAGCCCGCGAACGAGCCGGGGCTGCGCACTCAGCGAGTCGCAGGAGGGCGATGCGAACCGCAGCGGGGACACGGTTCGCACCGGCTGTCGCGCCTCTCGGACAGCCACTACCCGGCCGGCTCGGCGGCACCTACCTCCGCGGACCTTTCCCTACGGCCTCTCTGCGGCAGCCGCGCCCGGAGCGGTGGGCTCCTCCCGGGCCGGACCCCGCCGGGCGCTTTCTAAGGGCCGGAGGTGCGGCGGGCTCCTCCCGGGGCCGGGCAGGCCCAACCCTATCGGGCTCCCCGGGCCGAGCGCGCTAGGCCGCCCCGAGGCGCGGCGAGGCCCGGGCCCGCTCCGCCAGCCGCCCTTCGCTCGGCGGGGCCGGGAACGGGGCGAGGCGGGGCGGGCCGGGGCTCCGGCTTGGCTGCGCCGCGTCTGCCGGCGCGGGCGGAGGCCGATCGCGCCGCAGGTCCGGAGCGGAGGCGGCGGCCGGGCCGGGCCCCGCGCGGCTGAGGCGGCCACCAGGCCGCGGCGCTTCCTGCAGGCCCCGCCCGCCCCTACTCACCGTCCCGGGCTGTGCCCATGAGCTGGTCCAGCAGAGCTCGCATCTGGGCCTGGGCCGACATGGCGGCTGCGGGGCTGGGGCGCGGAGGGCGAGCGGCTCCGGCCGGGGCCTGGGCGGCGGCCTCAGCGACAGCTCCGGCCTCGGCGACGGCGGCGGCGCACGACGGGCGCAGGACGGAAGCGGCCCCTCCCGCCACCGCGCGGGCTGCCGGGACCGGTAGTCCGCCCGCGGGGGCGGGGCGCGGCGCCCGCCGGGCCGGCCCGGACAGGCGGCGGGGCGGGGAGCGGGAGTGGGGACCCCGGGCGGGTGAGTAGGCCCGGGGTTGGCGGGGCCCGGCAGCGGCCCCACTCTGGCGCCGAAGGACCCCCACAGGGGCTCCGGCTCCCCCGCCTCAGCCTGCCGAGGCCTCGGGGCGGGAGGCGGGCTGGGGGCGGCCCGGCCCCTCCCAGGGGATCAGGCCTAGTCAACATGGGTTTACAGAAGGTAGATCCTGTCAAACTGACCTGATCACCTTCTATGACAAGGTGACCCGCTGAATGGACGAGGGGAAGGCTGTGGATGTGTCTACCTGGACTTTGGTAAAGCCTTTGACACAGTTTCTCACAGCATTCTGACTGAGAAACTGGCTGCCACTGGCCTGGACAGGTGGACCCTCAGCTGGGTTAAAAACTGGCTGGATGGCCGAGCCCAGAGGGTGGTGGTGAATGGAACAAAATCCAGCTGGAGGCCGGTCACGAGTGGCGTCCCCCAGGGCTCAGTCCTGGGTCCAGTCTTGTTCAACATCTTCACCAATGACCTGGATGAAGGGATTGAATGCTCCCTCACTAAGTTTGCAGATGACACTAAACTAGGAGGAAGTGTTGATCTGCCTGAGGGTAGGGAGGCTCTTCAGAGGGATCTGAACAGACTGGACCGATGGGCTGAGACCAATGGGATGAATCACAGAGTCACAGGGGTTGGAAGGGACCTCAAGAGATCATCAGGTCCAACCCCCCTGCCAAAGCAGCTCCCCAGCTCATATTGCACAGGTCGGCGTCCAGACGAGTCTTGAATATCTCCAGAGAAGGAGACTCCACACCCCCTGGGCAGCCTGTCCCAGGGCTCCCTCACCCTCACTGTGTAAAAGTTCTTCCCCATGTTGGTGTGGAACTTCCTGTGCTCCAACTTGAGGCCATTGCCCCTTGTCCTGTCCCCACAGACACTGAAAAGGGGCTGCCCATTTCCCCCTGCATCCCATACTTAAGATATTTATAAACATTAATTAGGTTCCCCCTCAGTCTTCTTTTCTCCAGGCTGAAGAGCCCCAGCTCACTCAGCCTTTCCTCACAGGGGAGCTGTTCCAGGCCCTTAATCATCTTCGTAGCCTCCTCTGGACTCTTTCCAGGAGATCCCTGTCTTTTTTATCCCAGGGAGCCCAGAACTGGACACAACACTCCAGGTGGGACCTGACCAAGGCCAAGTGCAGAGTGCTGCAAATGGGACATAACAACCCCCTGCAGCGCTACAGGCTTGGGGGAGACTGGCTGGAGAGCTGTCAGGCAGAGAAGGACCTGGGGGTGTTGGGTGACTGCAGGCTGAATATGAGTCAGCAGTGTGCCCAGGCGGCCAAGAAGGCCAATGGCATCTTGGCTTGTGTCAGACCCAGCGTGGCCAGTAGGTCTAGGGAGGTGACTGTGCCCCTGTACTTGGCATTGGTGAGGCCACACCTGGAGTGCTGGGTCCAGTTCTGGGCTCCTCACCACAAGAAGGACATTGAGGTCCTGGAGCGAGTCCAGAGAAGGGCAACCAGGCTGGGGAAGGGGCTGGAGAGCAAATCCTCTGAGGAGCAGCTGAGGGAGCTGGGGCTGTTTAGCCTAGAGAAGAGGAGGCTGAGGGGAGACCTTATCACCACCTACAACTACCTGAAGGGAGGTTATAGAGAGATAGGTGATGGTCTCTTCAGCCAGGTGACAGGTGATAGGACAAGGGGGAATGGCATGAAGCTGTGCCAGGGCAGGTTTAGATTGGATGTTAGGAAAAAAATTTTACTGAAAGAGTTGTCAGGGCTGGAACAGGCTGCCCAGGGAGGGGCTGAGTCACCTTCCCTGGATGTGTTCAAAAAAAGGGTAGATGAAGTACTTAGGGATATGGTTTAGTTTAGGATGTGAATGGTTGGACTTGATGATCTTAAGGGTCTTTTCCAACCTGGTGATTCTGTGCTGCTGCAGCGGGCCCCAGTGCCCATCAGGGCAGCTGCTGCGGGGGCCCTGGCACCACCCCGGGGCTGGCGGTGTGTGGGACCGCCGGCTGGGCCGGAGTGGCACCGAGCTGCGCCGGGCTGGGCGTGGGCCGGGGGATGCCTGTGGCTTACTGGCGGTGCCGGGCAGGCCGGCTGCCACTCTCGTCCTGGTGCCTGCCGGCGTGAGCATTGGCAGAGGGGAAGGGAGCTGGTGTGGTGCGGCCGGTGCCCAGCTCGGTCCCTGCAGGGTGCCCCGGGGCTGCCGGCCTGGGGAAGGGTCTGGTTAACGGCCGTGCCAGACTGGTGCTCCACTTGCCAGCACTGCGCCGTGCCACAGGCCAGACACCCCACTCAGTGCCGGGCAGCAGCTCCGAGCTGGGGGCTGGGTGCCTGGGATGGGGCGCAGGGTGTGCCGGGAGGGCTCCAAGGGAGCAGACCGGGCACCCCAAAAGCGGAGGGCTGGATGGTTTGGGAGCGGGGCTCAGCAGGGTGCTGGCTGTCCCCAGCCCCCATGGCTGGTGTCCCACGCCCTGCACATGGGCAGTCCCGGAGGCTGGGTGCTGTGTCAGGCCCCCCCCGCTGTACACCCCAGCTCCACAGCTGGCCCCTGGGCCGTGTCCCATGGCCGTGTCCCATGGCCACGCTCTCTGCCACCCTGCATGGCCCCACTGCCACGTTCTGGTGCCAAAGCAGAAGTGACACCTCTGTCCACAGCACCTCTGAACCCAAGTTGCTCACCATTGCCACTGTCCTCAATCCCTCACAGGCTGCATGGGCCAGCACGGTCACAGACTGCAGGGGAGACATGGCGCACCCCAGTGCCCCATCCCCAGTGACAGTGCTGCCGTCCCCGATGCTGTCATAGAATCCCAGAATCACAGGGGTTGGAAGGGACCTCCAGAGCTCATCGGGTCCAACCCCCTGCCAAAGCAGGTTCCCTACAACAGGTCACACAGGTCGGTGTCCAGATGGGGCTTGAACATCTCCAGAAAAGGAGACTCCACACCCCCTGGGCAGCCTGTCCCAGGGCTCCCTCACCCTCACTGGGAAGTTCTCCCACCTATCGGTGCAGAACTTCCTGTGCTCCAGCTTGAGGCCATCGCCCGTTGTCCTGTCCCCACAGACACTGAGAAGGGGCTGGCCATTTCCCCCTGTGTCCCACCTTTCAGGTATTGATAAACATTGATTAGATCCCCTCTTAGTGTTCTCTCAAGGCTGAACAGCCCCAGTTCATTCAGCCCCACTGTGGGGTTTGCCCAGCTACTCCCCACACAACGAGTCCCATCTCTGCATCCCCAGGCAAGAGCCGCCCCGCTGGCCACCTGAACTCACACCCTGTGAGGAGCACAGCACCCCAAAGCACTTCTCCTGTCAGCGGTGCCATGTCCTGCCACCCTCCCAAGGTTACAGACACCATATGGGGCCAGTCAGGGAGCCGCGCAGAGAGGAGGGAATCCTCAGAGGATCCAAAGTGGTGTGAGGCTGCGCCAGACCCGAGAGGACCCCTTGGAGAGCCTTGGCCCGCTGTGGCCACAGCTCCTGTTTGCAGAGGCGCCGCTCGATAGGCAGCATGTCCTTCAGAAGATCCCTACTCCAGGAGTCAAAATAGCATGAAATTTAATTTTACGCCTATTTGACAAAGCTTGATTTCACCCCCAATCAGCGGGGAGATAAGAGCCCTCGGCACGAGTGCGCGGGCAGTTGGGCAGCTGGGGCTGCCGATTTAATAGGTGAATTTACAGGAACAACACTTGAGAATCCCCTGGCTAGTGAACCATTAAGGTGAGCCCTGCCTTCCGCCCCCGCGTCCCTCCCCGCGCCGCTCTCCCGTTGCTGGGTGCTAAAGCAAACCCCGGCTCTGTTTACCGAGTCTACTATTACAATACAGCTACCAAATATTTGCCAGCCGTCAGCTCGCTGCTCCGCTATAAATACTTCAGGCCCAGGTGGAGGGACGGCGCGGGGGAGCGGCGCGGGAGCCTATGCATGGCCAGGCTGCAGCACCAAGGTGAGTGCCGAGCCGCGGCCCCGGGCTCTGCCTGCCTGCACCCGGGGGGCTTCTCCAGCCCAGGCTGGCCGTGGGACAAGCCAGCTCCATCACTGGGCTGGCCCCGCTCCCCTCTCCCTGCATCCCGGAGGTGCGCAGTAGCCCGGGAGGCTGAGCCCCGCACTGCCTGCCCAGGGGCAGCACAGAAGGAGGAGTGGGGGTCCCGTGGTGGGACAGCACTAAGGGGGATGCATGGTGACCCCAGGGACAGCAGACTGATTGTGGGACTCAGTGCCATGCTTGGCTTGGCAGGAGCAGGATTTGTCCTTGCCCCAAGACCCTCCCAGAGCTGGGGCTGGGGCAACGACAGTCCCAGGCACATGGCCACAGATGCCCAGCAGCAAGGCAGGGCTCGTGCCCTGGGGCATGGGTACACCAACTACGGGGGGGCCTCATCCTGATCTGTGAGACCCAGCCAAGGCAGGAGCCCCATGGGATGGTGCGGGGAGGGGGGGCCAGACTCATCCTGGCTCAGGCAGACCCGGGCCATTGTGTGGGCAGGACACAGGGCTTGGCGTGCTGGGGGCTTAACCCAGGGCGGGGGGAACATCCCACTGCCCCACAGCTCTGGGGGCTGTCCCACAGCCCCTTGGCTCAGGGGGACATCCCTACTGTCCTACATCCCATGGTTTGTTGGGGACTTCCCTGCTGCTCCATGTCCCACCATTCAGTGAGGACATCCCATCCCTGCTGCCCCACATCCCATGGCTCAGGGGGGACATCCCTGCTGGCCCACATCCCATGGCTCAGGGGGGGTGTCCCTGCTGCCTGATGTCTCAGGGTTCAGTGAGGATGTCCCCACTGCCCCATGTCCCATGGCTTGGGGGAATGACATTCCCCACCACTCATGGCTCAGTGGGGATGTCCCTGCTGTCCCACATCCCATGACTCGGGGGGAAGGTCTCCCCTGCCTCGCATCCCATGGCTCAGGGGAGATGTGCCCATAGTCCCATGGCTTGTGGGGGAGGGACACGCTTGTCACTCTGCAGCCCCATCCTAGCATGGTGTGACATAGCACAGCCCTGCTGCCGGGCAGTGGGTCAGGGGGTGCTGGGCTGCGTGCCACCCTCACCCCATGTCCCTGCCCACAGGGTGAGTCCGGGCTCTGGGGCTCCTCTGCGTGCTGACATGGCCGCAGGCGTCATCCGGCCCCTGCCCGAGCTGCGGCTGCCCTCGCCCTTCCCGCACGGCCTGCTGCTGCCCACACGCCCCGAGCCCGACTTCCCTGACGTCTCTGAGGAGGAGGAGGTCGAGGAGGAAGACGAGGAGGAGGCGGCAGAGGAGAGCACGGGGATGGAGCTGCCCATCCCCAGCACTGCTGAGACCACCCTGCGACTCCTCAAGTTTTCAGAGCTCATCAGCTGCGACATCCAGCGGTACTTCGGGCGGCGGGGCCCAGAGGAGGCTGCCAGCAGCTGTGGCGTGCCTGAGGACTGCGGCTCCCCCCGGCGCACTGAGGCCCGGCCCGAGGCCGTGGCACCGCAGGGTGGCCATGGGGCCGCGCACAGGCTGGGGCCTCTGGCCGAGCTCTTTGAGTATGGCGTGCACCGGTGCCAGCCGCGCCGGGCAGCCGGCAGCAAGACACAGCGGCTGAAAAGGAAGTATGGCCACATCACCCCCATGCACCGGAGGAAGCTGCCGCCTTCCTTCTGGAGGGAGCCAGGCCCCGGCCCCGCTGGCCTCCTCCACACCAGCACCCCTGACTTCAGCGACCTCCTGGCCAACTGGACGGTGGAGCCGGGGCTGGAGCTGCCAGGAGCAGGGCGGGAGCTGCTGCTGGAGCCGGGCCGCCCGGGGCTGGAGGCTGAGCCCTTTGCTGGGCTGTGACCCCACCACATCGCCAGGGGCCCCCAGCCCCGCCACGTGCCGCCCAGTTAATGACAAACCGGGTGGTGCCGGGGCCCTCGGAGCAGCCAGGCCAGGGCTGGTGATGGGACAAGTGAATAAACGGCTCTTGCCAGGCACCAGTGTGTGTAGTGTCCTTTGCCACCCACCATGTCCCTGCTGCTGGTGACAAAGGGTTGCGGCTCAGCATGGCTCTCAGGGGAAGAGCTCAGGAAGAGCGAGGAGGGGAGCGTGGTGCCGGCGGGAGCCAGCAGCCCGTGTTTACTCTGCGGCCCAAGGCAGTGGATCCCATCCCCTTATCTCAGCCACACCGGGGCAAAGGGCGACGCAGGACCCCATAAAGCACCCGGCTGCCAACACCCAGCAGGGACCCACTGCACCCCACGGCTCCCCTGCCCCACAGCGCTGCCGGGGAACCGGAGCCACAGAGAGCAGGGCTGACCCCCAGCCCCTGCCGCCAGCCCAGGCTCCCACCAGAGCCCACAGCCCTGTTACCAGGGCCCAGGGGAGGCATTCCTGGTGCTGCGAGGGTTCTTTGTTGGCCTTGACAGGGAAAAGCACTGGGGCAGGGGCAGCTGCCCACTGCCTCCGGCGCTCCAGGCTTGGCCTGCGGGTGAGGAAGGTGTGGGGGCCCTGGCTTCCCCCCAAGGCTCATGCCCTCCCAGCCCCACAGCTCGGCCCCAGGGAGACGCTGACAGACGTGGCGCTGAGCCAGGGGAAGCAGGGAAGGAAGAGGGGGCAGCCCCACACCGAAAGTACAAACAGCTTTATTCGAGCACAGCGTCTCGGTGCTGCAAGCCCCCCCAGGCCCCAGTGAGGAGTGAGCAGCCCCACAGCACGGGGCAACGCCAAGGTGAGGGGCAGGGGTGGGGGCAGAGGGGAGAGCTGAGGTGCCAGGGCTGGAGCCCTCCCCCCGTACCCAAGGGTGTACAGCCAGGGGGTGCTGGTGGTGGGCTTTTTGGGGGGTGGGGAAGCACCGGGCCAAGCCACCACAGCAAGTGCCGAAATGCAGGTAGGGTGACTGCAGAGCCCAGCACGGCTAGAGGGGAGAAGCAGCAGTGATGCTGGCAGGGGGGCAGGAGTGGCAGAGGAGGCAGCTCTGCCCTCCCCCTCCCTCCCTAGAACCCCAGGAGTGTCTCCCCCCATGCAGGCTGGGGAGAAGCAGCCAAAGGAGCCAAGAAAGAGCAAGAGGCCGTAGCTACTGAACCACGGGAGCCCATTTATTGCGTGGCCAAGCAGGGCATGGCCCCCTCCTCTATCTGGAGATAGATGTGGGAGCCTACCCCAGGGCTCAGCCCGACCCAGCGGAAGCAGGGGGCCCCAGGAGCAGTGGGGACCCCACCACATCCCCCCAGCTCCCCCCCTAGCCTTACCGCAGTGGCTGGAGCACAGAAGCGTCCTGGACAGCTGGAGCCAAAGGAGGGCAGGCAGAGAACAGTGCCCAGCTCAGCAGGGCCCTTCTGCTCCCTGGCACACTCCAGCCCTCACCCAGCCCTCAGGACAGGCGACACCAAGCCCGAAGGAAGCCCAGGTTGTGCTTCAATCCCCTGGGGAAGCAGAGGAAGGGGCGGGGAGAAGAGGAGGCAGCAGACATGGGAAGGCAGCAATGGGCAGGAGAGCCAGGGCAGCACAGCCGTGCTGGTGCTCCGGGCACCGCCGTGCCTGCACAGGGTAGCCCAGTCCTCTCTCTGCCTCCCGCAAAAGGGGGGTCCCCAGCTCCAAGGGGCTGGGGCACATCTCTGTGGGGCAGCACCGCGTCATGTCTGTGCCAGGGAGAGCTCCTCCAGGCCTTCCTTCCCCAGCCGGTACCTGGCGAGGTCCTTGCGGGTGACCATGCCCACCACCTGCCAGGAAAGGGACAAGGCACAGCCCCATGCTGGCGTGAGGGACCCAAGGACAAGGGCAGTGTCACCCCCTTGTCCCCAGGAGCCCAGGCTGCCTGCACAGGGCAGGCAGGGACTCACCTCATTGCGATTGTCCACGACTACCAAGTGCCGCAGTCCCAGAGCTCGGAAGAGCTTGAAGACCCGTGGGAGAGACGCCTCCTGCAAGGCAGAGCAGAGCTGCACACCCCTGGCTGCCACCCGCTGCCCACCCATGACACTGGGGTGACCGGCTCCCCGGATGCCAGGGTGCAGAGGGGCCCCGGCTGTTACCTGCGGCACGGTGTAGGGCGAGGGGTTCATGAACTCGCTGAGGTCGATCATGCACTCGCGCTCATCCTGGGAGACGTGGATGGACTGGATGGGAGGGAAGCGGGGGTAGGCATCCCGAAAATCCTTCAGCTTCAGCCGCCGCTGCACCAGGCTCAGGTTGGCCCTTTCCACAAAAACCTCGGGAGGAAGGAGACTGTCAGGATCGGCCTGCAGTGCCAACAGGCACTGGGGCAGGGAGGGAAGAGGCAGGAGCAGGGGGCAGATGGACCATTTGCAGAACACCCCCGACCCTGACTCCCTTTTGCCCAGGGTTTGAGAGCCCTGAGTGGATGCAGGATGATGCTAGTGTAACCCCAGTGCAGCCTGGCTATCCCCACCGGCAGCCTGGGGGAGCTGGTGGACCCTCTGCTAGTTCCTCCTGAGCCCTGCAGGCAGCTGAGGGCCCCGAGGCAGCAGTGGGATGGGCACCGGGGTGCAGACACGGCCCAAACAGCCTCTGCACAGCATCACCCACCTTGTGCTTCAGCAGGACGATGAGCTGGGAACGCAGGATCAGACCCCGCAGCCCGGCCACCTGTGACAGAGCACCGTACATGAGACAGGGCTGGGAAGGGTCTCACGCCAAGGCCAGGCCCCAGCTGCACCCCTGAGCAGTGACCAGCCCACCTGTGTGGCGTCAGGGTTGCTCTCCACCACAGGGAAGCCATTGTGGTTGGAAGAGGTGTCGCTGAGGATGTCCACAACCGTGCCAACACGCTCGATCCTCCGGAGGCAAGTGACAGGAGTGCTCATGACCTCCCTGTGGACACGGCTTGGCGTGAAACAGCCCCACGGCAGCACGCCCCAAATACCCCCCAACACCCCTCTAACCCACACACCACTGCCTCGGGAGTGGCAAGCGGCTCCCAGCCCACCTACCTGGCTGTGAGGGAGTGGGATGTCACCGGGGCCTCCCAGTGCAGGAAGGGCACGCTCTGGAGCTGGATGTGCATGTCATACAGCCCCTGCAGAGTGCCGAGCCGGCAGGAGAAGCCCGGTGAGATGCCGAGGGGTGCAGCCAGGCAGCGGCTCCCCTCAGAGGGAGCACATGCCTGTCCCAGCTCCCCAGCCCTGACCCGCAGCCTCTCGCCAGGTCCTGGTGAGCACACAGCAGCCTCACCTCCACAAAATAGTCTCCCACAATCTTTGCTGTCATCAGCACCAGCATGATGGGGAAACCGTACGTGACGTTGCCTGTCGCCTCCATCATGATGACTGTGAGACTCAGTGTCATCCGCACTATCCCACCTGCGAAGGGAACCCGAGGGGTTTGGGGGCTCAGGGGGGCAGGGAAACATGGGGTGAGCAAAACGTTGGGGTCCCCCGTTTCTGCATGGTGATCCAGGCCTGCCCACACAGGCAGGGGTGCCCCAGGTGAGCCCAGCCTTCAGCAGCGCTGCCCACGTGCGGCAGGGTTATGGGGACGCTGACAGGCAGGCTGGGTGTCAGCTGGGGAAGGAGCTGTGCCAGGGAAGGAGGGAGGGCTTTTTCCCTGTGCCCCCTTTGCTCTGCCATGAGTGGGAAGTGGCCAAGGCTCTGCTGCAAGGAACTCACCTAGCTGTGCAGCAGCTCCCATCAGGGCGTACTTCCCTGGGTCAGCCCAGATCTGAGCACAGGAGAGAGAAGGGGCCAAGTCAGCTGCTGGTTCCAGGGGCAGGGAGCAGCACCCCGGCCCCCAAATCCCCTCCCAAAGTGTGGGCGGGCAGCTGAGGCTGCCTGTACAGCCCAGCTGCTGGCAGGGCTCTGCTGGGATGTGGGAGAGCCCAGATCCAACTCAGGAAGTCCTGGGGTGAGGAGCCAACCCCCTCCAGACTGCTCCTAGGCAGCTGCTGCCAGCATTTTCAGCCAGAGCTCTGCATGCCACCTGCCCAGCACAGGGAGGGGCTGGGTGCCACAGCTTGGCTCTGGCCAGTGCCCCTTCCCACTGAGGACTCACTGAGCCTTTGGTCAGGTAGGACAGGGAGATGCCGAAGAGCCTCCCCCAGGCAGCGCCGATGAGCAGGGAGGGGATGAAGACCCCCGCGGACACCGTGAGGCCATAGGTCCAGCAGGCCAGGAAGAAATACATCAGCGTGAACATGCCCAGCGTCATGGGGTTGTAGGAGCCTGGAGCACAGGGAGAAGGGGGAGAGTCAGTGCGGGTCCCACAGCCCAGAGGACATGGTGATGGGCTGCAGCTACGGGACAACAGGCAGCAGCAGCTCCATGACACACTCCCAGCAGTGTGAGTCCCTCTGTTTGTGTCTACCTTCCTCCCAACACCCTCCCTGGCAGCACAAGCCTTGCAAACCAGCACTCTAGGCTGTTCCTACACCCTCACAGGCCCCCAAGCTGATGCTGCCACCTCTCAGCCCTCTGGTCCCACTGAGGCCAGCTCACGCTCTCCCTCCATCTCACGACCCTCCGCGACCTGTCCCCTCCCAGCTCCACGGTTCCCAGCCTCCTGCAGGACAGCGTGTGGAACACCAAAGCCCTGAGGGACCACCAGCAGAACAAGGTCAGGAGGACACAGAGTCCTACCACCAGTTTTGGGAGGCCCTGCAAAGCCCCTTCTATCCCGCAGCTCCCACAGCTGCTCTGGCCACTCCCAGGCTGCCCCACAGCACGGGCTCCGCTCTCCCCAGCACTCGGCCTGCAGCTGTTTCAGGGTGGCCAAGAAGCTCGGTCTGGTTTGAACAAGCACTTTGCAACCTCTCCATCATGGAGAAGGGGCTGAAGCCCTGAGCTGGGGGAGCCTGGCACTGCAGGGAACAGCCCCGGGACATGGCTTCACGTGGCCAAGCTGCACCCCCTGCGCTGGGGGTCTGGAGCTGGGCATGAAGGAGGCAGAGGGATGCTGCCACTATGCTGGGTCCAGGGGAAATGGGAGCTGGAGTCTGGGAGCCAAATGGTGCTTCTCACATGAACCCCAACTCTGCCTCCTGCCCAGAAGGGAGTCACTGGGGTGCCAGAGGCCTGGAAGCAGCGCGGGGGGCTTCCAGGAGTCTCCTGCTGGGCAGTGAGGGTTGGACATGCTCTTGCCAGGTCCTTGTCCACGGGCTCGAGACCACAGCCCTTTAGCCAAGTGCGCAAGTGCAGTCCTGCCCCCCCTCCTCCCAGCACCCCAGGAAAGGAGCAGAGCAGGCATGGTGCTGTGCTGGATGCTGGATGCCATCGTGCCCTCACAGAGCCACGCTGAGCGCCCCTCTCCCCCACCTCATCCCACAGGCGGTGAGGGAACAGGATGGCCCCACTCCATGCGTATCCAAGGACCTGCCCATGGGCGCACAGACCTGGAGGGTCATGGAAGAGGCTAACAACACTCTTCTCAGGTGTGTTGAAGAAGGCAGTGGCCATGGAGTTGTACTCTCCATCTGCGCAGAAGAGCTGGAGGGGAAGAAGGGAGCCAGTTGGATGCGGCAGAGCGGGGCTGCGCTGCGGCAGGGAAGGCTGCTGGGCACAGTGGGATGCGTGCTGGTGGCTCCAGCTCTGGGAAGCCACTGTGTGTGCCAATGCCACGTGCAGGCCTCCAGCTCTGCCCAGGGCAGAGGGTGCCCAGTGAGGTCCAGTACTGCAAAAACCAGCACGGACTCGTCCACCTGCACAGCCTCTGTCTCCAGCCAGGCTCAGGGCCACCCCCCAACACCCAGGGGGCCGCTCTCCAGCCCGTCCTACCTGCAGGGGATACGCCACCGTGCTCCCCTGGATGGGCTGGCAGTCCCGCGAGCAGTAAATCATGACAAAGCCCACGGTCGCTGTCACTGCTGCCACCAGCATGGCCTCGAGCACCTGCAGGCAGGGCCGGTGGATGTACCTGCAACGGGAGAGGAGCAGTGGTGGTGGCACACAGGGGCACGAGCAGGACACCGCACAGCACCCGGCCTCGCTGGCTGCCTCCCCAGAGCCCGCCCAGGCTGGGCTGCTCCAGATTGCTGTCCCCAGCAAAACAGGCTCCACTCTGCCCACCCAGCTCCAGTGGACCTGCTCACCCCTGACATGAAGCCGGGCACAGACCCCACAGACAGGCTGGTGGCCCCTCACCGGCCAGTCCCAGGCTGTGAGAGGCAGGTGACAAGCTCCGGCTCTGCCCCCTTGCCCCCCGGGGCCTGATGGCTTCAGCACCTCTCAAAGCACAGACCAGCTGGGTCTGCACAGCGGTTGGACTTCTTGGGCAGCACTGAAGGTTCTAAATGCTTCTAAGGACTTCAAAGGGTCAGAGCAGAGGTGGGAGGCTGCAGGTCACGGCCTCCGCTGCAGGCAGCGAGAGGCACGAGGCATCTTTGTCTCCCAGCTCTGGGCTGCTGCTGCATGAGGTTACAGCCTTGCTCTGAGGGAGCACAGAAGGCACCAGTCATCCCCTCAGCACCCACGAGCTCTCACCTGATGCGGAACATCGTCAGCCAGTAATTGAGTGCGTTGAACAGGGCCCCGAGGATCCCACCTGCAAATGCAAGCGTGGGAAGGCTCAGCATGCAGGTCCCAGCGCTTCCATGGCTGCCCAGGACACGAGGAACCCACGGAAGCTCAGGGAGACATCGACATAACCCACCCAGCAAGACCAGCAGCCCTGGGACACAGGGACACCACCCCCAGCACCAGGAGCAGGGCGGCCAGGGCCCAGTGTCACAGCCCCGGCACCAGGCCGGCGGGGCCAGGCCTGTTTGCAGGGATAGGGGCTGCTCACTTGGAAGCAGGCAGCTTCCTGCAGCTGCAGCACGCCGGCCCCACTCAGGGACTTAGGGTACTCGGCTTAAAGGGTTTCGTGTGGTTGCATGGGTGGGGGTTGGGCTGGGACCCAGCTCTTGCCCCCATGTAAGCCCCACAAGCAGCTTCTGCTCCAGAGTGTAATGGATTTCCCACTCTTCCCTAGGAAATGGGATCCCAAAGCTCTTTAGACCCTGACAGGGAACAGCAGAAATTCTTCCAAGTGAGCAGAACGAGCAACGCTCTTACCAACCACCCCCATGAAGATGAAGATAGGAATTTCCTGGATTGTGTATCCCATTTTCTGCAAGCAAGAAAGAAATGGGTTTCAGATCTCCTGGCCCAGCTGCAGCCCCACAGCCCCCCTGTCTGCTGGGGCTCTGCCCTGGACATGCCGCAGCCCCCAGACCCAGCAGTGGCTGCAGGAACACCTCCTGCTGGGCTGGTGGAGCTGGGACCTGGGCAGATCCCTCTCCCTGCTGGGGCAGCACCTGCCTCAGCCCCTGGATGACAGAATCACGGAATCAAGGCTGGAAGACAAGACCAAGTCCAGCTGTCAGCCCTACATTGCTGTAACCTCTGAAGCACCTCCCAAAGCCCCACATCTACTGTTTTTGGAATGGCTCCCGGGATGGTGACACCCCCACCCTGGGCAGCCTGTCCCAAGGCCCGATCACTCTTTTGGTGAAGACCTTTTTCCCAAGATCCACTCTGAACCTTCCCTGGTGCAACTTGAACCCATTCCCTCTTGTCCTGTCACCAGCTATTAGGGAGAAGAGGCCACCCCTGCCTCACTACACCCTCCTTTCAGGCAGCTGTATAGAGCGACGAGGTCTCCACCCCTCAGCCTCCCCTTCCTCAGGTGAGCAGCCCCAGCTCCCTCAGCCGCCCCTCATGAGACATGTTCTCCAGACCCCAAGCAGCTCCCACTGTCCTTCTCTGCACCCTGCCCAGCACCTGTACTGTGGCGCCCAGAACGGCACCGAGCACTCGAGCTGCTGCCTCACCGGGGCTGAGCACAGGGCAAGGCCACCTCCCCCACCCTGCTGGCCACTGGCCCTGACCAGGCCAGGGTGCCACTCGCTTTCTAGTCCCCCCTGGGCACACTGCCAGCTCATGTTGAGCCGAGTGCCACCCCCAGGTCCCTTGCTGCCCCAGGCCTGCAGCACTGCCAGGGGTTGCTGTGGCTGAAGTGCAGGACCCGGCGCTTGGCCTTGCTGAAGCTCATGCTGCTGGCTCTGGCCCATCAATCCAGCTACCCAGGTCCCTCTGCAGAGCCTCCTGGCCCTCAAGCAGATCTACACCACTCAGCTTCGTGTCATCTGCCAGTTACTGAGGGTGCACTCGATCCCCTCATCCAGACCATCACTGCAGATGTCAAACAGGAGTGGCCCAGCACTGAGCCCTGTTTTAAGACAGACCAGTGGCCCCAACCCCCCTGAACAGAGCCCTGCCCAGGGAATACCCGTGCCGTACCTCATTATCAAACCTCCCAAAGTTGATGAGCCCAGGGCTGGAGAGGTCCCAAGCATTACCGTGGTAAACGCTCAGGACAGAGTTCAGAGTGAACGTAGAGATCATGGAGGCAAAGAACTGGAAGGAGATGCAGACATTACTGCCAGACACCCCCCAGCCCCAGTCCTCACCACCACCACCCCACCCCTGAGCAGGGCTCGGTACCCGTGGCAGAGCAGGACACGAGGCTCCCTTCCCCTTCCCTTCCCTTTGGCAGGGCTCTGGGCAGCCTCCCCTTGGAAAGGAGTTGGCAGCAGGCTGGAGCTCAGGCCCACCTCCAGCCCCCAAGGAGCAGGGTGCCGGAGGGGCGCTGGGCTGCGGGCCCTGGGCTGTGCCGCGCTCGGCTGCTGGCTGGGGCCTGGGAAAGGCAACGCCTCGCACGGAGCTGGCAGCCCCCCATGCACTGCTCCCACCCTCCAGCACTTACGATTCGCCATGTCAGGAACTGGTTCCAGAAGGAAGCCCCTTCCTCCAAGCTGAAGAGAACACCCCCTGCGGATGCAAGGCACAGACACCTTCATGTGGGCCTCACGCCACACACCCCTGGCTCTCAGCACCAGCCATGGCACCCGAATTCACCCCAGTGCCTGTGCCCCACACCTCACAGACCCCAGCCTTGCACCAGCAAGCCTACCGGCCCATCAGTGATATACTCATCACACCACAACCCCTCCACTGCCCTCTTCCACTCAAGGAGGCAATGTTTGGGATGAAAGAGAGATGACCTCCCTCCTTGCTTCCCAAGGCCTGTGCGGCATGGCAGGACGGCTCGGAGCAGGCTGGGCACCCGCAGCGCTCTGCAGGGGTCCCAGCAGCTGCTCTGCACAAGCAGGAGTGACCTCCTGATGACATGCAATGCACAGGCACCGCTCAGCATCAGAGAGGGACATCAGAGCCAAGACACGTACCCACAGGGGCACCAAACGCAGCCGAGACACCAGCAGCAGCTCCAGCAGAGACAAAGTCCCTCTTCTCTGTGTCTCTGCGGAAGTACTCAAAGATCTGAAACATGGGAACAGAGGCAGGCTTAGGGCTGGCCAGAGGCAGGAGTTTGGGGGGATGCAGGGCACATCACCCCCAAGCCAGGTGGCCCCAAGCCAGGGCAGGGGCTGGGCACAGGAGGGACACCGGCCCCTCAGCCCTCAACACCAACCTTGAAGTCTCGCTTTAAAGAGGTGGATCGTCCCTGGGAGATCCCGGCAGCAATCACAGCTCCAGAGTGAATCATAGGTCCTTCCTACAGGCAGGAAGCAGGGTCAGGACAGAGAAGGGAGAGCCCTGGGGCAGCTGGGGACAGCTGAATACTGCTCACCACCCATGTCACAGCCCTGGAGAAGGTGGCTGGGGGGAATTCCCTCCAGGACCCATTTCCCCCCACTGTGATCCCCACCCTGGCAGGCAGCTCCTGGGGCCAGCTCCCGTTCTCACCAGCACTCCCTCCAGCTGGGGCACAGTGGGGCCCTTACCAGCCTTCCACCATGGCAAGCTGTAAAGGACCAACGGGCAGCCAGCTCTGCCACACCTCACGCTGGCCAGGTGACCAAGGGATGCAGGATGCTGCTCTCCTGCCCTCAGCCCAGCCACACACAGGCTGGCACCATGGCACCGTGTGCCCCAGTGGTGCCCAAACCTGGCTGTGCCGGTCACCTTGGCCAGTGGAGCAGGGAATAAAACTGGGGAGCCATGGCAGAGCCCCCAAGCACCCCATCCCCAGGCCCAGGCCCATGGTGGGCTGCAGCATGCATGCCAGGAGCTGGTAACAACGTGCCAGCAGTGTGCCAGAGAACAGTTTGTGTGCATCACCTTCCCAACAGCCAGGCCGCCAACCACCGAGAGGATGACCCCGCAGACTTTGATCACCAGGGTCTGCAAAACAGAGGGGAGAGGCACAGCATGTCACATGGGTGGCACGAGGAGCACGGCCACAGCAGCCACAGGGGACACAGACCTGGGCAGTCACGGGAGCCTGGGAACCTGGGGAACTGGTGATTCTCAGCCCCTTGCTGTGGTAATGGAGTTGGCCAATGCTCTTTTTGGCCAGAGCAAAAAAATGACCCAACACCACACTCCCTGGTGCCAGCCACTGGTCCCAGGGCAGGAGAACAGCCATGGCGCCAGGCAGCGAGCAGGGTGGCAGGGGGCTCGTGCCAGCTCCCCATCGCAGGTCAGGACCACCCCATGAGGACACAACACGTCAGGGCCAGCCCGGTGGCAGGGACCCCAACCTGAGCAGAAGGCACCATCTCACCACCTCCTGCTTCCTACCTTGAGGCGGACGACGTGCGGGATCTTCACACCATTGAGATAGCATTTGATCTGGGGAATGCCACTGCCGGCTGCGACGGGCTGCAGGGAGCAGGGAGAGCATTAGTACAAGATGGGGACATGATGGCCACCTTCCCCTTGTCCATCAGTGTGGGGCACACCGAGCACAGCCCTGGGGAGAGCCAGAGATGCAGCCCAAGCCAGAGGTGGGCTTGAGGGAGGCACCCCCTGCCCCTAAGGGCAAACACACACGGAGAAGGAGCTGGCTGGGTCCTGAGGGGACACAAGGTGTCCCCACCACCGTGCCATGGCAATCTTGTCCAGTGCTGCAGGAGGCTTATGATCAGGGGCCAGGGAGAGCAAGGGCAAAGCTGCATTCAGTGTGTAGCCATTGCCCCATCCCAGCCATCCCCTGCTCCCGGCTCTGGCTCGTCCTCCTGAGCGTGTCTTGAGGCACCCAACCAGCCTGATCTTTGGGGTGCTCACATTTGCCTCAGCTGAGCCGGGGCCAAGGCTGGCAAGAGCTGCACTAGCACCCAGGGCTGGAGCACACCTCTGACCCAGGCTGCTGGGGAAAGGTGGCACATCCCACAGGTCTGACAGCCCAGGGAAGCTCAGCAGCACAGATGGACCTGCACCAAGGAGCCAGGGCTGCCAAGTGCCAACCTGGCACAAAGATTTCTGCTCTTACACAGATTCACACGTTTTCTGGGCACAATCCTGCTCCTGCCAGTGCAGAAGGCATGGGGTTACCAACCCAGGCCGCTTCCAAACACCCACCTCTATGAAAGCAACAATCACGGAGCCCACCATCACCACGCTGGCGTTCAGGGTGGCCCAAAGCAGCAGGGAGAAAGACAGGCCTCCTTTCTCAGTGAACTTGTCAATGTCTGGGGAAGCAGCTCAGGGAAAAGCCAGCATCAGTTGGGTAACCCTCCCTCCCACCACGATAAAGCATTGCAAAAAATGCACCTTGGCCTGTGGCAGATCCCATGCGCTCAGGGCGGCTGCAAAGAGCCTCCTCCTCTCTGGCAGCACCCAGCCACAGCTCAGCCCCACAGAGCGGCCAGGCACCCAGCAGTGGGGTCTGTGCCATCAAACCCAGGTAAGGAAGCGCTGCCCTCCCTCCCCAGTGCCCCACTGGCGGCTGCTGGGAGCAGGGATCCCACAGCCCCCTGGGAGGATACTGCCCTTCACCACCCGGTACTTCAGCCCAGCCAGGTTCTCCACCACGATGTCGATGAAGCAGGCGACGAGGCCGGTGAGGATGCCGATCATGGCACAGATGACCCAGCGCTTGATCTCCACTGTCCGGAAAGCCTGAGGGACAGCCAGCCATCAGACCCTGCTGCCACCCAGCCTGGCCCCTACCAGCATCGGTGGGGGGACACACGCCAACCCCCTGGCCACAGGCTCTGAGGAGAACTGCCCAGGCTGAGCCACGGAATTCCCTTATTGTAAGGCAGCGCCCCTGCTCCTCTGTGGGATCCCAGACAGCAGGAGGGCTTTTCCAGCTCACTTGCCTCCCTCCTGCTAGGCTTCCCGCTGCAGTCCCGACTCCCCACAGCCCTCCTGACTCCCCACAGCCCCCAGGGAGATGCTTCACACGGCTCAGGAGTCCCTCTGCTCCGGGACCTGTCTGTGCTGCCCAGCAAACACCAGATGCACCCAGGCCAGCTCTCATTCGAACCATCCTATGCTGGGTCCTTCCTCCTGAGGATTTACAGCTTGTCACAAGCTGGTCAGTGCCCACAAACCCACAAACCCTCCCTGGCTCCAGCACGACCTTCCCTGGAGTGGAGGAGCCCCAGAGCAGCCGGGTGGGGGACAACACCTTCCCTGGGCCATCCCAGCTGCAGGGACAGTGGACAAGCAGGTCACAGCCAGACTCACCGTGTGGTTTATCCTCCTCTCCTCCTCCAGGAACAGCTGGTTTTCACTGTTGTCATAGTCCAGGCTCTAGATTGGGAAAGAGAGATGCCGCTACCATCTAGCATGGGGACAAGACGCCTATGTGGGGGGAGGGCTGCCCTTGGACCCTCACCCCTGCCCCTCCACACTCCACACTGTCTTCCCCCAATCCCACTCCTTCCTCAGTAAACCCCCCCAGCTGGGCAGCCACGAGCCCTCACCCCACACATCTCACCTGCTGCATTCGAGGGCAGAGCCAAGATGGAGACAGGCACTTACCTCATACTTGAGGGACAGGAGCTTCTCATTGTGGGGAATCTCGTTGGGATGCTGCCGTGGGAGCTCTGTCTCCTGTGGGACATGACACATGGGTTAGTAGGGCCAGGTCTGAATCCAACCTACCCCCTACCACGTAACTGCTGGTGTGATGCTGGTTTCCACGCTCCAGGGAGGTGGGGAGGGCTGCAGAGACCCCAGCCCTGCACAGGCTCTGCCTGCGGGAGTGGGGGGGCTGAGGGCAGCTGGGATGAGCGTCATGCGAACGCCATCACCCATCACCTCTCTGCCCCAGGCAGGTGGAGGCTTTGCCCAACTGGATACCACGCTGCACCCTTGATCCATCATCACCCCCAGCAGCTCTGGCAGAAGACAGCCCTGCACCTCGGCAGGAAACGCCTTCAGCAACAAGCTAGGACCTATTTCAAGCAGATCCATGTTTTTTTGGGAAGAAACCAAATTCTGTTTCCCAAATGCTTCTGACCATGCAAGCTGTTCCCAGCCCCAAATTAGGACATCTACCCCCAGGGCAGCAGCACCCGACACCCTTCCCCAGCCCCATGTTACAGCTCTGGCCAAAGCCAGCCCAGCCTTTCCTCTGAGGCACTGGATTCAGACGTACTCCTTCCCATTTCAAGAGTTCCACAAGAAACATTTAGCAAAAGTCTTATTCCTGCTCTGAAGCTGAGGCAGGAGCATCAGGGGAAGAAAAACTTGGGTGTGCCCGGAGCAGGAATCACTTCAGACCTGAGAGTTTTTATGAGATGGCCCCTCTGCTACTGACTGCCCAGGGCTGAGACACCTTTGCCCTGGCTGCTGCCCATGATACGCCCCCTGCCTTGCCTTGCACCGAGCTGGGCAGCAAAGAGAAGCAGCTTGGAGTTCCCACAACAAGAGAGAAATCCTTTCCCACGCCACCCAGTCCCTTGGGAGGGTGGTTCCCATGCCAGCGGGTTGGTGCTGCCGCCCAGAGAGATGCAGGGGACAGCGGTGTCTGATGTCCTCTGGCCAGCACCGCCATGGAGAGGAAGCAGGTTCAGTGCAGGGAGAGGGGCAGCCAGCTGCCTGCACACCGAGGTCACCCAAGGGAAGCATCGGGGCCCTCGTGGGACAAGCAGGATATGAGCTGGGGGTGCCCCTTTCTAGCTCACCAGCTCACAGACGTCCTCATTGAGGTCCACATTGCTCAGCTGCCCGATGCGCAGGAAGGAGGAAGAAGCGAGCTGAGGAGAGATGGGAAAAGGGGGTCAAGCTCCTGAACGTGCCACAAGCCTTGGGAGGAGGAAGGAGCCAGGCTTGGGGGGGCTCATGCTGTGCCCCCTCACAGAGCTCTGCCTGCCCACCCACCGCCAGAGCCCCCAGAGCGCAGCACCCACCGATGGAAGGGCACACGGAGGAGACAGGACCCCATCACCCTGGAGGGAGCGCAGGGCAGCAGCTGTCTGCCAGGGTCTGGACACGCAGCTCCAACCTGTCAGCCAGCAGAGGCACCTCTTCCCAGGGAAGGCACCAGCCTGCTCCAGCTCATCTGGGTTTGGCACTCAGCACGAGCTGCCAGCAGCCTCTGGCTGGGGAGTGCAGCACCCTGACACAGCAAGCGTGCAGCCAGCAAGCCCGTGCTGAGCAGCACGTTCCACACTCCCTCAGAGCCAGGAGGGACAGAGTGCCATCTCTACGGCCACACCAAGACCTGCCAGGGCCTGTCCTCACACCTGGCCAGCGACAAGGGGTGGCCCAGGGAACGTCTGGGGACACTGCTGCCTCTCTGAGCCAGCCCCAGGATGATGCTGGGAAGGACGTTTGCGTCTCCCTCCGGGGAGCAGGTTCTCCTTTCACTGGTGATCGCTCCGCCTTGTTACTGGCAGTGCAGTTGTGTAACATGGGAGTTTTTGGGTTATTTGGGGCACCTCTTGTCTCCTGGCCCTGGCAGGCCTTAGGCTGCAGCTGAGCCAGCTGCCAGCTGGGCAGTGCTGCAAGGGGATCTGGCAGAAGAAGGCGAGCTGCCATCGCCCCTCTGCCCTTGTGGAGCACGGGGACGCACGAGGCTGTGAGCAGCACTGGCACTAAGCATGGCCCAAACACCGTTTCTCAACGTTAAGCTCTTCCCACCCAGAGCTTCACCCTGTCCCAGGCTGGAGAATAAAAGAGAGAAGGTGAGGAACAGCAGGGCACTGGCATGTCAGCCCAGCAAACCCCTGATCGAGCCCCTGCCGATTTAATCTCCACCGATCCCATCTGGAATGCGTGGGGCAGAGCGGCTGGGAGCTGCGCACGTCCCTGCAGATGGAGACTATCCCTTTGTGTTTGCAGCCTGACCTATTTTCCCATTTCTCCATCTGTCCCACGTTCTTGATCACTCCCTGACCCACAGGAGGGTTTTGCCCCAGCTTCCCAGACCTTCTTTGACACCTTTCTGCCCGCAGCAGCCTGAGCCCATAGGAGGGACTGAGCACGACAAGCTCCACGCAGCCCTTTTTGGACACTGGTTTGGTGGCTTCAGAAACGCAACAGATCAGGCAGCAGCAGGACCCAAGCTCGGGTGAAGGGAAAGGAGCTGCCACCAAACCTGAACTCTGTTAGGCAAGCAGCACCATTTACTATTCCCCCCTCAGGAAGCATCTGGGTGGGCGCAGCGAAGGGCTGGCTCCCATCTCACCCAGCATGGGCATCACGTGCCAGCAGGATGGGAGAACACACCTTCCATCAGCACCCATCCTTTGTAGGAGGGGCAGTGGGGATGCCGGAAGGCAGGAGCCAAGACAGAAGGTTATTTGTGTGTGGCTCAGGGCTCACCAAGCACATGGGCAGCCCTTCCCTCCCCTGGACACTTTTCAAGCTCCGGCTAAGCCAGCTGCTGAGGGGCATATTTGTTGGCATGACCGCAGTACAATTAACTCCATACAATGGGCACTGTTGCCAAAACCCAACGGATGTAGAGAGATTAAGGGCTGTCCCGTCCCAGGGGCAGCTCTTGGGGCAGCAGAGCTGGCCCCTGTGAGCAGTGGTGGCACCCAGCCCTCGGCAGTCACCCCGTTCAGATGGTTGAAGCTCACTCCTCACCCATTTTGAGCTCTGCAGAGATGCCTGGAGCCTTGCTCTGGACTGATGCTTTTGAACACCTCTGTGGGCAGGGCTGCTCTGAGCAGGGACCTCACCAGCTGCAGGGAGGCCCTCAAAGTTCAACAGCAGCAAACAGAAAGCCCTGCACATGGGACGGGTTAGAAAGCAGCTTTGCAGCAAGGCTGGTGCAGGAGCTGGGGAGGAGTCAGTGGCACACACTGCAGTGGGGATGCTCGACCAGCTCCAGGCACCAGGAGACTGGAGCCAGAAGGTCCAGGGAAGGGATCCCCAGCACCCCTCCAGCTGATGTCTGGTCTGGGCTCCCCGTGATCAGAAAGGCACAGAAATGCTGGAGTGAATCCAGGAAGACAGAGAGGGGCTGGAGGACATGGTACGACACAGGAGAACAGCTGGCAGACGACCTTGTTGCCACTGGTCCCCAGCAAGAGGCTCTGGGGAACATGGAGCTGGGCTCTCCTCGAAGCTTTGCATGGACAGGACAAGCAGCAGAGGCCGAGTTGCAGCGAGGGAACTTCTGCTTGCATACAAGAGCCAAACATTCACCCCAGGGGTGGCGATGCCCTGAACCTGGGGCCAGAGAGGCGCGGGATCGCCATCTTCGGAGACCCAATTCGCGCCGGATGTGGCCATGAGTGACCTGCTCCGAGGGATCCGCTCTTGGCAGGGGCTGAACTAGAGACATCCCAAGGCCCCCTGCCCCTTGGCACGCTGCTGCCCATGCCAGCACTGCTCCGAGACGGCGACAGCAAGCTCAGGATCCATCTCAGCCACCGCCACGGGGGAGCCGTTAACAGGCAGCACCTGGCTCTGCTCCTCAGCCCATCGCTGCTGCCATCGAGGCCGCTCCCCACAGGCCATCACCCACCCCCCACTCCGTACGCTGTCCCTTATCACCGCTCTGCTGCTCACTAACGAACTGGAAGCATGTGGCTTTTGTTATCAATGAGATAAAGCGCACAGCACAGATCGCCTCAGGAGCCCACAGCAGCATTGCGGAAGGAGTGGGAGGGAAGGAAGGGGATTTCCAGCCCCCAGAGCGCTCCCAGCCACAGGGTGCTCTGCCAAGGAGTCCCCAGCCCCTGCTCAGGTGGGCAGAACAGCTTCAGGCTGCATCATGGGCCCTCCAACACACAAGCACGGTGGCTGCGTGGAGTGAAGCCCATCACAATCATCCCCAAAACGCATCCAGGAGAGAAGAAATCTCCTCACCTCCAGGTCCATGAGTTGGGAGAAAGCACCTGGACTCTCTCTGGGGTGTCCCCACCAGCTGTGATCCTGCTCCCAGCCTCACATTGCCCCTCACCAGGGGACACACGACCTGCAGCCCAGCCACTGGGAACCAGGGCTCAGCCCAGCAGACTTCTCTTTTTTGCCCTTCTCCAGGAGAACACCCTCCCCTACCACGATTTTCCAACTGCAGCAAGTGTGGCAGCTCTCTGGCATCGCCACCCGGCTGCATGTGACACTCTGTTACCTGCTGTCACTTTGTTTTCTTCAACCTCATCTGGAGATGCAGAATAAAGGCACAGAAGAGGAGCCACCCACCAGACGCAGCCTGGTCCTCAGTTTGGTGGCCTCCTGCCCACCCTCCATCCTGGTCCAAGCACCCTCCGGAACAGAGAGAGGTGTTACACCAATCCCACCATCATGGCATCGTGGTACAAACATGGAGCTCATCCTCAGCAAAGAGCAAAGGAGAAGCATTATTTTAAGGAGCCACACTCCTTAAAATACTGGACGACAGAACGTCTGGGTGAGAGGACAAAGGCTCTGTCAGCACTCAGCTGGCCCCAAAAGCACGGCAGACCAGGCACAGCCCCTTTACCGTCCCGGCTCCTCCTCACCTCCTGCCCCCGAGAGCTCGATCTCAGTCTCTGGCTGCAGTCAGCCAGGGAGCTAAAGACCCATTTCCTTCTGCCACTTGAAGATCACTTTCATTTCCATGACACGAGCCCAGAAGAAAGGGAAGAAGCTCTGTCAGGGGCATTTTTATCATGTTACCGTGACCCCAGTATGAGTCTCATGTGGGCCAAGCGGCTACAGGCTCTTTGCTGTCCTACCTTCACTTTTCAGTCCGTGAGGCTACACAGCAGAGATGTCAAAGGACCATCTGAGGGGGAGAAGGGTCTGCCCCGTGCCAGGAGGCAACCCCAGCACCATGGTGACAACCCACCCCACCATGAGAACCTTGTCCTAACTTACCCACAGCCGTGAGAGCTGGCTAATCCCTCTTTTAACACCCCCAGACCTGCAGAACTCACCACGTGGTCTTTAGAGACGCCGTGTGCTGTGAGTGCACGCGGTGCGCTGTACCGGCTGGGACAGTTGGTGTTACTTTCACACCGGAGCAGCTACAACAGCGCTGGGGACTCCCTGCAGCCGCCACGGCCTGCTCCCGCAGCGCCACGCTCAGCGCTTCCAGCCTAACAAACCCTGCCTTTCCCTCTGATTAGCCTGCTGTGCCGGCTTGCCCGGGAACAGGGGGGCACAGGACCACGCTTGGTCCCGCTAACGGTGGGTGAGCACCACCCCGCCTCATCGAACTCGGGTCCCCCAGCAGAGTCTCCATAAGAAATCCAGGGTGGTCACCAAGGCAGGGCAGCCCCTCTCCCGCTCGGCGCTGCTGCGGCAGCATCCTGACACACCGCCCAGCCCTCGGCCCTGGCCCAGCACAGCCTGCCCAGCCGCCGCTCCGCTCCACAACTGGTGCTGAGTGCTTCAGCCAGCGCCACGGCGCGCTCCGGCTCACCGCGCCGCACGCGGGGGAGAGCAGGCTGGGCAACCCGCCCGAGCAACGGCCTCTCATGCGCCTCAGACAAGTTTCTCTTCGGTTAATTACCCAAAATTAACTGGCAAGAAGGACTCGCCCTGCGTTTGTAACATGTCCCGCTCTGCATCTCTGCCGGGGCAGCTCCGTGTGTGGCGCAACACCCATCAGCACACCGGCGCTGGGCAATCCTGTGCCAGAGCCCCGGCGCTGCCCAGGGCCCCGGCTGCGGGCTCCCTCGCAGAGCCACCATCATTGGAAGAGAGGGAGCGGGCAGCCCCAGCGAGCAGGACATGGCCCCTGCTCAGTGCCCACTCTCACCGGCAGGGCCCGGGCGGGCAGCGGGCAGGCCTGGCCCTGCACAGAGGCCCCAGGCTGTGAGTCAGCCCCGAGCTCAGGTTTTCCCCTGAGTGATCTCAGAGCCCCGTGGCAACTCTGTCCTGGCTTCCCCCTGCACCCAGCCCCACCAGGCTCTGCTTGCCCCAGTGCAGGGGAGCCCGGAGAGGCCCAGGCCTGCGCCCAGGGCTGTTGGGGAGCGAGTCCCAATACCTGTCATAGAATCATAGACTGGTCTGGGTTGGAAGGGACCCCAAGGATCACAGAGCTCCAACCCCCCTGCCACAGGCAGGGCCACCAACCACCAGGCCTGGAGCTACACAAGGTTCCCCAGGGCCCCATCCAACCTGGCCTTGAACACCTCCAGGGACGGGGCACCCACCCCCTCTCTGGGCAGCCCGTTCCAGCCCCTCACCACTCTTTCTGTAAAATACTTCCCCCTAATATCTCATCTAACCCTTCCCTCCTTCAGCTTCACTCCATCCCCCTTGTCCTGCCAGTCTCTGCCCTTTAACAAGCTGATTCCCCTCCTGTTCCTCTGCTCCCTTCAGGGACTGGGAGGCTGCAATGAGGTCCCCCCACAGCCTTCTCTGCTCCAGGCTGAACCCGCCCAGCTCCCTCAGCCTCTCTTTGTAGGAGCTGCTCCAGCCCTGTCCCGGTAACCCCCTACTCCCCACCCAGCCCCGGGGCCACGAACACAGTTAAACACTAGGGGGAGAACGGGAGGCGGACGCTGCCCCGTTCCCCCTCCGGCGGCCTCTCGGCGGAGGGGGCCCAGGCCGGAGAGGAACCGCCCCGGCAGCGCCGGAACCCCCTTCCCGGGGCGCCGGAACCCACCTGTCGGGCGCCACTCGCCGCCCCGGGCCCGGTGCCGTTGAGCAGCGGGGTGGTCTCGCCCACGCACTCGTCCTCGTCGTCCTCGTCGCAGCCGCGGCCGGACCAGGACACCTTCTTGGCCACGTTGGCCATGCGGGGCAGCCACGGCACGGCTCCACCGGCCCCGCTCACCGGCCAGTCATGTGATCGCCGGGTCGCCGCCCGCACGTGACCGCTACGGCGGCCGGCGGGGCCCAATGCCACCCCGGGGCACCACGGGAGTTGTAGTCCCCGGCTGCAGGCCCGGCCCGCGGCGAGGCCCCGGCGCCGAACGCGGGGCTCGGCCGGAGCCGGCGCTGCTCCTGCTCCCCGGGCGGGGAGTGAGTTGCGCGGGGCACCCCGCGTTCTCCGGCCGAGCCTCCCTGCGGCGGCACGGCGCGGGCCCGGCCGCGGGGCCCCTCCGGCGGGGGTGGGCGCGGGCCGGGCGGTACACGGGCCCCGGGCGGTACACGGGCCCCGGGCGGCACCTCCGGCCCATCCCCTGCCGCGGGGGATTCCGTGCTGCGGCTTCCCCCGCGCCGGGACCAGCGGCAGGGCTCGGGCAAGGCTCAGGCCCGGCTGGGGATCTGCACCCTGTGCGGAGCGGGGCCGCCCGGCGAGACGGAAATAAACGAGGCAGCTTAACGGGAGCAGTTTAATGGGGACGACGGGGCCGTAGGGCGTTGGGATGGGCCGCAGGGCTGGTCTCGCTGCCGCTGAACCCTGCCTGCCAGAATCTCCTCTCCCCAGAACCCGGCGGGCCCCGGCCTGAGCCGCCCTCGCTGCCCGGGCCCCGCCACGGGAGGACGCAGCTCAGGCTGCCCGGAGCGCTGCGGGACCAGTCCCGGGCGCCGGGCGCCAGCCCCCCTGCCGCCGCCGGGCGCCCCGCGGGCACTGCCGGAGACGGGGACACGCCACCCTCTGCGCCCCGCCCTGCAGGGAGGCAGCGGACAGCGTGAGGAGGGGCCCGCGGGGCAGCCCCTGCCCGGTCGCCATGCCGGCCACCTCCCCCGGCAGGAGAGCCCGGCTCCAAAGGGCTAAGCCAGCCAGGTGCCCCACAAAGGCTTCCGTGCTGCCAAGAGCCCCGCCAGCGCGGTCCTGCTCCCGGCCCAACACCAGCGAGCCACCAGCGGGGATCTCATACCCCTGCCGGAAGCCGGAGCCGGCGGCCAGCAGCCGTCTGTCCACATAGAATCGATACTGGCCCTGGGCAGAGGACCAGATGAGGCAGAGGTGGTGCCAATGGCCATCCAGGAGCCACGTCACTGGGAGCTCCCGAAACTCCCCGTCCCCCATGCTGAAGCGTGCGGAGCCAAGCTGGTCCTCGCTGTGGCTGTGCACTGCCAGCTTGCTGCTGCCGTCCGCGGTGGTGTAGGAGATGAGGGCACCAAGGCTGGGGGCTGGGGTAGCCAGCCAGGCACAGACTGACAGTGCCCGCAGCTCCCGGTGCGGCCCTGGCCCCAGGATGGCCACGTGCTCGCCAGAGGTGTTGGGGAAGAGCAGGATGGCACCAGTGTGGCAAGCTGGGGAGGTGGGTACCATGGTGGGGGGTCTGGACCTACCCTCTTCTGGTGGCTGAGGGTTCGGTGGCTGCTCCTGGGGAGCAGTGGTCATAGTGGGGTCACCCAGTGCAGCTTGGGCTCCTGGTGCTGCCTCACAGGGGAGCTCCGCATCCTCCCCAGGCGCTTCACCAAGCCTGGCATCAGCTGGCAGCCGCTGCTCCTCCTCCCACTGCAGTTGTTGCCAGGCCTTTGGGTGCTGTGGGTTGGGGCTGTTGAGGCCCACCTGGCCCCATGGCTGCTTCAGCTGGCTGCCCCAGCTCTGGACAGCGTCTGGCAGGCCGTGCAGCTCAGTGCCAGCCTCCCCCGATGCACACTGTGGGTGGGGGAGTGGGCAGTGCAGCCGGCTCAGGGCACCCACTGTCCCCTCCAGCTGTTTCAGCCTGCGGTGCAGCCGCCGGCCAGTGGCAGCCAGGCGGGCCAGCTCAGCGCCCAGGGCAGCCTGGGCGGCAGCAGCCACCTCTGCCTGCTCTGCCAGCGCCTGGAAGCGTTGGTCTATGTTGTAGGAGATGTTGTAGTTCTTGGCAATGCTCTGGAGATGGCTCAGTGTCACCTCCCGGAGCTGGTGAACCTGCAGGGGAGCAGGACAAGGTGGGGTGAACCCACATCCTCACGCTGGGCCTCCGCTGCCTGGCCTGAAACAGAGTGTCCCCCCATGCCCCCACCCCACCCCGGGCACCCACCTGCTTCTCCAGACGCTGAAGCCGCAGGACTGGGGGGCCTGGGTGGGCTGCAGGCCCCGGAGCCTGGGCCAGGCCACCCCACTGGGTAGCAGCGAACACCAGACAGAAGGGCAACACCGTCCCCGCCATGGCGCTGCGGGCGTGTTCTGCCTGCACAGCAGAGCCAGCCCCGGCCCCGCGGCGCCTCTCGGGGCGGCCTCCATGATGAGATTTGCAGCCTGCTTGGCACGTCGCTGTGCCCCAGGGCTCGCAGCCTCCAGCCCCCAGCCACACGCTCGGTGGGGGTGTCTGGCCCCAGTCACGGAGCAGGGACTGGGCAGGGACAGGCGTGGGGAGACTGTGGGCTGTGGGGCAGCTCCTGGAAGGCAGAGGGTGGGGGGAGCTTGACCCCCGTGCTGGAGGTGGGGCAGGAGAGGTCGGGAAGTACAGGCAGTGCAGTCAGTACAGTCACAGAATCACAGATTCACAGAGCTAGGGGTTGGAAGGGACCTCCAGAGCTCATTGGGTCCAACCCCTCTGCCAAAGCAGGGGCCCCAGGACAGGGTACACAGGTTGGCATCCAGACAGGGCTGGAATCTCTCCAGAGAAGGAGACTCCACACACCCTGGGCAGCCTGTCCCAGGGCTCCCTCACCCTCTGCCTTCCAGGAGCTGCCCCACAGCCCAGTTCCACAGTTGGTGTGTAACTTCCTGTGCTCCAACTTGCAGCCATTGCCCCTTGTCCTGTCCCCACAGACCATTGAAAAGGGGCTGGCCAATTCCCCGTGTCCCACTTTAAATATTTATAAACATTAAAAAGATCCCTTCTTAGCCTTCTTTTCTCCAGGCTGAAGAGCCCCAGCTCACTCAGCCTTTCCTCACAGGGGAGATGTTCCAGGCCCTTCATCATCTCCATAGCCTCCTCTGGACTCTCTCCAGGAGATCCCTGTTTTTATCCCAGGGAGCCCAGCACTGGACACAACACTCCAGGTGGGGCCTGACCAGGGCAGAGCAGAGGGGGAGGATCAACTCCTTTGACCTGCTGGCCACACTCCTTTTGATGCCCCCCAGGATCCCATTGGCCTTCTTGGCCATCAGGGCACACTGCTGGCTCATGGCCACCCTGTCACCCAGCAGGACCCCCAGGTCCTTCTCCACAGAGCTCCCCTCCCACCTTAGGAGCATACTGCCATTGCCAGTGGTGCCACAGCAGCTGGTGGGAATGAGGTGAGGCTTTGCTGGCTGCTGTTTGTAACTGTGCTGTGCCAAGGAGTTGAGCTGAGTTTTCACATCAGCTCTAAGAGGCTTTTCTATTCAGGCTTCTCTCCTGGGCTTGGGACTCGGCCCCGTGTTTGTGGCTGGATCCTTCCAGCAAGCGGATGCCAGGGGTCCTGGCTCCAGCCAGGCCAGAGCTCCCCTCCCTAAGCAGCCAGTATAGGTGAGGTGAGTCAGCCCAGGCTGGTTCCTCGCCACATGACATGGCTCCCCCATCGAAGGGGCTGGGTGGGGAAGGGTGCTCCTGGGAGCTCTTTTCCCAGCCCCACAGCATTTATTTCAGCCCCGGCCCCACAGTCTTTATTCCAGCTCCAGTTCCAGGTTCAGCTCTGCTGTGTCTCAGCTCCAGCTCTGTGAGTTCTCAGCTCCAGCCCCACAGTCTGGATTTCATCCCTGGGCAATTTCAGCTCCTTTCCCACACCAACAACCTTTATTCCAGCTCTGCAGCTTTTATTTCCAGCCCCAGAGTCTTTATTCCTGCCCCAAGTGATTCCAGCTCCTTTCTGAACCCCACACCAATAATTTCAGCCCCAGCCCCACAGCCTTTATTCCTGCCCCAGGTTCAGTGTTTCGGCTCCAGCCATGGCCAATATTCAGCTCCAGCTCTGTTGTGTCCCAGCTCCAGCCCCACAGCTGTGATTTCAGCTCCAGTTCTGAGGTCTCAGCTCCAGCCCTATGTCTGGATTTTATCCCTGAGTGATTCCAGCTCCCTTCCAGACCCCACAGCACTCATTTCAGCCCCAGCCCCACAGCCTTTATTCCAGCCACAGCCAATATTCAGCTTCAGCTCCAGCCCCACAGCCGTGATTTCAGCTCCTTTCCCACACCAACCACCTTTATCCCAGCTCTGTGGATTTTGTTTCCAGCCCCACACTCTTTATTCCTGCCCTCAGTGATTTCAGCTCCTTTCCAAACCCCACAGCGTATATCGCAGCCCCAGCCCTAGAGCCTTTATTCCAGCTTTAGTTTTTATTTCTGCTCCAGCCCCGAGTGATTTCAGCTCCTTTCTGAACCCCACACCAATAATTTCAGCCCCAGCGCCATGGTCTTTATTCCAGCTCTGAGATTTCAGCTCCACCCCCAAATAATTTCAGCTCCTTTCTGAATCCCACAGCCTTTATCCCATCCCCAGTCTTTATTCCTGCCCCAAGTGATTTCAGCTCCTTTCTCGCACCAACCACCTTTATTCCAGCCCTATGGTTTTTATTTCCAGCCCCACGTGATTTCAGCTCCTTTCTGAAACCCACAAGCTTTATTCCTGCTCTGAGTGATTCCAGCTCATTTCCAAGCCCCACTCTACTGCTTCCCCCATTTCTTCCAGCCCCTCACCCCTAACCCCCCATTTATTCCAGCCCTACTGACTTTATTCAGGCTCCAGCTCTACATCTTCCCTCTGCCCTCTCCCTGCAGCACCGGGGGCTGTCAACAAGGCCGTAAATCAATAACTGTAATCAGTCACAGCCCCCCTGCCCAGCTGCCACGGTCCCCCAAAGTGTTGGCCCCCAGCCTCAGCTGCATGCCGTGTCCTGCACTTTAGCAGCCAATGTGCCTGGAGCCCCACCTGCGGTGAGGGTCCCACAGCCCTGACACCCCCCCAGCCCCTGCCAGCAGCAGCAGTTGGGGAGGGGGAAACAGCTGCTGGGCCACCTTCAGCCCCCCCCCCCCGTTTCAGGCCGACACACAGCACTTACGTCTTTGGGGGGCTGGAGGCACCCCCGGGGCTGCTGCTCAGGCTTTTGGGGGAATGGGGCGGGGGAGGGGCGGTGGTGCACCCACCCCAGGGCCCGGGAGTGCTGAGGAACTGGGGGCACCTCCCGCGAGGCGGAGCCAGCCCCGGGACACCGGGGGCAGCGGCACCCCCTGGGACAGACTTTATTTCACTTCACTGTTCTCGGGGTCTTTGAACCATTGGGGCACATGGCGGGTTTCACAGTCACAACTTTATTGGCGTCACGAGTCTTTAATTAACGCTCCAAGATCCCGCTCGCGGCAACACCCCCGCCTCGCCGAGCACATCCCCTACCCCCGACCCGCGCTGGGGCTCCAGACCCCCCGCGTCTCTAATGGACCGTGCTCCTCCAGCCTGTGGCCGCGGCTCAGCGACATGAGCAGCAAGCGGCCCCCAGGACAGGACCCCGCTGCCGCGCCGGGAGCGACCCCCCACACAGGCCGCCCGGCCCGAGCCCCCGTCCCACGCCGCGGGCCCACCCCAATACACGAGGCCCTCGGCAGCCAGCACGGCGCCGACCCGCTCCCGCCGCTCCCCGGCCAGGCTCACCAGCGTTCCAGAGCCCGCGGGACAACACCATCACCAATCTCTCCCTACGCCCGCCGCATCTGACTGACAACAGCGGGAACCCGCCGCCGCTTTTAATGCGTCTGGCCACGCCCACCGCCTCCCGCCCGCCTATCGCTGCCGCGCCAGCCTTCTGCTCTGGCCCAATCACGCCATTCCTTTTCAATCCGGCCCCGCGCGGTCCCGAAACTGGGCCCGGCCCGGCCCGAGAGGCCCCGGAGCGGTGGATCCTCCGCGCCCCCCGTTCCTGTCAGGGTCCCGCAACCCCACCCTCGCTCGGGGAGGTGTCCCGGGGCCATGGGCGGGGGCTCCCGGCAGCTGCGGGGCGGGGCCGGGCCGGGCCGGGCGGAAGCGGCCGGGAGCTGGAGGGAACGGGGCAAGGGGCGGGTTCTTCACAGCGCCAAGCCCAGTCGTCGCCGCTGAGGTTGTACATCAAACACTGTCATCCCTCACACAGCCCCCTGAATAAAGCGGTGGTGTCCCCGTTTCGCACAGAGACTATCTCAGACGTTGAGTTCGGCCTGGTGTATCAGTGTACGCCAGCGTCCTGCACTTTGGGGGCAAATATGACCGGACCCCCACCTCTGGTGAGGGGCCTGCAGCCCTGACCCCTCTCCCTCCCCGCAACAGCATTTGGGGAGGGGGAACAACTGCTGGGCCTCCTGTTCCCCCTTCCCAAAGGCTGGTGCTGAGACCCATTTTCCCCCACTGCCTCCTCAGCTGGTTTCAGGCCCAGACCCACAGCCAAGACTCTGGGGCCAAGGCCTGAAAACACAGCACCTCGTCTTTGGGGGCAGGGGTGGTTGTCAAGCTTCCAAACTCCAGGACTGAGCTGGGCTGTCCAGCCCCTAACACAGCGCTCAGTCCTCACCTTGAGGCGGCTGGAGACACCCCCAGGGCTGCTGCTCCAGAAAGTTGTGTGAAGGGAAAGGGGGAGGGCGCCCACTCCCAGCCCAGGGCCCCGGCCTGGGCGCTCTTGGGAACTAGGGGGCACCTCCCACAGGGAGGAACCAGCCCCAGGGCACCTGAAGCAACATCCCCCCACCCACACCCGACGAAAGTTTTATTGCACTCGGTTACGCTTCACAACACCACAGTTCTCCTTGTGCCTTCGATTACAACAGCACAATGAAATTATAACGGGGGGTAGCAGCGTTTCCTGTTCTATCTTTATTTAACCACCAATTCTCGCCCCAGTCCACCTGGGAGCCGGGACGGGGACACCCCAGCACAGCTCGGCCGCACCGCGACCCCTGTGCGGCTGGGGAACCGAACCGCCCCCACGCCCCGGGCAGCAGCCGTGGCACCGCCTCCACCCTCCCCGCGGACACCGGGACCCGCGCCGACTTCCAGAGCTGCACCCGCCCGAACCAGAGGAGAGAAGCCAGCAGGACGGGGCTCGGCTCTGCTCAGCCCAAGGGACAGGACAGGCTACCTAACCCGGGACACCGCCCGCCCGAACCTGCCTCAAGACGGCTCTCCCCACCCGCCTCCTGCCGGGCACTGCCGGCCCCCCAGCCCCGTCTCCTACCACCGGCACCGGAACACACGGCGAAAAGAGGCTCGGGGCAGGTCAACGTCGCCCCGGCCCAGCTCACCGGCGCTCCCGCGACAGCAGCTCCAGTACGGCTCGCCCCTGCCCCTGCCCCTGCCCCTGCCCCTCTGCATGGGCGTCACCACGCACACACCCTCGAGGCCCCAATCCCGCCCTGCTCGAGCGCTCCGAGCTGTTCTCTATCCGGTCCGACCCAGCCCCGCCCGTCACGCCGCCCCGCCCCAGCGGCCTCAGCGCCGTCCAATCGCGTCTTGTTCTTTCAATCCGGGCCCGCCCGCTCGCCCCCCTCCCGCTCCGCGTCCCGGCCGCTCCCGTCCCCCGGAGGCCGCGATCCCGCCGCCGTTTCGGGAGAGTCGTAGCCCCGGCGGCAGGCGTTGGTGTGCCCGGGGCGGGGGGTCCTCATCGCGATCAAGCCCCCGAGCCGGGAAGAATCTCAGTTCGCGTCGTCCGGGCTCCAGTGGGAGCGCCCGGGCCGGCTCCTCTCCGGGAGAGGACCCACGGCCTAGAGGGGGACGGGGCGGCACCAGGACCCGGGCCGGCGGCTTGCAGAGCTGGGAGGTGACACTGGGCACTGTTAGGACCATACTCTCGGCTTGGAAAGCGCAGAGCCCCAGAGTCACTGGGGTGCTTGTGGGCTACATGGGGAGGTTTCAGGCCAGGAGCATTGTTCAGTGCTCACACGTTGGGTTTGGGAACTATTGCTGGGCGTCTACCAGTTTAAAGTGTGGACGCTTTCAGAGCTGGGGAGTGATGTAGGGCACTGTTTGGACCATCCCCTTGGCTTGGAAAGCACAGAACCCCAAGGTCACAGTGGCTGCTTGTGGGCTACATGGGGAGAGCTCAAGGAAGAGGTGGAGAGACTGAGAACCATCAGGGAGTGCGAGAGGGAGATTGGTTGGTGGAGTAACTCCCTGGCACGCCAGAGGGAAAATCAACAGGGAGATTTTCCCCCCAGAATGATGGACTCCCAGCCCTATGAGGCAGAACGGGGAGAAGTGGGAGCTTTTACTGTACGTTTAGCAACATTGAAGTGGCATGTTGCTAAAGCCTGAAAAGGAGTTGGGAAAGATAGTCCCTTTCTCTTCTCTAGGAAAGCACAGAGCACCAAGCTGAGAAGGACAGTTTGTGGGCTAAATGAGGAGGTTTCATGCCAGGAACATCTTGTCATCGCACCTTTCTTTTCAGCGCTTCATCCGGATGTTGAGCAATATTGAAGCTGCATTATGCTAAAGCAGGGAAATGACGTAGGGCAAGAACAGTCGCTTTCCCTTCTCTTGGAAAGCACAGAGCACCAAGCTGAAAGGGACTGTTTGTGGGCTATGTGAGGGGGTTTCAAGCCAGGAACCTCTTTCAGTCCTCACACCTTTGTTTTAGCTCAGCAAGTCTGAGTCTGGCTGCTGGTAGTGGCTAAAAATGACTTATGGCATTATGAGAAACGTTCCCTTGGTTACTAAAGGACTGACCTTTAGGACCATTCCCTGGATCAGGAAAGCCCTGAGCCCCAGGGTCAGAGGGGCTGCTTGTGGGCTACATGGGGAGGCTTCAAGCCAGGTATGTCTTTCAGTCCTGGCTCCTTTGGTTTGGGAGCTACAGCTGGATGTTTAGCATGCTTGAATATGAATGCTGGTAGAGCTGAGAAATTAACTCAATTGAAAATGACTTGTCATAGCTGGAAGCTTTCCCAAGAGCTTGCCTTGAAAGAATATCACCCCAGTGTGGCTGAGGTTTGTCCCTGGAAGGGTTTGTATGGGTTTTATTGAAGGGCAGTGCTACATTTCAAACACATTGTTTTTGCATGAAACATGCCCTTTTGGCTGTTTCTCTGCTCATACACCCTTGCAAGTACTGAGTCCTGGGGGCAGTTTGGGGCACCACAGTGCAAGAGGGACATGAAACTATTGTAGAGTGTCCAGAGGAGGGCAAAAAAGGATGAGGAAGCGTCTGGAGGGGAAGGCTTATGAGGAGAGGCTGAAGTCCCTGGGTTTGTTCAGCCTGGAGAAGAGGAGGCTGAGGAGAGACCTCATCACAGTCTGTGGCTTCCTGATGAGGGGAGCGAGGGGGCAGGTGCTGATCTCCTCTCTTTGGGAACCAGGGATAGAATTCAAGGGAATGGTGTGAAGCTGTGACAGGGGAAGTTTAGGCTGGGTGTTAGGAAGAGGTTCTGTCCTGAGAGGGGATCAGGCCCTGGCACAGGGTCCCCAGGGAAGGGGTCACAGCACCAAGCTGGGCTCAGTTCAAGAAGCGTCTGGCTGATGCCCTCAGTCCCATGCTCTGACTGGGCTGGGCCTGTGTGGAGCCAGGGGTGGGTGTTGATGGGCCTGGTGGGTCCCTTCAGCTCAGGAGATTCTGGGATTGCAGAGGGTTGGGATGGCTTTGAAATCTCGCCAGTGATCTCATTCTATGGTCGGGGAGACTGAGCGTGGGCGAGTAGATGGCTTCACTGAGCTCCCATCATGACGCTGGCCACGCTGGGGCTGCAGCCCCTCGCCGTGAGGCACGGTCCTGTGACCAACGCTGCTGGGGACAAGCTTCCTCCCAGGCAGATCCTCCTCCTCCTCCTCCACCCCTCAATCTGCGTAATGTTCCTGGGGCGTGCAGCAGCTGCTGACATGAAAAGGCAGCACCAGGAGCACAGGGAATATTTAGCTTCTTTTAATTGAGAAGGGTTTTGAGTTAAAAAGTTAGTCACGCTGTCGGCTTTTGTTCTTTATTTCTTCTCCCCCTCACAGCTGTTTCTGCCAACTAAAAATAAGTTGAAGCAGCAAACAAAACATGAATAATCATCTCTCCACAAGGGCTAAAATACCAGCAGGAGATGCTCCTTGAGTCATAGTTGCTCTCAGTGCAGAGTGCCCTCAGGTAGATCCCATTCTTTCCAGCAGCAGAGAAAGGCAGGACATGGGGAAGGTAATATCTGAGTGAGAGGTTAAAGCTGGGTGAATACAAGGAGATGGGAGTTGAGATGTTTAGAAGCAATAGACTTTGTCCTGTTTTGTCCTCTCTAGAATCATGTGGCAGAACATAGAACCACAGAATGCTTTGGGTTGGAAGGGACCTCAAAGGTCATCTAGTTCCAAGCCCCTGCCATGGGCAGGGATACCCTCACTAGACCAGGCTGCCCAAAGCCCCATCCAACCCAGCCATGAACACCTCCAGGGATGGGGCTTCCACAGCCTCTCTGGGCAGCCTGTGCCAGGGCCTCCCCACCCTCAGAGTAAAGAATTTCTTCCTAACATCTAACCTAAACCTTTCAGCTTGAAGCCACTGCCCCTTGTCCTGTCCCTGCACTCCCTAGTGAACAGCCCCTCTCCCCCTTTCCTGTAGGACCCCTTTAAGTATTGGTACACTGCAATGAGGTCACCCTGGAGCCTTCTCTTCTCCAGACTGAACAATCCCAACTCTTGCAGCCTGTCTTCATAGGAGAGGTGCTCCAGCCCCTCGATCATCTTCATGGCCTCCTCTGGACTTGCTCCAGCAGCTCCATGTCTTCCCTGTACTGGGGACCCCAGAGCTGGACACATCACTGCAGGTGGGGTCTCATGAGAGCAGAGCAGAGCAGAGGGGCAGAATCCCCTCCCTCGACCTGCTGGCCACCCTGTCCTTGATGCAGCCCAGGGCACAGTTGGCCTTCTGGGCTGCCAGTGCACACTGCCAGCTCATGTGGAGCTTGTCATTGATCAGTACTCCTAAGTCCTTCTCAAGGCTGCTCTCCATCCATTCTCCACCCAGCCTGTAGTTGTGCTTGGGATTGGGCTGCCCCACATGCAGGACCTTGCCCTTGGCCTTGTTGAACTTCATGCAGTTCACATGGGCCCATCTCTCCAGCCTGTCTAGGTCCCTCTGGATGGCATCCCTTCCCTCCAGCATGTTGACCTCACCACACAGCTTGGTGTCATCAGCAAACTTGCTGATGGTGCACTCAATCCTGCTGTCCATGTCATCGACAAAGATACTGAGCAGTGCCAGACCCAGCACTGACCCCTGAGGTCAGTGGGTTTATCACTGACAGGCCAGATCAGAGGCTGACTAGTCTGTGGTGGGATTCATGTTGCCAAGCAAGTCCTTCTGGCAAGATCTTTGAAAGCCTGTGGTGTCTGCTAGCCCTGCCCAGAGCTGGCAGATGGGACAAGAGTGGGACCTGCGCCCTCTCCAACAGGACACCAGGTTGGATACACTGTCCTTCACACTTCTGCACCTCCTTGGAAAGGCAATACGCAGTGTAGGTCCCTACAGAGGAGAAAGTTGAGGAGTGTGTGTCTTAATCACAGCTGCCAGCTCCTGAGCTGGATTTCCCTGATTCATCCTGCCTCTGGTTCCAGTGAATGGCAGGCAGAGGGTTGTGTTTCTCCTAAATCAGAGTGCCTCTTCACTCCCTTTGCATCTGTTGGCTGTGGAAGTGAGGTTACTCAAAGAAGGTCTTTGTTTTTGGCCTTGATTGCTGTGATTTAAGCAAAATTCAACAAAGGTGTAATGCTTACTCAATACTGCCAATCCTGTGTTCCTTCTGAGGACAAGAGCTGTTGCTACAGTAGCTCAAGTTTCCATCAAGGTGTTGATCCCTCTTGATAAGAGATTCAAGGGCCTGAGACCATCAGATCTAAGCAGTTCATCCATGATCACCAACCACATTCTCCTGGCCAAACAGGAACTTTGTTGAGAATACCTTTGCATCAGGCAAACAGGGGCTTGTTCGTTCTCACATCCCTTTGCAAGAGACAGTTAATTGCTGCACAGGCTGTTGCTCACTGGTGTCCTGGTTCTCGACAGCTTCAGCCTTTTAAGCCTTTTCAGATGGGCAGTTGTGGAAGTCCTTAGAGCTAGCCTGTTTTTCCACCCTGATTTCTACATGGATTATGATCAGATACAAATGTGCAGGTTTTGAGGAAAGAGCAAAGATGGATTTTGGTCAAACAGGACTTAACAGAAAGTGGTATAAGCAAACACAAAGGTAGGAACCCTGCCTGATGCCTTCAGCTAGTGAACGAGTTAACAATCGGCTTTGTTTGGACACTCTGGATGTGCTCAGCAGTTGAACACCAGTGGCTGCATTACATGCCATCACAGCAGTAATTTAATTCAGATTTACAGCAAAACAACATATGTCTGCATCACACAGCAGAGCTGCATGGTTTGCAGAGGTTCTTCCCTCTTCCCTGCCCTCCCCAGACTAGCACTGTCCAAGATGTTTCCAGAATCGAAAATGAAATGCCTGTGATATTAGAGGGCTACATCAACGTTAATTAGCCAAGCTGAAACCCAAGGGTAATTAGCTCAGCTGCAGCAGCATCACAGCTATCCTGCCTTCAGGATCTAACGTTTCCGCAGGGTCTGATGTGATGCCGTTTCGAACACCAGGATGCCTGAGGCTTGGAAACAAGCGTGCAACAGGGAGCCCTTGTGTTAGGAGTTTTACATAGTCTGTGATTATTCAATCAATAAGCATGGCAGTTTTATATTATAGCGTCTGAAGCTTGCGTTCAGTCACTGTGAAATGGTATCTTTTCCTCAGTTCAAAGGGCAAACGAGAGCAATAGAGGCCATTTACTGGATGAAAAGCTGAAACGCTCTGTGAATTTTCCTGGCAAATCATTCTCTGCTGTCAGAAGGCTAAATTACTGAGAGGGTAGAAGAGCCAATTTTCTCTCAAAAGAGCCAATCCTCAATTGAAATAGTGGCACCAGTCTTCATAACTTCTCTCGTCTCACTTTTAGAAGGGTGAAGTAATTTGTCTATTACACTCAGCTACAGGGCTGGAGAAGGAAGTTGCCCTCTGAGGGAGGAAAGTGCTTCTCCAAATCCAGCTGCAAATTGGGTGGAAGCGTTTGTCTGAGGTCCTCAGATGCTGAGGCAGCTCTGGATAATGTTTTATGTCAGGCCATCTCAGCATATTCTCTAACGGCCACATCCCTCTCCTGTAGGCATCTCCCCATAACGTTCCAGAGCATAATTCCCAGTCCCTGCTCTTTAAGTTCATGCTGACATTTACTAATTATGCTGTTTGGAGGCAGCGCTGCAGATTGGCAAGGAAGGCCAATGGCAGAGCAGGACATCTGTAATATCTTCAGCCTTTCTCCAAACTCTTTCCTAAGGAACATGCTTGGAAAACACCTCGGGAGAGTGGCATCCTTCAGCTGCAAATCAGGACATGGAACTACCACGAGGTGGCATTAAACCCATACGATGGGGCATCAAACCTTCCGCTGTTGGGTTTTTTCCAGTCCTGAGGACACCTGGGTGCTGAAGTCCTAACCCAAGCAGTACACTGATACTTCAGAAGCAGAAGCTCTTGATTTTACAAAGCTTCTTCACACTTAGTACTGCTGTGAGTAATTTCACCGCCTTCCACGAGTAGTACTGCTCTGCAGTAGTGAACGCACAGAACTCAGGCTGGCTGCAGGAGGCAGGTTAATGCAGTGTGCTCCAAAATCCAGGCCTGGCCTCACCCAGGCAGAGGAAGAGCAAACACAGCTTTTAGCAACAAACGACTTGACCAGAGTAGCCTGGGGTTTCGTTTCCCTGGAAAGGGGCTGTGGTTTCTGCTGCTGCTCCCTGCTGCCTGCCCCTGAAATCTCCCTGCTCAAGGATAAACAAGTGCTCGATCTACTGATCCAGCTGGCTCACTGGCTCACGTGAGGTCCTTGTTCTGTGAGGACAGGCTGCAAGTGGTGGGTGCCCAGGGTGTGCTCCTGTGAGGCCTTCAGCAGCCAGGCACCGCGCTCTGCATGGTGCAGAGACTCTCGGCAGCGATGAGCGGTGTTGGGGGGGTGAAAGGCACAGTGATACTGCAGGAAACCCACCGAAAAGGAGGCACACTTGTGTCTCATAGGTCCTCACAGCTTTGTGTCCCGTGGTGGTGTGTGTGAAATGAGCACACTGGCTCTGCCAAGTGCAACAACCTGCCTCCTATGATGGTCAGCCCAGGCGGAGGTGGGCCCAGGAAAGGCCGTGGATGAATGTCTCTCATCTCTGGAGGGCATGGAGGCAGCTCATCGTCAGCCTGTGTCTTTCCCATCCCCTGGTGGCTGCTGGGCTCTTGGCTTTGGGGATTCTCAGTGGGGCATCTTGTACTCCCAGCCCACTCAAGTGGAAACTTATCAGCTGCCAGGCAGAAAACAGGGAACTTGCCCAAACTCTTCCAAACAGTAGCTGATTCCCTTTAAACTCTTGCTAAAATTGGTGTGTTTTAAACACTTGAGGCATATCACTTCTCAAAAATCCACATTGGTGTGGGAGGGAGGTACCTGGAGTGGAGCCAGTGAGAAGCAGTTGCACAACGCCAGCAGACAGAGCAGCACTTTATCTGCCAGACAAACACTGGCTGCCGAAGCGCAGAGCCAAAGGCTCTTACCATGACCAGACTTTCTCTTTCAGAGGCTCTTGCTGATATGAGACATTCAATTTATATATTTTTATTTGAAAAAAAAACCCAACCAAAACCCCACACGTTTTCAAGATACTTTAGGCAGATCCATAGATACCATAGAGGCTGAGGTGCCGGGAAGGGGCACTGGGCCCACAATAGCTGGAGCTACTGGCATTACTGGGTATGGTGAGCAGCAAGCTGGCTCTTGTTTGTGTGAGTGCTTCTTTCCTACAAGTCCCTAAATGCCACTGAAAATGTCTGGCCCTTACCTCTGTGAGGGCACATCCTCAGAGTCAGCAGATCCTGGATGGAGACCTCTGTAGCTTCTCTTACACTTTATCCTCCTCTCAAATCAAAGTGATTGCTAGCTGGGTCTTCCGCATCTCGCAAGGCTAAAACCACAGCTCCCTTTCTATGCATGAATCCATCCCTGGAGGATTTCTCCCTCCCTGTGTCCCTTGGGAGCTCCTCACTGTTGTCCCTCCACCACAGGAGTTAGAGGTACCCCATCTTTCTGTCCTCCAAAGCACTCGGGAAAGCCATCCTCTTTCCCTGCTTGGCGTCAGGGAAGGACAACCCTGGCTTCTGCAGGGTGGTGTGGGAACATGGGATGAGAGGGGACCCCCGGATGGCTGAGCTCAGCTCCCCCACATGCACAGCACCCAGACGGTTAGAGACCCTCAGAGCTTCTCCTCTGCACATCCTGTGGCACTACAGGCCTCTGCTATGTGTTTTATAATACAGTTAGGAAAAGAAAGGAGAAACACATACCTAACATGCTGCCAGCCCACAGCTCCACAGTTTGGTGCTTCCCAGCAGCTCTGGGTCCCCGGGAAGCCCTGGCCCACCTTCTGTGCGAAGTCTTGGAATAAAATCATGAATAGCTTCATTACAGTTGAAGCACCATTTGCCACGATCAGCCACACGTATTTATATCTGCCGTGTATGAGCTAGGGAGCCTGCTTTGGCAGGGGGGTTGGACCCGATGATCTCTCGAGGTCCCTTCCAACCCCTACGATTCTGTGATTCTGTGATTCTGTATTTTGCCACTCCACACAAGTGAACGAAGAAGCTGCTCGGCTTCAGCTGGGCTCCAGATTGCTGTGTATGCAGCTCCTCAGGCTTGGCTGTACGTGCTGCCGATCGATGTATAGCCAAGCAGTAATTCATCACAGGAGGTGGTGATCACCCCGAGTTTCAGAAGACTGCCCTAGTTCTGCGTGGTTCCTCGCTGATTACACATCCTCCGCCACTTAATTCTGGGTGTAGGGTTGTTTTTATTTCCTGTAAAGCACAGAGTGTTTGGCAAAAGAGGAGAGTGAGAATGACAACTGTGTACACATTTCACATATTTCTAGGATTATTTCTCCTCCGGAGAAGAACAGAGCTGTTATTAATAATCACCTCGCCAAGTTTCTGAGTTGATATTTTGAAATGAGCTGGGTCTATAATTTAGGAACCACAGGCGAGGGAGAAAATGTGCTTTCAATTGAATTCGAAATGGGTGGAGAGTTGATGATGCGGAGAGATAAACGAGGGCGATTCTGGAGGGCTGGAGCTGTAGGGAAGGAAGCTGTGAAGCAGACATTTCCCAGACTTTGCAAAGGCAGAGCCATTGCGAGGGCTTGAGGAGGGAAAGGAGGGACAAGACGTGGAGACACAGGCAAGGCCCTGTGGGAGGAAGCCCTGGCTCTGAAGCTGAAAAGCTGTTCACTGGTGCTAGGCATTGTGAGGCTGTGTCTCTCTGCGCAGGCCAGGCAAAGGGTCCTGGAGCCCTGGGGAAGGAAGGAGGCTGCCATAGTGGGACAAGGAGAGAGGCTGGAGCAGAGCTTAGGTGCTGGTGCTGGCGTGCCTGTTGTCTGCTCTCCTCTCTGAGGGGTGCTGGCTCATGCAGGGCAGCGTTATCCCTTACCAGACACATTGGGAAGGTGTGGGTTTAGACACTTGGCTACTGTATGGGCACTTAGGTCATGTCAGAGCGTGTGAGGCTTTACCAAGGCAGCAAGCCTTGCATTCCACAAGTGGAAGATGCAAGGTAAGCTGTGGGACAGGAGGAGTACTTGGCAACTTTGTCAGTGTTTCCTGTTTTGTAACCTATGATCTCCTACAGAAACTAAGCTGCTGTTTGGCATAAGAGGCAAGAAATGAACTGTTTCGCTGTTAGAGCTGCAGAGTCCTGGGGCTGTGACTCAGTGCCACAATGTCTATGTGAGCCTCCCTCCAGTCAACCAGAAACAGGGACTTGAAAGGGAAGGTGTACAGGCTAGCTGGTTTCTCTCTATAACCCCAGAAAAATGGAATCTTCTTCCTGCCATGAGCAAAATCCTTGCCCATGGCTATCGTCTCAACAGAGATTTTTCTTCCTGCCTGTGTTCCAGTGCAGGCCTGCTCAGTCAACGGCACTAGCATTTGTCTCGTTACACAAACCCATCTCTGCCAGCCCTGGGCCCATTCATGCAGATTCTGGTGGTCTTGCTGGCACTGCCCAGTGGCTCTCAACAGACATTGCTGGTCCAAGGACAAGCAGCAAACGGGTGACAGAAACACCCTTTCCAGGTGTATGCTGCAAACACTGCAGTCGCAGAAAAGCTTCTTTATCATAGAGCAGCTGTTTGGCAGACACCAAAGCCCACGTGTTTAGGACTCTGGCATTTGTGGCCCAGCAGCCTCCCTGACCCTGAAGGCCCCATGAACCCTCAGTGACCCCCTGCAGCTCCCCAAGCTGGAGCTGACCCATGCCTGTAACTCACCACTCCCCTGGTGAACCCCTCCTGGCTTGTGTCCTTGGCTGTGCATGACACAGGGATTGCTTCCCAGCATGTGGCTCTCCGAAGGCAGCCATTTGTTGGGTCAGGAAGGCTGCTGGCAAAGCCCTTGGCACAGCCACTCCCCTTCCCTGGGGCTCAGCTGCCTGTGTCTGAGGCCAGCTCTGACATGGGCACACACATCCCAGACTTGGGGTGGGAGTGTTGTGCAGGGCAGAGTGGCAAGAAGCTTTGTGGGGTCTCCAGAGCTGCCTGCAAGCTCAAGCTCCTGCCCTCAAGCTGCATGGCAGCTATGTCTGTGCTCAAACGTGCCCCTCTGACCCTGACCTGCCCACTTGACTTCTTGGCTTGACCTCAGACCAAGTCCCTACTACATTAAGAAATGCTGTACCCTTCCTTCTCAAAGGGGCAATGTTTTCTCTGTGGTAGCCTATGTTAAAATATAGTTTGGATGCTGATTAGAAGGCTGGAACACAATCTTCTGTGACTTGACTTGGATTAAAAACAGACCAGCCAGTTTGAGCCTTGTAAACACGGCAGCTTCCAAGGAGCTAACACTGGTGCATCCGCACCTCCTGTGAAATACAAGCCCCAAAGCCCTGCAAACACAAGGCATAAAAACATCAGTCACTCTTCAGGCTCCACTTCAGCAAAGAGCGAATTTATGCACAGCTGCAATGGAAATTAATTTCCCCAAGTTTTCTGGTGCCAGCATTTCATGGTGTCTCCCATTACACTTTAGAGGCAATTTTAAAAGCTGAATCTTTAGAGACCTGAATTTTTAATACAGAAAAGAATTGCAATATGAAATGTTGAAGAACTTTTGGGCTCTCTGCAGACAGAAAGAAACTGCTTTCCCTCGTGTCATTTGTCTCCTGCAAATAGATAATGACATGCATTAAATACAGGGCCGGATCCCCAAATGTATTTTGCCAACTAACTGCCAGCGATTTCCTTTATGGACCTATGACTTCTTCCTCTTTCTTCATTGCCCCTCTTCTCTGTGAACTTTACACAAATGTAGGAAAACAGAAACCAGAAACAAGCTGTAAGGCCACCATCTCATTAATGAGAAGGGCAAGGGTAAGGATTGGGCTGGCAGAAATGTCCCATGTGAATTGTTTTGCAATGGAAAGTTTGTGGTTGTGAAGCAAAATTGGAATTGGGCAATTTATGACAAAATTCTTTGTCATTGCTTGTTGTTTTTGGGTTTTTATTTGGGGAAAATAATATATATATATATTAAATACAGATATGTAATAAATCACAGGCATACCTAGAGACATGGGGGGAAAATGCAGCTCCTCTTGGAGTCCATGAGGCAGGAAAAGGTCTGTGTCACTGTAGAACACAGCCACTTTCTTTGCTTTTAGTTCATTGCAACTTAAAAAATGACTCCATTACTCTTGCCATCCCAATTGCCTTTGTTTCAGTCTGCTTCCCAGAAATTGCCTCTCTGAGTAAAGTACCAGTGAAATGCCTGCCTCCCGCAGCGCGAGCACCAGCCGCAGGCTCAGCCAGCTCGGAACAGGTGCAGCTGGGTCTGAAATAGAGTTTAGACCCAAAAATCTTTAAAAAAAATTAAAAATTGGTTCCTTATTCCATTGATATTTCTTAGTCTTCTGCTGCAGTGGGTCAGCGTTGGGGCTTCCCATGTGGTATGTCTGAAACACAAGCAATTATGCCTACCTGTGTGGGCTAATAAGCATTTCCCCAGCCTTTGGTATGGGTGGTGGTCTCTGTGAGGTGAGGAGATGGGTGAGGAATGATGATTTGTCTGGCTACCACCATCCCTCCTGACTTCTGCACCTCGCCAAGAGGTGTGACAGCAGCCCTCTATTCTTCTGCCTTTTAGTCCTTTTAGCCCTGTTAGCATTTACCCTGCTGACCTGCAAGCTGTAATGACATCTCTTAGGTTCCATCTGTTTGGTGCCTGCATGCTCACAGACCAGGCTCTGGATTTGTCCTGTCTGAATCAAGACAGCAGAGCAAACCATGCCCAGGAGTGAAGAGCACGCTGAAGTTCCTGCCTGGCACAGCTGCCAGCCTCTCTGTCTGAAACATGAGTAATCCCTGTGCAGATGCTGGTTATGTTAGTGACTTGTACACTTTGTGTGAGCTCTGGCTCCCAGCGACACTCCTGGGAGAGCCAGGCTGCTTCTCTCCCCAGCACTGTGTGATGGGAAGGGCTGGCAGAGCTCCAAAGGGGGAAAGACTTCTTAGCAATTCTTTCCACAACAGCTATGATCTTTAGGGGCAAGTGAACGCTCATCTGCAAAGGAAGATGCAACTGGCAGAGCTGGCTAATGCTGTTCAGCCACCTGAGCCAGATTTGGGTTTTCCAGCCCCATCTTGGTTGCTGCTAGTGCAGTACCCAAGCAGCTCAGCTGTGTGTGGTGGCTGACATCGCTCACAAACCTGATCAAATCCCATGAGGGCGCTAAAGATGCTTATCTTAAATAGAAGGAGTGATTAAATCTCCTTTCTGCAACAACTGCAAGAGTGGAGGCCACCACAGAAGGCCCAGACGTTTGAAGGGCTGAGCAGAAGCCTTGAAGGTCGCTGGTCACCCAGAAACTGACCTGGCAAAGTTTTCACTGCCCAGCCCCACCAAGCTGGTCCTGGGGAAGGGGCAGAGCTCTGAAACTGGGATCAGGGGTGGGGAGAAGGTGGGCACTGGCTGTGTAGGGATTGCATGGTCTTGAGCCCCACAGAAGGCTTCTTTTGGATCAAGTACTTCCACTGGAAGTAGGTGTTGAAGCAAGGAAACTGTCACCTTGCTTTTTTGTCCTGGGCTTGGGGAACCAGCTTTATGTGCATTTTCTGTAAAGATGTCCCATCCCACTGAAGAACATACCTGTGTGACCCTCACTTCTCCTGCTAGCAGAGCCAGCTGTGCCACGTCCCATCTGTGAAGTTCTGGCAGGGGTTAGACAAGATGCTGGTTTTCACCTCCCAAATCCCCACTGGGTAGGAAAGTAAAACTTTCACCTTGCTCTGCGATGACTGTGATGAAGATGGAACATAAATACTCCTCCAGCCTAACTTCAGACCTTAATTAAATTACCCAGTCTAAGCCCTGGCAGCCACTGGTCCTGGGGGAGCCAGCAGCGAGGGGCAGGCGTCTCCGGGCTGTGAATCAGACACCGTGTGGGTGGCATCAGCCTGCAGAGCTCTCCCAGAGAGGGACCACGGACCAGATGCATGCAGAGGGGTGAATTCAGGTGTGAGTGACATCCTTCGTGTCAGAGATGAGCTCTGCAGCGTGCGAGCTGCAGGGTTAACATCCCAGCTGCCCAACGAGCTTTCCTCCCACTCTGGTGTAAGCTAAATTAAAAGACTCTTGATGTAAAAATGACACCCATGTTTAATTGCTGTTGTTGGCATTACAATATCTCTAAGTAGTCCTAGCTACAGATTGGGACCCTGCTCTTTCAGGCTGGTTCCTGCCAGGAAAGCGTGTGCTCGCTCAGCACAGTGCAGCAATGAGATAACTCTTTGGGCAAACCCAGGAAAACCATGTCCTATCCAGGACAGGCTGGCAGTCATATCCCCAGGTCTGGACATCACGCCTTCCAGCTCCTGCTGTAAGTCAAGACTTTTTCTTTAACACCCTAAGAAATAAAACATTTGCAAGGGAGGCCTGGCTTGAGAATAGGAAGTGGCTGATATGCTTGCAATTACATTTCTGGTCTCCGAACGACCAAATTAGAAGTGATTTCTGTAAGTGGGCTGAGGGTGTAACAGAAGAAGCTTGGAGCCAGAGACAGGCATGGGAATGAATTCAAAGAGCCGCCTTAGGCTCAGCCTGCATAACATGTTACTGACAGCCAGCCAGGAATACACCAAGCACGCTGCAAGGTCCAGGCCCTGTCCAAGGAATCTGCAACCCAACACCAGCAAACTCAAAGCCAGGACATCACCAGGGAAGGAAGGGGAGTGTGTCTGCAACAGGAAGGAAGAGAAGAGCAATAAACACAGTTGTTGAAGCGAAAAGGTTGGTGGAGAACCTTGGAAGATAGGGAGTGAGTGGCCAGCGGGGGACAGGATAGACAAGGGGCAGCCTGAAGGACAGTGAGAGAAACTGGAGACAAGAACAGACAGTGGGTGGGAAAGGAGACAGAAACGGAGTTCAAACTCAATTTTTAATATTAATCATTGTGAAAGAACAAATGAGGTTAAATAAGTAACATATCCCCAGTTTTAAAAAGGAAAAAAAAGGAAGAGCTGGGGACCTATAGGTCCATCAATCTCACCTCTGTGAGATCCTCCTGCTCCTGTGCTCAGGCACATGGGAAGTATGGAGGTGGCTGGTGACAGCCAGCATGGCTTCACTGAGGGCAACTTGTGCCTGAGAGATTGGTTGGCCCATTTGGGTTACAGCATTGAGAATATTTTACAATATTTTACAATTTATTTACAATAGTAAAGAGTACACAAAACAAGGGATGCACAGCACAATTGCTCACCATCCAAAGCCAATGCTCAGCTACTTCTCAAGCCATCTCCTGGCTCGCCTCCAGTTGTACCTGGAACACGACACCATATGGTTTGGAATATCCCTTTGGTCACTTTGGGGCAGCTGTACTGGTTCAATTTGCCTCATGCTGAGCTGACCTTCGTCTGAGCTGACTTTTAGTCAACTTGGCTTCATTTCCCCAAACTGAGATAAGAGCAAAGTTGCCAGGAACCCAAGTGACCTCAGAGGATACTAAAAATCCTGACTCCCCTGTCACTTGTAGTGATGTAACCTTGGGGAGCTGCTGTACTGACCACAGACTGACTAGGAGGAACTGCTAAAAAGGATCCCAAAGCCTGCCAGATGTGTGGCACGATGCACAACCTGTTTCTGGGAGGCATTGCACGGTGCCCAAGGAGTCAGCTCTGGCTTTACATTGGGGTTCAGCTGCTGAGTCCTTGAGTTGTGCCATAGGTCTCCAAGGGATACAGTTTTCTTGATAGGCTTTCAAGACATTAATCTGAAGCCATTTCCAAGAAGGAAACTGAAGTGGAGGGAAAAAAAAAAGAGGCAGTGGAAGAAGAAAAGGTTGTTAAGACAAAAAGACTTCAAATGTTCTGAAGTTATCATTTCACTTACAGGAACACCATGAGGCTGTGGCAGGAAGCCTCCTAAGCTGTAATTACAGCTGAAATGTGACTTTTCAAGGCAGTCTTAGACACTTCACACTAGGTGAAGAAGCCAGAGAATAAATTCCTTGGAATTGGGTTTATGAGTGGGTGAGTCTGGTGAAGCAGCTGTGGCCTTCTTCAGTGCTGGGGAGCCACAAGCAACTCCATCCCAGGTTGTGAGAGGACCAGACAGACAGCAAGACACGAGCCTTCGCTTGTGCATGACACAGTGCCCAAGGAACTTTGCTTCAGTGAAGCAGGACCTCACATGACGTGCTTCAAAGACTTGTTTTGATACACACAGGGAGCAGTAACTTTATTAACTAGCTCCACTGAACAGTCTCTCCATAAACTCAACAGATTGTATTCAAAAAAGAGTGTTAAAGTCATTAGCTGAAGCCTGGGTGAGGAAGCTACCCATTCCCTAGTGATTAACCAGCAATTTCCTATCCATCAGGGCCCAGCACTCTAATAGACTTTATGAAACATGCAGGGTGTGTCTATGCAGAGAACATGGTAATTGCTTTAATTACAATTCTTCTGATTAGTAATTTTTATTCACTGTCGAGAAGGTTGCCTTCTCCTGTATTTGTGGAGAACAGTTTTCATCCCCTCCTTCTCAGGAACATGTTTTGCATGAGCAACAACTCCTCAGATCCCTACCATTCTTCCCTGCAGAAGAGCACAGGGTCTTTGCATGTGTGTTTGCATGACAAGAGCCATCATGTTTTGGTCCTCTCTGAGCTCCCTATAATACTCTGCACCTTCATAACCACAGCACAGCTTAAATTTCAGAAGCCAGCAGGCAAACTGCTCTTCTCCTGCCTCATCTGTTCTCAGAGAGGCTCATTAATGTTGCTGCTGTCTTGCACTTCAGTGCTTTCTTTAATCAGATTATACCCATCCCAGAGGATACCTGTTTCAGAGCAAACTATTCCATTTCTAAAGCTCACATCTGACAGAAAGGATCATTTGATGCTGTTGAATTAGGGCAGCAGCAGGGACAGTGCCAAGTATTGTGTTGGAACAGTGCAGGACCTGTGTGGATGGAGAATGGCAAAGGCATGGATGGTGCTGGGGTGAGTGGCACAGATTTACCTTCCAGGACTGGTTGCCATATGCTCAGTAAATAGTTTTACGAAGAGTGTTCTGGAATTTAGGTTGTAGCATGAGAAGAGTCTGACCAGAGAGGCTGGGACAGGGTGGCAGTCACAGCCAAGAGGTAAGAAAGGCAAGGAGCTCAGCAGCTGGCTGGCAGATTGCAGGAATGACTCAAGCAAAGGGAGCTTCTCTCTTCTGAAACCTAGTTTTGCTCTCCTCACCTCAAGTCCTTGTTGGCAGGTGTTCTCCAGGATGTTACACCCTGTGTGAGCAATGGACATCAGATCCAAGCACACTGGGGGACGGTGGCAAACCTGGGCAATGGTGTTGGGAAGAGAGACGCGGGGATGGGTGAGGGAGATGGTACCTCACTCACTGCCCTGCCAGCTCTCTCCTCAAGACATGTGGGTAAGGAGGGACACTGTGCAGGGACATGCTTGCATACGTCTCTTACACATATAGAAAGACCTATGTCAGTCCTTTGGTCATGCAGCTGAGGCCCAGGGCCACCAGCATCCTTTGGCCCCACCACAGGGTTAATGGCTGGCAGTCTGTCCTCACTGAAAGCCGCCCAGCAAGGTTTTGCTGCTGTGAAGATCAAAGGCACTGTGGCTTAAGCAAGTGCTCTGAGGGTGCAGAACGAGCAGGGGATTCAGAGCCTGTGATGTGCCCCAGAGTGGTGGGCTGAGAACCCAGGCACCACGCTGGGCTGTGCTCAGATACTGCTGGGTTCATATCGCCTGCAAACACCCGGGGTGATTCAAAGCTGTGCCTGTACATCTGTTAGCTGCGTCATGGGGCTAGCAAACCCCAGGACTTTGGAAAGGCTTTGTAACCAAACAATCAGAGGCACGCTCTCTCTCTCACATCCACAGAAGAGGCACAGGGATATTACACATGACTAAATGATTAGTACCCATGTAACAAGGTATGTGTAGGATTTGTGTCTAAAAATGTACTGGAAGATGTGAGAAAAGCTACAGGAACAGGGCAGCAGTTCTCTCCTGAGCAGGGAGAATGAGGTGGTTGTGAAACCCCAGACACTGTGGCCAGACTCAGGGCTGGAAGGGCAGGAAGATGGACATGCTCCCAGTGCCTGGACTGTCAGAGATAGCTGGTTTCAGGTATAGCTCAAGCCAGAGAGCATAAAGTTGAGGAAAATTCGTTGATGGAAAAAGAAAAAGCATTTGAATGCAGGTACTAGAAAGGTGAAAAGGTGTGTTATTGTAGAAACAGAGCAGGACATTGCCAGCGATGGACACTATGGATGGCTGGGGATGGAGCACGTGTGATTGCCAAGGCAGACGGTGTCTCTGGCACGTTCCCTTTACAAAACACATACAAAACATGAAAAAAGCATGGGAACCCCAGCTGAGCTAAGTAACACTATCAGAACAACCTGCGTAGGCAGAGTGTTCCCACGTTGATTGAAATCAAGCCAGGTCAATGGGATTAACAGCCTCCTCTTGGGAATGTACCAAGGGAACTCCACATGACTGCAGGCAGGGTGAACCTCCTCCATTTTCCATTCCATCAGCAGAACGATGGCCCTGTCGGCAGCATGGCATCCTCCAGCGGAGACACATGCATCCCGAGTCAGGCTTAAAGCAGAGACCACTGCCTTGGTCCTGATGGGGAGTCTCTCATCTAATTGTATGCCAAAATTTGTGCTCTGGTTCAGTTTGAGGTCTGGCAGGGGCAGACCCCAATTCAGGTGTCCCAGTAAAAGCGTTTGACTGAGCCATCCAGCTGGAAACCCCTGATCCAGACCCAGCGACCTGTGCCCTGGGCAGAGGCAGGGCCTGGGGCACCCCCAGCACAGCTCGATACAGCCCGTGTTTGCTGTGGGCTGGCTGTATGCATGCCATGCTGCCTGGCAAGCTGGAGTTTACTACCACCACAGCACAAAGCAGTTTTTGTTAAGAAACATCTGGTGCCACTGCTGTTGGGGTTGTGCTCTCATCCCTGGTAGGCAGCTGATGGCAGCGCTCTCCAGCCTGGCTTTTCAGGGATATTAAAGTGATCGCACAATAAACAGCCTCAAGGCCACATTAAATCTCAACTTGACAGCTTTTTCTCAAGCAAGAGTAAAAAAACAAGAAAGGAATAGTGACACTGAGGGTGGGGAGATGAAGATGAACACAATACTCCAGCTCCTGTGATGGGTGGTGGGCTTTGCTTTTCCTCAGCAAGGTTCAAGTGCCATTTCAGAGGGCAATGCAGAGTTGTTTGCAAGTCACCCACCTCTCCTTTCTTCTGTGCTTTCATCAACAGAAGCTTTGGTAAGCAGGTGGGCACTTTAGTTGGTCCCACATCCCAGCACTGGTGCTTAGCCCAGCACCATGCAGTACATCAGACCCCCAGCCCAGAGACAGACACTGATGGATCTATTTGCACCCCATCCCAGGTTTGCAGCTGTTTGTCTCTGCAATCTGGAGAAATGGAGATGAAGTGTTTTACTTTGGATGTAAACTCTGAGTTGAAGAAAAAGTAGGTAGCCTCCAGAATGGGAAGTATGGGGCTGAGTTGTTGCAAGCTAACCCTGAAATGAAGCCCTTGGATCACAATAACCTCAGGCAATGGTACAGGCTTGGGGCAGAGTGGCAGGAAAGCTGCCCAGCAGAAAAGGACCGGGCGGGTGTTGGCTGACAGCCGGCTGAACATGAGCCAGCAGTGTGCCCGGGCGGCCAGGAAGGCCAACAGCATCCTGGTCTGTATCAGGAACAGTGACCAGCAGGACCAGGGCAGTGATGGTCACCCTGTACTAGGCACTGGGGAGGCTGCACCACAAGTGCTGGGTTCAGGTCTTGGTCCTTCACTACAAGAAGGACATTGAGGTGCTGGAGCATGTCCAGAGAGGGGCAATAGAATGGGGAAGGGTCTGGAGCACAGGTCTGATGGGGAGCGGCTGAGGGAGCTGGGGCTGGTTAGTCTGGAGGAGAGGAGGCTGAGGGGAGACCTGATCCATCTCTACAACTACCTGGAAGGAGGGTGTAGCCGGGGTGGTGTGGGGTGGGGGGAAGTCAGTCTCTTCTTCCAGGTAATAAGTGATAGGATGGGTGGGAGAAAGTGGCCTCAAGCTGTGCCAGGGAAGGTTTAAGTTGAATGTTAGGGAAAATTTCTTCACCAAAAGGGTTGTCAAGCACTGGAACAGGCTGCCCAGGGAAGTGGTGGTGTCACCATCCCTGGGGGTATTTAGAAGACATGTAGATGTGGTGCTTGGGGACATGGTTTAGTGGTGGACTTGGCAGTGTGAGGTTAGCAGTTGGACTTGATGAACTCAAAGGTCTTTTCCAACTTCAATTCCATGTGTGCAGCCCCATCCCTCCTGTCTCCCAGAGGAAGCTGTCTCTGACTCCACCAGCCAAGCATCAGACCCACAGACCCGACGTCTCCTGATACTGAACTTCTCTCGAGTCTGGGACATCCAGCGAGAGCCACTCAGAGAGAAACGCTCATGGCTGACCTGTCCTTATTCCATCTGAGGAGCACACTAGGGAAGAGTGATAAAGGAGCAATGGAAAGCTTTTAGAGAGCTAATTTTAGTCTTTCCCAGCCAATTTAAAAGCTTTACCAATTGCAAGTGAGGGTTGTGCCACAAAAGCTTGCTCTGTGTCACTCCTGTCTCACAGGAGAGCACAGGTTGGGAGAGGCAGAAGACGATGTGTTTCAAAGGCCAGTACAGACGCTGTGCCAGCACCAAGCAGAGATGGCTTCCATTTACGATGAATCATCACGATACCTTATCTCAGCACCCAAAGGCTGTGTTTTAAATCATCAACTTCTGACACAAGGCACTGCAGAGTTTCAGCAGGGGATCTCGGGATGAAAAGCAGAGAGCAAAAATGGGAACCAGTTCCAGATGCCCAGTTCTGAAGGCAAAGTATCTGCCTTAAAGCCATCTTTTGCCTCCAACAGGAAAGTTTCTTACATTTACTTCCTTATGATCATGGAGAAATTGTACCCTTCCCAAGCTGCTAGGGAACTGCAGCCTAGTTTCTTAGAGAGCAAAATTTCTATGTCAGGTCCTCAGATCTCTGTGTCTCTTAGCCAAAGGCTGTTTTTCATCTGTTTTTTTGCTTGAATATTACAAAACACTTAAGCAAGAGGCTGGGAAGATTCCTGTTCACAGAGAGAAGCCAAGTGAAATGTCAAGCATTGAATGTAAATATGCATGATACCCCAAGGCTGAGTCCTTTCGTCTGAGAAGACATTAATAAAACCTTACCCTTCAGCTCACAAGCCTGCAAACCGGTGAATAATAGCCACATCCCAGTAAACTCCAAAACATTTCATATTAGGAACCTTCTGGGTACTGCATACTTTCATTAAGACATGAAGGAAAAAGATAGAGGCTTTTTACTAAGATTAGGAATGTCCTCCTTCCCAGGTATGCCTGTGCTGCTCCTGGTCTGCACTCTGAGCAGCGGCAGCTCGGGATTGCTGCTTCCTCTTGAACCCAGGCCAGGTAGGCTCAATTGCAAAGACCAATTTCTTCAGTTACAGCACAAAATCTGAGGGCACTGGCGGCCTCCTAGAGTGATGGTGTTATCCTGTACAAGGGAACATGTGCCTCCTGGGAGTGCAGGTCTGGTCACAGCTGAGATTTATGCCCACGGATACTGGCAGAAGGCAGCAGCCTTCATCTGCTTGCAGAAGAATGGAAGAAAATTATGGAGTGGCATAACATGGTCTGAGCTGTGGACAGCTATCCCCTCCTCTCCATCAGAGAGTTTCTGGTTACAACTTTGCCTGCTTTGGAGTCAGTGCTCTCACTCCTGAAAATGGATGCGCTCCATCTGAGACATGTAACTAGAGGAGAAAGTAAACAAACTCAGCGTCAGAGCCAGGGGATGTTCCTTCTTCATCAGCTGTCTGAAAGGCGTAAGGTGGCCTACAGCTGCCAGGGAGCCTCCTGGGCCCTGACATAGCACCCATAAATCAGGTTTTACTGCAGGTCTCGAGGTCCTCTCCTCGGCTTCAAGTCGTGGCTCCAGACTTGTGTTCCCATACTGGAGCGAATGTTCAGCAGTCACCTGGTGATGTCCTTCTTGGAAGCATCTCTGCAGACGTGGGAGCTCTTGGGAGGCTTGTGTGACTGACCCCAGGCAACCTTCATCAGACTCTTACGTGAGCTCCCTGCAGGGACCCAGAATTATGTTTCAGGGACAACAGCCTTGTCCTGTTCCCCTCTCTTCCAGTGTCACGGAAGGTACTTGCTCTCTGCTCCCTGGACATAACGCCGGTGCTCAGGCACCCTTGTGATGACACAGTTTCCAGATGGATGAAACCAGGCTGCAAATGTTAATCAAGAAGATTAGCTAGATCCAGTGGTCCTTCAGTGGCCTGCGAGGTCCTGCAGCAGGCTGGCAGGCCATGCATGAGCAAGCCTGGGCCACTTGCTTTTGACAAACACTAGTCCATTAGCCAATATTTTTATTCACCAGACTCACCTCTGGCATGTCGCAGCATCTAACACCAGTGCCCTGGGAGAGGAGGAGATGGTGCTGCCCTCCTGGTTTTACAGCTCCTTGATTTCTCAGGCTCCAAACCAGAGCAGATCCTTCTGAGCGTGTCCCTGAGATTGGTTCTGGGCTGTGCCCAGGGCTCAGCTGCTGGGTCTTTAGTTCCAGCACACACACTGTTAAATAACACCCCTGTTATTTTAATCTTTTAATAAGAACTGAACAGTTTTGTGAGCCTTTTGCTTCTCTGCTGATGCTCACAAGAGCCTCTCAGCTAACAAGGTTTTGACATTGACCCTGACTGGCTCAACGCCCACTCCGATAAGCGGTCCCAGTGATGGCTGCATGAATTCCTCCTGTGCCAAAGGCACAGAAGAAGCAAACTAACAGTCACTGTGTATTTACTCACTTTGACCACATCCTTACAGATAAGGTTTTCAGATCCTACTTGATGGGACAGGAATGATTCTGCACCCAGCCCATCCCTACAGTGGGTTGGACCTGACTCCAAAGAGGCTCATGGAGCAACTATCTGTACTGGTCCAAGTGTGGCCCAGGCTGAAGAGGTCCTGAAACACTTGTGGGAAGCATCTTCTAATCCCCACATCTCTCAGTGTGTGCTGTGACCAGGGACAAACCACATCTTTTCCTGGTTGCAGGATGGGCTTGGTCAGGCTGCTGTTAAGAGAGTGTGCTACTGCTGGGAGGTGCTGGGGGCTGTGTATGACCCAGGGATAACAAGTGTGGTGCCTCCCTGCTCCTGAGGAACCATGTGGCCTCATTTGCTGGGAGCCAAATCTTACTTCACTCATGCTTGTTTTCCTGTGCTGTGGCACATCTAGAGAAGGTCCTGAGCAATTTGGGCCAGCATCTGTCTCATCTGAAATAAAATCACACCTTAGGTGCTATTCTAATAACGAGTAAGACCGATTATTCCTATGGCTTTACAGTGTATAACTGCAACCCCTTAAGCACTCGAAGGCGCAGGCCAGCACACCTACTGACTTCACATGTTTTCATGGCAGAATTCACAACAGCCTTTTGTTCTTACTAAATTATCCTGCGTTCCTTTGTGGGGTTCAGTTGTGAACACATTCTCCCTCCTGCAGAAATGAAACATTAGCATTTCTCCATCCCAGCAAACTTCAAAGAAACAAAGACATAAACCACAGGTGCCTCTGTAGATATTAAGCTAAGAGTTGAAGAAGAATGAAATGCAAGAGTGCTGGGAGAGGACAGAGGTTCATGAGTAGACCCCAGAGTGAGAAATCCTGTTAAATCCTGTTTATCCAGCAAACACACTTCAGCATCACACCTGACCTGGAGCTCAACTGTGCTGAAAACAAAGCTCACTCTTGGGTACGCAGAGGAAAGCAGCCTGCTTTACAGCGATGGGGGCTGCAGAACAGCTTAGAAATACTAATGGTCTGTGCAGAAGAGGCAAGTTCAAGCGGCCTGATGTGAGATGGGAGGATAAAAGCTCGCCCCCGTGTTTTCCGTTGCCTCAGTTGAGGCATTTGGTAGCACTTCAGACTGGGGCCACTGCTCTGCTGCTCAGGAGCCTGGGGCTTTCCTTTAAAGAGAGGAGGGGAACCGTCCCCTTTGGAGACAGGGAACGACTTTTAGGGGACCACACAGTTGCAGCAAGGAAAGTTTCCCCCTTCCACTCACATCACCCACGTCTCCATGCTGGCCCCAGCCCTTTTGTAGGGGTCCATCTGCTTGCAAGCACTGCCAGGCCAGCAAGACCTGCTGGGCAAAGGGGCTGGGGCAGGGCTGGGGCCAGGGCATCCCGCCAGCCCTGGGATGCTCCAGCTGCGTGTTGCTCGGCACAGGGCCCTACACTGCCATGGGGCTGGTGCTGGGTGGGCAGGCTGTGATGCAGCAGCCTCTGCTCTTCTTAGCCGCTGCCTTATGGGGAAATAAGTGGCTAGAGGTAATAAACGAGAGAGAAGCAATCAGTGAGTAAAGGTACTCACCTCGAACTCTCTGGGAGGCTGGAAGGGCAAGAGGTGAGCAAACATCCCTGAGGCGCTGTCCACTTCACCCACCACATGCTTTCGGCAGGCAGCAGCCCCCAGCACAGGCAGCAGCCCCCAGCACAGGCAGTAGCCCCCAGCACAGGCAGCAGCCCCCAGCACAAGCAGCAGCCCCCAGCACAAGCAGCAGCCCCCAGCACAGGCAGCAGCCCCCAGCACAGGCAGCCCTGTCTGCACCGGGCCGCAGGCAAGGCTGGGGCATGGATGGGTGGGCCGCGAGTCACGGCGCGGTCAGGAACACGAGGCAGCCCTGGGCAGCCTGCGTCAGGAGAAAGTGGAAAACTACAGAACAATCTGAAGAGCTTTCTGTAGCCCCGAGGAGGCTGACTAGGCAATCTTTAAAGCCGTGTTACTATAGCAGCCCTGATGGTAATTTACCAGTACATCTCCTTTTCTCTTCTTCACGCCCCTTTCACAACAAAAAAAATGAGATTAGTCTCATCTTTGCCAATTACCTCTCCATGTTCCCTCCACAGCCTTCGGCTAGCAGCTTTCCAGAAAAGCCCCACAACATCATGGCGAAGCCCTGTACCATTCTCCCCCGGCACCAGGGGGAAAAGAGCCTGTGCCAGGAGCATCCAGTTGGGACAAGGAGTGCATCGTGGGAGAAGACATGTGGCGCTTGCATGATGGGCTCCCATGGTGTGGTTCCTCTGCTGCATGAGCCATAGTTTGAGCAGGAGCTTTTTGCATGAGCAGGAGTTTTGCTGGAGGTGTGGGCAGGAAACACCCATCTACCTCAGACCCCACAAATGTCCAGGAGTTCAGGGTAAAGCTGTAGACCAGTGCCAGATTTCCATTCTCTCGTTTTGCTAATGATGATCAGCTTTCATGTAACTGATTAAATATTATTCTGTGGAGACAAAAATAAGGTTTGGGGTCTGGTCCCACCTGAGATGCTTGGGGAAAGCAGAGGATGGGTTTCGGGGTCTGCTCACCCTCAGGGAAGCTCAGAGAATGCCAGTTAGAAAGGAGGTGCTAGAAGCCCCACTCCCACACCCAGATGCTGCCCATGCTGCAGGACACCCCATGCCCGTGTCTCTCTTGCCCGGTGCCTCCTGCCTGGTGGGTGGCCAGGCACAGGCATACCCAGGGCTGGAGGGGGTCAAGATCCCATGGGACCCCCCAGCGATGCTGCAGCCCCCTCCTCCACCCACCCACTCCAGGAGTGGGGCTCTGCATTGTGGCACACCATTCCAAATTTTGCAACTGGATTTTTTTCTATACTGGTAGGTAAATCTCCATGCAGTTCAGCCTGTGCAGGAGATTTGGTGCCAGAAGGCCTGCCCCAGGCTAGTCCCACCATCCTCCTTCCTCTCCCAATGTGGGCCTGCAGAGCACTCAGAGCCAGCCCTTCTGCCCAGCCCCTTCCCATGTCACCTGGGGCTCCAGAGCTGGCCAGAAATCTCCCTGTGGAGCTGGCATTCAACACGCTCTTTCTTCCTGAATACTTTTCCCTAACCCTGCAGTGGAGGGGAGATGGGAATCCTCCCTTCTCTGTCAGCGGTGTCTAAGGAAGAAAGGCTGCTCCCACTGTGCTTCCTGCACAAATCAACCTAATTACCCAGTGGCAGTTCCAGTGCCAGCTAATGAGCTTAAAGCTTTCATGGCCAGCACCTCTTTCCCTCCCTGCGGGAGAGGCAGTTTCCACTGGGACTGTCCTTAGCTGCCTTGTTTCCACTGGCCAGGCTGGTGAAGGCAGCGTGCAGGGAGTCCAGCACACCTGTAGGGACAGAAACACTTCATGGTTCTCATTCTTGTTTTAATATGTTGATTTCCAACCAGTGAAATCCAGCTCAGGAGAAAATGTGCTTTCCCACAGAAAGCAGAGCCTCCCTGAGAGCCTGGGTGCTGCTTCCCAAATGTCCATCGAGACCTAATGGAAATGGCTAAACGAAGGGCAGCCACAGCCGGGCAGCCAGAGCTGGGACAGGGACAGGGACATCACACCCAAGTGTCCCACAGGGACTCGCTGCTGCAGGTACCTCCTTGCTCCCAACCCCACGGCCTGCAGCACCACGTGCGCTGGTGGGTGCCTTTCAGGGGTCAGCATCACAAGCACTTTCCCCGTGCTGCACATGGCTGGCAGCAGGTTTGTGTTGCTGTGTGGGGCTGCTGGGCCAGTGAAATGCCTGTGACAGAGGAAGACACCATCAGATGCTGCTTATGATGACATCTCTGGGTACACGGGTGGGCTGCTTGCTCATGTTTGCCAAGCTGTTCCTTGTCCTCCCTGTATACCCTGTGCCCTGCACCCACCCCAAGTCACTCCAGCATGAGCCAGGAACTGAACTGAGGTCCCCGTCACCTGCAGTGTCATCACAGACCAGCGCCACAGCCCGTTGCGAGGCTCTAGGGCTCCCCTTTCAGTACAGCATCTCACCTACTGAGCACGAGGAACCCACTTTCTAGCCCCAGAAGCAAAAGTGTGCACCTCACAGGGCTTCAGCGAGCAGCAGTCTGCAGACACCAGCTGGGAATGCTTGGCCTATGCTGGCCTTGCTGCAAAGTTTGACATCTCTGTGTTACCCTACCAGCCATGGAGCCATTTCAGCGCTGAGGCACTAATCCATCAGCGGGAGTGCACCCATGACGTTTGCACTGGTGTGAGCAGGTTTCTGGGTTGCTAGGAGTGACTCAGGCGTGTGCACGGAGCGTGTCTGTGGAGAGGCACTAATGCGATTTTCCCAAGCTATGATTGGTTTCCCAATTTCTAACAAGCCGTCTGGCAGGCTGGGCCCCCTTCCAAGGTTTCCTGGAAATATGAAGATATTAAGAAGGTGCTGCTGTCAGAGGCGTTGAGTTGAGAGCGAGCCCATCGCTCAGCCCAGCATTGGCTGGCCAGGTCTGCGACTTTCTAAAATGAAGTCAAAAACCCCAGTGCCAGATCGCTTCCACACCCAGGGTTCAGGAGCTCATGGCTTGAAACCAGCTTGGCTGGTTCATCCTGCACACCCCAGCTTATTTTCAGTCCAGCACCAAGTTTATCTTTCGCTTCTGGTCCTGAGCTGTTGTGTAATGTTAATTATGCCATGGTGCCATACTCTCTTCCCACGTTCACAGATGTATTTTGGGACTATGTGAGGTGATTTCTGCAGACAGAAGAATGGGAAGCGCTTGGACACTTTTGATTTAGAAGGCACCATGTCGATGAAGGATGAGGGCAGGAGACAGGGCGATGCTTACAGCGATGAGTTAGGAAAGAAGAAGGACTTTAAGTAATAGCCTCATGCCATGTCTCTCCTCCAGCTACTCAGCAGATTATCCATTGCCTTTATTAACTCTGTGTTAAATTACCCATCTTTCTCTTTAATTTTTCACGAGGTTTATTGTTTCATTTTGTCTGGTTTATTTTTGAAAGGACTTCTTGTAAAAGTAAAGCTTTCAGGAGATGCTAGTGCAACACGCCACGGAAGGAGGGCATCCCTGTGTTCCCAGCACCAGCACTGGGCAGCGCGAGAGAAGAAGGTCCTTGTCACCCAGAAACACAGAGCTGGGCAGCGTGGCCACGCTCTACGGCTGGCAGACAGCTCTGACTGCGCTGCTGAACTTCAACATCCACCTGTTAGGTCATGGCCCGAGATCACCAAGCCAGCTCCGTGCCAGCCGGCTAGTAGCCACTTGCCAGGAGATCCCGAAGCTCTTCCTGTGTGACCTGTGCCACGGGACACAGGGTGTGTGGGGAGGACAAGGAGCAGCTTGGCAAACATGAGCAAGCAGCCCGCCCGTGTACCCAGAGATGTCATCATAAGCAGCATCTGATGGTGTCTTCCTCTGTCACAGGCATTTCACTGGCCCAGCAGCCCCACACAGCAACACAAACCTGCTGCCAGCCATGTGCAGCACGGGGAAAGTGCTTGTGATGCTGACCCCTGAAAGGCACCCACCAGCACACGTGGTGCTGCAGGCCGTGGGGTTGGGAGCAAGGAGGTACCTGCAGCAGCGAGTCCCTGTGGGACACTTGGGTGTGATGTCCCTGTCCCTGGCACAGCTCTGGCTACCCGGCTGTGGCTGCCCTTCATTTAGCCATTTCCACTAGATCTCAATGGACATTTGGGAAGCAGCACCCAGGCTCTCAGGGAGGCTCTGCTTTCTGTGGGAAAGCACATTTTTCTCCTGAGCTGGATTTCACTGGTTGGAAATCAACATATTAAAACAAGAATGAGAACCATGAAGTGTTTCTGTCCCTACAGGTGTGCTGGACTCCCTGCACGCTGCCTTCACCAGCCTGGCCAGTGGAAACAAGGCAGATTAAACAAGGCAAATTAAGCTTGTTAATCTATTAACAAGTCATTACGTCCAAAAATTTATATTATTCTGTGGCAAGGTTCTGGCTCCAAAGCTGAGGGGCCGCTGGGGACCACGTGTCCTCAAAGCCTCTTCTGATCAGATGGGGAGAAGATAATAATTGCAGATGGGATGATGAACCAAGTAAGAGAAAGGTTCCCCTTGCAGGTGAGAGCCCGGGACTTTGGGGTTTTAGAGGGGAACAGATGTGTGGATTATCTCAGCCTTGGATCTCTGACACTTAAATCCCTAATCCCTCTCCTTGTCACACTGTAGATACACAGCCATGGTTTTCTCCTTGCCCAAAGCATTAAAGGCATCTGGCTCCACAAACCCCCTTCACACCTGCCCAAGATCTGCCTCTGCCTGTGCTGCCCTTGCCAGCACCATGCCTGGCTGCCCCGGCACAAAGCCAGGAAGTCTCTGGCACTCCCCTCCTGCAGCTGAGTGCTACGTGCCCTCCATACCCACTCAAGGTACAGCAAAGCCTCCAGAGCTTCTGCAAGAGGCAGCTGGATCCAGAGGAACCTCTTGCCCTTGGAGCAAGGTTGTGGTCCTGTCTGATCCGTGTGGGTGGTGTGGGCAGCCGCCTCTGCCAGAGATGAAATCTTGCCCAGCGTCTCCTTGGGAGGGGGAGGAGGCTGTGAGCTGAACCGAGCTGTGAGGATGGGAGAGGAAGCCTGGCAGCTGTGTGGCTGGACCTACAAGGGCATCTGCGAAAGTCGGTGAAGGAGCATCAGTGCTGCAGGGGAGCGCTGGCCTGGGCGCTGGGCAGCGGAGCACGGGGCTTATTGATGAGCCGGGTTATGCTGGTGACTCACAGTCACTGTCTGTACCTGGCAGTGACTCAGCTCTCGCTTCTCTAATGTGACACAAGCTGTAATAAAATCCTGGCTTGTTTGTTGAGGGTTTTTTTTTTACCCTGCTGTCCACCCCCACTGCAGGTTTCAGGGCTGCTGGGGTGGCAGCAGCCGTCACAACAAGAAGGATATATACATGGGTCATAACTTATCGGGGGCTTCCTGTCCTCTGGCCATGGCTCTGGAGGCTCAAAGGCCAGAGATCACAGCGAGGCATGGTTAAAGTGCCATTAGATGAGAGCACATCCAGATCCCACTGAGCCTGGCCTGGTGCCTCTGTGACTGGGGAGGGAGAGCCCCACTCCTCCCTCTGCAGCTCCTCTGCAGCCAGATCTGGCTGAGGAATGAGCAAGGCACTCCTGTTTGGACACTGACTGCTGAATTGGCCCTGAGGTTTCACAGTGGGGAGTGTGCTGCCACCTTCACTGAACACCACCAGCCTCCCAGGAAGAGCTCCTGTGGCCTCTTCCAGCTGTTCTCCAGGAGCTCCCGACTCTTAAACTTGAAATTTCTGCCTTGGGTTTTGGTGTACTCCTTCCCCAGAGCTTCCTGTCACTCAGTGAGCCATTCTTCAGGACATGTTCCTCAGGACTGATGGGTGTGCTAGACTTGCCTGCTCACGTCCCCAGACAATGCTTCAGGGAGGAAATCCATTTTCTCCCACCACTTTCTCCTTCACAGCTCTCCTATTCCTCACACCACAGTACATTTCAACCTTTCCTACCCGTGCCTCAGTTTCTCTGACCACGGGTGCTGAGTTTTCTGGTTGGGATGCTCACTGGCGTCTCATCCAGGCCCAAGGTCTGTCCTGGAGTGGACAATGTGGCCTTGGAGATACCCACTTTGGATGCAAAACAAAGCAGTGATTTTTACTCTGTGCCCACATATTGTTGTGCTGCCTTTCTGCAGTGCCTGTGGCTGACAATGAGTAATAACTTCAAGGTTGCAAAGTGTTAACAGTCCAGAGAAACTCCTCTGGGGACTTTCTACCCCAACAGAGCAACCCTGAGAAAATCCCACCAGGGACTACTGAACAAGAACAGGGTTTTTGGCACTGGGCAGCCTCTTCCTGCTAATATTCCCACAGGAGATCATTGTACTTAAAAATAAATGCTGCTGATGTATCTCCTAGGAGCTGTGCAGCACACGATGGAGCCAAGGAACAGGGTCATGGTCCCATCCCAAGTGCTTCCCATTGAAATTGACCACCAGGTCCAGCAGTTGGAAACAAGGACAGGGTCCTGGTCAGCATGTGTAGCTTGACAGCAACCTTCTCCATCTGTGTGTCTGGTAGGCAATGCAAGAAAGGCAAGCACTGAAGATCTGAAGAACGCTGGGATGGGTCTGTGGGTATGTACAGGGATGTTCCCATTAGAATGCATGTCCCTTGAAGGAGTCTCTGTGTCCAGAAGCAGTCCTCTAGCAAGAAAGAAGAAGAGTTCCTGTCACCCTGTGCAGTGACAAAAGTTCTGAAGTCCCTGAGCCAAGGGGCACGGTGTGGCAGCCCTGGGGCACAGGTAGCCCTCACACCCTGGGGAGTGCCTCTCGGTGGGACCCTCTTTAACACTCGGCCGTCTCTCCCACACAAGGTCAGTCCAAGGCATTTTTGGATGTGGTTTTGAAAATAGCCCTCAGATTGATGACATTTCTTTGCCCTATTTTTATCTGCTGTTTATAGGGCCACGGATGTTCATTGCTTCATCCTCCTCCATCCCTCTTCTACGTAATTCCACCAGCGATGTTTTATTACTCCATTTATAATTAATTTAGCCTACATTTTTTTTCCTCGAAGAGTGGTCAGAGACTCCAGTCCCTTCTTAAGCTTTTCTGTAGCTTCCTCTGTAGCAAAGATCCTGTCCCTTAATATTAAGTTAATGCATCCTTAGAGGATGAGCAGATGACTGTGTGTAGCCGCGTTAGCACATCCCAAGGTCCTATCCCTCAGCCCAGCAAGGCGCTGCGAATGCACAGAGCAAGAGTTTAGCTTCAGCCTTGTTGCTGTTTTGCTCCCCACCAAGTAGCCTGACGTTAACCCCTCTGGGTCGGCTCCCACGGCGGGGGCAGCGTGTGTACAATCAGCGACTGCACCTTCCTTGAGATGTACCAGCTTCTTCCTGCAGGTTCACATGATTGCTTGCAATCACCTCTGCGTAGCCCTGGTGGGATGAATCTGGTCAAGTGCTGCTGCTTCTCATCAGCTTGCAGTGGCGGGCTCTTCACAAGGTCCCTCTTTACTTCAGATTGCAAAATTCCCTCTGGCTCTGCTGTGGACATGTCTGAGTTTTCCAGCTCTGCTGGAGCGACACTTCCTACATACTCTGGATGTCCAAAAGCCCCAGAGAAGTGTCCCAACATACCTGATTCCAACAAATTCCCAGGAGGAAATAGAGCAGAAGCCTGGGCAATCTGGTTGTGCGACTGCCCGCGTGCAGGGATGGATTTGGTGTGTAGGTATGCTCCCAGCAGCAGCAGGCTACATCTCACAGCAAAGCAGGTCTGCTGTTATTCTACATCCAATTTGGAAGAAAAGCAGTCACTCCAGGCTGGCCTGCGAATATGAGGTTCTCCTCTGGACAAAACATCTGGACTTTGTGTTTGGGTATATTCTTCTCTCATACTTCCCTAGGGAGTCACTCTTTTCTGGATTGGTTTCTGGTATCTCCTGCTGTGGATGCCAACCACTTTGGATGGTGAAAGTAAGTAGCTGCCTACATGTGGGTTCAATCTTCCAATTTGGGACCCCTTTCAATCCTGTCTGTGCATGACATTACTGGATTTTCCCTATTCTTGCAGTAAATATGAAAATTCCCTTTGCCTATAGTGGCATTATGATGTTTGGACTAAGCTGACTGGATTTAAGTCTGTGCAGTGACCCAGCAGGTTTTCAGTCTAAAAAGCCTTCAGCAAAAGACATCCAGCTCCTGTACATTCTGCCACTAAAGGCACAGTCCTGCTGCTGTAAAGGTCTTCAAAAAAGGGAAAGGGTGGAAAGCTGCAGATGACAGAAGATTGCTGAGCTCTGTTGTCTTAGGAGAACAAGCAGAAGGGAGACAAAGGCATGCAATCTAAACCCAGTGACAACAGCCTCATGACATCCAGCTACGCTCGCTCCATCCCTGCCGTGCCTTACTGCAGCAGGTAACGCTAAGCCCCCAGAACAATAGCTCTGACCTTTACATGGAGGTGGTCCAGTGGTGCTGCAGGACTTCCACAACCAGCAGCAAGGTTTAAAACTTTTCCATTTCCTCCTGAGTGCAAAATGCCTCAGAAGCCCTCAGGCTGTCACGGGGTGGGGTGTGTGTGTGTGTGTGCTGCTGGCTGGGGAGAAGCAAGGACAGCAAGTGGCACAGGGATAAACCACCTGAGCATGCTTCCAGGTCAGAGCCTTGCTCAGTGACTGAAACTTTTAAATGCAAATGCATCTTGAAGTATCAGAAACTTCTGGCAGACGTCCTCAGAGGACATACTTTACCTCCCGTGCTCGGTGCCGGTGTCTCGTGGCTGATTTAATTTGAGAACTTCCCTGTGCTGGCTCAGGATGCACTTGCTGGGAGAGCCACCAGTACTCTCCATGGCTACAACGTGAACGTGCAAGCACGTACTGGGCTGGCTGACCTGGACAGCTGTGACCCTGCCTCCACTCTGCTCCACTCCGAAGGAGCTCGAGGAGGCTTCATGCACTAATGCTGGTGCACCCAGGCACATCACTGCATGGAGTCACCAGGGACCTGCCACCCCTTTTGTGACTCTCAGGTCACATTCCCCTAACACCAGATCCTTCCTAATAAACACCTTTGCCCATCAGGTCCTCCCCATCCTGGAACTGTCTTCATACTGTCGAAAGCCAGCCATCCCTGTTAAGAAGTGGCAGTGCCCTTGCTCTCAGCTCCTGCATTAAGGACTCCCACAGCTCTGAAAAATCTTGAATACAAAACTCAAATCACCAATTTTCATGCTTAATTCCTAACCCCAGAGGTGCCTACGTTAGGAAAAGCCAAAGCAAGTGAAGGCCATGCAGAAAAGGGTCACACTGCTTTGCAGCGTTTGGTTATTTGTATTCCAGGTTGGCCAACCGACTGGAAAACACACCCACATGAGCAGGGACCAGACAGTGGTTTCCCTCCAGGTCTCCTTGGGTTGGGTGACAAGTACATGGCAGCCCTGGTTTTGTGCATCCCACCCACAGAATGAGAAGCCACACTACATCCCCATGGAACACCATGTGCCTTGATGCTTGTGTGAAGCATCAGGAGAGGTACAGTCCCACCAGACAGCCCAGCTCTCCTGGAAAGGATGGACACATGGGTGGCAGTGATGTGATGTGCTACTGAATTTCCAGCTATTTCTGTTTGTTCTACCTACTACACACCCCAAAAATTTTAGTCAAACTGAAAATCTCAATGTAAAGATTTGTTAACTTTTTTTTTTAATGGTGAAGAGTATTCCATTGAAGAAGAGTAGACTTTGCAAGACTTCTTGTCTACTTTGTCCCAGCATGATCTGAGCCTTGCTCCTAGGTGGAGCAGGCTGTGAACTAACCTAACCCAGTTCAGGCTTAACTCAGGGAATCACTTAAGAATGTGTAAAACCCTCAAAAGCATCAGAACCATTCTTAGCTCTGGCAAAACATTTCAGCATATGGTCTTGAACATATACTTAAAATAAAGCCCAAGAAGTGCTTTACCAAGCTCCCATCAGCCACTGCCTCCGACCTGCAAGTTGCACAAACTCAGCCTTCCCCAGGCATGTTTTGCAGCCCAGGAGTAGATATTGCAAACAAAAGGTAACCAAGAGTAAAACCAGGCAGCAAAAAATGACCCACATGGGTCAAGTGGCTGAGCTAGAGCCCTGGGATGGTTCACTGAGATGGGTTGTGCTTAATGCTTCCTCAGAATCATAGAATCATAGAATCCCAGCCTGGTCTGGGTTGGAATGGACCCCAAGGATCACAGAGCTCCAACCCCCCTGCCATAGGCAGGGCCACCAACCTCCAGGCCTGCAGCTACACAAGGTTGCCCAGGGCCCCATCCAACCTGGCCTTGAACACCCCCAGGGACGGGGCACCCACCCCCTCTCTGGGCAGCCCGTTCCAGCCCCTCACCACTCTCTCTGTAAAGAACTGCCCCCTAGTATCTCATCTAACCCTTCCCTCCTTCAGCTTCACTCCATCCCCCTTGTCCTGCCAGTCTCTGCCCTTGAACAAGCTGATTCCCCTCCTGTTTCTCTGCTCCCTTCAGGGACTGGAAGGCTGCAATGAGGTCCCCCCACAGCCTTCTCTTCTCCAGACTGACCCAGCCCAGCTCCCTCAGCCTCTCTTCGTAGGGGAGCTGCTCCAGCCCTCTGACCATCTTTGTGGCTCCTCTGAACCCTCTTCAACAGTTCCACATCTTTCTTGTATTGGGCCCCAGCTCTGGACACAGGACTCCAGCTGGGGCCTCATGAGGGCAGAGCAGAGAGGGACAATCCCCCCCCCGTCCCTGCTGCCACCCCTCTCCTGACAGAGCCCAGGATCCATTGGCCTTGCGAGCTGCAGCAGAGCCTGCCTGTGCCTGGTAACCCCAACAGCTCTGTGTCATGCAAACCCAGAGCAAACACCTCAGTCGGTGGGTGCCCCATGCTCAGCCTCAGCACCCAGCTGGCCTTGCAGCATTTCCCCTGGGCAGCCCTTCAAGGAAACATCCTCAGGACAGAGGGCTCCAGCTAAAACAGTGATTCTGCTGCGAGTAGAACAAGGGAATGATAAAAGCCCTGAAAATGTCACTGCAGAGAGACCCTGTGCTAAGAGCTGCAGTGGTTTTGCTCACCTGGGTGTAAGAAGCAGTGAGGTGAGGATGCTGAGGGATCACAGAGCATCACAGCGAGCAGCCAGGACAGCATCAATTGAGAAATGCCTCTAATAGGCTCTGTGACATCCCAACAGGAAGGGACACAATCACAGGTGTCACCTTATTTCTGAGTTTTTAAGTGGAATGCTGCAAAATGGAGACTTAAAAACAAAAGTTAGCTACAATGTCAGAAGTCCTTTGAAAGATGTACTCGTGTAGAAGCATTTCTAAAGAAGTGTTGCTGTCTTGATCTCCTTAGGTGAGAGGAAATTCGCTCAGTGAGAAAGGCAGGTGAGGGCACTATGGCCCTGGCAGTGTCAGCAAACGCCACTTCAGCTGAAACAACTGCTCGTCTCTCTTTTTTTCAGCTATCACTCTCTTCCCTGGCTCCCCGCCTCTTGTCTCCTCTCAGAAGCCTGAAAACAACCTCACTCTCCCACCAGCTACAGCTGGTGCTTTCTCCATCCTTTCTCCTGCTGTTCTCCCAGAGGACCACACTTGTTCTTTTACATTCCTACCATGGGGCACCTTTTCCAGAAGGATGCCCTAGAAAAACCTATTACTTGATCCTGGGTGCTACAGAGTTTCCCAAGACACCCTCATTGCCTACAAATCCCACCATTTTAGCTGTCCCCAGGTTGGCTAGCATTAACAGCTTGGATTTTTAACATAGTTCAGAGCGTGCTTGACATGGTGCTATGACTTAGTGGAGATGATGGGTCACATTTTTCACCTAATGTACCAGTTATTTTAAATACAAAAGTGAGATTCTACCCCATACTTGTTGCTCAGAGTGCAGGAAGAGCTCTCTGAAAGCGCAATGGGATGGAGAGGAACCACAGCCACCCGCATCTCTGATGGAAACCAATTTTGGTCCAGCAGAAAGCCATAACGATGTAATGGTCTCTGGCATTTTACCTTGATAATGTCATGGTATTTATAGTCTTTTTAATACATTTCATGACATAATGCTGTCTTGTACCTGGTTTTCACAAGATCAATGAGAGAGAATTATAACCTTTTGATTTTCTTCCACCTCCATGAGTTGCACGTGCACGGATTCAGGAAAAAAATGTGGTTTGCATCTGGCCAGGTGGGCAGCCCAAGCGTGCACAGTGCAGGGCAGTTGTGAGTGCAAGGAGAGAGTGGTGGGAAGCACGTGGATTCCTTACCCTGCTGCATCTCAGCCATCCTGTACTGGAGCATCTTCCTTCCTCCCACCACATCTGAGCACGTTTGCAAAGGCTTCCTTGAGTGCTGCCCGCTGGGCACCACCATCTTTTCATTAGGAATAAAAAGACAGCAGAATCACATGTGCACATTAGAAATTGGCATCCCACGGATGGTTTAGCTGCATCCTGGATGTCCAACACACCCTGCCTTTCAGATGGCTGGGTCCATGCGTAGCGCGGTCTGCGTGTCTTTGTTAGATGGGATTTAATGTCATTGCTAATTGTCGGGATTATCAGACCTGGGTGGCTTCTCCCCAGAGTCAAAGGGCTGTCAGGACAAGGCTGGTGACTGATGCACAGCCAGCAAAATGGAAAAAAGGGAAAACGTGGGCAGGAAGGTGATGGGAGCGTTTATAAAAGGGGATGGAGCCCCTGGGTCTCATTCTTGGGGTGAAAAGAGGGGCTCTGTGGGGGAGCCGTGTCTCGCCCGTGGGCAATGCATCCCACCGTCTCCCTTCACAGCTGCGAGCTGGGAGTGTTTAGCAGTGAGCCCCCTCATCCTCCTCCAAGAGCAGGACCCAGCGCAGCAGAAGGAGCCACCTGTCCCCGGCGAGGCCCCGCTGCGGCACGTGATGCACCCGCTCCTGCCCATCTGCTCCTGCCGCGGGATGGAGAGTGGAGTGGGGTGGTGGGGGCTGGCATCTCCTCCGTCTGCGCTGGAGGAAGGAGAGGTTTGCCCTGGCCACTTCTGACCTGGCAGGCTGGGCAATGCCATGGGATGCTCCCAGGGGTGTCGTTCCGAGCACAGCAAACCCCCTGCCTGCCCTCACCATCTGATGCCATCCCCAGCTCAGGTGCAGCCCAGGCGGTTCAGCACAGGTCCAGATACACTGACACCCACCACCTGCACAGAGCTGAGCTCAAGCCTCAGCTTTGCAAATACTGTGTGGAAAATGTGATCAAACCATTGGGTCTCCCTTCTGCTGGGGGAATAAAATACCCTGCTGTTGCCTTGGCAGCGTGAGCATCTTGTGGCAGGGCTTGCAAAGAGAGTGCCTGACCATGGGTGAGCCTCTGGGCACTACTCCAGTAACCTCATTGTCAGCAGACTTTCCTAATGGATTTTTTCCAGCCTTGCGGTAAAGCCTGCATTGCTTTTAACCCGATTTGGGGCACCTGCCACCCAGTGGCACTGGAGGTTTGCTCCTAGGAGCTCCTGGGACACGCCACACATCGTCACGATGCTGTGCAAGAATTCATTCAAGACATGCTCTGATGCCATGGTAGCAAACAAGGTTAACAAACCCCGGGCTGATACAGGAGATACCTTTGAGCAGCTGCACAGCTGGCCTCTTCCAGGTCTCTTGGAGGAGAAAGGATGGGAAAGACTCACATGTCCAGGCAAACTTTGCAGCAGCTGTGGACCTTGAACATCACCAACATCTTTGCTGCACCAAGTCCCTTGTTTCTCTGTGATGCATTTCATGCTGCAAGATCTCCAACATCCCTCTGAACCTTATTGTCCTTAATCTGGATAAAAAGCCTGGGAGAAGACAGTATAATCCCCTGGTTCAGGGCCTGGAAGGTCAGTGGCTCCCCCCTCACTCCACTCACTTTCTTGAAGACCTCCCCTTCCCTCCTGGAGCAGTGACAGGGACCTTGACAGGGCGATGCTGGAGCCCTGCTGAGCACTATGTCTCTGCTGGGGGGGGACCCCAAATTTAAGGTATGGCCGCTGTGGTGGTTTGGCCCTGGCTGGAGGCCACACACCCACCAAAGCCACTCTATCACTCCCCTTTTCAGCTGGACAGAGGAGAAAATACATATTGCAAGGCTCAGGAGTGGAGATAAGGCCAGGGAGAGATCATTCTGCAATCAGCATCACGGGCAGAACAGACTCAAACACGGAATAAAGGAAAGAAACTCTAATTGATGGCCCTGCCCTGCACCCCCAGTGACACCAGAGTCGGGTGATGAGAAGTGGGACCAGATCTTAAAACATCTCCCCCCACCCCTCCCTTCTTAGCAAACTGCACTTTAGTCAGGATTTCGCTCCCTTCTTCCCCCCATGGTGGCACAGGGAGGGGCAGTGATTGGGGGTTTGGATCAGTTCCTCACGAGCTGGTTTCCTTCTTAGCTGGGGGGGGCGGGGGAGGGGCATTCCTCACCCCCTTCCCCTGCTGCACCGTGGGGTCCCCCCCACAGCAGACAGTCCTTCATAAACTTCTCCAATGTGAGTCCTTTCCCACAGGGCTTCAGCTCTTCCCCAGCTGCCCCAGTGTGGGTCACTGCTGTGGGTGCAGTCATCAATCACAGAATGTCTCTCAGTCTCTCAGACCCAGACTGCTCCAGCCTGGTCCCCCACGGGGTCACAAGACCCCCTCAAAGCAAACCACCGGATTTCTCTCTTCACTTTCATCTCTGTGTCTCTCTCTCTCCACGGGCTGCAAGTGCTGGCAGGGCCTTGCTCCAACGTGGGTCACAGCATCTCCTGTCTGTCTCCCCCTGCTCCAGTGTGGGGCCTCTCCACAGGCTGCAGGTGGGGTCTGGGCCTTTTCCATGGGCTGCGGGGGGAAACCTGCTCCACCATGGGTTTCTCCAGGGGCTGCTGGGACATCTTTCTCTCCAGCACCTGGGGTGCCTCCTCCCCACTTTCCCTGGCCTTGGTGTCTGCAGAGCTACTCACATCACCTCACTCCCTTCTCTGGGGGCACAAAGTAGCTGGTTGCAGTTTTTTTCATCTTAAATGTGGTTCCCAGAGGCGCTGTGACCATCGCTGATGGGCTCAGCCTTGGTCAGCAAGGACTCTGGCCTTGAGCCAGCTGGTGTTTGCTCTGTGGGGCCTGCAGAGAGCTTCTGGCTGCTTCTTGCTGCAGCCACCCCTGCAGCCCCCTGCTCCACCAGAACCCAGTTATGCAAAACCACAACAGCCGTGCTTGAGTCTGGGCATTGAGACTCACTCCAGGTTCCCAGGAGACATCGCCACTGTCTGGGACATCCCTGCAGCAGGGAAACAGGGCTGGTGTACAAGGACATTTCCATGACTGTACATCCTCTGAGCACATGGATTTCAGCAGGAACTGCTTTTATTTGGAAAAAAACCCTTCCAAACCAGCAAAACATTCTGTCGTTCTCCATCTGGGGCTTCCTCAGCCATCAGAGCAGTCCCCCTGGGGAGGGGGACACTGGGATAGATGGCCTGTTATAATTTTTATGTTTCCAAATGTCATCTCGGTGCCTGGCATGCATCTCCTTGTCCTTGCCCTGGGAAGACAGAGCTTTCCATGCACAGCCATGGAAAAAAAAGCTGTTAAAATTTCCATTGGCGTCTCTGCAAAAAGAAATAACTGTAAGGAGAGTAAATAAATTAGTTTATTAGCCATGAATTCAGCCTGGCTGGCTGGGAGTTACTCATTATTTTGCTGGCAGCTTGGGACAGGAGCCAAAGTAGCATTGCTTGGCCCTTCCCGCACCTCGCTGCGCACGTGGACTTGTTTTCGCAGTGCAGGGAATGGTGCTGGGTGCTGTTTCACTGCTTAGTGCTCGGTGGGGATGAATGTCCTGGGCTGCACGGGCTCCGTGCTGGGATAACAAGAGCCTTGCTGGCACATGGGGCTGATGCTCTGAGCTGTGCAGGATCACAGCTCACTGGGACCTCTACTGCCGGATGGGACAGCAGCTTTGCTTCTCGTACCTGTGAGTTTCCAGGCCCAGCTGGCACCTGGAGAAGCAGCAGAAATAAACATGTTCTGAAACCTGCACAGGGGTGTTTAGGAAGCTGGAAGATGTGACTTCTTATTGTAGGGGGCCTGGGTGCAGCGCAGACATGCAGTCATGCACGGGCAGGAGTTACTGCACCCACCCCAGTACCCATACGGCGTGTGAAGGCCTCCACCACAGGGAAACCCTCTAACTCCCTGTGAGACTCAGCTCTGCCACCAGCCACTGCACCATCATTACGGCTTCATTCCTCCATCAGACGTGCTGGGATCCTGCATGGGTAAAATGGCTCCTCTCCCCCTGTACCTCTGTCACCAGGCCTCTGAAGGGCTTGCGTCTTCGCTCTCTGTTAAATGGAGTGGGAAATAGTAGCTCCTGCGTGCCCTGGGGACACTTGAGCCCAGAGCCTGGTCTAGCCTGCAGAGCTTCACCTCCAGCTTGAGTGGCTAAACCCAGGTGGTGAGAGAGGACAGATATGTTAGCTGAGATAAGAAACTAATGTCAGGTTCTTATTGAAGGTGCATATTTTAATTTTGAAGCTTCCCCTTTGCAATTGTTTGTGACCTGGTAGTAACACCCTCCGCTTTGATGCAACAGACCCCACACTTCACTTTCCCTTTTAAGCCTATTTAGCATTGAAAGTGGGTTTGGGTGGATCTGACAGGAACAGGGGCACATCACTGTCATGGAAGCTGAACACATTAATGGGGATGAACTGTTGTTATGGAGAAAACTTTCGGGAAGCTGGCACTGCTTTAGGGTCCTTGGGGGAAGGGCATATTCCCATCAGGCTGGAAAAGCAGCCTTGCACGGGGTGATGTTGGTGCAACACAAGGGCAGGTTAGATTCAGGCATGACTTTGGGAAGCAGGCATCTTGCCATGGCCTTTGAATTGTCTTTCTCCCAGAACAACACCTGCCAGGGGAGTGGGGGTCTCTGGCAGGGTGCAAGTCTCCAGCAAGCAGGGCTGCAGGGGGTTGGCACGGCTCCCTGCATGCACAGTGCGCACAAGGGTAGGAAGCAAAGCAAAGACTGGTGTCAGAGTGAGCTTTACAGGTTGGTTTATTTTTGGTTCTGTTCACCTAGAAAAGGCAAAGAGAGTCTCTTGGCCCCAGAGCACAATGACTGCCGCAGTGCTGCCTGCCCGGGGGCAGATGGATCCTGCTGGACCTGCTGCCACCAAAACTCCTGCACTGAGACCTCAGTCGTGGGTTTGGGTTTCCCCCAGCACTGCTCGGGTGGGAGACTTGGCCTTGTGCTCTGCCGTGAGCACCCAGGGCTGAGGCACCTGGAGCAGAGGGGAACTGTTGAGCACTGCACCCTGCAGAACAGTGGCAGTGGGTGGTGGGATGCATGGGTGGGATGGCCGGGTGGGATGTATGGGTGGGATACGTGGGTGGGATGCATGGGTGGGATGGCCAGGTGGGATGCATGGGTGGGATGCCTGGGTGGAACATATGGGAGGGAGGCCCTCCAGAGCACTTCCAGCTTGCGCAGGGAGGGGAACAGCTATGGCCAGGAGGGTCCCACACATCTGCAAGGCCACAAGCAGGGACCTGAGGACGATGGTGAGAGGATGGTGTGGTCTGCCAGCAAATGGAGAGCCATTGGCTCCATCCTGTGTGCTGCCTGAGGAAGAGCAACGTGGGGTGGTGTCAGCAGGGTGGCAAATTTCAGACCCCTGGGTGCTCTCTGGGTGAGGACTGACTGTGTGGATCCTTTTATCTTCTTCCTTCCAGTTTCTTTGCTGACCAGGGTGTAACTTCCCTCAGCCAGAAAAACTTACTCAGTGCTCTTTAAGGAGATGAATTCCTCTAGATTTGCCCTTCGACCAGTGTGTGCAGCAGCCACAGTCCTGCAGGGGAATTCAGCGGAGTCCATCCACGTAAGTAAAACCCTTGCAGACAGCAGGAAGAGTTGTGTGCATGTTACTACAGATATCAAATCCAGCAAAGCTTTTCACAGAAACAAAAGACAACATCAGTCTGTGTGGGACTTTTTAGCCCAGGATTGGGGTGGGTCGGCATTCTGGCTGGTCCAGGCTCTCTCCAGGATGGGCTTCACCTTGCTGGGAAAGTGCTGCCCTGCTGAGAGCCACTCCGAGCAAGCTCTTTGGGAGCAGGAGGAGAGCTGATTCCCCACAGGGGAACCAGATTTCAGCATCAAAACATGGTGTGAGGTAAACAGTGCCTGACGCCAGTGATTTGGGGCTGGCTGGCGAGGTTCTCCTTGGGTGCACCTGGACAACCTGTCCCTGCATCCTATTCAGACAGGGCTTGCCTTGCACTGTTGGGGGGAAAGAGGGGAGTGCTTTATAAATTAAGATTAATTTGGGCATAACTAGGAAAGGGCTGACAGCCCCACCGATGGTGATGGGCAAGGTGAGAGCAGAGGAATCTGCAGGCAGCTGCAAACCTGTTTGCTGTGATGCTTATAGCAAGAAGAAGGAAATAAAACAAGAAAACAAGATATGGTGAGGATGATGAGGATGATGAGGATGATGAACAACTGAGCTGGACCCCAAACCCTCAATATGTGAATGCTTTGCTGAGCATCCACATGGCACACACTGCTGACCCCCTCATGGTTGGAAAGCTCTGATTTGCTTCCCCCAAGAAAGGCTGAAGCAACAGATACAACAGCGAGCTCAATGCAGAACAGCCCGAGGTCAGTGCCTGCTAAACTCACTGGGGAGCTGGGCTGGTCCCTCTCACACCGCCCCGTCTCCCATTTGCTTGTGGAAAGCGTCAGTCGGAGCTGGGGCCAACTCCAAACCTCCCAAACTCTGGGCAGTTGAACTTGACTTTGCCAGATGGGGACCCCAGATCCCAGTGTCCCGGGATGGTGGCTCCAGGCCACGTGTCCTGCAGCCAGGAGCAGCTCCCGGAGCTTCCTCCTGCCTGCAGAGCACAACTGTGGGGGCAGAACCGGGAGGCAAAGCTGCTGGGCAGGAGGGCAACACATGGGCTGGCTGGGGAGGGTCCTGCACCCCCGGCTCCTGGATGCCAGGCATGAGCTGGACTTTGCCACCGCGTGTCCCCACCCCAGCCTTTGGGCCGTGTTTGCTCCCTTCTGCTCTGCACGGGGAGCCTCCAGCTGCCGAGCAGCCGGCAGCATGGCTGCTCTCGTGGCTCTTGGCACAGCCGCCTGTCGTGCGGGAGCGCAGAGGCGTCTGGTTTTGGGAGGTCGCTCTGGGTGCGGGGCTGCCTGGGGCAGGGGAGCAGCCCAGCAATCCCGCAGCCTAAGCAGCCAGGCACAGAGCAGAGGTACCCCTCTGAGAGCCTCCGGAGGGGGACCTTGTGTCTCACACTCAATTTTTAGGGTAAAGAGCTCAAAGCTAAATGCAAAGAATGGGAGCAGGCGCTTTGTTTCCAAAAAAGTGGTAAAAATGCAACTTTTTAATGCAACTCCAGCTCCTTCTTCAGCAACAGAATTGCCTTCAGACTCCTGCAGCTGGGGGATGCTGCTGCGAGTGCACAGCACAAGTCCCTTCTCCCTGGGGCATCCCAGGCAGATGGACCACCCCCACCCCCACCACAGAGGGGACCTGCCCCCCTGGGATGCCATCAAGCTGTCTCGCCCACGCAGCAACAGAAAGAGCTCCGTTTCCTCCTCCGCTCGCCACACTACAAACGGCAAACACCCAGTGGCTGTGGGTGCACCCAGCCCGAGCTGCTCCGCTCCCCATGTCCCTCGGACTGGCACTGAGGCCCGCTGCCCCACGCAGCTCCCGACCTCCCCTTGTCACACGTGCTGTCCCCAGGGGATCGCATGCCAGGCCAGCCACACTCGCCTGATGGTGTTGGCCATCTCCTGCCAGCCCTCCCCTGCCTGCGCCCCATACCGACCCTGCCCCGCGTCTCTCCGGGTACTCCCCTGCACCCCAAGAGTTTCTTTCAAAACTCCTTTTTTCCTGAGCCTTGAGGGTCCTCACAAGTGGGGAATAAACAGAAGAGGACAGAAGTGATGCCGGTTTCTTCTGAGGCTGAGCAGGAGTCAGGGCTGTCTCGGCATCCCCTGGCACAGAGCAGCGTGGTTGCTGGCTGCAGGGTGGTGAACAGCAGGGATAGGCAGCAGGGCCACGCACGGGTGACACGATCCTTGGGCTACTCTCCGGGCTCTTTCCGTGACAGTCCTGGTCAGGTGGGAGGGAGGGATGGAGCAAGGGAGCCTCCTGCGTGGTGAGGGGCTACCCTCACCCCGTGATAGGAGCGGGGATGGCCCAGCGCTGGCAACGGCACAGCTCAGTGGGGTGGAGAATGACGGCAAGCTGACCTCACGCAGGGTCCGGACCTCCTTGGGAGCAACAAAGCCGGTGCTGTCACCCCTCTACCGTGGGGCGCCGGGCAGGTGGGGGTGTGTAAGCAGGGGGCTCCGGGTGGAGCTGAGCCTCTGTCCCCAGCCCAGGTCATAGGGCTCCCTGCTCTAAAGAGACGGGCTCCTGGCGCTGCCTCTTCCGCTGCCTCTCCCGTTTGGCCCGCCAGCACACGTAGGCGGCCACCAGCAGGCCCACCCCGAAGATCAAGGTGGCCACGGAGACCACCTTAGCGATGTCCATTTGTGGGCCATTGATGGTGAAGGTGATACACGTCGCCGCTACGCCGATGACCACGGAGACAATGCCGAAGGGGAAGATGCAGCGGTACCAGGATTTCTCTGTCCCACCCGTGGCCAGGGCCAGCTTGTTGAGCGTCGCGGTGGAGTCGGTGGCTGTGGCAAGTGGCAGCCCTGCTTTTCCTCCCTGCAGGCAAGTGAGTGAGTTGGACTTGCAGCCCATCATGTTGGCAAGAAAATCCAGGAGCAACCAGCACAACGTGGGGGCAGGTTGGATGTGGGTTGCTGTCCCGCCAGGAGCCGCTGCCGTGCTGGTGATGGAGGGAAGAGGCCAGATCCTACATTGTCGGCTTTGTCCGGTGGCTCAGGGTGCCTCAGCAAATACCGGCTGGGATCTCGGCTGCCGCTGCTCTCACTCCCAGCTTTGACTCCCGGCTCTTTTGCTGCCAGACGGGGCGAGGATTGGATCGAGGATTGGTGGTGACAGCGGTGATCTCATGCCGGTGGGAGGACCTGCTCAGCCTTGCTGCTTGTTAACTGTTTCGGGCTCTGAGCGGGCAGCTGCCTGAAGCCCCACTGGGATTGCTCTTGGGATGCCTTTTGGCAGTTTGTGTCCGTTTTCACTAGCCCAGTCCCTGGCCACGCAGCACTGGGGTTGCTGGCCTGGCTGCCCACAGCCCCCAGCTCCCCCCGGCCCAGCTCCCCAGGGCCACACTGCTGCAAATACTACTGCAGGCACCGCCACGGGCAGCGGGAGCCCAAAGGAACTGGCAGCGGGACTTCCAACCACAGCACAGAGCCTCTCTGCCACTGCTTCCTGCCAAGTTGCTCTTTCTCCCTGTATGACACCCCCCTCCCGGCCAGCTTTGTCCCCTGGCACAGGGTGGGGATGACCCTCACTGGAAGCCCATGGACTGGTGATGCTGGTTGGACTGGAGAAGGCTCGAGGCTGAGACTCACCAGGGTGGTGGGGCACTGTTAGGGGATGGAGGGTGAGCAGCCAGGGCATCTGGAAGGAAAGGGGCTGGAGCTGAGGTGAAGGAGGATTTGGGGTTCGTGATGACCACCGTCCAGGCAAGGCAGCTGCAGGGTGAGAGCCAGGGGGGAGGACACTGAAGGGCAGCTTGGTGGGGGCAGAATTGGCAGAGCTGTGGGGAGGAGAGCCAGCGCACTTTGGGAACCAGCACTGCCCCTGCCAGCACCCAGTGGGTGCAGGGCTCTCCACTTCCTTTCCCTGTAGTGCCCAGGTCTACAATATCAAGATTAATTGCTTCTGAATTGCACCATTAAGCACAGGTAGGTGACACTGGCTCTTCAGCCTGCTCCAGCACAGCATCACGCCCGCAACAGCGGCTGCAGCACATGGCGAAGCACAGCAGTGCCCAGTGATGCCACAGTGGCTGTCCGAGGCTCCCAGGCAGGGAGAAGGAGAAGGGATGGAGATACAAATGACCAAAAAGCCTCTTATCCAGCTCTGACCACAAGCAGAGACTTGTTTTTGTGGGCAAAACCTTTTAGTGTCACCATTCCCAAGAGCGGATCAGGGAGACATTGAGACCAGAGCTGGCATGAACAATTCCCATCTCCACTTGCTTCTCCCATGCTGTTGTTTTTGTTGTTTGGTTGGTTTCTTGTGGGTTTGTTTTTAAAATTGCTTTTCCTTAAGGGGAGAGGAAAGGAATGAGCTATCACAGCAAATGCAAGAGACCTGGAGCCTTTTCCAGGTCAGAGCTTCCCCCAAGCTGATGTGGCCCAGCTGCAGTTCTGCATCAACTGAGAGGGAGCCAGAAATAAGGAGAAAATCCATGTTGTGGGAGAAGCAGAGCTGTGCAGTGAGAGGGTGGCTCTGCGGGCAGGGGAGAAGAGGGAGAGGCAGAGGAGCTGAAGGGATGTTGGGGATGGGGAGGTTGGGCACTAGTCCTGACATGGGGTATGTTACCCTTTCTTTTTTGTGGGCACTGCTCTTGCCTACAGCATCCCCAGGGAAACCATCCTACTCCACTGAAGGAGGAGATAAAGCTGCTCCAAACTGGTCTTTACCGCTCTCCAGGCTGGACAAGCTGCATGAGACCAGTTGGCACGACAAGGGAGGGCTGTGCCTGCAAAACCCCTGGGATCTCTCCTTCCCTCTGGTCTCTTAAATAACAGCCATGAATAACAAAAGGTGGGTCGGGTATCAGACAAATTCCCGGTTTTCAGGGAGGCTTCGTGCTCCTGCGGCATCACCCGAGGCAGCTGGCCACAGGACACAGGGACAGGAGCACGGAGGGGCTCTGGCTACGTGGACTGGCAGCACTGGGGAGATGAACTCCAGCGATGTCTGGTGCGCAGCACACGGTGCTCTGCAAACTGAGAGCTGCTGTGATGTGTTCTCCTGATGGCTTGTTCGAGGGGAAGAGCAACAAACAGCACAGCCCCAGCAGTCGGTGAGCGGCGAGCTCGGAGTGCTGCCTTCTTAAGGCTCAGTCCTCAGTGTTGCAAAGCCTTGTCAAATTCCAGTGTTCAGGCTTCAAATCTTCTGTGCTGAGTATTTACCCCAAGCTGGAGATTTCATCTCAAATAGTTTGGCTGCTGCTGAGGGTGGGGTCTGGAAGGCAATGTCCCGGTGACAAGCCTGGCCATGGGCTACTTTCCAAACCTCTTCTGAGGAAATGGGTGGTGGATGACAGCCCCTCGAGAAGATGCTGCTGCCAGCTCAGGCTGCCCTAGATGGCCCTGCCCACAACAGCATCCCCACACCTCCAGCCCACACTCACTGGGTGTGAAAGGGCTCTCAGCACCCCATGAGACGTAACAGTTTGGAGGACCAACACGTTTTTCCAAGTGGTACTGAGAGCAGTGACCAGCCTTGGAAAAGCAGGTGACAGACCTGAGCTTCGACTGGTTAGAAAAACACAACATCTCAACACACTTCCAGTTCTGATCGGTGATTAATTTGACCATTTGACTCAGCGATGCTGATGGGATCCTGCTGTAGTGACCCTGTGCACCTCCTGCACCAGCACCACCCTCAGCACCTGCTGCCGTGCTACCCACAGCTTCACACTGTCAGGAGTAAACCATAGGTGTGTATGTATCCAACTCCTCCAGAAATACACTGAGATGTAGCTCACTACATAGTGTTTCCAAGGCGGAACCAGGCAGCTGCTGCTGGCCACAGACCCTCTAAACTCCAGAGATGGTTCAGAAGACATTTGTTCTTTAAGCACTGAAGTGGCAGAGAGCAGAGATACAACGGCTGCACACCATGGAGCCCCACTGGCTTTGCCCCTTTTTTGAAAGGAGAGGTAAAAAGCCTCACAGGACCAGGACAGCCCTCTGCTCAGGGCTTGGCTGGGACAGGGTCACCTCCAGGAAACTTCTCCCACTCGTGTGTAGGATAAACTCACTCTTCTCCATTCAGAGAAGCCAATTTCAGGCAACTCTTTCTCTTGCTTTGCCGTGGGTTTCTGTAGAACTCATGGAAAGAAGAAGAGACTTCAGGTCAGGCTCCATGTTGTGAGACCGTTTTTTTTTTAGGGCACTGAATTCTCCCCCCTCACTGGGGCTGATGGGTTCCTCCACCCAGTCCCTCATCTCCTTCCCTCCACGCTCCTTCCTCTGCGACTAACGTAAGGGTGTAATTTTCATAGCAGAAATAGAGACTCGCGTGCGTCCTCCTCCCTCTTCCCAGAGGAGGAGAGAGAAAAACGCAGCTGGGACTGGATGAGTCACGTTGCAGGAGCTGAGATGGATGGCAGCCCCCCCACATGCACCCCCACAGCGCTGACCCGCCTCGGGGAGGGAGGGAGGGAGGGAGGGATGGATGGGGCCGTGGGATGCTGCCCAGAGCCGGGCTGGAGTACCCTTGGAGATGGAAAAGGCTCCAAGCCCGGCTCTCTGGATAGCAGCAAACAGCCTCAGGAAACAGAACAACTTGGAAACAGAAACTTCTGCTTAAAAGCTAACAGGATGGAGCAGAGGGGGTTAATGCCCTCTGTGGGCAGAGGAAAGCTTTTGTTTGGAGCAAGAAATCCAAGTTCTTAGGAAGTAAAAAGCAGAGGTGAGATAGGAGCAGCTCAGGATCCCCCTCAAATGGATTAATCACTCTGTTTTTGAAGTAAGAAAGCCCAGAATCAAAACATGGTGCTGACCACATCATGAAACCCAGGAGAAGCACGGCACAGCAGGCAATCCATGTCCCCTGAGGCTCAGTGCCTACACATGGGCAGGAGGACAGCGTTTTACGGTGGGGGTCCACAATGACACAAGTAACCAATTTATTTTGGCTCTCTGGAGAGAGCACAGAAGTGCCAGAATAAAGAACACGGGACCAGGATGCTGAAAGAGACACCCCCACTCTACTTGCTCTGCGGTGGGCCACCACCTCTGCACACACTGGCTGCTCAGTACGTGTCCTGCTGCAGTCAGCACAGCCCACGCCTACAGCCCCAAACTAACATCCCCCTGTAGAGGAAAAGGTTTGTAGATGAAGGAATCATGCCTTATTTTTTCAAGAAACTCAAAGGCAACAGGCCTGGAAACAAGAACAGAAAACAACATATCAGGGCAAATAACACCTTTGGGCACAGATAACCAAGAATAATCTCAGTTGTACAATTCACATAGTCAAAGAAATAATATTCACAGGTGCCCACCTCATTTCTCATTTCTCAGGAGACACAGCTCAATATCCTGGGGTCCAAGTTGTAGAAATCCAGCAAATAACAACCCTGAAGCCCGTAAGAGGTGGGCTCTCAACAAGTCACCCTCCCTCCTTTGAAAACTAAACACTGACACACACATGGAGGAACTGGAAAAAATAACTTTCACACTAGTTCCTAAAAAGCAAGACATCCTCACAAGGTTTTGGGGTTTTTTTCCCCCTGTGGTTTTGGGAGAAAATGAATAATTCTGCCATTATTGGGCTGCTACAGTGCAGTTCATGCAGGAGCCATGCACAAAAGAAGGGCAAGGAATACAGAGTAATTGTTTATTGTGCAATTATCCCACCCAACAGACAAACCTGGGCTGTGACAAAGAGCTGCAGGGACACAAGAGCAGGTGAATACAAGTGAATATGGCATCAACAAACCATGTAGCCCCTTGCTCCTGATGGTCCAAATCACAGCTGCAACTGGGACATGGCTTTCCCCAAGCTCTCGACTGCCATTCGCTTTCAATCCAGCCATTAGGCACAGCCACTGCGCGTACCCGCACCCTGCGAGTGACAAAGCTGCCTAAATATAGCAGGGACAGCTCTTCAGTGTGAAAAGGAGGGAGGATTTACATGGGAGAGGGAGTGGTGACATCTGGGCTTACCAGAGGCAGCGGCTGTGCCCAGGGGACGCAGCCGTCTCCCCGCAGCGGTGGTAGGGGATGTGCACTCTGAGTCCAGGCAGTGCCGGCACACTCAGTGCCTGCATGACACCACGGCTGTGCTGGGGACAACCCCAGCAGAGACAGCGTCACATGTTGAGGGGCCCCATAAATTTTAAGATAAAGGGTTTGGGGGGGGGAAACTTCTTAGGCAGTAGAAAAGCTTCATTAAGGAAGCACAGGTTGCCTCTCCTAGTTGATGTGCACCGTGTAAAACCGGGAAGAGGCAGCAAAATAAATCAGGAGGCACGATCTTGGGTGTCTGGTGACCAAAGAAACATCTTCCAGGTCTGTGATTCAGCAAAAGGAGAAAGAATAAATAAATTAAAAGAGGGAGTAAGGTGGCAACAGCCATCAGAAAGTGTGGGGCTGAAAATAGCAGCGAAGTGTCACCTTGATCCACTCCAACAAAGACTTCTGCAACAGTGACAAGTTGCTAGGTGACATCGTCCTGCTATTTTGGGTCCGTGTCATTATGCTGCATGGTGAGCCCCTCCGGAGCATCTCCCAGTGCCTGCTGCTCAGCACCAGCGGGGAAGCCAGCACCAGCCTGCCAAAGGAGCTTCCGAAACAGGGAGGGCTTTTGAAATTAGAGATTCACACGTCTTGCAAGGACAACGCTTTCCTGTGGATTCAAATATAGATAGGAGCAGATGGATAAGAATAATTGGCAGTAGCTACATTCCTTCCTGGTGCTGTGCAATATTGATGCAGGCTGAGGATGTACAGACCTCCCTTTGTGCCTTCTGCTGCTCCTCTCCCATCACCTGATTATCCCCCATCAGACAGCAGATACTTGGCACAAATACCAAGAAAGAGGAGGAAAAAAAACCCCAAACCTGGGGAGAAAGGCTGAGCTACAACAACTTTGTCAATGCCCTCTGCCCCTGCAGAAGATGCTCTGGACATTCACGCAGGGCCAGCTTCAGGCAGCACTGCCCGGAGAGCTGGGCTAAGGGCCAGAGAGCTCAGTGTGACTCACAGGGCACGGATGCTACTTCCAAGGCTAGCAGATAAGAAACACACCTAATATGTTTTATTGTAATTAGCGTGGCTTATAAAGAAAAGAAAAAACTGCACCACAAAATAATGCCATTTGCATTGTCATAATGAAAAGTGATTTCCTCTCTGGCCACAGAGACCATGGCACTCGCAGGCAGCTGTGAGGGAGACGCAGTTGTACACGATGGCCTGTTCATTCAAAGAGCTCCATTAAACCCGCTGGGTTTGCTCTCACAAGGACAACATGAAGCTTTGTCACCCTCAAGAAGACACTGCAAAAGCACCGTGATGGGCCCTGACAAACGCCATTTAGTACAAGCCAAAGCCAGGTAGTTAAGACCGGTAATAGGTGCAAGGACTTCAACAGACACCCCTGATTTCCTTGTGACACCAAAAGCCAGGCTTCCAGGCTGGCAGGAACACGTGGTTGTGTTTGACTCTATATGGAGCCCAAACCTGGTAAAATAAAAATCCGCCGCCTGACTCATCCCCACACCCCACCACTTGGATTCTGTCCCCTCACGCAGCCAGCTCGCAATCATAATTAAAGCACTGGAGGCTATTTATGGCTTCATTAACTTTTTAAAGGGACTTGTGTTTGGGGGTTGTGGGTTTTTGTAGCTTGTTTGGTTTTTAAATTATCATTCCTGCCTTCTCTCCTCCCGTGTGTTCCTGTGCCTGGTTGGTGCCAAACCCTCCGCTCCTCCTGAAGGCAGGGGGAACTCCAGATGCCCACCACCTCACCTGATCATAAACTCATAGAATGGTCTGGGTTGGAAGGGACCCCAAGGATCACAGAGTTCCAACCCCCTGCCACAGGCAGGGCCACCAACCTCCAGGCCTGCAGCTACACAAGGTTGCCCAGGGCCCCATCCAACCTGGCCTTGAACACCCCCAGGGATGGGGCACCCACCCCCTCTCTGGGCAGCCCGTTCCAGCCTCTCACCATTCTCTCTGTAAAATACTTCCCCCTAATATCATATCTAACCCTTCCCTCCTTCAGCTTCACTCCATCCCCCTTGTCCTGCCAGTCTCTGCCCTTTAACAAGCTGATTCCCCTCTGGTTTCTCTGCTCCCTTCAGGGACTGGAAGGCTGCAATGAGGTCCCCCTGCAGCCTTCTCTTCTCCAGGCTGAACAAGCCCAGCTCCCACGAGCCACACAATGATTTCAAAAAGAAATTTCAAGAGAGAAAAAAGTGCTGTGTGAAGGGAAGAAAAACCCACCCCAAAAGGGTGAGAGCCTCAGATAAGGCACTTTGCCCAACTCCAGAGCTACGAGGCTGTGCCAGCTGCACCAAGGATGCGGTGCAATAGCTTTACACCCTAACGGAGGATGCTGGGGCACTACAGAGGTGCTGTGCAGCAATGTACACCATGGATTTACTTGCAGTGCATAAAGCAACCCCACCTCAAAGTCTCACTGACCCCAACGTGCACACTAAGCCTCCCTTAAACTGGAGGTAAAATGAGACTAATACACTGTTTCCCACGGTAACACGCAGGGGCTGAAGGGAGCCCACCCAGCGATAGCACCACGGGAGCTCTTGTTCTGACACCAGGAGGGAAGATTTCAGACGGGCTTTTCTCCAGGGTCAGTCTCCTCCAGTGACTCAGAGCTTCTATTTGCTTTTTCCTATCATCCCAACTTCAGATCCACTGATTATCTTTCCTGTCCTGTCTAAAAATAAGTCAAACATCTCCGTTTGTGTGCCTAAATAGGCCCTTGCTGTGATTTCTCACCTTCTGAAATTACAGTTCAAAACTAGCTTTTCATTTCCCCCCCTTCCCATTCCCAGCTCTTTGTACCCTGGCATACCTGGCACACCACTCCTGGCCTCTTCTTTGGAACTGGGCTCAGATTAATTAACAAGAAGTAGATTTTCCTTGATTACAGTGCTAAAGCCCTTCTCCTTCCACAGATTAAAAACCAGATGACAGATCTTTTCTTCTGGGTGGTGGTTGTGATGTTACAGTGGTATTTGATCTGGGTTAGTGGGTAATGGAAATTTTAACACCTATTTAAATGAACTGTTTTCATGTTGGACTGAGTCACAATTAGGGTTTTTTGTTTTGGAGGTGGTTTTTAATGGAAGTGAAGGACTAGAAAGCTTCTAGTGAAACCAGATGTCAACTGTGCCAGTCCCAGTCTATATGGTGGAAAAAAAAAGCCAGAGGCTGCACTCCAGAGAGCAGACATGTGGGAAAAATCAAGCAGATGATCAAGTGAAATAACTTCAATCTCCATTTCATAGATAAAAATTGAAGAGTCCCTGGTGTCAGAGCCATTATCTGCTACAGCTCCTCAGCAACCCCATCAGTGGCAGGACTTGAGAGTGGAAAAGCACATCCCTGAGCCAGCAAAAGTCCATGTTGGTTCCTTCTCCTGGCTTTCAGAAGGCTACTAAAGCATTTCTGACTCACTCCTCACAGGATACTGAGAATTAGACAGGCTGGAGGAGCACTGCACACCCTGCTCTACCCACCTGCAGCATCCTTGGCGTGATTTGCACTTGCACATAACCCAACATCACCACTGTCAGTTTCTCAGCAGAGCTTCAGCTGGGAGCCCCAAGCTCCTCCTGAGTTCTGTAACTCCTGGGGAGGTTTGAGGAGGAGAAGGGAAAAAAAAAAAGGATGGGTGTGGAGGACATCTCTCTCCCCAGTACTCCTCCTACAAATACAGGCTTTTATCTCAGCATTTTACAGTCATTGCTCTTTCTAGAAACCCTTCACTGGCTCGACAGTGCATGCTGCCCAAGTTGCTGATTCAGACTTGACTATAGTGTTTTAATTAAGTAACCGGCTCTCTGGAGCTCACAGAGAGTTCATTTGGAGAATAACTCTGGCAACAAGTTTTTCATCTACGGAGAGAGCTGGGATTTTTCTGCCCCAGTTCACCACTTAGGAGCCTAGACTGCTTGTTGATGAATTCCCTGATCCCTCACCCAGTTCATCTGGTTTTACCTCTCCAAACCAGAACCTGCACTCCTGGGTGGGATGGCTGGGGAGTGCTTTCTACCCTTGCCCCAGGGCTTAGATCCCATGGCTTGTGCCATGAATTCAGCAAGGTGGTCCTGCTCCATCACTGCTTGCCTGCTGCTAGACCCCCCCAAAAGGGTTGGAAGAGGCAGGACATTCCTCCACACCACTCTTAGTGAGATTGTTACCAAGACTCAAATTATTTCCATTTGAGATGGAAAATATTCCTAAAGCCACACTGTTCAGTCTCTACACACAGAGGAAGCTGTGGCAAGCACTTGGTGCACATCTGAGAAGATCTGCAGGCTAAACCCCTTGAAGGCTTCAAGAAGCTGAACATCCAGAACTAACCAAAGGCAACTACTGTCCATGGAATCCTTTATGATAGTGCATGCTGCAAGCTACAGGCCAACAGCAGCACTGCTGGTGTCTTCCCAGTGCTCAATGGGATTTGTGAAAGCAAAAAGAAAAAGAAGTAGAAAAGAAGGAAAGGAGGAGGCTGGAGAAGACAAACCACTGCCTTTGGAAATGCTTGAAGTCACAAATTCTGGAAGGAAAAGAGAGAACCTGCTTCCTGCCAGGGATCCAGCTTCGCATCCTTCAGTAGCAATAAAAAGAAAAACCTTCTAAGGCTCTACTGCAGGGGACAAAGAAGGAATAAGAGCCACTAATCCTCCTGACTGTCACCATCTCTGTCTCACCCTGCTGCTGCACAACACTGGCATGGCCTATCACTTTCCATAAATACCCCTTGTTTCTGTATTTGTGTACTACTATCCCCTAGCAGCACAAATTTACCTTTTGTCTTTCTCTCCTCATCTCAATTTGATGTTCCAGCATAATTTCTTTCTATAACAACAGCACATTTTATAAGGAAAAAGACACCCCACCCCCTCCAACCACTGAATTAAGTTGCTCCTGAATCCTTCTTGGCAGTAGCACTGGGCTCATTTTAAAAAGTGAGTCATTTGAATGATTTGAAGTCTTACACGTTTATGAAAATTATAAAATGCCTCTCACAGGGTGTAGGAAGAGTAACTGAACCACGCTGCACCCAGAGGCACACAACAACCCAGCTCCCTGACAGTCATCACGCTGGGCACTGCGCTCCCCTCCTAGGGTGTCAGCTTGGCCTTTTGAGCTTCCAATGAGCCCTGCACAGAGATTTCTGTGGGCTCAGTCTCTCTGTTTTCTCCCAGTCCTCTCACACCTATGCAGTTCTTGCTGTGGCAGTGGAGTTACTGCCAATTCACACTGGACCGCTCTGTGCGAAGCAGCAGATGCTCCATGACTCACGCAGTGCTTACAGACACAAGTTATGGATAACAGCACAATAATTAACAATACCAAATGTCATTTCCAACTTCCAAACATGCAGATGTTAATGCCCAGGGCACAGACCCACGTTCATTTAGGAGGCAGCGTTCACTCCTACAACCAGCCCTCTGATCGTTCCCTGGCAGCCCCCTGGCTCTGTCAACCACAGCGTGGTTTCCCCAGGAGTCCCTGCAGAGGGGAGGAAGGTTACAAGCTCCTGCCCTGATTGCAGAGCCCACTGGAAATCAAACGCTGCCTGCAAAGAACTGAACACAATGCAGTTGGAAAAAAAAAGGCAAGAGCAAAGGATGCCAGTTGTCATCTATCATTTAGATGCTTTTCAGTGACTTCTGAGTGTCAGAATGACCCAAGTGTTCAGAAGAGACAGACAACTAACTCTGGCTTTGGAAAAACAAACATGGGAGGAAAACTAATGACCACTGTCAGTGCTGCTAAGAGCTAAATCCCCCAAGTAAACAGTTCTAGTCCAGCTAAGAGATACAGCACAAGGCAAACTGATGAGAGGAGGGGTGCACGGTGGCCCCTCGCTAAACAGGCTTCAAAGCACTCACAAGCAGAGGTATTCCCTGTGACTAAAGCTTTGCTTTAATTGTCACATAGACATGCCAGGGGATTTAGGAATTAGTGAAGACCTAAGAAGCGAGAGAAACCAAAGCGGGAATGTTGCCCGCGGTGGTAAGGTCAGACTTGCCCCAGAAGCTCTTTCCCATGGCCAGGCAGGACCTGGCATGGCTGCAGCTGGGGGGCTGCTCCTCCGGCAGCCACGGCGCTGGTTCCGCAGCAAGGCAAGGACCGAGTGCCATCTACCGGGCTGCAGGCTGGTCTCACTGCTGCACACGGGTGTCCTAAGCACAGGCAGCCCAACCTTTCTGAAAACTGCTGCCTCAGGCACAGATTGCCACGTAAGACGATGTAGCAGAAGTATTTCAGTTGCAGACTAGGTGCAAGTCCTGACAACAGGACCTGGTGAGCCAAGGCAGCTGCTGGAAGGGGCCTGACTGACTGGTGAGAAGGGAGTGCTCCAGCTGCACCACAGCCCAGGCACCAGCCCAGGGCAGGTACCCACAAACCAGAGCAGCTCTGCAAGAGGCACTGCCATGCACCATCTGGGCCACTGGACATGGAAACACTGTTAGTGAACACCAGATAGTGCCTGCTGTGATCCTGGTTATACACTGGCTGGTGAGCAGAGCAAGAGGGAAGCAGCAGCTCAGTTTTCAGGTGCTGGAGCGCTGTGGCCCACCACACTGGGGCTATTAGTTCAGTGCAAAGCACGTTTTATTGCCTGCAACGCTGCTCAGTGTGCCTGCTGAGGCAGTCAAGAATCCAGAGCTAGCCAGAGACAGACCTTGGAAAAAATCAAAACCAGTGTCTATGAAGCCTTGAGGGAGCTTCACAAAGCCTCAGAGTTAGCAGGTCATAAAAGCAGCACAAAAGAAAACAAGTAAAACCAAACCCAAACCTCTGAAACTTAGTTGGACAAACAGGCAGAGTAAAAAAGTTAACAGAAAATATTTATTGCTTGAAATTGTCTCTGGCATGTGAATGGCTAGCAGGGGGCTCCCACTGCATCAGTCCAGCAGCTCGTCTCTCACCAGCACAGGGAATCGCTTGCCTCCTTCACAGAGCTGCGTGTAAATGGCCCGGTACAGCCCGGCTGCAGACACCTCTGGGTACAGCCTGGACTCCAGCACAGGCAGCAGCTCTGCCATCGTGACCTGGGCAGGAGCAAAGGAGACACATCACCAGAGCCAGGCAGGCTGTTAGGATTCCATGTAGTGAGGTGGCTGCATAACAGGTGAAACCTAACCAGAGCAGTGTGACTAATAACACGGGAGCTGAGATGTTCTTTTGTCATATTTAACAAAGGCAAATTTATTCATCCTCTGCTCATGAAGTTCACCACCAGCCAGCATTCCTAAAGCAGCAAGATAAACAGCAATGGAAGTGGCCCAGTGCTGGGATGAGCTCAGCATCCTGTGAGAAGCTGAAGCTGATATTGATTCAAGGAGCTCTGCAGTCACACAGCAAAGCACTTACTCACCCAAGGGTAATTTCAACCCTTCCCTCATGACTGTTCCTGTCACCTCACAGTTGGGACACATTAATCCAAGGTAGACAGGCAAGCAGCCAAACAGCAGGGAGCTGCACACCCCTCCAGGAGCAGAAGCCACAGGGGATGGTAAGCTGTCCAGCATTCCCTGCCTGCCCTCTGGTTTATGGAGTCCAGCTCATGACCCCAGTTCATGCTCCCAAACCATCTACTGGCCTGTCACAGTGTAACAGCACAAAGCTCTGGGACGGTGACTGCAACTGCCAACTCAAGCACATGTGAACTTCCAAGCAAAGGCCAAAAGCTGCCCTTCAATGCCCTGCTCCTCAGTTCTCAGAAAGACATTTTGCCTGAGATTTATTAATTTTTTTCCCCATCTGTCACCAGCTCACGAAGTCTGAGCAGTCTGCACATTAACAACCCCTGTGCCCTGCTGTACTGCCTTCCCAGGAGAGGGGGCAGTGAACTGCATGGCTTGGCACCTCCCTCAAAGCACTTTTCAGTGGTGGTAACAAAGGAAAACCCAAACAGAACAGAGTATGGGGCATCTGCAGAGGTTCCCTTTCCTCTTCTCCATAAATCTCTGTGCAGGAACAGGGACATAACGCTTCCCAGAGATTAGAAACTAAGAGCTGCAGACACAAAAGCTACAGGGGAAGTTGGAACATGAAGGAGCACTACACTGCTCCACCTCCTAAGAGAAAGCCTCATCTCTTCTATCTGCCTGGTCTGCTCCAGATGCATTAAAATAGAGAAAACAGGCCTTCTCCACAGTCTGGGAGCTACCAGGACTTTCCATGATTTTGCCATTCATCCATGGACAGGCTCAACTCAAATACATGCATCCTTTCCCAGGGGGGTATTTATCTGTATCATGTCCACTCACTTCACCTTTCCCAAGCACATCAGGTACCTTGCACGCTCTGCAAAGAGCTGCTTCAGATACTCAGAGCTCACCCAGCACAAGGCACCAATCCAGGTACACAGGAAACAGGGGCAGTCAACAAAGCAGCAGGCAGCAGGCTACAGACACTACTTCGCTTTGGGCAGATAAAAATTAAAACCCCCACAACCCCTAATTCAGGGGTTTAGTGCTGAAGTCCCATTTGAAGATAGGCAGCAATTGATCTTCAGTCAGAGGGAGGAGCACAGCCAGTTACAAATAACTCTTCCCAGGCTTACAAGAAATGGCTTTTCCACAGCCCCTGTCAACAGCAAAGGTTAGGTCAGAGGAGTAGATGTGATTTCACAGATCTCAGCCCTTTGCTGCTGCTGGTTGAGAAAAACAAGTGATCCTTGTGCAGCGAGCACTCTGCTCAGGCTAGCGGAGGGACTGACCTCCTGCTGGGTTCTTAAAGGTGTTCTCAGAACAGCCAAGTCACGATTAGCAGCACAGTGGTTTGAGATTTCAAAGGAAAGGAGCAGACAGCAGAGGAGCTCATTAGCTGGAGACCTCGAAGGAGAATGAGAGTGGGTGTCCCTAATGAGACTTGCAAAGAGCCACCAGAAGAGGTCTCAGGTATTACCAACAACATCCTCTGCCAAACTGTGAAAGAGTAGCTAAAAAAATAAATCTTAGCAGGAGAGGGTCAGACATTTAAGGGCACCTCTGCTCTGGCCTTAATGAAAAAAGTCAGCTGCTTCATCTACAAAGCAAACAAGGCACTGATACGATTTGGACACGAGACAGACACCAACACCACTGGGAACGTTTGCTGTGCTGTTCACCAGGACCCCAGACACCAGCTGTTGCCCCACAACTGGCCTTTCCTTGCCCTGCTCCAGGAGCACCAACACTTTAAAAGACTCACCTTTTGTAAGGCAATTTCTTGGTGCAGCATTGACACTTGCAGCTTCAAGGCGAACAGGTCCCTCAGCTCCTGGGAACTGGAGTAACAAAGGAGAGGCACAGCCAGCACGCCAGCACTGTCACTCCTCTGTCCCCAGGGAGGAACACAGGCAGCACAGCAGCTGCCTATGTCCCCAGCAGAGTCTGGGCACAGCCTCATCTGGGACTCCACAGCTGCCAGGGTGGAAGAATTAGCAGGAATATCCAAGTTAAATCCGTACTGACAGAATTCGTGATCTACTTACTGTCCCTAGAAATGAGTGACCAAGGATGTCGTATTACTCAGACTTGGCACAAGCAGGACAGTGTAAACTGTGACACAATCTTCCCCCACCTCTCAGCAGCTCCCTCACCAGCCCTCCTGGACTGCAGCACTTAAGTCCCAAGCCTCTCCTGAACATATGAGTGGCAAGCAGACACCACAGCTTTATTTGCCACCAGAGAATTTTATGTGCTATATTAACGTTCAGGATAACAAGGAGAAAAATTACATCAGTCAACAGTGCTCTGCACACAGGTGGCAAACTACTGTGCAAGCAGAGCCAGCCACATCCATACCTGACTACAAACAAGGACTGGCTCACCTGCTTGCAGAAGCTGCAGCTTTTGCAAGCACTTGGAAACTATGGTTTGCAAACCCTCCAAGGTGAGAAGGCTTTCATATTCTCTTTGCAGAGTGGGATGGCCTAGAAGAGAAGCAGAGGAAAACCAACAGGTGTGAGTATACTGAAACCATCCCCACCAAATACCAGTTTTTAGGGTGGGCTTGGGTTTGCCAGCCCTCATTTGAGGCAGTGAAAGCTCCTGTCCCTCATATGCTTGGCATGTGGTGGACACCAGACACATTGAACTGGAGCCCACTGAAATAATCCTTATCCCACCTTCTGTCCCCCCTTTTCTCCTTACCTGCAGGCTCAGCTTCCACATACTGGCTCAGAAGGGAGGGGACATCCTGGAGGACCTTCAACTCCTCCTCTATCTCTGCAGGACTGAAGGCCGGCATCGGTGAACAAAACTCAGAGCAGCAGCTTAAGGAAGGTTTCACAGCCCCAGCTCTGTGCACTGCCCCCAGCCCTGGGCCAGGAGAGCTGGAATAAGGGGCAGAGGGCAGGCAGCCTGAGAAGCAGCACTGCAGTGGGAAGGTGAGGACAGCACAGCTGTGTATGGCATCGTGGCCTTGTTTGTCTGGATCAAAAGGTTTATGACTGCTCAAGAGCTGTACTCTGAAAAAAACCCCACTTCCTAGAGACCCAGCCTGAACTCCTGCTATTGGAGGCATAACTCTGCAGATGGGAGCCGGCTGCAGAGCGATGGCACCCCATGCCTGCTGTACTGCACCACAGAGGGGGTGGTGAGCCAGGAAAGGATACGCTTGTCTGGATCCTCTCTGTAAAATGGTTCCTTGCAGCTGCTGCATCTGCACTTGTCTGGCAGAGACGACATCTTTCCCATGCCCTAAAAATTCAAAAGGGACAGGAGATGGAGGTGTTCTGCTCTGCTGTGCCAGACAACGCTCACACTGAGCTGTGACCCACCAGTATGACACAGCAGCACTTCAAGTATGAGCATTTTTCTCACCCCTCTCTATTTACTAGCCATTTCTCCCTCATTTTTGACAACCACTATTAGATCAAGGAGGACACCCTGCAGAAAGCATTAGACAGCACAAAACGCCCATTTTATTCCTCTCAACCTGTTTTGAGGGGGAGGATTTACAGCCATCAGAAGAGAAGCAACACACATCTATAAGCAGAACGTAAACTTGCAGCACATCACTAATTCTGCTGTATCAAGGTATGATGGTGATGTGTTTATCTTCCCTTCCTTTTGTGAGGGGTCATTTGCAAACAGTAATTTGCATGTCTGTCCATTTACTCTGTTAGTAAATGTGTACAAGAGCAGATGGGACAAATTCTCACCCTAGCTTTTACCACAGTGATTCCTTCACATGACAAACCTTGTCAGGACTCTCCTTCACTGCCTTGTTTTTGTGAACAAAGTGATGTGCTTGGCAAGCAGTGCTACAGCAGCACATCACTATCAGGGACATGAACCAGAGGCTTAAGGACAGCATCATAAGCAAGCTGGTCAAGACCTTATATCAGAGACCAGTTTTTAAGAGAGTGTTACACCAATAACACTCAGAGTGTTGGGGATGTTCAGCCTGGAGAAGAGAAAGCTCAGGGAAGACCTTATAGCGGCCTTCAAAGAAGCTGGGGAGGGACTTTTTAGAAGGGCATGTAGTGATAGGATTAAGTGGAACAGTTTTAAATTGGAAGGGGGCTGATTCAGATTGGATATTGAGAAGAAATTCTTCACTCTGAGGGTGGTGAGGCCCTGGCACAGGGTGCCCAGGGAGGTGGTGGCTGCCTCCTCCCTGGAGGTGTTCAAGGCCGGGTTGGATGGGGCCTTGGGCAGCCTGGGCTGGTGAGAGGTGTCCCTGCTCATGGCAGGGGGTTGGGACTTGGTGATCTTTAAGATCCCTTCCAGCCCAAACCATTCTGTGATTAATGGTGCTACCAGAGGGGTGCATTTCCCTTAAAGTTCAACACCCTCACTGACACACAGTCCCTGTAACACCCTTCAAAGGATGGCGTTAGAGAGCCAGTGCCTCTCAGCCAGCCTCCCCAAACCTGCCACAGTGAGAGCCAGCAGGAGGAAGCTTAAAATAGCTCTGCAGTGCAAGACTGTAACCCGAGTGTGCAGATGTCTCCCCTCCACCCAAATGGATCTTCTGAATCATCACAGAAACCACAGTTTTCAGAAACACATTACGCAAAGAAATAGCAAGGTTAATGGAGCAGAAAAGAAGTTACCAGGCAAGATGCTCCCCCTCCACAAGGGATCTTTAGAGCAAAGATTATTTTCCATCTGTCACCGAGTTGAAAGTAACAGGGAAGGGTATAAAGTGACACCAGAGCAATCAGGATGCTGAGAGGCTCAGTTTACAAGGGAAAATTAAGGGAATAAAGTCTTACAACTCACTGAAGGGCAACTAACAAATTTGGTGTCTGATAAGTGACAGTTCCCAAGAGGAATGGAATTCTGGAGGGTAGCACAAGGAGCTATAGCTAGATGGCTGATGGGGTTTAAATTTAACATCTGGACAAACACCACCATGATATGTCTGCTGAATTATAGAAAGATTTCTCAAAGGGAAACGGTGGGAAATCCTTCCAGGGTACTGGGGAGCTGACTGGAGCACCAGACACCCCACCTCCTGCACCACCAGCACAGTAGCATCATAACTGGCTCTATTTAAAGAGTTCAGTGCAAGGAATCAGCCCTGAACAAAACACAGCCCCAGTGCTTCCAGCCTACAGAGGTGCCCCAGCAGAGCAGGAGGTGCTCCAGCAGAGCAGTTTTGGATCCAGCAACTGGCTGGGAAACTCTTCCATTGCACAGAGTATACAGACCCCACAGGGGTTCCTGCCTTCAGCAAGGAGATGGTATCAGCAGAGACTTTTGCAGCACTGTTAAGCCCACGATTAAAGCATTCCTGGATGTCTACAGCTCAGGGATTAACAGGGATTTAGCACTCTGAAAACAAAAGTAACACTAGCAGCTAGGATCACATGAAAACCTGTACCATCAAAACTATCCCTGCAGGGGGCTGTATGGGACCACTCCTCCTCCTCCTCAGAGTTTGACCATGGGGTCAGTGTCCCCCTGTGACCTACAAACCAGCCAGGTCTCCCCCATCCAACCTCTCCTCACAGCCCCCAGCAGAGGGTCACTCTGGGCTGAACGGATCAGGCTGGGCTTACCTGGAGTTCCTGGAATAGGCTTTCCTATAGGGAAGGGGCAGCTTCAGCTGGCATCTGCAAGACAAGAGAAGCATCAATCCCAACTGCTGGAGAGCAACAGAGCCTTGTCTCCAAGCAGTGAAAACATCACTTTGTCTAAATTTGAAGTTAATTTATCTGTAGTGGAAGATGTCAGCAACCCTGAAGATTGAATCCACCACTGGCTTTGGGAAGGCTCAAGGTCTGCTGCTTCATTTCCAAAGTGATTGAGCTGATCTGGGAGAGCTCCTGCATCCTACCAGCCAACAGAAGTTGATCCAAGGTGAGAAGCTGGGAGCAAAGCCCCGACAAGGCAGAGTACAGACACGGAAACAACACAGTGAGGGAAGCTGATCAACACGGACATGAGCAAAAGCAGCTGTCCCTGACCACAGCCATACCTGAGCATGACAAGGAGCCTTGCTTAGCACCACATCCCCCTCAGAAATGGGAAAGGGGCATTTTGGCTTCTGTTGGGAATGTGCATCTTAACCCTGGGGCAGAATAATCCCTGGCTTGTTACTGCAAAAACATGTGGGCTGGCAGTTAGAGCTAGAGTCACAGGCAGACTGTGAAGGCAAGACCACAGCTGGGGTAAACATTTGAATCCAGATTCCTGTTCCCCCAGCAACTCTCACTCAGCGTCCTCTGTCCGTGCCAACACCACGTGAACAAACAAGAGCTGGGTTGTGGCAGCTGAGAACTACTTCTCAAAGTCTTCCAGGGACAGGCATGTATCACATCTGAACTTCATTGTTTCTTTAAAGCAAAGAGTACACAGAAAAGAGTACAGAAGTTGTTTAAACAAGACAGACTGGCCTGGATGTGAAGTATCAAAAGTCCTAATTAAAAGAACTTTAAAGTCCCAGCCACCCAAGAGTAAGCTCTTCAAATTAATGCATTTACTCAATCACCATAAAGGCTTTTAAACTGTGAAGATTCCCTCCTTTTGATGATTTGAGGAGCAGTGAAACCAAGCTGGGTCCTACAAAGCTGCAGCAGAGATCAGGCTTTGCAGATGAGCTAGTCTAAACATCAAGCAGAACAAGACAGAGGTGCCCATCTCAGCACTTACCCCTTTTCCTGCAGGGTGACTGTCCGAGGTGAGGTGCTCCTTCCCACTGCACCTCCAGCTGTAGGATACTCCTTTTTGCTGGACTCTTCCAGGAAACCACAACTTTTCACACCTTCATCAAATAACTGCTTGCCAGCAGCTACAGAGCTCTTTCCTGCAGCTGAATCCTCTGTGGAAGAGCTTTTCTGCTCATTCAGAGCAGATTTGGAGAAGTCAGGTGTCTTTTGGGTTTCAGCTGCAGCACAGAGCTCACTGGCACTGATCACTGTCCTATGACTCCTTCCTTGTTTGCAAGCCACCCCTTTTGTGAAGCTCTTCCCAGCTGTCCTGGGACCTTGAGAAACACATCTGGCTGGGGCTTTCCTCTGCAGTTTTTTCACATCTGGTTCAGTCCTATAAGGAGCTCTTAGCTGGTACAGAGAAGGCTTCTTCAAAGGGGCAGGCTTTTTTCTTACAGCTCTCACCTTTGTGCTCTCAGGCACATCCTGAACAGCTGCAGGGACTTGCTGCTCTTGAGCATTCTTGTGAGCAGGTCCCTCACCTGCAGATTTCTCTGCTGTACCTCCCCGTTCCTCTAATGGAGTTTTCAAGATGCTTTTCCTGACTTTCAGCGCCTTCTCTAAGGCCCTGTTCAGCAGCTCCAGTTCCTCCAGCTCCTCAGCCGAGGGCCTGTTCTCTGCAACAGGAAAAAATTTATTAGAAGATCCAAACTTGGATCTTCCCCATTTGTGTCTATGCTGACTGACTCTTCCAGGTGGGATTGGAGGAAACTGAATGTCATATTCTGGCCACAGTCCCACAGAAGCTACACACAGGACACAGGCAAACCTGCCAAAAGCACCCAGAATGGACACAAGCTACAGGAGGAGACGTCTCTCTGGAGCCAGCCTCTCATTCACCAACCAGCCACAATCGCCACACCTCTCTCGGTCAGGCCTGCCCCGGCTACCGTTAACAGCGCCAAGTTAACACCAAAGCGTGAGGAAAAAGGCAGAGGGCAACCGTAGCTCCACGCAGGGCGTCGGAAGGGCTTCTAACACAAGCACCGGCTCAAGCCCGCTCGGGCCCAGCACCCGGGTGCCACAGGGAAAGCCACGGGGAGACAGGCCGCTGCCGAGAGGGAAGCGCTCACCGTGCCCAGGGCTGGAGCCGGCCTCCGGCAGCGGCTGCTCGTCTTCCTCGCTGTCCCTGGGGGGAAGAAACAGGGTGGAAGGCCAGCACGGCCGTGCACCGAGGAGTTCCGCTGCCCTCCCGGCCCCCGGGGCTCCCACACGGCTGCGGGACACGGTCGCCGGCTCTGCCGGCACCGGGGACACCGGACAAGGCCGACTGCGGAGGGCGCCCGGGCTCCACCGCCTCCCTCCTGGCCCAGGTTCAGGGCAGAGCCGCCCCGGGGAGCCCGCGGGGCGGTGGCCGGGCCCGCACTCACCATCGCCGCAGGAGGGCCCGGCTCCGCGCCGCCCGCCGCTCCAGCTCCCGCCGCCGCTCCGCGCCCTCGCTCAGCGCTGCCGCCAGCGCCGCCGCCAACCTGCAAGGCCCGGCGCCATCAGCCACCCGCAGGGCCCGCCCGGCCCCACATCCCCCCTCCCTCCACCGCCGGCCCGCTCTCACCGCCGGCCGCAGCCCGCAGGCAGCATGGGGCGAGTCGGTCCGGCACGGGTCTGTCCGAAACCCGCCGAACCGAGAGCAAGGAACCACACTCCTTATCGCCCTGTCAGGACCGGCGGGGAGGGCTCTGAGGAGGAGGGCGGGAACGGCCCGGAGAGCCCGCCCCAGTCCGTCCCGCTCCCAGGCCCGGGCTTTGCGGATGTCTCTGCCCGCACCGGGCAGCAGCCCGGGTACCGGGCATCGTGCGGTCCCGCTTGGGTCGGGGAAGCCGTTTTTTCCCTCGGGTGGGTTCAGCGCTTCCCTCTCCCACGCGGCGGCGCCTGAGGGGAGCTGGCCGACCTCGGGAGGAGGGGTGGGCTAACAGGGCGCTCGCAGAGCGGCAGCGTCCCAGCAGCTTCTTGTATCCGCTCTCGCCTGAGGATCAGGGCGCGAACGAAGCGTTCTGGCTCCCAGCCTTGGCCGGGGCCGGCCCTGCGGTGGAGCCACCCGAGCACAGGCAGCGCGCAGCCCACCCACCGCCCTGGGGGCTGAACCCCCGCGGCACACGGCCCACGGAGGCTGGGGATGAAAGCTCGGCCGTGCGGTGGTTTGACCCTGGCTGAAGGCCCGGTGCCCACCGAAGCTGCTCTATCACTGTATCTCCTCAGCTGGACAGGGGAGAGAAGATATAATGACGGCCATGGAGACCTGTCTCTGTCTGCTGGAGCCCTGCTGAGCACTATGTCTCTGTTCACTGTGGGGGTATGGCCGCTGTGGTGGTTTGGCCCTGGCTGGAGGCCACACACCCACCAAAGCCACTCTATCACTCCCCTTTTCAGCTGGACAGGGGAGAAAATAGATATTGAGAGGCTCAGGAGTGGAGATCAGGCCAGGGAGAGATCATTCTGCAATCAGCATCACGGGCAGAAGAGGCTCAACACGGAATAAAGGAAAGAAACTCTAATTGATGGCCCTGCCCTGCACCCCCAGTGACACCAGAGTCGGGTGATGAGAAGTGTGACCAGATCTTAAAGCACTTTTCCTCACCCCTGCCTTCTCAGCTGACTTCACTTTAGTCAGGATTTCACTCCCTTCTTCCCCCCCAACATGGCATGGGGAGGGGCAGGGACTGGGGGTTTGGGTCAGTTCCTCATGAGTTGTTTTCCTTCTTAGCTGGGGGGGGACATTCCTCACCCCCTTCCCCTGCTGCACCGTGGGGTTCCTCTCCACAGCAAACAGTCCTCCATGAACTTCTCCAACCTGAGTCCTTTCTGTCGGGGCTTCAGCTCCTCACCAACTGCCCCAGCATGGGTCCCTTCCATGGGGTGCTGACCTTCAGGCCTAGACTGCTCCAGCCTGGTCCCCCAGAGAGTCACAATTTCCCCAGCAAACCTGCTGTGGTGTGGGTTGGGCTGCAGTTTTCACTGCCAGGAACTTGCTCCAATATGGGCTTCCCACAGGGTCATAGCATACTTCAGGTGTCTCCACCTGCTCCAGCATGGGTTCTTCCACAGGCTGTAGATGGGATCTCTGCTCCCTGTCATCATCCATGGGCTGCGGAGGGACAGCCTGCTTCACCATTTCACCATGGCCTTCTCCACAGACTGCAGGGGAATCTCTCTCTCTAGCACCTGGAGCTCCTCTTCCCCCACCACCCCCTCCCTTCCTTTTATTCACTGGCCTTGGTGTCTGCACAGCTCCTCACATCTTCTCACTCCCTTCTCTGGGGGCAAAATGCCCCTGCTTGCATTTTTTTCCCTCCTCACTGTGATTCCCAGAGGCGCTGTGACCATCGCTGATGGGCTCGGCCTTGGTCAACAACAACTCCGGCCTTGAGCCGGCTGGTGTTTGCTCTGTGGGGCCTGCAGAGAGCTTCTGGCTGCTTCTTGCAGTAGCCACCCCTGCAGCCCCCCTTCTCCATTAGAACCCAGCTTCAGCCTGCTCCATGTCCTGCCCACGGGCCGGGTTCTCCTGGGGATCCCCAGGCATGCTGGGCCAGGGCAAGGGGAGCAGAAGGACCCCCAGCCCCCAGCAAATATACTGCCCCTCAAATGGCTGCTTTGGTTTGTGTCAGCAAAGAGGCAAATTTGGGGGGTTTAGAGGAAGAACCTGCCTTGTTCTGAGTCTGTGGAAGCCACCAAGTCAATGAGGCCACCTCTGGGCACTGCTGGCAGGGAGCAGGAGTACAGCTGCTGCTGCAGAGGGCCGTGCTGAGGAGTGTGCTTCTCCGAAAGGGCCCATGGCTGGCACTAGGCAGTGCCTGTTCCAGGCAGCTGAGGAGCAGGAATCCAGTCCTCCCCCTTGTGTAGCAGAATAAAAACTAACTAGAATTTAGAAAGTAGGAAAGAAATGGTTCTTTGCCCCAGAGGGCTGAATCATCGGGTTGAGATATTGTTGGTTTCTCTGTGGCCACACGACCACAGACTCTTCTAGAGAGAAAAAGATGAGAATCTCCTGTGATTTGTGGAGGCAGGACTTTAAAACCCCTTAAAAACATCCCAAACTCATCAATATAATGGTGGGATTGCTTACACGGAGTGTTGTGGGCTTCCATAGTCACCCTCACAACATACTTCCAGGTGTAAATTGCACATTTGACATGTGAGGAGGATGATTTTTCTTTCTCCAGACTTTGCAACAGAATCTGAAAATTAGGCTGTCTCCTTCCTGGTGCCAATCTCACAAAGAAGTGCGAGTTTGCTGTCAAAACACTGTTAACGAGTCTGCTTTGAGTTGTGAGCCAAGACACAGTCCAGCCGGCTCTTCCCTGGCTAAGTGGGCTCAGCAGGGCTAATGAGAATATCAAACACTCAGAAAAGAGTTTAATCAGCAAAGTCAACAGCTGTAAGGTTGTGAGGCCCCGGGGAGCAGCAGTGGCACAAGAAGGGCTCACTTTCGGACAGCTGCTTCTCTAAGTCGACTGCCTTTCCCTTCTGCAAGGTTCCCACTGGATTTTCTTGTTGGAAAAATAGGGGCTTGACTCAGAATATTGGGATTTCCTATAATTTGCACTTTGGAGCAAACAAGTGGTCCTCTAAGATGTTTTTGGCTGAATAGATTGCTTCATTTCAACTCCAAGTGCATGAAGCTTCTGGTGTTTCTCTCCTTTTGGCAGAACTGTCACCGAGGTTTCCTCCTGGTAAGGATTAAAGGTCCGAGCAGACTTTTGGGGTGTCTGAGAGGGCTGCAGCCTGTTGCTGGTGATTGCACAGGGTGGTTGGCGGTGGGATGGGGATGGCCACGGTGATGAGATGCAGTTTTGCTTTCCCTCAGCAGAGGGCTGAGTGCCGCTGCGGCTGCCAGCATCTCCTGGTGCTCTTCTGCCAGCATCTCCTGGTGCTCTGGAAGAACACAGCCTGAGCGATGAGAGAGTTCCAGCTCTCCTTTGGCACCTGGATGCTCTTGACATTTAAGCAATTAGAAGCAACCGAGAAGGGGATCAGACCGCTGCCATCCTGGAAAGGCACCCACAGCCTGCAGCCTCCTGGAACGGTGCTACTGACACTGACAGCTTTTGCATCAAGGCTGCATGGTTTAGAAGTGCTAAAAAAGCAAAACCTCCAAACCCAAGAACCCCTTTGTATTTGAGATGAACTGGACATGTGACACACACACCCCAGAACCCCCGGCTTTTGCAGATTCCCATTAACAGTTGGAAAGCTTTAAAGCAGGCCTGAATCCCTCCTCGCTGGGAGGGATGGATGACTATTTGCAATTCTGTGGCCTGTCTCTTGCCACTGAGTCAAGACCAAGGCAGCCACTCTCTAGTCAGTGCTGTTGCCACCATGAAATTAGGAGGGCCAGCACAGCCAGGGGTGGGATTGTAACAGTCCCTTCCAGCAGCAGCGAGTGCTGCGTGGGTTAAGCTGTGGAGTGAAACCATTAGCAAATGGGGAGCAGAAACTCCCTGACAGGGACAGAAGCTGTCCTCTGCTCACACTGGGGGCTCACAGCGTGCCCACATTTGACACACCAGCTGTGGGTAGGGGTCCCTCCCTGAACCAGACAGCCCCACTCCTGCTCCTATCTATGCCTTGGCCATGGGCTCCTGCCCCCTGGCCTCCTGCTGAGTCTTGCAGCCGGGCAATTGCTGGGTAAATGGGTTCAAACTTCTCTTGTGGATGGGTGGCTTCTGTGGTGGGCTGACTGCTCCAGCCTGGTCCCCCACAGGGCCACAAGTCCCCCAGCAAACCAGCTCTGGTGTGGGTCTCTCTCTCCACGGCTGCAGGTCCTGCCAGGAGCTTGCTCAGCGTGGGCTTCTTGCCGGGTCACTGTGTCCTTCAGGTTTCTCTACCTGCTCTACTGTGGTGTCTTCCAAGGGCTGCAGGAGAATCTCTCCTCCATCATCATCCTCCATAGGTTGCAGGGGACAGCCTGCTTCACCAGGGTCTTCTCCACAGGCTGCAGGGCAATCTCTGCTCCAGCAACTGGAACACTTGCCCTTCTTCACTGACCTTGGGGTCTGCAAAGTTGTTTCTCCAGTCTTCTCACTCCTCTCTCTGGCTGCAAAAAGCTGCCACTCTTTTTTTTTTACCCCTCTTAAGTATGTTGTCCCCTGCGCTACCACCATCACTGATGGGCTCAGCCTTGGCCAGTGGAGGGTCCATCTTGGAGCCAGCTGGTACTGGCTCTGTCGGACCTAGGGGCAGCTTCTAGCAGCTTCTTGCAGAAGCCACCCCTGCAGCCATTCTGCTACTCAAACCCAAACCAGTTTTACACTGCATCATCTGAGAAACCCAGTTGAGGAAAAAATCTGAGGTATTTGCATCCGATCCCTTCCACTGAAAGCAGCTGGTGCTACAAGGGGGTAGATGCAGCAAAGAGCCATACTCTTCCTGCAGTCACGAGCCCTGACCCAGGACAGACCTGATCTATGCCACGCTTGGCACATGAGACACTTCTGCCAGGACAGAGGGACTGGGTTTTAAACCAGCGGGGCCTGAATTACAGTTTGCCTTCACGACATTGCTTGCTGGGAAGATGCCAGGTACCACGACATGACACACAGGCTGAGGAACACTGAAACTGGAGCAAATTATTGCTTAAAGATTTATTTACAAAAGACAAGTAGGTGAAAGCCTGTGCAATGTGCCAGTGGCAGCTGCTGGTAGTCACAGCTCTGGCACTGGTTATTTTGGGTACCTGCAGTGAGAAGGTGTTCTGCATAGCTGTGTCCTGGTTCAGCCCCAGCCAGCAGCTGAGCACTGTGCAGCCACTCACTCACCTCCTCCCCCCGCAGCCCCGGGTGGGATGGGCAGGAGAATCAGAAGAAAAAGTTAAAACTTGTGGGTTGGGATATAAGGACAGTTTACTGGGACAGCAAAGGGAGAGGGAAATAACAATGTTACTGATAAAGGAATGTACAGTGACACACAATGCAGTTTGCCCACTGCCCAGACCCAATGCCAGCCCATCCTTGAACAGCAATCCCTCCTCCCTGGCAAGACCCACCCCCTTATATACTGAGTGTGATGTCATATGGTATGGAATATCCCTTTAGCTAGTCTAGGTCAGCTGTCCCAGCTGTGTCCTCTCCCATTTTCTTGTGAAAGCTCACTCTGTCCCAGCCAAAAACCAGGACAAGGTGAGATGCAGGGGCAGTTACAGTGTCAGCTCTCATTGCTCAGGTGGATGATCTGTATTTCTTCTTCACTGACAGCCCAACTGTCAAACACCTGTGGGTCCGGGCATTTTGATCGCCTCTGGGTACCTAAAGCTCTTTGAAAACCCAGCCCATAGTTTGTCATGGTGGGACTCCAGAGGGTGAAACTAAAGTAGGCATCACACTTGGATAAACACACACACACAAAAAGCAGGAGATAAACATCACTAATAAATTTCCCCAAACTAACTTTATTATATTAGATAAGCTATGGTCCTCCTGCACGCTGCCCGTGGGGATCAGAGCTATCTGCTGGCATAGGAAAACCCTCCCTGTGTATACCAGGGTGATGTGCTATACAAACTCTACAGGTTCTGGGGAGGTACTCTAAAGGTGGAAGAACTGATTCACACTCTCCTGGGTCCCATACCATTTTTGTTTGAGCCAAGGAAGAGGAAAACCTCCCAGCTATTTCCAATGTGAGCCTGAGGATGTTGCTATGCCTCTGGAAAAATGCATAAATATCAAAAAATCCTTCTTCAGCTCTTGCTGTCATTTCTCTGGAGCAAAGACTCCAGGAAATGAATCTCTGGGAAGTACAGGTTATAAATAGATTCCCAGACCCTGTATCTTGCCACAGCCAAAATCCCTACAGAATTCACATGGCTATCAGCAAGATGGAGTGGGAAGGGGATGTGACATGTCCTGGGGAGAGGATGTCTTGTGGCACATTTCAGCTGGAAGTGAAGGGTGTCAGTGTGCAGTGGGAATGTTGATCTTGCCAGGGCACCCAGTGGGTGCTGCCAGCCCATGGGCAGATTCCCAAGCCGCAGGTCACAGGCTGCAGGAGTTTATAAAACCATAAGCTTTGTAAAACTGGATAGGTGGAAAAAGAAAAATGCCAACAGGGACATCATTCTACTGGGAAAATTGTCTGCTCTCTATTCTCACCTCTTCCTGATGCAGAGGTTAGGGTTTGTCAGCCCTCATTAAAATAAAACATGGAGGACAAAACTCTTCTATGTGTGAAACCATGAAAGAGATGGAGCCACAGGATATACCCACGTCAGAAGAATACAGCTGAGGTGGGAAGATCCAGAAAGAAAAGGGAAAGTCCTTCCTGAGGCATGAGTGTCAGTACCCCAGCTGGGAGTTTGGGTTAGGGGAGAAGCCGGTGTGGGAACGCAGGGCTCTGCAGCTGGGTCTCTGCCTTGCCTCACCTCGGGCTCTCACTGGACGCAGCTGTGCAGCGGCTGCAGCTCTCTTGCTGGGCCCACGCTCACAGGAGCTGCTGGGATGAGCCTTACTCTGAGGCTCTGACTTCAGCACTGGAGCACACAGCAGGCAGCAGGCAGGGAGGGGAGGATCTGCTGTCCCACAAGACATCCCACCAACGGCAGAGGCTGAAGCTCTGGCAAGAGGAGGGGGTGATCTCTGTCCAAAGTGTGCTAATCCGGTGTGGCTCCTGCAATCCTGTTTGGCCACGTGGGTGGAAGTGAGGTACTGTGGTTCGGGGGCAAAGCAGTGTTTCAGCAAGGAGAGATGTGCTGTGGGGTGACACTTGGGGACAGGGAAAACTACCAGTTGTAGATTTGGCCAGGGTGTTTGGAAAACATCTGTAGCGATTCATCACAGCCCCTGTGAGCATCATGTGCAGGAGCATCCTGCCTCTGGATGCTGTGTTACTTCGCCAGTGGGTTTTTTTGTCCTGTTACAGTAACAACAGGGTCTTTTCCCTTGTCCCGCTAGAAAATGATGTATTTAACACATGCAGGTCCCCATAAATCCAGGCCAGTAGTTTGCATGCCACATGGGAAGCAGTGGATTAATCTCCTGCCTGGGGAGTGAAGGTGTTAAAGATCAGCACATTAGCACATCTTCAAGATCCTGGACCCAAGCTGAGGTCTTGCTTCACACCAAATGAAAGCAATGTCCCTGGGAGCTGCCAGGCAAGGAAAGGGTCTTGTCCAGTTGTTTGTAGAGAGTCCCTGTATTGCTGAGGTATTTATGGGGCTGTTGGCCCTGGAGGCTTCTCACTACCTGATTTACAGTCTGGGAAAATGCAGCCAAACGGAAACCTGAGGCGTCCTTCCTTTCTTTACCAACCTCCTCACAGCACTGGTTGTTGTGAAAAGGAGGAGGTGGGGTTGCCATGGGACACAGAGCACCCACCCATGGATCAGGGCTGCTTCTGCTGAGAACTCCTGCCCCGGGGCTCAGGATAGTGTTGGGCAGACTGAAACTCCTGCAGTGGTTCATAGGAGTTCTCACAAATGCTATGCTCGTCCACACCTCCATCATTGCCTCTGGGCTGCTTCACTGCTGATGGCTGGAGAGAGCCCTCCTGCATGAGCGAAGGAGAAGACACTGCAGCTGTGGTCCGTGATGGCACCAGCAGACCAGACTCCCTCAGAGTGAACCTGTTCTTCACCCAGCGCTGCTTTCTGTGCTGGAAAGCCTAATTGATCCTGCTAGAGAGTGTTGCTGTGAGGTTTACATGACTGCTTGGTGCTCTGAGTGTTTGCACACTAGCAGTTAATTCCCTGGGAAGTGCAGCTCCCATGGATGGAGAATGAATTCTGGGTACATCGTGCTGGAGGCTGCAGGTGCCAAAGGTCACATGGGTTAAAAGCAAAAATAAACCCAACCAAAGCAGAAGATTTTAGCAAAACTCATGAGCAAAAACACAAAAAGGAGTTAAATGCAAAGATCAGAGCTCTGGGGAAGGAGGTGTCTTGCCAGGGAAATAACACTGGTTGCATTCAGAGTCCTGTGCTCCTGCTGTTTGCTGCAGGTAGAAACAGGGTACTGGGCTTGTGACCCTGAACTCCTTGTCTGTCCTGGAGTAAGCAGCGAGCAGCCTCTTACCCAAGGTGCGTTGGTATGGTTGTGAAGCTTGAATAGCAACATGAAGGCTGAGGGTGGTGGGTACATTGGTCACGCTAGTGATTGAGTTTGGATGTGACCCCGAGCCAGTGAGCTCAGGCACTGGGTGATGCTGAGTTTGAGTCTGAGCCCTGTTGAGGATGGAGAGGAGCAAGGGCCAAAGACAAATCTTTTCCTATTTCTCTCAGAGTTGCTGAGTGTACAGTAACTTTACTTTCTCTTGTGTTGCTGTAGTACCCACGGCTAAAGGCTAAAATGCTGCTGACTCTTTGCTTGTTAGAGGAAGTTCAAACATGGGGCATATGTACCTTGGCGAGAGAGGCACAGCTTCCCAGTCAAGCACTTCTACGTTTATTCCCAAACGTCTTCCTTCCAGCTGGAGAAAGGAACAATAAACCTTTATCTTTGACAGGGCCTATCTTTTCTCATCTCAGGATAATTTTGGCCAGGACAGTGGGGGTTGTTTTGCCATACTGGTTTGGGAAGCATCTGTGCAGTGGGATGGAGGAGGCGGGCTCAGCCTGGCCAACCCACTGCATCTGCCAGCTCTGTGGCCATTGGGCTGTGTAGCACGTAGAGCTTACCACAGCCCCATGCTCCCTCTCTGCCCAGAGCCAGCAACTGGTCAAACTGGGCACTGCTCCAGCAGGCCTTTGTGGCTGTTGCTCAGGCACGGGGCTGGCTGCTGAAGGCAGCGATGCCTGCGGTGTGGTGAGCAGGACCTGGTGTAACCGTGCGTGCTCCTGGCTGGGGCACTCCATGCTCCTGTCGTACAGAAGATGAAAGCTGGTGAAAGTCCAAAGGTTTGGAAACACGATGATGCCAGCTACAAAAGAGAAGACACCTGGCAGTTACTGTACAAATAAATCTCCTTCAGTGCTTACTGGAACGGAACTTACACCGAGAAAGAAAACCCTCCAGACACTCCCCTGTCCGTGGAAACAGAGGTCCATGCAGCCAGAGTCCACTAGGTGTTCTGCTAGGTAAGAAAGGACAACAAGCCTTGGCTTTATGGATTGCGTTTCCTAATTGCTTTTTTATTATTTTCCCTTTTTAGTTAATAATTAGGAGTTAGAGGAGAAGGGAAATGCCAGTTCTGAGTCTATGGTGTGGTGACTGATGCTAGAAGAGGCTGCAGTAATATATTTAGATTTTAATAGAGCATTTGACACTGTCTCCAAGTCTTCTGTGCAAAACTGATTAACACAGGCTATATGTGAAAGCTAATGAGAGAAAAGACCTCATGAAGTGGACAAATGTATCTGTGTTTCTAAAAACATCACTGCCAGATTATGATCTGATTAATCAATTCAGACTAACGTCAGATTAACATCATCTTCATCTTTGCTGCCCATCTCAGACAAGACCTTTGAGCTCCAGGCCATCACATCATCTATTGCATAGGTAAGAGCATTTGATGAGCTCCATCCTGTTCCCTGTGGGCAGCAATCACGCTCAGCAGAGAGCTTGTTGATTTCCTTTATTCAGTTTCATCTTCCTCTTCTAGAATTCAAAAGTTACTGCAAGTCTCCATGCACTGGAAATCTCCTTTTCATTACTCCTGAACTTGATTTAAGACATAAGACAGAGGTTTTTAAGGTGCTTTCAGCTAGGAAGACTTCCAGATTCACCCATCCATTTTTCATTTCTGAGTGGTTTCAGCTCAAAGTAAGACTTCCCTATCAGGCAACTTTGAAATGCTCCAGATGGGCAGACACATGCACATCATCCTGATTTCTACTCGTCTCTCACACTGGGTCTCTCACTGACACATCTGTGAGGAGTGCATCCTAGCACTCTCTGGTGATACCCACACTAGAATAACCCTGTCAACAAGGGCGCCGTTATTAGACAGCTCCAGCTCTCAGATTTATTCAGGAAAGTTCCCACCTGCTGGGTTTGGATGTCAAAGGAACACAAATTCCTGTATTTTATCATTCCTGCCTTGTCTCTGGAAAAAAAAATATTAATGGTGGGCACTGGGAACATCTTGGAAGGGTGGTTGTTTCCATACCCTGTCGTCTGCCCAAAGCAGTAATTCTCCCTCTCTTGAACAGCTTCACCCCCCTTCAGTATCCCACCAGCTCACAGAGGGACAGAAACTCCACTCATGGGTAGAGGTAGTTATTAGCTCTTCGCAGGGAGCCCCATCAGTCTGCAGATGAGAACACTGCTTCAGTTCTCCTTTCTACTTTGATTAAGAGCCATCAGAGGTGCTGTTGCAATCAGTGGCTATCGCTTGCATGTCAGCTTTTTTAAGGTGGGCCAGCCACAGGGATGTTCTTCAGTGGCCTTCTAAATTTCCCCAGGCAATTTGATCACGGCCAACACTCTGGAAGACCATAACAACTTTGAACAGCTTTTGTTTTGATCCCATTAAATCACATCCTTCATTCCAGGAGGCATCACTGGATCTGTATCACACATGCCTGCGAAAACACACAGTGAATTCCTTCTGAATTTGCTATTTGTCTTTATTAGGTCTGAACCCAGCTTTGACCTGAATGAGGAAGGGGCTGGTCCAGGTCCCAGGAGGGGAGCCCAGGCCTCAGTGCAGAACTGCTAATGGGGTGGCTGAGGAGGTCTCCAAGCCCCAGGTGCCCCCAGAAAATCTGCTTGTACTTTACCATCTGTTCTCAGTGTTACGTTGATATCTCTAGGTTGAGCTGACAATGCAGTGCTGGCCTTACAGTAGGGAGTTGCTGAGAGGCCAGGGCCTCCTTTCAAATTCAAAAGCCCCAGGTAAGGGGCTAATTCTGACTGGGGTGGTGTGGTTTGTCTGGAAAGGTGTTTCCTTGGCTTTTAAATCACCTGGGAAAAGACCAAGCTCTCATGCAAGCTGGAGCAGAGTAGGGAGGGACTGGATGAGAAGTATGACAAGCTGGAAACTTTTCTCTATGTCAGGTCAAGTCAGGTTCAGCAGGAGCTGCAGGCAAGGAGGAGCTGGCCTGAAGTGGCAGCCCTTTTCCTGAGGCAGGAGGACAGATGTGTGGGTTATGCATTCAGGTCCCTGATCTTTTCTGCAGAAGCTGCCCTCTCCCTGCCAGGCACAGGAGGTATCTGCGGTGTGTTCAGAACCTCCTTGTTGGGGTCTGTTTGTCCATATGGGTCTGTTGGCTCATTCTGCCCCTCATGCAGCTGAAGAGTTGTTAAACTGCAGGGTTAGGCAGGAGGGCTCAAGGTGAAGTGGGGTCAGAAAGGGGGATTAAGCATCTGGGTGTTGGCAGGAGTGGGGCATAAGTGAACCCCGGGGGGAGCAAATAGATTGAAAATAACTTGGCAGCCTGTGGCCTGGCAAGAAGCTCTGAGTATCAAGACCAAAGAACTGCCAGGACTTCGTTGTATTCAAGACTTGCAGGAGATCCAGCTGGCTCTCATTCCTCTTACTCCTTCCTCAGAGGCAGGACTCTCCCAAACTGTTCCCAGCACTGGAGCAGACTCTCACCTTGCTACTGGTGACATCAGACCCCTCCATCCCCACCAGCCCTGCGCCAGACCTCTCTGGGAGCCATACCAAGCCTGGGCCTTGTCTTCCAGCATGAGAACCTTGAATGCCCACTGCAGCAGACCAGCTCCGTGGAGGGACGGCCCCACAGACCTGGGACAGACCCACAGCCACATGAGCCCACGTGCCAGGCTCGGTTGGGCAACAGGTCACTGGGAAATGAGGAAAAGCAATTCTTTCTTGTGGGATGGAGGGTCTTTGTGTTGAGCTTATGCTGCATCTGTGCTGCAGATCACAAGATAGGTTAATGCTCACCAGCTGTCAGACCTGGCATTTTTCATCAACCTAAACTTGATTTTTTAGAAAATGTTGTTAATTACACTCTCCAACCAGAAAGACAGCTCTCTGTGTGTCTTGTGTCTTCACAAAGCAAACACCATCCATCTTGTGTTAGCTCTAATGCTGACACAGAGCTGCCTTTCTTAGAAACCAAGCTGAAGTCCTGGAGCTGGAAGCCTTTGTGGTAAGAGGAGTTAGGCAAGTTTTTGTAGCTAGATCTCAAACCACAGACACACAGTTCAGTTTCTAGAAAGAAAGCCTGTGATACAGGTGCCATCACTGACAAGCAGAAGATAGAGCCCAGCAGCTGTCCCAGAAGTGACTTAGGTGTATCAAAGGGGATGATTATTTTATCATTGTCCCATCTGCAGCCCCAGGCAGGGACTAATGGTACCTGGGCTTGAAGCATGATGAACAGGAGTGTGCCTGCACGGAGTGTCTTTGAGCTCTACTGCCTGGGCAGGGTTTGGCCTCACAGGTGCAAGATGCCAGCATTGAAGTTGGTGCTGTTAGCCTTGATCACTCACTCTCTGGTGATTTAAAGCACAGTTGGTGTCTTGACCCTGAAAAGCAACATGCTCCGGAAGGCTTGTCCATGAGACTGCCCTGCCATCTCAGAGAGCTTGCTCTCCATAAGTGGACTCTGTAACTGGAAAGCGAGAGACTTTCATCACTAATTATAGCTCATTTTTCTGGCAGCCCACTGTTCCACAGCTGACTTAGAGCTGCCTGGAGAGAGGTTGAGAAGCCCCTTTGTCCAACTGTGTGGAGAAGCGATCTAAAATGGGACTAGTGCAATGGGGGAGAAGGATGCTTATGGGACTGACAGGCCTTTGTAGCCTCCTGTGCTCCCTGCTAAGGCAGAGCGGCCTGTGGCAACATTTGATGCAGCAAAGTCATCACTGCTAGAAATCAATGAAGCCAAAAGCCCACCACTGTTCTCTAGTTTACTTCTACTTGTCCTGTGACCTCTTCATCTCTCTGCTTTCAGGACATCCTGGGTTTGGGCCTCCAGGCTGGGCAGCTGTGCCACGCTGCCACTCCCCTTGTGGCCTCCTCCTCACAGCACCCCTGCAGAAAAGCCTGGGGAAGCTGTTGCCAGAGTCAGGGCAGAGAGGAATGGCACCTGCAGGTTACTCCCCTCTAAGCAGGCAGCAGCGTGCCCCAAGGAGTCCTGTGAAATGCAACCAGTAAAGTATTTCAGACCCCCTTCCCTTTACACGCTCTGACCATTACCCGTGCCAGTGCCGTGTGGGTCAGGACCTGGCCCTGTGCTGTGTCTGCAGGCCCAGGTTTAGCCCCAGCCCGTGTGAGGAGACACTTCTGCCCCACAATCTCTCTCTTGGCTCTGGTGCTTTGCATCAAGGGCACTCTTGATTGAGCAGGGAAAACATTTTTCCCTCCTTATTCAGAGCATGCCTTGAGCATTTTGGCTTTGGAGCCCAGCTCATACGACAGTTCTTCTGCCAGACCTGGGCCTATCGTGAGTTTCTCTGTTTAATCATAAAAAGAAAAATGTATTCACCTTTCCCAGCAGACATTTTCACTGCAGCATCTCCTTCTTAGTCCTAGAGTGTATTTTTCTCCTCCTGAATCATATGGTTTACTCTGTGTGCTTGTGTTTTGCCAAATGTGAAGGGTGAGGATGATGCTGTTCAGGAGACAGACTGATGAAGCCCTGTGATCCCCAGCCCAAGGGCTGATGCTAACGCAGGGTGTCATGGGATGCTCCTGGGGCTGTACAGAAGCACGTTGATCTCCAAGAGCCACTGGGCAGCTCGGCTGTGAAATCACTGAATTCATAACCTCTGAATGTTAACCAGGCAAAGCCTGATTTTAGGCGTGTTGCTCCTGACAGGCACTCCATGAACCTCTCGGGCTGGCAGCAGAGGCTGCCTATACAAACCATCTCTGTTTGAGTGTTTTGCACATTTTAAAACTTGAATTAAATGTTCTGTGGCCCTGCAGCATGGCAGGTGGATGGGCACAACATATGAATGGGAAGAAGACAGCCAATTCAGGTATAACAGAGGTGTGTATAGCATGTTCTGGACTTAACATCCATTTGTTTTGTCTGGGAAGAGAACATGTGGATGTCCTTCTGTGGATCCTACCTTGCAGTGCCCGTACAGCTGGCCACTGTGCTGGGACAGCCCTGTCTGCAGCAGAGAGTGTCAAGGACAACGACTAGACAGTGCCAATTTTGGGGCTGGATGAAGAGGCTGCATAAGAGGGCCTGACTCTGCTTCCATTTGCACCGCTGTGCTTTGGTCTGGGGTAGCACAGTGACAACTGAGAGCGAGGGGCAGCCTGCCATCATCCAGCAGTGTGACATTGCATCGCTGAGCTGTAGGGAAGCGGTGGCAATGGGCGTCTCACATCAGGATGGGTGGCAGTGCACAGAGGGGCACAAAAGCTCTCGTCCCAAACCCATTAGAGTTGCCACTCATCCTGCCCTGTGCCTCGTAGCAGGTTGCAGGTGGGTTGAGTTGGTGGGTGATTGCGGGCAGCTGGCAGAAGGGTGCAGGGAGGCTGGTGCCTGCAAAGTGGGAAGCACTATCAGCTCACTGCTGTGAAGGGCAGGGTAAGTGGGGGGGAAAAACGGTCAGGAGGGTCTGGGGAAGAATAACAACTCTCAAAGAGGACTTGACAGAAAAAGTGATGGAAAAGCTCTGTGGGCTTTGATCCTTCTTTTAGGGCAAGGCACGCTGCTTCGCTGCCCGTGAGACCACACATCTGAGCTGCGGAGTGGCTCGTATCGTGCCGCCGCGTGTTTACCAGCAGAGCGGGGCTGGGTGGTTTGAAAGGCACAGCTAGCTTAGGGCGGCGTTTCACTTTTTCCAGCCTCCCTGCTCCAGCCGCCGTCTCCTGACTCTGAGGTTAGAAGTGCAACCACTTAAGAACTAAAAAATGCAACAGGAGGCAGCAGCGGGGAGCCGGCAGCGCGAATGCAGGGCTCTGCTCATCCCTCCTGCGGGTGCACCTGCCCGGCGGGGAGCCCGGCGCGGCCAGGGAGGCAGAGGCCGGTGCGAGCTGCCGGGGCTTCCAGCGCGGTGCCTGCGGGCCGGCAGGCTCGGCTGGCTTTGCTGCTCTGGGCGCCTTTGCGGCGCTTTAAAGAGCAAATTCAAACTGGTTTTGCCGAGCTGAGCCAGGAAGCGGCCCCGGTAGTTTAAAGAAAATGAGTTGCGATGGAGCACTGAGCTCCCGACTCGGCTGAGCCACGGTAAGTGCCGCTGCAGCCCCTGGCCGGGCAGGAGCCCTTCGGCTGGGCTGGGGGCGGGGGGGGCGGGTTACGCCGGGACCGCGCACCGGCTCAGCCACCGCTCTCCGTGCGACTCCGCGCACCCACGGCAGGCGGGCTGGAGCCCTCCCTCGGGGCGGCGGGGCCGGGCGGGTCCGTCCCGTGTCGTCCTTTCCCCCCCCTCCCCCCGGGCCCTGCCGGCGGCCGAGCATCCCGGGGCGGGGCGGGCTGGGCTGTCTGGCGGGTGGGGGTGGCTCCCGGTGCCGCCCCTCCGCCTCCCGCTTCCTCCGCCGCCGCCTCCCCCGGGCCACGGACCGAGCCAGCTGCCCTCCGCTGCCGGCCGTAGCGGGGCCGCGTCGGGGCTCCCCGGTTGCATCCTCTGGCGTGCGGAGCGGACCGGCTGCGCCGCGGGAAGGGCCCGAGGGACGGCAGAGCAAGTGAGCCCCCTTCTTTCTCCCCCCTTCGGGTAGGAGCCCGGGAGTTGCAAAACATCTCCTGGCTTTGCAGCACGCTTTGCTTTCCTTCCCGCCCCCCCCCTCGCTTTTTCCCTTTACACTTGGAGTAGCTAATTGGATAGGAAAACACTAACTGCAGGGGTGGGATTACTTCATGCTCTTGCAATGCTGTTTTGCTGTTGGATTTCAGTCCTTTCGTGTGAAAAGGGCCTGCCTAGCCGTGCTGCCCCGGCCGCCCTGGGAGCGCGGTGAGGGGCGGGCGCAGGAGCTGCTGTGTCTCCAGCGCCTTTTCTTTCGTATCAGGTCTTCGCTTTCACGGGCGATTTCGTTGTCTTTGTGGTTGCGTTGGTTTTGGGGGAGGTTTGTTCCCTTGAACGGCGCGTTCTGCGGGTGCTGCTGTAATCCCTGCGCATTGCTGGGTGCCCGGAGGCTTCCTCAGCTGCAGGTTGGATCCATCGCTGGGGCTTTTCTTTTGCTTTGAGGAGATTTCTGTAGGAAATAGGAGATCCAGCGAGGTGACGATGCTAGCAGCCAGCAGTTTTCTTCCCAGCCTGTGAGCTGGTGTCCTGGCTCCTGCAGCCACAAGTTGTCATGGTGTGGAGCAGCTCTGAGCTCTGCTTTGTCCCACATCACCGAGACTATTTTCCTTTTCTGCTGTTGCAAGTTGGATCTCCTTGGGTTTGCCCGAGTATAGGGGAGCAAGGGAAGTTCTCCTATAGGTGGTACTGAAATTCAGCCAGGCAAGCCAGCAGAAATGGCTCTCCTAAGAATACAGTGTGTCTAGGTGTGCTGCTTAAAAAGGTCATTCTTGACTATGAGTGAGAAGTTAGGTGTCTTTTTAAAGAAAAAAAGACTAAGGAGTTGAGTCCTGGACATTGGGCCCTTTAGGTCAGGAGTCAGCAGGATGCTTAAATGTGGGGATGAGCGACCCGGGCTGGTGGATGTGTGTTTGCCTTGCTGAGAAGTGTGCAGGAGAAGGACGGGTTCATGTCTGTCTCACACTCTGCTTTCCTGCCTGGTCACCTTCAAAATGGGATGCAAAGCAGAGTGCTGGGGAGCAGCTCGCTTCTCCTCGCTACCTTTACCCTACAAGTACTTTTTCTTTTTTGCTCTCATCTGACAATTAGAGCAGCAGGATAGGGAGGGAGCTATTTGTCATCCTCCTCTTGTTGTAAATATTTTACCTGTCAAGCAGTAATCCTAGAAATAATTAAAACCAGGGAAAGTTGCTTTGTGCATCTCCAACCCGGGCTTCCCCTGATGCTATCATCCTCTGGGGTGTGGCTGGTTTGATTTACTTGCCTGAATTAATTGTATTGTGGTACTAGGAACTCTCCTGTGGTCCCTGGAAGCTGTCCTGTGTTTTGTGGAGTTTGGAGCTTGCTGAGTAGCTGCATTTCTTGCCTAAAAGGTAGTGCTGTTATGTGGGAAGCTTCCTGTCCGTGGGGTCCTGAGATCTTTGCAAGCGTGTGTGTTGTGTCGCCTAAAGTTATGAAAGCTTTGTGTTTCTTATAAAAGCTGCATGAATTAGCCTATATCTTTCTTCTTGCCTTTTGCTAAGTGGAAGTCCACATCTATTTGGATGCTAACAGCAATTGTTCAAGTGTTTCTGAGGCCTCAGGTGCCTGTGGCCCGTTTGTGTTTGCACACTGGAGCTGTGGCAGTCTTCAGTGGCCTTCTCCAGCACAGGGAGAAGGGGCTGGAGGTGTAGAGAGGGAAAATGTGAGGTTGCTTCTTGCTGCAGAAGAGCAAGGAAAGCCATCTGATCTCATCATCTCTTTCTGGAGAACAGCTGCTTGTGGGATGAGGCATCTCCTGCCCTGTGCAGTGAAGGAGCTGTCAGAACTTTCTCAGTAATGTCTGCTGAGATGCTAGTGGGGAGCACTTCTGATGTTCATCTGGGTGAGACCTCGGTGACAGCATACTGTGTGATCCTACAGGATGATTAAATCAGCAGTCAGAAAAGGGCAAGGTGTTATCCTCAGGGTGGCAGTCATTATGGCAGTGGGTCTTTTAATTACCATCCCTCTACCTCCAGTGAGTTATTACTTAAAAGCAAACACTACTTCTTCTCTATAAGGATTTAACATTTCCTTTTGAAGAGGGCAGATGATTGTCATTTGCACAGAGCTCAGCCACAGTAATTATCGTTTTCTGCCCTCTGCTTTGCAGCATCATTTGTGCTGGGAACTGCCAGGGAGCGGCGCAGGGCTGGGGCAGAGGTTGGCAGCCCATGCTGCTCCGAAGCAGTGGAAGGGACCACGTGTCTGGAGTCAGCAGCAGCGTGGCTGGGGAAACCCAGGCAGTGCTTGGAAGTACAACTGCAGGGGATGTCGCTTGTGGTGGGGAGCTGAGCCAAAGTGTAACCGAGAGCCTCGTCTGTCCTGGCTCCTGGCAGCGGGAGCTGGCGAGGGCACGGGGATGCCTTTTGGTGCACCGCTGGCTGTGCCTGGCTGCTCTCCGGCTGCCACAGCTTTGGAGCCACAGCTGCAGCTTGTGGGGACTCAGATCCCTTCCAGAAGATGAAGTGAGCGTGGGTTGCTTCACCGGCCTCGGGCTGAGCTCGGTGTGGTGGCTCAGCTTGGGGTGCAGTTTCTCCTCCTTACAGCCCGTGTCCTCTTCAGGCTGCTCTTGCCCTTGGTTAAAGTCTCTCCCTGCTGTAATGCTGAGATGTGCAATGGCCTCTTTGCAGTCAGCTGTGGCAGGTGACCAATGCTGTGTCGTGCTGAGGCTGTGTGAAGTGCTACAGCCTGTCTGCTGGGGGCTGCAGGCCCTGGAGCAGGAAGGGACCAGTGCCCCAGCCAGGTCCTGTGTCCCTGCTTCCCTGTGCCTCCGTGCCTGTCTGCTCTCAGCAGAGGCTGCCAGAGTTCCCTGCTGTTCCAGCAGTTGTCTCAGCACCACAGTTGTCTGTTTCACTGGGTTAGAATGAGAGTGGGTGGGCCAAACCCTGCCCTCCCTCTGAGAGCCAGGGTACTGCTTGGGGTTTGGGGATGAAGACAGGGTGAGCACGGAGCTGGAGGACAGCAGTGACATTTCAGTGGTGCTGAGTTGTCCTGGGCAGAGTAACAGGTGTGTTGGGTGCCATCACACCCCAGTTACTGTGGTGCTGGGCGGGGTGGGAGTCACCTCTGAGCTGGGGCTGGCTGGCTGCCTTGCAGCTCCTCACTCTCCCTGCAGGAAGTCTTGGCAGTGTCTCGGTGCTCTGATGCAGTTCAAACCATGTTTTGCTCAGTGATGTGTTGTTTCTGAGGGCAGGACACAGGATGCAGCCAGCTGGGATCACCCCTTGCTCCAGGATGGTGCCTGTAAGAAAGGTAGCAAAAGCACAGCCCCCCCCCCCCCCCCTTTCTCTGCCCTGAGGAGTGAGGGTCTGCTGTGCCTCAGCCAGGGGGTCAGTACCACTGATGGTCTTGTGCTTGTGTCTCCTTGGAGTGATGGCTGATGTTCATTGGTACTCTGTGTGTGTGTGCAGCCTGGTTGGGCTGCAATGGTGATGCTGAGGCTTGCCCAGTGGTGCCCACAGCCCTGTGTGAGCAGGCCTGGCACAGCTTACTCCAGGCAGAGTGTTTGCACTAGAGAGCCCAGGCTTTGAGAAGCTTTAATAGGCAGTTACTTTTTATGATAAAATGATGGCTTCATTTTTCTTGACCTTTGAAAGCTTTTCATGAGTTATATACATGTAGAAAATGTAATTTTCTGTGCTGAGAAATGGTGAGCTCAAGCTCTTTAGCAGAGTGACCAATGTGATCTTCTTCAGATGTCTGGCAGAGCTCATTTAATGTGAAACAAGGCTTGGGTCCTGGGCTGAGGCACTCTGCTTCAGAGGGTCTGTGCCCACATGGCAGTGGGGTTGAAAAGGGGAACCAGGAGAATTCAGTAGAGTTGTTTTCATGTCTCTGAAGCTTGTGGAGCAATGCCAAGGCACGAGGGCTTCCAGGCTTAAAGAAATGTTTTGGTTGTCACTGAAAAGTAGCTTGAGGGGGAAAACCAAGGTGCTAAGATGATGAAGGCTGAGGACCACTTGGCCCTGAGCCCTGTGGTCCCAGAGGCTCTTCTGATGCCATTCTGGATGGTGGTGGGGATGGGCTGTGGGGGCTGGTCCCGCTGTGCTTGCTGATCAGCGCTGCTCTGTGTGCTGATGTAGCCATCACTGAGCTGTCATCTCTTCCCTTCTTGCTCCTTTGGCTTCTTGGGGGTATCGTGTCTCTGCTGCCCCTGCTCTGTGTGCTTTGGGGTTAGTGGGTTAAGCCCTCTCCCAAGTGCAGCAGTGGATGCCACTGCCCCTCTGAGCATCCGAAGCAACGCCGGGAGGGCTGCCCACGTGTGTGAACCTGCCAGCAGGAAGAGCCAGGCAGGGCAGCTGCCTGTCCTGTGCATAGTGCTTTGTGGAGTGCTAAGGATGTGCTTGTATGGACAAGAGACCCCAGAAGTCCCTCGGATGGTAGTGCTGCTATTTATCTGCAAGGCGGCTGCAGAGATGTCGGGGTTGATCTCTTCTCTCAGGTGACAAGTGACAGGATGGGAGGAAATGCTTTAAAACGGCACCAGGGAGATTTACGTCAGGTATCAGGAAGGATTTCTGTATGAAAGGGCTGTCAGGCATTGGCACAGGCTGCCCAGGGCAGTGGTGGGGTCACCATCCCTGGAGGGGTTTCAAAGCCCTCTAGATGAAGTGTTGAAGGACAGCATCTAGAGGTGGGCCAGGCAGGATCAGGCTGCAGTTGGACTCCATCTAAAGGGTCTCTTCCAGCCCAGGTGATTCTGTGATTCTATTTGCAGGCTCCACTCTTTGCTGCATGTTGGTGTGCCATTAAAAGGGGAAGAGTGTAGTTGCCCTCTGGCTGTGCTTTAGCTTTTGAGGTTGGGCCTCTTCTTTTGTCTGCTATTTTGCTTGAAAAACATCCATTTTTAATGGTGCAGAGTGGAAATTGGATAAATGTCTGTCTTAAATGCATTTTTGGGGTCATAAGCTCCATATATTAGTACTGCTTTTTAATGCGTGTCCCAGACTTGGCTGTAGGGTTGTCTTGTTTCTGGCCAGGCCAGAGTTAACCTCCTCAAGCAGTCAGCCCAGGTGAGCTGAGTTAGGTGGGGCTGTTTCCACCCCACCTGTCATCACTCCCCATAAAAGGGGCTGGGAGGGGAGGAGTGCTCCAGGTCGGTCCTTGCATTGGTGTAGTATGCTGTGTTGTCACTGGGTGTGAGTGAAATTTATTTTTCCCCTTTCACAGTGCTTTTGTCAGTGAACTGTCCTTATCCCAGCCTCTGAGGGCTCTGTCTGCTTCTCCCCTGGGAGCGAGCGAACAGGGTGTAGTGCTGAGGCAGCACAGAGGTGCCTGCACCCCCTCCCCATAACTCAACAGGAGGTGTGGGCATTCAGTCTGCCCTACCAGATGTGACCCTGCAATGCCACATCTGTTTGCAGGTAGTTGTGGACCTGTGTGGAGTGACTGAGGTGCAGACAGGCTTGTAGGGACCCCAGAGTCATCTCCTGCTCCTGTGGGGGCTTTTCATCATCCCTGAGACAGGGAGAACTGTGTTTCCCAGGTCCCCAAGAGCAGAGCTGTAGGACTTGTTAGTCAGTGATTGCCAAGTGCTGGGAGGCTTTTGTGGGGCAGAAGGAAAGGTGAGGTGGGGTTATGTGGCAGCTGTGTCTTGGGGTCTTTTCATCCCTTCTGGTGCCAGCGTGGAGGAGAACCTCAGCTCCCCTTCAAGGCCAAGCCACATTGTGACACTGCTGGGGGTGGTGGTGTGGATCCCTGTGAGCAGAGGACATGGTGATGCTGAGCGGGTTAAATCTGGCACTGGTTGCAGGTGATGTTGAGTGAGGAGTGTTTAAACCCTCCTGTGCTGAAGCCTGCTTCCTAATCTGCCTACTGGGGTCCCAGTCCCTCTCCCTAATGAGCAGCAGGACCCATGAGCCCTTAGGGTGTCATTCGTGGGGGTCTTCCTCTGCTTCATCGTCAAGACATGACAGATTGAATGTTCTCCTTCCCAGGAGTGACAGGAGATGTTCCTGCTGGGGCAGCTTCTTCCCCAGGCTCTGAAGCTGGTATGTGCTGAGTGTACCCCTGTTTGGGACTCTGGTGGTGTGGGTGTGTTATGCTGTAGTGGAGGTGAGGTTACAGTGTGGAGTACAATAATCTTCCCAAGGGGCAAAAGGGAAATTGCAACCTGGGAAGGTGGTTGGGAAGGATCCTTGCCAGTGTGTGTGTCCCTCGCGTGGGAGGGGATTGACTTGAAGGCATCTGGTAGGTTTATTTGGTGGCTGCTGCCTGTTAAAAGAGGAGAGGTGTGCGAGAGCTCCAGCGAGCTGCTGGTCGGCGTGGCGGGGTGTCTGCCGGGGTTAACAACCGTGATGTGACACGTCAGGGCATGGCAAGCGCCTCTCCCCTGCCTCTCTGGCTTGGTAGTGGTTCTGGATGTCCAGAGCTGTTCCCTTCCATGAGAAAGGCGAGGAGAGACTCGGGTTTGTGATTCAGGAGGAGGAAACAGGTCTGGCAGGGAGCTGCCTTGGCTGGGGTGTGCCGGCTTGTCCTGGCGCTCGCTTTGAAGAGACGCTGGGGGAAGGCTGCTCCACACACCAGCACCTGGGGCCCTTGTTTCTGGTGGGCCTGGTGGTTTTCCTCTGTGCTTGTTTACAGCGCTGGGTGCAGATTGCTTCCCAGGGAGCAGTGCTCTGGGTGTCTGGATGCTGGCTTGGGCTTGCAAAATGGGTTTATAGGAACGTGCTGAGCTCCTCTGTAAACCAGCTGGGGATCCAGTGAAAGTTATCGCTGTGTGAGAGAAGAGTATCACTAGTGAGTTATTTCCATCAGCAGCGAGGTCAGGTCGTTGCCTTGTAACAAAATTAGTTTGTTTTGCTGTAATTATTTTTAGTAGCTGAAATGCTCAACAATTACTCACGTCCTTATGAAAGAGATGGGACAGCGTGAGCGGAGCTGCTGGCAGGCTTCTCCAGCTCTGGAATGAATTGTGCAGATGATTTTGGGAAGGCATCTTTCCAGATGCACGGTGCCCTGGGGTGATGCTGGCAGAACCCAGCTTCAGCCAGGAACCATCATGGCCTGTAGGGTGGCTCCTCTGTGAAGAGCTGTCTGTAGGGATGTTCAGAGAGGCATTAGCAGCAGGAACATCTTTGGACTCTGCTGTTGCCTTCAATTGATGTGTGGCAGAGGAGGTGCCTCTCCAAACTCTTCCTTTAATCTACATAAACTGTCGAGACCCTGGGGGCTGTCAGGTCCTTCTGTGCTCTGACACAGGAGATGTCCTCCCAGGGCTTTGCACTTCTGGCATCTTTTTCTTTGTGGTTTGTGGGTTTGTTTTTTCCCTGATGTTTGTGGTGTGTTGCTGGGAAGGCAACGGCTGGGAAGGATGGGGAGGGCTGAGTGCAACTCCAGAGGACTGGGAGCTGCTGGTGTGGTGGTGACTTGGCTCAGGAGGAATGGCTGTCAGTGGGACGTTGCTTGGCCTTACAGGTATGGTGGTTGTGCACGTGCCTTCTGCTCTTCCAGCTGCTGCATGGTGAGAGAAGAGTTGTGATGGGCAGCAGCAGGCACCTTCCCCTGTGCCATGCTCGGGGGACGCAGCGTGGGCTGGGCTGGCAGGCCATGGAATCTCCCATGCCCTCGGTCTCTCTCAATAGTTCTGTACGTCTGAACTGAATCACAGTGTAGCTTCTGAGCAGGAGTCAGGCTGAACTTGATCATCCCACCTGTTCTGGAGGTGAGTAGTTCTTCTCCAGTGTCTGCCTGGGGCCGTGGTGGGGGATGCCTGGGTTGCAGCATCCCAGGGATGATCCCAACTGATCCCAGGGATGGCTTTTGCCAGCACCGTGGCCTCTGTTTCCTCGTGCTTTCCCTTCTCCTTGATGGGTCCCCACAGGAACCCGTGTCCTTGCTTTGAAGTTGTCCTCTCCTGCAAGAGGCTTTCTGGAAAAGAATGTGTTCATGCTGGAGCCCCCAGCTCTCCTTCCACTCAATCCACTTGCTGACTTCAGCTGAAATATTGTTAATCCCTGTGATACTTTCCACTTCTGTCCTAGTGTTTCCTTCTGGCTCAGTTCAGGTGTATTTTTTTTTCCCCTGAAATTGATGGAGCTGATGTTGGGTAGTGGCTGTCCCTCAGAGGGGTGCCAGGGGTCTTGGAACCAAGGCAGTCTGTGGGCTGCCATCTCTGCACCTTTGGGTTTGCCTGTCCAGCTGCCCATAAACAGTGACATACTGTTTGCACAGAGTACACAGGGCTTGTTGGGTCTGCAGCTCCATCACTGCTCCCCTGCCACCCACCTGGGGTGTCAGAGGTGATGATCTAATGGCCTCTTAACTAAATAAGAACGAATGGGAGGAAATACTTAAAATACAAGCTTGTCTACAACTACTGTCACTCTCTGCAGCTACCTAAAAGGTGGTAATAGTGAGGTGGGGTCAGTATCTTCTCCCTGGTAGCTAGTGACAGGATAAGGGAAAATGGTCTGAAGGTGCATCAGGGGAAGTTTAGGTTGGATATTGGGAAACATTTCTTTACTGAAAGGACTGTCAGATAATGGCACAGGCTGCCCAGGGAGGTGGGTGAATCACCATCCCTCCAGGTGAATAAAAGAAGAGTAGATGTTGTACTTGGTGATGTGGTATAGTGTTGGACCTAGTAGGGCTGGATGGATGGACTTCATGATCCTGAAGGTCTTTTCCAACCTAAACCATTCTATGATTGTGTAGCTGATGCCATGGCTGTAGGTTGCAAATCCAGCTTTGGAGACTGGTCTGCTGTGTGGACCTTCTCCATTGCTGCTGCTTGTCTGTGCTGTGAAACCTCCTGACAGACTGAGGCTGGGATTGCTGAGCTGCCATCTGTGGTAGCCCTCCTGCTCCTTCTGCTCTGATTCTCCTGTGAGGAATCAATTCAAGGAGCTGAACAGACAAAAAGCTGTATACTGGTGGTGTAAGGTGGCATTTTTGGTGGTCTAAGCCCTGTCTCAGAAGTGCTGGTGTGGGGAAGGGGCAGTTTTTCTCCTTGATGGACTTTGTGTGATTCCTGTTGGCCCACTTCTCCAGCCTGTCAAGATACTTCTGAATGGCAGCACAGTCCTCTGGGACGGACTCAGTGACCTGATAAACCTCCTGGGTCACCTTGCTTCCACCCTTTATGTGCTTCCTTTTGATGCCTGAGTTCAGTCAGGAGCTCCTTGCTCATCAGTGTAGGCCCCCTGCCACTACTGCTTGATTTCTAGGAAGTGGAGCTAGATTGTTCTTGAGCTTGGAGAACATGATCCATAACAATAAACTGTATCCTGGACTGCTGATCTCCTTGGGACTGTGTCCCATGGAATTCCTCCATGCAGGTCCCTGAACAGAGTGTGTGGTCTCCTGGAGTCCAGGGCAGTGGTCTGCAGGCTAGTCGTCCTGTTCAGTCATCTTGAGATCCTGAGCTCCGCTGTCTCGTGGCCACTTCTCCCATGACTGCTCATGACCTTCACTTCCTTGACCAGTTCTTCTCTGTTTGTAAGTACTGGAGCCAGCAGAGTGTCTTCTCTTGTCACTGTGCCAGGAAGCTGTTGTTGGTGCTCTCCAGAACCACCTGGCTTGCTTGAGTTCTGCTGAGGTGTTCCCCCAGCAGAACAACTGGGGTTGTTCAGGTCCCCTGTGAGGACCACGATCTGCAAACACGAAGCTTCTTCCAGTTGTTTGAAGTTCTCACCTGCTTTGTCCTGATGAGGTGGTCTGCTGCAGACACACACCACGACATCACCTCTCTCCATCTGTCCCCCAGTCCTGAACCTTAAGCTCTCCACTGGCTCATCAGCTGTCCTGAGGCTCAGCCCCACAAGCAGCCCCCTCCTCCTCATCCTGCAGATCCCATGTCTGCCCATCACAGAGCTTGGTCATCTCCACTGTCCCGCTGTGTCCTGTGGTTCTGATGAGCCTGTAGGCTCAGCTGTACCCCGGACCTGGCTCCGTGCAGGGGGGTGAAGCCACATCCCTTCGCAGCACCCCAGCCTGTGGGGACTCAAGCTGTGCTCTGGTGGCACTCTGGGCCTCTCCGTTAATCGGGTTTGAATTTCCCACGTTTTAATTCCCTCACATGCCCTCAATTCCCGTGTGGCAGAACAAGGGGAGCTCTGTGCAGAGCTCTGCTGGGGACGTGGATTTTGGCAATTCTAAAAATACACCTTGCTGGCTGAGGCTTGTGTGGGTAACCATAGCAACACGGCTCCAGGAGCAGGGTTAGAAACAATTGCACCAATTAAGGAGAAAATAGAGCTGCAAAAGCTTATAAAACCTAAAAATGAGAGGGGGGGGAAAAAAACCCCAACCCCACCCAAACCCAGCAGACGATGCCCGTGAAGCTGTGGCCTGCAGCCCATCTCTGGTCTGCAGGCCGTCTTGCATTGGTTTGACTCAAACTGCCTCTGCCTTCTGCTCTTGAGGAGCATCCCAAGTGCTGCTGTTCCCACAGAGCATCGGCAGCTCCCGGCACGCTCGGCCCTGCCCGTGGGTCTGTGTGGCGCAGCTGTGTGACCAGCTCCTGTGCCAGCAAAGCCATGTTGATTAATCAACGGGCAGATACGGGACCCTGTCCTCTTGAGGGTGAAACGTCCCAGCTCAGAGAGCAGCCTGGCTGAAACTCGTGAGGTGCTGTGAGGATAAAAGCGGGGCCTGAAAGGTGGTGTTGGCCTGCAGCGCTGGCCCGTGTGAGGGGTGGGCGTGTGTTAAAACACACACACTGAGCCAAAGCCCCTCAAAATCACAGACTCGCAGAACTGTAGGGGTGGGAAGGGACCTCCAGAGATCACTGAGTTCAACCCCTCAGCCAAAGCAGGTTCCCTAGGACATATCGTACAGGTCAGTGTCCAGACGGGGCTGGAATCTCTCCAGAGAAGGAGACTCCACACCCCCTGGGCAGCCTGTCCCAGGGCTCCCTCACCCTCACCAGGAAGAAGTTCTCCCACATGTTGGTGCAGAACTTCCTGTGCTCCAGCTCGAGGCCATCGCCCCTTGTCCTGTCCCCACAGACACTGAGAAGAGGCTGCCCATTTCCCCCTGTGTCCCACCCTTCAGGTATTGATAAAGATTGATGAGATCCCCTCTCAGGCATCTTTTCTCAAGGCTGAACAGCCCCAGCTCACTCAGCCTTTCCTTGTAGGGGAGATGTTCCAGGCCTTTAATCACCTTCCTAGCCTCCTCTGGACTCTCTCCAGGAGATCCCTGTCTCTTTTGTACTGGGGAGTCCAGAACTGGACACAATAGTTTGTGATGCTTTCTCTAATGGATTAGCGCTGCGCTGGGAAGGCAGACCTGGTGAGAGAGAGCTACCAGATGAGCCTGAAAGCAAAGGGCTTGACTTGTTCCAAATATATTTACTTTAATTTTCCTTGCTGAGTCCTGGCCGGGGTCAGAGGAAGCCTCGGGAGCATGCTGCCAGCCTGCTTGCTGGGAATGGTGCTGGGGAGTGTGTGCCTGGCTAGAAACACCTGCTGGAGGACGCTGGGCAATCTGGTCCTTCAGAAAGCTTGAAGTAAAATGAATTCAAGCACCTTTTGCTGTGCCTCACAGAGAAAGGTATCGGAAAGATTCAGAGTGCCTCTTGCCTGCAAAAATCCTGGAATGTTTTGGAGTTGCAGGTGTTTTCCCTCCTCAGCTGGCCATGTTTTGCCACCCCAGTGTGCTGACACTGGCCTGTGGTTGGGTGCTGTGGATAAGGGCCTTGGGTGCAGGTGTGCCTCTGGCTGACGCTCTGGGATGTTTCTGGTCCTGGGGTGGGGAGTGGTGATGATGATGCTGTCCATCCGTGGGCTTGAGCCTGGACTGGCTGTCAGACCCTGCCTGTCTTTCTGTAGGGCTGCTCAGCTCTGGTCTTGATCAGTCCCACCAACCCTGAAGAGTTGCTAGAAGGTTCTTGCTGTGCGTGGAAGCTCTGGAGAGAAGGGCCCCATGGAGGATACAGGTCACTATACTGGTTTTGCTTGTCCAGAAGCATGCAGGCGTCCCTGTGGAGCCTGTATCAGTGGAAGAGACGTTGAGGTTAAAACTGTGCTGGGCTTGGAGCAGTGGATGCAAACCAGAGGTCTGTGGAGAGGAAGGAAGCGGGGGCCATGCAGCTGTGCTCAGAGGATGCTGCGCCGGCTGGAAAGCAGCAGCAGGGTCTCCTGAGACAATTTAGGTGAAGGAAGCTGTGATGAAGTCACTAGTTTATTTGGCTTGGTGGTGGCAGGAGGTGTCGTTAGTGGTGCTGGCAGGGGTGGCCGAGAGGTTCAGATTAAAGGTTGTGAGAAGGCAGATGGGCACTTGTGCCACGTGTGTGCAGGGCACCATCCCCGGCTGGCAGCTGCTGAGCCGTCCTGCACATCAGGTGGTCAGGGTTTAGCACAGGGATCTCCCCTCCCCTGGGTGTGAGTGAAATCTTGGCTGTGCCCTGTGCTGGTGGCTTGGCTGTGATTTTGGGCAGATCAAGCAGGACTGGCACTAATCCCTGGGGAAGGCAGGTGTAGGTCTCCTGTGCCTCCCAGCGATGCTTGCTTTGCCAGACTGGGGGGCTCTGGGGAGATGGCATTGGTCCAGGATGCTGGAAATGCAGCCTCCAGTGACCTTGACCTCCTGCTTGCAGAGAGGCCCCGGACAGGACAGGGATTGAAGCATCTGAACTGGTTTAGGCAGCCCTATAGAGTTTTAGGGTTGGATTTCTTTATCTGGCTTTGAGTTACGTTTTGCATCAATTTGGGTGAATTGAGCTGGAGGCTACTGTGTAGCAGGTGGTGTGGTCTGTATGTTTGTTTGGGGGTTTTTTGTGTAGGTTAAACTGAACGTGTGCTTGAAACTCTCCTGGAGAGTGGGCTGGGCTGGGGAAGAGGGGGCAAGGCACGGGGGAGGGCTGGAGCTTGCCTGGGGACAGAGCTGGTGGCAGGCAAAGGTGCTGGAAGCCTTCCTGGGGTCCGACTCCGAGCCCTCGGCCCCTGCCCGGGGCAGGTTTGGTGGGTGAGGACTCAGCAGGGAGCTGGTGTGGTGGGGATTTCCAGCGGCCAGGCGGCTGTGTGCTCCGGTGGCATCGAGCTCCCAGGAGGGTGGATGGCTGATGTGGAAGGACATGTGCAAATACCGAGGGGTTGTGCTGTGAGCAGGCCTGGCTGCCCGCGGAGCCACGGGAGCTCCAGCGGATGCAGGTTTGGCTCGAAGCCTCAGGTGGGAGGAGGAGGGCAGTGAGACTTCACCCTGCTCCACAGGCTGCATGGGATGGGCCATCCCAAGCCTAGTCCTTTCCACGTCCCCTCCTCCGTAGCTGTCACGTCTTGCACACGTGGTGTGACTCCAGTGTGGCTCAGCACCAGTTCTCCTGCCATGCTGTGCTGGCAAACCAAGGCACGACGCGTGGCTGGTCCGCTGGCTCACTGCAACCCCATCTCCAGTGTCTGGTGTCTGTGTGTCCCTCCCCAGAGCAGGAATATGCTCACTTCTTTCTATGGCTGCTTCCTCCTCAGCAGCCGTGGTCCCGTGTGGAACGCTGCTGCTCCTCTGAGGCTGTGAGAGGGGTTGTGGAGCTGGGATGCCTGTGTGGGGAGAGGGGAAGAGGCAGCATAAAGAGCTGCCGTTCCCTCCCTGGGAGGTACGATGCCGAGAGGGTTTCTTACAAAGTGTGCTTGCTCTATTCCTGCAAAATTAAAATTAGTTCTAATTAAGTGGAGGTTAACCTCCACTGTGCGTGTTGCAAATTAATGGAATGCACGATTAACTTATCTTGCAGCACTAGAGGTTCTTGAAAATTACTTGGAAAGAAATGTAGCCCTGTATGTGGTTTGAATTTTTAATTTATGTTAATAGTTTGGGTTTGAATTAATATTTTAAATGATGGACCTTTGATCTTTCTTTTTTTTTAACCCACTCCCACTTCTGCAGCTTGAGTGTATCTTGCCAACTCTTCTCTCTTTGCAGTGAAACAAATTGGGCATAAAATACCCATAATTTGATAAAAAAGTGTGAACTGACCCTGAACTACAGCCATGGGGGAGCTGCCTTGTCCCTGGGGGGCTGTCTGCTGCTGCCCATGCCCCTCTGAGGGGGTTGCAGTGGGATCCAGGGGCTTAGGGGCAGGCAGGATGTTGTATCGTATTGGTGTAAGTTTTGGGGATAATACCCATCTTGGAGGGGTGTGTGTTTGTGTGGTGCGTGTCTGCTGGTTTTTGGAAGTGGTAATTTGGGTTTGCAGTGGTGTGGTTTGAGCATGGCTTTCTCTCTTCTGGACAGCCATCGTTTGCCCCGGGACTGTCTCTGCTGCAGTACCCAGGTGAGCCCAAGCCAGGCACGCTCCTGTTTGCTTTACTGAGCCAGAGGGGACTGAGACTCCTTGGGGAAAATCCAATGTGACTGTTGCAGGAAAAGATGTGTTTCTGCTCGGAGCAAGCCTCTGCTGCTTCTGTGTCAGAGTCGGGGGAGGAAGGGACTGGTTTTGGACTGATTTGGGGTGCAGCATACTCAGAGTTCACAGAATCACAGGGTTGGAAAAGACCTTTAATTCATTGAGTCCAACCGTTCCTGTCCTATGCTAAACCATATCCCTAAGTACCTCATCTACCTGTCTTTTAAACACATCCAGGGAAGGTGACTCAGCCCCTCCCTGGGCAGCCTGTTCCAGGCCCTGACAACTCTTTCAGTGAAGAACTTCTTTCAACATCTGACCTGACCCTGCCCTGGTGCAGCTTGAGGCCATTTCCCCTTGTCCCATCTCCTGTCCCCTGGCTGAAGAGACCATCACCCACCTCTCTGCACCCTCCTGTCAGGTCAGTGGAGGCGGGGAGAAGGTCTCCCCTCAGCCTCCTCTTCTCCAGGCTGAACACCCCCAGCTCCCTCAGCTGCTCCTCAGAGGATTTGCCCTCCAGCCCCTTCCCCAGCCTGGTTGCCCTTCTCTGGATGCACTCCAGGACCTACATGTCCTCCTTGTAGTGAGGTGCAGCCTCACCTATGCTGAGTGCAGGGGTACCTCACTTACCCTTCTGCTGGGGATGGGGTGGGATTAGCCATTTGAGCGGTTCCAGCAACAGTTTAAAATTGAAAGAGCAGACATCACCTCAGAAGCTTCCCTGTCCCTGCCAGAACATTGACCTTGTGAGACTGGCTTCAACTGAAGCCAAATCTTCTGAGAACGGCTGTTTTCTCCCCGCTGGCTTCCTTTCCTGCCTGCTCCCAAGCCGTGGGGACCCATGGCCGTCTGTGGCCCTGCTCTGGTGGGAAGCTTTGGTTGTGCTGTTCCCAGCTCCTTATCTCACAGCTCAGAGACTGGCTGTGACTTTGCTGTGGTCGCCACCCAGCAGACCCGGCGTTTCTGGAGGTGCAGGAGTGAGGTTTGGCTGTTCCGCTCCCCGTTCGAGCCTTGCTGTGCACCTGCTCTGGTTTGCAGCTCCTCAGGGCTGGTCTTTGAATCTGGGGCATCTTCTGCTCAGTCCGAGTCCCTCTGCTTGAGCTGTCAATGTCAGAGATGAGTCCCACGCTGTTTTGCTGTGGCTGCTGTTTGCTGTCGCTTGAGGAGGTTCTGTTTTCTGCACTTGTCTGGTGTCCTGGGGTGGTGGGCAAGAACAAGTTTACTGGGGGTGGGGAGCAGGACTTAAAGGTGAGCTTGTTGTTTTCCCAAACCAAGTGGGTAGGATTTGGAGTAGGAAGCCAAAGGGTGGGCAGCAGTTCCTGGAGGTGGCTTTGCTCTTTGCTGTGTCAGTTCATGTCTCTGAGTTGGCAGTTGTGGCCGCTGTCTGTGTGACAGGGGAGAGCCCAGGGGAGATCTTGTAGGGATGGGGTGAGATGCTGAACAGGGGTACCATGGCAGTTCTTCAGCTTCAGTAGAACTGGTGTGATGTTCTTCAGCAGTTTTGGGGTCCCCTGTGTGTCCAGTTTGTCACAGTGATGGTGTAGGGGTGTCTCCTGCCGTGGGCTATGCTTTGGGCTGGTGGCACGTGGTTCCTGGTTGTGGCTCAGCTGGCACTGGCCTCACCCCCCTGTTTTAGGGCTGAGACTTGTGGCTGGGGCTGTGCTGAGCCCTCCCCAGCCAGCCAGAGGGGCTTTTCTTCTGCCTTGCAGGAAAGTACTTGACCTTCAGTGCAGGTTTGTTTCTGCATTACTTGGTCTTTTAACACTACTGAAAACAAGCTGCAGGGAGCAGGGAGTTACTGAGCTGCTGGGACCTGTCAGGAGTATTTCTTGGAGAAAAAGCCCATGTAGAGGGAGTAGGTTTCATTGCTTGTGCTTGCCTGTGCAGGGATGCAGACCTGGCTCTGAGGTGCTGGTGTACAAACTTAACACGAGGGTCACAACCCTCTGTGTCACTGTTCAGTGCGAAGAGCTCGGGGAGGCGTCACATCTGTCATTTGGGGAGGCTCTGGAGGTGCTTGCTGCAAACCTCGCCTCCTGAAAGTGCTAGCACTCATCTCTGGTAATTGCCTTGCCTGTGCTGGCTCAGTTCTCTGGGCTGGCTTCTGCTGGGATGGTTCTCAATGATGTGGAGAGCCTGGTGCATGTGAGCTGAGCATCCATCCCTGGGGCTGGCAACCAAATGGGCATGGAGCCTGCAGTGGTGCCAGCAGTCTGGGTCCCTTTGCTGATGCAGCCTTGGTTCAGAGGGGCACCAGTGCCTCACTGGTGGTTTAGATGAAGTCTTCATATCTTAAGTGTATGTGCCCTATTCATCTGTCTTCAGGCATCGGGCAAATACGGAGCTATGTAGGATAAAGCACTACAAATGTGTGCAGTTCCCTGAGAAAAGGGCTCTGTGAAACCTGAATTTTCGCCTTGCATGTGGTTGGCTCTTGCTCTGCTTTGAGATTTAGCTCTTAAAAGTGCTTGGTGGAGAGACAAGGCTGGGCTTTTGTGGCCAGGGCATTAAAGGGCTTTGTCACCTCAGCCCCATGTTTGTGACCATGTTACGGTCTGCATGATGCTGCTATCTGGCTGTGATGCAGGTGGATGCTGGCAGGCACTGTGTGATGGGCTCTAAACCCCTTGTCCAGGGACTGGTACTCCACCTACCTGTGGAGTCAAGTAAGATCCTGGCAGCCTTACCAAGTGCTCTGGGACCTGGTGCAGGGACTTCTGTCCTTCTTGGACCATCCTTTGGGACAGGACATGTGGTAGGAGTGTACACAGAAACGGTTTATAGACATGCTGAGGAGTTAAACGTGCACTCAGTGTAAAAAGGTGGCACACCATGCCTTTCTCAAGGGTGGTGGTGGTGCGAGTTGTAGGGAAGCCAAGTTTTCCTCTTGGCTGTGGAGAGCACTGGAGAGCAGCCCATGCCCAGCAGCAGTCTGGATGATGAGGTACTGGTGGGTGCAAGAGTGCTGCTTGCACCACCCCCCTTGGAGCCTGGCAAGCTGAAGCCCAAGGATGTTGGGCTTCAGCTGCTGTTGACTGACATGCCTGTTGCTTTGGATGTGGTACACTTTCCACTCTGTTCCTTTGAAACTTGGAAGAATTTTTTGCTGTGCATCTACATGCAGCAGATGAGGCGAGATGGGAAACTGAGATGAGCTGTGAGGGATGCTGAGGGGTGGTGGCACAGGGTGCAGTTCCATCCCGTGCTGTTTATAACCCCAGGCACTGAAAAGCAGGGAGGTGTATGGTGTGAGGAGCCACCATCTCACAAACACAAAGTGTATCCTTCATACCCTATGCAGGGAAGATTACAGCTTTAAAGGATCATAAACTCCTTTTTATTGGGACATTAAAATTCTGGGACACTTGGGACAATTGGGACACTAACATTCAACTAGAAATCCTCTTGCAGAAGAGACAAGTGCTACAGGTCTGATCCTGGAAAAAGCATTTAACAGTAAGTTCCTTGGCTTGGCATCACTGGAAGGATCACCAGGTGCCAAATCCAGTGACAGAATTGGGGGTGAGGATGTCTTGCCAAAGACTTGGGTGCATCTTGTGAGTAGAGTGGGAGTACATGCTGTGTGTATACATCAATGAGCTCAGGATGTGCTAAACCAGTAGGCTGTGATCAGCTGAGGGCATCTGAGGATGTTCCCACATCCCTTCTCCTGAGCTGCTTGTCTGACCCATTGTCTGAGCCCTTACCTGTTGCTTGTCCCCAGTTCACCATAAGCAAAGTGAGGGGTTTGTTGTAACCTCTGAGTTGAAGCCCAAGTGTAATGGGCTTTCCAGGGAAGCAGGAAATGTTCCCCAGAAATGTGTTCTGGATGGGCTTAGAAATCTCGTTGTAAACAGAGATACCAGAAATATGTAATTATGTTATTTCTCTGTTTTGAAACAGTGACACTTCCAAGTGACGAAACACAGAGGTCCTTTAACGCTGGGGACCGGGTGACCACCTTCAGGCTTTAGCCCTGCCTCTGAGGTTTTGTGGAGGTTATGGGTCTGGCACTGTCTTGGGGTGCCCTGGGCAGGGTTATGTCAGCATCTGCCAGTGGGTTTGGGAAGAAAATGGATCCTCTGTGTGCATCTCCAAGGATTCTGTTCATCCTGTTTGGTTGGTTAGAGCCATCCCTACGCATTGGGTTCCTGCTGGGGTTCCTCTGTGCTGCTTCTGTGGCTTCTGGGGTCGGCAAGGAACGTGTGATTTCAGCTCTGTTTGGGGAAATCTCGTGTGTCAGCACTTAGGAAATTTTCTACAGTAGGGTTCACAGAATCGTAGGGGTTGGAAGGGACCTCCAGAGCTCACTGAGTCCAACCCCCTGCCAAAGCAGCTCCTCAGGACAGGTCGCACAGGTCGGTGTCCAGACGGGGCTGGAATCTCTCCAGAGAAGGAGACTCCACACCCCCTGGGCAGCCTGTCCCAGGGCTCCTGCAGGAGTTCAGGTAGAAGCTCATGCTTGAGGTTCCTCAGTATGCTTTCAGGCCTGTCCCTACGTTAAGCTAGGACCTTTGTTCCTAAGGCAAACATCCATACTATATTTATATCCTCACCCTCCTGCTTCTGCCTTCCCCTCACTGGAGGGTGCTGATCACTGCACCGAAATCCCTACCTGGCTGCTGTTTCAGTGGTTCCTTCTCATCGGGTTTAAAAAGCAATATATGCTTTGAGTGGGACATCTGTAGCACTGCAGGGCTCTGCTAGCTCTCAACACTCATGTTTGATAAAACGTTGGTTCTCTCTTTTCTTGTTCCTTTTTTTTTCCCCCTTTCTCCTTTGGATTCCTTCCAAGCTGAGCTCCTTGGGATTCCCCAAATGTCAAGAAGCCAAGGCACAGCTTATGCTGGGATCCTGGAGTGTTTAAGCAAAGCCTTCTGGTGACACTGCTGCCACCCTGAAGCTCCAACGCAGCCTGTGCCAGAAGCATTTGCTCTCGCTTGCCGTGCTGATCTGTGCTGGGGTGGGTAACGGCTGCCTGCCCCAACTGTTTGCACTGTTGGTGGCAGCGGCAGAAGCACGAGCTGGGAGCTTTGTGCCAAAGGATGTTGTGCTCTTTGCATGGAAGACTTGAGAGTCTCCAAGCCTGATCCAGCCGGACAGGGGGGGGAAGTACACACCTGTGTGTGTGTGTGTGTGCATTGCTCCCTCCAGCTCTGCCATCTGCCTCTCCTGTGGAGCCTGGTACAGACCGGTGGGTCTGGGTGGTGGGATGTGCCTGGAGAGATGCTCAGAGCTGCTGGAGGTGCAGTGCTCTTGGGGAGCAGCACCCCGGTCCTTGCGCTTGGTGCCCTGCTGGGGTTAGGTCTGCTGTTGGTCATGGATGGGCCAAGAAGGATGGGCCAAGAAGGGTCTTGTAGGTATTGGGAAGGGTGATAGAAGGCAAAGGGTGGGCTGCACGGTCACCCTTGGGGTGATAAGGATGGGGAAGTTATTTGCGGGGCCACCTCTAAGGACTGGTTTGGGGGCTCCATCAGAAATCTGAAAACAGGCTCCTGTGTGCTCCCTAAACAGCCTCATTGGAGAAGGTTGGGGCAGAACAGCTGACAAGTCAGGTGTGGCCTGCGTGGGGGACACCCCAAAGGACAGGCCAAATGTGCCCAGAGCAGGGGCTCACAGAGTCTTCCTCAATCTCTGCCCATTGCTAAGATGTGTCTGGGCACTGCCAGGCCAAGCTTTACTCACACTAGGCCTTGCCTTGTGCAAGGACTTGTAGGCTGTAGGTGGGATGTCTCTGCTTATTAAATGAATGCACTGGGCTGTAGCAGGTGTCACTCGAGGTGTGCAAAAGTGCTTTGAGAGCCCAAACCCTCCCGAAAATGTGACTTCCCTTCCCAAAGCCAACAGGGGCTGTGCAGGGGGGCTGCAGGTGGCTCCTACTGTGTAGGTCTTTTCCCCATGCCAGGAGCAGGGTTGGCAGAGCATCAGAGGGAGGAGGTCAGGGGAGCAGGAGGAGATGTTTCTGGCCTGGGAGGAAGGATGCTGTTTACACTGGTTTGGTTGCAAGCCCATGATTTGTTCCAGCTTTAATGGTAGAGCAGAGCGTATTTACTCAGCTTGTTTGGACGGATAACAACTGCTGGATAAGAAACTGTCAGATGGGAATCAATTAGAGGCTTCAGCTCTTGAGTGAAAGATCATATTTGACATCTGATGCCCTGTGAAGCCGAGTAAGGACAATGCTGCTCTTTATGTGGCTCTCTCTGGTTCCTTCCCTGCTTCCCCACCATCATCTTTGCTCTGCTACCAGAGCTTTGACCCTCTGTGTGTCGCTCCCGAAGCAAGCTCTGACACCAACCCTTTCACGTGGTTCCTGTGAAGAGATCTTTGTGTTGCCCGGGGTGGGGCGTGTGGGGGTGTGACAGCCGTGCTGGCGGAGCATTGCATCCCTCTTCCCTCCTCTCCCGGGGACACAGCAGCAGAAGGCTGACTTTCTGCCAGGCAGAGCCCAGTGCAGGTATGAGCGAGTGTCCTGCCAGCAGCTGTAGCTGGCGTTGTGTGTTTGCCTGCTGGAACCTGGGTTGCTGTGCAGCAGGGTCGGGGGGCTGGGGGCTGCTTTGGCTCTGGGTGCACCAATTTGGGTGCTGCTGTGGCCTTTTGCTCCTCACAACTGGATTAATTAATGACTTCACCCACTTCTGCCAGGAGCTGCTTTGCCCCCAGAGCAGGTGAAGTCATCTTCCCACGTGATGATGGTCCCAGCAGTGCTCGTGTGGGGTGAGGAGGGGGCAGAGGGTGCGGGAGAGCAGAAGGGGGGGACGATGGCTGCTGCAAGCAAAAGGCTCTGCTGTCCTGGAGATCATGCAAGATTCCTGTATTACGGGAGAGTTGCTGTGAGTCTGTGTCACCATGACATCTCCTTGCCTACGGCTTGGCCAGCGCTGCCCCAGTTGCCAGTGCATGAGTCAGCAGGCTCAGGAAGGAGGTCACTGGTCCCCGTTTACCTCCAGGCAGAGGCTCCTGCCTGAGTTTCTGACACAACCTGCTTGGAAACCTCTTTCCTAAGCAACAATGCTTACACGCTTGCCCCAGACCTCTGGGCTTGGGTGCTGAGAGGCTGCTGCCAGCAGGGAGCCTGTGTTCTGGGGGGTCCCAGGGGCTGCAGCTTTGCAAGAGAACCTGTAACTCTGTGGTCTGTCCCGGAGAAACACCCCATCTCAAACAACAAGCATCTCTGTGGGAACAGGATGCTGCGGAGGAAAGGTTTGTGGTGGGTTTGCCTCTTCCCTCTCTGGCCCCCCCTTGGTACCACACTAACCACATCGAAGAGTGTTTCCCTGGGATGCACCCAGTCCTGAACAGAAATGCTCTTGTCTTGTAAAGGAAAAGCTTTGCAGTGAGGTAAAATAATTCATTTGCCCTTTTTACCTTGGGACTTATTTTTGAGGTGGGCTTGAGGCTCACAGAACGTGCACTTGATCTTGGCTTCTTTATCTATTGTTTTTCTCCCTTTCATGATGATGCAAAAAAGATTTTAAACAACTTTTGAATGTTGGCTTTCTAAGCTACGTGTGAGTGGAGGTGTAGGAAGTTCTAGTTCTGTAATGTGTGGAGCTGTGGTGACATCCCTTGTACATCCCCTAGAAAGAGCTTTTAGATTTGAAAGGCCTTTGGTTTGCAGGCTGGACTCTACTGTTCTAGCAGGGACGCTGCTGTTGGGGTTGGTGGAACTGGGGAGGTCAGAGCCAGTGCTGCTCTCTCCATGCCTGGTTGCTTAGCTCTTCTTCCACCCCCGGAGCACCAGTGAGGTCTCTGCTTGTGGAGCTGTCTGCCCTGCTGCTGGTACATCTTCATTGGGCAGCGTGTCCTCCCTCCTGAGCTGGCAAGCAGCCCACCTCCCAAGCATGAGCTCTTGCATGGCTTGGTTCTGCAACACACTGATGTGGGCTTGAAGGAGCAGAGGAACAGGTGAGCGTGTTTCAGAAAAGGTGCTGTGCACCCTGTGTGGGATCCCGTCACCCCTCTGTGCCCCGCTTTCCCCTGGGACAGGAGACCTGCCCTGCCCTTGGTATGTGTGGAGAGGGGCCGGGGTGAGCTGGGTCTGCTGGGCAGGCTGCTGGTGGGTCAGTGCCTGTAGCCTCCTTCCCTGAGTCTGAGCAAGGCTGTCTGTCCAGAGACTTAGAAAGCTGGCCAGGTAATGATTAACTGGGACAGGTATCCTGGTAATTACCTGTCCTGGGTGCTGTTATACATAGTGTAACATGTGGGGCAGGAGGGGTGAGGGCTGGGGTTTGCCCTCTTCTGTGCCAGGGAACACGGAGCGTGCCCTGGCAGTGCTGGGTGTCTGCTCTGGGTACGCTGGTTGGTGAGGGGGTTCCTGGACTGGATGTGCACGTGTGTCCCGAAGTGGAGCAGTGCCTGGGGGTTGGAGGCTGGGCCCTTGTAGGGAGAAGGTGCAGGCTGGTGGGATGCAGCACTGCCAGCACCCAGCCCTAACCCCAGGCGCTCCCCCTGCCTGCCCCCTGGCTTCTGGCAGCTGCTGGGGGCTCTGGCAGTGCTGAGAGATTCGGCAAGTTCATGCTGTTGATTTTTACCTCTGATGCCAACTCTGGGAAGTGTGCTGAAATATATTAAGATGACGCCTGGAGGAAAGCCAGAGCCTTTCCATGGCTCCTGCTGGAGTCACTCCCCACGGAGTGCTAAAGGTGTCAAGTGCCTTGATTGTCTCCAGGCTGCAAATCAGACTGAGATGGGCACTGCCAAGCACCCCCGAGGCTCCCAGGGGATGTGCTTGGAGTAAATCGATCCATACACCTGCAGAATTGCACAACTTTTAGCGATGCATTGCAGCTTATCCTGGTACAACTGGAGGAGAAGAGAGTCATAAAAGTTTACAGCCGTTATAAATGGCTCCTCCTGTAAGGCAGTGTTGTTCTTTCCCACTGCTGCTGGTCAGTTTTGAACTGGGATGTTAAAAATCACAGGGTTTCTTTAGCAAAGGTTACAGTCTGCTCTAAAGCTCCTGGTTAACAGCATCTCTCTGCTCCTGCTAGCTGTTAGCCTGGCCCTGGCTGCCAGTGCATCCTGTCCAGGCTGGCAGTGTTCCCAGCAGCACAGGCACAGCCAGGTCACGTCCCCGTGTCGGTCCCCTTGTGCCACGGCTGCTGTTTGGTCTGGCCCTGGCTCCGTGCTCAGCATCATTCCCCAGGCGCTGGGATTTCTACAGGGAACAAGGGTGCTGTGCTGGGGACTGGCAAAGGTGAAAGCTGGGTGTCTGGGTGCCTCTGGGCGCTTGGGGCTTGCCTGGATTTCACCTCTGCTCAGCCCTGGATGGGTCCTGGAGCTCTCCCTGCCGCAAGAAGTGTGTGGGATGCTCGTTAGCTGAACAGCCTGCTGTCCTCTTGCCCACAAGTGCTAGTGGTGTCCCTTGGCTTTCTGGCTCCTAGGGGAATTAATGAGCAGCAAAGCTGCTTGCCCTCTCTTGGTACGTGTGGAGTCTCTTCATGGATTTGCTTGTGGGTTCGGTTGTTTTGTGTGTGCAGTGTGAAATGATGACAGATCAGCAGAGCTGATGTGCAGCCCCGGGGAGCCGCTGGAAAAGGGAGTGGTCGGATTGCTGAGGAAAATGAGCCAACCTGCCTTGGAGGCAGCTGTTGGGGTAGAAAAATGCTGAAAGGGGTTTGGGGCAGGGTGGTTACACACTGCCGAGTACCCCCCTCCCCACTCCCCTCCTGCCATTACAGCTGAAGCAGCAGGGATGGTGATGGAGAGCTGCAGCCCTGGGGCAGGGAGAGCTCAGGGGCTGCTGCTAGCCAGGGCTGGGGGAGGCTGTGGCTCGTTCCTTCCCCCTGGAGCCCCCAGCATCGCTGCTGACACACCTGCACACGTGTGATGGTGTTTAACGATCATTGTTTTCATACTCCAGTCCTTGTGAACTGGTGTGTGGTTGTAGGGTCCTGCTGAGGCTTGCAGGGGACAGAGCTGTGTTTGGAGAGGGGAGACTCCCCTTCCCCCAGCTGTGCAGAGCCCCCAGAGCGCTGTGCGCTGCCCCACTTGCTCCGATGGCTGCGGCCAGTGTCAGTGCTCGGCGCGGGAGTCACCCCGAGCAGCTGCGCTGCGTGTGACTCAGTCGCAGTGGTTTAGGGGTTAATGGTGTTTGTATCGCCTGGCTTTGCTGTGTGATCATCGCTCAGGGCTGTGGGATTTACTCATCCAGGCCTGGTTATCGAGCTTCGTTCCCCTCTGGGGTAAGCAGGCTCTGGGGAGGATGCTTGCCCTCATGACCTTTTTTCCTTTGCTTTTTTCTTTTCTTTTCTTCCTCTCTTTTTTCCCCTCCCCTTGGAGCTGCTGTAATGGAACTGGGGTTGTGTGAAGCCTGTTATCTCTTAGCACTTTCCTCTCGTGCAAGGTGGAGGGCAGGGGCCCATCCCATGTGCCAGCATGGGGCTGGAGCACATAGCTGGGGGGAGATGGCTCTTGCAGCCCTCCTTGCATCTCCTCCTCCCCCTTGGAGCATCCCTTGCCTTCGGGATGGATAACTCCTGCCTCCTGGGAGGCCCATTGCTCCTTCCACATACTTTTCCCTGGGTGAGGTGTTCTTCCAGCGTGCTGACATGTCCCATGGTGCTTTCCTGAGGAAGTGGGTTAGGAATGCTCAGGTAGGGAAAACAAACGTCATCTTTTTAATCGTCTGGTTCTTGGAGCTGGCAGATTAAAGAAACTGTGTTATTAAGGGTGTACAGGGAGAGCTTTGCTCCAGGCAGCGAGGCGGGTCCCTGCAGGGTTTGCTTAGATAAGCAACTTTATAAAATCTGGGAGGGCACCTGAAGCTTTGGGCTGTCGATGCTGGATTTAGTCCTGGTGCAGGAAGAAAAAAAGAGATAATTGTCTTGTTACGCTGCAGCATTGTACAGCAGCTCCATGGTAAAGGAAGAGCCTGAACAAACAACTGGCAAAGCAGTAAGATGCTTAGATTACAGCGGCTGCCTGGTGAGGAAGTTTGTGCTCGCTTTTAATCGGTGATGTTGGATGTGTGGGGCCGTTCAGGGTTCAGGCTTGGCCTTGCCAGGCAGCTAATGCTGCGTGCTGCTGGGCTTGTCAGGAGGCAAGGTTTGGAACCAGCAAAGTGGGGGATATACGTACGTGTGTCTCAGTCTTGCTCTGTGATACGTGTTTTGTGTGTTAAGGCCTCTGCTTCAGCTTCCCTCGTGCGCTGGTGCTTCGCTGAGGGGAGCGATGTGGCTCCAACCGACGTTTCCTGGGCTCTGGGCAGTGACCCTCTTCTCTGACCTGTGGCAGAGGGGTGAGGGTGTTAGTCTGGCAGAGGTGGGACCCCAGAGCAGGTATTCCTCACCCCTGGCACCCTCGGGTGGACGGAGGAGATGGGTGTCCCGTGTCTGCCAGTCCCTGGGACACCCACTGCGACTTCAGGACTGCTCTGGTCTCGGAGGAAGCTCCCAGAGCTTGTTTCTACCAGAGAAATCTCTCTGACGCTGCAGAAATCAAAACAAAGAGCTCTTCTTCAGTGTTTACTCTTATTTTTAGAAAACAATAAGTGAGTGGATGGGACTGTGAGCGGAAATGGTGTCTCTGAAGTTCAGGCTCCCCCTCCGCCCTCGTCAGGAAGCGCATGCTGCACGTGCGCCCGGCTGGGATGTTTGTAGACAAAGAGTTTCTTGATGCTTTTTTTTTTTCATCCTCCACCCTTGCAGTTCCCTTGCCCATAGGCAAAGAGGATTTGCTTGCTGACATGCTGGAGTTGTGTGTGGAGCCGGGCTGTGTGTGCTGGGGGAGCACTGCTGCGCCAAGCTGCTGCTGTTAGCAGCCCTTTGCCTGCCCAGGGAGACAGAGAGCATCCTGATTCTTCAGTTTCCTTGAGCTGCGGATTAAAATCATCGCTGATGTGGTGCTGGAAGTGATGAGGACAGGAGGCTGAGGCAGCTTGTGGGGTCTCTCCATCAGGCCATCCTTCATCTGTGCAACCGACGTGGATGGAGCTTCTGCTTCTTGGCTCTGCCACAGCCTGGCTCGGTAGCCCACGGGTCCCCCGGTGCAGAATGAGTATGTAACCCTGTTTCATTTGCTTCTTTGCTGTGTGCCTCTTGGGGTGCTGGGCTGTGCCTGGTAAGCCACAGGGCTCTGCTGCGGCTTGCTGCAGCAACAGGCGTTCATCTGTGGCTCATATGTCCCTGCTCTGGCCAGAAATCACTGCCACTGCTGCTGAGATGCTCCTGTTCTCCTTCCCCCAAAAGAGGTGGTGTAAGAGACCAAGCTGAGAACCAAGGTGTGGTGTGCTGGCTGTGCTGGCAAACGGGGAAGTGGCCAGACCCATGTTTGTGGTGGTTGGGCAGACAGCCCATCTGGCTCTGCCAGGACCATGTGGTGCATCAGCGAACCGCGCTCTGCCCCGGACACGCGGCTTCCCGGGTGCCTCGTTCTGCACTGCCTGAGTTACGGCGCTTGCTTTGCTTGGGGGCTGTGGCTTTCTCCATGCCTGTGGTGGCTCTTCTGTTCCCATGGCAGAGGAACCTGATTTGAAGTAAACCCCAGGCTGTGGTGCCAGATATTGTAATGATGGGCAGATGCCCCTTGCAACGTCCGTGACTGAGCGCATGGGCTGTGCCCCGCTGTGCTGCTGGGGACAGGGCTGTTGCCATGGCTGTGGCTGTGCAGCGGACAGAGAGAATTTGTGTTTGTGCACAGAACAGTGTGCAAAGGCTCTTTCATATAGCCTGTGACTGTCGTAGTGTGGCACGGTCCCTGCTCTGCCGTTGTCCAGTCCCTGCAGATCTCCAGCTGAGCTCTGGGGCTGCTGGTCAAGAGCCTTTATGTGGGGGAAATGGACTGCTGGGAAGGAAATGGAAGAGCTGGCACTGTTTTGGGAACGTGGAGATGCAGCCCAGCCTACCTGCATCTGCCTGGGGGGATGACTGACCCCCACAGCTCCCCATTCTTCCAGGCTGCTAGATGCCTGGGATGCTCAGCTCCATCCCTGCCCTGCCTAGGGAGCAGCTCTATCCTGTTTTAACTGGTTTCCTTTCATCCCATGGAGTTGGCAGGGGAAGGGAGCAGTTTCCCAATCCTAATAGAGTGAGTGTTTTGCATGGACTTGCGGACAAGCCCAGTGCCTGCAGGGTGACACCATCAAGGACAGGCTGGAGGAGAGCAGAGCTGCATCCTGCCTGGCACCGCAGGGCTGGAGGGCGGCAGGCAGCCTTTGCTGCTGTGCACCTTGACTGTTGGCTCCCACCTCTAAGCTCCCGTGGATGACTTTGTCTCTGAGGAATGTGGGGTTAATTCCTCTTCATGGCTCAGGATTCCCTGTGCGGGTACAGCTGGTTGTGCCACGTCCAGTGCTGCCTGCTGGGGAGTGTAACCCGGGGCAGACCAGCACCTTTTGTAAACCAAAGTGCCCTTGGGCTTCTCCCTGGGGAGGAAAGCCCAACTTAAAGGGGAAAAAGTGCTTTAGAGGATGTGTGTGTATCACTGCCTGGCTGATGTCTTACCTTTCTGCTGTGGGTGTTAAGGGGGATGTTGTGTTGTACAGTCCCGGGAGTGGCTCTGTGTCCCTCCCTATGGACAAGTGCATCTCTGCTCCCTCTCTGAGCTGGGGCAAGCTTTATAACTGGCAGCAGTCCTCATGTGCCAGATCCCCACCTTGAGCTGGGCCTCGGGAGTTTATGGTGTTGCTCTTAGTCCATGTGAGGTGTTCCCCTGAAAGCCTCTCTTTAATTTGCTTCCATCCTCATCTTTCCCAGCTGCCTGCTATTGGAAAGGGTGAGGAGATGTGGCAGCTCAGGCAGCCTCTTCGAGGGCTGCAGGGCCTGGGACAATGGTGCTGTCCCTGCCCAGGGACACTCCTCTGGCCCTGTTAGCCCAGGGAATGGGGGTTACCATAGTGCCTGGCATGCTGTGAAGCTCACCCTTCTTGCGTGGCATCCATGGGCTTGCACAGGCGAAGGGGTGGCTGAGGGGGCGAGCTGGGATGGAAAGCCTACAGCTGGGTTTGGGGTGGGAAGTCCTGCCCCGTGCCAACTCCTGCCAGCTGCCCCGGGGCTGACTGGCTGCAGAGGTTGGCGTGGCTGTTCCTTCCTCCTCTGGCTTGCGAGTAGCCGTGCAAATGCCCTCACAGGGATGGCGTAACTCTTGTTTCCGTCTCATTAAGGTGCTGATTTGGTGGCACACGCTAAGGGCACAAAATCCTTTCAGCAACTGTGAATTAAAAGCAAGAGGAGAAAAACAAAACCAACCTAAGCTCCCAGAAACTCCTGAATGGTCTGTGTTTGCTCTTGGCAAGAGGAGATTTTCATTCCTTTTCTCTGAAGGAGCCTCCTGAAGCTGCTTATTTCCGTGCTCTTCTTGGCTGTGACGATTTTATGCAAAGAAGTCAAAATCATTAATGTATAAAGCAGCGGTTGCCAGGCCAGTAATCCTCACTCTGCAAATACTGCACAAGGTTTGGCTAAAAATGTAAAGACTCGAAGCTGCATGAGCTAAGCTCTTTTGAGAGAAGCGTGAATGTTTCTGCGAGGGGTCCTGTGTGAGCTGCTGGGTGGGTTTCCATCTCTTGGCCATCGGTGCAAATCTCCTGGCATATAAAATAAATCCCCTTCTTCTGGGAAGCAGCTGCTGCAAGAGCATGGGACCAAACGAGCATCCTTTTGGTCCTGCACATGTCTGGAGTTACCTTGTCTGGTTGGACAATTCCCTAGATCCTGTGGCAGTGTTGGGAAAGTGGAAAGAGTAACCCAAGGTTTGTCATACGAGAGTTTTGCTGCTGTTCAGCTCCCTCCTGCAGCAGCAGTGTGAAAGGGAGCCTTTTCCAAGGTCTGGTTGTGCTCCAGAACCTTCTCTGTGGAGGGGAGAAGCTGGAGGCCCTCCAGAGTCAGAAGTGTTGAAGGCTTCTAGCTCCATGGAGGCACCTTCCTCCAGCTCCTGAGGAAGAGGAGGGTTATCTCTTGGCCCTGGGAATTGCAGCTGCCTGCTGGGCTGTGCCTGGACAAGTTCCTGAGAGCAAACCCATGTCCAGAGGTGCTGAAACATGCTCCTAGCAAAATGAGAAGCAGCAGCCAGCTTCTGGATCTGGCCGCAGAGGGCAAAGGAGGGTTTTCTTCCTGTTCAGCATGAATCACTGTCACATTGTCCTGGCGATGGAGGAGATGAGGTGCTGCAGTAAAACCTGGCTTTGCAGAGTCTGGGGAGGAAGGGCAGGCGTCTCCTTCCAGCCCACAGGCAATGGGTGCTAGGGTTCCCTTTCCATGGCTGCACACGTGGTGTTTGGAGCATTCAGGAACCTGGCGTGGGGTTCGGTGCCGGGTCCTGGCAGCACAGCTGTGAGCTGTGGCAGCGCCTGTGTAGTGGTCAGAAGGGTGGGCTCTCAGGTGGGCTCTTCTCGGGGTGACAGGACAGATATTCCAGGCACAAACTGCAACTTTGGGAGTTGCAGTTAAATGCCAGAAATGCTCCTTCGCTGGGAGAGTGTCTGAGCACTGGGCTAGGCTGCCCAGAGAGCCTGTGGAGTCTCCAGCCTTGGAGATACTCAAACCTGGAGCAGGACAGCATCCTGGGCAGCCTGCTGTAGGTGGTCCTGCTCGAGCAGGGTTTGGACTGGGTGATCTCCAGAGGTCTCAGCCACTCAGTTGTACTGTGATCATCATTCCAGGCATAGCAGGTGGAGCTGGCTCCTTTGGCTGCTACCACTGAAAGTCTCCTGGCACATCTGCTTTGCCTGTTGCTGCTGACTTGCTGCCTAGGGTGGGAAGGAGATAAAATGGGGCTGTAACAGCTCAGCAGCCCAGGCCCTCATGTGCTTTAGCTGCTGCGTGGGGCAGAGGTGGTGGTGTGGTAGAGACCTTCCACCTCACGATGAGCTTGTGGCTGGACAAAGCACTGTCTGTGGGAACCTGGCATGGGCAGGGGCTATGGTAGGATGCCCAGTTCCTTGGTGATGTCCTCTGCCTACGGCAAACCTCCCTCCCTGGATGTAAGCGCAGCAGGGAGCTGGGAGAGAAGTGATGAGCAACTGTTCTCTGGTTCTGGCCAGGGTGCCCTGGGTGGCACTGGGAGTTATGTGTGTAGGCTCACCCCATCTATGCACCTTTTTGCCCACGTTTCTCCCTTTGGGTTCTCTGCAATTCCCTTGGTTTGGGTATGCAGAAGTTTTCTTCCAGACTTTCTTTGTTATTAAAAACTTGCAACTTCCCCCTGTGTCGAGCCCAAGGATACCCCAGCTTTGCTTTAGCTTTCCAGGGAAACCAGGGAAGAGCATCCCTTGGTTGAGAGGTGTTCATTTAGAAAGTGTGTGTGTGTTGGGGGGAGGGGGAAATAGTTTTATAATTAAATGCCTAACCCAGTCCTGCATGCTGGATGTTAATCGTAGCACTGCTGAGTTGTGAGGGTGACCAGGAGGAGCATGTGCAATGCTCTCCTCCTTTTGTAGGTCACTTTAAGGTAAATGGATGAGCTGCTCTGCAGGCTTGGCTTTCTGATACCTCATTTGTCCAAGTGATACTTGATGTTGGGTAATGAGCTGGAAGATTTGTCCAGTGCTTAAGGGCGAACCCCATTAGCTGTATCATAAATAAAACTTCTCTGGCATCCTTCTCCATGTCAGACCCAGCAATTAGAGCCCTAACTGCTTGGCTGAGGCTGCTGCCTCCAGTTCACAAGCAGAAAAATATTTCTAGCTGAAACCAGGGTTTTTCAGGCTTCCACCTGACAATGGCCCTGGATTTTGCAAGGTTTTCTGAGGGTAAATCATTTTTGGCTGGATGCTTTCAGCTGCTTTAGAAGCCACAGCTGGAATGGGGGCAGGGGAAAGCGGTTCCCTTGGCTGTGTACATCAGTAGGAATTCAGAGACGTGGTCGTGGCTCGGGGAGAGCAGGTTTGCTGATGAGCAGGTGTGACTGAGGATGCAGTTCATGTTTCTTTTGCATCAGTGTTCAGGTCTAGTGAAGCAAAATAATGATGCACAGATAATGTTGTGTGTTTTCCCCACGACAGATTTGCCTGGAATATAAAGGCTGGAGCAGGCAGCAGTTACACGCCGCAGACTGCATCCAGGCAGATACTTGTCTGAATTTCAGTGATGCCAGAGACTGGCAGCCACCACCTGCCTGTCACAGGGGAAATGCACAACAGCCACTGTAGCAATATGCACGTTGGGGGTTGGAGGCTAAAAGCAAAGGCACTCAGAGCTGCCTCTGAGGAGAAGGGAGTGGTGTTGTGTGTGACATGGCAGAAAAAGCATCAAGATGCTTCTCTTTGGAGTGTGTGTTTGTCATCACCCTGGCTGTGCACAGCTGACACTGTCTGCTGACGGTCTTACCCCATGTATTCCTTTTCTACCCCATTTATTCCTTTTTCCCCTCCTGTTTCCATGTTGTTCTCTGCAGCTCTCTCTGTTCTCCAGCCCCCCCCAACCTCCCTTCCCCAGAGACTCAGGGGGGACCTTATTAATGTTTATCAATATCTTAAGTATGGGATGCAGGGGGAAATGGCCAACCCCTTTTCAGTGTCTGTGGGGACAGCACAAGGGGCAATAGCTGCAAGTTTGGAGCACAGGAAGTTCCACACCAACATGGGGAAGAACTTTTCCCCAGTGAGGGTGACAGAGCCCTGGGACAGGCTGCCCAGGGGGGTGTGGAGTCTCCTTCTCTGGAGATATTCAAGACTCGTCTGGACGCCTATCTGTGCAATATGAGCTGGGGAGCTGCTTTGGCAGGGGGGTTGGACCCGATGATCTCTGGAGGTCCCTTCCAACCCCTGTGATTCTATATGTGGTGATTGGTTGGGCTTCTTGCTGGGATTTTTTCCCTCTTCCCCCACAGGGTGCCTGACCCACATCACTTCCCTGCTCTGGGGGGGAGAGTTTCTCTTTCCCACATAGCTCCCACCTCTGCAGTGGCTGCTGAATGGGGCATTGCATCATCTCTTACCATCCCCAGTTGCAGGCTAGTGAGGATGCATCCATGTAACAGTAAACGAACCTCAGTGTGGCAGTGAGTGCTCTTGCCAAGCCATGCATATTTACTGAGGTCAGGAAGAAACACCCGTCTGCTTTTGGCTGCTGGTGCCAAATCAAGGGGAGGAAGGATATATGATGGTAGAAGCCCAGAGTTCTTGCTCACACATCTCCTTTTTTTTCTGCTGAATAAGAAGTTAATGTAATCCATTAGCTAATGTAATCCTTTATCAATCCAGTGATGGGTAATCAGCTAGAAAGAGGACTGCACATCACATCTGGGTTTAGTGACAGAGGTACCAAGCAACTGAAGGAAGGTTTGCATCCTCACCGTGAGCGTGTCTGTGCACCAGTGTGCTCAGGCTCGTGGCTGCTGAGAATCCCTTAAAAAGCTCAGTGCTCAGGCCTGGGGGATGGAATTGAGCCATCCTGGATGGGATTCGGCTGGACCACATCACCCAGCGGGTCTCAGCCCCGTTTGGGTGAGAAGCACATCTCTGGGCACATGGTTGTCCTCCTTTGTGGGCCCCAGTCTTCTCTCACCTCTTGCTTGCACGCTGATGGTGTCTGTCTCACTAACGGGCAGGGTCTCCATCTCTCTCTCTCCTTTCCAGCGGCGCAGGGTGGCTAGTGATGGTGGAGCACGGAGGTCTGCGTGGCGGTGCAGGATCTCTTGGCCGCAGGGAGACGGGGAGGAGCTGCTGCAGACCCTGAGGCGAGGGGCGGGATGGACCTTGTCAAAGGGTGAGTTGGGCTGTGCCAAGCTCCCTGTCTTCCACTCGCTGATGGTTGGTGGGGGCAGAAGGGGGAAGAGGTGTGCTGGGGTTTGGGGAAGCTGAGCTGACGCCTGCCCTTCCAACACGAGAGTTTGGTGTGTGTGTGATACCTTTGTCTCGTTTTCCTATTGCAAAGCAAACCTCTGCCTGTGGGGAGAGGCTGTGCCCCTTGCTGCCGAGAGCCTTGCAGCCTCTTCCCCCAGCAGGTAGTGGTGGGAGCTGTGGGCAGTGCTGGGCTTTACTTTGGAGTTGGAGGGATGCTCTGGGAACTAGCTGTGAGTAAGGAAGGAGTGAAGAGCTGGGTTTGGACCAGTGCGGAGACCCTTCACGTAGTCAAACCTGACTGACTGACTACAGCAGTGGTTAAATGCCTGTGTTTAATCTCAGCCCGTTATGTTGCTCCCCAGAGTGAGTGCTGTGCGAAGAAAACCATTCTTTCCTGTTCCACTTATGTCTGCTGTTGTTTTTCCCATTAAATTGCGGGAAGATTTGCTTCTTCAGGGAGCTTCCCCTGGGAAGCAAGGGCTGGGCTGTCCTGAAGCTGCTGGCAGTGCTTCCCACCTGAAGATCTGTGCCAGGATCACTTGAGTGTGATTCCATGGGGGTGGAGGTGAATGCAGGGTGGGTGCTGGCCCATGCTGTGGGCACGGGTGAGGGTGGGTGGCTGCTGTCACACTGCAGGCAGGAGGGATGCAGAGGGAAGGAATGGGAGAAAACATCTTGTCCTTGGGGGGGTTTGTTTTTCTGCATATGGAAATCATTGCTGGCAAGGAAAGGAAGTTCAAGGGCTGGGAAGGGATAGGGTGGGCCAGTCCGAGGGCAGGAGAGCAGAGCCTGCTTGGCTTACCCCTGGGGAGGAATGGTTTTGACCCCCAGCTCTCTGCTGGGCTGAGGGTGAGAGAAAAAACCCCACGTGTTATTATGGGATTTGAGCTGGGCTGAACTAAACACCTCTTGGCTCCGTCATCTTGCTGCTACGAGTGTGTGTTCATGGACTGGCCTGTGTGCTGGAGGTGGTGAGGGACACCCAGCTCCTTGTGTGTGGGACAGGCAAGAGAAAAGGAGCCTTAGAGACTTCTGCTGCCGTCTGCACGTGCGTTAGAAACCTCCAAGTGAAACGCAGCCAAGGCGCAGCCTCCTCCACTGCTGAGCTATCTAGTCCTTTCCCCAAAGCTAACTTTGCCTTTGCAGATACAAAGGCTGGTTTGTCTCCCCTGCCTTGGCAGGGCTCGCCACGGGCTAACGTTGTCTTTGTCTGCCCCAGGCCCGCGGAGCTGCAGATGGGCTGGGGCGAGCAGCCTCTCAATGCTGGGATTGTTTGTGGCCACCCCCGCCTCGCTCGGGGGACAGGCAGGGTGTGCTTGCCATGCCACCCTGGCACCTCGCTGCTGCTTCTGGGCTGCTCCAGGTCCCCAGCACCCCCCTGAGCCAGGCACAGGGCTGCTGTGCTGAGTCCGGTCCTGCTGCTGGCTGTCCCCGCCGGGAGCTGCCTGCTGGATGTCTGTCTGCTCAGAGCAGGGGTGGGGATGGCTCATCCAAAGGGCATCTGGTCCTGGCTGGATGGAGGTGCACTCGCCTCAGCCTGTGCCACCTGTGCTCCAGCCATGCAGAGAACGGGGTGCTGGATATCCCCACTTTAGTGCCCTTGCCATAGGACAGAGGGATGGAGCCCTTCAGGGGATCCAGGTAGAGGGGCTGAGCCTCTCTGCTGCTCCCCAGCCCTGCCCTCCTCTGGGCACTGTCTGTGTCAGAAGGAGAGTCTGGAGAAAACAACCCACGAGCAGGGAAGGGATGAGCTGGGGGTGCTGGAGCAGGGGCAGGAGCTTGGTGGTGGGTGCAGGAACTGTGTGCAGTCTGCTGTCCGAATGCAGGTGCCTTGCAGCTGGCCTTGGAGGAAGCTGTGAGGTGGTGGGGTGCTAAGGAGAGCTGCTGAGCACGCTGCCTGTGTGACGGATCTTTGTTGCTGGTGCAAGAAGAGGTCACCCAGAGCAGAGGAGCAGGTGATGGGCGCAGTGCGGGCTGGCTCCTTTGCCAGGTCCCTGAGACCCTCCCTCTTTGGGTCTGCTGGTGGACTGGTCTCCTTGGGGATGGACCTGCGCCCAGAGGTTACAGCGATGGTGGTCAGGGTTGTTTTAACTTGTGTGTGCAAAGGAGAGAACAGGTTTTTATGGGATCCCTCCACCCCAGGCCCTTGGCAGGAGTCTGGTCCCTGTGCATCCCAGCTGCCTGGGGACAGCTGTCACAAGAGTCCTCTGCCCCTTCCTCATGCTCCCACGTTGGAATTTCTGGCTGGGCTCTTTGGCTGAGAGGTCATCAGCTGCAAGGGCTGCCCATGCCCGTTCCCCACATAGCCCCCCCTGCTTCCTGCACACGGGTGGAAGGGGAAAAGGGGCAGCATGGCAGGGTACATCAGGACACTGGGGCTGCTCTGGGTTCCTGTGGGTCTGGCCCCTGTGGGGTGGGCACCAGCAATGCGAGAGGGCAGTGTGGCACTGCTGCTCACCCGGCACTGTGTGGCCCAGCATAGGTGTGCTGCTGGTACCCCACATCTGTGTTGACCCTCCCACCCTATCCTGCCCCTGGCACCCTCCTGGCACCCCAGCTCCATGTGTTCCCCACAGTCTGAGATCTCTTTGGCCAAATACCCGTGTCTGTCTCGGGCAAGATCTGTCGCTTGTACAAGGGTTGTCCCCTGGGGAGGATGGTCGCAGTGCTTTGAGCATCAAAAGGGGCCACGTCACCCAGCGCCTGGCAGTAGCCACCACTGTCTCTTGGCAGGGCGCTGTGCCTGTGGACTTGCCTGCCCCTTGTGCTGTCTCACACAGTGATAGGTGGTTGCATCATGGAGGGTTGTTCTTGCTCGCTGGTGCTGTGAGATGTGATGCTCCTGCAGCTTCTCCTGCGTGCTTCATCCCTGGGGTTACAGCTTTGGGAACGGGGGGAAAGCCCTCTGTAAGGAGGTGGTGGTTGAGACATCAAAGGCATTGAAGCAGGAGGGATGCAACAGACCCAGCTGTTGTAAGGTGCTTTCCTCTCTGCTTTGGAAAATAAACCGTGTGAAGCAGAGAGATGCTGTGCACAATAACTTGCTCTTTGGGAATGTCAGAAGGCAGCCACAGTGTCAGCCCTGGTCAGGGTGACAGGGTGTGATTCTCACCCCAGCGCTTGCTTTGAGGTGCTGGCCAGGGCAGAGTGGGGTGTGAAGGCATGAGACACAGCCCCTAAGGCTCTCTTTAATCGTTTTCCCTTCCCCCAGCCCCCCTTATAGCTCTGACCTAGAAATTCCTCACTCCCTTTGCCGAGTTGGCTTTGTTAAGGACTTGACTGATTTCTGCAGTATTAATTACTCAGCAGGTATGGGGAGGGAAGGAAGTGTCCACTCCTGACTGTGGGTGTGCTGGTGGTGCTGGGCTGGGGGATGGGTGCTGGCCCAGCCCAGGGACCCCGTGCCACACCGCTTGCCCAGGAGGGCACAACTCCTGTGTGGGTGCGTATTGGGGAGCGTGTTGTGATGCATTTCTGTGCATTGCTCTGGTCCTCTCACTTCATTTAAGCAGGAAACCAAATTCTGGGCTCGTGGTCTTCAGTGACATGTTTCCAGATTGTGTTGCTCTTTCTCCTCCCTGGAAGTCCCTGCGATCGATGTCCCCAAGGTGCTGCGTTGGACGTGCTGTGGGGCAGGCACTGCTGCCTCAGCTGGGGCTTGGCCACAGTGATCACTGGGGTCCCCCAAAGAGGTCAGATCTGCACAGATCTGGTGATAATGCCGGGGCTCAGGGTCCTCTCAGTCCCTGTGGGTGGGATGCTCCTGGCCCTCCCTGCAGCTGTGCCCCTGTCCTGCTCACTGGCCTCTCTGGGGGCGTGCTGCAGGCTGCAGTTTGGGTAGCACTTACTCCTTTAAAGCTGTGCTGCTGCGTTTGGGATAATTCCTCAGATGTGTGGTGACAGCAGCTGTTTTTCAGGTTGCAAATACCTCTGTGCCCTGGGGGTTGCATGAAGGAATATATTTCCTTGATCACCGCAGGCTCCTGGTGTGCTGGTGGAAGCAGATTCCCTGTTTAACAACAAAGTAAGGGTAGGTTGGCAGTTTCTTTTCCTTTGATTGCTCCTCTGCTTGCTGCGATGTTGCTGCTGTATGTTCCCCTGTGTGAGGGGCTTTGGCTGGAGGCAGCGTTTGTCCTGGGCACCTTCATACCCATGATGGGTCCAACTGTTCCAGGAAGAGCCTGGGCCACCGTGTGAGTGTGAGTCCTGTAAACCTGCTTTTTGGGAGGCAGTACCTGAGACTTTTGTTCCCCTGACCTGTTGGCAGCTGGCAGGGATGCTGGTAGCGGCTGAGACGTTTTGTGCTGGTGTTTTGGCAGGATTATTGCAATAAACAGTAAATGACTTCATTAATAACCTGCAAATCGCTGCTCTCCAGCTGAGCCGTGGGATCTGTCTGTGTGCTTGCCCCTAGCCTGAAGGGAGGTGCCAGAACCCTCCAGCGCTCCTGTTGACATGTTTAGCTAACAGATGCCCCGGGCAGAGCAGGAGCCTGCCAGCCAGCCAGCAGTGCCAGGGCGGCTGAAGCTCGCCCCCAAAACTGGCCGTTCTCTCAGGGCGTGGGGGCAGGATGCCATGCGGTGGGGCGGTCACCACCATGGCTCTGGAGCAGGTGTTTCTCTCCCGGACCCACAGCTGGTGCTCAGAGCAGAAAAGCCTGGGAGGTGAGGAGAGCTCTGCTGTGAGGAGAGCTCTGCTCCCAGGCAGAGAAGCTGGGGAGACATTGGTAAGCGATTGCTGCCGCCCCGCTCCAGCGTGGTGCCATGCAGTCTGCCCCTGTCTCCCACACAGGCACAAGGGTTGGCATTTCAAACCAAGTCATCTCCTCAGGCAGCCCACAGGCATCTGTTTTCCACCTGTTCTTGCCAGTGGACTTTGGAAATCCAGGCATCCCTGCTTTGGGCAGAGCAACTGTGAAGTTTAGCTTTTTTTTCCTCCTGTAAATTCACCTTCAGCTGGGTCCTGCAGAAGATTGTCCACAAACTCCTGAGTCTTGAGGGGTGTAAAGGGAGTGAGGAAGGGTTGGGAGCTGTGAGGGGCTCAGCTTTACCCGGCAGTGGGAAGATCTGGAGTGGGGCAGCAGGGAAGTGAGTGCAGGATGGTCCGTGAAGCAGGGCTCTGCTGGTGCAACTCCTCTGCCATAGGGTCAGCATGCAGGAATGTCCTGGAAACTTCTGGTTTAATGCACAGGGGTGTGTACCTCATAATGCCTGTGGTGGGCTGCAGGGCTGTGTTTGAGGAATTGAGCTCAGACTGTAGGGACTGACACTGCAGAGAGATGCTTGGCTGCACGGGGTGTTCCTAGGGCTGGGCTGTGACCGTCCAACGGCCTTTCCAGGGCACAAAGCACTGTGGTAGGGGAAATGGCCTCACATCTTCAGAGTGCATGCAGCACGTGGTTTGCTGCAGGGTGTGCTATCCTGTGCATGTCCACTCTTGCTGGAGAGAGACAGGGGAGAGCTCTGCTGAGCCGTACCAGTTGCCTGCCCTGTGTGTTCCTGAAGGTGCCTGGATCTCTGCGCTGGGGAGCCTGGCACAGCATCCTAACCCATGGGTCCCCTTGGAAAACAGGTGCAGCCGGGAGTCCGGAGAGCAGCGTGGCAGTGCTGGGAGTGCCCTTTGGTGGCCAGTGCTGTGGGCTATGCTTGGGACCTGGGGACTCTCTCTGTGCTGTGGGACCCACTGAGCGAGTTTGGGGTCTTGGGTGCCCCAGGAATGTTATCTCCAGGTGCATCTTGCTGCAGGGGTGGTTTTGCTGGAGGGTTTGGTGGGTACCAATCTAAGCTCTGCTAGACGAGTTCTTCCCCTGTTTGGCCAAGCCTGGTGTCTCAGTGATCAGGCTGTGCTGAAGCTGCTGAAAGCTGGAAGGGACTGTCAGAGCTGAATTTAGTGTAGGGCCGCTGTCTGCAGCTTAGGAAGAGGCACTTGCTACATGCTGAACAAGGCTGTATTAAGCTGTGGTTTACCTCACCGCCTCCCCCTACAATCCCAAGTAAGAGCTGCTTTAGCACATGGTGTTCCTTTTGCTCTGGCTGCCTGTGCTGCTCCAGTCCTGCTGGCCCTGGGTGAGGGGCCTGGGGATAATTCCCTCTGCAGGAGAGGCGCTAGCTAATACTTTGCATTCCCAAAATGCCAAGGTGCTGCCACCTCGGGGAGGGCCTGCCATGTCCCTCTCTTCTGGAAAGCGTGTCCCTGTGAGGTGTTGGCGTCCTTGGGCTGTTTGCCCCCCACCCAGCAGCCTGACGAGCCCCAGGATGCCAGTGGGAAGCAGTGAGAGTTGGTTTCCCTCTTCCCGTGGAAGCAGGGCTGTGGAAGCAGGGCTGTGGAAGCAGGGCTGTCTCGCTCTCCACAGGCCCGGCCCGGCTGTGTCTGCACATTGGCTTTCCTGCTAATAGAGCTGTTGCTTTACCCATTGGCTTCTCTGTCCAGAAAGGGCTCGCGAGAGCAACTGCAGCTTTCCCTCTGCTCTACAGAGCCCATTTAGCTTGCGCCTCCTCCTGCGGTGACTGCTCGGTTTCATCAGAGGAGAGGCGCATCTTCCCTAATCGCCTGTGTAATTCCTTCCAGAGGGACGCACCGCCTTCAATCCTTAATCCACCAAGCTGCCAAGGGAGCACGCTCGGGCTCTGTGTGTTTGCTGTTGATCTCTTGCACAGCCCTAATGCCACCCCAGAGGCTCTACCCGTTGGAGGAGCTGGAGCTGGCACATATTCGGAGCTGGGGAGGCAAAGGGCTGTGGCCCACCTCTGCTTTCTCGGTGTGCTTGGCTCTAACACCACCTCCGCAGCGTGCTGGGGAAGGCAGGTTCCTCTCTGTGCTGGGTGCACTTGGGTGGCATCAGCTGGGGTCTGTGCAGTGTGAAATAAACTGCGTAGGAACTGAAGTGTGGTGGTGCAGGGCTGCTGCTCTGGCAGATCACTGCTGCCTTTGATTTCTTTCTGCCCTCAAAGATGCTGGCTTGCTCCGCTCTCTTAAGAGTTTCAGGGTTATTGACCCTCACTTTTGGATAGGGTTTTTAAAATTACTTTCATAAAAAGGCCTTTTGGAAATCAGCTGCTGTGTCGCTGGGCCTGATGCTGCCTGGGCAGAGCCCAGCTGCGCTGGGGCAGGGGAGTGAGAGGCTTGTGCTGGTCCCAGCTCCTGCTGTACCATCCCACTGCTGAACTGCCACCTCCTGCTGTGTCCCCTTGCTTTCTCTGTCCTCTTCCTTGCTCTCCCCGGCTCCCTGTCCTTGCAGCCCTCTCTGCGAGGCAGGAGTGATGTTGGAGGGAAGCCTCGCTCATATTTCATGCTCAACCACCACTGCAGCTGTTGACTGTGCTGGCAATTGCCTTTGATATACATTTATGGAGATGGTGACCTGTGAAAGAGTAAATCAAAGACTTGACAGTACTGCCTGGGGTGCACCTTAATGTGGCATAATCTCCCCATCTGTTCCTCTGCAAATAGCAGGCAGATAACAAAGACACATCTGCACATTGGGCAGAGATCAGCCACAGGATGCAGCTACCTGAGAGGAGGGGGCTGAGGGTGCCTGGGACATCTTCAGACTTGGGAGCCTGGAAGCAGGCATGTTAAACCTGGACTTGAGGAGTTTAGCTCCTGTGGCTGTAGCTCTGTATGAGGCCTGACTCTTGAAAATGATGATTTGCATCTTTGCTTTAATAATTTTTAACTTCTAAAAGTTTTCATGTTGTTTTACCTTTATTTGCACCTGGGTGCCTTGCAAAGCTCTTGGTTCTTGGCATCTCTCTGTGCCTGGGCTCCTGGCTCCAGCTTTAACCTGCTGCTGTGGACACTGGGAGGGTGGCACTGCTCGATGGTATTGCTGCTCCATCACCCCACAGGCATCGTGGAGGCTGCCCAGCTGGTGGGATACCCTGCTGCAAGTACAGCCAGCCCAGTTTGTATCCAGATCTCTTGATGGAGCCAGCAAGGAGGCCCAGTATGTGGCTTGCTGGACACCACTGCAGTCCCTGGTCCTGTATGGACCCCGTAGTGGAGAGGAGAGGATGGAGGGAAAACTTGGCTTTGTTGGGGAAATGAGTGGCTGGGAAGACACAGATGAAGTGGAAGCATCACCCAGCTTGGGCAGAGCTGGGGCTGTCAGAGGGAAAAGGTACCAGGTCGTTTCTAGCAGCTTGAAGGCTGCAGAGCAACGTGGGGTGGCTGTGGCCATCGTGGGTGCTGGTTGCCCACACTGTGCAGCCAGGTTCTGTGCTCTGCTGCAGCTGATGCAGTGAAACCCCAGAGGTTTGCTGAGTGTCCCAAAGGTGCTGGTCTTGTGGGGATGCTGCCTGGAGCTGAGCTGAGGGCAGAGCTGTGGCGGGACTGGAGGAGATGAGCCACGGGAGGCTGCACTCTGTGGGAAGGGAACCCATCAACTTGCTTGAGGAAGACTGGAGAGAATGATGAGGGCTCCTGGTTTAGGTGGGGTTGTGATTTTAGGTTCCCCCCCCCCCCGAATTTATTTTGGGGGTTTTAGGAGTGTGTATGTGTGTGTGTGGAGTTCTCTGCATGCCCCAGGATAGCAGATTGGGGCTTCACAGAGGTGCTTGCTCCTTCCCCTGGAAGTGGAGGCTGAGGTGGGTTTTGGGATATGACTGCGGTGTGACAAAAAGGTTGGTCCAGAGTGCAGAGAGTTGCTGCCAGTGAGATGGGGACTGAAACAGGGGCATCTAGCCCATTCTTCTTTTCCCACTTTTTTAAGAGGTTTTGCAGCTGGGGAAACCTCTCCTGTGCCCCTAGAGCAGGGGCAGCCCTTGGGAGGGGAGCTGCTGGCGTCTAGGCTAACCACACACTGAAGAAGTAGCCAAAGAGACCTACTTGAGCCCCTCCTGGGAGGAATAGCAGCACCTTAAGTTTTGCCTCCAGGCCTGTGGGAGGGGGCATATCCTGATTTTAATCGTTTGGGGATTGCACAATGCTGAGCTGCACCACTGAGCTCTGCCTGCCTCTGGCAGCCCGGCGATGATGACGATGATGAAGTCTGATGCAATTCCCTGTGGCTGAAGGTCTTTGCCCCAGTTGGTTCATCTGCAGTTCTGCAATGTCTGAGCTTGAGGGACTTGGACCTAAGAATGAGCAGGGAGCTCGTGTTTGCTGTTACGTTGTTGTGATGTTCCCTGTGCCTCCCACCTATCGCTTTCGCCAGCGTCAGGAGCTGGGAGCTCCTGTGGCCCTGCCCAGGGAGAAGCAGGCACGTTGGTTGGGGCTCATCAGTGTTCGGGAGGCCACAACTCAGCTTGCAGACATGCCAGAGGTATTGGCAGAGGCTTCCCAGCTACTGGTGGTCGCTGTCTGGGAAGGTGAAGCTGCCCCACCCCGCAGGTAGCGTGCTGCTGCGTCCTGCCCCGCGCGCTGAGAAACGTGGCTGAGGTGTGACGCTGCTGGGCGCCGTGGCTGGGGTGAGGCTCATGGACAGACCTCTCCATGGTGCAGTTCAAGTTCTTTTTCCCTCTGTGGGTGCTAAGGGATGTGTGTTTGAGGGCTGCTTGGCGTTTTGGCCTGAGACAGCCTGTGTGTACTGATGCACAGCACTGACACTCGCAGGAGATGTGCTAGGTGGCCTGTTCTGCCAGGCACCCCCCAGATGCTGGTGTTCCCAAAGAACCATTGACCTGGGTACCCTGTACTCCCCTTGCTGCTTTCCCCCAGTGTCTGGTCACTGTTGTGGGGCTTTCAATTTCCAAACCGCTGCAGTTGTTTCAGCGAGAGGTGTGTTTCCTGCCTGCTGGCTGTTTCCCAGCAGTGGCTGTGCTGACCACGTGCTCTGAGTCTTACCACGCTGACGTCACAGGCTGGGAGGTTTGGGGGGGCTTTGCTGCTGTGAAGTGTGGCTGTGGTACTGGACCTCCTTCCTCTGCTCTGTCGGCAATGGAACCAGCTCTCTGGCTTGCCCCCTGTGCTACCCCTCTGCTGAAGCACAGCTCAACAACCCCCACGAGGTGCTGGTGAAAGGTGGTGTTTTGCTGTCTCTTTGGGGGATGGGATTGAGTGATAGCAGAAATCCAGTAGGTCCTGGGCCCTGACTGTTTGGTATGACTGTTTCTTAACCCCTGGCTAAACCTTGTGACCAGTTTGCACTTTGGGTTTCTTAATGTGCTTCATTATCCAGTTGTCCTGGCTATGCTGTAGTGGTTACACTGCTTTTCCTCATGGGTGCAGGCTCTGGGAGGATCCAGGGATGCTTTGCCAGGGCTGGTGTGGCCTTTGCCCACCTGCAGCTTCTCAGGGCGCAGCTTTGCATCCCGCATCATCCAGTGGGTGCTGGGGGAAGGGGCTGTTCCCCTGCGTCCCTGGGTCTCGCAGGTCTGGCAGTTGTGTGGCACTGGGATGACTTAGCTCCCTTGGTTATGGAGTATTGAGGGGTGTGGGTGGGCTGGCTTGTGTTTTGGTTCCGACCAGCTCAGCTGACCCACTGAGGGCTGTGTAAGCATGCTGCAGCTGCTGCCTTGAGCTCCATGGGCTCCCCTCTCTGTTTGTGGGGGAGGGATGGGGACTGTCAGCCCTGGGGAGTGATGCAGGTTGGTGTCCCGCTGATGGCCCTGGGGTGTGATGTGGGTGGGTGTCCTGCTGCCGGTCCCCAGCAGCCTGCCCAGGGTTCCCCTTCCCTCTGTCAGCAGCATGGCAGTGTCCTTCCGTGGGAAGGTGAAGGTAGGGATGGTGCTGTGAGGAGCTGATGTGGGCAGAGGGTGCGGGATGTGGGCAGGGCCCCCCTCCCTCTCTCCCACGCTCTTGCCCAGCAGTAGCAGCCTTGGTCCCACCGGCCAGGGCTGAAGTGTGACCGTGTGTGCAGCCTGAGCATCAGGTGGGTGTGGAAGGGGCACGGTGGGGTACCTGTGCAGCCTGACCTGCAGTGCAGGGGCTTGTGCAGGAAGGTCGGGGGCTTCTGGGAGCCCTGCAGACCACAGCTAATCCCACCAAGGTGCCCACTCTGCCAGGACTGCGGGTGCCACTCTGGTCCCAGGGCTCTGAGCTGATGTCTGCCTGTGAGCAGAGGTCTTTCCTGACCAGATGCGTGCTGAGGCCCCAGGCCATGGCCTGGAGCTGCACAGCCTCCCGGGCAGGGGAGGGGATGGGGGGGGCTGCCGTGGCAGGGGGCGCGGGCCCGTTAGCTCGGTGTCGGAGCGCCCGGTTTCACGAGTCGGGTTCTGGCCGCTGCTTCTTGAGCCAGCAGTGTGCCCTGGTGGCTGAGAGCCAGTGGGATCCTGGGGTGCAGCAGGAAGAGTGTGGCCAGCAGGTCACAGGAGGGGATCCTCCCCCTCTACTCTGCCCTGATCAGGCCCCACCTGGAGTATTGTGTCCAGTTCTGGGCTCCCTGGGATAAAAAAGACAGGGATCTCCTGGAGAGAGTCCAGAGGAGGCTACGGAGATGATTAAGGGCCTGGAGCATCTCCCCTGTGAGGAAAGGCTGAGTGAGCTGGGGCTGTTCAGCCTGGAGAGAAGAAGACTGAGGGGGAACCTAATTAATGTTTATAAATATCTTAAGTATGGGATGCAGGGGGAATTGGCCAACCCCTTTTCAGTGTCTGTGGGGACAGGACAAGGGGCAATGGCTGCAAGTTGGAGCACAGGAAGTTCCACACCAACATGTGGAAGAACTTTTCCCCAGTGAGGGTGAGGGAGCCCTGGGACAGGCTGCCCAGGGGGGTGGTGGAGTCTCCTTCTCTGGAGAGATTCAAGACTCATCTGGACGCCGACCTGTGCAATGTGAGCTGGGGAGCTGCTTTGGCAGGGGGGTTGGACCCAATGATCTCTCGAGGTCCCTTCCAACCCCTATGGTTCTGTGATCATCCTGGTGAGGAGTCTCGATGGGTAGCTTCCCTGTGGTGGCACCAGCCATCTGAGTGACGCTCTTGGCTCTGCCCGTACGGGGGCTTCAGAGGGTCTGGGCCGTACTGCGAGGGCCGCAGCGTGCTCTGCTCTGGCAGTCTTCTTATTTTACTGAAACAAATCAAAGTGCTTTGTTTTCCCCCGGGCATTATTTGAGCTCTGTACTCTCCTTGGCAGTCCTGGAGGTTTTAATTTTACAACCAGCGTTTTGGTAGTTCTGGAGGTTTGTTTTTACTTGATTTTAATTAAATTGCTGTAACCTGGGGGAAATCTTTTGGCTTAATTTAAACAGAAAGCCTTATGCTGAGCAAACCCAGCGCCCCTGCCTGTCTGATGGTTGTGCTGTTCAGAGCTTGGACAGGAAAAGTTAAAATTTGACTCCAGGCTTGGAAGTTTGCAATCGTTGGCTGCAGCAGGCACAGCCAGCGCTGTCGTAAGAGGATTACGTTAATCTATTGTTTGGGAAAGAAGCTGCAGTTTTAATAGGCTCTGTTTTGATGCTGAAACGGGGTAATTACTGGGTGAGAGGAGAGAAGGGAGAGGTTGGAAATAGAAGTGTACTTCCCTGGTGCGTGTGGGTGTCTGCTCTGGGACCCCTGGGTGCACCTGCCGAGGATGTCTGTGCCACCCTGGGATAAGTGCCTGGCCCTGGGTGGCCCTGAGGGGTGCAGTGCATTTTTTTTGGGAGTGGGGAGGGTGCAAATTCCCGTGGGCTCTGAGCAGTGTTTCCTCCTGGGCAGTGGCAGCAGTGTTAGGGCTGGACTCCCTGGCTTGTGGAGCTCTGGGCACTGGCCAGGGTCTTCTGCTGACTTGGGAGGGCTTGGGTCTGCTGCTGGGGGCCACGCTGCTGTGTCTCTGGTGTCAGTGGAGGGACTTTGTGTGGGTCAGATGGAAACTCAAAGTCACCGGTGAGTAATTTCCTAGAGAGGTTGTTGCAGTTATCCATGATTCACACCAAAGCAGACCCCTTGGAGTGCTTGAAGGGAGCAGGTTGGAGACTCATCCTGCTCCTTCTGGTGCCTATGAAGGTGACCTCCCTTGCCTGGCAGTTAATTGCGTTTTCACCAGCTCCCTCTCCAGCTGGCACCTGCTGTGTGCTGCCTCCTCACCCTGGTGAGCCCATGGCAGGGATCACCCTGCAGCCTGGCTCTGGCTTTGGTGGTGTCACAGAATTACCAGGTTGGAAAAGACCTTTAAGATCATCAAGTCCAACCATTCCCATCCTAAACTAAACCATATCCCTAAGTACCTCATCTACCCTTTTTTTGAACACATCCAGGGAAGGTGACTCAGCCCCTCCCTGGGCAGCCTGTTCCAGCCCTGACAACTCTTTCAGTAACAAATTTTTTTTTTTTAGTAAAAAATTATTTTCTAACATCCGAATTTTTTTCTAACATCCCTCCATCAGGAATGTTTTAGGGAGCTGCAAGCAAAGTGGCTGGGATGAAGATGAGCAGTGCATTTTTTGGGGGAGTGGGGAGGGTGCAAATGCCCGTGGGCTCTGCAAATGCCCTGTGGCATGTGCAGGGTGAGGAGTGGGGGGAGCACAGCGTGCAGCAAGAACCGCACAGCTGGGATGCCTTCACACCCCAAGGCTGGCAATCAGGCAGGACCTTTCCATCCCTTTCTCTGAGCTTGCTCTGCCTCCGACCAGCCCACCGTGAGTCTGGGCACCTTTTGGGAAGGGGGAAGGAGGAGGGGTGCCATAGGGGTTGGGTGCTGGCTACGGAAGCCCTTGAAACAACAACCATGGGTCTGATGCCGGGGAGAGACAGCTTGTGGGGAGCTGGGTGTGGGAGGGGGCTGCTGCTCCTCAGGGATGCGACAGGCACAGGCAGCTCTCCGTGGATGCAGCTGTATCGATCCCAGTCCCGTGGCTCTGGAGACTGCTCGCTCTGTATCGATTATTATTTTTTCTAAAGACTGATGAAGTTTGGGCTGTAATTGCAAGAATTAGTCTCCTTGCCATTTTATGAAATCCTTGATCATGTTAACGAGTTCTCCAGTTTCTGTGGAGAGTTTTCCCTGGGCTGGCTTTCAGGGGAAAGGGACAGCTGGGGAGTGCCGAGCTCTCCGCTCCCAGGCTGGCTGAGGATGTGGGGATGAGGATGGTACATGCTGTTTGCCCTGCTTGGGGTTTTGTGGTGAAGGACCAGGTGAGTTTTGGGTGATCTCCAGCAGTGGTGAGGGTAAGAAGCAGCACTGTGGGATACCTCTGCCAGCTCCAAATGTCATCCATTACTCTGTCTTTGCTTCTCCTTTTGCTGTGCTGCCTCCCATCACATCACTGTTGATGTTTTATACCTTCCTTGATCCTTTAGAACTCAACAAACTGTTTTTTAGGGAGGGACCGACCAATTTTCTCTCTCTCTCTCTTTTTTTTTTTTTAATCTTCTTTCTCTTAGCAACTGTATAAAAGCCCCCGTGGCTCATTGGACTGGCTGTGCTGCTGTCTGCTTTTCCCTGCCGTTATCTTTCCCCTGCAAGCCTACACCAGGTCTTTGTGCTGCCATCAAGGAGTGGGCACCAGGGATGTCCCTGCTTTGGCAGGTAATTGTCCCTGGGTGTGCTGTGATTTAACTGCACAGTGCTTCGTGTGGGGAGAACCTTTTTAAGTGGGATGAAATAACTTTGCAATCCCTATCGATCTGTGGGTTAAAAGGAGATTGGATTTCCTGAGCATGCACGTCCCATGCTGTTCTGGAAAGGTGCAGATGCTGATGAGCCGTTGCAGGCAGTGCCTGGATCAGCGCTGATGTCTCAGCCTTGGGGGCTGTGGCTACTGCACTCAGTAGTGGTTCTCTGCTTCCCTGGTGCTTCTCTGTGAATCACAGAATGCTTTGGGTTGGAAGGAATTTCAAAGGTCATCTAGTTCCAAGCCCCTGCCATGGGCAAGGACACCCTCACTAGACCAGGTTGCCCAAAGCCCCATCCAACCCAGCCATGAACACCTCCAGGGATGGGGCTTCCACAGCCTCTCTGGGCAGCCTGTGCCAGGGCCTCCCCACCCTCAGAGTAAAGAATTTCTTCCTAACATCTAACCTAAACCTTTCAGCTTGAAGCCACTGCCCCTTGTCCTGTCCCTGCACTCCCTGGTGAACAGCCCCTCTCCCCCTTTCCTGTAGGACCCCTTTAAGTATTGGTACACTGCAACTAAGTCACCCTGGAGCCTTCTCTTCTCCAGACTGAACAATCCCAACTCCTGCAGCCTGTCTTCATAGGAGAGGTGCTCCAGCCCCTTGATCATCTTCATGGCCTCCTCTGGACTCACTCCAGCAGCTCCATGTCTTCCCTGTACTGGGGACCCCAGAGCTGGACACAGCACCACAGGTTGGGTCACATGAGAGCAGAGCAGAGGGGCAGAATCCCCTCCCTTGACCTGCTGGCCACCCTGTCCTTGATGCAGCCCAGGGCACAGTTGCCCACCTGAGCTGCTCACACACTGCTGGCTCATGTCAAGCTTGTCACTGAAGGCGAGTGTTGAGCCAAAGTAACAAATACTCCCTCACACCAGGGCGTTCACCCTGCAGGGTGAGGAGTTGGGTGCTTCAGAGCAAAGTGAGGGATTTCAGCAGGCTGGAAGCAAGGCACCATGAGCCACACTCCCAGCACCCAGGGCTGTGTTTAGCTAGGGGATGCTAGGGTGCATCCTAACGCTTTAATATCTCTGATCCCTGCCTTTCTCTGGGCACAGGAGGTGGCCCAAGTTCCAAAACCAGCGTGCCTTTGAAGTCTTTCCTTCTGCTCTTCAGTGCTGACACCAAGAATGGCACATCTGGATTTGCTTCTGGAATTAGAGTAATTGTGCTAAATGAGTCCTAATGCAGCGATGCACCAGGCAAATTAGGAAATTGATGCAACTGGTTTATGCAAGGTACCAGCACTGGAATTTGTACGTAATGCAATATATCTGTCAATTAAAGCAAAGTGCCTGTTAGGCTGAAATTATAGAGCCTCTCGCATGCTCTGCTTTTCATTACAGCTGGATTACAATGTCGTGTTTCCATGGGGCTTCACAGCTCTGCTGAGGAGCCTGTTAGTCCCAGGGCTGCACTGCTTTGAGGAGCTGGCCTCCAGAAGGCTCTGGCTGCATTTCTCCAGGGCTGTGGGCAGCCTGTGGTGCCACGGCAGCCTCGTGTTCCCATGTGGCACAGGGGTGTTTGCTTGGCTCGTGCCTCAGGGATGGTGTGAAACCAAAAACTAGTTTTGTATTTGCAGCTATGAACTGTCTTGAGAAGCCCCAGAACTGGCTTTGGCTGTGGTGTGTCTCACTTCTATTTGATGCTCAGGAGGATGGGTCAGTCTGTGTTCAGTGGTGCCCAGGGACGGGACAAGATGGGCACAGACTGGACCAGAGGAAATTCCACCTGTCCCTGAGGAGGAACTTCTTTGCTGGGGAGGGTGGCAGAGCCCTGGGCCAGGCTGCCCAGAGAGGTTGGGGAGTCTCCATCTCTGGAGACCTTCAAACACCGTGATCCTGGGCACTGTCCTGTGCAGCCTGCTCGAGGGGATCCTGCTTTGGCAGGGGTTGGGCTGGGTGATCTCCAGAGGTCCCTGCCAGCCCCATCGTTTTGTGATTCTGTGTGATGCTCCTGGAGGCTGAGCTGAGGGGCAGCTGAGGGAGGGGTGGGCTCACTGGCTCTCTCCTGGGGAGGCAGACCCGCAGCCTGTCCTGGTGTTCGTTAGCTGCTGTAGGTTTGAGGAGCTGAGTACAGGCATTGGGCAGGTGGTGCAGCGTGAGGACTGGAGCTTGGTGCTGCACATCTGGGCGCTGGCCACCTGAGCTGTCACAACGTGCTGCCAGCGCCTGGGGAGCGGTGACAGCCTGTGGGTGCGCTCAGTGCTGCTGCAGTGGCTGCTCCCAGGAGGGCTCTGCACCGTGTGGCTTCACCAGAAGGGTGGTGGTGATGCCTGGCAAGCTTCCCAGGGCGCGACTCCAGGATGGAGTGTGTTTTTTTTGGGTAAGTGTAGCAGCTCTATCTTTGAGCATCCCCCTTGACCTGGCAGCTGGAGGTGTGGGGCTGGGGGCAGAGGAGGGGTTGAGCCTGGGAGTGCCTCTGGAGAGGATGAGGAGAGCAGGCACGAGTGCAGGAGCTGTCCTGCCTGTGCCCAGCTTGCACCTTGGGTGTTGCAGTGCCTGCTTTTGGCTGGATCTGAGCCGGGGGGGGTGTGTGTGTGTGTGTGTCTTTTCATTTAGTGTGATCTCTGCACTGTGTCCCACCCATACTGTCTTATGCTCCAGCTACAAATACGATGCAGAATTGGTTTAACTTCCTAAAGACCTGGAGGACCTTGCAGCTCTTGTGTAACTCCGTGGTGTAATGCTTTAGTAGATGTGTGTGTGCTCTGTTTTGGCCTTTTTGGGAGCATGGGAGGGTTGCTGGTAGCCTGTTGTGTATCTGTTTCTGGAATCACTTCCTACTCATGTTTAACGTGTTTCTTTGCACATGGTGACAATTGGCGCTGTTCATCCTGAGAAATGACCTGTTCCCCTTTTGTGTTTATACCTGCCCTGCAGTGTTTGATGGCACTCTGGCACGCTGTGAAAATGTTGTGGAAAATGAGGGCTTGGTCACTGGAACACTTAAAAACAGGGTAGAGGAGTTTCAGTTCTAACCCCCCAATGTTAGTGCTCAGAACTTATCTTGCCCTCCAAAAAATTATGGTTATCAAAATTCTTTATTATTGGCTTGCTTCATTCATGAGAGGCTTGGCAGGGACCTGGTGCCCGACATCAGTGGCCAGTTTTCTGTAGTTTGGAAAATTCCTGCCCAGAACAAACTTTCAAGTCCCCATGATGCTTTCAGCCAAGCCAAATATCATGGCTCCTCCTCAGCTGGACTGAGAGAGAAACCCTCTCCAAACTGATCCAAAGGTACAACTCTTCACTGGGGCATTAGGAAGCTTTCCTTCACTCAGTTTTTGGGATCTTGGGTGTTTTTCCCCTGGGAGAGAGGAACTCTGACCACACTGGATGGGAACTGGGGATACCAGGACCCATACAGTCCTAGTTTTGCCCCTGAGCTCTGGGAAAGCTTGCCCTTTGACCCCGAGATGTTTCAGGCTCCATTCCTGACCAGCTCAGGCTTTGGCTCCTTGTTTGTCCAGGCTTCTTCCTTTTCTAGACTGTTCTTCTGTTGTCACACGTTTAATTTTTAACCTGCTGTCTGGGACCCCGCTCATGCATCCTGCTGAACTCCATCCTCCCCATTGCTGGAGAACCTCAAAAGAAGCAGCAGCTGCTGCTCTCCAGGTATCAGCCAGACTGGGAAAGGGCCACATGGAGATCATTTTTGTAGAAACAGGGTGGCTGCTCCCAATACAGCTTAACTCTGGCTTGCGTGTTTCCCCTGGGCAGTGGGGAGGGGGTGGAGGGGGTGTGAGCCACTTGTGATCATCACCTATGATCATCACCCAGGAGAGGAAGGAGCTGCTGAAAGCAGTGCTGAAGGAGGAGCAGGATGGGCTTGACATCCTCTGCTGAGTGGCTTTTTGGTGATGCAGCTTCTGGGCTTGGAGGAGGGAAACTCTCCTGGATAAAGAGGGCTGGAGGCTTTGGTGCTGTAGGAGTGGACAGAGGAGCTGTCAGCTCGGAAGAACGCTTTCTTCCTCCTTCCCTGCTTCTGCCGAGCTGTACTTGGGAGGTGTCATCAGAGTAACAGCTGCCTGGGGAAGCCACAAAGAAGCAACAGCATTTGGGTGCTCACCCAGGGCTCGGGAGTCCCCAGGCTGCGAGGAGTCTCCCGGGGATGGTGCAAGGGTGGGTGACCTTACAGTGTTGCCCAGCTTGCCTTGCTGTGCTGGGTGGGCAGGGGTCTTGGCAGAGATGCTTTCCTGCTCCCTGCTCTCAGGCAGCCCTGGGACTTGCAGTGTTTGAGGTGGCTGCGAAGCCTGACGAAGTGTCATGGTGCTTTGCAAGCTGGGACTGGAGCCGGTTCCCATGTCCACAATGGCTTCACTGGGTTTTTGGAGAGTTATGAAATGGGAAATGCTGGTCTCTACATGTCCTCACTCATGCCATGTGAGGGATGGACCCAGACCACCACAGGGGTGCGTTTGACTTGGGTTTTTCCCCTGCAAAATGCCTGTACGAACACCTCAGCGATGGTTGTGCAGGAGTGGCAGCGCTTGGCGTTACCCTGACACGAGGTTCCAGCATGCTGTGGAGCTTGATTTCTGCTTTAACAGTCTCCTCCGCAGCTCCTCTTAAAAATCAGTTTGTCTCCTGCAAATTAAACTACTGTTTCACTTAATAGTGGAATGAAAGGCTTTATAAGTGGAAGTGGGAAGCTGACTATCGCATCGCTGAGTACGTGGCTGCAAACCCCAGCACAGCAGCCTGCTAATGTGGAATTAGAGATATTTTGGCAATATCTCAGCAGATTGCCTCTGCTGCCTAATAAAATGTGCAGAGCTCCCCTGGGAGACACATGTGTGACAGCCCTACCTTGGAGGGCTGACCACTTCATTCCTCGAGCAAGGAAGAGCCCAGGGGCTGTTGCTTTGTGCTGCCTGTTCCCTGGCTGTGTGAGTTCTGCTGAGCCTGGTCCAGGGGGGCTGGGATGGGCTGGGAGCAGCAATCCCCCTGGAGTATGGTTCTTTGGTCATAGATGGAGGTGGTTATGGAGTCATCTTGGCTTTCAGGCATCCTGAATCCCACTGCCCCCAGCTACCCAGACATGAGGTTTCATGAAGGCAGAGGTTCCTCCTGCTCATTTTCCCAGTGCAGGTGCTGCCGGGCTCCCATTGGAAGGTTTGCAGCCTGGTGGGAGGCCTGCCTGTGCCGGGCAGAGCTGTGGCTCCTGCCTGCCTGCCTGCTCCGGAGGGAACTGCGGAGGGCTGAGGTGCTCTGGCTGAGGACCTGGGCACGGCTGCATGGAGCGTGTGTCCAGCTGTGTCTTGTCCTGCTGCCGCTTCTGCAGCCTTCCAAATTGCCCTTTTGTCCCCAAACAATGGTACTTTGCAAATGCCAAGGGGGATCCGTGGGGCGGCATTGCTGCTCCTCTGCCCTCCCGGCGCGGTGCGGAGGAAGAGAAGAGAGGGATTCAAATTCTCTCCCTGCTCCTGCTGTGCAGCCCAGCCACTCTCCCGTTGCCTTTGCATAGCGCAGGAGCAGATATCATCTCTGCCAGGTAACCACCGCTGTCCTCCTCTGAAGGCATGTGTGTGCTGAACCCAGCTGCGGGGAAGGAGCTGGCGTCGCGTCACGCCTTCCCTCCGGAACAGGCAGACCGGAGCTGTGCCCTTCTGTCTGCTCCTTGTCTGGTCTCCCCTTCGGCTGCTTTTCTGCTGCCTCCCAACAGCCCCCTCCGCTCCCTCCGGCTGCTTTGACCTCCTTTGACGTGTTGCGTTTCACTGCGACTGGTAACAGGGAGCTGATGAGAGATAAGAGGGGTGACAGTGTTACCGGCTCACGCTGCGCCTGAGAGAGAGAGCCCGCGGGGGGATGCTCTGCCTCAGCCCCCCCTCTGCGAGCGAAGCGGTTTTTAGGAAGTGCCCTGGACCCCTCCCCGGCAGCGGTGGAGCCCATCGGAGGGAGAAGGTGGGAGACGAAGGGGGTGGCTGTGTTAGAGCAGCGGGTAGAGGGCTTTATTTTCCCTGGCTGTACGAGGGAAGCGAGCCCGAGCTCTTCTGGTGTGTGAATGGGAGCGAGATGGTGGAGGGTCACCGCGTGGCTGCCCAGTGGAGGGGCTGGCAGAGCCCCCCGTGGCCATGGGGTTCCCCCCCCCCCCAGCCTCCCACTCTGTGTGCAGGTTCATGCTGGTTCGCTCTGTTTTACTGGGATGAATGTCAGCGCCCGGGGCGGGGGGGGCAGGGAGCGGGGACGGTTCAAACAAATTGAAATCCAACCCCCAGAGAGCTGCGGGCAGGGACGGTGATGGTCCTCGGGACACCCCCAGGCAGCTGGCAGGGGCTGGCGGCTGCACCAGTGGCTGGGGCTGTGGGACCTCGTGCTCTGTGGAGCGTACCTGGCTGCTTCGGGCATTTAATTTGGAGCGGGAAGCTGAGCCAGAGCTCCGAGGAAAAGGGGGGGAAAAAAAAAAGCAAGGGAGGAGGGAAGCGGGGCTCGGCGAGACACGCAGCAGGCTCTCGGCAGCCGATGGTCGTCCCCCGTTGCGAGCAGGCTGCTTGCAGCGGGTGGCTCCGAGCGGGGAAAGAGCAAGGGAAGGGATTTGTGTTTGTTTATTTTAACATGGCACCCACAACAGAGGGATGGAGAGGACGTGAAGGTAGCCTGCTGCTCTGCCAGTTGAGTTGATGCTGCTTTTCTTTCCTGCTTCCCCGAGGGTCTCTTGGCACGGCTGGGAGTTGCCATCAGACGCCCCTTCCCCTGGATGCGCTTCACTGACTTAATCTGGCTCCGTGGGGCTGGAGTGAGGGATTTTTTCTCTCTCTTTTTTTTTTTCCCGAAGCCCTTGCTTTTTTCCTCCGCCCAGCTGGCGTCAGGCACCGAGGATGCAGAGACAAGTGCTCCTGACCGGGGAGGTTGCAGTAGGATTTCCCTTCGGGTTCGCAGCATCCCTGTAGGTGCTGCCTGCCGCAGCCTGGGGAGCGGAGCCCGCGGGTGACCCCTGCCTGCATCGGGCTCGCTCGCTTTAGATGTCTGTCCTTCTCCTCGCGCTCAGGTGTTCGGTGACAGGCTGGAAGATCATATTAGGTAGGTGCTGCCGGAGGCTGAGGGGTGTCTTCTGCCGTGGAAGGCGGGGAGGGAGGACAACTGGTGAACTCTGAATAGCCACAAGAAGAGCAAGCGGAGCTCCTCGCCACCTGCTGTGCTGGTCTGTGTATGCTGTGAGAACAGACCCTTTGGAAATTCATCTCAACAGCCGATTTCTTGGGGTTTTTCATCACTTGCTGATCAGGACAGCATCCTCTCATCTGGCTGATGGGCACTGCAGCTGCCCTGGGCCATCTCCCCAGAGGCCTGCCTGGTGGCCACTTGCTGTGGGGACTCCAGACCAGTGCCACGGCTACTGAGGCATCCTTTCCAGTGGGCATTATTATATTTTTTTTCCCTCCCTCCTCCTTAACTCACCAGCACCACAATAAATAAGCATACTGACGCCAGCCCCTCTCATAGAACCGGGTGCCTGCGGCTGCCTCGGGGAGGCAGGGCTTTCCTGCCCTCAAAATCTGAGGGGTCGCCGTGGAGCACACCGTGGACTGTCCAACAAGTAATTCCTGGCTAAACTCCTCCTGTCTTGTGCTGTCTCTTTCTCTAACTCGCAGTGCTCCCCTCCCGGTCCCACCGGCTGCCAGAGCGTGCAGAGTCAGGAGCACAGCCGGGGTGTAGCATGCGTGAGCGTGCGGTGGGACTGGTGCCCAGGGACGCAGGCGGGTGCGTGCTTGGACACCACAGGGGCCATGGCTTCGTTTGGGAAGCTGACGGAGTACTTCAGCCTGAGGAAGTCCAGGACGGAGCTGCGCTCCAGGTGGCAGGGCCGGCGGAGCGGGAGCTGTTGCTGTAGTGTCACTGAGTGCAGGTATGGGGTGGCAGTGGCCCGTCTGTCCTGGTGCCTCCGTGTGTGCCCGGGGAGCTGCGGGGTGGGAGATGTGCAGTCCTTGGTGTTTTGTGTTACCTTTACCTCTCCTGGGGCTGGGGAGGGGGCTGGGAACAAGCCAGGAGCTCCCAAGGCATCACCTTGGTCCTGTCCTGAGGCTCCCGGGTGGCTCGTTGCCACAGGATGTCTCCGACAGGTTCCGTGTCTAGGTACCAGTGTCCCTGTCGAGAGCTCGTTCCGGGTGTCGGTGGCACATCTCAGACATCTGTGTGGTGACCGTTTGCACATGTACCTGCTTGCCTTTTGTCTCTTGCTTTTTGTGTTGTGCTGCTGTGCTGTCTCCTCTTTGGGTGGTGAAGTTCCTGTACCCCAACTACCCTTCCCTCCCTCTGCTACCAGTGAAACCCCTGCTCACGCAGGCAGCGAGAGGCGGCTTGGCAGGCAGAGTTGAAAGCGCTTGGGGTATCTGGTGCCAACGGAACATCCTGGCTGGGAAGGGTGGGGGGATCTCAGTGGTGGTCAGTGACAGGGTGTGACGGTGGAGGCTGCTCTGGGCAGACAGACACATAGTTCATCATCAGTTTGTTAGGGAGACAGGGAACATGCTGGGGACAGGGAGAGTTGGCATTGGACTGACTGGAAATCCCCTGGGGCGGGCGGAGTTGGGGGCTCAGGGTGCAGTGGAAGGGTGCGTGTGTCCTTGTGTTGTGATGTGAACACTTATTCAATAAGTAGATCGCTCTGTGCCTGGGTGGCTTGTCTCTCCTTGGCTTGTAGGATGTGGCCAGTGCTCAGTGCTGCTCTAGGCTTTCCCCTCATCGAAAGGCTCACGGGGTTACCGGCCTGAGCAGCGTGTGTCCCCACATCCTTCCCCTGACCTGCACATGGCACTTCCCCGCTTCCAGAGGGGGCGGGGGGCAAATAGCACTCAGACACAGCTCACCTCCTTCCCTGGTTGTTGAGCATCTTCCTCATGGTAAAGGTTACTGAAGTATCCATGCAGATCAAAAAGAAGTTGGAGGTCTGTCGCCTGGGCCCCTCCTGCTGCTCCCTGTGTTGCTGTTGCAATGGCGAGAGATGATGTGCTGTCGCTGTCTCCCCTCTTCACTCCGCGGTTACAGGAGATGGTTGCCTCTTCCCACCCTGCTCGAAGCAAGGCAGGAACGCTCGTGGCTGAGCTCTGTCCTGCTCTTTCCTGGCACTGCAGATGGAAGCCCTGGGTTTTGCCTGCAGATCTTGGCTGTGCCAGCGCAGAGCTGGCTGTGAGGAAGGTCAGGTCTTTGGGCGCTGCCGAGTGCGACGTGTCTGTGGTTTGCTGGTGCACAGCTGAGTGCTGTGTGGAGGGGGAGCATGTGCCATGTTCTGGCCTTTCCCTGGCACAAGGGAGATGCAGAGATGTGCCTGGGGTTCTGCAGCATAGCGATGCCCTGTGCACAGGGTGCTACAGTCCTGGACATTGTGTTTTTAGGGTAGTTGGGTGCCTTCCTGTGCAAAGGGAGATGCTGCGGCACCTTCCTAGTTCCGGGGCATTAGCCACAGAAGTGATGCTGTTGTGTAGCACACGTACCACATCTTTTGGGGGATGCTGTGTGTGGCCCTGTAGAGTGCTTCCCTCATGCAGGAGGCGCGGCTCACCCTGCATCAGTCTGGGCTGTTGAAAGCTCTGCTCTGCATGGGGCCAGAGGATGTGGTTCCCCCAAGCAGAAGCTTCCCTGTGCACCCAGGTGGTTCTGATATGGCCAACCTGACGTGTGTGGAGCCATGCTCCCCCTGCTCCTTCGTGTGTTTTGCCCCCAGAGCCAGGCAGTCCCTCCAAGCTGGCTGGGAGTGTGTCCCAGTGCCCCTGAGTCTCCAGCACCTGCAGGTACTGAGCCTGTTCCCTTGATTGCACGCAGTTGATGATGAAAGTAAAAATAAGCATTGACTGAAGAATAGGATGCTTTTGAAATCAGTGTTGCTTTTCACCGAAGCTACTTGAGATTCTGCCTTTCCCCCAGTGTCTGTACACTGAGAAGCCCCAGTTGAGACCCTTGACACAAACTGAACTGGCTTCAGGCATCCAGAAAGCTATCTCCTGCTTAGTCTGACCCCGTCCTTTCCCAACATGGTGCTTTTTCTAGCTCTGATGAACAACTTTGCAGTTTTATTTAATTTCCTCATGCTAATGTGGGCAAATTAAACAAGGAATAAGGATGCTTAGCCCCCATGTTTCTGTGTGTATGGAACTACTGGAGATCCTGCATCTCAGGCTCAGCAGTGTGGTGTCTAATGACCCACCAGATCCCTACCCTGGCCTTGGTGTAGCTTGAGGTAGCTGGGTTCCCACCACTCATCCCAAAGTCATGCAGTCCCCTGGGACTATGGCAAACAAATGTTGGCAGGTCCTTGGTAAAGAGGATGTGCTGACTGGAGTTATTAAATTCTAAATATAGTGGTCCCACGCGTTCTCACAGGGCCTAACAGATATTAGCACATGTGTAGTTATGGTCTTAAGTAATACGCCACGTTTTTAAATTAGGCCTCCAGCTGAAGCAGTGTGTGTGAGGGGGGTGGGTGAGTCTGCTGTGTTTGGGAATTTGTGGGCTCAAGCCTGCGTGCCGAAGAGGAGCCCAGTGATAGCATCTCCTCCTCTCGCTGAGGTGCCTGTGAGCAGACATGCTGCTTTACAGGAGCTGGTCACCCTCCGCCGTGCCCAAGCCCTCCCGCTGCGTGTGCCCCGTGGCACCGAGCACGCCGAGGCTTCCCGCTGTGCTGTGAGGGCCACGGGAGCTTTCCCCAGCCTGACACTTGGCGGGGGGACGGATGCTCTGCACAGTTGCCCCGTTATCAGTCGGATCTCCAGAGGTTGAGAGGCTCCAGGTGGGACAAGCTGGGGATTGTGGTGTCCCCAGCACGCAGCTGGTACTGGTGTAGTGATTGAGCGTAACCATCCCAGGCAGAGCCAATCTCAGGGAAGTGTGGATGTGATTTATTTGCAGGAACCTTTCCCAGTCTGGTAGAGGCATTGATGGATGAACCAAAAGCTCAACTTGACTGGTTTTGGAGCTGTCCTGATCCCCCCAGCTTCACCCCGCAGGGTGAAGGTCTGGATTGCAGCAGGGCTTATTTCTCTGCAGCATTGGATGCAGGTGCCTGTGGGTGACAGACAGGAGGGGTGTGGGGGGGTGTTGTTCACTGTATTACCCTACAGTGCTGACCTCAGGGTGCTCGTGCCCAGCTCTCTGTGTGTTGGCAGGGTGAGTGGAGAGGATCTGCCTCTGGCACAGAGGAGTAATGAAAGGAGAAGGCAGGTGCTATACAACAGCTCATCTGTTTCGTTAGCTATTTTTAAACTGAAGGGTCTGGACAACTAATTTTGGGTTCCTGCAAGTTTTGAAAGTGGATCAGAAAGTGGAGAAGGCTATTAGCTTGTAAGCAGGCTGAGAAACTGGCGTTGCTCTGCTCTTGTTCTGGGAGAGGCTCCAGATTGAGCTGAAGTTTTTGGAAGCAGGCTGGCACCTTCCCAGGCTGCTGGCTCAGCCAAGGCGAGCTGGTGTGCAGAGCCCTGCGCTGGCGCCTGGGCACTCGCAGCAGCGCCCATCCCTCCTCTGGTGGAGTTAATCAGTGCTGCAGAGTTGCTTGAGGAGACTTTTGGAGTTGATCCTGGCCTGATTGCAATGCTGGCAGAAAGAAATCCCCTGGGAATGTCACCCCTTTTGTGGGAGCCATGACTTGCAGTGGTGACAAATAGCACGTCATTAAAAATCCCAAATACTGCCCCGGAGGAGGCTGTTGGGAGGCATTTTGCCCTCTAAACTTGGGACACAAATTCATGTAGTAATTTTCTCTCTTGGCCCAGTATCCTCTTTGCCTAGATCTGCTCACCTGGCTTTAGGAGGCCGATGACACCTTGCTGTCACATCACTGTCACCTCTTCCCTCCTCTGTGATCCCCAGAACCCTGTATGGTCCCTGTAGAGGAGGGACCTTGACGTGCTTACCAGGAGGTCACTGACCTGGCTATGGAAAAGGAGATCTTCAGGATGGGGGAAGAGGGAAAGAGGTCTTGTGTCCCCCTCTGGGTGAGAGCTTTGAGCTTGAAGACAGCAGAATTGAAGACTACTGAAACCATGAGGAGTGAAGAGCTTCCATCCTCAGTGGGCTCCAAAAGAGGAGTGCTTTCCTGGCTGGGGTGGGCAGTAGTGTGACCTGTGGTGAAACCACTGAATGGAGTTTGGGAAATGGGGAGGAGAGGCGCTTGGCTTGCACTGAACCAGGAAGCATGGGGCATTCCTTTAGGGTTTCAGTGCCTTTTTTCTCAGTGATTGGAAGTTGCTGTTGATTAGTGGTGAATTAAATTACATAAGAATTACATAACAATTCCAACGTGCCCAGCCTGTTTCACCCATGCCATGAGATATCACCCAGAGCACCATTCCTACAGCTGGAGGTTGCTCAGTCTTTGCACTCGCAGGGGTTGAGACATGTGTCCAGTTGTCCCTGCGGCTCTGTGGGAGCTGGAGCCCATCCTGGGCCTCCCAGGAGGCTGGACAGAGGAGCTGCTGTTACCTCCCCTCCTTTGGGGGTATTTTCTGCACTGATATCCTGATCCATATTCTTTGCTTTGGAGTTTGATGGGCTCTGAGGTGGGTGGGTGGGGAGGAGGGGGTAGTGGGCAACGTTTTCCTGGCAGGTCTGTGCTTAGTTGGTTTTGGGTGTTTAAAAATATCTCTCCAGCTCTGGCAGCGTGTCTGTGTTCAAGCATGTGGTGTGATGGGGAAGAGGAGGAGCTGGCAAGTTTGGGGACTGGAAAAGTGCACTGAAGGAACAAACGTGAGCTGCATGCAGTGTGAGAGGAAAAGGATGGTAGGTCTTCTACCTCTGTCCTACAGCACAGCCGTGCAGGAGTCCCTGGCACTGGAGTGTGGCTGTCTTGTGTGTCATCCTGGGTGTGTCACGGCAGCACTGTTGGAACCACAGAGCAGTGGTTTGGGTTGGAAGGGACCTTTAATGCTCATCTTGTCCAACCCCCTAATGTGAGCAGGGACACCTTCAACTAGGTTAAATTAGCATGTTGCTGGGTCATGTTCAGCTTTTCATCCACCAGTACCCCATAGTCCTTCTCATCGGGTGTTGTTCTCAATCCCTTCATCCCCCAGCCTGAACTGATACTGGGGTTGCTCTGACCCACGTGCAGGACCTTGCCCTGGGCCCTGTTGAACCTTGTGAAGTTTACATGGGCCCATCTCTCCAGCCTGCCCAGGTCCCTCTGGATGGCATCCCTTCCATCCAGCCTGTCAGCCGTGCCACACAGCTTGGTGTCATCAGCAAACATGCTGAGGGTGTGCTCGATCCTGCTATCTGTCACTGAGGGAGATACTAAAAGGTACTGGTCCTTGTACAGACTCCTGAGGGACAGCACTTGTCACCAGTCTTCACCAGGATACCCAGCTGTTGACCACTACTGTCTGGGTGCAGCCATTCAACCAATGCCACAGTTACTAACAGTCCAGCCATCAAATCCATATCTCCCCAAGGTATTGAGAAGGGTGTTGTGGGGGACCATGTCAGAGGCCTTGCGGAAGTCCAGATCGATGACATCCGTAGCTCTTCCCTTGCCCACGGATTCAGGCACTCCGTCGTAGAAGGCCACGAGGTTGGTCAGGCAGGGCTTTCCCTTGGTGAAGCCACACTGGGCACGTTGAGTCACCTCCCTGGCCTCCATGTGCCTGTGCAGAGCTTCCAGGAGGATCTGTTCCATGATGCTCTCAGGCACAGAGGTGAGGCTCGCAGGTCAGTAGTTCCCAGGACTCTCCTTTCTGCCTGTTAAAAAATGGGTGCAATGTTTCCCCTTCACCAGGGACTTCACCTGTCTGCTGTGACTGTCCAGGTATCATGGGGAGCAGCTTGCAGCTACATCAGCCAGTTCCCCTGGGCCTCCAGGATGCATCTCTCCAGCTCCCATTGCTGTGTGTCTGTTCAGGTTCCTCAGGTGGTTGTGAGCCCAACCTTCTCTTGCAGCAGGAGGGACTTGCTGCCCAATGTTGCATGGGACACTGTGCTGGGGACTGAGCCCGCTCCTTCCAAGTCCCAGTCTGGGAGTTTTTACTCAACATTGGCTCTCTTAAACATGAGTAGGAGTGAGAGCTGGTGGGATGGTGTGAGCAGCTGGTTGGGGTGCATGGTGTGGTGAGAAAGTGTCTGGAGCTCCAGCAGAGCTGCTTGCCAGCCCTGATGGGCACTAGGGTGTGTTTTGTGTACCCACCTGTGACATTTAATCATGCAAATGTGCCTGGACTGTTTTCCCCAAGTGCTGTATCCTGCACCTTGAGCTGGGTGAGAGGCTGGCAGCACGTGGTAAGGCTTTCTCCCCAGGAGGTACCTTCAAGGGGCACTGATGATCTCTTGCACGTGGCTGACAGTTTGACTGATGTTTCCCACCTTGGTTTTGACGTGTTTTGAACAAAATCTTTCTGTTTCCAAATGACACATCAGTATGGAGAGAGACCTGCATTTTAAAAAGAGAAAACAAGCCAAGATCTTGGCAGTGTGTTTGGTTAAGTGCAAAGTTTCCACCTGGAATCAGACAGTAAGGTGCTGGTGGCACTTGCATTTCAAAATTCCCAGCTCTGTCTGGGAGGCTGGCAGGAAAGTGTGTGTGTGTGTGTGTGTGTGCTGCAGCACTTCATTGTAACCTACAAAAATACATAAAGCCTGGTGTCCATCGCTGCTGTGTGGAGATGCCCTGTGCTGGTGTGGACCCAGGCTGTGCTGGAAATAGAGCCCTAAATCCAGCTCAGAGTGTGGCACCCGTTTATCCTGTCAGCTGCACCAGGCAGCAGCCGCTCAGCATCCTGACAGCCGAGCTGGGGTCAGGCACGTGGCCCTGCCAGAACAGGGGGAGGCCCAAGATTTCGGCCTCTCTGAGATGGGGAGCTCACTGGCAGGTTGTGGGGTGCGCTCAGGTTGCCCATCTGGATGGATGGATGGTGGCTCTGGCATTTGGCTGCTGCCCCCTTCGTGCCAGTGGTGTGTGGTGAGGAGGACTGAGTCTTCCTCGCCTCTCCTGTGTGCCAGCTTCTCCCCAGGCTGTGTGAGCGCTGCGTCCCTGGTGTCTCACACAGATGACAAGCCGTCAGACGTCAGCGGTTCTGTTTTGTGAGCAGAGTGGCAGTGCCACAGGAGGAAATGACATTTAGCTTTTGTTGCCTGATTCGAGCTGCCTGGGCTTTGAATATTAAACTTAAAGAGGCTTTTTCCCTTTGCTCTCCCCTGTTGTTTGCATCGCTGTGGCTGTGATCTAGCAGGAGTGGGCTTGGGGAGCCACATGGCTGAGAAATCTCTTCCCATCAAACCTGTCCTTGCAAAAGAGCCTCTCCACCAGAACCTGGCGCATCTCTGGAGGCTGCTGTGCACCGGGAGATACCTTGACCTTGGGTGCCTTTCCAGTTCAGCACCCGGTACCCTGGCCTCAGCTCTGTGGTGCTGCTGGTTCCCTCCTCTTGTTGTGGCACTGGGCACCACCACGTTAATGGGGGATGTGGGGCAGCAGAGCCAGGCATGCCTTGTGTCTCTGGTGCCTCTTGATGCTCCCCAAAGCCTGTGCCTGTGGCTGTAGGTGGAGGTGTGTTTAAGATCTCTCCTGTGAAAGCACAGGGACATGTCAGCCTGGGAAATTCAAGTTTTCCAGATCTGACAGGCTGGAAAAGCTTGCCTGAGATCTCAATGTCATCCTCTGGGTTTTGGGGTCACGTTGTATCTGAAGCCAAACTATGTGTCTGTACCCAGCGTTGCTCCTTTGTGCCTAGCCTCTGGCCTCCTTTTAAAGCTGATCTTTGGGCTGGGATGTTGGGAGCTGGCTATTATCTGTACAAGCTGAAGCTGCTCTTTGCCTGCATTAGGCAGAACCAGATGAATAGTCATCCTTTGTTTTGGAGTGGTAGTTGGATGAGGTGGCAGGAGGAAGGGGAAGTTATACTGGTATTAAGGGGAATTACATCTGTAGCATGACTACAGAAAACTTCTCCTTCAGCAGAAAGCCTTGGCTTGTGAGTCACGGTTGTTAGAAAGACTGTTTGATTCCTAATTCACCCACTGTTTTGGCACTGAGTCACAGCTGGGTGGGTGTGCAGGTAGGAAACAGAAGCACCAGCAATACACACCGGGACTCGTGCACCGAGGAGGGGAAGGAAGTGATTTCAGACAGCGGATGTGAATTTTAACAGCTTGTAATAAAAGCAGTGGCTGGTAGGGGGAAGATTTAAGGTTTCTGAATGGAGGTTGTCCCTGTTTGTCCTCTTCAGCCCAACCCTGCCCACGCAGGGCAGCCCTTGGGGTGTGTGGGGGATGTGAAGATGCCCAGTTCCTGGCTTGTGAGGCACAGAGGGGATGCTGAGGGCGGCCTGCTGGGCACAGGGGAGCTGGGGGAGGGGGTCATGCCTTGCTTCTAGCCATCAAGATATCTAGCTGTATTGGCATTGCTTGCCTTTGGAGGTGAAGGGAAGGGGCTCTGTGCCCTCACATGCCTCGAGGAGACGTTGAGCTGAAGGGCATGCAGTGGGCAGAGCCCTGGGGAATGGACAAGATGCTGCTGGAGGGGTCTAAGCACAGAGATCATTGATCCATCCCTGCTGCTGTGCTCAGCACCCTGGTGTGGGATGTTGAGCATAGGATGACCCATCTTGTAAACATTCACCTCTCCCTGGATGCTGAAGGACCACTTAAAAGTGACCAGCCCTGACCTGGCCATCCTGTGTGTGGGGGGAATTCTGTGCTGTTGGGGAAGTTTGGGGAATGGGGTATCTCCTTCCAACCCCTCGCTGGGGGAGCAGCCACCCTGGGAGGAGAGATGCTCCTGTGGGAGCAGCCAGTTGATGCTCTCCTCCAGGAGGTGGCTGAGATGGGGCTCTGGAGAGTTGGAGGGGAAGGGGATGGGTGCTGGGCTGACAGGGATAGCGACTTCTGGACTCCAGGAGAAACATTTCAGAGAAGAAAGAAAAAGAGAAGACTTCTGCTTAGAATATTCAAAATGGGAAAACCAGAATACTTTAATAATTGAAAAGGTGGTTTGGCTTTCTTTTTAAATTTTGTGTTTTCTCCTGAAGGAATAGTTGGCAATTATACAAATTTATGCAGAATATTTTTAGTTTGCATTTTTTGATGGGGAAAGAATACAGGCAGGAATAAGCTGTTCCTTCTGGGGAGCTGGCTGTGGCAGCTGCTTTGGCACAGGGGGAGCAGAGCAGAATCCCGACCCTCGCCCACCCCTCCTGAGGCAGCCCCCTGGGTGCAGGCACCGTTGCCTGGAGCACCCGTGTGCTTCCATGGGTATTTGGTGCTCAGGAGCCACTGGAGCTGGTGTTGGTGCCGACTGGCTGCTCCGTGCCTGCTGCTGCCCACCCTGTGCACAGAATTGGGGTCACTGCCTACATTAGGTCTCTTTTTATGGCTGCAAATCCATGTTTGTGGAAAACCAGAAAGCATCAGTGTGTTTTTCTCTTGCTTTAAAGAATAAATAACTAAAATTTGGATCACAGGAGGTGCGTGTTATGGAAGTCTCCAGACATACACCCCAAACCGGCACCCCTCAGGTTGCAAGGGGTTGCAGTAGAAGCTTGGGGGTTATTTACTCTGACCATCGATGGCCTGCTGCAGGCATAGAAACTTGTGTTTATATTCACAGAGGTCAGAGTTTGTATCTCAGGAAGGCTTACTGCTGAGGAATTCCCAAGCTGTTGTTGGCTGGGCTGGACTGCTTGGGATTTCCTCCTCCCGCCATCCCTGCTCCTGCACTGACCAGCAGCTGGCAGGAGGGATGTTATCGGGAAGCACGTGGAGAAAACAGCATATAAGCAGTTTGCACCAGCAGTGCTGTTGGGTTGGGTGCAGGTGGTGGTGTAGGGGAGGGATGGAAAGTGGAGCCCTGGTGCTGGGCTGCAGGGAGAAGGGGGTGCCTGCTGTTTGTTCATCCAGTGGTGTATGTGGGTTCCAGGCTGCAAAGGAAGCAACCGTGCTGGCTTTTAATGTTTGTCTCTTCCAGAGAAAGGTGGAGGGAGCAGGAGCTTATTCAGACAGGATTTTAGGGTCTGGTTTTCCTCCTGAGGGGCAGCAGGAGGTACGTGCTTCCCCTGGCAGCACCAGTCTCTGCCTTCCTCTGTGTGCGCTGGGCCGAAATCGCCCATGGGCACCCCGGCAGCTAACCCTGCGCCTGGGCCCTTGTGTGGGAGCAGGATGCTCTGGGGCTTTGCTCCCCTTGCATCCCACGGTCTGGACCTGCACCCCAGCCCTGCGGGGAGGCTTCTTACCCTCCGTGCTGGCAATGTCGTGCAGCAAGACCCTGGGGCTGGCAGGGACTGAGATCTGAGCTGGCTGGGAGGAAGCCTGTACCCCACTGCTCCTGGCTGCTTGCTCCCCGTGCTGCCCCAGCCAGGGGTGCTCCTCTGAGCCTGGCAGCTGATGGATGCTGTGCTGCAAAGACTGGGAGTGGGCTTCCTTCCTGGTGTTTTGGGGCTGTTAGCTCCTCACGCTTTTTTGGGTCATAAATAAAACTCACTACCTCCCCCTTGCCCCAGGCCGGGAGGGCAGAAGTGAGTAGCTGGTGTGGGGGCTCCTGCTCTTGCCAAAAACTCTGGCTCCCAGCTCCTCGTGGCATCTGCTGCTCCTTCACTGAAAGACAGGGTTGTTTGTTTTTTTTTTTAGGGGTGTTACTGTGACATGTTGGGAAGGTCAAAATCCACCTTGTTAAATGGGCTGCTTGGCTGTCGGAGTGCAGAGGTGACCTGCCACTGCTCTGATGCTGCTGAGGAAAATGGAAACCAACCCAAGGGCCTGGAGGAAAGGTGGGGCCCAGGAGGGTTTGACACGTGCTTTGTCCAAGGCTGTAATTTATAAATATGGTTTTTGACGAAAACATACAAGAGAATTATTTCTGCCTGGAGTTAGCAGTTGGGGAAAGGGCAGCTTTGCCTCTTAGTGCTGCAGAACTCGGTCACGCTGCAGAGATGACAGGATTTGAAGAAAAACGAGACATCTTGAGTCTTTGTGCCTTCCGGAGCACACAGCATCCATGCCCCAAGGTCTCCCCCCGTGTTTGTCAGGAGCAGCAGTGTCCTTTCCAAGATGAGCTCAGCGGCTGTTTTGTCTCGTGACTCGGATTTTGAAGCAACAGGGGAGACCAGCCCTGTGTCATGAGACTGGGAATGGGATCAAGAGTTTGGCTGTGGAGCTGGTGGGCATCCCTGGGAGGGGTGGGTTTTGCTGCGGGGGTGTCAGGGAATGATTTTTGGCAGGGTAGGTGAGGGGAGGGCAGTGGGTGCTAAAGGTGGCTGTAGTGCTGGGGTCTTTCTTCTTTCCTTCCCCAGTATAAAGGAGGCTGTTAGGTATCTGTGCTTTAGCCAGCCTGGTAAAAATCGCGCCAGGATCCGTGTGCTCCGTGGTGCTTGTGCTTCATTAGCTTTTGTCTCTGAAATTTTTCAAGGGTAAACAGGGGATGAGTAATTCTGCAGAAGAAAAGTGGGAGCCAGGGCACAACAGTCTGTGGTTCAGCATCTTGTGAACTCGGGAAGGGGGAGGTTTTGTTCGGTCTCAGCCCTTGGCAGGTCACATAACCCCTTCCCATCTCTGCTTTCCCCTGCCTTTAAACATCAGTTTCAGTGTAGCACAGAAAGTTTTGTCATTTAAAGCCAGGAGCTGTATAATGGTCTGCATGGCTCCTGTTTGGGCCAGCTCCTGCCTGCTGGCTCAACGTCCCTGCTGCGCAGCAGCTGCGTCCCAGCCACGCTTTGCTGTCCCTCGCCTGTCTCGGTGCTGGCCACCACGTTGGAGTCACTTGTGTCCCCAGGGGCTGCGTGAGCTCGTGAGCTGACTTTTCAGTCAAGCTTTTCAGCTGAGCTTCCTAACTCATCTGAAATACCCTTCTCAATAAGATGGGGAGTCCACCTCAGCCCTCTTTTGGAGAGTGGTCCACAAACCTTCTGTGTTCCCTGTGGAGCACCCCAGATGCCTTTGGCTGTTCTCTTGGCTACACTGGTTGGTGCCTGAGCAGCAGAGCCTGGCTACAAGCACAGGGAGCTCGGGGTGTTCACAGCAGTGGTCCCTGAGGATGGAGGTCACACTCATGAGCTTGCTGGGAGGATGTTCATGTTCATGCTGGGATTCATGTGTTCATCTTCCCTCTTTCCCCGTTTATCAGAGTGCTCTGCCAGCAGGATAGATGTTCATACTCTGTTTCTGCTTCTTTACTGGCCATGGACTTTCTGTCTTTGGCCTTTGTTTTTGTTGAGGAGGTGAAACCCTGGTGGGCCTGGGCACCTCTGGCAGCAGCCCCCTGAGAGCCTGGTGCCTGCTTCGCCCCTTTAACAGCGTGTGGGTCCACATAGCTGGTGGGCACATGGGTGCCCTGGGCTCCTGTCCCTTGTGGGCCATGGAGGGAATGATCTTGTCATATCTCAGGGACCATGCATGTCTGGTTGGTGGGGTCTGGTTGGGGCAGGGTGACCAGCAGTGAGGGTCCCCATGGCATCCCGTGAGCTGGGGAGAACCGTGTGTGTCTGGGGGGCTCCCTGCTGGCTAGGGATGGGGTTCACTGCCTGAAATGGAGCTGGAAAAAGATGCTTTAAGGAAGAAACCAGCGTACTCTGAATGAGTGCCTGGCCCCAGAGGCTTCCCTTTCTCACCGTGGCACTGAAGCGAATGTGGAAACACATCTGTAAAGCCCTGCCCGGGCTCAGGGACAGAACGGCCGAGGTGACATCCTGGTGGGCTTTGAACCTGGTTCCCTGAAGCAGCGTGTGGGCCTTGCTGGCCTGGGGTGGCTCTGCCTGGTGACCGGCTTGGGCTGATGGGACCGTGCTGGGGGTGAGTGCTGGCAGAGCTGCCGCCCTCTTTCGGGCTGAGCGAGTGCCCGGGAGGTGGGAGGCTGCCCGTGGTGCCAGGCCTGATGCTGGCTGTCATGCACTGCAGCACTTGGGGCTCAGCAGGCAGCTGCTCCCACAAAAAGGACTTTTGGCCTTTTCCTGGGAAACTTGGTACTTGACTGCAGCAGGGTGCTGCTGGCAGCGGGGCTGGGGCTTGGAGGGGGCAGTGGGTGCTGAGTGCTCTCACCCAGCACCTCTTCTGAAAGGATTTGCTGAGGACCTCCCTGTGTTTCCTAGCCCACTGGGTGTGCAACCTCCTCTCCCGGCAGCCCCTGCAATGCTGAATGGAGGTGCTGTTTTGCAGGGGTGGGAGCAATTCCCCTGCTGCTGGGCTGTGTTTTGCTGGGTGCTTGGGTGCTTGCCCCTGATGGTGAGATGCGCATCAGGCTGCAGAGATGGCAGGAGAGGCAGCTTCTGCAAACAAGCTGGTGGAAATCATGGTGTTTACCAGCTCCCAGCGGAGTCTGGGAAGGTATTTTTATAGCTCCACATAGTTTGTTTTGGTTTTTTTTCTTCCCTTTATGTGAACTTACAAGCTGAATGCTGTTTTGGTTTTCGTTTTGCTTTGAACCTGTTTCACAGCCAGATAAAAGGTGCTCGTTTTCCAGCCATCATCCTCTGTGCTTGGCCCCTGTTCCCTTGTAACAGTGAGAAGATGGTTTTGTGGAGGCTTGGCTTCGACTGGGAGGAGAGAGATGTCACCTGGCTGAACCCCTCCTGCACGGGGGATGCCCGTTGTGCTCTGTGCAGGCAGCAGAAGGGCTTGTTGCTGCCTCCTCCCTGGTCCCAGATGGTCACGAGAGGTAGTTGTGTGGTTCTCAAGGACTTGTCCGAACTTCTTGTGCTCCAGGGATGTTCTTGGGATCAGGGGAGGATGTGGCAGCGATGCCATGTTGGGTGATAGAGAAGAGCTGTGCAGGGTGGGGAGAGGACCGTGCTTGGGGCTCCGCTGTCCTGTGCAATGGTGCTTATGTTCTCTGTTAAATGGTTGTGTCCCTTGGTGGACTCGGCTGCTCCTCTCTCCTCCTAAAAATGTGGCTCTGTGCGATGGGGGGTCTTGCCACGAGGAACTAGCAGTTTGTCACTGCTTGTGACATGGAGCTGGTGGTGTTCTGTGGTGCCTGAGGGATAGTCAGCTTGGGTGCCTACACTGGGCAGCAGGAGAAGAAGAGTTTTCTTCTGGGTGTGTTTGGAATCGAAGGGAAGACTCTCAGTGATGGGGCTCTGGCTTCGCAATTCACAGGGCTGCTGGAAAAGTACTGGTGACTCACGGGGGGGTTGCCAGTGGTGGATAAGGTTTGCAGAGCCAGCTGGTTGCTTGAACAGTGCAGGAGCCCTGGGAAGGCTGCGCTCGTCCCAAAGCCTCGCGCTCTGCTTGAGGCCAGCCGGTGCCTTACCCAGTGTTATTGCTTCCCCTCAGACTCCTCCTCTGGCCATCCCCTCTGCTGGGCCATCCCCTAAATCCTCACTCCGTGCCCTCGGTGGGGCTGTGCTGCTGCTTTAGCCGCACTGCCTGGCAGCCCGGGGGTGGCTGCTGCTCTGCCTTGTGCTTCTGCCCAAAATCAGCTCCTGAAGTGCCTGCAGCCTGCTCTGCTCCTGCCCCTTCCTCTTCTCACGAAGCCCCTCTGCAGAGACCAGCTGCAGGGAGGTGTCGTCTGGTCCCTTGCCCGAGTACCAAGAGCAGGTTGTGGTGGGTAATTGTTCCTCCTGGCGTGTAGCATCCCTCGTTCTCGTGAATCTAGCTGAAACCTTTGCCGAGTTTTTAAGGTCAGGTTGCTAAGTTACACCTCCTCGGAGGAGCGGGCTGAGCAGCGTGCTACAGGGAGAGGCAGCCGCTGGCTGGGGAGATCTGGGAGCTGTGTCTCTTTGCAATAAGCAGGCTCTCCTGGCCCCTCTCCCTGCCATCCTCTGCCAGACCTGAGCTAATCTCAGTGCTGCACTTACCCGTTCTGCCCCAACCCTTCCTTTGCTCTGCAGATGTACCGAGCTGACTAAGGGCGTAGAGGAGCTATCTGCAATTACCTGGGAAATACGGTGTGGTCCTGCAGGATGGGGAGCAGCCCTCCGCCTTCTCCATCTTTTTTAATCCCTGTTTGCCCTCTGGAGCTGTGAGCTCTTTGGGATGCACGTTGTCGCCCTTGGAATCTGGAAATGGCCTGATGTGTTTGGGCTCACTGCTGTCACCAAGCCACAGTGCTGGAGCAGGCGTGCGAGGTCCAGAGCAGCCCTGACTCCTCTGCCCCTCTCCAGACTTGCTCCCTGACTAAACCTCCTCCTCTCCTTTCCATTTTCCATGAGCTGCTGGGAAGACTCGGAAAGAGGGGGGAGAAGGGCTGGATCAGCATGGCGAACACTTGGGTTTGTCCAAGAGCTGCAGGGACTGGGTGCGGCAGCTGGGCAGGGCTTCCCCCTTGCCAGGAACAGGGCATCTGCAAGCTGGAGCACAGGAAGTTCCGCACCAATATGCGGGAGAACTTCTTCCCAGTGAGGGTGAGGGAGCCCTGGGACAGGCTGCCCAGGGGGTGTGGAGTCTCCTTCTCTGGAGACATTCCAGCCCTGTCTGGACGCCGACCTGTGCGACCTGTCCTGGGGAGCTGCTTTGGAAGGGGGTTGGACTCTGGGAGCTCTGGAGGTCCCTTCTAACCCCTACGGTTCTGGGATCTCAGAGGGTCACCTTCCTCAGGCACTTCCATGGAAAATCATGTGAATGAGTGAGGCTTTTTGGGGTCCTTTTTGGGTTGTGTGAGTAGCGAGTTTAGGGTCAGTTTTCCCTCCTGCCTGCTATCTGTTGGGTTTCTGCTCTGGCTGGCATGGGCACTCCTATCCTTCCCCTGAGTAATCTGGAGACTGTGCTCTCTCTTTGAAAACTAGACTGAAAGGAGCCCCCGGGCTGGGCAGGGCAGTGCCCCAGCAGAGCAGCTTCTCCCGGACTGGAATAAGTGGGGAGGACAGGCTGGGGGGGTTGTGGCAGTTGCCTGCAGGAAGGATGCAGGATCTGGCTTTCCCTGCTGTAACCTGCCCCTCTCTTTCCCTGGGCTGATGGAGAAGCTGACAGTTAAGGACATGGCTGTGGGGAAGGCGTCGGGTGCAGCACACCTCTCGGGTGTGCTTTGGCCATGGCGGCTGTTTTTGTCAGCCTGGGGAAGCAGCACCCGCATCCCTTGGGCACCACTGGCTGTGTCTCAGGCAGGTGATGCTAGAGCAGGCTGCTGGGCTTGGACCCTGCCTGGCACAACCAGCGTGTGCCCAGATCCAAAGGCAAGGAGCTCGGTCCTGGTGACTGCTGCACGTCTCCCCATCTGGCCGTGGGCTGGGAGCGATGGAGCTGTCACTGGGCTCCTGCCTCGGGTCTCACGCAGCCAGAAGGATTTTTCCAGCCTTGTCAAGACTCGATTATGTGCTCTCCTTTCTACCAAAATGTGAACGGCAGCTAAATATAGGCTGTAACTGTGTTGATTATGGCTTTTCTAATTGAGCTTTACACTCCATCGGGGATCTTTGCTAATGGGATGTGGCATCCTTGATAACGCCTCGCTGAGGAGCCGCTCGGGGAGCATCTGTAGATGCGATGTGACTTTCCCATGGCAGACGTTGGGTGCTGGCTGACAGTCGCTGCTGAGGCCTCTGGAGTCGTACACGAGGTGGGAGATCTGGGGAGCTGATGTTTGCCTGGGAATTCAGATTTCTGATCGAAATGGGTCTCTAGTTGCTTTGCTCTTTCTGATATAAATTGTCTGCAGCTATGCAACGTAAAGATTGCTCCTCCCAGGGTGGGAATTCTCCCCCTTTTACCCCCACGTGGTTTGTGAGTGGCACCGTTGGCACAAAGGGATGTTAGTACTTAAAATGCTAATGCTGTTCTGCAGGTGATGGAGCTCTGTGCAGGTGTGTTTAGCAGCGCTGAGGCTTACATGCAAGACAAAAATGAATCGTTTTGAACTCCGGCAGAGCCCAGGACTCATTTATGCAGCACAGCGATGTGTTAAGCTACATCCCTGTTGTCTTGTGCCAGTAAAATGTGTTACAATGAGAGGTACATACATTTTACTGGAATAGAAACAGCTTGGGATGCTAATTCTGGCTTTGTATCTCCTGGCACAGCTTGTTTTCATGTCGATGCAAGTGAAGCGTGGGGCTGAGAGTGGCTGGGACGGTGCTGTGTGCCCGATCTGCTGCGGCGGTGCCTTGCCAGGGCTGTGGTGTCCCTGCAGCCGCCCCCGTCCCCAAAGCAACTCAGCAACAGCTCTGTGGACCAGAGCAGCATTGCCTGCGAATTGAGGGCAAATGTGCTTAATACAGAAATCAATACATTTCTGAACCTCGACGCTGAGGGGTGCTGCCCATCCCTGCCCCAATGGACACGGGGGTTAGGGCCTGGGTAGGAGGCCCTGGTGGTGGGCTCGGGGGCTGCCTGGCTCCCGGCAGCAGATGCTCGTGCCCTCTGCCTGAGCATTGCTGTGTGCTGGGTGTGGTGCTGTCCTGCCAGAGCTTTTCCCTGGCCCCCCTGTCACTGCTTGCCTGTGAATTACATCAGATGCCGGCACCGGTCAGGAGCCACTGTCACGTTTGCAAAGGGAATGAGAAATGATGGTAATAAATGTAGCAGTGACAGGCAGCCACTGAGGGTCAGGAGCTTTCGTGTGATAGACTCTCCCTGCATGACCTTGAGGACTGGCTTAGTGGAAATAGGATAAAATACAGTTCTGTTACATGCAGGGAGGCAGAGGGCTTGCTCTGTCGTCCACGCTGGGACCTGAGCCCTGCATGATGCTCTGGGGTGAGTGGAGGATGCTGAGTCTGAGCTGGAGGGAGGGCAAGCAGGGGATGTGGAAACAACAGTGGGGAATGAAAGCTCATTTTATGAGAGGAGGCTGAAAGAACTTGCCTTAACCGGCCTGTGCAAAGGCAGGGTGAAAGAGGCTGTGACTGCAGAATCGTGGATGTTAATCATGGGAGCGCACACCCGAGAGGGGCAACAATTGTTTAGGCTAAAGTGAATATTGGCAGAAGAAGAAACGAGCACAAACTGGCTAAGAGTTGAGTTTGGGATGGGAATTTGAAGGCTTTGTACCATTTGGGAACAGCCTTGTTTGAGGCCGAGCCCTGTCAGGGCATGCTGGGGAGCTGGGGCAGGCTCAGCTGTGGCTGTGACAGCAGGGGACGAGGCTGGACAGCCATGGGGTGACCGTACCTTGAGGGAGGCAGTGGTGAGGCAGGAGAAAGGGGACCTGTTCTGTGCCCCACGGTGATGTTCAGCATACTCCAGGGTTTGGGAGAAGGAGCCTCATGGTGTGTGCCTTGGTCACCCCTGCAGCTTTCAAGCCCCATCATCCGCCTCGGTTGAGTTTTGACTCCATAGGCACCTTGAACTGGAGTTTATACGTGTGAAGCTCACAAAAGTGTGGAGGTGGGGAGGTCACACCTGCTGTGAGAGTCTTGTGGATAGCCTGGGCCTATGGCACGTGTCACCTGGTTTCCACCACAAATAGGCATTCTGCCATCTCTGCGATGCTCTACGGGGAGGTTTTAATTCTCTTAAAGGCAATCTGTGTCATTCTAGTCTTAAACCCTCTGTTTATTTGCTTAATTCGGATTATCTGTGAGTTTTGAGGTGGGGTGGGTGCTGGAATGCTTCATGTGTTGCTTATGCTGACTGTGGCTTGCAGCTCCAAGTGCAAATCCTAATTAAAATACACCAGTGAAGGGAGAAGGCGTTGCTGAAACAGCAGTAGCTTTGCAGATGAAGGGTGCAGTTGGTGTTGGGAAGGACTGGGTACTCTCAGCACTGAGTTACAGAGGGGTCCTGGCTTGAAGCAGCCATCACACCTACTGAACTGGGTATGCCCTGTGTTTTTTTCTTCCCCTCAAGGTCTCTGGACAGAAAGCTGCAGCGACCGCTCCTGGGGAAGTCCCGGACGCTGCCCAGCATCCCGCAGTCCCCGGTCCTGAGCAGGCTTCCCCTCCTCGACTCCACAGCCTACAGGGAGGAGATGCCAGAGCAGAAGCCCTACAAGAAGCACTCAGCCTCCGACTGCCAGAAGGGCTGCACGGTCCCTTCTTCTGGTGAGTGCCGCAGCGCTGGCGTGAGCTTCCATCCCTTCCTGCCAAGGGACCTGCAGAATCCTAGAAAGCATCTCCTGCTTCTCCAGAGGCACAAATAAGCAAAATAAATCCCACCCCAGGCTGTGTGGGGCTTATCCTGTCACAAAAGCAGCCCTTCTTGATGAGATTTGGGTTGGGGGTAGGGGTTTGCCCTTCTCTGAGCCTTTCTTTGAGTCTGCTACCCCCCATCCCCCATCTTCCCTATCTTTCCTACTACACTGATGAAAGAGTGGAGTCAGCCTGTGAAGAGATGTGGAGAGATGATGCTCATAGCCTCCTGCCTCTGGGTGAGCTGCATCTCCTGCCCACCTGGGCTGGGGGATGGCTGCTGCCTCAGTGGCTCTCTGGCCTCTGGACAGACCAAAACATCTCTCTCCCATGGCGTGAAGTGGCTTCATGTAGCTGGGCCCCCTTCAGAGCAGCAGCAGGGAGTGTCACCGCTCCGCTTTGCCTGCTTTCCTGGCCAGGGGTGAGGATTTGCTGGAGCAAATGCTTTCCATCCTGGTAGCCCCCAGGTCTGCTGAGGCTCTCTTATCGTGGTGTTCTACTCCTGTGCTGATCCTGATGAAATACTAATGTGTTGGGCCAGCTGCTCTGAACAAGTTTATTGGCAAAAATGTTGATGGCCAAAGGGTTTTGGTGCTTTTGGTGCCAGCAGAATCATGCCAGGGCTGTAAAAATGATGAGGAAAGGGATTATTAGCACTGAAACAAAGATAAGGGCCTGCAAGCCAGGGCTGATAACCCAGGACTAAGTAAAATCCTTGCAGAACAGCTCCCTTCAAACAGCACCCTTGGAGTTATATTTTTTATTTTTAGTCTTTTTAAAGCTAACCTGCTCTGGGTCAGATCACTGAGCTATCCAGCAGAGCAGCTGTCCAAACCCTGGATTAATTTGAATGCTCTGCAGGCTGCGTTTCATTTCCTGGTGCTACTAATTCTCCTGAAAGTTGTGCCTGGAGACGATCTTGGCACGCTGCTGTGCCCGTCCTGCTGCGCCCATCCCGCTCCTGGCAGCGCTGCAGCACCCCAGCAACTGCTGTCCTCTGCCTGTGGGACCCCTGCTTTTCCTTTCAGCCCACCAAATTGTTAAAGCAGGTCCTGGTGTGGGAAGGCTTGTGTAGCTGAGTCCTGGGGACGGGAGGGATCGGGACACCTGGGAGTAGGTCGATAGTTGCAGGCAGCTCCATTGCTTGGAGTCAGAGGCGGCATGTGTGGTCTCTGGATTTCTTGGGTTTGCAGAGACAGACCAGAATAAAGGGTGGGGGTCTGCCTCCTGGGAGGGGGCAAATCAAGGGGCTTGTGCCTGGGAGAGCATCTGCTGTGGAGGGCACAGCATTTGGAGCCCCTTTTCCTCACCTGGTGGGTCCCTGGTTGGAGTGCTGGTACTTTCAGGGGGCTGTGCTGGAGGGGATGGTGGAGGTGGGGGGCTGGGCTAAGGCTGTGAGATGAAATCCCAGCACTGGTCAGCCCCACACATTGCTCAGCACCTTCTGCTGTGAAGGTCTCTCGTGGGAGTCTGCGCTCTCATGCTTCGCTGCTGTGGAACAGCCACTCCAGAGCAGCTCCTGCACACAGTGGGTGTATGGAGGAGCCCAAATTCCACATACAAGTGTGTCACTTGTTGCTTCATTCCTGGCTGGCAGGTTCCTGGGATGCCCAGAAGAGGAGGAGTATGAAAACCCCTGTGGGTTGGAAGGCTCCTTCTGCAGCCAGAGCCTTGGATAGACGGATGGATGAATGAATGAGTGAAGAGTTGTTTTCTGTCCAGATCCTCCCAGGCTGTTTTCCTGGCTCCTTGATACTCAGTTAGGAACTGCTAATTAGTTGCTCATTAAGGCTATCAGCATGCTCTCACAGGGAGGGGGGAGGAAGATGCTTTTCTCCAGGTTGCTGGGTTATTGTGTCTGGGCCTGGCAGCCCTGATCCCGGGTTTGGCAGCTCTTACCTGTGCCGTGCCCGAGCCGTGCTGTGTGTGGAGCCTGGGCCTGACCCCTCCGGAGGGCTGTGGTGGCTGTGCTGTGGCAGGGTGTGAGCTCTGGGTGGGAGCAGTACCGTGTGTGGATGGGACTCGGCCCCACCTGCCGATGGTGACAGCAGGGTTGTCACCAGAGCTCAGACGCTGCTCAGGGCTGCAGTGTCCCGAGGGAGGGGAGATCTGCTCCTTAAAGTGCTTGGGGATTTTAAGCAGGAGCTGCTGCTCCCTGTTGAAGGAGAGGGGGGCATGTGACTGGCTGCAGCGGGGGATGCTTGGCTAAAGCCACCACAGGAGGAGGCTTGTCCCCAGGGGAGCCGAGCTGCTCGTGGGGAGGTGGTAGGCTCATCTTCAGGAGGGACATCATCGCTCTGCAGGGAAGGAATTGGGCTCTATCTCATTGCTGTCCTGGGGGCCACAGGCAGAGGAGCTGCCAGGTGAGGTGGGAGAAGCTGTGCTCACCTGTGTGGGTAAGGTGGGACATCCTCATCTGACCACTGGGAACTGCTCCCCAGCCTTTTGCTTTGTGGCCCGTGGCAGCACCGTCAGGATGGGGTGTCATTCTGGGGCGGGTGGGGTCACCAGGGATTGTTCTACTCTGGCATCACATCTCCTGAGCAGGCCTGCAATGCCTGGTGGGAAACACAGGCTCCAAGGGTGGCCAGGAGAGCTGATGAGCCTGCCAAACCTTCTTCCCTCAAAATCAGCCTTCTCACTCTGTAAGCCAGGCTGCTGGCTGGGCTGGCAAACCTGTCTGGGCTTCTTGTTGACTGGTTTTGGTTTCCCCCTCCAGTCAACCTCCAATGGTGCAGTTGGCTGTGACAGGCTCCAAGCTTTCTATCCTTCACCTCCTTGCTTGGAGCAGCACACCAGCGCTAACCCAAAAGTCCTGATGGCTGTCTGCTGGGGGTGTTGCAGGGGGAGGCAAGAGCAAACAGGGCTTGGTCAAAGAGGGGGGCAGCTCCTGCCTTGTCCAAACTGTCATCTGCATGATGCCATGTCTTGCAGTGTTCCTCTCCAGGGACTTCCTGGTCTTTTCTTTTCCCCTTCTGACCGCTCTGGGCTTGATCACTGATTTACTTGTTTGATAGGAATCGGGAATGAGTTCCTTCAACGTGTAGAAGAGCTTTTTGGGGTTTCAGGGCCCAGGTTCCCTCTGTGGTGGGGAGGAGGGGCTGTAGCCCTTCTACCTGAGCAAGGGAGAGGTTTGGAGAGGATCATCTCTCTGACAGGCCAGAGAGAAGCTCTTCTTCAGGACTGCTGGGGGATGCAGCTGCCTGTAGCTCTTTGGAGAGGGAGGAGATGAAGAACAGAAAACGTGACTCCGTTAGTCTGTGGGGCTTGAAACCCAACTCCTTGTCCCTGGGAGAGGTGTCCACACAGGGGAGGGGGTATGGTGGGTGCCTACCTCACACTGGGTGGCAGAGCAGTGGTGGCTACTCCCAGTGCCCTGGGGCTGGGAGGGGACTGCCTTGGGGACAGAGGATGGGTGGGGGCTGAGCCATCACAGATAAGCACAGGGGCACCGGGGGCTGGTTCCTCCTTCCACGTACAGTTCTCCTGCATGTTGGGTGGGTTTCCTCCTGGGCTGGGTGCCTGTGGTGAGGCGTTTCCTACCATGTCCCCGGAGCGATGCTATCTCGTGGTGGCAGTCTGGATCTGGGCTCCGATTGACGTGTTTGTGCCTTGAATAATCACAGCTTTCAAACAGCAGTTCCTGTGTTGTATGAGTTGACATTTGGAGAGGAGCAGCAGCAGCTTATTAAATTGAAAGTAGGGGAGGGAAAAAAAGAGAGATGCGATGGTAGGTAGTGCTGTGCTCCAGGTTGCCTCTTTGTTCATGTTTTTAAGCTCTCTGCCTTTTTCTTCTTTCCTCTTGGTTCTGCTGGTTTTGATTTGGCACCTTCAGATCCCCTGGCAGGACTCTGCACGCAGTGAGCTGTCTTTTCACGCATGAAAAAGCACGGGGAGCTTGGGGAAGAGACACTTTTGTTGTGACACAGAAGATGGAGTGGCCGGTCGCTGCTCCGAGGCTGCAGTGTCCAGCCTGCCTCTCATCCTGGTCAGTGTAAAACCCACGCCCTTGCTGGGTGAACCAGTCTTTGCTCACCTTTATGTCTGGTTTTTACGTTAAGGCCTTTATTGGTTTTCAACTCTGTCAGTATTTTGCTCCTCTGTCCTGATGTATCAAGGTCATGGTTGTTCCTGCTCAGAGGTGCTGGGTTTTTTGGATACTGGCCACAGCTGCTCTTGCCTCGGCCTCAGGAGAGTTCCTGGAGGCGATGGTGTGAGCTGCCCTTCTGGGCTGTGGTATCTAATAACAGAGCATTTTCACAAGGATGGAGCAAGAGGCTTTCATTGATTCTTTGTTAGGGCTGTGGAGAGGTGGCTTTTGGCATGGGGACAGGAGGTACAGCGAGCTCCAGGTGTAAAGATGAGATTGGCAAGGAAGAAAAGGACGTGGCTGGGAAGAGAGCGGAGCGGTGGTGTCACGGAGGGGTTTCCAAAGTGTTTTGTTCCTTTGCCCTTTTGTTGCCATGGAATATGGTCAGTCCTACCCTGGGAGTGCCAGCCCTGCGTGGTGCTGACTGTCCTCTGCCGCTGCTGCTTTCTGAGCCTCAGAGAGGTTTTTATCCCTGGGCCTTGCAGTGCTGCAGCAGGTGCTGCTGGCGATGGGCTGCGCAGGGAGCACAGAGGTCTGGTCGTCACTTTGGCTGTCGATTTGCTCTTGGCTGCGCTGTAGGGAGTTTTCTGGAGGAGGATGCAGCAGTAAATCCTTCGGCAGTCTGCAGCAGTTGTGGTGCCTCAGTTTCCCTATGCACAAAGCAAGGTTTCTTATCGCCACCGAGTACAGAGCACGTGGATACCTGCAGGAGAGAGGTTTGGTACAAGCTCGTGGCATTAATGCCAGCAGCAAGAACTGTCTGTAGTTCTAATTGGGGGATTTTAATTCCCTTAAAAAACCCCCACAACAAACCCAGACCGTTTTCTTTTAATGTGGAATGTCTCATTGGACTCGAGGGGCTGAAAAATAAGTGATGCTTTTATTTCATTAGGAATGACCCTTTTAAATGGCTCACCCTATTGGAGCTACATAGCAGGAGGCTTTTAAATGTTAGGGTTTTGGTCTGCTCATCATTCCGAGGGATATTTATGCTGCAGTAGTGCCTGGAGACACCCTGACTGGCCAAGTCTTTGTTGTGCTCAACTGTATTTGCCTGATTGCTGCCAAGAAGATGTTGGGGTGCGTGAGGCTGGGCAGGGTGGGAGCAGGGGCTGTTGCCTGGGGTGAGCAGGGGCAAAGCGTACCTAGGACCTCACAACAGAGACATGCCCTGCAGGGAGTGAGCTCTGCTGCACCCCATGGCACGCTGAGGGGTGTGGGATGGGTTGAGGAGGTCCAGGCTGTTCACTGGGCATCTCCATCCTTGGGCTGGTGGGGCAGGATGTGGCCCAGGCTGTGCTTCTGATGGGGTGGCGTGTCCTTCTGCTCCCCAGGGGATGCCTGGCAGCTGGAGGATGACAGCACAGACCCCCCCAGGAACCTCCAGCTCAGCACAGCAGTGGAGGAGGCTCCATTCAGCCACTTCCGCACCCGTTCCTTCTACATGAGGAAGAGCCTCTCGGTCGACAACCACCTGGGGTCCCTCAGCTGTGCCGTCCACCCCGCAGAGACGAAGGCCGAGCGCGTCAAGACGAAGCTGCGGCGGCAGTTTGTGAGTATTGGGGTGTCTGGCCACCCTGCTTTCACCCACACGTAGCTTCCCAAAACCACTGGCGTGTTGGAGAGCTATTTTTAAAAGCAGCATTACCAAAACAACAGAAAAAAAGAGGCTGCTTCAGCCTGGCAGAGCAGATGGCAGCAGCAGCTCAAGTTTGCCCACACTGTGGCAGACCCCCTGTGTGCCATGCCTGGCAGGGTTTCTGGCTCCCTGCTTCCCCAGCGGGCTGTTGCTGGCTTGGAGGGGGCTGTTGCTCAGCCAGGGGATGCGTGGGGCAAGTGTCTTGTCTCTGGGAGCCGCTGTGTAAAGCAGGAAGCAAGGTGGAAAGTAGGAAACAGGTTTTCCTGTCCCCTGCCTCATCTGCATGAGCTACCAGGTCTTTCTGAGGGTTTGCAGGTGGGTGCAGCGTGGGGCTGGGGTGAACAATGAGCCAGTGCTGAGACGCTGGGGCAGCTCAGCCCTTTCTGGCCCATCAGAGCATCCTGGTGGTGGGGATGTGGCAGGGCTGTACCGCAGCTGTGGGACGCTCCAATCAATGTTTAATGGACTTTGCCTCTTCTCTTTCCCAGAGATATCCGATATAGGGGTTCATAGGGCCTTCTTCCTGCCTTGTTACTGGCCTTGGGCTTGTAATGAGGGCTCAGGTGTCCCTGTGCTGAAAAGCACTTGGTGTCAGTTGGCAATGGGTGAGAGCATCAGTACAATAGGAGCGGAGAGGGGAGTAGGCTCCCACACAACCCAAAGTGCCACCGAGAGCAGCCGACCGAGGCGGCAGTGCTCGCCCCGCCGCAGGCTCCGGACAGACACAGGCTTTGAGACCCCCTGAAGCTGCTGACTTTCCTCCAGCCTGGAGGAGGGGCTGATCCTGGGTCGCACGGACCGGTGCTACGGCACGGTTTGGGGGGCTCGCCCTCTCTGCCTGTGCTTCAAGGGACTGTTGAGTGTAACTGCTCCTCTCCTCCATGGGAGGACGGCTCTGGCTGTGGACGCGTGTCAATGCTTTACCACGTGCAGCAGCAGCAGTAGATGCCGGTGGGATGAGTCTGGGGGAGCTGGTCCTGATGCCGGCACTGCCAGTGAATCAGCCCTGAGGGAGCTGAGGTGGGTGAAAGCCTCAGGAATGGAGACAAGCAGAAGCAGGATGGGGTGTCTGATGAGCAGCTGAAAGACATTGGACGAGTTAAGATGAGGTGGTTCTGCTGTGTGGTAAGGCATGAATATCTGCTTTTATCTGCCTTTCAGCCTGGAGCTGCAGCTCCCAGCTGTGTCCAGGAGAGCAGGAGGTCACTGAGATGTTAGGGACCTTTCCTCCTCCGGAGATGGTCTTTCAGTACACTTGTCACCTTCCTTCTGTGGTGGTGATGAGCGAAAAAGATGAAGAGCTTTGGGCTCTCAACCCAGCTCATTCACCGAGGCTTGGGCTGGTATGGGATCCGTACCCCTCACACAGCTAGAGAGCATAGATTTTAAGTTCAAAGTAAAGGTTCTGTGACCTGGAGAAGTTCTTACCAAAACCAGGTAGCTAGTGCTGGGCTCTACATCCTCTCGTGGTTTGAGAATTACTCTCTGTCTTTGTGCTGCAGGTGCTGCAGTTCCCTGGGTGCCTGCTCTGCCCAGCCTGGCTCTCTGAGCATGGCTGGCAGAAACTGGTGCCAGGAGAGCTCTCCCTGTGCCTGGCAGAGGATTTATGGGAGGGAGAATGTGACTTACCTCTTCTGCAGTGGCTCACCTGGGACCTTTTAGGACAGTCCCTATTTACAGCTTGATTCATTTTTCCAGGCTGATGTACTTACCCAGCTCCTAACGTTAGATTTCTGGCTCTGCTCTCTCTGTTCCCACAGTCTGAGCTGCCTTTGCCTTGCGATGCAGCTGCTTGGCTGTCTATTTTGGGGACTGCTGAGGGAGGGAGGAGGCTCCTGGTGGAGGAGGCGGGAGGGTGGCTGGGACCCTAACCTGGTAGGCGGGATGGGTATGGGTCAGAGCTGCTGCCTGTGTGCGTGCTGTGCTGCGCAGCGTGCTCTCATCTGTTTGGTTAGGCTCTCGGCCTAACGAAGGCCTTGTGTTGGTCACAGGCATCTGAGTGTTTTCAAGGGAGATTTTTGTTGTAGCTGATCTGGAAACACCCGAGGTTTGTCTCCCCATATCCCTGGGTACTGCCTGTGCAGAGGGAGCACCTGAGAATCCTGCTCAGGCCTGTTCCCTGGGAGCAGCTGCCCTCCCTCCCGGTGTGTGCCTGAGGCCAGCGTGCCTGTGTGCCTGAGGCCAGCGTGCCTGTGTGCCTGAGGCCAGCATGCCTGCCTTCCTCCAACGGCTTGTCCCCCTGGCTGCAGGGCTGGTGGCGTGTGTCTGTGCCCCGCTGCTGGCATGTGCTGGATCTGCACGTACGGATTACTTGAATTTCCATAATTTGAATTTTAAATGAATTGCAATTTTTGTGATTGTCAGAACGAGTTCTCTTGGTACTAAGCCTTTCCTTTAAACTCCTCTAAGGCCTCTGATGTTGGCGGCGTTTCTGCCTTTGAGAAGGAGGAGCGTTTGATTGCTTCTGACACCTGTCTCTCACACAGATCCCCTGTCTTGCCCCGGTGGATCCGTGCTGGGATGGTGGCAGCAGCCAGGGCTGGGGCTGTGCTCTGAGGCCTCATGTGAGGTGCTTTGGGTCACTCAGTGACGAGCAAAGGACTGTGTGTGTGGTTCATGCCCAACTAGACGTGCACTGCCTCTGAGGAGGGCAGCGAGGAGCAGGGATGGGACCTTCTGCAGCCTCCCTCACCTGGGAGGAGGAGGAAGAGGAGAGCCACCCCGCCCTGCGATACTGGCCATGGTGACGCTCTTGTCTTCACAGGTACTCTGACTGCTACAAGCAGAATTAATGCAATCTAAACTTGGTATTAGCTGTAAAGGAGGTCACCCAGGACTGAGTCACTGTGATGACTGCGAGGATGGTCGGTGTGGGTGACAGCAGGGAAGAAGATGAGCTGGCAGTACCCAGGGTCCCGGCATGCTGGCTGGTGGGTCATCAGCTTGGTTTGCAGCAGGTCTCTATCCTGACCCCAATGAAATGCTGCTCATTGTGCGTCACAGAGGAGTTAGCCAGTTTGCACTGGTGAGATGGAGAGTGGCAGCTGGCATTGCTGTGCCAGCCCTGGGGCTGCCCCAACTGTCCTGGCACTTCTTGCTTTAGTTCCCGTGTGTTCAAGTAGGTGAGACTCCAGGTTGTGTTGCTCAGCTGGCTGTGTTCTCATGTACTGATTTATATTCCCTTTTAATTATTATGATTTTTTCAGATGGCATTTCTTTCCAGGCAGTCATTCTGTTATGAAATGTCTGTGCCCTCCAGGAAAGACAGAGAGCCCTGTTTGTCCCGGGAGCTCTACAGATGAGCTGAGCACGGGTAATCCTTGCCTTACAAAACACATAATGAAGGAGAAGAGGCTAACTGAAATGGTAGAGCCTGGAGAAGGAGACAAACTTGCTTTGTGGCAGAAACCTGATGGAATCTGGTGCTCAGTGAAGTCACTAGGAGTTCCTGGGCCACGGGAGGAGACTGGCACCAGCTGGTGTACCCATGAAGCGTTTCCTATCCCATGGATTCTGGATATCAGTCCAGAAACTTGTGCCGTTCCTGATGGACTCTGTAGGGATGTTGGGGAGCAGGGGTATGCGGGTCTGTGCAGCAGCTGCCTTGCCCCCAGAGCAGCACTGGTCCACAGGACGTGAATGCCCCAGTCTGGGTGATGGGTGCCAGGCATGCTGGGCAGAGCTGGAGCAAAATGGTTTCTGCTTTGTGGGACCCAACCTCACATTACCCAATAAGCTGGTTGTCTTTTGAAGTGCACAGGGACTTAGGAGTCTCTTGGCTCCTGTATGCAGCAGTGCTGGAGGCTCTGGTGTGATGCTTATGGGACAGCACAGCCCGGCTCAGCCCCGCTGTGATCCCACCAGTGCTGGTGAAATCACGCTGGTGGTAACACACTCCTACTGGCTTCATCTCACCCAGTGGTGTTCTGAAGCTGCTCTCAGCCCTAATTTTAGAAAATGTCAGCACACAGCTGGTTGATGCTTGTTTGTGCTCTGTAGTTCAGTGTAAAAAAGAAAAAAAAGATGAAATTAGGGGCTGGGGTCACCTGAGCTTTGTGAAGAGGGGGCAGAGCAACGAGTGTTGTGCCGGATCTACGCACATTCTGCCCTCAGTGTTGCGAAGCACAGTCACAGTGGCTGACTTCAGGAGGCAAAGGCAGATGAAGGATGCACACTGCGTGCCCAGCCCCACCGTGGCAGCCGCTCACTCGCTGACTGTTGTTCATTGATGAGCAGTTAAATAAGAAACAACGTGACACGGGGCTTATTCACCGGGGAGCTGCCGGTGGAGCGGCCCCGGGGAGGCGGCACTGGGTGGGAGAGGCTGCTTGTGGATCAGTTGGCTTTGCAGCTCGGTGCGAGAGGGAATCGATGTGGTGATGCTCTAAACCAAAGCATACCAGTCTCAGTTCTTTGGCAAGTGTGCTTCCATGTGCAGCAGCAGCTTGTAGTGCAAGTCCTCTGCGCTGCCTGTAGTAAAAGCAGTGATGGTTTGGGAAGAGGAGTGTGTGCTTGGGTCTGCCCTGCCTTTGGCATCCCCATGCAAAGGGAAAGGTCTCCTGTGGGGAGGAATTAGAGTGGCAGCTTTGTGGGCTCACTCAAAGCTGGGCTGGTAGGGAGGGGGGTTCTGGTGGGGTACATGGATGGTTTTCCCGTTTTTCAAAGCCGCAGTGGGGACAGGGATCTGATAGTGTGGGGGGTTTAGTCTCAGCCAAGCCCTCTACAGCTGTTCATTCACTTGCCCCCCGTGGGTTGGGGAAGAGAATCCGAGTGGGTTGAGGTAAAGGCTTTTCTGTAGGTAAAGCCAAGCCCTGTGCACACAAGGAAAGCAAGGAGTCCATTCCCTATCTCCCCTAGCAGGCAGGTGTTCAGCCATCCCCAGGGCTTCATCACTGTAACAGTGACAGAGGAGCAGGAGCTCTGGTGTTGAGAGATATTTCCAATTCTGTGAAGGGAAAATACAATTTGTCTCTTAAACCTATTTGCTGATATTTATTTAACGCTTAATACAGGGCAAGCTGCATTGCATTTGCAAATCCCTTGTGGGAAGCTTCTCCTGTTTGGTGCAGGCAATTGGGGACCTGCTGATGGGATGGCTTGCAGGGGCTTGGGGGTGTACAGTCTCTGGCAGTGCCTTAAAATAGCTAAACGGGAGCTGTGGGCCCCAGATGCTTCAATCTGGAAGGTGTTTTATTGCCAAGGGACAGACTTTGGCTTTGATTTAAACACTGCAGATTTGCAGACTGGATACTGGTGTGGGCTTTGTGTCATTTTCCCAGTGCTCTTAGGAGAGAGGATGCAGACTGGCTTCGGCCCTACCTTGGGCAACTCCAAACAATTTACACGAACTATTGGGAAATAGCCTCTGGATTCGAAATAAACCCACCCTGATGAGAAACCTCGGCGGTTTCCCTGCAAACCCGCAGTGTTTGCTCCCTCTGCTGGCTTTGCCTTGGGAGGGAGCAGCCTGGGACCAGCCGGGTTGGGGAAGCTGGTAGAGGGCAAGGCTGGTGGTGGAGGGAGTGTCTGAGGAGCTGGCAGAGAGAAAAACAGTGATTTCTTTTCCAGCGTCCCATGCGTTAGTATTTTGCTTCTGGGCAAGGAGAATCAAATGCACAGAAAGCAGCGGGGCTGAGGAGGAGGAAAGCAGAGTCCTTTGCCAACTTCCAATTTTACCCCACTTCTCCAAGCTGGACCTGCTAAAAATGGCATTGTGTCCTTTGGTATTCAAAGAAAAAAGCCAGTTACAGCACTTTAAACTAGGTGAGGTGAGCCTGGAGCATCCCGCCTCTGTGGCAGGACCGGACCTCTCAGCTTGAAACTTGAATGAGTTTTCTGGTTGGTGCTCTGGCCCTGGCTGGGGTCTGGGTCCTGTGGGGTGTGCTGGGGATGCTTTGGGCTGCAGCCAGCAGCAGGCCAACTGTGTGGAAAGGCAAATGCTTTTGGATGGTCTGATCTTGCTGAGCACACCAAGGCTTGTGCTGGCACGGCCCAGATCGGTTTCTGGTCAGGGTGAGGAGCTGCCTCTCCACAGCACAGCTTCTTCACCTGCCTTTGGCTGCACCCTCCCAGCAGCTGGGTATGACAGTGACAGAGGCCACGCTCTGCTGCCCAGGTCCTTCCTGGTCTCTGCATCCAGCCAGAGAGGTTCTGGCTGCCAGGGCAGTTGCTGGTAGCCCCAAAGTGCAGTCTGGTCACTTGCCATCCTGATTTCATGCTCCTGGGCTCTGTGGTTTGCCATCAAGACTGGCTTTGAGACTGGGGGTCCTGGATGTTAGCCTGGCTGCTGCTCAGACCAGGCATAGAAGATCGCATCCTCTGTAGGGCCTCTTGGTCCAGCTCTGGACCTTTGCAGTGTTTCCCTTGGTAGATCTGCTCTTCCTCTTGAACCCTCTTGCAGCTGCTGTCCCAGGCACCAGACAGGAAATCTGTGGCTGTAGTTTGTGCTCTTGCAGCTTGGAGCTCACAGCCTGCAGTTCTTAGGAAGGCAGGTGGCCCAGGTTCACAAGGGAATGGTGCAGCTCTTTTCAAATGCAATCCCCAAAATGCCTTTGTTAGCTATTGGACACAGCCAGCAAAGGAAGGACTCTGGCAGCCCGGGGTTTGGACTCTTCAGAGCACTTTTCCTATGAGCAGATTCATGCAGGGAGGTCCTTGGGCCTGAAAAAAGCCCTTTTGAACATCATGGCTTCATGTAAGGCTCAAGGACGTGGCGTGAATTAAAGCTAGAGGAGGGAAGGGTTAGATGGCATGTTAGGGGGAAGTTCTTTACAGAGAGAGTGGTGAGGGGCTGGAACAGGCTGCCCAGAGAGGGGGTGGATGCCCCATCCCTGGGGTGTTCAAGGCCAGGTTGGATGGGGCCCTGGGCAACCTTGTGTAGCTCCAGGCCTGGAGTTGGTGGCCCTGCCTGTGGCAGGGGGTTGGAGCTCTGTGATCCTCTTCCAACCCAGCCCAGTCTGGGATTCTGTGATTCTAAGTGGATTTGGCTGCAGAACCAGGGAGCAGTGAAGGGTGGTGGCTGTGTCCGTAGGTGGCACTTTGTGTGTGCTGGATGCTGTGAAGCCTCACCAGGTGCAGGCTGGATAAATGCGCAGGATAAATCACCAGTGTGCTGCAGAGCTCCGTTTCTTTTCCAGCTGGAAACCGTTGCTCAGCTCCCAGAGCTCTCTGGTGTCGGGGTGCGGGTGCAGTAGCAGCCGTGCGCTGCAAGAGGTCTCTGCAGCACTGTGCTTCGGCATGCTGGAACCCACCGCGGAGCAGCAGCTCCACCGCCTGCCTGGACTTCTCCCACCTTTGGAAGAAGGGCTTACAATCATGGAATGGTATGAGTTGGAAGGGACCCCAAGGATCACAGAGCTCCAACCCCCTGCCACAGGCAGGGCCACCAACCTCAGGCCTGGAGCTACACAAGGTTGCCCAGGGCCCCATCCAACCTGGCCTTGAACACCCCCAGGGATGGGCCACCCACCCCCTCTCTGGGCAGCCTGTTCCAGCCCCTCACCACTCTTTCTGTAAAAAACTTCCTCCTAATATCTAATCTAAACCTTCCTTCCTTTAGTTTTAATCCATCCCCCTTGTCCTGTCGTTGTCTATCCTTTGAACAAGCTGATTCCCCTCCTGTTTCTCTGCTCCCTTCAGGTACTGGGAGGCTGCAATGAGGTCTCCCCGCAGCCTTCTTGCAGGCTTTGTTTTACCTATCCCTGCCCTCGCTTGAGAGGTCTGAGTTCTCCTCGGCCTCCAAATCCTCGTGGTATCCCCACTCTTCCTTGCACTTGGGAGCCTGGGGAAAACTACCAGAGCTCCCCAAAGCACTGGGGGTGTGTGTGTGTCACATCTGACTGCTCATCATTAATGAGTGTGTGGGGGCTCCCCACTCTCGCCTGCACCCAGAGCCGAGGCTGGGCTCCATGCTGCTGTCTGCTTTGCAGCCTGAGCTGTGATGGAGAGCGTGCAGGGATCTGACCCTGGTGCCACCCCAGGCGTGGGACCCAGCATGGTGTGGGGTTTGCTGCCTGCTTGGCTTTGCTGGACCTTAACTAAGGAGCTGGTGGCTTTGGGGGACGTTGTTCCAGACCAGGAACACAATCTGAAGGGAGCTTTTTCTGCCTGCCCTGTCCCTCCTGTGGCCACAGCTTCCGTGGGAGCTGGGCAGCAGCAGATCTGATCTTCAGGCCTGGCCTTTCCCTGTGTGAACTGCTTCTCTGGCAGCCTGGATGGTCTTCCCTGGATGGCCTCACCCTGCCGCACGGGACACCGGGGCCTGTGTGCAAGAGGCGATGGGTCGAACTTGTGTTGCCACGTGTTTCATTTTGCCCCTCGTGCATCGCTGCCCCCCCCAGCACGCAGGGACCTGCTGGGCACTGCGAGGTCTCTCTGGGCACAGACCTGGGGCTGGTTCAGCTCCTTGGGCAAAGGTGATGGTGGAAAGCAGAAGGTCTGGTGGGGAAGAGCCTCCAGCTTACACGGAGGGACTGGGGCTGAGGGTTGGCAGGCTCTCCACGGGTGCTCTCGCTCGCTGAGAGTTCTGGTGACGTCTGAAGCCCCCCCAGGAGGGTGGCAGAGCGGAGGTTTGGAGAAGGAGCTGGCAGTGATCTCAAAGGGGACGTCGGAGGTTGAAGATTAAGCGGAGCATTTCCGGTGGGAACGAGATGATGTCTGGGGTTGGGTGTCACCTCGCTTTGACGGCAACAACAGCCTTGCTGCTGTTGGGGAGGATGGAAAAAGAAAGGATCCTGAAACCCAAGAGCTGTTTTGCTATTTACTTTGGTTCTGTTTTTACTCCAAGAATAGAAAGAAAGACGATGGATTTGCATCACCAGGAGCAACTTGAGGAGGGAGGAGGAAGCAGTGGGGCCTCATTAGCGGCAGGAATGTGCTGGCAAGAGGAGGGACGGTGACAGGGGAGGCAGTTTGACCTGGGGGTTCCCATTAGCATTTTGTTCATCTCACTTCTCCCCCTCCCTTGCGTTTCAGTTTTTTAATGACTGGTTTAGAGGTTTTGGAAGGCCAAGCCTTATCGCTGCTGGGGAGTGTTTGCAGAGGCAGAAACAGCCCAGGCTTCAGCAGGGACTAAGGTGCCTTTGGAGGCTGCACAATGTGTGTGGTTGGGTCTTGATCTCCTGGAAAGAAGAGGATATTTAGATCTTTTTGCACAGACTGTTTGAGGTCTCTGCCTGTCGCACACAGAAAGCTGTTTGCCCTCCCTGCTGCTGCTGTGGTTGGATCTTCAGTCAGAGCCTGGTCACAGCACAGGGGTGGTGGTGGGGTGGCTCTGTGGGCTAGAGGTGTGAGACCTTCAGCCTCGCAGGTCCTCACTGTGGAGGAGGAGGGCTGGATTGAGGAGGGGGTGGAGGGATGCTTTGGCTGTAGGGCTTTTGCTGTCTCCTTCCATGGCAAGGGCTGTGTTTGCTGCCAGCCTGCTGAATCTCTCCCTGTTGAAGCCTGCAAGAAGCAGCAGAGCAGAAGGTTGAACAGGGACCCAGGGCTGACTGGCAGTGGAGTAGAAAAGTGGAGTTATGCTCTTCGGGTGTGAGATCTTCCCTGTTTTGTTTGGCTGTTACAGAGGTGGCTTTCCCAGGTGGAGAGAACAGCCTTCTGGAGATGCCCAGCTGCCAACATGGTTGTGTTCAGTTTCTGAATGTCCTGCCTTGTGAAAAGTTTCAGTGCTTCTGCATGCTTTAAGGAAGGCAGTGTGAAAGCTGCTGTCCTAGAAAGACCCTATCTGCACCCAGTTTCCCTGGGACGTGGTGGATCTTGGGTCTTAGTATTGTTGCCCGGGCCCCTGTTACCTCCTGAGGAGGAGGGAGGTTGCTGGAGAGGACAAAGTATAGAGCTTCACCTAGGGAAGCTCATAGGGACAGTGATAGGACCATGTGGGACCTGGGTCCTTCTTCAACTTCTCCTGTGTTCAGCCATGGTAGGGTAGGAACTGCGTGGCATGTTTAGGAGGAGACACGTGTGGTCTGTGGTACACTGGGGCTGGGGGGCAGCATGTGCTTATCTGGTTTTGGCTCATGCTGTGTCCCCTCTGGTGGGGACCTTTCCCTTTAGTGGTTGGCCTCCACATTTTTATGGGTGGGTTCCTGTTTCAGGCTTGAAAGTCAACAGCAAATCCAGCCCATAGCTGACCTGTTTCAACCAGGGGTTTGTTCCAATGATTGTTTACTGGTTTTGGGGCTATTTGAGGTACCTCTGGTGAGCATCTCAGGCACCAGCTCTGGAGCAACGTGTTGGGAGGTAGCTGTTTGGGTGGTAGGACAAGGCGTTGACTGCCCGGAAAGGTGGGAAACAGAGTCCTAGTACCTGGGGGGTGGTGGGAGGTGGTGTTTTGACTGCAGGCCTTTGCTTGCCATGGATGGGGTCCAAGCCCTTTGTGGTGGCACTAAGCCTAGTGATGCTCCAGGAGGAGGAACACACAAACCACACAGCTTCTGCTATTGCAAGCGTCCTGCATGTGCTGTGTGGGAGAAATAATGCCCCTGCCAAGAAACAGCAGGTTTGTCACCCCGAGTAAGTTACTGTCCTGGAGTGGTGGGCAGACCTTGGTAAAGGAGCCCAGGAGCTTCCTGGGGCAGTGGGAAGCCCATGAGAATGGAGAGGATGGCATCCAGCACTGTGCAACCTGCAGGAGACCCGGCTTGCGGAGCTGCGAGTTGGGAAGTGGCTCCTTCACCCCAGCACCACTAACCCCCTCCCTGCCTGTCCTCCCAGCTGCCCCACCAGTAATCTAGTGCTGTGGGCACTGGTGGAGAGCCTGGCAGAGTGTGGAGGGGCTGAGGCTCTGGTTTACTTCAAAATGCAGGCGGGCAGCCGAGGCTGCCGCGAGGCGAGGCGGTGTGGGGCCGTGGCAGGAGGCTGTGGGGATGCTGCAGCTCAAAGCCTGGTCTAAATATTTTTAATTACCCTCGATTTGGAGACCTTCTGTAAACAAACCAGCGACAAGCCACCTCTTTCTCTGTTGCCAAGGCCCGTGCAGAAAATATTTAGATCAGCAGCGAAGGCAAATAACCTTGGTGAGGGGACGTGAGGGGTTTTATGTTGCAGGTTCTTTTCTGCCTGGGCTGGATCTTTATTTATTCGCTGTTTTGTGTCGTGGTTCCCATCACACACGAATTCGGACCATGGTAAGGCACGGATGTTGTCTCCTTTTCTGCAGGACCATCCAACACCCCCCCAAGTATCGCTCCCCCTCCTGGAAAAAGTTATTGTTCCTAGAAAGCAGAGCAGCGCTGCTGGAATGTTAATTGGGGGAAGTGAATAACCACCGCTACCCTCTGCCTAACCTTCCCCAGCCCCCTCTTAACGAGCAAATTGAATTTATTTAGGCATTGAAGGTCCTGTCTCTCCCTCCCCTGGGCAGAATGAAGTGTCCATTGTGCAGCTCCACATTGGGATTTGCTGCCATTTGTTCAAGGAATTTTTTTTTTTATAAAAAAAGAAAGGCAATTTTAAGGAGGTAGGGGGTGTGTGTGTGTGTCCCCTTTTTCTTTTGCCATGGGGAGAGGAGTTGAGTTGTGGCGTGCAGAGGCAGGCAGGGGAGTGGGTTTGTCACCCTTGCTGTTCCCAGAGTGCTGGGATGTACGTGTTAGCCCACCTCTCCTCATCGGGCTCGTGGAGGAGCCAAGGGAGGCAAAGTGCTGCCCGTGTCTGTACGGGGGTTAAAACCCACCGTGCGTGGAGCACAGTGGGTGCTCAGGGTGCTGCCCTCCCCAGCACAGCGTCCCTGGCCCACCTCTTGCCCGGCCCAGCCTCTGTGGCACTGGCACTGGGCTGGGCTGTGGCTGATCCTGTGGTTCTGCCAGTGAGGAAAAGGCTTTGAGGCCGCCTGGGAAAACCTCTGATGTCGCTGCAGGTGGCACAGGCTGAGGGGCAATTGGGGTTTTGCTTCTGCCTTTCTCAGTGGCAAGTGCTTCATCAAGCGCTGCTCTGACGCCCTGCCCAGCCCCAAGCTCTGGTGTGATGGCTGAGAGGATGGTTCCCACAGCTGTGCACGGCTGGATGGGCAGCCCTGGCTGTGTGGCTGCACTCTGGGCTGGGGTGGGGGGCAGCCCCCCTCCTTGGAGCTCGGACAGCCCCACAGCATGAAGGCTGTGGGTTTGAAGGTTTGCCTGCAGGCTCGAAGGTGGATTTGTCTAGGCAAATATTTGTGGTTTTGGTATCCTGGTCACCAGGCTTTGGATTTACCCATTGGAGCACTGGGTGGGTTTTGCTGGTGGCTGTAGGGATGTGGGTAGAGGAAGTTCTGCACCAACATGGGGGAAGAACTTTTCCCCAGTGAGGGTGAGGGAGCCCTGGGACAGGCTGCCCAGGGGGTGTGGAGTCTCCTTCTCTGGAGAGATTCCAGCCCTGTCTGGACGCCGCCCTGTGCAATATGAGCTGGGGAGCTGCTTTGGCAGGGGGTTGGACCTGATGAGCTCTCAAGGTCCCTTCCAACCCCTATGGTTCTGTGATTCTGTGATCTCCATCCCATGGCTGTCCCAGGGCTGCTGACCCTTCGGCCTGTGGTGCAGATGCTTTGCTTAGTTTAAACCCCTGAATTTCAAGTACAAATGAGATCAGCTGGTGGAGTATCTCCAGTGCCGTTTGTTTTGATGCTGAATTTGTCATACAGGGTGTTTATGCTGTTAATTCTTGTCTCCCAGCAGGCTGCTGTTGCTTGCCTGGTGGCTGCTGGCTGCAGGTGCTGAGCTCGCTGGGCTGGGGTACCTGGCTGTGAGGGGGCCCTTGCATCTCCCTAAGGCGCTTCTGCCAAGAGGAGCAGAGCTGCTGTGCTTAGGAGAACCCTGGAAGCTTTAGAGCTGGCCCTGGAGAGGAGAGGAGGTTATACCTGTCTGCTCTCTTGATGAATCCAATGCACATCGATTTCTACTGGCAGCGTTTTGTGGTGTTTTGCCACCTCAGGATTGACCTAGGAGCTTCACCTCATCTTTGGAGGGAGCCTTGGCTCATGGTCTTGGGGTTGGGGATGGAGGGGGGCAACAGGGTGTCAGTGGTGGGATGGACTTGGGGTGTGGGAGCTGCTTCCCAGAGCTGGGATGGAGAGAGGGTGGGCTCCAAGTACATCACTCTGTTGGGTCTTGATAATCTCCATGCTCAGATATCCCCTGTGGTCCCTGCTCTTCAGATCAAGTTAGGGAGCCTGCAGAAAGGAAGAGGGGGGATGCAGGAAGTTTGCAAGTTTGAGGGCTTGGCTGCCTCCCCCCAAATCTCTCTTTTCTTCCATGGGGAAGCCTGCTTGGGGATGGGAAGGCAGGGCGGGGGTCACCATGCCTGTGTGCCCACTCCTTCCCTGGTGTGAGGACCTCTCACACCAGCTGTGCTGTGGGACAGAGCCAGGGTGTAGGACATGCACCTGATGCTGCTCTGATGGTCCTGCCAGTGATGCTCATGGGTAGGGTGGCTTCCCTCCTCCACCGAGATCTCTGTGCCAAGAGGTGAGAGATCCCTGGGCCACGCTAAAGCCCAAAGCCCAGGCTGGCCAGGGCAGGAGGTACACTACCTCCATCCTCCAGAACTTCCAGGCAAACAATAGGACAGATCAAATCACATTGAAAAAATGGGCAGAATGGTTGAAGTAAAAGAAGATAATGCTGCAGAGGTAGCGTTGGGGTGAAAACTGAGGGCTTGGGCTGTGGCTGGGAGGTCAGCTGTCTGCTGGGATGCTCTGTGGGGCCTCAAGCCCTTGGAAAGCAAATGCCTCCTGAGTTGCATGCTGACTTTGGGCAAGCAGGCCTGGAAGGTGTGGAGCAATGCAGCAGCTGTGGGCAGCAGGAAGGAGGTAGTTTGCAACTGGGCTGATGCTCAGCCCTGCCTTGCGCTCTTTTCCTGCCCTTTTCATAGGAGGAATGGAAGAATCTGTTCTGCAAAGCCACTGGGTAGCTCCTGCTGCTTCTCCCAGCTTCCTCTGTGAAGTGCCATGCCATGCTTTGCACTGATGGGTATTGATTGCTGCCACCTCTGTCTTGTGTCACACACCAGCTTCATCTTAATGTGTGTGTTCATGAGGGGCAGGGAACAGCTAAGGCGCAGCAGGAGGCAAGTGCTGGATGTCCGGGAAGGGCCCCAAGGTTCTTGGCAGTAACAGCCTCCACAGGATCCCCCTGTGGAGGTTTGGTGTTTGATGTTAAGTGTGGCAGCCTCAGGGCTCTCGAGGGAACTCATCCTCCTTTGCTTTGGTGTGGGAGGGTCTCACAGGGGGACCCTCCTGTGAACCTCTGGGTGCTGCTGTTACCCCTGCCTGGCCCTGGCCAAGGCTCAGACAGAAGTGAGCAATTTCCCATTGCTAGGTGCGTTTGTTTTGCATATATTAAACCCTTTGTTTTTCCTTCCCATCTACCTATTTGAGTTGTCTGTGCAGCTCCAGCCACTCCCAGTCCCCCAGCCTCTCATTTCCAGCCTCTGCCCACTCTCCCTCACTTCTCCCCTTTGCTGCCCTCTGTGCAGCTGCTGCTTCCTGCTCAGCAAGTGGGGAGGCATTGCCAAAGGCGGGAGAGATGTGGGCTGGCGATCCTGTGTCCTGGAGTGAATGTGAGAGGCAGTGCTGGGCTGCCTGGATGTGTGGTGGCAGGTCCTGGCTTTACCCATCCCCTCCCTCCTTTCAGTGCAGGGGAGGGAGAGCAGCACCCAAACCAGACCGAATTCTACATCTCCCCGTATTGCCTTTGGAGACTCTTTGTTGTTCATTTGTTGCTGCTTTGTATATTCATGATTAAACCCACAGCTGTCCAGTGCCTGGAGGGTTTGGAATGAATTAGAATGACAAGAGACATGGTCTTTACAAATAAAGTAATCATTTTTCCCTGCACTTAGCATTCATCCTCTTTCAAAAGTTCTCTGTGTGACGCAGATTTGCTGCACTTTCATGCCGGGACTGTGGGGAGATGTCTGGATCTCTCAGTCCTCTTTATTTCTGTGGCAGACGTGGGTGCGATGACGTGGGAGGAAGGGGCAGTGTGTTAAATGCTCTGATAGTTTTTAATGGTGTCAAAGTCTGCCATTTCAATTGGGACTTTCATGCTAGAGAAGAATTGAAAGGGGAAGATGGGCGTGAAAATCGATGCCGTGGGCGTCCGTTCCTCCACAGCGTCCCTGTCGCAGTGCTTGTTGATCAACCTCCCTCCCTCTGGTCCTGCTTCCCCTCCTGCTGGAGAGTAATCCTTTGCTCATGGCATCCCTGCGTTGCCATGGAAATTGCCAGCCCGCTGGTCGGGCGCTTCACCTCTGCCTGGTGGAGAGCTGGAGCTGGATCCAGTGGCAGTGAGCCCGGCTGGGGAAGTGGCACCCTTCCTGCTGGCTCGGTGGTCGGCACTGTGGTGGCTGGAGGTCAACAAATGTGTGCCTTGCAGCAGTGGGCACAGGTGGCATCGGTGGCCTCCCTGTATGGCACATCCTGCTTGTGTGTTTGATGGTTTATTGCACCTCTTTTATGAGGAGAGGCTGAGGGAGCTGGGCTTGTTCAGCCTGGAGAAGAGAAGGCTGCAGGGAGACCTCATTGCAGCCTGCCAGTCCCTGAAGGGAGCAGAGAAACAGGAGGGGATTCAACCTTTTAAAAGGATGTCAATGGCGGGACAAGGGGGAATGGATTAAAACTAAAGGAAGGAAGGATTAGATGGGATATTAGGGGGAAGTTTTTTAAAGAGAGAGTGATGAGGGGCTGGAACAGGCTGCCCAGAGAGGGGGTGGGTGCCCCATCCCTGGGGTGTTCAAGGCCAGGTTGGATGGGGCCCTGGGCAACCTTGTGTAGCTCCAGGCCTGGAGGTTGGTGGCCCTGCCTGTGGCAGGGGGGTTGGAGCTCTATGATCCTTGGTGTCCCTTCTGACCCAGGCCATTCTATGATTCTCTGAAGTTTATCAGCTCTAGGAAGTCATGGCCTGTGCTGCACGGAGCGTGGTGTGGGAGTGTGGGTAGCTGGTGACCCTGCGAGGCTCCCCATGCCTTCTGGGACCTGGCTTCCATGACCAAGCAGTCCTTCCAGCTTGTGTTCCTGGGCACTGTACGCTCTTCAGGGTGGACTGTGCCACGTGGTGGTGGCAGGTCTTGCGGGAGGTCGGTGGTTAAGCCTTGGAGGCCAGGTTTCTGCGTGAGGGCAGCTGCTCTGTAAATGACACATAAGGGATGTGGTTATGGCACTGGCAGATTACAGATTGTGGAGTGGCTGTGTCCTTGGTCACCAGGGTTGGGTGGAAGGAGATCTTGTGAATCACAGCCTTGCTGGAGGAGCTGCTTGGTGGCACACGGAGCACCAAGACTGCCCCTGCAGCACCACACAGGGGAGAGGAAGGGGTTAAGATTAAAAACGCTGCCTGTGAGCATCCTTGCTGGAGCATGAGAAGTGCTTCCTCCTCAGACACTGTAATTGTCTCGTTCCAACCCCACTTTCATTACACGAGTCATTACGTGTTTGGAGGTGGCTGCTCAGCTCGGGTTTGAGCTGGGGGTGCCACTCCACCAGCCAGCTGTGCGCCAGATGGCATCTCCTATAAACACAGTGTTTGGGTGTACTGATGGAAGGCTTCAACCCATGCTGGTAAGCAGTAAATGCCTGCTGATATTTGGTATGTCTCAAAAACCTCTCTGGTTGTCCAGGCCTTGCTCTAGCAAACCACAGTGGTATATACACTGATGGTGGATTGTGCCACCAGCCTCAGCTTTGCCCGTGGCCTTTCTGGGACCTGCTCTGCCAGCGTGAGACGGGATGTGAGATGGCAGGTTGTAAACAGTACTGTGTCTCAAGGGTTGTTTGGTTTTTTGTTTGTCTGATCTGGTTGTTAAGCGAAGATGAACTGGGCTGTATGGAAGAGCTGAAGTCGTGCAGCAGGACAACCTGGACATTGGGTTTATTTCTGTGTCTTGCAGTTGAAAAGCCAAGTGGATGATGGTTTAAAGTTAAATTTAAATAAATTTAATTTAAAAGAAGCATTTCCCAGTAAAAACCCTGTTGACGGAGTAGCTGCGAAGCTCCCAGGAGCAGAAATACTCTTTGAATTGAAAGCAGGACCCACATTTTGGGAAAAGCAAGCTGAGCCCACCTTCAGCATGGCTTTTTTCTTTCCCTTTAGACAGCACATTTGGAAGGTAAAGTGGAATCACAGAATCACAGAATTGTAGGGGTTGGAAGGGACCTCGAGAGATCATCGGGTCCAACCCCCCTGCCAAAGCAGGCTCCCTAGCTCATATTGCTCAGATAGGCGTCCAGGCGGGTCTTGAATATCTCCAGTGAAGGAGACTCCACACCCCCTGGGCAGCCTATTCCAGTGCTCAGTCACCCTCACTGTGAAAAAGTTCTTCCGCATGTTGGTGCGGAACTTCCTATGCTCCAACTTGCAGCCATTGCCCCTTGTCCTATCCCCACAGACCACTGAAAAGGGGCTGGCTGATTCCCCCTGCATCCCCTGCTTCAGATAATTATAAACTTTGATTAGGTCCCCCCTTAGTCTTCTCTTCTCAAGGCTGAACAGTCCCAGCTTACTCAGCCTTTCCTCATAGGGGAGATGCTCTAGGCCCTTAATCATCTTCGTAGCCCTTCTTTGGACTCTTTCCAGGAGATCCCTGTCCTTTTTATACCAAGGAGCCCAGAACTGGACACAATACTCCAGGTGGGGCCTGACCAGGGCAGAGTAGAGAGGGAGGATCACCTCCTTTGACCTGCTGGCTACACTCCTCCTGATGCATCCCAGGATCCCATTGGCTCTCTTGGCCACCGAGGCACACTGCTGGCTCATGGCCAACCTGTCATCTACCAGGACCCCCCAGGTCCTTCTCCACTGAGCTCTTCTCCAGCAGGTCATCCCCCAGCCTGTACTGATACAAACAGTTGTTCCTTCCCAGGTGCAAGACTTTACACTTGCTTTTGTTGAACTTCATCTGGTTTCTCACTGCCCAGCTCTCCAGCCTGTCCAGGTCTCTCTGGATGGCAGCGCAGTGCTCCTGCGTGTCAGCCACTCCTCCCAGCTTTGTATCATCGGCACTTGCTGAGGGTGGATGTTATTCCCTCATCAAGATCGTCAATGAAGATATTAAACAGGATTGGACCCAACACTGAACCCTGGGGAACACCGCTGGTAACAGGCCTCCAGTCAGATTCTACTCCACGAATCACAACCCTCTGGGTTCGGTCCGACAGCCAATTCTCAACCCACCTCACTGTCCACTCATCTATCCCATGCTTTCTCAGCTTTGCTATCAGGATGTCATGGGAGACTGTATCAAAGGCCTTGCTGAAGTCAAGGTAGATGACATCCACTGCTCTCCCTCCATCTACCCAGCCTGTCATGAGATCGTAGAAGGCTATGAGGTTGGTCGAGCACGATTTCCCCTTAGTGAATCCATGCTGACTACTCCTCATGACCTTCTTCTCTTCCAATTGCTTGGAGATGGCATCCAGAACAAGCTGTTCCATTACCTTTCCAGGGGCAGAGGTGAGGCTGACTGGCCTATAGTTACTAGGTTCCTCCTTCTTGCCCTTTTTAAAGACTGGAGTGACATTGGCTATCCTCCAGTCTTCAGGCACTTCTCCTGTCTTCCAAGACCTGTCGAAGATGATAGAGAGCGGCTCAGCAATCACCTCCGCCAGCTCCCTCAGCTGGAAGAAACGTTGTTCGTTGTCAGGTCTGCTTCTGGCAGGGGAAACACCTGGGGCACATGCGTGGTGGTTGCCTACATGTTGGAAAGCCACGTGGTTAGGAGGGCTGATGTGGTGGGGTGGGCTGGGCAGTGGTGAGTCTCTTCATTCCCCTTTTTTTAAGAACACGTGTTGTCATTAGAGGCTGGCTTGGTAAGCTGTAAACAGAGCAAAGCCTGCTTAATTGCCAATCCAGATGAGATAAAATAGTTTATATAGAGTTTTATAGGGATAATAAACTATTCAGGGAAATTTATGACACGTCTAGCTGTGATCAGGGAACCTTTAAAGGGTTTATTGGGCAAGGATATTGTCTGCTGTGGACACGTCCTGCATGGTGTTGGAGTGGTTGGGCTTGTGCTGTTGGCTTAAAATATTTTGATTTATGCCATTTATTTGCCAGATGATGCCTCTTCCCAGAGGTTCTCCATAAACAAGCCTGGCAGAAACGGTACCATGGACTGGTACTCGGTCACCTCCTAATTTTCATCCAAACAAGAGAGAGAAGCTGAGGGAGATCACCTGCAGGAACCTTCTACAGTTACAAGGCTGGGCTTAAAATTGGGATAAACTTGAATTTACATGCTCAAACTACTGACATCACAGTTTCTGATTGTCCAAATGTGTGTGTGTCTTCCTGCCAGCAACTGAATTGTACCTTTGATATGGGGATGGGGCCTGTCCTGGGAAGGAAGGGGTCAGAGGGAAGGTGAGAATTCTTATGGGGAGGACCCCGAAGTGAACATCTCCTCCCAAATCTGGGGAGCATGGCTCTAATGAACAAGCTTGGATTCTCCTTGTAGGGACCTGGACCCATGTTGCATGGTTTGTAAGAGATGTGAGAGATGGAAAGCTGCTGACCATAATGAATGTGAGATGGCTAATGTGTGTGTCTGTGGGAAGGATCCCAAATCACCCACTGCTTTTAGAGAAGTACCACCTAGGCATTAAGACTTTGTGTAGACCCTTGCCTGCCAAATGCTGTCAGTGATCTTGAGGTAAAAGGGGGCTGCTTTGGGTTTTGAGGCAGGTTGTGTGCAGAAGGAGCTGCTTTACACTTAGCCTAAATGACCACAGAAAATACCAAAACCTCCTGTTCATACACAGCATCTCTACTTCACAAACTCTAACATCTAAGATGTTGGACAGTGCATGGTCTGCCCAGCCCCCATGGGGGTTCCCTCTGCGCCCTGGCTCTGGGTCCCACTGGCACCCAAGGGTGTCTCTGCTGCAGGGATGGGCGTCTCTGCTCGTACTGCCCTGTGCCGGGAGCAGCTGGGTGATGCAGTGTGTGCTGGCCTGGGCAGTGCTGTTCCATCCTGGCGGCACCCTCAGCCCTTTGCAGAGATGGTGAAAAAGCCAAGTGAATCCTTTGTTAACTGTGGTTGGGGCAACCTCACAAAGAGAAGAGGCAGTTCCTTCCTCCCCAGCTGTAGCCGGTTTTGCCCTCCGTCCATGCTTTGGGATGGGTCTGTGCCCTGAGATTGTCCCAACTCCCTCCTTTCTGCCCACCACCACAGCAAAGCCCAGGTGGGACCTCTGGGCTCTGCAGCAGCTTGGCCACATAAGCTCTTGCCTTCCTCATCTGTGTTCTGTATCCCAGTGAGTAGTAGATGTAATTAATTGTGTTGATTCTTGCCCACACCTCTTGCTGTCAGGCTGTGTGGGGCAGAAGAGAGCTGGAAGCAGGGGAGGCCAGCATGGGAGAGGCCCTGTTTCCCTTGTTTAGCTCAGCATCTGAGCAGTTGCCCTAATGTGTACATCATGGAGACAGACCTCCAGGTGTGTTGCCAATCCTCTATTGCTCTCCAGGTCTCTCTGCTCCATTTCAGCTAACTTTTCTTTACGTACATGCTTAGTGTCTCAGGAAACCTTTTTATTCCTCTCCTGGATTTTACAAGCAACTGAAAATAAGAGAAAGCAGGAGCATCCTGTCCCCAGATCGGGGCAGTAATTTTCCATCACACTGTCATTTCAGCAAAAGGGGGTTTGTGGGTCTGTTCCTCTCATACCCACTGCCCTACCATGGCGTGGCTCAGCACTGTGCAGTGACAGCCCCAGTAGTGCTGGCTTCCCCGTGCCCCTCTCCTGGATCCTCTGCTCTGACACAGTGCTGCTGTTTGCTTGCTGATCTGTAGCCCTGCAAAATTCCCAGTACCTGCCCAAGAAGGATGGCTATTTTTGCTTTTCAAGGTGAATAAGATATCTCTAGTTTTCTTCTCTACTGAGCAAGCACAAAATCAATTTACATGAGAGCCTTTTCCCAGTAGCTCTGGGAGCCTGATCTCAATCAATCGTTTGAAAACTGCCTGGAGACGGGAGCAGCGCTTGTATGAACACGGTTTGGAAGCACAGGGTGCTGTGATAGAGCTGCATCCTCCCTGGTAGGTAGGGCTGGGTCAGGATGCTCTGCTCCAGGGGGTGCAGAGTGCCAAGGGAGATGTGGGTGCTGAAAGAACTGGCTGGAAAGATGCTGGGAGCACTGGGACCAGCAGTCCTGATTCTGACTTTGAGCCCTGTGTTTTGTCTTTCTTTTCTTTTTTTTTTAATGAACTTGGCTTAGAAGAGGATTTTCTCTCTTTGCAATAAACAAGGATTGTATGAAATGCCTCATATCTGGTGGTCGCTGCAGAGGGTTCGGTCTGTGCCTTGTAAGGAAACGTGGTGGTGGTTTGCTTTCTCGTGTTGTCACGTCTTCCTTCAATTATGGGATAAATATTAATACCACAACCACCCACTAAACAGGGGCTGCCTGCTATGCCTTATCATCCTGTCCTTGGGCTGTTGGAACAACTTTACAACACCCTTAAGTTTAAAACAACACACACAAAACCCAGTCCCTCTGGATACATTAGAGCTGACCAGCAAATGTGCATTTCATTACCTAAAGTATGCTGGTAGACCCAGAAGAGCGAGCGAGCCAAAGGGAAGTGGACCTGGAAAAGGCTTTGGTGCTAGATAAAATGGGAAAAGTGTGTTTTGGGTTTGTTTTTTTTCCCACCACTCCCCCTTTCTCTTCTTGATTTCTCCTGCTATGAATTCCTGGGTAGGGACATGCATTTCTGAGGGAAGCCCGGGTGCCAAGCTGGAGGATGCACTGCGCAGGCGCAGGAATGTGGGCAGGGGCCAACCAGCTCCATTAGAAGAACCTTGTGTCATTTTATTTTTATTTATTTTTTCTTAAAGATGTCAGTGCTTGGATACGAGTCTGGGGGTAGATGGTTGCTTGGTGTCATTCCTCCACGTGGTTCAGAGCCCCACCGAGGTCCTGCAGTGGGACTGGGGCTTTTGGTGTGCTGGCATCCTTGAGGGGACAAGGACAGGGTGTTCCTGCTCCAATGGGGATGGCTGGTGTGGAAGGGCAGTGGTGATGGGTCTACATGTACCCTGCATGTCTGGAGCCCAGGGAGCTTGGCACTGCCTGGGACTGGCTTCTCCACTGCCAGGAATCCACCGCTGGCACCTCTGCGTGTGTGACTGGCAGGTGTGGCTCAAGGTCAGCCCTGTCCATGCAGATGTATCTCAGCTGAGGACTGCTAACACCCAACCCTCCCCTTACTGCTCGGTACAGACTGCAGACATCAGGGCTCCCCTTTCATCCCTTCTTGGTGGGCTTGGCAGGAAAAGCGCTCGCCTTTTCCAGTGGGATTTTGAAGGCGTCCGTTAGTTCGCAGTGTTGATGATATCTTCTGGTGCTTGGAGTTTGTCATCCGAGGCCAAGCTGTGCAGCACAAGGATCCTATGTTGGCCCTGACGTGCTGGTGGGGCTGGGGCAGAGCTGATTTCCACAGGCTTCAAAGAGCCACACAGCGAAGAAATGTGTAAGGAGTTATCTTCTCTTTTTTTTTTTTTTTGAGGAATGTTTTGCTGTTGAATGACTGGCTCCTTGTTAATGCAGAGCAAGGATTTTTATTCAGCAACGTCCACCTATCCCACTGCTTCCCCTCCAAGAAAAACACAGTGAGCTGTCTCACCAGTTCCACCAGACTGGTCTCACGGAGCAAAACCCGGCTGGTGGCTCCATGCAGGGAGTGTTATTGCATGTGAGAAGATGAGTCACCATCAGTTGCTTGGTCAACAGCAACTGTGTGCGTTTTCTCTGTCTGGTTTTGGACAGTTTGAGAGATGTGCCAACTCTACCCCTTTTTTAGGTAAAAAAAGAGCTGAAGAACCCATATTTGTTCAAATTAAAGAAAATTCCACCAGTCCAGGTAACATGAAAGAATAGTAGTGGCTGCACCTGTAAGGTCTAAAGTTCCTCATGAAGTGCTCAATGGACATCTCTGCCCTGAGTGTACAGTTCTGGGAACTCTCTGCTGTCATCACTGCAGCATCCACACCAGGACTCTTCATGTTAAGATACTGGTTTACAATTTTATACTGTTTTTAGCCTGGGAGATAAACTGGATGCTAGTTGGAAAGCAAAACTTTTCTCCTCTGCTGGCAGCTGTGGTGGTGTGAACAGTGGGCTGGGGAAGCCGTGGCTTCCTCCCTTTGTCCCCTCTTCACCAGGACTTATGAAGTGACTCTTGATGAGGGGAGCACCTTGCAAGTGCTGCAGAAGAGGCAAAGTGAAGGCCCCCACCATGGGAGTGGGGGTGTGATGGAGGGATGGAAACAAGCAAGTCGGGTGTTCCCATCCCTTCCCATCCCAGGCTCCTGGTGCCAACCTCCCTGGCAGCACTTTCACTGCCCTGTGCTCTGTGTCCTTCTGCCCACTTCCCTTGGGAGTTTCTCCATGGATTCACTGTTTCTTGGGGATGTGGAGTGTGGGGTGAAGCCCCTTCTCTGTGCTACCAGCTGTGGAGAGGACCTGCTGTCCTCTGTGCCCGTGGCCGGGGCTTTTTGCCTGCGTCAGGACTTTGCAGTCAGCAGGCAGCACGAGCAGGATGGGCTGTGATCTACAGCAGCACCTTCAGGATGTCTGGTGTGGTGGGCTCATGGGAGAAGGCAACTTGCTGAGCTGAAGACTCTCACTGGGTCTTGCTTTTGATCCTGCACGGCTGCTGCAAGCGGTCCAACCTGAACGTGTGAGAGAAACACACCAGGATGGTTTCAGTTTTTACTTTGTTCTATGCTGATTCATAACACTTTGGATGGGCACGCTGCTCATCTGTGCTGAAGCTGCCTGGCACAGGTGGGGCTTTGCTGCCATGACTGAGAACCAGGCCATGGTTGTTGGGCTGTTCAGCCTGGAGAAGAGAAGCCTGAGAGGGGATCTGATCATGTTTATCAATATCTGAAGTGTGGGACACAGGGGGAAATGGGCAGCCTCTTCTCAGTGTCTGTGGGGACAGGACAAGGGGCGATGGCCTCAAGCTGGAGCACAGGGAGTTCCGCACCAATATGTGGAAGGACTTCCCGGTGAGGGTGAGGGAGCCCTGGGACAGGCTGCCCAGGGGGGTGTGGAGTCTCCTTCTCTGGAGATATTCAAGACCCGCCTGGATGCCAACCTGTCCTAGGGAGCCTGCTTTGGCAGGGGGTTGGACCCCGTGGGCTCTGGAGCTCCCTTCCAACCCTGAAGACTCTGTGATTCTGTGTATAAACCTGGGTATCAGCACGAGTGACAACACATCGTTGTTTCCTGGGGAGCTGCAAAGGGTCCCCAGTTCAGCACTGGCTGCCCTTGTTACAACAAACAAGTCTAATCCTGGATGCAAAGTTCCTGACAAGCTGCTCTTCAGTGTTTGCCCACAGGATGTGATCAGGAGATGATCTGCACACAGTAGTGGGTCTCTTTATTCAAGATGAGTTAACCCATACCATAGGTCTCAGTGTATACCTCAGCCTGAAACCTCCCAGCTGCCTAATACAGCGATGCACATGCTGCAGGATGTGTGAGTGCTGAGCGAGCTGGTGGCTTTGGGTGGCCCTGCTCATGTCTGGTGGCCTGGCTGGTCCCAGAGCCCCGTGCCAGGGGCTTTGTCTGTGTCAGCAGGAGGTGCTACACTCTTCCTTTTGCTGTTAGGGTTTTAGGATTTCAAGTGTGGGGGGGTGTTCAGAAGCAGAATTTATGTGGGTTTTGGTTTTTTTCCCCCTGTCTGTGGAATAGTTGTGCCAAAGTGTGTGGGGTGGAAGTGGGAGGAAAATGGGGACTGGGTTACTGCCCTGAACTAACACTTGGGTAGAGGGCAGAGCCTGGGGATAGAGGATGCCCTGTGCCCTCCTCTGCCATGGGGCAAAGGCGCTTAGCGGTGGGACTGAGGGAAGGAGAAGTCGTCCAACAGCCTCTGGTGCTCAGCAAGGGTCCCCAGCCAATGCTCACAGCACCGGTGCCCACAGCCCAGGCTCGCATCTAGGTCCAGACACAATGTCAGTGCAGTTGGGGTTTTCCGAATGACTTGTGCTGTGGTCCCAGGAGGAGATTCTGGCAGGCCCAGTGGACACCCCTGCTGTGGCTCCTCACATGTCACACCTGCTCTTCCCTTGCTGTCTGTGCTCAGTTGTGCCGCTGCCGGCCTGTGCTGTGCGGGCAGAGCCTCCTTGGGCCCGTTCTCATCAGCTGGCTCTTCTGTGGCCTTTTACCCTTTCCCTGTGTGCGCTGGGGGAAAGGGGATGGTTTAACCCACTGAACCAGTCTGCACAGCAAATGGTCCTACTCTCTTCTTCTTCTCTCTTCATGTACACTTCAGGCCTCCAATAAGTGCCTTCCCTCTGCCAGCCTGTTTCAGGGCGCTGGGCTGGTCCGTGTGCTGGGAGGAAGATGCCTCTGATGGGGGAACGATGCTGGATTCTTTTCTGCAGACCTGCAGCAGCAGCTGGCCTGGTTAGTTCGAGTCACCACAAGTTGGTATAGATGTGCTGAGCTAGCATCGACCTTGGGCGTTTAATGGGGCTGCTTGTATCAGCATCCCCCAAATATCACTGTTTTTACTTAGAAGGTGTTTTAGAAGGACCACTGAATGCTGCTGTGCTGGTGCACTGACCTCATCTTTCCCCAAGGGATGAGACGAGTGTCATGGCATTCACACCCTGGGTTTGAGAGCCTCCTGAAGCCCAGGAGACCTGCCAGAGGCAATACTGAAATTCACATGTGCACTTAAACCTAATTTTGAAATTGATACTAAAGGGCTTTTTGAAGGAGAAGGCTGGGCAGGGGTTAGGCTCAGGATGCTGGTTCCATGGACCATGTGTGGTTGTAGCCCTGGTCTACACCATACCCTGCAGGTGTGTTCTCCTTGCAGTGTCCCCATTCTCCTCTTCCCAGTCCCACCAAGTTTTAGTTATTTTCTATAAGGAACACCGTGCACTACTTCAGAGCCTCCTGAAATCTCCACTTGGCATTAGGAGCCTGTTTCCTCTTGCAAAAGTAGAAGGGAAGCAGTTTTCCATGGGCTGAACCACACAACCTCTGTTCCTGCACAAAGTGATCTCAGCCATCTCCCTCTGCATCTCTCTTCCCAAATGCCACTGCTTCACATGTTTTAAGGTTTTTTGCATCCCACTTGCATCTCCTGACATCCACTCCTTGCTCTGGGCAGTGAAAATGGACTGTAGGTGCAACCACAAGAAGGAAAGGTGGAGATCCTGTGGGCTGGCACGTTGCTTAAGGCTTTTTCCCCAGCAGATACTTCCCTTATGGGTAGTGGTGCCCTGTTAAGGTTGTGCAAGCTGGGAAAGGATTTCTTCAAGGGATACCCATGGCAAAAACCAGCCTGGAGCCTCTGTCCTCTGCCCTGGGCTGTGCTGCCCAGATGTTGTCATCCCTCACTGGGGATGTGAGCTCATATCTTGCACCAAGACCACACGTACAGAGGGACCAGACACGAAGTCTCCAGGTGCTCTGGATCCCAGTTTGGCTCAGCAGCCTGTGCTGCCCGGGGGTAGTTCCCTCTCCCAGTATACAGAGGTTTGAATGAATCCTCCTCCCGCAGGAGCAGCGTGCGTGTGCTGGTGTTAGCGAGTGTGTGCGTGGGGGAGTGGTGTCTCTGTGGGGGTGGTACCCTACAGAAATACCTTTCTGTAAACAAATGGATAAAGGAATTGCTGCTCAGGGATGTCCCTGCAGAGGAGCTCTCAGGATGTCTGCAAACCTTCTGTATAACCAACTTTATTTGACAAATACAGGGCTCCATGGCTTGTCTGGGGGTGCTGTGCCCTTGAAGGGAGGCTGGGGATGGTGGAGCTGGTGGGCAAGTGAGCTTTCCTTCTTGCCCTGGACATGCTGGGGCACCTGCAGGGTTTATCCACAGCGGTGTCAGAGGCTCCAGTGGTGGCTCTGCCTCTGGTGGCACCGTGGCTCGGGCAGAGCAGAGCGGGTGTGTGATGGCACGGTGCAGAGAGAAGGGACTTCTGGTGTGCTGCTGTGCTAGGTAAGGAGCTGGTTTGTTGGGCTCTCTGCTCCCCTTGCTCTCAAGGGATGGAGCAGTGGCTGGGGCTGAGCAGTGCCCAGCTCAGGTCCGGACAGCAAGGCCAGTGCCTGGGTGGCCTGGAAGCACAAGGGTTGTTCTGCTCCTGACTGCAACCACAGCTGCTGGGTCAGGAGAGAGCCAGTGCGCAGTGCTCAGAGGGAAACCTGGTCTGGCTTCAGCAGCAGAGCTAAATGTGAAGAGATGGCAGTGTGGGGTTGCTTCAGAAAGGCAGATACCTGGTTCTGGAGGTGGCCAGGCTGCTTCTGCGCTTCCGCCTGCTCAGCACCACTGCAGAGTGGAAGCGATGCCAGAAGGCAGAGCCTGGGTACTGGTGCAGGACAGCGTTTCCCAGCCCTGAGCCCAGAGAGCTGTGATCTCCTCGTGGCACTGAGTGAGCTGGGAGAGCTCCTGGAAGGGCTGAAGATGGCCGAGGCAAAGCCCAGCAGCCCTTTTTACACAAAAATAAGAGGCTGAGTAGGACAGGGGCTGCTGTGGAGGGCTCGTGGCTTTGCAGGGGAAAGCTGTGATATGCCAGTGGTGGGATCAGAGAGGGGATTCCTGTGGGGAAGGGTGGGAAGAGAGCAGGGAAAAGGAGGCGGGGAATGTGAGAGAGCAGAGCCCTGGGGCAGGAGCAGAGAGGGGCTGGGGGCAAGCAGGGGGTGCCCCACATCTAGCACCCCCCATACATGCTCCTTTTGGTTCTCTAGCGCTGCGTGTCATCGTGTCTCTGGAGTTGGGGGGTTGCAGCTCCAAACTGCCCCGTTCCCTCCCAGGCTGGTTTGGGCTCTGCTCAGCAAGTGGAGCTGCTACAGCAGCCCGGCCTCTCTTGTTTTACAGGGGCACAGCTGGGGCCTCTCGAAACTTGAAGCTCCCCACAGGGAGTCATTTACGCCCCCATCTGCAACGTGAGTGTCGGTCTGTACGCTGGGGAGCACTCTTGTCTCTCCATGCACATCCTGTGGCAGATGCTGGGAGCGTTTGTGCTGCGCAGCACGCTTGGGAGTCCTGGGGAGACCTTCCTATGGGTGGTGCAGCTTTCCTCCTGCCGTTCACCCACTCACTCAGAAGTGATTCTGTGGGCAGGCTGCGATTCCTGTTTGTAACCATGATTTATCAGTGGTTCTGCAGGATGGAGCTGCTCCATGAAATGCTTTTCCCTGGCTAAGGGGTTTTGTTTCCAGGCAGGGAGAAGAAGTGCTCAGGTAGGGCAGGAGCTGTGCAGCTAGATGCTCAGAGGGCATTTTTGAAGATGTCCTACGCAGGGCAACTGTTCCATTTCAGGGCTCTGCATGCTCAATGTGAACAAGTGAAGAGTCACTTTGACTTTTTGTGGGTGAAGCTCTCAGCAGTAAAAACACCCCTTTTCCTGTGACACAGAGAGAGAGAGGAAGGAAAGTCAGGATGGGCACCGAATGGTTGTGGAACTAAAGCTCCTCTTTGGAAGAGTTCATGCACTCATTTTCTTTGCTGGATCCCTATGAGCCTGGTGGCACTTGGGTGCCTCAACACAGCAATGCTCTTGTTTTAATGCCTGCCCTTTCCTGAGTTGCCCCTCGGGCTGTGTTTCAGAGGTTCCCATCTTCACCCCCCGATGAATCAGAATACGAGGCAGGTTTGGCTGGCACAGACCACCCCTGCCCTCCTGGCAAAAGGAGGCACTGGGCTCCATCTTCCCAGGCTGCTCCTGGCTGAGGAGGATGCTCAGGGCTTGTTTTTCTTCTGTGGGTGCACTGTTCTGCCTGTAAAACAATGCAGCAGAGGTAGAAATGCTAAATGAAAACCATCCCTGGTGTCTGATGAGTTGGTTTGATTTTGCCTAGGCTGAGGGGGGGAGTGCTGCTTGAGCTGGACAGGGGTCTGGGCTGGGTAGCTGTGGCCACAGGCACCGAGTGGTGTGCAGCAGCTGGCTCTGCCCTGGTTAAACTAGAGGCATGAGATGAAAAGAGCTCAGACCTGCTGATGGTGAGCTGGGATGAAAGCACTATCTCGAGCCTGGCATCCAACAGGTTGTGGTTATCTATGGAACCAGAAAGTGCTTCCTCGCAGCTCCAGGAGAGCAAGCGGGCAGGGTCAGCTTCCTCTTTCTGATGTGTTTGTAAGCACAGACAGAGGATGCAAACTTGTGTGCTCTTCAGACAGCAGGGAGAAGGACGTAGGATGTTTTTTCCTTCACCAGTGCCAGTCACAGCAGGAAGGACCAGCTTCAGAGCCCGTCTGCCAGTGCCAGTGATGTGGAGGAGCTGAGCAGTTTATGCTGTCCTGAGTCAGACACAGGGGTCTGGGCACCTGATGCTTTCCATGCCTGGAGTTTTCCAAATGCCATTCAGGTTTTCCTGGCTGCTCTGGGTACTTCTTGAAGAAGGTCAGTGATCAGAGCCTGTGTGCCCACATTACACTAATACACCACACATGGTCTCTGGCCTGGCTCAGCCTGTGCATAGCTGTGAGCATAAAAGTAGCTTGGTTGTGGCCAAGGAGAGGAGAAATCTCCTTGGTGTCAGTGCAGTCTGCTCAGAGGCTTGCAGAGGGGCAGCTAGGGGCTGGGATGGGTCTCCCTGGGCAAGGGTCTCCTTGAGACGTGCCAGCCTTCATGAGACCTGGCAGCCCATTCACTTACCCCATTTGTGGATTGCTCCTTTTGCTACTCGCTGTTACTCAGCCCCCACATTTTGTGGAATACTTAATGACAGTGGTCCTTGGTGGGATCAGAGGCTGAGGGCAGATGGGTCTCTGTGAAATGCTGAGTGGGGACGTATGGGATACAAAGCTTGCTGGAAGCCTGGAGAGCTGTAACTGCAATATTTGGAGCTGTCATGAACTGATCCAAACCAGATTATCTGTATTCATGAGATTTCTTAAAGGGACCTTCTCACTTCTTGGGACATTATGACAAGGCTGTGACTGCCATGTCCTCGCCTGATCCAGAAGGAGGTAGTTCTGAGCTGAGAGGAGTGGGAATGAGCAGCCGTGGGGGAAAGTGCTGGTGGTCCTGCTCAGCACTGCTGCTCAGAGGTGTTCCTGGCAGCCCAAGGGAGCCCGGTGTTAAATATCATTTTAATGTGGACAGCATCCCCCTAAATGAAGCAGAACGCAACGTGAGATGAATCAAAACTCTGGTAATGGTGGAAAATGTACATGGCTTTTAGAAAGTAATATTAGTGTGGGACTCAGTGTATGTGTCACAGGAGATCTTGAAAGGTTGGCCCTTTGCTCAGCCAAAGAAGGCAGGAGAAAAACCCCCGGCTGCTGCAGTGTCCCCAGTGAACCTGTGGTGGTGGGGCTAAGGAGGCAGGAGAGGAGCAGTTACATAGGGGAGAGGTTTGCCAGAGGGATACTCGACTTGTGCCACCCTCCCATCAGCAGCTTTGGAGAAAAGGGAATGGGGGAAGAGGAGAGGGAGAAATCTTCCGTTGCCATCGTTGTGTGGGGTAAAGGGAAAGTCAGAGCTTCCCCCCCTTTAGAGTACCCCCATCCTGGGGATTTAAACACTGGTTTTAAAAGGAGAATAAAAAATAATGAGGACATGGATAGATGGTTTCTTTTTATCTCTACAGCTGAAGAGATAAATGTGACATTAATTATATGATATAGCTTTGAAAGTCATTATATATCTCTGGGTTTTTTTTAAAAGGGGTTTCAGATTTCTGTCTGGGACTAATAAGGAGGGACAGTTTTGAAAAAACTTTAAAGATGATCTGTTGGGAGAGAGTTTGCTGTCTTAATTTTCTCTTGTGTAGATGAAGCTTGTTCAGCTCTCCCGTCTCTTGCATTGAGTGTGTGTGTGTGTGTTTGAAGGAGATGCTGATAGAGGGAAAACCAGGGCGGCTTGTGAAGTTCAATAGGAGAATATGGGCTTTTGTATGGGTGGGGGGTGAATGGGGCTGTGGGAGGGGGAAGCATTGAACTCTGCACCCCTCTGTCCCAAGGAGAGAGGAAATGAGGGCTGTTAACATCACTGAGTAAGCAGTCTGCGTGCTTTTCTCGAGGTCTCAGGCATCTGCCTCCTTGGCTGGGCTGCAGTAGAGCAGGCAGAGCATCGAGAGGGCTGAGCTTAGCACAGCATTTCAAGCGCTGGGCTAGCTGCCCTCCCCACCCTGGGTACTGCTGCCCGGGGCTGGCTGGAGCAGCTGGAGGTTTAGCTTTGGGCCCAGCCCTGCTTCTCAGGTTGGTGGGGGCTGGTTTCTCTTCAAGGGCTTGGCTGGACATTGAGGCTCTTGGTGCCCTGTGAGTGCTGCTAGCCAGATTGCCGTGGCCCATTGAGCACATGGGTCGGTGGCCAGGAAGGTGCCTGTCGTACAGAGGGTGGTATCCTGGCTGGGGCTGTGCTGGTCAAGGGACATCTCAGAGGGAAGTAGGACTTCTCACTGGCAAGGGGCTCGCCAGGTCACTGCCCTGAGCCTTTCTGCTCTTGATATTGGATTGGTTTCTGGTTGGGGTGTAGTAGCAAACCTGAGAAGCTGTATTTGAGCCAGCTTGTCAGCTGCAGCACAGCGAGGAGCTGTGGCAGGCTGGGGTTTAACCCTGGCTTGGAGCAGGCGGTCCCATGTGAGTCAGCGGTGGCTGGGGGCTAGAGGGGATGCCCACTCATGCTGCCCAAAGTCAGGAGCTTCTGATGGTGGTCTCTTGGTGAGTATAAAGTGATGGGTGCTAGGAGAGGTGACAGTTTGCTTGGGATAGAGGGAAGAGATTACAAAGTGTGGGCTTGGTCTCTAGCTGGGATCAAATCCTTGTGCCAGAGCCAAACGAGGCCCAGGCTGTGGGTGGGGAGCAGGCAGCGGTGGGTCTTGGGCACCCTCTGGAAGGAAATCTTGATCCATGAACAAAGAAAACAGTTCTAAATAGAAGCTTAAATAAAGCAGGACTCCTTAAATGGGGGTTTGCCGCAGACTGCTTGGAGGACGCCATGGTGAGGTCTCTTGTGTCAGCAATTGTTGGTAGAGTCCTGCAAGAAGGATTATTCACTCCTGTTTGCTGAAACTCTCCATGAGAGAGGGTTTGTGATGCTAACCTAGGCAGGGTGTGCTCAGCAGGGTGTTCAAAGGAGTAACCGGGGCTTTTCCTACCAAGAATTGGTTGGAAATCCATCAGCATGAGGCTCTGAGCTGCTGGAAGGGCTGTGAGGGAGCCCAGGGAACCTGGTGCTTTCCTGGCTGCCTCCTTGGTGTTTTGGCAGCTGGCTCTGGGGGTCTGCTGGCAGTGGCTGCAGGCAGCAGAGATGGGCTCTGGGGCTGTGAACATGCCCTGTTTGAAGAGCTTGTGGAGTCTCCTTCTCTGGAGACATTCAGACCTCACCTGGATGTGTTCCTGTGTGATTTAGTCTAGTGATCCTGGTCTTGCAGGGGGATGGACTCGATGGTCTTTCGAGGTCCCTTCCAATCCCTGACGAGTCCATGAAAGAGGAAGCCTGTGTGGTTTGCCTGTCTGGCCAGATGAATGCTGTGGTGGCCCTGGCTTTCCTAGTTAATTTGGGCTTTAGGTGCATCCCTGTTTACCCTGTGCATTTCTCCAGAGCAGCTGCATTGGAGGCTGAGGCAATGGCAGGAGGAAATAGCTGGTCCGTGGAGCCCCGCTCTGAATCGGTGCCTGTGGCTCGGGCCAGCTCCAGCCTTGCAGTTGGTGTTGGCTCTGTGTGGGTCCAGGGATGCACGCCGTGGGGCTCGGCACGCCGCAGGGCTTGGCATGCTGTGTGCATGAGAGATGGGGATCTGTAAGGGCTCAAGCTTGCATGGTGTGATGCTTCTTAAAAACGAGCCTGCTGCGTGGCACACCGTAACTGGGCTGTGGCTGAGCTCGGGTCCTGCTCTGTGTTGTGCCCCCACAGGTGAGGAGCAGCCTGTGGAGGGGGAATGGCTGTTTCAAAGGGCAGATCTTTCCAGGATTTGTTACTAGCTTGATCCCCTTCTTGCTGTTACCATTCCGGTGAGGAACATTGTGTGCAGAGCTGTGCCCAGGGGAGCCATGGGGCCCTGTGGTCCTGCTCTGCAGCCAGGCTGGTGAGGGGATGTAGGAGCTTTGACTTTCTCCCACCAAGGGACCTGCGGGGTGTTCGTGGCCACTCACCGCAGCTCATCTGCACAGGCAGAGTGGCTTTGCTGCTTGGCCAAGCTCTGCCTTGAATGAGTCCTTCTGGCACGGGGTTCCTCTCCTCTTTCTCCATCTCTCCATGCAATGGGCATAATCTCCTGGGCAGCGAGGAGCAGAGGAGGCTCTTGGGTCATTACTGCTTTGCCCAGCAAAGACCACTGACTGCCAGGGGCGGTGGCATAAGGGATATTGTGCTTTGCAGTCACTACCAGACATGGGCTGGAGGGGACGGGGAGCACAGAGACTTGGTGATGGGGAAGGCAGGACATCAGTGATGGCCACCATGTGGAAAGGCAGCAGGAAAACAACCTCGCGCGAAAGGGGGGAGGAGGGAGGATCCTGCTAGTGTCAGTGTCCTCCTTCCAGCACAGGATAAACTTTGGGAAGTCATCCCAGAGAAGCGCGTGGCGGAGTTAGGGTGGGATGGGTGTCTAGAGTACATGGTGGCTGTATGATTTTTATAACGTTCATCTGCACACTTGCTGATGAAAGGCTAATAGCTCCCGTATGGCATTGCTGGAGGGGACTGCATCTTGCTACCAGAGATGGGCTGTGGGGAAAAGCCGGGAGGCTCAGACCCCTTCCAAGGAGGGGGGGATTTTCTCCTGCCTCCCGTGGTGGCCAGGAGTCTGACGCAGCCCTTGCCCATCAGAGCATGTTATGTCTTGGCATCTTCCCGAGGCAGGATGATGCAGTGCTCCTCCTCCTCCCTGATGGATGGTGGCTGGGCAGGCTGGAGGACCTGCCTGTGGCACAGCAGGATTAGGTCACCCTCCACGGTGGCTCCTGCTGTGTGGTGGCTGCGTTTGGCAGCGGTGGCCCTGTCTAACCTCCACCACAGGTCCTGCTAATATTTGCTTTATGACATATCTTTGATAATGTTTCGTGAGTGCCCGGCGAGGCCCTATAACTCAGCAGCGCCATTCCAGCCCGCATAGCTTTAGACCAACAATAACAAAAATAAATCACTCCACACTTTCCATCGAGTGTATATTTAGACGTTACTCCACACGAGCCACCAAGAGAAAATGATGTGTTTATGGGGCCAGCCTCACACCTCCCAGCACATGCCCCCACGCCGGTGCTCCCTGCAACCCGTGACGTTCGGTCATGCAAGGATGCAGACTCCAGGGTCACCCCTCTGGGTGCCTGTCAGCATCTCAGTAAATCGTGGAGATCCCCATGCCCTCACCCAGCATGGGCTTGAACCTTCCCTCGAACGCAGGGGCTCAGCTGAAATCGCCCCAGAAGCTTTTGGGGGGGGGGGGGGGGGGGGGAGGCACAGCGCTGCCCCCCGCAGGCGGCTCCCCCTTCCCGCTGGCGCGGCCGAACACAGACTCTCATTTACACTCGGGATCAGCGTCCCTTCTCCTGCCGGCCGCCTCCCGGCTGTTATTATAAACATGCCAACCTCAGCGACCACCTTTCAGCTCCAGAGTTTGCTGAGAAAACAAAAGCGTGTGAGCCTGTGGGGTTGTTCTTCCCCACTGCGCTCAGGGAGGCTGCGGGCTGCCCTTGGCTGCTGCTTCCAGCCTGGTTTTGATGGCAGCTCGGGGCAGTACCTGCTGATTAACAAAGAACCCTCAAATGTGGCCCTTGTCAGCTGGCCCTGCTGCTGGGGGGGGTTCCAGGGAACTCCCCCCACTACAGAGGGCGATGCTGTCTGGTTTGGAGCATCATAGGGTGGGTAGGCAGGGGATGCTCGCTGTGCTTGGCCTCGCCTGAGCAAAGCGATGGCTCTCAGCGTGGCCAGCCTGGCAGGTTTGTAAAAGGTCTGGCTGTGGAGTTTGTTCTCCAGGAGAGCTGGGCATGTGTGTGCAGGAGGGGGTGGGACCCCTTGAATTGTGGAAACCTGGGTGCCCTCAGTCTCGCATTGCTTTGGGATATGTGGATGGGGGGTCTGGGAGAGGAAGAGACACAGCTGAAATGTTGTCAGGCCTCCTAGTGCAGAGTGCTTGGGGCTGCAGGGACCCAACCTTTCCAAGCGGTCCCAGACTTTTCTTTTATCAGGAGTTTTGGTGTTTTGTTCCTGACTCTGTGTGTTGGGATACAGACAAAGCTATTCTTTAGTCCTAGTTGGACTAGTCCCAGTCTGACACCAGTTTCTACCATGTCTCCTCTTGTCTAAAGCCCTATTACCAGTTTGTGGTATGAGGAGCGCTTCCAGTCCCTGACCTTCAGGTTCATGGTGCTTAATGTGCTATTCCATAACCTCCAGGTGGTTGGAAGCCCCGACATGCGTGGCTGTGGTCTCCATGGCACACCATCTCACACCCCCTTCCTGGGCAATCAAAGGCTGGGGAGTTGCTTTGGGACGGGGTTCTGCTGCTCCAGGTTCTTTGCTGAGCTGCCCCAAGCCTGGGGGGCTGCAATGGGCCCTTTTGCTCTTCATACCCTCCCCCCATCCCCGTGGGACTGAAAAGCAGGAAGCCCCTTCTCTGTAGTGCTCTGGAGCCACTGGTGTTGGTAGGTATGCATGTGCTCAGCCTGCCTGAAGACACTATGTGTCTGTCCCTCTTTGATTTCCAACTAGGTATGGATTAACCCCTGTGTGTTCAGAGGGAATTCCCACCAGCTCCCTGCAGCTGCAAGAGAAGGTGGGCAAAGCAGAGCAAAGCCTTAGGCTCTACCCCCATTCCTTGATGCTGCTCCCCACAGCAGGGTGCCAGGGCAGGAGCACAGCTGCCTGCAGCTCTGCAGCATTCTCCTGAGCCCTTCACACATTGCTGGTGCAGGGAGGGATCAGTCAGGTCTGCTTCACCCCACCTTCGAGCATCCTGTGGCTGGCCGCCAAGGCTGGAAAAGCACCGAGAGCTGGGAACGCCCTGGGAAGAAACAGACGTGGGGTCTGGGGTGTTGCCGTCTAAACTTCTGCCTCTAAAAGCAGCATAGTCCTGGGGTGGGTGTGTGCAGGGAGGAGACGCTGTCTCAGCTCAGCCCAGCTTTGCTGGTGGCCTTGGGCAGCTGCTTGGCCGCTGAGTGCTGGAGAGCCCCATCTCCACGCTCAGATGCCAAGCCCATGCGAACTGCTCGGCTTTCCTTGTGTATCTGTCCAGCCCTAGGTGCATGGTGCTTCGCTTGGGTGGAGCAGTGCTGGAGCATGAGTAATAATCCAAACCAAACTGGAACTTGACTCTTCTCCCTGCCGTGAGTCTTTGCCCTGATCTGGCTTTGCGCTGTACAAACCCCCTTTTTCCACCAGAAGAGAACATGGGAGTGATGTTTCGTTTGAGGACGCTTTCTCAGTGATGGGGAGCTGCTGATGCTGGGGCCCTTCTGAGTCAGAGTCACTGTCCTGCTGCATTGCTTCTTCCCAGTGTGTGTTGTGGCAGAGAGCCGGGAAGGGAGAGGGCAGGGAGCACCTGGGGCAGAGGGAGGCTGGGGGATTGCTCGTGGAAAGTGGACAGTCCCCCCAGGCACGTGTCCTCCTGGTCCTGGTGGTGAGTAACTGGCTCATGGAGGAGAACAAATGCACATTGAGGAGGATTTGCTTGCAGGAGCATCTTGCTGTGAGGTTAGGACAGAGGCTACTGCAAGAGGAGGAGATGGCTGTAGCCTTCAGAGCACCCAAGAGCCATGCATGGGATTGCCTTCGAAAGCAGCTGGCCCTTGTTTTCCTGGGGGGCTGGCTGGGACACCCCAGCATATTGTCTGGAGCCAGGAGATGTGTCTGCTCCTGTGGGATTCACCTGTCAGATCACATAAAGAATGGGTTTCCCATGCATCCCCACCTCTGAGCAGCTCTGCCTGGAAGCACGCTGGGGGCTGGCCTTGCCCTGTATGCACCTTGTTGGGATTGCCCATCGTAGCTTCCAGGCCTGGACTAAGAGCACAGAGGCTTTCCCACAGTAGCCTGTGGAAGCCAGTGCTGAGGTTTCTTTTGGCTTCAGGAGTTTCAGATAAGATCTGTCACTCCTGCTTAGCCCCATCTCTGCTCCTGAGCCCAAGCTCACCTGCCTTGGACTGCAAGTGATGGCAGCAGCAAAACGCACGTAGACCCTGTTTGCTGCAGGGCTGGTCTTGAGCATTTGCCATTGAGTATCATTGAATCAGCGCAGTTCACAGCCTGCCATCAGTGGAGCTGTTGGGGTTTGGAAGCAGACTGTGCCCTGGGATCTGGCTGTGCAGCTGCTTATACACAGTAAAGGCTCTGCTGAGTGGGTCTTGTCACCTCAGCATTGCTGGGCAGGCAGATCTCAGGCTCCAGTGTTGTGCTAAAGCGTGGCTGTGCAGGGATGGTACCTGGTCTCTGCACCTGGCAGGGAAGGTAGCCCCAGCTGTGGCAGAGAGAGGTGTCCCAAGATGTTCACTGACCTCGGAGATCCATGGAGCCAACCCACGCTGCTGCTCTGGAGGCATGGATACTGTCACATGGGTTTACATGGACAGTGCTGTGTGGTCTGCTGAGACAATGCTAAGTGAGTCTGCATGGACCATCATAGGAGAGCCAAGCTCTGGCTCAGCCCTGCCTGGCTGTGGAGCCCCTGGCTCCATCCCTGGGTCATGGACCAATTCCCAGAGTGACCCTGCCCTGTCTCTGCAGATCTGCCCAGGGAGCACCAGGCCTAATCCTGACCCTGACTTGTCAGTTGACATCCCAGTGTGACCTCAGAGCTGCCTCATCACCACCAACATGCTGGTGATTTGGACTCTTGCTTCAACTTAGCCATGATCTCTGGGGCTGCCCTGCGCCTCTCTGCAATGGTTGTGTCCTGCTGGCCATGGGGCCCCCAGCTCCTTGGCTCTTGCTGCACCCCAGCAGTTCCCACTGAGGCTTGGGAGCAAGTTGAAAACGCTGCTCGGTGCTGGCAGCAGCCTCCCCAGCATCTGCTGCAGCGGGAGAGCTGTGAAACCACAGAGCTTTGCCACGATCACCTTCAAAACACTTCCAGACGCCGCCGGTGTCGTGGGAGAGGAGGTTCTCACGCTGGGTCGTGGTGAGGTCTTCCCATGCAGAGGATGATAGGGCAGGTTTGCTGCAGTGTTTCCCCTGCCTGCAGCTGTGTTGGACGCTGAGCTGGGTCCTGCCACAGCAGAGCTTTGTCACAGCTGGCCAGAGGGCAGCGCAGAGGGGCAGGGTGTTTGCCATGCCAGAAGTGGTCCCACCTCCTCGAGGTACAAGAGGGTGCTGGGGCCACCCAAAGCCACACACTGAGTACCTAAAGGTTGCATGGAGCAGGTTGGCCTCAGGATAGCTGCTGGCCTCCTTGGAGAGGAGCTGCCCTTGGCCTCAGCTCCTGCAGAGCTCTGTCCTCTATCCTTGGAAGGGGTGTTCATGCTGGTGCAGGGCTGCAGCTGGAGAGGCTGGGGGTGACACTGCTGGATGTAGACCTGGAGTTTTCAGGCTGCTCAAGGTTTTACAACTGATAGAACCTCTCATCTTGGCTGAGCTATCGGTAGGTCTGCAGACTCAGCTGAGCTCTCACTGCTGCTCCCCTTTGCTTGAGAGCTCAGGGGTAAGAAGTGAAGAGCTGGTGGGGGGGTCCAGGGGAAGGCAAACATGTCCTTGCAGAGCAGCAAGGGGCAGGCAGGGTGCCATAGTGACCACGACATGGCAGCCCCTCAGGCCTGTAGTCACCCTGGCACCTTCTGGTGCCAGCACTGATGTCACGGTAGAGAGGTCTCTGTTCAGGGGCCTGGGGAGGAAGATCTTGTTCCTCCCTGTGATGAAGGATGAAACCATCCAGCTCCCTTCCTCCCTTCCCACCTGCAGAGCCTGGGGCAGCAGGAGTTGGGTCTGTCCTCCATGGCCAGCACTTCTGAAAGAAGAAATGCCAAGTGTACAAACCCAGGGCAGCCTGTCTCTGCTCTGCTTTAAAAATAACCCAAATAACCCTTGTGCTGCCCGCTCCATGTGCTCCTGGGGAGAGGAATTGATTGCTGATGTGCCCAGAAAATCAGTTGAACCTCCCCATCCCCCTGCTCATTAATATTGTTTAGTTATCAGGAAGAATTTGAGATATCAGGAAGGATTTAGTACTGAAGGGGCTGTCAGGCGCTGGCACAGGCTGCCCAGGGAGGTGGTGGGGTCACCATCCCTGGAGGGGTTTCAAAGCCCTGTAGATGAAGTGCTGAAGGACATGGTCTAGAGGTGGGCCAGGCAGGGTCAGGCTGTGGTTAGACTCGATGATCTAAAGGGTCTCTTCCAGCCCAGGTGATTCTGTGATTCTCTGAGTGATATGAATGTGGCAACGACAAGGGGGAAGGTTGGGTTCCCTCGGGAGGGGAGATCTCTCAGGCGTCCTCAGCCAGCCTTTCAGAGGGTATGAACGCTGATCAGGGAGCAGGGAAGAAATAAGTAGCTGTAATTCTGCCTCCCTAGGAGGAAATAAATGAATCTCTGCCTCTGGCATGACAACATCAACCCCAACCCTCCAGAGACACCCTTGTGCTGTCACCCCCCCACCCCACCTCAGTCGGGGGGCTGCATTTTAACATACATGTACAGCCACGGGTCTGGGTGCAGAGGGTGTTACATGTGTGTGTCCTGGTGTGTGTTTGCCTGCACACAGGTGCTTTTTCCCCTGGAAATGTGGATTTTTGGGGCAGGCTGCTCCTCAATAACTGAAAAGGAGCCAGAGAAACATTTGATTTTTTTCAGTTTAGGGTGAAAGAATGTAAACTCTTCATTTCCTGAATGTCTCTCTGTTCCTAAGATCAGGTTCTTTGGGTCTCAAACCAAAATAACCCCAAACCCACCGATTCAGCGGTTCATTCCTGTTGGGGTGTCGTGTCCTGGGGTTCTTAGGAGTTCCTGTGGTTTCTAAAACGTAGAGTGTTTGAATCTCTGCTGGAGGGTGACAAGGAAGTGGAAGATTATGTCTTTGGAGATGAAAAAAAAAATTGATGTGTGTTGTGCTTTAAAATGTCCTCTCTTGCCCTAGAGCAGTGAGAGAAGAGAAGGTGGTGGCAAAGTGACCCAGCCAGGGGCTGGCCCCAGCGCCTTTCCCCCGGTGCTGCTCTGCTCCCTGCAGCCTGCTTAGCAAGATGTGCACTGCGTTTGGTTTTACAGGGTGTTTTGAGGCTCAGGAGGCTCTCAGCTGAGGATGGGTGATATTTCAAGCCTTCTTTGCTCATTTGAAGTTTGCTGGGGGCAGCAGGCAGGAGTATCCTGCCTTGGAAGGAGAAGGAGAAGGAGAAGGGTGTCACCTGGCTGTTGGGCTATCAACCCAACCATGGGTTTATCGCAGGGATGTGCAGTCCCTCCTGGTACCCACTGTGGTTGTCTGGGGGTGCTGTAGCCCTTCTGCAGAGTGTGCTGCCACCTGGGGTGGACCACCACTCCCACCTGCCCGTGCTGCCTGTTCTCTGCTCCATCCTGCCTGCACCATTCATGTGTATCTGTGTCTTTGGTGGCCGCTCAGCCCTGCAGCTGCTCTGACATTTTCATGCTGGGCTCCGTGGCCTTTCGCTGCTCTTTTGGAGGAAGCTCCTATTATCTTCTCTGAACACAACACAACAGCTCGCTGTCTCCTTCCTCCCAGCCAAGAGCCAGCAGCCCATGGCCAGGCAGCTTTTCTTCAGCAGAAGATGTCTCCCTCTCTATCCCGGTGGGTTTTCATACCCATATTTCATTCTCAGGTGCCTGCCTCTGCAAACAGGAGCTGGTTTGCCTGGCTGGCTTGCATGTGTGACAAGCATGGGGCAGTTTTGTCCTGCCTGCCATGCCCTGCATGGGCTGGGCAGCCCTGCCTGTGGGAAAACGGGACATTTTTGGGTGTAGTGGTTGTGTTTGGGGAACGTGAGTGTGCACTGCAGGCTCTGGGCTCCACATGGCTCTTTCCCATCCAGCTACAACACTTGCTGAGGATGCAGCTGCTCCGTAGCATCCTCTGTGCATCCCTGGGGTTTCAGAGTTAGCGCTTGGGCAGGAGCAGTCTGCTGGCAGGAGCGGGCAGCCAGCCTGAAGGAGCCTTGAGAAAGCAGAGGTAAGGTAGCTCAGCCATGCTGGGATTAGTACTTCCTATACATTGGTTTAGAATTCAGCCTAGTGAGACCCAGATTTTAAGTTAGAGCACACATTTGCTATGCTGAACCCTGTGGAAGAGGAGGGCTTGTCAGTTCACCCCTCCATGCTCCAGGGTAACGACTCTTTGTGCCAGTGCTCTCATTAGTCGTGCAGAAGGTTTGTGCTGCAGTGTTTTGTTGTTGTTGCAGTAGTTCTTGTTCTTAATTACAGGGGAAACCTGTAATCAAAGCAAAACATGTCATAAGCTTTGTTGTTGCTGTTCTTGTCGATGACAAGCCGCAATGACAGCTTCTGTTTCCACTTTGCTGGTCAGTGAAGAGTGGGGTTAAGTCCCTTGTCCTCCAGGCTCTTGGGTTGGGGTTGTTGGGGCCTGGCTGGAAACCAGGCACACACCTTTCTTGGGCTGCTCCTGCGTGCTGCGTTGGCAAGAGCCCACGTATCACCTAAGTGAGAAGAAACGAGGATTTCCTCGTTAGAAGGGGCAGGAGACCATGCATATGTCTGAGTGGAGATGCTACACATCCTGCTGCCATGTCCTGCAGCACTTGAAGATTGGGGGTTAGAGTTGATTGATGAGTTTAATTCACTCTGGTGTTCCCATCCGGATCTCAGCTGCTGGATTGCTCAGTGCTAACCGCAGTGTGAGCTGGTACCCAAGAACATCGTGCTGTGAAGATGGAGAACCAAATTTATCCAGACAATCAAAGTCTCACATGTGAAAGCAATGTGTGCTTTGCTGTGCTCTTCTCACTGCCCACGGGTAAGCAACCTGCCTCCCCTTCATTTGATGGTGCCTCTGATCCGAGGGGCAAATGGGAATGAAGTTAATTGCTTGGTTATTGTTTTTGCACTAACAAAACTTGACTGCTGGGGAGCTGCAAGCTAATTAACAGAACTGGGTGGTGGTGTAATGTGTAAATACCTTGCTTTCCTAGATAACCACCTAGAGAGCAGCTCCCTGCCTCAGGCTCTGGTACTGCTCAGGTCAGTCTCCAGGGTACAAGGTGTGTGTTCATTTTCACACTGATAAAGATGAATGTTCCTTAAATCCCTCTGACTTCAAATGCATTTGGACTTGGTGGCACCATAGTGCCTTTCATCTGAGGAGCTCCAAGCACTGGGCCAGACAGGAGGCTGCCAGAGTCCCTGCAGCAGGGCTGGGAGAGCAGAGGCAGCGCGTGCCTGAGGGGGTTCAGTGATGGAGCTGGGGATGGGATCTCTCGCCTCTTTTCAAGTGTGTGGCTTAACAAGTGTGTGGCAGTTGTGACAGGAGGGGAGCAGAGCTGGCAAATAAAGAAGATAAAATAATTCCAGATTTGGGTAGACGTTAGGAATGCCGTGCTCTGGGTGGAGGCTCATCCTCAGATCAAGGCTGCTGAGGATGCTCCGCTTTCTCCGTGAGCAGACTGAGGTTCCACAGCTCTTGGTGGCCATGGGAAGGTTTGAAGGCAGTTGTTTGTACCTCCTTAAGCAGGCTGCCTCCCTGCTAGGGACGCTGCCTTTGGGTAATTATGTGGAGGTGGATCAGAGGCAGCCCTGCGTGGCCTCCCTGCTGCAGTGAAATGGATGTTCTGCTCAGAGCGGTTAGTGGTGGCTGTTGGGAGACACCCCCGTACTTTCTGCTACTCCCTGGGTGCCAGCAGCAGCTTTCTCTGCAAAGCAGCTTCCCACCAGCAGCTCACCCGCAGGTTTGCAGAATGACCTCATGCTCTAGTCTCAAGTAGGATTGGGTTTTGCTTTTCTTTTTCATCTTCACTGAGCGTCTGGCTGCTCAGATTCTTCTCCAGAGTTATTAGACACTAACAGCTACGTTCTCCAAAGCGGGATCACGTCCCTGTCTCAAATGTCATGGGAAGGCTGGTGGTTCCAGCCCCGTTCCTCCCTGGGCTGCAGCTGCCGGGAGCCCCAGAATGAAGGGGGACAGGGTAGTGGAGGACTGGTGGTAGAGACAGAGTCCTCCCCCTGTAAGTAACCTGTTCTGGGTGGCCAGGAAATGAGTAGTTTCTGTTCACTAGCATTGGGTCTGTGAAAGCTGGTGATGGTTTCACTGTTCCACACAGGACACCCGCACCTGGTGGGGCTGGCGCTCTCTCAGCAGCATCTGTGAGGACTGCCTGGCTGGGATGTCGCTGCAGCACCGACACTGGGGCTATGCAGTGTCTTGGGGTCGCTGTGTGAAGGGTATCTGCTGGCTGGTGCTTCATGCTGTGCTGTGGGAGCCTGACCGGAGCACAGAGCTCAGGGCCCCGTGGCTGAGCGGCTGCTGCCACGGAGGTGGCATTGGATGTCCAGGGGGATGGGGCAGGGCCAGCTGGCTGCTCCCAGTGTAAAGGCAGGGAAATGTGCTGCTCCATGCTGGACACCTGGCCAGCCAGCCCCAGATGCTCCCTGCCCAACTGCACTGCAGGTGCAGGCCCATCTGGAAGCGAGCTTGTCCTCAGTGCTCGAGGTTGGAAAGGGGCAGTGCTGCAGCATGCAGACAGGAGCCCAGAGAATTTCAGACTCATTTTGCATGTCCTGGATGCTTTTCAGCTGAGGTTCCCAAAGCACATTTCAAATAATAGTCAATTTGTCCTTTCACTGCCCCTTTCATGCTTGCAAACGCTGTTTTCCTTGTCCATGGAGCAATCCTGTGTGCAGAGAGGCTGCTTGGTCCTTGTGAACAGCCCTGAGCTCTCCTTCCTACACTGTTCCTGCTGGGCTGGGCAGCTCTTCACGAGTGGCAGGGAAGGCAAAACAACTCTGGAAATAAATGCTACGTGGAAGCACACTGTGGGTGATGGGTCCCAGCCAAGCTTCAAATCTGCTCCTGGTGTCAGGGTTTATGAATCGCTGTTATTTTGAGAGGTTGCTTTGTACACTTAATAGGTGTGTGATTGATCCTGGTGCCCAGGAGAGCGGCTGTTTTCATCAGGTCATTTTTTATTTATAACCTAAAGCAGCTGGAAGTTTCCCTGCAGGGAGTGCAGGTCCCCAGAGACACTCTGGGGCAATGGCAGGGATGGGTCCTGCTGCCATCTCTAGCCGATTGTGAGTTGGCATCAGGGTGAGTCCTGAGAGTGGTGGCAGCTCGAGTGGGGAGGCTCCATCGCTCCGGTGTGGGGACAAAGCTGAGGAGAGTCCTCTTGGCCTCGCTTGGTCTCTGCAGGAGCAGCTCTGGAGAAGGACCTCCAGCTCCTGCAAGGCGGCTCCTCTTGCAAGGACAGCCTGCGCTGGGAGAGATGGTATTGGGATGGAGCCTGCTGTCCCATGGGGACTCCCCTGCCTCTCTTGCCCAGCCCCTTCCACCCATTGGTTTAAAAATAGCTTCTAGGGGTCTTTTTAATCTGTAAATCCACGGGCTAGTGTTAAGACTTGCTGGGAGAAGGAGGGAGCGATGTGCCTGAGTGTGCACGCAAGTCAATTAACTAGCATGGCGTAAAACACAACCAAGCAGCCTGTCCCCTTGCCCAGACTCAATCAGCTATCCCTTTAATGAGGGCCTGCCTCGTGCCTTGGTCAGCTAATTAAAGAGACCATGCCAGTAAGCCATGGCACCAGGTTGACGGTGGGAAGCTTTTCTGAGCAGGATGTGAAGGGAAGAGGGATCACGCTGGCAGCAGCTGCTTGGCTGGGGGCCCTGTGAATTCAGCTCACCCCCACTGAGCTACTGGAAATGGAATATCAGGTTTTAAAACCCAGTTATAAATACGAGCGCGGGAGCTGATGCAACCCTGGCAGGAGAAAGCGAGGTGTTTAGAAACGGGAGACCGCTGGTGGGGACGGCAGAGCTGCCTCGCTCCCCGGCCCTGAAACCCGAAGCGCACCCCCCCTCCCCGGGCTGCAGAGGGGCTCCCTGCTGCCTTCCCCTCCCTCCACTGAGACGGTGCATGAGGGACAGCTTTGGGCTTCAGTGAGAGAATTAGCCCCTGTAATTAGCAGGCTAGATTCACTCTGGGTTCTCTCTCCCTCTAATAGGTGTGGTACCATCCCGTTTAAGCATATATATACATACCCAGATGCTAATGTAGGTGCAAGCCATTGCCTAAGCAGCTGGATGCCCACTCAACGTGGGTGATGCTTGTTGATAGACTTTGTTCAGTGCTGCTTGTTCAGCACCAAAACATGATTGCCAGGGTCAGCACTGCCCAGCTCTTCCACAGGACCCAAGCCAGCTCTGGAAATGCCCTACTTCCCCCAATGAGTTGTGAAGCCTGCTCCTCTCCCTCCCCCTGATAAGATCTGCAAATAATTCCCCTTCTTGGGAATATCAAGATTTCCCCTTCTCAGAAAAGGGGGGTTTTAAGACTCTGTCCATGGAAAAGTGCCATGGGCTCTGAGTTTTAGGAAAAATCTGGGAGCATCCAGGTTGCCCCATCCTGTGGTCAGTCTCCTTTCTTCCCACACTGCTCACTTTGCCATCCCTTTGCTTAGCAGCAGCTAGGAAGCCCTTTCTTCTCCCTCTGTGGCACAGTTCAGCTGCCAGAGTTGGTGCTGGGGCTGCCCACAGCACGTGGGCTGTCGGCAATGCTCGGCAGCTGCCTGTATTGTGTCAGGGAGGCAAGCCTTGTCCATGGGGTGTGTACCCAGCTATGGGTGAAGTCAGACACTGCAATACTGTTTCTGTGGTGGTGTGGTGCCTGCCTTGGGCAGCAGTTTCTGAGGCACTTGGAGCATCTCAGCTCAGAGAGGGGCTGCATGGTGAGGAAAAGGGAGAGGGCTTTGGGGGGGCATGCCCATGGGTGGTTTCTGGCTGAGGTCTAGCATGTGAGTCCTGTCTGCAATGCTTCAGGGTTGGAAGCACCCAAACCAGACCAGCCGTGCTCCTGGAGTCTGTGGCCTTTAATAGAAAGAAGGTGCTGGTCCAGCTGGGGCCAGAGGGGGTCTTAATGGATTTAGAGAATATTTCAAGAAGAAACATGGAGAAACTCTCAAGAATAATGAACTCTGTATGTTTCAAAACAGTTTGTTATGTAGCCCAATGGTGTGATACCTGTGAAGCTCCTTGGGGGGCTTTCCCCTTAGCAGCAGGTGGGGAAGCAGTGGGGTCAGTAAGGCATGCTCAGGCGTGGGGGTGCTGGCTCTTGGCTCTGCGGCATCGCTGCTCCTTTCCATCTCAGGTGTTTTCCTCTTCAGCGTGGGGCATTGCTCCTTTACAGCAGGTACTCCCTGAAACGGGAGCATGGCATCAGCCCAGGAGTCTGTCTGAAGTAAAATGCAGCCCCAGCTGTGGCTCCTGTAGCCCCAGCCCTGCTCCTGGCGCTTACTGGGCATCCTGCCCCTTCTTCGCCCCTGGGGGTCTGCTGTGGGGTGCTTTGGCTCGCTTGGTTGTGCCTGCAAGGGGCAGAGCTGTTGTTTCTGCAGCCCCCGGAGGTGCAAAGAGCTGACGAGGAGAGATCAGTGGCGGCCCCAAACTCCCCCTCTGGGGACACCCTAGTTGCCGGAGCTGCTGTCCAGGGCGCTGGGAGCAGCATCCCCCCACCCCGCATCCCCCTGCCCTGCTACTGGCAGCATCGACGCCTCGCTGGGCCGGAGATGTGCTGCTGGAGATGAATTGCGGCCGCATCACTCGGGGTGTGGAGCCCGGCGTCACCTAAAGCTCCCCGGGGCTCCGGTGGGACCCGCGGTGCTGCAGGCGGCCGAGCGTGCCTGGCTCCGGCGCAGCGGCCAGCAGGACGAAGCAGCAGCCGGGACGCAGCAGCCAGTCGCTCCCTGCGCATCCGTGTGCCGAGCCCTTTAGGTGTCGCGCTGGAGCGGCCAGTTCCGCGGTGAGCCCTCAGCCTCCTCCTCCTCCTCCTCGCCTCCCGCCTGGCTCTCTGGAGGCTGCTGTAACTGTCTGCCGGTCTCTGGCTCAGGCTGAGTCACGAGGAGCTGGCAGAGCCTGGCACAGCCTGGCACTGCCTGGCACGCCGTGGTGCCGCCGCGGTACGACGGAGCTGGCACGGCTCTAGTCTGCGGGTCAGAAACAGCCTTGGGGATCCATTGGGTTTCCCGGGATGCTGCCCCGGTGCCCGTGGGGGGCTCACGCTGCTCCCCTGGGAAAGGTACAAATCGCTTTCCCTTTGTTAGCCAGCCAGGGGTTTGGTTACCCTGGGCTCCAAAGCATCCTCCTCGCAGGGCCGTGCACCACCTCACATGCCAACAGCTTGCTCAGGACTCTTGGCTGGCTTTGGGGAAAATCTCAGTTTGCTGGCAGTGACATGCTGTGGGTAGTGCTCTGGGGGCAGAGGGCTGGGAACCCCCAGGGCAGAAAAAAAGTATCTCCGGTTGCTCCATGTCCCATGTGCAGATCAAGGAGAAATGCAGCTATGGGGTGGAATGGAGACCTGGAAGGGGGTCAGAGCTAGGAGCTACCCCTACTCTGCATGTGCTCCCACCCCTCTCTGGTGGGATGGACTGTGTGTCTGCTGACTGTCTCGCCCTTGAAATTTTGTCCTGCTGTTGTTTTACCTTTCAGCTTTCCATTTGCTTGCCCTAACTTTTCATCTTCCTTTTGCAGCTTGAGTCTCAGTCCTTTCTCCTCCTATTGAGTGTCCTCCCTGTGGGTCCCCACCCAGCTCCTTTGTCCTGCTGCCTCCTGGAGGGGAGAGCCCCAGGATGGGGGAGAAGCTGGGAGCTCTCCCTGGGGAGGGGTGGGCTCCATGGGGCGGTTTCCAGAAGGCATCACTTCCAGCAGAGTAGTTCAGGTGCAAAGTGAGCTGTGGTCATGCTGACTGCAGGATCTCCAGTCTCTCTCCGGGCCTGTCCAGCTGGAGTGGGACACGTTATGGACCCAGCCTCGCGTGCCTGGGCTGCACCTTTGCCACAGCCAGGCTATTTTCAGGCTGGCTCATTTTGTTCCTGCCCTGGTATTTCCAGGGTGAGCAACATCAGAGGCTCCGAGGCTGAGAGGCTGGAGGGGAGGGATTCAGCAGTGGAGCACTTGTGGAAAGATTGGATCATTTAGTTCAAGGTAGAAGATCCCTTTTCTCTGGAGGCACTTCAGAAAGCCAGAGTTGCTTCCATAACTGATTATCTGACCTTGGCCATAAATGTTCTGTCCCTGTGCGAGGCAGCCTGTACCAGGCTCCGTGTTTGGGGAGGAAGCTCACCCCAGCAGGACCCAGCTGAGCACTAGGGTGCTGTTTGAGGAGCTGGCTCTGGTCACTTGAACCTGATGGTGGCCCTTGGAGCTGCCCGGTCAGCAGCAGTCCCAGTGCCAGGTGCCATGCCTCTTCCCCAGCTCCCCCTCCTGTGTGGTGCCACATGCGGCCCATGTGTCCCATCATCCAGCGGAGAAGCCTGAGGGATATGGTGCAGGTGTATGGGAGTGAGGGGAGGCAGGAACTGCCTCTCCTCCCAGAACAGTGAATTCCAGGTGTCCCTCCACAGCAGCAGAGCATGGGATGGCTGGAGGATGATGATTCAGCAGGTCTGGCCCCATCACCAAGTGCCTTGGGCACAGCCAATCCCCTTTGCTCCAACAAACCCAGTAGGCGTATCTCATGTTTGGAGCTATCTGCCCCCTCCCCTCTCCTCAGTGGACCCAGGGTTTGCTGAGCCCTCTCAGCACCAGCAGCCCATGTCCCTGACACCTGCAGCTTGAATTCTGGCCTTTCAGGACTGAGCTTGTTCTCTCCAGTTGTGGTGGCTTTTTTCCCCCTTGGTTCATTCCAGAAGATGGATGCAGGACAGCTGCTCTCTGAGGGAGGCACGTCTAGGTGTGGAAGAGGCAGACAGGTCCCACTTGACTTCCCCTTGTTAGTCTTAGGCCGTCCCTAGAAGATCCACCATCAGCAGGAGATGTCAGGGCTTGAGCGGTGATGAATGTGTCTTCTGCGAGCTGGGGTGGCTTCACAGACCACCTGGATGTCTGCCCTGCCGAGCACAGCTAATCCGCTGACTGTCGGTCTAGCCTTCCTCCTGCTCTCCAGGATCTTGACCATCCGTTTCAGCAGACAGCAGGATCTGGCACTGCTCCAGTTAGGCGAGAGGAACAGGACAAGCAAATAACGTTTGAGGGTCCTCCATGGGTCCTTGGCTGCTCGGGAATAGGGAGCTGTTGTGTTGGGGAGCAGGACAGGTCCCAAGGAGAGGGTGCCCCATGGATTTTAGCTTCTTCCCACAAGGCAGACTGGTGAGAAGGGGAAGCAGAGGGAAGGAGAGAAGCTGTATGGCTGCAGCGCTTTCAGGAGGAGCACAAGGCCTGAAGCTGTTTAATGTGCCCCCAGGGCTGGAGCATGGTCCTTCCCGTCCCTTTGCGTGCTGGAGCACCACCAGCAGCCTGGGACAAGGGTGAGATGGAGATGACGTTCCTGTTCCCTTTCCCAGCAGGCTGCAGAAGAAGCAGGCTCAGTGCTGGGGCTGCAGGAGCGCCCACTTCTTGCCTCCTTCTCCTTCCTCCTGACTTTATAGCGTCTTAAGAAGCAGATTCCCCAGCATCTCTCCAGTGCCCTGCAGCGGGAGCCGCTGGCTCTCCTGCCCCTTGGGAGAGGAGAGGCTGCGCAGGGCTTGCTGGGCTCAGGACCCGCGTGTGCTCCCAGGGTGTGGGGTGGTGGCACAGGGCAAGGGAACAGGAGGAGAAGGGTGTTCCCCCTTGCCCCCGGGCTGCCAAACGTGCGGTGAACGCCTGCCAGCTGGGCTCCGGTGAGGGTATTATCTGCGGGATGAGCTCATGAGCGAGGCGCGCGGGTTATCCGTGGGATTCCGGGCTGGGCACCGTGCGGATTCCGGCGCTATGCGCAGTTGCCATTTCCACGCATTCCTGGGTTAACAGCCGATCGGGTTTCGCTGCTCACAGCCCCATTGAGCGCTCCGGGCCACGGCTCCTGGTGAAGTGGAGTGAAATCCCTCGGCTGTCTGGCGTCTGCTTTCCCAAACCTTGCCTTCTCCCTTCCTCTTCTCTCTACGCCCACCCTCTCTCCCATGGAGTTGGGCACGTCTCAGGTTCTCTTTCCCCTTCCTTGTTTCTAGTGGGGCTTTAATTTGTGGTGGTGGTAGGACCTTGGCTGAAGTTGCTGCTGCGTTGCGGTGCTCAGAGAAGAGCTCCACGCAGACCAGGCTGGTGGTGAGCCTCTGCAGCCATCAGTGCCCTTGCTCTGCTGTGGTGTGGTGTCCTGCTCAGCACGAGGTGCAAAAGCAGGGGCTGGAGCAGGGTAATTTGCTGATGCTCGTTCGTCTTCATTTTCTCTGCTCATGGAAGGTAGACAGCTGAGGAAGGAGACTTGGCTGTGATCTCTTTGTAATTTAGAGTCTAACAGGTCAAGAATGGGACAAGCCATAATTTGAAGGGTCAGATTGTCTCAGTCTCTCCCACGGGAGGGTCTGGCAGGTTCTGGGGTGTCTGCACACGGCTGCAAGGGATGCTCTCCGGAGCTGGGCTTGCTTGGCTGCTAGTTCTTTCCCCAGCGAAGAAGGGGCAGGGAAACCAGCAGGGCCATAACTTGCATAAAATTAACTTTTCTGGGGCTGGTGGGTGCCCACATGCCAGAGAAGCTCTTGGCTGGGCTGTGTCCCAGCTTGCCTTGCGAGCTGGGGTGGTGTGCCCCCAGGCTGCACCCAGCCGTCTGGCTCCACTGGAGCACAGGGCAAGAGCTTGGGTGCATCCCCAAAGGGGGATGCCAACACACGTAGATTAATATGCATCTAATTCAGTAACAAAGCAGCTGGAGTCTGTTCAACCCGTTTCCAAGGTCATCTCAGCATTTTCCTTGGAAGCTCTTGGCTATGCTGGCATCTGCCCTGTAACTTTGGGGGGTGAGTTTGCTGCCAAGTCCTAGTGCAGATGACCGTCCAGTGCAGCGGCTTGCTCTGCCAGCTTTGAAGGGACCTTTAAAGCCAGTGCCAAGCAGGGAGACCATAGAGGTGATGGTGGGAGGTTTCCCACCCAGATTTCCTTGACTCCAAGACAGGGAGTCGGGAAAAAGCCTGAGTTTCCACCCTGAATCCAAGGGTCTCCTGAGATCTGCAGGGAAGATCAGCTCATTGCTTGGGGGAGTGCTTGGAAAGAAGACAATGGGAAGGTTTGACTAGTGTGGAATTTATGTTAATTTTCTGCTCTTCAGAGTATTGATTGTGCTGGCCGAGCCTCAGGGTGGTCAGTGGGCAAGATGGTCTGTGAGAGCCAGGAGCATGTCACCTCGCTCCCATTTGCCTCTGCGGGGATGGGAACCACATCCCAGTACAACAGGGAAGAGCTGTTGGTCTGAGTGATCTCTGGATGCTCTGGGAAGTGGCCTTTCTTTCCTAAGGAAGAAGATGCACGTGAATCACCCTTTTCTTGGTAGGTAAAGGTGTTTGTAGCAGTGGCCTCAGAGGAAAATCCCTGCAGCCGTGTGTTCAGCAGGGGCTGAACTGCCAGTGACCGCGTTTACCATTCTTCATCTTCAGCACCTTGGGAGGATGGAGCGATGTGAGTAGATTGCAAACACGGTCACGGGGCGTCAGGAGAATCTCCTGATGAAAACTAGAAGGCAGCACCTGTAATTGTAGCAAACGTGCCTGTGCTGCCAGCAGCTGACCCCTTAGCATTCGGATAGAGGCATTGGCATGCTGTCCTGCTCTTCTGGAGGTGGGGGGGTCACCTGGCACACTGTTCTCTATGTTCACTGGCATGTGTTAAGGCTGTTACACAAGCCTTTTTAATTTTCTGCCATTCTTTTTTTCTTTTTCCCCCCCTCTGTGCAGCCTTAGGATGCTGCAAGTGAAGTTTCCTTTGTGTGTGTGAGTGTGTGGAGAGAGTGAGAGGGAGGAAGGCAGCAGGAGATGCTTGGCAAAGCACCCTGAACAGGGAGGGAGACTGGAGGAGACAGGGGTGAGCTGGGCTTGGACACTGGTCCAGAGAGCTGCAGAGGGTAGGAAGATGGAAAGCAAACACAGCTTAGGATCACACACAGGCCTGTGCGCCAAGCGGTGCCCCTTCAAACCTTCTCCTTGTTTAGCAGAGGAGAGGTGAAGGGCGTTGACATGTTAAGTGGTCCCAATTAGGCCTGGGAGTTAACACCTTATTAAGCAGGACTGGGGGCAGTTGGCACCTCCAGGCTCTGTCTGCACGCTCTGGCTACTGCTGTAGAGGCTTGTTCCCAGGCTTGGGGCTGCGCTGTTGGTTTCTGACATCACATAAGCTCTCCTGGCTGCTGAGCATGGCAGTAAACCCTGCGAGGGCGAAGCAGGAGTCCTTGGGCAGTTGGAGGAGTCCAGGACTGCGGCCTAGCACCGGCCTCGGTGGCACCCGGCATCCTTCCCGGCACTTCCCTCCCTCCAGCTGGCTCTGCTGTGGTGTGATGGCCAGTCCCGTGGCAGGAGCTGCCTTTGGCTCAGGTTTTCCATTGGAGTTGCCAGCACCGTTCCCAGCTTTGGAAGCGAGGGCTTTGATCCTGTGCCTGCTGGGATGCAGGAACCTGGGCAGTGCAACCTTCCAGTACCCATGGTGACTCCAGCTGGTGACAGAGTGTGTGTGTGTGTGCCAGACATCCCAAAGGAGGAGCCTTTGCTCCTCTGTCCTCCAGTATGGTGATGTTGATGTAGAAGAATCAGGTATCAAAAGGTTAATCTCTTCTCGTGTTGTGTTTCTAGCTATCTGCAAGCAAAGGACTAGAAAACACACTCAAAATGTAATGTTTTTTTTAAAAGTGAGATGGTCAATGGCATGGGAGGAGAACAGGAGCAGGAGCTATAAGAGAAACTCCAGGTGATGTAAGGGCCATGGCGTGGCTGTGCCAGACACTGTGCCTGGAATCACTCTGCTCCTTATGTTGTGTAGGGCTAAAGGTGTCATGAGCCGAATGAGCAATGAGTGGAACCGCTTTGGGATGTCCATCCCCCCACTGCAACTGCTGTTCAGCCCAAGGAAAGCATCTGGCTGGGTCTGAGGCTTTTTTTTCAAGTCAGATTGCAGCTTTGGGGCTCTTTCCTAAAAACAACCCCACTTGTTGGGAGGCTGCAGGCAGCTGGGAGCTGTGTGGCAGCTGGTCAGGTCTCTGGGCTGGTGATGGAGGTGACAGCCTGGGGCAAGGGTTCATTCCCCAGCAGCTAGATGGGGAGAGGGGGATGCTGGCTCATGACGTGCTGTTAGTCTTGCCACCTTGTGCCTTTCATTGTGATGATGGGGATGCACACCCCTGGGAGTCTTTCATCAGACCCCTGTATTTGCCTCTTGCCTTTTAGTGGCCTCATTTGTCCTGGTTCCACCCATCTGGGTTTGAGCTTTGCCATGAGAAATTCTGGGGATGCTGCTGGACTTCCTTGGGTTGTTGCCCCATTTGGAGGGCGAAAGCCTGGCTGGTCAGAGGGATGGGGAGGAGGACTTTGCAAGTGGAGAGCAGAAGAAGATGTAGCTATAGTAGCTAACTTTCAACCAAGGTCTGACATTGTTTCAAAACCTTACATGAACTTACTGCGTTTATTTAAGGGAAGAGAATCATGATGTGTTCTCAAGTCAGGCTCAGCGTCCTGTCTTCTAATACTGTTTCATGGCTGCTTGTCAGGATATTGAGCTAAACATTGTGGAGTCTCCTTCTCTGGTGACATTCAAACCTGGATGCATTCCTGTGTGATTTAGTCTGGGTGATCCTGTTCTGGAAGTGGGGTTGGGCTAGATGATCTTTCGAGGTCCCTTCCAACTCCTCATGTTCTGTGAGTCTGTGACTTTGCTGGTGCTGACCTGTGGTGTGGAGCAGGATGTGTTCTATTGGGCTGGGAATATTTCAGAGCTGGACTCTTCCCCATGTCTGTCGAAGGGGCAGGGGAGGGATGTTGCACCCTTGGAAGGACAAGGGGTGCAGGACGAGTTGGTGCTGCCTTTGTAGCCTTGGAGGCTCTTTCAGGTCCCTTTGGGTGAGTGACCTCGGGAAGGGGGTAGATTGGCCAGTGTGAGCCTGTGACCTCACTGCTGTCCCTGTGGCAAAGCACCATGAGGTCACAGCGCTCTGAATTCAGAGGAGGAGCCTCCTGGCAGGCGTGAACATGCGGGAGGGGCAGGCAGAACCCTTTAACTGGATCAGAATGGAGCGACGTCAAAAACTGAGGCAGCACTGAAGATAAACTGCTGTAAATGTAATGGTTTTCAGTGTTTGCTTTTATGTGACAGCTGCTTTGAAACACTGGCGGCTCTCCAGGCAGCGAGAGCCATGGCTTAGTAGAGTGACTGGTCCTCCGGCAGCGCAGCGTGCCCTTCAGAGGGAGAGGCTCCGCAGTGCGGAGAAGATGCATTTTTGTGGTTCTTGTGGTTCCCTGTGTTTTTTGGGGGAAGGGAAGAGGCGACTGGAGCGCAGATCCACGTCTTGAGCACACGCCGGGTCAGGCACCCGGCACTGGGAGGGTTAGTGCTGCCTGCACTGGGGTTGTGCCTGACGCGGGTGCTGCCCCAGGGGAGCAGGAGCGACCATACCCCCCCTGTTGCAGGCACTGCCATGGCTGGAGCGAAGGTGCATGCTCACCAGTGAGACATCGCTCTGCTCCTGCACTCCTTACTTCCAGCTGGCTACTCCACGGCGATGGGGCAGGAGTGATGTGCCCTTTCCCTGCTCGCTGAGCTGAGCTGCGGAGCCCCAGGCCCGGGGTAGCCCAGGACACGGGGGTTTTGCTGTAGCCTGAGGGTTTCATGTCTGCCGCTTTGGCATGGGGCTGCGTGAAGGCATCCTTTACCCTGACAGCAAACCCATGGTGACAGCTACCGCAAGGGGTAAGATTAAAACCAGATGCACCCCTCTTTCTCAAACACCAGCTGAGCCAGAAACAGTCCTCTGGGGATGCATGGTCTGGGAAGGGCTTGGACGCGCTCCTTCGCCCGTGCTCATCCTCTGAGCATGAAGGCACAGCTAAGCCGGGGGCGAGGTGATGCCCTGCCAGCACTGCCTGCCCCTGGGCAGGAGCAGCCAGCCCACGGGGCCCTCACCCGACAGGCAGCTTCGCCTGCAGCTCGTGCAGGGCCCTGGCTAACTAGAAAAGACATCTTTAATTAGAAAAAGGCAGCGTGTAGTATGTGTGGCGCCTGCTTTTAAAGGGCTTTGCGTGTTGTCTTCGTTATGGGTGTGAGAATGCAGCTCACTCTCTTTTTCTTTTAGAACAAATTAAGGACACATTTCACCCATCAGGAGATGAAATAAAATACGAGCAGGGAGTGAGCATGCTTGGCGAGCTCCCTCTCCCAGTCCAGTCTCATCCTTTGTGCCTCCCCAGCCCTGCCAGTGTCAGACCCCAGTGTGGGCAGGTGCTGCCAGGCTCCTGCCTCCCCTCCCATCCCCAGGTGGGATGCGCTCCCCTGCCCACGGTCACAAGGGTCATGCAACCTTCCCAGCCCATTTGGGCCGCTCCTGCGCCAGTGGTGTGCTGACCAGCCATGGGCGGGCAGGGGACACACTCCAGTTTGGGCTCCCTGGGGATGCCCTGGGTGGGGATGCCCATGGCCGGAGCAGCGGGTGGAGCATGAAGCCCTCGACGAAGCTCTGATGGGAGGCAAATACTTTGCCATGGCCTGACTCTAACATGATGGGATTCTTCTGCTTGGTGCTGGCTCCAGGAGTGGGACCCCTGCGTGGGAGCCTCCTTTTCCATCTTTTTGTTTTACTTTTTTTTATTTAATTTTCCTGTCGCTGTGTTTGAACTCTCCAGAGAAGCAGTGAAGTGAGGTGTGTGTGGCAGGATGGGATAGAGGATAAATCTCTCCCTGGGAACAGCTTTGGTGTTAGTGCTCTGCAGCAACAGTTTGGACTCAGCATCGCCAGCTGCCATCCTCAGGTCCAGGGGAGCCGTGGCACTTGGGAGCCAGGAGGTGTGTGTTTGGAGGCTGTGCCGGGCTGTGAGCACGGCTGGGAGCAGTGCTGCCACCGGAATTGCTGGCGGGGTGGGCACTGCAGGGGGTCTGGCTGAGGGAGCCCTCGCTGGGGGGCACAGGTCTGGCAAAGCATCCTTGGGGCGGCCGTGAAGGGGTCCCAGCCCCCGGCACCACCATCCCAGTCCCCAAAGCATCAGAACTGTTGAAGCCTGAGAAAAAAGCCCCGGCGTAGCCATCCCTCCCCCTCCAGTAATCCTTTCTGTGAGCTGGATTTAGGGATTCACTGTGGCATTAAATGCAAATAACAAACGAGTCGGTTTTGCCCCCGAATGGGGGAGGAAAGGAAGACTGGGAAAGGAGTTTCTGTGCGGTAATGTAACCGTAACTCGGAGGGGCCCATGTCTCTGCGGTGTGTGTGTGTCTCTGCGTGCCTCTATTTTCCTCTTAATACTCGTGGACTGCTGGCTTGTAACGTGACGACTCTTCAACGTCAATAATGTATTGAATAACAGGGCAAGGAACGGGGGGAAGTGTTAACTCTTTCCCTAGTCTGCAGCTTGTGAGCCTTTACAGGAGAGCTGTGCTCTCATGGCCGGCGCTGGGGACGCTGAAAGCACCAGCCCAGGCAGGTTCCTTGGACAAGGATTGCTCCCAACGTCCCAGTCACGGGAGCGGGAGCGACAAGCACCCTGTCCCTCCCCATCTGCTGTTAGGCTGGCTGAGGAGTGCAAGGTAGTACATGGTTTTAGCATAAAATGGTTGAATTAGCCAGGAGTTTAGTGATGCGGGATGGTGAATGCTGAGGCATTCCTTGATGCTGAAATTTGGCACATCTCAGACCTTGTTTTTCCTGTCATGGTGACTGAGGAGTGGCTTTGAGCTCTTCCAGAAAGGTTGTTCCCCACCTGGGAAATGCCTCTGCCTCTTGCCTGGAGCTGGGACCCAGCCTGGTGTGCGCTCCCAGCCTGGCCACATCTCCTGTGATTCCTGCCAGAGCAGCCTTTTCCTCTTTGCAGTTCCTTGGTGTTGAAGGTCACTTTTCCCCTGCCACAGAGACATCCCTGCTGAGGAATGGCCTATAGTGGCAGTTGTTCTGTGAGCACTAACGTTGAGGGGAGGGCTGTTACAATCATCAAATCTCTCTCTGCTCCTCTAATTAAGGCAGAGAATTTCAGTGCTGACGTTTGCAGTGGGTGCCCAGGCTGGCGGGTGGCTCTGAGCAAGAGCGATGCTCAGCACCCTGCTCATGCTTAGCTGGTGCAGCAGCACCCCTGGGGCAATGAAGTCGAATTTCACAGTGGTGCCCTACACATGTGGGTCCAGCAGGCACCTGCTGTGGTGAGAGCACCGTGCCCAGGCCCTGGGCTCACTCCCTTCCTTCTGCCATCCTGAGAACCCCTCGGCACGATGAGAAGTGCCCGCTGGCTGCATTGCTTGGCACTTGCTCTCCGCGTGGGAGAGCCCAGCTCAACACTGTCCACTTCACCCTGCCCAGGCTGGAGCTTCAAACCAGTGTTTCTGAAATGGGCTGATAGGCTTTGAGCTCTGCTTTAGCAAACCATGTGCCAGATTTTGATTGTTTGAGATTTGTGAAGCATGGCCCCTGTGCTTGGGCTGCTGTTGAGGAGGGGGCAGTGAAAGAACAGCTTGGTGGGTGTTGGACAACCAGCCAAGGTCAACCCCATCTATTCATGGTGACTGGGGCTCCTCACTGCTCCCTGCTGCCTCCCTCTGCTTGGGCCCAGTGGTCAGCACATCCCCTTGACCCAGCATTTCAGAGAGTAAGCCAATTCCTCCTGCCCAGGTGCATTTCAGTGTGCCCTGTAGCACAGCATGGGATGCTGGATTCAGGTGTTTGGTGAGAGCAGAGAAGTTGTGCCCTGCCCCTGGCTCCCCATCCCATGGCTACCTGCTCTGCTGCAGGATGCTATCGCTATCAGGAGCCTCTGTATCAATCTGTGGTGGTGTTGGAAGGTGGAGATGGGGATGCCAGCAGCAGCACTCATCTGAGTGATGCAAGCAGGACTGGCTCTGCAGCCTCAGGGTGCGGATTTCTCCTCTCTTCCTGGGCCCTGTTTGCTGTGCTCATGGACACTCTGCTAGGGGATGGCTTCCAGGTTGCTTTCTGTGATCCGCAGGCAGGCCCACAGCTACTGACACATCCACCACATAACACGAACCTGACTGGAGTGGCACCTTCTCTCCCCTCGGTCGCTGTTCTTGGGGGAGTTTCTAAAGCCCTGTGAAGACAGAGGCACCGGCTTCTGCCCATGTAAACCAGAGCTGCTGCTCTGCATCCACTTGGAGTGACATCAGTGTCCATGAGTGGGGAGCAGACAGCCTGTTGCTATGTGCTCACTGTGCCCTGTGGCCCCACAGCATCACCCCTTGCCCCTGCTCACCCAGGGGCTGCTGTGGGGAGGGGGCTGCAGGGGATGCAGCTGGGAACAGTGCCAGGCTGAGTTTAGCTGCTTTCCAGCCAGCATGAGTTTGGCAAAGTACAAGGGAAGGGGGGGCACCCTCCTCTTGTTTGGCCTCAAGGAGAGGAGAGGGAAAGAAAAAACGGGAAAGAAAAAAAAAAAAAGGAGGAAAATGTTGGGTTTGTTTTGGTTGGGGAGCTGGAGCCACAGGGAATGTCGGGTAAACCACAGCTTGGGTTACCCTCTCCCAGTGCACGGCGTGATGCTCCAGCTGGGCGGTGGAAGGGGCTTCTCTCTCCTTTGCTCTTCCCTCTAGGACAGAGCCCAAGGTAGAGCCCAGACCCGGCTTGCCACGGGAGAGAGGGATTTCTGCTGTGAAGCAGCAGCCCACAGGCAGAGCAGAGGCTGCTCGCTCCAGGTGACAAATGGGGCAAAGGGCTCACTGGGAGCCAGTACACGTAGCACTGGGGGACCAGTGCTCTGCCCCCTTCCTGCTGCAACCTGCTCCCCAAAGCAGCCAGGGCTCCATTGGGCTCTCGGTTTTGAGGGATTTGCCTGTAGGTGAAGCCTCCCAAGGAAAAGCAGGAAGCACTCGGGCAGGAGGGAGATGTTCTCTGATGGACACGACTGGGATCTGAACATCCTGAAGAATGACCTTGGAGTCGGTCGTCCCTGGAGTGAGCTAGTGGGTGTGCTTCTGGGCACACTGTGCCAGGCACCCTGGCCATAGCTGGAGCTTGTACTGGTTGGGACCCTTGGAGGTGGGTGCTGGTGTCGCAGGGGATGGGGACTTCACCTTTGTGTGTTGTCTCCTGTCATGCAGGGGACCTCACCTCAGAGACCAGCATCACGTAGAATCGGTGAAAGCTCATGCAGAGCCCCAGATACCCCACTGAGTGTTCTCCATTGAAGAACTGGCACTTTGGCTTATGACACAAGGAGAAACCTTTTTTCTAGAGTGTGTACTCGGTGCAGAGGTGGTGGGGGCCAGCACTGGTTCTCCTGGTTAGGAGCCCGGAGCGTTCATGGCACTGACATCAGCTGAGGGGCTGTTTCAGCACTGGAAGGGCAGAACAGGATTGTACACTGCGTGCTGTGGACTTTTTCCATCCTGATAAACCTTAATTCAGTGTGGGTCACTCCTGGCATCTCCCTGGGGTTGGCAGGGTTAGAAGGCCACAGTGGCAGAAGTGCCAATCCATCACCTGATGTACAGGCACAGCATGTGTCCATCCTGGTAGGCTGCAGCATGCAAAGGGATGGTGTGTTGGAGGTACAGACATATGTGGTACTTGGGTCTCCGGTGTGTGACACCTGTGGTGACAGCAGCAGCGTGCGGTGGGACTGCTCTTCCGCTGTGCTGTGTGTTGCTAGAGGGGAATTGGAGCTTGAGGAAGAGGCGAGGGGAGGTGGGGGGAAGGGAAGACCTCCTCTGCTACTGCCCTGTTGTGAGCAGGCAGGGGTAGGCAGGAGAGCAGGTAGGGTCCAATGGAAGGTCTCCTGAGCCTGGGAATGCCTGTGTGTCCCCCCTGTGCCCATTGGATGCTGCTGAGAGCTTTTGGAGAAGGACAGTGGGGACCCAGAAGCCCCTTTTCAGACACAGAGAAGGAAATTGTGTTATTCTTTGGTCTCCAAAACCACTGATTTCAGAGGGGACAGCTCGAGAGGAAGGAAGGAAGGAAGGCCTGAAACCAGAGCAGGAAGTTCCTGAAATGTGAGAGCAGCCTTCATCCACACACACTGAGCCTCTCCTCTCCTAAGTGCCCTTGGCTGGGCACTAAGTGGTGTTAAATCTTAGCTGCAAACTCTTGTGAAGTTCAGATCCTTCCTCCTAGTAATAAATCTGGCCGTGGCAGTTCCTGAGCTCCTGACATGGATCTTCTGAATTTACCATATCCTCTTGCACTGGGCTTTGTTGGGTCTGTTCCGGCTCTTCATCACTGCAGAGGCCCCAGGGCTCTGTTGGTGCCAGGCGTGTTCCTCTGCTGGGGGAGGGGGATGCTTAAGGTGCAGAGCAGGATAAAAGCACAAAAGTTATGAGCCCCTGGGGGGGCGTGCAGGGGACCTGGGGTGCAGGTCCTGCAGGATTTGTAGGCTCCTTAGGTGCTGTGGATGAGCACGTCCCTGCGGTGGGACAGGGGACGCAGCCTCCCACAGCGCCAATCGTCAGAGCACCAGACACTGCAGGGGCAGCTGGAGGCGGCCAGGGAGACAGTGAGGCTGGGTCAGCCTCTGTGGAGTGCTGGGAGGGGAGCACCATGCCTGGGGGCAGTGGGACGTGCTCTGGGATTTCTCCTACAGAGAGAGAAGGGGGGATCTGGGCAACACCAGCAGCTTGCTGGGTGGAGTGGGCAGCAGTGAGATTTGCAGGGCCCAGGGCTGGAGCAAAGGGCTCTGCAGCCATCGAGATGCAGTGTGGCAGGGTGACAGTGCAGGGTCTCTGTAGCCATCGAGATGCAGTGTGGCAGGGTGACGGTGCAGGGTCTCTGTAGCCATCGAGATGCAGTGTGGCAGGGTGACGGTGCAGGGTCTCTGTGGCCGTCGAGATGCAGTGTGGCAGGGTGACAGTGCAGGGTCTCTGTCACCATCGAGATGCAGTGTGGCAGGGTGCTGGTGCTGGGCAGGGTGACACGCAGGGTCTCTGCACCCATGGAGATGCATGTGGCAGGGTGACGCACAGGCAGCTGCCCGCCTGCCAGCTCTGCTTCATGCAGGCGCTGGCAGAGAGGTGGCGTAAGCTGACTTGTCTGCCTGATGCCTCGCAGCGGATCTTGCTGATTCAAGGGCAGGCAGGTGGGGATGACGGGACGGGGCTGGGAGTTCTGATAAAGATAGCATGGTTTCCAGCCCGGCGGATTAGGCTGGGGCTGGACATGCTCCGTGTGATTGCTCCCAAGCATGCGCCTTCCCCAGTATTTCCCATGGCCGGAGCTACCGTTGAGTGACTGTGGAATTAAAGTATCATTTGCAATTTTCTACATTCCAGAGCGGTGTCAGGTTTTGGCGGAGGGCAGGCTCCCTGTGTGCCTGTGTGCTTTGCTTGGCCTGCAAGCCCCTGAATATCTCAGAGGCCACGCACATCGCTGTCGTTCTTGCAAACTCCTCCTTGACTGAGCTACGATGGAGAAGTGTAGGAAAGCCAAACTGAGGGCAGGAGAGAGCTTGACCTCCTGGCTGGTCGGCTGGACAACAAGTGACCCCTGGACAAAAACTTAGTTGAGAACAAAAATCTCACCCCAGCAACATACCCTCATTTTCCCAGGATTCTGAATGATGGGAAGACTGGAATCCAAATAAACCCAACTGCCCGTGGTTTTAGACATCTCGTACTCCCCCAGCATCAGGCGGGTGGTTGTCTCCAGAAAGGCTGGCCACAGAACGTAACCAAAATCCCAGTCTAAACCTCAGTTAACTCCAGCGAAAAGAAAGAAGGAAGTTGTTGTTTCACAGCAGCCGATCCATCTGCTACCCCTTGTGGGGCCGGGGCTGGCTACGAGAAGCCAGCGGTGCTGTGGCTTTGGGTGCCTGCCTCCGTCTGCGCAGCGGGGTTAAACAAATATCAGCCCTGGGTTTTTATAGCAGTGAAGGATCTCGAAGTGGTTTGCAGGCTGTAATGAATTAAGCCTTGCTATGTTGCTGTGGTTGGGTCGGGATGGCATTCATAGTCTGTTTTCTCTTTGCTGCAGAGGAAACTGAGGCACGGAAAGAGGAGGGGTGGGATTTGTCTGTACAAATAGAGACACGGCGATGCGGATGCATGTGTCTGGGCTCAGTGTTTGGACTTCATTAGGTGATGGAGAGAAATGAACATGACCAGAGTGTTGTTGGCTCCTCTGAATGGGTGTGTAAAACAGGAGGGGAACGATGTCTTTGGAGATACCTCTGTCTCACCATTGACTGGAGCAGATGCCACCATTACAGATGTGGAAAGGAAAATGTCAAGCCTGTGCCTGGCGATGTGTCTCAAGTGACGTGAACGTCTAGGAGAAATGGAAGTGGGATTTGGCTCTGTCATGAGCCTTGTGCATGTTTTAGTTGTTGTCTTTGCAGAGGGCTTGGCTGTCCTCACCTGATCTTTGGGCCAAGGAATGCACTTGCTGTTGTGGAAGTAAACTTGCAAAGGGATCTCCATGGAGGGTCCTCCAGCCCTTCTTCATTTCCTACATGTCCATGACAACCACCCAGGCCCTTTTCACATGTTCAGCTGTATAGTGTTCTGGCAGTGCTTGAACGCAAAAGAACATGGTCTGGATCCTCAGCTGGAGATGTGCATGGGACCCTATTTCTGGTGGTGGAAAAGCTGCTCCTTCATCCTTGTGAAGAGGCGATAAAAAGTAACATTAAAGTGCTCTAAGATGAGCAAATGTTCCTGACTGGACATAGCGGGAAAGAGAAAAGTCCAGCAGAGTCCAGTAAAGATGAATGTGTAGGGAGCAGTCTCTTTCTTCTCCACTGGACCAGGGAGGCATCTTGAAAGGCCTTCTGGTTCTTCACATCCACTGACTTCTCCTAAATGAGGCAGGACAAATCAGGTGTTGAACTCCTTCCATGGCATTGTGAGGCAGTCAATATTCCAGCAAGGTCTCCAAGGCTGATGTGGAGATCAAGACATCCTTAATCACCATATTTCTCAGACAGAGAAATTTACTCTCCATTTACTTAATCGGCTCCATGGCTTTGAAGCAACTCAGATGGTATCTTCTATGGACTGTTTACCATTGTGGTGTGGCTAGTTCATGGGAGGGATGTTGTGAAGTGTAAAGAGGTAGTTTGTATATTTGTGTATGTGCATATACATACATGGCACCACTTGCAGAAGGAAATAAAGTCCAACTGGACTGTTCTCCAGGTGCTAGAATTTGGGAGGTGAGAGAGATTCTTTGGTGATGTGATTATTCCACTAGTGTCCTCCCAAGAGGTCCTTGTCATTCTTGTCTTGTCCTTGGAGCATCTGTGGAGGCAGCCTCAAATCAGCCTGCCTGCAAGGCGGAGAGACAGCAACCTAGGTGTTCTTTGAAACATTTCCCTTTAGTCAAGGTGATTGGACTCCAAAGGTCTCTCTTGTTTCCAGAAACACTGAAAAACCTAGAGGTTTTTCTCCAAAGAAGCCTCCTCAGTGTGGATGTGTAGAACCCCCCCCCTCATGCATAGCACAGTGCCTTGTCAGACACTGGGAATGTTTTCTTATCCCTTTGGTATGTCATTCATGGCAGGATGATGATTCACTCTTAGGCCATGACTTTGGTGTAGAGCTTTGGTTATCTCTATCCAGCTGCCCAGCTCTGGTGAGCAGCTGTGCTGTGACGCTTCCTCAGTGCATCTCACTGGAGCACAGCGGAACCGAGGTGTGACACACCAAGGGTCCTTCGAGCGAAGCAGATGAGCTCATACCATGGTTGCCACTGGGTTTGCCTGGTGCTGAGCACATGTTCCAGACTCTTGATTCATTTCCCAGGCTCTGTGCGTGCAGCCCACTGTCTAACCCCCATTTCACCAGTCTGCCTGAGGTTAGGAGTGGAACAGTGGAAGGAGAGGACCCTCTGGATTTCCTCCCTTGATATTTTTCCTTGCATTCATATTCATTCTCACTGTTTCTATTTTTAAAAGGTTTTCTTGTGCAATCTGTGTGGGGACACACTGCTATATTTAATGCTTTGCTAGTATCAGATTTTGCTTTCAAGGGCTTTCAAAACAAACCCAATAAAAATCAAACCCTCTTGTAGGAGGTCACTGAGGTGGCATGGCATTTTCCCAGTTGCTGGCATGCTTTGGACTTCTCCCTGCTCCCTGTTCAAGCTTATTTCCCTCCTGCCACACACAGCCAAGGATGTGTACCCCATACATACTTCCTGGTACCCAGTGGTGAAGATGATGCATGGTGTGTGCTACTCTGGGCACTCAGCTGGGGGGTTCTAGTGCTGGGCAACTTCCATTTCGCCTTTTGCAGAGGGCATGGTGGGTGCTTGTGCAGAGCAGTGCCAGCAGCATCTGCTGCTCTTCTGGGACTTGCTCCCCTGGGCAACTTGACTTTAGGAACTTGTTAGTCCTTTAACCTGAAAATGTCTCTTGGTTTTTATCGTGAAGGTTTTTGGACTATCAGGGCAAATCTGTTTCCAGCTTCTTCCAGGCATCACTGGTTTCCACTGGAGAAGTTAGTACACGTGGTGAACCACTGACCTGCACCAGCTGGCCAGCTCTGGCAGAGAGGAAGCCGTTCACAATCCCAACTGCAGTTGTCCCATCAGGAGTCCCTGAGCTCACCGCTCCAGAGCTTCTGTGTTGAAGTTAGGGCAGAGCCAACCTGGACAGGTCCTGATGTTCTGGTGCCAAGATCTCTGGATGCAGGAGCACAGAGGTCCTGGCTCCCAGGCACAGCCTGCAAGTTGCCTGGCACTGCCCGGCAATGCCATGGAAGTTCTAATTTTTTCTAAAGTCAGCTTACGTAGGAACTGAGGCTCCCACTGCTCTGTTGTATTTTTATTAGCCAAACTGTTTAGCCAGCAGAATTGTTTGCAGAAGCAAAGCACTTTGGTCCCCAAATCGTTGAGCTTCCGGTTTCCATCCGCTCTCAGTAGGACAGCGATCATGTGTTAAATCCCAATTAATCATTAAGAAGATATTTGAGGTTTAGCAGCTGTGTTATAAGATACAGTTTTTACTGGTTTCGACCTCAGTTAAATATGTTTTTAATAGTGGATGGTATTTAATTAAACATAAAATAACAGAGGCTTATTAAATCTAGAGAGACCCTTCTTAGTGATGGATATTGAATGTTAAGTAAATACCAGTTGGTCATTAGAAGCATATTCAGTGTGGTTTCACAGCTATGTAATAGGCAGGTATCTTATTACCCGTCTGCCCAGTTTCAGTGAATGCACTCTTAATGATCAATTGCTATTCATTTAATATATAATAATAACTGTCCTACCAGAGCTGAATTAGATCCTTGTAGGAGAAAATGGGGTAACCTGGTGCTCGCTGGTTCTTTGAGTGGTTTTTGTTTGGAGTTGATGGTTCATTGAGATTAGCTTTTTTGAGGGTCAGTGAAGATTGGATGACACTGGGTTGGATGATGGACAAGTAGGCTTCATGTCGTGTTCATGTTGGGACCTGCACAGAGCTGCCACCACCACCATGGCCAGGCAGGAGCAGGGCACAGGGTGAAGGGAGAGTGCTGGCTGCACTCAGGGCTGAGCACAGGCGGCTCCATCCATCCATCCATGAGCTACTGGAGTCTCAGCATGACAGGGTTGATGGTTGTGGGGTGATGCCGTGAGTCACAGAGTGTCCTTTGAGTTCTTCTTCGTCTTGCGGGCAGAAAATGCATTATGCAGGACTGCAAGGGAGGAGATGAAGCGGTGCCTTGGGGAGACCCCTTCTTATCCAGGAGGCCCTAACCTGCAGAACTTGCTGCTATGCAGTGTCTTCAAAGCCAATTCATTAGCTGGTGTCAAAGGAGGATGAGAGTTGTTTGTGGATGATATGATCAGAAAGAGTTGCTTAGGGCACAGCAGATGTTTCTAGGGTACATTTGTGTCCGTGTTTAAGGACAGACCAGCAGCTGACCACACTTCCCAAGCTATTTCTTGTCTCTCTGCTCCATGAAGTCAAGTTCTGATCCCCTGTTTCGCAGAGATTTTACAGCCTTGTCTCGTGTACCAGAGAAGTGCTTTCCAAGTTGCAAAACGTGTGGATTGCTGGTGAACAAGGACCCTAAGAGGGCTTGAGATGCTCCATCCCAACCAACAAAGCAGGTTGTTGCAGCAGTGTGGGACCCTTTTGGTTTATTTTGAGGTGATGTACGATTTATTTTGCAGACCCAGTGTGTGGTTGCTGTTTGCACCAGCGCTGCGTTACTGCTCAGCAGGAGCTGTTTGGGGTGGGAAATGGGGGCTCAGGAAGAGCAGGCAAGGCTGTCCTCTTACCAGGGAGAGACAGAGAGACCTGGCTGCTTAGCAGCTGGAGAGCAGTTGGAGGTTTTGGTGAATGGTCCCCTGCCCTAAGACAGGACTTGCACCAGGAGTTACTGTTTCCCTCCTTGTTCACCCTTCAGAATTGCATTTTGGCTGCAGGCATGCTTTCTGCAGAAGGAATAGGCCAGGGCCATGGATTCGGAGCAGCAGGGAAGGCGCAGGCATGTGTGCAGCGTGCGCGGCCTAGTCGGGGCAGGAGGCACAGCCCGAGCGTGTGGTTCATCCAGGCCCAATGTTTAAAGCGAGGCCTACAGAGGTGGCGGCTGTTAAACAGAAATCGAGCTGATGCTGCTCAGCCTGCTGCCCGTGCTGTGGGCAGCGAGTCCGCCTGCGATGGAGGTGTAAGGGTTTGATTTCTGGGCGAGTCGGTGCAGGGGAGGGGCGCGTTCTGTGGCAGGGAAGGCTGGAGCGCAGAGTGGTTCTTTTCTGGGGCTCTGTGGGTAGTCCTATTAGCTTTCTCACAGTAGCACTTTGTTTTTTTCATTCCTCAGTGCTGCTGCGTTTCATAGGCCATAACTTTAATTTCTCCCCTTGTTAACCTGCGCAGCGGTACTGACTCAGTGCTGGAACAATACATGAGACAGTCAGGAGAAGCAGTGATTCATGCTGCCTGGTGGATGGGATGAGCCCGTCTTCTCCACTCGCTTATTAATTTCTTCTAGCGCGTGAGTCAGGCTCTCCTCGCCCCCGGGCAGGAAAGCAGCCGTGCTGAGTTTTAAACAGGGAGCTGGGAAAGGGGCCACGGGGAGGCTGTGACAGGTAGGGGCTTCTACTGATGGCCACCCTGCTCCCCGGGGGCTGCCAGCTCTGAGTCAGCCAGCGAGCACAGAGAGCACATCGCTGTGCTGGCACCTATTGCATCTCCTGCCAGGTCCTGCAGAGCAGCAGTTTAAGTGATCTCTTCTCTCAATGGCTTTGTGGCAGGGGGGTCTTGCTGCTTTCTCAAGTGTCCTCCTGTGCATGGGGGTGAGGTTTGCAAGCTGGGCTCATGACCAAGCCAGCCGCAATGCAACATGTGCTGTCCCCTTGCTCTGGCACAGGTTTGAAGGCAGAGAGATGACTTGGTCACCTTGCCCTGCATATCCCTCTTGGCATGTGGCACAAGGCTGGGAGCACCTTTCCCCACCCCTGGACCTGTCCCCCAGCCTTCAGACATATCCTGACACCCATTCTCTTGACCAGCACTTGTGTTACCTGCATGCTTCAGGGCTTGGCAGAAGCTATGGAGCAGTAGGACAGAACTGAAACCAAGCAGGTTCATCATGTGAACAGCAGCGGTTACAGAGCAGGCAAAAACTGCCCGTCAGCTTTGTGTCCCTGTAGGATCCAGGCCTGGGTCACCACAGAGTCCCTGACCCCCAGGATCAGTCCCAGGACAGCCCCAACTCCAGCTTTGCCATTTACTGGCAGCGATGGGCCATGCAAGCACCTGGGCTCTGGCTTTGCAGCAGGTAAAGCTGTGACACCAAAGGTGGGGAGCACTCACATTGCTGCTTGTGGCTTGGCTGTGGCCAGGCAGCAGTGAAGAAGCTGCACCAGCTGCCTGCAGCCCGCAGCAGGTTGCTTGGGGAGTTGTTAGAAACACATCTGGGATGGTGGAGACAGGAAAAGCCAAGGCTTCCCCACAAGTGCAGATGTACAAGTGGTGGGGGAACAGTGGGGGAGCAGTTTGTGAAGTCCTGGTTAGATTGGATGGGGCTGCCCAGGGTGCATGTGCTCTGATCTTGGAGGATGCATGTAGAAGAGAGTTCCGTGTTGCCTGCATTGTGCCAGGAGCCACCACTCCAGGCACCTTGGCTGCCTTTGGGGCCGTCAGAAGGGTGGGATGTTGTGAGTGCTGCAAGGATGGTTATGGCAGGGGGAGTTCAAGTTGACCAGCTCCCAGTCTCAGCTGAACCATGGTGGTGTGAGTGGGCACCTCTGCACACCTCTGATCCTGGCCAGGCTGCTGAAGGGGGGGTCCTTGGGCCCTGGGGCGTGTGAATGGCGGCTCTCGAGGAGCATCACAGTGCCAGTCCTGGGGCTTTGGCATCTTCCTGAGCTTTGGTGGCATTGCAAGGGGAGATGTAAGCGAAGGCCTTGAGATGGGTTTCTCCCATCTGGCTGGCACTGTTCTGGAAGAGAAATCTTTTCTGGAAGGGCTTCCTGGAAGTTGTGTTATTTGTCCTTGATGTTGGGGTCTTGTGGAGACTCTGGAAAGATGCAGAGGTCTGTGCCGGACTCTTCCTGACTGGACTGGGGCAGATTGATTCCCCACAATGGGTGAGGACCTGTTTGCTCACCAGGTTGTCCATGCAGCCAAGAAATGTCCCTGTTTGGAGTCACACTGGCTGTTGAGTTGCCCTCCCTTGTCTGGACGGTGGGTGCTGGGGCTGCCAGCGTGAGCTGGGGGCTCACCAGACAGCTTCACTTTGCAAGCCCCAGATGTGGGGCATCACATCTTGACCCCGCTGGGCTTCGCTCCATCTTCCTCCTGTTTTATTCTCTACCCTCCACAAACAGCCCTGCCTCTGCCCAGCCACCTTGGCAGGCCTCCGCACGCGTCCTCCACCCCCGGCCAACCCAGCCATAAAACCCTCTAATCCAAACAGGCTGGGGCAGAGCAATGCTGCTGCCATCAGGATGAGTCTCTGTGTGTGGTTTCCATTTATTGCAGATTTATTTCCTCTGGGTTGCTGTCTCTGTTGTTGCTCTCTCCTTGGGAGCTTCTTGGGAGCATCCAGCATTTACCTTCTTACAGAAAGGGGCTTTGAGGGACTGTAGCTTCATTGTGTGTGTCAATTAGGAAAACACCCTCAGGATTTTCCTCTCTGATGGTTCCCAGCTCTACAATAACCCCTGTCTCCATGTCTGCTGGCTCCCAAGAACCCATCCTGCCAATGCAAACGGAGAGGGAGCCGGGAGCAGGCTCGGCTCTGCAGACTGCTCGAGCTTCTGTTCCAGCTCCCTCTGAGCGTGGAGCTCATCATTTCCACTTCTGCCGTGCTTCTCGCTCCCTCTCCGGTCGCTGGAGTTTGGAGTTTGTTGGAGTTGTTTTAGAAACCGCTGCAACTCCAGCATGACGTCACCAAGATTTTGTAGTATCTCTGTCTCCATCCTAGTTAGGCACTTCCTGCTCTTTGGCTCTCGCTCTGGCTCGCCTGGCATGTCTACGCTCTTTCTTCTCCTCCACAATTCCCCAGGGATGTCTTTTATTTCCACACTCCCCACCCCCCCTTCCTGCATCTCTTACACAGGAGCTTTTTTTCCCTCGTTTCTTCTTTCTTGACTATCCTGTTTTCCCCTCCGCTCCAAAAAGGGCCTGTTTGCCCCCAAAAACTGGCTTTCCCAATTCATTTTTGGGAATCCCATGGTGCTGGAATGCTCCCGGCTGGCTGCTCCTGAGGGCAGGGGGCAGGAGGGGGCTGTGGTTATGGGAGACCCTCCAGCTGCTATGCTGCCAGCGTTGCCGTGGGTGCAAGGTGGCAGCAGCCGAGCGGGGTTCCGTCTAGGAAGGATGTTTTCTGCTGCCTCTCTCTGTGCTGGAGCAGAGCTCAGCCTGCACCTTCCCCCTTCTGCCCCAGCTCTTCTCCATCACCTCATCTTCATCCAGCTTTCCTTGTGTGGCAGATCTTTTGCTTTGCCCTGTCAAGCCCTTTGCCCGCATCCCCAGCTCACCTCATCACTGCCCTCATCCTTCCAGTGCCCATCCCGCCCCCTGCTAGGAGCACCCACATCGCTGTGCCAGCCCAGGGCTCCTGTACCACCCTGCAACTGGCTTGTGGTGAGCAGCAACAGTCTCCTGCTCAGGCTTGGGGATGAGCATATGTGAGGTTTAATCGTGACTCTCTAGTGAGTATTCACTGAGCGTGAACAAAATCTGATTTATTTCTTTAATTTCTTCCCTCGCCCCAGCGTAAGTGCTGTCTGATGGCAGGCAGCCCTCCCGGGGCCTGCTGAAGGCGTGGCTTGCCTTCCCTCTGCTGCCTGTGCATCCTGACCCTAGATGCAGCAGTGAGGGGCTGTGCTTCCCATGGGAGCAGTCCTGGGAGCAGCACTTTTAAACAAGAACCTACAAAATACATATATTCTATCTATGTAAGGATTCAGAGAGTCACAGAACCGTAGGGGTAGGAAGGGACCCACAGAGCTCATCGAGTCCAACCCCCCTGCCAAAGCAGGGACCCCAGGACAGGGCACACAGGTCGGTGTCCAGACGGGGCTGGAATCTCTCCAGAGAAGGAGACTCCACACCCCCTGGGCAGCCTGTCCCAGGGCTCCCTCACCAGGAAGAAGTTCTTCCCCAGATTGGTGTGGAAATCCCTGTGCTCCAGCTTGAGGCCATCGCCCCTTGTCCTGTCCCCACAGACACTGAGAAGAGGCTGCCCATGTCCCTCTGTGTCCCACCCTTCAGGTATTGATAAACATTGATCAGATCCCAATATATTGGGGGATGTGTGTGTGTATATATACACACATAATGTATAAATATATATTCACATATATTGCTTTTTATATATAAAATATATAAAATATGAACATTTTATAAAAATACATACAAAAAAAAGGTATTTATATATATGTATATAAAAAAGCTCCCACTGCCCTGCAGGAGCTGGGTAGTGCTGTACCTGCCTGTAAATGAGTGGGTAAACTGAGGCACGAGTGCCGTAAGGGCAGCATGGTCACCCATGTTGCAAGGCTTCGCCTGTTCATTTCCCATCCTTGGCTGTGTGTGGCTTGCCAGGTTATTTCCTCCTCAAAATTGGTTTTGGGCAGCAACTGTCCCTTAACACGCGACTGTGCAGTCCCCGGCGGGGGAACCCAGTGAAGATCAGAGGTTTTAATGCAGACCCTTATTAAAATATTGCCTGTCGCTGGGGTGAAGTGGGGTCTGGCTGCAGGAGCCTCATGAGCTCAGCTCGGTCAGCCCTTCCTCTGGCGTCCATCCCATCGCCCTGCACACAGACATGGGCATGTGTTTCCTTTGAGGTGACTCCGTCAATGGGTGGTGGTGGTGGACACCTACGGTAAGCGATACGTGGGTGCTCTTGTCGCAAGCTTGCGGTGGAATAGAGGCTCCTGCATCCTCCCTGGAGCCCGTCTGTCTCATGTCCCTAAAAAAAACCGGGCAGGATGGCAGTGAGTGACCTGGGTAACTCCTTGCAGTGCTGCTGCTGCCACTCCGAGTGTCGGACAGGGGGTTACCGGCCCGGTGGGTGGTCTGGGAGGGCTTTATGGGACTGTCTGTGGGAACTGAGGAACACGGGACCCTGTTTAGGTCACAAACCCTTCCTCATGTCAGAGCAGTGGGCAGTTGTGAGCTTGTGCAGGGCTGGTGCTGCTGGGCAGGACTGGGAGTCACAGTAGGGTTGAGGTGAGGGAAGGGGTGCTGGGTTTGTTACTTCCTGTGGACGTGGTAAAAAAGTTATTTATCGCTTATAGAGTATGAGGAGGTTTGTGGGGAGAGGAGCTGGGAGCTTGTCCTGCCCTAGAAAAGCAGTTTTGACCACCACAGGAGTGGTTTTGGTGCCTCTTGGAGCTATGGGTTCCCTGCTTCGCCCTTCAGATGCGTTTCTGGGCTTTTGGGGCAGTCATGCCTGAGAGGTCAGAGGTGGAGAGAGAGCTGCGGTGCTGGTGTCCCCACTGGCATCAAACATGCCTTGTGCTGCCATCGGCCCCCCTACCCCTGGCTGTGTCTCTTGGGCATACATCCATACCTCGTACATCCATACCTCGAGCTCAGGCGTGCGAAGCTTCTGCAGCCGGGCCCGGGGCTGTACCCTGCGCTGCCCGTCCAGCACCCACATCTCACCATGGCACGAGTGTGCCTGCTGAATGTTGTCCTGCAGGTTAGAGAGTGCCACCAGTAATTGGCTGTAGCATTAAAGGATCAGTCTACCTTTGCAAATGCAGGGCTTGTGCAAGCCCTGAGCTGTTTCCAGCTGTTACTCTGCTTTTGGGGTGGCTGCCCCAACCCCTTGCTGGGAAGGAGCTGTCAGGGCTGGGTACGTGAGACACCGGGTCCTGAGGGAATACTTGTACCCTTGTTTCCTAGGACAGGTTGAGGTCCTTTTGCTGCTCTCTGCCTGGTTGTTTCGGATCACCACGCTGCTGGTGTGTGTGGGATGCTCTTCTGTGGGCAGAAGAAAGCAGGGGCAGATAAACCTGCCTCTGAACAAAGGCATTTCCATGGAAGCTGCCTTGAGGTTTGTCATTGCCACTTATCCTGGGACAGCAGTGGAGGCTTGTAATTGCAGGGAGAGGCTGCAGGCGGCCGGATAGAAATCTGGGGACAGGCTGCTGCCCTCCCGGCAGTGAGAGTCCAGCCGCCCCAGGAGGGAGGGGAGGAGGATGAGAAGGAGAAGGAAGAAGAGCAAGAGGATAAGGAAGAAGCAGGGCCTACTGTGCAGCTCTGAGCGTTACGGAGATGGTGAGTGATTTAATACAAGAACTGAGGGGGTACTAAGGAGATTTGATAGGAAAAAGATGAAATTAATTAAAGGCAGCTATTTTTTGTGTGTTGTTCATGAAGATGTTGTATATCTGGTTGTGATGAAGGGTAGATAGGCTCAGCAAGGAGCCAGGGGGGCTGCTGGCCTTTGTGGTGTGGAGATGACTGGTGCCCAGACCCCTGTGTGCAGGAGGATGCGCTGGAGGAAGGACTATGCCAGAGAAGGGACTGCTCCAGCAGGCATTGGGCAGCTGGCCCTGAGCCATTGTGGCTCCCCGCTTTGAGCAGCCACTGGTAGGCGAGCTGTGGTTTGGCTCCATATATCACCCTAATTTTGAAGGCTTCCCCGTGCCCACTGCTCCAGAGGTGGGCAGGAGCTGGCGGGATGGGGTGATCATGAGGACATGGGCAGGAGCCACAGGGTGGGGACCAGGGAGTAGGTGCACGAGGAAGGGCCGTGGGTGGCAGGAGGAGGAGCGGTGGAGCCCTGCCCAGCCCTAAAAGCTCCAGCAGCTTTGAGAGGTGTGCATTTTGCACGCAGAATGTGTCACCTGCCACCCGAGCAGCCGCTGTGTCTTGGCACAGCCCTTCCAATATGCATCGCCTGCCACAGGAGGATGCCCTGCCTGAACGTAAGAGTTGCTTCTTTGTGTGCTTGTCGCCCTGTGTGTGGATGCTGGGCTCGGCTGTCCCTCCGCACAGCAGCCCAGCTCAGATGAAGTTGGCAGGAGCTTTGCCAGAGACCGACTGGCTGGAATCAGCACATCGCCTTTTCCCTGATCTCCACTTGAGGACTGTCACCATGCTGTCCCTCAAGTGACAGGGTGCTGCCACCAAGGTCTGTCGTACTGGGGCTGGTGCCTCTCTGGGCGCTTACATCACCCAGTCGCCCCAAAGGGATTTATGAGGTTGTTTGATAAGGTATTAAAGCTGGTCTGCAGGTCCCAAGCAATGGTGGAGAGGGGACTGAGTGGGTTTGGAAATGGACCAGGCAGCAGCAAGGTGTACCAGCTGGGTGGCACAGTGGAGTTGGTGTTTGAGCTGGGGGGCCTGTCACCTCGGTGAGGCTTATTCAGAAGGTTTGCAAAAGAGGGATGCTGGAGCGGAGGCGCTGCTGGGTTTGCCCTACTGCAAGAAAGCATCGTGTGTTTATAAAATAAGACGTGCGTTTTACGTTGTCTGTTCTTTACAGGGATTTACTGAGGCTGCAGAATTCTTAGGCATATGTTTTGCGCTTAGTTTCCTGAAGCTGGTGCTTCAGACGAGGCTGGCCGTGGTCTCTGTGGCAGCATGTTTGTTTAGAGCTCTGCTCTGCGACATTTTACCAGGGTGACATCTCCTTCACCCGCGAGCAGCAGACACTGAGCAGCAGTGTGGGGCACCCAGGGGACGTTGTGGTGCCTTGGGCTTGGCAGCCTCAACCCAGGGACCGAAGGGGTGCAGCTCCAGGGCTGCCTGTCCCTGTATTCGTGGTGCATGGCTGCCACCATCTTGGGACCCCATGGCACCTTACGTGCTGTTGTACGTGAGCCCTGCCTGGCTCTGAGCCTGGTCCTTGAAAACGCCACATTTCAAAGAAAGTTGGAAGAGCTTCAAGCACCAAAGGGTTTATCTGTCTTTGTTTCTTGGTCTCACATCTCTGGGTAAAGCTCACGCCTGCCATCGTGCTGAATCCAGAAAGGGGATGGAAGGTGGATGCTGCCTCTTGTGTGCTCTTTTATTCTCCGTGCTGACAGCAGTAATGCCAATAAACCAAATTTTTGTTTTCTATGTTCATTTGATCTACTGCAATAACAGCATGTGGAGCTCGTACAGCCCTCCACCTCCCCAGAGCAGTGCGTGAACATGACGTGCATCTTCTTGCAACCAGCAAATAGCATCTAGGGAGTGAAAAGAAAAACAGAAAGGTTAGTTTGTTATTCCGTGTGATATATGAAAGAGCTGTCAGCTCCATCCTGAAGTCATGAATCCCTGGGTATTCCTGGGACAGGGCGAAGGAATGCATCCCGTGGTATTTTTTCACTTGGAACAACCATTTGGCTCTTCTGGGTCTGAAAAGTTTAACTTCGGTTGAGTAACAAATTAATGCTGTCTCTTAGTCACTGTCTGGCTTGGATGGAAACACTTAGCTGACCTGGTTTATCTGTGTGTCCATCCCAATGGCCCGGCCAGGGCTCGCTGCCGCCTGCCTGCTGGGGCGGTCGCTTGCGGTGCCGCTCGCCTGCTGCAGCGCCGGGGATGGTGTAACGGGCCAACAGCGTCCGGGTTTGTGATGGTGTTTGGGAGTCTGAGAAGGGAGGATTTTATCCACCTCAGATGCAACTCAGGGCAAGAGGAAGCTTGGGGCTGTCTGTATGGGGGGAGCTGCTACCTGCATGCCAGCATCCCACCCCAGGCTGGGACCGGGGCTTCCCCATGTGTTCCCCAGCAAGAGGGCCCTGCCTGGCTCTAGCCCTCACACCCCCCACAGAGCTGCCCCCCCAACCATCCCCTCTCCTCAGCTGCTCAGGAGAGCCCGAGCGAGGTGGGCTGGGAAGCCAATCGGGAGCAAAGTTAATTAAAAAAACCCCCGACAAAGCCCCATTTTTCTAGTGCCAGCCAAGAAACGTGACACTGAGCAAATAGAAAATAAAACAAAACCTTGGAACTCACACTGGATGGAGAAATGGCCTCTTAATTTACCAAGCCTACGATGTCTGCATGCAGAAAGCTTCGTTGCAGAGCCGGTCTTTTGATGCAAATGTCACTTTAAATAGATATTCCTGCATGCACGTTCTGGTGCTGTTTGCCATGTCATAAATGGATTGCTCCTTCTCTGAGTACATTCTTGTCTCATTTTGTATCCCCATACATTAAATTGATAGTTCGGGGGATTATTGCTCGTTCCAAGATTACATGGGTGGAGTCCCCTTTATATGGCCATGCTGGTATGTAGTGAATTTGAATTGGCGCAGCAGAAAACTTGAAAATTTGGAACAGATAACTGTCTCCTATCTTTATATGGGAACATCAGAGTTTCTAGCTTTATTCTGGGGTTCTTGCCATTCCAAATATAATTTATTCTTTTATATAACTGTTTTCATATGATCTACTCTGAAGAGCGGATAATGGTTTGGGGAGGAATATAATCATTTTTTTTCCCCCTCCAAGGCTGTCTTCCCAATTAATGAGATTGAGAACACGTTCCAAAAATCTATTTTTCCCCTCCGGGCTTTTTCTAATGTACTCAATTTATTCTGTAGTGTGTCTTGCGCTTCCTTTATGGAGTCTGATGCCTAAGTACATAGTGGTGGTTGGCGGGCTGGAGCCTGTGTAAATACTCCGGGTACTGATGCGGTCTCTCAGCCAGCCTGGGCAGTGAGGGCAGGTCCCCATCCCGGTTCCTTTCTGCCCAGGCTGGTGGGAAGCATCTGTGTCTGTCCCGTCCCTCCCATCCACCCCATGTGTGCTGAGCTGAACCTTGCTGTGGGCTGGGGTTGATTTTATGGGGAAAGCTGCTTGTTTTGGGAGATGGAGAGGCATCCTCGTCCCCCTCCTTCTCTTGACGGTCCTGTCTGGGTGATAAGTAGGTGGCCTGGAGTGAGGCGGTGCCTTCTGCCCTCATCCTTGGGGTGGCAAGGAATAGATACTCCTAGAGGAGCATGCGGTGCTCATGGGGTTTTTGTACGTAAAGCCTCGCCTGTAACAGACGTAGGGGTAATGGCTTTGTGCGGTTTTCCCTACTTAGGCACTTCTTTGGGTCTGTACATTTCTTACAGCCCCATCCAAGTGAGCAGCCCCTGGCTTTCTGGCCCCTCTGCCCCCCATGGCTGTTTGCGTTGCCTTCTGAAGATGCTCGCTTCCCAGCTGTGGGATGCCAGCTCCCCCTGAAGCCCCCACCATGCTGAGTGGTTCCCACAGGGGTTTCCATACCCCGGGGCTGCTCTCTCTGGGCTCCTGGGGTCTCCCAGGGCACCTCCTGCTCCCCCTTCCTTTGCCCTGCTTTCCAAACCCCATTTGTGTGCTGGGGGCCGTGAGCAGGGTGCCGGGCAGAGCTGCCAGCCAGCAGGAGAAAGAGGCTGAAGAACTGGGCTGCTGTCCCTGGGCTCTGTGGAGGGATGAGGGCTGCGTGGCAGCAAGGGCCAGAGGAGCACGGATGTTAAAGCCTGCTCCCAAAAGCCTGTACTGTATTAATTCCGGAGAGCCGTACAGCTCCCGAATGGCTTGGCTGGTACATTTCAAGCCCTGTTTTTAAAAGAACTGCTTTTGGTTTGAGACGAAATGTGAATTTTCAGGCCTAGAGGAGTTACCTTGAGTCAGTGGTGGTAGGAAAGGGGTGCTCAGCATGGAACCTCAAGTGTTACCCTGGGCAGGAAAGTGGCGCCCACTGACTCTAAGCAGCAGGTTTGCTCCGTAAAGCATCTGTATAAGTATCACCTCCTCCCTCAGGCATTTCTGCTCCCCTGGATCCCATCTGCTCCCTTTCCTGACCAAAACTGAAGAGCTCATTGTAGCCTCCTGAGCCCCCCAGCCCACCCCAAACCATCAGCTCCCTGGGGAGGCTTGGGTGTCCTCGTGCTGTGGGCTCACTCCTGGCCACTGAGGAGGAAGAGGAAGATGAAGATGAGGCCAGCTGTGAGGAACATCGTTGTTTTGGGGTGGGCATGTCTTTGTGCAAATTGCTTTGCTCTTCCTGTGGGGTTAAAAGCAGTTAAGTTAAGAGCATGTTGTGGTCATGTTTGCATCACGCCGTGGTTGATGGGCACGGAGCTGGCTGCCTTCAGTCAGGTTCCCAGGAGCGAGGATTTGTATTTACATAGTTTGACTCAGACATTGTATAACCTTGGGGAGCCACTTTCTGGGCCAAAAGAAGGAGAGACCTGCTCTTGAATGGTGTTTTGAGCTCTGGTTGGATGATGTCCTGTGTCAGGGCTGGGTTTTATTCGGTGCCCTGCTGACAGCCTGGTTCATGTTCCTGCAGGTCTTGCGTGCGCGGTGGTTATTAATAGCTTGTCAGTGGGTGGGTGACCAGCCAGATTGGCTGGGTCCCTGGTCCGGCCAGATCCTCCCCCTTTTCCAGGTGTGTTGCCAAAGGAGTGATTTGGTGGCAGAGGACCCTTCCCAAGGGTGCGGCGCTGCAGTGGCCCCAGTCACACTTGCTAGGGTGAAGGGATTGCTGCCTGTGTGCTCCCTGGGCAGGGGGCAGTGGTACTGGGGCTCTCCCATGGGATAGCAAACCACAGGCAGTCAAGGTGGGGGACCATGCTGTGGGGACCGACACGCTGTGGTCTGTCCCTGCTGAGGGAATGGAGCGGGATGTACCCCTGCCTCTTGACTTTCCCGGCTGAGTGGAGGGGTATGCCCCAGGCCAGGTATGGGGGAGAGGCAAAGGCAGAGGGAGAAAACCAGGGTGTGCCAAGGTCTGTCCAAGGAGAGGTGGATCTGCTGGGTGGAGCAGCCGGACTTTGGATGGGATGGTGGGGTGGTGGGTGCGAGCCTTCTCCCTGCCAAGGTGCTCTTGGGGTGGGGGTTGGTCAGGGCCTGTGGACACCACCTGAGGAACACTCTGGAGACCCTCATCCTTGCGGTGCCCACCACCCCCCATACGGGAGACCCTGAGCATCTCGGGTCATCTCCAGCCCGAGCTGCAGCTCTGCATCCCGCCGGTCCCAGGAAGCTGACCGAGCAGAGCATGCGACGGGGAGGGCGCCCACTCGTTTCCTCCCCACACTATAATTAGCTGGGTTGGCGGGCAGACCTGCCGTCAGGCTGCCTGACACCCAGCCAGGCTGCGGGGCTTGCGATGCAGCATGTAAAGTACGCACTGGGGGACAGGATGTAATTAAGTGCAGGCCCTCAGAGCTGAGAGCTGACTACTCCTCTTCCAGCCTCTTTTTTCTTGCCTCTTTTCTTTTCTTTTCTTTTCTTTCTTTCTTTCCCTTCTTTCAGTGGTGGAATCTATCACTTCACCTACAAACCCCCGTGGGCGTGTATGAGCCTGTACGCCTCAAGATTTTAAAAGAGCTTGGCGATACCAGGCAGTGTGTGAACGCAACATTAAGGCCAGGCTGCTGACAGCCCCTCAAATGAGGCAAACCCCCCCTCGCCCATGGTTCTAGCAGGGAGGGGAGCTCAGTCGCCTGCACCCCCTGCGCGTGCCGCGCTCGGGGCTCGCCGCTATAAATAGCAGCACGTTCAGCTCAGCATCTCGGCCCCGACTCTGCAAACACTTAAGCCCCAGCACAGCTTTTCCCGACACGCCTAAAGTTGCAGTAATGATTTGCAGGCTGTAATCAGGAAAGAGAAAGAGAAGGAAGGTAGGAAGGAGAGTGTGAGCTGTTGTATCAGTGGAAATCCCACCCTGGATGTCTGTTGCTTCTCCTTTGCAGCTCCTGTGCCTCTACCCACCTAATTAAGGTTTCTGATTAATGAAAACATGGAGAGAAGGTGCCTGTGCCTATGTGTGTGTGCCACCCAGCGTGGTGGTGTCGGGCTGGCAGAGCTCATGAGCTCCAGTGGTTTTGCCAGCAATTTGACAAGTTCTTTCAGCCAGAGAAGCTCCGAGGAGCAGCAAGTGCACAGCTCAATCTGTGCCAGCCCTCAGCACGGCCCGGGGAGGTCCTTCCAGAAAGAGAAACTTTAAAACTAAGAGCCTGTGCGTGCGTGCATCTGTAGACATGCATAAATTAATTGGTACAGGCATGTTGCAGTACAATGGAAGTTGAGGAAAAAAAAACGTTTCCTGGATGAGCTCTGGGTGAAGAAATGCTTTGAAGTTTAGCTCTGACTTAGTGTAGTGCGAGCTGCGAGGGGTTTGTGGGCAAGCAGCCCCTATTGGCATGGGGAGCATGGCCTGGGATGAGGTTTAGCTGGGAAAGAGAAGGCTGGGGGAGATGCTGAGAGGGGAGGTGTGATGGCAGGGAATGGAAGATGAGTGCAAATGGACTTGTTTATCGGGGGGAGGGACAACACACGGACACTGGGGGGGTGACTGATGCTTGTTAGCAGACCTGATATTTCTCCCGGTAGGAAGGCAGGCTTGGGGATGGAACCTGTCCTTGTTATCCCAGCTGATGAGGAACCCAACGTCAGTTGCAAGGGTTTGTGCTGCAGCAAACCTGGTTGTGTGTGTTTAATTGCTGAGTGGAAGGAGACTGAGGGAGGAGTTGGGTCACCAGGCACTGCTGGGCTGGTCGATGCCGGGGCTGTGCCAGTGTGGCTCGTGGCACCAGGGCTTGGCTCTGTTCCTCCTTGATCTGATGCACATGGATCTCTGTTCTTCTGTGCAATGCCACCTGCAAGGCGTGCTCTGAGGAGGAGAAGCAGAATTTAATCATGTCAAGGAGTCTGACACTCCTTTGGCTTGGCCTGGCCCTCATGAACATGGCTTGTCAGTAGGGCCAGGGTGGGCTGCTGAGCTGGTGGCTGGTAATGGGTCTGCTATCCAGGACACCCATGACCGGCCACCTCATTGCTTTCCCATGGGGCAGATACAGGTCTGGTGAACATGAAGCCCGTTTTCCAAAGAACCAGGTTTACAGTTGCATTTCAACCCCTAGGAAAAGATCAAGGTCTCCCCGCCTAGGTCCTGGATGTGGGGGTGGGTGAGCTACCAGAGAAAAGCATTAGTCTCTGGTAAGATGAGCTGGGAGAGCGTGGGTGCCCACCTGCTCGCAGAAGGACCTTCTGGCATGGCAAGGTAGTGGGTGCAGGCTGGAGTATGAGCAAGGTTGTGGTGCCAGGATCCACTGGTCAGGAGAGCTGTTGAAACACGGGACCCCTTCCTATGGGTCCGTGGTGCCTCTGGTGGGGGAGCTGCTTGGAGGACACTGTGGTGCCTCTGGTGGGTTGAGCTGCTCTGCTACAGGGCTTCATCCCTGTTCCCTGGATTACCTCAGAGTACATCTCATGTGCACAGCTGTGTTTACCTCCTCCTTACCCTCTAAATGGTCCAAAAGAGCTGTTCTCTAGCTTTCAGCATGTTTTTCACCTTCCATTGGACTCAAAGCTCAACTTGGATGCGCATCAATGCGCCGTGTGTGTGCACAGGGTCACTGCTCTTTGCAGGCAAGTGTGATAGCTGGTCCAGACTCCTGCTCCAGAGCTGGCCTGGGATGAGCTAGCTGCTGAAGAATGAATGTGTTAGAGCCATTGGCATCTTCCCCTGGCTGGCTTGGGTCTGCAGAGAATTGCCCACCGCCTCCTCGGAGCCTTTGTAGTGGAGGCAGGAGGAGGCAGGATGGTGAGAGGCTGGGGCTGTCCGCTCACACAATCCCCCCATAGTCCATCAGTGCTTTGGCCCTGCCGAAACACTGTCCTCTGAGCATCCAAGGCCCTTCTCTGATTCCCTTGTCCTCCCTCAACCCAGCCTGTTCCATCTCTCCATCTGGGGAGGCGATACTGCTGCCCTGGCCCGACCTTTTCCCTGCCACCACATTTTGTTCTGTTGATGGCCTACCCTCTCTTAATCACCTCTGTTCTCCAATCCTTAATCACCTCCTGTGCTTCAGCAGGCAGGCAGGGAGCTGCTGTCCAGCAAGGCTTGTCCTGGGAGGCACACGCTGTGCCCAGCTGGGTGGCCCGGAGCTCCCTCCTGGGTGTGAGCTGGTTTTGCAGCGCTGCTGAGAGACATCACCAGAGATCACCATGATTTTCAGCTAAGCTGGTTCGTCCAGCCAGAAATTCAGGTTTTAGGATTGAGGGTTCACCTGCCTTCACATTCAGGTCCTGGGGAGACTCGGGGCTGTATCAGCCCAGGGCAGTGCTGGGCCAGGGCTGTTTTGAGGGGTATGGTGCTGGGCATGGGTTGCTGTGGCAGGCAGGATGAGTGTGCCACAGCCCACGGCCCTGTCCTCAGGGGAGGAAACAGCACTCCCACAGCCCCTTGGTTTCTTGGCCAAGCCTGTGCCAGAGGCCAGCGGCTGGAGGGAGACTGGCACAGGGTGCACCCAGCTGTGGCGTGCTCCTTGGAGGGATGCTGCTAGCTGGGGTGGGGGTGGAGAGGACAGGGTGTGCAATACCTCCTGCCTCCTTCTTCCAAACAATCCTCTCGCGTCCCAGGCTCTGAATTTTATTCCCTTTCCTACAGCCAGGCATCAACTCCTGATTACTCATAAATGCAGCACGCTGCAGATACGTGCAGCTTGCCGAGCGGCTGCGCCTGAAAGCACGAGCTGCCAGCACCCAGGGGCGAGAAGCCGGGGTGGGGGGACAGGCTGTACAGCCTGTTCCCCCCCACCCTGCCCTGCACTGGGAGCCAGGAGCCTGCTGCCAGTGCCCCCATTCCGTAGGGGTCTGCCCATCCCAGCTCAGGGCCCCAGCTCAGAGATGCTGTGGCCGGCGGGGTGGGGACTGAGGTCCCAGCGGGTGACCACAGGGGTGGCAGGTTGCAGCCCAGACCACCATTGGCATTGGCCCACCGGTTTGTTTTGCAGAATTCTCTGCTAGTGTGGAAAAATAACTCATCCCTCGGTTTTTCTCTCTTTTGTTTGTGTGGGCATTGATTACACTGGGAGTTACTGAGCCAGATTTTATTGGAATGAGTTAGAAAGCTGCCACCTGCAAGCAGCCACTTGTCTTTGGGGGTTATCTTGGTGTAGTTTCTAAATAATTGCATGAGGCTTCTTCAGCCTTGCTAATAACTTCATTCTCCAAGGGACACTGCCCAGAAAAAGATGAGCTGAGATTATACTTGGCAACATTTAGGAGAAGGAAAAAGTACAACAGGATTGATGTCTGCTGGCGTGAATAAATAAATAACGCCATGTCTCTGCCTTACCCTTCTGTGAGCATCCTTGTTTTCAACCCCCATGTCTGTTATCTCAGCTTGGCTGAATTTTTGGAGTTCTGAGCAGTCCTTTAAATCGCTCTCATATATTTTTTTTCTGCAGCATGTTGTGCTAATTCTTATCAGGGAGCAACAAGGCTGGCTCTGGAGATGAGCTGTCCTAGGGAAGCCTGCCTGGTAGCTTAGCTGTGTTGTGTAACTTGGGCTTGTTAGATATATACGATTTAAATAACTTAGAAAATAGTTTACTTAGTGCCTGCAGTGTGACGTTCAGAGGATCATTTCAGGCGCTTGTGTTGGCCCAGGGTCTCACAGGTTTGTGAAGGCTTTGTGAGAAACATAGGTCGTGCTTTGAAATAAAGAGACTGGCCCACAGATCTCGTTGGCATTCGGTAAATGAAGGGTCTTTGGCAGTGCCAAAGGGAGCTGGATCGTTGTGTGTGTGTTTCTGTGACTGCCCTGACCTGCTGAGGAGCCTCAGGAAGGGCAGTGCTCGGAAGTTGAAGGGTCTTCCTACTGGTCCACTGAGTTTGATGCCACTGAGCCTCAGTGATGGCCCACGGGCAGCTGCGTGTTGCTCTGCTGCTTTGGGAGGCTGCATTTTGCCACCCTGCAAAGGTGCTTTTTGAGAAGCTGGGCATGGGGCCTTACGGCTGCTAAGGGCCTCTTGCTTCATCTAGTTTGACTGTAAAAGCACCAGGAAAGTTGGTGTCCCTCTGCCTTCCCCTTTCCCTGGTGGCATTGCTAAGGTGTTCCTGTGGCCTTGCACGTTTGACGTTGACATTGCATGTTTCTGTGAGCACAGAAGGGCGCCGAGAGGGGCCCTTTAACCAGGACAGGGCCAGCGTGGGCATTCTTGTTCCATAAGGGACAGAGCATAGTGGTGATAATGACCTTGAGTCAACACGCTCTTTATCATATAGGCAGGCAATCCCAACTTGTTGACAGGCTGTGTCCTGGCACCCAGGAGCTGGGGGCTTGGCGGCAGCATCCCTTCTGCTGCTGCCACTGCTCGGGTGGTTGTTTCCTCTGCAGAGCGAAGAGATGAAAGACAGTGCCTGGCCACATCCAGAAAGGCAAGGAAGGCACGTGTCCGGGGGGAAGCGAGGGTTGGGGCACTGCCAGGCTCTGAGGGATGTAATTGGGGACTGCATCCTGGCCCTGCCAGCAGTGGGAGCCTGATTGATGGAGGGATGGAGGGTGTAGCGTGGCAGCTCAGCCGTAGCTGCCTTGCACAGCACTGCACCAGCGGTGGGGGCTGCTCCTCTCCCTCCAGGTCCCCCCATGCCACTGGTCCCCACGGTCATTCACCTCCATGTCTGGGGAGGAGAGGGTGGAGGAGATGGGCACAAGCCTGCTTGAAGTATTTGTTTTAAAAATACACACTGATAAAAATGACTCTCTCCATTATTTCATTAAGGGATTTAAAATGTGCTTCCTAAACCCTGAGTCATCAATGAAGTGAGCAAGCAAGAAGCAGCGCAGCGGGTCCTGCTGGAGGGTGACTCATGCTGCGGGGGGGGGGGCTCGGGGCTTGCAGGGGACTGGACTGGGGGATACTGCGCTCCTTCTCTCCCTCCCTGCATGGCCAGGGTCTCCCCAGCATCCTGAGCAGCAGCAGGTCTCTGAGAGTCCCTGGGGCTCCTTGGTTTATTCTGGGAGCTGAGCCATCACAGTGCAGCTGTGCCTCCCTGGGTACCCGAGCTGCAGCTTGGTGCGCAGGAGGCAGCAGCAGACATCTCTCCTGGAGTCAGAGCGTGCATGCGGGCAGGCATTTGATTTTTTTCTTGTACACCTGCATAGATAAAAGCCTCAGGTCCCGTAGCAATTCAGGAGGAACCAATCTTTCCTCCCAGAAGGCTGAGGAAAATGCCAGGTCACCTCTTGCTCGTTTTTGGGAGCGCTCTGCCTCTATCAGTCCCCAGGCACAGGCAGGAGAAGAAAAGCCAGACCCAGCTCCCTGCAAGGGAAGAACTGTCCCCTCTGTTCCAGTCTCAATGGTTTATCTAGCCAGCTTTTTCAAAGCCCTTAGAAACTCTGCTCTATCCCTCCCACTGGAGTTGGTTTGAACTCTGCTGAAGTTCACTGCCAGGATGTTTCTCCTACGATCTAGGCTACATGTTCCCTTTACCCCACTCTGCTTCCTTACGTCCTTCCCTTGATCACTTTTCAGTAATCTTCCCCTCCTGTTGATACTGTGGTACCCGTTGCCATGGGACAGAGGCGGTGGCTGGTGGCACCATTGCAGCCCATCCTGCTGCCCCGGGGAAGATGCTTCAGGTGCAGCCCCTTCCTGCAGCGTGGTACAAGCAGGCAGCACCCACACTACGTCCTGCCCACAGCCTCCCATCACTGATTCCCTGCATGCTTTCGTTGATGCCTTTAGGCCAGCTCCCCTGCTTGGGGGGGATCTTCAAGGTGCCACCCTGGGCTCTCTAAGAGCTCCCAGCTGGTGGTGCCGGGGTGGTGTCATGCCCCTGCACTTGGCAAATGCCTCAGGTGTGTTTTTTAAATACAGCTACATCTTATAGTGAGCTGCTGCTGGAAGTCAGGCCAGGCTCACGGCGCCCGGTGGGCTTGCAGGGCATGGCCACCTTCGTGCCCCTTCCTCCCGCCGATGGCTCTGTGCTGCTCGACTCGCAGGTCTGACAGTGCAATTTGCCTTGTCCTCTGCCTGGTTTATTAACCTCCTTATGGATGGGCCCTGCCTGTGGCTCCTGTTGTGACACCGTGTGTGTCTGCATTTGCTTCTCTTTCCACTTTCTCATGAGGAGCTTGCTTAGAAGCAGTGGAAAATGTGTCCTTGCTTTGGGTTTTGCTGCTGTCCATGACTTGACTTCTCCTGCCCGGGCATCGCCTCTGCCAGCCACCAGCAAACCCTGTCCCATTCACTGGTGATTGTGGTGGCAAAGTGTTTTCCAGCCACGTTCCAGGAGCCCTCTGGATCCACCTTGGATTGGTGTGTGCTCAGGAGGGCAAGGTGCAACATGGTGGGACTTATCTGACCTCTGGGCATGGTCCCTTTCTCTTATGGGATGCAAAGGACTGTGTGGGGCCAGTTGAGGAAACGGAGGTGTGAAAGGGGAAAGGAGGGCTCAGGGCCAGACCTTGGGGTAGTGGTAGAGCCAGGAGCTGACCCACAGCTCCTGGTCCTGCTCCAGGTCTGATTCCTCAGACATAGAGTTGGTGTTCTGCTTTTCCTCCTTGTTTGCCGTTTTCTTATTAAGGTTGAAAACCAGCTGCTTTGGCTGATTGTCAGTGCAGTTGCTCCCTGTTTTATTGTTCTGGTTTTCCTCTCTGCAAAGTTAGTGCCTGATTGTTTTATCTCAGATACCTAAAGCCTTCTGTTCACCGTGGCTTTTAATGGTTACTTGAGAAGCTCAAGGCAACCCCTTCCCTTAGTGTGTTCCATAGCTCATCCTGCCAGCGGCTCACAGACAGCATGTCTTCCTTGCCAAGGGCTGGCCAGGATGCTGTGCCCGTGGTGCTGCTTGTGGCTTCGCTAGAGCTTCTCCACCTCCCTTGTCTGTAGGAGCTGAACTCGTTGGGTGATCTTTCCTGGGTGGGTGATCTTTCCACCAAGGTTCCACGTGTTTTTCCCTCATTAGGGATTGATCTCGGAGATCTTCATCTCCACTGGAGTGAGAGGGGAGAGGAGGTTCATGCTCGTGGTACCTCTGACAGTGTGAAGAGGCTACTGCAGATTGTACCTTCTACTGCACAGCTTGGTGACAGCAACAGTGTCGTGTGTGTGTGTGTACTTTTTAGAAAGGTAGAGGAGTGTCAATGTTGTTTCCTGCTGTTATTGGTTACCAGGAAGATCGGGTACTGTCTGGAGCTGGCTGTGGGTTGATGGGAGGGTTTTTTCCCCTGGAGCTGGGGGGCTGGGTCTGACCGTGCGGGATGCAGATTTTCCATGTGTCTTTTCAGTATTGGTGGGAAAGCTGTTTGTAAATGTTTTCTCCTTAAATATCAAGATTTAATAGGTATGCACAGGTATGGGACTGAGTGTGTCATGGTTTGTCACCTTCATTGCAGCAAATCCACAGTTTGGGCACTGGTACCCTGGGTTTAGGTTTCAAGTTTAGCAAAGTAAGGAAATACCTCATGAGAATGCTGTGTCTGGGACCTTGGAGGAGAGGTCCTGTAGCCTAGGGCTTTCACTCCCTGCTGTGCTGTGCTGGATTCACTGAATTCACTCCCTGCTGCACTGCTGTGCTGGATTCACTGCTGCTTCAGGAACTCGCAGAGTGGTTGAGGACATCCCCCAGTCCAACCTGGTTGCACCCCCACCTGGTTGTCCTGGATACCCAGGACCAGTTGGGTTTCAAATGTCTCTAGGGCTGGAAGCTCCACTACCTCTCTGGTTTGGCCATCAGTCCCCTGGGACTTTGCCATATCTTCCTCTTGCATAAGAGGAGGGGAAGCAGCAGGAGAGCGAAAGGGTGCCACTATTGCTGGCCAGTGGGGATTGCTCAGAGCTTTTGTGCACTGCTATGGCAATCAGTATGCAGGCAGATGAGACCTTCCCGCCCCCAAGGGCTGCTCTACCCCAGGCCAGAGCTCCAGTCTAGGTCTGTGCCTGTGAGATGTGCAAGAAAGTGGCACACATCCAAACCAATGCACCCTGTGCTGTGGCTCTGGTCTGACCACCGCCTCCGTGCCAGAACAAGGGTCAGCCACTGCCGACAGCAGCCCCAGCTACCTTCTGGGGGGATGCTTTTGTGAGAGCAGATCCCTGCCTGCTTAAAATCCAGGGCCCTCCCTCCTCTGGCCACTTGCTTGTCAGTCACAGGGTGGGAGCACCCCGGTGGCTTTGGTGGGGATGGGGAGAGCTGTGGGAGAGTTCCTGCACCCCTGATTAGCATTCGGGCCCGCTGCTGCTCCCGCGCTTTGGCATTCGTGCTCAGCATTGCCTGGCAACCGCGGAGCAAAACTACAACAGGAGCCCCAGAGCCGCGGCGTGCTTCCCGCGAGCCTGCACGCACACCGGCACACGCCTGCGGCCTGGGGGGGGACAGGGTGGGTGGCAGGGCCACCTCGTGTCACTGCCCAGCGTCCCCCATCCCGGCAAGGTGCAAGGGGGAGGACTGGCCCCAGGAGGAGGAGGAGGAGGAGGAGAGGGCTCCGGCAGTACGACGGCTTTGCTGACGCCCAGGTTTGGTGGGTCTGTCTGTCTGTCTGCCCTGTCACTGCCTGCCGTGGGCACCCCACTGTGTCCAGCACAGCCTGCCCTGCTGTGTCCCTTGGGTGGTGGGGGTTCTTCTGCGCTCAGCAAGCACGTGGGCCGTGGAGCAGGGCAGGGGCCAGCCTCCCTTGGGGCCAGCCCCCCCCAAGGGTGCCATGGGGACGAGACAGCTTGGGGAGACACTTGGGTGTATGCGGGTGTGTATGGCTCCACTGGACAGCACGGCGAGGTGCAGCAGTCTGTGCATGTGCCCTGCATGTCACCTGAGGTGGGGTTTGTGAGATGCCCATTGACTCCAGGCTCCCTACAGGGAGGCCCAGCCTGGCCAGGGTCTCCCCAGGGACCCCAATGCTCCAGCAGCCTGGCCTGGGACGCTGTCAGACTTTTACTAGACTCTGCAGAGTTGGCAGCACTCAGGAGAGTGCTGGTGCCTGGGAACCTGAGTGTGCATCGGGCTGTCTGTGCTTCCCGGGCTTGTGCATGCTTGGGGTCTGATGTAACTTTTCTTGGCAGAAGAGTTTGTGGTCCTTTCCTTGGGGAGGGAGCCTTGGGCTCAGTCCCCTGCCCTGCCCGAGGCTCACTGCAGGCAATGGTAGCTCCATCTCACTGCCAGCCCTGCACCTCATCTTTGTGGCTGGCTAGGCTTGAGAGGACACGAGTCCCCTCCTGACACAAGGTGCCACGCTTCTGCAAACAATGGGAGACACAGACACACCTGAATACATTGGGTTCAGATATAATGCATCTGCCTGGACTTTGCTTTTACATCCTTGGCTGCTCTGGGCTCTGCCTATGGTGTGTTCGGTGGCTGTGGGTCCAGCCAGCCCACACATACCCACCAGGCAGCAAAAAGTGTAGGCACATGTCTTCTGCTCACCACCCATCTTCATCAATGGTACTTGCATGGCAAAGGGTTAAAGAAACACATCTGCCTTTTGTGTCTTGCAGAGCCTGGGGTCAGCGGACAAGAAGGACTTCTACCAGCCAAAGTAAGTGCCAGTAGCCGTGGTGAGTAATTGCATGGAAATTCCCAGTTGGTCCATATTACTGAGCAGCTCTGTGGCTTGCTAAGATTAGACATTTGAATGTACAAGAATAGCTGCTGCAATTACACAAGTGAGGATAACAGTGGAAGGGCTGTCAATCATTTCGGCTTCAGGGCATATGCAAATTATTAAATGAGGTTGGAAGGAATCACGACAGTTTGACTGAGCCTGAGGGACAAAGCTGGGACTTGGTGGCTGGGGAACAGGGTGGAAGGGGTGACCTTTCCCACCTCTGGCTCCCCCTGCTCTGGGCTTGCACAGCTGAGCTGCTTTGGAGAAGTGACGGGTTTCATTCTGTGCCACAACGGGCTGATCTTGAAGCACATCTTCCCCAGCCTGCTTTGACGTTGATGCCTGTCATCTTCCATCCATTGTGTTTGTAAAGCATGGTGAGCCACAGGGGTGAGAGGAAAGGAAGAGGCTCTTTGGAGCCAGCACATTCATGAACACCAACAAAGGATCTGCAGATCACCCAACATGAGTGAGCAGTTAGTTACTAAGCGTGTGCCCCTGGCCACAGCTCCGAGCTGGCTGTGACAGTGCAGAAGCAGTGAGTGACAGTGGAGCATTTGCAGCTGTCAACCTCCAAGACCTGCATTAAACAGTGAGAGGAGCTTGTGCTCACAGGGCAGCTAGGTTGTTGCACCCAGCAGTGGCAGAGCCTCCCTGCAGCACAGCACCTTCAAGGCCAGAAGGTTGTCACTTTGCTGGAAAGACCATGACTATTTGGATAATGGCAAACTCTATCGAGAGCCCTGGTGAAAGGTTCGGTTCTGGCCCTGAGTGCTGAGCAGCCATGCACCGCTGAACAGCTGTGCATCACTGAGCAACAGCTGTGCATCACTGAGCAGCCATGCATTGTTTAGCAACAGCTGTGCATCACTGAGCAGCCATGCATCACTGAGCAGCCTTGCATCACTGAGCAACAGCTGTGCAGCACTAAGCAGCCATGCATCGCTTAGCAACAGCTGTGCATTGCTTAGCAACAGCTATGCATCACTGAGCAGCCGTGCATCACTTAGCAACAATTGCTGAGCAGCCATGAATCACTGAGCAACAGCCATGCATCACTGAGCAACAGCTGTGCAGCACTAAGCAGCCATGCATCGCTGAGCAGCAGCTGTGCAGCACTGAGCAGCCATGCATTGCTTAGCAACAGCTGTGCATCACTGAGCAGCCATGCATTGCTTAGCAATAGCTGTGCATCGCTTAGCAACAACCGTGCATCACTGAGCAGCCGTGCATCACTGAGCAGTTGTGCATCGCTTAGTAACAGCCATGCACCACTGAGGAATCACACATCACTGAGCAGTTGTGCATCACTGAGCAGCAACACCACTTAGCAACAGCTGTGCAGCACTGAGCAGCCTTGCATCACTGAGCAACAGCTGTACATCACTGAGCAGCCATGCATTGCTTAGCAACAGCTGTGCATCACTAAGCAGCCATGCATTGCTTAGCAACAGCTGTGCATTGCTTAGCAACAACAGTGCATTGCTGAGCAGCCGTGCATCACTGAGCAGTTGTGCATCGCTTAGTAACAGCCATGCACCACTGAGGAATCACACATCACTGAGCAGTTGTGCATCACTGAGCAGCAACACCACTTAGCAACAGCTGTGCAGCACTGAGCAGCCTTGCATCACTGAGCAACAGCTGTACATCACTGAGCAGCCATGCATTGCTTAGCAACAGCTGTGCATCACTAAGCAGCCATGCATTGCTTAGCAACAGCTGTGCATTGCTTAGCAACAACAGTGCATTGCTGAGCAGCCGTGCATCACTGAGCAGCCGTGCATCACTGAGCAGTTGTGCATCGCTTAGTAACAGCCATGCACCACTGAGGAATCACACATCACTGAGCAGTTGTGCATCACTGAGCAGCAACACCACTTAGCAACAGCTGTGCCTCACTGAGCAGCCGTGCAGCACTAAGTAGCTGTGCAGCACTAAGCAGCTGTGCATTGCTGGGCAGCTGCACATTACTGAGTAGCCGCGCATCACTTAGCAACAGCAGCACATCCCTGAGCAGCCACGCAGCACTGAGCAGCCATGCATTGCCGAGCAGCCATGCAGCACTGAGCAGTTACACATCCCTGAGCAGCCACGCAGCACTGAGCAGCCATGCAGCACTGAGCAGCCACGCAGCACTGAGCAGCCATGCATTGCCGAGCAGCCATGCAGCACTGAGCAGTTACACATCCCTGAGCAGCCACGCAGCACTGAGCAGCCACGCAGCACTGAGCAGCCACGCAGCACTGAGCAGCCATGCATTGCCGAGCAGCCATGCAGCACTGAGCAGTCACACATCCCTGAGCAGCCACGCAGCACTGAGCAGCCATGCAGCACTGAGCAGCCATGCATTGCTGAGCAGTCCTGCATCGCTGAGCAGTCCTGCATCGCCGAGGAGCTGCGCATCGCTTAGCAACAGCTGTGCATTGCCTAGTGGCCATGCAGCACTGAGCAGCCATGCATTGCTGAGCAGTCCTGCATCGCTGAGGAGCTGTGCATCGCTTAGCAACAGCTGTGCATTGCTGTGCAGCCATGCAGCACTGAGCGGCTGTGCACCACTGAGCCGCTACGCATCACACTGTGGAGCACGTTGCACGGGAACCTTCTGTTCCTCCTGCTCTGTTTGGGGAAGTGAACATCTTTATGTTTATCTCCTTTTGTCTTCTGAAATAACGCTATGGGTGGCTTTGCAGCTGTGGAACAGTGCTCTGGCACGTGGGATTGTCAGAGGAGTGAGGGTTTGGAAGATGCAGAAGGAACTGGGTTGAGGAAATTTCTCCTCCAAAACTCACTGTCCTGCACTTGCTCTTTCTTTGCTGCTTTCCCAAACGTTCCTGCAGAGCTGATTCCCAGCGGTGGCTGAGCACCAAGGCAGCGCCCTTGGTCCAGGTTACTCTTGGCATCAGAGGAGGCACGTCCAAGGCACACTGGGGATGGCATGCTGTGTCTCAGAGCGCCTTACGGAGCTGCCTGCTCGCTGTCTGTGATAGAGGGAGCAGAAGTGTCGGGTGCATACATGTTCTTCAGTTATCTGCTGCCTCCTCTCTTTATGTCACTAAAGGTTTGTGGAACTCAGCACTATTTTCTCTAGGTCCACACTGAAAAGCCAGATCTCAGGGAGCTCCTCAGGCTTACCCCAAGGCAGAGTTGATTGTGTTCTTTCCAAAGTTGTTGGCAGCTATTAACTTCTGAAAGTACAGCCAGAGCCATTTCCCAGGCAGTTTAATCCCACAGGGCTTTCTGGGAGATTAGTGGGATATCCCAAGAGTTTATGGAGTCATGATGGCAAAATGAACACACGTTTGGCAGACTTACAGCCATGCTTTTGTGACTTCTCCCAACGGTCACCCAAGATTTCGGTCCTTCCTGCAGTGCTGCTGGGTGCTTTGTGGTGTGTGTTTTGACAGGCAGGCTTAGAGAAGATTGAAGTGTCTCCAGTGTCCCTATTCCAACTGAAGCTTTTGTGAGACTTTGAGTAAGTGATTTGGAGGAAATATGTAAAGTGCTCTTGCTCTTCAGTTTTCCTGTGGGGTGGTTTTAGCAGTAGGTGGCAACAGTTGTAGTGCTGCTTTTATTGCTCATTGCACCAGAAAAAAGAGGGGTGTTTCTCTGCCCTAAGTGGGGGAACCAGGGCTTCCCATCACACTGAGGCTGCAGAGCTGTTGAGTCAGAGTGGTGGGTGGTGGTGCAGAAGGTCTCATAGGTCTCATATTGGTGCTGTCTGGTTCCCCTGTGTCATGAGGCTACAGAATGACCATGGTTTGGCCAAGTGGCCTGTGATATGAGCTGGAACTTGACCAATCGTCATATTACCACATTGGTTTGTACCCATCTGATTTATGTTCCTCAGTGGCTGTTTTGAGGTTGTGACCAGTAGAGTTTGTGCCTGTGATGTTGCCTGGTACCACTGTGCCCATCCAATTCGGCTTTGTGGTTCCCCAGCTGCTGCCTGCACCGTTGCTGTTGGGGGCAGGCCTGCTCTCACTGCTGAAGCTCATCTGCCAGGCTGGGCTGGGTGCCTTATGGAGGCCTTCAGCCTCTGGCAAGACCAGAGCTGGTCATCTTCAGCAGAGAAAGATCCCTGGCAAGTGGTAGAGGTCTGGTGGACCTGCTGAGGGCTTGTGAGAGCTCAGCACTTCTGCAGCAGCTCTGCAGATGTGTTCCCCAAGCCCCGGGCAAGGCAGTGGTGAGCAGCCAGGGCATGGGAAGCAGCTGGGTCCTGGAGCTGAGCCGAGCCCTGGTAGTTGATGAACAAGCTTGTGTAGTGGGCTGATGATCTCAGAGAAGCCTGGCAGCTCCAGCTCTGTGTGCCGGAGCTTGAGCGAGCCTCTGCTTTCCCTTTACTGGGTTTCAGAGGCAACATACACCCTGCCAGCCAATCCCCCTGTGTGGTGAGAGCAAAGTCAGAGCATCCCTGCCCTCAGGTGAGTGGTGTTGGGCCCTCACAGATGTAGCAGATTTAGGTTGTGGAAAAAGGAAAGACATGTGCCAGAAATCTGAGTGGTGAGATTCATCACTGCTGGTCCTGGGAGCAAATCTTGCTCCATTCCTGCCACATTCAGAACTGTTCTCGGATCAGGTGTCCTCCTCCTGGACATCAGGTAATCTGCCAGCTGGGTTCCCCTGTGTCACCCTGAGTGTCTCCTTTCTTTCCTTTGTGCCTCTTCCCCTCAGAGATGGAAATGCTGTCAGTATGTTCCCCCACCCCATAGTTACCATTGGTCTGTCTCAGCCAGCAGTAGGATGTTTCCCAAGTGCCTGGAACAGTCCAGTGCTCACCAAGGGTGTGGAGAAGTGTCTCACTTCCCCCTCCAGCCTTTGATGGCCTTTATCTGAGGCTCTTCCCCTCTGCACAGTCCATCTGAGAGGTTTTAAGGTACAGATCTGCTGGCTTGCCCCAAATGTAGTGTGGCAATCATGCAGAGACTGTAATGAAGGTGGACCTCAGCTGCAGGAAGTTGGGGATGCCAGGATGGAGGTGCCAGTGCTGAAATGATGTTGCTGCCCACTGTGGAGGAGGTAATGTTACTTCGAAGGGTTTCAGTGAGGGTGCTCCTGCAAGGTTTGGCACGTGTCAGGAGCTGTGACTTGTGGCTTTTAGTATGCCTGGGAGATAATGTTCCCCCTTTCCATGCTAAATGGAAGGCTGCAGCCTGAGCTGGAAACACTGAAGCATTCATCTTGAAAAAGAATTCCTCTAGCTGAAATACCCAAGGAAGGAGCCTGGCATATTGGGAATGGCCACGAGTCCAGCAGTGACCATCACCTGGGTACCCTTACCTACACTGGCTGCTCCAGCCGTCCCGTGTGAACAGGTACAGATACCTTCCTGAGCTTCCAAAGCAGGTCCTTCTGATGGTGCAACAATTTATCCCAACCTAGTAATTCTCATCTGATGCAGTTTGAGTGTGTGCCTCCATTGCAACACTGCCTGCCTGCAGCCCCCTGGGGTCTGCCTGGTGTTTGCAGGGACCAGGAAGGTAACACCTCGTGGCCTGAGTCAGCCCCTGAGCTGCTTGTTCCTTTGTCACCCCAAGTTTGGAAGCCGCTAGTACAGCTGTAGTGTTGTCAGAATAGCTGGGCTTTTAGAGGCCCTTCCAAATTCCTGACAGAGGACCCTTGACCACTTTGTCAAGGCATTTTCCTGAGCGAGGACCTGCTGGCTGAAGACCCAGGGACACCATGCTTAGAGACAGGAATAGGTTCTCCTGGGGGAGCTTTTGCTTACTGACTCTCCTGGCAGGTCTGGTTGGAAGTGTCTTGTCAGGAACCGAGAAAGGCTGGTGCGTTTGCTAATCCCCCCTGGCATGTGTTTGCTTTTCAGTGTCAGGCAGTGACTGGAACTCAGTTTCTTTGAGCCAGAACGAAATGTTGGTAGTGCTAACTATCCTACCCCCCTCGCAAATGTAGCCTGAAATACCTGGCTTTAATTAAAGCATCATTGATTTGCTGCAGGAGCTGCTTGCGCTCCCTCCCCGTGCTGTCTCCTCTGCTGAGACCAACGCTCATCTGTCAAGAGAGTTGTCACTTGGGAGCAGTTAATATTTGCCAGGCACTTTGAGGTGTCAAGAGAGACACTGCTGTGTCACAAAATGCTCTCCATTGAGCCGCTCGTTCAGTCCCTCGGGATGACGTGGCCATGCTTAGACAAGCTGATGTCTCAGAGCCCATGTCTTGCTCCAGCAGCATCCCACAGCCCTTTTCTACAGGCACCTCGTGGCCCCACCTCCATCCCAGATTAAAGGCTGCCACTCGCCTTCTGCACTCCAGCCTCAGACGTGTAAACACACAAGGAACCTTTGAAACCACCTTACATAAAGCAGCAGCTCATGTTTGTTTTGCCTTGCAGCCTTCATTACGCCAAGATGTCTCTGCAGCTAATTCGTTGTCACCCTGCTCTTAAGGCAGAACATTGCATCTCTTAGACTAAAACCTTTCCTTGCCAGCACTTAGATGAAAGTGAGCATTTCGGTGCTGAATCATTATCTTGTAAAACCACGGTGGGTTTAACGATCTAGAAATGAGTATTTACATCTTGGAAGCATTAAGGACCATCATAATAAGCTAGATGTGTTCCTAAGCTGGGTGTTCATTTCATTGCCTCCTTAACTCAGACATAATCGTTATAGTAATGACAATAATAACACACATATATGCTGCATTTTGCTGCTTTTGTGGCGGCTGGGAGTGATTCAGCTGGGATGCTCTTCAAGTCGCTCAGCATCCCCTACAAAGTGCCAGGGAGTGGGAGGAGGACACACAGGGAAAGGGTGGGGGGGAGTGAAGAGATGGTGCAGGTGATGCAAGGGAAGTGATGGGGTGGGAGAAGCAGTGCTGAGACCACCTTTCTGTACTGCAGCCACGGCACAAGCAACACTGAGAGAAACTGCCCCAAAACTGCTTTCACAAGGTCGGAGAATGCTTCTCCCAGCTTCAGTTGTAGGAGAGGATGAAGTGCCAACACCAGCATCTGCAGGAAGGCAGAGCCAGGGGCATTGCAAGAGAGATGCTCTGTCCCTGGAGGTGTTCAAGGCCAGGTTGGATGGGGCCCTGGGCAACCTAGTGTAGATCCAGGCCTGAGGTTGATGGCCCTGCCTGTGGCAGGGGGGTTGGAGCTCTGTGATCCTTGGGGTCCCTTCCAACTCATACCATTCTATGATTCTATGATTCTGTGCTGGGTGGGTGCCCCTTGGATGGGTGCAGGTTGGCAGTTGAAGGGGAACAGAGCCCTCCGGAAGGGACCACGAGCACGGGTCCCCAGCTTCTAACCCCAGATCCTGGCTCAGGCAGTTTTCTGAAGAGACAAGGAGTTAACTCCTCCACACACAATGTAATTAAGCAAAGAAGATTATGATGCTGGTCGAGGTATCCTAGCAGCAGGGTCTGGGCCACTGAAACTTTACAGCAAGCTTAAAACAATATTTCCCCTGGGGTTTGGCCAGGGGATTCAGAGCCAGAGTTGCAGGCTGGTGGAAGGGCTTTAAGCTTCTCCCAGTGCAGGGAAAGGAAGGGAATCCTGGAAAGTTCTTTCAGAGAAACATCATGGTTCAACAGATGCCAGTCTGGGCATGGAGAGCAGAGCTGGGGCAGAGAAGGCAGCGGAGCGATGGGTTGGAAGAAAGGGGTCTAAGTGGTGAGAGGTCACTCATGGCGTGGCAGAGAGCTGCCCTCAGCCCAGAAAGGCTCTGGAGATGCAGCTGCTCTGGGGAGCAGGGCTCTGCTGAGGGGGCTGGTGCTGCTCCCTGCCCTGATGCTGCTTGCAGGGCGATGGGTGCTGTGGTGTGCCAGGCTGCGGCTGTGCAGTCTCTGCAGCCACGGCAGCTCCCGGAGAGGTGCAGATGTGCCACTTCAGGGCCTTGCAATGGGGCAGAAGGATAACCTATGTCTCTCTCTGCTTGCAATGCTTTGGCTTTGCTTCCCCAGTGAAATTTTCCACCTTCCAGCTCTGTGGCTGTGGAGGGAACAGGACACAGCCTTGACGAGAGAGCAGGCAGAGGTGGGTTGGAAGCTCAGAGATGGAGGAGGCCGTAGCCCCACTGGCTCACCCTGTGGTGTCTGGGTGATCTGCCCAGGCAAATATCACTGTGTACTCTTGAAGTGGGAAGGCTGGTGCCCAGCATAGCGAGAGGGGCCCAGTGCTGACACCTGCCTCTGCTGCTGCTGCCCCCAACCTCAGGCAGCCTGGGAGAGCAGCACTGGGCGATGTGCCTGACAGGAGCTGCCAAGGACTGTTTCTGTAAAGTATGAAGGAATGCAACTCTATGTCATTGCCTTTCTTCTTGCTAATTGTGTGGGAGCGCCCAACCTGGGGCCCTACATCTGTTGGGTCTGGGGGACTGTGGTGGGGTGCTTGACATCCAGATTTATGAGGACAGAGATGCTCTTCCCCTCTGCCCCAGGCTCAGATGGCACAGAGCTCAATATCTTGGCCTAAGAGAGATCAAGAGAAGTAACCACTTGGTTTTGGTGGCCCCTCAAACCCAGTGGGTAGGAAGGGGAGTTGTTTGGGCTGTTGAACCCATGCTGCCCTGCTCCTGGTGCCCAGGCTGGGGGAATACTGGACAGCCCCCCAGCAGTGTGGTCATTCTCTGTTTGGGAACAGCCCTCCTGAGCCTGGTGGAACAGCAAAGTTTTGGTTTTAGTTGTTTCTGTGCAGCTTTTAATGTGTTAAGTGAGGTTGTGGTGTAGGCTCTCACTGTGCCGGTTGTCATAGAAACTTGGAGGGTTTTTTTTCTCCTATCCCCCCAGCCCCTTTCTTTAAACCAAAGCAGGGTTGGGTTTTTGATTTCCCCCCTGTAATTTCTGTTTCAGTCCAATTACAAACCCTGATTCCCCATCTCCAGCACTGCCACTCAAGAGCTCTGTGTCTTTATGCTGTGCTTTTCTCCTGACTGAGGGCTGTGTATTCCCATGAACCAGGTACGTTCCCAGTAGTGCTGGGTGGGCTTCTGTCCCCACGGAGCCCCCATCAAGGTTTGGGCTAGTCTTTGTCCCTCTGCAGTGCCTCTGGGTCCCTCTGCAGTGCCTCTGGATCCCCTCTCTCCCCATGGGGTACCTCTTCTTGCTGCTGCTTCTTGGTGCCTAGTTGCTGGACGTCCCTGGTCCTTTGATGGAGACATTGAAATGGCATCTGCCTGCCCTGCTGCTCTGAACCCAGGGCTGCCTTCCCCTCTCTTGGGACGGGAGGATGATGCTGCCAGCTCAGAGCTGAGACCGGCACAGAAGCCATCTATGCACCAGCTGCAGCCCTTCCTCATTTGCTAGGCTCTGCATTAATCATGGAAAGGGAATCTAGCGTAGGAAGATGGGCATTTTTAAACAAAATAACCAAGGCTGTGTTCTTCTGTAAGCAAGAGAGCAAAGTGTGTGCTGCAGTGAGTCAACACTGAGATGCTTTTGGCATGGGAGGTAACACTCCCACCCACAGCAGCCGACGGTCCCACAGCCAGGTACCAAGAGGCAGAATTGGGTCGAGGTGTTTCCCAGCCTGCTTGGCTCTGCTGGTGTTTCTTCAAAAGCTGTGAGAAGTCCTTTACCTGGCACGAGACCTGGCAGGGACTCCTCACAGCTAGCAGGGCCACTAGCCCTGAACCTCACCTTTGAAAAATTAGCACCCATCTTTGCTGCTTGGTGCCTCTTCATTGCTTCACGGCCAGTGTGATCTCCTGTGTCACGTGTCTCCAGTGTGGTGCATGGCAGAGGTAAGCCTCAGAGCTCCAGTTACCTGCTGGGATTTGCTTGTGTGGGATGTAGGTACGAAAGCATCTCTTGGATCAGAAAGTTTGGCCTCCCTTGTACTGTAGGGATGTAAATGCTGCCCACACGCTCCTCCTTGAGCTGAAGAGGTTGTGGTTGCCCTCTGTGAGATATCTAAGCCTCTGAGCACCTCCAGGAGGCATCTAATCCTGAATCGAGACTCATTTGAACTTGTTGGGCTTCAGGTCCCATCCCCGTCTCTCTGCACATCTCGCTGGCTGAGAGTGGTTGGCATTGCTCTGGTTTGGTGGGGGGAGGAGGGTGTGTGTGCAGCATTTTTGTCAATAAACTCAGTGTAGCTCAAATCTTTTGCAGCAGGATATTTTCTCCAGCCCTCGGATCAATTTTGTGACTCATCCCTCCAGCCTCTCTGCTTTTCTAGTGTCCCCTTTTAAACGTGGGCATCTTAATTGCAGGAGCATTTCTGTCGGTCTTGGCGGTGCAATACGTGTAACCCTCCTCTCCCCCAAGAACTGCATCAGCTTTTTTCATCCCAGCATCACATTAGGGCCTTGTGTTGGGCTGCTCACCCGTGGTGACCCTTGAGCCTTTCTGGAGGCTCTCTCTTGTCTGGGATCCAGGCCCTGTTCATAAATACGGCCTGAAATCCTTCTCCGTAGGTGTGTCATTCTGCACTGGGCTGCATTAACATATACAGTGTTTGAATGGGCTCAGCATTACCGAGCAACCCACATTTCACTCTCTCCTCATCAATATTTACCGTTACATCAATCTTCCTGTCATCTGCTAATTTTTTGGAGCGAGGATTCTGTAGTTTCCCCTCGATCATCGATGAGAATATCGACCAGCGCGGTCCCGGCGGGGCCTCGCTAATGATTCCCCATTGACGGCTTCTGTCTGAGACCTGTCAGCCGGCTCTTAATCTATTTAACGAGCTTTACTGACACTGTAGGGTACTATCTTCTAAACTCAGAATGTCAAGAAGCACTTAGCGCTCTGCCTGCGCAGCCCTGAGGTACACCGTGCCTTTCCCAGCTCAGCCGCTGTTCGCTGAAGAGTGACATGGGGCTCCTTTGACAAGATCTCTTTTCCACAAAGACGCACCGACTGACTTTAATTATAACTTACATCCTTTAATTATTCCTTAATTTAATTCCAGATGAGCCCTGGCTTCTAGGTCTTCTATCAGGCTGACCATTTAGTAGTTAACTAGGTCATCTTCACTGCTGGGTGTGAGCGTTGCTGTGAAGGGGCCATTTGCCATCTGGATGTGGCAGCTCCCAAGTTTGCTCAAAACAAGCAGTGGAGCCTGGAAAACCCTCCCCACCTTCAGGTACACAATATCTGCACTGGCAGTTTAGTGCTATTTGGCCACCTTAGATGTAGGTGAGGATACTAATGGTTTAGGAAAGCTTCATCTCTCCTAGGAGGACTTCCCTCTCCTTTTTTCCCTGAACAGAGGAAGTGTCTGCTGACTCTGTTTGCTTTATCTGTGTCATTAGGAGCAGTTCCACAGTCTCTGCTTAAAAATGGTCCTTTTGCTCCTTGAACACTGACCTCCCATGAAAATTTGGCTGCTAATAGTAGATCTTGCAAGTCCAGCCATGCATTTTCCCCTTCCTCAGTTTCCCTTAGCAGTTTCCTCCACGCTGTTGTTTTTCATTTGTTCCTCCCACTCTGTATTCTATATCCAGTTCCCACTCTGAGCCTTCAAACGGGATTTTCAAGCAAGTTGCTCATTTTCCTAACTGTGGAATTGGAACTTTGCAGATATTCAGTAAACTCCCCTTAAAGAACTCATATTTTTCAGTCTTATCCCATCTCCTGGGACATGCAAACAGCCTCTTTGCAGTACCGAGTGTGTACGATGCTGCAGCCCCATCTTCCCATCAGCCATGGGGATTGCTGCCAGCCTGGGCTTGTCCCTAGACAGCTGGTGATGGCTTGACCTATCATTGCCAGCCGTGCATTAGCTTCTGCATTGAGAAGCTACCAACTCCAGTACTTAGAAATGCACATAGCTCCAGGAGTCTTCTAGCATGCACCTCTCAACCCCAAATCCTTTGTAATGCATCCTTTCTGTCCATTGAGAACATGTCTCTAGGGTTGAGGTCCTGGGCTGGCTCAGGTGTGATGCTCTGTGCCTCTTCCCAAGCTTTGGTGAGAGGGTAAGTCTGAATTTCTTCAAGTATTTACAGCTAAAAGAGCTGTAACTCTAAAGCAGAAAAATAGAATGGCATGTATGGGAAGTCTGAAGTGCCCTCTTCTTCCTTCCCTGACGCCCCTCCTATGCAGATGTCTGACCATGTAAATCACTGTGGCAGGTTTCAGTAGTGTGGAGTGCATTAAACTTCTGCTTGTGAGTGAAAATCTCCCATTCCTCACGCTCCTTTCTCAACCTCACCACCACGCATCATCTCAAGAGCTTGCTGCTTCACCCACTGGGGCAGCACGAGTGAGACCTCTGATGCGCTTTCCTGCAACGACCGCAGAATAATCTGTCTTTTTATTCACATTCACTGTCCTGGTGGTTTCTCTCCATGCTTTCACCTGCAGTGACAGCTGGGCCACAGAGCCATCAGCAGCTGCATCAGCCTGTGCTCTTTTCAGCAGCTCATCCTCATCCAAGACCACCCTGGCGTGGCCAACCTGGGTAGTAGCTGAGTCCTTCAGCGTGTAGTGTTGTCTCCTGCTCTGGCTGGGACCATGTCTGAAGTGTACTCTGCAGCTCTTTTCCGAGCCGCCTTTGCTCCCAAGAAGCAAAATTCACTGGTGGTGGTGGAAATGAGGACAGAATTAGCCTTGAGAGCAATCAGCAGCGGCATTGGTGTTTCTCCTCTGGCTCTTTGCTCTGGGAAGGGTAATCAGGCTGAGCACGCTGATTTACCTGGGCTGTACCGAGCAGACTGTGGGGAGACATGTAGATAGTGGTAATTTGCTGAGGGAACAGTGTGTCTAAGGACATTAAAGAAGGAAAATGCTTTGTCTTCCCTGCATCCTGCTGAAGCAGTGTGTGCAGAGGTGAGAGCTGAGGCTTGGAGCTTTCCCACAGGTTTCTGGCATGGGTGAAAGTAGGATTCAGGGTAGCATGGTGACTCCCAGGAGATGTCCAGCAGAAAGGGACAATGGTGTGCAGGTGCTTGGTTGTCCCTTTAGGTTCAGGACATCATGTGAAAGGGCACTATGATCTCCAGTGTCACCATGTAATTGATGGGGAAATGAATTCCTCCTCCAGAAGTGTGTAGGGAGCCTGGGCAGCTAGCTCGGATCTCTGCCATCAGTTCTGGCCGCTGGTGGCTTTCAGCATACCCAGAAGATGCAGCTGAAGGTGGGATGAGCCTGTAATAATTACTGAAGAAACACTGGATAATGACATTTATACCTAATTAAATACTTGACTGAAGCTGCGGGCAGCAGGGACAGGGGAGACTTTGGGACACATTACCAAGGGGTTGTGGGGAGACCTGCCAGACCCCAAGCCAAAAGAAAACACCACCTTGCCCCACAGTAAATGGAAATGCACACAGTGCTTTGAGGAAATGGGCTGGAGAAGGAGGCGAAAGAAGCCCCACGGCTCACAAAACCCCATTTTACATTCCAAAATAGAAAAGCCAAGCCTTCCAAAAAGCTTGAATGCCTTGAGAAACCTCTGGAGCTGACAGAGCTCAAGCAAGAGCTGCTGGTTTCCTCAGCGCTGTGAGGCTGGAAGGAAAAAGCACCCAGGGAGGGAAAGCTGGAAAGCTCAGCTGCGTTCATGCTCCCCCTCGGATGTCAGAGATGCTTTGTTTTCCAGAAGTGCTTATTATTCATACAGCTATCTCATTAGACAGCTGAAGTACAGCTCCAGCTTGGGGCTTGTCATGGCCCAGGCCCTGCTGTGGAGCTGTGCGGTGTCTTGGCTCTACACCCCGCGGGAAGTCCTGCTGGAGCTGGCAGGACAGTCCTTGGTGCCTGCCTTGGGCACAGTGCCAGTGGTAGTTTGGTCATCTTTTCCCCACCACATTCCTCCTTTTATCCCTCCTTTAATCAAAGGTTTTGTCCTGGATCCTAGGCCACTGTGTAGCAGATACGTGGGCTTAGCATTGTCCTGAGGGTCCTTCAGCTCTCAGCAACAATCTTCCCAAAGAAGAGACAACACAAGAGCTGTTACCTCCAGATGTTTCCCTTGTTCCCAGATGGTCCCAGTAAGCCCCTCTGCCTGGACACAGGCATCTTGACTGCCTGCACTGGGGTCAGGTTGCCAAGCCCGGTTGTGCCGGATCCCTGTTCTGCAATGTGGCTGCGTGGCTTTGCGATTTCCAGAGCAAGTGGATGGCTCTGAGGATGAGGAGGACTCTGCTTCTGCACTTTTATCGAGCTTCAGTGTCCCTGCAGCTGGTGAGTGTTACTAGACACTGTCAGAAGGTGGTTTCAAACTAACTTGGACTGGTTTATAAATGTCTTGTTTTTCCTGCTGTGCTTTACTGGCTTCCCAAGCGATGAAGCCAGGCTGTGAAGGCAGGGGAGGGGGCAGCATGGGTGCTGCTGAAGTCATGGATGCTGCTCCACCGAGAGCATGCCATGGAGTCCCACCTTTGGGACTTTGTTGGCTGGCTGGAGCCAGCAGTTCTCTCACCAGGAGGGATTGCCTACATCCTGACATGCTTCTCTACAGTCAGAAACAAATCCAGTATGACAGGTCCCACCTCGTCCCGCCAGTGCTGAGTGTGGTCCTGGGGGATCTGCCAGCCACTGGACCCCTGAAGAGCGGGGGAACTGGAGGGGGGTGTCGGCCTCACCGACTGTGAAAATCCTAAATATTTGTACACAAAGTCCATGCTGAAATCCCCGTCCCTGTCCAGACATCAGAGGTGTCACTTTTGATTTCCCAAACACAGAGAGAGCCCTTTCAGCCCTGGCCTACTCAGACACTGCAGCTTTAATGTCCAAGCACCCAGCGTGTTTCCACTCCCCTCAAATGCATCAATCAGGTCTCGGTGAGGCTCTGAAAGAGCCAGTTTGTTAAATAAACACACTTAGTGTAAAAAGTTTATTCCAGTTAATTAGGACTTCATTGCAATGGAAACAAATTACCCAGCTGTCATCTGCCAAGGCAAACAGCAACGGGGGAGAGGGGGTCCTGGCCAGGCGGGAGACAAACAGCCATCTCAGGCAACTTTATTTATGGCCTTTTTATGCATTTCTGTATTTATTTGGACATTCCTGAGCTGGAGAGCTGGGTTATGGCCGAGCTGCACGCCCCAGCACTTGCACGGTGTAGGCTGTCACCAGCTGCAGGTTACCTGCCCTTGGGGGTCCAGGCAAAAAGCCAGTGCTGGCCAGGGCAGGGGCTGCCCATGGGGACATGGGGACAGTGTCTGTGTCCCTTTGAGCTCCCCCAGGGCCCTTGCTCTGGAGTCAGAGGTGGGGTGCTGGATGTGCAAGCAACAGGCAGGTCAGGGTGAGCTGCTGGTCCCCGCTCACTCATGGAGGTGGAGGGGACATGGGTGCCTGGATGGAGCAGTGGGATGGGGATGCACTTCCGAACGCTGGGGGCTGGTGGTCACTGGGAGCTTTGTCTGGCCGAGGACTCGAGAGCTGCCATGGCTCCCTGCCCTCACAGTGATAACCCCTGTGTCTGCACTGACCATGCTGTACCCTTATTCTCCCCTCCCAGCCCAGGCAGCTGCCTTTTAGGCTGGAGAGGCTCCCACTGGCTTCCAGCTCATTTTATTTAAACACCCCATCAACAGCCTTTTTTCCTCCTAGAGCCTTGATTGAAAGAGAGGGAGACAGGAGGTGCTGTGACAGGGGACAGGGAAGGCAGGAGGCAGGCATGGAGCAGAGCACGCTTGGGAGCAGAGGATTCCCACGGGAGCGCTGTGGAGCTGGCGGGGTCGGTGCTGGCTCCTGCAGCCGGCGCGGAAGTGACAGATAAACCCGCGGGATTAGCAGCGTGTATCCTTGCAGGAGAGCAGCATCCCCTTCCTGGAGCATTAGTCACCCGAGCCTGACGCCAGGGGCGGGGGAGGCAAGTGCAAGTCATCGAATTACCTCCTCCCGCTTCCAGGTGGCCTGTCCTTGCTTCGTGTCCCTCCAGCTCTGCCCCATGTAACCAGGGGGTGGATTGTGCCGGTGGGGATGGGTGGAGGATGTTGGTCTTGGGGATGGCTGGGTGCGAGCAGCGCTTCTCAGCTTGGCTGCAGCAGGCAGCATGGTGGGTTGGGGTGGCACAAACATGATCCCCCATCTGCCCCAGGGGTGCATTGTCCCTTGCAGGCATTAGGGATATGGAGGATGAGAGCACATTTCTGCCTTTGTACTGGGACCTTCTGTTGGGTTTGAAAGTCTCTGGTGGATAAACCCAGAGCTCTTGGGGATTCTGGTGGATGAGAAACTTAACATGAGCCAGCAGTGGCTCTTGCAGCTCGCAAGGCCAATGGTATCCTGGGCTCCATCAGCAGAGGGGTGGCAGCAGGGACAGGGAGGGGATTGTCCCTCTCTACTCTGCCCTCGTGAGGCCCCATCTGGAGTCCTGTGTCCAGAGCTGGGGCCCCCAATACAAGAAGGATGTGGAACTGTTGGAGAGGGTTCAGAGGAGCCACGAAGATGATTAGAGGGCTGGAGCACCTGCCCTATGAAGAGAGGCTGAGGGAGCTGGGCTGGTTCAGCCTGGAGAAGAGAAGGCTGCAGGGGGACCTCATTGCAGCCTGCCAGTCCCTAAAGGGAGCTTATAAGCAGGAGGGGATTCAACTTTTTAAAAGGATAGACAATGACAGGACAAGGGGGAATGGATTAAAACTAAAGGAAGGAAGGTTTACAGAAGGTTTAAAGGAAGTTTTTTACAGAAAGAGTGGTGAGGGGCTGGAACAGGCTGCCCAGAGAGGGGGTGGGTGCCCCACCCCTGGAAGTGTTCAAGGCCAGGTTGGATGGGGCTCTGGGCAACCTAGTGTAGATCCAGGCCTGAGGTTGGTGGCCCTGCCTGTGGCAGGGGGGTTGGAGCTCTGTGATCCTTGGGGTCCCTTCCAACTCATACCATTCTATGATTCTATGATTCTCATTACCGCCATCACATCCAGGCTGGATTTTTCTGGTCCTGTGGAGCCGTGAAATCCACATTTCAAGTTCACATTGCAAATGAGTTGCCATCCAGAGGCCTTTATACACTTTCCAAGAATGTTTCTGTTGCCTTATAGCTGTGAGATCACCATGGCCCACGGTCTGAGGTTTCTGTCTGCAATGGCACGTGTTCAGGAGGGTGGAAAGCCTGGATAAAAGCATGCAGCCTTGGGAGGTGGGCCTGGAAACGGGGCAAATAGCAGAGCCAAGCACTGATAGCTACAGAGATGAGTCCTGAGACCAGACTGATCTCATTTGGGGGATGTGGGAAAGATGGTGACCAGCACTGGAAAGGACAGGTTTGGCTTTGTTTCTGGAGTTTGGAAGGCAGCAACCCAGGGACAGGGGAGTTTGGCGTGAGCATCTCGGTTCCTCAGAGTCGGCTGACCCATCTTGAGAGGTAATTCGGAAACACAAAGACAAAAACCACTGTCACTGCCACATTTCCCTGCCCGGGAGCTGTGCTGTATTGCAGGTAGCCCACCATTGTTCCAGAGGCATTGATGCCCTCTTGGTCCCACAGCAACATGCACAGGGGTTTCTATACCTCCGCTCTCCGTGGAAGGCTCAGCAGGCAGAGCTGGAGTGTGGGGTGCTGGGCATCCCCCCACCTCTGGCTGGCAACCTTCTATTGTTGGGATTTTAGCTTGTTGTTTCTAGATCGACTTCTTGTCAGTGTTTATTTTTAGCTCCTCCAGCGCCTTGCAGGGTCCTCGAGGGACTCTTCCTTCCCCTCTCCCTTTGGTTTGCAATGTAGCCACGTCGATTTGAGCCATGAGCAGGAGCTTTCGACGACACCGTCAGGGGCTGTACTGCAGTGCTTGTGGAGCAAATTCTCTAAGGCTGATGGGTCCATGGGGTCCAGGCACTGTGGGGCAACCATCCCTGCAGAGACCAGGGTGCTGGCAGGGAGCATCGCTCAGAATCCCTGTCGAAACGTGGCGGGTGGCTCTTGTCACCCTTTGCTCTTCTCAGCACTGCCCTCCCTGTGATTCCTCTCATTTCACTACCCTGGGGAAGAGATTCAAATCAGCATCACAGTGCTGGCTGCAGGGAGACAAAGCCCAGGGTCCCCCTGCAGCTCTGCAGCCAGGTTGGATGGAAATTTTTAAGCGTGGCTTTTTGGTTTTTTTAAGGCCCTGCATAAAGTAATTCAAAACAAGTTGTGAGTATATTTTGGACTCCGGCGGAGCTGTCGTCGTCGCCGCCTCGCTTCGCCCGCTGGCTGTCCCAGACAAGGGCTCACTTTGAGCCTACCCTCCTGCCAAGCAGGGGGGGGAATGTTTTCATTCCTAATTTAGAGTATCCGTCCCGCTGGGGTCCACCCCCCCACACCCCCCACACCCCCCATCTCCCACTGAGCCCGGCGCAGCGCTGGGAGCCCAGGGGCTCCCTGCAGCGAGTTTACCTGTCACCACCAGCTCCAGGGCTCAGCTAACGTTTTCGTTAGAAAATACGACACTCTTTGGACTTAGCCTCCTTCTTCTTGCCCGGGGTTGGCGCTCGGTGGGGGATGTGTGAAGGTACAGTTTGTGCTCTGTTTTTTCCAGGGTTTCTGTTATTTTGTAGAGGAGGGTAAGTTTGCTTATTTTTAAACACCTAAAATATAGGTTGATGTTCAGTATAGGCTTGCTGTTTTTCCTGGGGAGAGAGAGAGCACTGGGAGGTCCCATTCAGGTGTGGCTTTGGTGGTGGTAGCTCCATCACCGTGGCCCAGATCCAGGATAGTGTGTTTTTCTGAAGCATTGATCTCCGTGGGGCACTCTCACCCTGGGAGATGAGGACATGCTTAAGTGTTGTGTTGGACCCGGCCCTGTAAAAGCCAAGTCGCTTCAGCAGCCGAGGGAACCACAGCTAACAACTCAAGCAAACCTGAAAGCCACTCGCAAGGCCACGAGAGTTAGATCCCCTTGCAGCAGCAGGGCCTGGACATTCTGGTGTGGCAGCTCCTCTTCTCTGTGGGTTAACCAACTGCAAGGAGGAGTAAGGAGAACAGATGCTGTGGCATGGTCACACGTCCCCAGGCAATGGCCGAAGAAGACAGGGACTGGTGCCTGAGACTGTGCTCTTGGTGGCTCATGTTTTGCAAAGCCATTGATCAGCTGTCACATCACAGAATCACAAGGTTGGAAAAGACCCTTAAGATCATCAAGTCCAACCATTCACGTCCTAAACTAAACCATATCCCTAAGTACCTCATCTACCCTTTTTTTGAACACATCCAGGGAAGGTGACTCAGCCCCTCCCTGGGCAGCCTGTTCCAGCCCTGACAACTCTTTCAGTAAAAAATTTTTTTCTAATGTCCAATCTAAACCTGCCCTGGCCCAGCTTCATGCCATTCCCCCTTGTCCTATCACCTGTCACCTGGCTGAAGAGACCATCACCTATCTCTCTATAACCTCCCTTCAGGTAGTTGTAGGTGATGATAAGGTCTCGCCTCAGCCTCCTCTTCTCTAAGCTAAACAGCCCCAGCTCCCTCAGCTGCTCCTCAGAGGATTTGCCCTCCAGCCCCTTCCCCAGCCTGGTTGCCCTTCTCTGGACGCGCTCAAGGACCTCAATGTCCTTCTTATGGTGCTCTTACGGTGCTTATGTCCTTCTTAATGGTGCTCTCTGTCCCCATCGAGCTGTGGTTGGCTGAAATCATCCCTGGGATTGGCAGAGGAGCTGAAGTACCTCTGTGATGTTGGGCTTCACTTTAATCAAGCAACCTGGTGCTGGAGGAGAAAGTTCTGCACATGGTACCAGGTGCTGTGAGGTGCTTGGGCCACAGCCCCTTGCTTGGCTGTTTTGCTTTGGGACCTGACAGGAGCTTTTCTAGGGTTGAGGTTTTTCTTGATCTTTATTTTTGTAATGTTCATTAGCACAGTTCCTATCAAAGAACAGCACGTTCCCTTCCTGTCCTCATTTTCTCCCTGGTTAATAACCCTTTGCTGCTTTGGCTCATTTGGAAAAAGAGACAGTAGCTCTGGGAACGACTCCTGGTATAATAGACAGACGTCAGCATTTTCAGTCTGATCTGAAAAGCAGCGTTAATTCAAAGAGCAGGCTCAGTGCAATGGCTGCAGAAGGCCCATGTTATATGTCTGTGGAGCACTGAGCCAACCTGTATCAAAGCGTGGCAGTGTGTGTGTGTTCCTCCGGGCTGCTGAGAGATGCTCTCAACCCAGATGGTTGCTTTTCCTTTCAGAAATGGGCTGTAGCAGCAGCCTCCTGCTCCTACTGAGGCTCTGCTCTGGAGATACCCATTGCTGGGGCTCACGGAGCAATGAGAACCCTTACAACAGGGTCGAGCAGCAGGAGAAGACCTAAGGTAGGAGAGATTGTAGGGCAGAGGCGAAGCTACAGTGTGTGCCACAAGTGTTGGGGGCGTGTGTTGGGGGGCTGTGTTTCGGCTGGAGTTGGATGGGAGGCAGTTACAATTCCTGAGCACATGCTGTGCTCCTGAAGCCCCCACCATCATCCTCAGCTGGGTTTTATCGGTGCTGAGGAACAGACTGAGGACACTGGACCATGATTTGAAGTGAGCAGGGACAACTGTTGCCAGCCTGTGCCTCAAACTTGTCTGCTCTGGGGGCTGTGGAGCAAGTGCTGCCATTGCACCCCAGATGCTGAACCTGTGGGTGTTAGCAGCACAGCCCCGTCCTGAGGACACAGGGGTATTGGAGGGTACTGGATCCTGCTGCTGGTTTGGGGAGAGTCAGGAGACCAGCTGCCTGCTGGAACCCTTCCCTCCAGAGAAGGGGTATGTCCCAAGTGGGACCAAGTCACCTCGGAGCAGGGAGAAGGCTGCACCCATTGGGTGCTTTCAGTACTCTGGGATGTAGTTCTAGGGAAATCTGGATTGCTGTGTGAGTTTGGCAGTCAAGGAAAGTGAAGCAAGAGGCACCAGCTCAATGCCCTACATCTTGGAGGCAAGGCCTCCCAACATAGCTGTTGATGCCTTGACCATTTCAGTGCACATTACATGGCAGCTTGTCTGTGAGAAGCACAATCAGCTCAGAAACTTCTCCAGCAGTTGTTCTGCTCCAGAGCAGCTGGGCCCAGCTCTGCAAAAAGTGATGTCTTTGTGCAAAGCCTCTAGAAACTCAGCTCTCCACCAAAGCACCCTGTGGATGTGCTGGCTGGGCCCATCAAAAGACAGTCTGCTCAGAAGCTGGAAAGCACTCGCTCCATGACAGCCTGAATGAAGTTGCAGCAGGTGGTGAAGGGTGATGTGCCTGGGAGGACCAGCCTCCCGTGGTGTCCCCACAGCACAGGCAGCATTTGCTGTGCACCGAGATGCACTTTCAGCAGCAACCTGTGATGTGCTCTGTGGAGGAGGATGGAGACGAGACACCTGGAAAGCATCCGTGCAGCTGTTGCCAGCATGAATAATCCACCTCTTCCTGATTCTTCAGGGCTATGGGTTTTCTGCAAGGACAAACCCTCCCGTGGTTTATCTCTCACTGCTGACCCTTTGCTTTCTAAGTGTCTGAAATGACTTTTGAAGACTTCAGGCAGAGCACACCATGCTGGGGTTTTGAGTCAGCTGATGCAAAATCTTACATCATGGGTTTGGAATCACGCTTGTGTCTTGCTTGCATTGGCAGGTGTTGATGGTGGAGAAGGCCTTGCACAACCATGGAGCAGTCTTGTGTCCGATGTGAAACCTGGGCTTATGGTGAGAGGGTCACCTGCCGTGGTTCACCTCTCTAGTGTTGGCTTTGCCCAGAGGTTATGGTCATTGCTGCAGGATTCCTTGGTTGGAAATGAAAGTGTCTTGTCTCTTGGATCACTCCAGGCTCAGTCCAGGATGAGATGCAGCCCTCCCACATCTCTGTTCCCCACCGCCGCGCTCAGTCTGGTCGTGCATAAGGGGCGTTTTAGATGTGGGAGCTCTGCTGATGGGAACTGCCTCATCTGGAGGACATCAAGTGTTGTTGGTTCTCGTGCTGGGAGGTCACTTTCTTACATGAAGAGGCTCCTGTGTCAGAATAAAATGCCTTTCATTGGGGCTGGCTGGCACGGCTGCCCTTCGTGGGGTCTGAGGAAATGGGCCTGATGGTGATTTAATGATGCTGGGTTGGTGCAGTGTAGACAGCTGGCTTCTGAGGAGCTCCGCTCTCTGTGAGTGTTCAAACAGCAAAGGCCAGTCCCTGCAGCCCTTGGGGATGGGGGGATACTAAGAGTGCACAGGGAAACTGAGGCATGGAGACTTTAGCTCATAGGTGAGGCCATGCGGCCCAGACAGGTACCCCTCGATTTTCATAGTACTGGACAAAAGCCATTGTGCTGGGTCCTCTGGCAGCCTGGATGAGGTTCCAATCCCCATGCTCAGTCCCTTGCTGTGGTCCCCCACCCAGCTCATCCTCAGCTGGATGCTGACTGGAGACATGCCCCCCAAAGGGACCACATTTCTGCGAGATCCCAGTGAGGTTCCCAGCCCTGGCTATGGGTTTGGCCTGTCCTGCTTGGCACCCGCTGAGCACGTCCTTCCTCCAAATCATCTGTGCTTGGCTGTTGGGCTGCTTGTGTCGGAGCCGAGGCTGTTTGCTCTTCCCCAAGGGCGGCGAGTGCCTCTCGCTCTCCCTGCTCTGTTGCTGGAGTCCCTCATGCCCCAGGCGCCGAGGAGCTCTCCTCTCACTTGGCTGCAGAAACGGGCTCAGCATCCCAGAAATTCAGGCTTTCATGTGGGAGCCAATAGTCACACAACCTCCATCCAGAAACCATCATTATCGGCCGCTTGCTTTTACTTGGTTTCTTTGAACTACAGCTCCCAGGATGCCTGAAGATATGCAGACATCCTGAAGACAGTGGTTTCCCATAAACTTTTGGGGTTTCATACTTTGCAGGCAGGAATGTTTTTATTGCGTCGCAAATCCCTTCAAGTCCCTCAAACCTCCGTGGCGCTTCCCTGCCGTGGGGCAGACGCGGTGGCTGGAGGCGGCTGTGAGGGGAGGCAAGCCAAGGGCTTTTCTCTCATGCCTTTTTCCCCCTTCTTGCAAGAGCAACCTTTGTAAAGCCCTGTCGTGCCTTTTTGAGGGGGACTTTTGGGCTGGGAGGAGGTTTGGATAAGCTACTTGCCTTTAGGGATGATGCCTTTCTCACTTCGCCTTGTTCCACGTCCTGCATCCCTGTGCTCATTGCTGGGCAAAGCAGGGGTGATGCTGGTGGGTGAGAGCCTTGGGCAGGGTAGAAAGGGGTTTTCATTGGACTGGGGAGGACTGGGAAGGCAGGGAAGAGAAGAAGATGCAGTTCCATGCACTGGTGCAGGAGAGCACAGTGGGCTGGGAGTTAAATCCTTGTGAGCTCCCAAGACCTAAAGGGAAACGAGGGAGGGATCTTTGTCTTTAGCATCTTCCAGCTGCCCATCTTGGCACAGGGAGGAGGGTGCTGGGAGTGGAGCAGGGTCAGTGGCATGGCCCAGCTGCCCCTGATAACCACTCACTTTCTGTAGGAGAGGAAGGTAGGTAGGGTAGGACAGGGCTGTGTGTACCTTGGGGAGATGTTATGGCTTTGTTCTTCTCACCGTAAAAAATATTTGAATGATTTTTTTCCACACGGTGCTGGTGAACACCAGCATTGGCTTTCTGGTCAGGGTGTTTTGACTTCCTCCCTTTTCCCTTTGCTTGATAGAAAGACAAAAGGAAAAAAAACCCCAGCATCTTCCATGGGCTGGGTTTTAATGTGTGTTTCTTCTATAGGTTATAACAGAGGTTATAAACTCTGCCAGTTTGAGGAGCTCTGTGAGTGAAGCATGGAGGTACTGGGTGTGCTTTGGGGGCCACCAGCAGCCCTAACCACCCAGCTCTTGCAGGAAGCAGCACAGACACAAGCCAGGCTGTGTCCCCCCCACGGGCCACATCCCAGCCCTGTTCCATGCCACCTCCAAGCAGCCAGGCCAGCTGGATGCTGCTGGGGCTGCCTTTCTGGGTGGGTGTCCCGGTGCCTCTGGGCAGTCTAGGCTCATGCCCTGCCACCCCTCTCCTGTCCCTGCCTGCGTGCACGAACGCACCCATGGGCGTGAGCACGGCCCTGTGCGCACACGGCTGCTGGCACCTGCGCGACGGCGAGTGGCGGTGGCAGGCCCTGAGGTCTGCTGGAGCAGGTGGGTGCCAGCCCAGAGAGGAAAACCATTGCGGCTCTGTGGCCGGCTGGCGTTAACCACATCACTCCTCTCCTCTGCTTGGAAAAGCCTGGCCGCCTGGCAGCCCAGAATAACAAGCTTTCCCATTCCTGCGTGCGGGTGCGGGGCCATTGCAAACACCAGCCGGCTCCAGCGGGAGGGCAGCGCTCAGACTAAACAGCCCCACGTTCCCCTCACCCCACCCCGGGGCGGCTTCTCCCCTGCGAAGGGGGATCTGGCTGGAGGCACTGCTGCTGGGGCAGCTGGGGACAGCACAAGGGGAGGGATGCTGGGGCGGCACAGTGGGGGTACTGGGGTGGCGTGGAGGCAATGCTGCGATGGCACAACGGTGGCACAGGGGCTCAGTCTGAGCGGTGGCCAGAGCAGGTGGAGGAAGGTGAAGGTCCTGGGATGGCTGAGCCCCCCTAGAGATCCCCTCACCCATCGATGTGTGTTGCACGTGAAGAAGGAGATTTGTTGGGGTCCCTTTCTCTTTTTTTCTCTTTATTTTCCCTGTTAGCTGTTTAATTAGGATAAAAAGCTTTAATTGCTAGGCAGGGGAGAATTCTGAACGTGAGTTTCCGGGGCTGTAGGCAGAGCTCTCCTGTCCCCTGGCAAGAAGGGAGCAAGTCTGCACGTTTCTCTGCCTTGGCAGGCATACACTCGAGCACGCTCACACAGCCTAGTTGGAAGAGCCCAAGCTCTCTGTCCTGCTGCTCAGGAAGGAGCGAGATCTTCATTAAGTAAGTGGAAATGATAGAATTCTTAAAAAGAAGCAAAGTGATGGGGATTTTTGCCAAGGAAAGGAATTTTTTCCCATTTTATTTTGTAGGTTGTATTTAATTGTTGTCTTTAGGTGGTTGGGCTTTTGTTTGGAGAGTAGATTAAGATAATCCTGAGGGTGAGGAATACTGGTACATGCCGTTGTGAGATGATGCCCATCGGTGGTATGGTTGATGGTAGCACTGAGGAGCTCTTGGTTCACTCCTTTTGGAGACAACAGCATCTTAATCAGACAGGGTGGCAGGCATGGAGCTCCCAGCCTAAATATTGCTTAGTCTGGAGAGAGGAAACTTCCAGACCATCTTAAATTGTCTTGAGGATCCCAACCTCTTCCCGCAGCCCTGTTCTTCTCACTGGGGGCGGGGAGGCTCTCAGCAGCGTGTCCCACTGCCTCCTTGCTGTGCTTGCCATGGAATGCTTCCTGGCTTGTGTCCACCTGGGAGCAGGTCTGCAATGGGATTGCATGTACCTGTGGGCAATGCTGATGCCTGGGGAGGGAGATGATACTGTTGCAGGCCCTGTCCCCCCACCACTGGCAGGGGCATGCTGGGTGGGGTTGCAGGGCACAGCGTGACTCACAAGGCTGCGGGCACGCATGCCCAGCGTCTCTGTTCCTGCACGGACAGCTGTTGGTCAGAGGGGGAACAGTTGTTATTGTCAAAATGCAAATGAATAAAATCACTGTTTTGGCAAGAGAATTTTTAGGGGAAGGACATGCAAATTTACCTTCCGTTCAGAGTGTACATTGGTATTAAAATACAATGTTGGGAAGCCAGAACAAAGGAACATTTTAATTTGGGACTCATCAGATGATTCCTTCTGCTTGGATTAACAGCAGATTCTTTGCAGTAAATGCTGCAGGCTTGACAAAACTCCAGTTTTCAAAGAAAATGAGAAAAAAAAAATCTAAAAATGCCATCCATTTCCAGGGATCGTTGCTGCTTTCCTTTGCTTCAGCTGTTGTGAAGCAACTGGTGTGGTACTGAGTACAGGACAGGCCAACAGGGATGGGCCTTGGGAAGGGCAGGTAGGATGTGAGGTTGGGTTTCTTCCTGGATGCTGCTTTCCTCTGGCCTCCATATAGTTCAGAAAAGTCAGCCCAGGGGTTCTGATCTGAGGCACAGGACCCAGGGGTCTGGTGGGACCTCAGAGCACACTGGAAGGGTGCCGGCAGAGCTCGCTGTCAGGGTGAGAGGGAAGGAGTGGGCAGCAGGGTCATGAAGCTGCTGAGATCGCTGCTGGAGGCTTTGCTGAAGGGATGTGGGGGGTGTTTTTCCGTGGACACCTTCACAAACACCCTCCATCGAAAACCTGAGTTTTCCCAGTGCTCGGAAACAGCTGTGCTGCATACTTAAACCTGGGTATCTCCATCCTTCCCCCCACTTCCCTTCTTTCATCCCTGGCTGTACCGACCTGCCTCGTGTCGCAGAGCAGAAATGGAGAGTAGCCACCGACTGGCTAATTGCACTGCAGCCTGATAATGCCAGCTATAATTAGCTGCGCATATCAAAGCGGTTTTGCTGGCGGAAGTTTTTCGTGACCCTGTTACTGTACTTTAAATAGAGGATCCCTCTGCTCTGCCCAGCTCCTTGCTGCAGAGCCAGGTCCTGCAGAGACCAGTGAGGTCCTTCCCAGGGAGGCCAGCCCAGCGTCAGCCTAGGTGTCTGCATCTGCCGGGCTTGTGAAGAGCCAGGCCTGCCAAAGCAGCGCTCCTCAGCAGCCTTTAAGTGCTGTTTATGCCTCCTAATATGAAGTGGATGTCAGCAAGCCCAGAAAGATCTGCTCCCTTCCCTCAGCCCTGGTCACGGTGTCCAGCTAGGCGTGTCCCCAGTGAGGCAGGGCTGCCCTGGGTTGTGGTGATCTCTCCCTTACAGCTTTAGGGCATGCATGAGCTGAGAGGCAGCTTGCTTGCATTGATGTGTGCTGTGGCATCATGTTTTGAGCTGCAGCATCATATCGCAGGGCCATCTCTTTGCCCTTTCTTGTTGAGACCTCCTGTAGCTCCTGCCACTCCTTCCACATCTGCATCATGCCCACTGTGCTTGGGAAGCCTCAGCATACTGATGGGCAGCCTTTTCCTTGCAGCAAGCCTCTCATTGGGTCAAAACAGGCGCTACCAACCCTGCCCAGTCCCACCAGCCTGGCTGGTTTAGCTTGTGGAGACCCACTGCTGGCAGGTGGATCAGCCAGCACTCTTGCAGAACTCATACCCTTGGCAGTGCAAAAGCCTGAGACTGCTTCTCTGCAGCATCACCCAATCTTGGCACATCACACAGCTCACAAGCCTGGTGTGACAACACATGGGAAAGTTTGGTTGGGTGGATATGCCCAAATTCCTCACTTGTTCAAGTCGTGGCTGCCCACAGCTGCTCTGTCTCAGCTGTCCATGGGGGTAAATGAGCGCCCGTTCCACTGATGTGCTCTTCCAACACCGCCGTGCTCAGGGGGGAGAGGTTTCCTAATGTCATAGCCCTCAGGCAGACCTTGGGCTGTAACAGCATCAGATCTCACAAACTAAGCACAGTGTGAAAAGTGGGACTGTGAATCCTGAAGGAAGACCAAGGGACTTGGAGAAGCCATAGATGAGTTCCTCGCCCTGCACCAAGGCAATGCCCAGCCCTTTGGGTGAGGGACCAAACCTCCTGAGATGTTCTCTGCTGCCCTGCTGTAGGGAGTGTGAACCCAGCCGAGTTCCTGTGCTACTGCCTCGAGGAAGGCACCTTGCTGCTTTCTGGGTTGAATCGTTGTGTTCTGGCAGGAGATCACCCAAGCTTCTCATTCCCAGCCCTGGACAGCATCTGGGGATTTGGGGAGGCTGAGCCCCCACAGGTACAGCAGAGTGGCAGTGTCCTGTGCAGATGTAGGGGGTTCATCAGCACAAGCCCTGAGTGGGCAACCTTGGCATGCAGTGATGGCCACATGCAACCAGCATCTGTCCTTGAGCTAAGGGAACGCACTGAGGGCAGGGGTCCACCGTGCTCCCCATCCACCACTCACCTGCAGCCGACGTGTGCAGCATACATCTGAGCTTGGGCAGTGCCCTGTGCTTCCTGTGACCCAAAACAGAAGTGGAAGAGCTCAGGCCATGACTTGTGCACCCCAACGCCAGGCTTTGCTCACAGATTTAGAAGAATGAGGAAGAGGAATGCGAAGGAAGTGGAGTGGCTGTCTGCGGCTCAGCAGACTCCCTGGAGATCCCATGGAGATCAGAGAGTGGCCAAAACCACTTCTCTATATGGTGAGGGTAGGGGCAGGACATCCTGGCAGTGTAGGGGGCTGCTCTTGGGACTTCCTCCTGCTCAGCTCACCTAAGGATCCCAGACATTTTGGTGGGAGTCAGTGCAGTTTTCTGCCCGTCTCAGTAGGGACAGAGAGTGAAGCAGGGCTGTGCAGGGTAACAGGGGTTTGCAGTGTCCTCCATGGATGCCCTTGGGGTTTGGGGGCACATTGTTACATCAGGAGGACCCCAGAAAGCCCAAAGACACCAGTGGGGTCTTGGCAGACCCTAGAGATGAGTGTGAGGCTGCTGGCTTCTGCCTGGGGATCCCTCCTAGCTGAGCCCTTCCAGTTCCCTCGGCTGAACCTGGTCCCCTTGGCCAAGCCCATTCTCTCCCTCAGCTAAGCCCGGACCCCACAGCCAAGCCCAGTCCCCCTTGAATCAGCTTGGTCCCCCATCTGAGCCAGGACCCCCAGCCCAGCCCACACAGCCTTGTGCTTATGTAAAGCCCCAGCAAACGACCAGGAGATTCTTCAGTGTCGGAATCTGAGTCACATGGGGCTGTTTTATTTCCCCCTCTGCTAATCTCGTTTCTATAGAAACAAGATTGGGAGGAAAGAAAAAAAAAAAAAGAAAGAAAAGAAAAAAAAAAGAGCCAAGCACAGAGCGAGTGAGAAACCTGAGGTGATGGGTGAGGGAAGCAGAGGTGGCAGATGAGGAGGTCGGGCAGCGCGGGTGGGAGCAGGGGATCCCGGCCGCGATGGGAGTGTGCCTGCGGCTGTGCGCGTCGAGGGGATGGGGACGCTCGCCAAGAGCCACTCTCAGATGAGCTGCTCCTCCAGCAGCGGGCGGCCAGCAGAACGTGGAGGGAAGGGAGCAGAGGCTGTGCAGGTGAGTGAGCATCGCTTGCGCGGCTCCTAGGCGTCCTTCTCTGGCACGGTGCAGCATGGCACAGCTCTGCCTGGCTCACCGGGGCTCCTGTCCCCAGCTGCTGCTTCGGGGACACGCTTGTGGCTGAAGCCGTGGTTGGTGGGCGCCGTGCCCGAAGCGTGCCAGGCAGCAGGCTTTGCTGGAGCGGCGTTCGCAGTGGGTGCTTGCCGGCAGGCTGCGTGTGCATGGCCGTGCGGCCGGGCATGTTCCCTTTCCAAAGCCTCTCTCTGCCGCCGGCTCTGAGGCACCTTTCCAGCTTCAATGATTTTTCCTCTGTTTTATTCTAACTGCACCTGTGCAAACAAACGCTCCCAGGAGCCAAAGCCGGCAGCTGCAGGGAGCGCAGGGAGCTGTGCTTGCTCCCAGCCCTGCTCACCCCAAGGCAGCGTCCGGCTCCCTCGCAACGGGATTTCCCTGCTCCAGCCTTGAGGCCAAGCTGTGGCTGGGATGCCCGTGGGAGTAAGCCCGGCTCAAAAGCTGGTTTTGCAATGACTGTTCCCAAAGTAAGGACTAGATGAAAATGCTGCTCGTTTGCCTGCTGCCAAGTGCCTGGGATGCCCACAGCCACCACATAGCTTGTCCCGGGGCTGGTGCTGATTCAGGAGGCTGGTGGGAGCTGGGTTAGTTCAGAGCCACATACGAGCATGTGCTGGATCCCGGCTCCGGGGGTAGGGAGTGCAACAAGTGGGAGTTATTCCTGCCTGGGCTAGGTTGTCTGTGGGATGGATGGCTTGTGCCCATGTGGTGTCAAGGGCTTTGGCTGGGTGTGTTTCTGGAGCAGGAGCATGGCCAGCTGGTCCCATGCCGGTGCCCACACCGGCACTGCCATATGACCTTGGTCATCCCCACCTGTGGCACGGTGCAGCGGTGTCTGCACAGACCATGGTCTGTCCTGCAACTCTGGCCGTGGCACAGTGGGGTCTTGCAGTGCTGGAGGCTGGGTGAGGCGCTGCACAAGCACCAGGGCTTCTGTGGGCACACAATGGCTCTGATGGCTGTACACCTCTCAAGCATGCCACTTTCTGCCAAGGCAAGCCGCAGTGTCCCTCTGAGGGCCTCCACAGGGGACAGGGAGGGCCATGAAGCTGAGAGGACGGGGATTTTGCTTGTCATTGCTTTCCAGTTTTGTGGCGTGGGGGATGCAGCGGTGAGGCATTGCAAACCCCCGGCCGGATTCACGCCTGTGCCCGGCTGGTGGAGCCGGAGGGATGAATCGAGTCCCTGTGTATTTCTGTACTAAGTCAGCTTTGGGAAATGCCATTGTTCATCCACCCACCCAGCGAGTGAGGGGATGGAGGGCAGCGCTTCAGACCCTTGTCCTCATCTGAAAGGGCAGCTGAGCGGATCTGTGTGCTGGGATCCTGCATCCCGCCACGGCTCAGCAAGCTGGCGGAGCTGCGGGCAGAGCGGGGCCGGGCTGCCAGCCCGCTGTGCCTCTGCTCTGCGCTCCAGCTGCCTCGGCAAGCTGGGGGCTTCAGCAGCTGCCCGTGCTGGAGTCAGACCCCAGAAACCACCCCTGGCGAGGGGGGGGCATCAGGCAGGGGTAACGTAGCACGTACAGACGGTGAAGCTGGGGTGGGAGCTGTGCCTTGCACTGAGATACAGTCTTCTCCCCCCTGGCTGGGCTGGGCTGTGCCGTGCCAGCAGCAAGGGTCCAAGTGCTGGTCCAACACTCCAGGGACCATCAGCACACACCGGGCTGGGGACAGCACTGTCCCTGTCTCTTCAGTGGCAGAGTCTGGCTCTGGCCACCCCTGCCTGTGGCAAAGGCTGGGTGCTGTGGCTGATCCCCAGGGCTGTTTGCCACGCTGGGTCCCACCAGCCCTGCACAAAGCTGTGGGGTTTTTGGGGGAGACGTTGCGTGTGGGCTTTGCATCCCTGCACCCTACCAGCAGCGGTGTTCCTGCTTCCCAGGCGCTGCCAGCCCTGCTCTGCCGGGAGGTTTGGGGGAAAGGGCTGAGGCTGGGTATTGCTGCAAGAGTCTCCAGGGCTGATAATTATTTCTGGGGAAAAGATGCTGTGTTCTGACTTAAACGCTGACATGGGACTCTGAACATGTGTAATCTGGCTGACAGATGGCAAGTCATAGAGGTGTGATTTATGATACAGCACAGTAGCTGAACAACCTTCTCTGGTTGTCAGGAGACAATTCTTCCCAGCACTGCGGTTGATGTTTCAATTGATGGTTTTCCCCGCGTGTCCCTCGGCCCCTCAGCAGCGTGTGGGGACTGCTGGGAGCCTTGGCAGGTGCTGGGTCCACCGAGCCCCAATGCTGAGCTGCCATAGAGGTGCTGCTTCTTACGGTGGGGTGGGCAGGTCACCCCAAATCCTATCCAGCCTGGACCATGAGCCCTGCTGCAGGGCTGGGGGGGTGGTGCTGGCCTCGTCCCTGTCCTGTGGCTGGAATGAAGCTGGTTGAAGGCAGCACTGGTCCTCTGGGGCTGCCTGTTCCCCAGACTGGCACTCGTGATGCTGAGTGTGCTGTACTCTTGCCTGTCAGTGAAGCACACAAGAGGCCAGATACCAGTAGCCACAGGGAACGTGCCTTACTCGTGCAGCCTCCCTGTGCCTCAGTTTCCCTGCCTCTGCCCTAAGATCCCTAATGCTGATCCTTCTCAAGGGACAGGGGAATCTATTAGTGTTTGGAAAGCACCTGGGAAGTCAAAGTGTGGTCCTAGCAGCATCCACCCCTCCATGTGCTCACCACCACTGCCACCCACAGAGCACAGACCCTGGGCATGATGCCCAGTGTTGCTGTGGGAGCATCTTAACACTGGGAGCATCTGAACCCTGGGGGCTTCCTAACCCCGGGGGCTGGAGCAGCCCCAGCACAAAGAGCTCCAGGAAGCTGATGCATGTGCAGGGCTTCAGGGGGCACGGGGAGTGGGGCAGAGCAGGCTGCTGGCGGCGGGCTGCGTTTGCCTGCGTGCAGGCACGGCGTGGCAGGTATGATTCATTCCCTCTCCTGCAGTACAGTTTATGTAAAGCAGCACCGTATAAATAGCCAGATGATACCGTAATGTGCTCCTGGCTTTCTAATTAGTGATACTTCTGCTGGAGCTTTTGGGTCTGGTGGAGGTGAGAGGAGGCTGGTTCATTGCTGAGTGTTGGGTGAGTTGCTGGCAGCTCCTGGGGATACATGCTGGCCCATCAGAGTGGTCACAGCCTTCTCCTGTAACTGGGCTGTGAGCAGTTGGAGGTGGTAGGTGAGCTGGCAGAGTGATGGGTAGTCTGGAAGCTTGGTCTGGAGGGTGAAAACACCACCCAACATCTCAAAATTCTTGGTCACCTTCTGGCTCATATGTGGCCTCACTTGTCTGCCCTGGGCCGGGCAGATCCTGCCAGCACCTGCCCTGAGCCAGAGAGCATCACCCTCATCCCCACGCCTTGCCCTGTAATGCCATGCTGCAGTGGGAGTCACAGCAAGGCTGTACATCCCTGAGTGCTCAGGCAGCTTCTCCAGCGCCACCAGCACACCTTGCCCCAGGGACTGATGCTCCCTCTTCCTGAGCCCTGTCCTCACAGCTTCCTCTTCTTGGCAGATGCCCTTGGCTTTATCCATGGCTGCTCCTTCCCTGTTCGGGGCAGGTGGGTGCATCCAGGTAAACCTCCTGGGTGTGTGATTGTCCTGGGGGTGTTGTTCACAAGAGGCACATACCGGTACCACAGAGGCACACGCTGGTTGTGGGGAGTGGCTGCAGTCTCGCATCCACGCAGGTGGTTTGGGATTTCCCAGCCCCCCATCCCTGCTGGGGACTAGTTTGGGAAGGGTGGCTGTGATAGTGCAGGGCATGTGATGGGGATGGGGTGAGCATAGCAAGCAGGACGGCGTTCTTTAGTCAGTCCCCAAATCTTGAGATCAACATCCCCAGTGTCCTGGCAGCTGGGGATGGAGCCCCAACCCCTGTATGGTGGCAGGAGCCTCTCCTGGCGAGTTGGAGAACTGGGTGGCAATAGGACTGTCACAGTGAAAACAGCCAAATGCAACCAAGGGGGTGCTATAGGAAGCCAGCATCACCCGTTCCCATCACCCAGCCCTATCCCTGGCTGCTGAGTGCTCTCTGGTCTGCCCCAAGCCCTGCTCACACCGGGGTCTGCATCGCACCGGGGGCTGCTGCAGAGCATCAGCAGCCAGAGCCCATGCCTCCCTAAACTGAGCTCTTCATTACAGCCAAGCTTTGACACCAGATCAAAGGAGGGGTGAGGTGGCAGGGGTGGTGTTAATGCACGGCTCTGCTCGATGGGCTCTCGCACGGCGCCTGGATCGCTCCTCTTCGGACGCCTCTTCCTCCAGCTGTGAGCAGGGGAAAACTGGGGTTTGGGTTTCTAGTTGGGTTTCTTTTAAAGGCTAACCTCATCCTTTACATCAAAGTAGTATTTCTTCTCAAGAATGTAAAGAATGACCCTGGAAGGTCTGAGTGGCTCTTTCCCTGCGGTGATTGGAGAGACGAGAGCCTTCTCCAGAAAGCTGTCTCCACCCCATCCCCATCCCCAGCAACAGCGATTCATAAGCTGAAAAATAAATCAATAACCAGAGTTAATGAATTGAAGATGTCTGTGTTTAAAATGTTTCAGGGAAAAAACCATTAGCTGGCCGTGGTTGGCTTAATTATTGTACGGAAAGGCGGGGAGCTCTTGTTTCTCAGAAGTACCTTTGCTTTTTGCTTTCTTTCTTTGGAGGTATTTTGTTTGGTTGAAGCCTGTCAGAGCTCAAGAAGAGAGGATAATTGGCTTTAACAGTGTGTGTAGGTTCAAAGTCTCCCCCCAAGGTCTGTCCCACATCCCCATGAACCTCTGTGAAATCATTTCTGTCCTTCCCTGTTCATTGTGGGGCCAACAGAGCAGTGGGAGCAGGTCATGTCAGTGCAGGACCAAGGAGAGGAGTAGGAGAAGGAGGAGAGGCAGCAGCCATGCCAGCATGCATGGCAGGGCTGGCAAATGGCATCACTGCCACCACTCTGGTTGTGTGCCCAAGTTGAGGTGTCCCAGATCCCCAGCCTGCTTCTCCCTTGCTCCCACCTCTGCTCCTGGTGCAGAGGGGAGCAGGGACAGTTTGAGGTGCTGTGTTTGGATGCGCTGGAGGTGCTCTGCAGAGCAGGGACTGGGGTGTCCGCACGCTGCAGGGGAAAGCAGAGGGCTGCAGGTGTCTGCGGGCAGGTGCCTCCCAAGCAGATCCCAGTGCTGGCTCTCTGCGTGCCATCGGGCTCGGAGACGGTGCAGCTGTGCCTTGGGACAGTGGTTCTGTTGGAGAGAGCTGGGGTGGAGGGGGATGTGCACCATGGCCCTGGAGCTGCAGGGTGCTCTTCTCCCTGGTCCCAGGAATCAGGATGGACACTGGAGCACTCCAGCTGGCAGGAAGGGGCTTTGTGGCTGCAGTCAGGTCTGACAGCTGAACCCATTTGCTCACACACATTTCTGTTTCCTCCTCCGAAGCATCTCTGACATGGGCTGATTTCCATGTCAGCCCTCAGGAAATCCATCCTGGGGTTCAAGAGCCCCATGGGGTTCCCACAGAGCTCTGGGGTTTCTCTGAAGGAGCATGCAGCCATGGCAGAGCTCTGCTTTGATTCCCTACGCTGATGCTTCTCTGGCTGCCCAAGCCCTCTCAGGCAGGCACTGCAAGAAGCAGAAGCAGTCGGGGTTTCTCCAGCACTGCCCATCGCTGGTTGGCATCTGTGCTGGAGCACACAACCTGGGGAGGGGATTTTGGTGCAGTGGGTAGCAGGACCTGGTGCTAATGCAGCCTGCTGGGCTTGCAGCTTCAGTTTTGCTAACAGCACACCATGGACCGATGCTGGTCCTTGCTTGATGAAGCGATGCTAAATCTGCTGCTGCTCTGCTTCTTCCTCACCCTGGTGCTGGTGCTGCCCCATCCTGGTACCACTGACCCTCCAGGAGCCCCCTCCTCTCAACTCCGAGCATCACCTGGCTTTGTGCCCTGGATGTGCCACTGGGAGCCCGGGTGCTTCAGTGACATTAATGCCTTTCCTCTCCCCTTTCCCAGGTCGGAAAGCAGCCTCTCTAGGTTTGCCCACCGCTTGTCAGTTAAGCAGAAGCAGGAGAAGAGAAGGAAAGCTGAGTATGCCTCAGCCGAGCGGTCTGCCTTCCGGCCCAGGTCTCTGAGCATTGAATGGTAAGAGCTGCAGGACAGGGCTGGGGGAAAGGAGCTCCTACCTCTCCAGTCCCCCTCCTGTCCTCTGTCCTCACTGCTTCCACTCTGTCCCTGTCCTAACAACGTCCCTTGGGACAACACTCCTTCAAACCCCTCTGTATGCTGCAGAAGCTCCCTGGGGTATCAAACCAAAATATCCCCTCTTGCCGCAGGGCAGGGAGCAGCAGGGACCCCATGGCAGCTCTTTCCCTTGAGGGGGCTGAAGGAGACCCCATGAACTGATCCACGGGGATCTTTCAGGGCTTGTGTAGGATGCAGACGTGGCCCTGCCACAAGCTGCTCCTCTCCCCTTCCCTTCCCTTCCCACCCTACACTCCATGTAGGAATGGCTGGAGGGTGCATCCCACAGCCCCTCACTGCCTGACACACCTCCATCAGATGAACCAAAGCTGAGACCCATGGTGGGGTGGCCACAGCTGGCAGGGGGCACTGGGAGCCATGAGGGCACTGGGACCCATGGTGGCACTGGGACCCATGGTGGCACTGGGAGCCACAGAGGCTCCTCGCTGACACCGTGCCCGGGCTGAGTGATATGAGGGGACAGGGCATCCCTGTTTGCCCACCACTGAGGGATGCCATACTCCCTCCTTCCCTGCTGCTGCTGCCACCGCAGTGCCCGTGGGGCCCCTCGTGCCCAGCACAGGTCTCAAACTGCAGTCCCTGCTCGAGCAGGGAGTCATTTATTCTGGGTTTCTAAGCTCTGATGCAATAGCCTTGGAAGCAGATCACAGTCAACCCTCCCAGCATTAGAGGTGACCTGCTAAGGATATTTAAAAGCCCTGGAAATTGCATTGCTTTCTGCTTCCTTAGATGGATAAAGAAGGGTAAAACTTTAAAAAAAAGAAAAAAAGAAATGCTTAGAAATTGCAAGAATGTCAAGTTTGGTTTTCATTTTCCCTGCTTTTTTTTGGAGATCTTTCTGGCATTTTCTCTATGTTCTAACACTTCATGTGAGGTTGCCGAGTCCTCCTCAAAGGCTTCCTCTATCTGTGAAGTTCGTTAGGCATCAAAGCTAACTAGGTATTAATGAGGCCAGACAAAGAATTTCAGCTATTTGGTGACTTTCTTCTCCAGTTGCACAACTTTCTTTCCTTTGCTGAAACGATGTCATCAGGAAAGCTGTTCTGCAATCACTGTGAATCTGCCAGATAGACAAATATGTGAATTTCTAATATACCAAATGGGAAAACAAGCAATGAACTCATTAAAAGGAATCAGAGTTCCTCTTTATTCATAAAAAAAAGAAGCAAGAGAAGTCCATAAATCTCTTTTCTCCCTTTAAATGTCTCTTTGAAGCCCACAGATCCCATTTTAGCCCTCCTGTGTCAAGGTATATTTGTGGCACATTTTTCACTTGCTCTGTGTCTCTTTCCTGGGGGAAACCATCTGTCTTTTACTGGTTTGCAATGCACCTTGTACAGCAGCGTCTCAGCAGCAGTGGTAGATGATGCTATTTTATGGGGCTTGGTGAGCCAGCTTGGAAATGAGCTCTTGGTGAAGAAGAATCCCCTTTGCCTTCCGTTTGCCACACGCTGTTGTGTCAGGGATCAGAGGACGGGTAACCCAGGGGGGTCGCAGGGCTGAGCGAGCAGCAGCAGGGTGAGGACCACCCCCTGCTCCCTGCCCACCTCCACATGCTTGTTAATGCTCTCTCTGTTGTGGTGGTTCAGCTGACAACCGTTGCAGCATGGGAATTGAATTGGCTTTTACATGCACACAGCCCCATTTTTGATTCGGGTACCCACAGGGGTACCTACATGTGAAGTATGGAGCGCTGCCCTCCCCTCCTTCTCCCCCTTCTCTCCTTCCCCAGTACCTCTTCAGGGATCAGTGAGGTGGGATCAGCATCCTCAGTGAGTTGCTGCAAACCATTGTGCTGCACGCAGGGGAAGGGCCTCTGGAGCATCGCTGCCCCTGCTCGCCCCACGCCTTCCTCAGGAGGTCCTGGGCTGCAGGTGAGGCTGAAGGGGGCTGTGGCCAACGGGCTGCATGGCTCATGCCCTCACAGACCTACAGGTGCTTGATGTGGCCTCCAGAGCGAGTATCTGCACACGTTGAATCTGGATGTGGTTATGAGCTTAACCCAAGGGCAGCACTGCGCCGTTCTACCTGCCGCTGTGCAGGGGTGCATGCCCACACTGCGTATGGTGGGGGCTCTGCTCGTCCCATGTGGCAGGAGAGGGATGGAAAAGCGATGGGCTGTGTTTTCCCAAATCCGTAGCTCCTGAGAGTCCTGCCCATCTTAATCCCAAGCCCAGGGGGGTGTGGAGTCTCCTTCTCTGGAGAGATTCAAGACTCGTCTGGACACCTATCTGTGCAATGTGAGCTGGGGAGCTGCTTTGGCAGGGGGGTTGGACCCGATGATCTCTTGAGGTCCCTTCCAACCCCTATGATTCTGTGATTCTGTGATTCTGTGAAGAGCTCCTGTACCTGCTTACCTGTTGCCAAAGAGGAGGTAGAGATTACAGGCAGAGCATCATCAGTGTCCATCGCTTTTGAAAGCTGGCTGTCGGTCTGGTAGAGTGATGAGTGATTTCTGCCTGAAACCCCTACCAAAACATGGTCAGTCCAACCCCTTGTGTCTCTGCCATAGCAGAAAGCATCCTTACCTCTCATCCCATGCAGGGCAAGCTAAGCCAGTTTTCCAGTGTTCCCAGTTGTTCAGGTGCTCAGGTAGGGCTGAATGGAGATGAGGTAGAAGAGAAGGAGCTGTACAGCATCACAGTGTGTGCCTGATGCCGTGTCCCCTGCACTGAGCACTGCCAGGTACGATGGGGACAACAGATCCCTTCATCTCCCCTTGGCTCTTCTCCCTGTCCCTGGGGCCACCTCGAGGCCCTGTGGGTCCTTGGACAAAGGTACTTCTCTGGGCCAGGACATGCAGGTTTTTTGCTGTTGCAAGAAATAAGGTGCTGAGTGTCCCGTATCACCTCCCCAAATAAACCCCCACAGGGATGCTCCCATCGCAGGTCACGCACACAGCGTGTGTCCCTCAGAGCCCATCTCACCCACTCAGGTGATGGGACATGCTGAAGGGTCGCCTGTCTCCCAGGCACAAGGCAGGCTTTATTCTCACAGCACGTGTCTGTGTGCTGCACCGGGCAGGCAGAGCGCAGCCCCGCTCCCCAGCGCGGCCGTTGGGGAGCGAAACCTCGTTAGTTCCACTTATTAAAAAAAAATTGCTGGGAGGAAGGGAGAGAAGGCAGGGAAAAAGTGAAGTATTGAGAAAACACTCCTTTCATTCATATGTTGTTTACTGAAATAAATACTTCATTATTAGGCTTTTTTTAGGCTATTTTTTTTTTAAATCCAGCGCCACAAAGTCCCCAGTGTTCGGGCCCTGAATGTGCCGTATCCCCTCAGCCTGTTGCTCCACAAGCCAGTGTCTTGCTGCTGGGAGGTGCCCAGGGAGAAGGACCGTGGGGAGCAGGACGGTGTGAGGCTTTCCCAGGCTTGCAGGAGAAACCTGGGGCTGCTTTTGGTTTATTTAGGTTTGCTGATTCCTTTCTTCTCCTCCTTGGTGGACAGTGCACGCTGTGGCTCTCGGGGCATCAAGGCAGCTCAAACTCCAGATGAGGCAAAAACTGGTAACTGAGGCAAGGAAGGATTTGGGGTCTGCTCTGTTAAAGCTCTGCTGATTCTGAGCTCTGGAGCCTAAATAGCACGAAGGTGTACGAGGCAGAAGCACTCTTTATTTGAAGCTCAACCACCTTCTGCTGTCTGACTGAGGAGTCCAGAGCTGATGGTTTCTGTGGAGCCTTCCCACTGTCCCTACAGCAACCCAGAAATGCCAGCAATCCCTTTCCTCCCCACGCAGGGGGAATTGAGGCAAAGAGCCTCCTCTCCTCTTGTGCCTGTCACCTGGGAAATGAGCCCTGTTCACCTTTCCTCTTAAGCGAGTCTTAGTCTGGTGCAAGGGCTGTGACCTGCTGGTTTAATCTGCTGTGTGTGGAGCCTGGGAGCCTGTGTCCCACTCTTGCATCCTTCTAACTCTGCCGGGTTTGTCCTGGCATCCAATTGCCTCTTCTTTTCCCTTTCCTACCCCTCAGTCTGGTTTTCCTTCTTCCATTTGTCCCTCTGCTTCTCTTCCCACCACCACGATCCTTTCCCCCTACTCCCCTCTTTGTTGTCCACCCTGACTTTCCCTCTCCATTTCCTTCTTCTTGATTGTGTTTACTTCTCCTCGCTGCCTCTTCTCTGTGGGTTCCTCGAGGTTTTCATGTCGGACAGCCTCCCTGCAGTCTGTGGTTGGAATAGCCTATTCCCATGGTGGCTCAGGAAAAATGCAGCACATTCCTTGCTTCCCCCCACTCGTTATCTGGGTTCTGCTTGTTGGCTGCCCACCACGAGCCGCCGCTAAAGCAGCGCTGGCAGGAGGATGTCGTCTGGTGGTTAGACACATGAGGAGGCAGCCAGCCGGCTTGGGTTCAGCCCTGCCTGCATCTTGTTTTGCTGCCTGACCCCTGGCATGAGCTGAATCTCTGCTCCTCTCTCCCCTCTGCTGAAGAGGGGGATGTGCAGAGACCTTCCTACCCAGCAGCTCCCAGTGCAGACCATTCCTGCCCGGATGGGAAAGTGTGGAGTGGTTTTCCCACAATGTGCCAGCCCCAGGGGACATGCACATGGGATCTCAGGGACATGCACATGGGATCTCTGCCATGGGATCTCAGGGCAGGAGCTGCAGCTGCCAGGCTCGGGGACCACGCTGGCACCGTCGGGCTGGCAGAGGCACAGGCCACTGCGGTGGTACTCTGCCCCGTGTTTCAGGTTTGGCTATAAAGGGGGAGGTTTTAATGGAGGAGTTGTCATTAAAGTTATTTAGTTCTATAATGCAGTGATATTTCCCCTTTGGGTTTAAGTGGTCTCATGTGGGGCAGAAATTCTCCCTAAGCTGCTGTGCTGGGGCAGAAATCGGCGCCACGGAGGTGCCGGCACTGCTCAGTCTCCTTCCAGAGCTGCCACCAGCTGATGTGAGCAGACAGAGTGCTTGACCTGTCTCCAGCCTGTCCCATCATCAGGTTCCTTGCCTTCTGGCACCCAATGCCATGGTCCTGGGGGGCTGCGGAGCCCAGGGGAGGTGCTGAGCTGCCATCTGATCCGTCTGACTGTTCCTGAGCCAGGGCACAGGTGAGTTGCTATGGCAAAGCTCAGTGAGAACCTTGTGCTGTTTCTATCACAGTCATCTATGGCACTACTGGACTTTCCCTGGGACTCTTTGCTTGACAGTCGTCTGTTTGCTGAGGAAAGCCATCCCAAAGCCAATTGTCAGCAACTTTCTGGGAGGTGAGGAGGGCAGCACTGTACATATAGAGAGCTCAGAACTCCTCTGGGTTTTGCAGCTTAATTCGCATATCCAAGAGCAGGTTTGGAGCTGGTTCTCCTCCCAGCTGAGGCAGCTCTTAGCCTGAGTGAGGGAAAAGAAGAGGGAAAACCACCCTGAGCCTGTCCATGGAAGGGGGGAGTGCCAGAGCCTGGGGATGTGTGGGCATCTGGGAGCCTAGAGATGCTCTGGGCAGACTGAGCTGTGGGCACCACATCTACACCGGCTGTGGTGTGGGGCAGTCAGCCCTGACAAGAGCTTTGCTTCCACATCCCACCGGTCCCGGCCATTGATCCGGGGTGAAACGCAGCCGCCCACAGCCCCTTGTGTGAGCACAGCCCCTTGTGTGAGCACAGCTCCTTGTGTGACACAGCTCCTTGTGTGAGCACAGGTCCTTGTGTGAGCACAGCTCCTTGTGTGAGCACAGGTCCTTGTGTGACACAGCTCCTTGTGTGAGCACAGCCCCTTGTGTGAGTACAGCTCCTTGTGTGACACAGCCCCTTGTGTGAGCACAGCCCCTTGTGTGAGCACAGCTCCTTGTGTGAGCACAGGTCCTTGTGTGAGCACAGGTCCTTGTGTGAGCACAGCTCCTTGTGTGAGCACAGGTCCTTGTGTGAGCACAGGTCCTTGTGTGAGCACAGCTCCTTGTGTGAGCACAGCCCCTTGTGTGAGCACAGGTCCTTGTGTGAGCACAGCCCCTTGTGTGAGCACAGCTCCTTGTGTGACACAGCTCCTTGTGTGAGCACAGCCCCTTGTGTGAGCACAGCTCCTTGTGTGAGCACAGCTCCTTGTGTGAGCACAGCTCCTTGTGTGAGCACAGCCCCTTGTGTGAGCACAGGTCCTTGTGTGAGCACAGCTCCTTGTGTGAGCACAGCTCCTTGTGTGAGCACAGCTCCTTGTGTGAGCACAGCTCCTTGTGTGAGCACAGGTCCTGGACGGGCCAGCGCAGCGGTGAAACCAAACGCGAGGCGCTTTGTCTCGACTGGGAGCGCTTTAAGCCCTCGCTCAGGAACAATGGCCAAGCTATGGGGTCATTTGTTCTGGTATTTCAGCAGCTCCTCATGATTTATGGGATGTTTTGTTCTGCTGCTTGTCTTAGCTTCCCCCTCTCCTCCCTCCCCGTCTCCATCCCTTCTCCATTTCAGCTCCTCCTCCCCCCGCTCCCAATTCCCCTAATAGCTGTGGAGCCTCTCTGCCTTATGAAGTCATGGTATCTGTGACTTATTGAATTAGCCGTATAGGAGCTGGATGTCCACACCGCATTGTGGTCTGCCGGGATGTCCCGGCTGCTCGGGGAGCCAGCCTGCAGCAGGGCCCCTTGCCCAAGGGCTCCGGGCAGCCTGAGCCTTTCCCCTGGCGTGGCAGATGGACGTCGCTGTCAGAAGGCCCCTAAAATGTCGGTTTATGGGGGTAAATGCAGTTGAGAGGAGCTGCAGCACCAGCAAACAAGGAGTGCTCTGTCTGCAGGGACTGCCCTGTCCCAGGGCAGGAAGGGGGCTTGGCTGCCTGCTCCCAGTGCTGCCTCCCCCCCAGCCTCCTGGGACACCTCTCTGTGGGTGAGGTAGACACTGGTTTGGGAGCCTCAGAGCTTTTGGTGTTAGACTAGGCATGGGGATATGTGGTTCAAGAGCTTGGCTTTATCCCTGACACCCTGAGGACAGCCACAGTTGATGCCTGTGGGTGTATGGGGGGAGAAGTTCACCGCACCCCCAGAGCTGGTGGCACACTGATTCACCAATAACTGTGAGGGACCTGCTGATGGCAATGGGGAGGAGTGAGCCCTCAAAATATCTCCCTGAAAGTTGGGTTGGCCTTTAGGAAAGCATTTGAATCATAGAGTCAATCACAGAATCATAGAATGCTTTGGGACCTCAAAGATCATCTAGTTCCACCCCCCTTCCCATGGGGAAGCTATGTGTTTGAATGGCATTATTTCTTTGCAGAAAATCACCTTTTATCCTCATTACCTGTGAGTCACCAGCAAACAGAGGCTCAAGGGTAACTGCTGTTCACTCTGTATGGATGCAGCCAGTCCTTAGCCTGGACAGCACTTTGCAGTGGCGAAGGAGTCTTGGTCCATACAGCTCCACATCTGCTGCCCCGTGCTGCTGGTTGGGAGCACCCTGGAGCGTGTGGGTGGGAAAGGAGAGCAGCACAAGGGGAGTTCAGGGCTGTCCAAATCCATAGGGTCTGTGTCAGGCTTGTGCCTCCGCTCCTGCTGCCTCAAGCCTCCCCCAGCCCAGGTTTCCTCCTCCTCTGGGGAGAGGCAGCTTGGCTTGCAATTACGATGAGGCTGGTGAGGTTGGGAGAAGACAAGGGCTGGGCACTCTCTGAGTGCAGTGTAGTGACCTGCCCCAGGTTCCAGCAGGTCCAGAGGTCCTGTCTGTGTTTGTTTCTCATGTCACTTCAGCAGGAAAAATTTGAGCCCTCTGGGAAAGGAAGGAAAATGTTCAGAGAGGACTGATTTCCAGGTTCTCCCTGTCTGGGACTGGAGCCCTCAGCCAGATCCTCACTGAGAGCACAGGAAGCAAATACCATTTGTTTAAAAGACAAATTTAGAATACTGTGTTGATATGTTATTCTGGACGCTTCCCTCTGATGGTAGCTGATACCTCCCAGCCCCACTAAGATTATTTCTCAGTGCAGCATGTTCATTATCCTCAGGGCACTCTGATTTCTCTCAAATAGCCCATTTAGAATCAGGGAATCGTTCAGATCATCAAGTCCAACCATAAAGCCAATGCTGCCAACTCCCCATTCACCTGATTTGTTTTGTTTCACTCTCATCATCTCTCTGCCATTTCCCATGGCCTGGATCTGCAAAGCAGGATGGGTGCTTTGGTCCTTGCTGAGGGGTGTGGAAGATGTTCTTCATCCCGCAGGGTCTCCACTGGTTCTTCTCTGTGGATGTGTCCATGCCCACAAGGTGCTGGTTGCCTGAATTTGTACAGTGGGCAGCCCAGACCCCATGGTTATGCTGGGGGGAAGTGCAGAGGTGCCACAGTCCTTGGTATGGGTGTCCGAATTGTCGTGTGAGTCAAGCCCTTCCCCACAGATCCTCCACACCATCTGGTGTGGGTATTCCCATAGTTGCAGCACACTGGCTTTGCAGGGGCTTGGCTCTCCCAGTCGTCTTAGACAGCACACAAAAGGTATTTAAATATATTTATTTTAGTGGGAATGTCAGTAGCAGTCCTGGTTTCCTACTCATTGGGTCTTCTTACCTACTGGCTTTGAAGCTGGCTTCTCCATGGAGTCACCATCCCTGAGGGTATTTAAAAGATGGGTAGGTGTAGTGCTGAGGGACATGGTTTAGTGCTGGTTTTGGCAGGTTAGGCTGATGGTTGGACTTGATGATCTGCAAGGTCCCTTCCAACCAAGACAATTTTATGACTCTATGATCCAGACCTGCTGGCTTTGAACCTGGCTTCTCTGTGAACCGATCTGCACCCAGGGAAGGGCAGTGCAGATGAGCCTGGAGCAGCCCCAGCGAGGCAGTCGGTCTGCCCCAGCCTCCCTGCTGCTAGGCTGTGCTTCTCCCAGCCCTGGGGACAGCTTTGCCCTGGGGACAGCTTTGCCCTGGGAGCAGAAAGGATCCCTGGTCTTGCCGCTGGTGCTGCCAGGGACACTGGGGTGAGGAGGTGCAGGACCATCAGCACCTTGTGTTTCCAGACAGGCCTGACAGCCAGCACTTCCAAGGTACATGAGTACTTTTAATCCTCCTTGTCTCCTAAGCAGCTGTAGTCCCTGTTGTGCAGGTTTGCTCTGCTCTTAGATAGTTTCCTACTGGCTGAGACACTTCTGCCTGCCTGAGCTTCAGGAACCCCTGTTTGTCTTCCTGGAGAGTGTCTCTAGGTGCCAGGTCAATATTGGGCCTACTGGCTTGGATGCTGGTAGGATGGGCAGCACCCAGCAGGAGGCCAAACTGGAGGTAGAAGTCAGGCCAGGACATTTGTGACACTGAGCACCAGGTCCTCAGGTGTGTTGAGATCTCTCTTCAGTTTTGCTTGTGTCTCCCATGCTCACTCTTCCCCATCACTTTGCTTCACACCCTTCCCTCTTCCCCACCTTTCCTGTGCCAGCTTGCTTTTCAGAGGAGGTTTGTGAACCCAAGAGAACTCCACATCTGCAGAGCCTCATGCCTGGCAGAAGTCAGAGGGAAGCAGTTATGTTCCCTTCTGCTCCTCACTTCCAGACTTCCTCCCCTTCTCCCCAGCATTGAAATACTTGTCCATCTACCCCAGAGCACCCTGCAGTAGCTCACTCCCCAGGGACATTGCTCTTCCCATCCCACTTGGACTCTGCTACCTTTATTCGCACTGTTAACAGGGAGGCTGGGACAGGGATGAAGATGTGCCATAAAGAGCTGTTGGGCAGTGTGAAAGAGGTTCATGCTTTTCTTTGTCCAGAGTGCCATTGGAAACCTGGCAGCAGCTGCCAGTGTCATCATGAGAAGCTGCAGATGGTCTTCACCCTGCCCATTGTACAGAGGTTCATCTGAGCCCCCTCCAGGTCTGCTCAGAGTTGTTTCCATCCAAGGAGTGTCCCAAACACAGGGCAGGCTCCTTGCTGTTGTTTCTGAGCTTTGAAAAGTGAACATGTGACATTATGTGGTGGCGTTTAAGTGTGGTCACAGAACAGCTGCTGAGCTGAGCAGAGCTCCAAGAAACATCTCTTCTTGGTGCTATCAGGAGTGACCCTGGTCCACTGCCCCAAGGCATGCCACCATCACCTTTGGTGGGATGCTGTGGCTTCTTGAGTTGGTGTCCTCCATGCAAACTCTACAGCTTTGTGGGCATGTGGTTGTTGCAGCCCCTGAGATAGCAGGGACTGCAGGTAGATCAGGCAGCATGGTTACTCATCTCTTCCACAGTCTTCTATCTCCTCTCCACCCCTAAACTCCACATTTAAGCACTAAGGTGGCCAGGGGAGACATGACCCAGGTGAGGAAAGGAAACCCAAACTGACTGATCAAACTTTCTGAGCTTCACTCATCATGGAGCAGAGTGGCCTGGGCTGGTGGCCAGGGAAGAAGCACTGGCCTGGGCCAGAGGGGACCTGGCTTCTGGCCCGCTGACCAACTGAGGGCAAGATCTGCCCCTCTTTGTGATTTGGTTTCTTACCTTTAAAAAGGAGCACAGCCACACCAAGCTCTTTTCTCAGGCACTTTGAGCTCTGCTGATGAAGGAGATGGCTGTTGCATTATAACACTTGGTAACTGGGGTCTTCTGCTGGCAAACCCATTCCTCTAGCCCCAAGGGACAAGATGTGGGCTGTCCCTGAGCTTGGAGCTGGCAGGTCAAGCTTTACTGTTTGGCTTTGTAAGTTTGGGATCACACCATGGAGCTGTTAGCTTGTGTCAGCAAAGAGCACCAAAGTCAGGGTTTCTGTGCTCCATGTGCTGTGTCCTGCATGGCTGGAACTTGCTCTGCCCAGGCAGCAGATACTAAACAAAGTGAGTCATTTTCCCCCACTAAGTGATGTTCTAGTTTCTGAGCATCTTTGCTGGGGAGGAGCAGGCAGTTACTCTGTTCAGAGGCAGTGGCAGGAGCAAGCTCTTTCTAGGTTGGAGATCCAGGCTGATAAAATCTTCAAAAAGTTCTTTTGGGCTTCAATGTCACTGTGCACCAGGCTCTGGAGGGTGCTCACTTCTGCTCCACTGGAGCATCCGAGGATGGAAGCCTTGAAGGAGAAACCCAGCAGTGGGTCAGTCCCTGCTGCCTTGTGCCAGGGAACAGCCTCGAGGGCAGGGACAGCCCGGCGAGGCGAGGCTGGATTTGTGGTGGGACAGCTGTCCCTCTTGGCACCACAAACCCAGCCTCTCCTCTGGACCGTGCCAGAAGGTGAAGCTGGGTGAAGACATGGATGTGCTGATGAGCAAGCCATCTGAAGCCTAACGTGTGCCAAGGCCCTGCCAGGGTGCCCCACCGCTGCGGGGGCAGCTCGGAGCCGAGCCGTGCCATGCCCCGTGCCAGGCGGGTGCCTGCGGCTGGGAGAGCTGGGTCAGGTTTCCCTGTGTGCTGGAACCCTGCAGAGCAGCAGGACGAGTTATGGGAAGCAAGGAGGCTGCTTCTGGACACAGATAAGCCGGCGTGACATTTAGCTAATGCTCCTGCTTCCCTTGGCTATGCCCATTGTCTTGCTGGTTGTCTGAGGGAACCTCTGCTATGAGCATGTTCTCGTTGCTCCTTGAGCGAGGAGGTGGGCAAGCCAGTGAGGCACTTGCCTGCCTTCTGTGCCTGCTTTCTGCTGGTGCTGCCGAAAGGTCCCATCCTCCCAGCGCTCTCCTGGCCTCGCTCTGCCCCGGTCATGAGCTCTGGAAGGCTCATGGCAAGCAGAAAAGCAGTTTTGCTCATGGAGCAGAGCAACTCTTGGGTGAACTTCACATGAACTCGTGAAGTTTCTTTGGCTCTGCTCTTTCCTGATGATTCAGGCAGGTCAGGAATGGGATGCTGTATTGCATAGGGGCCCAAGGCCGCCTTTCTCATGACCAGCATGCCCACCTCATCCTTCTGCTGTGCCATGGAGCTGTCTCTGGTCTACACTGGGACATGGGGGACAAGGTGTGGCATCCCAGGCCAGCACATACTGGGATGCAGTGGGCACCTAGAGGGGCTTTCCAACTTGGTCCCAAGGATGCATGCAGCCAGAAGCAGGGTGAGGAGCATGGTGGGATGAGCAGGGTGTCTCCACTCCCACTTTAACTGTTGAGGGCATGGTGAGGGGAGGAAGGAGGCGGCAGCACCCGCTGTGTGTTGAGGCCACTAGCTCTGTGAGATGTTTCTCACCCCCTGTGATGGAGAAGCCCAAGCGATTTAGGTCTGGCTTGAAGCTCCTGCTCGGTGTAACCGTGTGAACAGGGATCTCCCAAGTCCTTTGAGAGACTGAGGTTGAAGTGGTCTCCTTTTGCCCCATGCCACCACCTCCCATCTCCAGAGCCACCTGCAGCCATTGGCCCTTGTCACCCTTCCTCTTCTGTGCTCCAGTGAACTCATCCTTGGGTGCTGCCATGAAGGGGCGAGTTGGGAGGGTGGCACCTCTTGCCCAACCCTCCAGCTTATCAGTGGAGCCAGCCCCGTGTCACAGCTGTGTAACACTTCCCAGCAGAACTTTGTTCACTCCTACCTTTGCCAGACTGGAACTGTCTGGGCTGGATTTCTCTGTCCTCTCTCTGCCTCAGGCTGAACTTTCTCTTTTGTTTTTTATTTCTTCCTCTTCAAGTTTCAGCAGAAGGTTGGGGAAAAATGGCAGCTTTGCCAGTTGTTTTTTTTTTTCCCCTCCCTTCACTTTGTTTGAGGACTGCTGGTGCCTCCACGCTTTGGAAAAGAGACTTGAAATTTGGCAGGATTGGTGCATTCCTGGTGGAAATCAACACAGATTTGGTCAAATTGTTAGCCTCTGGAAAGCATGGCTGTGCATGCTTGGCAGAGCTCTGCAGAAGGTAGCTGCTAAAGTCCTCCTCTGCAAAGAGACTGTGGCCACTGCTCTCCAGCTGCACTGAGCACCTCCTGCTCCCATCTCTAGGGGCACCCCCTTGCCTACGTGAGCCCAGGTCAGGAGTGGGGCTGCAAGGAGCCTGGACAGTTGTCTCAGGTGGTGCTGCTCCTCATTAGCAAGTTGCAATTACACAAGATGACATTGTCTTTATCTCCTGTGTGTCAAAATGGGGGTGCTGGCTGTGGGCATCCCCTCCCCCTCAATGAGGGGCAGAGCAAGGAACAGAGCTCAGGTCAGTATCTTGTCTCTAGCCCTGGAGAAGCTGAGGCAATGCTCAATGAGAACAGAGTTTCCCTGTCCTCCCATATCCTGTGAGACCTTAGAAAAGGGCATTTGCACCCCTGCCTCTCCCATGGGTGTGTTAAACAGCACTGGTCACAGTGATGCATGGATGGATGGATGGATGGATGTGTCCTGATGATTGGAGGTCTGACCTGGTGATTACTATGGGTTTTAATGTTCTTTTACATTAGGGTAGGAATCTTTTCTACTTGCTGTGCTGCAGGCTTTGACAATTCCTCCCCAGGTTCTGTTATCCTCAGCTTGAGCTTCTCCAACTGAGGGTATCTCGGAGCTTTCTGCAGCTAGAAAGAGAATAAAGTGACACATGAGGTAGGAAAGCTCTGGTCTGACTGAGGCAAACCTCAGCTGGAAGGAGGCCTGGCTGGTGGTGGGGTCTCAATCACTGGTGGATTTTTTTCTATCTAAATGGCAAAAAAAAAGTTAGCTTCTCCTGTTGGTCTGCAGCCTTTGGACCCTGGCTCCCCTGGGGATGCCTGGAAGGAAGGTTGGCTGTGATATACATGAGCACTTCTGTAGTTGGGTGGCAGCAAACCAGCTCCTCTGGCTGGTGCTGGCTGGTGCTGGCGTGACACCAGGACCAGAGCTGCTTGGAGGGGTTGGACCCTCCTGTCGGAGGAGAAGACCCCAGTGGGTGCTGGGCAGGGAGCTAGTCATGGAGAGAGCCAGGAGCAGATCCTGCCCTGAAGCAGTGCTGACTGGGGAGCCGGCCTGGGATGTCCGAGGAGATCCCCACCAGGCGGGTGGATGGGTGCCAGGGGCACCCTGTGGGCAGTGGCCAGTGTGCCCAGCGCTGCTGGCTGGGTCCTGCTGGTTGCCTTCCAGCAGGAAAGGGGTTTTCTGACTCCAGTAACATTTACCAGCTGGGCAGCAGCTCTGGAGCCGGGTGTGTGCGTTTGTCTGTTCTCCCATTGTGTCTTGGCCGTCGTCACCTCCTCCCCGCTGAGATCAATGTCTGTGGCCTGCTTTTTATAACCCCTTTGGGTGCAGCTCTGGAAGTCTTCAGCCAGTGGTGCTGGTTTTCATCGTGCAGCTTTGGTGTGCTTGAGCGGCTTGGTGCCCATCGAGCTGGATGGCTTGGGTAGGGCCATGGACTGGAGGTGGGTTTCCACCAGAAGGGACATCCCGGCGATGGGCTGGGGAGGTGCCCAGGGGGCCTGAAAAGTACAGGTGGGATGTAGTTGGCTGGGGATGGAACCAGCCACAGGCATGGGGGAGTGAGCTCAGATGACCTCAGAAGTCCTTCTTGGGCCAATTTTCTACAGTTTCATGGTTTTGGAGGAGAGGTGGCTTTCAATGAAAGCTGTATCTCGCTAGCATATTCTTCCTGGTGGCACCAGGTGGCGCAGGAGGTTAAAGGATTTGCTTGTCATCCTCGCAGGTCTGGGTTCAAATTGATTGCCTATCACTGCTGAGATGAGTCTGTAGGTCTCAGCACCCATGGCACATGGCTGTGCCCCTGTACCGGGGCAAGCTGCACACCCAGGGCCAAGCAGTGGGGCTGCAGCTCCCAGGAGCCCTGTTTCCAGCAGAGTGGGGAGCTGAGCCAATGTCTGAACCACAGCAGGGAGCCTGGGTGCATGCACACTGTAGAACCCCATCATCCCAGGAGCAGGGCACAGCCACGTGGAGGAGCCAGTCTTGGTGTGCAGAGCCACTTTGGGTCTCAGCAAGGGACATTACCGTGGTGTAGAGCATCACTCCCACACACCCCTGAGCCATCATGGAAGAAGACAAGTTAGAGCTTCTTCCTGTCTCCTGGGGGATCCCGGGTGTTTTGCTGGGGTGTGGGTGCATGGTGGAGCTGGGGTGATGCATCCTGGCTGCTGTGGCCCCTTCTCCTATCAGGACAGCGCACAGCCGCAGCTGCGTAGGTTGGGGCTGCCACAGCAGCTTCTGCAGCAGCCAGCCCTGCTCCCTTCTGAAAAGCAGGTGTGGGTACTCGAGGGAGGAGATGGGACCGGGCTTGGCTGAGCGTGGGCTTATGTCCCTTCCCACTCCTCCCAGCATGGCTGAGGATCCCCACACTGCATCCACCTCCTGCTCCTCCGCTGGGGGCCCATCAACCCCGCAGAGATACTCTGTTTCCCCTCCTTGTACCTTCAGTGCTCTTTGAGACCAGGCGTCATATGACTCAGCTTCTGCATTTGATACCCCCGGGAAGAGCTTGCACACACGCATCTGTGGCACAGAGCGCTGCTCGTTCCTGGCAGGCCACGCTGGGGTAGGGTTTCTTCCTGAAAGAGGGGCCGTGAGTCCCCTCTGCTCATCCGCTTTTAATATGCGGAAGTCTGATTTAGCCAGGATGGTGCCAGCAGGTCGGGGGTGTCTTCCAGAGCGCTGCCAACCTGCTCCAGCATCCGGGCTGGTGAGATCCTGCCAGGAGGAAGCACCGTTGCGATGCAGAGCAGGTGCTCAGCCAGTCCCTCCGTGCTTCAGAGGTCTGCCTGGCGTCTCTACCTGCGAAGGTCTGGCTGGTTGTGTGTGCCAGAAGCATCGGGCACATTTTGGGTGCTGAGGCTGAACTGCTAGTTCTGGCAGTCGGCGTGGGGCACGGTCAGCAGAAGTTGACACCGATGTAGATCCTATGAAGAGCAGTTTGGGCGCTGACCTTTAGGTCCTGTCCGTTTCTGCTGCCTGGCTCCTGAGAGCAGCTCAGGTCTGGAGGCAGCTAGTGACAAGGAGCACCCAGCCAGCCCCTGGGGCCGAGTGGCCCAGGCAGGGGTGCTAAGCTTCCTTGCTGGGGTGCTGGGCAAGCATGAGGTCACAGACCCTGCAGTGCAGAGGTTTGCAGGACAGGGGGTTGCAGGGTGCAGGGATTAACAGGACAGAGGGTTGCAGGACATAGGGTTGCAGGACATGGGGTTGCTGGGCGCAGGGATTTGCTGGACATGGGGTTGCAGGGTGCAGGGGTGTGCGGGATATGGGGTTGCAGGGTGCAGAGGTTTGCAGGACGGGCTCACAGGGTGCAGAGGTTTGCAGGACATGGGGTTGCAGGACATGGGATTGCAGGGCACAGGGATTTGCAGGACATGGGGTTGCAGGGCACAGGGATTTGCAGGACATGGGGTTGCAGGGCACAGAGATTTGCAGGACATGGGGTTGCAGGACATGGGGTTGCAGGGCACAGGGATGTGCAGGGCGCAGGGGTTTGCAGGGTGGCTGTGAACTCCAGGCTGGGCCCCAGGGCTGTGTGCTTGGCTCTCGGCACCAGAGGACTGGCTCTGTCTGCCTCCTGCACTGGCAGCGATTTCAGGTGGTCACAGAACTGGGGTCACACCTGGTGCTGCCTGGTGCTGCTGTGGGTACCTGGCATCAGGGTGGCCATGCAAGACTTCCCCATGAGCTTTGGTCACAGCTTGGGGCAGCCCATCCTGCTCAGTCCTGTCTCCATGAGGTTCCAGTTAAAACCAAATGCGTTCTCCAGCCTAAGCTGCGCTGCCGTTTAAGCAGGTCCAAAAATGAAACAAATACCCATGGACTGCAATTCAAATTGCAGCTCAATTAAGGCTCGTTCCCAATGCGATCATAAAACCTCCAGTACGAAAACAAACAACCCAACCAAACCACATCCAAGCCTGACAGCATCCTCTGGAATGCCTTTAAAATAACAAGGGGGGCAGAGGAAGATGAAAGCGGCATGGTCTGTGGGAAGAGGGCTCTTTGGCCTCGAGGGGCAGCCCGGAGGTGGGCTGAGCAGGTGTGGGGCAGGACACTTCAGGATGGGGACCGATGTGTCAGTGATGGATGTGACAGAGATGGGGTGGGATGGGGACCAGTGCAGCAGTGATGGGTATGATGGAGATGGGGCAGCCTGAAGGAAAAGGTTAGGCAGTGTTCCCAGCAGGATTTAGTGGGGTGAGGAAGAGGAGGCTGCATAGGTGTTTTGAAGCATGATGGTTATGCTCTCAGCTGCTCCGATGGCGGGTGTTTCAGCAGGATGGAGGGGGGGTACGGGGCCAGAGCAGGACTGCGGCGGCTGGAATGCGTGTCCCGTGTAACCCTGGCTTGCACTGAGTCCAGCCAGTCTGGTGCCGCGGTTCGAGTTTCACGGCGGACTTTAAACCCAGCCATATTTAGCGTGCGCTTCTCTGGCCTGTCAGGGAGGGGAAGCCACAGCACAACTAATAAAAAAAGCCAAACAAAAACAATGTAATTAAAGAGACTCAGCACTGTGTGTTCCCATAGCAAGAACATTTACCCAAGACTTCCTTGCTCAGATACTTAATGTCAAGCAGCAATTAAAGGCTGGCATTGTGGGGAGCGCAGAGAGGAGTGTTTGCCCTGACTGGGAGGTAGAAGCCCAAGGCTGAGCACAGCTCCCCGTGGCAGATCTGCTGTCCCCAGTGCCTGTTGGTGGGACCGGGGGATTTTGGTGCTGGGAGGTGTCCTAGGGACGAGTGGTGCTGGTGATGGGGATGCTGCACCCCAAGTAGCGGCTCCTGAGCTGTAATGCACATGCCCACCAAGCTCAGTCCCACACAGGTTAGATAGTGTGAAAGGGAAAAGCAGAGTTGTCTAGGTGTGAGCATCCAGGCTGGTGCCATCAGCATCATCTGCTTTGGCTGGATCGTCCCTTAGCACAGTCCCCAAGGAGAAGCGTCCTGGTGTCCTGGCCATGGTGTGTGAGGTGTGTGTGCAGCCAGGGGAGGAGCTGCCCAGGAGGGATGCGTGTATGTGGACACAGCCAGGACCATGTTGCTTTGTGACCACTGTGTGTGCACGACAGCAGTCCTAGCCATGATGGCAGACTGTCACGGGGGGGTGACCAAGGAACTGAAAGTCTGATTTCAGGCATATCTTAATGGGGGGGTTGAGCCACCGGTTCCTGCTGGTGTCATTTAAAAACTGTTATCAAAATGATTAGTTAAAAAACCCCACAAAAAACCCAGGGGCATTATCATGGTGCAGCAGAATTTGTTCAAGCATCTCTGCTCCCTTCCTCCCCCAAAGGTACTGCTGGGCCTGCAGAAAGGGGGTATTTTATGGGAGGCCTCTGCAGACTGTCAGCAAGTGATCTACTTGGCTGGCTCTGAACCTCTCTTGGAGCCCTGAAGTCTCCATCTCTCCCAAATTCAGAGCCTGTGATTTAGGAGGGAGGTGTGGCAGGGCCAAGCCAAGTGGGCAGGCTCTTCCCCACTGCGCTGCACCCAGGGCATGGCCATGCCTCGGGAGGACACGGCCAGCTCACCAACTGGCTGCATGATGAGGCACATTGCTTGGCCAGCTCACAGTCTTCCCTGCTCCCATGGCCCTCCAGCAGCTGAGTGCAGGCTGGTCCCGGGGATTCTCATCGCACACAGCAGCGGCTGCAGCCCAGGGCACACATCCCCCGAGGGGTGCAAAAGCCTCCTGATTCGGGGAGCAGCCTGGATGGTGATGCATCACACTTGATCCTGTCTTGCTTCCACAGGGGAATCCCCCACTTCTTCCCCTGTTGTATGCTGGCAGGATGCTGCATGTCTCGCCCAGGAAGTACTCTTCTTCTCCAGTTTATTCGGGTACCCAGCTGCTGGGAGCTGACTTTCAGAGCCACAGTGTGGCAGGCTGCATGGCCACGGGGCCCACGCTCTACTGCCTTCAGTCGAGAGCTCCTCAGGAAGATGGCAGGGACAACTTGCAGCCCTCCTAGCATTGCCAGAATGGTGCCTGATGCTTGGGAGACTGCACAGACCTGGGGGGCTGTGCAGCATCTCCTGGCTTTACACCACGCTGAGCTCCTCCGAGCATTGGGCTAATAGTATTGGGCTTCTGGAGCTCAAACAAAAATGTCCTGGCAAGAGCAAGATCTATATAAGTTAGCTGTTATTGCTAAACAAAAGAGGCATGCTCGTTTCGGCTCCATTCAAAACAAACCCCAGCGGATTTGCCAAGTGGGGAAAAAAGAGAAAAATCTGAAGGAAATAAACAAACAAAGCCCTGGATCTGGTTTGCTGCCTTCCCCTGGTCCCAGGTTGCTATAAGCAAGTGCATTTTCCAGGCACGCATATGTTTCCGCAGAGCGGGAGTGCTTTGCTTCATCTTTGCCTGGCCAGGTCGTCCTACGATATTTAAATACCTTTGAGGTCTGTGCACCTCAGGATGGGGAACTACCTGGTGTGCAGGCTGTTCCTGTGATTCCTGCCTCCTTGCCCGGGTGCTCAGCACAGCATTTGGTCCCAGCTTTGAGCGTGGCTTTTGGTGGGTTATGAAATCCCACTGCCCTACTTGTGCTCCGTTTTTGGATCCAGCCTCTTATTTCCCTGGTCCTGAAACATTGCTTGTAATCAGGCAGAGCGAGTGGAAAAGTGAGTGCATCAACAGCTCCTCTCCGTGCTGGACGCCATGCTTCTGGTCCACATCCCCATGAACAGAGAATTGCTCCTTTGTGTGTTAGGAGTTTGAGTGGTCTCTGCAGCGGAGCGTTAGTGTCCAAGTGTTTGGGGACCTGATGTGATTTCCTGCATGCACCAAGGGTGAGCTGAGTCTGCTCAAAGGAGAAAGACCCCTCGCACTCAGATTTCTTTGGAAACGGTCTCTACATTGATCTTGCTGGCTCCCAGTTTGGGGTCAGATTGGCTGCGTTGGGTTTGGCTCTCCCCTAGAAGTTTTTAGGCTTCCCCTGTGCTTCACCGTGCCCTCACTGGATAGCCCTGGGGGCTGACTTGGGCAGCTTGTGCTTGTGCCACCAACATCCACAGCTGCACGAGGCTATGGCAAGCTCTGCAAAGACCCAGCCCTTGTCCTCCTCCCCACCCCAAGCCTCGTACTTTCAAAGCATCAACACTTTCCATCCTCCATTCTTCTGGTTCCCTTTCTCTCATGCACAGAGCCCTGCGGCTGCTCTCTCTGCTGCATCAGGCTGCAGATGGCAGGGAGCAGCTTCCCGAAGTGACAGCCTCCCACGCTGACCCTGAGGATGGGAGCATGGCACTGACCTCATGTCTGCTGTGTCACGGGCTGCAGCCTGGCCTCTCGTTGCTGGCGTGGGCAGGCGCCCGTGAGCTAATCCTTTCCCCAGCCAGGGTGGGGGGTGGCAGGGCCCAGGCGGCCTCAGTGTTTGGCTGAAAGGCCGCTGCCACCAGCAGCAATGTTGCTTGCAAATGAGCCTTCTCACAGGCTGGGCTCCCACTGGTGGGAGATGGGGTGGCATGGCTCCAGCGGTCCCCACCAGCCACATCTTGTGACCTCCAGGCAGAACGGTCATTGGCCGCCTGTCCAAGTACCTCCTGTCCCTGAGACAGGAGTGTGTGGTGGTGGCAGGAAGGACAAAGCCCATTGTCCCCCTGGGGATTGCATGTCCAGTGCTGCAGGTGCCTGGCATGGACAATCCCTGCTGGGTGCTCAGGGGAGGACGGCTGGGTCTTGCCAGGCACGGGATAGGCAGGGCTCCCTCCAGCCAGCCCAGGGCCTGGGCACTGAGGGCGGGACAGAGCAGGCCTGTCTGACACAGACTGGTTCTCTGGGGGAGGCTCGGGGAGGCTATGCCCTTAAACAAAATGCACTTAAAATCATATCATTAGAACTGTTATTAACACTGTTTATTAGGCCAGGATCTGCAGCGTTGGAGACATTAAACCCCAGAACATGCAGAAACCACAGTGCTACAAACTACCCCGTGGGTCTGCTTGTGTTTCATGAGGTGGGTCTGGCCAGCCCCAGTGCATCCTTTAGCAGAACCTCTGCCTTTCCCATGGGAGCTTGCTGGGTCCATGAATTTATGGCACCGCAGACCTGATGTCCATACCACCTCCCCGATGGCTGCAAACACATCCCACAGCAACAAGGCCGAACTGCCGGGGCAGGCAAAGCACCCATCCTCTGCTGCGGTGCTTGCAGTAGGGAGGTAATTAATTAGCAACAAGAACTGATCATGATTGAGGTAAATTTAGGTTGGCTTTGCTGAGACTCTCAGGGCAGAGGAGGTGGGACTTCCTTCCACCACTTCCTCACAGCATGGGCTTTGCCGTTGGGGTGAGCTGGTGTTGGCTGGTTGTACCTTGAGGGCACAACATCTGTGGGTGTTGTTTTCAGCTATCAGTTGCTCCACTGCAAAGTCTAGCTCCAGATAAATCAAGGCTCTTCCACAGAGTCCAGATGAGTCATAACTACAGGGCAGGAAACTCTTTTTATCTTCGGGGCAGCTGGTTTAATGTAGATAGATGTTCACTCCTGAACTCTGAATAATTGCTGTGTCTTTACTTCTCATTAAAAACAAATCAGATGAGGGAAAACAGTGAGAAATTGCTCTGTCTTGCCTCTGTTTCTACCATCTCAGAGGGAACTTCCTCCAACTTGTGCAGTCTGCCCATACTGGGTCATTTGCCATATATTTTAATTGGCAGAAAAAAGGGCTTTTGCTCCAAAGCACTACTCCTTTTTTTTTAAAGCTTGACTCTTCAGGCTTGGATGGAGCAGGGATTTGTTAAAACAGGGTCTAACCCAGCTCCCAGAGAGGTACTTGTGGGGTCTTCCTTCCTTTCCTTATGTGGGAGAGCATTGGATGAAGGGGAACAGCAGACAAATTTGGCACCTTGTCAACAAGCCTGTTAAAAGGGCCATCTTCACCTCTGAAGAGCAGCTGGAGGGAGAGGAGGACTTGGGCAGAGGGGAGCTCTTACACATGGGAGAAAAGGCACAGTTTTGCTGGAGAGTCTCTCGAGTTGGTTATTTCTCTTTCCTAAGCATTTCAAGGAGCACTTTGCTTTTTGGGCTTGGTCCATGGGTCAGGACCTGCCTTCTTGGTTGTCTCTTTCTGCCAGAGTGTCCTGCCTGCACAGGCATGAGTGTCTTTTCTCCCTTTATGTTTTGTCCAGCAGTGACAGCAAAGCTTCATGATGCTTTTCTGCTTCTTTGGTACCTGGTATTTGCCATCTGTAGAGCCTTCAGTAGTGGCTGTGCCAGGAGCTGCTCCACGTCCATGGTGAAACACGATGTGCTCAGGCTGCCACAGCTTTAAGCTGAAGACTCTGTGTGCAGAGCCCCCCAGTTCCCAGTGAGCCCATGGCTGGATCTCCAGCACTTGCCTGTGTGATGCAGGCATCTCCCCATGGGGTGATGCCCTCCTGTTCCACTTTCTTCCCATCAGAACCACAGGACCCTGCTGTGGGCATATCACTGACCTCCACATGGCATCTTAGGAGTGTCTTGCCACCCAAAGCTCACGTGGTTGATCTCTCTCTCTGTCCAGTCTGTAAAGCCCTACATTCAGACAATAGAATCATTCCCCATAGGAATCCAGGGCAGCAGCTCAACAGTGGGGCTTAGGCCACACTCAAGACCTCTGAATCCGTAGGCTGAAGCCAGAGAGCTGAGTGATTGGCAGGACCCAACCTCCCCATCATTTCCCACTTTTAAATATCACAGTAATAAGAGGCAAAAATCATTAAAGGCCTTGTGCATCCCACTGTGCCTGATCTGTAATCAGGCCGATGAAGAGCACGTTGCAGGGTTGTTATTAATATCCTGCCTCCTGATGATGGCTTTATAAACATCACCACCACAGGCACAGCCTCACAGTAGCATTTTGGCATGACCTTCCAGACAACTGTCCTGCTCTCCATCACACTTAGCCCTTGCTTGATATTTAACCAATAAAATGATACGGGGAAGACCTTGCCCCTAAATATCTGACCTTATAGACAGGGATACGAGATCAAAACTGAGAGAAACTGTATTAAGTGTTGTTGTGCTAAATGCTCTTTAGACCTGATGCTCCTTGTCTGGGAGCTGTGCCACGGGCTATGACAAGAAGGGGATCAGATGTTTGACGCCAGCAAAACCTCTCGATGCTGTCAGGGATGACTCATGGGCAAAAGCCCCACGCAGCAGTCAGGCCATGCTCGCACTGAGAGGGGGACTTCGCTCTGTGGGGAGGACGTCTTGGTTGGGGACATGAGGGTTGTAGCTCTGGGGAGACAGGCAGCTCCTAATTTGCAAAGCCAAGAAAAGATGCCAGCTTTCCTAGTGAGTTGCACATGTTTAGCATGGCTATTTGAAGTAGAAATCAAAATCAGAGGGGAGAAAAGATTTTGTAGCCTAATTGATGTGGATTGAGAAGGTGAGGAGCAGCTGTGGAGCCTGGGTCTGCTGCTGAGTGGCAGATTGGGGTTTACCAGTCCCCATCAGGACCTGGTATTGTCTCAGTGCTGTTAGAAGTGGCCTTTTGTCCATTCACACTTGGCTTACAGAGGGTGCACTTTGTTGGAACAGTGACCCTGGGGAAAGCCATGTACCAGAGAGGGCTGAGGGATGGCAAAAAGCACAGGAGACAGGTTCCCACTAGAATGGATGTGAGCAGGTGCATGAGGCTGTCCCCATCCAGCTGTCTGGTAGGCAGCACTCACCCAGCACGGGGCTGTTGGCCCCTGTGGCCCCTGCTGTAGAGGGGGTCTGGACAGCCCCAGATGTGCAACGCATCTCTGTGGGAGCTGCTGGCAGACTGGGATTAGGGAGAGGTTTCCGTGGTGTGATGGATGGATGGGGACTGGCTGCAGAGCTGAGGTGCTTGAGGTCACTCATGCTGGTGCTGCCCTGGCACTGCTCCGTCTCTCCTGAGTCATGCCCTGGTCCCAACACTGCAGATGTGTCTCTGCCTTTCTCTCACATCCTCAGGTGCCCCATTCCCCCACACCTCCTTTCCCTTCTGCAGGTCATCCTCCCCCAAAATGACGCAGCAGATGCGGGACCTGCAGCTGGCACAGGCCAGGAAGCCACCGGGCCCTTCCTCCCCCAACGCAGCCAAGAGGCTCTACAGAAACCTGTCGGGGAAGTTCCGTGTCAACTACACGTCCTTCGATGAGGGGAGCCTGGTGGGACGGGGCGAGAAGGAGAAGCTCCGCAAATCCTATCTGGTCAGTGCCCGCTGGCTCCATCCAGTGTTACTGTGGCAGATGGAGGGGCCATGTGTGGGCAATGCTGACACCTGGGTGGAAGCCCAGGAGTGTGTTAGTGAAGCCACCATGGAGCAGGTTCAGCTGGAGCTGGTGCTCAGCATCATCTGGCTGCATCTGCAAAGAGCCAGTACTCCCGAGCCCCTGGCATCAGGGCATCTCCCCACCTGTTTGGGTTTGTGGGGTGCTTACGAAGGGCTGGGGTGTTGGGTAGGGTAGAAGAGGTTGCCCCATGTTCAGCTGACCTGCATTTCTCCCTCCATCCAGTTCCAGAGCAATGCTGCCCTGTTTGAGGCTGTGGAGCTGCAGGACCTAGACAGGGTCCAGGAGCTGCTGAAGCAGTACAGCCCTGAGGAGCTAGACCTCAACACCCCCAATAGCGAGGGGCTTCTGCCCCTGGACATTGCCATCATGACCAACAATGCTCCCATCGCCAGGGCCTTGCTGCAGGCAGGAGCAAAAGAGAGCCCACATTGTGAGTTGGTGTGGGGTGTGCTGTGCATATCACCTGGGCCTCCAGCCTGGTGGAGTGGGGCACTCTGGGCAGAAGGGTCCAGGTCGGGGGAGAAGAGGTGGTCACTGGGCTCTGGGAAGCTGGTGCAGGCTGTAGCAGGGGCTTGAGTGGAGCCCAGGAGCAGGACACAGAGGGGAGGACTGGGTCTCAGGTTGGGGAATTGGTGCCAGCAGAGCCTGGGCTTGCCCTCACCACCTTCTCTTCCCTCCTCCTGGCTGCCCTCCTGGGACACATGGCCCTGCAGTCGTGAGCCTGGAGAGCCGCTCACTGCACCTCTCCACGCTGGTGCGGGAAGCAGAGCAGCGTGTCAACGAGCTGATGGCGCAGGTGGTGAACGAGGCACCCAACGCCGACTGCTCTGAGAAGGAGAAGCAGCTCAAGGCCTGGGAGTGGCGATACCGGCTTTACAAGCGCATGAAGGCAGGGTTTGAGCATGCCCGTGAGTGCCCGCAGGAGGGCTTGGGGACCTGGGGGGACCTGGGGAGCAGCAAGGATGTGTGTGGTCCAGGCAGAGGAGCACTCCGGGAACACATCCCTGGGCATGGAGGGGAGGCCCAGGAAGGACACTGAGGGGTTCAGAGTGACCAGCTGTGCTGTAATGGTCCCTGTGCTCTCTGTCCCCAGGAGTGCCAGACGCACCCACCAACGTCCACCTCTCCGTGGCCAGCAGCTCCTCAGTGCAGGTGACCTTCTTGGAGCCCCAAAGTGTCAACTCAGCTGTCGTCACCAAGTACAAAGGTAAGGACCATGGTCCCCACAGCAGTGCAGGGGCATGCAGCGATGCCAGAGGCCTTGAGTGTGTTGGTGGGGCGTGCAGCGATGCTCATCTGCACACCAGCAGTGCTGCCAAGCCCCTGTCACACCACCTTTGTGCTCGAGCACAGGAGGAGCTGGGGCTGCATGCTGCTGCACAGCCCAGCCACCACCCAGACGATCTGAGCTGGACTACACCACGTCCTGCACCAAGGCACGGCTGAGGGTGCTGGTTGTTTGCTGCCCCCCATCCTACACAGTGGGGAGGGCTTTGCTGTCCTGCTGCTTCTGTGCCCCTCACCACTTAAAACATCTATTTTGCTTCTGGGAGAAATTCCTCCATCCCCAACTCCACCCCCGTGGTTTGAGGGTGCTGGCCCTGTCTGACATGGCTTGGGGAGAAGGACTGCAGGTCCCCGTGCTGACTCCCCACTGTGGCTGCCCCTCCTCTGCCTTCACTCTGCTGCCTCCCCCTCCCATGCTGCCCGCAGCAGCTGGCCCTCAGGCCCTGCAGCCAGCTCCTGTAGCCTGTCCCCCACCGTGTGGCACCTTGGGGTCTCTCTACTTTCAGTGGAGTGGAGCTGCTCCCCCACCTTCTCACCACTGCTCGGCGAGGCCGTGATCGACAAGCTCAAGAACCTGCACTTCACCATCCAGGGGCTGGTGTCGGTGAGCTCTCGGGGTACCCAGCAGGGGTCTGGGCTGTGGGGGGAAGAGCCTGTGGCTGGGACAGGCCACTGGCCATGGTGCATCCTGTGAGGCTGTTCTCTGCAGCTGTCGCAGGGAGGGGATGGGGCATAGTCTCGAGCAGGAGGAATAGGGTTGTGCCACAGTGGTGTTGAGCATGGCACACGGCAGAACGGAGAGCACAGGCCCGGGAGAGGCATCTGTTTGTCCCTGCATGGCTGTGGCCACCCTGGAGATGGGGAGAGTCCCTGCACAGGGTGCCTGGGGACTCTCGAGTGAAAGGCAGGATGGGCCCATTCACCCAGCGCCTGATTTATCCTCTGTCCCCCACCCCACTCCCGTCTCCACCATTCTCCTGGGCAGTAAATCAGTGGCTCGTTCCACTGCCTCCTGCACAGACCAGCCCCCCGCACCAGCCCGTCGCTCATTGGAGAGGGGGAACCATCCCCGTCTCTGTCTCCGGCAGCTCGGCAAGGTCACGGGCTGGCTGGAGCCGGGCCTCCCCGCTGTTTTATCTCCCTGAGAACCGCGGGGTCCATGCTGCCTGTCAGCTGTCCCCTCCCCGAGGGCTGCCGCCCTGTCCCTGGCAGGCATTGGACTGGCGGGGGGAGACGGGGCGGGATGGGGACCATGGCAGGATGGAGCTTGGGATGGGGCGTGGGGAGATGCTGGGGTGGGCGGGGTTGCCCTTACCGGGGAGATGCAGCACCGCAGCGCTGGGGCAGGCAGGGACAGCCGGCTCGAGGAGCTGGGAAAGCCCGTGGTGTAGTTAGAGGGGCTTAGTGGAGGCAGCGATGCCGGCGCCCCGGAGCCGCTGCCAGGACAGGAGAGCTGCCCTGGTGTGCAGCACCGCGGGGCTCGAGCAGAGCCCGGAGCAGTGCCGCTGCAAGGAGCTGGCTCGAAGCCATCAATCACGCTTTCAGAGCTGCTTCGCAGGCTCCTGTTTGCCTTCATGAGTGCCTGGAGGCCTTGCAACATCTGGCAGCTTGACTGAGCTTTAATCAGAGGCATTTAATCACTGCCACCATGCCACAAGCCCTTGACAGCGCCGGGCCAGCTCCCTCTCTCCAGGGAACAGATCGTTGCACATCACAGCAGCAAGGCAGCACCCCGACCCTCCCAGCTCTGGAGGCACTATGTCTTTGGGGCCAGAGCATCTCCTGGCAAGGGGCCTTTGCAGGGTCCCATCTTTCCCCTGCCTCCCCCTGAACCAGACACCTGGGCTGTGAGGATTCTCTAGTGTCTGATAACACAAGCTTTGCACAGCTGGGGGAGGTCAGAGCCAGTGACCCAGAGTGTGGGTTGTTCTGGTGTACTGGGCAGGGGCAGATCCTCCTTCCCTCACAGGCTGAGGCAGGACCGCTGCTGGTGCACTGAGTGTGGCTTCTCTCCTTGCAGGGCACGGCGTACTACGTCCAGGTGTCTGCTTACAACATGAAGGGCTGGGGCCCCCCACAAGCTTCCGTGCCCCCTTTTGCCATCCCTTCCAGTAAGTACCTCTGGGAATACCTGTGGGAGTTGACACTGTCTGTGGAGGGGGTGAGGGAGGGGGGCAGCAGCTCCCTGTGCCATCCAAGGGTCCCTCTCACTGCTGGGATGGGGTCTCATGTGCCCAGGAGCAGAAGCAGCATTTGGGGTCTGCCATCCCACAGGGGTCACATTCCCTGTGACTGAGCTCCACATGGCATCGCTAGGGTACAGCTGAAGTGAATCAGACCTGAGTGGGGGTTATTTATTTCTTACCCCCATTAATATTTCTCCCTTCAGTAAGGATCTTTACTGGCCCAGCAGAATATAGTCAGGCACCTCCCTGGGTGTTTTTAAAGCTCCTAAAAATAGTGGTGAGCCCCAGCCAAAGTTAACAGAGCTGAACTTTCCATGGAAAACAGCAGCAGGCAGGACACAGGGGGGTGTGAAGCAATTAATGTAAAGCTAACGGTGAAGTGCCGGCAGGTCCCCAGCCCCACTCCTGGTCCTGCTGCCGTCTCGCAACGGGTGGAGCTGGCAGGAGAGTTTATTTATGTGTTTGCCAAAGTGAGCCCAGCTCTTGGCACTCCCCTGGAGAAAGATGAAGCTCTGGGGAAGACCTGGAGGAAGACACTGGAAAGAATTTTTTAAGGCTGGTGAAGTGCAGCAGCAACAGACAGGACGTTGTTCTTTCCCTCTGCTGTGTCCTCGCCGCGCTGCAGGGTGCTGGGGGCCATGGGGTGCTGTGCAGAGCCAGGGTGCTCCTGGAAAGAGAGGAGCAAAATTGGGGCACTCCCAAAGCCCTGCCCACCCACCCAGCACCTGTGGCTGCTGCCGTGCTATGCCATGCCATGCCATGCATGTGGGACGCATAGGTGGGGTGCCAGGGGGTGACCTACCATGGGGAAGAGGGGATGGGAAGCCCCCTTTCTCCCAAGCTGAGGGGCAGGTGCTGGGGGTGATGCTGGTCTGTCCCCGCAGACTGGCGGGAGTACGACGGCCGGGCTCCGCGGCGGAGGGGACAGGCTGAAGCTCTGGACCATCTCCTGGGCCAGGTGAAGACTGTCCACCAGCACTGCGTTTGCCATGGTAAGTGCACGGTATAGCACTGTGGGGAGGCTGGGCTGGGGGATCCAGCCAGACCCCCAGGGTTGTGGCATGGTCTGCAGGGCTGGAGTAGTACCAAGAGTAGGTCTTTCCCTTGCATGGGCATAGAGGGGAGACAGCTCAGGCGGTGGAGACCTTGACAGAGCCTTTCTGCTGGGTTGGTATGCCATGCCACGGGCTGCCAGCCTGGCCCTTCATCTCCTGCTACAACATCCTCTGTTCTCTGCTCCCCAGAGCCCTGCAAGAACCAGCCCCAGAGCAGGAAGCACTCGGTCTCCAAGAGCCTCAAGCACCTTTTCCACCCTGGCAGCAAGTTTCTCAAGACGCTGAAGCGGTGAGAGGCTGGTGTGCAGGGGTGGTGGAGAGCCTATCTCCCAGCAGGGACATATGGCTGGCTGCCCATCCTGGGCACAACAGGGAGCTGCCTGCACAAGCCAGGGACTGGGGGGTGCTCAGAAGTGGGTCCTTGCCTGGAGCGAGCCGGTGGTGGCACTGGAGACTCCCATTACCCAGAAATCAAGTGTCTCTCCTTGGTGTTTCTATTTGGATGGCCCAAGCTGTGCCTATGCCCAGATCACTGAACATCACTCAATACTCCACTCTCCTCTAGACCCCACCGCTCTCCCACCACCCACCCTCCCACTTGGCCTCCAGGCATCCCAGCATGTCTCCTGCAGAGGCCTGGCCTCATTGCTCTCCCTTGTGCTGGCCAGAGCATCGGCCACAGCATCAGCTGTTGCACTGGTCAGCTCAGGGTGGCACGGAAGTCTGTCTTGCCTCCCACACAGGGGCCTCTACCTGACAGCCATCTTCTACAAGGATGACAACATCCTCGTGACCCATGAGGACCAGATCCCCGTGGTGGAGATTGATGACACTTACTCCTGCCTGCTCATGCAGGATTTTCTCTGGTTCACCAAGGTGGGTGGCTCGGGGACCCTGTGCTGTGTTCTTGAGGCATGGCAGCAGTGTGCCTACTGACAAATCCACCTGCCTGGCCACCACCCCAGATGCTGCTGAGATGATGGCCACTAGCCCAGACACCGTTTTCTCCAGGGGTGTCACAATCTGCAGAGTGCCTCCTTCATGGCAGCAGCTCCCCCGGTGCCACCCGCACCAGCAGCAGTGCCCGTTGTGTGCAGAGCACTGCGGGGCTCTTGCCAGGGCTGGCTGGGGCTGATGTGGGGCTCTGACCAGCACCAGGGACACCCCATACGCACAGAGTAACCTGAGCCAGTCCAGCTACTCACACAGGGTGACACAACATCTGGCAACTCTTGGGCTTCCCAGCCTTGTCTCCAGGATCTCTGCTGTCCCACCATCCCCGTGCGCTGCACAGGGCAGCGCGGTGCCGAGAGCCACCCACAGCCAGGGAGCGCCGGGCTGAGCCGATGGCTGGCAGCCCGTAGCTGTTCCTTGGGGTTGGGCACAAACAGAGAAACTGCCAGGGAATGGCATTTCCATCCCAGTCCCTGGGAGCCCAAAGGTGGGCGATGGCCCAGTGCTGGGCAGGCTGTGTGCCACAGCCGGTGGGAGGGTGCTGCGGCCCCACAGGGATGCCAGCGGCTTCTCCGCTGTTCAGCTGCTTCATGGCAGCGTCCTGCTGCTGCAGCTCTGCCACTGCTGTACAGGGCAGGAGGTGCAGGGTGCTGCTGCCTGATCCACTGCTGTCAGTCAGCTTAGTGAGAGGGCAGGTTGGTGGCTCAGGGCCAAAATCTTCTGCTGGAGGGTCCTTCTCTACTGAGGGAGAAGGATGTCTCATCCCTCCTCCTCAGTTATCTTCTACCCAGACTTAAGCAGGTCTCAGTCATAGGCAAAGGCAGGTATCTGAGGGGACAGAGAGCTTCCCTCAGGTCTAGTCTCTGGAGGCACCTCAGGGTGCCTGTGGCACAGGGCACTGCACCCCTCCCAAGGGATGATGGGTGCATTTCCCCAAAATGCTGTTGTGTGACCCAGCTGCAGGCAGTGGTGACCCTTTGGTGTGCTGCAGGTGTCATGCATGTGGGACGAGATCCTGTGGCTGCGACAGTGTGTCACTGTCTCCCAGTCGTCCTGCTCCTGCATCCTGCAGACACGTTTCAAGATGCTGCTGGCCATCTCCCAAATGCAGGTGAGGGGGGGAGTTGGTGGGGGTGGGCGGAATGTCAAGCACTCTTTGGGGGTCACTGTGAGCCAGTCCCCTATTGGAAGCAGCATGTGGATGCACTCTGTCCAGGAATACCTCAGGCTCTGCCAGTCCGGCCTGCGGCTCCATCCGCAGCAGGACCAAGTGGTCCTGCCTTGTCTTCCCTGGCAGGACCCCAGTTGTGGGGCAGTGGGTTGTCAGTGGTTTCTCACGCTGGGGGGCTGGGGGCTGTCAGTGGGTGCTCTGCTGGATAGGCTGGTTTCCAGCTGGCAAAGGGGAGATCCTCAACCACGTCCTGGCTGCCCAGACCCGTAGAGCTCTGTACCTCAAGGTTGTCCCCTGACCCACTGCTTTCTCCTGCCCTCCTATCACATCTCGTAGGGGCTGCTGGGCATCCAGGACCTGGGGCAGGTCTTCTTCGAGCCTGTCAAAGACAAACAGGGCAACATCCTCATCGTCACTCTGAAGGAGGTGAAGACCAACCAGACCTTTGAGAGCGTCCGCTGGGTTCCCATCTGCAAGCTGCAGACCAGCCGCAAGTCCGTGTCCTCCCCTGAGGAGCCCACTGCTCTGGACACGCTGCTCATCTCCCTGCAGGTGCTGCGCTGGTGCCGTCGCGCAGGGCTTGCCCTGGGCTCCACTGCAGGACCACCAGTGCTCTCTGCTCCCCCTTGCGCTGCAGGAGGGGGTCCCAATAGAGCCCAAGCCACCGAGGGCTTGGTCTTGACTGCAGGCAGAGGGGGAGCAGAGCCTGGCCAGCCTGCAAAGTCTGTTGCCTTGAGCAGGGGCATCAGGAGGGGCCGGGATTTGTCCTGGCAGCTCTGGATTGTACCTGCCCTGCCACTTCCCTTCTGGTGTCTGGGCTGGCTGCACCCCGATGTGAGGGAGGAGAGAGCCCCACTGTGAGGGTTTGCTCAATCCAGCAGTGCCTTTCTCCCCAGGACAAGCTGGCTTACCACCAGCGGAGCAGCCATGCCCTCTCCCCGGGCCTCTACCTGGGCTACTTGAAGCTGTGCAGCGCCGTGGATCAGATCCGAGTGCTGGTGCCCGAGCAGCTCCCCAACATCCTGTGCCACGTCAAGATTCGCTCCAACCCCAACATATCCAGGTGGGCCTTGCAGGGCAGCTCACCCGGGGCAGCCAGGCTCCTCTGTCCCACCCAGACTCCCAGCCCAAGAGCATCCATTACCCTCCTCGCAGCCCTGCTGCCTGCCATGTGGTGCAGCCTGGAGCTGGAGCAAACCAAGGTCCCCCTCTACCACCACAGCTCCCACATTCCTCAGAGTACTGCACCAGCTGGGGGAGGGACAGCCAAGTAAATAGAGCTCTCATAGCAATTGTGGGTTCAGGTCCAACCCAGGTTGTCCCATCCTGTATGTGTCTGTGTCTCCCTTCTCCAGGGAGGAGTGGGAATGGCTGCAGAAGATGGCCAGCATGGAGGAGCCCGTGCCTGCAGAGCCAGAGGCTGAAACCTCCCAGAACCACTTGTTTCAGGAACTCCAAGGAGCCATCAAGGAGCTGATGACACTGGTCAACATCCCATTGCAAGAGGTACGGGCAGGTGCCAGTGTCTGGGGAGGACGAAAGAGAAGAAGCTGTGCAGCATCATGCTGGTCGCTGCAGCAGGCAGGGTACTGCAGCCCCATGTCCCTCTCTGGGAGCCTGCAGCATTGATTGGATTTTAGTCCTGTGCAAACAGAAGGCAAGTGGTGGACAACTGGAATCTGAAACATCCACCTGCCCAGGGACAGTGTCCACTGGAGCTGTTTGTCTTACCTTCACCCATACCTCCAAAGCAAGGATGGTGAATCCAGGTTTGTGTTGTTGCTGGCCATTTGGTTTTGTGCCATGTCAGCCCTTGCAGCATGAGACCAACCCAGCTCCATCCCTCCAAAGCAAGATGGTCCCTGGGCAGTGGTGAGATGGAGCTCCAAGCCCCTGCGTCACACTGCATGGGTATAAATCCCTCCTCCACCATGCCGAGTATTTTCTGGGAAGATGCCCATCAGTCTGAGTATCAGGCACATATTTCTGGCCAGGCAACTCTGGGACAGCTCTCTGAGCAGGGCTGAGACCATCACTGGTGCTGCTTCTTCCCTGACACCCTGTTGTACTGGCTGTCACCAGTAGATTGGAGACTTTCAGAGCAGTAAGAGAGAAAGGGAGGTGCACAGATCATGCTGAAAGCACGGAACCTCTGCCTGTGTGCTGGAGTGGCAGTCCCCTGCTGCACCTGGCCCCTGGGGACTTCTCTGCCCATGAGGAGTAGGCATGCTCCAAGGCACTGCCCCTCACCCAGCGGCATTCGGGCCTCAAACAGCTGGGTATTGGAGCTGTGGCGTTGGCAGCTGTTACCTGCAGTCTCTTCCTGCAGGCCAAAGATTTCCGGCTGTACAGCCAAGAGGTGCTGGACTTTGGGGGTCAGGTCTCCTTCCTGCTGCTGCTGCCTCCGTCAGATGACGTCTGCACTGCTCCAGGCCAGAACAACCCCTACACCCCTTGCTCCGGCTTCCTCACGCTGCCGCTGCAGATCTTCGAGCTAGGTGAGGAGTGGTGATGCCAAAGCCCATCCTTGCCAGTCTTTGCCCTCTTGAGACCACTTGAGAGCTGGGATGGGCAGTGAGGTGGGCTGGAACTCCCTCGCCTCCCCCAGGAGAGGAGGGATGGAAGGGGATGCCAAGGGCTCTCCAGGTGGGCTAGAGGAGAGTATTGCCTCCTCCTTGCATTGGGCTAGTGTGGTGGAGCCTGTAGGGCACCCACAACAAGGGACCTGACGTTCCTCATTCCCTTCTCAGTCCACTTCTTCACGTATGACCGGGAGTTCATCACCCAGTACTGCCAGGTGTCCGCCCTCCTGGAACTGGAGTCGCTCCTCTCTCAGCAGAGCCTCAGGGAGGCCTTCTCCGACGCCGAGCTCTCCACTGCGAAGCAGAGGCACCAGCAGGTTCAGGACTACATCCAGGTACGTGAAGTCAGAGTGTGCTGGGATGGAATCATAGAATCACAGAATGGTATGAGTTGGAAGGGACCCCAAGGATCACAGAGCTCCAACCCCCTGCCACAGGCAGGGCCACCAACCTCAGGCCTGGATCTACACTAGGTTGCCCAGGGCCCCATCCAACCTGGCCTTGAACACCCCCAGGGATGGGGCACCCACCCCCTCTCTGGGCAGCCTGTTCCAGCCCCTCACCACTCTCTCTGTAAAAAACTTCCCCCTAATATCTAATCTAAACCTTCCTTCCTTTAGTTTTAATCCATCCCCCCTTGTCCTATCATTGTCTATCCTTTTAAAAAGTTGAATCCCCTCCTGCTTATAAGCTCCCTTCAGGGACTGGGAGGCTGCAATGAGGTCCCCCTGCAGCCTTCTCTTCTCCAGGCTGAACAAGCCCAGCTCCCTCAGCCTCTCTTTCGTAGGGCAGGTGCTCCAGCCCTCTAATCATCTTCGTGGCTCCTCTGACCCCTCTCCAACAGTTCCACATCCTTCTTGTATTGGGGGCCCCAGATCTGGACACAGGACTCCAGAGTAGAGAGGGACAATCCCCTCCCTGTCCCTGATGGCCACCCCTCTTCTAATGGAGCCCAGGATACCATTGGCCTTGCGAGCTGGAGCCAGACTCGACGGTGCCCATGGGACATGGCCGGGTCAGTCCTGCCCTGGACGAGCTCCAGGAGCATCCCCACTAGGCTGGCCACTGGTCTTGGTGGCTGTGGCTCCCGTGGGATTTCTCTGACACACCAGGCAGGCAGCAGCAGGCAGGGCTTTGTCTAGCAACTTCTTACTGCAGTGATCACCTTAAAACTCCAGAGGCTCCTGCTCTGTGGGTGGAAAAGGGCCTGGAAGCACATCTTGGGATGGCCGTGCAAAAGAGCTACCCCACACAACCCTGCCTGCAGCAGGCAGCTCCTGCTGAACCAGCAGCTGCTGGTGGTTGAAGCAGCATCTTCCCACCTGAGAGCACTTTCTTGGGACTTCCTGACTCAGGGATTCTCCCAGAGCTTTCCCCTCTTGGGAAGCTGTGTGGTGAGAGCCTGTGTCTTGCCATGGGGCTTTGGTTTTTGAAAGGAATCGTTTGTTTCCTATTCTGGCAGCAAATGGAGGAGATCTGGCGCGAGATGCGCTGGATAATGGATGCTCTGCAGCATGCCCGGTACAAGCAGCCCTCCTGCGGGGTGTCTCTCAGCGGCTTCCTCAGCGAGGCTGGCGGGGCGATGAAGGAGAAAACCCGATCCACCTCGTCCCACCTTGACTACCTTCCCTCTCCAGCGGCCTCGCCAGAGACCAGCCGAAAGCTCAACTCCGGTAAGGGCCTGGCTTTGCAAAGCTCCTGCCCAGTGCACCACAAGGGAGAACAGGAGGGCTCTGGCTGGCTGCAGCATGGGGGTGTGGGCAGGCTGGCGTCACGAGCATGGCAGGGCAGTCAGTCTCAGTTGGGGCAGGACCTGCTCTGCCTGCACCTTGGCAAACACAGCACGGGTGTATGGTAAGGGCGCAAGTGTTCAGGGGCTTCCTTGGGCTCTGTCTGATGTGAACCCTCAGCTGGGGCTGCTGACAGCCAGGCTGAGCCCCTCTTCGTTTCTCTTACGCCCCTCGCAGACTCGCACGGGCTGTCGGATGAGGAGGGCTCCTCGGAGGTGTTCCTGGCCACCGACAGCGACTATGACTCCAGCAGAGCGCAGAGCCCAAAGGAGCTTGACTTGGTGTACTCCTCAGGGCCCGAGTGCTGCGGCAGGAGAGTTGCCCGCACCCTCCGGGACAGCGCCCCGGACGTCCTGCAGACCCATGAGCTCAAGACCCCACCGCCCCCACCGCTGGAGGAGCCCCGTCCACCTCCCGAGCTCTACGACAGCGATTTCGTCCTGCCCAGCCGGCAGATTGAGCTGCTGCGCATCACGGAGAAGCGGCAGGCGTACTGCGTCCGAACCAGCAGCCTGGACTTCCCCAAACCCGTCTGCCAGGTCGCCAGAAAGTCCTGCCCCGGCTCGGTCGACAGCTCCCCGACGGAGAGCAGGACCGCAGGCCACTGCGGCCAGCTCAGGCTGGGGACTGGCTCAACACACAGCCCCGAGCACAGCCGGGGTGGGCAGAGCTCTGAGCCTGTCTTCCGAACGCGCTCAGACGAGTGGACTCAGAGCTTCCAGGAGCAGCTGGAGCAGCCCGGGTGCTTGGCCGACCGAGAGAAGAAGCCAGGCTCTGTCACCCTGTGCGTCTGCCCTCAATATGAAACCGGACTCTCCAAAGAGACCATTGTCAAGGTACCAGAGCCTGCAAAGGGCAGTGCTGTGGCTCTGCCGTGTCCCAGGTGGAAAGGCTGGCGGGATGGGGAGGCAGGCGGCAAGGACTCACGTGCCCCTCACCTGGCACTGCCGTTTATCCTCCACTCTCCAGGGGTGAGGTCCTCACAAGACCTGCAGCACTCCTGCCCCGTGTCCCTTTGTCCCTGCAGTGGTGACGAGGTTCCCAGCAGCACGGGATGGGACGTGTGGTGCTGCGGGAGCGATAGCTGCTGCTGTGGAGCGGGTGAGACAGGGTCCCCGGGTGAGGTGTTTCTGGGGGACGAGGAGGTGGAGCCGTGGTTCAGCTCTCAGTCCATGGTTCAGCAGCTGACAGTGGGTTAGTGCCAGCTAAAGTGAGCAGAGAGTGAGCAATGGTCACACTGATGGGCTTCCCTCACCATGTCCTGGTGTTCAAACACAGCAGTCCCCTGGCTGGAGTCCAGCTGTCACCCCCAACCCTATCCCCAGCCCTCCCACAGCCTCTCCTGCCCAGGTCTCTGCTCAGCCCTCCAGCCCTGTGTGCCTTTGGAGAAGGGAGAGCAGGAGCCGCTCGAATCCAGCCCCTGAAGGAGACCGAGCAAAGCTGCCTCCTGCAATGGGATCCACCAGAGTAGCTGTGCGACCTGGTTCATCTACACAAGCGCTTTGCTGCTGAGAGCTGACCAACCATGGAGGAGGTCCCCCAAGGCACCCATCTTGGGCAGATCTACCTCCTTTGCTCCCAGCCATGAAGCTCCTTTCTCCATTGAAATTTCCGTTCCGACGTTGCTGGTGCCCAGAACGTAAACATCTCACCGTTCAAATGGCAGAGGAAGGACAGAGCTGATGGGCCGATGGGTTTTATTGCTGGGGAGTTTTGATAGCCGGTTTCTCCATCCCCGGCAGGGATGTTAAAAGCAGAGGGGAATCTGACTCCCAGTATTTATTTTCCATTTGAGAAATTACCATAGATTTCTATGCAAGTGAAGCGCAGCCCTCGGGTTCCTGGCGGGCTGCCCACGTGGCTTTTGAAGTTGCAAAGCTCTGGGCACGCCTGCTTGAAAGCGTTTTACGATGTTCTTCTCGAAGAAAGCCGAGTTCAAAGGGAAGGCTCCTCGACTGGTGTAAATCAAATGAGCCCTGCGATGATTGTTCGGAGCTGGCAGGGTTCACGTGGGCCGAGGGCTTGGACCACCCTGCCAGGGCACTGCTCATGGTGCTCCACGAGCCCTTACGGGTGTGCCAAAGGAAACGGTCGCTTTGCCCAGGCAAGGATGGATGTCCTGCATCAGGGCCTTTGAAGTCAAGTAGCAGGCTCCTGGTGGTTCTTAGCAGCCAGAGCCCAGATGAGCTGGATTTTTCGGCTGCATTTGGAATTCTGAGGGCAGAGAAGGTAGCTGTTGGTGAGAGAACCACGAGCTTGGGAATGGGACGAAATGTAGTGCCGCTTCCCAAGAGAGCTCTCAGCCTGGCACTGCTGGCTTGGCAGAGCTGTTGTGGTTCCGCTGGTCTGACGGTCTGGGTCCTGCTCATGAGAGGGACTTGATGCAGATGCCTCAGTGGTGCCAGGAGCAGGGCTGGGGCCGAGCTTGCTCTGGCTGCAGGTAATGCAACGGTGGGGCAGCCTGAGCAGAGCGGGCGAGCTGTAGGTGGCACATGCAGAGCTGAGCCATAAGGACACAGTGGTGGCAGGAAAGCAGTGCTTGAGTTGGGGCCCAGGCATGCCTGCAGCTCCATGCCAGGTGCCCTCAGTTCGTCCTTGTTCCTCCCCCTTACCAGCCATCTCTCCCATCTTTCCACAGCTGCACATCACCAGCCAGACTTCCGCTGGGGAGATAGTGAAGCTGGTGGTGCTCAAGATGAACGACCTCTCCCGCGACATGCTGGGCGGCTCGGGCACCGTCTGCTACGGCGAGGAGCAGCTGGAGCACTTCGGACTGGTGTTCGCCTCTGACGAGAGCGAGCAGTGGCTTCCTGATGACTTCTTGCCTCTGTCCCTCCAAACTACCCGGCCCAAGGGGCAGTTCTACATCCGGATCAAGGAGACGTCCCCTCTGGTGCTCCAATATGGGCCAGCGACCACCGTATGAGAGGAGGAGAGCTGGCTGGGTGGTGTGGGAACCTCAGCTTCCAGAGAGCAGACAGCTCGTCTCTGATGCTTCCTTCTTCCACAGACACCCTCTCATCAGGCGTCCGCGGGGTGGAATGGGATCATACTGGGCTATGTGTTATTTGTTTGTGTTATTTTTTTTTTTTCTTTTTTTTTTTTTTTAACCAAAGAGACATCGAGACTCAGTTTTTCTGACTGCAGAAGAGGAGGGTGGAGTGCAGAGACCTCAGAGCTTGGGAGGAATCTCTGCAGGAATGGAATTTTTGAAAGTAAACATTTTTAAGGGGAAAGGGGGGGGAAGAAAGAGAGAGAGGAAAAATATTACAAGAAGCAGCAATACCTTTTTTTTTTTTTTTCCTTCTTTTTCTGAAAAGCCTTGTTTGGGATTCACTGAAGGCAAAGCCACAGAGGGTTGCTGGGGAGGGTTGTGGTGTCAGTGAGGAGAGGGCACGAGTCACGAGGACAGCACTGAGAAGGGTATATTCCTGTCTGCCCTCCTTTCACTCTACCTGGAGAAATAATTCTTGCACATAGTTCTTGGAACAAAATTCCTTTTTTTTTTTTTCCAGAAAAAAAAAATAATTAATAATTGTGCTAGAGAAGCTGGAGTTGTGTCAACCGTGAAGACCCTTTGAGGGGTTTGAAAGGCAGAAGGAACCCACGCAGCCGCCCTGTGCACATGCAGATGTGCACACAGCTGTGTTGGTACCACCACTGGAGGTTTGCTATAGGGCACCTACTGCAGCACCCTGTGCACCACCCTGGGGTTTCCTTTCCTCCTCGGTTGCTGTTTCGTTCTGGTGATTGTGCTTGGCCTTTCTTGTACGTCCTATAGCATGACATTTTGTTAGCCATTAGGTCTCTTGTTAACACGGTTATTTTTCTGATCTCCTGTGGTCCATAGTAAAGATGACTGCTGCTGACTGCGTATCGCTCTCTTCCTTCGTGCGGCCTGATGGGTAGTGTTCCTTCATCCCCCGCTTCAGCCTGGATCTCACGGGCTGGGCTTATCCTTCCCAGGACTACTCCAACCTTCTGACCAGTAGAAGTTCACGTTAGGCGCATCGCAGGTATGGGAGCGAAGTGCAAGGCAGGAATGTTTCTCTGGGGGTTTTTTTTGCTCTCTGTAAGGCAGTTAAATAAGCTTTGGTCTGCAAAGGCAGTCACCTCCATGAGTTCTTGGAAAAGCGATGGTTGTAGTGCCTGAGTGTCAGCAGTTAAAGGTGTTAACCTGGTCCTGCCACCTCCACCACGGGAAGAACAACAGGGGAAGGCTGTGAGAGCTCACAGCTGGGCTGCAGCTGGCACAAACCTTTCCAGGCGAGTGGCAGCAAGCAAGGTGCAAGGCCGGTGGCCCATCATGAGGTGAGGCTCGTGTTGCTGATGCTGACCCCTTCAGCAGCCGCCTCCTTCCCCTTCTCTCCGCGTGAAGGGATTCAGGCTGGGCAGCAGACCCTGTCCCTGGGTGCCGGGGTGAAGGCAGGGGCTCTGCGGGCGGCCGTGTGGGGTCTGCCAGCCGACTGCTGCCGCTCCTTGGAGCGTCGCTACTCCTCGCCTGGCTGCGGCGTGGGCAGGGATGTATCCCAGCATGAGCCCTTTGCCACCCCACGTCAGAGCCACTCTGAAGGGGAGGATCGTGTGCCAGCCCCTCAGCTGGTGCTGATCAGCAGCGCCGCTTTGACGTCAGCGCAGGCGCCGCCGTGGGACGTGGAGGCGACCGGCAAATTAAAAAGGCGCTTCTGCCACCTCCTTCCCTCTTCACTCTCCTGCCTCCAGTTAAAACCAATCCCGCTGCCCAGGTCAAGGAAGAAGCAGGTTGGTGGGTGTAGAGGTACCCATGAGTTTGTCCTTGTTGGGCATCACAGAATCACCAGGTTGGAAAAGACCTTTAAGATCATCAAGTCCAACCATTCTCATCCTAAACTAAACCATATCCCTAAGTACTTCATCTACCCTTTTTTTGAACACATCCAGGGAAGGTGACTCAGCCCCTCCCTGGGCAGCCTGTTCCAGGCCCTGACAACTCTTTCAGTAAAAAATCCACAGGCATTGGCATTGTGGAGAGGCAGGAGCTGAGGGAGCCTTTCGCAGGAATGTCATGGGGGTCACCTGCCGATGCTCGAGCCTGGGGCAGGGGACAGGGAAGGCAAAACGGGTGGGAAACTGTGAAGTGGCTTTCTCAAAGTCACCAAGTGGACTCCGGATTAGACCAGGGCTACATACAGAAAGCTACATCTGTGTTCCTAATGCTCCTAGGCACAGATCCATGCAACCCTTTCTGCCTTCTTATTTGACCCCAGAGGAGGAAATGCAATTGTTCTTCCCTAGAAGCCCTGCTCCATTGAGAGAGATGGAGACATCACCCAAAACCAGGCAATGTCGCTTTGGCCTGGGTGGATGTGAGACAAGCTCTGCAGCTAGACCCTGCTGGGACCTAGTTGCCCATATCTCTCACTGCAGAGTCCCTGCCCTGGGATGTTCTTGCTGCCCATGCAGTGCTTTTCCACAGGAATTTCTCTGGCTACAGAGCAGGATGCATCGTTTGGCTACAGGGAACAAAAGCTGTGTGTGGTTTCATAGGAGCCCCTCCCCTTGCCTGGAAGGGGAAGAGGGAAAGATCAGGGACCTGGGTAGAAGCAGAGTTGGATGCAGAGTGGGAAGGGTGGGAGTTGCATGGCAGTCATGTAGGTAACTCCCCTACCAGGGGCACTGGGACGTGTGATGTCCTGATGGAAGCTTTGCTTCCCCCCAGGCACATCTTTAGCCCCTTGAGATGGACTTTACCACATTTCTGCCCTGCCCTGGTAAACAACACATGACACGGTGAGACTATCGTGAAGAGCAGAGCAAAAAAGGACTTGGGTGAGGAAGAGGTGTTTCTGGAGTAAGCTCTGCTGCACAATGGCACCTGCAAGGTGGTTTCATCTTTTCACGTTCTCCCTGGGCAGCTTCATGGGCACATCCCAATGTTCGTTTTCCAAACAGGTCTTGAAGCCATCAGACACTCTCCTGCCCTTCCCCACGGCTGAGGAGCAGGGGCAGAAACCATGTAGGCTCTACAGAGGCAGTCTGTAAGGCTATCATCTCCGTGTGAAGGCCCATGGAGAGCTGATGTGGCTGCTGGAACCAGCCTGGACCCATGAGCTGTTCACCTAAAAGTTGTTGTTTAATATTTGAAGACTATGATACACACACTCTCCAGCAGCATGGTGTTAACAGTTAAGACTGGGACTTAGTGGGCCAAGGCCTGAAGGGGCACTGAGGCTCTGGGTTATGTGTCTCAGGCTTTTCCCTGTCTCTCCTTCACACCTCGGTGCCATGGTTGCCCCGTTCCCTCTTTTCACCAAGCAGGAGCCACATACCTGGCAGCGAGTGGCCTGAGCAAGGCTGGTACAGGGCTGACAACCTCCCACCAGCTTCAGCTGGTGTTGCTGTCAGGCGAGGAGAGGCCAAGGCAGACATTCCCAGCAGCATGAGGATGAACGGTGTTTGCCCTTGTAGGTCACCTCCCGCTGGTGGCAGAGGTTTGGTGTAGCAGCTTTCTCAGTGGGGACCAGCCTGGCCCTTGCTCCAGCATGTGCACCAGAGCACTGGCGATGGAGGGAGATCCCCAGAGCACCTGGTCTCAGCCCTGAGCACCTGGAGGTGCTCAAGTGAGCACCTCCAGCCCTCACTAACCCCTTCTGCACCAGCGTGCTACCCAAGCACCCTGCATGCACACACTGTCCCTACCTGGGTGGCATGCACCTGCCCACCCTGCACAACCCCGCTTCCTGGGGGACGGAGCATCCTTAAAAACCTCACCTGGTCCAGGCAGATGTGAACAATGATTATCTGGCAGGTGAGGTGGAAGCAAAGGTCTGGGAGGAATCAAGAGCAGCCTGTTGTCCACAAACCAGAGCTCAGTAGGAAATCTCACTTCTGCCAACACTGCTCATCTCCTGCTGACCTGAAGCCAAGAGCAAACCAAATGGCCTTGGGGTTTCCTTTCCAGCTGGCAGCATGCAGAGGCTGAGGGCAGCAGCGGGCATCGCATGGGGATGCATTTCCTACCGTGTCTGGGAGGCAGGGGCAGGGGTTGCCTCTGTTGGGACACATGGCTTCTCTTCCAGGCGCTGTGGAGCACCAAAAGATGATGCTGCAGAACAGTTTGTACTTTGTGAGGGTTTGGGGTTTTTTTCATCTCTTTGTCAACATCACTTCTGTGACCAGTGACAGTTACATGCAGATCAGGGTGTTAGTTTTTGCTGTTGGGGACAGTCAAAGCCCAATATCAGCTTGTCCAAGCTGGCAACCAGGTCTTGTGCTCCCTCCACTTAGAGGTAGACCCTGGTCCAGAAAATCAGCAGGAGGAAACTGGCGTACTTCCATGAAGATTAATGGGAATGTATTAACTCACATCACCAGAAGAGCCATCCCTGCATGGTATTTTTCTCACATTCTGTGTATTCATAGAAATAAACCTGAACCGTGACACACTGTGTTTCCTTCCCAAAATCAGGAGCTTCTTGGCATCAGTTCTAAAGCATCATCATTTATTTTCTCCCACCCACAGGGAGTTGCTCTGTTTATCAGACTCAAATCCAGCTTTGTGTTTCCCAAGGCTTGGCTCTCTGTGACTGAGACATTGGGAGGAAGGGAGGGGAAGGGGTGGTGTTGCTTTTTTTTTTTTCCCCCACTTTTTTCTTTGCTCCACCCCCACCCCCACCCCTTTTTCTCCTCCTGGGATACTTTTCTTTCATATTTCTGCTCCGAAATCTCTTTATTTAGCTCTGGTACCAGGGAAAGCTGAAGAGCAGCTGCAATGTCTGCAGAGGAGAGATGCTCTAAGCCTGAGCTGTCGAGGCCAGTGGAAACCTTTCCTCCCTCAAACAGGAGGTGAGAAAGAGAGCAAGAGCCATGCCAGCCATCCAAAGCACAGTGGAAGTTCCAGGGCTATTCAGCCACATTGCAATTACTGAGGTAATTATTGCTCTATCATCTGTAGGAACTCTGTACCCTTACACACAGACTGTTTACCCACACTGCTTATAAATAGAGTTGCTGTGTCATTGGAACGTGGTGTGATCAGGCTCATGCTGGGCAAACCAAGGGGTTGCAGGGTGCCCACACTTTCCATCCCCTGCACAGATGCCCAGTGAGGATGCAGCTTCGTTGAGCAGCCGCTGAGCAAAACACCATTGGCCTGAGGCTCGCTGTCAAGTAGCCTTTACTCAGGCAGGCCAGGTTTCTCTGAGAAACCACACACTGGTCTAGCCTGTATGCTGTGGGAAAAGCCACTTCCCACGTGGAACTGGGCCAGACAATGCAGATTTTAGACCGAGATTGTAGCTTCCCAACCACAAAGACACTTGGATTGGAGGAGATGGGAGTCCTGGTAATGTTAGTACCATTGGAAAGCTCTGGCTGACTTTGGTGTGTCTAGGATTTTTTGGCTTGAGGTTCTCCCAACCCACCTATAGAGCAGGCAGAAAACAGATCTTGCCACACCACGAAAATTCCTGGGACACAGGAAAGTCTTGTGTTCCCAAAGTGGCCTGAGAAATAAAACATCATGAAAACAGTAACTGAAAATACAAAGGTAAAAACTCACAAGGAGGCAATTCTGCTTTTTTATTTTATTTTTCCACTTAAAAAAACCCCAAAAACACTTTTTTATTTTTTAAACCAAACTAATTTGCACTTTAAAACCCAAAACACAGAAATAGGCCAGTGAATACAACTCTGTAGATATCTACTCAAGAATGTTGGAAGATACCATTTGTTGAAACCAACAGCCTTTTATGTGCATTTACATTACAGCTAACATGGCATTTTTGGTGGGAAGAAAAAAGGAAAACCCACCAGATGATGTGTTAAAACAACATTTTTATATGGTTATTCCCTCAAGGCCCAACTTAATCCAGTCGGTCATAAACCACATGCTTAAAGCTGAGCATACACTTTGCTGACTCAGGCTTCAAAGAACCTTTGAGGATGCAAACGTGCTTGTCCCAAAGTAGCTCAATTTGATGTGTAAATTCAGATAGCAACAAAAACATGACTTTGCTCTTCTGTCCTTGGCTGGTTTTGAGCTGCTGGCCCACGTTCCTGGACTTGGGATGGGGTGGCAGGCAGCAGGAGCTGCAGCCCCTGGCTCAGAGCAGATGGGTGTTGTGTAGGTCCTGCAGCTGCTTGCTGGGGAGCAGCTGGCTGGATCCTGCTTTTCACCCCACTCAGCCCCCGGGAAACACCAGGCTGGAGCCGGCTGCCCATCCTGGAGGAGGTCACAGCAGCTCTGATGTGGAGGTGTGGTTTGCTGTGGCAGAAATAGCTGCAAACACTGCTCCTGAGCCAGACACATTCCTCTCCTCCCCCAAAGCCCCGTGCGGTGCCACCACAGCCAAACCACAGCAGAGCACTCTGTGCCAACAGCTGTCACCCTGCCTGCTTGCGGGTGCAGAGTCCGTCACCATCATGGTATCGGTTGACCCAATTCCCAATGTTCTCCCTTAAGACAGCTAGTTAGCTACAATGCCTCAAATGTGGAAGTTAAATGCATTAGGTGCTTCCACCGCGGTCCTGGAAAGCCATCCCACCAGGCTCCTGACCATGCTGCCTGGAGTTGGAGGCAGAGCAGCTGACGTGCCCCAGAAAGGATTCGCAGCACGTGCTGTGGCTCGTGGGTGAGGGATGAGGTGGTGGAACCTACCGGGAGAGGTTATGTCCTCTGGTGTTGAGCTACCCCCAGAACCAGTGCTGCCATTCCTGCTTCTTCATGAGCAACACAGTTAATTGATCTAGATTAAGAAGAAACCCAGCCTGGACCCCTGCAGTGCCACTCGTGGACGCGAGGTCATGGGGTGGAGGCTGTCATACAACAGCACAGCTTAGGTGACAGCACCACTTTTGTGCATGCTGGATTCTCACTCTGCCCACAGTTTACCCTATAGTGACACCAGTAAGCTGAAACCACATGGGGAAGTCTACTAAATTTATCTTAAAGGATGCGGGAAATGGCCAACTAATTATAGATCTGTGTATCTTTAAGGAAGATGTCCCTTGGGTGTCATTTGGTAGGGCAGCCGCACACCCTGTGTGTGTTTGGGCACAGAAACAAGGGAGGAAAAATACACCAGGGTCCCACTGTTGCACCCTGCAGTCAACGCTGATCAAGCATGAGTGTGGATCACACCTCGGGGCTGGCAGGTGAGCCCTGGCCATGCCTGGTGGCATCTTCTCCTCACCCAGGGGGTGCCTGGTCCTGCCACCCTACCCATCACAAGCACCGAGTGAGAAGCCACAGTGAGGTGGTGGTACCCAGCATGCTTGGATTGGGAAGGAGGGTGGGAAGAGAGAGGTGGATGGCCTCCCTGCATGGCAGGAGCTAGTGCTGCAAGGTCTCACAAGGGGTTTGGCTTTGTTGGTGTCTAGTGAAGGGCTCTGCAAGGGGAAGATCCTGTGATACGGTCTGCAGCCAGGCTGCTGCAGGGACTGGCACCCCAGGTTTGTCATGTTGTGACTGTAGATGGAAATATTCCTTTTTGTGCCAGGTTGAAGCACAAACATTTGTACAAAGTCTGGGACCCAGGATTGACCAGCTCAGGGCCAGCTGGTGTCATGTGCTGCCATGGCAAGCAGAGATGGAGCCATGCTAGCAGAAGGCTATGGTCCTTGCTGGTCAGGCCTGGTGGCACAGTGATGTGTGTGGTGGTGGAGATGGGCAGCTTATACGCTGCCAGGGGTTGGGATTCCTGGATACCCACCTGGGAAGTAGGGTAGAGGTAGAAGATGGTCCTGAGAAACTACCACCTGGCCAATTTTGTGGTGGAGTTTCCTTCCAGATGGCTTCCCCAGCCCTCCTGCTTTGCTGGGTTAACCCAAGGTCAAATCTCAATGAAGTCAAGCAGAGAGTTGCCCTTGGCACCAGTGGGACCAGAGTTTTGTCCTAGGAGCATGCTGCTGGGCAAGGGGTGGTGATCCACCACTTCCCCACAGCTTGGGTCTTCTTTTCTGGTCCAGGTTGTGTTGGGGAGCTGAGGAAGGACACTCACCCCTTCCATTGGCAGTTGTCACCAGTTTCCATGTGTGGCTGGTACAGGACAAACCACGTCCTTTTTGATTTGTCACCAGTTGAGGGTGACTTCATGAAGCAGAGCTCAGTTGCGCCGTCATGCTCTGGCTGGAAGCGCCTTTGATCTGGGTGTTTAATGAAGAAGTTAATTGATAGCACGTGGGGAGGAATCTGAGCTGTGCTGAGCTGTCTCCGAGCCCCTCAGATCCCAGAGCCATCATCCCCTTCAAAACAGAACAGAAGAAGAGTTATTACAAAACAAATCATGTTTGTATAGGCACTTTAAAAAAACCAGTGCTCTCCAGCTCTGTTATGTTCATGTTACTGGCAGGGCTGAGCTGGAGAGACCATGTGCACCATCGAACGCCTTCAGCAGATTAAACCAGCATCAACAAGAGGAGAAGCAAGGCACTGCTGTCCAGATCCTGTCCAAACTGCAGCAAGACGAGACGTGACGTGGGGCTTCCGTGGGTCCCACTCTGCTTGGCGAGGTGCTCACAGCACGGCTCTGGAGGCGCCGGTCCCCAGCGGAAGGGAGACTTCTGCCCACTGGAGTCCACGCCTTCCAGACAAGGATCCCTCGGCCCCAGCGCTTTGGGGAGCTGGAGGCTTTTCAGGGCTCAGCTCCACACATTCTGGCAGCCATGGCTCACTGCAGACTGTCCTCCTCTGCCCAGACGTGTGCTAACTGCAGGCAGCGCCGCGTCCTTCCGGACACACATGTTTCTCCCAGTTGATGGTGTGCATCCAGCTCTGGCCACTGCTGGCGAGGTCTGCTTCCCAGCGGGGCTGTGGGTTACCTACTGGCAGCCAGCCGTGACCTTGTTGCTCTTCTCCATGACTTTGTATAGAAGATGTTTCCATTTCTTGCCTGGTCCAAGTTACCTACACCCCAACTAGCAACCCAGCGCACTGCCAGGAGACTCGGGAGGATGCAATGCTTGGAGACCTCTCCCCCTCTGTCAGATCGGATTGGAATTGGCTGGGGGACTGAGAAGTTATTAGGAACAGACACCCCCAGACAATGTGATTGCACAAGCTTCATTTCCGTAGAAAACCAGGCCAAGAGAGCAGGAGCCTGTCAGTAAACATGTTGATTCCAGGGTCTTTTCTGCACTGCTCTCAGGAAGGAGCACACAGCCCTGGCACCTGGCCCGCACCACCGAACGCCGCCTTTTGCTCTGGACACAGCTCTCCTGTTGGAAGATCAGCAGCCATTGAGCTGAGGGTTGCGTTGCCCAGTGGCTCTTGGCAATTGCCAACAGCCCAAAGTTCACCCAAGACAGGCAGGGTGGATGATGCAGGGTGAGGTGCTGGTTGCTCCCGTGGTGCAGGGTGGGCACTAGTGGACTTGGACTCAATCCTGCCTGGCAAATGTGCTAAACTCCACCACTGCCCAGAGGTGGGCTGAGAGTAGGACATCATGGTGCTTGCATCCAGAGCTGTCCATCCTCCACGCTCAGAAAGGTGCAGGAGGATGAGATGTCCCCACGGTACATGGTCCCTGCAGCCCAGCCTCTCTGGCTTCCAACTTGCCTTCCAACTGGGACTCAGAAACGGGAATCTGGGGGCATTTCCTCCCCTTCCTTCACCCAGATTTTATGCCTGTGCTTCCCAGCCCCTGGAGTTACAGCCTCCCCACAGCCAGACTGGAGGAAGAGCTCTTGCAACACTGGAATGCTCTGCAGTCATTACCTCCCTCCCTAGAAATTTTTGGGGTCAGAGGACATAAGTCTCAGTAATTGTCCAACAACGTCAGTGGAGCTCCGCTGATTTACACCAGCTGAGGATCAAACCCCTCCCTTTCCTCTCCTGTATTTAAGATATTTTCCAGACTTCAGACATATACAGAGAAGAGAGTTGATGGCTTCTGGGTTGTTGAAGACGTTCCAGCTTTGGTCCTGGCCTGGAGAAATATGAATATGGTGGCTCCCCTGGCTCTGCCTCTACATGGAAAAGCCATGCTCCCGCAGTTTGCTGGCTGTCGAGCTGGCAGATGGACTAGGACAGGCACCAGTGAGCCCACACACATCCTGAAGGTCTTGTCAGTCTGAGAAGTGGCTCCATCACCGTCTCCCCTGCAGCCAGCACAAGCACGCTTCCACGCATGCCGTCACTGCTCCGTAGCATGCTGCAGAGCCCACCACCTTGGTTCCTCATTTCTTCAGCCACAACAAAATCCAGCTCACTGAAACGTTGCATGGTCCACCTCAAGGATCACCACGTCCCTCCTCAAGCCTTTGCGAGGCGGGGCATCACTGCCACAGGTCCCTGGGAGTACAGGCAGCACTGCTGAGCTCAGGACGCACCCGCTGGGGACCAGAAAACCCAACCACCAAGACCACAGTCCTATCTGCCATAAAAAACCCACTCATGAGCCTTGAGGCAACGTCAGTTCTGATGTGTAACAGTGAAAGTTTATTCTAAGCCCAGTGTTTTGGTCTGGGCAGCTGGGCCAGTCTTGAGGAGAAGCGCAGTGAACATTGCTGATAGCTGGATTCAATTTATAAGGCACTCAGCAGAGACAATCATCAGGGAAGGAGACAAATAATCTTCAGGCAATTAAATTTAATTGTTCCGTCTGAAGATTATTTATCTCCTTGCCTGATGAATGTCTCCTCGAAGCGCCTAATAAATTGGATCCAGCTATCACTGATAGTGGCTGCTTTCCCCTGGCAGCGGGGAAGGGTGTGGAGAGCAGAGCAGCGCTCTGCTCTGTGTGTTGCTTAAGATCTGTCACCTCGAAACATCTTTTTAGCAGACTTGAAAGTGTCCACAGGCTTTATCGATGCACTGCTCTCCTCCAGAGAGCTTGGCAGTGCTGGGCTAGATCGTGCAGAAGCTCCTGGACCAAGGTGCTGGGCAGAACGAGATCCCATGTATTAGGTTATAATGTCAGGCACCAGTGAAGATTTGGAAATATCTCTGTCGTCTGTCTGTCTGTCTCCACTTCATTAGCTGTTGGTCTGGCTGCTGGTGAGAAGGGCCAAGGAGGAGGAAGCCCTGCAGGCTGGAGTTGGCTGAGCTGATCTGCCACAGCACAGGAGTTTGGAGAAGGGTTTCCCGTAGGATTACAGAGCATGGCACCGCTCCTGGGAACTACCCTGTGGCTCTCCATCCCTGCCAGTGGACATCTCCAGCCCTCAGTGGGTCAGTTTAGAGCTGGGGCAGGGCTTGTCCCTCCTCCTGTTGCAAACACTGGGCTGGTCTCTGTGGTTGGCCCTTTTTCTTGAGTTTGCTTGTTTGTAGCCGGCATGGAAATGGGTCTGTGCTGGCTGGGAGGCCAACATGTGCTTCCAACTGACTAAGTAAGGTTAACCCAGGTGAATCAGAGTGAAGAAAATCTTGGAAAGCATCACAGGCAGGAGGTCATCCCAGGATAGGGAAGGGCCAGGGGTGAGGAGTGTGTGGAGCTCTTCTCCCAAGAGAGTAAGTGTTGCTGTGAAGCAAGTTATTCTCTGGATGGTTTGATTTCCAGGACACAGGGTGCATAATCCGTGTTTGAGATCATTTAACCACACAAACAGTAGATTGCAGCCTTGCTTATGTTCCTGATGGACAGGTCACTTGACCTGTGAAGACCCAGTGCTCTGCCTGTCCACCTCCTCTTACCAGAACTGACTGCAGGCTCAGGACAGCGGCAAAAGCCTTGGGAGTCTGTGGGTGTTCCAGGGAACTGTGTGGCTTTCTAAACTTGGGTCTCTATTCACCATCCAACCGTTGAATAGTTCAGTAGTATTTAATTAGCATACAATAACTGTCCCATTGAATTTGATGGAATACATGATTTTGGAATGCTATTTACAGTGCTAGTTTTTCTTACAGAAATCCATGTGTCAGAGCTTTATCCATTATTATAATCTTTAAAATAGGCAGATGTGCCTTTTGTGGCCAACTGCATGTTTTATTAATGGGCTAGAACTATCAGATGCATTATAAATCACTGGTGGGATGTAGCCACCAGTCTGGTGCTTCTCTCCTCCTAAGTCCCAAGGCAAGTGAGTTTAATTGCCTGAATGGTTGTAACGAACCATGGGGCACATGCTCACTTCCCTGCTGTAAAAGCAGGTTCTCCCAACCACTGGGAGACCACAGCCTCTGCCCTGCCATCACCTCCTCCCCTCCTGACCACATCTGGTCCCCTTTGCCTGCTCTGGAGGCCATGCAAATCATCATTCTACATGTTTATGCGTAGAGAATACAATTAATATGGGCTGCTCTGCTCCCTCAATGACTCCTTCTCCCTCCCACAGTTCAGGTATCACCTGTCCCTCTCTTCTCCACCCTCTTCCCTCCAAAGTCAAGGAACAGGAGACTCGGGGCCTCTCCAGCAGAGCAACATTCCCCAGGTCTCTTCTTCATTCAAGCCCTCACACTTTGCACACAACTGCATCTTGCTTCATTCAAATACTCACTAAAAACTTCAATGAGCTCTTTTGGTGGGGTTGAAAATCCTGGATGGGTAATCTCACCCTTGGAAATAACCAGGAAAGGCAGGAAATAGACACACCAAAAGCGGACATCAGGCTGAAGGTTTTCTTGACAAGCATTTGGCAAAGACACTCTGTCACTGGCAGAGCCTGCCCAGCCAGCTCCAGGCACATGGCAGGTCTAGCAAGCCCCCATCCAGGACTTCCAACCTCTCTGTGAGTGCCAAGACTGTCCCCAAGGACACCCCAGCCAGAGGCTGAGTTCAGCATCACTGTCTTCCGGATGCATCCACCTTTTGGCAGGAGCAGCATCCCCCCCTCCCACGTGCTTACCCCGGCACAGGAGCTCCCTCAGGATGCTTCCAGCAGTGGGTCCCCATCTCTATTGATCCACACCAGCCAGCGTGCTCCCTGTGGAAGCACCAGTGGAGTGCCCAGACCCTCTTCTGCAGATAAGCCAGGCAGGTTTTACAGCTGGAAGGCCAGAAGGAGATCCCTGAGGTAGGAAAACACTCAAAAGTCTGGACTAGCAGGAGCAGCCCATGGGCAAAGGGAGCCATGGTAGATTGCAGACAAGGGGGAGGGAGCGTGGTGCTGCATGTGACCATCTCCACTCTCTGCATCTGTAATGATAGCGCTGGACGTGAGCTCAATGCTAAAATCCTGGATCTGTGCGTAATACTCCACTGGGGACAGATGTCCTCTCTTGTTTTGGACACTGTAAATGCAATATTGGTCCCAAACCCAAATGATTCTCCCCATCCAACACCGTCCTCGCTCCCATCAGCTGCAAATGGCACAGATGGCTGGAAAAAGAGAATAGCTATTTTTAAAAAACAAAAAAACCCCAACCCCAACCCTGTTATTTCTGCATTTTTGCTGCGTGAGGACACTTCCTTCCTTCCAGGAGAAATCAATCCAGTACCAAAGTGTTAACCGCTTCCCAGCCATCTCCTCCATACAAGGTGAAGTTCTGCTGGCCCTGAACATCTCACCTCATTGCACTCCCAGGCCGCCCCTCCTGGCCCCATGTCTGGGGAATCACCCCTTTTTCCCCAGGGAGAGGGATGGAGAAGGCTGGCAGCAACGGCAAAGTCATGGTGAGCCTTCAGGAGGACTGTGTGGGCTGCAGGAGGTGCTGGACAGAGAAGGCTCCAGCCACACAGCAGAGTAGGAGAGGGCAAAGGAGCTCAGCCTGGCTGCCTGTGCAGTTGGCTTCCCAGAAGATCAGGAGCAGGATGAGTCCTTGGCAGGGACAGCCCGCCAGCAGCATGGAGCGGCTGGACTGGCTTGTCAGCAGACTGAGTCCTCGAGGGACTGCAGTGTGCTGGCAGGCCTACCTGCTCCTACATGGGGGCTCCTCACAGGCACCCCTCACCCAGACCAGCAGACCCTGCTAGAGGTTTCGGGGGTCTCCTGTTGTAGGTGTTTTGGAGCCTAAGAAGGGGAGTGGGGTGAAGAGATTGCTTGGATGTTCTGTAGAGCCTCTTAGTGCTGGCTGGTGCAACTAAGTCTAGTATCAGGTTTGTTTCTCACTGTGAGTGAGCTCCTGGTGAGATATGGAGTCCCTTTGGCCATGCCCCACACAAAGCTAGCTCTCTGGTGGAGGTGGACTTCACGACCTGGAGAAAAGCCACCAACAAAGAGCTGCCTTCCCCTTGCCTTGGAGAACAGTGTTTCCATGCAGCCAGCATGGAGGAAGCCCAGCGGCCCAGGCCTAGATCTTCTGCAGGACCCAGCCCTGGGCAGGGAAAGGAGCTGAAGCCATCCAGATGCCATGCAGGAGGTAGGAGCAGACATGATGCCAGAGGTAAGCAAGGCCCAGAAGCAGCCAGGTGAAGCTGGCTGTTCCTGTGACTGGGGGAAGAGGGATGCAGAGGGATGTGTGGGCACTGGGCTGGCAGTGCTGTGCTGGGGGGAGCAGAGAGGCACTGGTGGAGGTGCTTCAAAACACAAACCAGAGCATCATGTTCAAACTCCTCCATTTAAAGAGAAGTTTTGAAAACCAAGTGTTCCTCCAGACTTTGATACCCATCTCGTGACTTGGGGGAGGAAAAGAGGATTATCCCCTTGTGATCTTACAGATGCAGGGCAGTGAGGAGGGGTTCTCAGCCCTTGGGTCCCCCTTGGACTGTCAATGGCAGGGATAGGCCTCCTTGGCTCCCAAGTGGTTTTCTTTCATGGGACTCTGGAAGTGATGCTGCTCAGTCAGCCTAACTCTGTTTTCCTTCCAGCAGTGGAGCAGTTTGTGATCCCCAGTCCAAGCACTGCCCCCTCCCCTGTCCTCCAAGGCTCCTGGTGGGAAGAGCCCACATGCAAGACCTGGGCTGGCCCAGCTTTGCAGGGGATGGGCTCCTCCTGCATGTCCTCCAGGCACCATTTCACAAGAGACTACAGGAAAGACCACAGATACTTGGGTTTTGCTGGTGGAAGGCAGGTAGCAGAGGGCCGCTGCCTGCAGAGCTCCTCTGGCCTGTGCCTGCAGGAGGCTGTGCAGAGGGACCCCATGATGGGCCAGAGCCAGGTGGGGTGAAGTCCCTCCCCAGGGGTCCACTGATACGCAAAGGGAGATGAGAGATACTGAACAGTGCAGGGAAGGAACAGGAAAAAGGGGCAGGAGTGGAGAGTGCTGCAGGACCCCTCCAGCACAGCCATCCTGCCTGGGTCATGTGAGAACCCCATGCAAGGACAGTTACCTTACTGGGCTCCTCCATCCAAGAACGACAACTTTACCAAGACCCTCCATTGAAGGAGGACCCTGTCCTGTCCCTCCCCAGGGTCCAGCTGCCTTTGGGGTAGTGCTTTGGCCAAAGGGATGGTACCTCTGCCCAGCTACCCCCACCTTGGGAGGGTGCAGGAGATGGGAGAGGATGGGGAGCTTTGGAGGGGCAGAATGAGCATGAGGATGGATGGGGGTCAGGAAGGATCAAGCCAGGCTGAGGGAACTGGGCAGGCTGGGAGAAGCAGGGCTGGGGGGTTGGGGCGGGGGGGTGGGGGCTGTGTGATTTGAGCTGGGGCTCCAGAGCCAAGGGGGTCAGGAGCTGGACCTGCCAGAGGGCTGTGTGAGGGCTGGAGGGGGGACAGACCGAGGTGCATTCAGGGGCTTTGTGTGCACAGCCCGCACAACAGCTGCTGGCAGTATGGTTGGCTCCAAAGCTGGTGTTGACAGTCCTTCACTTTTATGGGAACTAAATTTACCCAGACACACGCAAAATTAAAAAAAAAAAAAAAAAAAAAAAAGGGAGGGGGGAGAAAATGATGGGGGGGGTTGGAATTAAAATAAATTGCAGCAGCGCCGGCATCTGCTCCTTTGTGGTGCAGTCTGGGTTACGGAGAGGGGAGGAGAAGTCCGCCAAAGGGAGTAACACTGGTGTTTACTGCAGCCCTGAAACATCCCCCGTTTGCAAGTCGAGTGTGTTTTCACCGTGTTGCCTCAGGAATGCCTGACATCCAAGATGCCAAAGAAATGTACCCGCTGGGTGGAAAATGAAAGCCCAACCATTTTCCATGGGTTGGTCAGCAGGCGTGTTTGCTAGCATATAGGGGCAATAATGTGCTGCGTTGTTCAGGGAGAGGAGATCTGCTGCAAGCAAAGAGTTCCTGACAGAAGGACATGATACTTAAAGCTTTTACCTCCTGCTTTTTAAGATGCCCTAGAACTTTTGCTTAAAACTTTGGTGATTTTTTTAATTTCTGTTCTCTTCACTCCCATCCCCCCAAGCCTGAGGCAGGCACTGTGGTGATGGTGTTTTGCTTTGGTAGATTGGGTTCTTGCATTTGGATGCCTTCTCTCCTCCAAGTGCGAGGCAGCAGACATGAAGCATCAGTACAGAATCACAGACACACTAGGTTGGAAAAGACCTTTAGGATCGTTGAGTCCAACCATTCCTGACCTGTGCTAAACCATATCCCTAAGTACCTCATCTACCCTTTTTTTAAACACATCCAGGGAAGGTGACTCAACCCCCTCCCTGGGCAGCCTGTTCCAGGCCTTGACAGCTCTTTCATGTCTGTGTTGCACAAGACAGGACTCTTTGGTTACAAAGATTTCCAGGTTGAGCTTCCAAAGTGGTTCTTTTAAAGGCAGAGATGCTCTGCAAGCTGCTCTACCATTTAAAAACATGCTGCACCTGGTGCCATGTGGGCACATCCACCACCCTGTGACTTCACAGAGCGAGAGCTGTGCACTCATGTCTCCATTCCAAGCCCTGTGGCACAGGCATGCCCTGCCTGCTCTCCCTGCAGGCTGCAGGCATTGGCAAACCTCTATTCCCTGGCCAGTATCAACTGTTGTCTCTTTGCCCAGGGTGACTTGGAAGGGCAAGGCCTGGGCAGCTGGGAGAGGGTCCCAGCACAAGCATCCATCCCTCTTCCCACGGGAGCCCATGGTGTTGCCTCTCTCCAACAACACAGGCCAGGCCCAGACTTCCATTCAGCAGATGAGAAAACATCCTTTTCTTTTTTTTTTTTTCTAATTTTTTTTTTAAATATTGCCACCACTTTCATGGACATTTAACACTGTAAACAAACTTTGCAGCCACGGTTTACAGAGAGCCTACTTGTCAGCAGGGCTTGTCTGCCGGCCCTCCCGGCAGCTGCAGATGCATGCTGTTCCCCGAGCTGTTTGATTAAACTGGTGCCCAAACAGAGGAGCAGAGGAAAGGGTTTTGATGGTTTCGTGTGTGGCTTGAGCGGAAGAAAACCAGTGCGAGTGGGCACAGCTTTCAGAAGTCCAGGAGATCTCTATTTTTAGCTGCCTCATTTTTCCAGACGGCAAGTGCGCCTCTCTTTCTAAAAACTGTATTCTTCTTGGGTGTTTTTTTGGTTTGATCCCTAATTTTTGAATTAAAAGGAAGATGCTGAAAACAATTAGTGACTTTTTAAAAATTGTAGCCAACAGTTTCTTTTGCTTTGTTCAGCTGTGATGTGACGAGGGCCAGAAGTTATGCTCTGGGTGGAGGTGGGAAACCAGGGTGACTGGCACCGACTTGGCATTTAGTGGGGGTGTAAAATGAGTGAAAATTATACCAATCTGGGAGTTATTCTCCAGGGAGTAAATGCATTCTCCAAGATGAACTCTGAAGTCAATGGGAAATGCTCCCAGTCCCACCAGGGCTGGACTGGGCTGGGGATGTGGCTCATGATGCTGCAGCCTGTGCCGCAGTATGTCCAAGTTTGAAGTGCGAGGATGGGAACTCTTCCAGCCCAGCAGTTACTGTTCGTGCTCGCCAGTCCTCTGCCCAGCTTTCCTCCCATGTTTGTGGCACTGGGAGGGCTGTCCCTTGGGGGCTGCATGCGTTTTACTTCTTGCAGTAGCCAGTTGGAATGATCCAACAACATCTGCTGAAGCAAGAGCAAGACGGACATGGTGCGGGGTGATGGGTGCTTTGTGCTCCTCCTTTTCTGGAAGGGAACCACTGCTGTCTACAGCAAAGGAGAATGTCTGATGCAAATCCAATTGCTGGTACATATAGCCTGGAGCATTTAAAAAAGCCCGTATCTTTTCTGCTTTACAAGGAGCTGAAGGCTGGTGGTACACCAGGCTCTGTTATGGCAGTGGTGGTGCCAGCACGTGTACCAGTGCTTTCCCGTCAAAGCCCCAGCTCCTGGAGTCATGCAATGCAGCAAGGGTTTCCATTTTCACTGGGTAATCTCCCAGGCCTCCTAGTTGTGGTGAAAAACCCATCAGGAAAGAAATGCAAAGAGCCCAAATGTGTTTAATTACCTCCTGTAACTGGAGCTCTGGTTCTGGGTGGCCAAGCGAATCCCTTTCGCCACGGGCAGCACCACTGGCTGCAAACCTGGAGCGACTCCTGAGAGCCCAGTGCAGCGGGTGCAGTTAACATGGGGGCCCATGAACATCCCTCTGGCCACAGAAAGGCCAGGCTGCTTTCACAGCCGCTACGGTGCCTGAGCTAGGGGAAGGCTCACGTGTGACCCAGGCTGTGGCGAGGGTAGGAAACCAAAGCCTTCATCCCCTTCAACATCTTGGGAGGAGACCAGATGCTCATAGTCTCCAGCCCTCCCATCCAACGCCATGGGCATCCACCCACCCCTCCGTGATGCGCCGCCCCGGCCCCGTTCACACACACCCACGGCCCGAGCGCTGGGAGGTACAGGCAGCCCAGAGGCAGCAGGCACGCTCCTTCGCAGGACTTCAAAGCAGGCTCCTTTGTGTGCGTGCGTGTTTGTTCCCCTCCCCTCGGTACGGCTGCTCTGATCGATGTGACATCACCTAGAGACGACGCGGGGGGACCAGACCCCACCATTGTCCCCAGGCTGGGAGGCGATGTCCGTCTCCTAGGAGGTGGGAGCTGGGGCTCTCAGGCATGCTTTCATCTCCCTGACCTGCCCCGCTGGCGAGAGGGCTCTTCCCAAGGCACCGGCCTGGGGAGAGGCATCCCCACTGCACAGCAGAAGGGACACGAGTGAGAGGCAGACACGCTCACAATGTTTAAAGACATCATTAAACGCCCCCATCCTGGAAGCCTGCACTTGCCAGCTACACCCATCTGTTGCTTTTCATCAAAAGAGCCTGCTCCTTTCAGAGGTGTGCGTTGGTGTGCATGTGTGTGTGTGTGTTTGCAAGTGTGGGTGTGCTTGGTCCCTCCATGGCATCCTCCATCTCTGTACCCAAGGAGAAGGAGGACAAGAGGCAGCCCACAGCCTCCTGCTTCCTGTGAGCTGCTGGGTCGGGGCCGGGAGATGCTGGGTCAGGGCTGGGAGATGCTGGATCGGGGCTGGGAGATGCTGGGTCGGGGCTGGGAGATGCTGGGTCGGGGCTGGGAGATGCTGGGTCAGGGCTGGGAGATGCTGGGTCGGGGCTGGGAGCCATCCCAGGTGCATGGGGACATGGATGTGGGACCCTCCAAGTTATCCAAGGGAGAGGGTAGCAGTCCTGCTTGCATCCTGCAGAAAGCAAACTGTGTCTTCCTAGGCTGGCAGAGAGAAGGCACCCTGAGGCTGGATGGAGGAAGAGGAAGACTCCACCTGGACAGGGAATGGAGGAAGGCTGAGGAACTAATTTCCTTCTGCAATGGCCAAGGTTTTGTAGCTGGTGTTTTTTTAGCTTTATAGGGGCAGGAGACCCATGGCCCACCTTAGGCAGTGGCAAGGGACCCCCAGACTTCCCTGTGCTGTAGCAGGAGTAGGTCAGTGAAGGTCAGTTCCCCACACAGCCTGGCCCTCTTTCCTGCCTTCCAAATTAGCTGATGGAGGCAGATACCCTCACCTTCCACCTTCAGAGAGACAGGCAGTGGGGCGGGACTGTGGAGAGGAGAGGACTTACAGAAGCTGGCTGTAAGGGAGAAGCGAGCAGCCTCCTGCCCCCGGTGCAGGAGGAGAGGATACAGCCATGGTGCATCCACCACAACAGAGGCAAAGCAGCATTTCCATGCCTGGTCCTTGCCATGGCTGCCCACCACAGACAGCTCTCTGGGAGGAGCATGCATCAGAGACCCAGCCAGGACAGCCCATCCGGTAGCTGGTCTGTCTTCTGGAGGACAGAGCACCCAGGGGTAGACACCAGCTCTGGTTTTGGGCAAAGTGGGTGAGAAGGTGATGGAGCTGGGCTCCCTGATGCCCCTACAGGCTCCTCCCTGGGTCCAGGCTGCCAGGTGGGTGCAGCAAGCAGCTGGCTGAAAAAAGGCAGGCCAGGGGGGCTTTATCCACCAGCAACCACCGAGCAGGCAGGGACCCGACTCCATTGTCACAGGCCGCCACCTCTTCTGTGCCCCAGCTCCAGGGCTGCCACTCCAGCAAGAGGGACAACACTGGCAGGGAAACCCAGGGTCCCCCTGTGCTGGGCTGCACAGCACATCCCTGGCCCTATAGCAGGAGAGACACCTGTGTCCACCCTGTCTGGTACAGCAGGGGAGGACATTTGTCACCTAGGCTGGAGCCAGGCACAAGTCTCTCGTGCTGTCTGCCCCCGGGATTTCCCGGAGGTGAAGGGTCCCCATTGACAGGGGGGCATCCTGCCAACCAAGGCCCTGCTAGCTCTGTGCTGCACTGTGAAGAGCAGCATCCTCTAGAAGGTGACATCCTCACATAGCAGGGTCAGAAGGCCTGGCCCTTGCCGTGCCAGCAGGACAATGTCCCCATCCCCCCAGAACTGGGAACGGGACAGGTGGGTCCAGCCAGGTCTGGGGGCAGTGCCCAGTACACTGTCCATAAGGCTGTTGCATGTGAGCAGGTAGATGGAAATCTAGAGAGGAAAGGACAGAGGAAATATGGAATGTAAAGGGATTCCTGTTCCTGCCATGGGTATCTGGGACCACCCTGTTCTGGTTTCAGCTAGGTTTTCACCCCAGCTGGGAGCTCAGCACCATGACACACCCTTAAAGATCTGCTGCCACTGCCAGCACCCTTCCCCTTTTTCCCAGCCAAAGCACCATGGATTTCCCCCAGCACCCTAACTGTGGGCAGGAAGATGAGTCTGGGCTTCAACAGTTTGTAAAGTCAAAGATCCCCTTGATAATTACCATCAACACATGATGCTCTCAGTGTAATGATGGGCTTCATAATGATTGAGGACATCTCCTGTGAGCATAAGGGTCTGAGCTTAGGGCACCGTTTCACTCTTCCACCCTGTGGTCTCTCCCCAAAACTCATGTGAAGGATTGGCAGGAGGCAGAACATCAGGAACTGGGCTTCTATCACTCTTCAGGTCTGCAAATGATGTCCAGAACTGGTGTCACTGGGAGGCACCAGAAGGGAAAGAGTCTCTTGCATGATCCAAGGGAGGCAGGTCTGGAGAGCTGCAGAGAGGTCTTCAACCATGACAACGTGTGCAGCTCAGCTCCAGCACAGGCCCAACGTTCAGGGAGGGTTTTTATCTAGCTCTGAGCTCAGCAATCCAACACTACCATGTCTCACTGCCTGGGACATACCTGCCTGGAAGATGAGCACAAAAATACCTGTCACTTGCCTCTTCTGCCCCCACGGTACGGTGGTGCCCAGTGCTACGTGTGCAGAAGGAGCAGGTCAGGGTTGCAGGAGCTAAATTTCTCCTCCAGCCAGTCTCTCTCCCAAGTCCAGCCTGCTGTGTGGAGAGGGGAACACAGTCTGGGGGCCCTCTGATCTTTATTGCACCCCAGGCCTCCCTATCTGGACCACCACGATGCACTCGCAGTTCACACCCACGTGGCGAGCTGGGGCTGCCCCACACCCACCAGCTGGTGAGGGGGTGAACAGCCCCCCAGCTGAGCTTGTGTCTTACCGAGGCATTTTGCACCTCCTCCCCACCCAGCCATTCTCCCCAGGGTGCAGTGGGGACCTGTCCACAGTGCAGATTGGAGAGCTCCTGGGATAGAGTTTTCATGGCTGTACCTGCGTTTACAGACCAAGGCAAAGTCAATCTGCATTATTTGCTGTTGGGATTAGCTCACAGGGGAAGCTGTTCTTGGAAAGGACTGGACTTAATTATCAGCACATCGTTAGCTAGCAGGCTGTCTCCTAAAGTGGGAAGCTCTGAGCTGATGCCATCAGTCACTTCTAACAAGGAGGGCTGTAGTTTACCTGGAAGATTCACAGTTTCTGACGGGCAGTACAATTCTCTGTGGTGTGAGGGAACTAAGCAATTGCTGCTATGTCATGTCATCTGCATCTGGCAAGGAAAAGGTACCCAGCACCTGAATGTGGAGCTGGAAAGGCTGATGCACATGCAGAGTGGGGAAGGAGGTGATCTGGGCAAAATGTGCATACCAGCGTGCTTAGATGAGCATCTCTCATCCAGCTGAGGACTCAAAACAATGGGACCTGTGAGCATTGCAGTACGTGGTGGCCTCAGCTTGCATGCTGCACACTTCAGCTGGGGCAGCACGGACCAACAGTGAGCCCATGTTGGCACCTTCTGAAGGCACAGCAGGAAAGTCTTGGAAGCTCTGAACCATTGCCCTTGGGTACGCTACTGCCCTCCCTCCTGCCTCCCCTGGCTCCGGGATGGGATGGAATGGGATGGGATAGGATGGGATGGGATGCTCTGGGATGGGATGGGATGGGATGGGATGCTCCCAGGTGCATGGTATGAGGTCTGCTCCCAGATAGAAGTGCGTGGGACTCAGCCAAGCAGCTCCCATGCACCCTGGACAACCGAGCTCCACACTGGGCTTGCTAGGAATGGGGACTTTTCATGAGTCAGAGGAAGGGAGAGTTGTGGTACAGAATATTGTGTGTCCATCTCAGAAGGAAATACTTTGTTACAAAGGTGTATGAAGCTGTGCTTCAGTGACAGGAACACAAGAGGAAGCCAGAGAGAGATGGCTATAGGGTTGGACTCTGCACACAGAAAAGCTGCTGGCATGATTTCCCACAGCAACAGCAAGCAACAGACTCTGAAGGTCCCAGGTGGGGCAGACACTAGCCCAGCAGTCCTGGACAAGCTTGTCTGAGTCAGCACGAGCATGGCCAGTGTTTGCAAAACAGGTCACTAGACCCCAGAGCAGCAGCAGATGATATAAAATGATACTGTGGGACCATGGGGTCTTCCCACCTAACCAGACAAGCCAGGGTAAAACCAGATCTCCCATGATGAGCCCACACCTGGGCATCTGGCATGGCTTGTTGCAAAGATGCCAAAACAATAAACTTTATCCTTACGAGTTTGCCCAGAGAGATTGATGCTTCTGACACAGCTGCTGTCACCATGTTACTGTGAATAGCTGATTTTTGGGGGTGGTTTTTCCTTTTTCCCAAACCAAGAGAGTCGCAGGGTCTGGGGAGCACCTCAGCGCTCGGGGACCCTGATGCCCCAGTCCCCGAACCAAGAGAGTTTCACTGCATTTGCTGCCCCTGGGATGTGTGCTGGGATCTGTCCTTCCCCTCTCTCTGTGCAGCAGGAGGACGTCAGAAGGTCAGGGATTGGGAAAGGCCCTGAGTTTTGCTTGGCTCGAAGGAGGAACCCTTGTAGGGAGGGAAATAGGGGCAGTAAAAGTGACTGCTTGGGTAGAGAGGGAGACACACGGGCCAAGGAGCTGATGTCAAGGCACCAAGAGCCATGAGAGTTTCCCCTGGCTTGGCTGGGCTTTGGTGGAGGAGGAGACAGGCGGCCCATGGCACTGGCTGAGCCCAGGAGGCCGCACTGGCAGTGCCCGCGCCGCTGCCCTCCGGGGTGATGATGTCTCCGGGCTGTGATTCCCAGCAGGATCCAGAGCCCTGGTCCTGCTGCAGCACTGCGCTCCTCTCCTCTCCATCTGGTCTCTCCTGAGCTTCTGTTTTGGACGTTCTGTGTTTCCCATTCCTCCCCCTGCCCTGCACGTTGCCCTCCTGGGACCGGAGCTGCGGGGGCAGGCGGCAGGCCGCGAGGGGGGGGTTAAACTGCGGTGCAGCCCTAATGCAATCCAGTGCCTCTATCTAGAGCTCTGGTGTTACTGGCTGCTGTTACCATACTAAATTGTATCTCTGCTTCAGGAGAAAAAAAAAAATAAAAAAGAAAAAGAAATAACCCATGCTGTCTCTAGAACTGGCTTTAAAAAGGATTACACATCAATACCCAGCCACCCTGCTCACCCCCACCCTCCGCCACCATTGTTCTTTCTGAGGCGCTTCTCTCACTTTGATGATGATCACTGGCAGGGTTTCAAAACGATGTATTATAAAATCTTCAAAAAAAAAAAATAAAAAAAATCCAGTTGCCATAACGTAATGCAGATTTTTGTCACCGCTCCACAGCTTCTGCTTTCAATTTCCAGTGAGGGGGAGAGACTTGGTCGCAGTCAGATGGAGACCAGCTCGCATCCCCACTCTGTGGGCCCCCAGGCAAAATCCCTGGAATTTGTTCCTTACTGTTTGAAGGCAAAGCTGAGGGAGGAGAGAAAAGAGGGGATAGATGGAGGAGAAAAAGGAGGTGCCAGTCCTGGGGGACAGATAGGCACAGACCCAGGCTGTGCCCCAGGTGGAAGTGACAGCAGGCCTCTGGAGCTCACCCTGGGCTCAGCCCACTGGAGAGGGATGGGAAAACTGGTGGCTTTCCCTCAAGAGGCTGGGGTTATCATCCTGCAAGGTTTTGAGCAGTGATGTGGGCTCTCAGCTTGGCTGTAGGCTTTCAGTGCCATCCACCTGTCTGTCTGCCCTGCCTTGAACCAACCATCCCACCAAGGGCTGCTTCTGCTCCTGCTGAGCACCTGCCACTGGGAGCCCCTGAGCATCAGCCCAGCTGCACCCTCCAGTTTGGGGGCTGGGGAACCTCCAAAGGCTGGGGAGACTGAAGGCAGGACAGCCTGGGAGCTGGTGGGTCTGGGCTTCACCACTGACCCTTCTGCCAGAGCCCCTGCCTGCCCGTCCCCGCTGTGCCTGCCCATGCGACCTGTGCATGGCCTGCTGCAGAAACGCTCTCTGCCAGGCACAGCTTGGCTCTGGCAGCTGAACCGAACTCTTTCCCACCTACCCATGGGCTCTTATCCTGCCCAGAGCTGCTCTGGGCATTTTTACTGTCACAAACTGAGCAGTGACACTGGAATCAATGCGAAGAGCAATGCAGGTACTGCAGTATATGGCACCCTGACGGTCACTGACAAGTTTTACTCTCTGTCTGCTATCTCAGAAGAAGGTTTTGCAGCTGCAGAGATTCTTGGGGGTAGGGTAGCTTTTCTGAGCATAAAAAGACCTTTTGACTCTTTAGAAAGAGCTGTGATGCTGGGGCCTTAACCAGCCCACTGCGGTCTCCCTCCAGAGCTTGAACATCAGGTGGGCTTTCCCCAGGCTTGCAGGCCAAGTATGAGGTTGCTGCATGCTGTCACTGCTGTGGTGGGAGGGAATGCAGCTCTCCAAGTGAGGCATGCCTCAAATTTTTTGAGTTAAGGAACTGTCTCTGAATAGTTGAGAAGTTTCCAGGATTCATATCACAGTCCTATGAGAGCAGGGTTCACTCTGAACCAGGCAGCCTGGGTCAACCCTTGTCACAGAGCAAAGGGGCTTAGTGATATCCATGACTTGGATGCACCCTCTTCCATAGCCAGGGTGGATCTGGAGTTGGTGCCTAAGAAGCTTCTTGGGCTACAAAGGTTTCTTGGGCACTAAAAGCAATGTATTGCTTCTACAAGTGTTCTGTGCCTGGTGTCACTCTGTACTTGTAGGGACTGTGCCCAGTAAACGGGATAACATGGGAAGTGTAAGGGTGCCCTGATGGACCCTCACTCCTCCTGCCTCCAGGACAGACCTCACTGCACTTGCAGCTTCCCAAGTGGCAACTGCATCCAGTAACTGGAAAGCCTGAGCAAGGTGGGGAGAATGGGGAGCATTTTGGCTCTGTTCATGGAGAACATCTGTGAGTTTTTGCAGAGGTTTTTGCTTTGGAAGGGTTAACCATCTTCTGCTGAGCAATGGTGACTCAACCTGTAACATGCAAATGCAGATGCAAGTCATGTCCATGCCCAACATCTTCATTTGCAAACACCTGCCATGGGTTTTACTGGGGACAATGGCACTGCTGGGTCTCAGTGGTCATGAACAGTGTCAGTGTAGGAGTACTTGGTCACCCCATGATGCATTAAGCTCTGGATAGTTGGTAGGCTGCTGAACACATTTAAAAACACAAAATGACCCCTCCATCCATTGCAGGTGTCAAGAAAGTCCTGACTGGAGCTATCACTGCTCCCCGTGGCCCCTAACTGTCTCCTCTGTGGCTGGTGGCTGAAATCTCCAAACAGCAGTTATCTAGGAGGTCAGTCTGCACTCCTTCCTCATGGGTTTCTACCAAGAACTGCAGAAAACCACCCAGCCTGGCCATCACCACTCTTATCCCCAGGCTTCCCCATCCATGTCCTCCAGCTTGGTCTCTCCTCCAGAGCTGCTCTTGCTGGTGGGTGCTAAGAGTACAGCTGGGAGGTGACTTGGTGGAAGGCATCAGCTTCACAGCACTGGCTCTTTGAGCTGTCCCTGCTGCCTGATCCTAAAAGGGAGCATTTTCTGGAGAGTTATGAGCCTGTGCAAACAGGGCTTTATAAGGCAGCATCCCTGATACGGCACGTAACCTTCCTACCCACAAGCATCCTGATACCCTTTCTGGTGTGAGCTTGGCTTTGTCAGCCAAGCCAGTCTGATCAGGAAAATCCTGGGGAGAAAACAAACAAGGAACCCCAGGAGGAGGCTGGAAGTCACTTGCCAGAGCCAGTGCAGATGTTGTTTAATAGACAGTGATGACTTGGCCAGTTGATGCGTTAAGGACATGGCAGCCTGGCCACAGGGCAGAGGGAGCTTTGTCCCCACACTCCTGGGTGCCCCAGCCCTTCTTCAGCCCCTCTCCCCTCTGCAGCCAGGCTTCGGGAGCATCAAGGAGATGGGGGAGCCCTCTGTGACACCCTCGGTCACCCCTCCTTCCCCCTCCCCAGGCCATAAGATGGCATGTCAGGGTCAGCTGCTTTTGTCCCGGTGCTGGTGCCAAAGGCTGTGGAAACCCCTTTTTTCCTGGCTCGGCACTGCCCTGCTCCTCCCAGCCACCCCGTCTGCAGCTCCTCGCAGGGGGGAGAGGCCGAAGCCCTGGGGAAAAGACTCCTTTTTAAAAAATTTTATTTCCCTTCCACTTCTCAGCACTGCCACAGCCGTGTCCGTCCCGTCCCGTCCCCCCCCCGATAATGAGCTGTTGTCTTGTGCAGCATTGAGAGCTAAGTAAGCATGAAAAATTGGAACAATAAAGAAGTAGTTCTGGGACAGCAAAGCCCCTTGTTTGACAAGGCTAATTCCACACCCCCCAGCCTCATTTTCTTTCAGCCACCTTCCCCCTCCTTGCTCCTCCTTTATTAAATGAACTGGCTTTTATTGGGGTGGAAGCTGGGTTTCCTTTTCCCCTCTTGCCTCCCCCTCTGTTCACATGTAATTTGGAGAGTTAATCTCCTCAGGCAGGAAATGTTGTTTCTTTCACTCTTTCTCTCCAGCCCTTTCCATTTGGCTCTTTTAATTGGGGCCCAGGCCAAGGAAATGGCCACACCACGGAGCCCGAGCAGGAAGAGGGCTGTTTGAGGGGCCCTGAGCATCCCTTCCCACTGCCCCAGCTCGCACGCACCCTTTGGCCAGGTATGGGGGTACCCAGCTCCCCTTGGTGGGTTTGGACACCCCGGCTGGCCTGGTGCACGTTGGGATGGAGATGTGGATAGGCATTTCTCCTTCTTTTCTGAACTCTTCTTCCTGCCTCAGGTCAAGTCACCCAAAGGTTTCAAGATGTAACATCACCCAGGGCCATCTGCCCCAGCTCTCCAGCAGCGTGAAGGCACTTGGCTGCTAACATTCTCTGTGGCATCTCTTTGAAAGACATGACATTGTAGAACCTCATGGAAATTCTATGGATTTTCCTTGATGCTCTTCCCCTAGTTTCTTTTAAAGAAAATAATACCATTTTAATGAAAAATAGAGAGCTGGGGTTCTGCCCCCACCCTCTATCTGTCTCGCTGCTGTAGTCTGATGGAGATTGACAGCAGGCCCTCTTGCTGGCTGTGAGTATGGGGGGCACATGGCCCTGTGTGGACATTATCTTGGGTGGTGCTGGTGAATATAACTCATAATATGAGGCGCTGTGAGGTACTGAGACCTGATTCCTCAATACTCCCTAGATGAGGGCTGCCTGCAGAAAATACAAGTAAATCTGCAATCCTGCTTCACTTAAAGGCAGGGCAAGACCATGTCGAGCTTCTTTCATTTCATTTTTAATTGAGGATGTCAGGATGCCACTGGAAGCTCGTGGGAGAAACCCTTCCTAGAGCAGGGCAGTGCTGGGCACGAAGAGGCTTTTGGAGCTTGCAGCAGCCACTGAAGATGCTGACCTGGTGCACAGCATGAGGGGGCTTGGAAGACTTGTGATGGGAGCAGCCACTGGAGCCTGGTCTGCTACTCAGGGCAGAGTCCTGCTTCCATCGTGCCCCCCACATGGTGAGGTACACTGGGGACAGGCCTCCAGAGCTCCCTTCAGGCATCCTGCTTCCAGCTTCTCCAGGGACCCGGCCAGGGAAGGTGAAGCATGGCTGATCCCAGGCAGGGCTGGGAGAGGCCAGTCAGCCCATGACTGGCTGGGAAGCTCTGGAGACTCAAGTCTCCTCCTAACCACAGTTTGGCCAGAGCATTCCCAGCTCTCTGGCAGCCAGAAGCTCCTGCATCGCTCTTTGGCACTGCCTGTCACTCCCACCAGGGCAGGGATTTGTGCCAGGAAGTTAATTATCATTGAATCCCCTCATCCCTTACAGATAACCTCTGGAAGAGGGGATAGGCTGGGACTGTGCATTCATCACCTGCCATCACCTGTGGGACTTGATGCCAGTGCAGATGGCATCAGTGTCCTGCATCACTAGGGACATGGAGGACCCTGTCTGTGCTCTCTGGCTTCAGGCACTACCTGGGAAGGAGATGCTCAGTGGGCATCATGCAGTCCTGCTGCAGGACAGGCAACACCCTGCTGCAGCATGTATGCACCATGCTCAGGCTGATGGCCCTGCTGGAATACTTGCTGAGAGAAACGGGCTGAGGAGTGTGCCATGCACAGCAGAGGGGAACAGCAGCTGGAGTTTGGGACTAGATAACCAGAGCCTTGACATGGATTGATGCTCTCTAGGAGAGAACACAGCTTTGCTGGTCTGTGCTGGGTGTCCAGGCTCTGGAGCAGGAAGCCAGGTGGCTGACTGAGGACAAGGACACCTGGAACGGGGGTATCCTCACTCAGATGTTAACCCAGATGTGGCTGACAGGAGAGGGAGGGTGGGAAGAGAGATGTCACTGCAGGCAGAGGTAGCCATGAACACAGGCTATCTGCTATCTCCTCTCTCACCTATTTTGGGACGCTCTTGGTCCAGGGAGGATCTCAATCTCCAGGAAGCTCAGCTCCCACAAAGTGCATGAACCAAGCCTTTTCTGGAAGACTTCACCTGATGCTGGCTCTGCTGTGTGTGGGTTGTGGCTCTCCAACCCAGCCTCAGGGCAGCACAGGAAGCTGGCATTGCACAGACAGGTTCATCTGTGCATGTAGGAGATAAAGAGCTGTATCCTGCCTGCAGTGACACACATGTACAGGTGCTAAGGACTGCTACACCTCTCTGTGCTCCTCGAGATCATCTGCGTGGATGAGGTTCCTTTTATTTAAAGCAAAGCAAATTAAATCCCAGCAGGATCCCCTTGGGCTAGCCAGGATGCCTGGCTCTGCTTCCAGTGCAGCCTCTCCCTCCAGCAGTCTCAGCCCTTCACCTTCACTTCCCTAAAGCTTGACCACTTTGGAGCCAGGTGCTTGTGCCAGGCCTGGGCTGTGCTGCAGGAAGCAGGGAAAGGCCGCACACCATTCTCGGGTGAGCAGGAGCAGGGCTGGATGGGACAGGCGACCATGATCCCCTTGTGGTATCACAGCTTCACATGGGGCTGGACCCTGGGCCGTGGGATCCAGGCACAAACAGGAAGCTGAGCTCTTTGGGCCCATCCCCAGCTGCCTTGGGAGGCTGCTCATGGCTCAAGGCTCAGACTGGCAACAGGCAGCAGTGGGCAAACAGGCCCAGGACTGGGACAGGGGCAGAGGGGCTGCCCAGGGGCTCACAGGGATGACGTGGTGCTGCTGGGTACAGGTAAAGCCTTTTGATGTTATCCATGCATGGTAGGGGAGGGCAATGGGGACAGAAAATCTGCAGCAGAAGCTTCTCCTTGCAGAGCCTGGCCAAGATGGAGCCAGCCAAGTGTCGGGACAGTGCTGCAGAGTAGGAGCTGCAGCACGTGTGGCCCAGCATCACCACTGTGGGGGGACCCCAGGGCCTTGCCCGGGTGCGTAAGGGACACGGGATGATGTGTCTGTCCCGGCTCACCCACCCCGGAGGGCAGGGAGGAGAGGGTTAATCTGCTCCCTCAGGTTCTCTGCTCTTGCAGAAGACGATGCCACGATGGAGCTCACCCGCCTGCCTGCCGCCTTCCCCCTCCCTCCTCGCTGCCCGTCAGAGCTCTGAATAGGGAATTAGTTTTGCCTGCATTTAGACCTCTTAATTAGCTATTCTTTTTGCTGGGCTGGGGAAGAGGAGGGGCGAGAGGAGACCCTCACGCACCCCCAGCTGAGCCCTGGCCCCGCTCCTGGAGCAGCACAAAAGAGCCCAGCAGGCAGAGCCATCGGAGGGCGCTGGGGACGCCAGGACCTGTCAAAGCTTGTTTCCCACCTTCCAGAGCCAACCTTTTCTGTCCCAGCCAGGAGACAGCCTGCCTTAATTGGGCTGAAAATCTAATCATTTGTACCTCCGGGCCTGGGAAGGGGGCAGGGAGGGTGAGTAGAGCCTGCAGCCCCGGAGCGGGGCAGGGCAGCTGGGCGAGGGCTGGGAGGATGCAGGCGGAGGGAGGAGGGACCGGAGTGAGGAGGACGAGGGGGAAGCATGTAATGGGGAAAGGCAGGATGGAGATGAGGCAGGAGAGGGTTGAGCTGAGTCTCAGGAAGTGCACAGGCTGGTGAAGGAGCTGGGAGGACAAGAGGATTAATCTTTTTTTAAGAAGTAAATGAAAAGTAATTCTTTCAGAAAGGAGCGAAAAACAAAACCAGAAGTGAGCAACTGAAGGGTGGATGGGGAAAAGAGCAGAAAACCCTGAAACCCCCACTTTTCCTGATCTCTGACTGCTCTGAGGCTGCACTTGTGGTCCTCACATGTCCCACCAATATCTGGAGCCTGAGACACTCCTACATGATGGATGTCACAGGAGCCCACGCTCCCATCTCAGTACCTGCTTTCTTAAATGTGGCTGTGGCACTGCCCTCCTGCCCTTTGGCTACCAGAGACTTACCTCTCTCACCTCAAAACATGCACAAGCCTTGCCTGAAAGAGAAAAGCAGGTGAATCTGTTCCTGGGAACAGCCACGTGGCTTCTGCCATTGCTCATGTCTGTGGGGCAATGACTGCTCCAGCATCTGTGCTCCGGCTACATTTCAGCTAAAGGCTTTCCGGAGCTCAGGCTGCCCATGCAGCCTGTGATACTGGGGTCTGGAGGTGCCAGCCAGTCTGCTGAGCTGTGTTCAGCCCAGTCCCCGTGGCTAAGCAACCCACCTGGTACGTGTCAGCCAGGTGGGCAGAGTGATGACCAGGTCCCTTGCATCTTGCCAGTGCTGCTCCTCTGCTTACACCATTTACACCCTTCGTGCTGTAAGCACCTTTACACTGCAGCCAGAGGCCTCCCTGCACTCTGGCTGGCTGGTTTCAGTGGGGCAGTGGCAGAGGACAAGCCTGTGGGCAGGGCCGGCATCCCACTGCTCTTGTCTTTCAGCACGGTTTCTGCAGGACTGGAGGTTTTCACCAATGCTCTCAAACCACAGTCCTCTAACTGCCCTCTGCTTAACATGTGAACACTTTGTGTCTCCAAAGCAACACCCTCAGCCCAGTGTTCCAAGTGTGCATGGTCCCTCTCCTGGTTTTACGTAAAGAAACAGCATTCTCCCCACAGCTCCTTCATTAGCTCCTCTGAACTTCAGGCCTTATTCCTCAAGACTTTATTTCCCTTAGTCATTTCTCATCTTGGCTTTTTCCTGAAAACCAAACCCCAAGGCCAACGTCTTTACCAGAATTTTATTCCTTCTCCTTCCACAGGGGATCCAGACCTTGGAGCTAGTGCAAGGGAGGGCGAAGGAAACACCCCAGCGAGGAGGCTGCGTGCTGTGGCTCTGCCCCATCCCATTGTCATAGTTTTGTGTAGCTGGGTACTGGTAGGGAAGGGGGGGCTGCAGAGATGGCTGCTGTAAGAAGCAGCCAGAAGCTCTCTGCAGGCCCCAGAGAGTAAACATCAGCAGATTCAAGGCCAGAGTTGCTGCTGACCAAGGCCGAGCCCATCAGCGATGGTCACAGCACCTCTGGGAGTCACACTGAGGAGAAAAAAAACCTGCAGGCAGGGGCATTTTGCCCCCAGAGAAGGGAGAGAGAAGGTGTAAAAAGCTGTGCAGGCACCAAGGCCAGAAAAGAGTGGGGAGGAGGTGTTCCAGGTGCCAGAGAGAAAGATGTCCCAGCAGCCTTTAGAGGCCCCACGCTGGAGCCTCTAAAGGCTCAGACCTCACCTGCAGCCTGTGGAGAGGCCCCACGCTGGAGCAGGGGGAGACAGACAGGAGATGCTGTGACCCACATTGGAGCAAGGCCCTGCCAGCACTTGCAGCCCGTGGAGAGCGACAGAGACACAGATGAGTGAGGCAGAGATCCATGCTGGAGCAGGTTTGCTGAAGGGAGGCTGGTGACCCCGTGAAGGACTGGGCCTGAGAGACTGAGAGACATTCTGTGATTGATGACTGCACCCACAGCAGTGACCCACACTGGGGCAGCTGGGGAAGAGCTGAAGCCCTGTGGGAAAGGACTCACATTGGAGAAGGTCGTGAAGGACTGTCTGCCATGGGTGGGAACCCACAGTGCAGCAGGGGAAGGGGGTGAGGAATGAATGCCCCCCCAGCCAAGAAGGAAAACAACTCGTGAGGAACTGACCCAAGCCCCCATTTCCCCAGTCCCTGCCCCTCCCTGTGCCATGTTGGGGGGAAGAAGGGAGCAAAATCCTGACTAAAGTGCAGTCTGCTAAGAAGGGAGGGGTGGGGGGAGATGCTTTAAGATCTGGTCTCACTTCTCATCCCCCGACTCTGGTGTCACTGGGGGTGCAGGGCAGGGCCATCAATCAGAGTTTCTTTCCTTTATTCCGTGTTGAGTCTGTTCTGCCCGTGATGCTGATTGCAGAATGATCTCTCCCTGGCCTGATCTCCACTCCTGAGCCTTGCAATATGTATTTTCTCCTCTGTCCAGCTGAAAAGGGCAGTGACAGAGTGGCTTTGGTGGGCGTCTGGCCTTCAGCCAGGCCTAAACTACCACATCCATGCACCAGCCTGCCCACGCTCATGGCACCATGGCCAGTACAGCAGCGGGAGGGCAGCTGGGAAAACTGGCTTGAGCCATGAGCACTGGTCCCCTGTGATCACAAGCAGCAAAGTCCAGCCCGCACAGCGCCTGCTCCCATGCTCTCGGCCCAGCATCCTAAACCGAGATAACAAATGCCAGACTAGAGGGTGCAATTTGATAAGCAGGAGAGTTGGAGGCGTTGGAGTAGCCCCAGACCATGGAGCAATGGTCTGACAAGGTCGCTGACAGCAATGGTCTGACAAGGAATTAAATAGTGGACTCCTTGCCAGGGACTGCTGTGGAGACACAGAGTGAAAAGGGTCAAGAGCAGAGACTTCATCTAAAGGAACCCAGGACAGAGGGAGACACCTGAAACTGAGCCCACCGTGGCTGGGAGGATGTGAAGGACCTCTGGGAAGAAGAGGGATGAGAGAACTTCAGGGAAGCCCCTGAGTGTGCAGGGACTAAGCCCTGTGGGTATGGAGGGGGCAGCAGTGCAACCCAGGGATGCGGTACAGGGAGAGGTTCTGTGACCACAGTCCTGCCATTAGCTCCATAGCACAGCTGTCCTGGGAGGCTGCCAAGCTGGGCAATAGTCTCAGCCCAGGCACTAAGAGAGCACCAGGCAGTGATTCTGCACCAGAAGCACCAGGAGCACCTTGGACCTGCTGGTCTCCAGAGACAGAGATTTTTTTTGCTGGGACCAGGGAAGAGGAGATGCTTAGTGGTACTGTTCCTGGCTGGGCAGGTAGGGAGGGCAAGCCAGGGAGTTGTCTTCATCCTCATCCACCCCAGGAGGTCCTCAGAGCACAAGGAAAGGGCAAGCCCAAAGGCCTCTCAGGTTTGTGAACAGGTCCAGCCACAGAGGACCAGGAACTACTAACCTCCCAGCAGCAACATCTCTGCGCAGCCGTGTGCAGTAAGGAGTGGTTTGAGCCCTGCTTTCAGAGGGCTGGTTTGGGTGAGGCTGCTCAGAGGGCAAAGCAATGCAGGAGAGCACGCATCTGTGTGGAGGCAGCATGCCAGGGTCCCCAGAACACCCACCTCTCTGCACTATGCCATTCTTTGCACAAGGCATGCAGCTGCACAGAGCAGCAGAGCAGAGCCCTGGGCCCTGGGTCAGCTGAGGTAGCTCTGTGCCAGCCAGTGCTGATGACCAACTGCAGGCAGACAGAGGCAGGCGCTCTGCCCTTGCAATACCCTTCCATTTGCTAGCAATTGATGCCTGAGCAACTTCCTGAGCCCAGAGCGGTGTGCGTGCCGGCCCGTGGCACAGCACCGCCAGCCTGCCCTCGGTGAAGTCGTCTCATCTCCTTTCAAAGCTGGGGGTATTTTTGGCCAGCGCAGCATCCTGTGGCCAGCAGGGCTGCAGTTTAATTACACGTGGCGTAGGCTGGTAATGCCTTTGGTCTGCATGGAACTCGGGGCCGGCTCGTTTCATTCATAACTTCTCCCTGCAGCCTCAGCTTCCTGATTCCAGTGGAAATTGGTCAGTGAAATGCTGTGCCTCCCCGTGACTGGTGTCCTTTTAGCTGCAGGAGGCTTTGGAGGCACACAGCCAGGGCTGACCTTGGTGGAAAGCATGGGAAGTTTCAGGGGAGCAGCATGTCCATGCCCAGGAAGGATGGAGGGGCTGGGCTGAGTTATGTTTCTCACTACCCTGCTACAGCCAGGAGATCTGGGAGACTCGTATGGGGCCAAGGAGAGCAATTCATGGGCACTGGGGTTCCTTAGGGAGCTCATGTCACCAGTTGGAGGCATGAAGCACAGGGCAAGGACTCGGTGGGTGGTGGCATAAAGCAGGGTCACAAGAGAAGTGGAAGGGCTGGGCTGGTGCTGGAGCCTGCACTGGAGCTGAGCAGAGCTGTAGCAGGGGAATCCTGGAGCATCCCCTGCTGTGTTGCCCCAGAGTGGGGCTGCCTTGAAGACTGCAGCGATGGGGATCCTCAGGTTATAAACACTGATGTAGATGCTTCTCTTTAATATTGCTACTTGTGTATCAAATTTTCATCTCTTGTGACTAAAGGGGACATGCCACCATACAAGTACTGCTTGAATAACCAGCATCCAAATTCCAGTTTCCAACCTGGAACACAGGAAGATCCATTTGGATATGAGAAAAATCTTCTTCACTGAGGGTGACAGAGCCCTGGCACAGGGTTCCCAGAGAAACTGTGGCTGCCCCTGGATCCCTGACAGGGTCCAAGGCCAGGTGGGATGGGGCTTGGGGCACGCTGGGCTGGTGGGGAGTGTCCCTGCCCATGGCAGGGGGTGGGACTGGAGGGACTTTTAGGTCCCTTCCTGTGATTCTGTGACTCTGATTCTGTGATTCCAGCCAAGCTGAAGAAGAGTTACAAAATGTTACAGACAAGCTGATGAGCTACAGGATAAGATATTTGCTTTTAGTAGGTTATCCCATTCAGCATGTCCTCAAAGCCTGGCTCCAGCCAGGCTCCAGCACGGCCAGGCTCCAGCCAGGTCCCAGTCGGTGCTCCATACCTCCTGGCACAGGTGCAAGAGTCGGGTTTGTGTTGTCTCTTATTTGTGCTATTATTGCTTCTGGCTTTGTGCAGGAGTCAGGAGTGCGAGAACACAGCAGGAGACCTGGTGGTGACCAGGAGGTAACGGGACAAAGACTGTGGACGTCTGAAGGCACTTAGAAGCACGACTGTAAGTTGACTTGGATAATTCAAGTTGACTTGAATAATGAGGAACGTCCTCTGGTGCAGAAGGTCAATAAATCACTCGCTCACTGGACAAAAACTGCCAATCCCCTGCTGGGACCTGGAGCGGCTTCAGGTCTGGGCTTCCCATCAGTGTGGAGGGAAGGGCAGGATCCTCTCATGCAGCAAGTGGAGTTCCTCCTTTCGTCCCTTTTCTCCAGCAAGGAGTTTGCATCCTTTCTGTCCACACTACCCTGCCAGTGTAAGCCCCCAGATTCAGTGTGCTCTAAGTGGTCACCCCCTTGTACCCCTTCCTCACCTTCACTCTCCAAATCGTGCATTCCCCACAGGCAGCCAGGTGCTGGAGCAGGAAGGTCTCTGGACAGGGCTGAATGGAATTTTTTGGATGAATAGATTCTTGCCTTTTTTTTTAAGTGGAGATTCGGAGCAATCAAGTCTTGCCCTGAATTCAGATCAAATTAAGCAAACAGTTTCCTCTGGAGGAAAGGAAAAGTACAGAAAAGTTTAATTCAGACATCAAAAAGCTACATAATCCCTATGAACATCTCTGCCCAGGGGGTGAAGTGGAGCTGGGCACCCCAGGCAGATGCCATGGGAAAGCCCAGTTACAAGGGCGCAGGCAAATTTGTCCCTCCCCAGCGCACTCCCAGCCTCCTGCAACTAGTGCATGTGTGTCCCCCTCCTGCAGCCCATGCCCCGGCCCCCACCATCCTGCAGCAGCCAGCTGCACAAAAGCCACCACTGCTGCTCGCTGAAGCAGGGATGTGAGGAGCACCAGTGTGAACTGGCAGGGTGCTGGGGCTTCCTCCCATCCTTGGGCCACTGCACGGGCAGGTGCTGCCCTCTCTGCCTGCCAGAGTCCATCCCCAAGAGAAACCCCCTGTTTGGGGGGCTCTGAGTGTGCTGAGCCCAGGCTTTTGGTTTCTTTACCAGTTTTTGATGGAGAAATGACTGTTTCTTCCAGCAGAGCCCATAGCCATGGAGAGCCCAGGCTGAATGGCATGAACAGGCGGGATTTCTCACCAGGGAGGAAAGGCACTGAGGAGCCCCAGATTGCTGTGGAGCAGACATTTCACAACTCTCTCTAGCTCCATGTCATCCCTCCCCTCTGCTTCTTTGCCGCCGCCGCCCTCAGAAAACGTCCATCAGGACAAAGGCCACGTCAAAGTGTCAGCAGTACCAAGAGCAGTTCTCCCCCTCCCTTTGTGGTCCCCTCTGGGGCTGATAAAAGGCCCACAGCTTCTGGATGCGAATCCTAGCTGCACGTCATCTTTTGCAAGCGTTTGCCTGGGGTGAGCAGGAGCAAAACGCCGTAGGGCAGAGCAGCAGCTCCTTGCACCCACCAAGGGCTGTGCAGGACGGGAGGGGGAACAGGAGCCAGGCTCAGCTCTGCCGCTCCTGCATTTGAACTCGGTTGCCACTGACTTTCCGGCCGGAGGGAATGACTGACAGAGACTGATGGTGTCTCTGCCTGTGTGTAATCTTAGAGCCGCCTGGATTTGGGAAATCTCTTTCATTGCTTTAAAAAAATAAGCAAGCGACTAGACTGAAGGGTCCCGATTAACTGGGAAAATCTGGGCAAAATGCAAACGGCTTCTCAGGTTCTCACCCCTGCAAAACCCTGCTGCAGGTCCCAGGGGAGGGCAGCCAAGCCCAGCTCAGGCTGCAGCACGGGAGGCACAGCACAAGCCCCAGAGAGGGCCGAATCCTGACTGTGCTGCAGCCATGTGAACAGGTCCCGGATGCAGAGCCAGGGCTTCCCTCCGATCCACCTGGGTCTGGAGAGGTCTTTGAGTGGGGAGCACTTCATACACACTGGGATGTGCTGCTGGTCCTGCAAGCCCTCCCCTGCCTGCTCCTGCCTGCCCTCAATGGACCTTGCTCTGGGATGCTCGTGCCCTCCACCCGGCAACAGCTGCCTTCCTCCTGGGCTTCACACTCCTCAGGGTCTGGAGGAAGAGTTGCAACTGGTCAGAGATGACGTTATTACATTGAATTATTATTCACAGACAGGGTTTTTCAAACAGGAATTTAGGGAGGATTTGGCACCCACCCCCCTGGCTCTGCCTGCTCCCTTCCCACGGGGTCCCTGAGTCACCCTGCCTCGTGTTTATCTCCCCACATCTCCAGAGCATCGTAGGGACAAGTAAAGCTGGAACTGAATCAAGATAAAACAAATACACTGGCAGAACAGAGCTGAAAGAAAGCTGCATGGGTGCAACATACTCCCCCCAGGGGGGTTGACCAAAGCCTAGAGCAAGCTGGGAAGCCAAAGTTCTTGCAGGTTTTGAACCAAGTAGTATGTCCTGAGCCTGCTCTCAGGAAAGCTGGTGTGCTGCTGTGTGCCTTGTGTTAGAAAGACCTTTGTCAAACATCTAACCCTGCCTTCTGCTGCTGAATTTGCAGACTGGAGTGAGAAATGCCAGGTGGAGTGCTGCAGCAGTAAGTTTCCCAGCTGCTCGGTAACAAGGCTGTGGAAGAAAACAGGAGGCCGGAGGCAGCCGGCTGCGTGTGCTTGATTGAGAAGCTGCAGCTCAGAGCTGGTGTGGCCTCCAGGATGATGCTCAGAGCCAGCACTGGCGTCCCCTGTTAGATCATGTGAACTGAAATCTCTTCCATGAGGAGAATGACCTGGACACCAGCAGCCCTGCTCTGCCCCTCCTGGCTTTGGGCAGGCTCTGCCACAGCACAAGGTGGCTCTGTGCTAATCCCTCTTGGACGCTCGGATCAGCCCAGCCATTGGGTTCACTGGGATTTAAAGCCTGGAGGAACTTGTCCCTCACGATGCCGGTGCACAGCCAAGTCTACTCGTGTTGTGGGGCAGGAGGGAGAGGTGGATGGAAGGAGAGCTCCACAGCAAACGTGTCTCCCTTGGGGTTAGCGCGAGGCTACATGCTGACACAGGATCCCATTCCTGTCCTGTGTCAGCTCATGCCTGCTGCTGCCCTCCCTGGGCTTCTCTCGGGCAGGGACCCGTGTCACTGCGGGGAGAAATGTCCCCATGGAGCTACATGGGACAGGAGGAAGCAAACCCAAGGACCTCTGACTGATCCTTGCTGTGTAGCACAAGTACCACACTTTGGTAGTACTAAACCTTGCAACCACACTCCCAGGGTTGTTCTGACCTCCATGGACCTTGGCTTAGTGGGCAATGGGCCCAGCTCTTCAAAGAGCCTGAGGTCCCTAGCTCCTGGTGATTTGAGCTGCCTGGCCCTCCTAGCCCTGCCCTGCTCTGATGCCCCTGCTGTGAGGGTGGGCAGTGCTGGCAGAAAGAGATGTCCTTTCTTGGGGGACTCTATGGGATGTATCCTTTCAAAGCTGGCAAGCAGGTCAGAGTGGCTCTCTAAGAAAGACCAGCAAAGGCTGTGTCTCCTTGTGAGCTTGGAACAGGGTGCTCTGAGACCCCGCAGTGTGCTGAAGAAAGGGGCACAAGCTGCCCCCTGCCTCAGCTGGCAAGAGAGTCCCACAGGCAGGGCAGCATCACAGCATGGTTATGGGAGCAAGTGTCTTCTTCCTAAGCCCACCCACTGGGGCAATGTGTGAAGATGAAAAAAATCAAAGAAAATTAAAAAACCTAGAAGATGGGAAAAAAAACCCGACCAAAGAAGATGGAAAAAATGTGTCCATACACATTTCCCTTCAGTGCAACTCCTAAGATACCTCCTCCCTTTGCCAGGGGAGGATGGAGGATGCTTTAGATGGCACTCTGGGGAGAAGAGCTGGGCTGCAAATGCAGTGTGGCAGGTCACCCAGGTCCCTTGGCAGAGGTGTCCCAGCGTAGCAGTGCTGCTGGCACAGCAGCAATTCAACCTCTGTGGAGCTGAGTGTGGGTGAGTGAACCCCTCGAGTACCCCCTGTGCACCCTGGGGGTGTCAGCAGCCAGCGCTGAGCCAACAGCTGCCCCCTGAGCTCACTTGGGTCCCTCCATCACACACCAGTTAGAGCCACACCTTGGTTCCCCTGGGACCATCATCGCTGTGGTGCTGCTCCCTTTGGCCTCAAGCTCATCGTGGCAGGACATGGGCTTGCACCTGGGCAAGACCCTGGAGCACGCTGGCCCAGGGAGGGAACCTGAGGGCAGGTAGGGATGGCTGGGACCCAACCTGCCAGAGCCCTGTGGGAAGGGGTGCTTGAACCAGAGCTAGGAGAGGCAGCAAAAGGAAAGCGCCTGCTGCGGGGTGACGTCTGTGGGATGACACATGGGGAGCAGGCTGTGGATGGGCTGTAGCAGGATCTTTGTCCTGGCTGCAGTTGGAGGACACTCCTCGTAGCTGTGCTGGGCAATGGCTGGGTGCTGTGTGGGGCTGCTGCTCATCTGCTTCATCTGCACAGCAAGAGTTCCCCTTGCCAGCTGCCAGGTGTCCCAGCCCTTCAGCGTGGCACTGGCCAAAAGGCTGGGCTTGTCACAGCGGAAAAGAAGGAGTGGAGAATCTGGCAAAGTCTTGTGTCACCAGGTTGGCCAAGGGCTGGGCATTTGGGCTTGGTTTACACCAGCAGCTGCACGTTTTTCCCTGGAGAGGGGCTCGGGAGTCCCTGAGCCAGAGCTTGGTAGCCACCCTTAGTGGAGGGCCATGTCCCCAGGGCACGCTCTAGCCCTTTTATTCAGGACATTTTCAAAAAATAGCTGCCCAGAGCAGTTCTCTCTGCCTTGGACTAGTGTTGACAGCAACTGCCACGTACAACATGACGTGGCAGCATTGCTCTGTGTCAACACATGTGGTGACAGATGTATGCCAAGCGGGTAGAAATCTCAGAGCTCCATGTTGTTGTTTTTTAACATTGGCGGCTGTCCAGGGATCATTCCTGGTCTCTCTGCCGAGGAGCATTCCTCCAGGGTCCTCTGGGAGAGGAGAGCTCGCCCTGGCAAGTTTTCGAGGACTCCATCGTGACATCTTGGCTTCTGCTGAGCCCCTGGGCTGAGTGGTGGACACTTCAGGCTGGACGGGGGGTCAGGAAGATCAAACTGCTCCACAGGAGATTTTCCTTCGGCATATTCCCTTGCTGGGGAGCGAGATCCCCTGCACACACTCCCTGGCCCTCGATGACCCATGTGTGTGAATATTTACAGGGTGAACGACCACAGAACTGCTGATGGCTGCAAAGGAAGAACTCTCCTTCTTCCCTCCTGCAATGCCATCGTGTGAGCAGCAGGAGCTGGGTGGAGGACATCAGCCTAGTCAATGCTGTCCATCAGGTGGCAAGTGTTGGAGTCACCATGAATGGACTGAGACCAAACCTTCTGCTCAGTGCAGCCTTCTCCACCAGCCCGGGCATCACCTGTCCCAGTTGTCTAGGCTATAGGCCACAGCAAATTTGACATAATCAGCCGTGGGCTGGAAGGGAAGAGGGAGGAACACCCCCCTCCCTGGACTTCTTCACGTGTAATAGCGATAGGGTAGGTTTTTCTGAAGCACTTAGGACATCTTGCACTACTGGAAAAGCGCCAAGGTTTGGGCAGACTATTAACTGGAACCGGTGGAGCAATTTCTGGGCTCTCAGGGACAGCAGAGAAACTGGGGGCTGAGGTCAGAGGTATCCAGTATCTGCAGAGCAAGGTGCTGCAGCCGATGCACAGCACAGGCATCTGTGGTGCCAACACCAAAGGACCAAGTCCAGGCAGCTGATGGGGACTGTAAGGTACAGCTGCACAGGACACAGAGACATATATAGGAGGAAATCGGTGTGGACCATGAATGGGTGAGGCAGCGAGGGATGGGGCACAACATCACAGTGCCCAGAGGAAGAAAGCCATGAGGAGCTTGAAAGGCAGAAACGTACATCATGATAAGGACCAAAAGGGGTGCCAGGGAGCTCAGAATAGGGAAAACACCCTACTCAGTATAGAGAAAATGTATTTCTGAGGCACAAGTAATCCCCTCTCCTGAGCTTCAGGGATGCTTTTTCTTTCCCATCAACTCTTTGGCACATTTAAACTTGGCGCAGGGTAAGTTCTGGGGTGGTGCCAAGCTCCCAGGACCATGGCTATGAGGTGTCCCTGGGATGCTGCTAGCTCAGCTCCTCAGAGGAGACCTTTGGCAGATAATCCTCCACCAGCGAAGGGCAGCACTGGGCAGCTGAGGGGTTTTGTTGTGGCTGCAGAGGAGGGAGCTGGGGCTGAACAGTTTTAAGCCCCTAAAGCAGAAGGTGGCTGGAGTGACCTTTCATCTCATCCCATTTCTCTTCCCATCCCATTCCTGATGGGAAGAGCAACCTGTGAGCCGGTAACTTCACTAATACCAGGACTACAGAACTCCTTACAGAGATGAACCTTCAGTAGATCTGTGACAAAAATGAGGAACACTCTGTGTGCCCATGTGTCCCCACGTCCCATTCATTGATCCTTACAGCAACATCTTTGCCCCAGGGCAACCCGTCTGCCTAGAGACAGCCGAGTTCAGCCCCTGGCCTGTACTGGGCAGAGGGGAGAGCCCTGGGCAGCTGCGTGGCCCTTGCTATATCCCTTGTCTTCACCAGGATTTGGGGCCAGACGGGCACTCTCAGCATCTGAATCCTTCCTGCTCGCAGAGGATTGCAGGGAGCCGGGGAGCCCAGGAGCTGCTGTGGGAGGCTGCTCCATGGACCCCTGCCAACCACTTGCTATGGCATACTTTGGGAACCGCTCCTTTAGACACACTGACGAGAGCAGGGTAATGTGTTTCTACTGGAAAATAAACATATCTCTAATGAAAACCTGGTGCACCATAGTTTAGTCCTATATTTTTTTGGTTCCTTAAGTGAAAATTAGGGCTTTTGTCTTGTCAGACCCCAGCCTTTCCCCATGCTTGCCATGCCAGCCCATCAGCATTATTTCTCAAGCATAAAGAGAGCCTGGTAAACTTTAAAAAAGCAAAACCAAAAAACATCAAAACCCACCAAAAGAGACAAAGGATGTTTGGTTGGGATTTAGGTTTTCTCCTCTTCTCTCCTCTCCTCTCCTGTCCTCCACTTTTTAGGTCACTTTTTAGCCCTCCAAGAGTGGGCTTCCCACTCTCCTAGATTGGGCAGGAGGTTTTTCTGTGGTTCAGGTTTTGAAGCTTCTGTGGGTACAGCTGAAGGACTAGGAGTGACTTCATAACACAGATAACTTTGCTCTGTATCTTTTCCCCTGGCTGGGAGCTAAACTAGTGCCACTGTAACGAGCTGAAAGATAAAAACCTTGTCAGTTGAGTAACTGTGTTGCTAAGACAGTATCACCGATGTTTTGCTGCTAGTCGGAATTTACTCGCTTGTGGAGCCTTCCAGCAAAAACAGAGTAGGCACCACCTAAGTTTCAGATGTGAAAGAGAAATGCCCTTTTCCTTTTGTCACAAATGTTTGGTCTTCTTTAGATGGCAAAAGGATGCCAGATAAGGGAAAGAAACGAAAATAAGCAGTTTGCCACCATTTCAGCCCAGAAGGTGCCTTTAGCATCATGCCTTTCTTCTTAAATGGAATTATTTTGATAAGGCTTTTCTGTATGTGAGATGTACCCTTTCCAACTTTAAATCCTTTAATTAAGGGCTAGATTGTGAGTTGGGCTGTGTGCCCACCATGAGCAGAGGGAAGGTATATGAATGCATAGCGCTGCTCGGGCTCAGTCCACTCACACAGCCAAAGCAGGGCTTTGCCCTAGCACCTCTGGTCCTGAGGAGAAGAGGAAGGGACTGGAGAAGGACCCAAGGACCCTTTGGCTGGTGGACACCGCAGATAGAATTAAGCCTTAGATTTCTTGCCTGGGACTTGTCTCTATTCCCCATTCCCCCTTCTGTTCAGCAGAACCCCAAAGGTGATGCAGTGCAGTGGCTAGGACAAGAGCACAGTGGTTAGCCCGCCATGGGGTGCCCACTAGAAAGACTGGGAGGGTCTTACAAGCCCCTTGCAGACCTTGGTGCCCCTCCCCCCACCCCTGCCCACTGCCCCTGGGATGTCTCAAGCACCATTTTCCAGAGATCTTGCCTCCCAAAGGGGAAACCCTCTCCGGCCCACCCTGGAGAGCCTCTCCTCTCCCACGGGGGACCTGTCGAAGCGACGTGAGCGTGCCCAGAGCTAAGCCATCTTCGCCTGGCGCAGGATGATTAAGAAGCATGTTTATAAAGTGCAGGAGACAGCTGAAGGAATTAAGTTACTTGAGTGCTTTGGGATCCTTCAGAATTAAAAATGCTGTATACACGTCGGATTTTATTATTACAATTACAGTCAGATGTTAATCCCCTCACCGGGATTTGCTAAGGCAGCAGTGCCAACAGCAGTACATCTCGCTGAGTAATTGCCCCGTTCCTGACTCTCCAGTGTCTCTGCCCTGAGCTGCTTCTCGTTACTGTGTTTGCTTTAATTCTGACACTGCTGAGAGACCCGTGTTTTCCCACCCAGCAGCCAGCAAAGGCAGGGTACACACATCTGCCTGGGCATCCAGGCTGACTGGCTCAAGCATCCCACGATGTGCACTGGGGTCAGGAAGTCGATGATGAGAATGCTCTGCTGATAATCCCCAGTATGGAGGGATAATGACACACATCTCTTTTGCAAATTGTTTTTTGAGATCTAATGATAAAAGAGCTGGGGAATGGTGTTGTTTCACAGCTCTAATTGCAGAGCGTGTGTGAGCCAAAAGAGTGAAGAGAAGCCCAGAGTTCGGCAAACCAAGGATAATGAGAGCAGAAACACAAGGGAAGAAAAGGCTGGATGTGTTTAAACCTCACACTTTACTCCTGCACTGTGTAAATAATCAGGACACGCTGAGACCAGCTCCTGAGCTGGGGCAAAGCAGCTCATCTCCCTGAAGCCCAGGGGATGCTCTGACTTTATGCAGACTTGGGACTGGATCTCCAACCTCTCCATTTTTTTGGGGGGGGTGTTGTCTGCTTTGCCTGTCTGAACCCGGTTTGGCATATCTGGGGTAACAAAGGGACAAAAACTGGGGGAAGCACTGCGTTCATCACTTTGCCAAGTGAAGGCAGCTCCACACACGCTCGGTGAGCACCGGTGGGGCACTCCTGGCTGGTTTCCTGTTGCCACTTCTGATTTGCTTGGTGGGTTGTAAGCACATCGCGGTGAGAAATCGGCCCCATGATCTACCTCATTCCCTCCGCGCCCTGCCTTGGCCCCAGTGGGTAACTGGTTATCTCATGCCTTTGGGAGGGAGTGACTGGCATGGGCAGGAATGTTCTTACACACTGTCAGCCTGGAGGAACCAGCTGTGTGTCCAATTTCTGGACATGGTTCAAGTGTGAGCTCAGTGCTGAGCAATGTGGAGGTAAAGGAGGTGAGAAGGGTTTGGGTTTTCGCTGTGTTGACACACACCAGGCTCCCACCCCCTTTGCCTCAAAGGTTATGGGTCCAGCTCTCCACCAAGAGATTGATCCCCACGCTGCTGAGAAGGGGGTGAAGAAAGAGCCATTGATTCATCCCGGCTTGCCGTCACACCGTGCTACACTGAGGGATGCGGGGACACTTCATCTCGGGCGAGGGTGATGCTCCTGGAAGGCTGCAGCCTCCCTTGCCGAGATGCTGCTGATGCCGGAGTGCATCCGGTGGTTACGCTCGGTTGTGCTGCCCCGGGGGGTCCTTCTCCGGGAGCGGCTGCTGGGATACGATGCCCTACTCCTCTTTTACCTCCGCACGAGGCTGGAAGAGGGCTCTGAAGGTGGCGTGGGCTCCCGCGGAGAAGCAGACACGGTGGGGCAGCAGAGCGGCTGAGCCAGCGCCCGGCTACACAGGAGCTCTGTGCCGGTGCCCGGACCGCGCCGGGCCGCTGCAGCAGGAGGATGCCGAGGCCAAGGCAAAGGCTCCTTCTGCCTCGGGGGCCAGCGCTGCCACCCCTGCGCCGCGCCCGCTGCCCGGGTGTTCCCGGCGCCTCTCCGCTCCCGGCCCCGGGGCGGCCCGGCGCCCCGCGCTCTCCCCCCGCCCCTTCCCTCCGCCCGGCTTCCCGGGGCCGCAGGTGGGACGCGCTCCCGGGGGGCGGCAGCAGGACCCGGCGGCGGCCGCGCGGGCGCGGCTGTCACTCAGCGCACGGCGAAAGTGACAGCGGGGGCGGGGCGGGCGCGCCGGGCGCGTATTTAACTTGGGCGGCGAGCGGCGGCGCGGCAGAGCGCGGCGGGCGGGCGGGCGGCGGGGCCGGGGGGCGCCGAGCCGAGCCGAGCCGAGCGGAGCGCCGCCGGGCTGGGCTGCACCGCACTGCACCGCACCGAGTCGAACCGGAGGCGCAGGGCGCGGAGCGGGCGAGGCGCGGAGCCGCGGCTGGATGCGCTGAGCGCGGCGGGACCGACCGGGCCCCCGGAGCAGCGGCAAGCATGGGTCGCCGGGGTTGCTGAGAGGCGGCCGAGCCCGCCCCTGCCCGCCCCCGCCGAGGAGCCGCACGGAGCGGCGGGCGCCGCCGGGGACCGCGCCGGGAGCCGGGGCGCGCCACCTCGCTTCGCCGCGCCGGGGAACACTCCCCCCTCTCTGCCCCCCCCCTCCGCCACCGCCACCACTGCCACCACCACCACCCCCCGCGCCGAGGATGCCCCAGGGGGCCGCGGGCCGCCCCAGCCGCTCGCCATGAGGAGGAGCCCGGCCGGGCCGCGGGCGCTGCCGGCGCCGCCCGCCGCCGCCTGAGCCCCGCGCCCCGGCGGTGCCCGCGCAGGGGCCGCCCGAGCGGGCCGCGGCGCCGTGACCCTCCTCCCCGCCCCCTCGCCCGGCTCGCCCGGCTATAAAGGAGGGTTTTATTCTCGGGCTCCGGTCTCACGCCAAACCCTGTCACACCGTCTAGACGAGCTGTCGTGGGGCTCGGCCCAGCTGTCACCATGGCGATGGAGACGAGTCCGCTGTGAATTTTGGGGGGAGCGAGCGAGAGCGGCGGAGGAGGAGGAGGAGGAGGAGGAGGAGGAGGAGGAGGAGGAGGAGGAGGAGGAGGAGGAAGGCTCGGCCGCCGCCGTGCCCTGCCCTGCCCCGCCGCCGCCCGCGGGGGAGGCACGGACCCCCCGGCGCTCTCGGCCGCGGCTGGAGCCGGCCCGGCGGGGAGCCCCGGGGAGCCAGCGGCCGCGGGCGCGGAGTGAGCCTCAGATGCGTCTGTCACACAACCCCGGCCGAGCTATTTAAAGTAACGGGCCTCGCCGGACTTTTGTCTCTGCCTATTTATGAGTCCCCGGGAGCTGGCAGGCGCCGCCGGGCAGCGCTAGGAGCCGAGCCCGCAGCGCCAGCCCCGCGGGGAAGCCAGCGCCGAGCCGGGGCCGGCGGGGGCCCGCCCGGAGCATGACGGCGATCCGGGCGCTCCTGCTCTGCTCCTGCCTGGGGCTGCTCCGACCGGGGGGCGGGCAGCCCTTCCTGCGGCTGCGACCCTCGCCCAGCGACAACCTGCCCGTCAAAGACATCGTGGAGCACCCGGATCCCGAGTACGACCCCAAGGAGCAGGACCTGGACGAGAGGACTCTGAGGAAGAAACTGGGCAGCCATTTCGACCCCGGTTTCATGGCCGTGGCCGTGCCGGGGCCGGCCAACGCCTCGGGCGCCGAGGCGGCGGCGGCGGGGCGGGGGCGGGCGGCGCTGCCCGCCGAGCTCCGGCGGCTGGAGCTGGGTCCGCCCCAGGGACCGCGCCTCAAGGTGGGCAAGAAGGCGCGGCGGAAGGTGCTGCAGTGGCTCTGGGCGTACACCTACTGCCCCGTGCTCTACACCTGGAAGGACCTGGGCGTCCGCTTCTGGCCCCGCTACATCAAGGAGGGCAACTGCTTCGCCGAGAAGTCCTGCTCGCTGCCCGAGGGCATGTTCTGCAAGCCCGTCAAGTCGGTCACCAAGACGTTCCTGCGCTGGCACTGCCAGGGCTGGTCCAGCCAGAAGTACTGCACCTGGATCCCCGTGCAGTACCCGCTCATCTCCGAGTGCAAGTGCTCCTGCTAGCCCCCCCGGCCCCTTGCACTGCCGCCTCTTCTCGTCTGGATGATGATTATACTTGTTTTGGGGGGGTGGTGGGGGGTGTTTGGGTGTTTTGGGGTTGGTTTTTTTTCCACACATACACACCCCTTGCCCCAGTGCGGGGAGGGGGGAGAAGAACCAGGTATTTTGGGTGGGGTTTCTTGATTTGGGGGGTTTCTTGGGGTTTGGGGGTTTTGGTGGGGTTGGGTTTTTTTTGGGTTGGTTTCTTTTTTTTGGACTTACTTTAATGTTATTTTATTTGAAAGGGGAAAAGCAAACCCAGGAACTGCAGGGCAGGCCAAAGGCACAGTAAAGCACTACAATCAGATGTCTATTTTTATACGTATATAGCCTTCTAACAAAAGGAAAATAAAAAAACTTTAAAAAAAAGAAAAAACAGAAAAAAAAATTACCAGCCGTGTAAATAGAGAGATTTTAAAGGAAAGGGGGGAAATTGCAGCTGTTTTTTATTATTATTATAATTATTATTGTTATTATTATTATTTTAAAGACATAGGACCACATTTTAAACCCATCCCCACAGAACCTGAGCATTTCCCTGCTGAAGGGAAGGGCAGAAATTTCCTGTAAAGATGATTTTATTGAAAGGAAAGGGGGGAGGGGGGGGTAAAAAAAACCAAAAACAACGGCAGCATCCCCGAAGATGGTTATTTTTCTGTGTTTTGGGTTTTTTTTTTTTTGTCTTCAGACCTTGTCACTGATGTTTGAACTAATTTGCCAAGCTCTCTAGGGTTTTGTTGTTGGTTTTTTAAGTGTATAACAATTAATTAAGGAGGAAATTTTAAAGAAAAGTACAATTCTATGGAAGAGTGGGATCGTTTTGTTGTGTGGGAATACATATAGTCATGTAGAGATGCTAAAGGAAATTTTCAGTGTACAGTTTATTTATTTTTAACATTTGTGTATAGGAAAAAAAAAAAAAGCTAGAGATTATGCCAGAAACTATTGGAAATGTTTACTTGAATATTCCTTTAAGAACATATCAATGTAAATATGAGCTATCACTGATCAAAACATTTTTAGCAATAAACTCTATCTTTGAAGAAAAACCCCGTGCTGCACCCCAGCTCTCTGGGAGACGAGCGGAGACTCAAATTCTTGCTCGGAGCAGGTGATGAGTAAAGGGCTTTGGCTGGGCCACACTGGTGTAAATCGCAAGATGCCCTGAAGATTGGTAGAGCTCCACTGGTTTATGCCTCTCTAGGATCCCGCTTTGGGTTTTCTTTGCGTATGTAACCTGCTGGGGAGGAAAAAAAGAGATTGGAGGTGGCTTGTAATGCATAAAAGAGCTGCGCTTTCCCAGACAGGAGGTATCATCTGAAGTCCTTGGGAGATTCCTGCCTCGTGTCACCCATCCTGGGCTCCTGCGTGCTCTGTGGCTCTTGGATTCGGCTCTCCTGCGGGCAGAGGAAGCAGCTGAGGTTACCGCCCCGGCCATCAAAGTGCCTGACACAGCTCGGCAGCCCCGTGTGTGTCAGAACAAATGGTTTTTCTCAGCTGCAACCACCAGCCCAGGAGGGAAGGATGGAGACGAGCCTTGTGCCCAGCCCTGCTGCCACGACGCAGCCCAGGGCTGGCATCTCTGCCCCATGGCGTAGCCGGGTGCGTGTCGGGGTCAGGAGGAAGCGCTGATTCTGCAATGGCACTGCGCATCCTCTGCTTGCCACCCTCGTGTGCCAGGGCCGGCGGGACCCCTGCTCTCCCGATGGAGCTCATGGAGCCAGGGCAAGGGAGAGACGGCACTGCTCCGCGCAGGCAGGCTGTCGGCAGCTGAGCTGGCTCTGTTGAGCGGGGGCACTGGCAGTGCAAGCCCGCTCCCGACGGAGATCTGTCTGTCTGTCATGCAGCTTGGAGCAGGGCCCTGACAGGCTGCCAGGCCGTCCCCCTGCGTGCTCCGCGTGGGCTGCCGGTGCTGGAGAGGAAGGTCTGGACGTTCCCTCCGGTGTCTGAAGTGCGCCCGGCATCCCCAAGGGACAAACTGCTGCTGAAGGCCCTTGCCAGTGAGGAGCTGTGCTCCGCCAAGCCGCCTGCGGAGCAGCGGGGAGACCCGTCCCCATCCGTCTCGGTGTGCAGCAAAGGGAAGCAGCATGACACCGAGCCCGTGGGAAGGCACCAGGACCCTCTGAGGGGTCTCACTCGCATCCCTCCATCTTCCTCCAAAGGGATGGTGGCCCTGCAAGCTCCCCTGGAGCAGGCCTGCGGAGAGAGTCCAAAACTGGGAGAGGGCTTTTCAAGCAGGCATGATGGGGATGAGGCGAGAGGGACAGTGACATCCAGCAGCCGATGTCCCCGCAGAGCCCTGCAGCCATCCGCTCGGCCCCACGTGAGGACGCAGGTTGGCCTTTGCGCCCATTTGTCAGCGAGGGACCGCGGAAGGGCGAGGGGGGGGAATGCGGAGGGCAGGGTGGAAAAGAGACCTTGGAGAAGGCAATGTGCAAAACATCAGGGGCATTTGGGAGAGGAAGGGGAAAGCTCATTTTGCAAGAGGAACATCTGTGGTGTGGGGGCCGAACATCTGTAGGAGGGAGCATGGGGGGAGGGCATTCTGGGAAAATATTTCTGACATAATCCCAACAGTATCTGGTGTGTTGGGATTTGGTTACAAATGGCCCTCTAACGTCTTTGTGCGTTTTGTTCTGCTGGTTCCAGGGGCACACAGAGACCCCTGCTTTGTGCTAACCTGGGAAATAAACCATTCGCTGGGCTCAATGGCTGAGTTCAGTTGCGCGGGGAAGGGGGGGTGGGAACGGGGAAGGCGAGATTTGTGTGAACTCTAGTGAAAACCAGCCTAAAAGCCTCCGTGCCATGTGCTAGAGGGAGGAAGGGGGGCTGCCTCTGTCTCTGGGGAGAACTCAGTGGTCCTGCTTGAGATGACGGCTTGTCTGGAGACGAAAGCATGAGAGTCGAGAGCAGAGGTGCTCGGTGCAGGCAGGGGCTGGGGAGCAGAAGGTGGCCCCACCGGGGCGTGTGCCAGCTCACCGGGCCCTGCCTCACCAACCTGCTGCGGCACCGGCGCGCGGTCACCTCGTGCCAAGGAGCCTCGTGCTCCGCTGCCCCGGGAGGTGATGAGTCGGATGTGTGATGGCCGGGCCATGGGCGTGATGGCTCGCCTCCTCTGCTGAGCCTCAAAGGAGGGAAAGACAAAGGGGAACGAGCCTGGTTCTTTGGTGCGGTTATTTCATTGTCTCCCCAAGCTGCTTGTGATTAAGGGACAAGCTGGGGTTGGGGTGGAGGGGAAAGGAGGCAGAACAGGCAGTACCGGAAGAGCCCCGAGGTGTGGTGGGTGCCAACTTCTGGAGACATGGATCTTTCACCCAGCGCTCTGGGGTGGTGGCCCAGGAGATGGGCCCAGAGCACGGAGGGTGGGCAGCATCCTCTAGGTTGGGTCACACTTGTCGTCACGTGGGCAGGAGATGTGCGTGGCTGCGGCCACACACTGACAGGCATGTGCACGCCCGCTCCTCCCAGGCACCCACACGGTCCCTCGGTTCACCCACTGTTTGCAGGACCACCATGTCCATGCCCTGCAGAGCCACAGCGAGCCACATGCTTTGCAGTCTCCCTTCTCTCCGCTGAGTCTCAGGGCTTAAGCAGAAGGTGGTTAGCAGGAGGATCAGCAGTTTAACCCCCTCTTCCTTCAGGCAGGGCAGAGCGGACATGATGGAGGATGCTACATGGGACCTGATGGCTGCCCCAGGCGCTGCAGGCACACATCCACTGGCACGACAGGGAAGAAAAGCCAGAGCTTCAGAGCTCGCCTGCTCCACCACCATGGGCTCCCTTTGTTGGATCACGTCCGGATCTCTTCCTTGCCGTCTGTACTAAGCCTGGTGTGGAGCAGAGAGCCCCTCTCTTGGATCCGCAGAGGTCTCTGTCTCTTCCTTCTGCATGTCAAGGCCCTTCTGTCACCTGGTAAATTGCTCTCCCATGCACAAACCCCACATTTAGATGCTCTTGTTTGTCTTGGGAGAGAACATGAGCTCAGGATGGCTTCTGACGTTTGACTCGGTGGTACGGAGACACTTTTCCATTTGCCTTTCGCGTCCCGGTTTGGCTTTGACACCAGCAGCAGGTTAACTCTCTTGTCTCTATTGCCAGAGGATATTCCATCTCCATTTTCCTGTGCCGCCTCACCCAGTTTAGCTCTCAGCTAAGGCCATTCTCCAGGAATGCAGTTTCTGTCGGCGCGCTGGCTCTGCCAGGGTGACCCAGATTCACAGGGCCAGAGCTCGCAGATGTCTAATGCCAGCTCTTGAGATATCTGACTCAGGCCTGGGTGATGATCTAAGCCCATCACTCATCGTTCCTAGAAAGGCAGACGAATGGTCTGGAGGCAGTAACTGGCCTCCTCCAACTTTCAAACTCGGGCTAAACTGGGACTTTTCTTAACATGCAAAACTGCATTCATCTCCTCCCCCGGCATGAACTTTCTCTGTCTTCGCAGCCCAGCGTGGCCACCAGGAGCTGGCAGGGAAAGCCAGGCTCCCTACAAGCCCAGCTTGGTCTACCAGCAGGTCCCTGGTAAGCTCATCCTGCTGACTGCTGCTGGCTAGGAGCTCCATGTGACCTGGACCTGCTTCTACCAGGCACCCCCAGCTTCTTGTTCATTGCCGAAACATGCAACATGCTGATGTTAGCAGCACCAGTACAGATCCAGGTGGACCATGCCAACTGCAGGTGTGTCCCATGGGGTATGCAGAGGGGGCATCTTGTCTTGCCATCTCCCCAGGACTGCTGGGAGCAAGGGGTGGGGGGATCTGCTTCCTCTGTGCAAGACCCACCTCAGGCTCCCTTTCTCTCCGCTCCTGTGCTGTTCTCTTTAGCTGCCTGCATCTCTGTGTAAAGTAAACCCAACCACATGCCCAGTTGCTGCTGGTGGAGCTGGGCCCTGACCCCTCGCCAGCATGTGTGCGAGGGGATGCAAGGAGCATCGAGGGCTTTGCCCACTGTCAGTCCAAAGGTGTCGGACCAACAGCTGATTCATCTGCAAAAAATGTGCCTGAGCCTCCCTTTCTCCCCAACCCCCCCTCTGTGATTAAAACCAAACATTAACAGCAGCACCATCCAGGGGACACGGTTGCTCTTTGGCGTTAGCTGCTTGGTGTTCTGCTGACAAAGGTCAGACACCCTGTGAAGGAGAAGGGCGCTGGGAGCCCAGTCAGAGCGGCAGAGCCATGAAGAGCAAATCCTGAGTAGCTGGGAGGCAGCACTCGGGAGCCGACCATTGGCTAAGCTGGCTCTTTCAGGCAGCTGGTGAATGAACCCATTCACAAAACGTAGGGCTAGTTTGCAAACAGCTCAACAGCCTACGAGGGGGTTTGGGGTTTGCACTGGGTGAGTCTGGCAGGGAGACACCCAAGCCCTGCAGCAGACATGTGGCACATGGCTGGTGCAGTGATGCCCAAGCAGTGAATTCAGGAGGAGCAATTTCACCTCTCAGTTCGCAGGCCCTGACGCTCTTCCTGAGGAGGTTCAATGCCTTGCTGAGAGAACCTCAGCTTCCTGCCAAAATCCTGGAGCAGGGAACAGACCACTGAGGGCCCACAGACCACTGTTGGAGCGTGGTAGGAGAACCCCCTCTCCAGCACCACACAAATGTCCTGAAGAGGGAGAGGAGCCCTTGCAGAAGTCCACAACCCCACAGAGCTGGCAGACAGTTTGATGGAAAAGCCTCCTCCTTGGATGGGGGAGCTGGAGGTGAAGGGTATTACTCTGGAACTGCCAGGTCTGCAGCGGGGCTGCTCACAGAGTGCCTGGCTGAGTCAGTCACATCACATGCCTTGTCACCAGCAAACACAGTCCTCAGAAACCAGTTATCTCCCCACATTGGAAGGCAGGGAGCAAAATGACCAGCCAAGCTTGCTAGCCACCCCCGTTAGTTAGGATCTGGACCTTTCCCCCCAGGGAAGTCTTTACAAACCACTACAAAAAGCTGCAGCTTTGGAGCCAGTGCTGCCAGTCCACAGTGAGGACCCTGGGTGGTCTTCAGGATGGTGATTCCACCTGCTGAGCAGCAGCGTGCCCATCCTGCACCATGTTGCAGCTCCTCTGTCTCAGTGTTGGCTGCTCTGGAGGCAGCCTTTGGGAAGGTAGCAGGAGGCAGAGCTGAGCAGCAGGGACTGCTCAGAAAGGAAGTAAAGGCTCCATCTCTGGGTGCCAGGGCAGGACAGCCTTTGGGGAGCAAGCCCTGAGTATTACATACAGGCTTTCACATCTATAGGCTTCTCAGAGCGTTGTGCAAGAACCATCAGATCCCCTCAGAGACTGGCTATGTCCTCAAGCGTTGCCTGGTCTGCTTCCATCCCATTTACTGCCAAAGGACACTTACTCTCCAGGAGATGGTACTAACAAAGGACTGGGCCTCCATCCTTGGCTCAGTTTATCTACTTTATTGGGACAGGGACCATATTTCATCCTGCAGCCTAGATAAACACGAAGCTGGACTTGGTGTTCTGCTCTTTGACCGTATTTTAGGGAAGAGCCTACTTTTGCCTCCTCCAACTGCAGCCAACAATCCTTTTGGACACCTCTTTGAGGCAGAGGCGGCAGCGTGCGGGTCAGTGCGTAGCCGTGAAGCTGGACTTTGCCACTAATGATGAAGGATGCCAGTGAAGGTGCACATAGTGTCGCTGGCCCCAGCAGGGCTGTATCGCCTGCCCGCTGGCCGCTGAACGGGGCCGCGGCATGGTTTCTCACCAGGAACTGCCCCCGCCCAGGCACTGCTGTGGAGGTGAGCCCCAGGGGGACAGGTGACACTGAAGTCAGCAGAGGTACCCCCAGCCCGGGACCGGAGCGGGGCAGGGGTGCCCCTCGCTTGGAAGGCCGGGGCGGCCCGGGGGGAGTGGCCGCGACAGCCCCACGCGGGGGCCGGAGGCTCTGTGTTGGGGGTCCAGCCCTCGCTGGGGCTCCAGAGAGGCCGGGTACATCAGGGGTACATCAGGGAGCGTTGGGGCGCGGCCGGCTCAGGGCTTCCTACTGCCCCGGAGCTCTCAGGGGCGCAGGCCGGGCCGACCGGCCGGCAGCGCCTGCAGAGAAGGACCCTGCCCCGGAGAAAGCGTCCCGCGGCCCAGCTCCGGCGCCTGCCCCGGCCCCGCGGCCTCCCGGCCCCGCGGCCTCGTCTCCCCGGCGCCGGGCCGGGCCGGGCCCACCCCGAGGCCGCCGCCTGTCGCCGCCGCCGCCGCGGGCGCCGTGACCCGGGAGGAGGGCGCCACCTGGCGGCCGCGCGGGGCCCCGCGGGTTCCCCCGCCCCGCCCCGCCCGACGGCCCGGCCCCGGGGGCTCTGCCGGCCGGGCCCCGGCTCGGCCCCTTCCCCCGCCGGGCCCCGCCGGCGCCTGCAGGCTGGTCCCGGGCGGCCGGCACGGCTCCGGGGTTCCGCGGCCCTGTGGATGTTCCGGGCAGGGCCCCGTGCGGCAGCCCGCGGGCTGCCTTTGGCGCCTACGGCCGCTCCTGCTCTCGGCGGCCGCGGGGGCAGCCCGGAGGAGCCCCGGCACCGGCTCACGGCCCCGGGGGAGCCGCCGGTGGCGGGGACGTGCTGAAGCCGTTGTCGGCTGGCGTGGGAAAGGGGCTGGTCCCGCCGAGGGAGCTGCGTGGAGCAGTCCGGGCCCCCCCGGCCCAAGCTTTGAGCCAGGGCTAGGTGAGCCCGGTCTGGGCGCCCTGCGCCGGGCACGCAGCAGCTCTCCGGGACGGCCAGCCAGCACGGACCCCGCAGGCCCGTTGGGCCGCGCCGGCGCTGCGAGAGCTGGCATAGCCAGTGGTGTGGCAGCCAGTGGCCAGCAAAGCAGACCCAAGAAGCCCAAAGCCCTCCATGACTTTCGTCTGGCTGAAGCGATGTTCTTTCTTCTTGAGGAACGTCAGCATGCCTTGAGTATAAAGGCTTCTGACTAAGCAGCCCTCCATCCTCCCAAAGGGAGTGGTGGAAGAAGCACAACCAAAGATACCCTGTGTAGAAGAAAGGAGATACCCTCAGTGAAGTGGGATTCGCTCCATCTCTGTTGCCTACGTGCCGAGTGTCTGTCCACAGTTGTTGTCCTGGTCTAGGTCCAGCCCTGTTGTCCAGCTCAGTTACTTCAATAAGCTTTCAAATTGCTTAACAAATACCACACAAATGTTTCAACCCTGAGAATTTGTACTCTGGGCTCAAAATGTGATTTATCTTCATCTATGCCTGCAAGATTTATCAGCCCCAATTAAAGGAATGGCTGCGCTCTTTAAAGCGCGATTCTAGTCAGAGAAACCAAGTGGAGTCTCCTCTCAGTGAGTAGGACACATGGCCAAACCAGAAGGGAAAAATTGAGAAGCGTTTTTCTAAAAAAATCCTTGTGTTTTTTGGTCAAAAATTTTGAACCGTGGCTGAATTTAGAAACATTCAACCAACTACATAGCAGGCCAGGAGTCAGGAAAGGAATCATGAAAATCCAGTCAGGTTTTTTCTGCTGTTCTTCATCAAAATTTCATAGTTGTGATGCCGTTTTTCATCAAAAAGTGCTGGCAAGTCCTGTGCAGCACATCTGCCTAAGAAAAGCCGCCTGCAAACCTCCATCCCTGAGGATGGAGGGAGATGTCCCTGTGGATGCACACACACACAAGAGAATAAAAGCACTTGTCCTTGTGCTCTGGGCAGGCCTGCTTAAAGCACTGGGCATGAGGGCTTCATCCTGAGCGCAGAGCTCACTGGTAAATATGGCAGTGATTTGTACTAGCCAACACTGCGGGCTCAATGTTCCAGTCGCCACTGTCATGGCTCTTCCTTTCTTCTTGCTGTGACACTGAGCTCTGGAGGGGGAAGGCTGGCTCTGCCATGCCCTGAGAGCTGTTGGAGTAACGCCAGGAATTCCCAATGCTGTGGACAGCTTTGCACTACATGGAGTCTGTTCTCCTCTCTTAAAAGCTCTTCCATTCGATCTCGGAGGTGCAGGCCATGCTCAGGAGTACAAGCACAAAGAAAACCAGCCTCCAACAGGATACAGCCTCAAACCAGGCAGAACAGAGCAAGAAATAACAAAGACAATGGGCCACTGACTAATCATCACTAGGATCTAGAGAGACCAGCTTTGGAGCTAGGTGACATTCAGCCAGAGCCATACACTTAAATGAGTCTTGTCTGGAGGTGGGAAGGTGTGGAAGATGGGTATAGAGACCCACACTGGGTTAGACCAGCCCCAGACACTGGATTTGCTATTGGCAGGAACTTTTTCAGACCAAACTTATCTTGAAAGCACATTATATGTCTATCTGTGCAGTTTCCCATCAAATTAAATTGTAGTCCCCCAAAAAAGTCAGAATGGGTCATTCTAGATGCTTCCTTCAGACAGCATCAGATCCAGTTTGAACCCCCAAACTCTCTACATTCAGATCATGGTGCTGGTGCTGGTCACACAGGGCAAAAAAAGGAACCAAAAAGTCCTTTCAGGCTGGACTGTGGGTGTGAACCTTTCCCAGTAACTGTGATCAGAATGTTTTGTTCCTCATCAGCGTGTGTGGGTCAGTATGTTTTTCTCCCCCAAAGAAAATCCTTGGTAATTAAGCCTTTTCTGTGCAGTGTTTAAGGGTGCATAACAAAAAGCACCCTGGAAGTAGTGTGCCATCAGACCTTTGTAGCTATAGCTCTCAGGGTGGAGGTATGGAACAAAAATCTGACCTTTTATGCCCACCACATTTGAAGCTGGGGGAGTCCCAATTTCAGTCTCAGCAACAAAGGGCACATGTAAGTCTTGATTTAAAAGCTCTGAAATTACTCTCACCATCTCTGGCTGCTTGTCCTCACACAGCCAGTCTCACCTCATCCTGCCTCACCTGGAGCAGGCACAGGCAGCTGGATCCCATCCACATGGATGTCCTGGCCAGCCCACAGCTGAGATCATCAGGACAGATGTCCTGAGGTTGGGGCTCCAGGCACCGTCCCCCTGTTGAACCCGTGTCACACAGCACAGCCCTGCAGCTTTGCGGTCCCCCCACCCCAGGCCTGACCGAGCCTGGTTGTTCCCCATCCCAGCCATGCAAGAAGCAGTACAGGGAGGGAAAGAAGCCACAGGACTGACTCTTTTCCGAGGATGAATCAGACCCACGACAAGAGAGGAATCCCAGGAGGCATCCTTGTTTCCCCTGCCACCATGAGCAATATGTTCTGCAGCCAAGGACCGGAGAGCAAGTCTGTCTCCCTCTCTGTGGTCCCCGTGTCTCACCAGTGATGCCTGGTACCAGCCCTGCCTGTACTCATCCTCTTGGCTGCATCGCAGAGGATGCCAAGCAGCATCCTGCTGTCTCACACACCACTTGGCACGCAGGCAGCAACGGGCTGAGAAGATGTGTGATGACTAGCCTGTGGGGGTTACTTTGCCATCGCCTTTCCAGACAGTTGTAACTAACAAGAGATGATAAGCCATGGGCTGGCAGGTGGCTGCCAGCAAGCAGAGTCCCTGCACAGTGGTTCTGGCACTTGGAGTGCAGCAGGCAATATGCTCTCCACCAAAGAGCTGGAGGTGTGTGTGGTTTTTACCCTGGATGGGGTAGATCACAAGTGTAAAAAATGCTCCTGAAGCTGCCAGCACCTCTGAGACACCAGGTGAAATAAAAGCAGGGTCATGGTACCTGTTATCTGCAGATCAGTCCTGCACAGGTGGGCATGTCTGGGCAGATGTGCATGATCTAAATCACACCACCAAATGAGATTTCCTCCTTAGAGTGTGTGTGAGCTTGGCTTCTGCTCGACATGCTCTCTAAATTGCACTTCAGCCTCATAGCCCCATGTCTTCAGGCAGAGATCTAAGAACTGCAGCCAGGACTCTGTGGGCACTTCCCCAGGACTCTCTGAGCTCCTCAGAAGGTTGACCCTAGGGTGGTTCTTTGTCCTTGGCTTTCCTTAGCATCCCCAGGCCTTTCCTATAGAGGAACTGCTGGAAGTGTGAATTTCCATGCCTCAGGACTGCTTGCCGGAGCACGTGCGAGCCGGTAACCAGTGGAGGAAAGCACAAGGTCCCAGCCCTTGCTCTAGCTGCAAAACATGTCTCCTTCTCATTGCAGTGTGTCCTACTGTGGGATCAGCAGCTTTCCTACTCTCCCATGCCCCATGGTTAGGAGTAGAGCTGTGAGGCCATGAGGACCCCTTTGCTTTCACTTGCACATGCCTGAGCCAGTTTTGCTCCTACCTGTGCTATTTCTGCTTTTTGGACCAGCCAGGGGAGCATCTGATGAGCTGTTTGGGTGTTTGAGTCCAAAGCCTGTGTCCTGGGCTCCAGTTCCCCCAGGTCCGAGCTGCTTTTGACACATCTGCCGCCCAGGGCTGAGAAGAGGTTCCCAGGCCTGCTCAGAAGAAAGCCGCCGCTGCCTGCTTGGCACCAGAGCTTGGACGGGAATTCTCTTGTTTTTCATGAGCAGGCTGAGCGGTCAGCACATACCATGAGCAACAGTCAGAGGAGCAATAAATAGCCTACCCAGACCAGAAGGAGACAACCTGTTCAGACTGGACCACTCATCCCCTGCGCCGGGCAGAATGACTGTTGCTCTGCGTCAAGGTCTCGTGCATGCTGGGGAAAGCAAGCCTCCAGCCTGGGCCAGACTGCACCCAGTGGGTCCTCCAAGAGAGGCCATGGTTACTTCTTCGGTCTGCACGTCCCAGGGATGCTGTAGGCAGCCATCTGGGTTATCCTTACTCTAGTGGGACATTTGCCTCCCACTCCTGAAGCTGTGCCAAGACTCAGATGCCATCACTGCAGGCTGACTGTGGACTGGCTCCTCCAGGGCTGGTTCCCACTTGAGATGACACCCAACAGTACTCCTGCATCCCAGCGAAAAGCCCTGCTTGTTCACCAGGAAAAGGAGAGCTTTGAGGTACATTTCCATAACTCATCCCAGGAAAACCCTCTTTTCCCAGATACTGCTTCTTTGTGGACTTACACCACTGTAAGGGACCAGGAGAGGTCCTAAACAGCCAGTGCAAGCCCATCACTTAGCATTTCCCTTTCTCCTCTTCAAGGTCTACAACAGAAGACGGCGTGAAGGATATTCCTACCACTAGAGGCCAAGCTTTCCTCTTAGTCACCTCATGCAGAGCATCAAATATGGAATAACCAGGGGTTGTAAAGTGCTCTGAACCTGAAAAGTGCTAACTAAGAAAATAAAGCACAACACGAGTGTTATTAATAAATGCCAGGCGCTGTTATATAACTCCTAATCATGAGCTGCGTCTCTTGGCCCCCATTGTTCCATTGTCAGGCCCCATTATCTGGGAACTCTTACCCACCGACCACAAGAAATAGCCTGGGCTCTGTGGGTTTGCAAACTTTGTTGTTGGAAAGCTTTTCATGCAATTGTTTTTGCTTTGTGCTGTTGCCTTCCTCATTGTACAGATGTGGGTGTGTATCACAGCCCACACCCTCTGTCTTTTGCCCCAGGATAACTTTGAAAATGAGCTGATCCGTCTCAGCGAGTGTTTTTCCTAAGAATTCTCCTTAAAAACAACAACATTCAAACAAACAAACAAACAAAAAAATCCCTCATTTTCCTGAAGTGAAGCTTGTGCTGAGGAACGATGCTGGCCTGCAATCCCAGCAGCATGAAGGCTGCACTTTATCCTCAGAAGAGACTCCCCGCAGGACTGGCGTGCCGGAGCCCAGGCCTGAAGGAAGAAGGGAGCGTGGGGTAACTGGGTCTCTGGGACTCCTTCAGAGCAGGGCATCTCTGGTTGCAGGGCTGGGCTATCAGTCCTCCTCCACGAGCTTTCAGCAACCCCAATTCAGTGCTTCTTGTCCCGTTTGCCACAGCCCACCTTGAGGTGGGCTTCCACATGGCTTTTCTAACTGGGAGTCAACCTGAAGCTCAGCTGGCACCGGCACAAGCTTGTGAGTGAGTCTCAGATCTTCCTACCAGCTAATCCAGACCTGTGCTAAAGTTTCCATTCTCTGATGAGGAGTGTGTGGGGTTTGTGAGACTTTTGTGCTGGTCAGTATGAGAACCTCTGCAGTCCCCTCATGGCTTTGCAGGTTGGTTGGGTCAAGGCTGTTCAGGTTTGAAGAGCTGTCGTTTCCCAGGGCTCAGACTAGAACTGACCAACCGAAAAACAGTTTTCTGGTCAAAATGAAAAAATTTACTGAACTTTGTCTGGGTTTGGAAGAGAAATGATAAATCAAACCCAGAAAATGCTGGGCAAGAAGTTTCCGAGGTGTTCAGTTTCCGAGGCCTGTATTTTTGCTACCAACAACATGTTTTAAAAATCAGTGCATTTTTGTCCCTCCTTTTGCTGGAAAACCTGAAATGACACAGGAAGCTAAAAATAGTAACAATACCAAACCAAGTCATTGGTGTTTTTCAATCAGCTCCAATGCAAACTTCAGCACTGGCTCGAGCAGGGTTTGTTATGTTTTTGACCAGGGCCTATATTAGGTTCCTGAATATATCCAACCAAAATGGTCTAGGGAAGCCACCAACCCAATCCTGCATGGTTTTCCCTGGAGCTCATCCAGTGCCTCACACCTTCAAGCAGAAACAACCAGCGATGCTCTCGGGATGGGGACAGAGGTGAGGAGCACCCATGGCAGTGCTGTGGTGTGGTCCCTGGGGTTGCCATTCCTCACCCTCAGGCGACATGTGCTATGGGACACTGTTCTCACAAGACCATCCTTGGTGGCTGCATCTCCTCCCCCGATGAGCCTGAGCTCTCCACGGTGGCTTGTCCTCTGGCCCGTCCTGTGTTTTGCAGCAAAGAGCGGGTGCAGAACATGCGTGGCCACCACCAGGCATCTTCTTGCCTCCTTCTGCTGGTCTAGTCCCAGTGCTTTCCCTTTAAGAGGGAGTGAGACACAGAGGTTGTGTATGCTGTGTGGGGAGCTGGGGCAGCCCAGGAGACCACTCTCCTGGGACCTCTGCATGGCACAGAGACGTCTACCTAACAATTGAGGGAATATTTTCCACCCAAAGAATCCATCTCGTGGTCCCCTCTTCATTTGTGACACAAGGGAAAATGTGAAGCAGCCAAGACGCGTGAATCACTGTCCCAAACAACATATAATGAACTCATAAAATCAAAGGCAGGGTTTGTTTCAACCCGTGCTGCCAGGGCTCCTTGGACATTGTCTGGAATGAATTTAAGTTGTTACAAAACTCTCTGTGTCTCTGTGTGTCTCTCTTCCCCCAGCCCGTCTTTCTTCTCTTCCCCCTTCATGGTCTGCTTCCCTATGAGTGGACCATTCCTTTCCCTCCCACCTTTCCTCTCACCCTCCTGCCTATCTTCTCTCCCTGCTTCTTCTGGTCCCTCCTTCCCAACCATTTGCCCCAGCCCTTCTCCTCGGGTCCCTGCAGCCCCCAGCCCTCCCTGTGGCTGCCAGTCAGGTACCTCCACCGCTTTCCAGACAGACACATTTCCAGGACAGCTTCAGAACAACAAACAAAAAACTCCAGCCAATCCAACAGGGCCTGTACCACCTGCTCAGTGTGACAGGGCCACACCGAGGGCATCCCCAGGCTCTCCCCCGGGGTAGCTCAGGCCCGGGACCATCAGCAGGCTGGGTGGAGAGCTGACCTTTCCAAGCAGTACCGGTGGCTGGAGGAATGCGGCCACAGACAAGCAGCATCAGCTCCACAATGAGCACTCTGGCCATCAGTAGCCCCAGCAAGTGCCACACTGGGGGCTGAGGGCCTGTGGGGGCACCTCAATGAGGGGATCTGGCAAGATGGTGGCAACCATGCTTGGAAAACACCTGCACACACTGGCTTTGGGAGAGCATCGTGCTCCACCCTGCCACTCCTGGGAGCAGGGATGAGCTGCCCAGTCTCTGCTGGGTATGATGGAGCTGGCAGCAGCAGCACAGGCAGCTGGTCCTGCCAGCACATCCATTTGACCAGGTTCTCATGCTCCTTCCGCTGCCTCCCAGGAACTACCTTGATCCCTCTGTGCCTGCCTGTGCACCAGCACTCCCAAAAAAATGGAGGAAATCCCACCACCATTTAAAAAAACCCCAGGGATTTGTTGATATCCAACAAGGTGCTGCTGCTGGCAATTGAGGAGCCCTGGAGCCTCAGGCTTCTCACAGAGACTGCAGGACACAACGGCCCAAGGTGATGCTCAGGCAGCTGCAGTCCCTGCTGGCTGGGGACCTGGGCTGGTGTCTCCTTGCTGTGACTTGTGGTCCCACCAGCAGGCTGGGACCAGACTAAGGACCCCCAAGCCATACCCGAGTGAGCAGCAGAGGCATGGCCTGAGCCACTGAAGCTTTTTGGAATCCAAGCCCAAATCTACCCAAACCCTAAACGCCGAACTGGTTTGGAGCAAACAGGACAAGAAGCCAGATCTCAAGCCCAGCCGTGCCAGAGCCAGACTAGCAAGCTGCTCCTGGCTCACGCAGGACAGGCTCCATCTGCCAGGCAGGTTTGCAGACCTCTTCCCTCAGTGTCTGGCTGGGAACACCCCTGCAGCACCAGGAGCATGCTGTGCTCTGACTGCAACATCAGCAGATGCTTTCTGCACTGCATGCCTGCTCCTCCAGCACTGAGGATGAGGTGTTACCCGCCAGCTGACACAGCTCAGATTCCTCCAGTGCATGAGGACATCACCCAGCTCACCCAGATGCCTGCAGTAAGCCCAAGGTCAGCAGGCACCTGAGTGAGGCTGGGAGGTGAGACCAGACAGGAGTAGGGTCCCAGCACCAGCAGGATGCTCAGGTACCTAATGAGGTTTATGGAAAGAGCTCCTTGTGCTGAAGCCAAGGCTTGCTGCTGACTTCAGGCCGGTGCGTACCGTTTGGGTCCCGAAAAGCAGCACTCAGAGGTCAGATGAGATGTTTTCCAGCAGACATCCTTGCCTGCATCCACATAACCCTGTTCAGCAGAGATGCTGCCGGTGAGCGGCCGTGCTTCCCCGAGAGACCCACCCACGCGTGGAGCACGCTGAGGACCCCGCCATCACCGGCGCAGGCACGCCGGCCACCGCGCAGCTCCCCCCGCCCCCCTGGCTCTCCCCGCCCCGCTGCTGAGAAGACGGATTTAGCCGCAAGTCCCCCAGGGGACGGGAATTTCACGAGTCCGCCGTACCGAGCCATCCGCTCCCGGGCTGCGGAGCCTCTCTCCGCCCAAACCCCGCAGAGCCGGGATGCTCCGGGGCTGCGAGGCCGCAGCTGCGGGGGAACGGCACCACCTCGCGGCTGCCCGGCCGGGGCTGCGCGGCCACCGGCGCCGGTCAGGCCTCGCACCGGAGTCTCCGGCCCGGTGTCGGCGGCTGCTGCGCCTCTGGGACACGCGTGTGCCTTTGCCTGGCGGAGCAGGGGGTGGCCACGGACAGGGGGGGTGATGAAATCCGGGAGCGCTGCGGTGATGCGGGAGTGGGAATAGCTACAGAGGAACCGCAGCGTGGCTGGAAAGGGCTGGGCTCAGGCCTTGCAGCTCAGAAAGCTGCTGAGAGAGGAAAAGGGGTTCACCATCAGCTCCTGACCCCCACCAATGGCCGCTTGCTAGGTCTGGGGACCTGCGGTTAAGCAGGGCACGACCATCACATTCAGCATTGCCCAGGGCAGTGTCTTCACAGTGGCAGTTAGCTGAGCAGGGACACGGCTGTCCCTTCCCCATGGACAGCCACAGGGGATGATGCAGGCCTGGAGGCACACTGGAGGAGCAGAACTTGAGGTACCTGCGCAGATGCAGCTTCCTGGGGGCACAGAGGGTGCTTGCGGAGGTGTTCATCTTCCCTGGCTTCTGCACCCTCCTCCCACAGCAACCCCCAGCCCAAGGCTGGGAAGGATGAAGGCATCAGCACATGGCCTCAGCACAGACTGCTGCAGGTTCAGCATCTCTCCAGCCTTCCCCTGGCTCCTTCGTGCCGGAGTAGCTGCACTGCAAGCCCCAGCTTGGTCTTGTGCTGTGACCTACAACCCCAGCTCTGTGCCTGACCTCTGAGTGGGGTGAGCAGGGTCAGGGCAGGGGAAAATCCACATAACATACTCTGCAGTGGTGTTTTACATTGGATGTTGCAGTGATGTTGCACCTTGTTTCTTTTTTCCCAAGCCAGGCTCATCGCACTCCTTTCAACTGACACTCCCTGTCCTCACAGGGGTCTGGCTCTCGTGTTGCTTATGCTTGGAGATGTGTTTGTGTCAGTGGTGAAATGGCTGGAGTAGAAATGGGACTCAAGCCCCAGATGCTCAGCATTCCCCTGGAAGACAGCAGGCAGAGGCAAAGGTGTGTCTGTGTTTCTGCCTCTGGCAATGCCGTGCCGATATTTTGCAAACTCACAGGGGCACCCAGACCTGAATACCTCACTGGGAGCTGCCCCATCGACCCTCCCAGGTGGCAGAGAAGAGTCATTATGGCACAGAGCAGTCAGTGCTACTGGTCCCTGGGAAAGGCTCCTTTGGGCTGCCCCAGTACCCCCGTGGTGCTCAAACCCCTGGCACTGCCTGCACCTGGACCCCAGGGTGGGAAGTCTCTGTTCTCTGGCCGTGCAGAGCAAGAGGAAGGACCCAAATGTGCCATGGGTGTGCTGGGTCTGCAGGAGGGCTGGTGGTGAGCAGGAGGCTGAGGGCCAGAGGGAACAGACCCCCAAGGGCTGGTGAGCTGCAGGCAAGTCTCGAGCTGGTGGCATGATGGAGCTGTGGCAGGAAGCTTTGGGCAAAGCACAGCCAGAGAGGCAGGGTGTTCATACCTCTCTGCATGTGCTGGGAAGACCATGTTTCAGTTCCTGAGGACAGTTGGAGCGACCTGCACTCCAAAAGGAAAGTGTGGGGACAGACTCTGAAAACAGTGTGGAAATGGAGAGGAGGCAGCCTGGCACAGGAGGGAGGTGAGGTGCAGAGCATCCCCAAGGAGAGTAAATGGCACAGAAAGAAGGGAAAGATGAGAGTTACGTGGTGGCTAAAATGGGGTCCTCTTCTCTCACTGCACTGGGGCAGAAGCCTCCTGGGACCAGCCCAAGGAAGAATCCTCCCTTCTGGCAGCAAACCTCCTCCTCCTCCAGTGAAGAGATTAAAGGAAGACTGAGAGAAGGTGGTAAATAGGGTCTCTTCCCCGCCTGCCCAGCAAGGTGACACTAACCCCCACCTCTCCAAGTCTTTCCTACACGCTGGGATGCGGGGGTGCTGCCTGGTGCCGACACGTTCTCCTTGCTGCGGCGGGTCTGGGAGCCGCGACCGTCCTGCTGCGGGTCCGACACAGCCCTGGGGCGCCCGGCCTTTGCATCACCCTGCCTCCCTACACCCAGCCGCGGTCCCTCACCCCGTGTCCCCACCCCGGCTGCAGCCGGGCAGGCGGGCAGCGACCCGACCCGCAGCCATAACCGGGTGTCTTTTCCGCCCGGGTGCACCGGGGACCGCGTTACAGCCCGGCTTCCCGCCTGCCGGGAGCCGGGCTTCCCTGAGCCGGGCAGGAGCCGCTCGGAGCCTCCTCCCGCGCTGCCCCGCGGCCGGAGCCCGGGCGCGGCGGGACGAGCCCAGCAGAGGGCAAGCGAGGGCCGCGCATCGCCCGGCACGCCGCGCCCCTCGCCCCGGCCCGGGATGCCGGCGGGGCTGGGAGCCCGGGCGGCGGCGGGGGCGGCACCGGGCAGGTCAAAAGAGAAAGTTCTTGGCAGGTCCGGTCCGGCTGCGGGCGTGTGTTGCGGGAGGGGGTGCGAGAGCCTGGCTGCAGGGAGCGGGTGAGCTCTGGGGCTGGGGGAGAAGAGGCTCCAGGGAGACCTTCCCACTGCTTTCCATGTATAAAGGGGGCTTGTGAGACCGCTGGAGTGAGACTTTTTGCCAGGGCAGTGATTTTAAACCAAAAGAGGGGGGATTGGAAATAGATATAAGAAAGAAATTCCTTACAACAAGGCTGGTGAGACACTGGAACAGGTTGCCCAGTGAAGTTGCAGATGCCCCGTCATTGGAAGTGTTCAAGGTCAGGATAGATGGGGCCTGGAGCAATTTGATCTGGTTAGAAATGTCCCTGCCCGTGGCAGTGGGGTCCAACTAGATGATCTTTAAAGGTCCCTGCAAGCCAAACCATTCTGTGCTGGAATAGGCTGCCCAGGGGGGTGTGGACTCTCCTTCTCTGGAGATACTGAAGCCCCATCTGGACGACGACCTGTGTGACCTGTCCTAGGGACCCTGCTTTGGCAGGGGGTCGGATTTGGTGATCTCTGGAGGTCCCTTCCAACACCTACAATTCTGTGCTTCTGTATCTGGCCCCTGGTGCTGGAGCCACAGCTTTTGCTGTGACAGCTCATGGATGTCTGTGTCCTTCCAGCAATCCTTCATTAAATGAGAAGCCTGGCTGGCACCAGACATTGTGCCTTCATATGGCACGAGGAGCGGGAACAGATGCACACACAGAACAGGAGCTTGCAGGACACAGATCTTCCTGCAGGAACACTCTCCTCCTCCTAGCCCTTGCAAATCTGCCCAGGAATTAGAGCAATGCAGGGAGTGTTAGGTGCCCCATTCACAGTAATGTTGGCACACTGAGGGACACTCTGCAGGGGCTCATCAGTCCCATTCTGACTAGAGTTAGTGTCCCCTCCCTGCTGAAGTCCTCAGCGTCTCCTGTCCCCTTGCTTGCCAAATCCAGGTTTTTATTTTTCTCTCAGGCTCTCCATCCTGCAAAGAGGGAACCTGCAGGAAATAGTGGAAATGGGGAAGCGGAAACAGCTTCTACCCTTCTCTGCTGAGCTTTCACTGATGTGAGGCCTGTGGACAGCAGTCCCAGTGCTTCCCTGTAGAGTGACCAGTGCCCCTAACATCATGTTTGGGTCTCAGGACAGGGTGGGTCTGACACCATCCTCTGAGCGTGAAAAGAGCAGCACTCAGGTTGTAGTGACACAACCTGCCAGCTCAGCACCACCCTGGAGCAGCCAGGCCAAGCTGGCTCAGCATCGGAGCTCACATTCATGCTAGACCTCACCTAGAAGGTGAGGAAAACACCTTCAGGCCCATCCCTGGGACAACTGCTTTGTGTCACCTCAGGATCTTGGAGCCCTTTTGCCCCATTGCCTTGGTCATCCCAGCCTGTTCTCAGCCCCTTGCACAAAGTCCCGCACTTTGCTGGCAGTTGCTGGCTTCACTCTGCCCCTTGCTCACATCTGGCTCTGTGCAAGGCACACTCCGGCCCTGCAGTTGCTTCCCCTCTGGGATCTGCATCTGGGCTGCTGGGGCTTTGTGGCTTGTGGCTTGGCCTCCTGGCTCTCCAAAGGCACAGGTCTCCTGGAGAGAGGCAGTGCAGCTGCAGGACACCCACAGCATTGGATTTAGAGAGCCTTGAAGTTCCCCTGTCCATGGCCCAGGTCTCCTCTGCCTGGTCACCTGCTGCCTTTGTCCTTGTTTATCCACGTCCCTGCTGCTGGAGTAGGGGGGGAAACGCATTTTGTGCAACAAGGCTGCGAGCAGCAAACAGCATTTCCCCTGGGACCCGTGGCCAGCTGGGGTCTCCTCCTGCAGCGAGCATCTGCCAGCCGGCTGAGAAGAGCTTCTCCTGCAACCTGCTGCCCTGGAGCAACAGGATATGGGTCTGCCAGGGGGCCAGCAACGCCGGGTGGGGGCCTTGAAAGTAACGGGTGGGCAACTCCAGCACCCTACTGGTATTTTGCCCTTCTCCCCACCTTTTTGGTACCCTGCTCAGCCCTTGCATCCATTGGGAGGCATTTATGGGAATGATGACCCCCAGGGCCAGGCTGGAAGACGCGGGGGGTTGTAGCACTGTGAATACGACCCCACTGAGCGAGGGGATCCAGGTCCGGGTTTTCTGCTCTCCTCATCGCCTCACACAAATGCTGATTAAATTAGTTTCACCTTTTTCCTGCCCCTCTGGCAGGTGGCCTGGGGATGGCAGGGGGGCACAGATCCTCCTGGGGAAGCCCAGAGGCAGATGTGCTGGGCAGTATCTCACAGTGGGAATGCCCCCGTTTCTTTCTTTCTGTTTCCCACCCGCCGCCCCAAAATCAGAGGCCGAGGCCGGTCCCGGTGCAGCAGCACGTGAAAAGCCCCCGCATCACGGGATGGAGCGGAGACTCCGTCCTCCTCCGTAAGAGGCGGCTGCTCCCCGCCTGGTAAATCCCTCGTTTCTTCTGCTTTGGGAGGCAGGGGAAGGATTATCGGCCGCCCTTCTTGCGGCACCGGCTGAGCCCTCGGCGCGCTGGGCGGCCGCTCCGGAGCCACCAGCACGTCCGGGGGGATGGACCCGCTGCGGGCAAAGCAAGTTCGCGGGGTCGCGGTGGGGCTGAGCTGGGCGGCAGGTGGGAGCCCGCGGCCACCGGGGACCCCCGCGACGGTTCCCCGACGGGGAGGGCCGTCTTGTCCGCCGGTGGGGCGGCCCCTTCTTCCCCTCCCGGCCCGCTCCGCTCCCGGCCCCTTCCCGCTCCGCTCCCGGCGGGGCGGCCGCGGCGGCGGGAGGGCGGAGGCAGGGCTGGCAGCGCCGCGGCGGGCGGCGCACACACGCACACACACACCTCCCTGCATGTGATTAAATGGCTCGAAATCTGCTTCTGATTTCCTCGGGGAGGTGACTTTTCCCTTCTTTTCAACCCGGGATTTATTGGAGCCTTTTTTACTCCGCTTCCAGGCAGCGGTCGCGCTCAGTTTCTCCACTTCTTGCTTTTCTTTTTATTCTTCTTTTTTTTTCCCCTCTTCTCTCCCTCTCCTTTTCTCCCTTCCCTCTTTCCCTGCCGCTTCCCTCCCTCCCTCCCACAGCCGGAGCAGCCGCAGGCGGTGCGGCGGAGCGGGCGGGAGCACGGCCGGCTGCGGGCACAGCGCTGGGGACCCGCCCGCACCGCCGGGACCAGCACTCGCGCTTTGCACTATTTCGCCTTATTTTGCTTTCTCTTTTCTCTCCCTTTTGCCCTGGCAATTTGTTACTATTGCTTTTTTTTTTTTTCCTTTTTCTTCCTTCTTTTTTTTTTTCCTTCTTTTTTTTCCTTTTTTTTCTCTTCCTTTTTTTCCCTTGGGTTTTTTTTTCTTCTTCTTTTATTTTCCCCCTGTGTTGCGATCAGCCAAGGGAAGGGGAAGCTGCCCCCGCGCCCCGCCGCCCGCACCGCTGCTTCGGCGATCCTGGTTCCTCTCTCCGCCTCGACCCCGGACCTGCTGCCCAGACCGACCCCGCTACCTGCGCGGCCGCGGTAAGCTGCTCCTCCAACTTCCCGGCGCTGGCGGCCCCGGCCGAGCAGCTCCCCGCTCCCCTCCCCACCGCTCCCTTCCTCGTTTCCTTTTATTCCTCCCTTTCCCCCCCCCCCGCCCCCCATCCTACCTTTATTTCCCATTCCATCCTTTCACCGCCGCAAACGGGACCACCCCATGGCGGGGCTGGGGGTGCTGCCCACCCGCAGCCGGGCACTGCCGAGCCCCGCTCCCGGCCCCGGGCAGCTCCGTCCGCCGCCGCTGCGCGCTTTGTCCCGGCCCGGCTCGCTGCCACCGCCCCGGCAGAGCCGGCGAGGGGGGGGACACAGGGTGCTGAGGTGCTCGGCACTGTACGAAGCCTCGCGGGGTGGCAGATCCCCCCCCTTCCGCGTCCCTGCGGCGGGTGCACAGGAGCCTCCCGGGGTGCTGAGCCCCGGCGCGGGTGCGGGCAGCGGTGGGAGCCCTGCCAGGCCGCTGCCCGCACCGGTGCCAGCCCTGCTGACCAGGCACGGGGCACACACGTGCTCTGCGCTGCTCGCAGCTCCTGACCGAGGCCTTCACCTGCTGGGAAGGTTCCTTGGCAGGGTGGCTGTGCCCTTGCTGCCAACCCAAGCTCAGGGCCATTGCTGGTCCCTTCCTAACACAGCCACCTCAGAGGGACCCATCTGCGGGGCAGCTTGGAGGGCGAGTTCCCTCTGGGAAGAGCTCCTGCGTGGTGCGCTCAGCTGGGATGCAGCCCTGGAGCCGGGCTGCGTGAGACCCCTCAGCACCCCTCCAGCAGCCTGCCCCAATCCGTGCCGGGGGTTCTGGCCAGGGCACGTGCAGGCGGGTGGTGGCACAGGGGGAAGGGAAGCCGGGAGGGTTCGCTTTTCTGTCTTGGAGCTGCTAAACCCTTGTTTCTTCACAACGCCATCCCTCCCCCAGCTTCTCCAGCCCGCCGGAGAGTGGGTGGATGGAAATACCTTTCCTGGGATAAGGAATAACTGTTGGGGGGGGGGGGATGTGGCGCTCAGCAGTCTGCTGCCTTGCTCAGCTTCCACCATGCAGGGTGGGTGAGGAAGGCCCCGTGGGCAGGAGCTCCTCGGGTAGCGCAGCAGTCCCGCTGGCTGGCTGCTTGGCCAGGCAGTGCTTTGTGCGTGGCTCTTCCTCTTTTGGGCGAGAGCTTGCTCCACGAATGTATGGGACATAAGCCAGGCTGAGCATCCTCACCTCCATCTGTGCCGTTTGTGTTGGAGCTGAGATGATGCTGAGCATAGACCTGGATGTGCAAGCCCTGGGCAGCTGGAAACCACACAGGTCCATCTTCCTGGCCGAGTTCGCTGCTGCCTCTCTCAAAGCCAGGAGGGGCTGGAGCTCCCTGTAACCCGCGCAGCTGGGATGCGACTGGAGCTGCACTTTGAAGACACCCTCCAAGGAGTCTGGATGGAAGTAGGGCACCTCTTGGGGGTTTTTTTTTTCTTTTCTCTTTCTTTTTTCTTACCCCCCTCCGCCCCCTGCAATATCCCATTTTTAAAACAGAGGGAGCTGCTGTGCTTTTCTGACCACCTGGCTGGAGCGAGCTGGTGAGGGGACAGGAGGTCTTGCAGTCCAAGAGCGGGGTGGGCTGCGGGGGTCCCAACATCCCTTCTTCCTCTGCCTGTGTATGGCAGGAGGAAGGCAATTCGGGCCCCTGTGGGGAAGAGGACAGGCGTAACGCTGGGTTGGGCAGGAGCTCCGGGAAGAAAGAAGCCAGTGCCAGGGATGCAGCTGAGCACACTGTGGCCTGAAGCGAGGAGCTCACCAGAACTGCAAGCTGCTGGGAGCCTAGGCTGAGGGACGCTGCTGCTTCTCTCTGGGCACCAGAACTTGAGGTCTTAAGCCTGGGACAGGCAAACAGAGGTCCCACTTTGTGTGGCAGCTGACAGAGGTGTGGGTCTGAGCAGGATTCCCCATCCCTGTAGGAGGTGAGCATCAGCACAGAGCTGAGATGGCTTCATCTTCCTTCAGCAGGGGAGCCAGCCTGCCGTGCCGAGGGTGTCCGCAGCACCTCTGCCTCCTGTTCCCCCACCCTGTAAGTCAGGCCCTGCTCCATAAGGAAGCAATTACTTTGTGCCCCCATGAGCCCCTCCCTGAGCCTGCGCAGGACACTTGCGCTCGCTATGGAAACGCGACACATTTTCCATACTCCGCTTTGCCCCGTGAAATGTACGTGACGGCCTCTTCCCAATGCTGCAGGCTTGGCTGGCACTCAAGCAACAACAGGCTGTGTGACACCAAGGGCATGAAATATCGTACCAATAGCCAGGGGAAGGGGAGGGGGAGGAAAAAAAAATGAGATGTCAAAGTGCAGCGTGTTTCCGGCCCCGCTGCCGTGAGCCATCCTCTGCCCGATGTGAGAGATCTTTCAAAGCCAGCCAAATGTTGTCATCTCTAAATACCATTTTAAATATTCATCCAGACTATTTTCAACATCTGTGCCCGGCATGTTGTGAAAAGGCAACAAGGGACGTTATGGAAACCAGATCGCTTTATTCCCATATGGAGCGCAAGGGGGTTGAAGCCACCAGGACTTCTGGGCCGGGACCGTGCGAGTCCCGTGCATCCGCTGGGAGCAGCGGGAGGAAAACCTCTGCTCCCCAAGGGATGCTCCCAGGAGCACACAGAGGGGCTGCCTGGTGGTAAAAACAACAAGTCCAGCAGTAGTAGAAGTTAATAAATAGTGTAGGCTTGAGGCAGGCATGGTTTCTGCTCCTACATGGCCAAGGGCTCCAGATACATCCTCGAGTGCCACTGAGAGCACAAGGAGTGGGGTCTCCAGCTTTTGCTGGCTGGGGGATGCTGCAGAGTGTTGCAACAGAACATATTCGGCTCTGCAGCACGTGGTTGGTACCGTGCTTTGGTCTCCTGGAAGCAGAACCGCCTCTAAGCGGGGCTGCTGGTGAGCAGCAGGGGCACAGGACCCAGCAGGATGCCCGTGCTGAGCACCAGTCCCTCCTTCTCCTGGGCAGTGCAGCTTACAGGTTACCAAAACAGGTGAGCAGGGATGCATCCAAGCATCCAGCCTTTGACAGCTCCCTGCACATGGCTGAGTAGCCCAGGGCCTGTTTGCTTTGCGGTGGATTTCTCTCTCTCTCTCTCTTTGTTTTTTTCTTTTTTCCTTCTTTATTTTTTGGTTGTTTTCGATAACCTAGGAAATCTGGGCTCCATTCCTGCCTTTTGTAACGTCAGGCTGCGACTAATTCAAGCCAGGCCAGATCCTGACCACAGGTATGCCAGTGTAGATTTGAATGGAGTCGCTTACGTCTGGGTTTGGCCTGATGTGAATGGAGTTACTTCTGGCTGATGCCAGAAGGGCTGAGGTCAGAATCTGGCCCATCCTTTCCTGCGTGCAGTGTAATTTGTATGCGTCTCCTGGCACCTCAGGGGTATCGTATGGCTTGTGTAATGCTGGCTCTGGCCTGCCAGAGTGCATTGCAATGTCTATCACCAGGAAGACGCTGCCTTGTAATTGCCCGTGTGAGCGGCACGTGCTCTGGGGAGCGGGGAGGGAAAGCCCAGGGGGCTGCACGGAGCGGTTGGCTCCGCGGATGCGGGTCTGAGCTCTTGGAGGCTTCTGATGGTTAAATAGCAGAAGAAGAGGGGAGGGAGCTCGTCAAGAAAAGCGAGGCACCTCCCCGGTGCCATTAGCTACATCCCAAGTGGGCACCACTCACTCCATTAGCAGCCGGGCAGGCGATCAGCACGGCACCGTCCGCTGCCTGTCCCTCCGGCCTCTCCCCGCCGCACACACTCCCCCCAGCTGGGAAGTCAAGCTTGGTCCCAGTGCCTTGGCTGTGTGGGGTTTTTCCTTTCATTTTAAATACTTCTCGGTGGTGTTTTTTCTTTTATTATTTTCTTTCTTTTTTGTGTTTTTTTTGTCCCAGCAACACATGGAATGATTTATCCGTGGCCGGAGCACAGTTTGGTCCTGATGCGTTCTGCTTGTTGGGTGGGGGAATGAAGCATCTCCCAGCTGGATTGGTGCAGTGGGTGAGGGAGTGGTGCCAGTGGAAGGGAAGAAGGTGACAGGGTCCCAGGGACCCCAGCAACTCCCTAAAAGGGGTCCTGTGGCTGGGGCTGATCTGCAGTGGGTCGCTCCTGCAGCACATGTGGCAGGGGAATGGGGATGCTGTCCTTAAGAAGGGCTCTTAACAAGGTGGGAATGTGCAAGGTCTGGCAGCAGGTACATCTGTCTCTGGTTAAGGGATGTGCTCTGGGCATTTGTGCTCGGTTACAGCTTCTCTGGGTACCCGCACTCCTCTTGTCCTTTGGGTCCTCTCCTGTCCCCAAGCAGTGGGTCCCCTGTGCCCTCCTACCAAGAGGGCACCTGAGCTTCTGGTGTGTTTTTCTGGGGAGCCACAGCTCAAGGATGAGCTTTCTGGTGCCCTATGTAGGTGGGTGGCTCCATCCTTGCCCTGTGCTGGCACCCAGGACCTTGTCCCTGTGCTCGGGGCGATGCAGGACCTTGTGGAGACCAGGCAGCCCCATCCCAGCCAGCTTTCCTCAGGGAATTGGAGCATCCCATCCCGCTGTGCTGCCCTGGCCTGGGGGAGAAGCCCAGCCCACTGCACCGTGCCAGCAGCACTGGAGAAAAGCCAGGGAAGCAGTGCAGGTCCCAGGTGGGAGGGGAAGTACTGTTTCCCTTTCTTCCATTGGGACTTTCCCCTTCCCCATCCCAGCAGTGCTGGCTGCTCATCTTTAGCGATCACCTGCCCTCTAAGCCCATGTTTTACTGTGGCAAGGCTGTGGTGAAGCTCTGCTTGGGCTGCTCACGCCTTTCCCCTCTGCTTTAATCAGAGAAGGCTGCTCCAGTGCCGCAAAGGTCCTGGGATCAAATCTGGCTAATATCCCCCTTCCCTCCCAGCCCTGTGTTGTTCCACTTAATCCTGTAATTACTTCAGCAAAGCTGTCGCTGCCCCAGTCTGCTGGGTGGTGACCCTGGGCCCGCTGTAGGCATCAGCATCCGTATTTCGGGAAGTCGGCTTGCTTTGCCTCAGCTCACCTGCTGCACCTGCCTCGTGCATTCCATTTTGGGGACTAAGCACCCACCCAATGGTGTGGCATTGGGACACCCGGAGCTCCGGGCACGTACCTGCACCCGGCATCGCTCTCAGCAGCATTGCCTCCCGGGAAGGGGAACCCATGGTGGGCTGGAGCATCGCCCTGACAAGCCTCCCGTGAGGTGGGGAAATGCAGCTTGGTCGCCTTGGGCAGTGTGTTGCTGTAGGGAGAAGGGGTGTGGAGGCATTGGATGTGGTAGCTGATTTTTTTTCAGAGCACTTCTGAAGCGCTACGGCGGCGTGACTTCTTTCCAAACCACACGGCTGTTAGCATTCCCTGAGTGGAGCAGTGAGGAAATCGCCCACCTCAAAAATGCAGCCGCTTCTGGGGAGGAGCTGGGAGGGCGGCCGCCTCCTCGGGAAGGCTGAGCCCCGCTGTCGCATCGCCTCAGCCCCATGGGCGCCGCTGGTGGCCAGGAGCTGGCTGCCACCCGACAGCCTTGCTGGGGACACCTCTGGGATGCTGTCTCTGGGAGATGCACCCTGTGTCCCTCCTCATGCTGGGTCCAGGCTGGTGCTGGGCTGGATTTGGTGCTGAGGGGCTTGTCCCATCGCTCCCTGCTTAGTCAGCAGTGTCTCCATTTGATCTGAACTGGGGGCAGCGAAGATGGGAAGAGGAAAGTGGGTAGGGCAGATGGGGGCCGGGGAGAGAAATACCCACTCCTGGGCCTCTCTGGCAGCTTGCCGGCAGTCCCGGGGTCATGCTGAATATGCATAAAAGGGAGCAGATTGCAGCTTGCCCTCCTCTCCGATACGGAGGTGAGGCCCACGGAGACCACCGGCCCCGGCTCTCTTTCAGCAGGATAATGGGGTGAGCCGAGCACGGAGCGTGCGTGCCTGTGTGTGGTCTCAGGGATGATAATGATTTCCATTCATGCCCTGCCTCCACAGCGCCGATGCGCTGCTGGGCGAGCACTGGCTCCCCCCTGGCTACTCCCTGGCAGGAGCAGAGCCCTGCAAGTTGGGCACTAACTTGCTCGGCTCATGCCTTGGTGTGGCTGATGGGAGGGATGGACATTCCCATCAGGGCAGGAGATGCCTGTGCCCCCCATGTGCCCCACAAGCAGCGGTACCCCTGTGTCCTTGTCCTGCTGCCCCAACCCTGCCTGTTGCACTGACACCTCTAGTGCCACCTCTCCAGCCTGAGCAGGGGCTTCCCAGTGACTTGTCTTACCAAACAGGGAATTGAAAGGCCTTTGCAGGTGACATGGTTGACAGTGGCCCTGCTCCTGTCCCCTTGCTGGCACTCCATGGCAGGATGTAGTGGGCGCCTGGCTCAATATGCCCTCAATCACTCTGGGGTGTATGGATGCAGCGGCTGAGGCATCTCCAGGGGTTTCTCCCCTCTCCTCCCAGCGCAAATATCTTCCCATGGGGTTGTCCCCATGCTATGTGCTGCCCTGGGGCTGGTGGGATGGGAGATGGTGGTGGCTGCACCAACTGGGTCCCCCTCTCTGAGACATATGGTGGGACAGGGATGATGGGGCTGCTGGCAGCATCACAAGACTCAAGCATCTGGGTGTCCACAGTGATGTGTGGGCATTGTCAGGCATTGCAGGGGGATCCATCAGCATTTTGCAGCCCACCATGCTGGCTGTGAGTGACAGAGCAAGGCTCTGCCTGTGGGCTGGTAGGATCCCAGGCTCACTGCCTGCTGCTCAGCACTGGGCAGGTGCTGGGGATGCTCCCATCAGGATTGTACTGGGTGATTAGCCGGGTGCTGTCTTGGCTCAACAGCTCCCAGACAGGCAGATGCAGCAGAGCTTGCAGTGGCTGTAGTTGCACCTCCTGCCCTGGAGGCAGCTGCCTGCCATGGGGAGCCCTGGACACAGCTCTGTGGGCTGCCTGCACAGGGGATGCTCTGGTGCTTGCAGCATGGCCCTTCCTGCGCTGCAGGGACTGCTGCATCCCTGCTGCTCCCCTCTCTTCTCCCGCAGCCTTTGCCTGTACACCTCCTCAAATAGGGGGTCCCCAGTACCCCAGGCGCTCCAGGGGCAGCATCTCTTCTTGTCTTGCTGCCAGGCAGCTGCCCAGCCACCGAGCCATGGGCTGGCTTGTCCCCAAAATCCTCTGCAGCAGTGCTGGATAGTCAGGGGTGTGCTGCTGGGGTGATGCACAGACCACCAAGGGAGCTGCCGATTTTTCAGCAGTGAACATCTCCTTTTCCATCAGCAGAGGATTAAGCGGTGAGGAAACAACCCGGATATGACAAGGCCAGGATTTGTCCTGGGGGAGATGTCCGGGAATGGGCTGAGACCCCTGTCCCTGCTTCCCCCACGGTGGGCACAGGCTCTGGCTGCCCTGCTGAGTGTGGCTGGGAGGGGAGGAGCTTTCCCCATTAGTGGTTTGGCAGCCCAGAGGCAGCTTTCTTCCACAGCCACTGCTCTTTTTCCTTTTTTTTTTCCAAAAGGGAAAAAACCCAAACAAAACGTTGTAGATCCCTTGAAAGGGCTGTCCCAGCCTCCTTTGGCTGGAGGGGCAGCTGGATGGGCAGGAGCAGGGGTGGAGGCTATAGATGGGGAGCAGAGCATCTGCTGTGCTGGGTCATGCTGTGGACTGGGCTTCGTTCTTGAGAGCGAAGCACAAACCCCGAGTCATCCTGTAAGGATTTACTAGAGGGAAGGGGGATAATTGGGGATCCCCTCCACCTGCCCTGGCTGTGGCATGAGGTTGGTAGAGGCTGGAGAACCCAGCTTGGTGGCTGGGGTGGGCGCTGCTCAGCAGGCGGGACGGCAGGGCTGGTGCTGTGTGCCCTGAGGTCTTCTGCCAGCTGTGGCACCCAGGGCTGTGAGATGCCCCAGCTGCAGCCAGAGCCAGCAGGAGGGAACGTGACCTGTGGTCCGTCTTCCACCCTCCAAGCCAGCAGTGCTGGAGAGGGGCTATGTCCCCTGAGAGCCACCCAGCGTCCCCTGGCTCTGTGCTGTGCCTGCCAGGAGAAGAGCCCAGCCAAGTCCTGAACTTGGTCCTTGCTTTTCCCTCCATTAACAGCAGACCCAGAGGTGTTTTTGGTGGTGGTGAGACCAGAATAATTTCCTTCTGCCAGTGGGAATACTTGGGTGGTGTGGTGCTGGGATCCAGCCCCCAGCTTGGAGAAATTGCCATGGCCATGGCCAGCAGCATGCTGCTGGGACTGTGGCATGGCAGGAAAAGTGCTACCAACCTTGGCTGAGCCCTGGCAACCTCCCAACTGCTGCAAATTGTCCCTGTGAGATGTTTTTGCTGCTGCTCCTTTCTCCTGGGCTGGTGGGAGCTGGTTTTGGCTGTGGTTGGGCAGCTTGGGGTTTGCAGCTCCTGTTGCAACTCAAAGGCCTCCCCAGCACCTCTCCTCAGCAGCTGCACGGTGACAGGGGTCTTGGAGCTGTGGGTGATGGCCAAGGTGGCTGGCAGGGTGAATGTTCTTGTCACTTCTGAGACAGTTTATAAGGGGCCACAGAAGGGCTGGACCCTGATGTCAACCTCCTCCTTCCCAAGCTTGTCTGTGCCTGCCATTTCCTGCCGTATTTTGTCCCTGCTGACGAGCAGTGAGGGATCGCTGTGCACAAGGCAGTGCAAACCAGTCGCCTCCCTGCCCTGCTCCCGGGGTGCTGCATCAGGGGATGTGGGGTGGGGATGTGTGCATGGGTCAAGGGCCAGACGCAGGTGTGTTCCCATCCCTCACCAGCCTCCCCACAGGCACGGTGCACGTGGCCGCAGTGCCAGCACCATTCACTCTCTTTGCTCTCACCCCAGGGAGGAGCCACTTCCCTTGCCACGGGAGGATGGATGTCCTGCAGCTCCTGCGCCTGCTCCTCACCACCGCCATGCTGGGCCTCTCCCAGACCGTGAACCCCTTCGTAGCCCAGCAGACCCCCCCAGACCCTTGCTACGACGAGAGCGGCGCTCCTCGCCGCTGCATCCCTGAATTCGTCAACGCTGCCTTTGGAAAGGAGGTTCAAGCCTCCAGCACATGTGGGAAGCCCCCAACACGGCACTGCAATGCCTCGGACCCCCGCCGAGCCCACCCACCCACCTACCTGACCGACCTTAACACTGCCTCCAACATGACGTGTTGGCGCTCGGAGACCCTCCACCACTCGCCCCAGAACGTCACCCTCACCCTCTCCCTCGGCAAGAAGTTTGAAGTAGTCTATGTCAGCCTCCAGTTCTGCTCACCCCGGCCCGAGTCCACCGCCATCCTCAAGTCCATGGACTACGGCAAGACCTGGGTGCCCTACCAGTACTACTCCTCCCAGTGCCGGAAGATCTACGGCAAGCCCAGCAAAGCCACCGTCACCAAACAGAACGAGCAGGAGGCCCTCTGCACCGACGGCCTCACCGACCTCTACCCCCTCACCGGTGGGCTCATCGCCTTCAGCACCCTCGATGGGCGACCCTCGGCCCAGGACTTTGACAGCAGCCCCGTGCTCCAGGACTGGGTGACGGCCACCGACATCCGCGTGGTCTTCAGCCGCCCGCATCTCTTCCGTGACCTGGGCAGCCGGGATGCCGGGGAGGAGGAGGGGGGCACTGGCACGACCCCCTATTACTATGCAGTGGGGGAGCTGCAGGTCGGTGGGCGCTGCAAATGCAACGGGCACGCAGCACGCTGCGTCAAGGACAAGGAGCAGAAGCTGGTGTGTGACTGCAAGCACAACACGGAAGGTCCTGAGTGTGACCGCTGCAAGCCCTTCCACTACGACCGCCCCTGGCAGCGGGCCAGCACCCGTGAGGCCAACGAGTGTCTGGGTAAGGGATTTTCATCGCCTGTTTATTTATCTATTCATTTTTCTGGGGCTGAAACCCTAAAATGGGTCCCTAGGGAAGGAAGGGATGGGTGCTGAGCCAAAGTGATGGGGCGTGTTTGTCTGGAGATGCTGGGGAGCATCCTCCTCGCTGGGAGGCTGGGAAAGGCTCAAGCATCTGCCCTGTCTCTGCTGTGAGTGCCCCTCCAGAGACATGGTGGTTTGGCCATGAGCCAACACACCGAAACCCTCTGAACAACCACCGGTGCCTTCCATCTGGCCAGCAAACCTTAGTTCAGGATGCGGGATGCCTGGCTGGGAGCAAACCAGCCATCCCTGAGCTGGGAGGAGGATTCATGGTGATCCCCTCTGAGATGTGCTTTGAGGCAAGGAGCAGGCAGCAAAACCTGGCAGAGATTAAGGAAATGCTTGGGGTAGCCCAATCCAACAGTTTATCATTCGCGTTCAATCTGGCGTGGTGCTTTGTGTGGTGGTTTTGGCCTGTCTGCCCTAGCAAAGGTTTCCATGAGTTAAAATTATTGTCATCCACACAAACCATTTCCAAACCACTACACTGGCATTGCTTGGCTGACCTGCTCGTGGATCTTTGTGGGGTTTTGGTGGAGGTTTTTGCCTTTTGTCCTGATTTGGATTGGGGTTGAGGGATGCGAGAGCTCTGAGAAGGTCTGGGAGAGGGAGGAAGAGCTTCTTGCTCCTCCTGGACTGGAGCCCAGGTCCCAGGGGGTGGTGGGAGGATGGAGACAAGGGAAAGCCGTACCATTAATCAGCGCCTGAAAGGCTCGGTGGATGTGCCAGAGGTCAGAGGGACTTGTTAGTGTTTGTGATTGATGTCTTGTTGAGATCCCAGCTGTTGGCTTAAATATATATATATGTTGCAGCAGCTTTCTTCTAAGAATGGCTAAAAAGGCAGCAGATTCAAAGCAAGTGCCAGAGCTGGTGCTTCAAACCACCTCACACCCTGTGGGAATGTGTCGCCCTTGCCTTTTCCCACTTGTCTCAGAAAGATGAGTTTTGGAGCAAAGCTTGGAAAAACCCCAAACCCTGAACTCCAACACCCTGCCCAAGGCTGCTGCCTCCAGCTGCTGGCAGGTCAGGCAGGGGAGGGCTTTGGCTGGTGGGTCAGCCCACGGAAACCCCCTGGGACAAAAGGAGGACCTCGACCCAATGGCTGCCTCCCTTGCGGCACCCCGTGCTGCATCCTCCTTGCCACCAAATCCTCTGGTAAAGCAGCCTGATGGCAGTGGAGGTGGCTCTGCCAGCACAGAAGGGGTTAAACCAGAGCAGGCTGATTTTGGGGGAGCATCCAGAGACTTCCTGTCCGTCTGTTGTCTGTCCATCTTGTCCATCGCACAGTGAGGGTCCCACTCTGCGGGGCTGCGCTGCTGAGCATCCCTGCCCCCAGCTGCATCCCCCTTTTGGCAGATGGGGCTGAAAAGATAAACAAGGCAGAGAAGAGGAGGTGGGGGCACGGCGCGGTCCCTTCAAGCCCCCCCTCTCCAACAAGCCCCGTGCACAAAGACCCTTCACCGAGCTGCGTGTGAAAGCAGTTGTTCCTGTTGATTCGCTTCCCTTCTTTCTCCCTTTCCCCTCTCCGGCTTTGTGCCCTCTCTGAAGGAACCTGAAAGAGCTTCTCCATCACCCGCCTCCGAAGGGCTTAGCGGCTGAAAGCTGGATTAGCTCCCCGAGCCTTCCCCTCTGTGCCTTTCAACAATGACATCTCCCCAGCCAGCACGAACAGACGCAGCAATTAGCACCAATTAAAAGGAGAGGCCGCCCGGGAAGTTCCCTTTGCTCAACCCCGGGGGCTGCAGGGTTTCGGACTCCGGTCCTGCAGCCAGGCATCAGCAATGCTGGCTCGTGGTGTGGAGAATTATGCATGGCCAGGGAGGGGTGAGGAGGAGGAGGGTGGGTGGATGCAGGAGCTTGGCAGCCCAGAGCTGGCTGAGGGGCAGGGGCAGGGCGCTGCAGCACCCCAAAAGTGGATCCGGATGTAGCCATGGGGCTGGTACAGCCTCAGATCACATTGGGATGTCATGTCTCTCAGCTCTGTGCTGCCCAGCGCCCAGCACAGGAGTTTGTCCTCTAGCACATGGGCATGGGGACACATTGGTGTCCTGCATCATGTCACGGTGCTGGGACACCCATCCTCGGTGCTGGAGGTGAGCTCAAACTTTTCTTATTTCACAGGAATTTCTGCCTCTGGCTGGTGTGGGGAAGAGCAGAGGTGAAACGGCCAAGGGACGCCTGAGGTGTGACCGCTGGCACGGGGTGTGCCACGGCTGCTGTAGGGTGGCCATGGCATTCACAGGGAGGTCGCTGAGCTGTGGTGTTATGGGGGGTCAGCGTGACTCTGGCAAGCAGGCCATGGGACAATGACAGGGGGTTTGCCATGCTGTTGGCTTGGCAGGAGGGCACAGTGCCAGCTCCGTGCCGCAGGGTGCATGGCCCCATGCCTGGTGGTTAGAGAGCTATGCCATCAGCCCACAGGCATGGGGGGGCTCTCCCAATATCCCAAAAGGCTGCATGTCCCGCAGGGAACTTGCCCTGCCAATATTGGGATGCTCTGCATACCCTCTGGTGTGCCCTGCCCAAAACAAGGGAAGGAGAAGGGTGGGAGAGAGACAGGCACATCTCTATCCATGTGTGCCCTCACCTTTTAGCCTGGGTCAGGCTCAGTGAAGCATAATCCTGGCAGAGTGGCTGGCGGGAGCATGATTGCCAAAATCCCGAGCCCCCCTATGTGATGCCTCAGCTCTATTCTTGCGCACTCACACCTCCTCCTTCCAACGGCTGCTGCCTGTCCTTGCCTGCACAAACGGAGATGCTCGGGGCCGCCCAGTTCACCCCCTTGGCAGGTTGTCCCCGAAACCCCCGGCCCGAGGAAGGGGGGAAGCGGATTAGCAGGAGGCAGCCACTGGAAGTAATTGATGCACTCGCTGGTAATGCGGGAGCTCTTGTTCCCTTTGTGGCCACCGCGGCGGGAGCGCTCCCCGGAGCCCCGGGATAATGCACGGGGCTTGCTTTGATCTGGGGGGCTCGGCAGGGAAGGGGCTGCGCTCTCCTGGGAAGACCTCGCTGGCTGCTGCTCGAGTTTGGGGGCTGCAGGGATCAACCCGGGATGACAGTGCCTGAAAACGCCATTCCCTGGAGGGGTGAGGGGATTTAGAGGGTTCCTTGTGCTTTCCCCATGTTCTCTGCCCCTCCCTGGGTGTGATTGCTTTCTTTGTCCGTCGCGGTGCTTCCCATGCAGCGACTCTCAGGAGTTTCCCGGGGAGCCAGGCTGGGCTGTTTCACCCTCTGAAGCAGGAGCCTTGGCTTCCAGCGGCTTGTTGGCCACCACACCTGCACCCCCTTCCCTTTCTGCAGCCCTTTCAGCAGGATGCTCCTCGCCCTCTCCCCACTGGATGTGCTGGAAACCAGTGTGTTCCCAGCAGGACCTGCCAGGGTCCTTCCCCAGGGAGAGCGGGGAGGGGTTGTGGTTTGGGACAGGTGATGGCTTTCAGAGGTGGGCAAGCGGGCAGCACCCCCCTGCCTGGGCACCGGCTCATGGGCTGCAGCATCCCAGCAGATTTGGGGTGTAGGGGGGAGGCAACTGCTGCAGTGGAGGGGGTCAACACTTGTCTGACCATCCTGAGCCCTGCTCCTCCTAGGATGGGGCTGGAGTGGCTCAGCTTTGTTCCTCGCAGCCCTGTTCTTAGCTCGCAGACCCTTGGGGAGGGCTCTCTGCTTCTGCTTCTTCTCCTGCTTCTTGGCAGTAGAGGTACAAGCCCCAGCCTCTCTCTCTGAGCACCCTCCCTGGGATGGAGGTGCTGTGCGGCTGGGAGGGAAGTGGCTTTTCTGGTCTCAGTTCCCATCCCCAGGGTGGAGGTGCAGCCCCATCCTGCCCCGCCGTCCCGCCCGGCTCTCCTCCAGCCAAAGCAGGGGCGTAGCTCCAGTCTGCTGTGGGTTGGCAGCAGCGGCTGGTCTAGGGTTTCGCTGAGCCGGCTGCCTTCACTAATTATTCCCAGGGAACTCGTAGGGGCGGCGAGCCCCCCTCCTGCCCTGAAGGCTCCATCACCTGCCACATGTGTGCCCGGTGTGCGGCGCTGCCCATCCCGTGCCGGGGTCTCTGCCCCAAACCCCCCCATGCTCTTGCCCCGAGCTCTTCCATCCGCAGCAGCCCAGAGGAGATGAGGTTGTGGGGTGGCCAGGGTCTGGGCAGGGGTTCAAACACCATCAAAAGGGGCACAGAAGGTTGCTCCATTGCAAGGTGTCGATGTTTAATTAGTCAATTATTGCAAATTATTAGATCTTGTGATTGTTTAATTGATCATATGATTGTTTAATTGGGCATACTGTACAAGGGCGGAAGCGAGCTACCACGTAATTAGCCCCAAACTGTGCAATTAAATTCTTATTAATACCCCAAACAGCAGGGAACATTCAAGCCTCTAATTAGTGATTAACAGGAGACAGACAGAGCTTGCGACCAAGTCGGCGCTGAGGAACAGTGCGAGCATTTAGCCGGGTAAGAGGAGGGACCCGTCTGCCCCGATTAGCTCTGGGTGGCTGCGCCCGTGGGGTGAGGGGACAGTCACGCGTGCTGGTGTGACCCCATCCCCGAGGAGGGGAAAGCGCCCACCCCAGCATGGCCAAGCCCAGCCAGGTCCCCGTCCTGGCTGGCCGGCATTGCGCCCAAATCCCAGCTTGGCTCCTGCTAAGCCCGCGGCAGTTTGCTGATGCCCGGCCCACACGGGGAGTGACAACCCAGAGTGGGCACCGTGGCTGCCTGCGGGCAGGGGGGCTGATGCTGGGCAGCAAGAGGAGGTTTCTCCCCAAAAGCCAGCTCTTGGGAGGGTCTGCAGCACATTCCCAGGGGAAGGTGGCCTCAGGGATGATGGAGATGTGCCAGCCAGGAGGGCCTGCAGCAGCGTCAGTGATGCTGCAAAAAGGCCCTGGCCAGTTACTCTCTCACCAATTAATCAGAAGGCAGAGAGGGACCCGCACTGAGGGTGGCGAATCATTTACCTGACCTTTCTCCTCCACTGCCCATCACCTCCCCTCTTGGCTGCCTTCTCCTTCCCTCCAGCTGATGATGCTGGGGAATGATGCCATTCCCAGTGGGACAGCAAAGCTGCCTTTTGGGGTGACCCAAAGAGCCTTTCAGTGATACGAGTAGATAATGAATCCCCTTTACCCCACAAAAAAATCACTCCTTTGCCGCAGTTACGTGTGGCTGCCTCTTCTCAGCAGCACAAACCACCCCAACTTGTCCCATTATCCAGTGAGTGCAAGAGCAGCCTGCACGTTGGGGTACTTCACCATACCTCTCCTGGCCCCAGCAAAGCCTGGCTGAGCATTGGCATCCCCAGCACAGCAGCATCTGAGGCTGCCTGCAACCACGGGCATTACGTGCTGCTCTCCCTCCAGACCCCCTATCCCAGCACCTAGCTCCATGCCAGAATTTGCCTTGGAAGCCCCTGTTTTTCACTGGCACTGGGGAAAAAAAAAAGAGCTCAAAAGGTGCAAGCCCCCAGAGGCACCTTCTGCTGTGCCAGAGCACTGTTTTGATGCCAGCCATGTGATTTTACACTAATCTCATAACACCAGAGAGCTCCGGGGAGCCGAGGGTTGAGCGCGCGGTGCCGGCAGCACCGAGCCCAGCACCAACCTTTCACTCCACTCCTTTAAGCCTCCAAAAGGGCTCTTTTTCAGGGGTTTGCTTCAGCTTTCTTCTCCCAGCATCTTGGAGGCCAGAGGAGGTGGCTGAGGCAGCGTTTGATCTGCGCAGGCTGAAGCTCCCACCGGCGCTGCCGGCTGGGGGGGGAGGCAACTTCACACGATGGCCAAGCCAGGCCTAAGCAGTTAAATCTGGGCTGACACGTTAATGAATTTCACAGTACGCCTGGAAAAACTCTCACCCAACCTCAATTTAGCGGCGCGGGGAGGGGGCCGGGGTTGGGGGAGGCGGGCGCCGTGTTTTGCCAAAGGAAATCTTGTTCCCATTATCTTTTGCGAGAGCGTTAAGCAGCAGCGGGCATGGCTTGGCCTTTCATCTCGCACACGTGGAATCGGGGAGGGGTGGGGGGGCTGTGTGGCTCCTGTGGCTGATGAAAAAATAGTGGGTGGGGAGCGTTTGCAGGAGCATGCACATGTGTGCACACACGTGGGAGCACGGTCATCCATGTGTACGTAGGCGCGAGCATGAGTGTGCGTGCTCGCACCTGTGCCCGTGCATGCTTGCACACACGCGTGCTCCTGTGCGTGTGCGCATGTGTGATGGTGTGTGGCCATGTCTGTGCACGCTTGTGGGGATGCGTGTGCATGCTTGTGCGTACGCCTGCACCTGGGCTTGTGTGTATGTGCTTGTGCACATTTGTGTGAGCATACACGTGTGTATGTGCACACATGGGTCATAACAGGAGCTTCCCTCTGTCTGTGTGTGTGTGCACACAGGGTAGAGCCTGAAGTGTAGGGAATGGGGGGGCTCTGTGGCTGAGGCTGGTAGGGGCAACACCACTGTGCCCCTTGCACAAGGTCACAGGACCCTGGCGTGGTCCTGCTGAAGGGCTGGATGAGTTATCACTGGAGCTGGCTGCTGGGGAAGGGATGTGGGGGCAGCAGGTGCCCGGCTGGTGCTGCTGGACCCCCCGCTGCACCCTTCCATCCCACGCTTTTCTGCCTTCAGCCGAGCAGTGCCCTGTCCCTACGCGCGCCCTTTCTCCTCTGCCCTGACCTCCCGGCATTGGCCCCGCAGGGTGACAGATGCTGCACATCTGGACTGCATATTGGAGCAGCTCCAGCCCACCCAGGGGGATTCTGAGGTTGCGTCTCCAGCCCTCATCCTCTCCCTTTCCCTTGCAGCCTGCAACTGCAACCTGCACGCCCGGCGCTGCCGCTTCAACATGGAGCTGTACAAGCTGTCAGGCAGGAAGAGCGGCGGGGTCTGCCTCAACTGCCGGCACAACACCGCGGGGCGGCACTGCCACTACTGCAAGGAGGGCTTCTACCGGGACCTCAGCAAGGCCATCACAGACCGCAAGGCCTGCAAAGGTATGCTGGGGGTCCCATGCGGGCAGCACGAGTGAGATAAGCTCTTCCCTCCCATCCTTGGGACATCCTTCTGCTCTGCTTGGAGCCTGGCTGTTCCCTCCAGCAGCTGCAAGTCACCTTCGTCCTCTGTCACCCTGGTCACCTCTGCCACCCCAAGCGTGCCAGGCAGGGACATCACTTTGAGTCCAACGTCTCCGCAAGGGATGGGGAGGATGCTGAGAAACAGCATGGCTCCTGGTGCTGGCAGCAGGGTGGCTGCTCTCTGAGCTGTCCAGGAGCTGCACTGGCTCCAAACCATTAAACCACAGCTTGACATTCCAAGGTCCTCAGCCTGTGTCAAGTGTCATGGGACCTGCACCTCCCCTTTTCCCTCTCAAGCTCCTGGCCAAGCTGGTCTGGTTTCTCTAACCTCTCTCTGCTCAGGCCCCTCTTTGGAACCCTTTTTCTCTATGAAGTTTCAAAACAATAGTTTTATTAAAGCAGTTGAGATGATATAACACCTCGCCTGTCCCCAAGGACTGGTGGGATCCGGGCTGAAATGCTGAGGTGAGCAGGAGGTTGGCCACAGCTGCTCTGAGGCTGGGAATCCATCCTTGATTCCCTTTTTTCCAGCTTAGGTTGCAAGTACCTCCTGGAAAAGGAGCGCAGCATCACTCTCCCATGCATTGCACAGATGCACAGGCACCAGGCACCTTCACTGCTGCAAGGACATGATGCTAGTGTGTTTATGTAGGGCCCACAGGAGCTGCTGGAGCTTGTTTTGGACCATTGATACTGTGGCCAGAGACATGAATTGGAGGATTCAGTTTTGGTGTTCCCCTCTCGGGTGCATTAGTGGTGTTTGTAGAAATGGTTCGTTTGGGTCCAGGATGTAACGGGTAAAATCCCTTGTTGCCTGAGCTGTGTGAGCTGCCCCTGCCTCTCCACATCCCTGTTCCCACAGGAGTTATTGAGAGGATGGAGCAACGGGAGAAACTTCCCGTGCTGACTGACGCCACAGCAGCAGTGGGAGCGCAGCTGAGTGGGCATTGGCGGGGCAGCCCTGCCTGCGGCCAGCTCGTTAGCAAGCGGCAAGCTAATCATTTTTAATAACCCAAGCAGCTGACTTGGCAGGTCCCACCTCAGCAGCCTGTGTCCCTGGGGGACTACATGCTGCTTCCCAGCCCCATCACCTGTTAAGCCATGTCACAGCTATGGCTCTGGGTATGGCAGCCCCCCAGCAGCAGCAAGGGTTTCCCCATTGATGGGGCTTGTGCCAGGTGGCAGCCAGGTCCCAAAGCGGGCAGCCTTGGCTCACCCCAACTGGTGCTGGGGCTCATGAGGTGCTAGAGTGGCTGTACCACCTCGACCTCGCTTTGTGTCCTCTGCAGGCAGCACCCAAACTCCCCATCCCTCCTTGAGCAAGAGGCTTCTGCTCGTTTTTAGTTCACCAGCAACTTCTACATTTCCTGCCAAAATTTTCTGATAAAATCCCCAGTGAAGGGGAAGCCTTGGAGGGATCCATCTCCCCGTGTGACCTGGGGTCCCCAGTGCCACCTCTGTGCTGAGCATTGAGGTCTCAGTTTCTGCTTCCCTTCTAAGGGAATAGATCACTTACCAAAATAATGATAATAAATAAAGCAAGCAGGATTTGGCTGGGTGCTGGATGTGGGCAGGAGGTAACTGAATACGGCCCAGCTTGACATGTGGGTTGGAGCTGGGTTTGTGGGACCAGGGGCACTGCAGGCACAGCGTTTCCCACCCCAGGCCATGGCTCAGCTCCCTCCGTTTTCAGGGCTGAGGATGAAGGAAGCAGAGCAGCCCTGGCTGCCCGCCTCTGCCAGCACCTGCCTAACGCAGGCAGCAGCCTGCAGCCTATCGGGGCAAGTCCTGCCCCACCATCCTCACGGGGCAGAAGTTGTAGAACATTAAGGTGATGGAAAGTGTCTCAGATCCAAGGCTCCTTCCTCTGGAGGGGACGGGTTGCCATAGCATCCCGGGGAGACCATGTGGAGAGGGTTGATATCACTGTGTGAGGGGAACGCCAGCAAGCAATGCCTGGGCTGTGGAGGAGAGGGATGCTGCAGCAGGTCCCACCTCACAGACAAACCTCCCTCCCCTGACTGTCCCTGTCCCAAGCCACGGGCAGGTCTCTGCCAGCCTGGTCCAGGGGGTGCTGCTTCCGGAGGCCTGGCAGGGTTTGCTCATGGATGAAAATGCTGCAAAGGTTCAGCCCAGCCAGATGAACATGTGCACGAGGCCCGTCCCCTGCTACGGTGCATATGTTGAGGAGGATTTGGCAGTAAAGGCTATACCCTGGGTCTTGGGAGCCAGTTCCTGGCTCTGCCTCAGGGAACCAAGTTAATAATAAAATCCCTGATGCTTCTGCTCCTTTGGCTGCTCCTGCTTTGGCAAAGCAAAGAACATTTCCACCCCTTCCTTGTACTTGTACTCTGGTGGAGCCATTGGGATTGGGAGCTCCTTGGAGCAGGACCACTACCTAGGAGCCTGCCTGCCCGTTGCCATGGCAGAGACGTGACAAGATAGTTTGGGCTTGGTTTTTCCAAAGATGTGTCCTGCACCTACAGCTCAAGTATCTACACTCCTGCAAGAAAAAATGTAAGAAAAGGAAAATCAAGGCCGGTGACAGCAGATGTTAAAAGCAGGCATGGAGCAAGCTGCTGGGAACTGAGGGCTGCGGCTTTGAACGAAGGTTTTTGCACCTACCACAGTGCTGGTCTGGGGCAGGAGCTGAGCACCCCGACAAAGGCGGGTATTGCAAGCGCTAGGAACGCAGCTCAGTTTATATTCAGGAGGCGAAATACTAGCCCAGAGGTCAGGAACTGTTAAATTTTATTTAAACAAACTCATGCTACTAAAGAGCTATGCAAGCCACGGTTCCTTTCTGCTGGGATGCGACGTCTGTGAGGCAGGCACAGAAATACTGGCTGAAGATTACGCAAGCCCATGTTCTCCTGCTGCCAACCCTGCAGAGCCCTCGGCCACTGGCCGGCGAGTGGGGAGGCCAGCTCTTCCCTCCGGCCTGCCAGCAGCCGGCGTCAGCGCTGGACGCCGCGAGATGGAAAAGCTGGGAGGATGGAAAAGGCAGAACAACCTACAGGATTAATTCAATGGTGGTAATTGAAAAGTCAAATAAAGAATGGCTGTGCATTAATCCCTGTAATTTAAACAAAGCTGTAAACCGCGGGCTTTCTCCAAGGAAAACTGGTGAAGCAGTAGCAGCTAAGCCTTAAGACGCAAAAGTACCCTCAATATTAGGTGCAAGACATGCTTTCTGGCAAGCACAGCTTGATGAGTTAAGCTCCAAGCTAGTGACTTAATCCACCATTCAAGCACTGCGGGCCAGATCCTGGCAACTGTCAGGGCTGCGAGCAGCAGGACTGTGTGTGTGGGCAGCGGGCGTGGGGCTGCCTGTGCCCCCGGCACTCGCATCCCCCCGTGCCGGGCTGGCATCCTCGAGCCAGCCCCCCTCTGAGGGTCATGTCAGGATGAGGAGGGATGGAGATGCTACAGCTGGATCGATGGGATGCGGCCGCACTGGGGTGTAGAACCATCTGGGGCAAGCGCTGGGGTGTTCTTCCCAGGAGCAATGGATTTTTGTGGGACTGTGGGAAATCCCACCATGGTCAGGCAAGGGGCCAGAGATTGGTCTGGTGGAGATCAAGCTCATCTCCCAGAGACACCGATCTGCTGTGTACATGGGATGAGCAAAGCTGCCTTCATTGCTGATCTGGGTAAAACATCAAGAGTCACTGAAAGCCTGCTTCCACTGTGTGAAGAGACATCTCCTTAGATGAATTGGATCCTGGCTGTGCTGCGATTTATGTCTATCCTTAAACTTTACACCACCGGGGCCCAAGAGATTATCCACACCGTGTGAAGCTAAGCACTTGTATAAATCTTTGCTGGAAGCGTGCCTTTGGCAATAAATTTGTTCAGGGCATGGACTGTCTGTCACGGTGCACATGGAGCAGGAGCGATGGCTGCAGGGACCCCTGAGCTCTCCCCCTGTGACTGCAGCTCTGGGATGAGCAGGTGTGTGGCAGGGTTTGTGCCCAGCTGCCCCAGGGTGGGTCGGACATCAGTGGCTGGAGATGGGTGCTGTGGCCCTGGGAGCACTCCCACCACCAGTGGTGAGGCAGCATCTAGGTAATGCTCATGGCTCCAGCTACTCTTTCCAGCACGGGTGGTGATGAGGATCATCATGCCCTGCCCCACCAACAAGAAACCCAGGCCTTTGGGTGGTGTCCAGGAAGCACACCTCCCAGCTCATCAAAGGGCCCTGCTTCCTCCAAGTGCTGCAGCATCCACCACAGCCCCTGCAGAAGAGCCCTGAAGAGCAGGCACAGGGACACCATCAAGATGCATTGGAAGCAGCTGAAATGGTCTGGAGCAGTGTGGCTGAAGCAAGGGCAGTGAGCCCAATGTTCTCCTCTGGGTGCAGCAGTGGTGCTGTTCCCATGGGTCATCCAAGGCTGGCCAAGGACCAGACTGTCACCGCTGGCTTTGTTCCTTGCAGTCCAGGCCTGGACCATCCCACGATCTCAAGACCTTTGGGGGTCCCTGATGACCTGACAGCAGGTGTTTGCAGGAGAGCAGGAAAGCCTGGCTCACTGGGGAGAGTCAGCGCCCTGGCAGGAGACAAGCCTGTTGTGGCTGGAGAAAGACCCCATGTTTCTGACAGCCCCACGTCATGCCAAGACTCCCTCGCTCGCTGCCATTTGTTATCACAGCTGAGCCCCCAAAATATCCTTGTCAGAAAGACGTCCGCTTCCAGTCCCAGCCAAGATCTGATAAGAATGAAGCATCTGGTCCCCATTAGAGGCTGCTCGCTCTGGTTTCTGGCCATGCAGGAGGAGGCCCTAGGAGCAGTGCCGTGGTGCTCCCACTAGTTCCATCTGGTGAAAATTAGGGAAATGATAACATCGGGGGGCTGCGGGGGCAGGCAGGGGGGGATGTTTTTGTTTTGCTTTGGAATCACGTTCAACTCTTACACTGATGGAGGCTGAGATAACCTCATCCAGCTCATAGCCAGTCCATCCCTGTGCAGGCAGATGGGAAGGTCCTTTCCTGAGTGAGCATCTCCTTCCCACAGCCCTCCTCACAGGCAATCCCTGGTGGGTCCCTCATCCAGAGAGTCACTTTGGGTCTGTCCTGAGGATGGAGACACAACTTTCACCCATCTCAGGTGTGGCTTTTCTCTGTGACAGAAAGCCATAGGGACAGTCTTTGGCTGGGATCTCCAGGAGGCAGGATGGGCATTGAGGCTCATGAGTTTGGGAAGCATCAAGGAGATCCACTTCAGGCTGTCCTAAAACCAAAGCAAGGCCAAAGTTTGTGTAAAAGCTCAGTGTTGGTTCAGCTCCAGGGACTGGAAAGCTCAGAGGTACAGGAGCAAATGGAGAAAATGCCTTTTACTGCTGCAACAGGAGCATCACCTTGAGTTGAGATGGGGGAAGAGTAGACCTGGGCATGTATCTGTCCACATTCTGTCCCTGCAGTGCCCTCAGTCCCACCCTGTCTATGAACAAGGGTTTGCATGGCCGCATGTGAGCCCTGCTCCCTTACTTGCACAGGGCAAGGCTGGCAGCAGGCTCAGGGCTGCCCGTGGAAACCTGCCCTCCTGCCTGACCGCATGCTGGGTTCTCCCCAGAGCAGCTGCCTGCAAAGTGGGCAAGAAACTGTTCTACTGGTGTCCAGACAGCAAAATCCAGCTGCCAGCTACAGGTACCTGTGTGAGGTACCACCTGGAGTATTGTGTACTGGGCTCCCTGGGATAAAAAAGAGAGGGATCTCCTGGAGAGAGTCCAGCAGAGGCTAGGAAGATGGTTAAGGGCCTGGAGCATCTCCCCAGCGAGGAAACGCTGAAAGAACTTAGGCTGTTCAGCCTTGAGGAAAGAAGGCTAAGAGGGGATCTTATTAATGTTTATAAATATCTCAAGTGTGGGACACAGGGGAAAATGGCCAGCCTCTTTTCAATGGTCTGTGGGGACAGGACAAGGGGCAATGTCCTCACGCTGGAGCACAGGAAGTTCTGCACCAATATGCAGAAGAACTTCTTCCCAGTGAGGGTGAGGGAGCCCTGGGACAGGCTGCCCAGGGGGTGTGGACTCTCCTTCTCTGGAGAGATTCCAGCCCCGTCTGGACACTGACCTGTGCGCCCTGTCCTGGGGACCCTGCTTTGGCAGGGGGTTGGACTCAGTGAGCTCTGGAGGTCCCTTCCAACCCCTATGGTTCTGTGATTCTGAGTGGTGGGGTCTCCAGGGGCCCATTGCCGAGCACATCACCATCAGTGGAGGCCCTACCCTTCGTAGGCCAAGCCCTTCAACTGCTCAGCCTCCTGCCTATGCTGCTCACAGCACAGCTGGGGCCACGGTCTGGGCCTGTTGGTGTTGGCTGTGCAGCCCCTACATCTGTTTTCCACTGGTTCACTGGAAGGACCCACCTCCTCCTCCTTTCCTTCCCAGGGGCAGCACGTTGCGTCCAGTCTGGGATTTGCATTTGCATCACCTCTCATGTAAACTTCTCTCTCCTCCCACCCAGCCTGCGACTGCCACCCTGTCGGCGCGGCTGGCAAGACCTGCAACCAGACGACGGGGCAGTGCCCGTGCAAGGACGGCGTGACAGGCCTCACCTGCAACCGCTGTGCCAAGGGCTACCAGCAAAGCCGCTCACCGGTGGCCCCCTGCATCAGTGAGTGCCTCTGCCCCCTGACCTGCACTTGGGGACCCTTGCCAATGCTGAGGGGATGCTCTCCTTGCGCTGGCTTGCAATGGGTGGGAGGCTGCCCATCCTCATCTCCAAGAGATGGCTGAGGTAGGCCAGCCGGGTCACCTTCTGGGGGCATCCATGCTTTGCCTCCCTCTCCCCCAGCACAAGAGACTCTGAAAGACCCCTTGAGTTAGTGCTTCTAGCCAGCTGAAACAGCTCTCCTGCAGATACATCTTCAGTGCAGCAAGGTGCCTGCCTCCCCCACTACACCCTGAGCCCGGTCAGGCCCAAGGCAAGGCCAGCTCCTGGATGTTTTTGCTTTTGACACAAGCAGCAGAGGAACAACTTCACACCCTGCAGCATCCTTTGGTGCTGCTGGAGCTGTGGCAGTGGGGTTGAACTGAAGGGCTGCCTCCTCTCCCTCTGTTTTCCCCAGATTTGGGGTTAGGACAGCATTTCTCTTAGGTTTTATCACCAGGAGTCTTGAAAAAGTGTCTTCTTTGCCCATGTGCTGTGCTGTGCTGTGCTGCATGGAGCATGCACAGACTAGCCAAGCATCCATTTGTCTGTCCTTCCCTGGAGCATGTGTCCTCTGAGCTGTGTCTTATGGCTCTAGGGGGTTGCAGTGTCTCAGCCTGTTCCGATTTACTGAGCTCAGTCTGGGCATCTCCAGGTCTAACAACCTGTGATATTCCAGACAGACTCATCCCATCATTTTTCTTAGTCAGGTAACCCACAAAATCCCCTCTGTACCCCACTTTTTCCCATGGGTCACCCCAGAGCTAGGGATTGCTGTCCTTAAGGCATCTCTCCCTTCCTTTTCCAGAGATCCCTGCCATCAACCCCACCTCCCTGGTCACCAGCACAGAGGCGCCTGCAGGTAAGTTCTCCGTGTCCCAGGCCAAGCCCACAGCCCCAGCCCTGCCCAGAGACATCCCATCCCACCTACCCTCTCCCCAGCACACCAGGGAGAAGGGCTGAGGCTCACCAAACCCTTTGGAGAAAAGATAAATGGCAAAAAAGTTTGGCAAAGGTTTTTGGCAGCAAAAAAAGTGACTGAGATATCAAATCCTGTCTATGTCTGGAAAGGGACTGACAAAGCTTAATGGTCTTGGGGAAGGGGTTTCTCAATCCCATCCAAGGAGGACAGCAGGGATGCAGCCTGCCAGGACCTCGCTGTCCTTGGGCAGGTTACAGCAGGGGCTGTGACTTCTGGCATCTCTGGCTCAGGGGGTGCTTGGGGGTATTTTTAAATTTCCTTTATCTGTGCCAATGCAAGAGGTTTCTCCTTGGTGGCCTTTACCTCCACAGGGCCTTGGCTCTCTGAGAGGTGCCAGGGCAGCAGGGGTCTGGCAGGTTTCTGGCAAGCTCAGGACACCCCATGCCAGAGCCCAGGCTGCCAGATCTCCCCTGGGACATGGGTGATGTGGGGATCACCCCATCCAGGTCCAGAGGAGTGAAGTATCTGGGTCTGAGCTGCTCATCCCAGCTCTGCAGGGTGATGGGACCAGGGGGCGATGAGACCTTGGAGGATCATTGTCACTGCTGCTATCACCCAGCGGGAGAGGGGGCAGCTCCAGCAGCAAGCAATGGGCAATGGAGGCATTTCTGACATTGTCCTTAGAGCTTTTCAAGAGCTGCCCTGGCTCCCCAGGCTGGAGCAGCCAGAGTCCCATCTCCACACGATGCAGGTTTTCTCACGCTCTTGCAGAGGCTCGGCTGGGGCTGGGGCTGCACGGATGCTGCCTGCACTGATGGTCAGGGTCCCTCTGCTAGCCCAGCTGTGGCTTCCAGGGTCCCAACAAGGTGCCCTCAGCCCCTGCCCTGACACAGCAGATGCCAATAACACCACTTTAGTGGTGCCTGGGCCTCTGGACCCTGTGCCACCGGGCTCAGCCCTCCCTGGCACTGCAGGATGCAGCTTGGCAAGGTAAAGCAGTTGCTTTGCCTCTCCTGCCTGACCACCCCTCTTCCATCAGCCACCCTCCTGCTACCTCATCTATCTCCCTGGCACGATGGGATGACTGTAAGAGTTTAGCTGGGATGGTTACACTGCTGGGGAGGCTGCACAGGAGAGGGTGGACCACCACCACCTCTGCTCCTGCCTGCCCTGCCTTGTTTCTAGGGAGGGAGCTGGGAACACCAGGCTTTGGGAAAAGGAAAGAAATGGGGGAGGGAAAGGGGGATTTGAACGGATTTACTGCAAACAGCGAGTGACACATGGAGCAGAGTTAATCAAGGTGACTCCCCTCCAGCGCTTTATAAATAGGAGCAGCCTTAGAGCGATGGCTGAGAGTTTCAGCTGCATAAAAATAAATGGTGCTTGCTGGAGTCCCGGGTGTTTACTTTGTTTTAGCAGAGCAGCTCTGCCTCAAACTGCCTCTAGTTTTATCTGGGGGTTTGTTGTTTTAAGATTTCTGGCTTCTAGCTCGAATATCTTTAATGCAAAGTAGCTTGCCTCTGCCCAGAGCCTGCGCCAGGGGAGCAGGGGACCAGGTTGGGGTGGCGGGGGACGGGGAGGGGGCAGAGATGGGGTAGGCAGCCTGGGACACCCTGCCTCCAGCATGCTGTGGGCAAGGCTGGCTGCAGTGGTGCACCCTGCCTGCTGCCTACCCCGCTGCCTGCACCCCTCTCCCCCATGAACCCGGGGCTCTTCCACAAGCAGAGCTCTCAGCACCCCACGGTCCTCCCACCCCAGGCAGCGTCTGAGCCCCTTCTCCCCCACCTCCATGTCCCCACCTCCCTCCCTGCCTCTGGCAGCAGGTGCCAGGGTGTGGGAACAGGGGGACATTGTTCAGGGCTGCCATGCTCAGGTGCTGCGCTTCCCCCACCTCCCCATCATGGGGTCCTGTCCACCGGTGTGTCTGGGCTTTTCGCTGACATCGCCACCTTCTGCATCACTCTTCCCAGCTTTCTTCTGCCTCTCTGACCCTCTGGAGGTCCAGCTTTGATCTCTCTGCCCAAGCAGTCACCTGGCTTAGCAGCAAACTGTCCTGGGTCCACTTCTTGTAATTTTCATTATTATTATCTTAAAATATTTTCCACTTAGTGGAGGGGAAAAAAAAGCCTTGTTCCCTGTTAGCAGAATTAACAAAACTCATGGAGCACAAAACAGGGCTTTAAAGGAATTCAAAGTCAGCAGTAAAAGATTTGCAGCCATAACACCTAATTAAGTTACATCTCTCTTAAAACAAAATATTCCTTTTTTTTTTTTTTTTTCAAGATGAGGAGAAGTAAACCAGATGTGCAAACTCACTGCCTCTCACACACGCTCCCCCCACAGAGACCAGGGCTGCCCGTGCTGAGCCAGTGGCCCACCAAGCACCTCTGCCCACATAGAATCACAGAATCACAGGGGTTGGAAGGGACCTCGAGAGCTCATCGGGTCCAACCCCCCTGCCAAAGCAGCTCCCCAGCTCACATTGCACAGGTCGGCGTCCAGACAAGTCTTGAATCTCTCCAGAGAAGGAGACTCCACACCCCCTGGGCAGCCTGTCCCAGGGCTCTGTCACCCTCACTGGGGAAAAGTTCTTCCCCATGTTGGTGCGGAACTTCCTGTGCTCCAATTTGCAGCCATTGCCCCTTGTCCTGTCCCCACAGACACTGAAAAGGGGCTGGCCATTTCCCCCTGCATCCCATACTTAAGATATTTATAAACATTAATTAGGTCCCCCCTCAGTCTTCTTTTCTCCAGGCTGAACAGCCCCAGCTCACTCAGCCTTTCCTCACAGGGGAGATGCTCCAGGCCCTTCATCATCTCCATAGCCTCTGTTGGACTCTCTCCAGGAGATCCCTGTCTTTTTTATACCAGGGAGCCCAGCACTGGACACAACACTCCAGGTGGGGCCTGACCAGGGCAGAGCAGAGGGGGAGGATCCCCTCCTGTGACCTGCTGGCCACACTCCTTTTGATGCCCCCAGGATCCCATTGGCCTTCTTGGCCATCAGGGCACACTGCTGGCTCATGGCCACCCTGTCACTCACCAGGACCCCCAGGTCCTTCTCCACAGAGCTCTTCTCCAGCAGCTCTTCTCCACACATGTGTGTGGCTTCGCCCGGTGCTCGCCCCGTTCTGTCTGTCCATCCCCGTGCCAGCTCCCCACGGGTGGCAGGGGCACAGTGCTACCACCTGCAGCACTGGCACCAGCAGGCAGCGCTTCTGGGGGCTGTCCCCCTCGCTGCCCATGGAGGGTCCCATCTTTGCCAACATCTGCTGAACCTGCCACTGATGCAGGTCTCCCCATCAGTCCAGAAAGGCTTTGTGGTGGCTCTGGTGAGAGGTGGCTCTGAGGTGGGAAGCTGGGAGCTGGGACTGCTGAGCCATGGCTGTGGTGGGGTGAGTGGGCTGGGAGCTCCGCTGGGATGCAAACAGGACCCAGCAGTGCCCAGGGTGGGGCTGTAGCGTGTTCCAGGGATGTGCCAGGGTCTGGGATGGGCCCATCACAGGGGATGCAGCTGTGTCTCGGGGTTTGTGGGTGCACTTTCACAGCCTCAGACTGTGGCAGGTCTCTGCCACCCCCCAGCCCCTCCACAGGGCTTGGCTGCCCAGTCCAGCTGCCCAGACACGACAGGAAGGGTGAGCAGGAGGGTGGCTGCAGGTGGAGGCTCAACTTGATCTTTCCACTGCTCTGCAGCACGTGTGGCACCACATCTGGGAAGTTTAACAGGCTGAGAAGCTCGGACATGCTGCCAGGGGAGAGGTGCTCCCAAAGCACCTTCTCTGATGGCCATCCGGCTTCTCCTGATGGAGTGGGCAGAGAGCATGCTGCCCAGCTGGGCTGGCAGGGCAGGCAGAGCCACGGCTGGCCAGCATCCCTGGGTCCCCTCTGCAGCCACCACTGCTGTCCCAGGAGAGGCAGTGGGGCCAGGGCAGCTCTGCCAGCCCAGGCAGAGGGTCAGGATACCAGTATGGAGGGGGGATGGGGTGCAGGGAAGGGGGGGAGATGAGAATTAAGGTTCAGCCCTTATGCCAAGAATTAGCTTCATGCTGGGCTGCTTCTATCGATGACAAATTTGGAACAGGCAGCACAAAGTCCTTGATAAAAAGGAGCTGGGCAGAAAGGAGAGCAGCAGAGCCCAGGGCGAGTTTGTGCTTCTGGGCTTCTTTCTTTCCACTTTTCTCCTCCTCCCCTTGGCACAGGGTGCTGTTATTCCCCCTGTCTCCCCCCAGACCCTCGCCTCCATCCCCAGCGATCGCTGTGGCAACCCATGAACAAAGACAACTTCAGGGACTGCTGGCTCTTTCCTGGGATGTGGGGCCAAGCTGGAGAGAGAACCTGCAAGAGAGAGAGAAAAGAAGAAAGATGGGCTTAGAAAAAACATGCCATTTGCAAAAAGACAAATTGAGATGTTCAAAGGAAGATGGCAGGGGGAAAGAAAGGAGGAGAACCAGGCTGCTTTGGGCAATTGTTGGGATCAAAGCCTCTGGGGAGAAGGAAAGAGGCATTCCCTGCCCTCCCTCTGCTTGAGATGCAAATCTGGGGTCTTTAGAAATGCACAGAAAAAAGCCTCCTTGAGGACATGAGCCTCTCCTGAGAGCTGGGGAACAGCAGGGAGGGATGCTGCATGGGCTGGAGGACAGCCTGGTGGCCTTCCCAGGCATGCTGCAGCAGCCTGAGGAGGGACTGCTTGGGCAGCAGGAGTGACCTGGTGGAGCAGAGCCACATCCCTCGCCCACCTGCTCCCCCTGGCCTGAGTCCCCCAATTTTGGGACAGCAGTGAGGTGTGGGTGTCTGGAGGGGCTACCCCATGAAGATGCTTCCCATCACCCTGGCCCCTGAGGATGACAATCCCCTTGGCCTGTGCTCAGACCTTCCTCTCCCTGCAGGACCAATGGTGGGGTTGGTGCTGAGTCCTCTCTTCCCCACGTCACCCACATTGACAGGGCCACAGCTGTTTTGGTTGACCCTCCTGGGCCATGGCCTCTCCCTGCTCTCCATGGTGGCCACCATTGCCTCACCTGCAATCCCATCTCCCATCTGTCCCCTTCTGCATCCTGGAGGACAGTGCTCAGACTCCCTCCACCACCCCCGTGCTGGTTTATCCTGCAGAACACCATCACCATCAGCACAGGCAGTGACACAGTCTGCTTGGTGGGCTCAAAGCCCCTTAGTTTCTCTTCCCAGCTGATGTGGTGTCAATGTTTGTGATGGGATTTGAGCCCCCAGCCCCTCTGAGCTTCCAAGGGGGCAGCTGGACTCACCAGACCCCCATTCCCAGCAGTAACCCAGGCCCTGGCTCCTGAGCCTTCTGGATGGTGCTGAGATAGGAGTACCCACTGCCCTCTGCCAGGCTGTCTTGCTGCTGTCCCCTCCATCCTGTTTGCTTGTGGTAGGACAGGACCCCATGTGCTTCAAGCCCCTTGGTGCTCAACCCTCTGTTCTTCCTCTGCAGACTGTGACTCCTACTGCAAGCCAGCCAAGGGCAACTACAAGATTAACATGAAGAAGTACTGCAAGAAGGACTACGGTAAGGACCTCCTCCATCCCTGGGCCATGCTTTGCCACAGAGACAGCTGAGAGGCAAGCTGTGGCATTGGGCCATCCTGATGTCCATGGGGATGGGGAGCACCCAGCAGAGAGAGGGCTCCCACAATCAGCCCTCCCAAAGGTGCGATGGCTGAAGCAGGGATCCTGGGGATGGGCAGTTCCTGTTGCCAAAGCTTCCTTTGGCAAGCAAGGCAAAGCATCCCTCATCACCCTGCTTCCCTCTCTTTTCCCTCAGTGGTCCAGGTGAACATCCTGGAAATGGAGACAGTGGCCAACTGGGCCAAGTTCACCATCAACATCCTCTCTGTCTACAAGTGCCGCGACGAGCGAGTGAAGCGCGGGGACAACTTCTTGTGGATCCACCTGAAAGACCTGTCCTGCAAGTGTCCCAAGATCCAGATCAGCAAGAAATACTTGGTCATGGGGATCAGTGAGAACTCCACTGACCGGCCAGGACTAATGGCTGACAAGAACAGCCTGGTCATCCAGTGGCGGGACGCCTGGACGCGCCGCCTGCGGAAACTGCAGCGGCGGGAGAAGAAGGGGAAGTGTATGAAGCCCTGAGGGGCTCCCACCCACCCACCCACCCCACGCTCAGCCCCAGCCCAGATGTGCGCTGCCAGGCTGCGCCCAGAGACTCTGTACATATATACAGTGTGAATGGACCCTGCTGTCTATAGTGTATATTTTGGCCATGGTTTCCCTGGGGTGTGTGTGCACACGGGGGTGTGCGTGTGGCTCTGGCTCTCTAGTGTGTATTACAGGCAATGTGGTGATGACAAACCTTTAACCAGGAGCAAAGCAGAGCGAGAGCCCACAGGTGCCTGTCACCTGAAGGAGCTTGAAGGGGATTGGTGCCCTGCTCCGGGCATGCTGTTCATAGCACTCGCTTCCCAGGCTTTTCTCTTCCCTTTAACAAAGTCTTCTTCTGCCTGGTGTTGACATCTGAGTTGACAGCTCTCCCCTCTCCAGCATCCAGGGCCTACCTCTTCCTTGCTCTCTGAAAATGTGCTGCTGTCTGACTTCTCTCTGCCCTTCTTGCCTAGTAGGAACAGGAGGTCAGAGTCTTCTGTCCTTCATCCAATGTGTGTACGGGCAGCCTGAGTGAAAACCATCCAATGCTGCAGAGAGACCAGCCCCAGGAACTTCACCAGGAAGAAAAAAATGAACTTTTGCAAGGCCTGATTCTCTGGGGACCTCAGGTTTACATAGACCAGTGCTGCTGCCTGGGGCCAGACCCATGAAATGCTACAGTGCTGTGGGGTGGAGTCAGGCCCTGGCAATGGGTCAGTGGCCACTACCAGGCAGAGAGGAAACCCCAGGCAATCCTGCTGCATAGTCCAGGCAACCCAGTGGGAAAGACCTGAAGACTCCCATTTTCCCCTCTCATGTCCACCAAGACTATAGTCTGCCCTGACAGCAGGACCTGAGGTGGAGTAGCCAGGATGACTGGAGCCATTGTGTATCATCCATCCATCCATCCGGGTCTGTCCTTGTATTTTCAGCTGGTACCAACCAACATAACTCCACCAGTTTCTGTTGACCTGACACCAAGTGACCATCTGTCTCGCTGTGCATCCTTCAGAGCTGGCCTGACTGCATGCTCTCCTGCTTTTGCTGTGGCCCTATTTGTCTGAGGAGATACACAAGGCTGAGGTGGCAGGAAGAGAGAAGAGCTTTTGTTGACCCACCTCTAGTCCTTTATTTCTTCTTCACTGTGTATTAGTCTCCAGTTCAAACAGACATCAGTATCTGCCCATGTTGAGGTTGTAGCAGTCTTGGTACAATAAATGCGAGTAGAAATAATAGGTGATCTGGCAACAGATATTCCTTTCCCTACGAACCTTGCCTTGCTCACTGAATTGCTCAGCAAGGTATTGTAGCCTCCATTGTCGTCTTCCAGTGCCTTAGGATGATGCTTTGCCCTTCTGAGCCCCTTCCTGTGGGTAGTCTGGTGCTTCCAGCCTCCAGCATCCCAGGATGGTGCTGGCTGAAAAGACTGGTGGAGCACTTTCGGGCTTCAGGACAGGAGAGTTTGGGGAGTAAGAGTCTAGGCACTGGGGGATGTCTATGTGGACATGCAGGGAGATTGGTGCATTGGTGAAACTGCTGGAGTTGCTGAAAGTGATTTTTCAGAGATGTGGGGGGTATGGAGTGGTCCCCCTTTCAGGTCCCATGGATGCTGGGTGTCTATACAGGGCACAGGCAAAGATGGGGGAATGCCAGAAGCTGAGGGGTTCCACTGTATATGGAACCACTTGGGCTTGGATGAGTTGGTCCTATGCCAGACTCCTGACATAGACACCCCCTTCTCTCCTCCAACTGAGCGGAGGGGACTCTCCCATCCCTGGTTCCTCTTGTTCTGATTGTCATAGGCTATAGGCCTCTGCCAAAGCGATGGCCCTTGAGGTACGTAGGCCACCCAGCCCTTCTCTTCCTCCAAGCTCTGCAAGCACCCAAGGAGCAGAGCTGGAGCCCTTGCCCCAGTCTCTCTCCAACCCCATGCACCCAACAGGCATCACACAAAAGGTAATGGTGGAACACATTTTGCTTGTGGACAGCATGGTCAACAGTCATGCCCATGACCCCAGGGGCTGCTCGGGGGTGCAGGGCCTTGTTGACCTTGCTGACCTCTTCTCAGCAGCCACAGCCCACAGAAGAGCAAGCTGGCATCACTGCTCCAAGGGCATGGATGCTCATCAGGCCAGTGCTACAGAAGGAAGATGCTTTCTCCAAACAAGTAGAGCCTTCAGGAAAGGCATGATATATCTGTGCTCCCCAAAAAGTGCTCTGCCCAGCCTGCTGGGGCAGGAGGCCCCAGCATTTCCTTTGGCACCTGATTTCTCCTCCTTTGAAGTGGGGCACCAGAAACTGTTTGAGGACTTCAGTGTTGGAGTGTTGGTGGTCAAAGTTCTCCATTCATCCTCCCAGCTGCCTCTTCCCTCTTGTTTCAGCTTTGACATCCAGGACTGCTGATGAGGAGGGATGGCTCCCAGCTGGTGTCCCACCACATATGGATGTCCTGCTGGGGCAGATCAGAGAAACCAGGCAGGATGACCACATACCCCATGCAGTGTTTCTGAGAAGAGGAGCTCTCCCTCTTTGGCTGGGTGATGTCCAAAAATCCTGGCCAAAGGTCTGGAGCAGGCCACTCTGCACCTTCACTAAGGCTGCTGCCTGGAAGACATTTTCCTGACCCCCTGCTTGTGTCACCCCAAACTCCCAAGCAAGAATTCATCTTTCTTCTTCCTCTGCCTGGCATGGCCAACTGGAAACTCCTGCATGTGGTTTGGGCTGTCTCTGGGACACTGGGGCTTTGTACCCCACAGCTCGTGCCAGGGTGCTGAGTGTGGTGGTGGAGACACCATGGCATTGCATGGAGGGCCAACTCCGTCTCAGGGCTGGGCTCAGCACAGATGCCACTGCAGGCACAGTGTGGGGACGGGGGCTGCAAAGCCAGGGCCACCACTGTCACACTGCCACCTTCATTTAGCCACAGCCGGGTACAGTCTGCAGCCAGAGGTACAACCTTGAAAAGCCATGCCTGATGCCTGCTGTGGTGGGGGGTTTTGGGGAGAAGCAATGCTGCCCAGGGGATTTAGACACAAAGCTGCTCCCAGACACATAGTTCAATCCTCACACACGTCCATGTGCATTTTTATCTTCTTTTTTCTCTTTGCTTTATAATTTAAACATACGACTGGACGGGGCAGATCCAGGATGCTGGTGGGACCCTTTGCAAGTCACCTGTGCAGATTTGGGGGTGGGCTCTGCTATGCTTCTTGGGGTGCCCCAGGCCTGGCTGCTGAGGTGTGTGTTGTGTAAATACCATCCCAGGGGTGCCCGTGCGGAGGGACCCGGCCCTGCGGCATGGTGGCATCTGTGAAATGTGTAAAAAGAAAAGCCAGTGAATGGTATGAACCATAGTGTAACGTGTATGATATGTACGTTTGGGTGGTTTATTATTATTTTATTTTTATTTTTAATAACACAAGTCTAATAAGTACCAGCTGCCTAATTCTGCATCTTCTTTGTGTGCACATGCAGTTTGCACGTGGGGCTGTGTGGGGCTGTGCCAAGGGGTTTGTCTATCCCATCAGCCCCACCTCTGTGGGTCAGGGTGGTGCTGACCTGCAAGGTTTCATGAGTGCTTCAGCAACTTCCCCACAGCTGTGTATCTGAACGTGAGTGGGGCTGGGGCATGCCACGGGGCTGGCTCTGAGCATCCCCTGGTGCACCAGGGACTGATGGCTTATGACCCATCATAGTCATTGGGCTTGGCTCTGTGGTTGTCCACCTGTCTGGGCACAACAGAGACTGCAGACCCCAGAGAGCTCTTCCACCTCACCAAGACTGGGTCACCAGCCTCCAGCTGACTTCCTTGTATTCTGGGCTCAGGCAAGGGGGGGGCTCTACCCAAGCCCCCACCCACCTCCACTTCTCCAGCAGCTCAAACATCTGGAGTTACCCAGTTAAATAGCTGGAAAAAAATTTTCCACCTTCCCATCACGGCTCTCCAAGAGCAGGAACTGAAAAAACCCAAACATTAATGATATTCCTTGCTGTTTGTTTTGTTTAGGTACTGGTTTTATACAGTCATTAATGACTTATGTAATTATTTCATTGCTGTTCATAATCATAACATTTAAACAAAGCCACAGATAAAAGAAAGAGCAATCAAGCCAAATTTCCAGTGGGCTTAACTGCTTTCAAAGCTAATTTAAGTGGGGGGGGGAAAAAAGGGATAATTAGCAGTCAAGCAAGGAGTTGCCTTCCCACCCGCGTTGATGCAATGGGAGGCTGGCTGGTGCAAGCTCTGGCAGGCTGGAGCTGTGCTGGGGCACCACCACATCCCCCTGCACCCACCCAACCCTGGTCACCCCCTTGGTGGTGAGGAGTGCTTGTCACCCCAGGGCGCAGACAGGGCCTGGGGGTGACGTGGGGCAGGGGTTTTGGGTGGCAGCAGGGGAAGTCACACAGTCCTGGTGGCCACAGCCAGCAGCTGTAAGCTTTGTGAGGGCACGAGATGCTGCAGCTTTGCCATGGTGAGGGCAAACGTTCCAAAACAGCTCTTCAGGGAAAAAATTACTAATTCAGCAAAGGAACTGAAAAGACTTCAGCATGCTCTGGTACGCTCCCATTCCCTAGAGCACAGCTCTCAGCCACCCCACGAGCAGCAGGCTGCGCTCAGGCCTGCACCGAGAAATGCCCTACCAGGCCCAGGCCCAGGCCCGGCTGCTCGTCCACACATGGGCAGGGCCAAAACGACCACTTTGCATCACTGTTCTGTGGGCTGTGCTGTGGTTTTGAGTTCTTTTTTTTCTTAACAGTCCTTTTTCCCAGTATTCAGCTGGGGCAAAATGTTTTGAGATCCAAAGGCAGCTGAAAGAGAGGCCAAGTTTGCACGTTCCCCCCCCAGCTTTGGGACTGAATCATGCAGCTGGTTGAAATTCTTCTCATTTCAAGCCACCGATGGACATCTGTCATGGAAACCCAGAATTTGGCGAAGGAAAGTAACAAGATGTGAGAATACTACAGAAAACTCGATGATGGGTTTCCATGTTGTCCAGGCAGCTTCACTCATGAGAGATCACAGAAGCTTAGAGCTGAGCCTCAGCCTTAGTGGACAGACAGACGGGAGGATGAACAGACAGATGGATGCATACACAGATTATTTCCCATCATTTTTCTCATGGTAACCAAAGTCCATATAAATAAAAATAGACCTGAAGCCCACAGGAAAACAACCCCCTTTGGAGCTACACAGTTGAGCAAAGAACATTTTGCTTGGCCAACAAGGCACAGCTCCCTGCTGGGCTCTGGGAACATGATGCCTGCTGAGGACCCATGTCTCTAAGTAGGGACAAGACTTCGATAGGAAAGACCTACTTGCTTGACCCCTTGTCATGGCCTGATGTTTCCTTGCTCTCCTTGCTCTCCTTTGATGCTCTTTGGTACACAGAAAACCTCTCTCTATCCTGTGATGCAGGTCCACTTGGGTCTGCTGTCGCAGAGGAGTGATGGTGGCCCTGCCAGCCCATCCTTTCCATGCTTCTGTGGTTGTTAACATGGAAAAATGGTGCTTTGTCCCCTGTGGACAGGGTGTACTAGGGAGTGGTGGCCTGCTGCCATCCCTTGGGTGTGGTGACCACTCAGTCACACTTCCTCCATCCGGGACATGCAAGAAAGACAAGTGTCCATGACAGTGGTCAGAGTCCTACAGCTAGGACCTGCTGCTGAGGACAACATCTCTGTGCTCCACCATGACCCCAAAAAATCCATCTCTCATCTGCCTTCCTGAACACGATGAAAAGATTTCAGGTGATTTTTGTCCCTTAGTCCTCCTGAGGTCAGACTGGACATCACCAGTTCCCAGCAGAGCAGAGGTGCTGCCATGCCCTTCGTGCCACACCACTGTCATCCACCCACGCATGGCATTCCACTCAGTGCTTTACAACCCTCACAAGCCTTGTTAATCTCCCAGATTTTGCTTCCTAAGCAAACCTTGTCCTGTACATTTCACATCCTCCTGCCATCCCAGCTCTTCCCTGTGTTCTTCCACCCGCCCGTGACCACCCAAGCTCCTGACAGAGGGGCTGTAGGACCAGGACAGGCTATACTTTTCCCACTCAGGACCATGTCAGCCAAGCATGCTGCTCTAACCACTCTCATCCCTGTGAAACAGTGAGAAATGTGCTATTCTTCAAAATGCCAAGTGTATTTTTACAAGCCCTGGGGGCATTTATTACATCAGAGTTAATCACCGTGACATTCATTCATTTGTTCATTTAATCTTTCATCCAATCTATCTATCTCCCCGTTCATCTTTATTAGGGCACAATTCACTGGCTAAACACATGCTCCCTGTGTGCACAGGATACCCAGCACCTGTGCAGGGACGGGGCCATGGGACAGCAGGGGCTCAGTTCTGAGGAGCCTGGGGAGCAGGGAGGCAGCTTCCCACGTCAGCCGCGCAGGGGGAACATGAGGAAACCATTAATCGATGGTCTGGCCTGCGCCGTGTTTTCCCAAGGAAGAGGCAAAGCTGGGGAATGGCTGGGGTCAGCGGGCACCATCTGGAGAAAGCCGTCAGCTCCCTCCTTCAGGGGTTTTCCCACCTCAGCGGTGATGGAGAAGATGAGGCAAAAGAGAAGAGCAGTCCTTGTCAGTGCCCTGGGAATGGGGGTAATCTTGCTGCACCCCATGACCCGAGTCCACTGTGATACTACACCATATTTGCCAGTAGCACAAAATGAATGTCCTACCCAGGGATGCTGCTGCCTCAGCAGAGCCATACCTGGTCCCCCTGTGACCTGGGCTCAGCATCGCTGTGCCTGGCTCCAGGCTTTCACCGTTCAGCTGCCGCCACAACCTCATCCCCCTGTCTCATCCTCTGCCATTCGTGTCCCCAGGCCACAGGACACAGGACCTGTGTGGGATTGCTTGTTTCGGGGATTGCCACACTTCCACTGAGTCAGGGACAGGCTGGAGCCCTCTGCACAGGGCAGGATCAGGCCCTCACTGCTGAGCTGCCAGCCGGCATCCATTGAAGTGAGTCCTCTATTTACACAGCCACCGCGAGACTCAAATAAACCACTGATGTTTTCATCTTGAACAAGACTCACTATCCCGAAAGCCTGGAGAATGGGCCTCTCCACTGTCAAAATAAACACCCCCTCAGCACACCCACGCAATGGGAAATCATCAGCCTTTGTTTACTGGGAGGAGCAGGGAGAGGTGACACTTCCAGAAGACGTCTGGTGCTGGGGGAGTTCGGAGGAGGGGTTGCCTGTCAGAGAGCTGGCAGCAGCAAGCCGGGGTGCACACAGCCACTGGCTGACCCACGGGTTTGTTTCAGCGGGGACCAAGGCCCTGGTTGTGGTGCGAGGAGAGAGACAATGGAGGTGGGGCAGAGCAGAGCCAGCTCAGCACATCTGAGGGTTATAGAGGTGCCTGGGTCCAGTCTCTCCCTGGCACCAGCATCCCCATAGAGACCTCTCAGCAACAGCATAAAGCTGGGTGCTGCATCCTGCCTGTCCCTGCCTTTGCCCAGCCAGACAGATGACAGCAGGAGCAAAGCTTCTCCAATGCTTGCAGCTCCACGCTTGTGCGATGGGTCACTAACCTGACCTCGTGGCCATTTGAATCTATTGGTATGTGGTGGCTCTTAAGTGTCCCTTCCCAGTGCCGCTGGCCACCCATGCCGTGATCCCTGCAGCCCTGGGGCCTGGCCAGGACAGGGTCGGGTGCTGCTGGGGTCAGTGCTCTGGGAACCCTTGGTGCTCTCCACGCTGTGAGGGCTTGTCCATCAGGAAGCACAGCAGAGCCCAGCAGTGTCTGGCTCATGTCTTGAGCCAGAAATCAGGGTGGCTTTGGCCAGCCCACCCATATGGACCTTCATACTGCCCCTTTTCCAGCAAAGCCAGACAGTGCCTGGAGCTGGGAGCAAGGCAGGGTGGCTGGGCAGTGCTGTCACCATCACTGGCAAGGCTCAGTCCTTCCTCCTGCTGTGCCTGGGTCCCAGCCATGCAGCAGCAGCTCCACAGGTGCTGGTCCCTGCCTCCATCTCCATCCCTTGCTCCAGGGCTCAGCTCCTGGCCTTCAAGAGTGTTCCCTTTCTGTCAACCTGCTGCCTTGAGTGGGGAAATTCCCGGTCTCATCCATTAGGCAGAACTAGCTCCCAGGGAGCGCCTGGTGAATTCGTGGGGCCTTCATCTGCTCAGGGCACTTTCAGACTTTTCCCTGGCATCCAGCAGGATGGCCATAAATCTCCGCTACTGCCTCCGAGTCGAACATTTCCTCCGAGCCCCGTTATTAATTTTCTGAAAGATCCCATAAACCCCCAGATGGAAAAATACGGAGATATTTGCACATGTGCCGTAAAACACATTGCCCATCTATTTCAAATGGATGTGGCAATATATAAAACATACTTAGGGCATGAGCCAGGTTTCACGGTATTTAAACAAGGCGGCATGATGTAATTGGAATTTACAGTATAGGAGCAGATTGAAGCCGGGACTTGGTTGCATACCATATATCTTCGATCTCCTGAAGATTTGGCCTGCTTTATAATGCCAAATGCCTTTTGTACTTGTCACCTATATTTTAAGTGGATGAACAGCTCCTTTCGTGAAATAGAACGGTTGGAAAAAATATATATTTTTTCCAGCTGAATTTTGCAGCCTCTCCAGAGAGGAGATCTGCCCAGTCCCACCACAAACAGCGCCTGTTCCCAGGGATGCAGGTGTCTCAGAGTGTCCCCCTGTCTGGGTGGCTCCTGTCCCTGGGTAGCATGGTGCCACTGCCTCTCGCCCACTGGATGCTCTTCCTTGCAGGGTGAGGATGAGGACCTGCTGCCCACAGCCTCTGTTCCCTAGTGCAGCAGAAGGGGGTGAGCCCCAGCACTGCTCCCTGATGCTAGGATGAACAACCAATGCTCCAGGTACTTCTCTCAAGGGTGTAAGCAGGAGGTGTTCCAGACAGGGAGCAGCCCCTTAAAGAGGTGTCTTCATCAGGTTCCCCAAAAAGATACGCTCTGGTGAAGCTTGTCATATGTTTGCCAGCCTCCCTGCAGCCCCTTGAAGCCAGAATCGAGGGGAGTGGGGAGCAATGGGAAAGCCAGGAATGCTCAGAGGCCACCAACAACAGGGCTGTCCCCAAGCCATGCCCATCACCAGTGCAAGAACCCCTCTGCCACCTCTCCCCAGGACGGGGCGGGCAGGCGGGTGCAGCAGCGCTGGGAATTTTTCGGCTCCAGCAGCCCAGTTCATCCCAGCAAGGTTCTGATTTCTCACCCCCTCCACAATGCTGCTTAGACCCCCCGCAGTGCTGGCTGCTGTAGGGGATCTCCGGGGATGTTGGGGGCCCCAGGGGGCTGCAGCTGAGCCAGTCCCTGCCTGCTGCACCCCCTCCCTGCCTCGCCCCACGCCCTTCCCATGGCACCCGCCCGGCCCAGGAGGACCCACCAGCACAGATCAGGGTCTGTGCCCCGGCATGGGAAGGTGGTGTGGCCCCGCAGTTAGGGCAGGGAGATGGTTACATGCCCTGTCTGAGGGAAAGGTGTTCCTCCACGGCCTGGAAACTTCCCCCGGCTCCCACAGCAAAGGGAAAGTCAGAAAAGGGCAAGGCAAAAGACACCAAGGCATTAAAACTGAATTTTGGTCTCAGGTGAGTGGTGGTTCCATCCCAGACAGTGGGGTGTGAGCACAGGACTGACAACACCCTGGTCCCTGGCCCACAAGTGTGAGGGTGCTGTGGGGGCTCTGGGGTAGCTGTGGGCACTCAGAGGGGTGCTGGAGAGACAATCTGCAAGGCTGGGGCAGTGAGGAGGGGCCAGGAGACAGACCTGCCCAGTGCCTGCCAGCTTCAGGCAGGGCTGGTGGACCTGATCTGGCCAAACTCACTGGCCCTCTCTCCACACTCCTCCAAGCATCCAGGGGGTTCGGATTAGGAATTTTTGAAAAATTAATAAATCAAGTCATTCTCTTCCAGCAGAAAGAAAAGCCCTCCAAAAAATGTCAGTTAGAAATAAGCCAAGTGATTTGTTTGGAAAATTTTGAAGCGCAGGTCCTCCTGAGAGCCAGGATGGCCTCTCGGCCTTGCTCTCCAGAGCCAGGAAGCAAGAGCCAAGACCCCAGCTCCAGGGCAGGAAGCCGAGAAACTCTCATAGCCACAGCTCAAGCTGGAGCCTGACAGAGCCATAGTCGGCCTGCAGCTGAGCCGGGACCGTGATCCCATAAATCCACCTGCAGCCAGAGCTGAGACTCCCCAGGGGCCGTCTGGACATGGGGATCCAGCACCCCAGGGCCTGGGTGCTGAGGAGGGGCCTGGTAGCTGGCTCAGTTCAGGCAAAGCACTATTTCAGAGGGTAAAAGCAGTTTGGGAGTTTTCTAACTAGCCCTGGCTCTTGACCATCAGTGATGATGAGACATGGGGGCTGGTGTGTGCTAGCTGCCAGGGTGGAAACCAGACTATTTCTCCTTGGCAGCCCCTGCACACACCATACCAGTGTCAGACCCTGAGATGCCATCCCAGGAGACGTTTTCCTGCTACACAGGTCCAAGCTTAATTGCTGCTCATGAATGAGCTGAACTTCTCTGCCAGATTGTGTTAGCACCCATCTGTTAGCTGGACAGTGCTTGTGGTTTCTCTAGACCTCAAGAAACCTCCTCTGTTATTTTCTGAAGGGCCCTCACTGCCAGATAGAAGGTCTCTGAGAGATTCTCGTGAGGATCAAGTGTGTACAGCACAGTGAAAACTCCTCAACGAGGTTGTGTGTGTGTGTGTGTGCATGTACTTCCAGCCCTCAGAAGATGTTGAGCATCAGCTCTTTGAAAGCCAGGAGCCTTTCCATCATTGCCACAAGGGAAGATCAATAGGCAGGCATCTGGAACCACTTCCCACACTTGAGAGCTTGGCCTTCCCCAGGCCAAAGCATCAGCCTCACCTACTGCGGAATTTTTGGCATTTGGCTAACTCCCATGGGATGTGTCCTGCAGAGGTGTTGGCACAAGCAGGTCGGCACCACGTGCCGAGCGCTGTGTTGGAAGTGCTGGTGGAGGTGCTTGGCTTCTCAGCTGCTCTGGGGCCAGCAGCAGGTTTCTGGTGTGGGTTAAATGATGTAGAGCTTCTGCCACCTTAACTGCCTCTTAATGGCATGCTTGTCTGAGACAAGCTTGCCCAGGCTCGTTGGTAGTCATCCACAGGATGCCATCAGGTTGCTTCTCCAGGTGGACTGCAGTAGTCATCCTGTATTTTGGCTCATTAATTCTAAGGGGAGGGGGGAGGCAACAAAATGAGCTTTTCTTGCACTACCCTATTTGTCAGGACACCTTTACATGTGTAAGAGGAGAAAGCAGATGGTTTAAGCCCCGTGGCTTTATCTAAGGAGTCAACAAAATCCCACAGGGAAGGGGTGAGAGTGTCAGAGGCTAGGACCTCTCACACCCAGGCAAAGCAGCTCTGGCAAATGCATGGAGCTGGAGGGGATGGCTCAGGAGTGGGTAGCGTGCATAATGGGAGACAGGCACTGTGCTAGTGGCTCTCTGAAGCGACTGAGAATGGAGCAGCTCTCAGGTATCACAGGTACGTGAGGCCTTTTTCTATATGGCACACAGTGGGCACCAGTGCTGGCCAGCACACAGCTTGGGCAGGAGTCGAGATGTGACAGAGAAACCATGTTTCTGTACCTCTGGAGCTTCCTTTCACGTTCTCACCACCCTCCTCCACCTTCCTCATCTCTCTCACCTTTGACCTCTCCCCTCCTCCCTCCAAACTTTCTCTTTTCCCAAGTCTCTTGCTGTTTGGCTGCTCGTTCCCCCGTTCCCGTCAGGGATGATAAATCACCCCTTCGGATGAGCATCATCAACATACCAGACTCGTCCTTCTCTTGACATCCTCGGCTCTGAGCCACTTCCAGGAGGTAAGAACTGGACCCAATTACTCTGGAGAGGAGATCACCAGTCAACTTGGTGAAACAGAAACCAGTCCATCTGCCTTTTTTTCTCCAGTCACAAGTCCTGCCCTTGCCAGTCCTGCGTGTTTAGTGGACACTGAACATCCCTCCAGCCTTCATGCTATGCATCCAACTGGGGCACTTCATGCTAAAGAGATGGCCAAGTACACACGCCCCTCTTGTTCTCTTGATCTCCCTTACCTTGCTCCCCTCTTTCCCTCCCCCAACACACATCTGCTCACACAGTTACAGAGAATTCGTTTCATCTCACCATTGAGCCGTTTATTTCTTTCCAGAGAGTTAAAAGCCTGTCTCTCTTGATTTAGTGAGTCAAGAGTGGCTGGGAGGGGGGGGGGGAGAAGAAAAGAATGAAAGAAAGAAATAAAATAATGAAAAAAAGGTCTTGGGAACATCTGGAGTTGCTCTTAAGCAAGATGCAATATTCTCAGCCAGATGTTGAGTGACTGGCTTCTACTTGGGAAACGTCAACATGTCAGATGTCGAAATCCCATCCGACACAACCTTCCCTTCCCCTCTTCACCACCTCCTTGCCCTGCTTGGTTGTGCTGCCCACAGCATTCCCCTAGGATGGCAGGAAGAGGAAGGGATGGTTTGTCAGGACCTTGCTGTCACTAGGAGGAATCAACAGGCCACTCTTGTCACTTGGAAGCAACGGGTTCATCAAGCAGAAGGGTATGAAGAGGCTGGGAAAGTTTGTGGTGGGGCTCCCAGTGATGGATGAGGCAGAGCCAGGCCCCTGAGGAGGCATCTGCAAGTGGTTTCAAAGATCCAGGAGTAGGGATGCAGCAAGACAGCCTGGGTGGTGAAGTCATCTAAGATGTCTGGCAGCAAGGCTTTCCCAGCAAGGCAGAAAAGACCTTTTTTTCCCAGAAAAGATCTTTCTCAGACCCTGGGTGAACTCAGCTGATGTAGCTGCCAGCAAGGCAGGAAGGGCACAGGCACACCGGTGGTCCTGGGGGCTGCTGTCCCAGGGAAAGCAGCTCTTGGACAGACCAGTCATACTGAATCATCATTATCAGTGTAAATGGACCATGAGGATTTATACCAGCTTCAGAGCTCTCCAGGCAAGCGGAGAGAGGACATCAGTGAAAGGCAGCATAGTCGAGGGGGTGACATCCATCCTGAGCCAGACAGGCTCTGCGTGCTGCAGCACCCTGCTGAGCGAGCAGCAGGCACTGGAGGTGTCACACCTCACGGGCTGGACATGGCACATCTGTCAGCTGCACAACCCTCTGCTCTTGGGGGGTGCCCCTCTGTGGTGCCCTGGACATGGCCCATTGCCCTCTGCCCCATGTTGCCCATCCGTCACGGAGCTGGTGCACCCAGCAGAGCCACCCAGGGATGCTCGGGAGTGAAGAATTCATTCTTCCCACCATCAGTTTATAAATTATAAGACATGATATGGAAAAGCAGAACTGGGAGTTAATCAAAGGAAAATCCCAATAGGCTGCTCAGGAGGAGGACTGGCACCCCAGTAAAAGGAGCAATGCTGCTTGGCACCTGCTATGCTGGGCCAGATCCTTCTCTGCGCTGGGTGCCCTGCAGAGGCTGAGGTCCACCCATTTGAGCCTGATCACCTCTTCTACACCTCAGTGCCATTATTTCAGGGCTAACCATGGCCTCCTCTAACCTGCTACTCTTCAGCTTCCTACAACACAGGGAGTGGGCTTGGTGGGTCCAGCGTAGTAACCACAGACAGGACCATCTACCTGCCTTTATTTACACCGTTCTGAGGATCAATAAGGAAAAGGATCTACTGCTGCCAATCAAAACCTGTCTAGGGCATTGTAGGTCTCTTTCATCTCCCACATCTCATTATGGTGGGTGCCAGGAAACCAAAGTTTATGGTCAACTGTATGGGTTTTTCAGGAGCAGAAATCTATCCTCACACCACAGCGATGTCCAGATACCAGGACAAGCTTCCCAGGGCTCATCCAGGGCCTCCCACACATCAGAAGTTACTGTGGGTACACTACCAATGCCTTCCCACATCACTGAGCTGGACCAGGTTAAGCAGAGACCTCCCTCCCCAGTAAGTGGGAAATGAAAGACAGAGAAGGAAAGGACAGCCCCTTCCACCTCCAAACCTCAGCAGGCATTGTGTGGTGTCACAGGAATGTGATGGCTGGGACCAGCCCATGAGACATTTGCCAGCAGTAGCCATGCCCAGGTAAAACCTGCTTGGAGAGGGATCCTTTTGGGTGCTGCTCCCTCCACCTCCCACTAGCTGCAGGGTCCCAAAGCTCAGCCCACTCATGCCCTTTGGTTATTTCCTGAAGAAGCCGAGGAACCACAGCCAGGAGCATCTGGGGAGGGTTACCAGGATACAATCTGTACAGAGACAGAAGTGTCTCTGAGCGGTAAATCAAACCCTAGACCCCCTTCTGGAGGGCCATCCCTCCCCACACTGCCTGGGGAAGCCCCTGACCCCCACCTCTCCACAGGGATGGGGTTAGTGGGACCCACTTAGCGTCAGGGTCCCTCTACCTTGGACCAAGTCGCTTTCTAGAGACAGAGACAGGGTGGAGCAGGGTGCCAAGTGCAGACACCAGACAAGCTGGATACTCCAAGAGAGGAGGTGCCCCCCATCCCATGGCGACAGGGCAGGGTAGCCAGTGAGAGCGGGGGTCCAGAGCACAGGCAGCCCGGGCAGGGGTGGTGGTGGGGCTCAGGTGGCCGCGGCAGGGCGGTGGGGCCGGGGCGGCAGTGGTAATGACAACCAGGTGAGCGGGCAGCGATAAGCCCCCAGGAATGCGGCGGCGGCAGCTGCCGGCCCGCGGCTCGGCTCAGACCTTGGATGGGCCAATTAAGTAAATAGAAGATTTGGAGCGCAGGATCAAAGGCGGAGCGCCGGGCTCTATTTATTTGGGAAAGGTCAGATTATATTGGCAGATGTGTTAAAGGAGAGAGGAGGGGAAAAAAAGGCCTTTCCAAAACATTGGCCCTGATTTGAGGTTTCCTGACGGGCGGGACGGGGATTTTCCTTTCTTTTCGGGCCACGGGTGGGTAGGAGCGCTGGCAGCGCGGGCAGCCCGGCTGGGAAGGGCACATCCGGCAGGCTTGCCCAGGCTGGGCTCACTGCCCCTGCCCACCCGCCTCCCGGCCCCCTTTGCCAACACCGCCGGCCCCAGAAATTGGGGTCCCTCTGACTCAGGGCCCGTGGCCCATCACGTCACACTGGCTGCGATCCTCTGCAGCTGGCCCCTGCACTGCGGTGCCCCGGCTGGCCAGGTCGAGGGGTCTCTAAGGTGGACTTGATGGGCTCCGCCCACCACTTCCCCTCCCAGCCCCCCCAGCAGCTCCACCGGTGCTGGGCTCAGTACCTGAAGGTTCTGCAACCTCCCTGGCTGTCCCTGGGCATCCCAGGTCACTGTCCCACCACTGTCCCACCATCCTGGCAGCACTGTCCCTGCTGCCTTCTTGGTTTCCCACCTGAGCAGTACTCCAAGCAGGGGCAGGGAGGTGCCCAGCATCACCTTACTCTGCCCACCCTGCCCACAACCTCACCCTCACAGGGGGCAGAGGGACCCCAGGACTGCCTCTCACCAAAGAGCCTAGGGACATCCCCAGCGCCATCGGCGCTGCCAGCAGTGTTTCTGAGCCAGTGCCCAGGCTGGGGCTGGACTGGGTCACAGAATCACAGAATCACAGAATCACAGGGGTTGGAAGGGACCTCGAGAGCTCATCGGGTCCAACCCCCCTGCCAAAGCAGCTCCCCAGCTCATATTGCACAGATAGGCATCCAGACGAGTCTTGAATATCTCCAGAGAAGGAGACTCCACACCCCCTGGGCAGCCTATTCCAGTGCTGCTGGGTCCCCCCAGCTTCCACTCCAGATCACCACCTCTCCATGGGTGCTCAACCAGCCCCTGACACCACAACTGGGGGCCGATATCACCTGTTTTAACACCCAGAACCTGTGGGAGGATCGTGCAGACCTCAGGATCCTGCATCCCCCAGCTTTGCTCTGCTTCCCAGAAGGAGGTCTCAGCTGGGGAAACTGAGGCGGGGGGCAGCAGAGGAGAGCGGGGATGTGGTGCAGGCAGCGGAGGGTGGCAGCATCCATCACCAAGGTGGGAAGGCGACAGGAGGGACCTGCAATGGGGTAGAGGAATGTGCTCGCCCAGGCAGGAAATTGTTGGGCTTGGTGAGCACGGGACCCGCCTGCTAAGAAAACAAGCAGAGGCCGAAAGGCAGCGGGGGCGCAGTGCCTGGCAGGGGGGCAGGAAGGGGGCTCCAGGGGCAGAAATGCAGCTATGTCCCCGCTCCGGGCAGGTGTGCCAGACTCACTGCTGGTACTCCTGGCAGCCCTGGCCAAAGCTGCAGCTCAGCTGTGGGAGCCCCGTTTCCTCTGCCTGGCCCGGCGTGGAGCAGAGCAACAGCCCAAGAGATGCAAGCAGCACCTCTGCTAGTCTTGGCCTGGCCCTGCCTCAGTTTCCTCAACCTTAGAATCAAGGGAAGGTTGCTTTCCCCACCCTGTACATCAACCATGTGCAGTGACAAGTCCCATCCCAGGGGTGCTGGGGAAGGCATGAGCTGTCAGCAGGGTTGAGAGCTGCGGGGCTTTGCTGAGCACAGAGCTGGTCCTCACTCAGAGCTGCGACCAAGGGATCTTCTCATCTCCCAGGCCTGTGGTCATGAAGGAAGCAACCTCTGCACCACCACCCATCACACTGACAGGTCTTTTCCAGATACATGCCTGGTGCAACAGGGGTGATGGGGTGTGAGCAGAGACCATGGGGATGGGAGTGGGTCAGAGCAGGAGCAGCAGGAGAAGCTGGGGATGGTTTTGCTGGAAAGGGCTGGTGCAAGGGGGTATAGCCATAGTGACAGCCAAGAGCAGTAGGTTCCTCTCACCCCACCTTGTCCTCCCCAAGGGATGCTCAGTGCAGACCTAGGCTGGGTTTGCAGCCACGGGGATGATACTGAGTCCTTTCTGTTCCCTTTATGGGACAGCACGGTACGAAATGCTGCCTGGATCACGGTGCTGTTTGGAAACTCCACTGGCATGTAATACAATATCTGGCAGGGGCGTCTACGACTTTATCTGCAACAGATCAGGTTGGAGCAAAACCTTCTGAGACAGCATCTGGAAGTGGTTTAACCTTTGCCAAGTTTTGCATGAAATACCAATTTTCCACCCCTTTCATTTAGTTTATTGAAATTAGGAGGGGAAAATCCCTTCTCCCCCACCCCCCATCCTCAGCTTCTACTGCTCCCCCCATCCCTGGGTTCTCCTCTGGGGCATCTCAACTTCTCACAGCTCTTCTGGAAAAGCTGAAGACGTCATGGAGCTGTGTCTCAGGCTGGGGAGCGCCTCCCCACGCTGTGATGAGCAGCAGGGCCGTGCCTGCACGGCTCCATCAGACATGCCTGGGGTGAAGGCAGCTGCCCTGGGTTGCAGGCAGGAAGCTGAGGCAAGTTGCAGGCAAGCTGTTGGGCCAGGAGCAGGGTGGTGGTGGGGGCCAGCACCGGGAGCTGCGGAGCAGGGATGGGTGCAGCATTCTGAGATGGTGACCCACTGTGCTGAGCAGGGACACAACTCATGGCATGGGACCCGAGCAGGAGCTGTGCAGAGCGGCTGGTGGTGTCAGAAGCTGCTGTGCCAGCAGAAGCTGGCTGTGCCATACTGCTACCGACACCAAGGTTTCTGAGGAGGAATGTTTGAACCAAACCTGGTATTTTCACCCCAAGCTCCACCGTGCCAAGCCATGGGCCCTCACAGAGTGAGGAGCTGCAAGTGGCTGAGCAAACCATTGCACATGCTGGAAAATCCAGCTGAATTCTGTTCCTGGCTTCAACCCACTCAAGCAGCTGCTGGGTCCACACCCTCCCTGAAATTTTCCTTTAAAATGCATCACCTGAGGCAGAGGGGTGGAAAGGGACAGTGTGAGGAGGGGCAGCACCAGCCTAGCCACCAGCCTGCTCACTGAGCTGCAGCTGGGTCATGGGGGTCCTGAGGGGACAGCTCGCCCATGTGCCATGTTTGCAGGATCCAAGCAGGTGTTTTTAGGATGAAGCTGGCATGTAGGTTTTTTGGGGACAGATTTGCGTGTGCTTGCCCATGCGAGGTGGGGGCTCACAGTGGGACCCTGTTATTCCTGGCGTAGGGCAGTGGCAGTATGTTGTCCCATGGGAGAGCTGGCAGGGGACAGGGAACTGGCTCTCCTCCCACCGCAGGTATAAGGGTCAGGGGATGGGGACATGGAGAGGGCCCTGGCCAGGGAAGTTGGGCTGGAAAACTGGGAACTCCACTGTTTCAGCAAGAAACTTGGATATTAAGACAATCTCCGTCTTCCACGTTGGAAACACATCCCAGATCTTGCCTGGCAGGAGGTGGTACGGGCAGATGCCCAGCTGCCTGCAGCTCCCACTGGCACGGGCCCATCGTGCCATGGGGACAGTCCTTGCAAGCTCTTTCTTGGACACCCGAGCATCACAGGGAGCATGCCTGCATGCAGCACCAACCCAGGCTGCATTACACAGCCCGGGCATCCCCCTCCAGGAGGAGGGTGGGGGGATGGGGAGGTGAGACAGGGTGGGTGAAGCTGCTCATCCCTTCCCTGGCCGTGAGGACCTGGGCTGGAAGCAAGTAGGATGGCACAGCGCTGCGAACCAGAGCGGGGTGCGGGGCTCAGTCCTGCAAAGGCCCATCCCCACCCCCGTCCCGGGCTGCCGGCGCTGGGGCTGCCGGCGCTGGGGTTGGGCGCTGGGGCTGCCGGCGCTGGGGCTGCCGGCGCTGGGGCTGCTCCCCCCGGCCGCGCCGCTCCGGCCCTGCCCGTGCTGCAGCTCCCCATATGTCCCTGTGATGCCGCCGCAGTCCTGCTGCCAAGGCTGAGCATCGCTTCCTGCTGTTCCTGCTCCTGCAAAAGGGGCATGGAAGGAGAGGGGGGCCCTGTGTGCACATCCTTAGCACGCAGTGGGGTGGGGGAGGGGGTGCCTTTAGCTCCCCCCATGGCTAGGCTTGTGCTTCCTCCCTGCCCGGGACCTGCTGCAGCAGGGATGGAGGGGTCGTCTCCTTCCCCACGGCAGGGGCTTTAGGGGCTCCTTCACTCCCGCAAACCCCCTCCTCCTCCTCCCTCCTGCCCCACTGCCCCCCTTCAGGGGCTCGAAGGGCATTTGTTTTCCCCTGGCACAGGGCCACACGGAGCCCGGCTGCCAGGCGGGGACAGGAGACAAGACTAAGCCAAGAGCTGTGGAGCAAGGCGTGTGAAGCTCAGGGTTTAGCTCTGTCCTGCTCCTCCCACCCCCTGTCCCAGAGGACTGTGCCTTTCCTATATCCTGGCAGGGCCAGGCTGGCCAGCAGCAGGGCTGGAGGAGCAGCGGATGCACCCAGCTGCAGCAGCCTGGGCATTGGGGGCTGCACCAAAGACCCTCAGCTCCAGGGAGAATGGGGGGCTGGGGGATGCTGCTGGGGGCTCCAGGAGCCTTCCCAAGCCCAGGGACTCGCCAGTATGTGCTGCTGCCTCAGCATCCACCCTGTGGCCCTGCAAAGGATAGGCACAGGTTGGGGTGGGACCATGGTGCAGGATTTGACCCATGGGGATGAGCCCCCCCTCGGGTACCTCTCCTGGACACTATGCCGGGTGCTGTGACCAGTGGAACGTCTCCATTCCCACTGCTGGTGTCAGTGGTGTGCCACCATCCACACTGCTGACATTCTCCTGAGGTGGGGGGCAGCAGAACTTTTAGGGACCCCTGGGAATCCCAAGCCCCATTCCAGCAGTGGGGGGAGGATTGTAAGAAGAGCCATACCCCTGTCCAGCTGGATTTTGGCTCCTTCATCTGCCACCTTCCAGCACTCTTCAGGGGTCTCAAGCCTGCAGTTCATGCCTGGGGAAACTGAGGCTCAGCAGGTGGGAACACATCCCATCCTGGCCTCAGCCAGGAGCCACCAGCATCCCCTGGGATCTGGGAACCACCTGGGAGGTGCCTGTCCCTGCAGCATGCCACTGCAGAGGTGGGATGTGATGGTCCCCTGCACACCAACAAAACCTCTGAGGTTTTTTCCATGCACTTAGTGATAGTTCCATCCCTTGCCCTGGAGCCAGCCTGCATGGCCACTGCAAACAGCCCTGCTCCTCCTTCCCGGGGGTTCCCTGGTCCTGCAACCCCCGGGGTGTCCCAGTGCCCACAGCTCCTCCCTGTGCAGAGTCACACCTATTTAACTAAAGGTGTGAAATGATCTCATTAAAGCAGCACTGGGCTCTGTGTCCAAACTGTTTTGACAGCTTACCAATGGCTCCTTTCCACTATGCTTCATCCTTTTTTTATCTTCTTCCCACCCCCCCACCCCCACCCCATCCCCCACCTCCCCCACTTTTTTGGCTTTGTTTCCAAAGCAAATGAGGTTTCTGCAGTCGTGGTGTGTGTGGGTATGTCTCTCTGTCCAGCTCTATAACTTTGAAAGCCACCAGCCAATCTCAACCAGAGTCAATGGAGGGATGGAGAGTTCAGAGAGGCTCCATTCTTAGGTACCCTGTGGGAAGGGTGGGAGATGCTGCATCCCCAGCGCTGCTTTCACTGGACACCAAGGAGCCAAGTGAGAAAACAGCTTTGAGGCACAAATCCCCGAGTTGGAGCTCACCCCCACCAGTCCCAAGAATAATTTGCTCCTTACTGATAGAAGTTTTGCCTGCTTCCACGCTGCTGAGGTTAATGCACTGCAGGAAGCATTTTGACCAAAACCCCAATTTTAAAATACTCTTCCCATTTAGCAATAACAACTGAGGAAGAGGAAAGGAAGAACAAGAGCCAAGCAGCGTGAAACTTGGCCAGGGCACTGCTGGGGAGCTTTGACAGTGCATAGAGCTCACAGCAGCCTACCCAGCTAGGATGGGTCCCCATGGATTAAATTAAACCCTGCCAACAAATCAACCATGAAGCTGCTTTCTAGCCTGGGTCTCTGCCTCAGGATGTGGCAGGCAGAGGGATGCCACTCATGAGGATGAAGACACCTGAGCACACCCTCTCCCCTGCACGGCTGCAGGGGGCATCAGGCGGAGGCTGCCTGGAACAAGCAGCTGGTAACAGCGATGCCACCAGGTCCTGGAGGTGCTGACCAGTCCCAGTCCTCACTCTTCCACCGCACACCCCCACTGCAGTCCCTTCACTCCCTCCTCACTCCCATTCCCAGCTCGGTCCCCTGCTCCCCCCTTTCTTGGCTGGGTGTTTGCAAGCACAGGTGCACACCAGTCCCCCCCCACTGCTGCCCATTTTTTTAATTAGCTGATAAAGAAAGCGTCCTTTTGAAGCAGGTAGGGGATTCCTCACATCCCTGGCATTGCTGGGCTGCCTGACTGTAACTCTATTCCAGTTAAAAGCTTTCTGCACCCATCCAGGGCCCACCGGGCCTCTGGCTCACCCCACACCTGCAGGCAAGCCCTTGCAGGCTGCCCCCTCGGCCACTCATGCAATTACCCAACGTGATGATTAATTGAGGGAGCGCAGGAGGGACAGGGACTTTGTCCTGCCAGCAGCAACTGCCTTCACCCCTGGTGCAGGGCAGCTGGGTCCCCCCCACCCTGGCCAGCCCAACACCCAACACTGCCTCTGGAGCCATCCGCAAAGCCAAGGCTGCAGGTGGGTGTTGAGGGACCTGAGTCTCAGCGTGAATGTCCTCTCCCCAGCATCCCTGCACCCAGCAATTTTGTGGGGCATAGGGCTGTTGGCTGCAGAGTCCAAAGCTTGTCTGGTTTCTCCGCTCCTCCCATCCCTCAGGATATGGGTTCACAACTTGGGAAAAGAAAACCAGGCAATGGGGCTTGGAGTCCTCTTCTGGGCAAGGTCCCTGCTCCCTGACCTCCATCAGCTTGGAAGCCCTCAGTCAGATGGACAAGGTTGCGAAGCCCAATGCATGTCCTGCCCAGCACACTACCCTGTAGTGCATGTCCTCCCACATCCTGATGCACCGATGTGCATCCTCCTACAGCGCAGTGAGCATCATCCTGCAGCCCAGTGCACATCTTCCTGCAGCCCAGTGCACATCCTGCATCCCAGTGTGCATCCTCCTGCAGCCCAGTGCACATCTTCCTGCAGCCCAGTGCACATCCTGCATCCCAGTGTGCATCCTCCTGCAGCCCAGTGCACATCCTGCAGCCCAGTGTGCATCCTCCTGAAGCCCAGTGCACATCCTCCTGCAGCCCAGTGTGCATCCTGCATCCCAGTGTGCATCCTCCTGCATCCCAGCCTGCATCCTCCTGCATCCCAGCGTGCATCCTCCTGCATCCTAGTGTGGATCCTCCTGCATCCCAGTGTGCATCCTCCTGCATCCCAGTGTGCATCCCCCAATATCCCAGTGTGCATCCCCCAATTCATGTCCCCCCTGCAGCCCAGTGAGTGCCCCCCCTGCAGCCTGCTAGACGTCCCCCTGCAGCCCAGCCCGCAGCAGGCCCGGCGTGCCGAGCAGCCTGCCAGCCCAGCAGGCTCCCAGCCCCATGTGCTGCCCGTTACTCTGCGGAACCAGTAAAACCGATTTCTGCTTGTGCCTGTGTGGTCTGCAGCAATGCCCCAGCCTGAGATAACCTAAGCAGAGGAAGCCCCAGCCTGAGCTTTAAATCTTCCTGCCCTTTGTCAGCAACCCCCAAGTGCCTGACCCCCCCCATCCCACCGGCATCATCTCGTCCCTGCACTGGAGAGATGGCTCGGGGACCCCAGCAGCAGCCCCCAGCGGAGCGAGCCCTGCGCACCACAGCGGTGACGGCATTCAGACCCTGCTTTAAATCAATTGCTGCGCCCTGGCAGCTCTATTTCCATGGTCCCATGTTATTCTTTCACTCAATCATGGGGAGAATGACTCTGTTTTCCTTCGGCAGTTTTGGGTCTTTTTCCTCTTTCCTTTCTTTCTTCCTCTCTCTCTCAGGGCGAGGGATGGGGTCGGAGCGAATACTCATTGCCACGGTTCCAGCTCATTGAGAACAATGAGGGCAGTAAACAGAGGGCAGCATTGCTCAGGAATGTGAAGCATTTTCCTGTGGTTTAAAACTGCTAATTTTTTTACAGACAAGAATATATATATTTTTAGAGACCTCTGAGGACAGGACCAATTCTGCTCCCCCACATCGCTTTCCCCCTCCCCAGCACCCCCACATCTTCCCCCTCATTGAGTTGCAAACTGGCATTAATTGTGAGAGCTGATGGAGGGCTTGGCAAACTGGGGGGTCTCCTGTATGAGGAAAGGCTGGGTGAGCTGGGGATGTTCAGCCTGGAGAAAAGAAGACTGAGGGGGGACCTAATTAATGTTTATAAATATCTTACGTATGGGATGCAGGGGGAATTGGCCAGCCCCTTTTCAGTGTCTGTGGGGACAGGACAAGGGGCAATGGCTGTAAATTGGAGCACAGGAAGTTCCACACCAACATGTGGAAGAACTTTTCCCCAGTGAGGGTGAGGGAGCCCTGGGACAGGCTGCCCAGGGAGGTGGTGGAGTCTCCTTCACTGGAGATATTCAAGACTCGTCTGGACGCCGACCTGTGCAATGTGAGCTGGGGAGCTGCTTTGGCAGGGGGTTGGACCCGATGGGCTCTCGAGGTCCCTTCCAACCCCTGTGATTCTGTGATTCTGTGATTCTGTGATTCTGTGGAGCTGGAGTTGGGAAGGGATATCCAAAGTCACCAGCTGAAGCTGCAGAAGTTGGACCTGTAGTCTGAAGGTTTTGAGAATGAGCACAGAAAAAGTGCTGCTGCCTGTGCATGTCACTGAAGAAAAGAAAATGAAATGTGGCTGGAGATGCTGCAGCACAGGGTGGCACCAGGGAGGGAATCTGCAGTGCTCATTGCTGGTGGTGGTCCAGGGGGATCTGCCGGGACACACGTGCCCCTCCCAGGCTGCTGCAGGGCAAAGCTCTGAGGGGCTCTGTCCAGCCCTTCTCCAGCCCAGAGTTGCTGCCCATCTAGTCCCAGTACCATCCCATCCCTGCATCCATGCCAGCTCAGAGCATCCCCTTTCCTGCAGTGCAAGCCCCATTGCTGCTTCTGCTGCAAAAAGAGCTGGTCTGGGAAGAACAAAGTGATGCAGGAAGGCAGGGATGTCTTCACTTCCCAACCTCAGAGGGGTGATTGTGACTGTGAGTCCATAGCTTTAGACCAGCTCAGCTGCCCAGCACCACAGCCAGCAACCAGCACATCTGGCAGAGCTGTGGAGCTTGGCCTGGGGGCATCAGCACTGGGTGATGCCAAAGCACGAGTCTCCTGCTCAGCTGCACGGATCCCCACATCTCCATCAATTCCTCCCTCTCAGAGGAGGCAGAAGGACCAGGAGAGTCAGCTGAGGACGTTTGGGCTCACAGCTTCACTTCCGAATGGAAGGGAGGAGGGAAGCTTTGTTTTATGGAGAGCAATTGCTCTCGTAGCCCTGCCCCAACAGCCACGCACGCATCCTGTCCCAGGCCTGATTGATGAGCTCCAGATCTGCTGTGTGGGGATGGCTGCCTCCCACAGCCCCCCCAACCCCGGGGCTGCCCCCCGCCGACCTTCCACCCCACATCCCCAAAGACATCCAGACTCCTCTCACAGGGAGCAGCTGCGGTTCCTCCCATCTGGATCCTCTTTGCAGATCCAGCTCCCAAACCCTCTGCCGCTCACCCGGAGGCTGGATGGGAACATTTGGGCCCTTTCTCTTTGCTCCCCTCTTCCTTGGCACGGCCACGAAACCTTCCCTGCACCTTCTTTGGTGGCACGGGTGCTGCCCCAGGGCATTGGGCCTCCCCCTCAACTTCTCTCCCCTGTGGGACATCAGGAAAAGGACGTTGTAGACTCCAAGCTGGACCCTGTGGCAGGACCAGCCTGGGCTGAGGAATGGGTTTGGAGACCAGATGAGCTGCCAGCTGATGCAGTTTGCTTCCACTGGCCTTTTACGACAGCTGAACAGCTTGAAAAGTCACAAAGCATGAAGGAATATAGCAAAAACTCCATAAATCAAGTAAAAAGGCATAGACATAAAGCTGGGAAGACATTTGCCTTTTATTGTCTCTTTGGACAGGCTTAGCATTTAAAGGCTTTTATCTCCTTTTTATGGCTTTTCGGGTGGGCTCCAAGCCAATAGGTACCTTGTGTCCTTGTTCTGTGTTACATTACATCATGAAAAAAGCAGGCTGGGGAGCAGAACACAGGGAAGATGCAGCCAATGCATCTGTACCTTCTGCTGCAGAGGACTTGCTTCTGCCAGGGCTGCCTTCCTGGTGACGGTGGGGCAGCTTTCCAGCCCTGAAAACCTCAGCCTATTCTCCAGCCATAGTTGGTGGGAGGAACTGCCCTATCTAGGACTTAGGTGATGCTTTGCAGCAAGCTGAAGGGACTGCAACCCATCTAGGCTTTGGTCTGGATCAGAGCCATCTCTGCACTAAAAGCCTGGATCCCAGCACTCAGAGGAGTCCCAAAACCACAAGAGTCTGTGCAAACAGGCGGGGGAATCCCACCTTCCTCCCTGACAGGCCCTTTGTGCATCCTCCCCACTCCCATGTGCTGACAGAGCCCCCAGAGCTGCCCTCTCTGGGGCTGTAGCAAGCCAGAACCACCTCAGTGATGGAGCTGTGGGAGCCTCAGCCATCCCCAGGGTCCCCAGACCCCCAGGTTTGCTCAGGAAGGGAGGAGGACGCTGCTGGAGTGGAGGACTGAGATTATGGCTGGACAATCCGAGGGGCAACGCCACCTTGAGCAGACCCCCTCCATGGGGCAGGCGGGAGGCAGGAGCTCAAGGTAGGTTCACAGTGAGCTGATGGCAGAGGTGAGGGCAGCACTGAGGAGGGTGCACAACCTCCTCCCTGGGTCGGGCAGACCCCTCGGCAGGGTGACTGGCCTGGCTACAGCCACCCGTGCTTTCAGGACAGGCTGTTTGTGCTGTGGAGCTGGGTTTGCTTAATAACAGGCATTGAATTGAATGTGCTTTTTGTGTGGTTCCCTGCTGACACCAGACATCAGCTGCATGATGAAAGACCTCTGCTCCCCCCAGCCCAACACCCCACGGCTTCCTCCCCAGCCCTTCCCCTGGAAGGGTTCCTCCCGTCCCCCCACAGGGTGTCAGGGCACAGGGAGAGTGAAGGTGGCTTTTGGGCTCCCATCTCACCCATCCTTCCAAGACTTCATGTAGTGCATGACCCCAGCACAGGGTCATGGTCCCCAGGAGGTCATGGCATTATGGATGAGGTCGTGAGTGAGATGCATAGCAGGGAGTCACCATGCCAGGGCTGGGGCCATGGGGGCATGGTGGGCTGAGTCTCAGCAGCTCCCTGCTCCTGCATTGCCTGGAGCCAGGCTGGGTGGAGTATGGACAGGGACCTCAGCCTCTGCATCTGCCAGTGGCTGTTCCTTGAAGAAACACGTGTGCCTGCACCCTGCCACCCTCTGATCCCCCAGCTCTCCATCACCCAGGGTGTCTACTTGGGGATGGGATGGCGGGGAAGAGGGCAAGGCTCCTTCTTCTGCAAGACTCCCATGCCAGGTGCCAGGGCACCCCGAGGGGCCAACCATCCCCCAGGGACACAAAGGACTGTGACCCAGAGGACCATGACCCAGAGGATCAAGTCTGTGGTGAGCATCTCTGCCTCTACTCTGCTCCACTTCCTCACCCAGTCCCAGTGCTCAGCAGTAACTAGGCACCCTGGTTTCCCTCCATGGGGCTGCAACCTCAGCTGAAACGTAGAGGCTGCTGGGTTGCAAGACATTTGCTTAGGTGACCAAGCAGGCATTTATCTTCCCCTAGCCCAACTTGTGCAGGTAGTTGTGCTGGCAGGGATGGAGGGGTTTGAGCACAGCCACAGGAGGGGGGGATCCCAGCAGAGCTGTGCTCCCAGAGCAAGGACCTGGCTGTCAAGTGAAGAGCAAACATCATGGTTCAAACCAGGCATCTTCTGGCTGGACACCAGGCTGGATGGAGACCCATAGGCTGGGGGTGGGGGGTAGGTGCTGTCGGGGGGGGAGCAAGAGGAAGGGATGCAGCACAGGAAGGGTTAAAGGTGTCCTTCCCACCCAGCATACGCTGTGTGCCAGTCCTCCCAGCCATGTGTTTGAAATCCTTTCTGCTATCTCCTGAAAATATTTACAGTACACGCAGATAAATTAGCTGTAGCGCTTATTACGTCTCCCTGGAAATATATACAGCAGTTAAAGATGTTTAAAAAAAATAGCTGAAACCCGTCTCTTTACTATATCTGGAAGATATTTCACAGGGAGGGGAATTTACAGCGCTGGGTGGCAGGGAAAGCACATGTATTTGCACTCGAGTAGAGAAAGTTAAAGGACCCTTCACTCCAGTTTATTTTCATCTCTACTGGCAAGACAAGGAGCCAAGGGTGGCTGGGAGCGAGCTGGCGTGCCGAGGAGGGGGCGCGGGGCAGGTTGGGCTGGAAGGGGGATGGGGACCAGGAGCTTGGTGGCACCACAGGCTGGCAGGCACACGTGGGGTGGGGTGGGACCGGCACTGCTGCTGTGGGGCATGCTGCCTGACCCACCTCCAGCTGCCCAACCCACCTCCAGCTGCCCGACCCACCTCCAGCCCCCAGGGAAAACAGGCGGCACGGAGCATGGGGACACCATACTCATGGAAATGCAGAGGATGGGACACCTCTGATAGTCTGGGCTGCCTACTTCAGAGTGGGGAGAAGGATCTCCTCCTGCCAGGGGGATCTGGGCTGATCCCACTCCTCACAGACCTCCCATAAGAGACACGTCTGTCCCTTTGCTGATACCAACCACACATTTCTGAGGGGCACCAAATGACCAGAGCCCACACGGTACCATCAGAAGAGCAATGTCCTCCATGCACACATCTCCTCAGCCAAAGCAGCTGGCTCCTAGTGCCAGTGCCAGCCCAAGTCAAGAAGCTCTGCCAGGACAAGGCGTCATCCCACCTGATGGCTGCTTTGTTGGTTCTTGTCTGCCAGAGGAAAGTGAAAGCTCATATCATCTCCATGCACAACTTTCTTGAGAGCTTCCAGGTGAGAATCAGAGTGATCTTTAAACACACAGCAGAGGTGCCAGCTGTCACAGACTCTGCCCAGCTCCAGGCTTCAAGGCTGACCCTCCTCAAACGTCCTTTCAAGAAGCCCCCAGATCTCCATGCTGGGGTGAAAGGGCTGTGGTGGAACATCTCTCCTTCTCAGTCAGCTCCTGTAGCCAACGACTTCTTGTGCAGTGAAAGTGCATTGGTTGAACTGTTCTTGTCCTGTCTTTTCTGGCTCCTCCTTTGGCTGAGGTTTCTCATGGTGAAGGCACCTGCCAGTTAGGAGTCAAAGACTGAGGTCCTTAAATGCACTCATTGACTTGCAGTCACTGACCCAGCATTAGATGACAATGTCTTCTGGGCCACTGGCATCAGGATCTGGAATTGAGCTGCTGGCCTTGACGTAAAAGGCTTTGGGAAGCCATTTGCTAATTCCCCTGAGTCACCCGCTCCCTCTGGCTGTTTTGAAATTCATATCTAATGAGTGGTTTGGGTGAAGGAATTCTGCAAAGATGCAAACAATTCCTTTGCCAAAATAAATGGAGCCAGAGACGGGCTTATAAACAAATAAATCATTTCTAGTTTTTAGCTTGCAAACAAGATACTTGCTTCTTCGTATGGATTTGGGGGATAGAAGGAGTCAGGGGGAGGAGCAGGGGAGCCAACTGAAGCTCCCCTCCAAAGGCAGCCCATGCCTTCCTCAGAGCAGAACATGGGGCACCAACCACCCTCCAGAAAGTCTCCAGGAGGAATGTGCTCCAGAAAGTCCTCCAGAAAGTTTCCAGGAGTCTCCAGGAAGGAGGAAAGATGGGCTTTCCACCAGCTTTTTTTGCTTATTGGCTCCTCAAACAACGATCTGCAGCAATCTAACTCAACCAATTCTTAATCCTCTCTCCAAGTGAGGGATACCATGTCCTGGGCCAGGCAAGGAGAAACATCCTTAGGATTGAAGGACATTGAATAGAGGACAACTTAAACAAGCTGCACAGGGCTGGCTAACAGTGTGTGCTTGGCTGCACATGTGCTTCACGTGGGATTGCAGTGGGACAGGAGAAAAATGGTGTGAATCACCCAAAATCAAGTCAAGCATGGCACGACCCTGGCACCAGTAGTAGACGATGTAGTTCTCCTGACTGCAGTCTCCCTCGTGTGACTCCTCTGACCCCCACACTGCTGGTGGGGCTCAGCACCCCTGGGACACAGGTGGCCTTTTGCTCTCACCCAGAAGCTGGGAGGTGATGAGAACCTGTGCCCAGGGACAGGAGGGAGCTGCTCCCATGGAAGAAGTTTGCACCGAGCTTCTGCTAACTGCATTTTTTCCCAAATAAAGTGTTCTAACTTGGTCAAATTTGAGCATATTCCAGGGACACAAGACGAATCTCAGCCTCTCTTCCCTCCCTACTTGCCAAATTGCTTCAAAGGCAGAATTTTAAAACAACATAAGGACAAATACTTTCTTTTCCCTTATCCCCATTCTTGGAAAGAGCCATTTCAGCTCTCCAGCTGAAACTCTCCCCCAAAATGTAGCTGGAGGCTGCAACCCACCCTGCAAAAACATTGCCACAGAGTCTGGGACTGTTTGGGAAAGCTGGCAGCAACTGCAGGCAGGGGTTTACAGACAGAACCACTGAGCATCCTTAAAAGTAGGGGTTACCTCTGGCTCCCCACCCGGAGCACACATGGAGTCCGTCTGCAGCACGCTCGCAGTGCAGTCCCTTTATTTACAGGACACTGGGGATGTGTCTCTGTCTTCCAGGGATCTTTGCCTTTCTTTCCCTTTTTTTTTTCCTCCCAAGCCTGCGGAAGCCAGCCAGATAACCAAAGCTGTTCCTCACTTTCACAGCAGATAAGCTAATTGTCGGATGTGCCCTTTGAGATAAGCAGAGCCTGGGTTTACGAGGGAACATGTGTTCTTGGGAAGCGCTGTCACCCAGCCACGATGAGGATGATAACCTAAGGAGGTGCCTGTTCCCTCCCTGGGGAACTGGGGAGTCCCTCAGCCATGGGGGGCTCCGGGGCAGCTGCCTCTGGCCACAGACCAGTGTCTGCAGCGTGGGGAAGTTCCCCCACTTCCCTGCTCTGCTGCTGCTGCAGTGCAGAGCACTGCTGGGTCTGGAGAGAGACCCAGCTCTTTGAGTGCTTTGCATTTCAGCAAAAACTTTAGCACCTATTAAAACCCACCCCAAAATTGCAGTGAGTTTAGGATGGGTGAGGTCAGGCTGGTGGTGATGTACATACCAGTGGTGCTGAGTCCCTGCTCAAGGCCTGAATGCAGGCAGGAGGGAATTTCCTTCCAGTCCCTGTGGACCCATATGGCCCCATCAGTGGTGTGGCAATTTGTATCCCCCAGCCGTGCAGAGATGCTCAGAGGGAGCACAGAAGAGAGCTGCAGGAGGAGACCTGCTTCCCTGCCCCATAGGGAGACTGCCTTTGGAGTGGCCTTGACCTCCTGCCTGGCCTCTACCTAGACATCAGCCCAATGGTCCCAGCCAGGACCTCCCAGCCAAACCATGGGGAAACCACCTGCCTGGCACTGGGGATGCTCAGCCCAGGGTACCCCCAGCACTGGGGGTGGTCTGTCCAGCCAAGCTCCCAGTGCTGCAGATGCTCTGTTCAGTCCAGCGCTGGGATGCTCAGTCCAATCCAGCTCTGGGCACTGGGGATGCTCAGCCCAATATGGGTTCCGGTGCTGGAGATGCTCCATGCAATCCAGCTCCCAGCACCACCAGCCACAGCTGCACCTGCAGGAGCTGCGCAGCAAAGGCCCCTACACCATCTGATCCCACCGGCCCAAACCCGGGGAGCTCTCTGGGGCCGTGGCAAGGCTGTGCTCCCTCGTGCCCCACCCCCCCACCCCGGGCAGGCGAGCCACCCTCACTTCACTGTCCATCCCCTCCCTCCCCCCCCCGAGCAGCCATCACTCACCAGGCTTTGATTACGGCCACAAAGGAGCCTTGGAGGAACCACGGGGAAGCTGGAGGGAGGCAGGCAGATGATGAAAGAGCTGTCAAATGGGATTAAACAGTAACCGTCTCCCCTACTGCTGGGCAGCGGGAAGGGGGACAGATTGTACTGGATTGTAATGCAGGAGCCCTCCCGCTGCTGGAGCCTGCCAGGCCCGCTCCTCCCGCGGGCGGCCGGCCGGGCCCCGCCAGCGGGCAGCGGGACAGCTGGGCAGCAGCCCCTGGGAGGGAGGTGGCGGTGGGTGATGTACAGTGGCTCTTCGCACGAGCACCCACATCCCGCCAGCATCACCCCCAAGCCCAGGTAACACCCCTTCCAACCTCTCGTGGGTCAAGGGAGCCACCCTCCAACTTCCCAGGCACAGGGGTTTGGATATGGGCTCTGTTCCCCTGCAGATTGCAGCTGGTGATGTCCCCATGTCCCCACAGGCACTTGCTGCTGCCAGCACAGTCCTCACCCTCCTGCCAACCAGTCCCTAAGGCTGGCAGGGGACACCTCACTTGCAGCATCCTTCTTCAAGGCCCTCATAGAATCATAGAATCATAGAATGGCATGGGTTGGAAGGGACCCCAAGGATCACAGAGCTCCAACCCCCCTGCCACAGGCAGGGCCACCAACCTCAGACCTGGATCTACACAAGGTTGCCCAGGGCCCCATCCAACCTGGCCTTGAACACCTCCAGGGATGGGGCATCCACCCCCTCTCTGGGCAGCCTGTTCCAGCACCTCACCACTCTCTCTGTAAAAAACTTCCCCCTAATATCTAATCTAAACCTTCCTTCCTTTAGTTTTAATCCATCCCCCCTTGTCCTGTCATTGTCTATCCTTTTAAAAAGTTGAATCCCCTCCTGCTTATAAGCTCCCTTCAGGGACTGGAAGGCTGCAATGAGGTCCCCCCACAGCCTTCTCTTCTCCAGACTGAACAAGCCCAGCTCCCTCAGCCTCTCTTCGTAGGGCAGGTGCTCCAGGGTGGAAACTCCCTTTCTCCTTGCCTGGCCTCCAGGCAGATGGCCGCAGAGGTGGGAAGGGGTAGCCATGCTTTCTCACAGCAAAGGGGCAATGCCAGAGCTGCCCGGGTACTTTCTGCAGCTCCCCGAGGGACATGGGTGCTCCTCATTGCACCAGGCAGAGCCCTGGGGACAGGATGAGCATCGGGGACTCTGCCTTTCCCTGCATCCTCCTGCCAACCCCCAAGCAGTGCAGAGAGTGGTGCCTGGGGTGCTATGACCTGTGGAGCCATCCCATGCATGGCACGGGCGTGTTCTGGCTTTCCCAGGGGTGCACGGCATCACCGTCTCAGCACATGCTCCATAACACACCTGGGTGCCAACTCACCTCCCAGGACACTGACCCACACTGCCACAGGTGCCCTGGGGCTCCCATCCCACCCCACCCCACCCCTCTGCTGCCGCTCTGGCTCTGCCTTCACCCCTCTGTCTGCTCCCTGGGAGGTGTCAGCATGGGGCACCCCACTGGGATGTAATGCCACGTGCTGGCACCCTGTTGGGGATGCTGTCATCCAAGATCCCTCCAAGCCACTCATACAGGATCTAAAGACCAGACTGCCAGGGCTGTCCCAGTGTGGGGGCAGGTCAGGGGTCCAGCAAGCCATGGCCACAGACCCTGCCACCAAAACCTTGGTGTGACTGGTCATCTCCTTATTCCATCTGCATCTCCCAATTTTCGGGTGCCCTGACATCCCCTCCCAGGGCTGCTTTTCACCACAGTGGGCAATACAGCAGGGCAGACCTTTCCCTATGGCCGGCTGGGAGTGCTGGGACAGGCACCGGATTGCAGGGCTGGCTGCCTGCAGGCAGGGGGACGGGCAGGGGGACCCGATATTTGACTTTCCAAGCACCCAGGCAGCAAGGCCCTGGGGATCCTGTGTCACCCTGCTGCCTCCCCATCCCAGCACCGCGCGGGAGCCCCCAGCCGGGCGCTCACAGGCAGACCCCCCACCCCCTCCTCGGCCCCCCGAGCGCCAAGTCCTCACCACCCACTCCGCCAGCAGCAGCTCCAGTTTCTCACAGCACCCTCTTTTCTGAGCCATTCGTCACGGCCCCCGGCACAAAAGCCGGAGAGAGAAAGAAACAAGGAGAAGGAAAAGGAAGGAAGATGAAAAAAAAAATAAAATAGAGAGAGAAAAGGAGCAAGAAGGAAAGAAAGAGGGAGGACAGGGCGTGAAAAGAGCCAGGTCTGTCACCAAGAAGGGAGGAGGGGAAATTATGAAATAAATGAAGCACCTCAGCAGTTCGGGGGGCACTGGGAGGCAGCCTGACCAGGGCTGAATTTTAAACGCCTGCCACACAATTGGTCCCATTTTGCGAAGAGAGGAAGCTGTGTCCAAAGATCTTCATGTTTATTCATGAGGAGCCTCGCTGGCCCCTCCCATCCTATTGTCTGGGGGTATTTATTTGGGGGCATCTGTCTGGCCCGATGAATGGCGGAGGGGTAATAAATGGGATGGTGGGGCCGGGGAGGGGAGCCGGCGGGGCCGAGCCGTGCTGTGGGCTGCCCTGTCTCCCGACCCCCTTCCCGCTCCCTTCCCTGCCCTGTGCTGTCTGGGGGGGAAGTGTTTGTGCCCCCTGTGCTGTGCCCAGCCCCCAAGGGACCACCGGTAGGGCTCCCCACAGCCCCATGGCAGCCCAGGGGTGGTGGGGTGAATGGAGCAGGGACATGGTGATGGGGCCACAGGCAGAACCTGTTGAAGGCCAAGGGATCGAAGGGTGGGGGTCACCAGGGTGCCTGGGCAGCAAAGCCAGGGCAGGGTGGGTATGAGCATGGTAGACCACTGAGGGTGGCTGCATAGGATGGGGCTCGCTGGGGTCTTGCAGGGCCCAGCTGGGAGAGCAATCAGCCCCACCACAGGCAGCGAGGCAGGATGGGTGGCCTCCTTGGGCCACCTTGGGAGGACTCAATTCATCTGCACAGGGGGGCAGGAGATGCATCGGGGATGGAGTGGGCAGCCCACGGTGGGCAGAGCTGCGTCCCATGTCTGCAGGGACAGGCCACCATCTCTCTTGCTGGAGAGGAGCAGCTTCCTCCACTGGAAACTTCCTCATCATCATCCTCTGCCTGTGGTGGGACAGGGCAAAGAAAGTCCTCATGGGGAGCAAGAGCTCCACATCAAAACCAGACAATGTCCAGGGGCTCAGGCACTTCACAGCCCAGAAGCAAGACACTAGGGAGTCCTGGAGACGTGGACATGGGGGATGCTGGCTGGCTCTGTGGGCAGGATGTGCTGGAGAAACCTGTCAACTCTCTTGCCTACAGGGCCGCTGGCATGTAGGGATGGGGTGGCTGAGCTGATGCAGGCAGCCTAGTTTTCTCCACCCCATCCATTCCTTCACCTCCTGTTCAAGGGAGCCAGTGTCCAGCCCAACCCTTGCCCAGAAATGACTGCAGAACACAGGAGCAGTGCTTGTTTGCAGACAAAGTCATTGCAAGATCACCCAGCTGGAAGCTGGAGCTCATCAAATTCAACCTTGAAATAGAAGCTACAGCCTTGCAGCAGCCAAGAAGAGGAGGAAAGAAAGGAGGTGGCTCTTGTGGCTGTGCCATGAAGAGCCACCTTCCCAAGCACATGCTGTCACCCAGATGCTGGCAGAGGCGACAGGATGTGGCGATGGGACCAGGGCTGCCTGGCAGTCACCTCCACTGCGGCAGCAGAGCCCAGACAGATGCTCCTGCCTGGGCACCGGGTGCTTGAGGAGTGTAGGGAGGTGCTGGGCAGGGAGAGGGGCCGGAAGAGCCAGCCTGGCCAGCAGCTAGGGGAGCAGATGGTGCAGTCGGCAGGGGAGCACAGACACCTCCCCGTGTGGGCCGGGAGCCAGGGCGATGGCACGGCTCCCCGCCGGCACCCGTGGGCTTTGCTGGGACAGGAAGGCAGCTGGGCGAGCGCGTTCCTCACACACACACCCACCCCCCTCCCAGTATCCCCACTCAGAACATGGATCTCCTCGCTCCCACATGGGAAAGCAGCTCAGCAGCCAGCCTGCGTGCCCCGAGCGCAGCGGGCGGCAGGGAGATGCCGGAGCCGTGCCTCCATCTCGGGCACCGGCAGGAGCTGGCTCAGCAGCTCGTTTGCAAGCTCTATCCAGGAAAGTATTTTTGGAAGGGCATTAGGTTATTGGCATAAAAGTCACCTTGCAGCCATGTAAGCCCAAACACAGCTGCCAGCTGCACTTCCCTGATCTCTCCTGTTCTCAAACCTTGGCAGAAAAACCCTCTGTAGTCACAGCTGGTGGTCCCCAGGTCCCTTCTCCCTCTGCCCCTGTGTTGGATGGCTCCTGCCTCATCCCCGTGTCCCAACCCCTGTGCCAGTTTGTATCTCACCCAAGGAAGAGTCTCCAGCAAGTTTTGGGATGTCACAGGCTCTACACAGGTCCCTCTGGGATGAGTCACTCCAGGAGAGCCACGCTAGGGAGCAGATCTCCAGGATGCCAGGTGAGAGATATTCCCCAGCCACCAGCCTCTCAGGACAACGTGGTTGAGACAGACCAGCCCAGCAGTGCTGCTAACGGTCCTGCTTTCAGCGAGGTTATTAAACTCTTGTAGCTACCATCCCCAGTACTCTGCCACTAGACCTTCACCTTCTCCTGGCCCACCCAGGTCACACCATGTGCTCTGGAAGGAAGGGCAGGAAGAGGTAGTGGAGAAAGGAATTGATGGAAAAACCAGCCTACACTTCATCCCAACAAAATCAAACATCCCTGAGCCAAAGCCGGGACAGGGAAGTGATGTGATGAGCTGGCAGCCTCTGAAATTCCACCTCCTCCTCACTCAGGTGCGACGGGATAGGCCATGCACAGGGAAGGTAGTCACAGACAGGAGATGGTGACCACATAAGGTCCTCACCCTCTGGCACGCCAGCCAGCCCACATCCCTGTGCCACTGGCAGAATGTTTTCTGCACCCTCTGTGTTTTGGAGACCTCACTTCCCACTAATGAGATACTTCCTAGGTTGTAATTTGGACAAGTTGGCTTCAGTTGAGAGAAAACCAGAAGGAAAATCCTCCCAGTCCTTCCGGCTTCTGTAATTGAATGCAAATTGCTCGGTAAATATCTGCAGCCAAACACCCCTGCGGCCAGGGAGCAGAGGAGGGAGTGCCGAGCTCCAGCGGGAATGCTTTCCACCACGGGGTGATTTTTCCAGCATGCACACTTGGCTCTTCATGACAAAGGGAGAGAGCTGGGGGGCACATCCCCAGCCAGCATTGGCTTTGCTTCACGGAGGCGATGACAGGGTGGACAGCACATGCGCGGGAGGCTGTGATCCTCCCGCTGCCCACCGCTGCCAGCCCTCCCTGCCCACCAGCTCCATGCCCCAGGGAATCAGGGGGTCCCTGGAGGAAGGGAGTGTGGTGAGGCAGGGCAATGCCCCTGCCAAGAGGGATGCTCCTTGGGATGCAAAGGAGGAAAAGTGAACAGACACCGCCACACGGGTGCTGCCTTATCTGTCATGAGCCATGGAGGTGAGGGGGGCCTGTTGAACCATTTGGGATACAGGAGGTAGCTTTGTGCACTGCACTGCCCTGCCTCAGCAGCTGCCAGCAGCCCCTCACAGGGACACCTCACTGCACGTGGGGCTTCATCTCTGATGCTGCATCTAAGCCTTGGGGTGCTTTGTGCCCCCTCCATGGCTGCAAGGTGCAGAACAATGTCTGGGCTGGGGTCCGCCTGCCCTTGGGGAGAGGGAATGGCCCCAGAACAGTGCTGATCCCCACTCTCACCCATCACCCCTGGGGAAACCCACCCTGATCTGCACTGTTTCATCCATCCCTGCGCCTCAGGCCAGCCACACACTTGTCCCCCATCACTCAGCACATCGCAACAGTGGCAGACACATCTTCAACAGCCCCACTAGTACTGTGCAAATACTGTGCGCATGCAGAGCTGTGAAGACCTCTGTGTGCAGACACAGACACATGCGATAAGATCCACGGCTACACAAACACGCTCCTGGGGAGATATTTAATCAGGCAAGGGGAATGGCCCCAGGTGCCCAAACTTGCTAACAGACAGATGCAAACATTGAGTGAGACACCCGCAGCCCATGACATGTGCATACACACAGTCAGACACATCCCTACACAATACCTCATTAAACATGGGCAGTGTACAGTCCCAGATTAGGCCTGGCTGGGCTGTGGGCACCTGGCCAGGCTGGGATCAGGGTTCAACTACAGCTTTGACAAGTCCCGAAGTCTCACGATCTGTTCTCGTGGGATTCCCATCAACCTAGATTGTCTGTGGGCACGGAGGGGCAGCCCTGGGCTGGAGCAGGGGACAAAAGTGCTGAAGTTCAAGCAATCCTAAAAGCGGGTGCGGGTCCCCTGAGCGTGATGTGGTTGATCCTGCGAATGCCCCATCATTGGAAGTGCTCAAGGTCAGACTGGACAGGGCTTTGAGCAACCTCACCTAGCGAAAACGCCAGGGAGGACGGGTTAGATGATCATTAACAGCCTCGCCCGACTCAAACCATTCCCGGATTTTATGACCCAGGGATGGAGTTGGCTTCAGCCCGACGGTTCCTCTCCTGGGATCTCCGTGGGACCGGCAGCCAGAGCGGGGGGACGTGCATGCCCTCCCGGGCCGGGCCCCGGCAATGCCCCGGCAGCCGCGGCCGGCCCCGCGACCCCCGGCCGGACCGTCCCAGGGCCTCTGCTGCCACCTCCCCGCGCTGCGGGGAAGCACAGCCCGGCCCGGGCCCGCGGCTCCCTCCTGCTGCGGGGCCGGGTCCCGGGGGCACAGCCTCTGCTCCCGGCTCCGGACACGCGGCCGGCTCGCTGCCTTGCCTGCTCTGTCGTCGCCCCGAGTGCCGCCCGGGATGGAGAGGTGGTACCGGCTCTGGGCTCCTCCCCAGGCTTGCTGCCCGGGCGCAGGCCGCCCACGGGTGACTAAAATGCTTTCCGAACCCTCCTGCTTTCAAAGGTGTCTCCTCTCCCTCACTTCCAGACTGCTCCGAGTTGGTGACATTGCCTTGCAGGCTCCAACAAGGTGCCCCCCGAACCCTGCAAGGGTGCTCCCACTCCTCACGGGTCCCTCCTGCCCCATGCCAGCAGTGCTCCTTGTCCCACTCCCAGCCCCACTCCAGCAACATGTCTAAGCCCCCTTGTGCTCCACTCTTCTTCCCGGTATGATGACATGTCCCACCTCAAACTGGGAGAACTTCTGTACCACCCAAAGGCCAGCAGCACAGGGAGGATGCTCTCACTGTGCCCCATTTCCCCCACGACAGGCTGATGGGTCCTGCAGTGAGTGGCAGATCCCCACGGAGGACAGAGCAGGGGAGGTCAGGCAGGGGCAATGCACTGCACGGGTGCAGCTGCCCACAGCAGCCTCTGCCCACAATTCAGCTCTGTGCACTCCTACATGGGACACCGTGGCTGCCTGGGAGCAGCCCAGCCAGGGACAGGTAGGGTGGGGTGTGGGGCAGGGTGTTAAGTGGTTGGTTGGGGTCTGAAGGCCAATGGGCCCAGCAGGATGTTCCAGTGTTGGTGCTGTGCATTCTCACGGACAGAGCTAGGCCACGCTCCATGAACATGGGTGTCCTTTTTGGGACAGGGGATGGACTTGAGCAAGTGATCCTCAGATGTACCGCAGGCAGGGAGCAGCGGTTCCTTCTCCACATCACTGCAGCCATCAGCTGTAAGCAGTGTCTCTCCCTTCCAATGCCAGATGGACTTCAAACCCCGCATGGGCATCCTGGAGAGAGGGGCGGCCAGAACGTCCCCCAAAACCAAACCTCCAGAGCCAGGCCTGGGAAAGAGGAACACTTCACATCTTCATTGTGTCACCAAGTCTTCAGCAGTTCATAGCAACAGGGAAACACAATTATTGAGACAAATGCAGCTGCCTCCCACATGAAGGAAACAGAACTGGTCAGAGCCGGGAAGCTCAGGAGGGGGGAAGGAGAAAATTATCATTAAATGGTCTTTTTTACTGACAGCGGGGCTGAATGCATCTTGCACACACACACACACACAAAACAAACAAACAAAAGCCCTAACACACACTGAGGTCCTCCAGTAATTCCTTGAACTGGTTTGTGGGAGGGCGTCCCCACAATGCCACCGGCTGGATGGCCGCCCCTCTCCTGCGCTGACAAAAGGCAGCATCACACATGCCTAAAGAAGCTGGTCCAAGAGCCCGTTCGCTGTTCTTTCCATTGTTTCACTCTAATGAGTTGCTAGCGAGGGATGACCTTTCCCTCTCCCTCCTCAACAAAGGAACAAATGCATTTCTCAAAAAGAAAGTCTGTCAGAAAGCGCAGTGACCACAGAGCTACAAAACGTGCCACCGGCACAGACTGAGAGAACTGCAGCAAGCCAGTGTCACTGAAGAGCTGGTGACCAGGGAGCATCAGGAGGGCTTCAAATGGAGGGGTGCTCCTGTGAGCCCGGGGCTGCAGGTGAAGAGCACTCTGGGGGCTCAGGCTTTCACCAAGACCTGCACAAAGCAGGTCCCGAAGATCTGCTCTGGGGTGGGACTCCATCTGCCAGTCAGCAAGGGGCCTTATGCCCGTCCTGAAGAGCTGGTGCCCCAGGAAGGAGCAAGACCTGCCTGTGCTCACACACCAGAGCTGAAGTTCATGGGATCCAGGTTCACAGAGACCCCTCAGCACCCATCTCTCCAACACCCCTCAGGTACAGGAGCAAAGGGCTTGGACCTCATTGTCCTGGGCAGAGGGAAGCTCCAGCAGCATGGCCAGGTCCCTGCCTGTCCCTGTACCAGGGATAAGGTAAAATCATGAAATGCTGAGGTCAGCACAAACCTAAACGTGGGCTTCAGCCTGGGTTTATCCTGCTTAGCATCTCTGCAGTTAATGGAGGGAAGCAAGTGACTCCTGGGGAGTGCCCAACCACATGGACCTCTGAAGGTGCCCTCTTCACTACAGAGGAGATGCTTCTCCTCATTTTGGCACAGCATGCACTGCTACTTCAGCTCTTGCACAAAAAGCCCTGAAGCACAAACTCTTCTGCTGACCCAGTGAGACCAAAACAGGCCAATGACCACTCCTGGCATCAGCTAGCCAGGCCATCACTTCTTCAAGTCATTGTCTCCATGGGTCAGTTGTCCAAGACCAGATGCCTGCTCCTGTGCCTCCACAGCGACAATCTGACCCAGCAGCAGCTGATTTATTTTTGAGATGCACACACATACACACACTTTTCCATGGCATCCCTCAGCTTGGGGAGGAAAGACAGTCCCAGGCATCACTCACACAAAACACCTGCACCCCCCTGCCCAGCACCAATGGGATTTTGTGAAGGTTTCCCCAGCACTTCCCACCCTTCAGCCTGTTGCGAACCATGTTGTCTATCAGCAGCTCCTCCCACATCCCTGCCAACATCCAAACATCTGCAACTCCTTAGCACACAGCATTCCCCTTCTTTATTTCATTGATGGTGCTGGAGTTAGCCTGCCCGCTCCCTGGCTGCAGCCTTGCACCCATCACACAGCGTCTGCCCGGGTGCGGGGGCTGCTCACGGGTGGGTGTGCTGCCTCCTGGCTCTGCAAGGTGTGGACACCTGAGCATCAGCGTGTGCCCTTTCCTCACATGGTCCTGTTTTTAATTATCTATTTATTGGTAAGCTGGTGTTCTGTAGACTTTGAAACTCTTGCAGAATGTTTAAGCTGCCGCTGCTTGGTGTAGAGAAGCACACCTCTGCCAGAAGCCAGTGGAAAGAGTTGGAGGACCTTCTCCCTGTCTTCTGTGGTCCCAGTGGCAGCCAGCTCTTCCTCTGCCTCCCATCTCACTGAGGGCCACCTATCCCATGCAGACACAGAGCCACTGACCCTACCACACTTGGATGAAGGCACCTTTCCTTGGCCCCACGCACTGTGCCAGGCCATGCTAGGCCGTGCCCACAGCGAACCCCCTACTCCATCCTCTCTCACTGCTTTTCCTCCACTAAGCAAATCCTTCTTAAAAATACCTTTTGCCCTGCTTACACCTGCGCTGGCTCAGGGAAGGGCAGAGATGCTCTGCTGCTGCTGGTTGCCCAGGCTGCCCCATCCCAGCTGAAAGCAGGAACCAGAGCCTGCCCTCCCTGGCTGCAAAGGCAGCGAGAGCACAGAGTCGGAAAGAATGATGTGGGAGGTTTTCCGTTGGAGGACACTCCTTCCCTGCTCAGTGTTTGGGGCTGGAAAGCTTTTGGAAAGTGAAAGGGGTTGACACTTTTGCTGGCAGCGGAGTTCAGCAGGGGTCAGGGCTAATCCAAGCAGAGCCGACAGAAGGGGAGGGGGGAAGGTGGTGGGGGGAGTCAAGCGTTGACGCGCTGAGAGGTAAAAGCTGTGTCAGACACTCCCAGGGGAGAGGAAACAAATGTATAATCAAAACAAAACCGGTTGGGGCTCGCGTGGTGGATGCTGGGTCTCCAGGGGGCTCGGATTTTATGTTCAGCTGCTGCGGGCAGCATTGGAGGGGGGAGCGGGGCTGGGGGTGCTGCTCTCAGGGCCATGCTCAACTCATCCACCTTGCAGGCAGCCAGGAATCCGTTTGGCCTCAAAAACATCAAGATGCCCCATGGTCTGCAGATCAGGCTGCGGATGCTCAAGGCTGACACTGGGTCCCACTAGACGATCTTTATGGTCCCTTCCAACCCAAACCACTGTAAGACTCCGTGACCTCCAAGGGATGGTTGGGCGGGAGCTCAGTCTGACAAACACCCTTTGAATCATGTTAGGAGTGCTGTGGCATCCCAGAAACACTCCTGCTTCCCTGCTCTGTGTTTGCAAAAAGCTCCAGGCCCTGGAAATGCAGCCACCAAGAAAAGTTCACGACCCCATTGGGAGCAGAGACCAGGAGCAACCTAACAAAACCCAAGCTGTCACCCTCCAGGCAGCTCTCACTCCGCCAGCTTCTCCCATCCTGGCTGGAGATGGCTTTAGAGCAGTCCTGCTGAGGTCCTGGAGGTCCCAGGGGAAACACACCGCTCCGTTCTCAAGGCAACACAGGATCTGGGGCACCACACACGTGCAGAGCACCAGCATGTGTCTGGAGCAAAGGGGAGATCTTTGCCAGTACATGAGTGACTCGATGTTGAGTCTTAGGCACATGTCCAAGCCATGTGATGATACTAAGCAGTGTCTGATAATAAAATCAGCACCAGACAGCAGAGCCCATTTGTTTCAGATCAAGGGGATTACCAAGATTTTTACAGGTTTGCTAACAAACCGTGGGGTATTTGTGTGGAGTTGTCCAGGCCAAATCCATCTTCCTTGCAGAAGTCTCCCTGCAGCTCTGACACTGGGAGCTGGAGGAGCTGAGCATCTCCTTTTTTTCAGGCATGTGTTTTGTTCATCTAAACAGGATGAAGGACTGAAAACACTTTGAAATCTCTCATCAAAAGCTGGCCAAAATGCGTGGGTCTCTGTGTGTTTGAAGAGTTTTGGGTGTTGGGATTTTTACCTTGGGGGACTAAAATCATTCATTTCCAAAAAGACAAGGAGTGCATGGAGAACATGATGTTAGAGGTATGCAGGCACAGGAGGGCATGTGTGTGTCCTGCTCCTCCATCCAGGCAGGTCACAGCACCTGCAGTGTTGGAATGGAGTTCCTCACCGAGCCCCCGGCCCTGTCCCACCTGTTATGCTGGTCCTCAACCTTGAGCCAGCACTGGGAACCCCAGGAACTGAACACCCGAAGGAAGAAATCTCTTCAGCAGCACTCGTTCATGGGCAAATACTGGCATGCAATCGGGCATTTCAGTTCCTTTCTGTGCATCTTAGTGTTTCTGAGTGTCCATGCCGTGCTAGCGTCACGTTTGCAGGTTTTCTCCATGGTGGTGGCAGCTCAAGCCTTCCCTTTCCTTGCCACCATTCCATCCCCACCCCCAACCATGCAAGGTGGAAGCCCTCCCAAGCACCATGACTCCAGAAACCTGGCCCTTAGGAGAAACATCACATCACACGGAACTCGGGGAGGACAATTTGGCAGAGCTGCAGTGCAGCATCCAGCTCTGATGGATTCTTCTGGAGGAGAGGCTGGATGCACCGAGGGTGTCTGAGTCACACCCCCATCCTTTAACCCACTCCATCTCCCCATCTGCCCGGTACTGTTGGTAAAGCTGGGAGGAGAAGTGCTGTTGGTGAGTATATCACCCGGGAGCAACCCTGAACAGCTGCCTGGGGACCTCAGGATGCTGCAGACTGGTGAAGCTTTGTGCTCACTATTTCTCCAGCCAGGTTGCCCTGGTTTTGAATCACTGCTGAGCCCCTCGCTGCAGCCATCTCCTCCCAGTGCCCACAGGCAGCAGGAGGCTGACTATGCCCAATTTACAGACAGGAACCAAAGGCACCAGCCGGTCCCGAGCCTGTCAGGGACCTTTGCCTGCTTGAGAGCAGGACATGGTGGGACAGTCGGGTGCCTCAGCAGAGCAGGGTCTGCCTGGGGACCAAATGCAGGAGGGTCTGAGGTAGGAGTGGAGGGAGACTGAAGCAGAGAGGGATGGGACGGGACAGGGAGGTGCCCCTGCACTCACCTGACAACAAGATGCCTCCTCTCTGGGAACTCCTCCTGTGGGGAGCAGCGCAGCCTCTGCCACTTGCCCCATGGACTTCTGGTGTTGGGTGTGTGGTGTCCCTGTCCCCCCATGCCCAAACCAGCAGAATCCCCTCCCAGCACAGCCCTTGGGGAGCCCCCTCAGCCAGAAAAAGGCCATTCCTCCCCAAGAGCATGTCAGAGCCAAGGCTGCCAACCGCACAGCATCTGAGGGGTTAAGAAAACCGAACCTGCCACAAGAGATTTGAGCAGAAACTCCACTAGAGACCTTGAAATCCTGTTAATTGATGCCACACATGTGCTGCATTTAACCTCTGCCCTTTGCTGTAATAGTTTACACAAGTGGCACGAAGGCCGATGTCTCCTGATGCGCGGGGGCGGTCTGCGCACGCCCGAACCCGCTGCGATCGCACCGGGCATCCTCCGAGCGAGAGTCACCCCCTTGGGCCAAGTCCCTCTCCATCCCAAAGTTGCTTGCAGTCCCTCCGCTGGGTGTTCAGCCCACGAGCCCTTGCACAGGATTCGGCCGCTGTTTGCAGCAAGTCCTGGCACAGGAAGGTTCAGTTTCACTCCGTTATCAGCAACATCCTCTCGCCACAGTCTCTGCTGTGAGCCCAGTCCTCACTGCTGGTGTCTGGGCAGGCAGCGTGTCCATCCTGATGGGTCTCACTTGGGGTGGGGAGAGGAGCTGCTTGTGGTTAACACCAAGGGTGTAGGACCAGCAGCTACCCAGCCTTGCTGACACAAGGTTTGCTCTTTATTGCTTATGAGTCTTTATTGCTGAGGAGTCAAGAAAAGATCAGAAGAGTTGTGGTCGTTGTTAACCCCTGTTACAGCCAGGCAAAGGACAGAGGGAACGAGTCCTCCTGGGTTTATTCATCTTCAAAACACCCAAGTAGGTGAAAAACTTAAATAATAATCTGTGCCTCCTACACGATACAGGTCGTGCTTCAAACCAGCTTGTTTCCACTGGTGCCCAGGCTTCAGGGCTGGTCACAGGTTTGCTCTGGTGGTGTGGCATTAGGAGGAATGAAGAGAAGTTCAGGAGACACCAGGACTTGCTGCCAGTGGGGAAGGTCCCAGGGCTACAAGGACTTGCAGAGCTACTGGTGATGATGCTCTGCATGCTTGCCTCAGCCTCAGGAGCTGATACCTCTCCCAGGATGACAGTGCCCAGTTACTATGTGAGCCACTGGAGTGAGACCCAAATCCCAGCTGACACGTTGGCGGGTAGGTGGTGGATCCACCACACTTCCCAGGCTGGGTTGGTCAAGACACAGCACTCTTGGGTCACCAGGGCTGTGCCAGCATCAAGAGCAGCCCACCAGCCATGAAGTATGCCTATTGTACAATTACAGCAGTATAGCTGCCCATTAAATAGGTGATCTGCAACGACTCCTAGAGGTTCTCCTTCAAATTCATACCAAAAGGTATAAATCAAAACATCAGTTCAAAAGCATTGTTTTTTCTTCCTCTTGGAAAGCCTAAAAAGAGTTGTCAGTTCTCCTTCCAGTGTTCCTGCCTTCCCTCCACAGACCACAGGGGACTGGCCTGGACAACCCTGATGCTGGTGGAGAAGAGAACTGACCCTTCTGTGTTCTTCCAACCAGCTGTAAATTTAAACCTGGTAACACTGAAGGTCCTATTTTATTTCAGAACATTTCTGATCCGCCAAGCACCTGTCCACCAGAACATCTGTGGGGATAGGTCCTGGGTGAAGGGGTGGATGCAGGGTGAGGTCTGGTAACCTGAGGGGTTTCTCAGAGATCCTTTGGGCCAGGCACCTCTGACAAAGCCTCACCTCACAAGGGACCATTGCCCACCACATTAAAGGCTGGATCTTCAGCAGCTCCTGCTTGGAAGTGTGGGACATGGGACCTCTTGCCAGCACCACCTCTGGGTGGGAAACAATTTGAGAGCGGCTGCCAGCGCCGCGCTGCCTTTGACATCATGAGAGGGAGGCGAAGCAGAGAACCTCACCCCGTGCTAATCAGCCAGGCCCTTGTTTTATCTTCAAATGTTCCTGCACGCAGCCATTAAAGCTGCCCAGCCAATATCCCAGAGACGATTCCCTTTGAACGGCCGCTTTGTCTGGTAACTTTATTTACACTTTTGATGCCAATGTTTATCCACTCTTTAAAAAGCTATTCAGAGCGTCTCTCAAATTAACTTCAGATGTGAGAGCAATGGGAACATTCCCTACATCATATTTCATACACTTTCGTGTTATTTAATTCTTGGAAACTCTTTTTTTTTTAAATATAAAAATATTTTTTAAAAAATCTCCAAGGTTTTGGAGAGTATAACCTCTCCCTGTGTGGTCTGCAAAATCTGGCTGTAAAGCTCTTTCCTAAAGTTCACAAACTCCATTATAAATCGTCTCCTTATCTTGCTTATTGGGTTTCTGTTTTCACTGACATACATCCTGGATAAGAAAATGCTCCAAGTGGCCTCCACCAGCAGTGCCCCGCTCCACTGGCAAGAGGAGCTCTGCCTGGAAATGGCTGGCACAGATGCCCAGAGAAGATGGGGATGGAGTGGGATGAGACATAGGGTGGGATTGGGGTGAGTGGAATGAGATGGGTGAGACAGGATGGGGTGGGATAGGATAAAATTGTGAGAGGAGGAGATGATGAGATGATGAGATGATGAGAAGAAACAAGACCAGATGAGACCAGATGAGAGCATTTGCCTTTTCCCATTTCACCACAAACCTTCTCTCAGATTTCAATCTTTTTCTTTAATATCACAGTAATATCACAGAATCGTAGGGGTTGAAATGCCTTAGGAAGAGGAAAATTACTTTCTGCACAAGGAAAAAATTCCCAGAGCATCCTGGTACTCACAGGGCTCCCTGCATATCCAAGCCCCATTCTCTGGACCCCAGGAAGCAGCTGCACCATCAGTGCCTGGAGCCAACCCATGTGCCCATGGCAGTTTGTGCACTGACTCTCCCAGAGGTGACCACCTGGAGCTGGAAGAAGGCATCACCTATGGCCAGGATTAGTCTTTCCTTCTCCCATCCCCAGAATGCAGGGCTGGTACAGATCAGGTCATAGGCAAGAAGGTTCCTCCCCTCGCTGCTGAAGACCCTTCACAGCCTCTGTTGTGTAGACTGCAAGGGTCACCCAGGAGGCTGGAGCAGAGCTGGCAACATCACCATCCCCCAGACAGAAGGCGTCACTGCCTCCGCTTAGGTCCTGGGCTGTGGCTTTCCAGCTGTGAGAGAAGTTAAAAGGCCTCTTCCCAGGGGAGCAATTTTCCAAAAATCCAGTAGGCAGCTGGAGACAGCCTCCAAATCCAGCCAGCAGAGCTGAAAATCACGCTTGAATGCAGGTATTTCATCAGCAGCCGGCCGATGGTCCCCACGGCAGCCGGGCTCCTCCCTGCCCGCAGAGCCGGGTGTCCAGCAGAGGAAACCAGGCAGCCGAAGGAGCCGGAGCGGATCCGGAGAGGCAGACTGTTCCTGCTGCTGAGCCGGGCCAGAGCGGGGTCCGATGAAAACCACTGCGTCTCCTGGGACACTGCAGCTGCGAACAAACCTCTGGACAGGGCTAAGGAGGACCTGATGACAGCGAAGGGCTTGGACAGGGAAGAGGGAATCCGAGACGCTGTATTATTTGGACTCATTAGCAAGCAAGACTTCCATGCGGTTAACACCCGCCCTGCTCCAGCGCCAGGACCCAGTGTGCCAGACCAATCCATTCCTGACCTAAAAAAAAGGGGTCTGGGAAAATGGAGGGTGGCTTCATCACCAGCCCTGCAGCCACAGCGGGGGTGCCCGTGCCAGCTCCCAGAAGGGGCTTCTTCAGGGTCCCCCCAGGAGGAGGCAAGGTTTGTGCTGCTGCTCATCCCTGAACACCTCATCCCAGGTGACCCAGCAGGGACAGAGATGTCCATGGGGATGGCTGGAGTGAGAAGAGAGCCAGGAGGGACACAGGGAGGGAGGCTGCTGTGATAATCCAGGCACGGTTGGACATCCAGGTGAGACCACGGGAAAGGTTTATCACCTTCCCTGGGCGGCAGGGGCAGGCGGGGGTGGCACTGAGTCCTCCTGGCAGGCTGGGAGACATCCATTATTTATAGAGCACTTGGGGATGCTCAGAAGCAAGGCGCCACACAAGCACAAAATGTCATTACAAAGGATATGATTTAAGGCCAGGCAGGGCCGGGAGGGGAGGGGGATCCAGTTTGCATTGAAGACTATACAAAATAAATCCTGTCCGAGAAGCTTCCCGCCTCCGCAGCAGAAAGTGGAGCTGTATCAGCCGGCCTGTCTCTGCCCTGCTCTCCTTCTTCCTTTTACAGGCATGAAGAGATTTTTTTTGCTCATCTTTGCTGCAAGACTTGCTAGGTCCTGCCAGCTGATCCACGGCCAAGGGGAACGTCAAGGGAGGGGTGAAATGAAGGGATCCAGCTCTCGTCCAAGGTGGGATCACCACAGCCATGTCTGCTCTCCATCGGATGACCTGCAGGGCCACAGAGGGATGTGGGTGTTGGAGGGATGCAGCATAGGCACCACTGGCCACATGCACCAGCTGGGAGAAGCAGCAGCAGAAGGAAAGATGAGGCAGAGGCCACATCTCCAGCGTGCCACCACCCCACACCTCTCATTATAGCTGGGTTTGGGGGTCCTCTGCCCAGCCCGGGGCTCCCCTTGCCCCAGGGTGCCCATGGCCATGCACATCCTCCTGCTGCTACTCTGAGCCCAGACCTGTGCTGGGAGAGCGATTCAACCAGCTCTCCCCTTCCCATCTCCAGTGACACACCCAGCCACGCTGCCAGCACTGCACCACTCAGCCCAGTGTCACACATACCAGCTGACATTGACACCAGGGAAGAAGAGCTCCAGAGAAGCTGCAGGAAGAGCATTGCTCAAGCCCTCAGCTATCAGAGATGTTCAGGAAGAGCTGGGCAGGATCCAGCCATCAAAGAACGACCTATGAGTCACTTTTGGAGGGGAGGCAATGGGGAGACCCAGGATGGTGCCTCACTCCTCTGGCTGCCACGATGGTTTGGGCAGACCTTGCTGGTGCAGCTGAGGACACGTCCATGTGCCCACCCTGCCGCTCTGCCAGAGGCCAGGAGTCCTGATGTGCTACAGACTGTGTCTGTCCCTCCATGGGAGCCAGACAGGGCCCTGGGGTGGCAGCAGGGTGTTTGGGACTTCCCTCCCAGCCCCACCACAGGCTGGGGATGCCGTGGGTCAGGGCTCAGCCCCGCACTGCCACCGGAGCAGAAGCAAACTGAAACAGGCTCCAGTCAGTAGGAATCCCCCCTGACCCCCCTCCAGACTTCTCAGCTTGGCTGGAAATGGGGCAAAGGGGGATTCTGGCCAGGATGGTTTGCCAAAAGTATTAGTCTTTTATTTTAAGGGAAATTTCAAAATGAAAATTCTTCATTTTTCAGCTTTCCAGTGAATTCCTCCCTATCTCCCACCAGAGCAGGTAAGCAGCCAAGTGCCTTTTCCATGGGAAGGGAAATCTTCTACCTCCTTTCCCTTGCATTTTCTAGGAAGAAGAAGCTCAAGATAAAGCCAGAGGAAGGGGAAGCCCATTGAAATAAATTAGCCAGCAGCAAAGTCATTGGGAAATGTTAAATGAACAAACAGTGATTTCCTGCTTTCCTTAAATTTCAACCTGAGCTGCCCCTGCAGAGGACAGGTATCTCCATCCCCACTGACATTCAGGAAGAAGAAGAGGGGTCATCTTTAGCTTGTCTTGGCAATGCCACTCAAAGCCCTTCACAGCTCCTTCCTGCAGCTGCCCAGCCTCCACCTCTCACCGTGGTGAAGGGGAACCCTTTTCCCAGGAGAGCTGCCACAACGTCTGGATAATTTTCCTTCTCTTCTGGCTCCAAAGGCGGGTGAGGAGATACAGCTCCAAGCCCAGATACCTCTGTGATTTGGCCTCAAGTCAAACAAGACAAACCCTGGCCTGCAGGCAGCTTTAACAAGGAATTTGTGACCCTAATTAGAAAAACAAGGGCATATTCATGCAACATATAAATATAAAACAAAGGTTGAGTTTAAAGATTCAGGGTCTAGAGACGAGAGAAACCAAAGAGGCCCCAAAGTTTCCGAGTTCCTGTTGGCTTTGGAGAGAGCTCCATGCCTGGGGAAGTTCAGGCTTCTCCAGATCTCCAGGGTCTGCAAAGCCTGCACGGAGGCTCTCCAGCGAGCAGCCTTGCTCCCACGGTTTCCGGCATTTCCTCGTGTGGGAAGGTCTGGGAAACACTGCAAGAACAGCCTTTCATGAAGTATTTTGGCACCTTCGCTTCCAATGGGGATGCAGAAAGTACAAAGGCTGCAAAACCTAAAAAAATATAAAGGAAGGAGGGCTAACCAAACGTTTTCAAGCATTAGCAAGTTTGACTTGGGGGTGGTTCAAGTTGGAGGTGAAAGTTCGGGCGAGGTGCTCATTTCCCATGAATCAGAGCATCCCTATTTATCCTGACCAGCACAGCACCCAGCTGCAGGGAGCTGAGGATGGAGAAGCAGCCCTCAAGGGGCAGGGACTCACAGCAGAGCCAAGCCCTGGGGCTGGGGCTGCGCTGCCCCCAGCCAGGGCAGCCTGGGGCTGGGAGCTGAGCTTAGCCCCGAGCAATACATCAGAGCATGGATGGAGGGTGACAGCCCAGGCAGTGCATGCCAGACACAGGGATGTGGGCAAGGAGGCCAGGCACCCCAGTGGGAACACCACCGCTCCGGTTCAGCAGCTGGAGGTGGTGCCAGGATGACCCGGAGAAGGTCCCAGGATGACCCAGGTTCCCTCTGAACCCCTAACAATGAGCCTCCACCCATCCCTAGAGACGGGTGTGCCCATGGAGACACAGCACCACATGGCTGATGCCCCTGGGCAACCCCACAGTGCTGCTGGGCCAAGCCAGTGGAGGCACCTGAGCCTCAAGCAGGGTGCTCAGACTCACAAGTCGGGCAGCAGAGCGGGGTGAAGGACAGGGATTGGGTGTTGCACTCACAGCTGGCACCATCCCCCTCTGAGTGGCTCTGGGGAGTTTTGAAATTCTCCAACAATGGAAAATTCCTTCCTGTCTCCCTCAGAAAAAAATACCAAAAAACAGCAACAAAAACCCTGCTTTAGGCAAACTGAAGCATTTTTGCTCTACTTCCGACTTTCCTTGATTTTGACTTTTCCATTTTGCCTTGGACAATAGCAAATTAAAACAAAGTGCCATTTTTTCCCAAACCTGCACTGTGCATGACCTGTCCAGGATCTGCTGAGTGGAGATGTGCACTGCCAGAAACACAAGAAAGGGAAAACAGGTCCCAAAGCAAAATCCATGCAGCTTCCCAGAGCTCAGACACATCGTCCTGCTCAACGCCACATCCTTCCATCAGCATTTCACTGACCATCAGGGCTGGTTTTCTGCTGAATCACCACATCAGCATCCCTTGTTCTGCTGTTTAGCCTGAGTCCATGCTCTGACATCCTCCACATCCCCTAATTATTATATGGGGTGTCTTACATTTGAGAAACAGTCTTGCAAATGCATAAGAGATGCTTGACAGAGCTCAGAGCATGTGTAAAGGCATCCCCACCTTGCAGAGAGCAAGCCAAGGATGAAGGCTGCTCACAGTTGGTGTGGCTGCCCCAGCACCACCACCACTCTGCTGGAAATGGCTGGAAACGAGACTGGAGGGTTTCTCAGGTCACCGGTGGAAGCTGCAGCTGAGCCTGGTAAAGGACATGACCTCAAGCTCCAACATGGCCCCAGGACCTCCAGGATGGTCCAACCTGGAGCCCCCAGCCCACTCTGAAGCCATGCTTTCCACTGGGGCCAAGGTGCCACATCTGGAGCCCAATGCAAGCAGACAGCACAGGAGCATCCCTAAAAGGACCTGTAGACTGGGAGGAGCCTCCCCCAACCCACCCTGCCCAGTGCCAGTCCCTTCCCATACAGTAGCACCCATTTCTTCAAAAGACTTTGAACAGTGAAGAAAACAACATATGTGATCCAAATTGCAAAAACAAAGCCCAAACAAAGGCCATAAAATCTAATAATTAACAGAGCAAATAAGCTGAACACCCATTAGGTTGCACATATTAGGTAATGACAAGTAATCTGCAATAACCACTTCTGAATGGACTTCACCCAATATGCATTTAATTAGGATTTAATAAAGCAACAGCATGTTCTTAAAGGCCAATTAGAAACATATTCACTGAGGTTTAGAAGCTATGTAATAGATGCCTGTAGGAACCAGATACGTGCTGATTACACAGCTATTAATCCTCAATAAAGGGTCTAATAATCATTTTGTGCTTCAGGAGCAGGCAGCTGCTTTATTAAATCTTAATGAAACGCATACTTGGGGGCTTTCCTTCAAAGCCAGCCCACGCTAGGAAGATGGGCTTAGAAGTGGCAGTCTGCTGAGAGAAAAGACCCCCCTCCTCGTCACCACCTCTGCCACCGCTGCGGCAGGTTTGGGGCCAACCCTTTCCCCAGAGCAGCCAGGACGGCAGCAGTTGGTTCCTGCTACAACAGGAGTGAGAGATCTCCAGGTCTGGGAACACCAGGAGATGTTTCACACTGCACTGAGTATTTGCTCATGTGGGGAACCGGGGAAACAGCTCTGTGAGCCAGGGCATCCATCCAATCCATGGCTCCATGTCTGGAGCATCCCTGTGCAGCTCACACCAGCACTCTGGCCAGAAGGGGAATGAAGCTTTGGTCTGAGTGGGACGGTGCCACATGCTGAGAGGAGCAGCTCAGCCCCTTCTCTGGGAATTTGCCTCCTGCCTGGTTTCACTGCTGCCCACAAAGGAGACAGACTGAAGTGAGTGAGTTCCCACCATCACCCAAAGAGGAGCCAGATGGTGGCTTCTTGCCACGTAACCTGTCGGGTAGGAGGTTGGTTTAAGATCTGCCAAGCCATTACTAAGTCCCACGGACACACTCAGACAAGCCATGCCCATGCCTTTCCACCACACCTCTGTCAGAAAGCCAGCAAAATGGTGTGGCAGCCTTAAAAACTGTCAGATTGCAAAAACTTTGAATAAACACCCATCTGTTTCTTCACCTTCTGTTTTCCCAGCTCTCTGACTCATGGGTTTGGATTTTCCACGGTGTCTGGAAACTCCATCAACTGCAGTTGTGATGCAGCCATACTTCACCCCTACACTGCCCCTGAGGTGAAGGGTGCCCGGTCCTCATCCCAAAACACCCGGGAGCAGAGACTGCCCCAATACAGCAGTCGGCTGTCAGATAAGCATCACCTGCCCATCCTGCCCCACCACCCAGGAGGACAGAGGCACCGCAAGCCAGACCTGGTGCAATGGGGCCAGCAACCCAAAATGGATCCAAGCCCCATGGCCAGAAGGGGCATCGTGCAGCAGCACCAGGCTCTGCCCACCAGGTCAGACTGGGGCTGGAAGATGCCAATCCCAGTGGGGTCCTGTCTCAGGCCAAGCCTGACTCCTAATGAGCAGTCCTTGTTAACCCTCAGGACTCAGCAGTGCCGCCTTGCCCCGAGACGCCCAGGCAGAGGGTGGAGCAGGGGCCCCTTCTGCTTTCCAGCCACGTGTGGGTCCAAGCCCGGGCAGAGGGTGTCCAGTGCTGAGCTTTGCAGGGGAGCAGCCAAACGCCAGGACAAGCCATGGGAAGAGTGGCAGGAGCCATGAGCAGCCCAGGGGCAAGAGGTGATGGCAATCAGCAGGGTGGGCCATGGGGTGGCCCCTGCAGCACTGAGCTTCAGCAGTGTCCCATGCTCCCCATGGCAGTGGGAATAGGTAAAGCAGGGAAAACACCAGGGATACTCTCATGATATCCCAAATATGCTGCCTTTTGGAAAGCTCTCTGCTGCATTACACTCTAATCATCCCAATTAAGCACAGCTCTAAAGCACAGGGCCAGCTGCTCGCTGGCTTCCCTGGGCTGGGCAAAGTGCCTCCAGGTCCTTCTCTTGGCCATGGGGCTTTGTAGCCAGGGGAGCAGCTTGGAGGAGTAGTGCCCCACCTGCCTGCAGCTGTGGGGCTGAGGAGGGGCACCTCCAGGGAACCCCCAGCTCTTTGACAGTGCTACCTCCACCTGCCCTGAGCACCCCTTGCTCTCCTGACCTGCTGAGCCCCCACCCTGGCTCTTGCACAGCACTCTCCACTCCAGGGCACCTATGTTCCTTCTTCCCCCAGACCCCACACCAGCATACCAGCTCTGTGCAGGCATCACTCATGATATGAGTGACCACCAGAGCAGAAGTCCTGTGAGGACCAGCACTCAAGCATCCCTCATTTTATCACCTGCACCAAGCATGCAAATCCTCATGGGTTCCTGAAATCCCAGGATTTACATTTGCCAATATAGCAAGACCATCCCCTCCCATGCCAACAGCTTTCCTGGACAAATGTCTCCAAAAAAGGAGTCACAATGTACCATAAGCAGGGTTCTGGGGATGCCTCTGGGGATGACTTAACCACAGACACCCACTTTTAAGCATCTTCTCTGCATCAGGGAACTGGGTGAAGGAAGATACTCTGTGTGACCACCACAGACTGTGTTTACCTCTGTTAGGAGCCTTCACATGGTCCTTCCCATCCAACCACAGGTGGCTGGACACCACGTTGCTCTACTGATGAGCTCCAAGCAGGGACGCCTTGGCTGGGTAGAAGTGCCTACAGCCAGCACAGCCTCTCCCTGCTCTCAGGACATCCCACTGTTCCTGTTCAGCCAAGCTGCATTTCCCACAGCATTTCTGGTCAGCAGTTTTCTGGTGGAAAACCCAGCTTCTGCAAAAGTGATGCTTTCCCTGCAAGGAAGTTCTGGGTTTCTCCCAAAGACCAAGCCTGGGGTTTGTTTAGCTGCACCAGAATGATTTGAGGTAAGCTTGATGTGAAACCTCCCAGAACGTATCACAGGTTGCTGTCATGCACCCCAAGTCCCACCACAAGAAGCTCAATCCAGGGAGAAGGCCGGGGGGCTGGCGATGCCCCACCAGCTCGGGGGGACATGGGCTGGTGTTGGGGAGCTGAAATCGAAGTTTGCTGAATTGAGCGTTTCTGCCCTCGTTTGTTGGGTTTGTTGTGTGGGAGTTTTTTCTTTTTGGAACTTTCCATCCCACAGAAGATTTTAACAAGTTGATTTTTCCACCCTCTTGAGGACAAAAACAAATTCTGAAATATCACCATTTCCACAAGGGCAAAACTCCTGATTTTCAGCCACTTTCTGCCAGGACTGACACCCACACCACCCACACAGAAGATACACACAGGCAAGCTTGGCTTGCAGCCCCTTCCCCAAGAGGGGCCCTTGGGTGTTCAATAAGGCACAAGCCCACAGCATCTCATCAGGGTGACTAGTTGTCCCCTCTACCAGCCCCACTACAGCATCCAATCTGAACACCAGTGCCATCTCCACCAGCTTTTGCTGAGCCGTGGAGGATGGGGACCCATGGGAATCAGAAGGTGCACAAGGTAGGGCAAGAAGGACAATCACAGATGTTTAGGGTATCCTGAAGATCATGATCTTGGAAAAATATGGAGGCAACAGGTCTATGTTTAAGGATGATGCTCAAGGGAAATATATTTTCTTACTCAGAACAGCCACAAAAAGACCTCCCTGGAAGCCAAGCTTGAGCTTGAGCCCCAGTAGAGGGCACAAGGCAGATGTCTTCAACAAGGATGCTCTTGTACAGAGTCTGCCTTGCCCTGTTCCCCCCCTCCTCCCATACCCATCTTCTGGTTGTTTGGGTCTTATGTTCAGGAGGGAGGGTGCCAAGAAAAGGCAAGAGAAAGATTCATTTTATTAGGAGCTCACAGAGATGCATTTAGAGACACCCCACGAGGTTACACCGAAAGGCCCATTTGGCTGGGGTTCTGTGTCCAGCACTGGCTGTCCATGGATGTTTAGAAGAAACCAAGAGATCTGCCCAGGAGCAGTCAGCTACTTTGGGACACCCAAATCACTATCTTCACCAGCCATCAACACACCAACATTTTTCTGACACCTTTTTGAATCAAATACACTCATCTGGTAGCACAAAACAAGCCTGCTGGCTAGCTCTGAACAGCAACCTGCAGCTAAGGCATTGCAGTTCATCACAAGCCAGGTCTCCGTCCCGTGGGGCTGGTTGCAAAGACGAGAAGGGTTTGTCACATGGCAATTAGCTGCAAGGAATCCCCCAAACCCCCAAAGCTGCTGTGTGCTGCCTCTGGCCCCTGCAATAAACTCACTGCCGCTCTCCATTTCGGATGGCCAGCTGTTCCTTATTTCTAGACCTGTTTCCTTTCTACTAATTAATCAGCTCCAAATGTCTCTCTGCATGGCCTGCCCGAGCATGAGGCCGGGAACACCATGTTGGGACGCAGTCACCCAGACCTGCTTGTGCTACAGGTGAGGGAGTGCCAGCAGCAGAGCTGGGATGACTCTGCGTGGCCTCCCCCATGGCCATCATGCCGCTCCACGTAGCCAGACCCTGCATTGCTCTGTGCCCAGAGCACGGGCAGCACTGTCCTTTTGGCAGGGGACAGTGGATGAAGCGTTGGTGCTCTGCAGCCTGTCACACTGATGTCTGACTCCTCTGTCACACGTCGGGAGACAAACGTCAGGTGCAACTGCAGCTCACCTCCAGGCAGAGCTGGGCTGAACACAGGGAGGAAAGAATCATAGAATCATAGAATCATAGAATGGTCTGAGTTGGAAGGGACCCCAAGGATCACAGAGCTCCAACCCCCCTGCCACAGGCAGGGCCACCAACCTCAGGCCTGGAGCTACACAAGGTTGCCCAGGGCCCCATCCAACCTGGCCTTGAACACCCTCAGGGACGGGGCACCCACCCCCTCTCTGGGCAGCCTGTTCCAGCACCTCACCACTCTCTCTGTAAAAAACTTCCCCCTAATATCTAATCTAAACCTTCCTTCCTTTAGTTTTAATCCATCCCCCCTTGTCCTATCATTGTCTATCCTTTTAAAAAGTTGAATCCCCTCCTGCTTATAAGCTCCCTTCAGGGACTGGAAGGCTGCAATGAGGTCCCCCCACAGCCTTCTCTTCTCCAGGCTGAACAAGCCCAGCTCCCTCAGCCTCTCTTTGTAGGGCAGGTGCTCCAGGCCTCTAATCATCTTCGTGGCTCCTCTGAACCCTCTCCAACAGTTCCACATCCTTCTTGTATTGGGGGCCCCAGCTCTGGACACAGGACTCCAGATGGGGCCTCACGAGGGCAGAGTAGAGAGGGACAATCCCCTCCCTGTCCCTGCTGGCCACCCCAAGTGGGTTCACAAGACAAAGAGAAAGCAAAGGGTGGATGGAGCATTCTGCAGAGCAGGCCACAGCAAGGTCAGCTCGACTTACCAACAGCTGACACATCCTGAGCAGAGCTGCCTGTGCATGGAGCCAGCCGTGGGGAAACATGAACAGGGATTCACGTCCAGGGCACCGGAGCCAGCGGCTGTCCCAGCCCTGAGCAGAGGAGCTGGGACCGGAGGCCACGCCAACACGCCTGGGCTGTGCTGCTTCAGCTCGTGGTCAGACTCCCTTCCTCTTGGAAGGGCTGGAAGGAACCAAATTTTTTCTTTTATTATCTTGGATCCGATTTGCACAGGGAAGGTGCTCCAAGGCCGCCTGTGCCAGGACGCTCACAAAGTTTCCCAGCAGAAGAATGAAGCAAAACAAGAGTAAGCTCTTTGATCTTTATGGGGCTGACACTTTGAGCCAAGGAGGCAGCGAGCATGAAGCTGCACTTCCCATCCAGGTCTGTGACCATTCCTCCTGGCCACGGCCTCAGACAGCAGCACTGAGCCTCTTCCCACCACTGGAGAGGCCCCGTTGGAGCAGGGCTGACTGCAGAGCAGTGCTGGGCACCAGAGCTCTGACCTCAACTCTGCCACTTGCCTCAGTGCTTTGTTTTCAGGGGACATAAAGGACATCTCCTGGCAGGCCTCCTCCAGGTCGCAGTAGCAGCATATTTAAGCATGAAGTTCCCCCACAAGTACAGTGCATCCATACCAGACAGCACAGGCTGCCTCACCACCATAAAGCTCTGCGGGTGGAGGATGCCAACTGAACAACTGGCTTTTTGCCATTTAGTGCCTCCTGAGCCAGAAGGGTCACTGGGGAAATTCAAGTTTAGATCTGGATTTTGAAGATTTCATTGTGCCAAGGAGGATTTTGGGGCTGCATTCACCCAACTCTGCTTCAAAACCCCACCTCCCTCAGCAGTTGCTAGCAGCTAACCTCCAGGAAGGAAAAGGTCACAGTACCCAGCTCGATGGCCTGTTCCAGAGGTGGTGAGTCCTCTGTACAGGGGTGTAAAAAGTAACGTGCCTTGGGTTTCTGCAAGTGAAAGGACTGTGGGGAGGCAGGGCTGTCACCATGGCAGGAATTCGTGTCTCTTTAGGGTGCCAGATTCCCTCTTGTAGCTGCCTGAAGTCTGCGGCATTGGCCTGGAAATTGGGTGGTAAATAGACTTGTGGGGGGCTTCCAGCACAGCCTGCCCCCAGGCACACCGGGGCACAGGGGTCTTCCTGGAGAGCAGAGGCAGCAACAAGCCAGGGCCAAAATAACCCCCAGAGCAACACAGGCAGTCCTGAGTTGGTTGGGTTGGCCACATCATGAGAGCCAGGTCTTGGTTTTGTTGGGACAGTGGTGATTCCCATCCAACCTCATGGCTGAAGCCATGGGGGTGTAGTCCCCTGAACAAAATGTACACTCTTGTGCAGCTCCCAGGGTTATGTGGTGCAAAGACAGTTTCCCTTGCACTCCTGAAGGAAGAGGAAACATACAGAGTATTCCAATACTACCATGAATATCCTGTCCAACACTTGTGGCACTGTTGGATGGCCCAAAGCAAGCAAGGGCTCCAGGCCAGCAAGGCAGCATCTCTTCATGCAGCAGACATGTCCAAAGAGCCTGAACCTTGGCAGATCATAGGACACGGGGGCTGCAAGAGCCAGAGCCTCTCTAGAAACCACCCCACATGGAGAGAGCAGGGCTCTGCTGAGTGGAGAGGACCTGGCAGCTACAGCACCAGGGCAAACAGCTTGCTGGAGTCCTCCAACAGAGCCTCTGGCTTCTCTTGCTGCTCATGGCATAGCCCTGCTGAGACCCACCGCACCGGCAGCAGGCTGCACCCACCACCATCAGACCCTCCAGCCTGGAGCATGCCTTGGCCACATGCCCCATGCCACCCTGCACGGCACCGCTGCCAGCTTAGCTCCAGCCGTGGCTGCACACAGGGTTCAGGACCTCCTCCTGCAGACAGAGTTGTTTGTGCCAGCTGAGTTGCACAACAAGATACTCACTGCCTGGGCGGCAGACACCCAGCACACAAACCTCCACTGAAGGATCGACACCCTGCAGGCACGGGGCTGGCAGCACTGAGCTGCCAGTCCCACTCCCCCGGGGCTGTGCAAACCCTTCCTCCAGCCCCCCCGCCCTTTCCCCCCTCCCTCCTCTTTTGGTTACATGAAGAGCTCTCCTCTTCCCCAGGACATGACAGGACTGATTCAAACTGGTACCAAACGTGTTCCCACATTGCTGCCCAGGGAAAGAACCCAAGCACTTCTGCAGCTGAGGCCCTTGGACTCGTTGCACCAGTGGCAGCTGCAGAGCAGCCTGTGAGGAGGATTCAGGGGGCTGGCAGAGCACGGCCAGCAGTGGAGCTCTGAAATCCCAGCTCTTCCCAGCCCTTCGCAGTACATTGGAGGGGATGTGGGAGCCCAGGCCGGAGGTTAGGGGCAGCTGATGGACGAGGTGATAACACCTCGGCAGATGGCTCCGAAGGCTGCGTGGCGCTTGGGGGGGCGTAGACAAAACACAGAGGTGAAGTCCAGATGTTTAACTTCAGCATCTGGATGTGATTCCTAACCAGAGACGCTCGTGTATGACCATTCTGCCTGAAAATAAATGGTTTGTTTGACCTTTGCTGTAGCCCGCCCCAATATTTTCTGGGTCTCCCAAACACATGGCAGCTGCTCCCTCCTTGCTGGGACCGGCTGTGCGGCAGACAAAGCACCACAGGCATCACTGTGGGCACAGCAGCAGCTGTGGTGTGTGGGACATGGCATCAGGGGATGAGGGGCAGGGTGCAGCTCAGATCCATGAGCCCAGGGAAAAGCCCAGCAGGGAGGAAAACCTCCCTCTGCATCGCACCCACCCTGTTTTGAGCTCTCACTCTCACATTCGGGAGTGGGACACCAAACCTAGGTGCCCGCCCTGCCTATGAGCCTGGCTTATGGCCTCCACCTGCCAGGTGTCTCCTCCTGCCCAAAAGTTCCATGGGAATGGAGAGTGATAGGATTATGGAGAGGAACCACATCCTACCTTCAGCCCATGCAATCCCCACCTGAGACCGACCAGAGCAGCCCAGGCACCCTGGCACTTGGCACAACCTGGATCTCATTCCACCACCACAGCATCCCATCGCCAGTGGCAGGGACCAGCAGCAGGTGCTTCCTCAGCCAGGAAGGGATCAAACCTGCTCAACGCCCAGGGAGTGCTGGAAGGGTCTGCTCAGGGAGCCGGGCTCCCAGGACATGCTGAAGCCAGGCAGTCCCTGTCAGAGCAGATATCTGATCTTGGATGTGAGACGCCACGCGTTGGAGAAGCCACCACGCTCCTAGTAAGTGGAAATTGTAGGCGTTGGGTGGTGTTGAAGCTGACAATGAAGATAGTGATTAGTGATGACGGGCAGGACCAATTAAGGCTAATCTGCCTAATGGCCAAGTCTGAGGGTAGTGTGTGTGACTGATGATGACAAGTGATGGCAGCTGGAGGAGGCCACAGTGACCACAGAGATGTAAGACAATGCTGGTGGAAGACAGAGCAAAGGAGTGGTGACACAGTAATCTGTTACTGGGGCTATTTGTAATCCTGCAGACACATCTGGCACTGAGCGGTCCTGCCGTCTCCTGACGGATCAAACAGGCAGCACTGGAGAGACACCTCTCTCCTCAGCTTCCCACGGGCAGCACGTGATGCAAAGGCACAGTCTGGCACAACACATCAGCAGCTGGTACCTTGGTCCACTCCAGCCCAGTTCCACCAGCCCTCTCCAACCCAGCAAGAGGAGGGCAGAGCTGGCAGGTCAGTGCGGGGGGCGTCAGACCCCCCCAGCACAGAGCAGGACAAGGACCCCAAGTCCTCTCTGGGTCCCAGGAACTGTCTGCCTGCTACTGGCCACCCTCCCTGGCACAGCCCCCGTACCAGCTGGGGCCTTGAGGTGGGAGCAGCCCCTTGCCAGCAGTGCACAGCCCCACAAGCCCCTGGCTGGGGCAGCTGGCCAAGAGCAAGGAGTTGGTGCAGCCAGGGCGCAGGGCAGCCAGCCCGCACGGCTGTGGGTGCACTGGGTGCTCCGTGGTCACTTATAGCCCAGCTCTGGGCATGTTGCCAGCATCCCAGTCCCCTCCCATGCTGCCTTTAACGTCAGGCACCAGCAGGGAGGAGGGACAGGGATGCTCCATGCAGCAGAAACCCCAGTGCATCCCAGGGCGAGCAGTGGGTGAAAGCCAGGCTGTCCCTCGGGGACTGGGGCGATACTTCTCATGGGTAAAAAGGGCAGAACACGTCAGCCTGCCACGATAAGAGCAGTCACACAAAGCAGGCGCCCTTCGCAGAGCAATGTGTTAACTGTCATTGAGCCTGGCAGTGTGACAAAGGCCAGCACCTCGCCTGAGGTTAAATCAGGGCTCTGGTCCAAATGAAGCTGGTGCAGATCAGCCCAAAGCTTCCCTAGTATGACCACAGGGCTACTGGCACTGGTAGGGTGCAAGCAAGCTCCAGGACTGCTGCTCAAGGCTGAAGCTCTGCAACCCAAGAACTGCTCGCCAAGCCTGCCGGTTTGGGGTTAGAGAGGCTGCTTTTGTGGCATCTCCCCAGGTGGGTCCCCTCCCACAGGGAGCAGGACAGGAGCTCTGTTTGCACCAGCCTACACTCTGCAGTGCCCAGCACCATTACCCGGGGCCTTCCCAGCCATGGTGGCAAATGAACTCTACCTGAATTGCTTCCCAGCAGGGCTGCCCTGCCCGGACAGCGACACACCAGGGTGTAGCAGCATCCCCCAGACCCTGTCCTCTGCCAGCATTTCTCCAAGAGGAACCGGGGGCCGTGGCTGATGGAGCTGGGAATACCCTGGTGCTCCCATGGGCCACGGCTGCAGCCTGGGCTGTAAGAGCTCTCAGGCAGTGTGCTGGCAGCCAGGGACATGGTGGTGGTAGTGCCGGTGGTGCCAGCCTGGAGCTGAGCCAGTGCCAGGGCCCTGGCAGGAAGTACCGGTGAAGGACACGGGCAGCAGTGACACCTGCAGCCCCCTGAGCACCAGAAGAGTCCATGTCCCCTACCCCTGAGGGGTCCCAGGCTCAGGATGCTCTCCACTGGTGGTATCAGGGACAGGCACCGTGGCACAGTGACACAATGCTGCTCCTGACCAGAGCAGGCATTTTCAGAGGGAGGGACATGCCCCAGCACGAGGGCACCCCCACTGCCACCCCCCACACTGATCTTATCACCAGCCTCAAGACTCAGACACGATTTTGTCTTGATTTTGAACTTCCTCTGGTTTTAATTTGGGGGATGTTGCCCCATCTAGCACCGCAGCCCCTGATTAGCACACGCACCAGCACACACGCACACACAACGTTGCCAGACTCAATCACATATGTTTGCTCAAGACCTCTTGGAAATCTTTGGATTCAGCCCAACTTTTCTTTTCTTACATGTGTTTGTTGTAGTCTGATATTTATAGTTTACTTAAAATAAATGGCTCCTTATGTTTCCCACTTCCTGCTCCCGAGGGGAGGGTCTCATGGGGTTGCTGTCTGTCTTATACTCTCTTTCCTCAACTTTTTGCTATTTTTTTCCTCTTCCATAAACACTTTCTGAGCAGATCCCACATTTGCCAGATGCTGCTGAGCCTCATCCCAGGTTCTTTCGGTGGTTCTGGTGAGTGAGACTCTGGTTCAGATTGGAGCAGACAACACAGTTGCACCAGTGGGTCAGCTGTGCCACAGTGAGCAAAATGCTGGAGGAGGAGGATGAAGATGAGGAGGAGGAGGAAAGGGTGGTCATGGCAGCCAAGCATGGATGCAGACCATGATGCAGCTCTGAGATGCAAGGATGCAGCACCCAAGCACGGCTGCAGTGGGGAGGAAAGTCATGGTAAGTGTCCCCATGTCCACTCTCACTTGCCCCATGTGGGTCGTGAGCATGGGGCTCCCACCTGTAACACCCCACTCCAGAAGGGACCCTCTCCCCAGACTGGGGTGCAGCGCTGGGTAGTGGAGGCTCATGAAGGTCTCTGCTCCGAGCAGGCTGCTCCAGTGGAGGTCTGAGTGTCTCCAAGGACAGAGGTTCCCAGCCATCTCCAGGCCCTTATTCCACAGATGTGAGCACCCTCACGGTGGCCTCACGATTCCCTTGTTCCAGCTCCTGCTGGTGCCTCTCACCATCCCTCTGTGGACCACTGAGAAGCCCCAGCTGCATCTTCCCTGCACCCTCCCATTTGGTCTTGGACAACCAAGAGCCCTGTGCCCTATAGCACAGGAAGCACGAGTCCTCAGCAAGGACAGGTCTGAGGGAGCCGGGGAGGGGATCTGGGGAGAGCCCCTGGATGAGGAAGAATCCCCAGGCTGCCTTGCAGCATCTTGGGGCGTAAGATGCAGGGATGCTGCTAGAGCATCCCTGCAGACAGCAGGAGGACAGAGGGATTAAACCAATGTTTGCATGGCCTTTCCCACCCAGCAGCCTCTTGGCAGCTCTCTCCATCGCTGGGGCCGACAAGCCCCATTTGTTTTGGAAGAGCCATTTGTTTTCTAACCCTCTGCTGTGAAAATTATCCTCCCTTCTCATTTCAGGCCCTGGGGCTCCATTTGGCCCCATCTCTCCGGGGGTAGCCCAATTGCACACACACATGTGCAAGCTCACACCCAGCCCATCTTGTCGTATGCGAGTAGGATCATCCCATACTCTCTGTTTACACACTGGCCTGCACACTGCACAGCCAGGCACACACGTGCAGGCCCAGACACTGCTGCACATACGTGTGTGCAGGCTCACAAGCGGGCAAGCTCACCTACTGCACCTCACACACACCTGTGCAGGGTCACACACTGCCTCTTTCCACACACGTGTGCCAGCTCACACACTGCCCTTCCACACAAGTGTGCCAGCTCACAGCCTGCCCCTCTGTGTACACACGTGTCAGCTCACAGCCTGCCCCTCTGTCTACACACATGCCAGCTCACAGCCTGCCCCTCTGTGTACACACGTGCCAGCTCACACCCTGTCCCTTCACACGCTTGTGCATAAGGTCACACATAGCACCTTTGCTGGCAGCCTCAGCAGCTTCCACAGGGGGACCCTTCTCCCCCACCCCGAAGCCCTGCGCGGGTGCGTGGAGCAGCCCAGGGGAGCTGGAGGAGGGCTGGTCACACACCAGTCCCCCCCACAGCCTGCCAGGCAGCCCAAGTATGAAGCCGGGCAAGACTGACTCCGTGGTGGCCTCATGGGCGAGGTGGTGCCCAGCACCCTAACCCCAATGGCCCTAACCCACAGGCAGGGCTGTGTGGGCAGCAGGGCTGAGCATCCCCAGGGAGAGGCTAAAGCCAGTCTCCACCCCAGGCACCAGCAGGACAGCACCTGCCCGAGCAGCAGCACCCCAAATCCTCCCTGGCTCTTCAGGAAATTCCCTGTGGAAAAAAACAAACAATTATACACTGGTTTGGGTTGGGACTTTTAAAGCTCATCTCGTCCACCCCCCACTCCAGCGTGAAGCTGACATCTACAACTAGATCAGGTTGCTCAGAGCCTCCTTCAACCTGACCTTGAGTGTTTCTAGGGATGGGGCCCCTACCGCCTCTCTGGGCAGCCTGTGCCAGTGTCTCACCACCCTCATTGGAAAAAATGTCTTTCTTGTATCTAGTCCGAATCTTCCCTCGTTCAGTTTAAAGCCACTACCCCTTGTAGATTGCAACAGGCTCCAATAAAAGGTTTTTGCCCATTTTTCTTATAAGTCGCCTCAAGGGACTGGAAGGGGCTCTAAGATCTCCCTGGAGCCTTCTCTTCTCCAGCCTGAACCACCCCAACCCTCTCAGCCTGTCTCCATAGCAGAGGTGCTCCAGCCCTCTGATTATTTTTGACTCTAAAGGCTTCATCCAGGAGAAAATCTAGATGTAAAGGCAGAAGTAAAGTCTAACTTTCTCCTCCAGGCACGCCATCCCATCGGGAAGTGTTCCCAGCTGATGGCATCAAACAGGCCTGGGCTGTTTCCATGCAATCCTTTGACCTCAGTTGCTTTTTTTCCTTTTCTTTTGTCTTGTCTTTCTTCTGCTTCCTTTCCTTCTTTTATTTTCCCACTTTCTTTTTCATTTTCCTTTATTTTCTTTTTCTCATTACTGTTTTTTCCTTTCCCTTTTTTTTTCCCTTCTCTTTTTGCCCTTCCCCTTTCCCTTCCCTTCTTCTCCCTCCTCTCTGCTCCAGCTGTGTGCAGTCCAGCCAAGGAGCGTTTGATTTGCACACACCCGTTAATCATTTCCCAGCCTGGCTGGTGAGCACACGAGCACAGCAGCACCATGGGGATGGGGTGGGGGTGCTGTGGGGAATAGGATTAGTGGCAGGGCAGCAGCAGGAGCCTGAGCCCCCAGAACCCCCCCCCCCCAAGTGCTGGAGGTGGTGGGATGGGAGGGGAGGACCCGTGTACGGCTGGGAAATGCCAACGGAGGGAACTATCTCTGCAGAAGTGCTCCTGCAGATAGCAGCACAATGGGCAGAACTGAACCACCTCCTCAAAACGGTCCCTGCTGGGAGCGGGGCCACCAGCAGCCGCTGTCTTGGCAGTGCTGCCCAGCCAGCCCCCAGCAGGCAGCTCTGCCCTGGCTCTGCTCAGGGCTGGCTCCCCACCCTGGCACAGCCCCAGCTCACTGCTGAGAATCTCCCACTTGCTGTGGAGAAAACATCCTCAGAGAAAAGGGGATCAGCTCGGGTGAGGGGTGGCCCTGGCTCTGGGGCTAGAAGATAAGTTGGGCTTCTGGGTGCAACGTGACACAAGGCTGAGCATCCTCTCTGCACAGCTTAACCTAGAGCAGGCGGGAGGCCCTGGGGATGGACATCCACCAGCATGTGTAAGAGGAGCAACTACTGACAGCAAATCCTGCACAGGAGAGGGTCCCAGAAAGGACCAAGAAAGTGTTTCTAGAGTGTTTCTAGGCAGAGGTCCTGGGGTTCACAATGGAGCAGGGCAGTGTGGCATCCAGATGGCCATGCAGGGCAAATCCCCACGGCAAACAGTCTCCAGTGGCTGAAACAGGCGTTCAGGTGCTTTTCTCCTGGTCTTCACTGAGCTCCTGGTCTTTGCTGAGCCTCAAACCTGCTCCCTTTAGCACACCTCTCCTTGGCACAGGGGCCCAGGGGTGGGACAATACCATCACCCCACAGCAAGAAACAGGACCCAAGAGCCAAAATGCACTGATCCCCTTTCCCTCACTCCCAGGCTGCTCACAGCAGGCTGAAGACCACATTTCCTGGTGATGGGCACAAACTCCTAGGCCACCCTCCATGCCCCTGGAGGCCTTGCACAGCCTGGAGGCACCAAGAGACTTTATTCTTTACCAGGGAAACCAAGACCCAGCACAGGACAGGATGTGGAAGTCCCATAGGAGTGAAGAGCGGGGCTGCTGGAGTCAGTCCACCAATTAACTCCTCGGACACCCCAGCCACTGTGCAGCAGGAGGATCCCACCAGAGCACCAGAGCTGGCTGGGCTCTCCCACAGCATGCTGACAGCTCTCCAGTCACAGGGAGAGCAGCTGACATCAACCAGAGAAAAGCAACACCCCACAGAGCCACAGGGTCAATGTAACCTCTGCTGCCCTGGCCAGCCTCACAGGGACACCACTGAGCATGGCCAAAGTCACCCTGGCACCCTGGGAAGTGTCCCACATTCATGTCCCCCATAGCACCCCTGGTGCGGCCCCAGGGATGGGCACAACACTGCCCAGATCTCCCCAGACATGGATGGCTCTTTTTCTCCCAGCACAAGGAGTCTTCAGAAAGGGTCCAGGACATCAAGGTTGGGGGAAGCTGCAGCCAAATGCCTGGGGCAGGCCACGAGTACGCCGAAGCATTTCAGAGCTGGGGCAGGCCAGCGGGACCTGGCAGGGGATTAGACGGGAGGACAATACAACGGCCCGTTTGTGCTCCCAGCCCCTCCCGCCCTGCCCCATGCCATAGTAAGGCTGGTATTCAGGAATTAATTGATGTCATTAAAGTGTGGCATGACTTTGCCATGGCCTCCGAAGGCAGTGGCGGAGGGCCAGGGTCTGCGGGTGGAGGAGGAGCCCCTCGCGTGCTATTCTTCCTATAGAAAAAGGGCAGATCTTGGGCAGACCCAAGGCATGAAATTGGCATAAAGAGATTGTCAGGGAAGCGTAACGGTGCCGGTTTCACCACCGTCAGCAGCTGCAGGGAGATAATTCACCCCAGCAAGCTGCCGCATCCTGTCCCACCACAGCAGCACCTCTGGCCAGCCCCAACACCAAGCCATGTCCAGGGATGTGCCAACCCAGATGGTCTCCATGCTTGCTCCACTCTGGTTCTGCATGGCAGCTCCTGAGCATAGACAGGGCTTGGACATGGTGCTGGGGGCTGCGCTGGCAGGCTGCTGTCCCCTTGCCTCACCCTGGAGCATGCACTGCAGGATGGGGATGTCCCCAGCCTTCCCTGGTCCCCTGCCCCAGCTCTCAAAGGCGGCACGATTCAAGCAGTGACAGTAACAATATCCTGACATGGAGAGCACACGGGGTGAGTGAACAGAGCCTGGCCCTGGTTTCTGACCGCTTGCCCGGGTGGGAATAATTTTCCCACTGGGGTTCCTGTGTCAGAGGGCTGCTGAGCCTAGGGCTAACCACAGCACGCCAGCTGGAGCCCTCCCAGCTCACTGCCGGCATGGCAAAGTTGTAAGCAAACCCCCTGGTGCTTTCAGCAGCCGAGGGAGAATGGAGCAGCGCAGCCCGGGGGGAGCAGGATCCCACACAGGGCTCTGTGGCAGGCTGGTGACAGGGGACGCCTTGTTGTTAATGAGGTGCAGAAGAGGATGCAGACACCCGTCCCTCGCCTCCCCAAGGGCACCAGCTCCGCAGCCGCCCCAGCAGCTTTCTCTGGGTACTGGAACAGCATCCAGCCGGTCCCAGTGCTCCTCTGCATCTCCCTATCTGAGCACTGAGAGCTCTGTGCCCAGCAGAGGGGATGCAGGGGGCAAGCAGGGGTACTGGGCCACAGGCAACTAGTTTGAGCCTGCTAGCACCAGGGTCTGGTTACTGCAAGATGGAGGAGTCCATTGCCACCCCTCCAGCACAGTGACAGCATCCAGCCCCACCCTGTCCCCTGCCAGCACCCCCACGTCTCCTCGCACTGCTCTTCCATCCACCCTCCTCAGCACAGTCCAGGCAACAGCCCAACCTCGTGGCGAGGAGGAAGGACGAACCAGGAAGCTGAGAGATGAATGGCTCTAGTGTAAGCATCTCCCCAGAGCCTCCATCGTAGCACCACTGCAATCCCTGCGGCCTCAGGTAGTGGGTTCTCCCCATCCCTCCTTTCCAAAACCGGGAGCCGCTTCTCCTGCGAGCCACCGCCAAAGCCGTGCACCAGCTCCTCTGCCTGCAGAAACCACAGCTCCCACGCCTTGCGCGCTCCATCCTCCCGCGGTCGCTCGCCAGACACTGCGGCTTGGCCTGTGCCCCACGGGCTCAGCACGAGCACGCCTGTGGCCCAGGGTAAACAAACAGCCTTTCCCCCAGGGCTGTTGCCTCTTGCCACCGCAGCCGCCTTCGGCTGGCCTGGCCGCGCCGGCAGCACGGCTGGGAGGTTCAGCAAGGTCCAGCCCTGTGGTCGCTGTGGGCCCAGCTGCCGGCGCTGCCTGCCACCAGGGCTGGCGGAGAGCAGGGCTGAAACAACAAACAAACAAGGAACATGCACGGCTTGGCTAGGCCAGTACATGGGAAACAGAGATAAGCTGCTCCGAAAGCCGCATCCCAGCGAGGCAGCGGCGTGGGGCAGGAGGGCGGCAGAGCTGCCGTGTGCTGGCTGGGGAGCAGGCAGCCCCAGCAGGTGCCAGCTCCCACCTCAGGGTGCTTCTCCTCCCCAGCACGCTGAGGTGTGAGCAGGAGCACCCAGCCACACTCCAGCTGCTGGTTTTGCTGGTCCAGCTGCGGGATGGAGGGAGGTCAGGCTGGGCCGGGGAGCACAGCCTATTCCCTCTCACCCCAGCCCTGCCAAGCGCACACAGGAACAGTAGCAAAACGAAGGGCAGTGAATCATTAAGCTGCCACAGCTGTGCTGATAGACCCCAGGCTGGAAGCTTCCTCAGTTTGCCTGCGAGCACAGGAGGGCTGGAGCCAGGGTGTCCGCACCCAGCTCAGCACCCTCTCCACTGCGCAGAGACCCTCGTGCTCCGTCCTGCCAGTAGCAGCCACCCCGCTCCTTGGGCTCATTACATTTTTCTAAACAGCCAGTGTTGCAAAGTGCAGTTTGGAGCAGAGTCTGCTGTGAAACTGGGACTGGGTTATTTCCACAGCCCTGATTCTTTGGAAATTGCTGAAGCAGGCGAGAGAATAGTTCATGGTCCCCTCAAACGCACCCGACCTCCCCGGAGGAGCTGGCTGAGTTCGTGGTTTGAGCAGGAGAAGACTTGTGCTTTATTCCCAGCTCTGCCACTGACTCACTGGGTGGCTTTGAGTGAATCACTTCCCTCCATGTGTGTTTTTGGCTGGGGCAGCTGCTGCTCCCCAGGCAGTGCATGGATGTACCTGGCTGTCTGCAGCATGGGCAGCAAGGGTGAATGTCAGCTCTCCTCCATCAGGACCAGCCTCTGCCCTGAGGACTGGGTCATACCCGTGACCAGGCACAAAGTAGAGCAGGTTGACACCCCAAGCTGTACCCAGCCTATTCCCTGCAAGCAGAGCAAGGACAGCACCATCTGTGCCACCCAGGTAGTTGCCACAGGGAAGAGAGCCTTGTGCTCCCTCTGCCACCTTCACATCCTTGGAGCCTGCCTTTGCTTCAGGCAGCCTCACATCCTCCAGCCATGGGGCTTCCATCCTCCCTCCCAGTGCCACGTGCCTGGTTGGAAAGATCCAGGTCAGGCGCAGCAGCCGTGTCCCCAGGGTGTCAGTTGCTTTGGGAAAAAGAGATCTGTTGCTAGAAATAAAATGTCAAATGCTGTGGACCATCGTGACGACTCAGCACTGTTCGTGCTGTGCGAGCTGTGCATCTTCCCAGTGTGCATTAGTACAGGTGCACCCCAGTCAGGGGACTGTACCCATAGACCTGTGAGGTGTTCCTCCTGTGCCCGTCGTGGCACTGGGCTGGGCAGCTGCAGCCTTCAGGCATTTGGGGTGGGATCGTCAGGGTCCTGGCAGAGTTTCTGGCAGAGCGGCCTCTGGAACGTTACCAGGGTGTGAAGCACAGGTAGGAAATGCAGAACCTGATGGGGAATGTGGATGGTTGTCCCAGGCCAGACATCACAGGGAGGTCGGGAGGTGCAGTAGTCAGCACTGTGGTTGGCTGGGGGACAGCAAGGGTCAGGCCATGAACACAATCCCCTCGATGATATTGGCTCTCATTTCCTTCCACGGGGAATTACCCAGGGGACATGATCCTCTCTGCATTTTATCAAAGAGAAAATTGAGTGAGCTGCAAGCCAGAGGTCAGCAACAGTGTGAACTCAGAGAGCAAGCTCGCAGCACCCTGCTCAGCACCTCTGCCATGCACACCTTCCACGAGGGCACCGTTCCCCTCTGTAGGGCCCGGGGGGGGCCCAGGCATGCAGCCAGGTGTCAGCCCCTCCACAGCGCAGGCCACAGAGTCAGAGAGAGAAAACATACACACATTGGAACACAAGTATCTTCTGCAGATAATGTGGGTCCCAGAGAAGAAACAGGACGGGGAGGGATCTGCCAAAGCGAAGGCACGGTGGTTCCCAGCAGCCAGCTTCATCCCCAGGGCTGCAGAGGTTTGTGATCAGCTCTCCTCTGCCACAGACAACGGTGTGGCCCTGGGCACGTCAGTCCCAGCACCCATGAGGGATGCTCCAGCAGACCACAGCTGCCAAGCTCTCTGCTGGCAAGTCTGCGGGCAGTTCCTTGCGCAGCTGGGTCACGGCAAAGCAAGGGGGCTTCTCCCAGGGTTCCACGGGCCTCCCCGGTACCTCCGGCAGATCCTCTCCTGAAGCCTGAATAGTTTGTTCCCCTCCGCTTCCCACCTGGCTCCAGGCAAGGCACGGCTGCGTGTGTTTTGGGCAGGCAGTGCTGCCTGCCTGCAGCCGGCTCCGGGCAGGGGAAGAGCACCCTCTGCCGCTGCTGCACACCCAGCACCCAGCTCCCAGCCTGGGAAACGAGAGAAACACCAAGGCCCTGGCTTGTCACCAGTTTAATAGGCACAGCAGAAGGAAGTTTATAAATCCGGTTCGCTTCTCTAAATGGATTTGCATTTGGCATCTCTTCCAACACGGGCAATGAAAACAGACTTTGATATCATATGCTATCATTTTGCTAATAAAAACAGACCACAATTGCCAAATACATCTGAGCGTCTTAAAAGCGCTCTTAGAATTAAAGAGACATTGCCAAATTTAAAGTGCATGTGCTTAGTTTAGAAACTAGACTGCATTAATTAGACACCAGTATAGCAGCAGAGACGAAGGATGCAGGCTGAGTACGCCCAGTGTGTTCCTACACAGCCCTGTATGCACACACAGCTGCTTGCAGACATACGTGCCTGGCCTCTGCTTTGCTTCTTCAGCAGTAGCATCCCCAGGCGTAGAGCGGACGTCCCGGGCCCGCTCCCTCACACACACCTGCCTGGGAGAGCCGTGCTCCCACAGGAACCGGGAAGGCAGCGGTGCAGGAAGCTGCAGCAGCGCGGCAGGCTCCCGGCAGCCAGCACAGGCCGCAGCTGGCCATGCACGGAGCAGCGCGCCTCGCCGGGAGCCAGGCCTTGCTGCCATTCTCCCACGGCTGCACGGCCTTCCGGGCTGCTCCCACCTGCAGAAAACCTGGTGGGTGAGATCACCTCAGGGATCAGCCGGCTGCTGATGCGAGTCCACAGAACGGAGCCGAGAGCCCTTGGTTTTGAATCAGACGGGACCTGCACTTGGGTGGGAGCCAGCAGCTTTCCAGCCCTGTAGCATCTCTTTCCAGCGTGGCTGCCTGCAGCAAGACACATGTGAAGAAGAGCAGCCCTCAGGCTACTTCACCAGCTGCCTGGTCCAGTGTTCAGCATGCTGGCGGGGTTGTTGATTAGAGTATGGAGGCCCTGCTTTTGGGGGATAATGGGGGAATAGCAGCTGGGATGGTTACAAAGCCTGTCCCTGCAGATTTCTGTCTCTGACTCACTGGCTGATGCTGGCTAACAATACAGAGAGTTATCAAAAAAGCAGTTGTCGAAAGGGATAAGTCTGATTGTTCTTGTCCCTGACTGCCTAAACCTGTCTGCATACCTTCACGCCATGTTGACACAGTCCCCAAGGCTTGGAAAGGCTCCCGGTTCCCAAAAGTCAGCAGTTCAGAGAGCTGCTCTGAGGAGACCCAGCCTCCACTCAGCATGTAGGAGAATGCAAGGGGGACCAGCCATCACTCCTGCTCACCATGTCCCCTAGGGAGATGAGACCTCTGTGCCAGCTTCCCTCTGGAGTTGTCCAACTCTCCACCCTAATCGCGTCTCCTCACAAAGGGGCCTAAAATTGAGAGGTGAATCATCCCCTTCCTCGCCTGTAGGGCAAAGCTGTTCAGGAATTTTCTGTCACTAATTTTCCTAAAGGAAAATCCCCTTGTGCCCAGCCGTGTTTCTCAGCTCCGTGACCTTTAAGACTGTCTGTCTGCTGGGAAAGCAGGAAACAAACAGATTTGTTTGGTTCAGTTTGATCCAACTCAAAAATATTTTTGGTGTGGTCCTGATCCAAAGTGTTTCATCTCAGATCAGTTCCACATTAATCTGTAATTCCCTGGCAGCCAGCACTGCCAGCAGCACTGTAGCTGGGATGCTGCTCCCTCCTGGGGGCCTGACCCTACACCAGAGCAGATCTCCATGGCTGTTCCGACAAGCCCTGGCCAGGTGTGCCATGAGGGTCTCATGCAGCTCAGCAGGAGCGCTTTTCAGAGGTTGTGCCCCCCTGTTGTTAGCACAGGCCTGTGACAGCCTTCCTCACCGCTGTCTCTGAGCAGCTCAGCACCCGTGTCTGCGCGCTGGCTGAGAGCGTGGCCTGCAAAGCATCAGACAGGCCTTTGCAGCTCAGCAGGAGGCCCCTCTGAAGCAGCCCCTCGCTGTCTTCCCTGCAACTTCTATTGGCTTCTCCGCTCTGGGACCAGCACATTTCGTTCCAGCATTTGCCCCATTACCGCCTTTCTCTCCCCAACACTGTACCACCCCCTCACACACACACACAAACAGACAAAAACCCCTTTGCTGACTCTTGCTGCTGAGCTGGTCTCATCAGGGTAAGTCAGTTCATGGGGACAAGGAGATGTGGGGGCAGAAGCCAGCGCTGCCAGTAGCAAAGCAAGGACATCGTGTCCGGGACAGTGGCAAACAGGGGCTGCACACAACCACTGGCTGTGTGTGCTTGTCCCATGCCGGCTCACCCACGCAAGGCAGGGGCTCTCCCAGTGCAGGAGGTGTTGATGGAGCCATGGGCCTGTGTGGGGACCTGCCCCACAGGCAGTTGTGCCTGAGACAAAGCAGGGTTGTTGCGACCTCAGGCAGGCAGAGAGCTCAGCCAAGACGGCTGGGTCAGGTCCTGACGTAGCATGTTTTGTCTGGACATCAGAACATCCCAGCCAGCCCCAGTGGCTTTACTGGGAAGGTAGGAAGCAGCATCTCTGTGACCTTCTGTCCCATTAATTAGTCTCCTTCCTCTGCCTCTCACAGAGTGAGTGCAGGTGATGAAGGAGCCAGACAGTGCATGTCCTCAGATGGGAGGGAGCAAAAAGCACCCTGAAGCTGAGGCCAAATGTTTGGATGCTTGAGATTGTGCTCCATGGCCCCGAGGCACATCTTTGCTGTCTCGTTTGTTTCTAAAGTGCTCCTGGGTCTCCTGGACACCTCTTGCAGAGGGGCACAAGGCACACTGCTACACGCTCAATTGATCACTTGAGTGCCCTGTTCCCTGAGCTCGTTTCCTGGTAAAAGACTCAGTTCACTTCTCCTCTGACTCTCAGTACTCCTGGCAGCCACACCAGGAGAGAGACACCTCACAGGTACAGATCCCATGTCCCATCCCACCTCTGTACAGGCACAACCTCCGCTGCGGACAGGTGATTCTTACTTCACAGAACCACAGAATGGTTCAGGCTGGAAGGAACCCCTGAAGGTCACCTCGTCCAAACCCCCTTGGTGGGTGCTTGGGAGGAGGGAGACCCACATGGCTCTAGGGCAAGGCATCCACAGGCAACCACCACAAGACTCTGCTGACACGCTCAGAAGTGAGCACACTACTGCAGCTTAGCACATTGCTGCCGGGTGCCACCCACGCCTCTGGGTGCTGCAAGCAGTGGAAACTGCACGGAGAGCTGCAGCCATGAGCTGGCTCCAGAAACAGCTGCACAACGGCAGTGCATGGAGCAGGGACATGTGCCAGGAGCTGCACAAGGAAGGGACAACAGTGTCGTGTAGCCATCTCTGGCAGCATATCTGCTCTCTTGGATTCACAGTACCAAGAAGGCTGCAGGAGGGATGTGAAGGATGGGGCAGAAGTGCAACAGGTGAATACAGAAGGTGGGAGAGGAACTGGGAGACAGGCAGCCTGACTGGCTGTGACAGACAAGGAGCCAGAAAGCGTATTCTTGGTAATCTAAATCAAGGTCTTTCAGTTCTTCATCTTTGCCACCTCCAAGGGTCTCAGTGCTGAAGATAGAAGCATGAGATAGTCCAGAGAGACAGTAACTGTGCCTAGACTGCAGGACCCAGGAACACCTTTCAGCACCAGTATGTGGTGGGAATGAAGTCACATTACAGCTCCACAGCAGAAGGGTAACAGAGTCATCCCCCCACTTGCAAGCCAAAGGCAGCAGGAGCTGAGCAGTCAGCACGCTGGACTCGACAGCCTAAGCAGTGAGACATGCTGCCTTCAGCAAGACCTCAAGGTGCTGCACAGACATTTGCAGAGCATCAAGATCATGGGGATGATGTGCTGGGGAGCTGTGCCTGCTCACCTCCTCCAGGCTTGGTGGAGGTCACAGCCTGCCCAGTCGCTCATGGTTTCTTTATTTTGGCTCCCTTTTAAATTTTCTGCAGTTCTTTGTCTAGAAACACCTTTACTGCTCTCAGCAGTTGTTGTTCTTCCTAACTCAACTGTAACTTACTTTGTTTTGTTCTGTTTATCTTTCCAAGGGCACTTTGCCTGGTTTTCCTTATCTCCCCTGTTCTTCTTAAAGAGCCTTGAATCACACCAGAGCAGCTACTCAGCTCACTGTTTTTGTGGTTCCTATGTTGCTTATGCTATCCATCGCTCACACCAGCTACAGACTGTTTGACCTGCCCTCTCCCTCACTGAGTTCTGTGGGAAGGAAAGCTGAACACACAGTCTGGAAGGGAACTGTGACATGCTCTAATCCTGCAGATTAGGCACAATTTATTGATGGAGGGTGAAAAACTAAAGAACTGTGTGGCAGGGGAAGGCTGGCCTCCAACTTCTACTTTACTGCCACAAGCAAAAATCCCAGGTAGCCAGGAAAGCTGAGCAGACTAAAAATTACTTGGGTCACCTCTCCCAGCATCTCTATCCTCCTGCTAGTTGGAGTCCAGTGGGAAGGACCCGCCTCAGAGCAATCCCAGACCACCAGGGCCAGCACACCTCAGACCGCTCTGCTCTGCTGTGAATCACTTTGAAAGACTCCAGCATCTAGGAAAATTACTGGTGTCGCTCCTCTGTCCCCACTGTGTTCAGTGGGGCTTGCTTGCTCTCTGCTGGAAAAATCCCAAGACCAAAATCAAGAATTTCTTAATCCAGTCTTCTCCTCTGGTTACCTGTGCATGCCTTAGCAAAGTTCTTTGAAATCCTGGTGCAGCAGGATCTGCAGTTTCAGGCCAGCTGCTGCAGATCAGCATCTGTCAGCTGGTTCCAGTGGCACAGAACTAGTTTCCACCAACAAAAGATCCTGTCCAGGAACCAGGAAGCATTGTTCTCATTACCTCTGCAATGCTTTTGGTTGCAAGCTATCCCATGGGGAATGGTGGAGCTGGCGGTTTCAGACTGGTTTCCAATAGAAAAAAATAACTTAAGCAATCACACCATTTTTGTTTGTTCATCCATCCCCAAGAGCCTGGGAACCCATCGGCAAGTTTCACCCAAATCTGACAGAGGGGTCAAGAAGTTAATGGTCTGACTCGATTTGTGACATGAGGTCCCTCCTTCCCTCCACTTGCATGGGAAAAACCCCCAGAAAGCTGCTGTGAGAGCTCAGCTTCTATCAGACACCAGAAAACAGTATGCAGAGCTTCCCCAAATGCCCCCTCCTTGTGCAGAAGCTTTAGGTGGGTCTCACACTTCTCAGGACACCACAGGATCCACCACAGAAGATAGAGCCCTGAGGTTTCTTGGAGCTGATTGCTCAGACTTTCTGCTTCTGGTATTGCACTGAGGCCACCACCACCATATAAAGACAGGGATTAATGCTGAGCAACAGAATGAACAAGAACACCAGCACCTCATAGAAAGAAGCACCCCTCACCTTGAAAGACCAGCACCCAAAAATGCCAGGCAGCATCAACTAGGCAACGATTTTCCCACCCTTCCAGGCAGGTTTGAAAGACAACAGCATCTTCTTCTCCAGCCTTTACCAAACACTCAGAACAAAATCAAGGGGAAACAGTTGATGCCAGTGACTGATGTGTCCACTACAGTGTTTGAGCTGTTCATAGGAAGAAGCACAAAAATAATACAAGTTCAATGTTTATCTAACACTGGCCAAGGGCAAAGTCAACAAACAGCCTTGGGACCTCTCAGGAGACGCAGAGCTGACAGGCCCAGCCTGCCCTAAATGGACACGGGATGCATTGACTTTGGCAGCGCTGGCTGCTGCATGCTGTCATGTCAATAAACAGCCCCACACAGATATCTGAAGGAGGTGAATGGTCGTGAGACATGGAGGGGAACAGTGTTTGCTATAAAATGGGAGAGAAAAAAATCACACTTATTATTAATAACACTTCACTCTATGGTATGCCCACGAATAAGGAGAAGTAGGAGTGCTGCTGGGGGAAGCTGCCCAAGATACTGCCCTGAAGGCACAGGCACCGCTGTGCACAGCTAACAGGGTTGTGACGATGTGATCCCACCACCCTCACTGCTGCTTCCCTCTGCACGGCCAGGAACACCTTTACCTCAGCACACAGCATGGACCTCTCTCAGACACAGTACTGCATGGAGGGGGACGCAGCTCTATGCCAGGCTGTGGCTGGACAGCTACCCTGGGGCAGGGTTCCTCCGAGCCCCCATCTCCTCTCAGATCCAGGCCCTTTCTCAAGCCACCAGCCCCACTACATTAGGCTGTGACAGGAGCTTACTCGTGGCTCCTGGCGATGCTGTAACTGTGGGAAATCCACAAGCAGGGAACTACGGCTCACAGTGCAAATTGCAATCGCTGCAATGTGATTAATCTAACACAATCTCTTCAGCTGCTTCCTTTGAGAAGGGATGCTTGTTTCCAACATCTCCAGAGGAAGAGAGCTGCTTGAAATAGAACCAAGAAGCAAAGGAGCAACCCAGGCAGCTGAGAAAAGCCGTTAGCCCTGAAACACACATCACAGCATAAAACAGACAACAGCTTGAGAAGGTCCCTCTGAACAGCAGCGGGGCCCTCCAGCATACCAACTGTTTGGCCCCAATCTGGTATCATCGACAAGCTCACTGAGAGTGTACTCTAAGCCATTAATATAGACACTAAACATTACTGGTCCCAGAGTCAAAAAAGTACTGAGTATCTCTGCCTTTTGCATCTCCTTTGCTTCCAGTCCTCTGCCCCCAGTAAGCAGCAAGCCCCACTTTCCTTAGCCTTCACTTTGCTGCTGGCATACTTAAAAGAGGTTCTTCCTGGTGACTCTTATATCTGCTGGCTCCTGTGCAGGAGTCCCCTCTTCAGCTCCTCCCAGAAGCATCACTCTTACACCAAGGAAGCTGGTCCCTGTCCAAGATGCTGCTATTTCAGTGGATCCAGGATGCAAAGGAAGGCAAAGCCACAGCCCAATCTATCCAGGGGGAATCAAGGGTGGAATTCCACCCTTCCCAAAACATCCAAGCTACACATATGGTACAGAACCATTTTAAGTGCAACAATGCCCCCTGCCTGTCTTCATCCCAGCACTCTCTTCCCACTGAATTTTCTGGCTGCACATCAGTTGATTTAGATCTGTCCCTTGGCTCATACCACAGCTACGACACGCAGCTCCAGGTGTAGGGGAGATGGGACTTTCAGGACTGGATTCTGCTTTAACATGGTGTAGAATAAGGGTGGCTTCACTGAAGTCTCTGCTGCTCGACCTGAACCAGGGCTTGGTTATTGACAAGCCAGGTCACCTTCAGAGGCCCACATGCTCAGAGGCATCGAGAAACTCAGCTCCTTCTTTTTTCAGTTCCATAATCCAGACTAGCAACTTCATTTTGCCTCTCCTTTCAATTCCTTCACCTTTTCCAAACTCCCATAGCACCTGAGGCAGGATATTGCCCAGATCTTCCCACTGACCTCCCTAGGGTGCTCTGCATCTTCTTGGTCTCCAGGGGTAGCAACTTGTCCTCATTCACTGTTTTCTCCAGGCGGAGGGAACAAGCAAAGACGGAGGAGAAGCAAGTCAAGGTGCCAAAGGAGGCTTGCTGAGATAGAAAGGGACAGACGCTTGTGGCACAAGGTGATATGCTCTGAAGCTTTGAAAAGCTGGAATCAAAACTCAATAGCCTTGGTGACTATTAAGCTATCATTGCATCAGCTCTGAGCCAAAGCCTGAGCACCCTTGGCTGTAGAGGAAACTGCTGTGACTCCACAGAGCAGGGCAGGAGAGCTGCCAGAAGTGCTCTCTGGAGAGACAAGGGGCTGGGGTAGGATCGCAGACATCCCTGACGCAGAGGAAACCGGGTACTGGGAACCTGGAACAAGGGGCTGAGCAGCACAGCAAGGGAAGAGTTTGGGGCGATGAGTCACAGGCTGAACGCAAGCACAGGCACAGGCTATCACGCGGTAACCAGCGACTGCGTGTCAGCCTTGCAGGCCATGTGCATTCGCTTAGTCCATGCAAATAAGGTCATTTCAGCCAGCTCAGGGCGGTTCTGTCGCGTTGGCTAACTTGAATTGACTTGCATGTGCCATGGATTAAGGGTGTGCACACAGATGCCCCCCACCGTCAGCCCATGTACAGCAGCATATCCCTCCATGATATCTTGTCTGGTCTCTCCGTGCCTTCGGCTTCATAAAAGCTTCATCGGTGGGACAGGGAAGCCTCAAGAAAAATCACCTGAGGTACGGTAAGATAGCTAAGGAGGTCCCACAAACCAGCCTGCCAGCGGGGTTATGTTCAAGCACAATGAGGACCCATCCCACGCCATTCCTGCCTTCCATCTTGGGTGTGCCTCCTCCAGGACCACAGCCTCCCATCTTCCTCTCCTAGACTGGAGCCTACTGGGCTCGGAGATGGCTGCTTGACAGAACTGCCTCGTTAGAAGGTTTCGCAACAAGCTCCCTGTGACTGTATTAAGCGGCCTGCATCATCTGTTTTGACTTTGCTGGATTTGTCTGTGTTCAATATATTTCTTGCAAGGGTCCCGGCTCAGCCCTCATTGACGTCAATGGGAGTCGGTCCATTCCCTTCAGTGAGAGCAAGAGCTGTCCCTTGGTGCTTGTATCTCGGCAGTTGCATTTCAATGCCCAGCTCCATACACTCTCCTACCTTCCCCATCCCTTCAACATGGCTGGCAGCTCTAGCCTGTCCCTTCTGGCTGACTGGTGGATCCTGTCTGGAAGTCGTTCCTTGTTCCCTGATGATGTGCTGCTCTCCTTTGTGGCTCACCACATATCTTGATTTTCTGAGCACCTTCAGCATTGCATTTCTTCAGCTGAACTCTTAGCAACATTGCAAGGTTTGTTGTTTGGTCTCTCCACCTGGGTGATATCCTCCTTCTACAGCACAGCCATCTACCTTGACAGTAAGAAAAATTTCCACTCCAGTTAGTTTTATTTCTGCATTAGCTCCTCAATGACCAATTCCCATCCTAATTTGAATTGCTGCGTGGGCAATTATCAAAGAGGAAGGCTGGACAGTCACCAGGAGTCTGAGCATGTGGTTCCAATGCCATGCTGTTAAGGATTCCCACTAAGATTTCAGATAAGCCATTTAAATTATTTGCTCCCTCCTGTATAGCTGGGAATTATGCTCCTCCCTCTCCAGTGTTTTTTGATGGTGTGATGTCCTCAGTACTTTTGAGAGTGCTACTAAATCTCATGCAGAGAGCTTTACATCCCCAAGCCTTTCTGAGTTAGCACCATCATTGCTTCTAAAACACTTCAAAAATGGACAAAGATGCAAAATCTCATCTGATCACCCAGCAGATAAACCTTTCACCACATCCCTGGACTGCCAGAGAAGCAGCAGTACAACACACACCATGCATGCATTGTTTTAAGCCCTTTCCTTGAGTGTTCACTCCAGCAGTGCTGGGGAGAGGATCCTGCACTAGACAGCTCCATGGTGTGACCCAGTACAGCCTTGCTTACGTTTCCACATTCATCCTGGAGCCAAACTGTCCATTTGATTTATGGTATCCTAAAGAAGATCTTGAGTTAATGGCACTAAAGCTCTTCAGAGAAGACCCATCTCATGGAAAAGGGTAAAATACAAGGCAAGAGGGAACAACAGGAACTCTTCTCCTTCCACATCACAGCTGAGTTTGGCTGGAGCTGGCTCCAATTACGCTGGTGGAGCCCAGCGCTGTGTGTACTTCTGCTGCTACCACAGTATCTCCCAGTGCCAGGGACGCGCTCTCAGGCAGAGCAGAAAGCAGATGGGCTAAATGCAGCACCCTCACCTCCTTGCAGCAGCCACAGTTTGAGAGAAGGGGATCGTTTTTATCAATAACACATTCTGCTGGAAGGGGGTAAGCTTCCTGTGAGCTTCAGCAGCCAGGAGGGAACGGCAAAGCACTCAAACAGCAGTCACCCACGGTTCCAGGGGCATGCTTCCAAAATGTGGTCTGTCCCACTGTTGTGCAGTCACAGAGAATTCAGTCTCAGGAGCAACTCTGTATCCCACAGGATTTAGAGATGAGCTGATGGTGCCCAGGGTACTTCTGCACATCATCTCACTGAGGATCTGCTCAGGCCCTGTAACTCTCCTGCAGGCAAAGCTGCTCTGACTGAAGTGCTCTGCCCTGGCTCCCATCTGGCAGGAGAATCACAGGGAATGACCTGTCAAAGCCAAGGCCAGCCAGCACCACACTCCTTCAGCACTTCCGCACAGCGCTGGTACCAGGGACGGGCAGGGGATGGGGACATGCAGTGACACTGCTGTCAGACTAAGGAGGAACCAGGGATGCGTGGAAGGGGAAGGAGGAGGGATGGAAAAGGTGAACATGGGCTGCCAGAGCCTTGCTCAGGTGGGAGCTGGTCAGAAATGGCAGCGAATCCACTATTTATGAGGAGTAAAACGTTACAGAGCACAGCTGGGCCTGGACTACCTTCACCGACACCACTGCCTGCCAAGCTCCTAATAAAACCCAACATAGGTTGACTTGGGTTTGCATGGTGCTCCAGAGCAGCAGCTTCCCCCTCCCCACCTGGGGCCCACATGCACTGTGAAGTAAGCGCTTCCTCAGCATCTCACCGTGTCCAGGGCCTCCCGGGCTTCCCCACCCACCCCCACAGCAGCCCAGGAGCAGGTCCATGCCCTCACTGCTTAACCTGCCCTCCACAGCCCCACCTTGCCACACACGCCTCCCCACTCTGAGCATGGATGGAGTACGCCCATGGTCTGTTGTTGTTGATTTTGGCTCAGCAGTAGCAGCCTGCTTCCAGCAAGAGTGGTATGAATAATTGCCCAATTAACTGGAGGAACTTCCAGATGTGTGTTTGCTTTCATACCCATCCAGCCCCCCTCAATCCCACGTGCCTAACACTGTGGAGAGCGGTGGGGGTGGGAGAGCCAAGGTTCTGCTAGCTCTTGCAGCAGCGTGGGCAGGGCTAGCCCACAGCCTGGCTCTGCTCCCCTTTCCATCCCCACCTCCTGCCTGCTCTTTAAATGGGGAAATGGTCTTTTTTTAACAACCCCAGGGAGAAGGAAATTTGCCCTGCCAGAGCTTGATTACACACGCCAAGAGCCAAGCAAGCAGAGAAGAAAGCTGATCCCATGTTATGATTCTTATCAGGTGCACACACAGTGAACCCTCTTAAGACAGGTATATTTTGCCACAGCCCCCTTGCCCCCCGCCTTTTCACACTGAATAATCTCACACTCAGCAGAGGTTTTATTATCAACGAGACTGCTTTTATCCTGGGGGATGTGCTGCAGCATTTCAAGATTGTGGTTCTTCTCTGTTATCAGTGGGACCCAGCCCTAGCACTGCCACCCATCTGCTTCACACCATCTGCAAAAGGATCTGGGCGCAGTTTTGACCTGGGCATGGGGTGTCTGGAACTTGGTCACCAGAACGAAGCCAAAAGGTGGCTTAGACTTCACAGATGACATGAGCTTACCACCATCCCTCACTCACACAAAAAGCACAAGGGATGGCTTTCACCTCCTCTGATTTTAGCACCCAGTTCAGTACCTGAATATCTAAGCTCCAGTGAGAAGAAACAGAAGCAGCTCAGAACCTGATTTCAGGTTCAGGTCAGATGTTAGGAAAAAATTTTTCACTGAAAGAGTTGTCAGGACCTGGAACAGGCTGCCCAGGGAGGTGGTCGAGTCACCTTCCCTGGATGTGTTTAAAAAAAGCGTAGATGAGGTACTTAGGGATATGGTTTAGCATAGGACAGGAACGGTTGGACTTGATGATCTTAAAGGTCTTTTCCAACCTGGTGATTCTGTGATTCTGTGATTCCATAGGGCTTAAGACAAATGAGCAGATTCACTCACAGGAGGCTTTGGTCTCTCCCCACAGCACAGCACAGATGGAGCTTAAAGGACAAAATTATACCGGCTGGCAAACTTCTAGACAGCTTCTGCTTGGGGAAATGAATGCCATCCAAAACACACGCGCTGCCCAACCGCAGCATAAGCAAAGCAACTCCAGCTCAAGGCATTCGCCCAGACCAAAACCTCAGCCTTGGGACCCTTCGGACAGGACATCCAGAAACAGCAGCAGCTACAGGTGATGACTCTGGAAATAGCATCAGCTTGGCACTGTGGGCACCACACGACTCCCTGTGTTATATGACTCCCAAGGTTTTATCTTGCAAACCTTCAGACAGCGACTAGCAGAGATCAACTGGGACTTATGCACCAACATAACTCCAGCCAGGATATCTCCTTTAGCACCAGCACACGGGTGCATGTACTCTTGAGGCAGAAAGCTCCTAAGTTCTGTTTTTCACCCAGCAGCTGGCAAAGACTGAACCCAAAGAGGACAGACTGCCATGGGATCCTTCACCATGGAGTACAGAGAGCCTGGCTGACTGCAGGCCAAGCAAATGCTCTCCCTAACGAAGCAGCTTCAGGGCAAGTGTGCTCCTGAAGCTGGTGAAATGGTTTGGACAATGCTCTGCTTCTTCATCCTTCAAATCAGGACAACTGCACAGGGCAAACAGCCCAGCTCCAAATACCTTTAAAGGGTGAATGATGATGCTTTCCTCCAAGAAGCTCAACAGCCAGCATTAACTTTTCAGCAATCAGCAAATAGCCCAGTGTCAAAAACACTTTTCCACACCAAACTTCCATCCCACACATGGCAGAAGTGGGCTATGAGGGCCTGTTTCTCACAAGTGTCTCTTCAATCACTGGAAAAGTCGCTGCTGCCGGGAATGACTGACCCTTACCCCCTAGACTGCTATTCAACTCCAGCCCACCTACAGCAATAACCATTCATTTGTACCCTTCTCTCCACAGCACGTTTCCAGGGCAATTATGGACGAGGTGATCAACATGACTGGGTTGTTTGCTTCAGAGCATGAACCTAGTTGCTAGAGAGCAGCTGACCTGCTGTAATGCCTTCATTTAGGAGGAGTTATTCAAAGCTCCTGTGCTTCATCTGCTGCAGCTTGATCAGGCTACCATTTCTTCTTCCACAAGAGGACAGGGTGTTGGAGCCTGGGGAGGAAGGAGAGATGCCATGTGTATGAGGAAGGTGAGGAAGGCAGGGTCTGGGATCCTGCCCTGAGGGTTCAGACCGTACAAGACAAGAAGCAGCAAAGATGGGGAATTCAATAAATGCTCAAAGGAAGACAAAAGTGTTGCCTAAGGACAACAAAGCCTTAGGTCCATCCTGGGCACTGGTGTCTCAACCTGGTCTGACATCCAGTGCTGCTGTCAGGAGGCTGAGGAAGTTTTCGGGCTGTGCAGATTTTTGCAAGGGTGGAATAACTGGCTTCCCCTCTGCAGCCATCGCCCTCCCCACCACCCCACAGGGCTCTAAGTGGGCCATAAATGTTTTCAGCATGGCACTTTACCAAGCATAGGCCATAAATTACAGTCCCGTGCCGATAATAAGTCAGGTAATAGCGCCACTTTTTTGTCCTGCCAACTGCACAAAAGGTGGCAGAGGGGAGGGAGGGAGGTGGGGGAGACGCCTATTAGCACCAGGCTGGATTTTACACACGATGGAAAGTGTTTGTTCAGCTGGAAGCGAGAAGGGTCCTTAACCTGAGCGCCCAGGCTAATGAAAACAGAGTGTGCAGAGGGGGTGAGGGGCACGGCACAGAGTGGCAATTCACGCTCCACGCAGGTGCGAGGGTTGTGAGGACCAGGCCCAGGTCAGAGCACTCACCGAGCCTGCTTTTGCTCTGGCTCCATTTCACACCTTTTGGAAACACTAATTGCAGGTTCTGCTTTGCCCTAGGGGAGAACACGGACAGGTCTGAGAGCACCCAGTGCCATAGGTTTTGGTGCAAAGCCTACTTGACAGGCTGAGCTAGAGTCCTGTCCTTACCTTTGGCTGGGACAGGAGCCCACTCTTGCCAGAGGCACTCTGGCCACCACAGCCACTTCTCACCCTTCTTCCCCCGGGTGGGTTCAGCCTATCCAGAAAGCAAAGCCATGGGATCACAGCCTGGGCTTACACACGCTTGTCCAGCCACCTCTGCTGTGAGGTCTGCAGGCCCCTTGCTGCTTCCACTCCATCATACTACATGGTAAACACACCCAAGATGCAGAGCCAGCTGCCCAAGCAGAGGCACAATGCTATGAGGGACACCACTGCCCAAAAAAACCAGAACCTGCTTTGCCTGGTGAAAGCCAGTAAGTCCCCTGAGAAGAGGCAGCGCTGTGTTTGGGCTGGTGCAGAGAAGTACAGCAGGAAGGAAGGGACCAAGATATCAAAGAGCACACACAACATTTAGTTATCCATCCATGTCTCTAGCATGTGACCCACCAACAGTCCCTGAAGCTAATACCATAAACCTGCACCTGAGAATAAACCAAACTCCTCTCAGGAAAAGTCCTGGGAAAACAAGCCATTCCCTGAAACCCTGCAGGTCATCAGGCAGGCACTCCATGTGTGGAGGCAAACTGCCACGGGTGAAATCCTTCTGCAATGACCTCTCTTCCTCCAGAAGGAAGCTGGCAAGAGTGTTCCAAAAGTGCTTCACATCCAGAGATCTGTGGATCTGACCCTACCAGGTACCTAATGCAACAGCAGTACCTGCAGCCAAAGCTGGGTGCTACCAGGCAATCACCACACGTTTTGGACTACTCAGTGCAGTGTGTTGAAGGTGTACTACAGAAGCCACACCAGAGCTATCTCCAGGTCCCCTCAAGGAGGGGGGGATTAAAGACATCCAGAAGGGAAACTGCTCATTCTCCCTTAACAAATCCCCTGTCTGTGCCAAGGGGATCACCCAGTACCAAAAGTTAACCCTTCCCATGCTGTTCATGGCACAACAAGATGACTACCTGCCCCTACAAGACCTGAGGGATCATAGCTGGGGAAAGGGAAGGGACAGAGAAACAGGAAAAACTGGCTGCAGCCCACCCAGCCCAACAGGAAATGTGGCACCCACTTCTTGGAGCGACAGACAGCGTGTGGCCACCTCCACGTCAGTGTGTCACTTGTAGTGGGGATGTTTTGAAACATCCACCAGTACTCTCAGAGTTGTGGGACCTTTGGCTTTAGCCTCACCCTCGTTGTCAGAACATCTGCAGCTCATCCAGAGGCAGGGAACTAGGTTGGGCTCCTGCAAGTGGAAGAGATGATCTACACCGCTGGGCAAACCTCCTGTTAAGATGCTGGCACGTGATATGAAAAGGATTTGTTTAATTATCCCATGGTAATTCCCAGTTTTACCCACAGGAGGTCACACTTCGCCAGGCATATCAGTGTCCCACGAAAGCAGCCCTGTGCAAAAAGCATCGCTGTGGGACCAGCAAAGCCACAGTTTTACTAGCCCAGCTCAAGGCTTGGCCTAAGTCTCTTCTGCACATCTTGGCACGCTCTGCTGATGCTCCAGCGGCTCTCCTGACCACCCTATGAGTGCTAGCCTCCGCTGCACGGCTGCTGACACCACACAGACACCTTTCCAGTGTGATGACCCATTCCACCCACTCAGCCATTCCTCACTTTCTTGCTTTCACGTCCTTTCCCAGTCCACCTTCAGCCCCTCCATTGCCCCTGACAAAAAGAATTCATTAAATCCAGTGCCTAGACCATAAGTCTAGCCTGGTTTCCTAAGAAAATGGGAGCTATACAACTACATCCACAGGAGAGATTTCTGTTCCAACAGACTTCAGGGAAACAAATACTTAGGTGGAATAGCATCCACATATAAGGAAATGGCTCGGTACGAGCTCACCTGTTACTCTTCTCCAGAGAATAGAGAGAGAAGGTGCCCTCAAGACACAAACTTATAGGAAGGCAGACTTCACTGAACACTGCACTTGTGGAACTACTTATTTCATGCCATGTGAAAGTTCTCCAAAACTCAGGGAAGTTGTTCATTGGCAGCCCTATATACAAGTATCTTTAATTTGTCCTTGGAAAGCCCTTGCAGGCTCATTGCCTGCAGTGCCCAGGGCATCACTGGGTCTTGCTCTTTATCTCTGTGGATATGACCCTACCAGGTGTCTATCTAATGCAACAACAGTACCTGCAGCCACATGCTACCCACAGCACCTGGGTTACTGGAATGATAAAACCATGGGGCAACGGAGACAGTTTTGTGGCAGAAGCTTCACTGCTATACTCCTAAAATATCTCTTGATAGTGCACCGAGCCTTTAATTACTTCTACTTTCTGAACACTGAGAACAACTCTTTGGCTAAAGGGTGGGTTCAGTTTGAATCATGGTTCACACTTCAGCAGAGGTATCTTTGAAGTGCAGGCAATCTCCCTGTGCCTGGTCTTGCTTTTCTAATGCTTGTCAATTCCCAGCTTTGTTTGCACCATGTGAACACCTTCTCTCTGCCTCAGTTTCCCTTAGGAAACACAGGAATATCAGCACTGCTTTACCTCAGAGGGGCACCATGAGCCCAAACATACTGACTACATAGGACCCATGTACTACACCTGAAAGGATGCTATAAATACTGAAGACAGATGGAAACTTTTCATCTTCCTACAAGATCTCATCAAATACTGCCCACACTTATCTCTGTTCCCACACCTCTCCATCTACTTTCATCCTCTTTTAAGCCTGCTTTCCTTGCTAGCTCAGCTTCATTTGGCATAGGGAACATAATCCTTTCCATGTGTGTGAGTGTCCCTGGGACCTGACAGAGAGAAACACTAGCAAATGTAAAACAACACATTATATCTCCAACTTATATTTGGATTAACAAATGATTTCTCAGTACAGCTGATGGAAATGGCTCCCACATTCTTCCACAACATGAGTTCATCACTCTCCACAGCAGTATCAGCCAGTCACAAGGAAGCCCTGGAACAGGGCTGCTTAATGCTTTCAACCGGTCAGGAGCACAGCGGTGGGTCCGCCCTGCCTCTGAAGCAGCCACCACCACCAGAGGCAGGGTATCCAGCACTGCCCATCACTGCAGTCCCCAAGGCCCTACTCATCATTTGCCCCTGGCACGATGGATGCTGTGTCTATCTCACTTCTGATCGCTGGCCAGTAGCTGCAAGATAAATGTCAAAAATCCTCTTAAGACCCCATTTAAAATTCAGCTGCAACGGCTGCAACTCCTCTCTGTATTTTATACTTCAGTATCATGTCTTGTACTTTGCTTGTGGCCCTCTGTGGTTTCTTTAAGATTGTAAACCTCCCATGTAAGGGATTTGTTATCTGTTTGGCAAGAGCCTACATTATCGAGCTATGTACATTTACAACGCCATATAAAAGATTAGTACTTTATTGGTCACTTAAGCATTGCTAGTTAATAATCTTTAATGTGGCAGTTATTTATCCAGTCGTAAACAGAACACTGCTGCCAAGTCAAGTCAAATAAACACTATGGAAGTGTTTCCTTCATCTTTAAAGTGAACTGATTGCTGTCCCAGTCATTTCAGGCTTTGTGAAAAAACCAGTCGCTTTGTTACTGAGCAGAGACCTATTCAGGTCTTAAAGTGTTCTTGAAGCAGCAACTGTACCCAATATTTGCACTGAGCTTTTCCCGTGAAGCTTCCGTGAGGCTGGTAAACAGAGCTGTCCCCAGCACAGAACCACAAGACTGAGAGCACCTTGCCCAACTCTGCCTCGCCCAACATTGCCGTGCTCTGCCCGAGCCCTACACTGCCACCCTTCCAGACCCCATCGCTCACTGCCCCTCACCACCACGCTGAGTCCCCTCAGAGCCCCTGTCACCCCTCAGAGCCCCTCATCACCCCACAGAGCCCCCTGTCACCCTGCTGGACCCCTCACCACCCCTCTTGGCCCCATCACCCCTCGCAGCCCCTTGTCACCCTGCTGGACCCCTCACCACCCCACTGGACCCTATCACCCCTCACAGCCCCTCATCACCCCTCACAGCCCCTTGCCACCCCGCTGGACCCCTCACCACCCTCTTGGCCCCCATCACCCCTCAGAGCCCCTCGTCACCCCTCAGAGTCCCCATCACACCATGCCACAGCCCCTCACTATCACCCTTTAACCCCCTTCACCGGCCCTTCGAACCCCCAAGGCCCCTCACAGCCCCCTCTTCGCCCTCCCGCCCGCTTGCCCCGGGACCGCCCCGGGACCATCCCCCGCCGCGGCCCGGCCCGGCCCGGCCCTACCGGCCTCAACGCCGGAGCCGCGGCGCACGTGCCCGGACCGCCCGGCGGGGCGCACGCGCACTGCCGTCCCGCCGCCGCCGCCGCGCCTCGTGCGCATGCGCAGGGCGGCTGCTCCTCCTCCGGTCCCGCCGGAGGCGGCCTGACAGGCGCGGCGGCGGTAAGCGCGGCCGGGATGCGGCGGGCGCGGCTCCGCCGGCACCGGGACCCGGCTGCGAGGGTGGGATTTGCTGCTGGCCGGCGGGACCTCGGCGTGCGCGGCCTTCCCGGCGAGCGGGCGGGAGGGGGGGACCGGGAGGGGGCCTGCCCCGAGCCCGGCCTTCGTCGGGCTCTCACCGCGGGCGCCGTGCTGGGGTTCGCCCCCGGTGGCGGGCTGCGGGTCGGCGGCCGGGGGAGGAGCTGCAGGGGATGGGTAGTCGGGACTCGGTCCTGAGCCGCTGTTTCTCTGCGCTCTGGTGCCGCCGGTGGCACCTCCGGCAGCCGTCGGTGCCCGAAGGAGCTGGCGCTGCCCCCTCCCCGCTGCTGCGGGCGGGCCTTGGGGGCTTTGGGCTTAGCCAGGCGCTTTGTGCCGGGCCAGGGGCTCTCCAAGGCCTCTGTCTGGCGTGTGGGCCTGAGCGCGGGTCAGCGCTCTCCGCTGTTCGCTGGCTCTTGCTGCGCAGCGTGGCAAGACCTGGGGCTGAGGCGGTGGCAGACCCTCTGGTTACTGCTGGAGCTCACCCAAACGTTCAGCTCCCGCTTGTTCTGCCAGCGGGCCCGAGCTAAAGGGGTAATTCACATTCATGTGAAGAGCTCTCTAAACCCAAAACTTCTGCTCTGCAGCTTCTTGAAATTTTTTTAATCCCTGTCATGAAGTAAAACTTAATTATCCGTTTATTTTCATGCTGATCTTTATCTAGGCACTGCTTTCTGAAGCATATATCTGTATTTACAGCACAGCCTTAAGCAGAAGATTGCTGTTGGGATGTTGGAACTGCTGGAGCGTTACCCATGAACACAGGATTTAGGATGCCCTCTAGAATCTGCTAAATGTTCCCCAGCCTTTCAGGCCCCGTGAGCAGGGGAGGAAAGCACCAGGTGGATGCAGAATGCTCAGCATACTCCAGCGTCCCTGTCTGAGGCAGCGGTGGGGTGGGGTGGGGGGAGAGGATGCTGTCTTGCAGGTACCTGTAGCTGTGATGAAATTGGGTGGTTCCATATTGAACTGTATTAGCTTAAACTCTGGCACTTTTATGTCCAATTCCTACAGGAAGCTGGAGCATCTGAAAACTTTGCTGGCTTACAGGAGATCCTGGTAGGATTGTGAGAGTATCCAGGAATACCCAGAACACAGAAATGACATGTATCCTATCTAGGGCTCTGTGTTACCAGAAAAGGGAATTCCCTGTTGTTAGAACTTCCTCCTTTGTGCAATCACTAGCAACTGGACCATATTGCAAAAGACTTTTAAGATAGTACTTTGCAGGAACAGCACTGATAACTCAAATCCAAGGACTCCAGCAACATGTTGTGTTTCCTCTTTGTTGCTTCCAAGCAGTACATGATACTTATGTCCTTTGTAATTGCAAGATGGCTGTGGATAGTATTGCACAATGATCAGCTATTGGGAATCTTTGTACTGAAGGTCTCTTCTGTCATTAATGTTTGAAAGTTGGTGGGTGTTCCTGCAGCTAGAATTTGAACACAGGGAAAAGCAAGTTTCTGCTTCTCTTTTTTTTTTTTTTTTTGCTGTTAATAATTAAATGCTGCTGAGTAAATGTTTCTAGCAGACTATCTGTGGACCTGTCACATATTTAAGCACCTCTGCTCTTCCCAGCTCTCCTTTTATTGTGACCTTTGTTTTCTCCCCTTGGTTGCTTTTGCTTCTTCATTCTGTTAATTTGAAATCTTGTAAGAGCCTCCTTCCCCTGGTCAGCCTTGTCATTTGGACTGTAAAGAAAACTGGAGGGTTAAAAAAAACCCAAACCCAAAAATCTATTCCTTCATTAAAATTACCCTGTCCTGAAATGAAAGGTAAGGAAGCAAAGAAACCAGTCCACACTGCACGTGTCTCTCACCATCTCCAGCACCAAGGTTACTGCAATCTGATAATTATTTGTTTAGATCATAAGTGCCTTTCCTTCGGTGCTGAAGCCAAGTGGAGTTAGTGACAAGCAAATTACTGACAACAGAGCATGAATGTAGCCCTTGCTATTCCTCCAGCTCTGTGGGATACACCCTGCCCTGCCTGTTAGGTTGGAGAGGCAATCAGGCTGTATGGGTGCCTGCTCAGAAGCAGACAGATGTATGTTAATACTCTAAGTAGATAAACTCAAAGTAAACACCTGAAAGTAAACAGCTGCTTATATTCCATCTCTACATAGCTTTGAACAGTGGCTGGGATCTAGAATTTCTTTAAATGTCTGCTGATTTGGCAATACATTTGTTGTGGGGTTTATTTGCAGTATCCTGGCGTGTTGGCACGGTGTGTGACTTGGGGTGGGGGGCGTGCAGTGGAGTGTAAGGAATGCTGCAGCCATTTGACCAGGCAGTACCTGACCAGGCAGTCACACGACCTTTCTGATATAAAAACAGACAGACCTAATTGCACTGTATTAATGATTGACTTCCTTGGAGTCCATGTGGATTGACATGTGCTAAAGATGCAGCTGTGGAATCAGCTGTTTTAAATTCTCTTAGTGTATGAAAGTGCTGCTCTCTGTGGTATTCACACTCTTGGGCTTTACCATGTCTCATTGGTTCCTCTTGCTGAAACCTACATTATGTTAGCAGATAGGTGTAACCTTGGTGCAGCTACACCAATGCTGGGTTGTTTTATGTTTTTCATAGAACTTAAGGAAGAAATAACTCGGGTGCAGAGTTGTAATGACTGTATCTTGCAGGAAGCTAGGACTGGGTTGTTTCAAAATCTGCCAGGCTGAATATTGCTCATTTGAAAAGAAAAAGTGTTCATCAGATTAGATCAAACTGTTCTGCCCCACAGGACAAAGACCTGGTGTATCAGCCCAGAGCAGGTCAGCTGATCTAAACCCAGACTCAGTTTCTATCTTCAGAACGTAGTTATTTTTATTTCAGAACTAGGGATCTAAACACTGCAAGCTGCAGAGCTGCTGCTCTAAAATCCCCCAGCTGTGCAGCAAACACCTCTCTTTGTCCTAGCAAGAGAGGTGCTCCCCAGAGATTGCCTGTTTAATGCTGAATTGGGTGCTTCCTGTAGAAAAGGAAGGAGATCACAGCAGACAGCTACAATGAGAATATTAGCTAAAAGTGTGACAGAGATGCCACAAGTAGTAATTCTGCTTGTGGTTTTAGAGGCTGAAATGAGTTGTTTATGCTGTAAGCACTTTAATAGTGTGGTTAATTAGCTGTTCCACTCTATTGTGAGGCTATTTGTTCCCATGTTTTCTAGACCATGAGTATGAAAGTTGGAAGCCATGTAGAAGTACAGGCAGATACTGTTTTTTAAGCAGGGAGGTCAGTGGCACACCTGATGCATGTGGATGTTGTCCAATGCATTGTTTTAAAAAAAGTCTCATTTTTTTTCCCCCACCAACAGACCCAGAAGAAGGGAGTAAGTCATAAGAAGATCTATACAAGGACAAGTTCTAAGGTAAGGATTAATAAAAGCACTTCAATCTTTTTTTTTTTTCAGTAATGTGGTCACTGTATACAGAAAATGTTTGCTTTATAATCTGATTCTTGCTTTATGTTTCAATATACATGTAAATTCTCACCTCCAGTTGAGAGGCTCTGAATCAGGTCAGTGCAGTGATACTTGGCAGAGTGGAGGTGCCAGGTGTGCTAAGTCCCTTTAAGTTTAGCAGAACAAAACATATGGCTGAAGAACACCATCAGCAGCATTCTTCTGTATCCTGTGCTCTGGCCCCTCAACTATCTTAATGGCTTCCAACAGGGATGCTTTTCACAAAGTTTTGCCCTAATAGTGAGACTAGAGATTATCAGTTTACACTAATAGTAGGGTTGTAAACAAAGCAGCTGACCTGTTGTTATAAATGCCCTTTGCTTTTAAAATCATAATAAAAATAATGCAGGTCTTGTTTGGTATTCTACATTGATTAGTTTTTCGTTATGAAAAGTTGTTTCTGCACCTTTGCTGCTCTAGAGGTGTTTGTTGTTACTGTTTGGTTTTTAATAGAACATCATTTTGGAAAGCCTACAGAAATAAGTATCAAAATCAAGCAATATATTGTTCCTTGAAATGCACCTGTTGGTGTTCTGCCTGAGATCAGATCCTCCTTTAATTCTAAAATGTATTTGGAACTATCTTGACGTTGGTGTCCGTACTGTCTCTTGCATGTGGGACAATCTACCCTTTGTTTCAGGAAAGGGGGGATCTATTATCATGGATACCAGATTATTAAAGCTTTTATTCTGAGCAATCTTGGGGGAAAGGGAGAAAATTTGTAAGGTTTTGCAGAGCTGGAAGAAAATAAATCCCTTATGAAATGACAGCTTAGATGCCAAATTTGCATGCCAATAAAGGTCACGCCTAAGGTTGTACCTTCTACCTGTAAAAATCTACATGTGCTTTCTTTCATGCTGACCACTGCTGTTCTGGACCTAAAAAACCTCTAAACATGTAAGAAATAAAACATGGTTACATGTACTTCTGTAGAGGTTTAGACAGGAGGGAAAGAATTAAATCTCTGTTCAGCATAAGCAAATGTTGTTTTAAAAGACTTATTTCCAAGCACAGATGTTCAAAGGTACGTTTATGCCAGGGTATGTTTGTAGTGGAGAGAGATCCAGAGGTGATATATGTCAAACTGACAGTGTGTTGGATGCAAGAGAGCTGGAAAATGGCTTGTTTTATTGCCTATGGGTTTGCTATCGTGTCCGAGCTGTTCACAGACGGTTACACTGCATCTCTGGTTGTACATCACAGGCTCTGCTTCTGAACAGAGAAAGACAGAAACAGAGGTGGATGGGGGAGGAATTCAAGAGTGAAGATTGCATGTTTAGTATAAACTTTTTATCAGAGCCAGAGTTTGCTGTTGAAGGGAGACCTGTTTCTAGTTACTGGAGTTTCTGAAACAAAGGGAAGAAGAATAACTAGCACAATGTGAGGGATGTTTTCATTTGAAAGAAACTGGAAGGAAAACGCAGTCCATATAGTAGGAGAATTGTGCTGAGTTTTTTCTGTACTACTAGATATTTTAAATCAATTGTTCTTAATACATCCTGTAAAATAGTTTTGCTGCTTAAATGCAGTTTTTCTTTTTGTTTGGGGGGGAAAGAAGAGAGGAATTCTCCTCACTTTAATTTTACTAGTTGTTCCTTGTTTTGTTTTTTTTATGACGTAGCCTCCTGATCTACGTCTTTGATAACATTTACCATCCAGTGTCCTCTTACAATGCTCTGTTCTTCAGCCTTTTTCACCCTTTGTGGGACCATTAACCATTTCCTATCTGTTCTTTCAACAAGAGCATTTTTGGGTGGTTTTTTTCCAGACTTTAATCTTGTTTTCTTTTCTGTGTGTTTTTGTACCTCTGGGGTATCTCAATGATCAGTACAGCTCACAGAATCAACAGTGAGTGAGCATCAGAAGCACTTGTATCATCCCCAGGCAGGGAGTGGGAAGGAGGGGGTGCTGCTTTCTAGTTGAGCCTTTGTAGATGTAAGGCATACACAGACTCATTAATGTAAGCTACTGTCATTTATCTGACCAGCAGTGGAGAGTTCACTGTGTGTCTGAATCTCTGACTGTAATAAAGTACATGGCTGATGGATCACTTAAAGACCCTGCTTAAGAAGGTGATTTCTAAGAATCAAAGCATGGGATTCTAGGACAGACTTTCTGTGACTGTTTCATATGCAGCAGTGACATCCCAAGGGAAATCACAGAATCCCAGACTGGTTTGGGTGGAAGAGACCTCAAAGCCCATCCAGTTCTAACCCCCTGCCAGCCCAGGGTGCCCAAATATCCCCTCCAACCTGGCCTTGAACCTTGCCACAGCTTCTATGGCCAGGGCCTCACCACCCTCACAGTGAGGAACGTCTTAATATCTCATCTGAACCCACCCTCTGTCAGTTTAAAGCCATTAACCCCTCTCTTGTCACTGCAGCATCATCCAGATGCCTAAAACTCTTTGCCCTGTAATGTATTTGTATCAGGTCTTTATACTCAGGAAAGTGAGAGGCTTCTAGACTTTGTCCCAAAAGAATATTAAAAAAAACCCACAACAAAAGCAGTGGGGAGCAGCCAATTAATCCTTTATTGCTTTTGGTAAACTAGTATTTGTATTCCTGGAGCCCAGCTCGTGCTGCATGCAGTGCCCAGGGCAAGTCAGGGAGAGATCGAACTGCATTTAACCGCGTTAAAGCGATTCATCGAGCTCTGGGTACTCTACCGAGAGGGATCGTTACTCCAGAACGCATCAGGGTGGTACAAATTGCTCTCCTAGATGAGATGAACTGGTTGAGTTCAGCTTGTTGTAGGTGCTAAATGGAGTGGTTAATTTTGGCTCTGATGCATACATCTTTCCCAGTGATGTGTTGTGGCAGAGAAAGTAACTGAAGCTGTAAATGTGACAAAACTTGCTTCTGCTCAGAAGATGTTTGGGAGAAGAGGGACAGGACTGTAGTGCCCAGTCTTGTTTCCAGAGCCATGTCGCAGGGATGCCAAGGAATGCTGCTGTAGGTCTGGGCATGGGGAAAACAGCAGGACACACTAAAATCCTTGGAGAGTAAAGAGTAACTGTCTGCTTGTTGTCTTAATTCTCCAGTTATTACTGCCTTGCCGTGTTGCTTTGTTCTTCTGTCATTCTTTGATGTACAAAGCAAACATCTTGGATGTGATTGAGTATCCCTTAAGGATGGGAAGTCATCCACTCAGAGTTTTGGGTTTAATTTTCTTTTACTGGGGTGAGGACTAATAGCTGGCAGTCTTGAGGAAACAGTTCTCATCACCTGTTTGTGTGCATCCTGCACAGATTAGTTTAACAAGATTATGAAAGAGAGTAGATCTGAGTGTTTTCCCTGGCTACATCACTACTCAACTGTGCAAACAGCAAATGGAATGCTGTAGGTCTGGGAGTCTAGCATTAGTCTTGACTTATGGAGCAGCAAAAGAAAATATTTGCTTTCTGTTAACACGTTATAAAAATACATGTCAAAATTTTGCTTGTTAGTATCTAACTGTATAGTACATAGCAAATAGCTGCATCAAAGGTGGTGTAACTGTCAGTGGTTAAGGTGAAAAACATGAAATTCAAAGTTTGTGGCTCTTGTTATAGAGCAGCTACACTAGATTTGAATGAAGTGCCTCAATAAGCTGTTAATCTGTAGTCTTCCAGAACACGAAGTTGCAACGATACCTAAGTGGAATGGGGGACAAGGTTTTCCTGATTAATTATAATTTGGGTTTTTTTAGGAAACCTTTTTGTATTTATTAAAAGCATTGTCAGAGCACATAATCTCAGGTTTTAATCAAAATTGGATTTTACTTTTTAAAAGCTTGGAATGTAAAGGTTTCACTGCTGTGCAGTACTGCCTGTACACTGGATCTGAAAGAAGATCCAGCCTCCTGGGTTAGTTGTACTTCAGATATTTCAGTTTCCTAATTCCCACAGTTTGGAAAACAAAAAAAGTTATTAAAGTTGTCCCTAGTCATATTACAATTAGTAAAATTGTAGCTTTATAGTCCCCCTAAAGCAACTAATCCTTCTCTTGTCCTACTGATGCATTTTTAGAGACTTGCATAGAATTTTTCTTTACAGGCAGTATTGGACTTTTGGCTGCCACGCTTGGCCTCACTGCTCTGTGTTACACAAATTCAGCACAAATTTTCAGCTGTTTTCTGAAAGTAGCCCAAATGACAATGGGAAGGACAGAGTGGAAAATGTGGCTAGCCTTTCAAGCTAAATATTTCCTAAAAATGTAGCTTGAAATCATGCCAGTTCCAGTTACTGTGGTCATTGCTTGGTTTTGGATTGTAATGATTACTTGCTTCGTGGTTTAAACTTAACCTTGACAAATCTTTTGCCTGTTCTGCAGCCATTTTTGGCATATCTTCAGAATGTATTTGTCTAGTTCTACTGCTCACTTGTGTATTTGTTAGGGGTTTTTTTTAAATTGTGCTTAACCAAAGGGTTCTATTAGAGAAAAATAGATGTAACAGTCTCCAAGTTGTGTGGCAGTTACTAAGAAAAAAGCTTTTTCTCCTGATTCTGTTCTTCTGTGTTAATTCCTCCTGTTTTGTAAAAGTCAGTCTGATTAGAAAGGACAGTGGCTGCTTCCCCTGAAACAAGTTATACATAGCTTTCCAGCTGTGGCATTGTTTTAAGTAAGGTAATTTTTTTACATTACCTTTTAGTTCTGTTCTAACAGATACTTGAGAGCATTTCAGTTGTGTGCAGTTCAGGTGCTGATCCATCCTGTTGTTCCTGTGGCCAGTTAAAAGATATTTGCCATAACAATAATACTAACTTCTCTGAAGTTACTTCTATTAAGAAGGCAAGAGGTTTGTTGCAATAAGGGGATGTAAATTGGTCTCTCTGCCTGCCTTTAAGCACATCTTTACACAAACTTTTCATTCTGAAATGTGTTTTCTCTTTCTGCCTGTGTCTTAGCCCTTCTTTATATGTGAAAACTAGGTAGCTTGGGTGAAGATGGGACTTGACACAGGCACACACTCCTACACAGCCCTCCTCCTCTGGTTTTACTCTTTAACTGACCCTTTGGTCCCTCCAAAGAGAGCAGTCTGTACTGCCTGCTTGCTCCCTTGCAGCAGGGGAGTGGGTGGAAGATGGCCAGCCTTTGCTGCTAAACATGAGACAGCTTTTGTCTCCTCTCCCCACCAGCTCAAAGTTGAACATTGCCCTTTACGTGTTTGCCAGAAGAAAGAGAGCTTGCCCAGAGGGAGAGAGGAAGTTTTGGAAGGAGTGGGAGGAGGAGATGAAGGCTGGCTGGAATTTTCCTTAGATTTCTTGGGCTCTTCTCCTTTGGCAAGTAAGTACTCCCCATTCGAGGCCTGCTGGCTTACAGTAGCTGTTGGCCCAGTGTCAGGAGCTATGCACCATTACACTGAAGCACACTAATTCTGTTGGTTTTGCAAGCATAGTTAAGAGCTGGTCATGCTCTGGCAACCTTGACAGTGCCCATTTGCTTTGCTGTCACTTTTTCTTGCAGTACCTACAGCTTTGAAAAGCATTAGCAGCCAGACCTACTTGCAGACCCAGCAGATTTATCCCAGCCAAAGTAGGTATAAGACCATAAGTTCAAATCAAAAGTTCTGGCAGTCTGACTTCCATCCTCTAGCCATGGACTTGAGGGAGCTTGCTGAGGAGCACATACTTATCAGATTCATCAGTTTCTGGAGCAGGAGGTAACTTCCAGAGGGTAAAATGACTGATGCAACCTCTAAATATGTGTGTGTCCCATAAAAAATAACATGGGAAAGAGTAAGGAGGGGGGAGGAGAGAGTTTACAGGAAAAAGGACAGCTGAGATGTAACTCGTGGTGTCTTAGAAGTTGTCTTGTATGATGGAAGTTTTACTTAACCCTCTCTAGTATAAATAGAAGCAGCTCCCAAGGGACACACACAGAAGGGGAAGCTGGGCACAGTGGCGACTCCAACAAGCACAGGATAGTGATTGTTTCTGTAGTGAAGTGACTATGAACAGAGTGGTTCATCTTGCCATGGTTACTGCTAATTAGGATTAGATTTCTGTTCTCCTCAAGGATCTTATTCTAGGATTTTAATTAAAGATAATGAGTTTCCCTATGATTTCCAGGTGGAGAATGTCAGAAAAATGTTAACTTCCATGGAGCTGCCAGTGACTCTGCAATGGACTGGGATCCTGCCGTTGCTGTCTTTGCATGTCCTGAAGAGACACTCTCAGCTCACACTAAGAGGTATCTTCCTTCCAGAACTGGTCAGCACGGTGTGTTGCACCTTTAATTAGAATCTGAGAATTAGCTTCAGGCATGGAATAGTAAAACGAAAAGCAATGGTGAGCATCTCTGTATTGTTCTTACATTGCACAAAGATGACTCAAAAAGAATCTTTTATTAAAAACTTAAAAAACCAAACGAACACCTTAACTAAACATTTGGTCGAGAAGTCATCCAAAAGCCTTTTCTGAAAGGCTCCTGTGTTTTGCTGCCAACCTTTCAAGAGGAGTTAAACTCTGGAGTTTCAACTTGCAATTCCAAAATACCCAGATTAATATTTAGTCAGAATCTAAGTGAATTAAATGTATGGTTGTCCAAGCTAATGCTGATTGTATGTTTACGAACCTCTGTCAAAAGGGGCAAAGTCTTTGTTTTACTTTCCTGTAGTTCTGTCGCCTGAAAGGGAGCATAATAGCTTGAATGTATAGTTACAGGGAGCTAATTTATGGGTAGCTCACCATTTCATATGATCTGAAATCACCTGCTAAGGGTTAATACAGGCCAGACAGATAGAATTTTGTGATTATTTTTCAATTATTTATTTCACATAGCAACTCCTTGGGTACTGGGAAATAGATCTCATGATCTGTCAAAAGCTGTGACCTGTAAATCTTTTCCCACTTCATACACTATCCTTTTTTTTCTAAGCATATTAAGATGTACTTATTTTCTTTATATTGTAGAATGCCCAATTCGGTAGTATCCAACTTTTTTAAAAAAAAATATAAGCTGTATTTTTAAAGTTACTGGATTTTCTTAATGCTAATCTTGGCTCTGTGGATCAACAGGAAGATTTTACTTATGGGTGAAAAATTGAAACAAGGATTAAAAATAAAAATATTTTTTCTTAGTGTACTGCTAGTTTGTAATTTTGATACACTCTGAACTGACCTACAAGACAGCAATTAGATCCATCTTAGAAATAGAAATAAGAAATATAAAATCAGGAATTTCCACCTAAACATGAGGAAGAACTGCTTTACTGTGAGAGTGACAGAGCACTGGGACAGGCTGCCCAGAGAGCTTGGGGGGTCTCTATCTCTGGAGACCTTCAAAACCCACCTGGATGCTGTCTTGTGCAGCCTGCTCAGGGTGATCTTGCTCTGGCAGGGGGCTGGACTGTGTCATCTCCAGAGGTCCCTGCAAATCCCCATCATTCAGTGATTCTGTGTGAAGGGAGGAGTGTGAGCTGTCTGTCTTGATGGTGTATCTGCATTAGGAGTTTCAAATCACCTTAGTGCACCTGTTGTACCAAAGACTGTGCTGAGAAATGTCAAGTTCTGTGAATTCTCCAGTCTCTTGACAAGAAATGACTAAAGGTTCTCCAGAAGGATTTCAGTAACTGGTTCTGGTGGTTTAACCTTGCTACATAATGTCTTGATTGTCCAAAAGAGCTTTATAGGTCTGTTGCATCTTACAGGGATGATCTGCCTTTGAGGGTGTGCAGCATCAGCAGCCACATGCTTCCTAGCTTTAGTCTGACACTGAGGACACCTCAGCAGAGCCATTCTCATGCTGTGCAAACCTGCTGCTGTTAGTGCATTGCATTTTATCTCCCCTTCTAGTACTGTAGTGTCGTGTTTAAAGCTGACTTGGGCATGGCTGTTAGTGGTTGCACTCGTGCTGTCTGCTGGGACACAGGTGTACTTCAGAGGTAAAGTCAGCTGCTAGATGATGAAAACCTGTGGTTTGAGGAAGCAGAGCCCGGAACAGAGCCTTCTGTTCCTGGCGCTGTGTCCTGCGCTCCCCAAGGGTGGTGGTGGCAGGCCCTCTAGAGGGAGATGTGCCATGGAACCCTCTGCAGGCTCAGGGTCAGAGCTCAGGCACAGTGCTGGAGGGAATCAAGGAGCAGTTTCATTGCACTGTTTTAAGCTGATGTGAGCCCGTACTGCAGTCAGGAAAGGTGGTTCTGTCCTGTGCATCTCCTTTATCGTATGGGGAAGAAAAACTATACCAGATTAACAGGCAAATCTCAGTGACTGCACAGCCACACGAGTGTTAGTGCCACCACAAAGAAATGGCTAAGAACACGTGGCTGTGGCTAGCAGGATGTCAGCATCTCTTGTCACTGGCCACACAGTCTTTAAGCAGCTCATGCAACTGCATCCTTGTAGTATAAATAACAGTTACTTTGCTGCAGAGTTAGGAAGAGAAATTGCAGATTGAACAGGCTTTACAATGGATATTTTTAAAGTGGGAGGCTTCTGCTCTTGAAGTGACAAGTGAACATAAAGGTCCATGTCTCAGCTTGGACCTTCAGTTAGGGGAATTAACTTGCTGCAGAGATGTCCTTAGAATCAACGTCTTGGCTGGCCATTGATAAATTCCTTCAGTCTGAGTTACTGACAGAATTGAAATGAAGCTTGGGTTAAAGATTAGAAAAGCATGTATCTAACTTTCCATTCTTTAGAAAGCATTCTTGGCATTGCAGGAACAAGTTGAATGTCTGTGTGTGTTCCTCAACAAAATAGGAGGTTACCTGTTCCTCAGACCTCTCTTTCTTTCACTTTTACTTTTGCAGGTAAAGCTGCAAGTCCTTTAATGACCAAATAAGGTCTCAATTCTCATGCTTTATCTGATATGCTTCTCCTGGAGCCATGGATGAATACAACCGCTTTGTGGATTGGGACAAAATGGATGTTACTGTCCAGAGCCAGGATGCAAAGGAGCTAACCTGCACAGAGTTCCAGGAGCTCAAGCAGCTGGCCCGCCAAGGCTACTGGGCCAAGAACCACTCTCTGAGAGCCAAAGTGTACCAGAAACTCATCAGCAACATTCCCTGCCGCACCGTGACCCCGGATGCGAACGTGTATCGCGACATCGTTGTGAAGATTGTTGGAAAACGCAACAGCAGCTCCCTTCCACTGCCAGAGTTTGTGGACAACAGCCTGGTCCCCACATACTGTTTGAATGCTGAAGGCATCGGGGCAGTCAGGAAGATCATCCTGTGCATTGCGAACCAGTTCCCAGACATCTCGTTCTGCCCGGCGCTGCCTTCTGTGATCGCGCTGCTCCTCCACTACAGCAAGGATGAAGCAGAGTGCTTCGAACAGGTGTGTCGCATCCTCGCCTGCAATGACCCCTCCAAGCGGCTCATCGATCAGACCTTCTTAGCTTTTGAGTCCTCCTGCATGACTTTTGGGGACCTGGTTAACAAGTACTGCCAGGCAGCGCACAAGCTGATGGTGGCAGTGTCTGAGGATGTGCTGGAGGTGTACTCTGACTGGCAGCGGTGGCTCTTCGGAGAGCTGCCTATGGTGTACATCGCTCGGGTCTTCGATGTGTTCCTGGTGGAGGGCTACAAAGTTCTCTACCGCGTTGCTCTGGCCCTGCTGAAGTTTTTTCACAAAGTGCGAGCTGGGCAGCCCCTGGAGTCAGACAGCATACAGCAGGACATCCGGGCCTTCGTCAGAGACATTGCCAAGTCGGTGTCTCCAGAGAGGCTCCTGGAGAAGGCCTTTGCTATCCGCCTCTTCTCGCGGAAGGAGATCCAGCTGCTGCAGATGGCCAATGAAAAGGCGCTGCAGCAGAAGGGCATCACGGTCAAACAGAAAAGGTAGGGCTCTCACTGCAGGCATCCTGAGTGATCCCATGAGTCTTCCCAGCCTGAGGAGTGATCAGTCAGGCCTGGCTCACTGGTGGGGAAGGAAATGGGCTTGACTGGCATCTGCTGATGGTTCCACTGAGTTTTTTCTCTGTGCAGAAAGTCAGCAGCTCCAAAATGAAGCCCTGTGGGGATTGTAGCAAGCATAACAGTGTTACAGTGAAAGAGAAACAATGTTTCTCATAGCTAACTCAGTGACAAATTTATCATTACACTTTGCAGGTACATAACTGGAAGTGCTGCATCTCTAAGGTGTCTTTCACAAGCTGTTTTGAAAAGAAAAGGCATTTTAGCAAAACCATAAGAAACACTGACTACTTGGAAGAGAATTAGGCAAACAAATGTGAAAATTCTTAAATAGGAGATTATATGTCTAATGTGGGGATTTCATGCTGCCTGGTACTGCTGTTCATTTAGTGTAAGTAGGCAAACACTGTCCCAGCTGGGAACATTTTGCTTAACTGGGGAGTTATTTCTTACTCTGTGTAAAATAAGTCTCATTTACAGGTGACTTTGTAAAATTAGTTTGACTGCAAGCCTCCTGAAAGTCAAGAACACGGTAATTGTAGGGAAGAATTGACCTATTTTGTGACAGGTCCGTGTATATAATGATTTTGAAAGAACCATGGAAGAGAAGAGTGAGGTTACCAATGCAAATGATGGCTGCAGAATCACAGTTTCTGAAATGAGGAGAGGAAAAGCCAGCTGTGAAACTAGTAAATGAAATCCTGCTCAATGTGAAATACCCTCAATGTTTATAGAAAAGGCAGCATTAATCTAAAAAAAAAAAATTAGCATCTTGCCAAGTGCACATGTATGTGCAGGTAAACAGTGGTGGCGTGGGCATGTTCTGTTTCTCCTGAGACTTTCTGTGAGTGCAGAAAACTTCTCCCATCCACTTCTGAAATCTAAGTTTAAGGGTTGAACAGTTTCATCAGCTGTCCTGACCTCTGAAGGGAGGATGACTTCAAGAAGTCTACTGGAGTCAGTAAGTGTGATATCTAGAACTCGATGTTCTAGAGGGACTGTCTTCCACTTTCTCCAAATCTTTAAAAATCAAAAGGAACCAGACAATTGTGTTGCTGAGGTAGTCATAGTAGTTGTGACCAGATGCCATTCCATGGTATTGAAATAACACACTGAACCAAACTTCAGCCTATAAAATAACATAAATGCTAGCTGGGCCTCTTTCATGTGACCAAATTAGTGTAAAGTTCCCTCCAGTCTTTTCCAGTGGTTTAATTTTAGACTCATAGTTAGGTTTACAGTTAGCTTGTGCTTTATCTTACTCATATCCTGGAAGAGACCACTCTGGTCAATTTAAAATAACCCAGAAGCTCCTGCTGTGTTAAATGTTGTAGAGGTATTCTTGCTTAGAACAGTGGTGCCTTCAAAGCAAAACACAGTAAATTTGTAGCGAAATAATGTCAGGAGACAAGTTGCTAGGAAAAATGTGCATCCTTTCTTGGGTGCTTTTGTAAACATCCTGACCCTTCTCTGTCCCCTGGCACTGTACTGTGCTGAACTCTGCTCTGTTTGGCTCCCAGGGTAGGCAGATGTGGGTGCTGGGGAAGGGAGCCTTTCTGATCTGAGTGCTCTTGTCCAGATGTTTGGCCTGTGCAAAACGCTGAATTATTTTCTAATCAGAAAACTACAAGCAGGTAGCAGAAAGAGGAAAAGAAATAGGCAAAACATTAACCTGTCTTTTCCTTGTGCTTGGTGATTCAAATCAAACCTCACTTTGTTTCTCTCCAGGCTCCTCTCATTCGCTTTGTGGTGGATGTAGGACATCACTGATCTTTTCTATCTTTTTTTTGTCTTTCTCCCTATATGTTTCCCTTCTGTCAATTCCAAACCCACTGCACCCCTCCTGTTTGCAGTGTTGCATCTCCCAAAAGGTAGGTTAAAACACTTGAATCTTTGCACTTTGCTCATTTCTTCTGTCTCTGGCTGGTTGTGTGTTCTGAGGCTGCTGCTCCTGCTCGCGCTGGGACAGGGGAAGCAGGGCAGCAATCACAGCATCCGACTGCTGCGTAACAGCTCCTAAATATGCTCTTGCAAAGTTAGTTCAAAGCACCTGCAGAGCTGTAAGATAAAGGATCATGGGCTCAGCTTCTGTTTTCCAGACTGGAAAAGTGTAATTGTCATGGTGGGATATAAGTTCTTTCTACACTGGAAGAAACAGTGTTATTCCTTTAAAACACCTCAAGTAACAAGCCTTCAGAAGCCTTAGGTGTTGTCCCACATCCAAACCTGGCATATGCTGTTGCAATAGATGTGAGACATACTCAACTTTTATTTCTTCTTTGCAAGCTTTCTGCAGTTAATTGGAAAGATGTTGGACAGAACCCAACTTGGCACACTCCTGAAAGTAACTTATCTCTGTTTGAACTAGATTATATTTATTTTTAAGTAGATTGGGGTTGTTTTTTAGAGGCAGGATGACAGACTATTTTCCCATGTCAAGGAGGTCAAAGTTACTCAGCCATAGAGCATGAATGGTTAATGAAGTCATTCATCAAGTCTTGGCCTGAAAAGCAAATCCTAAAGAGCAAAAGGCAGTGGATTGTGATACCTGATAAGTGGAGAACTTGGAAAGGAGAAAGGCTGCCCTGTGAGTATTATGTACCACAGATGTATGGGTTTAAATTAATGCCTGTGAAACTCTTCTGGCCTTGTTGCAGGTGCCCTGAGTTAACTTGAGTGATGCACACTAACATTTGTACTAATTTATAAAACCAAAATTGGAATTAATTGCCTCATGTTTTCATGTCTGAAAGAACACTTTGAGAGACTGATCAAAGCATGCTTCATGTCATATCCTGTGTGCCAGGGATTTTACCTCTAGTGAATCAGCAGGCTGTTAATTCCAGCCAAGCCCATGTATTATTCTACTGTAGTTACAGTGTTCTGCAAGGAGCAGAAAGCCTTGATTTCTGGGAGGAAGCACGTTGTTCTGGTTTGAGGGGTCTTGGGTGGACGCAGGGTGTCTGTTGGCAAGGATCTCCACACAGGGATAGGTTTCACCACACACAGCTTATTGCCTTTTGTGACTGAGAAGCACCATATCACTTCTACCACTCATGTCTGCCCTAACTGAAATTATGATGGATTTTAAAGATAATACAGACTCTTTAAGATTTGACCTAGAGCAGAGCAGGAGGATGTCATTCAGTGAGTCCTATGTTGAAGTTTGATATTTGTTGTCTTAGGACCCACGCAGAGCATATCCACTGTGACATCTGCTACCGCCTCTCATCAACACTGGCTTTATCTGCAGGAGCTTTGAGATCTCTGAAGCATGCCCTGTTAATGATACAGCTGTAAAAACAACATTCCTAGGAAAACAGCAAATAAGCTGCTTTATTGAACATCTCAATTGTGCTGCTTTTCTCAACCCAATTTCTGTTGAGATAATAACAATCGAATGTGTCTTCCCAACATCAACAATCAGTAGGAGGTTGTCATGCCAACCCAAGTGAGCCAACGTGAGGAGCTGAGGATGAAATATTAATGAATTTATTCCATTGTAGCAGTAGACTTTAATGTGGTGGCAGTCCAAATTTAATGTTGTCCCAAACTGCTGGGTTTTTACCAGATAACCCTGAAAGATTTCTGGTGTCATGAAGGCTAAACTTAATTTTCATAGAATCATGGTTTGGGTTTGAAGGGGCCTTAAAGATGATCTAGTTCCAATGCCACCTGGCCAGATTGCCCAAAGCCCCATCCAACCTTGCCTTGAATACTGCCAGGGAGGGAGTGTCCACAACTTCTCTGGGCAACCTGTGCTGCTGCCTCAGTGTGAAGTATTTCTTCCTAATATGTCACCTAAATCTCCCCTCCTTCAGCTGAAGGCCATTCCACCTTGTCCCTCCCTGCCTTTGTCCCCAGACCCTCTCCAGCTTGCCTAGAGCCCCTTTAGGGACCAGAAGGTGCTCTGAGGTCTCCCTGGAGCCGCCTTTTCTCCAGGCTGAACCACCTCAACTCTCCCAGCCTGTCTCCATAGCAGAGGTGCTCCAGCACTCGGATCATCTCTGTGGCCTCATCTGGACTCACTCCAACAGCTCCATGTCCTCCATGTCTTGGGGACCCCTGAGCTGGATGCAGCACTGTAGGAGGGTCTCCCCAGAGTGGAATAGAGGGGCAGAATCCCCTCCCTTGGGCTGCTGGTCCTGCTTCTGGGGATGCAGCTCAGAGCACGGGTGGCTTTCTGGGCTGCCAACACACATTGCTGGGTCATGTTGAGCTTCTTGTCCCCCAGTACCCCCAAGTTCTTCTCCTCAGGGCTGCTCTCAATCAATTTTCCACCCAGCCTGTCATGCTGGGGATTGTGCTGACCCGTTTGCACTTGGCTCTGTTGAACTCCATGGGGTTCACACAGGCCCACCTCTCCAGCCTGTCCAGGTCCCTCTGGATGCCATCCCTTCCGTGCCATGTGTCAACCACACACCTTGATGTAAACCAGAATGTTGGGTTTTTTCTTATCCAACTTCTGTGCTGTGCATTTTCACCCATTAACTACTTTGAAAAGTCTACCCAACTGAAGCAGATGATTTGCAGTGTCATTGGAGAAATGCTGTCAAAAAGGAGAGGATGAATACTGGTTAGATACTGGTAACTCTAGTTGTAATTTTCTGCAACTCCCCAAAAAACTTGTCCTTCTGTTTGGCAGCACAGTTTGGTTTGCCATAGGTGTAGGCCATCATCTATTGATACTGGTCTCTGCTCAGGATCAGGTTTCAGTCTCAAGCACCTGGAGCTGTGATTTATGACTGGGAAATAGCAGGTCATTTCATCTCAAAACCTTCAGCCAAGCTACAGTTCAAGTGACATTAAATGTGAAATGATGCACCACACTATTCAAGGGGCAGGAGTGGCATGACTGGAATAGCTTTGAATTGCCAATACAATGGCAAATGCTTTCTGGGAAATCAGGAAGATCTGTTTGCAAAGGTGAGATTCCAGCTGCATGGAAAAGCAGGAAGCCACGGGGTACTACTCAGTGATGTGTTACTGTGAATACCACTCAGCACAGGTGTGAAGTGGGGATCTCTCTAGGAAAGTCCTTGAATCAGCAGTTCTCAGTAGCCCGAGAAGGAACAGAGGCCAAAAGCAAAGGGAGGCTGAGGCTGGGAGCCTGTTTGGAACAGGAAATCCAGTTTAGCTGCCCACACAGATTACAGGAATTTACAGACTGAGCATACAAATAACTGAGGCTTGTTTGAGCCTTAGTAAATTTAAACCCTTTTTGATATTTGTTGCCAACATTTAGCTTATTTCTCATCATTACTTTTCCTCAGGCAGTTCCCTGTCATAAACTAGTTGACTGCCCTGAATTCACTGAGTGTGAGACACATCTAATGTCTGATGAGCTGACACCAAGGCCTTGTTTCTCAGCTCTGTTCCATGGTGCCACCAGCCTTCAGCTGCAGGCCAGACAAGACCAGGAGGCCTGAGATGTAAAGTAAGATTGAGAAGAAGTGGGTTCAGGTCTTGGCTCCTACTTTGCTTCAGTTGTTTGCCTCAGCTTGCTGTGTTTAAAAGCAAAAGTAATGTCCCAAGTTTTGAAACCCACTGATAGTAGCAGCTTGCTTAAACAGGTGTCTGTATGAGTTCCTTGCTAATGAAATAATGCAGGGCAGCAATGCAAGCAGTGACTTGGTTCATTTTGCTAGAAGAAGCAGCAAATTTTATTGTGAAGTGACCTAGGGAGTCACTTCATCAGAAACTGGCACTAAGGCAGCTGCAAGAAATGTCAGAAAGCATTTCCCAGTGTCCCCAAGCCAGCGCTGCTCTGAGGCACAGCGTGAACGCTCATGATCCGTGGTGTTACAAGCAGGAAAAGATATTCCAAAATGTATAGTTTGTGTGGCTTAGGGAGTGAGCTGAGCTGTCCAGATACATGCAGATACGCAGTTTTGAGCTCGTCTTTATGTTCCATGAAACTGAGAGACCCTCAGCAAGTAAGCCGATGATACAAAGCTGGGAGGAGTGGCTGACACGCAGGAGCACTGCGCTGCCATCCAGAGAGACCTGGACAGGCTGGAGAGTTGGGCAGTGAGAAACCAGATGAAGTTCAACAAAAGCAAGTGTAAAGTCTTGCACCTGGGAAGGAACAACTGTTTGTATCAGTACAGGCTGGGGGATGACCTGCTGGAGAAGAGCTCAGTGGAGAAGGACCTGGGGGTCCTGGTAGATGACAGGTTGGCCATGAGCCAGCAGTGTGCCTCGGTGGCCAAGAGAGCCAATGGGATCCTGGGATGCATCAGGAGGAGTGTAGCCAGCAGGTCGAAGGAGGTGATCCTCCCTCTCTACTCTGCCCTGGTCAGGCCCCACCTGGAGTATTGTGTCCAGTTCTGGGCTCCTTGGTATAAAAAGGACAGGGATCTCCTGGAAAGAGTCCAAAGAAGGGCTACGAAGATGATTAAGGGCCTAGAGCATCTCCCCTATGAGGAAAGGCTGAGTAAGCTGGGACTGTTCAGCCTTGAGAAGACTAAGGGGGGACCTAATCAAAGTTTATAATTATCTGAAGCAGGGGATGCAGGGGGAATCAGCCAGCCCCTTTTCAGTGGTCTGTGGGGATAGGACAAGGGGCAATGGCTGCAAGTTGGAGCATAGGAAGTTCCGCACCAACATGCGGAAGAACTTTTTCACAGTGAGGGTGACTGAGCACTGGAATAGGCTGCCCAGGGGGGTGGTGGAGTCTCCTTCACTGGAGATATTCAAGACCCGCCTGGACGCCTATCTGAGCAATATGAGCTAGGGAGCCTGCTTTGGCAGGGGGGTTGGACCCGATGATCTCTCAAGGTCCCTTCCAACCCCTACAATTCTGAAATATGTAATTGTCCAAAAAAAAACCCCAAACCACCAGAAATTGGCTAGTTCTTCTAACTGAAGCCTTGCATGCAGAGCAAACTGCCTGAAGCTTCATTTAACTAATGGCTACCCAGTAATTTAGTCTCTTCTGTAAGTTCCTGTGTCGTTTCCACCCTGTACTTCACTGCCACCTTGCATTTTAAAAGCCCTTAACATCAGCCATGGAGGCAATAACACTTATTTAATCCCCAGGATGAGTCTGTGTGCTTATTTAATGTGAGAAATGAAGGCTGGTTAAGATGATGATGATGACCTTTAAGTGTTAAAAAGCCATGAACCAATTCTCAGGATTGTATCAGACCCATGGGAGGGTTTGCTTTCTGGTGTGTCTAGTGTTCGTGCTTCAGGCTTTGTCTGTAACTATGAACCTAGGAACTTACTTGGTTCTTAATGAAGTGGAAATCATTAGTAATGAAATGTTTCTAAAAGGTTTGACTATTTGCCTTGGATTAAAATTGCTTAACCTGGTAAGACTGATTCCTCTAAGATTTCCGAGTGTTTTAAGAGTTCTGCAATTCCATGATAGAGGCAGGACCACAGAGCAAGGAATGTACCACCTCTTCCTTTCAAATCCTGACTGTTTCTTTAGGTATTCTCTTCTCTGTGCTCGAATACAAGTGCCAGTGAGATGCTCCCAAACAGCAAATGTAATTTGTTCTATTTAAGGTGGTGGTCATCCTAGCTGTGGCTCATCCTTATGTCCTCTCTGTGTAAAGGAATAGGTGCAGCTGCCATACAGAGGAATTGCTCCAGGTATTTCAGGAAGGCCAGATCACCACCTCGGGAGGGTTAATGTTAAACTGCAGTGGTATATTATCTTCACAAAGTTAAGGCCTTCTAATCCCATGGGCTGGAGCTTGGAACAACTGTGTGGTTTTAGTTTTAGTGGTTCTGCCCAGTAATCCCAAACTTGTTTCCTTGTTAAATTATCATTTCTCAATGTTTCCTTTTGTATTGTGTTTCTCAGGCAGAACGTGCACTTAGCAGTTCATGCAGAGAACTTCAAGTCTGAGATTGTCAGTGTGAAGGAGATGCGAGATATCTGGTCATGGATCCCCGAGCGGTTTGCGCTCTGCCAGCCCCTCTTGCTTTTCACCACCCTGGAACATGGCTGCAGTCTGAGCAGGTAAGAAACACCTTCCCTGGGCTTCCCTGCTGTAAGGCAAAACAGAGCAACTGGTGAACTGTTTAGTGGATTGACAGAAAGGCTGTGCCTAGTCAGAACTTGATCTGAAGATTATCGTTAACACTAGGATATAAATGTGAGAAATTCCTCTTGGTTTCCTCATTTGACTGGGATAGTCAAATGCCAGGACATGGCAAGCCATTTTAAACTGTCCAGAACCAACTAGAAAACTCCAGCTTGCATTGGGTCACAGAATCTTCTGCTCTGGGACTGGTTTTTTCCCTGCTAGGTATGAATGGTTTAACTCTGTGGACCCTGCGCACGTTTGATAGGTAACCACATTCAAACTGATCCAAGAATAAGGGAGCTGGAAACTGGAGGTTTGTCTACATGTGAATCTGTTGTTATTTTTAAGTGGGTGTCATGGTTTTGCCCCAGCTGAGAGCTGAGCACCATGCAGTCACTTGTTCTTTAAAAGGAAGGGTGGGGGGGAAGGGAAGGGTGAGGGGAGAAAAAACCAAACCAAGAAACCAAAACCCCGCAGCTTGGGATAAGGATAGTTTACTAGAATAGCAGAAAGAGAGATATAACAATGATAACAGGACTTCATAGCAAAAAATATATGAAACTGGTGATACCATGCAGCCCAGAGCCATCCCGAAAAAACACCGTCCTGGAGCCGCCTGCTCCTCCTCCAACCAGCCCCCTTTATGCTGAGCATGACGTAACTGGCATGGAATATCCTCTTTGGCCAGTTCGGGTCACCTGTCCTGGCTGCGTCCCCTCCTTTCTCCTTAGTAGGGAAATATGAACAACTGAAAAAGTCCTTGATTGCTTGGCAACAACTAGAAACATCAGGGTGCTATCAGCACTGCTCCCATCCTAACTCCCAAACGCGGCATTCCATCCACTATTAGAAAAGAAATTAACTCCATCCTAGCCGAAACCAGGACAGTGGGATAAGCTAGTTATCCTTGTGCTAGACACAGAGGGCTTGCAGCTCCTAATGCTGACTTGGACATCTGCAGTTGAGGTACTGTGGTGGGGAGTGATCTCCTGTCCCAGCCCCATGTGCCTTTGAGGAAAAGCAGGCAAAGGTGCTGCATCATAATTATTTCCTGTGAGAACTGAACGCTCTTCAGGCACAGCCATCAGTCCTCAGGACACAACTTCTGTTAGGTTGTTTGAATTCAAAGTGCTGTAAAATGCCCCTGCTGTGATAGGCAGCCCTCTCCTTACTCTCTAAACAGCTGTATAGAGAACTGAGTAGGGATGACCTGCTTGATAATATCTGCTTACACTCTGTTATGTACAATGCAGAAAGCATTTGCAGGAATATGCTTAGTCTTCACATGCCTTCATGGCATCAGTTGGAGGTGGTGGTGGTGCCTGATGCTAAGGAGGAAAAGAACTCCAGTTGGTGGTAGTTCAGTGCTCATTTGTGTGTACTCTCCACTTTAGGTTTTATTCTCACAGCGAGGGACATGAACCAACTCTTCTCCTCATCAAGACCACAGCAAAAGAAGTGAGTGAGGTGAAAGGCAACTGATGAAATTGGGTTTTAAGCAGTTATATAATGCTGTATTGCAACATGCAACTGTTTATAATTAAATGATGGCATGAGGGACCTGAAATTGATTGGGGTTTTGTTTGTTGGGGTCTTTTTAACAATGCATGCTTTAACTGGTTCCATTTTTTTGATTATGGGGCTATGCATTCTTGGGTAAATCTTGTAAACTAGGTCTTGGTCAGCTATTCTTTCTCTTGCATGTAATGTGGGACTAAAGAAACTCACCAAGCTTTTGGACAGGCTCTCTTAATTGCAGAATCAGAGGCAGAGGCTGGGGAATTGCATTGAGAAACTCACAGTTCATAGAAGATATTTTCATTTTCTCCAGGATATGAGGAGAGAGAGTAGCAGAATTTAAATGGTATGAATAACACTGGGCTGTATAATGTGGAAGCAAAAGCTTTAGCTCTGTCTCTTGTTTGAAAAAAAACAAAACAAGAAAGCCCTGAGAACCTGAGGAGGAGTGTGCACCCTGGTGTCTTATCTAATGTGTTGGTTCTTTGCTGTACTGAGTATGACAGAATTGGACAACATCATGTGAAAAAGAAGCATTAGCTTCATCTGATGCTTGTTTCAGACAAATAATGCACAAAACAGGCAAGCTCCCCAGAACCTCCAATGGAGGGCACAGCGGTGCTTCCTGTAAGGGCCGCTGGCTGGCTGCACTGCTGTGCACAACTGCTAAATACTCTGTGTATAACATGAAGCTATTATTGCAGCCTGCAGGCTTATATTCCTGCTTAAGTTCCTGCAGGATGACTGCCTGTGAAACAAGCCCATTTCTCCCCTGTTTGCATCTACCTAATGCTAACACATCAGGCTGTTTCATAGCTCTGTGTGGCTTCTGGCTGTCCCAGGCCTGCATTGCTATGCCAGTGGCTTATAGGATACCTGGGGTATCTAAAGGGAAGGGAGGAAAATAGTTTTTTATTATTTTGCCTCTTGTCCTGGAGCATGTCAAAAGTCTAGCTGCCTTTGTAAGTGATGCTGTTTTTTATAGTATTTTCACCTCTCAAAAAGAAAAAAAGATAGTCCAAACAAAAAAGCAGAAGGGTATGGAGGTTTTTGTTTGTTGGTTGTGGGGTTTGGTTTTTCTGCAAAGGATTATGTTCATCCTTTAGCCATATGTCTGTAGTTATATTTTAGAAGAAAATGTGCCTTCTGATTTTCTGGATCTCCTGTACTTCAAACATATCAGTCTAGATGGAGTTCTGAGCCATCTTTTAGCTTATGCACACAGTCACAGTTTATCTCATAAAACTGCTCTGTAGGAATTTTGTCCTAGGAGCTCTGCTTGTAATGCTGGTGGGAGGTAAACAAGTAAATGTACCTTGGAACAATTCTGTTTAACCAAAAGTTTCAAGGGGGGGGAAGAAAAAAAAAATGGCTTTCATTCCATTCTTAGAGCTTCATTGTTTGGTCTACGTTGACTTGGCAGTGATGCTTATTGCTGGTAGCAAGAAATTCTTCTAGTCCAAACAAAAGACTCTACAGAAAGCTCAGCCCTTCAAGGCTATGTTTTTCTTTATTGGAAACTAGTGAACCCCATGCTGTTTGAATAGGCTGCTTGAAATATCTGAGCGAGTTCAGCATTGGCTTAGCTAAGCTGATTTTAACCTAGTGTTTGAAATGGAGAAAGCCACCAAAGCTGCTGTTCGTGACCATACAGTTCGTGCTGGAACTTGTGACAGCACTGTTGCTTTGAATGTCAAAATGAGGACTGGAAGTCAGGCTTTACAAGTTTGGAGTAGTTTGTGTTTTGGTACCTGGGGTTCTGTTGGAACATTTCTCCTTTGAGGCCTCAGAGCTGTGAAGTCATTTATGAAACTCAGGATTTAAGGGTACCCGCCAGCGGATTAAGGCAGCACAAGTACTTTGTATCTAAAGATAGATTTAAACTGCTTTAATCCAGTGATACAGATATTTTGAAAATCAAACTAAAACAAAACCTTCAGCTCAGGCCTCTGGAATGTTGGTATCAGTTGGTTTAACACACTTTCTCCTCCAGTGAAAGCCTGACGGTGCTGTTTGTGCTAGGTCTGTGGCGCTTACCTGTCGACTGACTGGAGCGAGCGCAGGCGAGGAGGGAACAAGCTGAGTTTCTTTGGAACTGGGGAGTGCTTTGTATTTAGGGTGAGTAAAATTCTATTGGCACTACCCAGTAGCTCTGCTGGTGTGAGTATGTCTTCCTTCCCTTCCTCTTGGACAGGCTGGGTTATATACCCCCTTAATTTATAAAGCCTACTGAACTCTCAATGGGGAGGAGAAAAATTTACTTGTTAGTTTTGTGGTAACCCCTTTTCTCCCCTTGCCCAGTAAGATGTAATGAGGTAACTCAGAAAACACTATATCATTCCTTCAATCGCCTAATAAGCAAAGGTATAAAGAGGGAAAATAAAATCTGGCCCAAAAGACAGTTGATCCCATCTTTACCACTGATCGTGCGGGTGGAGTCCGAGGGGTTTGAGTGCTCTTTGCTGAGCAGAGCTCCCTACGCAGTACACATGCACTAACTAAGGCTTTGCTCTTCTCTGCCCCAATGCAGCTGCAGCCAGAGGTGGAACGCTACGAGTGGGTGATCATCAAACACCCAGAACTGGCCACAGCTGGTTCAGAGCCAGAAAATCACACCTCGCCCGCTGGCAGCACCCTGGCTTCCAGCAGCGTCCCCCCAGACCCCTCGGATCGCCTCTCTCCCTTCCTATCCGCTCGGCACTTCAACTTGCCCTCCAAGACAGCCTCCATGTTCATGGCTGGCAGCAGCGAATGCATCATCATAGGTCAGTCAGATACCCTGCCGGCTCCCCCTCTCTGCCTTAGATAAGAGTCACGTTTGCCTTTTGTGTGTTTCAGGGTCGCTGTGGTTAGGCATAAAGGTAGCCAAAACCCAGTATTCTGACCCAACAGAAATTTCCCATGGGAAGACTTGCTTATCAGGCATTTTAGGGTAAGATAGTAACTCACAGCTTTAAGCACAGCTGTACTTTCATGCTGCCTGATTCATAGTGAGAAATGGTTTGTGAAGAGGAACTTCTGCACTTTTGAAATATAGGTTTAACTATAAAACATGTTAATTCTCCCAGAATTTTACTGGATCTGTGGTGCTGCTGACTTTGGCAAGAGCCACTTAGTAAAGTTGTCACCGAAATGGGACTCATGAGGCACAGGTATAACATCACAGTTGTCCTTTTCCCAAAAATCTTTACTTGTTAGGAGAGCAGCTAGCCTGGTGGTTTCCTCTGTGACATCACGTGCTGGCTGATTTCCCACTTAGCAGCGTGTGCTCTGATCAGCTGTAAATTGGGCTGCTCCAGTATCAGCTGGACTGGCAAGAGCATCAGTGTGTAACTGAATTAAACCACTGTTAATGATGTATCACAGATACATTTCTGAGATTGTTACTGTTGAGTGTATATTCCACCAGCTCTTCCCATCAGCCTTAGGTAAGAGTCATTTATCTTACCATGTGTTACACTGTGGGTAGTAGTAAGAGAAATGCAGGCTTGGTTAGTGGGTACGTAGGTGAATGTTGTGCACAATTCCAACTGTAGTTCAGAACTGCTACCCTTTGGACCTTCCCTTGCCCTCTGAGCAATAGGAGAATCCTCCTTTTATTTTCCTAACATATTTCTGTCTCAATTTCTTTCATTTCACTGCATTCTCTAACTGTAAGCTCTCTGCATCTTGCCATAGACTCATAGATAATCAAAATGCTTTTAACATGGTTTATAATGATGCAGACAACGAAGCCAGTGCTGTTATTTGTTGTTCTTGTTCTCTCAGGTTTGGTTTTTGCTGATAACAGAATTCTTTGGGTTTTTTTCTTTACTGGAGGGACAATATGTAGTTGGCAGCTTCCAAGATCCTCCAGCACTGGAAAAAAAAATTAAAAATCTGAGGATTTACAGGCACTTGAGTCAGGCTTTTTACTTGCATTACAGTTTTGGTTTGGTTTTTATAATTTAAAAAAATCATCCTGTTCTGATGGTGTCAATTAAAAGCTATGCACTTGGGTCAGCTCTGTTACACCTGGAACAAGCAAACATCACTCAGGGCTTCCAGCTTTTCCTGTGGAAAAAAAGCACTTAAGTCTTTGGGGATTTTTGTACAGCAGTTTCCTGTGTGAACAAAGGCAGAGACCCTTACCCTTGTCCTTGTCTCTTCCCAGGAGGTGGTGATGGCCAGGCTCTTTACCTTGATGCAGATCTCAACCACGGAAGAACCAGCCACTGCAATACTTTCAACAACCAGCCCTTGTGTTCTGAAAACTTCCAGATCTCTGTCTTGGAGGTGTGGGGCTTCAGGGACACCATGAATGGTTGACGTGACTATCATTAATCAGCTTGGTTTTTAATTGTCCTAGAATTCCCAAGGCACATTCTAATGCCAGAGCCAAGCTAGAGCATCATTTCTGCTGGGCTCAGTGGTTTTTAGTAATTCCTAAGTGGTGCACTTGAATGCAGGGCCTAGTTGTTTACTCTTGGTTTATTTAAGACAGGTCAAGGTGAAGTAATGTATCTGATTAACTCCTTAGCTCTTTACCTCTAGAGATCGGGATTTGGGTCCTGTTATTAGGTAAAAAATGAGAATGTAATGATTTCAAACCATCCTAAATGGATACAAGTCCTTATGGCAGGGTGGGTTTGCAGTGTGATGCAATTCCTGAGCTGTCTGAGGTGTACTGCAGCGCTGTGTGCTGCAGGCCTGAGCCAGTAATATCAAATGTCAGCTCAGAGGGAACATCAGTGACCTCAGATTTGACGTAGAACAGTGGTTCATAAAATCATTGCCCTGCTCTAAGGAGATATTGTGCAGACAAATCAGTACTATTCCATAACTTATCAAAGTCCTCAATTCACATAAGAACTGTGATTGCTGGTTATCCTTCTCCTTGTACCTGAGCCCTTGACACACTCCAGTTCCATCTTTTTGAGGAGTCTGCCTCTGAGAAAGGTATCCAGACTGTGCAATGGTATCTCAAAAGGCTTGATTTTGTTTACATTCCTATTCCATATCAGTATAATGACTTCAAACTGACTGATGTTTTAGGCAGCTGAAAGCCAGAGCATATATACACAGTGCTCAGAAACTTCCCTTTCTTCATCTGTCCTGGGAGCTGAGATGGCGCTTTAAACCTGAGAATAGCTGTGCTGATATCCCTGCACGTTTGGGGAATTAGACATTGTGATACAGAAGCTTAATGTTCTCCCCACAAGTAAGTGAAGGGAAACGTGTAGTAATGCTCTGTGAGTGGGTGAGTTTCCTGGGAGAACTCTAGGTGACACTGTTTCTCCATGAGTCTTCCCAGTGAGATGCTGGAAAAGGCAACACCAGCAGTGTTCTGGTAGGGTTTGGGTGATGCAAAAAAGGCTTCTGGTGATTCCTGAGAATGCACACAGCTCTCTGCAAGCTGCCTTGTGGCATGTGATGCCTGGAGGCGATTGCTGGGTGTCTTTATCTAAAACTTACAGTATCTGTTGAAGAAATCCTCCCACATGAAGAACAAGTACGTAAACATCAATGGAAAGTCTCAAACATATGACTGGTTCTCAAAGCTTCAGCAGGTAATTCACTAGTAAGATTTACTGTAACAGATATAATGAAGGGAAAGAGGAATTGCTGGGCTTTCTCAGCAGCTCAGTCTAAAAAAATTACTTTAGAGTGGGAGAAATGTTACTGCTACTTAAAATAGTAGTAGTACTACTCTTGCCTCTTGCAAAGCACATGAACAAACTTGGCAAAAAGGTGATTTCTTTCTTAAGGTGCCTCTTTGCATTTTTGTCAGAATAACTTTTTGAAATACTAGGCTGTGTGTGCAACAGTTTTAAGATGTCTTTTGCAACATTTATATTTGCAATCAGATTTATTTCACCCTGTTTGAGAGTCAGCACTGGCCTTGCTTTCCCACTCAGCAAGTTCCTACCAGCTGTCTCTTCATAGGCATATCAGGTGGATTGAACTGGAAGGGGGCAGGTGTGATTCAGTTACACTTATGTATTTTGGCAGGGAAGAACTTGAACAATCATATCTGTTTTTTTACAAATACTGGCTGATGCTGCCTTCTATTATCTCTTTTCAAAGCTAGCTGTATCACTTTGCACTTACAGCATCCCACGAACTTCCTCAGACAAAAGAAATCACTCAGGAAATGTATCCCATTCAGTAGGTTCTCTTCAGTGCAGGTGGGATGTCAGGTTTGTCCATCTCTCCTCTCTTTGGAGCTTGTCTGAGGTGCCCTTGAAAACAAAACCAAACCCCAACCCAAAACCACAATAGCATTCATTTTCAGCTTGTTAAGTTGTCAGAATTCCCCTCCAGCTGTGTGTTGGCAAGATTTGTGGGACTTTAGTATTGCACTCAAAGTGAATAGGTTTTAGCTGCAGAATCTTTCCTGCAGCTGGCAGTGGGGATGTGATTTTCTCACTCCCCATTCTGGCCAGATGGAGCTATGTCAGCGAAACCTGAGTGCTGCTCCATCTCTGAAGCCTTATCTGAGAAACGCTGTTCTTTTCCCTACTCTGTCCTTAGTGCACAGGGATTTTGGGTGTTTGACATCAGAAATAGCTCCTAGCTGCTCAGAAATTTATCATAATCAAAGGACCAGGACTGGAAATCGGTGAGGTTTAGGCATCTGAGCCTCTAGTGTCCCTCCAAAGTCAATTGCAGGCTGCTGCTCAGCTTCCCTTGTGCCAGACAAGCACAACTGCTGGCCCCCAGCAGCAAAGGTCTCCAGAAGACCACTCCTGGGGAGCTTATTGATGGCCAGCCAGCCTTTCACATGGAACTGAAGGTAGATCTTCATTCTTCAAGTGAAACCTGTGCTGGGTGGCTGGCAGTGCCTGGCAGCTGCGCTGGGGCTGTGGTGTTATGCCTGGCATGGGCAGCCATGACCTGTATGAGTGGAGTCGTGGCAGGGGCTAAAGGGGTTAACAGGGGATCCTCCTCCCCCTGACTCTGTATTCCTCTCAAAGGGATGGCTTTAATTTGGTACAGCACCACCCTGCCACAGGCATCCCGTGGGACTAGTGTGTGTGCTTTTAATTTAAATAACCCGAATGAGCAAGAGGCTGCAATAATGTACCAAGAGGAATAGGACAATGCTGTGTCATCTTCACACAGTCCTTTTGTTCAGTGAAAATTAATGGTTCTTTTCATGTGCAAATCCTCCTTGTGGTTGTGAGGCACCTTAGAGGAACAGCACCCTGACTTGGTGTTCTTCCCAGTAGTAGCAAAGATGTATTTTTTTATCAGTGTAGTTAATGGTTGTTGCTGACCAAGTGTATATCAAAGTTTGGGTGACTAAGCCAACAGTTTGTTACTGAGGTGGAGACCACAGCCTGGCTTTTAAGACAATGACTACAACGGGGGCCTTATCAGAAAGTTAAAGTTATCAGGAGTACCCCAGCTGTGAAGTGCTTTGGTCACCTTCTAACAGCAACTGTTGCTGTAGCTTGTGGTCCTTGTCCTGCTGGCAGCGATGACAGCAAGGGCGCCTGTGTCGCTTGGTTAGTGGGGGCAGGGGGGGAGCTGGAGGCTGGGTGTCAGCTACCACAGTTCTTCAAGAGCATATCTGCTTTCCCAAGAAGCTGGTTTTGCTTTGTAATATTTTTTTCAAGGCAAAAAAGACTAGAAACTCCTGACATCAGAAACCTGAATTTATTGTAAGTGGCATCTGGGCTGTTTCCAGGCCACAGGAACTGCTTCCAGCTGTTGGCCAGGCTGGACAGACTTCACTGCTGGGTGCAAAAACTGTCATTCCTACAGATCCTGTTCTTTGTCACACTCCCTTTTCTGATGAAGGAAATTAAACAGCCTCTTTAGCAGAAGCCAGTTAACAAAGGGATGGGAGAATCTCCCATTTGTGTTGGGATAGCTAAAGACAGACTGGAGGGGTGGGCAGTCCTGCTCTTTGAAGAGTTAAACTTCATGCCAATAGAGATCTGTGCTTAGCCATGGAGGGGTGGCACTTGCAGATCCATCAACTGCTGTCTCTGTGTGTGTGTGTGTGTGTGTGTGTGTGTATTGGAATTGTGTGCTGCTTCCTTGGAAATCCATCCTCGTTTGTGATGGGGAGCAAGCTCCTCTGCCCACCGCCCACACAGCCACCAGTGACAGGGGTGCCCTGCCCAGCGGGGTCCCAGAGCTTGCACAGCGCTGGAGGAGCTCAGCTCCTCTGACACCCAGAGCCCTGTTGTGGGAGAGATCAGAGGCTTGGGCACTCAGCCCTTTGTGTTGAGGTGCCTTTCTGCCAGCTCTCTGTCAAGGATTTCGGGCTATTCATGGTTAAAATGAGTGTTCATGTTATTTGGGGTGATGATTTTCTTCAGGTAAGTGCTGGTGTGCAATGAATTGGTCCTGTACCCTGTCATTGGAATCGCTGCCCTACACTGATGGTATTTTTGTCACTGTGCAGAACCTTGGGTTGTAATAAAAGGTGTTTGACTGTGGAGGCGACTGACGGCTCCTTCCTTGGGTTATTTTCCTTGCTGCAGACCTCAGCAATACTGAAACAGAAATAAACCTCAGTGCACACGTTCCTGCATGAACTCCTCACTAGAGTGCAGTGCTTACACAGTTCCTGACTCTTCTAGGTGTTCTCACAGGGCTGTGCTTTGTTCCTGGGCTTTATGTGCACTTTCTTCTCTATAAATGTGACACAGGTACCTGCTGCCTTGGGAGATGTTCTGTAACCTGCTGATGGCACAAGGCTGCTTCTGGCAGGAAACTGAGAAGTTTTCCAGGGCTTAAAAGATTTGCCTTTCAAAGCACAGTGCTGTGTGCTTCCAGCCCTGCCTCTCTACTGCTCTCCCCCAGCACCGCTCCGGGCTGCAGCCTCAGCGTGGCACCTGGGAGCATTGTGGCTCAGCTCCTTGGCTCTGCTCCGGTGTTGTAGGCTGCTTCCAACTCCCTCTTCAAATGGCACAACAGGCTGCCCAGCAGAACTGGATCCAGACCTGAGCTGGGTGATACCAAGAGTGTTCAGCTCCTGTCCTGCTAACCTGGTGCTGGCTTCTCCTGTGCAAATGCAGACGCAGCGCTAGGACTGTCTTACCCCGTCCCAGAACCTGGACAGACACCTCCCTATAGCCGACACAGCTCGCTGCTGGCTTGGTGAGTCACCTCCCCTTTCGTGGTGCAGTTCTCCAAAGTTAAGGGCTGTGCCCTCCAGCTGCCGTGGGCTGGCAGGGTTCTGACCCGCCTCATCCTCCTCCTCGTCTCTCAGTGGCCAGGTGAAGGAGGCAGCTTGGGAACCCGCGGGAAGAGCGTGCGAGTCCTGCGAGCCGCTGCCCAGCGCCTCGTGCTCCTGGCCTGCGTGACGCGGGATCCTCCCTGCCATAAGCGCCCGGCAGCTCCAGCAGCACCAGCTGGCTGCAGCCAGCGCTCTCCCGTGGGTACTGGCTGGGGCTCAGCTCCTTTCCCTTCCTCAGATGTTCCTCCTTGTACGAAATCCTGCTTCCTGAAAGCCCTGGGGAGAGGTTACTGTCCAGCCCTGGTTTGCCCCTTCGCCCTGGGGGGAGGTTACTGTCCAGCCCTGGTTTGCCCCTTCGCCCTGGGGGGAGGTTACTGTCCAGCCCTGGTTTGCCCCTTCGCCCTGGGGGGAGGTTACTGTCCAGCCCTGGTTTGCCCCTTCGCCCTGGGGGGAGGTTACTGTCCAGCCCTGGTTTGCCTCTGGGCACGGTGAAGCACTCTGCTGTGCTGCAGGGCTCACCTCGGGCAGCCAGTCCCCTGCCAGACCTGTTGTTGCACAGCGGCTTCTGCAGGGGTCGGGGTCTGCCGTGCTTTGGGACGCTCAGTTCACTGCAGCCCTGACCTCAAGCCCAATGAAGACCATGGCTAGAAGGAGGGTGGTTGGCTGCTATGAATCCCTCAATGACTTGCCCAGTTCTGTTGGAGGGAGGTTTAGGACCGAAAATTCAAGCGCTGTCCCTTCTGAGCAGCGCTGCTCTTCCAGCCCGGTACCTTGTCCCCTGGCCTCTCACATGCCAAATAATCTACGCTTCACGGACATGGCCCCTCGCAGCAAGAGGGCAACTTCTGCCCATCCGAGCTGGGTGCTGCCCTACCCAGACAGGGGGAGTGTGACAGGGCTGTCGCCCAGCTGCGGTGCCCTGCAGCGAGTCGCAGCAGCCAGCTGGTGGTTGGGCCGGCAGTACAGGTACATCTGTGTCAGCCCTTCCTGTCACCTTGGCACCCACACTGGCTGTGCCATGTGCTGGCTGTGTCTCCAAGTGACACGGCATGCCACAGCCTCAGTACCCAGAGGTGACCCTCAGGGCTGGGGGGACAAGGGAGCCCAGGTTTCTTCCATGCCTCCACACCCCGAGTGCTGCAGTGAAACTGGGTTCAATTCTGGGCTCCTCCCCATAAGAAGGACATGGAGGTCTGGAGCGAGTCCAGAGAAGGGCAACCAGGCTGGGGAAGGGGCTGGAGGGCAAATCATGAGGAGCGGCTGAGGGGTGTTCAGCCTGGAGAAGAGGAGGCTGAGGGGAGACCTTCTCCCCACCTCCGCTGACCTGCCAGGAGGGTGCAGAGAGGTGGGTGATGGTCTCTTCAGCCAGGGGCCAGGAGATGGGACAAGGGGCAACGGGCTCAAGCTGTGCCAGGGCAGGGTCAGATTAGACATTAGGAAAAAACTCTTAACTGAAAGGGTTTTTGGGCTGTGGAACAGGCTGCCCAGGGAGGGGCTGAGTCACTGACCCTGGATGTATTTAAAAGGGATATGGTTTAGCACAGAACAGGAACGGTTGGAATCAGTGACCCCAAAGGCCATTTCCAACCTAAAGATTCTGTGACCTTCCTCCTGGCCCCCTCACGCAAATGTAACTGGCAACGTCTCTGAGATGTCGAGTTTCTCCAGGCTCAGCTGCCTGTGCCGCAGAGCTGGGAAGCAAACCCCTCTTCCTGCTCCCAGAGGGAAGGGCTGCAGCAGCACAGACCCCTTCCTGCACAGCAGAGCCCCCCAGTTCCACCCTGGAGACAAAGCTGGAGGAAAACTGGTTTCAGCAGCTCACAGAAACACTTGTTGATAGTCTTTCCCTCTAAGGATTTGCCTAACTCTTACTGCCTGCCTTCCATTCCACTGAGCCTGTTACCCTTTCTCCTATGCTACCAGAACACTGGCTGCAGCTCCTGGCAGCAGAGTGACCTTGTGCTCTTGCAGGGCAGATAACAGCCAAGTCCCATCTTCACTCGGGGCCTCTGTGTGTTGTGCACAGTTTGTTCCCTGCTCCTCAGCCGCTGACTGGGAGGGAGCGGCTCAGCTTCCAGCACTGCAGGGCCCTACTCAAGCGTAGCATTTCTGAGGGTGTGGGTCGCCTCGGGGCCCCTTCCTTCCCTAACCAGCAGCAATCACAGACTTTCAAAATTGCAGAAGTGGAAACTGAAGGGGGAATAACTGACGGGCAGGGGAATTTGGTGAGTGTGTGTTTGATGCAGCCTGGGGTGGAGGTGGGGGCAAGAATGGAGGTTTCCAGGGAAGAGCCAAAGCATGTCTCCTTCCAGGATGGCTCCTTGTGTTGTGCTCAACCCTCTGACAATTTTGGAGCTCCCTCTAGCGCAGCCTGGCATCCTGGAGAGAGCTTCCAGCCTGTATTTGGGAGGTGAGATGTGCTGTTCCTTTGGCTGGTGGGAGCAGATGTTGGCTTGAGCCCTGGGTCAGAGCGAACTCCAGCTGCTGCTGGCCCCAGGCTGCCCACAGAGCTCTTTGCAGAGGCGTGGGGACAGGGCTCCCCAAAAGAAAGGGGAAGGGCAGGCTCTGAGCCCACACCAGCATAAACAAGCCGCAAGCAGAAGCCTTTGGCCCGAATTGTGTCTCATGACCTCTGCTGCGATCCGACTCTGGCGCAGCCAGAACCCTCTTGCAGGGGCTGGATCTGTGTTTCCCTGTACACAGGACAAGGGTACGCTCTCCCAGCCACCCTGCCAGCCAGCTCCTGCCCTGCCTTTGCACCGGTTTTTGAGGCAAAGGATGGTTTTAATGGCTTAATGTTTAATCTGCACCCTACTAACTAGAGGAGCTTGCAGAGGTTAAAGGAGACGGGGAGATGGCAGCACGAGGTCCTTGTCCTTTCCAGGATCCGTGTGCCTCCAGACTGGGAGGTTTTCTGAAGCACAGGGATGTCAAACCCAGCTGCAGGCCAGGGCTGGTGAGAGGCACATGAGGAACAACCACCCCCAGGGCAGAAGAGCTGCACTGCGAGCACGGAGAGGGGGCAGTTACAGAGTTTGGCATTCCTGAGATGTGTTTTGGCGACACAGGAGCAGGCATGATCAGCAGCAAGCCCTCCACGGCTCGAGCTCAAGGGCTCCCTTCGTCCCAGGCTGTGTGACCGCAGATGGTTGAGCAGGTCCCACCAAAACCTGGAGCCAGACGGTGTCCTCTGAGCCATGGTGCTGCCCTGGCCTCAAACAACCCCCAGTGTTTCCTCTGGAGGACCTTCTCTCCAACCAATCTTCCTGAAACAACCACAGAAGGGATCTGTCCTGAACCCCCCCCCAGGGCCAAAAACTCCCTGTCCCAATCACAGAGGTTTCTGCAGAGGGGGATGCAACTCGGTTAGAACCTGTGTTCCCCAGGGGCTCCTGGGCAAGGTGCAGAGTATTGGGGTGCTGCCCCCCATCCACCCACCCCAGCAGGGAACTCTTCACCCACATCTGCTGAGCAGACTGCTGAGTGCTGCGGGCTCTGCTGGGGCTGCTCCAGCCTGTGGGGTGGGCCACGAGGATGAGGAGGGTGCTGGGACACAGTGAGCGTGGTGCCTGTGCATCAGCAGATATTACTAATGCATAAGTAACATTATTTGTTAATAATGAGCTATTCCTGAGCTTGGGCTGCCCCGTGTGATCCTGACTGTGTCAGCTGATGGGGGAAAAATCTCCTGATGGAAGAAACAGCGTGTTCCTCAGAGAGGTCCAGGACTGTGTCCTGGAGAGAGGTCCCCCCTATCCTCAGGCAGCTCAGAGCCAGCTGCATGTGAGGGATGGGGTGAGGACAGTGATGTCCTGAAGAGAGGGTGGAGAAGGGACCAGACTCAGATTTGACTTGAGATGTTTGGCTCCCCAGAGACTTCCCACCCTGACCTAATCTAACCTCTGAAGCCAATCACAGCCCCTGTGGTGCAGGGAGGTGTCCTCCCCTCCCCAGCACACACCGCAGGGTCTCCAGCCACTGTCCCCCTCTGGGGACAGGAGGGTGGTCAGGCAGGCAAGCTCCACACAGGACACCACGGACACCTGCGTCCATCCCTGACTGTCCCTGGTCCCATCTGGGCACTAAAGGTGACCGGGTTTTTCTCTCTCTCAGGAGACAAAAGCATCACTAGGCTGGATTCATTCCCACCATAAAACCTCTGGGGTTTATGGAACCCTCAGCACAGCGCTGGAGAGCAGGATGCTCCCTTACCCATAATGTCACCTGGCCTCAGTGCCACAGCATCCTTACCAGGCCAGTACATTTCCAAACCCAACAGTAAATGTAAATCCATCACATCAGGTTCTTTCCATCCCTCCCACATACTGTCCCTTCAATTTCTGCGCCGTACGTACGGGATGGGGCAGAAAGAGGAACTGATTGTCTTCATGTGTCCCCCACGAATTTCCACTGAGTCTTCTCAGCCTCTTCCCCTTTTCTGAGCCAGCATTGCTGTGTGATCTTTTGTCATCCACAGATCTTCTTGCCCTTTTCATCCACAACCACTGAGCTTTGCTGTCTCGGCTGTGTCTTCTCCCGACCCCTGTGGGTAATGTAGTCGTGCCCCTCTGCCCCCAGCAAAGAGCCCAAATTCAAGGTCTCCCTGCTGCCCGACAGCAGGCAATGCCTGCTGAGCCCATGGGGGTTGGATGGCCAGCCTAAAAAACACTAAAAAGCAGAGGACTGGGCTTTGCAAACCCTAGGGTCATGGTCCAGGTCTGCTGCTTTGGTGGCATTGAGGTGAGCAGGTCCATGCTGCAGGTCCATGGTGATTTCTCCTACCAAATATCCTCTTTCTTGGGTGTTTTGCCCTGAGGGCAGCACATCTCCTGCCACAGCGCAGGGCACAGCGGGTCCCTGCCTTTGGCTGAGGCTTGGGCTGCTCCCAAGGGACAGCAGGAACCCGCAGGTAACCTGCTCCCTGCTCTGCCCAAAACTTGCACCGGACCCTTTGGAGGTTTCTGGACTTCTTTATGGTCTTCTCCCTTTGCTAGGACAGCAAAGTGCTCTGATTAAGATCATCTTTGCCTAGACATGATGGAGATTCCTCCAGAGGAGCTGTTGGATGCCATGCCCAGTGCAGCCATGGCTGGAAGGAACCCCACCCCCATCCCCAGCCTGTCTCCAGCGCCCCAGGAAGGGCTGTGACATCCCCAGGCTGCCACAGACCACGGTCCCACCTCAGCCCGCCTCTGCTCTCCCTGGCTGGAGACCTTTGGAGCTCGTTGCCATTCACCAGCATGCACAGAGCTGGCCCAGCCACCCCGCTCTGGCAAATCCCAGCCCTGAGGCCGTTTTTCCTCTCTCTCCTGCAAGGTGGCCCACAAGTGCAGTCTTCAGGGGCTGGGGACAAGCCCAGCTGCAAGCACCAGTGCTTTCCCTCCAGACATTTAGAGGAGAAGGCATGACACGAAGCCCAGGACAGGGGACACCCCAAAAGCTCAGCACACCCCACCCCACCTCAGGACAGGAATTTTGCACAGCGGGGTTTCATGACCATTCCCTGCAGCCCAGGAGGAACAGAAAGCCTTCCCTCCCGCTGCTGGGACCTTTCCTGCTTCGGGGTGTGCTTCCCATTCCCAAGGAGGCGCCTGTGCTTCTGCAAGCAGGGGCGGCCTGGCAGGTACCATGAGGCCGCCTGCCCCAGCGCGGGCTCCGGGCAGCTCAGGTAAGCAGCTGTGTGCTTCATCCCCGTCATGGTCTTCACCGTCCTCTTGCTGCTGGCACAAAGTTTCACATTGGGTGTTGTGGGAGGGCAACTGCCCTCCAGAGAGATGTGAAACCCAGGAAACAGAAGAAGAATGAGTCAAAATAAACCATCCTGGTGCCTTGCCCAGCAGCGGCTCCGGAGCCAGCGGGGCTCAGCAGGCAGCTCCCAGTCCCCAGCAAACCAGCCGCAGCCCAGCGCTGCTTCATCTGGCTCCCCGCAGCGGTTCGGTTCAGGCACATGGAGACAGCAAGGACACAGCTGGGAAAGCAGAACAGGCTGCCACGTCCTTCACCCCACAGCCAGGCAGGGAGGGGAGGGGATGCCACAGGGATGTCCTGCCCCATGGAGAGTTCATGGAGGCTGCTGGGGGGGCAGAACACGGCACCCATGGACCCCCAGCCAGGCAGAGGAAGACTGGGGATGCTGCTGGCACCTGAACCCAGAAATGCATCTGCAGGAAAATGAGTCACCCCAAATCACACACAGGACGGTTGCTGGGGACAATCTAACCCTGTTTCAGCAAATTCCCCACCCAGTCCAGCAGGCATTTGTCCAGCCTGGCAGGGATGTGTGCACAGGAGGTGGGAGTGTGCAGTACCCGAGGAGCACAGCAGAGATTTGGGGCGTCCCAGCCGGCTGCCAGTACCAGGAGTGGGTCAGTCTCATCTCCCCTCTTTGAGGCGTCCATGGGCAGGAGGAGCCTGGAGGGGAGGCTGCACAGCACGGCAGCCAGCCGCAGGCAGTTTGCAGGGGAGGTGAGGCTCCATCAGAGTGTGGCAGCCAGGGCTGGAGGAGCCAAAAGACACGTGGGAATACCCAGCAGGTGCCAGAGGGATTTGTTTTAGTCTGTTAACTGGTAGCAGGGTACCCTGGTGAGAGCGGAGCCAAGCAGGGAGGGCAGGCTCAGGCTCAGGCTCAGGCCTCAGGCTCAGGCTGCTGCCCTGGCACAGCTCGGAGCAGAAAGCAGTTTCCTCAGCCACCTCGGCACACGGCAGCTCTGCAGGAAGGTGGTGGTCTGTCCTGCCAGCCAGCCAAGGCTTTTTTTCCCTCCCCACCTACCAGCTCTGCAGGCCAAGGGAGAGCTGGCAGAGGAGCAGGTTTGTGAGAGGAGATCACTGTCCAGTGACAAAGGACAGGTTTGGGCAGCCCAGCACACAGCTCTGAAGCAGGTGCTGTCCAGGCAGCAGAGAGCCTTTGCTTTGGCCTTTCCAACCCATGTTTTCTCCCCAAAACTGAGCATGGAACCAAGGAACAACCCAAACCCAGGCTCCTCTTCCTTGGAGCCCTGTGGCCACCACCCTTGGCATGCATTGACAGCTCCCTCCCCGAAAGAGGTGGCTGCCCCTCTGGGGCACAGACCCCTGGCTTTGCCCTGCCCCAGCCATGTCCTGTCCCTACCGCTGCACGGCTGCCTGCGGGACAGCAGGGTCACCAGCTCCCAGGGCTGGTGGGAACGTGGAGTCCCAGCTGCATCCCCAGCCAGCTCCCGGCTCTCCCGCACGGGGTGGTGTCTGTGGGGAAGGTGACAACAGCTACCTGCTCCTGCAAGCATCTGGCAGGGAAATCCTGCAGTTTGGGGGCTCCGGCGCTGAGCCAACCCGCATTTCAGACTGACCATCTCTGGGTGTCTCCACGTGTCTCCACGTGTGCAGCTCCCAGCCACCCAGCATCCCTCCCCCTGGGTTGCCTGAGCTTCCTTCTGCCAGGTGCAGCATCCCGAACAAAGGAGCATAAGTACTCACTGTGCTTTACACGCTGGTCAGGCACTGTTGATGGAAGAGCCAACACCCCCAGAGCCCCGTGGTACCAAGCATCACCTCTTCAAAGGTGTCTCTCCAGGATGCAGCAGCTGCCCCAGGCTCCCATTTCCAGACCGACTTCCCCATCCAGGCATGGGGTTGCAGCAGTTTGTCCTCAGGAGCCCCAAGGTGCAGCACAAGGACAGGCTCAGCACTGGGAAAACCATGGTGGCTCCTTCCAGCAGCGCAAAGCCAGTGATTGAGAACCCAAGGTCTGCTACTGCACCGAGAGAGGGCTGCAGAAAGGTGTGAGGGGTAGTGAGGGCATCCCACGCAGGGCTCACCCCAGGGCCAAGGAACCCCTGCCATTTCAAGGGGTCTGTTTGATGATAAAATTATCCGGTTGTGCCACGTTGGAGAGAATCCCCCAACCAAGCAGCAGAAGCGGCAGCGTGCGACTTCCACCAGTAACTATGGTAACCCAGAGCAAATAAATGCTATTTTCAACCCAGAGGCAGAAGGTCCTTGTGGGAAACCCTGGCTGATCCCAGCCGCTGGCTGAGCACTGGGGCCTGGGCATAGATGTGCTGCAGAGGGAAGGATGGAGAAGACCAGCCAACACACAATGTGTGGTCCTGGAGAGGCCCGGGAGCTCCTCCTGGTTGTGTCCAGGGGGCATGTGTTGTGGCATGTCAGGAAAAGGACAGCAGAGGGGAGAAAAAGAAAAAAAACAAACAGCTTTTGTCTGGGCTGTCCCCAGGACATGAAGAAACTGTAGAAACAAAGATGATTTCATGGGCATGGCATGGAAAACAGGGAGATCAGAGGTTTTAGATAGGGCTGGGGAACTCTGGACAGGGAGGTGAGAAGGGAGTGGGATTAGGTTAGATTTAGACAAGAATAGAATAGAATAGAATAGAATAGAATAGAATAGAATAGAATAGAATAGAATAGAATAGAATAGAATAGAATAGAATAGAACAGAACAGGATCAGAGACCCCTAATTGCCCCATCAAGAAGCCCAGCACTGGGCAGTGTCCCAGATAAGAAGGAGTTAACAGCTCAGGATGGAACTCATTTAATTAAGAGAAACCTAATTTGCCAATCACCCAAGGTCCTGACCCCCTAGGAGGAGGTGGTGTCACCCTGGGGACATGGGGAGCAGGGAGGAGACAGGGTGGTCCCCTGAGCCCCGTGACTCCAGCCGTGTGATCTTGGTGAGGTACCGCAGGAGACACCGAATGAGGAAATGCTGCAGGAAATGCTCCAGCCCTTTGCTGCACTGTGGGAGAGCGTTTCCTGCCGAGGCAGAGGGCTGCCAGCCCTGCTTTTCCCATCCCAGCCCCGCTGACCCCTCTAGACCCCCTTCTCCAGCCCTGGCTGAGAGCCCACCCTGGCTTGTCCTGTGCCGAGCTGTGGGGCCCTGGGAGGTACAGAGCGTTTTTAACACAGGAACACCAAACCTCCTCAGAGTATCCCCTGCCAAAGCACCCCTGGCCTGCAGCAGCACTGCTCTGTGCCCGAACCTGCCAGAGGGGCTTTCTGGATCCCTTCCAGCCCTGCTTCGTGACACAGGCAAAGCCCCTGGCATCCCTGAGACGTTTAAAAACAGGAGCTTGGAGCAGGTACAGATCCCCTGGCAAACAGCGGGGCCAGCTTGCCAAAACCCATCCAGGGCAGAGAACAGCCCTGCTGCCCTGGATGGCAGCACCCAGCAGCCTGTGGCTGGCTCCTGCTCGCTGAAAGCAGCCAGTGAAAGCCAGAGCCCTGTGTTACATCGTGCCCAGGCACATTTTGTTCATGCAAAGATGGACGCTCGGTCCCAGGGTGGTGGGAAAGGCACCCACCATAAGGCCACTCAGAACGTGCCCCAAAAGGTGCTGACAGCCAGAGCCGGTGCCTGCCAGAGAGCCCATCTGAACCCTCTGCTGCGTTCCTCAGCGTGGGAAGGGACAGCCCAAACATGCCCCTGTGGCTGCGCTCGGTGCAGCGCCGGGCAGTGCGCTGGCCACACACCGGGAGCAGGGTGAATCCAGCCCGAAACACCAGGCAGAGCTGGAGCTGCCACACTCAGGCTCCACAGCCAGTGTGTGTGGTGTGTGCAGCCCAGGAGTGGCGTGAGGAGGGTGAGGGTGAGTTGCTGTGGGAACAGGAATTTGGGCTGTTCTGCCTCTGGGTTTCTGGCTCTTTGCCTGTGATACTGCGTTCACCTCCCAGCTTTGCATTAAATTTGGGTCCCCCCACTTTGTCATCCTTTCCCTGAGGGAGAAAGCAGCCCTGCACCTGCACGAGGCGGACACAGTGCTGGTGTGAGAGCCTGGCGTGACCCTGCTTAGGGCTGGCAGCGGGGCCAGGGCAGCTCAGAGGGGCTGGGTGGGCAGCAGCACCCACCGGGACTGAGCAGACCCAGCTCCGAGGAGCAGGATGACCCTGGCCAAGCCATGCCCATCGCTCGGCCAGGTATCACCTAGATATCCCCTGCTGCAGCCAGAGCATTCGTGATGGTGGGACCACCGTGCTTACAGACAGACAGGATGTAGCAGCATTGAATGACCCCTGAGTACCCCTGCTGCTCGCCTGGCATGGGGCACGAAGGGCGCCAGGCAAGGTTACGTGTGCTGTTATCAGCATCCAAACGGTGCTTTCCCTCTGGCCCAGGTGGGCTTCATGCATCCTCATGGCCACCTGCCTCACCCACCGCAGCCAGTCCTGGGGCACCCAGGGTGACTTGGTGACCCGGGAGGATGCTCAGCACACAGTCCCACATCAGCCATGGTCAGTCCAGGGTCACTTGGGGTGACTGGGAGAGAACTGGGCAATCCTGAGCGGATGGAAGATGGATGCTCCCATTTCCAGCACCCCACAGGCATACCCCAAAGAGGAGCTTGTCCTGGGACATGCATCAGGAGCCATGGCAGCCCCACCATGACCTCTCCTTGCCTCAGCCTGGCCACCTCTAGCAGTGGGGGGACACACAGGGCAAAGGGGAGCTAAATAAATACAGAGCAGGGGGGATAATGTAAAATGGAATATTTTGGAAGAAAGCATTGTCAAAAGCACAAAAAATAACATCCATTTGGTGAATCAGCAATTTATTAGGCCATTAGAACTGAGACCCTGAGATACCAGTGAGTCCCTAGTGAAAAGCACGGGAGGAGGAGGAAGGGGTGGCAGGACAAGGGGGCCTGACTTGAAGCATTCGTGCCCCCTGGGAGTTTGGCTCTGACCATGGCACAGGGGCAAGGAGTCTCCCGACACCCCCAGCAAAGGGTGGAAGGAGGGAAGCTGGGCCCTTGGGGGTCCTGTGGAGCCAGTGCTCAGCCCCTCTGCAGACACGGCGTCCCCGAAGCGCCGCCGCCACAACTCGTGAGCTCGCAGCTACAAGGAGGCTCTTTGTTCGGCGGTGATGGCTGGGAGGATGGGAGCGATGGTGTGGAGACAGCGCCCGAGGATTTGTGGGAAGGCGCCAGCTGGTGAGGGGCAGCGGGGCCAGGGAGAGGACAAGGCAGCATGATGGCACATGGGGGAACAGGGCATCAGGGGCTTCCCAGTGGGAGCAGCATGGGGAGACCTCTGTGGCAGCAGGTGCCCTGAGGCAGAGGGGAAACCGCATCCTCTGGGCACCCCTGAAATCCACCCCGCTCCCAGGGTCTCACTGCTGATATTGCCCCAGGCCACAGTTGTCCTTGTGGCCAGCACCACATCAGCACCCAGCATGCAGCAGCTTCACAGATAAATCCCATGGGATCAGCCAGCTGGGCTCGTCCCTGTCAGCCAGGATGCTTGTGCCGCCCTCTGCCAGGGCTCCAGACTCCACAGGGACCCTATCCCACAGCCAGGTTGGGCACGGTGTTCAGGGAGATGCCAGCTCCAGGCAAGGGCTGGCAGGAACACAGCCAGAAAGAGCCCAAGCAGGCACTGGGCCCCGCTGGCACAGACCTCACCGTGAGGAGTGGGATGAAGCACCTCCGGTCTCCACTCCCCTCACCAGCCCAAACTCGGGCTTAATGAAGAGAAGGAACCCCCACGACCACCGGTGCTTGAGGGTTGAGAAATTCACCCAAGGGTCGGTTGCTCCAGACCTCTGGGGCAGGGATTGTCCTCACCCTAGTGAAAGGCTTAATGTTAATTGGGGCTGCTGGGAACACTCATTAGCAGTTACAGCCTAACAGCCACGGCAATGATGACAGTTCCGTGGTGGCAAACTACACATCCCAGGGTGCAATGCTGGAGGAAAAGCAGTGCGGTGATGTGTGAGGGGGATGGTGGCAGTGCTGGCAGCAGTGATGGGGATGGTGGTAGTGGCAGTAGCGGTGCTGCTGGTGCTGGTGGAACACACGCGGGCCCCACAGCCCCCATGCCCACCTCAGGGGCTCCGATCCCCCGGCAGTGCCTCACAGCCCTCCCCTCCCGACGGCTTTGCGCTTTTCAGCCGGTCCTCGAGCGACAGGACATGTCCCCATGAAGGCCATGCTGGCCCGTCCTGGAGCCGGGCCCCAGCCCGTGGGAGCAGGGCTCAAACCCTGTCCTCACCTTCCCTGTGCGCTGGCAAGGCTGAGGTGTGCAGAACGGGGGCGGTAAGGGGACAGGGCAGGTGGCCCTGGGAGGTCTGGATTTGCAGGACATGGGAAGATCAGCGGAATCGCGGCAGCAGCAGAGGCGAACGCCCTGAATCCAGAGTTAACGGGGGGGTTGGGTACCCAGCTCCGCACGGCAGCAGGAACGGCACCGGGACGGGCGGCAGTAGCGTCTCTGCAGGATGTTTCGGGGAGGGGTGTCTGCACCCCGCCTGCAGCCGGGCCAGGGGGCTGGTGCCCTGGTGCCCCGGGGCAGGACGGGCCGGGGGAGCCGGGGACGCCGGTGGGACCCTGCCAGGGGCAGGGATCTCCAGAGGGCACCCGCAGCCGGCGAACAGCCGCGCTCCCCCGCGCAGGGGACAGGGCTCACGGGGCCCGCCGCGGGGACGGGGCGGAGGCGGCAGGCGCGGGGCGGTGGAAGGAGGGCGGGCAGGAAGGGAGCGGGGCCGGCGCAGGACAGCGAGCACCGGCCAGCCCCGCGGCCCGGGGCGGGCCCACGCCATGGCCGCGCCCCTTATGCTAACGAGCGCTGAATCACGCTCGGCGGGACGCGGCCGCCGGCGGGACCGAACCACCCGGGCGGAGGGGAGAGGAGAGAGAGTGGAGCGGGGAAGGTGGGGGGTGGGCCGGCGCAGACGAGAGCCCGTATCGGACACGAGGTGCGGAGCTGTCGGAGGCTTCGATCGCCTTCGGTTGCGGGACCCGCCGCGGGAGCGGGGTCGCGGGAGTAAAGAGCGGCAGGAAGGATCCCCCCCGCCGTGCGCGGGTGGTGGCGGCCGAAGGCGGAGCGGGTGGGAGGGAGCGGTGGTCGTGGATCACGTGACGGGCGGGCCGCCGCCATTTTGTCCTGCGGAGGCAGTATTTAGGGCGCAGCGCCGGGGCCGTCGCGCACTCCTGCCGAGACGGAGCTCCGCGTCGCCTTCCACTATCCCGCCCGAGGCCGGCCCCCCCTCCCTCCCGCTGCCCGCCTCCGCCCCGTCTCCCTCGTTCCCTCCCCGCCCGCGCCCTCCTCGCCTCCGCCATTTTGTGGCCGAGAGCTGCCTGCGGAGGACCGGCGCCGCGGCGGAGCCTCCCGCATCCCCTCCCCGTCCTCTCTCGCTCCCGCTCCCAGCGGCGCTTCGCCCCGGCCCGGCCCACGCAGCCATGTCCACCAGCGCCAGCCCCGAGTACGCCTCCTTCTTCGCCGTGATGGGCGCCTCGGCTGCCATGGTCTTCAGCGGTGAGCACCCGTCCGGCCTTCTGGGGCGAGGGAGGGGGGTGCGGGGCCTGCGGCCGCCGGGCGGCGAGGCGGGGGCAGCGCGGTCTGGCTCGCCGCCGTAGCGTCGGGGGGTGGGGGGCACCCCTGGGCAGGGTCCCCGGTGCTGGGCCTGGTGTGCGGTTGGACGGGGCGTTCTCCCGGCCAGGCCGTGGGGCAGGGGAGGGATGGCGGAACCGGGGGTGGGGGGAGCCGGAGGGATGGCGGAACCGGGGTTTGGGAGAGGGGGGGCGGCCCCCGTCGTTCCCCCCAGCTCCATCCGGGCTACCGGGGCGCGGCGAAGGGGGGGTCTGCGCGGGTGACGTCACCGCGGAGCGTGCCGCCGGCGGAGCCCCCGCTCGCACGTGACTGCGGCGGCGCTGCCGCCCGGACCGGCCCCGCGGGGGCGGCCGCGCCTCCCTCCGCCGCCGCGGGCAGCCCCTTCGCCATGGGCAGCCCCTTCGCCATGGGCAGCCCCTTCGCCATGGGCAGCCCCTTCGCCATGGGCAGCCCCTTCGCCATGGGCAGCCCCTTCGCCATGGGCAGCCCCTTCGCCATGGGCAGCCCCTTCGCCATGGGCAGCCCCTTCGCCATGGGCAGCCCCTTCGCCATGGGCAGCCCCTTCGCCATGGGCAGCCCCTTCGCCATGGGCAGCCCCTTCGCCATGGGCAGCCCCTTCGCCATGGGCAGCCCCTTCGCCGCGGGGCCGGAGCCCCGGTTAGCCACGCTCCGCTCCGGCTCGGCGGGGGGCATCTTACCGGCCAGAAGCCCGGTGTCGCCGCAGGGCCTCGCCCCCGCTCTGCTAACGTGCCCCTTGGTGTGTGCTGCGGGAGGGGCTGCTGCCGGCCGGTCGTCCCTCGGGCTTGCTTGGGCACAGAGCGTTGGCCCGGTGCTCTGGGGCTGCCTGCAGCACCTCCCCAGCTCCCCGTAGGACAGAGGTGATTTTTAAAGCATTCATCGGATGATGCGGGACTGATTTTTGATGGGATCAGAAGCTAAATACCCCAGCACCCCGGAGTGGAGTCAGCTCTGAAGATGCTCGTGACATTGTAAGGAAGCAGTAGGCTCCTGACCTTCCCTTTAAAATGGAGCTTTGTGAAGCCCTGGAGAAGGGAAGCTCTTCCCTAGTGCCCATTTGTCTGCCTCTGAAGTTTCCAAGGTTCAATACAGAGTAAATTGGGTCATTCTGCAGCATTGCTCTTCCTATCGAAGAGTGATTGTGTAGAGGCCCACAAATGCTCTTTTTACACTACAAAGACCATCATATGGTGCCATGTCTCTCTCTTGAAGCCCGAGTAAACTTGCAAAGAAGGACTGCTGTTCCTGGTGGGCAGTTGCTGTGTCCTGATGGATGCAGACTTGCTATTCTCTCTGGGGTGGGACATGGGGAGGGCTTCAGCTGGCTATTTTCCTAATGCCAGTGTTACAGTTACTAGTACAAGGACTAGGAATCTGTCTGGTTTTCTCTTCTGAAGACCTGACCAGTGTGTCCCTGCGTGTGAGCCTGCAGACACCTCTACTGCCTAATCTGGCTCCTAAGCACCCAAGTATTGAATTGGCTGTAGCTGGGATTGCATACGTTTCTATCTCTGTGACAATAGCCTCTGGGATGGTAGCGAGGGCTGCAGAGCAAATTTATGGAAGCTGCTCTTGATTGATTAGTGTGGCAGATTAGACTGTGTAAATAGCTAAGTAGACAGTGGATTAAAACTGGTGTTTGGGAGGAAGCTGTCTGGCAGTGCTGATGTTGGCACCATTGACTGGTTTCACACTGGGCAATGTTAATGGTTTTAATCTTGGCAAAAAGAAAAGCCTGACTGGCTGTGCTCAGTCCTGCCCAGTTTGTACCCAGCAGTGGGATGTGGATGCCCTATGCTGAGGGAAAGTAGTGACCAGCCACCTTGGAGTTCAATCATTGTACTTGCACTTGACAGGTAAGGACTTCCCTGAAAATAGCATGGCAGTGATGCAGCTGCTGCCCTACCTGCCCCTTGGCTAAGGAAGGAGATGGAGGAATAGATGAAGAGCTAGTTATTTAGAAAAAAGTCAGCAAAATTCTTATGCAAAATAGCAGTGGTTAGGGTCCTACACTGAGTTTTTTACCTAAGGAAGGAGTCACTGGATTCCTCTTGCAAAACTGACCTCAGAAGCAAAAGAACATGGCTGTGTCTCTTCTAGTTGCTGGCTTTGGGATATTCAAGCTTGCTTCAGTGGAAATGCTGGTGGGGGATGCAAACTTGAGTCAGTTTAGTAGTGGGATTTCCAAGTGTTGCTTGGCAGATCTCAACTAGATGTGAAACACTTCCTAAAGCCACGGTTTGACTGCATGGTGCTGTGGGATTGTGAGTTAAAGGGGTGGTTTGAGTTAGGGGATTCAGAGTGAGCGTGTGAGCTGTAGTGATGAAGGCTGGGTAACTGTCATGTTGCTGTGGGTATGGGACTGACCCTTGATGCACAGTCTGTGTCAGATGGTGCTGTGACCAGCAGGTCTGAGCCATGAAGTTACTGCTTCTTGCTAGGGTCTGAGTGCATCTCAGGGGCTCAGTCACTGAGTTTAGTTCTGAGCTCTACTGAACTGCTTTAGTAAAGCAGCCTGGGGTTTTCAGGCAATATGGCAGAGGTGTCAATATAGAGTAAACTAAAACTTGCAGTGTCATGTAGCTTTCCTAATCAGGGTGTCACACTACAGCATGCTGTGATGTTAATTGAACATTAGTTGTTAAGTAAACCCACCCTGATACAGAAGTGAGAAGCTAAGTCTGGACAAGCAGTGTCAAACTACCCAAAACTGCTCTAGATGAGTGTTAATTAGTGCAGTGATAATGTCTGACTCATGCTGTATCTAAAGATAAGATTCTTCTGGAGCTTGTAGTTCTGAGACCTGTTTCTAGTAAACATGTTCAAGTTCTGTACTGTCCAGGCTAGTTTGATGTGACAACAAGCAACTTTATGCAGTACTGTTTGATGTTTGAACATTAACTGCAGATGGTAGGAAGATAGCAGGACTTGTTCTGGTCAGCCAATACTGATGGTAGCTAGAAAGACTAAAGCAGGCTGCTGTGACCTTGGCTATCTTCAAGCCTGATTATTCACTTGCTGATTAAAACTTGTTCTTATAACTAGGGTTCCTTCTTGCCTATATGTAAAGCGTGTACTTGGCTCAGTGTCAGATGCTGTTGAGTGATCAAATTGTGGCAGACTTTCCATGCTACTTCAGCATGCTGAAATTGGGAAGCATGGTGTTTGGCAAAGCTGGTTGTGGGCTTGGTGATGGTCTGTACAAGACCCCCACAATGACCCAGGTGCACCCCACTGTGCCCCCCAAAACATGGTAAGAGTTTTCCTTAGACCTGTGCTCTGGGTATTGAGCGCTTTCAGTGTGGCTTCACTATCAAGCATCTGGAAGACTGCTAAGGAAGAGAACTGTAGCCAGCAGTGTTAGTCCCATGTCCAGCTCCTCATTGCTGCCACAGAGCTAATGAAAGAGTACTTTTATTTTAAGCTAGGGCTGCAGATACTGTGGCAGTTGGTTACCTATTAAGGGACCTCCTTGGTGAAATTGCTGGCTTGGAACATCTAGCTGACAGCTCTGCAGTCCAATTCTAGAAGGCATCGTGACTACAGACATCTTGCAGCCTTGAAGGCAAATTACACCTGTGCTTCTTGAAATACTGTCTCTCAGGAGGTGGGTAGACAGTAGTGAGGAGAGCTGCTTGCTTCTTGGTAGGGAGCTGTAGACCTCATCCTAAGAGGAGCTTGCAGGTTAAAATGAAATGGCAGAACAGAGTGCAGCTCAAGGTAGTCTTCTCTTCCAGATCACGTACTTCAAAGGCATCATGGTGTGGGCAGGAAAGCTCAGTGGGTCAGATGTTTGAGCTACCAGACTGTGCAGCAGAGAGATTAGCTTAAGCATTCATCTTTAGCAGCAGGTAGGTTGGTGGACTGTTAAGACATAAGCGGTGTAACAGAAGTAAACAGGCAGTAGTTCTACAGCTTGGTTAAATTAAGGGAAGATAGCTCAACAAGGACATTTCATACATCATTTCTAATCAGTAAATGTGAAATCTTGAACATCTGAAAACCAGATGAGCATCAGCATAAAGCACTGGCTCTGCAGACCTCTTCTCAGGCTCCTACTTGTACTGTGGCTTCCAAGCATACCTGATGGGAATTCTGTCTCACCCTGAAGCCAGTGTGGGCAAGTACTTCCCTCTGATCATTGAGCAGCACTGGAGATAAGTGGTGGCTGCCTCGGGACCTCTTAGTCAACTTCCCTCTTTTTGCTTCCTAAAACTACCATCTGGCCAGAGCATGACTGGTGTTGAGCAGCAGTTGCAAGCTGAAAAACTCTCTATTCTGATCAGGCTGTTCAGTGGTGTGTGAAACAATGGTTTCACAGAAAGTAGGTGCTTCCTCCAGCTTGCTGTCCTCACCAAACAGTAAAGCATAACTTGCTGAACTCGCTTCCTCCACACTGAACCTTGTGAGCACCAGGCTTCAGGTCAGGCCAGTCTGGCTGCCCAAGTGTCTGCTCCCTGAAGTCAGATGACCTGGGCTTTCCCACACTGCAGAAGTGAAGCAGCTGAGCTGCAGATGCCTGCTGGTGAGTGGTGTAAGCTGCTGTTAGACCAACCACATGAGAAGGGCTGCTGCAAACTGGTATAACAAATGCCTGCCAGTTAGTACCTGGAGTACAGTGGTCCACCCTGTCTATGGAGTGTGTTGTCTTTAAGGTTGCAGGGGTGCTTGTATGATGATAAAGATCTTTATGGTGTAAAGGGTCAGCCTTACCATACTTTAAACAAAAAAGCTGGCTTTGTGTGCCTTGCCAGACCATCCAGAGTACTTGTTGAAGCAGTCCTGACTACTTGGACAGTTGACTCCTTTTCTCATTTCCTTTGGACTGCTGCTATTGCAGCAGCTTCTCCAGGAGCTGGTGGACTTAAGTTCTCAAATAGTTCTCAAATTTACTCAAGAGTAAATGGCATCTCAGCCTTGCAGGTTGTTTTGGATAATGCTGACAGTGCTAGGCTTGTTTGAAATTCCCACACCCTCTGATAACATTAGGGAAGAACAAAAAGCATGCTGTCCCTAATCCTATAAAGGTGACTCAGGAAAGACTTTCAAAGCCTAACTTCCTGTAGGGCAGCTTATCTGTTTACCCCCCAGTTAGCACTGGGGACTGGCTATAGCCAGTCTTCAGTCAGTGTGATCTGAGCTTGCATAGGCTCAGGTACAGTTCCACTGAGGTAGCAAACAGCTGGGCTCCTGCCATGGCAAAGCAGGAGCTGTGCTTGACCTGGGTATCACCAGTTCTCCAACCATTTAAGAACAACCTGCTCAAGGATGAGCAGGCATTGAGGTGCATGGATACCTGCTTCCAGGGAAGCCTGTCTGTTGTGGAGGGCAGCCCATTTGATAATGGGTTAATTATAAAAAGCCCCAGATGTATGTACTTGTACCCAGAAGGGTCTTTCAGACTTGCTGTGGTAGGAACCCAGGGTATCTTAATTGGAAGCTTGACCCTTGTTACTAACTTGCTTCCTAATGCAGGGATGTTCTGTTATTAGTGCTCTGGAAGTCTTCCTTGCAGCATGAAAACCTGCTTTCTCCATGGTGGGACACAGGAGTCACTGGCTCTGAACAGACAAAATGCTGGTGGGGCATGTGTGGCTGGTTCTGAACTGCTGTATTCTTGGGCTGAGCATGTCTGACTGTCTGGCAGCAGCTGAACCTGCATCTCCACAAGGCATTCCCTGTGTGGCAGGCCACTCGTGGCTGCTGCCTGTTGATGCAGGTCTGGCTGTGGAGCTTTGCAGACCCAAAGCAAGGCTCTTGCTCACAGCCTCTCTATCGAGGGAGTGTCGCATGAGGTGACTTGCAGATAACTGCAAGATTAATGTTCCCTCTGCATGGCTTTCCTGAGTGCTGTAACTATAGCTACAGAGATTGGTCCTAATATTTGGACTAGCACTTGGTCTAAGCTACAGGCTTACCTCAGTGCTGGCAGTGAGTATCAGAGCAAAGCTCTACTGCAAGTCCTAGCACTGGCAAGACTACAACTAGTCTCAGGCCTTCCTGAAGTTGTTGCCTGTATGGTAAGCTACTTTATAGCTCATACTCACCTTGGAGCTGCACAGCTGTGCTGCTGCTGCTTTTGACCAATAGAACAGAACAGCTCTGGCCAGGTGCAGCATATCCACAGTGTGGAGGAGTGTGTTTGTCCCTGGGAGCAGTACTAAATCAGCTCTGGCTCATGAGTTCAAGGAGATACTCTTAGGAATACTTCACATCTAACATGTGAAGCAGGCTTACTGGGAATAGGCAGTCTTGACTGTTGTGTAAAGCAACTTGTCTGCATTGTAACACCACTGAACCTATAAACAGCAAAGTTACAGGCTGCAGACCAGCATGGCTGCTGCTTTGATAGTAGTATAGGTGAAGTGCTTCTCCAGCTACCAGGTGAATGTTTTGATAGCTCTGGGTGCTTTAGAGGTAGTGATGCAGCTTCATGGGTCTGTGTGTTGAGGTGATGGAGCTGCATGATCCGAAACAAATGCATGGTGTCTTGGTATGTAAGTGGTACAGCTCTTGTTCCATTTCCACTGTCTTCCACAGAGCTCTTCAAACCCTATTCACTGAGAGTTGTGGGAAATGTGTCCTTCCAATTCATTGGGTGGTTTTAGATGTAACATGTGAGGCTTTAAATGTAGCTCCTGGCAGCTGAAAACAAGTCAAGATGTGCAGGAGGCTTGACCTATGTGCCAGATGGCCCATAACTGAGGACTTGTGCTGTGAGAAGTCTGTGTCAGGATGGGGAGTGGGTGTCATCTGTCTGGAATATAATACTGGCATGTTGTCAGAAGTGTGAGGAGAGAACTTCTCAGGCTAGTAAAGAGCAGTAAGCCAAGATGCTGGAGATGCAGCTGTTGTGGGTGTCAGTTTAAGCCCTGTGGTCAGGATGCTGATAGAGAGGTCATGGGGAGTAGGTGTGCCAAGCTATGAAGCTGTATGTGGAGCATCTGTGAGTAACAGGTCTTCAGGGCCATCTAAAGAAGTGATGTTATACCTAGCTGTCACTGGTAACATGTAGACTTTGTTAATCTGCCTAGGCCAAGTTCAAGGCATAAGCTTGTACTTGTTCCCTAAAAATGGGAATTGACAAACTGCCTCCCCCCAAAGCTTAAGCAGGCTGGCTTTCTGTAAGTGGGATTACAAAATCAGTTTCTCTAATGCATCAGTGCAGTAATTGCAACACCGAGTAACTCAGGCTTGGAGGAAGTAATGACTGATCTCATTTTAAATAGCCAACTTCCCTCATGAGCCTTGATGTTTCTGGGGAGGCTTAAAACTATTCTGAATGAGAAGTGGCTTCTGCTAAATGCCAGTGTAGAAATCTAGTAGCCTGAATCTTGATTCCACCTACTTCCAGTCCTTAGAGAAGGTTCCTAATTCAAGCTGGTGATTTCTTTGTAGACTTCTAGGGGCTATACCCCTGAATGCTACAGTCACTGATACCTCTGAGGCCTGAGCCTAGCTTCCAGGCTCCACTTGCATTTGCTGGTAAAACCAGTCCTGTGCTCTTGGCTCTGGTTCCTGCACAGCTTGATTCTAGTTCTGAAGCACTCCGGACAGCCCTCTATACCTGGCTGTGTGGCAGTCAAGGCTCAAGGCCTTTGCTAGTGCAGAGCCAGTTTGTAGTTGATGAGGCTTCCCTTCAATTGCTGTAACTAACAGAACTTCCTTCTGATTGTGAGCCTTGCCTTACTGCAGCAGTGCTGCCTTTATTAATCTTCTGAAGTTCCTGAGTGCAAAGCCAGGAGGATTACTGCTCAGACCTGACTGCTCAGAGACAGGTGTTATGTAAACGCTGGGTGAGGAGCAGGAAAGCCTGTGTCCTAAACCCTTTGAGTGCCTCTCAGGGACTGTTGGGCAGTGTGTACCATCTTGCACTTGGATGATGGTGTAAGGCAGCTACAGATCTTCATGGAACAAGCAGCTCTCCCTTGTAGAAACTGTTTTTAAGAGGGTGGGGCAAACTCTGTTCTGAGCAACAAAGACTTTAAATCCTGGTGGTTAGTACTGCCCAGTAGCCTTTTAGAGCAGGCAAGAGCATTTTATGCTAAATAGCACTGCTGTCTTTGTCGGCCTGGTGGTGTCTGAACAGGACACTCCCTGCCCTTTCATATACCTTGCAGTGCTGCTTCAAGGACTTAGTCCTGTGTGGCTGCTGACCTGCATATCATCCCTTGGGTGACAGCAAGTGCAATGCAGAGTTAAGGAATTCCGGAGTATTCTAGAACAAGGTTGGAAGGGGTCTTTCAAGTACTCCAGAACCAAAGAATGAGAGAAGCTTTTGTGAGACTACACAAAGTTCTGAAGGCAGAAGTTACTTTTTGAGGTAGTGCTTTGGGATTCTTCTAGCAGTTCTTGGTTGGAGGTGATAAGCCTGTGTTCTACTTTGGGATGTAGGTTTTGCTCAAGGGTTTACATGGGTGAATGTGAACCTTAAGGGTAAGCTGGTTGTGGTCCTATAATCTACAAAGCCATGTTCTGCTTTGTTGTGGAGTAGTTGGAATAATGACTGGACTTGAATCTGTTCTGGGTTATTGACACATGAAGAGGGTGTCCTTTCCAGCAGTAATATGCGAGTTCACTGCTATCTCAGTATGTGTCTGAAGCTGAAATGGAATGTTTAACCCAAGCCAAAGCATAGGCAGGTAGGTCTTGTGGAAGAAGCCCTGTGAATATGACCTGTTAAACACTGGGTGCATGTGAGAACTTACCCCAGGTGGCTCAAAGTTCAGTGACTAAAACCTGGCTGAAAGCTGGGTTACATCCTGCTGCAGTAAAGATGGGCTTTGGGTTTTAATTCTGCAGTTCAGCCTAGTAAGACCTTGCAGTGTGGGTTTGGAGGGCAGAAACCCTGAAGTAACGAGTTAAGGTGTGGACCTTGGGTTTTATAAATGCCTGTTAGGGAGTATGCCCTGCTGTGAAGCGAGCCTAAGGCTTTCTGTTATCAGCACTGTTCAAACAGTGCCTTTTTATTGATGTAGCTTTGGTGTAGGGCTCCGGATAGGTCACTTCCTCATCCATTAGGAGAATATTCCTGGCTGACAAACCAAATAGTCAAGTGACCATGTTTTGCACAGTTCTTCCTTGTGCTGACTCAACTGTTCTGATATTGCAGCCTAGTGAAGGAGATGGTATTTGGGGATGTGTCTAATGTGTGTTTTTCCTCTTCCAGCCTTGGGAGCTGCATATGGAACGGCAAAGAGTGGCACGGGTATTGCAGCCATGTCTGTCATGAGGCCTGAGCTCATCATGAAGTCAATCATCCCTGTTGTCATGGCGGGTATTATAGCTATCTATGGCCTTGTAGTGGCAGTCCTCATTGCCAATGCCCTCTCACCTTCTATCACACTATTCAAGTAAGTTACCTCATCTGTCAGTTTTACATGTGACTTGTCACTGGTTTGATGCTGCCAAGCTGGGTGGGGGGTTTTGCTGTGGGCCCTGGGAAGGACTGCCAGGGTTCTGTGCTCCAAACCTGGGCTTAGCAGTATGGACTGGATTTCAGCTGTCCTACCTGATGCCTTAGCCTCAGTGGTACTGCTGCCTGATCTGTTTGCTGTATTGGCTAACAGATTAGACTCCCACTGCTAGAGATAATGCAGTGGTTCGAAAGAGGCTGTTCAGGCAGTACTGGGATAGGAGGCTGAGCTTGTTACGGTGCCAAATTCTTGGCCTGGAATACACAGGTCTTTCCAAGACTGTCTAATCAGACTAAGTTCTCCTGTTGCCTGGGAGGTGTGAGTAAATAATTAATATTGCTTGTTGCTTTATGCACTGGTAAATCAATCCTCAAACTATACATTGGGCCTCTGTACCAGCTACAGTCTGAAACTTAATCTACTCTGGCTTGTAAGAATAGCTGGAACTGGCTTGATGGAGACCTCCTGGAATAAAACAGGGCTTCAAAGGTCTAAGAGTAGAGGTCTGTCACTGTACAAGCTGTATAGCCCCTGAGCAGTGTAGCTGCCCTGATAAGCCATGATCTAAGAAATGGCAAGTACAGATGCTTGTTTACAGTTACCAGGTGACCAGATGGTGATGGGGACTGCTTCCTTGAAAACCAGACCATTCCTGTCCAGCTCCTGCAGTGCAAGAGACCTAATAATCACCTGGGTGTGCTGTGGCTGCATAAGATGGTTGCTAAAGATGGGAGACAAAAGCAGCTATTACCAGGTTACACAGCACTGTGGGATGGGCACTAGGGCAAGCACTAACCCAGATGGCTGCAGTAAGTACAGCTCTGGCAGTGTGTGGAGCCTGCAGCTAACTGAAGTGGCTGTGTTCAAGCTGGATGGCTGTGTGAGCTCCCAGGCCTGGCAGCTTAGCTTAGTGTATGAACCAAACCTGAGTGTCAGCTAAAGATCTTAATGGGCAGCTATGCATCAGAGGTGGGAGTCTCAGGAAGCATCTGTGTAGAGACATACTGGCCTTGCTTAGAGTGTGGAAGCTCTTTCTGCAGGAAAGAGGTTCCCTTTAAATGTTAATTCTTACTTCCTTTGGGGATTGCAAGAAAAGGTTAGCCTGAATTTTGTTGTTCTGTTGCTTGCCACTGAAACTCTTTTCATCTGTCCCACAGGAGCTTTCTTCAGCTGGGTGCTGGCTTGAGCGTGGGCCTCAGTGGTCTGGCTGCTGGCTTTGCCATTGGCATCGTGGGTGATGCAGGCGTACGGGGAACAGCACAGCAGCCCAGGTTATTTGTGGGCATGATCCTGATCTTGATCTTCGCTGAAGTCTTGGGTCTCTATGGCCTCATTGTTGCCCTTATCCTCTCCACAAAGTAAACGTTGTGATACAATGTAAAGAGATGTAACAAATCCACATTTAAAAAAAGCTCCAGAATGAAAATGGTCTCTCCAATGTGTACAGTTGTCCCAATTTGGTAGTTGATCTCTTGTAAATGCGCAATGTATGTTAGTGACTCGTCTGTCCTGTGTGTACTTCAATATTAAATTGGATGGGCTGCTCCAAGCCTACTGCATGGCTTGGGGTGGCCTGTGTGCAATTTTCCACCCATTGCTGTTAGTACTTTATGTATAAATATGAACTAGAAATGTAATTTTTTCTCTTCACTGGATGTTTATTTATAAAAGACTTGACATGTTCATACATCTATGGAGCAAGGATTTTCAATTTCCCATGCTATATATATTAATCTTATATATAGGTAGATTACACTGTGGGGTTAATTGTAAGTGCAGAGAATTCCTTGGATGTAACTTTGATTCTAAAGATTGCTGTAGTGTCCTGGTATTGGAGTATGAGAATTTTGTGTTTTATTACAGCAATTGTCCGAAACACTCCTGTGTTTCAGTAGTAACTGCATATGCTCTGGCATCAGAGTCGTGCACCCAGTGTTGGGTTACAAACTTAAACCATGTTTCCAAATAAAACTTCCTCACTACAGCTGTAATGAGTCCTCTGCCTCTGATTTCATGCTTTTGCTCCTTCTTTAGGAAGCAGGAGGGGCTCCTTTAGGAGGAGGCAGGGTCCTGAAGTGACAGCACTGTGCACAAGTGGTGCTGCCATCACTGCTAAAACATTCCCCCTTTCCCCTGGTCAAGTAGCAGTGCTGTTTCCAGCTGCTGCCTGTGGCAGTACTTGAGGTGGCTGCAGTACTGTGCTCACCCTGGCCAAGCAGCATGCTTTGCTCTGGCATGTGGCACTGCCCTGTAAGGGGCTGTGCAGCATGGCCTGAGCAGATGAGTGGGGCTGCAGGCTCAGCAGCTCCTATTCTTTGTCACTTGCTGAAGGGCCTGCAGGCAGCTTGTTCTTGTGATGGCTCTGCAGAAACTTAGCTGGCTGGGAAGTTATACCATTAGCAGCAATTGCCTCTTCAGTACCTGCACAATAGTCTCATCAACAAAATGGGTTTGCTGAGAAGTTCTGCTTTTGCAGCTAGTGAATGCTGTGGCAACCTCTTGTCATGAGGATTCAGGGGTTGCAAAGCCATGCTGAAGTTCAAATGGGAAACAGATTTTGGACCTTTAAAAATGTGGAGCTTGTTCCACACACTGCCTTTGGGATGTAGCCTACCTTAATGTTAGTGGTATAGTGTAGAGAACAGGTCAAGCTTTACCTTGTTCACACTAATGTTATGGCCTCCTAGTACTAACAGTTCCTTTGATCAAACTAAGCTGAGGAGTATGGAGTGATCTGATGGAGTCTCCTCTTATCAACCTGGTTGGGAATGTATTTTGCCTGTGTACCTTTGCAGCAAACAAAGCTGGTTTAGGCACCACAAAGAGCTCTGGACAGAGCACAAGGCCATCACTGAACTATGTCTGGAGCTTTCTGCTTGGCAGAAAGTTGAACTAGCCTAAGCCTGGTGGCACGTTGTGCATATCCTTGGTAGCAGGTCTGAACCAGGGACAATTTATGAGGCCTCAGCTATGAACCATACATTCTGCTAGCATGGGTTGTCCACTTGTGAAAGTGGAGTTTTAACAACTATTGGTCATGAATAATTACTACCAAAGTAATTGGCTTGTTCTCTTTGGTATAAGGCTGATTTATTTACCAGGCTTTTTGGCTTTGGGGTGGGCTGTACGGTGGGTTTGTGTTTTGGAAGGGCTTTTCATGCCAATCTGCACAGTGGTGGTGCTTGGGCTGTACAAACACATAAGCTGGTTTAAGGAAAATCCTTGGTACCTGCTGAAGCATTGCCTGTGGTAAGGGAAAAGTTCCTCATCTGGTCATTTTTTCTTCAGCAAAAGCAGATGAATCTCAGCTTGTGAATTAGGCTTTACCCAGGGGTCAGAGGCATCTGTGGAAACCAGCATAATTCTCTTACAATCAGTGCCAACTGCCAGTACTTGTGTGCAGTCCTGCAGAGCTTGCAGCTGGGAGAGGGCAAATCACAAATTCAGGCTCTCTGGAAGCCATGCCATGTGCAGTTCTGGTGAGAGGATTTGTATTTTGCTTATGTAGCAAGACAGGAGAAGGGCCTGGCTGGGGCTGCAAAAATGTTTAAGATCTGGTTTTTCTTCACCAGGAGCATGCTGCCAGCCTTTTCTCTTTTCCCCCTCCCCCCCCAATTTACCAGAGTGTGAGCAAATTGCATTTCAGAGAGCAGCTAAATGCTGGTGGTAGCTCTCACTTCTAAGAGAGCTAAGGAATTTGAAGGCATCAGCTATAGGAACTATGAGATCCACTGTAGCTTTGCGACACCTTGCAGAAGGCACTTACCAGGCTCAGGCTGGCAATGGCTACTTAGATAACCAAATGCAGGCAAAATCCCCTGCACGGCATTTTGCTTTATGCCCTGGAACATCAAGCCTTCCCAATTAACATATAAATGCCAGGCGAGTGAGGAGAGCAGAGCAGGGCAGAGTACCGGCAAACGCGCCGGGAGTAAAGTTAACAATCTGAACGTGTTGCCTCAGCCAGGCGGTTTCTGACAGCGATGCTCTAGATCCTCGCTGATCACTCCCAGGTGAAAACTCGCATTTCAGGTCTTTCCCTGATGCATCAGCAAATCTCTGTAGGGATTCAGGGCTTTAAGAAAATTACGGACCTTTTGGTGCTTTCCCTTTGCTTCCTGACAGCAGCGCGTAGGTCAGAGCACAGCCCCATCTGGCAGGGGTTGGCTTTGGTTTGGAAGAGAGGAACGGGCAGCCCCAGAGTGCGAAACACAGATTTGGAGAGTGCCTGATTAAAAGAGGCGGCGTCTGCTGGCACACAAGCGTCCTCTGTAATGTGGCAGATTGCGTGCCTGTGAGTGTGCACTGCAGAGTGAGTCAGCCCTGCGGAGAGGGATGGAGCAGGGTGGCTCTGCAGCAGTGGAGGGGAAACGGCCATTACCAGTCAGGTCAGGCTAGGTGAGGTTAAGGGATGCCTGCTGCCTGATGCTGCCTGCATAGGCCATGTCAGAGCTTGCTGACCTTTCCCTTTTTTAACTCTCAACAACGTGTGGAGGGTTTTTTCAGATGCTGCAGATTTATTTTTACTGCTCTGTTGCAGAAGGATTTTTAAGAGGAGGATTTTATCTGTGATTGCTCAGGGATTGTCTTTCCTTGGGAGACCTAGTTTGCAGAGAAGCATAGGAACCTGGAAAGTAAGTAAGCGTTGGGGAAATAAAAACTTCATTAAGAGAAACTGATCCCAGAAACTAAGCTGCAGTTTTCAGCTACAGGGTAACAGCAGATCTAATGAGAACAACTCTCCATAAACCTTGTTTCCTTTGCAGTCTGACCATGGGGATATTGATTTTACAGCTTTCTGCTGGTTCCATCCAGCCTTAATGTACAAACCATCCCTGGTTCCTCAGGTGAGAATTACCTTTGTCTCTGAGACACAGGATTCACCACCTCTGCTCTTAGTGTCTCTCTGCTCTACAGATATTAGCCATCTTCTTCTGACATAGTTAAACCCAGAATAAGTTGCCCGAGTGGGAATTTTCTGGTTCGGGTTCAAAGGATTGTGTCCTGAAAAGCTGCTCCATTTGTGTTGCTGTTACTCACTGGTGAATGCTGCTCCTTTTCTCTGCAGTCCATGCTTCATTTAGCTCCTGAGGCAGTCACGGCTTTGCAGCTCATATCAGAGTTTCTGTCGAGCTGGTTCCTGCATCACAGCGCCAAAGCACGCAGGGAAAAATCCTCCCCCAACCTCACGACTTGCAGGGCCTGAAGCTCTCCAGGGACAGACTGCAGCGTCCCAAGTGCCTCCCACAAGGTCTCCACAGACCACTGACAGTTCTCACTGACCTGTGGGAGTAGGAGCTGGGTAGCAGGAGGGCAGGATGAAGCTCCTGGAAAATCAGTGGCTTGTGTTTGCGATCTCTCTTTGCTGAGGGGACGAGATGCACTCACGACACGCTCAAGTCTTGCCTCTTCTGGATTTACCAAGGGGATACTGGTGGCTGTGTCAGTCCTGGACTCCTTTTTGGCACTTTGAACTGTCCTGTGTGTGCAGTTACATCTCCCTTGCCATTGGGAGAGGGTAAGGGGTGACCTCAGGTGGCAGCAGTAACAACCACCTACATACACCTAGTGGCTTTGTCTTCCCAAGGTAGGCTGAGGGGAACCCTTAGGAAATCATGTGTGTGTGTTCTCAACTCGTAAACATCCCCCCCAACTCTTGTGTGCATTTGGACTTCTTGGACCTCTTTGTGAATGCAGCCAAGGCTGCATCTCCACCTGCATGTCATTTGGCAGCAGTGCTAGCCCAGTCCCTCTGGACACCTAGCCCTTCATTCACATCTGCAGCACACAGCCCCTGTTTCTCCCAAGCACCCTGCTACAACTTCTTCTGCCACCAGGCAATGGATCTAATTTGGGAATTGAGCCAGGTTAAAAATAACTCAACCTGAAGGAAAAAAAAAAAGCTAAAGAAAATGCAAGTGAAACTGCAGCTTGTGATTCCCTCAGCCTGTTACTGGGGCAGCAGAGAGTGATTTTCAGAGTGTGCAATTACAGGTGACGCAAGGCAGGGTTAATTTAATACTGAGAAATAAAAGGGAAACATCCAAAAGGGTAAGACTTAAGCAGACAGATACATGACATAAAGTTGGGCTGGGTGACACACCTACAGCATCAATGAGGCAAATTTCCATACCTTTCATCTCAGCACAGGCTGTTCTGTTCTTCCCAGCAGTGCAGAGGGAAGCCCGGGCTGTTTTCCAGCATTCTGATTCAGAGGTTGGCTTGGGGGCTTGCAGCCTGGAACTGTGGTGGATCTCTTGTCACTGGCGGGCTGGTGAAGCTGTGGCAGGATCTCCTCTAGTGGATGTTGCTGTCTGTAAGCAGTCAGTATCTGCATTTACCTAGATGTCTGTTCCACTGCCAAGGAAATTTACTGTCACAAGTCTGTTAGCATGTACATTGGTATGAAAGCACCCTGTTTTGGCCACGGACAGTTTGGGTGATGTATAAGCCTTTTGACATCTAAATTCAGTTTATCAGCTTGGAAGGGTACTACTTCCCTCACAGAGTCATCACTCAAACCAGCAGGTCTGAGATCTGCTTTTAGCATTCATTTTCTCATCTTCCAGTTTGGTAATTGTCTCAACTTCTCCTGTGCTGGAGCCACAAATTGTTCCCACCAATGTGCTGCTGGATGCCCCAGACATGGATCAATTCAGACATGACAAGGAGAACCTGCCTGAAGCCATTCTTATCCTCAAATTCCCACAACAGTGCTGCGTGTAGTTTTGCTGGCCTCAACCAGCATCATTCCCAGCTCTCCATTTCAGGAGCCTTTACTGGCATCCTGCTGACAGCAAGGCAGGTTGCAGCTGACATCATGGAATGATAAGTACAGCATAAAACCTCATTAAAATTCAATTCCTGCCCAGATGGGGATGTTACGTTCATGCACAATTACCTTCCCCATCATTTATCTTTTCCTCAGTGTCACTGTCAGCAGAGCTCCCATCAGCACCCTGCCTAGACATAGCCCTTGACGAGACACTTGACTCCCTCTGCGATACCCTCGGACACCACACAGTTAGGTGTGAGTGCTTGGTGGAGGCCGCCGCAGCACACACTGGTCCCTGCAGAGCAAAGAGGATGGGGGGGAAATGGAAGCTTCTGCCAGCAGATGTTTAGGGGTAAATGCTTAGGCTGCTGGGAATGCTGGCTTTAATTTTAACCAAGTGTGGTGCTTAGCTTTAATGGTTTGAAGATTGGATGCTGTGGCCCATCCGGCAATAGAGACCGCAGGCATAAGGACCTGGCGGCATGGTCTGCTAGAGAGAAAAGGCCGGGCCTGGCTGTAGAGCCTCAAAGAAGCTCTCCATCTCTCCCAGGCTGCTGCAGACTTGTCAGATGACCTTCAGAGCCTGCCTACAGCAAGGCTGTCCGCTTAGAAAGTAACATTTAAAAGAAGTAATGACTTACCTGCCCAGGTTGCAGTGAACCTTTTTTCCCTGTGGGTGAGACTGAGGAAGGAACTGTAAAGGGTGGGCTTCCAGAAACCTTACTCTGCCTGAGCCAATAAACAGTTCACGTTTTATTTCCTTAATGTAATTCTTACTGTGCCTAGCCAGACTGCCAAGCAGGTACACACTTGGCAATGTTTGTCTACCAGCTCTCTGGGGCAAGGACCAGCTGCTCCTTTGGGACAGGTCCATTCACATACAACCCATCTGCCTGGGGCTGCCCTTCAAGAAGTAAATAATCATGAGGCAGATGAAGCAAGGCCTGCAGCGTTGCTTCCTTGCACAGCGGATGTAGCCAGCTGGCCCCTCGCAGTACGGCGTACGTGCTGTCCCATATGCGTGCGGCGTGCCTCAGCAAGCAGCAGTTCCTCCCTGCGCACTCATTCCCCAGAGAGGAAGGAATCCACTGTGGCTGTTCAAGCCAAGGTTACTTATTCACAGACTTACAAGCCATTAGGAACCACTAATTCACCTCCTCTGACTGATAAAAACACCCAGCAGGTAGCATTCCTTCCATGAAGGCATTCACCCATTGGCGTGTGACACGACTGCCCAGCTAATGGTGGCGGTGCTGCTACAAGAGCCACATCATGGCTCACCCAGGGCTGCAGGAGCCTTGGCTGGAAGGTGCCAGGTGGCGATGAGCTTGTGAAGCGTCAGGGTGCGTGGGGTTTACTCTGCTGTGTCCCAGGGCAGGGTAGCGGGTCGAGTGGTGATGCAAGCAGTGATGCTCCATCCCAGCTGCGCTGAGGGGCTCCAGGCTGCAGCCAGCGGACACAGTGGAAGAAAATTCATCCCCGGACATTTCTGGGGTGCGAGGAGCGGGAGGCGCGGGCACACTGGCCAGAGGGCGCCGGGGAAGCGGCTGTGCCGAGCAGGCGCTGCCGCCCGCACGGTCAGCACAGCAGCTCCCCCACCCCGCTCCAGCCCCCGAGCGCCGAGGGTGAGCCACCCGAAGGCTGCCTGGGTAGGACACGGGCCTGCCGGGATCGGATCTCTCCGGGGCGCCCCAGCCGCGGTAACGCCAGGCTCCGTGCCGCCGGAACTGCCACGGAACCGGGCACGGAGCGCAAGCCCCCGGCGCGCTCCGCGGGCTGGGGGGAGCAGCGGGCCGAGCGGCCCCCGTGCGGCACTGTCCCCGCAGCCACGCCGGTGCTGGTGACAGTGCCAGGCCCAGGGGCAGCGGTGAAAGACACCCCTCACCCCCACCCTGCAGAGCCAACGACCCCCTCAAGATGGCGGCGCCCCTCCCATGATGGCGGCTCCCGGGGGCGTCACGCGCGGCGGGGCGGGGCGGGGGAATCTCGCCGCGTCAGCTGAGCGGCATCACGTGACCGCGCCTGCCGGTGCCGCGGCTGAGGCCGCCGGTCGCGCCCCGCCCCGGGCCCGCCCCCGCCCCCGCCCGCGACCGGTTCCCGCGGCCGGTTCCCGCGGCCGGGCCTTTCCCTCACCGCGGCGGTCTGGCGCCCCGGCGAGGGGCGGGGGCTTACCCGCCGCCTGCCCCCGGGGCGGTGCTCCGGCCCGTCCGCCCCTCGCCGGCTCCCCGTTCCCGCGGCGGCAGCCCGCAGCGGAGCCGCGTCCTTGCCCCGCTTCGCCACCCCCGGTCCCCGCCCCGTGCCCTGATCCCGGTGACCAGGGGGGTCCCCCGTTCCTGCCGCTCCCGCGACCGCACGATGCCGTCCAACAAATCCGTCTCGGACGCGCCCATCGTCCAGTTCACCAACTGCCGCATCCTGAGGAGCCACCAGCTCCAGAGGTGGGGGCTGCCGGGGTACCGGGTGGTACCGGAGTGTCGGGGGGTGCCAGGGGCTGCCGGGGGTACCGGGGTGTCGGGGTGCCAGGGGTACTGGGGGCTCCCAGGGATGCCAGGGGGTGCCAGGGGTACCGGGGGCTGCCGGGAGTACCAGGGGGCGCCGGGGTGCCAGGCTGTGCTGGGCTTATGGCCAGGCTGCAGAGCTTGCCTGGACCCTGGAGCACCCTGGGGCCGTGCCCCAGCGCACCAGCTGCCGGCTCTGGCCCCCCGGCCTCCGAAGGAGCTGCCATGCGCTGTACGGCCCCCCTCTGCCCCCCTCATCATCCCTTTTGCCTCCCCTGCCAGCCTCTGGGCCCCTTGGCCATCGCCCCCACGTTTGATGGGCAGCCCATGAAAACCCCGTCCCGTCCCCGGGAGTTTTGTAAAGCGGGGCCGGGCAGAGAGAGGGCTGGCTGCTCATCGGGTCCCTGCTGGAAGGGCAGCTCTGCCCTCGCAGGCACCAGAGAGCCCATGGCAGAGGTGGTGGTGATGGGGTCTACTCTGCCTGAGGCCACCCCTGTCACTGGGGCCATGGCCACCTGCTCCCGCGTGCGCCGCAGACAGCAAAGGAGCTTGGTATCTGTCACTGTCCCTTCAGGGAAGACCTGTGGGTGCGAGAGGGGAAGATACTCAACCCGGAGAAACTCTTCTTTGATGAGAAGGGCTCTGCTGACATCCAAGTGGACTGCAAGGACAGCATCATCGCCCCAGGCTTCATCGACGTCCAGATCAACGGTACGGCAAAGCTGCACATGCTCGCGGGGGAGGGGGGTCTCAGGTCCCATCACTGACCTTCAGACCCTGCTCTGTGGGTGCTCCTGTGCCCAGGTGCGTTTCGGCTGCTCGGTGGAGATGTGAGTCACCAACCTCACAACAAAGAACAATTTTGCCCATAGCTGCTGCTGTGACATAATTGATCCCCTTTGGCTGAGTGAGGTTTTTTCAGCCCAGCTTTCTGTTTTGTTCATGGTGCAGGAGGTTTTGGGGTGGACTTCTCCCTGGCTACAGATGACTTCAAGTCAGGGATTGACCTGGTCAGTCAGAAAATCCTCTCCCATGGAGTGACCTCTTTCTGTCCCACCCTGGTGACCTCTCCTCCATCCGTGTACCACCAGGTAAGTGACCGTCCCCCTCTCGTGTGCAGGGTGCCAAAGGGCTGAGGTTGATACCAAGAGGTGAGAGGGCCAAGCCTGGGCCTGCAGAGGCCAGGATAACTCTGCAGAAAAGCTGTGGGCATGAGAAGCTGGACTCTACCCCAGACTTCCTGCCCTTTAGACTGCTGAGACAGCGATGTCTCCCAGGCCAGCTGCACACCGGGGCTTGCAGCTGGCTTTTTCTTTCCGAGCTGTGTTTGGCTGATGGTCCCAAGTGGTCCAGCTACAAAACTCTGTAGACCTGTGGGTTGGGTTTGCTTTGGGTGTCTGGGGTGCTATGTCTGCTAAACCCCTTTCTCTAGGTTCTCCCTCAGATCAGCATAAGAAATGGTGGAGCCCATGGAGCGGGTATCCTGGGTAAGTGGTTTTGTTCCTTGCTATCCTCTCTGGTGCTACCCTAGGCAGGCCATTATCTTGTTATCTTGGGGAGCAAGGGGAAAGAAGCTATGTAGGGACAGCAGAGATGAGGGCTGGAGCTGTCTTCATGGGACGGGTGTGCTGGTGGGCACTTACCCGCTTTCTCCCTCAACCTTTGCCATGGTCTCTGCCACTATACATGCACTGCTGCAGCCCGTTTGGGCCCCGCAGGGTAGTGGCAGTGGGGCAGCTTGGCCAGTTGCTAACGCTGTGCTGAGCTCAGTTACCTGAGCCATGAATTTTGCAGGAAGGTTGGCACAGCAGGTTTCTTGGCCCTTGGCAGGGAGAGGAAGTGTCATGGGTTTGTGTTCCTGTTTGGGCAGGGGCCCACCTGGAAGGGCCATTCATCAGCAAGGAGAAGAAGGGGGCGCACCCGGAGCACTGCCTCCGCACCTTCGAGGAAGGAGCCTTCCAGGACCTGCTTGCCACCTACGGGTCCCTGGACTGCGTCCGCATCGTCACCCTGGCCCCAGAGATGAAGAGGAGCAGCGAGGTCATCCGGGAGCTCACCAAGCGCGGTGTCTGTGTCTCGCTGGGTAAGGGCAAGGGCTGGCAGGGGGAGGCTTGGGGAGGCTGTGTCTCCCCCTGTCACACGGGCCTGGCAGCCCCTCGCTCAGGCCTGTAGCACCTCTAACGGTGTCTCGGTTTGACTGGACGAGTGGGATTTTCTTTTGCCTGGCCTGTATGGAGGTGATAGACCTGTCACAAAGGGCCTCACTCGATGCTGCCAGTCTGTCACCCTTTGTACGGTAAGGGCCAAACTCCACATGGACTGAAAAGCCCCAGCAGCTGAAGGCAGCATTGGGTGCTGTAAGTACACAGGAAGGAATAGCAGTCTTACTTGGATAAAGCTGTAATTGGGGGCTGACGATGTGGAAGGGTTCAAATTCTGAAGTTCAACTGCTTTAGGCCTTGTTTGACAGGTGAAATAATTTTCCAAAGGTTACTGTTGAGTTTTGATAACTGTTTTTCAATCAGAAGTGCTGTAGGAAACCTTTCCCTTCACTGCCTTGCAGGCTGCTGACCCAAAGCTGGCTGCCTTTTCCTTACCCTGTCTTTCACAAACTCTTCTTTGCCTCGGATCATTAAAGAATTCCTTAAAAAAATAAAAAAAGGAAAGGGGGGTGTGAGTTATTCAGGGTGCAATTAAACCTGAAGTGTGAAGGGCATTCACACAGCAGAGCATCTCCTATCTCCCAGCCACATAAAGGGAAGAACCATGGAAAGACAGTCTGCCCACAGAGCAAACTTTCTGGGGAAAACAGAATTCTCCTTCTGAGTAGTTTCATCCCCATATTCTTTCTTGGCAAAGTCCCCACTGTCTCTACTCCCTTGACAGCTCTCCATAAAGCTGCTAAATATCCAAGGAGCACAGAAAGGCATGTCCCTGGACCTGTAGCGACTCTCTGGGAGCAGGGCAGCCTTTGTGACCGTTGCAGTGTGAACAGTGAACATGTTCAGGTGAAACACCCGCTGCCAGAGTCCCCCACAGGCATGGCCAGACACCTCTGTCATCTCAGCCCAGGGGGGGCATCAGATCAGAGTCCTAGTGACAG